>JAEOAD010000025.1:2586666-5173333 GCA_036365145.1 Orientallactaga sibirica
TCTTGGCTTCTGCTATAGGCCCCACTAATACAGTTTTATTAGAGAATATATAGGGACTGCTAACTACTTATTGTGAAAGATTTTATGCATACAAAAGAAGGTATTGCTATCTGTCTATTATCCATCCATATATATCTATATATCTGTCTATCATATATATACTTATCTATCTATCCACTATCTTACCAAACAAATTAGGGCTGGAAAGTATTAAGCAGAGAAGAGGGCAAGGGGTAGAAAAGAGAGTGGGTATGTTATTGAAAACATAGGCAGTATGAAAAGCTATATGGAAATCTGCTTTATGAAATAACTTAAAATATAATTTAAAAGTAAGAATGAATAGAAGTACCCTGCATGGATGGATAATGCTGTTCCCAGAAACCATGGCTTATTTATGAAATGAAAATAATGGTGTCAAATGTGGGATACCTCTCTATGCATTGTTCGTCAGGGAAGTCCCAGAGGCACACACAACAATATAGGCTATTATCTTTGCTCCTGGGTACCCAGCAGAATGGAACAGAAAGATTCCCTGCCCTACCGAAGACTCTTTACCTGCTGGTTGCAAGATATAGAAAAGTTGAGTTGTAATGAGACAAAAATATCTTCCCCCACAAGCTAGCTCACATATTGATGAATGGTGCTTTGCAGGATTTTGAAGGGAGAAAAGTCATCAATGGCATCACCAAGAGGTGAACCCTGTATGCTGCAACACTGGCATGCCAGGTAAGAGGTGCCCATTGGCACAATAGTGGCATGAATGGATTTGAGACCAGTTCTACAAAAGGGAATTCATTACTGATACCATAAGCCAGGTCAAAAGTCCAAAGATGGGATATCACTGGCCCTACTACTATCATTTTGCCAGACAGATATATAGTTGAACTGCCTTCAAAATATTTATTTTTATTGCCACTGATTAGTGTTGCTCTTAGCCTTGGGCAGAAAAACTTACTGTTTGCAATGGACTATAGTTAATACAGTCTCATAAGAAGTGACTACTGAGTGTTCATCACTAGATGGGTCATCTATATCCTATCCTACGGATCAAGAAGCAGAAGTGGACTAGAAAGAATGTAAGAGCTGGTGGGTGGGGAGAAATGTTGTAGAACTCTCTTACATGGCCATTTACTCATGAACTTACAGCAGCTGTGGTTAACTACACAAGACAAAAGCTAATCACAGTGATTCCATTCTGTCATGAATGGGGAGGGGTTTGTGATTCCTAACTCATTCCTGAGGAACTATTGGTAGTTAATGGCTGCTGAGGGATGGAGAGTCTGTTCTCTTTAATGATGTAACCACTAGTATGTGAGGGGAAGAATAAAAGGTTTGGCAGAAGTGGGAGAGAGTGAGAGATCTATATAATCAAATTACTGTGTGTGTGTCTTTGTGTCTCTTTGTTTATGACATTGCCAAAATTTTCCTGACTAAATTATAATAATTATCCTTCCATAATTACATTCATCTCCTTTTTCCTGAACTCTAACCACACTATGAGATACTTTATTTTCCTTATACCCTCGCTTCCTCTTGCTATGTTACCAGGAAGGTATGTGTTATCAACTAATAGTAGTCTTCACTCCTTAAACTTTAATGGAATCATATTATTCTTTTTATTTGTTATTATTCAATGTTCTATTCCTGACAGTCACTAATATTGATGCATAGTCCTTCAAATTTCCCTGTTAACAAAATTATTCATTATATAGATAAACAATTTATTATTCATTAATCCCTTGATTGTCATACGGATTATTTCTAATATTTTACTATTGAAAGTAAGAACACTGATTTTCTTGTGTATGTTCAACAGCAGTTTCTCGGGGAACACCCAAGGAGTCAGATTTCTGGTCATGGAGTACTTGTATGCTTTTAGCTTTGTAAGGTAATGCAACAATGTTTTCTATGTGATTATACCAGTTTATGATTTTATCAACAGTGAATAATTTCTTGCTACCCTATATCCACAGCAGCATCTGGAATTATTAGACTTTATACTTGTGATCAATGTTCATTTGTTTCTCTTAATTCTTAATGAAATTGAATATCTTCCAGCATGACTTGTTGATCATTCCTGTGTCATCATTTTTAAATTAATTAATTAATTTGTTTACTTATTTGAGAGTGACAGAGAGAGAGAGAGAATGGGTGCACCAGGGCCTCCAGCCACTGCAAATGAACTCCAGATGCATGTGCCATCCTGGGGAATCAAGCCTCCAACCAGAGTCCTTAGGCTTCACAGCCAAGCATTTAGCCACTAAGGCATCTCTCCAGCCCCTGTGTCATCATTTTTAAAAACCCGCTTTTCTCTTTTGCGTTTTTTTTTTTTTTTTTTTTTTTTTTGGCTTTTCAAGATAGGGTCTCACTCTAGCCCTGGAATTAAAGGCATGCACCACCACCCCCAGCTCTTTTGCTTATTTTTATATTACAGTATTTGTCTACATATTCTGAAGTGAATTCTTTTATAGCTATATGTGCTTCAAATATATTTGTTGGCTTTGTGCTATATCTTTTCACTTTATGATTTCACTTAGTAAAAAATAATTTCTTGATTTTAATGTAAAATTTTGCAAATAATAGATGTTTTGTGGTATCTTGAATCAGTTATAATAAATCTTTTGAGATTATAAATAATTCTATTATTTGGATTTTAAATATTTAAATTTTGCCTCAGATTTATTGTAGTCCTATCTGGATATTTTTTAAAAAATTAATGTAAAGTATACAAGATATTAGAAAAGTGTCCAAATTAAATATCACAAAGTAGTTTCCTGAGTAATCACTACTCAAATCAAGAAACAGGTTATGGTAGTACTCCAGCATTCCCCTCCCCAATTCTATTACATGCCTCTCTGCCAAGTAGGACTATTTTGTCTTTTAGTCCAATAGTTTGTTCTTACACATGTTTAAATTTTAGATAAATGAAATTAAAAGATGTTTACATGTCTATGTTTGATTTGTTTCATTCAAAATTACATATATATTGTTATGACTATGTTGTTTATTTTCATTATTATTATAAAATAAATTGTGGCATGAATTATCCATACAACTTTTTTTTTTTTTTTTTGGAGAGAGACACAGAGAGAGAGGGAGAGGAAGGCAAATAGAGATGGGTGTGCCAGCAGCCTCTCAGCTGCTGCGAACGAAATTCAGATGTGTGCGCCCCCTTGTGGTCAAGTGTGGCATTGCACCCTTATGTCACTTTGCATCTGGCTAAACGTGGGACCTGGAGATTGGAATCAGTGTTCTTAGGCTTAGGAGGCAGGCACCTTAACTGCTAAGCCATCACTCCAGCCCCCATACAACTTTTATATCCACTTTACCTTTGATGGACATCCATATTATCCTCAGCTTGAGTTGTTACCAATAATAATTACCAGTATGAACATTTTTGCTTATTATAAAACATGAATTAGTAGTGCCAATTTACAAATCATCCACAATGTACGAAGGTTAGGTTGGGCACATCCATGTTAACAAATGTTAATATTAGTCTTTTTTACTTGACCCAATTTAATGGACATATGATGTTATCTTCTTGTAATTTTAATTTGCAATTCCATAATTATTAATAAATGTGAGCACACTATCATATGCTTATTGCCCTTGAATATCTTTTGTATAAACTAGCTACTAAGTTTCTTCTCCAGTGTTTTTTAAGTTAGCTTATTTAAAACCTTCATATATTAGATTATATAATCCTAACAGATAAAACTTAGTTGTTAGATATATGTGGTCATGTATCCACTCATCTAGACCTGCCTTTTAATTACCTTAATTCTTTGATTATCAGTTCATATGCTCCAGTTATTTTTTAGTTTTATTTTTTAACCTTCATGCTTATCTAGACAAATTCCTCACAAGAGGCTGGAGAGATTCCTTAGTAATTAAAGCACTTGCTTACAAAGCCAAAGGACTCAGGTTCAATTCCTCAGGACCTACATAAGCCAGATGGATAAGGTAGCACGTGCTTCTGGAGTTCGTTTGCAATGGCTGGCGGTCCTGGTGCACCCATTCTCTCTGCCTGCATCTCTCTTTCCTTAAAATAAATAAATAAAAATAAAAATATTTTAAAAATTCACACAAAACTCATTATTAGTGTTTACAAGCCAGTGTTTCTTGTGATTTCAGTGCCCATGGATATATCTTCATATTTCTTGGATGTGTATTATGTTTCTTTGGTATATTTCTGTATTGAAACTATGTACTCTTAATTATTATTAATCATTTCTCTATCCTTTGGGAAAAAATCTACCCTGTTTGTCTCTTTTGTGTGATGCATTGTATTTAATTTTTAACTTATATAATGAAAGTTTCACAGAGTAATGTTGGACTATGTGATATATTTATTATATAATATCTAAATTAGATTACAGAACAAATTGATCTTCTCAAATATCTGTCATCTCTTTGTGGTAAAAACTTTAAAAATCCCTTCTTTCAGCTTTTTGAAATGTCCATTACATAACAGTTCTCTGCAGTCACCATACTGTGCTTTTTGCTCCTAACTGTAACTTATACTTTTCTTGCCACTGTGATGAAATACTTGACAGAAGCAGTGTAAGGGAAGAAGGATGTAATTAGACTTATGGATTCAAGGGATTTCAGTCCATCATGGAAAAGATGAATGCCTCTTGTCTAAAGCAGTGGGAGCTCATTGCTGTTACTATTTTTTTTATTAAGTAGAAACTTGTATGGACACATCATATGTTGTTACAATCATTTCCCTACTCCCTGCCCTGAGTCCACTGAAGGCCATCCTTAGTGGGATTACTTGTATTCACCCTATAGTTGTGGGTTATGAATTCTGAGAGCAACAGTTGATCATTGTTGTGCTGGGAAGGCAATGACTCTCAGTCTTCCCTCCCACCCTGTGACTCTTATATCATTTCCACCCTCTCTTCTGCAAACTGTCCAGGGCCTTTGTGGCTGTGCTTTAATTCTACTGTACTGCTGAGTTTTCAGAAGCTTCTGTATTTCTGTTTTAGTACATTTTGAGTAACCTCAGTATCTGTCTGCATTACTCTTGCCCAGGTTATCAGGCTCGCCATGGAAGCAGGACTCTTGATCAGCTTGCCAGTTCCTCTGTGGTTTCACCTGGGCCCTAGTTGCTGTGTGAGGGGTGGTTTATCTCCTGAAAGAAGGTCAGCTATCTCTTCTTGTGTTGTTGGTAGATTATGGTTGTCCTCAGTTCTCATGCTTTCTGAAAAAGAACAACAGATTCTTCAAGAGAGTGAGATAAGGATAGGTTAAAGGGGATAAGCATTTAAATTTAGAGATATTTTGATGGGTATAGCCTCACTTTGGGGAAGAAGGCTAGTGTAATTTCTCACTGGAGCCTATTATCTTGCTCTTCATAGGATGCTGACTTTGTTCCTCATTCTGGGTTCCTTCCCACTGAGTGGATCTCATAGCCAATCAAAGAACTATGAAAGAACCCACGTAGGCTGCATACTACTATTGCACAGGTGTGTACATCTTATCAGGTTGGTTTTTCATATCACAGTGTGCCCAGCTTGCTCATAACATTATTGGCCATTTTTCTCCACCAGCTCATTTAGTGTTTTTTGGCACTATCAGGGCTAAGCATCTGAGAACTGGCATCCTTCCAGATTTGGCTGGATCTCTTGATATTCTGTGTTGGCAGCATGTGGTGTCTTCAGCAATAGGGTCTTACTTATTTTCTCAGGCAGATAATCAAGTGATTTGACAGAAGCCTGTCTTATTTTGGGAACATCATAGGTCTTTCTGATTAACATCTCAATGTGGGTTGTAACCAATTTCTGGTATGGGAATTACTAGACAGAGCCAATTTTTTAAAATTTTAATTTATTTCTTTATTAGAGACAAAGGGGTGGGGAGAGAGAGAGAGAGAGAGAGAATGGGTGCTCCAGGGCCTCTAGCCTTTGCAAACAAACTCCAGATGCATGCACCACCATGTGCATCTGGCTTATGTGGGACCTGGAGAATTGAACTGGGGTCCTTAGGCTTCATAGGGAAACACCTTAACTGCTAAGCCATCTCTCCAGCCCCAGAGCCAAATGTTTTAAGGTTAGGCTTCATTCTGCCATATCCAGGACCCTTCTTACCAGATGATCCCTCCATACTCCTATTGAGGGTTATATCTTTTAGTCTGGTATCCAGGAGCATGATTTCTATGGTACCAATGCATTTTGGATTTAGTTTTGTATGCATCTCCCTTCACCCTACCATTCCTGTCCCAGAAAACTATCCCTATTGTCTGACTGTTGAATTCCCTGTCAGCTATGCCTGCAACTCAAACTATTCCAATTTAGGAACCACAGATGAGGGTGAATATGTGGCAGTATCTGTCTATGCTTCTGTGAGTTTGCTAAGTATGATCTGTACCAAGTCTATCCATTTCCCCACAAATTTCATTATAACATTTTATTCTTACAACTGAGTAGAATTTGGTTGTGTATATGTACCATATCTTCATTATCCATTCATGAAATTATGAGCATCTGGGTTGATTCCAGTTCTTAGCTATTGTGAATTGAGCAGCTGTAAACATGGTGGAGCAACTATCTCTGCAATGAAGAGTGGAGCCTTTAGGGTAGATGCCCAGTAGAGGAATAGCTGGATCAGTGTGCAGTTCTATTTCCATCTTTTTCAGGATTCCCCATATTTATTTCCATAGTGGCTGTACAAATTTGCACTCCCACTAGCAGTGAATGATGGTTCCACTTTCACCACATCCTTGGCTGTATGCAGTATCTTCAGCAATAGGGTATTAACTTTTACCTCAGGCAGGTAATCAAGTGCTGTGACAAAAGGTTGTCTTGTTTTGGGGACCTCATAGATCTCTCTGATCAACAATTCAATGGCACTGAAAGTTACCAGCCAAGGCCAAATGTTTTAGGGTTAGGCTTCATTCCATCTTCTCCAAAGCCATTCTTACTAGATGATACCTCCATGGTTCTATTGAGGGTTATATATTTGAGTCCACTATACAGGAGAAAGGTTTCTATGGTGCCAATTCATTTTGTATTTGGTTTCATGTATAACTCCCCCCTCCTTTCTTTCCCTATGGCCCTCCCTTTTGTGTGTTTCTTTAGTTGTCTCAGGTATGCATACAATTAAGGCTGTTCAAATTTATAAAGCACAGGTGAGGGAGTACATGTGGTGTTTGGCTTTCTGTACATGTGTGAGTTCACTTAGTATGATCTGTACCAAGTCCATACATTTTCCTACAAAATTCATTGCATCATTTTCCTTACTTTTGAGTAGAATTTTATTGTGTAAATGTACCACATATTCATTTTCCATTTGTCAGATTATGGGCATCTGGGTTGATTCCAGTTCTTAGCTCTTGTTAATTGAGCAGCTATAAACATGGTTGAGCAAATATCTCAACAGTGAAGAGTGAAGCCTATAGGGTAGATGCCTAGTAGAGGAATGGCTGGGTAAGTTGGTAGCTCTATTTTTATCTATTTCAGGAGTCTCCATACTGATTTCCATAGTGGTTGCACAAGTTTGTACTCCCACTAGCAGTGAATGAGGGTTCTTCTTTCCCCACATGCTCACCAACATTTATTGTCATCTGATTTTATGATTGTCATCCTTTCTGGAGTAAGGTGGAATCTTACAGTTTATTATTATTATTATTATTATTATTATTATTAGTTATGCAGGTAGTGTGTATACAGTCATGTTGGTACCATCATTAGACTATTCCCTGTCCTCCACCCTCTGAAGGGACCCTCCTTGTTGGGGAATGTGGGTAGTGCATTGTGGGGGTAGCCATCAGTAATGGGGAAGTGGCAATGTCCCTACTTGTGGCTCTAACAATTTTTCTGGCCCCTCCTCCACCAATTTCCCTGAGCCATGTTGGGATCATTTTAGGTCTACTTCAGTGGTGAGATCTTGGGAGCCTCTGTGTCTCTGGATATCTGGTTGGTAGGAGTTGAGTGTTCTCTGTGTCTATCTCCTTCACCCTTGTGTTGGTACCAGCACTCTTGCTCATTTCCCCATTTACTCTATGGTTTCAGCTGGGGCCCTGGTGAGTGTGATGAGCTGATTCTCTCCTCAGGTTCTGCATCCATCTGTAAAAGAGAGGCAAATTCTCCAATGGAGAGAGAAGTAAGCACCAGATAAATGGAATAACCATTATTATTTTAGAAAGAATTTCATAGGCATAGGCCCTCTTATAGCCCACAATTGGCGGGAGCTTGATATTGGACAGCAGGGTCATTTTTGGATATGGTTCTGACTTGTTTCCCAGTTCCAGCTATGGGATTCATTCCACTGAGTGGATCTGTTAGCCAAATCAAGAGCAGTTGGTTACCCACCATGGCTGTGTGCATCATGTCAGGTTGTTTACTGCTGGGAAGTTAAGATCACACATTGCTTGGACAGTTGTTGGTCACTTTCCCCAAGTTGCTCATGGAGCACCTTCTGGCATTAGACAAGCTAACTCTGTGGGGACTGACTTTCTTCCAGATTCCAGCCATGTCACTCCATATTCCATACCAACAGCATATGGTGTCTTCGGCAGTAGGGTCTTACCATTAACCTTTGGTGAGTCATAAAGTACTCTGACAGAAATCTTATCTTCTTTTTGGAAACCTTGTAGGTCTCTCTGATCAACAGCTCATTGTTGGATGTTAACCACATGCTGGTAGTGGGAGTTACAGGCCAATGCCAACGGAAAAAAAAAGGAATAAAAATATAGGTAATATAGAAGAGAATGAGAGAAGAGAGAGAGAAGCAGGAGAAGCTTAAGGTTAGTCTTCATCATACCTTCTCCAGGGCCCTGTGAATCAGGTGTTCCCTCTAAGGACTTGATGAAGGTTCAACCTTGTAGTCTGTCTCAGGATATAGGATGTTATGGTACCATTTCCATTTGGGTCCAGATTTGTGGCCCCCTCAAACTTTAACTTCCCATCCTGTCCCACCCTCCCTATTGTCCAGTCCTTGAGATGCTTATTATGTATGTCAGCATCTAAGGCAGATTCAGGTTATGAGCCACAGATGAGTGAGACCATGCAATGATTATCTTTCTGTGATTGAGTGAGTTCACTGAGAATGATCTGCTCCAGATTTAACCATTTTTCTGCAAATTTCATTGTGTCATTTTTCCTTACTGATGTGTAGAATTCCATTATGTAAATATACCACATCTTGGTTATCCATTCATCTAATGATGGACATCTGGGTTGATTACAGTTCTTAGCTATTATGAATTGAACAGCTATAAACATAGTTGAACAAATATCTCTGAACTAAGGCATGGAGCTTTTAGGATAAATACCCAGAAAGGGAATAACTGGGTCTGTTGGTAACTGTATTGCCATCCTTTTTAGGAATCTCCATATTGATTTTCATAGTCATTGTACCATCTTACATTCCCACCAGCAGTGTGAATGAGAGTTCCTATTTCTCCACAACCCTGGCAGTATTTGTTTTCATTAGTTTTTTTTTTTTTTTTTTTTTGAGAGACACACAGAGAGAGAGGGAGAGGGAGACAGATAGAGAATGGGTGCACCAGCAGTCTCTCAGCTGCTGTGAACAAAATCCAGATGCGTGCGCCCCATGTGGGCAAGTGCAGCATTGCGCCCTTGCGTCACTTTGCATCTGGCTAAACGTGGGACCTGGAGATTGGAACCAGGTTCTTAGGCTTAGCAGGCAGGTGCCTTAACTGCTAAGTCATCTCTCCAGTCCTTCATTAGATTTTTTTAATGTTTACCATCTTTACTGGGGTAAGGTGGAATCTCACAGTTGTTTTACTTTTCATGTCCCTGATAATTAGGAATGTTGAACATTTTCTTAAGTGTGTATATGTTGTGGTCCCCCCTAAGGCCAGCAGGAGGAGGGCCTTAAGAGCCTGCAATTGCAGGGTCCTCTGGTGGGGAGGGAGGTTGACCATTATGGCATGATGGTGTTTGGGGGGAGGCTAGGGTGGGACACTCCTGATTCAAGGAGACTGAGAAAATAATAACCCAGATCAAAAATGATGGCCCAATGGATGATCATGCAAAATACAACTCCTAATGCCAGGGCCAGCTGAGACATATGGATAGAATGTTTAGGACCCACATGTCTTGTGCTTAGTGGGGGACTTCCGTGGGTCATTACTCCATGGCTGTATGCCCACACAGTGTCTCTGGGGAGGCTCAGCCAAAGGCCTTGCCTTGGTTCCTAAATCGGGTTGGTCAAACCCTTATGTGATTTCGCCAGGATGAACCAATGGAGGGGCCAACACAGGCTTCAGGACCGTGGGGCAATGTGTGCCTTCCTAAGGGGGGGTGAAAGGACGAACAAAGGAAAAGGCGGGAGGAAGGGGCTGCTGCTCACCCTCTGGCAACCATCAGCACACGGAAAAGCAAGGGGCCTACTCACCAGACAATCAAGAAGGGGGCATCTTGCCAAATGCCGAGGGGCTACTCGCCAACGATCAAGGACTGGGCATCTCGCCAACACTGAGGGGGCAGAGGGTCCCTTTTCAGGTGACAGATTTTGTGGTTCCCCTAGAGCCAGCCCAGGAGGGACGGCAGGGTCTCTGCCAAGTGAGAGACGCGGAGTCATGACACAGACTCCAGGAGTTGGGTGGAAACAGCAGAGGGTGAGCCGCCACAAACTCGTTTATTGAGGAAGTGTAGGTGGGTTTTAAGGGGCTTGGCTGGCTAATCATTGTATGGGGTGGTCCCCTTTTTGTGACCAATGACAGCCTGTCTCCAGACAGATCATCTCATACTAGGTTTCTCGGGAGCATGGGACTGTAGCTGTTGTCACGCCAGGCCTGCGCAGAATGCCATGTTCACAGCCATGTGGTCTGGCTAGGGCCAGGCCTGCATTGTGCCATATATGTATATGCCATTTGTATTTCTTCCTCTGAGAACTCCCTGTACAGTTCTCTTCCCCATTTTGTGAGTGGGTTGTTTGACTTTTTATTGTTTAGGTTTTTGAATTTTTCATAATTTCTAGAAATTAAGCCTCTGTCAGTTGTATAGCTGGCAAAAAAATTTCTCCCATTCTGTGGGTAATCTATTGACTATGGTTATGGTATGTTTGTCTGTGAAAAACTTTTCAGCCTCACGAGATACAAAAAGTTGAGTGATTGTTTAATTTCCTGAGCAACTGGGGTTTTGTTCTGGAAGTCTTTTCCCACTCCTATGTCATGGAAATTCCTCCTATTTTTTCTTCCAGCAGTAGCAGAGTTTCTGATCTCATATTGAGGTCTTTGATCCATTTGGATTTGATTGTTGAGCATGGTGAGATGTGTGGATCCAGTTTCGTTTCCTACATATGGTTATCCAGTTTGTCCAGAACCATTTGTTGAAGATGGTATCCTTTTTCCAGTCTACATTGTTAGGGCCTTTGTCAAATATCAAGTAGCTGTAGTTACTTGATCCAAAGTCCAAGTCCTTGATTCTGTTCCATTGGTCTATAATCCTGTTTTTTTCTGCCAGTACCATGTTGTTTTTATTACTGTGGCTTTTAAAAAAATTATTTATTTATTTATTTGAGAGCAACAGACAGACAGAAAGAGAAAGAGGCAGAGAGATAGAGAGAGAGAGAGTGGGCACACCAGGGCTTCCAGCCACTGCAAATGAACTCCAGATGCATGTGCCACCTTGTGCATCTGGTTTACGTGGGTCCTGGAGAATTGAGCCTTGAACCGGGGTCCTTAGGCTTCACAGGCAAGTGCTTAACCAATAAGCCATCTCTACAGCCCATGCTATGGCTTTTTAATATAGCTTTAGATCAATATGGTGAAGCCTCCAGAGGCATTTCTTTTGCTGAGGATATGGTTGGATATCTCAGGCCTTCAGCCATTCCATATAAAATTTGAGATAAATTTTTCTACCTCTGTGAAGAAAAATGTTCAGATATTTATTGGTATTGCATTCAATTTGTATATTGCTTTTGGTAATATTGCTGTTTTCACAATGTTTATTTTGCCTATCCAGGAGCATGGGAGGTCTTCCCATTTTTCCAAATTCCTCCTCATTTTCTTTCTTGAGTGTTTTTATGTTTTCATTGTAAAGTTCTGTCACATCCTTGGTTAATGTTATTCCAAGGTATTTTTGTTGTTTTTGTTGCTATTGAAAATGGGACAGCATCACTTATTTATTTCTCTATATCTTTGTCTTTTGCATATAGAAAGGCTACTGATTTTTGTGCATTAATTTTGTATCCTGCTACTTTGCTAAAGGAGTTAATCACCTTTAAGAGTTTTGAGATGGAAATTCTTTGGTCACTTATGTATAGAATAATGTCACCTGTGAATAGGGCAAACTTACTTTCTTCCTTTCCAATTTGTATCCCTTTTATTTCTTTTTCCTGTCTTATTGCTTGAGCTAGGATTTCCAGTACTATGTTGAATAGCAGAGGTGAGAGTGGACACCCTTGTCTTGTTCCTGACCTCAGTGGGACTTCCTTCAGTCTCTCCCCATTATGTATTACTTGATCTTTAGGAGCTTTATATATAGTCTTTATTATGTTGAGACATAAACCATCCATTCCTATTGTATTAGTCAGGGTTCTCTAGAGGAACAGAACCAATAGAATGAATTGTATTAAAAGGGAATTTATTGGGATTAGCTTACAGCAGTTCAACAACAGCAGATCGCAGGCCTGAGAGTCAAAGAACCTGGTAGCTGCTCAGTCCATGAGGCTGGATGCCTCAGCAGTCCCAACCTGGCACTGAAGGCCTGGAGGTGTCCTGGAGAGTTGTGAGTCTTCAGTCCACACTGGAAAGCAGCAAGCACCAAGCAGCAAAAAGCAAGCAGCACCGACAGCCAGTGGGGAGGAGAGAGAGCTTTCCTTCCCAGGGCTTCCTTAGATAAAGTCCCCCCACCAAGGGGCCGCTCACTCTGAAGAAAGGGCTCACCCTGGGGGAAGGATTCCTCCTTAGTTAATCCTTCCTAGAAGCAACCTCAGAGACACTTATGAGGAATGTCTGTAGATTACTAAACAGATCAAGTTGACACAAACTTAACCATCACAAGTCCACCCCTTGCCAACTTGACACCAAACCATATCTCCTTACATCATACTTAATTTCCAAATGAAGACATTAACTAGGTCATAACTCCACCTAACATGATATAACTATCCCTTGTACAACCAGAAATGCATAGTCTTCCCCCCAACACAAAGCAAGTTCCTTGTGGAATGCTTAGTCTCTAATATAATAAGTCAAATATAAATTTAACAGTGGTTAACTAGCAATACGATTTTAATCAGTATTAATTACCTAATAGAGAAATAGAAGAAGAGGGCAACCTTATATTTACTTGCATTTTTATTTTTCATGTTATTCCTTTTGCACTGTGGTCTGCCAATCACAGTGAAGAAATCTTATTAAATTTAGGAGGAAGCTGTAGTTTACCCTTGACCTGGGTCCATGCACTGGGGGCAGTGGTGAGTGGGATGGCTTTTGCCTGTGGAGCTCTACAGGGGTGGGAAAGCCTAGATGGGGGCAGGGCAGGGAAAATGCTAGCCTTTTGACCTGGGTCCACACACAGGGGTGGCAGCTAGTGGAATGGCTTTCACACATGGAGCTCCATGGGGGCAGGGAAGCCTATGTCGGGGCAGAGTAGGGCGAATGCTATCCTTTTCGGTGGCAGCAAGTGAGATGGCTTTTGTGGAGCTCCACAGAGGCAGTAAGGCCTAGGTTGGGGCAGGGTGGGGTGAATGCTAGCCTGTTGGCCTGGATTGGTGCATGGGTGGAGGAACCGGGGGGCATAGTGGTGGTGGAAAGGTGGAGGAGGTTCACATGTAGAGCTCTTCAGGGGCAGTAAAGCCTTGGTCGGGGTAGGTGGCACAAATGCTAGCCTGCTGGCCTGGGTCCACTTAGCCTATGGTTAGTGCAGGAAGAAACTGTGACCTGGAGTGCAGCTCTGATGGCTGTTTGTGGGGACTGGGGGACTGGTGGGCTACCCGAGAGCATAGGAGTCAGCAGATTCCCAACTTTGCTTCTCTGCACCCTCCCACTGGAGGTCTACTAGAATCTGCAGACCTTAAAAACCCACTTAACCCTAAATGTCTTTCCTTTCCTTTCCTGCAAGGTGGAGGCATGGTTAGGCAGACACCATCTTGACCCCTTACATTTGTTTTAATTTGCATTTCTTTGATGGTTAAGGATGTTAAACATTTTCTTAGGTAAGTATTAGTCATTTGTATTTCTTCCTTTGGGAATTTCCTATTCAATTCTCTGCCAAGTTTTTTAGTGGATTGTTTGACTTTTTTATTGCTTAGTTTTTGGAGATCTCTGTAGACTCTAGGAATTAGGCCTCTGTCAGTGGTATAGCTGGTGCAGATTTACTCTCATTCTGTGGGTAGTCTGTTGGCTCTGTTTAAGGTATGTTTGTCTGTAAAGAAATCTTTTTAGCTCAAAGATATACCATTGGATGAGTGTTTGTTTAATTTTCTGGGGTACTGAGATATTGTTCAGAATCTTTCCAATATTCCTATATTTTGGAGAGTGCCCCATATTTTTTCATCCAGTAGTTTGAGAGAGTCGGGTCTTATATTGATGTCTTTAATCCATTTGGAGTTGACTTTTATGCATGGTGAGAGGAGTGAATCAAGTTTCATTTTCCTACATGTGGTTATCCAATTTGTCCAGCACCATTTATTGAAGATGCTGTCTTTTTACAAGTGTGTGTTGTTGGCAGCTTTGTCAAAGATCAAGTAGCTGTAGATACTTGAACTAAGGGCAAGGTCTTCAATTCTGTTCCATTGGTCAATATCTCTGTTTTTATGCCAGTTCCATGTCATTTTTGTTACTATTGCTTTGTAGTGCAGTTTTAGATCAGATATGGAGATACCTCCAGAGGTGTATCTTTTGTTGAGGATACTTTTGGATATTTGGGGCTGAGGTGGTTTGATTCAGGTATCCCCTATAAACTTAGGTGTTCTGAATGTTAGTCTCCCCAGCTGATGGCAACTGGAAATTAAGGCCTCCTGTATGGTTGGACATGGGCTTATGGGTGTTATAACCAGTTTCCCCATGCCAGTGTTTGGCACACTCTCCTATTGCTGTTGTCCACCTGATATTGGTGAGGGGGTGGATGTCGTTTGCCTCTGCCATCATGGGGCTTCCCTTCTAGTCTATAAGCCAAAATACACCTTTTGTCCCCACAAGCTGCTCTTGGTCAGGTGATTTCTGCCAGCAATACATACCTAACTACAACAGGGGCCTTCTGCTATTCAATATAAATTTTGAGATTACTTTTTCTATCTCTGTGAAGAATGAATCTGGGATTTTTATTGGTATTGCATTAAATTTGTATATTGCTTTTGGTAGAATTGCCATTTTCATAATATTAATTCTACCTATCCAGGATCATGGGTGTTGCAGTCAGGTTCACATTGTTGGCAGAAATCACCCAAATAAGAGCAGCTTTTGCGGGGGGAAAAGGGTTTATTTTGGCTTACAGACTAGAAGAGAAGCTCCATGATGGCAGAGGAAAATGATGACATGAGCAGAGGGTTGACATCACCCCCAGGCCAACATCAGATGGACAACCACAACAGGAGAGTGTGCCAAACACTGGCAAGGGGAAACTTACTATAACACCCATAAGCCTTCCCCCAACATAACACCATCTCCAGGAGGCTTTAATTTCCAATTGCCATCAGCTGGGGAGACTAGCATTCAGAATACCTAAGTTTATGGGGGACACCTGAATCAAACCACTGCAGGGGTTTTTCCATTTTCTGATGTCCTCAATTTCTTTATTGAGTGGTTTTATGTTCATTATATAGGTCTTTCACATCCTTGGATAGTGTTATTCCAAGGCATTTGATTTTTTTGTGTGTGGCTATTGAAAATGAGATAGCCACAATGATTTCTTTCCCTATATATCTGTCTGTGTCCTTTTATAGAAAGGCTACTGATTTTGTGTGCCACTTTGCTGAAAGAATTTATCACCTTTAAAACTTTTATGGTGGAGTCTTTTAGTACACTTTATGTATAGGTTCATGTCATCTGAAAATAGGGCTAGCTTGACTTCTTCCCTTCCAGTTTGTATTCTATTCCTTTTATATCTTTCTCCTATCACTAGGAATAGGATTTCTGACACTATGTTGAAGAGCAGTGGTGAGAATAGGCACCCTACCTTGTCCCTGATCTCAATTTGAACTTCTTGAGTCTTTCCCAAATAATTAAGTATAATGTGGCCTTTAAGGGCTTTGTATATAGTCTTCATTATGTTGTGATATAAACCTTTCATGCCTAGTCTTTTCAGTGTTTTGATCCCGAAATGATGTTGTATTTTGTCAAAGGTCTTCTCTGCATCTACTGAAATGATCATGTGGTTCTTGCACTTAAGATTATTTATGTGGTGTATTATGTTACTAGATTACCATTTGTTGAACTATCCCTGCCTCCCTGGCATGAAGCTTGCTTGATAAATGTTGATGATGCTTTTGATGTGTTTTTGAATATGGTTTAGGAAAGATTTTGTTCTGGTATTTTGCATCTAAGTTCATCAGGGATCTAGGTCTATAGTTTTATTATTTTTAGTTTTTTGTTTTATTATTTGTTATATCTCTCTCTGGTTTTGGTATTAGGGTGATGCTAGTTTCATAGAAGAAGTTCCAGAGCATTCTCTGTTCTCTGATTATGTGAAAAAAATTTAAAAGAGTGGTTTCAGTTTTCTTATAAAGGTTGGGTAGAGTTTATCTGAGAATCTACCAGTTCCCAGACTTTTCTTTTTGGGAAGGTTTTTTATTTCATTTTTCAATCTCAATGGATATAATAGGTTTCTTGAGGACATTTGCTTTGAATTTAGTTTTGGTAGGAAGTATGTGTCTAGACATTTGTCCATTTCTTCCAGGTAATTGAATTTTGTGAAGCATAAGTTTTGTATGTCCTGATGAAATCTTCCAATTTATTGATGTCTACTGTAATCTCTATATTTTCATTTCTAATTGTTTTAATTTGAGACTTCTCTTTTTTTTTGTTTGGTCAAATTGTCCAGGGGTTTATCAATCTTCTTTATTTTTTCAAAGAACCAGATCTTTGTTTCATTTTTTATTTTCTTTGTCAATTCATTGATTTCTGCTCTGATCTCAATTATTTCATTCATCTGTAACTCTTAGGGTTGGATTGTTCTTGTTTTGCCAAAGACATTAGGTGGATCATTAGGTCCACCTAAATTTGAGATCTCCATGCCTTTGTTAATGAAGGAATTTAGTGCAATGAATTTTCTCCTTAGATCTGCCTTCATTGTGTCCTATAAGTTTTGGTATATTGTGTTTTCATAATCATTCAGTTCTAGAAATTTTATAATTTCCTTTTTTATTTCTTTCACAAGCCATGCATTATTTATAGCTTGCTGTTCAGTCTCTAGGAGCTGGTATAATTTCTGATGTTTTCTTGTACATAATTTCTATCTTTAAAGCATTATGTGCTGATATGATGCAGGAAGTAATGTAAGTTTTCCTGAATTTATGTAGGCATGCTTTATGCCCTAACATATGATCGATTTTGGAGAAGGTAGAGTGGGCTGCTGAGAAAAATGTGTATTCTGTAGATTTGGGGTAGAATTTCTATTGTTGTCTGTTAGGTCTAGTTGATTGTTAAGCTCTATTATTTCCCTATTGATTTTCTGCATGGATGATTTGTCTAATGAACATAGTGGGATACTGAAGTCCCCTACTATTATTGTATTGGGATTTATTTTTGATTTGTTGTCAAGTAGATTTTGCTTTAGAATATGTAGTGCACCAGTGTTTAGTGTGTATAGATTTATGATTGTGATATCCTCTTATTGGATAATTCCATTTTGAGTAAAAAGTATCCTTCTTCATCCTTCTTGATTATTTTTCTTTGAAGTCTATTTTGTCAGATATTTATATAGCAACACACACTTGCTTATTTCCATTTGTTTGTGAAATCATATTCTATCCTTTCACCCTGAGGGGGTTTCTGTCCTTAGGGGTGAGGTGGGGTTCTTGAAGAAAGTAGATGAAGGGTCCATTTTTGTGACCTACCCGGTTACCTTGTGTCATTTTTATTTTTATTTTTTGGAGAGGGTCAGAGAGAGAGAGAGAGAGAGAGAGAGAATGGGCATATCAGCAGCCTCTCAGCTGCTGTGAATGAACTCCAGATGCATGCACCCTCTTGTGGGCAAGTGCAGCATTGTGCCCTTGCATCACTTTGTGTCTGGCTAAACATGGGACCTGGAGAATCCAATGGGCATTCTTAGGCTTAGTGGGCAGGCACCTTAACCGCTAAGCTATCTCTCCAGCCCCCTTGTATCTTTTGAAGACCATTAATATTTGAGGCTATAATTGTGAAGTTGGATTTAATCCCTGCCATGTTTGAGGTTTTATGGGGTTTGGTGCTTCCTTGGGCTTTGTACACTTTTGTCCTGCTCTAGTTCTGGTTATTGAGTTCTTTTTCTTATAAGCTCTTGGCATTGGTTGTTCATCTCCTGTGTGGAGTATTCTCTAAAGTTTTCTCTCTAGGTTTGCCTTTGTGTTCATATAGTTGTAGAGTTGGCTTTTACCATGGAAGATTTTTCTTTCACCATCTATTACAAGAGATATTTTTGCTAGGTACAATAATTGTTGGAAGCCATAGTTGTCTAGACTTAGAAGTTTTCCATTCCATGCCCTTCTTGCTTTCAGGGTTTCCACTGAAAAGCCTGAGGTAATTCTGATGGAATTGCCTTTGTATGTAGTGAGTTGTATTTCTTGTACTGCTTTTAGCATTCTCTCTTTGTTTTCATTTTTATGGTTTTTAACTATGATGTGCCTGGGATAGTTTCTTCTTTGATCTAGTCTGTTTGGTGGTCTGTAAGCTTCTCATACCTGGATTAATCATTCTTTTGGGAGGGTGGGAAATTTTTCTTCAATAACTTTGTTGAATATGTTCATGATGTCTTTGTTCCAAATTTCTTCCCCATCTGGCACACCCATGATCCATATGTTTTGTCATTTTAGGGTATCCTGCAATTCCCTCATATTATGTTTGCATGGTTTTTTGAACTTGTAAAAGCTTTTAGACTCACAATCAGTTTCTTCTGTCTTGCTTTCCAGCTTGGAAGTTCTGTCCTCCACATGATTTACTCTGTTATTGAATGTGTCTATAGAGGCTTTTTCTTTTTTGTTTTTGGTTTTGTGTTGTGTTTTTTTGCATCATGCCCATCTATTTTTTGTGGTCCAGTTTCAGGTTGAGGTTTGATTTTATTGATGTTTTCTGGAGCTCATTCTTGCATTTGATTATGTCTTCATTCAGCTTAAGCAGCTGCTAATTTAGTTCTTCTATTTGTTTGCTCACCTTCAATTCATTTGTACTTTTCCTGAGGGCTTTGTATTTACTCCATTCAGTTAAGCCTAGTGACTAAAGCTGTGTGCATTTTATTTATGCAATTATTGTGGGAATAGGCAATCTTGGAGATCTCTCAGTTTGTTGTTTTGTGGGGATTGTGTGTGTGTGTTGCCGTAAGGTTCACATTGCTGGCAGAAAACACCTGAACAAGAGCACCTTGTGGGGAAAAAAGGTTTATTTTGGCTCTATGATGGCAGGGAAAAATAATGGATTGAACAGAGTGTAAACATCACCTCCTGGCCAACATCAAAGGGACAATAGCAACAGGAGAGTGTGTCAAACACTTGGAAGGGGAAGCTGGCTATAACACTCATAACCTTGCCCCCAACAATACACTGCCTCAGGAAGGCTCCATTTCCCAAATTGCGACCAGCTAGGAACCTAGCATTCAGAATACATAAGTTTACGGGGAACACCTGAATCAACCCGCCACAGTTGTGTTATGGTCTACCCATGTCTGTGGTAAAAATCACATATTTTTTCAAGAATAAAACACAAGTTTGTCCTTCTAGGATCTTCATTCAGTGAGTGTACTTACTGTTTGGGGTTTGAACTTACTTGGAGTAGGATGGCATTGTATCAACAGATATGCAGGTTGTGGACATTGCAAGTGCTCCAGCAGCTCTGGACTGGTGGCTGATACAAGAGCTGTGTTTGCAGGTCTGGAATCTCCAGTCCTCTATCCCAGCAGTGTCTTGCATGCATATATATACTTTTTTAGGTAAGCCCAACAAACTGCCTTTTTTAAGTGCATGTGCATGCAAGAGAGTGAGAGAAAGAGAGAGAGAGAGAGAAAATTGGTGGGTCCAGAACTACAGCCACTGAATTCGAACTCCAGATGTATGTGCCCCTTGAGCACCATGTATGACTTTTCTTGCTTGTGTCACTGTGCATCTGGCTTCTGTGGGACCTGGAGAGTCAAGCATGACTTCTTAGATTTTACAGGCAAACACCTTAACTGCTAAGCTAAACCTGCAGCCCCCATCAGTGTCTTGCCTTCAGGGCTCAGGGACATTAGTACTTGACCCTGTTGCATGATATTCCTCTACCCCATAACTGATGAGCTGGTAGGTGGATTTTGGTGGTGTGGAAGTGTACAGCAGAGTTGTGTGGGCCTAGGGGAATCCAGGAACTAGGTTTGAAGGTGGGCTCAGGAGGTGGGGGCTTAGAGATGTGGATGTGGTCAGTGATGTGGATTGGAGTGGTTAGATTGATCAGAGGAAGCTGTAGAGGCCAGAAAGATCTGCTGAGGGTGGAAGCACTCAGGGACAAGAGGCATAGAGTGGGCACCCACAGAGACAGGCACCACGGAGTAGGGCAGAAGCTGAGCAGTAGCTCTGGCAGGGACAGGTAGAATGGAATGGTATGGAAGTGTGGGTCCTGGCGTCAGAAAACTAGGCCCACCAAACAAAACAGCTGCACAGAAAGGGAAATAAGTACTTGGAAGCATGACAGATCATATAGGGCCATTTCACATTTCACTTTTCACAGTTCATACAGGTCAATCCTTCCCCATCCCTCGCCACTGCCTCCTGACAACCTGCCTCCTATAACCATTCTTGTACCCTCAGATTCTAGAACATGAACTTTTTATATTCCACATCAATCATATTATACAGTACTTACATATCTATACTTAACATAGTAATTTTCTACAATGGCCATACTACTTTAAATTCCTTACATTCCTGTCAATGGTCTGCAGGAATTCCCTTTTCTCTATATCTTTGTGTGATTGTTAATCTTTCGTGACTGTTAGTCTTTCAATTTATTTGCTTTTAAATATTTACTTTAAAATTTTTTTATTAGTTATCTATATTGTGCATAGAGAATGATTTGTTCCAAGTTTGACCATTTTTCTTCAAATTGCGTTGTGTCATTTTTTTCTTACTGCTATGTAGAATTCCATTGTGTAACTATACCACATCTTAGTTAACCATTCATCTAATGATGGACATCTGGGTTGATTCCAGCTCTTAGCTGTTATGAACTGAGAAGCTATAAACATGGTTGAGCAAATATCTCTGAATTGAGGCTTGGAGTTCTTAGGGAAAATGCCCAGTAAGGGACTAACTGGGTCTGTTGGTGCCTCTATAGTCATCCTTTTTAGGAGTCTCCATATTGCTTTCCATAGTGGTTGTACCAGCTTACATTCCCACCAACAGTGAATGAGGGTTCCTATTTCTCCACAACCTTGCCAGCATTTTTTGTCATTAGATTTTTTAATGTTTGCTACCCTTACTGGGCTAAGGTGGAACCTCATAGTTGTTTTAATTTGCATTTCCCTGATGATTAGGGTTGCTGAACATATTCTTAAGTGTGTATTTGCCATTTGTATTTCTTCCTCTGAGAACTCCCTGTGCAGTTCTCTGGCCCATTTTGTGAGTGGGTTGTTTGAGGTTTTATTGTTTAGGTTTTTGAGTTCTTTGTAGATTCGAGAAATTAGGCCTCTGTCTGAGGTGTATACAGCAAATTTTTTCTCCCATTCTGTGGGTAATTTATTGGCTCTGCTTATTGTATATTTGTCTGTGAAAAAGCTTTTCAGCTTCATGAGATCCCGATGGTTGAGTGATTGTTTAATCTCCTGAGCTACTGGGGTTTTGTTCAGAAGTCTTTTCCCACTCCTATACCATGGAAAGTTCCTTGTATTTTTTCTTCCAGTGGTAGCAGTGTTTCTGGTCTTATATTGAGGTCTTTGATCCATTTGGACTTAATTTTTGTGCATGGTGAGATGTATAGATCAAGTTTCATTTTCCTGCATATGGTTTTCCAGTTTGTCCAGCATCATTTGTTGAAGATGCTGTCTTTTCTCCAGTTTATTTTTACATATGCTATAGTCTTATATTCCCTCTTCCAGGTCCCCATTTCCAGGTGGGATCTCCTTGGTGTGGTCATTGGTATTCACTGTGGGGTCTTTAGTCTTTTGATATTAGCCAGTCTTATGAGAGTAATGTGATATGGAATTTGATTTTTATTTAAATTGTTCTGATGGCACATAATGTTGAACGCTTTTTTTTTCTTTTGGTTTTTCGAGGTAGGGTTGGTCTCTCTCTAGCCCAGGCTGATCTGGAATTCTGGAATTCACTATGTAGTCTCAGGCAGTCCTTGAAACCTAAACAATCCTTCTAGTGCTGGGACTAAAGTGTATGCCACCATGCCTGGGAAAGAGAGAGAGAATGAACGAATGAAGGCATCAGGGCTTCTATCTGCTATAATCAAACTTCAAACACATGTTCCAATTTCTGCATCTGGTTTTATGTGGGTACTGGGGAATCAATCACAGGTTGTCAAGTTTTGCATGCAAACATCTCAGCCACTGTGCCATCTGTCCAGCCCTTGAACACTTCTTTAAAAGATACTTGCAGACTATTTGTATTTTCTCATTGAGAATGTTATTTAAGTATGTTGTAATATATTGTTTATTGTGTAAACAGGTTGCTTCTTTATTATTAGGGGATTTTTGAGCTTCTTATGTATTTTGGATATCAACTCCTTGATATGTATATATATACATACATGTTTTCTCCCATTCTGTAAGTTTTCCCTTAACTTCTTTCTATGTTTTGCTCTGCAAAACCTTTTCTTTTTAAATTTTATTTTTATTGAAAACTTCTATACTTAAAGACAATAAACCATGATATTTCTGTCACCTCTCCCCTTTCCCCTTCACAACTCCACTCTCCATCACATCCCCTCCCTCTCTCCATTGGGCTCTCTTTTAATTTGATGTCATCATCTTTTTCTCCTATTATGAGGGTCTTGTGAAGGTATTGCTAAGCATTGCAAGGTCATGATTATTGAGGCCAATTTCTGTCTGGACAGTTGCATTGTAAGGAGTGGTACCCTTCTTTGGCTCTTGCATTCTTTCTGCTACCTCTTCTACAATGGACCCTGAGCCTTGGAGGGTGTGATAGAGATGTTTCAGTGCTGAAAATTCCTCTATCCCTTCTTCTCAGCACTATGTTGCCTTTTGGGTCATCCCAGTGGCCATTGCCATCTGAAAAGAGAAGCTTCTCTAGCAAAAGTAAGATTAGCATTAATATATGAATATGAACATTAAGTGTAGTGCTTTCAGGGCAGTTTGGTAGGAATAATATGTACATTTAGCCAGACAAAAGCAGGCTTTTGTCATGACCTCCCCTGCCATAGAATTTTGATTAGTTTTTTTAGTACCAGGCATGTATTCCCTCCTATAGAGTGGACTTTCAGTCAAATTAGAGACAATTTGGTTTCCCCATAGCAGATATGCAACTATTGCACTCATTCAGTCATTTGGCCTGTCTGGCCAAACTTGAGGCACCCAGTGTCCACTGCTTTCACTGCTGATGACTTCTATCTCCCATAGGGCTGCATGCAGTGCAGCTTTTTCCAACTTTCGGTTGGCTGGTCTACTGGGAGAAGTTTTTTCTGCTCAGCACTAGCTTGATTTCTCAGTGACTGTGCCACTCAGGCAAGTGAAGTCTTCAGCATCTGTTTAACAAGGTAACCAAGGGCCTTGGAAATAGACTGTAATGTTTTTGAGGCAACAGGGACCTCCCTGGCCAACATCTCATTCCTGGCTTTGAAAATTTTTAGTAACAATCTATGGCTTCTGGATATGCCATTATTCCAAAAAGTAGGTTTTCATATGTCTTATCCAGAATTCTTGAATTTTGATGTACCCGCCAGCCACCCTTTTACATAATCTCTTCCTCTGGCCTTGCTTAGGCCCTTCCCCTGCCTGGAATATGTTCTTCTACTTGCAAATATATGATACCATGTCCATAAGTAGTTTCCTCCCCTCCCTCCCTTATAGACTTTTTCTTGCTTACTGGCCTCTGAGAACAATTTTGGTTCCAGCTCACACACAATCTATACATTAGTAGCTAGGATCCACATATGAGAGAGAACATGCAAGGTTCAGCTTTCTGGGCCTGGGTTACCTCGCTTAGTATAATGCTAACCAGATCCATCCACTTCCCTACAAATTTCATAATTTCATTTTTCTTTACCTCTGAATAGAACCCCATTGTGTAAATGTACCCCATCTTTGTTATCCATTCATCTGTGGAGGGACATATAGGCTAGTTCCATTTCCTAGCTATGGTGAATAGAGCAGCAACACATCTATTTTTAGCTGTCTCAAGAACCTTCACACTGATTTCCACAGTGGCTGTACCAGATTACATTCCCACCATCAGTGAAGAAGGGTTCCCCTTTTTCCGCATCCTCACCAAAATTTATTGTCATTTGTTTGCTTGATTGGAGCCATTCCGATAGGAGTGAGATGAAAGCTCAAAGTAGTTTTAATTTGCATGTCCCTGATGGCTAAGGATGTAGAACACTTTTTTAGATGTTTATATGCCATCTGTATTCCTTCCTTTGAGAACTCTCTATTTAGTTACATAGCACATTTTTAATTGGGTTGTTTGATTTCTTTTTCTTTAAATATATATTTTTTATTTATATTATTCTGATTTTACATTCATAGTATTGGTTCCATTGTCCTCCTCCCTGTCCTCCCACTTTCAAAGGGACCCTCATCAATGGGGAATGTGGGTCATGCATTGTGAGGGGAGTCAAGAGTTCTGGGGGGTATGCCCAGTCTCTGTGCATAATGCCCCAACTTGTGACTCTAACAATCTTTCTGCCCCCTCTTCCACGAGTTTCCCTGAGCCACATTGGCGTCATTTTAGTTCTGCTTCAGTGGTGAGGTTTTGGGAGCCTCTGTGTCTCTGGATATATGGCTTAGTTGGAGTTCGATGTTCTCTGTGTTTATCTCCTTCAGCCTTTTTCTGGTGTCATGATCGCCATGAACGCTGTATTCTTGCCCTTCCCCTATGGTTTCTATGGTTTCAGCTGGGGCCCTGGTGAGGTGTGGTTTAGCTGATCCTCCCTTCAGGTTTGTTGTCCACCTGAAAAAAGATAAGCAAACTCTCCAACGGAGAGAGAAGTTAGTACTAGATAGAAGGGATGACCATATATGTTTTGGAGGGAATTTTATATGCGTTGGCTCTCTTCTAGCCCA
Source organism: Orientallactaga sibirica (assembly GCA_036365145.1). Taxonomy (NCBI): domain Eukaryota; kingdom Metazoa; phylum Chordata; class Mammalia; order Rodentia; family Dipodidae; genus Orientallactaga; species Orientallactaga sibirica. The sequence continues at coordinate 2,611,992 of JAEOAD010000025.1, forward strand.
CGTTTGGTGGTATCTTGATCTTGGAGACTGAGCTCATTTTTTGTACCTGGTTTTGACTTATTTCCCAGTTCCAGCAATGAGTTCCATTCCACTGAGTGGATCTATTAGCCAAATCAAGAGCAGTTGGCTACCCACCATAGCTGTTTGCCACTACTGCACTTGTATGAGCATTATGTCTAGTTGTTTCCTTCTGGGTATCTTAGACTGCAAGTTGTTTGGACCAATGTCGGACATTTTCCCCCAGTTGCTTGTGTAGCACCCTCTGGTACTAGACTAGCTAACTGTCAGGGGACTGACCTTCTTCCAGATTCTGGCCAGGTCTCTCTGTGTTTGGTCTCACACATGTATGCTGTCTTCGACAGTAGGGTCTTACCATTAACCATTGGTGGGTCACCAAGAACTCTGACAGAAGTCTGTCTTTTCTGGGAAACCTTGTAGGTGTTTCACATCAACAGGTCATTGTGGAAATTAACCCCATGCTGGCACTGGGTGTCTGCACCTAAGAAGGTGAGGGAGGAAAAAGATAGATAATGTAAAAGAGAAAGTGAGTATAGAGAGGAGAGGGAGAGAGAGAGAGAGAGAGAGAAGAGAAAGAGAAGCAAGACAAGATTAAAGTTGGCCTTCATGATGCTCTCTCCAGGTTCCATTTGATTTCTTATTGTTTAGTTTTTTTGCATTCTTTGTATATTCTGGATATTAATCCTATGTCATATGTGAAGCTAGAAAAATTTTCTCCCATTCTGCAGGTTGTCTCTTTGTTTATTCAGTGTCCTTTTCTGTACAAAAGCTTTGTAATTTCATGAGATCCTAGTGGTTGATGGTTTTATTTCCTGAGCAATTTGGGTTATATTCAGAAAGTCATTGCCTAGGCCAATATGTTGAAGGGTTTCCCCTACCTTTTCCTCTAGCAATTTCAGAGTTTCAGGTCTGATATTAAGGTCCCTGATCGATTTGGACTTGATTCTTGTGCATGGAGGAGGACAAGGTCTATTTGATCTATTTTCATCATTCTGTATATAGATATACAATGTTCCCAGCACCACTTGTTGAAGAGGCTATCTTTTCTCCAATGAATATTTTTGGCATTTTTGTCAAAACTCAGATGGCTACAGCTACCTGGGTTAACATGTGGGTCCTCTATTATGTTCCATTGACCTACATGTCTGTCTTTGTACAAGTACCATGTTCTTTTTGTTACTATGGCTTTGTAATATAGATTAAAATCAGGTATAGTGATACCACAAGCCTGATCATTGTTGCTCAAAACTGTTTTGGCTATTCAAGGTTTGTTGTGCTTCCAAATGAATTTTAGGATTGTTTTTTCTATTTCTGTGAAGAATGCCATTGGAATTTTCATGAGGGTTGCGATAAATGTGTAGATTGCTTTTGGTCAGATTGACATTTTCACAGTATTGATTCTCTCAATCCAAGAACATGTGATGTCTTTCCATTTCCTTGTGTCTTCTGCAACTTCTCACTTGAGTGTTTTAAAGTTCTCATTGCAGAGATACTTCACTTCTTGAGTTAAGTTTATTACAAGGTACTTTTTTATTTTTTGAGGCAATTGTGAATGGGAGAGATTCCCTGATTTCATCCTCTGCATGTTTGTTGTTGTATATAAGAAAGCTACTGATTTCTGTGTGCTTATTTTATATCCTGCTACATTGCTAAAAGCTATAAATTTCCCTCTTATGACTGCCTTCATTGTGTCCCAAAGGTTTTGGTATGTTGTATTCTCATCATCATTTGATTCAATAAATTTATTGATTTCCTTTTGATTTCTTCAGTGACCCATTCATCATTTGATAGTGTACTGTGTAGTCTCCATGAATTTCTGCATGCTCTGTAGTTTGTCTTGTTGCTGATTTGCAGTTTAATCCCCCTCTGGTCAGATAGAGTACAAAGGATTATTTAAATTTTCCTGCATTTGTTAAGGTTTGCTTTGTGTCCTAATATATGGTCTATTTTATAGAATGTTCCATGTGCTGCTGAGAAAAATGCATAGACAGTAGCATTTGGATGGAATATTCTGTAGATATCTGTTAGGTCCATTTGTTCTGTGACATCATTTAATCCAGATGTCTCTGTTTATTTTTTGCCAGGATGACCTGTCAATTGATAAAGTGAGGTATTGAAGTCACCCACAACAATTTTGTTAGGTGTTATCTGTGACCTTAAGTCCAATAGTGGTTGTTTGATGAAATTGGGAACCCCCATGTTAGGTGCATATATGTTTATGATTGTAATGTCCTCCTTTTGGAGTGTTCCTTTAATAAGTATAACATGATCTTTATCTTTCTTCACTAATGTTGGTTTGAAATCTATCCTATCAGATATTGGGATAGCAACCCCTGCTTATTTCCTAGGCCCATTTGCTTGGAATACTGCTTTCCATCCTTTTGCCCTAAGACAGTGTCTATCTTTTATTGAGAGGTGAGTTTCTTGGAGGCAACAAATGGCAGAATCCTGCCTTTTAATCCAGTCAGCAAGCCTGTGTCTTTTGATTGGGATTTTGAGGCCATTAATATTAAGAGTTATTATTGAAAGATATGTATTTATTCTCGCCATTCTTGTTTTGTAGTGCTTCCTGTTTTCCCTTTACTCATGTGAAATAGTTATTTGAATATGGTTTATTTTTTTCCTATCTCCTCCTGTGTGTGTTTGCTTTCTCTTCAGCATGAAGGATTCCTTCAAATATTTTCTATAGAGCTGGTTTAGTTGTCATAAATTCTTTTAGTCTATTTTTTGTTGTGGAATGTCCTTATTTCTCTATCAATTTGGATAGATAGCTTTGCAGGATAAAGTAATCTTGGTTGACAGTTATTTTTCAGATCTTGCAATACAAGCCCTTCTGGCTCTTAATGTATGTGTTGAGTAATCTGCTGTTATTGGGATGGACTTGCCTTTGTAGGTGACTTGCCTTTTCTCTCTAACTGCTATCAATATATCTTATTTGGTTTGTGGGTTTAGTCATTTAATTATAACATGGTGAGGAGAGGTTCTTTCCAGGTTTTGTCTGTTTGGTTTGTCTAAAAGCTTCTTGTGTCTGCACTGGCATTTTTTCCCCCAATTTGGGGAAATTTTTCTTCTATGATTTTATTGAAAATGCCTACTAAGTCTCTGGATTGAAATTCTTCTCCTTCTACTATATCCTGAATACTTATGTTTGATCTTTTTATAGTATCCTGAATAGCTTGAAATCACCATTCATACCTTCCTATTAGCTTGTCTTTCTCTTTGTTGGACTGTATTAGGTCTGCCACCTAGTCTTCTAGTTTAGATATTCTGTTCTTTCCTTCATCCATTCTACAAGTGAGACTTTCCACAGAGTTTTTATTTGGCTGACTGTGTTATTCAGAGCTAGAATTTCAGTTTGGTTTTTCTTCAGTATTTCTATTTCCTTAGTCATGTTTTGCAATGACCTCCTTATTTCATTAAGCTGGTTTCCTGTGTTCTCTTTCAGGAGTTTGTTTTCTTCTGTGATTTCTTTGAGTATAGATGAGAAATAATTTTCTTTGAAATCTTTGTCAGGCATTTCATCTAAAATAGCCTCATTGATGATCATTTCTGATGGATTTATAATTTTTGGTGGGATTATATTGTCTTGATTCTTTGTGTTTCTTGTGTTATAATGTAGCAGATTTTGCATCCTGAATTGATTTGATGCTTGGGTTTTCTACTTATCTACAGTGTTCTTAGATGTGGCAATCCACCTTTATATACTTTCAGGATATGAGGTGCCAAGCTTGTGCCCCAGTCCAACCCCAGAAGTAATCCTAGGTGTTGAGATTGCTTCTTAAGCAGGTATTCTAGTAGACTGGGTGGAAAAATTTACTGGCCAATTCTAAACTTCAACTTCAACACTTTCAATAAAAACCAGCACAGAGTATGCATGTGTAGGATTAAAACAAACTTATAGGCTTATAAAGCAAAAATCCTTAAGGGTGTATGTGGCTCTATACCCTTAATCCTGTCAGCTTGGAAGTAGAGAGTTCTGTTCTGAATTGTGTTCCAGGTCAGGCAGGATCTGAATCAGACCCTGCCCCCAATAATGACAGAAGCAAAAGACAAAGGTCCTGTGAATTGAAAAGCATCAAAGGCAACACTATTCAACCCCCAAATACAGCTTATCTGAAAATGGTAAAGCCAACCAAAAATATGTAACCCAAAACCTGCCCTGATATGGAAGGAGAGATTAGCACTTCCAATGCAGTCCTATGTACTTTTTTTTTTTTTTTTTTTTTTTTTTGTCAGTCAGCCTCATTACCTTTTAGAGTGGCTTCCAATCTCACCAATGCTGAATGCCACCTTGATCCCTCCATGTTGTGCTGTGGAGCTGGAATTCTGTTTGGCTGTTCTGGATGCGCTGCCAGTGGGCCTGAATGCTAGAGGTTCACAGTTCAGATGTTTGGGGGATGGGAGAGTGCAGGAAGCCTAGAGTTGCTCACATAGTCCTGCCTGTATCCCTCTCAGTAGCTCCTTCATTGATCTCAGCTGCTTTCTTTCAGTTTTCTTGGCTTTGCAAGGAGACTGATGAGGTTGGAAAATCCCCTTGTTTGGTCTCTGCTGCTGCTGCTTGTCATTCCTGGCTGGTGGTGCAGGGCCTGTGGATAATGCCACAAGTGCATCAGTGGGATTCTGGCCATTTTCCTCCTTTCTGGTGGGTCTTGGTCTCTCCTGCTTCTCCACTGTGTCTAAGAATAACCTGTACTCCTTCACTTTTCAGAAGAAGAGTGTATTTTGCTATGGTTTTGCTTACTTCCCTCCCTAGGCTGGTTTTCTGTGGCTCCTATGACACTATGTTACCCAGAAGTCAAAATCTTTTTACTTTGATTCAACATCATTTGTCTACTATTGCTTTTAGATCCTGGCCTTTAGAATTTTGTCCAAAAATACCCTTACCTTTCAGTTCTTGAAACATTTCCCCTACATTTTATTCAAGTAGGTTCATGGTTTCAAGTTTTACATTTATGTCTTTAATCAATTTTGAGTTGCTCCTTGTAACTGATGAATTGTAAAGGTCTTAACTTCATTCTGCTTGTGGATATCTAATTTTTCAACACCAGAAGACTGTCCTTCAATATGTGCTCTTAGCACCTTTGTTGATAATCAGCTAGCTGTGGATGTATGGGTTTACTTTCAGGCTCCATATTTTGTGTCTGTTATCCATGATAATACTCTGCTGCTTTGATGACTATATCTTTGACCATATTTTGAACTCAGATAACATAATTTTCCTGACTTAGCCTTTTTGTTCAAAATGGATTTGGGGGTTTGCTTTTGTTATTGTTGCATTTTGCTTGTTTTTTTTTTTTGTGGTTTCAATATACATTTTTATGTTTTTTAAATAATTTTTTCTTGAAAGATGTCATTGATGTCATGATAGGGTTGCACTGAATCAGCAAATAGGTAGGTTTATATGCAGTTTTACCCATATCAGTTCTAATACATGAACATTATGTTTCATGGATTATCAAAAGTAGATATCAAATATAGACATATTATCAAAAGTAGATTATCAAAAGCCAGGTGTGGTGGTGCACACCTTTAATCCCAGCACTTGGGAGGCAGACAGAGGTAGGAGAATTTCCATGAGTTCAAGGCCACCCTGAGACTACATAGTGAATTCCAGGTCAGCCTGAGCTAGAGTGAGGCCCTACCTCGAAAAACCAAAAACAAACAAACAAAACAAAACAAAACAAAAAAAGTAGATATATTGCTCAGTGTGGTGGCACATGTGAGCAAGCAGGTCACCTTGCTACATGAAAACAACCAGCTTAACAAGATGTACACACCTGTGCAATAATGGTACCCAGCCTAGGTGGGTAACAAATGGTTTTCTGATTGGTGAAAAGGTCCACTCAAGAGAAAGGAACCCATAGCTGGAACTCAGAACCAAGTCATAATCCTATGGAGATCAAGATTATGGACTCCAATAAGAAGCACCCACTAGTTTTTGGCCAAAAGAGAAGCTACACCGATCAAAATCTGTCTACATTAACAATGCTTATTCCCTTAAAGCTATGTTGAGCTCACTCTCTGTTGGAGAATCTGTTTTTATTTTTCAGAAGGCAGTGAGAACCAAGGTCAACCAAAATCTATTAACAAGGCAAGAATATATAGCTGACTCCCTGGCAGGAGATAAACCACCCCTCACACAGCAGTAGATAAAACCACAGAGGAACTGGCAAGATGAGCAAGAGTGCTACTTCCATGAAAAGCCTGACAACCTGGGCCAGGGTGATTCAGACAGACATGGAGGATATTCAAAACGTAGAAATCCAGAACCTGTTGAAAACTCAATAGTAAAGTAGAATTAAAGTATGCCCACCAGGTTCTGGGAAGTTTGCAGAAGAGAGGGTAGAAATAGTGTAAGAGCCACAGGGTGGGAGGGAAGATCCAGAGGCATTGCCTCACAAAATGACAGACTTGCTCTCACAACTTATAACCCACAACTACATGGTGAATACCAGTAACCCCACTGAGGAGGTCCCTCAGTGGAATGGGGACAGGGAAGAGGGAAATGATGGTACCAACACATGACATGTCCATACAAAATTTCTGCTTAATAAAAAATGCATCTACATTGAACATGTACAGATTATTCTTGTCAGTATTCACAAATAATATGGCACCATAACTATTTAAATGTAAATTACATTACATTAAGCATTAAAAATAACCCTAAGATGAGTTCCTATATGTGGGAGTTTATATGTAGGTTGTATATATATATTATACTATTTTCTACAAGAGAATAAAGTACCTTTGGATTTTTTACATGAGGTATAGGAACCACTCCCCTGCAAATACTGAGAGATGAGTGTGTTTTAAATTTTCATATGTAACTGAGAGAGAATAAACTGACATTGGAATATTATCTATTGTAATCATCACATGCGATATTCACAAATTATGTGTGTGTGTATGTGTGTGTACTATTTCCAGATCTAACATTCTTATATATTCTCTTTAATTTTTTAAAAATCTCTGTTTTACTTTATTTTATTTATTTTATTTTATTTGATTTGATTTGATGGGAAGTGCAGATATATACAGATAGAGAATGAGAATGGGTCCACCAGGGCCTTGAGCTACTGCAGACAAACTCCAGATGTGCATCTGGCTTGCGTGGGTCCTCAGGAATGGATCCACCAAATGTGGGCTAGAAGAGAGCCTGAGCATATAAAATTCCCTCCAAAATATCCATGGCCATCCCATATATCTACTACTAACTTCTCTTTCTGTTGGAGAATTTGCTTATGCAAGATTTTAATGAACACAACAAAATTACAATTAAGGATGTTAAATTGATTCAACAGGCATTGAATTCTGCATTTATACCATGAAGTTTTCTGGAGGATGATTTGTTCTTCTGGAATATTGTTCTAACATCACCAATTGTTTAATAGTGTTCTAAATTTTGTAAAGAAAATTGAGGCAAAACCCACATATGAACATTAAAGGAAACAATCCAGTGGAGCTCAATAAAGAAAATGTTCCAAAAAAAAAAGTGATTGAAGCCATTATGTCTGGATCTATTTTGAAATATACAACATACATCTGCCAACTTGTACTTCTTCACAATCTACAGAAATTTTATGCAATATTAAAAGTATTGTATGCCTTATTCTGGTGTTGGGTTCACCAAAAAAGCTGTACTCTTGCCCTTTCCCCCTTACTCTATAGTTTCAGCTGGGGCCCTGGTGAGGTGTGATAGGCTCATCCTCCCTTCAGGGTCATTGTCCATCTGAAAAAGAGAAGCAAATTCTCCAATGGAGGGAAAAGTTAGTACTAGATAGATGGAATGGCCATAGTTATTTAGAGAGAATTTTATGTGTGTTGGCCCTCTTCTAGCCCACATTTGGTGGGAGCTTGATATTGGAGAATGGGCTCATTTTTTGTACATGGTTTTGACTTATTTCCCAGTTCCACAAATGAGTTCCATTCCACTGAGTAGGTCTATTAGCCAAATCAAGAACAGTTGGTTACCCATCATGTCTGTATGCCACTACTGCACTTGTTTGAGCATTACATCAGGTTGTTTCCTGCTAAGTATCTTAGACTGGAAATTGTTTGGACAGTTGTCAGCCATTATCCCCCACTTGCTCGTGTAGCACCCTCTGGCACTAGACTAGCTAACTGTCTGGGGTCTGACCCTCTTCCAGATTCTGGCCAGGTCTCTCCATATTTGGTCTCACATGTGTATGCTATCTTTGACAGTAGGGTCTTACTATTAACCTTTGGTGGGTCATCAAGAACTCTGACAGAAATCTGTTTTTTTTTTTTTGGAAACCTTGTAGGTGTCTCAGATCATGAACATGAAGGGAGGATGAGCCTATCACACCTCAAGAGGGCCCCAGCTGAAACCATAGAGTAATGGTGGGGAAGGGCAAGAATACAGTGTTCTTGGTGATCACAAAACCAGAAAAAAGGCTAAAGGAGATAAACACAGAGAACATCCAACTCCTACTAAGCCAGATATCCAGAGACACAGAGGCTCCCAAAAACTCATCACTGAAGTAGAACTAAAATGACCCCAATGTGGCTCAGGGAAATTCACGGAAGAGGGGGCAGAAAGAATGTTAGAGCCACAAGTTGGAGCATTATGCACAGAGACTTGGCCTATCCCCCATAACTCTTGACTACCCCCACAATGCATGACCCACATTCCCCATTGATGAGGGTCCCTTTGGAAGAGAGAGGACAGAGAGGAGGATAATGGAGTCAACACTATGAATGTAAAATCAGAATAATATAAATAAAAAATAAATTATTAAAAACTCTTGCATAAAATATTTTATGTAAATAATATTCTAGTAACTAGTGAATTTTAATGCAACCAAAATACATGCAAAGCATTCCAATTATGCAATAAACTGTAGTACTGGAATGTTTTATTTACTTAATTAGTTCTTTAGCCTAAAAGAAATGGTTAACAATTTAAAGGCAATACAGTTCAATTTCAAAAGAATTTGAAGATTATATACAAGCTCTAATGCTTTTATATTCTAATATATAAAACTAAAATATTGCAATTCACAACTTTCATTCTATGCCATTACTTAATTTTAAACACAAAGAGTACCTCCATGTGGACACATAGAATTACAAATGAATGAATGTGTTTTATCTTTACAATCACAGTATTGTCTACTTTACAGTTGAAATACAGGAGGTTGTAGGCAAAACTACACAAAGTGTACTGAAAATGAAAATATATACTTGTGTTGGGTTCACTTATATAATTACAAACTACTTGGCAGCATAGCTATTTATCAGTGTATAAGTAAAATATGTTATTTTGAAGTTTAAATACATATTATCTATAACTGAAACTAATGATAGAAATTGTTTAGAATTTAGACCAATAGGAGATTTTGGGTAAAGAAGTGTTTTATAATTAATATTCTTTAAAATTATCAGCACATAGTGAAAATTAAAAGCAGTTGACCTTTAGCCGCTAAAAAGTCTCCATAACTGGCTGCAACCAGGTGGGCTGTGTTTCCTTTCCCATACCAGATATGAAACTACTAATAGTAATTTTTGAACAATTTACTGAATTCATGCTTGCATTCATTCAAATATTTTTATATTCCATGTCTCACTCCTCCACTTAGGATTCTAAGTATGTGCATGGTCACCTTTTAAAAGTTTATTTATTTATTTTCTGAAGATAGATAAGTTCTCACTCTAGGCCAGGCTGACCTGGAGTTAACTATGTAGTCTCAGGGTGGCCTGGAACTCATGGCAATCCTCTTCCTCTGCCTCCCAAGTGCTGGGATTCTGCCCCATCCTTACCTTTTTGGCTATAATTCCACTAGACTACGAGGTCCTGTTCCTCAACATTTTATGGTGTGTTCTTCACATTGCATAATTTATCTTCAGGCCAACTAACTCTTTTATTATCTCTGTTTTGTTATCAAAATCATCCAGGGATGGAGATTGCTTAGCAGTTAAGGCACGTGCCTACAAAGTCTAATGACCCAAGTTTGATTTCCCAGTACCCACCTAAGCTAGATGCACAAGGTGGTACATGCATCTGGAGTTCATTTGCAGTGGCTAGAGGCCCTGGTGTGCCTCTTCTCTCTCTATTTGCCTCTCTCTTAAATAAATAAATGATTTTTTAAAAAATCATCCAATAACATTTTCACATTTCAGGTATGACATTTTTCCAATTCAAATTACTTTTTAATTTGTATGCTAAGGTTTTCTACCATTTATTCAGTATGAGAATAATACCATTTGAATTCTTAAGCATAGTTATGGTGGTTAATTTAAAATTCTGTCAGTTCCAACATTTGGGACATCTCAAGGCTGGTCTCTATTGATGGCTTTTTAAAACATTTATTTATCTATTTATCTGTGAAAGAGAGAAGGTATGGGTATGTCAGAACTTCTTACCACTGCAAATGAACTTCAGACATATGCTATTTTGTGCTGAGCATCTTCCTAGCCCACAGCTGATTTAATTTATCTTTACTGAGACTGTTGGATTTTTGTTTCTTTGTATGTCATATAATTTTGACTTACATAATGGACACTTTGAGCAGTATTGTAGAGTCTAGATTCACTAATATTCATCTGAAGAAAATCATGTGTTTTTATTAGAAGGTACATTAACTTGAAGAGACTCTTACTGAGAAATTTATCTCTGTGTGGTAAATAGTAGCTCAAATCATCCCACCTTTATCCTTTGTAACATCTCTAAGCTACTTGGAATTTGCTGTCAAGTGTATAGCCCAAGAGATAGTAAGTGATGAGGTGAGAAGTGACCCAGAGAATTAAGAATACTGTGCCTACAAAAAGATAATCGTTGCATGGTCTCGTTTATCTGTCACTCCTAACTTGAATCCACGTGACATGCGGCCAAACCTAATAAACACTCTGAGGACCAGACAAGAGGGATTTCTTTTTCTCTCTTCTTCTTCCCTCTTCCTCTCTCCTCTCTCTACTGAGAATTTATCTTTTAATTAAAAATGGGCATTGAGAATCCCTCACCTTAAAAATTGCAGAAATAACTCCCATTGTGCCAGCATGGAGTTAACTTCCACAATGAGCTGTTGATCCAAGACACCTACAAGGTTTCCCTCAAATCAACAGACTTCTGTCAAATTCCAGTGACTCACCAAAGGTTAATGGTAAGACCTTACTGTCAGAAAACACAGCACACCTGTGTGAGACCAAACACAGAAAGACTGCCCTTTATAGAATCTGGAAGAGGGTCAGTCCCCAAACAGTTAGCCTTCAGTAAAAACTGTACACATGAGCAACTGGGGGAAAATGTCTGACTTTGATTGACATCTTGCAACTAAGATACCCAGCAGGAAACAACATGTCCATCACAGAGGAAGGTGATCTAATCAAGCCATGGTGGGTAACCAAGATCTCTTGATTTGGCTAATACATCCATCACAGTGGAATGGAACTCATTTTGCTGGAACTGGGTTTTCTTTCAAAACCAGGTATAAAAAATGAGCTCAGTCTCCAAGATCAGTGATATTCACCATATGTGGGCTCAGAAGAGAGCCAACACATTTAATTTTCCCTAGTGTTGGGATTATGGGTCATCCCTTCTATCCCAGGTACTAAATTCACTTCTCCATTGGAGAATTTGAACTCTTTTTCAGATGGACAACAAACCTGAAAGGAGGATCAGCTAAACCACACCTCACCAGGGGTTCAGCTGAAACCATAGAACAATGCAGGGGAAGGGCAAGAAACAGTGCATTTATGGAGTTTCCTGACATTCAGAAAAAGGCTGAAGGAGATAAATTCATAGAACATAACTCCAACTAAACCAGATATCCAGAGACACAGAGGCTCCCATGTATTTGAATTTAATAAAATGGCCCAATGTGGCTCAGGGAAACTCTAAAATAAGGGGGCAGAAAGATTGTTAGAGTCATGCTCTGTTGGGCATGCCCATTCATAGACTCTGGGCCTCCCAACTAAATCTTGACTAATCTCACAAATTGCATGACATGTATTTTCATTTGATAGAAGGGTCTTTGCAAGTGGGAGGACAGGGAGGAGGACAATGGAATGGTACTGTGAATGTAAAATCAGAATAATAACAGATTAAAAGGGATAAAAAGGCTAAAGTGAGGTCAAAAAAAGGAGTTTGCCTAAATTTGTCCTTTCTAGGGAAATCAGGCTCCATTTTCAACAAAAATGACCACTTCAAATTCTTTCCTCTGGTTACTCTATTTAACAAAGCTGCATATTTTCTAACAGAGATTTTTACTAGAAAAATATCAGCCTTCTAAGTGTCTAAAGGATAATTTGGAAGGGAGTTGTTGGCTTCTAAGAAGGATATAAATACCCCTTTATGTGACATCCCATTGCTGTCCCCTTCAGTTCTTTCAGATAATTTGAAATTTTTTTAGAAAGTTTCACTGGCCATCATTTGGGATATTTTCCATGGAGGTTAGCCATAATCCTACCTTTACAAATATCTGAAAGTCTTCTTCCCTTTGGACCAGTTTTGACAGGTTAGTTGGAAGGCAATGGCTAGCTTCATCACAGGTGCTAGTCTCAAAATGGTGAGAGAAAACACTAGAGATGTCACTCAATATGTACCACAGACTGACAGTAGACTTGGAAAAAGTTATTTTTCATGATTCTGGATGTTGAATACTAAACTCAAGGTGCTGGCAAGTGTGGTTATTTTCTGAGGCCTTAAATTTGGCCAGCCAGGCCAAATGGCCAGCATCCAGTGGCATGTTTCACATGGGTAAACAAGCCTGCTTTCTGGATTGGACTGGAAAAACCCATGTGGGAAGGAATACATCCCTGATACTGAAAACCTATGACAGGGATAGCCACTAGCCCTGAAGTGTAACATCTGCTTGTGTCATGCTAAATGCATATACTATGCTATAAACTGCCCAGTAAGTACTTTTTTAATGTCCACACCTATATATTAATGGTACTCTCACTTTTGGTTTAGCATCCTCTTTTCATAATGGTGACCTTGGGATGACTTTAAGGCACCATGGTGCTGAGAAGAAGGGATAGAGGAGTGCTCACCACTAAAATGTCTCTATCACACCTTCCAAGGCTTAGGATCCATTGCAGAAGAGGTGGTGGAAAGAATGTAAGAGCCAAAGGAAGGGTAGGACTGCTTACAACATGCTCCTCCAGACACAAAATGGCCTGGATATCCATATCACTTTATATTTTACCTACACAGGACCATCATAAAGGAAAAAGATTATGATATCATAAAACTCTTAGTCCATTATGATTAAAAGGGGAGGAGATATGATTGAGAGTGAAGTTCAAAATAAAAAGTTTAAACTAAAAGTACCATGGGATATTGGCTATAATTAAAGAAGTTGTCAATTAAAATAAAAGAAAAGGAGACTTCCAGTCAAGATGGCGTCAGCCTAACCTCACCTCACCTTATAGGGATGTAAAACCAAGATATTTAAACTTTTAAAAGATTTCTTAAAGGGTTTGCTGGCCCCTGCATCCAGCTAGAGGGAGGGGGTGGATGAAAAACTAGGGAATCCACTGATTCCCATGCTCTAGGATAGGGACCACCCGATGCCACGGACCCTGCCAGTCCAAGTGACCGGTGGAAGTCCGCCATTAGCCGCTAGCACCTGGCGCGACCTGACCCAGGACCGCCACGGACCCTGCCGGTCCAAGTGACCAGAGGAAGTCCGCCAGAGCCTGCGTGGACCCTGCTGGTCTAACTGACTGGTCAGACACCTGCCATTACTGGCCAGAGCCCAGGATGACCCTTGACCTGACCGGGACCGCAGTGGACCCTGCTGGTCTGAGTGACTGGTGGAAGTCAGCCATTAGCCCTAGCCCTCACCTGACCCGGGACCGCCGGGGACCCTGCAGTCCAGTGGGAGTCTGCCATTATCTGAGCACCTGGCGCATCAGATCCCAGGGTACCCTGACAGTCCCATTTGACCCGGAAGCCACCATTAGCTGCTCAGACCCCTCCCTCACTGGCCACATCCCCATCACTGGTCAGGTGCCCCTAGCCTTCCTGAGCCCTATCAGCAGACAGGTACCATCACTCCCCCTCCCAGGGCAGATCAGGGATCCAGGGAGGTAGGCCAGTGACCCCGCCCTACCCTGCCTCAGCCCAACTAGGGTGATTGTGGTCCACCATCCCTCCCACCTCCATAAAGAACACAGGCCAACAGGCCAGTATCCCCCCCCAGCCTACCAGAACTCCAGGGACCACTGCCCTGACAATCACCACTGCACCCCACCCCACCCCAGGACAGCAGGCTAACATTCCATACACAAGGTACCTGAATCATTGCAATGGACAAACTACAGCAAAAAAGGAATAGCATGAAAAACAGACACAAGTAAATCCATCTAGACTATCCAGTCCTATAACGGATGTTTCAAATCAAAGCATAGAAGAGACAATAGATTCAGAACCCCAAAATGAAGTGACTAGCTATGCAACCCTGGCCAAGGAAATAGCACAACTCACAGAAACTCAACAAAGAGTCAACAATTGTATGAATGTTATCCTTGCTAGATTGGACCTAGTAGAAAAGAACCAGGAAGTACTCCAAAGACAGTTAAATGAACTGAGGAGAATGAAAAAAGAGAGGTCCTCAATAACCAGCTGGCTAAGTTCAATGAAGACATAAAGAAATGCAGGAATGAACTCCAAGAAGCATTAAGAAAATTGGAAAATGACACAAAAAGGGAACTAGACAGAGGGATGGAAACTACATAAAAAAACTGTAGAAAATATGAACCAAATTGAACAGGCCCAAAACTCTATAGAAGCCCTTAAGAACAGAGTAAGTCAGGTGGAAGATAGAAACTCAGAACTGGAAGACAGAACAGAAGAAACAGTTTGTGAGTCCAAAAATTTCAACAAGTTCAAAAATTTCTGTGAACAGAACATGAGGGAAATGTGGGACACCCTTAAGCATCCAAACATCAGAATCATGGGTATACTAGAAGGGGAAGAAACACAGACCTAAGGAATGGAAAGCCTATTCAACAAAATAATTGAAGAAAACTTTCCCGCTCTCTCAAAAGAAAACTCCATCCAATTACAAGAAGCTAGTAGAACTCCAAGGAGACTGGATCAAAGAAGAAATTCTCCAAGACACATTATCTTTAAGACTCTAAATATCAAACACAAAGAGAAAATCCTAAAAGCAGCCAGGGAAAAACAACACATTACATATAAAGGGAACCCCATCAAAATTACCCCAGACTTCTCAATGGAAACCCTAAAAGCCAGAAGGGCCTGGAATTCAACACTGCAAACTCTAAAAACCCATGGTTTCCAGCCCCAACTACTCCACCCAGCAAAAGTATCTCTCATAATAGATGGTGAAAGCAAAACCTTCCATGATAAAACTCATCTTTACAAGTATATGAACACAAAGCCAAACCTACAGAAAGTACTTCAGGTAATTCTCCACACAGAAGAAACAAATAACCAACCTCAAGAGCCCCAAGAAATAGTCCACATTAACAAAAAAAAAAAAAAAAAAAAAAAAAAAAAACAACCCCACAAAGACCAATCCACCACAATATGGCAGGTATTAAATCAAACCTCAAAATTATATCTCTGAATATTAATGGCCTTAATTCACCCATCAAAAGACATAAGCTAACAGGGTGGATCAGAAAACTGGACCCCTCAATCTGCTGTCTTCAAGAAACCCACCTCACCGCTAAAGACAGACACCTCCTCAGGGTGAAAGGGTGGAAAATGATTTTCAGGCAAACACAAACAAGAAAAAAGCAGGTGTAGCTATACTTATATCTGATAAAATAGACTTCAAACCAAAGGTAACTAAAAAAAGACAAAAAAGGCCACTTCTTACTTATCAAGGGAACAATTCAACAAGAGAATATCACAGTCATCAATATTTATGCACCAAACACAGGTGCACCACAACTCATAAAGCAAAATCTACTTGGCAACAAAACAGAAATAAACACCAATACCATCATAGTTTGGGACTTTAATACTCCATTATCAACAATGGATAGATCATCCAAACAGAAAATTAATAGGGAAGTAAGAGAGCTCAACAACACCATAGAACAACTAGACCTAACAGACATATACAGAACATTCCACCCCAAATCTACAGATTACAAATTCTTCTCAGCAGCCCATGGAACCTTCTCTAAAATAGATCATGTACTGGGCCACAAAGCCTGCCTCCATATTTTCAAGAAAATTGATGTAATTTCCTGCATAATATCAGACCACAATGCTGTAATGCTAGAAATCAACAACAAAAAGTACACCAGTAATCCCCTCTCCTCCTGGAAATTGAGCAACACACTTTTAAACAATAAATGGGTTGTAGATGAAAAAAGAATGAAATTGCAAAATTTCTAGAATTCAATGACAATGAGAACACATCATACCAAAACTTATGGGACACAATGAAGGCAGTCCTTAGGGGAAAAATCATAGCACTAAATGCCTTCATAAACAAAAGAGAGATCCCAAATCAATAACCTAACCATCCATCTAAAGGCATTGGAAAAGCTAGAAGAAGCCAACCCAAAAAGCTCCAGATGGAAAGAAAGAATTAAGATCAGAACCAAAATTAATGAATTGGAAACTAAGAGGACAATTAAGAAAATTGATGAAACAAAGAGCTGGTTCTTTGAAAAAATTAACAAGATTGATACACCCCTGGCCAATTTGATCAAGTGGAAAAAAGAAACACTTCAAATCAACAAAATTAAAAATGAAAAAGGAGAGATCACAACAGACATGAGTGAAATAGGAAGAGTTATTAGGACTTGTTTCAAAAACCTCTACTCCATAAAACAGGAGAATATGGAAGAAATGGATGAATTCCTAGACACATATCACCTACCAAACCTAAGCCCAGAGCAGATTAATTTCCTAAACAGACCCATCACACCCTTTGAGATTGAAGAGGTAATAAAAAACCTCCCCAAAAAGAAGAGTCCAGGACCAGACGGTTTCTCAGCAGAATTCTACCAAACCTTCATGGAAGAACTGAAACCAATTCTTCTCAAACTGTGCCACACAATTGGAGAACAGGGAGAGATCCCCAACTCCTTCTATGAAGCTAGTATCACCCTAATTCCAAAACCAGGCAGGGATGCCACAAGAAAGGAAAATTATAGGCCCATTTCTCTGATGAACATAGACGCAAAGATCCTGAACAAAATTCTTGCAAACTGAACTCAACAGTACATCAAAAGCATTATCCACCTTGATCAAGTAGGCTTCATCCCTGGAAGAAACACAAAAACCACATGATCATTTCAATAGGTGCAGAAAAGGCCTTTGACAAAATACAGCATCACTCAACCATTGGGATCTCATGAAGCTGAAAAGTTTTTTCACAGACAAATATACGATAACCAAAGCCAGCAGATTATCTACAGAATGGAAGAAAATTTTTTTCCAGCTATACAACTGACAGAGGCCTAATTTCTAGAATCCTCAAAGAACTCCAAAGTCTAAACAACAAATCATCAAACTACGCACACACAAAATGGGGCAGGGAACTGCACAGGGAGTTCTCAGTGGAAGAAATACAAATGGCAAACACACACTTAAGAAAATGCTCCTCATCCCTAATCATCAGGGAAATGCAAATCAAAACAACTATGAGATTCAACCTTACCCCAGTAATGATGGCTGACATTAAAAAAAAAAAAAAAAACTAAGGAAAATAAATGCTGGCGAGGCTGTGGAGAAATAGGAACACTCTTTCACTGTTGGTCGGAATGTAAATTGTACAACCATTATGGAAACCTATATGGAGACTCCTGAAAAGAATGACTATAGACCTACCAACAGATCCAGTTATTCCCTTACTGGGCATTTACCCTAAAGGCTCAAAGCCTCAGATCAGAGAGATTTTCTCAAGCATGTTTATAGCTGCTCAATTCACTCAGCTTATTTTTGCCAATCTTGGAAATTTAATTTCTTTTTCTTTTACTTTTTTTTAATTTTAGGGAGAGAGAGAGAGAGAGAGAGAGAGAGAGAGAGAGAGAGAGAGAGAGAGAGAGAGGGAGAGAGAATGGGCATGCCAGAGCTTCAGCCACTGCACTTGAACTCCAGATGCTTGCACCACCTAGTGGGCATGTGTGCTTGCCCACCTTGTGCTTGCCGCACCTTTGTGCATCTGGCTTATGTGGGATCTGGAGAGTTGGACATGGGTGCTTAGGCTTTATATGCTAAGCCATCTCTCTAGCCACGATTTAATTTCTTATGAATTCATTTCTTAGTTTATTAAGACAATATTTTGTTTTATCTCCTCCTTCTATAGTATGTGCTTGCATTGACAATTTAGTATTTGTTGAGCGATTGAATAAATGACTTAATCACAGAGTTATTTTCTGATTTTATGATCACCAAACTTTAACTTTCATTCACATTCTTTTTGGAAATAACAGAATATTCACACAATGTTTGTTTCTTGATCAAACACACATTCCTCAAGTGATTGAACTCCTATATTGTTACTGATTGATACACATCTGGAAATACTGTTCTTAAACATTATACCAGGTTTCACATTCTTCAGAGCCTTTCACATCAGGATATGTGCTTAGTAGCTTCCTATGGCTTCTGAGAAATAACTGGACCCTAATCTTCACCAGAGAAAGCCGAAATTTTGAGGGAAACTAAAGTTCTGATGCTGACAACAGATTAAGACTGAGGCACAAAATGCTGAGATAGCCAATTATAATCAGGCAAATTTGCTGCAAACTGGTTGCTGAGGAAACATTTTTTTCACATTTTGGAACATCTATGGCTGGTTGACTATACCTTTCTTGGATCCACAGTGTAAAGGAAATTTGTGTAATACTTAATATTGCCAATGACTTAGCCATTGAAACTAGGCATTTTGTTTCTTAAACATTTTTCTTTACTTTAACCTAATGATTATAATGACCTTGTTATTCATGCTTCTTACTTATAGTTTTACTAATAAGATATCTTAGTGCTGAATATTCATGAGGGTATGTCTTTCATTCATTAAATTTATATATTTGAGATTTACTTCCTCTACTTAATAGAGTCAAGCCTGAATTTGGGTTGTAAAGTTAGAGTTATATGTTCAAGGGAGAGTCTTCAATGAGTGGTTGAAGCAGATAAGCCACACAATTGCCTTGACAGCCTGTGCTGCAGAGTCAGACCTGTTTTCTACAATGTCTGCTACACAAGTATACCACACACATTCTTCTAAAGTCGTTCTGTCATCACAGTTATCTGTGCAGTCATTGTATAATTGCAACAACATGCTTTTGGCCCTTTAGTGTTTAAATATCATTTCCATGTAATAAAATACATATATATTGAATATCTACAGACATGAACAGATATGTTTTCTTTTCTTTATTGAAAAACATCAGCCTTATTGATACATTATTAACAAAATATAATTCAATAATTTCAAATGCACATTTTAATGAATTTTGACACAGGTATCCATCACAAAAATCATAAAATGGATCCTGTCTATTCCCTCAGAGAGCTCTGCCATGTCCTTTGGTACTCAAAAACCTCCCAGTCAACTCTGGTCTCTGAAAAACACTGAAATGCTTTTTAGCACTAACTTTTCTAGAAACTAGAAATTCATGTAAATTGGGTCAAACATAAGATAGGGACATAAAAGTGATTTATGTTATGAATGTATAGTAGAAAAAAATTGAGTTTGAGGGGGTTTTAAAATATATATTATGGGCTTGGGAAGTCTACCTTAGCCCTAGGTACTACTCAGCATTGATTAAATAGCTTTTCCAATACATTTTATACTTTTTTTTTTAAAATCAGGGCTGAATATTTCTTTATATTAGAGTATTATTATAGACTAAAAATAAACCAGGAATTATACCAACTTTTGTTAGATTATTTTTTTCCTTAATAACTTGACACTTTCACACAATGAGAATTAGAAATACCATCTACTTTTAGTCTGCTTTGTATGATACCAATACAGTTGAACCATTGGCTAGAGTATGGATCTTGAATGTTCTCAAAAGGCCAATATCACTGATGGCTTGGTACCTAGCCTGTGGTGCTAGTGGGAACTGGAGAATTCATTAGGAGGTAAGATCTAGGTAAAGAAAATCAGATGTTTGAGGGTGTTTTCTTGAAAAGAATCTTGTGACTTTACCCTCTCAGACTTTTAAATTTATTTTGAAAGAGAGAGACATGCAGACAGAGAGAGAGTGAGGGAGAGGGAAAGGGAGAAGGAAAGAGAGAGAATGGGCATGCCAGGGCCTTCAGCTGCTGCCAATGAACTCCAGATATGTGAGCCCCTTTGTGCATATGTATGACATTGAGTGGTAGCATCACTGTGTGTCTGACTAGTCAGACTTAGAGATTCGAATGTGAGTCCTTAGGCTTCACAGGTAAGAGGCTTACCCACTAAGCCATCTCTCTCTAGCCCCCTTCCTGTTTTTTTTAAATATTTTATTTTTATTTATTTATTTGAAATAAAGAGGTAGAGAGAGAGAGAGAGAGAGAGAGAGAGAGAGAGAGAATGGGTGTGCCAGGGCATCCAACCACTGCAAACGAACTCCAAACACATGTGCCACATGGGTCCTAGGGAACTGAACCTGAGTCCTTTGGCTTTGCAGGCAAGTGCCTTAACCACTAAGCAATCTCTCCAGCCCCCCTTCCTATTTTTATATGCTTCACAACTACCATGAGATGAACAGCCTCCTCTCCCATGTGCTCCCACTGTGGAGTACTAGGCTTTCACAGGCCCAGAGCAGAGACACAAACAATTATGGACTGACATCTCTGAAATTGTGAGCCAAAATAACCTTATTCCTTTTAAATTGATAATGCCAAGTATTTTGTCAGAGTGGTAGAAAGATGACTAACACACATCTATCTTATGTGTGTTGATTGAGTAATATTTTTTTGATCTATGTAAATAACAAATGTTCATTCTTACTTCCCTGTGTGGTTATCAGTATACCCAGTTTTAGTCAGCTATCATGAGCTTTGTTCATAGTCATGGCATTGCTTGCTGTTGTTGCTATTACTCCTTTTTCTGTTCTGTTCCTTTCAGCCATAGTCTTCCTTTTCACATTCTACATAAGCAGTATATTTCAGTATTTATACACCTCTTTGGTCTCATTAATGTTACATTTGATTTTGCTGTTTTGTTTATGTTGCAGTCAGGTTCGCATTGCTGTCAGAAAACACGAAACCAAGACCATCTTGTGGAGGAAAGGGTTTATTTTGGCTTACAAGCTTGAGGGAAAGCTCCATGATGGCAGGAGGAAACGATGGCATGAGCAGAGGGTGGACATCACCTCATAGCCAACATCAGGTGGACAACAGCCACCTGATGTTGTGTGTGCCAACACTGGCAAGGGGAAGCTGGATATAACACCCCCAACAATACACTGCCTCCTGGAGGCTCCATTTCCCAAGTTGCCACTAGCTAGGGACCTAGCATTCAAAACACATAAGTTTATGGGGGACACCTGAATTACACCACCACATTTTTCCCCTGGCCACCATCAACTGATAACTATCCGTAATGTAAAATCCAATGCATTTAGTCCAGCTTTAAAAGTCCCCACAGTTTTTATTAATCCCAATGATGTTCAAACATCCCCATAGTGCAAGACTTTTTTAACTGAGCCATAATACCCCCCAAAATAATTATGGCACAGAATAAACATTCACACTACAAAAGATGACATTGGGCATAGCAAAGAAATATTCAGCTAATACAAGATTTAAAACAAACAGGGCAAACATCAGACAGTGTAGCTCCAAGTCCAATAACTCTAAGAAGTCACAAGTGTGATAACTCTAACCAGTGACAAGCCTCTGGAGTTCCAATTCTGCCACTCCAGCTCAGCTACTCACAGTCCCAGAAAATATGATTTAGTACCAACAGCTCTCCTTGGCAGCCATCTCATTATCCTGGCATCTCCATTGGGTCTCCACTGAAACCCATGGTTCATCTTCATGGCTCCATCAGGTCTCCATGCAGGTAAACCAACAAGCCTGCTTCACATTGCCCATGGGCATTTCCAAAATACAAATCTGTGTTGTAAAATTCAATGACCCTCATTTGTCGCATTTATTACACTCCATAGCACCAGGTGGGCTACCAACTAGTTAATCCAAGGGGAATAAAGCCAACTGTGAAGAACAGGATACTCCATCATTCAGGACCCTTCAAAAGAGTCCACAATCTTCCTGTTGTCCCAATGCAGATAAACTGGCCCAATCTCAATGGCTGTAATCTCTCAAACAGTTGTAGCTGAAAGGGCAGACATTTGGGCCCAAAGATTTCATTTCTGTGCCATACCCTCTGCTCACACCAGCCCATTACTGTACAATACAACCCTGCATAAGTTCTCAGAACACAGGCATAACAGAACTCCCCTCAAGCAAACTGTTTCTAGCCAAATCCAGGCAAAGCTTTTTCTTCATAAACCAAACCTTAAAGTCCATAGTTCTTACTGCATTCAGGTCTTTCAACTCTGAGCAGAATAGACCATCAAGCTGTACTTACAGCACAACAAGGTATCACTTAGGCTAAGGTTTCAAATTCTTCCACATTCCTTCCTCAAATCAGTTACAATTGACCAAGGCCACACAGTCTGGTTTCTAGCAGACTACACATCTTGGTATCAATTTTATTGTTGCAGTCAGGTTCGTATTGCTATCAGAAAACACCTGACTAAGAGCAGCTTATGGAGGAAAGAGTTTATTTTGGCTTACGACTCAAGAGGAAGCTCCATGATGGCAGGGGAAAACAATGACATGAGCAGAGGGTGGACATCACCTCCAGGCCAACATCAGGTGGACAATAGCAGCAGGAGAGTATGCTATACACTGGTAATGGGAAGCTGGCTATAACACCCATAAGCCCACCCCCAAACAATACATGGCCTCCAGGAGGATCCAATTCCCAAATTGCCACCAGCTGAGAATTTAGCATTCGGAATACATAAGTGCATGGGGAACATCTGAATCAAACCACCACAGTTTGTTTTTTGGAAGTGTTTCTCCATGGTTTTGAATCTACTACAGTTTACTAAGATATGATATCTCTTCAAGTGTAATGTACATAATTTTTTTTTGAGGTAGGGTCTCACTCTAGCCGAGACTGACCTGGAATTCACTATGTAGTCTCAGGGTGGCCTTGAACTCGTGACAATCCTCATACCTCTGCCTCCCAAGTGCTGGGATTAAAGGAGTGTGCCACCACACCTGGCTATATAAAATTTTTAAGAAGTATTCCATAATCATTCCTCTTTCATTACCTTTTCTATTCATATTAAACATACTTATCCTTGTGGGATATGTGCAAAGATCCTCAATAGATACCTGAAAACTTGAATTGTACTTAAACCTATATAAGCTATGTTTATATATATGTACATATCCATGATATAGTTTAATTTATAAAGTATGTACAGTAAGATATTAAGAATAACAATGAAATAGAAAAATTATATCAATATACTATAATAACTTATATAAAACTTATGAACTAATTGTGCCTAGAATATTTAATATTTTTAGACTGGTTGACTATATAAATAGAACTGAAGAAAACTAAGCCACAAAAAGCAAAAGCACAGGCAAGAATGGACTTCTGCAATTGGAAATCAGTTATAAATCCAACATCATGGCACTAGATCTCAGGATAGTGTACATGCACAGTATATATGTGCAAGATCCTGGCTTCAATTTCCAGCACACAGCACATGAAGCTATAATATTTAGTTATTACTTTTGACAAATCAGAGATTTTTTGAAAATTTGCTCTTATCTTTGCCCACATTCGTGTCTTTCTCAGTACCCTACATCTGAGTTTCTATTTGGCTTCACTATCCATCACCCTAAAGAACTTCCATTAATAACTCTGATAGTATAGGTCAAGAAGTGAAGTCCGTTTGTGCTATTTATCCAAAAATATCTTTATTTACTCTTTACTGTGAAGAATATTTTAACTAGGACTGAAATTCTGAGGTGACTCTTTACCTAGAAATTAGAAGATCCTAATCCAACATCCTCTATTTGTCATCATTTCTGACATTTTTCATAAAAACTTTATTAGTAAATAGAAATTATTAGTTATATTGCTTGTCTGGTTTGTGTCTTTTCTAATTTAGAAATTTCTCTTGATTATTCAGAAATTACATCATGTGCTTCCATCTATCTATACATTTGATTATAATATGTGGATTTTGTTGAGATTCTTTGATTTATCAATTATATTTTTTCAACAAATGTGGAAATAATTTACTATTAGTTGTTCAAACTACCATGTTCATGTATGCTTGTGTCTTGTTTCTCCTGGAACTCTAACAGTAATAATGTTACACTTACTCCTCACAAGTAACTAAGAATCTGTTCATTCACAGTTCATTTTTACTTAGCGGTCTTTTCCTTGTTATTCTTGTATTCTTTTGTTTTCCTTGTTTCCATTGCTATGTCTTCAAAATTAGCAGTATTTTCAACTGCGGTATGTAATATGATAGTAAGCCCATTTAGCAAATGTTTTTAAGTTCAGATATGGGGTTTTTCAATACTATGGTTTCCATTTGTCCCTTTATTAATTCTCTATTTCCCTACTAAGTTTCCTACTTGTTTCTTATTTATCATGTTTTCCCCTTAAGCTCAATAGCATATTTATAATGGATGTATAAAGTCATTACATATTAATAACCTTACTTCTTTTCATTTTATTCCTAGATAAACATACTGTTACAGGGAAATACAAGAAACATTAGCTCATATTCAGAACACATGTGCAAATATTCTACTTGGTTTTCTAGAATGAAGGGCACTTTAATTACCTTTATCGCTGAGGAAAGACATGAAAGTTTAGATTACCACACAATCCATGAAGTTTGGTCAGAAAATGATTCAAATTTTTACCTATAATACAATTTTTTACCCATATTAATGAGCTAGGGAAGCAATCATTCTCTGTCATTACACTTGAATATGCTTACTCTTGTCAAATGCCTAACAAAATTACATCTGAAACTCCCTAGTGGCCTTGAAGGTTGGGTGTCATTATTCTTATTTTCATATTAAGTATCTGAAGTTCCCAAGCAGACCTGACTCTGTCCAAATCTCGTGAATTTTGACATTATGCACGTTGCCTCTTATTTCTAAATGGTTAGTGTATGAGTGATCACTGGAGGCCCAGTAGATGGCCTTATTTGTTTTCTTGTATACTTAGAGCTCCATGGCTGATATTTGCAGACTTAATTTCTGCTAGACATACCAGGTAGGTATCTGATATAATCATTATGATTGTATTTATGGTCTCTTAATCTTTTCTCTTTAATTTCCTTTTCCGTTTCATCCAAAAATTCTACTAGAAGGGAGGCTGATTCACCAGACCTTCCACTTCTCATTTGGTACTCTTAGAATCAGAAACAAATTTCTTGATTATTTCATAATTATAGATGTCAATCCAGAGATGAGTCTCTTGCTTTGCAATGTGATTGGGATTTTGGATGTTCAAATTAGGGTCTAACTTGCACACTACCATTGAAGAGTAATTCAGCTGCTTTGAAACATCTGTGTTCTGCTGACTCCATTCTGTTCCACAGGCTGTGAGGCCAAGCTCATCCATCATCGCAGACAGGCATTTGGAAGCCACCTCTTACTGGTGCTTTCACATATTCAGCTCAGGCAGGGATACTGCTGGAGTGGCCTGTCTCAGGGCTTCCCCTCAGAAGCTGCTCTGAGACCTACCTCTGTGCTCACCTCTTGGGACTGAATCTTGTGAAGGCATTGACACAGCTGAGTCCTTGAAAGCACAGCACATGGAACATGCTGAAAGGTGGCTTTGAAGAGGCATTGCAGCCACCCAGAATCTGCAGACATTTCTGCCATAGCTCCATACCCAGAATAGCAAATGATGAAACTGAACCTGACCTCTGTTGTCAAAAACAAGTGTGAGTATTTTAGTGAATGTTTGGCAGCCAGCCTGTTGTAAGTGCAGGTTCACCCAGTAAAGGGTTTCAAGAGCTTGGCTATATTCTGTACATCTGTCCTGTAGCTCTTCTTGCTTCTTGACAGAGTAGTACAGGTTGCAGAGAGCTTTGAAGTGTGCAGTTAAGGGAGTCTTTCAAGGCACTAAGAGAAATATATAGGCTTCAGAGATTTTCAGAGCCACAGTAGCACATATTGGGTAACATACTTCAAGAGGGTTTTTCTTGAACACAATGACTTTCTTGTGTCTAACCTGGTTGTGGCACTGAGATTCTGAGATTCTCAAAAGCAGGACATCCAGATCTGCTATCAACTATGGATGTTACAGATAGACCTCCTCCCTTCGGTCTAAGAAGCTATAAAATATGATCACATATGTAGCACATAATCCAAATAAAAATACAATCAAAGATAGAGACAACAAGTTTGGTGACAATTAAAGTATTTTCATGCCTGGTTAATAGACTCTAGGTTGAGAAAGTTTTGCATAGAGAAAAACTTAAAAATGTTGTCTTTGAAGACTCTTTCAACTTTCAGATTGCTTAGTGTATTATCCAATTACTAATGTCTACTAAGTGCTTATGTGTAGAGATACATTGATGCAAATGTGTACATCAAGCTGCTTATACTTCTCACACATTCTTACTCATGCCTCAATTAAATAGCACACACACACATTCAAACATACACAAACACAAAAGCCATGTGTGAACTATTGCATAAATTTAGCTCGTTTGTACACAGAGGTGCACACATGGGTGCTAGAATGACTAAAGATCTTTCATATAGCAGTTTAAGTAATTTGATAAATCCTCAAACAGAAAGCAAAACTTAATTTTTCAGCTTTTCTCCTCTTTTTTTCTGAACTGAATAAGTGATAGAACCTGTAAACAAATCAAGAAGATCTTTCATCATACATGTTATTAACATAGGGAAAAGGGAACTGAGTTCCATTGTAAATACATGCCATCCTCCAGACCACTCTAACACATCTGCTCCTGCTAGACACAAAGTGATTTTATGCCCACTTCACTCACTTTATTCACTGCCTCCTATTCTCTTTATATGAACCTATAGATCTTCATACTGGTAAGGATCAATGAGAGTGCATTCATTTCTTTCTCTCATCATATAGGGAGGGAAATAGGAGAGCTAAGGACCAAGCAGGAACATGAAGCAAATAGAGGAATACAATGAACAAGAGTAAAGTGTTTATAGTATGACCTCATTTGGAGAGTTCAGGTGTCATATTACCCCAAGGAACTTTAGGAAAACTAAGTAAGATCAAGCTAATAGGACAGATGC
Source organism: Orientallactaga sibirica (assembly GCA_036365145.1). NCBI lineage: Eukaryota > Metazoa > Chordata > Mammalia > Rodentia > Dipodidae > Orientallactaga > Orientallactaga sibirica. Next base: position 2,639,254 of record JAEOAD010000025.1, read on the forward strand.
TTAGCAGACAATATTATGTCTCCAAAGACGACAAGAAAGCATGATGTCAACTGCCTAAGACTTGTGATTACTCCCACTTCGAAGTGTACTTGGGAAGGAGATGAAATAAAACCACACAACCTTTACTACTTTTACTTGATAGGGAGCAAGAAGGACATTCACCAATTATAACATAATTATTTGAACTATTTTAAAGCTTACATTTTATCTTTTAAAGTTATTTTTAATCCATACTTAAAATATTATACTTAAGAATGGCCAATAGAATTGTATTGAGAATGCCAATGTAATAAATTATTAAAACTTCAATTTAAAAATTCACTAATTACTTTTATTCTGACCAAATCTTTTCTAAATAATAAAACAGGTCCACTCATTGTTCCTAGTTGTCTTCAACAAGTATACTATAGTATATTTAATGATAAATGTAACTAATGGTAATAGAAATATATACTATTTATCCTGGAAAGTTATCAATAATCTTACAAGTATTCTAAAATTTTATGACCCATTTAAGAAAAAGTATGTGTAAATATGGAGCTGCAGAGTTCTTTTACCAGGATCACACAGCTGAGGAGACATAGCTCCTTTTATTTTACTCATACAAGCTCTGGCATTCTCACCCTTGACTAATAATATACTTACTCAATAGAAACATTGTCAAGAAGGAGGTCGAAACAGTTGTGCACCCATAACCTTTGTCAGAATTTAAACTATATAAGCATCTGGCTGTCTTCTCTTCGTAACTTACACAAAGAATGGCAAGGGAGAAATAACTGAAATTTGAAGATAAGGGTTCCTTGGGTAGAGTATGGTCTTATAGAATCGAAACAAATTTTCCTAACAAAAATACCACAGACCATCACCTTTTCAAGCTATAGTAAGAGGTACTAGTACTCTCATTCTTGCAAAAGCTGAGGTCACACTTGTCAGGCAGTGTGTGGTTTGGGATTCAAGTTGACCAAATTACTTGTTTACATAAAACCTGTCATGAACTGGCAACCTCACTCCACCTGGCAACTTGTTAGAAATGCAGAACTTTTCATATCAAACCCACTGCATCAGATCAATGTTTTACCAAGATACCTATTAAGTTACTTGTAAACTAAGGCAGCCCTATATGAAGAGTCTAAAATTCTTATTCTGAAAAACACAAGCAGCAAAGCTCCTAGAAAAGTACTGCTGAAATGTGTTTTAGAATCTACAGATAAAAGAGCTATAGAAAGAGCCCAAGGGAAAACTTCCAGTCAAGATGGCATAGGCCTAACCTTGCCTCCCCTCACAGGGAAGTAAAGGCAAGACACTTAAGGTTCAAGGGATTTTTTAGGGGTTTTCTGACTATAGTACACTCCCAGTGCAAGGGTGTGGATGAGCAAAATAGGGAATCAACTGATTCCCATGTTCTCAGACAGCCCACCAGATCCCTAGTCCCCTCAAACATCTGTCTTAGCTGCAGTCCCAGTTGGAGGTCCCTCCTGCATTAACCACAGGCAAGTGGACCCAAACTAGCAAGCTAGGACCTCTGCCCCAGGCTTTCCCGCCATCACACAAAGCTCCACAGGCATGTCTGTCCTGCCCTAGCCTTTCTGAACTCCCCACACAATCATGGTCCCACTCAATGGTTGTGCCCCAGCCTTCCTGAGCCCAGTGTGCCATCAGAGTCCCATTCATTGGTCAGGTCCCACCCTAGCCTACCTGAGCCCAAGTGGGTGATCACAGTCCCCACTCCCACCCCTGATCAGGGACCCAGGGCAGTGGGCCAGGGTTCCCATCCTAGCCTTCCTGAGCCCCACATGGGCAATCATGGTCCCAGTTGCCACTCCCCCTCCCACCCCTGAACAGGGACTCAGACCAGCAGGCCAGTGTCCCCACCCCAGCCTTTCTGAACTACACAGGCCATTGCCCTCACACTCACCACTGCCCCACCACCCCAGGCCAACAGGCTAGCATCCCAAACCCTAGGCTTTCTGAAACATTGTGATGGGCAGACCACAGCAAAAAAGTAATAGCATGAAAATACAGATGCAAGTAAATCCAGATAGACAGTCCCACAATGGATGTCCCTAATCAAATAATAGAAGAAACAATAGGATCCGAACCCCAAAATGAGGAGAAAAGCTATACAACCCTGGACAAGAAAATAGCAGAACTCATAGAAACTCAACAAAGAGCCAATAATTGTATGAATGGGGTCCTTGCTAGATTAGGCCTAATACAAAAGAACCAGGAAGGGTTCCAAAGATATTAAATGATCTGAAAGAGAGTGACAAAAAAAGAGGACCTTAATAACCAGCCAGCTAAGCTCAATGAAGACAAAAAATGCAAGGATGAACTCCAAGAAGCATTAAGAAAATCAGAAAATGAAGTGAAAAGGGAACTTGACAGAGGGATGGAAACTATACATAGAAAAGCAGTAGAAAATTCAAACCAAACTAAACAAGTCCAAAACTCTATAGAAGCTGTAAAGAATAAAGTCAGCCAACTGGAGGATAGAAACTCAGAACTGGAAGACAAAACAGAAGAAACAGTTCATGAGGCCAAAAATTTCAACAAGTTCAAAAATTTGTGTGAACAGAACATGAGGGAAATATGGGATACCCTTAAGCATCCCAACATTAGGATCATGGGTATACCAGAGGGGGAAGAAACACAGACCAAAGGAATGGAAAGCTTATTCAACAAAATAATCAAAGAAAACTTTCCCACTCTCAAAACAAAGTCCCATCAAGTGACCAGAAGATAGCAGAACTCCAAACAGACTGGACCAAAGGAGAAACTCTCCAAGACATAATATCGTTAGGACTAAACATGAATCACAAACAGAAAGTCCTGAAAGCACCTAGGGAGATATAACACATTACATATAAAGGTAATCCCATCAGAATTACTCAGACTTCTCAATGGAAACCCTAAAAGCCAGAAGGGCCTGGAATATAATACTACAAACTCTAAGAACTTATGGCTTTCAACCCAAACTACTCTACCCAGCAAAAGCATCACTTATAATAGTGAAATAAAAACTTTCCATGATAAGACAGCTTTACAACTATAAGAACACAAAGCCAACCTACAGAGAGTACTTCCGGGAATTCTCCACACAGAAGAATCAAATAACCAACCTCAAATGCCCCCAAGAAGCATATCACAATAACCAAACTTTGAGAAGAAAAAAAAAAACAAAAAACAAAGACCAAGAAAACACCAAACCACATAAACCACCACAATATGGCAGGTATTAAATCAAACCTCACATTTATTACCCTAAATATTAAAGGCCTTAATTCACCCATCCAGAGACATAAGCTAACATGGTGGGTCAGAAAACTAGACTCCTCAATCTGCTCTCTTCAAGAAACCCACCTCACCACTAAAGACAGACACCTCCTCAGGGTTAAAGGGTGGAAAATGATATTCCAAGCAAACGCAAATAAGAAACAAGCAGGTATAGCTATACTTATATCAGATAAAATAGACTTCAAACCAAAAGTAATCAAAATAGACAAAGAAGGCCACTTCTTACTTATCAAGGGAACAATCCAACAAGAGGATATCACAATCATCAATCTTTATGCAGCAAACACAGGTGCACCACAATTCATAAAACAAAACCTACTTGACAATGAAACAGAAATAACCACCAACACCATCATAGTTGGGGACTTCAATACTCCACTGTTGGCAATAGACAGATCATCCAAACAGAAAATTAACAGGGATGTAAGAGAGCTCAACAACACCATAGATCAATTAGACCTAACAGACGTCTATAGAACATTCTACCCCAAAACCACAGATTATACATTCTTCTCAGCAGCCCATGGAACTTTCTCTAAAATAGATCATATAAAGCCAGCCTCCAAATATTTAAGAGGATTAACATAATTTCCTGCATGATATCAGATCACAATGATGTATTGCTAGAAATTAACAACAAAAGATGCACCAGGAACCCAACCATCTTCTGGAAACTGAACAACACACTCTTGATCAATAACTGGGGAGTGGACAAAATAAAAAATGAAATTGCAAAATTTCTAGAAATGAATGACAATGAGAACACAACATACCAAAACTTAAGGGACACAATGAATGCGGTCCTCGGGGGAAAATTCAACTCAAAAAGCTCCAGATGGAAATAAATAATTAAGATCAGAGCAGAAATTAATGAATTGGAAACTAAGAAAGCAAAAAAAAATGATCAAACAAAAAGCTGGTTCTTTGAAAAAAATAAATAAGATTGATAAACCCCTAGCCAATTTGATCAAGTGGAAAAAAGAGACAACTCAAATTAATAAAATTAGAAATGAAAAAGAAGAGGTCACAACAGACATAAGTGAAATTGGGAGAATCATCAGTACTTACTTCAAAAACTACTCCACAAAACAGGATAATATGGTGGAAACTGATGAATTCCTGTACACATACAACCTACCAAAGCTAAACTGAGAGCAGATTAATCTCCTGAACAAACCCATCACAACCATCAAGATTGAAAGGGTAATCAAAAACCTACTGAAAAAGAAGAGTCCAGGACCAGATGTCTTCTCAGAGGAATTCTATCAAATTTTCATGGAAGAACTGAAACCAATTATTCCCAAATTGTGCCACACAATCAGATAACAGGGAAAGCTCCCCAACTCCTTCTATGAAGCTGGTATAACCCTAATCCCAAAACCAGGCAGAGATGCCACAAGAAAAGAAAACTACATGCCTATTTCCCTGATGAACTTACATGCAAAGATCCTTAAAAAAAAAAAATCCTCACAAAACGAATTCAATAGCACATCAAAAGCATTATACACCTGGATCAAGTAGGCTTCATTCTAGGAACACAGGGATAGTTCAACATATGGAAATCTGTCAATGTAATACACCACATAAATAAGCTTAAATACAAAAACCACATGATCATTTTGAAAGATGCAGAAAAGGCCTTTGACAAAATACAACATCACTTCATGATCAAAACATTGGCGAGAATAAGCATGGATGGTCTATATCTCAACATAATAAAGGCTATCTATAAAGATTCTAAAGCCCAAATAATACTTAATGGGGAGAGACTGTAGGAAATCTCATTGAGATCAAGAACAAGACAGGGGTATCCACTCTGGTTTTCAACATAGTACTTGAAGTACTAGGTCAAGCAATAAGACAGGAGAAATAAATAAAATGGGAACAAATTGGAAAGGAAGAAGGTAAGTTAGCCTTATTTGCAGATGACACAATTTTATACATAAATGACCAAAGAACCTCCATCTCAAAATTCTTTTTTTAATATATTTTTATTAGTTATGTGTATAGTATATATACAGCCATGATGGTACCATTGTTAGTCTTCTCCCTGTCCTACCCCCATGGGTAATATAGGTCTTGCCTTATGGGGGTAGCCATCAGTTATGCAAGAGAGGTAATGACTCTGTATAATGACCCAACTCATGGCTCTAACAATCTTTCCATCCACTCTTCCACAAATTTCCCTGAGCCATGTTGGGTTCATTTTAGGTCTATTTCAGTGACGAGGTTTTGTGAGTCTCTTTTTCTCTGAATATCTGATTTGGTAGGGGTTGAGAGTTCTTTGTTTCTTTCTCCTTCACCCTTGTGCTGGTATCAGTTTCACTGATAAAGCAGCACTCTTGTTCATTTCCCCTATAACTCTATGGCTTCAGATGGTGCCCTGTTGAGGTGTGATGGGCTGATTCTCTCCTCAAGTTCTGCATCCATCTGAAAGAGAGAAGTAGATTCTCCAATGGAGAGTGAGGTCAGTGCAAGGTACATGGATAACCATTATTATTATTCCACATTAAAAAATCTAATGATAACAAATGCTGGTGAGGTTGTGGAGAAATAGGAACCCTCATTCACTTTTGGTGGGATTGTAAGCTGGTTCAAGCACTATGGAAAGCAATATGGAGACTCCTAAAAAGGATGACTATAGAGGTATTAACAGACCCAGTTATTCCCTTACCGGGCATTTACCTTAAAAGCTCCAAGCCTCAGTGCAGAAATATTTGCTCAAACTCACTTATAACTGCTCAATTCATAATAGCTAAGAGCTGGAATCAACCCAGATGTCCATCATTAGATGAATGGATAACTAAGATGTGGTATATCTACACAATGGAATTCTATACAGCATTAAGGAAAAACGACATAAAGCAATTTGAAGAAAAATGGCCAAACTTGGAACAGATCATTCTCAGTGAATTCACCCAATCACAGAAAGATAAGCTTCGCCTGGTCTCACTCATCTGTGGCTCCTAGTTTGTATTTTCCTGAGATGCTGACACACCTAATGAACATCTCAAGTACTGGACAATAGGGATGGTGGGGTGGAAGGGCAGGGCAAGGGTTGTGGGGTGGACAAAAAACTGGACACAAATGGAAATGGTACCATAAAATCCTATATCCTGAAATACATATTAAAAGGTTGAACCTGCATCAGGTGCTTAGAGAGAACACTTGAATCACAGGGGCCTGGAGATGGTACAATGAAGACTAACCTCAGTCTTCTCCTGTTTCTCTCTCTATCATGTCCTCTTCTTTCTCTTCTCTCTTTCTCTTTCCTATTACTTATATTTTTTTCTTCTTTCTTTTCCCTTGGCAGTGCATGTGGTTAACATTCACAATGAGCTGTTGATTGGTGAGACCTACAAGGTTTCCCAAAGAAGACAGATTTCTGTCTGAGTACTTAATGATGCACCAAAGCTTAATGGTAAGACCCTACTGCCAAAGACACCATATGCTCTTCAGATAGAACATGGTGTGACCTGGTTGGAATCTGGAAGAGTCAGTACCCAGACAGTTAGCTTGTCTAGTGCCAGAGGGTGTTACATGAGAGACTGAGGAAAAATGACCAACATCTGTCTAAACAACTCATGGTCTAAACTACTCAGCAGCAATCAACCTTATGTGATGCTCACACAAGTACGATAGTGACACACAGCTATGGTGGGTTACCAAGTGCTCTTGATTTGGCTAATGTATCTTCTCAGTGGAATAGAACCCATACCTGGAACTGGGAAACAAGTCAGAACCATATCCAAAAAATGAGTTTGCTCTCCAATTTCAAGGTCCCACTAATAGTGCTATACAAGAGGGCCTCCACCTATTTAATTCTCTCTAAAACAATAATGGTTATCCATGTATCTTGCATTGACCTCACTCTCTGTTGGAGAATTTGCTTCTCTTTTTCAGATGGATGCAGAACCTGAGGAGAGAATCAGCCCATTGCACCTCACCAGGGGACCAGCTAAAGCCATAGAATAATTGGGGAATGAGCAACAGTACTGCTTTCTCGGTGAACCTGGTATCAGTACAAGGGTGAAGGAGATAGACACAAAGAACACTCAACTCCTACCAAATCAGATATCCAGAGACACAGAGACTCCCAGGACCTCCTCACTGATATAGACCTAAAATGAACCCAACATGGCTTAGGGAAATTTGTGGAAGAGGGGATGGAGAGATTGTTAGAGCCATAAGTTGGGTCATTGTGTACAGAGATATTGCCTCAGCCCCATAACTGATGGCTACTCCCACAATGCAAGACCCACAATCCCTGAGGGGGAGGACAGGGAGAAGGCTAACGATGGTACCATCATGATTGTATACACATTATATAGATAATCAAAAGAAAGAAAGAGCCCTCGGGCATTATTTTGGGCAATATTAGCCTCTGAAAAATAACCTGATTCACATATTTTAAGGGCCACCATCTCTTTACATGATCAGTCATCAGAAATTCTAAATTTTATAGCTTAACTATAGTCACAAAATGATTTGTAGAATATCTGTGCAAGTGAAATGCTTTAATAAATTCATTTCTGGCTCTGAATTTCCTGATTTTTAGGGATCTGAATTTTGTTGGTAGTGTTATATTTACAAAAGTACAAAGGCTAGGGCTGGAGGGATGGCTTAGCTATTAAGGCATTTGCCTACAAAGCCAAAGGACCCAGGTTTGATTGCCCAGGACCCACGTTCCTCAGATGCACAAGGGGGTGCACATGTCTGGAGTTCATTTGCAGTGGCTGGAGGCCCTGGTGCACCATTCTCTCCCTCTCTCTCTCTCTTTTTCTCTGTCAAATAAATAAATAAATAAAAATAAAACATTTAGAAAAATACAAAGGTTTTTTTTCCCTAGGTGGTTGTGGCACACATCTATAATCCCAGAATTTTGGAGGTGAAGTCATAAGTTCAATGCAAGCCTGGGCTATATGAGCCCTTGTCTTAAAAGAATGAATGAATGAAGGCTATTCCATGACTTTCACTCAAATAATATAAAACTAAAAGATGGAGAAATGGTTGACTGGATAAAATGCTTATGCATAAGCATGAGGACCTGAGTTTGGAACCCCAGAACTCACATAAAATGCTGGGCATTGTAGCAAAGCTATAACTCTAGCACTGGAGAGGTAGAAACAGGAAATCCCTGGAGCTTACTGGCTACTTATTCTAACTGAAAAGGTGAGACCTAAGTTCAGTGAGAGACCCTGTTTCAAAGATTGAAAATGGAGAGTCATCAAGGAAAATACCCAGGATTTACCCCTGGCCTCCATGTACGTGTGCACACATGTCTGTGCACTTGAACACACACACAAACATATACACCATCATGCGAAAAAGAATATAAAATTAACCAAAGAAGAGTAAACACAGAATTTAACCAGTACCATGATTCCATATATTTAAAGTAATCAAGTAATTCAGAAGCTGTAAGTATGAATCATCTGTCTCTGTAGCCAGTGGTCTCTGAGTGTTTCTAGGTTGGTAGAACACAAACAGTGAAGCAGCAAGAAATTTTATTGGGCTCAAAGTGACAGCACATTACCCAGAGGAGCAGCAGGCCACCTGAGTGCAAAATTACTCTAAGGCCTAGCTATTGCTCAGGAATTATTTTAAGGAGTTTACAAGAAGGAAGAGTCAGCTGCCTAGGGTATAGTATGGGTGGTTATCTATTTTGATTGACAGATTTATGTAGCCGTTTCTCTACTGGGCATATTCCTTTTCATGGTACATCTTATTTTAATCACACGTGTATCCAGTTATGCATAGTCATAAGATGGTAAACAGGAGTTTTTCCCTAAAAGTTCACTCAGAGGAGATAGTTTGCCTTAGAACTCATGCACCCTAAACAAATCCAGATGGGATAGAAACCTGTTGCTCCAATCTTGGATATATCTAAGATATATTTGAATAGAAAGTAATCACAAATAATGGTGGCTAGGGAAAGAGAAATCTATTTTGTTTTTTTTGTAGTAGAGTATACATACATGTTAGTGCAGGTGAGTCAGGTTGCCAATGGATTATCAAGAGCATTATGAGGATATTGGTGGGTTACTTTCCAAGCAAAGCAATGTTCAAGATTGCTAATATTATTTTTGTGTGCTTGCCTGCTTTAACTTTCCCCTGAGAGACTCTTTGCCTTAATTCATTAGGGGAGCAGAAGGCAGAAGGTCAATCTTCTTGGAACTGCTTCATGATGAGTAGGGGCACAGAGATGAGTAGGACAGAAATAATCTCTCCTATTCTGTTTTTACAACTTTTAACTCATGTCAGTCTTCCTGGATAATATCTACAAATTTTTTCAGACCATTGGTCCAGATGAGACCAGGTGCCTCCATTGGGCATAGTTACATAAACAACCTACTCTATTGTTCACTGTGGCAGCTATTGGTAGAGGATCATTTGCAATTTAATATGCTGGATTCTAGAAGAGATAAACTGTATGGACTTATTGGAAGAGGAGAGAAAATAACATGCAATAGAATGCGAAGAGAGGAAGAACACTACCAAAAGAAAGAATAGGGGAGGAAGGTGGCAACTCTTCTCTCACCTGAGCTGACTTTGGCAGTGATTTTCCTTCCTATGACCACAGAGTTGTATAGCTCATTTAGCCTTAAAAATGGTCTTGAGGAGTGTTTGGAATCGACAGATCATCAGGGTGGTAATTGGTCCCTAATAGATAAGCAAGAGACAGAGCCTTGTTAGGTTATTTTGGTAAGCTGTGAGGAGTTGGTCTGTTCATACATTTTTAAAGGAGTTACCCAATAGTCACATACACTAGAGTAATAAATGGGTATTGAGAGATCCAAAGATAGCTCAAGATAAATTTTGGCTGCCAGCCTATAATGTTTTAGCACTCTACAATCACAAAATTTCTGATCAGTCAGTCAGCCTTGTAGACTGTTTACCACAGGTGTTCTTTCTTTTAAGTAGAAACTTTGTATGGATACATCATTTGGTTGGTACCATCATTTCCTTTCTCCCTGCATCTGCTACACTGTGGGCATCCTTTAGTGGCATTGTGGGTATTCACCATGGAGTTGTGAGTTATGAGTCATGACAGAAGTAGTCAGTCACTGGTGGGGGGATGCCTCTGGATATTCCCTCCCACCCTGTGGCTCTTACATTCTTTTCACCCACTCTTCTGCAAAATGAGCCTTGGTGGGTGAGCTTTAACTCTACTATTAAGCTCTCAGCAGCTTCTGGATTTCTGCTTTGGTACATTTTCAGTATCCTCAGTGTCTGTCTCCATCACCCTGGCCCAGGTTGTTAGACTCACCATGAGAGTAGCACTCTTGCTCATCTTACCAGTTCCTCTGTGGTTTCACCTGGGTCCTAGTTGCTATGAGAAGTGGCTGATTTCCTTCCAGGAAGTCAGCTGTCTCTTTGATAGATTTTTGTTGTCCTTGGTTTTTGTTGCCTTCTGAAAAAGAAATGGAGAATGTTATCAGCATAGATTTAAGGGAATAGGTATTGTTAATTTAGAGAGATTTTTATGGGTGCAGCCTCACTTTTGGCCAAAGACTAGTGGGAGCTTCTCACTGGAGTCCATAATCTTGGTCTCTGTAAGATTCTGACTTGGTTCCCAACTTCAGCTATGGGTTCCTTTCCACTGAGAAGATCTCTTAGCCAATCATAGAGCTGTTGGTTACCCACCTAGGCTGTGTTTCACTATTGTATAACTGTGTACATCTTGTCAGTCTGGTGGCTTTCGTATAGCAGTGTCCACTGCCTGCTCAAATCAGTGTTGGCCATTTTCTCCCAGCAGCTCATGTAGTGTTTTCCAACACTATATGGGCAGACTCTGTGGGAACTGGCTTCCTTCCAGATTCCAGGCAGCTCTCTCAATGTTCTGTATTGGCAACATGTGGCATCTTCAGCAGTAGGGCCTTACCTTTTACCTCCAGTGTGTAATGAAGTGCTTTGACAGAAGTGTGTCTTGTTTTGGGGACCTCATAGGTGCCAGGGCCAAATGTTTTAGTGTTAGGCTTCATCCCACTCTCTCCAGTGTCCTTAGTTGATATCCCTCCATGCTTCTATTGAGGGTTATATCTTTTAGTCCAGGAGGAAGGTTTCTATGGTACCAATTCATTTTGGATTTGGTTTTGTGTATATCTCCCCTTGTCCTCCCATTCTGCTCCTCCTAAACCATTCCATCCCTTTTACCTGTCCCTCAAATTGCCTTTCAGGTATGCCTGCAACTCAAACCATTCCAATTTAGGAACCACAGATGAAGGAGTACATGAAGCATTTGTTTTTCTGTGCTGGTGTGAATTTGCTTGGTATGATCTCTTCCAAGTCCATCCATTTTCCTACAAATTTCAATATATCATTTTTTTCCTTACTGCTGAGTAGAATTCCATTGTGTATATGTACCACATCTTCATTGTCCATTTGTCAAATGACAAGCATCTTGGTTGACAACAATGTACATGGAGAAAAGCATCTTCAACAAATAGTGCTGGAAAAATTGGATAACAACATATAGAAAAGTGAACTAGACATACTCCTCTCAATATGCACAAAATCAACTCCAAATGGATTAAAGACCTCATTATAAGACCTGAAACTCAAACTACCAGATGAAAAAGAATAAGGGGAAATCTCCACAATATAGGAGTGGGGAAAGACTTCCTGAACTTCCTCAGAATCCCAGGAAATTAAATAACTACTCAACCAGAGGGATATCATGAAGCTAAAAAGCTCTTATATAGACAAACATACTATAAACAGAGCCAACAGACTGCACAGAATGGGAGAAAATCATTGCCAGCTACACCACTGACAGAGGCCTAATGTCTAGAATCTACAAAAGAACTCAAAAAACTAAGCAATAAAAAAAAAATCAAACAATCCACTCAAAAATGCGGCAGAGAACTGACTAGAGAATTCTCAAAAGAAGAAATCAAATGTCTAATACTCACTTAAGAAAATGTTCAGCATCTGTAACCATAAGGGAAATACAAATTAAAACCACTATGAGATTCCACCTTACTCCACTCAGGATGGCAATCATTAAAAAAAATCAAACAACAATAAATGTTGGTGAGGCTGCAGAAAAAGAGGAACCCTTACTCACTGCTGGTAGGTGTGTGAGATTGTACAACCCCTATGGAGATCAGTATGGAGACTCTTGTAAAAGATAAAAATAGAGCTACCAGCTGACCCAGCCATTGCTCTACTGGGCATCTAAAATCTCCACTCTTCACTGTAGAGATATTTGCTCAACCATATTTATAGCTTCTCAATCCACAGGTGTTATCATCATGTCAGCTCCCCCTGTTGACCAAGCATCACATTTTAGACATTAAAAGGCCAAATATTCCCCCACCATGCTAAGAGGGCTCATTCCTAGAATCTGATATAGAAGTGGCTGAGTAGATGGCAAGGCAGTCTTCAGGAGAGATAAACAGTTGGCAAAGCCATTTAGGAAGAAAACCATGGATTATATGAAATCTGATAGCCATTGTGATCTGGGTCTGATTTCCTTATTTTGTCCTCTGTAACTGACACATTATATGTGACACATAATGGGGGTGTTATACCTAAAGTTAAAATAATCAAGAACCCAGGATGCTCTAAGCAAGTAAAGGTAGCATGTGAGAGATGCAGGTATTCTAATCAGCCAAAGAACCCTCTGCATGTGCCATCATATTCCTTAACTGGACTGGCTATGTTTTTCCCTGTCTACAAAAATCCTTTCAAACATGGACTTACTTCAAGTAAAGTAGGAGGTCTGTGGAAACACAATACATCCTCATCTATAGCTTTACAAAGACCAACATTAGTACTATTTTGTTTTCAAAGAAGGGTCTCATGCTAGCCAGGATGACCTGGAATTCACTCTGTAGTCCCAGGTTAGCCTTGAACCCACTAAAATTTACCTACCTCAGCCTCAAATTCTGGGATTAAAGGTGTGTACCACCATGTCCAACTAGCAATATTTTTTAAGTACTTGGGAGTATACCAAAGAAGATAATAAATGTTTCACATAACTTTCAAAACATCTAAATATAAAAATAAATTGAGAAATATAAAAAGTGAGAATTAGAAAGATTGCTAGCAGAATTTTGAGTTTCTTTACCTGGAGTACCCAGTTTTCATTGTAGTTGAAGTTGAGTATCACCTAGTTTTTCTGAAGTCCATTAGTGTATGTTCTCAGAAGATGGTGGCATAAGTCTGACATGAAAATATGAAGGTCTTTGATGTGATATCTTCTTAAAATTTTATTTATTTGTTTGTTTGTTTACAGAGAGAGAGAGAGAGAGAGAGAGAGAATAGGCATGCCAGAGTCTTACCTACTGCAAACTCCAGATGGATGTGCCACTTTGTGCATCAGGCTTTACATGGGTCCTGGGGACTTGGACCCAGGTTCTTTGGCCTTAACCACTAAGCCATCTCTCCATCCCCTGTGATACTGTTTTATGCTTGAAGAAATCACCTGGTTTGGCTTTTATGTCTCCTCAAGTGTCCCCTTCTTCTGGAGTTCATTATAGAAATGTCTTTGAAAGGAAGATGAAACAGTTTACTCTGGAGCCAAATATGAATGACCATGGCCCAGAACATAGGTCATTATTACTCAAAATTTATGTTCTGACATGGTAAAAGTTTTATGAAGTTCCTTCTATAAATATATTTGTGCAAACCTCAGATAGATCATAGAAAGGTGGAATAATCCCTGTTATAGGTCTCATAATCTATCTGATTGACATTCTTGGGCTTTGAGTTAATGAAACATTGTGCAGAGAATAGTTGGGGTGGGTATGTGACTGTGATTCACTCTGAAAGATACATGGACCTCTCAGGAATAGATCATTCACAACATCAAGGTCAGCACTAGGGTTACCTGAGCTTCCCTGGCTTCCTTGTAAATGCAGTGGTCTTGCAAGAGGGTCATAAAACCCTGGATGTAAGGGATTTACATTAATTTACTCAGTTGGTCATATGGCATGCCAGGGCCTTATTCCTATAATGACTATGATAAATCAGTATTCCTAACCATAGATAGAACTTCTTCCCCAACTCTAATTCAAACAGTGTCTTGACCTGTGTGTCAACACCTTTCCCAAGATACTCACTGGGAGTAAACCAAGTTCTCCAGCTGAGTAAATTACAGAAGTGTCATGATCTGAAAGTGCCTGTTTCCTCAAGGCCTAGGTAGAAAATAGAAGGACAATCTACAAGATTTTGCCAAAGCTTGATCCAATAAAGAAGAGATTATTTCCTAACTAAAGGGTAATTTTACCAGCTTATGTTATAGAAGGACAAGGTCCCTGGGTCCTTGAAGCTAGAGATTATAATAGTATGAACACTAAAGTTTCTGAAGTTCAGTAATGAGGTGTTTATATAAGTTAAATCAGAAAAAGAAAGATAAAAGTCATTTGTCAGCAAATGACAGTAGTTTCAGTCAGGAGCCACCAAGCAAAGGCAGTGGAGAGTGGTCCTCAAATTCAGTGGGGATTTCCTTTCTGAGTTGGGTAGAAGTGGATATTCCCACTGCCAGCTTGTGTTTATTTCCCTTCTTCTCCTCGCCCCACCCTGCTTAGTTCACCTCTGCAGGCAGGCACAATGACCAACAGTGCAAAGTGAAAACACAGAACCCGATAGTGAGCTACCAGGGCCTCTCTTGCCTTGCAGGGTGGATAAGTGTACATAACTGTAAGACATAAAAGCAGAGGCTAGGCAAGCCATAACTAACTCTGGAACCCCTAATTTAGGGATTCTGTCAGGCAATGTGGTCAGCCTCCAATAAAAACCATTGTTTATTGTTAAACTGTGTGTGTTTCTGTACTCACAAAACTCTTAATTAAATTCTTTACATCACAAAAATAAAACAAAAAATAAAATAAGACATATTAGGAAGCTGGTCACTGAAAATCTATGATTCTAGAATTTAAGCTGACTGGTATGTGAAGAATTTTCCCAAGACTGCAGAGTAAGTAGCAACAGGAAAAAGAGTCAGAAGTACTTCTGAACATGTTACTACTAACAAGAGAAGCCTATTTCACAAGAGCACAATAGTTGACCAATGTGCTCACTTTCCTGGATTGGGACAGTTTGTTCCAAACTTAAGGAACTGGATTCCATATGATTGAAATGGATTTAGGATTTGCAGATACCAGAAACTTTGCCACCTCTAAAACATGTTCAGAGATATTGGTTTACTCAAAGTCAAACATGAGTTCCTATTTTTATGAAACTAGGCTTAAAATGCTTGTTAGAGAGGCTCATTGAATTTCTTGGCCATGATATAGCTTTTCAGAAAAGACAAGCAATCTAATTTGATGGTATAAGTATAATTGAATAAGAACCATATGGATTGCATTCCCCCTTATAAACTACACATGAATTAGAAATTGAGTCTTTATTCCCCTCAAAGAAATTAATGAGACAATTGTTTAAGTATGATACTGGCTGTAATCACCATCCTGAGCTCACCCTGGCTCCATTGTGCTCCAAGCATATGAACAGACATAGTCCAGTTTTAGGAACCCAGATCCCAGCTGAAAACAAGACTTAGCTGCCCTATACCTCACACACATTCCTGTTCACATCTTAGGCCAGTTTTCTTTTGTCTCCCCACCCCACCTGCAATCAAACCTGTTCTCAGAATCACAAACCTGGTTGGGGAGAAGGCTCAGTGGAGTGCTTGCCATCCCCTGGAAACCATGAGGACCTAAGTTTAGATCTCCAGAACCCACATAAAAGCTCAATATGGTTGTTCTCAGGTTTGCTAGTTAGTCTAGCTGAATCAATCAACTCCAGCTTCAGGGAGAAGCTCTGTCTCCAAAATAAGATGAAAAGTGATTGATCTCTTGTCTCCACACTCATGCATATAAGCCCACCCAGACCCATACAAATACATAGCTATCACACACACACAGAGAGAGAGAGAGAGAGAGAGAGAGAGAGAGAATCATAAACCTGTTCACAATGCAATGCTTCCGCTCACACCTCATTCCTTCAGGTAGGCACAGAAAGGAGGAACAAGCTACTCAGATTCCTCTTCTGAGTCCTGATTGGGCTGAGCTTTGGGACAGAATAGAAGCCTCGCCTCTGGGAAGATAGCAGGCCTGATGGCTCATAGGGGCATCATCCCTCTAGAGTATAGTTCCCAACAAAGTTGCTCACTGTACTTCTTCTCAAGAGCCAGTGAAATTCAATATCTTAACACTTGTCTTACACAGTAGACTTTAGATCATCATTTTGCACTGGTTGCTATTTCTGATGAAATCACAAATACCTGAGTGAACTCATTCATACACACTTACCAGACTCCACAGAAACATTTAATTTGCACCAGTTTACTGGATTGTTACAATCACTGTTAAAAGGAATCTAAGTATTATTAACTTCATCCAATGGAAAGGGAAGCTAAACCTTGAAGACAGGTCTACCAATTTCAAAGCCAAACACCTGTGAAATGAAAGGACTCTTTCAGAGTCCATCCCAAATGCACCAAAGTCCACCATCCTTGAACCAACCTGCCACTCTTTGTTCCATGAACTGATATAGACTTACTCAACAAGCCTCCTGTCCTATCAGCCACCAGCCCTAGGCCTCTGCCACTGTGTCTTGAAAAGCACACAGATGAATTCAAAAATGGGCAGAGGTTACTGGCAAATTGTGTGACCCAACATCACAAAAGACTCAGAATGATGTATCATGCCATATTTTGTACCTTTTCAAACTTCTACAACTGTGTGATATTCTTCTGTAAACTTAACAATTTTGAAAGGTAAAACTGAACATAAACTCATGTATCATTGTGGAAGTTTAACATCACTTACTTCTACACACTTGTTCATTTGTTAATTCTTCAGAGAATTACTTCATGTTGAAACTTAACATGATAAACATCCATCTGTACAACCCACTTGACCACCAGGTAGGTAGACCACCATGGTCTAGACATGAATTTAGAAATACATTTTCAGGGCTGGAGAGATGGCTTAGCAGTTAAGTGCTTGCTTGTGAAGTCTGAGGACCCCAGTTCAAGGCTCAATTCCTCAGTATCCATGTAAGCCAGATGTACAAGGTGGCACATGCATCTGGAGTTCACAGTGGCTGGAGGCCCTGGTGCGCCCATTCTCTCTCTCTCCCTGCCTCTTTCTCTCTCTGTAACTCTCAAATAAATAAATAAACAAAAAATTTTATAAAAGAAATACATTTTCAAAATCCACAATATCCCATATATCCTACATATAAGTACAAGACTTACATGCACATGTATATGTTAGTCCATTGAAATACTTGTGCATAATAAGACCAGTATTGTACCATTCACTCTAATAAACAAACACACCCACACAAACACATGGAAACAATATGCAGTCAAACACATGCAGACATTTGCAGATGCTCTCACAAACAAATCTGCAAAAAATAGGGAAAAAATCGCATGCTCATTCACACTTCTTTCTACTCTTATTTTCTCTCCCCACCCCACCCACCCACATAGATCAAAATTAAACTAAAAAGCTTTCTCAAATTT
The DNA here is from genome assembly GCA_036365145.1 of Orientallactaga sibirica. Taxonomy (NCBI): domain Eukaryota; kingdom Metazoa; phylum Chordata; class Mammalia; order Rodentia; family Dipodidae; genus Orientallactaga; species Orientallactaga sibirica. The sequence goes on from JAEOAD010000025.1 coordinate 2,657,033, forward strand.
ACTGTGTTAGAGAAACTTTTGATGCAAAATTAAATTATCCTATCTTAATAACAATGGAGGTCTGGGTCAAGACATCATATTGCTCAGATATCAAAATCTACTGCAGATTTTGAAGCCCTTCACATAAAATAACTTAGTATCTGAAATTATCTATACATATCCTTCCATATACTTAAATTTGTATCTACATTACTAATAATACTTAATTAAGGTCAATTATATGCATGAATAGTTATTATACCATATTGTTTATGGAAAAAGTCTACACATATTCAGTACATATGCAATGTTTTGAATATTTTCAAACTACAGTTGATTGAATTCACAAATGCAGAACCCACAGATATGAAGGACAGACTTTAACCTCTCATAGGCCTGAGAAATAAGTCTCTTTACAAGTCAGCTTCCTAATCACTCCATATATGCTATAAGAATCTCCCATCTGGAGCATTCATGTCTTTATAAGGAAACTCTGTTCACTCTACAATGTCCAGAATCCTTTCAAAACTCTCAAACATCTTTCACGAGTATTTTTACTTGTATTGTATTGTCTAAGGTAATATACAGCTAAGAGAAAATCTTGCTTTCTTTTGATGCTACTTTTCCTTCCCTTTTTATTTTTTATTTTATTTTATTTTATTTTTTGGAGAGAGACACACAGAGAGAGACAGAGAGACAGAGAGACAGAAAGAGGAAGACAGAGATGGGTGCGCCAGCAGTGTCTCAGCTGCTGAGAACGAAATCCAGATGTGTGTGCCCCGTTGTGGCCCTTGCGTCACTTTGCATCTGGCTAAATGTGGGACCTGGAGATTGGAACCAGCGTTCTTAGGCTTAGGAGGCAGGCGCCTTAATCCCTAAGCCATCTCTCCAGCCCCCCTTTTTAAAAAATGGTAACACTCTGTGTCTCTGGTGATCTGATTTGGTAGGGGTTGAGTGTTCTTGTGTCTATCTCCTTCGCCCTTGAGCTGGTACCAGGTTCACTGATAAAGCAGCACTCTTGCTCATTTCCCATACAACTCTATGGCTTCAGCCGGTGCCCTGTTGATTCGCTCCTCAGGTTCTGCGTCCATCTGAAAGAAAGAAGCAGATTCTCCAGCAGAGAGTAAGGTCAGTGCAAGATACATGGATAACTGTTTCATACTGAAAATTATTATTCTGCATCATTTGCTTTAAATTTCAAGCCTCTCTCCAAGACTCTGCCTTCCTCTCCCACACAATTTCTAACCAGGTAGCCCCAATTCAATCATGTGCCTCATTCTCACTAAGTCCACATGATCTCCCCCATTTCTTAATGTTTGTGCACACTCTGTCTTTAGCCTACATAGATTCCATTCAGTTTTTTACACAACACATTTTTTAGTTCTCCAAGATTGAGAGCAGGAGGATCTGAGGCTGCAGTTGGGTGCAACATGACTACAGCAGCACAGACAGCATAAGAAGCAGGGGCTTAAAAGACCAAAATCCCATTCTAGGCTTCTCTGGGTCCCTGGATTTTCATCCAGTGGAACAGTCCTTGTTGGGTTTGAACATTAGTCCTGCAGAGTTTGATTTTTCCCAGTGCCTATAATTTTATTATCTGGAAGCCAAACTAAAGGGGCACAGTTCATAAAAAAAAAAAAAGGAGCTGAAAATTATGCATCACCACTTTCACTTGTTTTGATATATACTTACTGAATGTCTATACTACTCTGAGACTGCTACCAGGAAAAATAAAACAGAAAACAGATACTGCCCTCCCAGAGAACCCCGGGCATAGCTCTACTAAACTCCCTCTACCTCTGTATTTATTGCTATTTGTCTCACACATTAGTACTCACAAGAATATTATTTAAAATTAGGGGATAAGCCTTATTCAATCCTTCAGTGCTCAATACAAACTAATGAAGTAAAGGAGAAAACTTATGAGGTAGTTTTCATGGGTCTTAAGTGCCTATTAGATGGCTGAAATGCAAAGAAAAAGAGATGTTTCTACAAATAGCAACTAATGTTTGGTTTTTAAGTGAAAGTGACACACAGTTTTGGTATCTAAGGGGAGACAGTAAATTTGTCTTAAACATTTGAATTCAAAGACTTATAGGGCATACAGATAAAATGTCTTTGTTGTCATTGGCTCAGAATTTAACAAAAGCCAAAAAATATACAAGTCTGCCATCCCTAGAGGCATGAGAAACAAAAATGAGACTTTAATAGGCTCTGGGTTATTTGGAGCCAGAAAGTAACTACTTTCCTTGAATCAAAGAAGCACCTGTTTTTAGGACTCCTCCTTCCAGGCTTAGAATGCCTGTGAGAGGAACAAGAAGGCTTTTAAAATGTTTTTAATCTGCTTATATTTAGTTTCTAGGTAGTGTGCAGCAAAAACCAAGAAAATGCATACAAGTTCCATAGATTACAATTTTTAAAACCACGGCTCTTCCCCAGCACATATTAAAAGGGTTATGCCTGAACTGACCAACCAGTATTTGATGTACATCCCTGAGTGCTTCAGCTCGGGAGGCTACTTGCTTTGCAAAGTTCACACTCATAAATTCAGAGTGAGATCCTGAAGGCTATTCTCACAAATTCTTCCTTAGACTATACATATCTTAAGAAAACCCCTTCATTTATACCTTCCAACGACCCCTAAAAAGCTGGAAATGAGGCTGGAGAGATGGCTTATTGGTTAAGGCGTTTGCCTGCAAAGCCAAAGGATCCCGGTTCAACTCTCCAGGGCCCACATAAACCAAATGCACAAGGGGACACACGCATCTGGAGCCCTTCTCTCTCCCTCTCTCGTCTCTCTCGTTCTCTCTCTCTCTCTCTGCCTCTTTCTATCAAATAAATAAATAAAAAGTTTTTTAAAAGCTGGAAATGCATCTATGGATATAGTTTCTCCTGGAAGGTGGTCCCAGAACACCTCACTTAGAAAGTCACCAGGGTAGTGTCTATAAAATATTGATTATGTCTACATCCTCCTCCTGAGTCATTGTTGGCTGGGTTCTTATGTGCAGAAACGGGGTGGTTCTAATATCACACGGGGCAAATATTTGAGCTTTACAATTTAAGTCATACTGAGAATAAAGAGTTAAACCTTTCCGGGCGTGGTGGCACACACCTTTAATCCCAGCACTTGGGAGGCAGAGGTAGGAGGATCGCCATGAGTTCGAGACACCCTGAGCCTGGATCAGAGTGAGACCCTACCTCAAAAAAAAAAAAAAAAAAAAAGGAGTTAAACCTTCATCTAAACCAAGACAATATATATTGTATCTCACTACATTTGGAGAATATAAAAAACCTTACAAGACTGAAAAACTAGGACCTACATTAAACACATTTAGACAACTGGCCTGGATGTTTTCAGGTGGTATTTGAAGCTCAGTATTATCACTTCCTACTATCATCATATACTATGTGGAATTCCATTACAAAACATTTATTGTTTTTCTCACTACAATCAAATATTCCAAGGGTGAAATAATAGCGGCAATATTCTTTCCCTAATTCTACTACTTAAACCAGACTCACAGGAATTTAGAGACCAACTAACCCGAAAGATTTTTATTCCTTTGTTTTCTCCTCTGAGTTCCATAGATTCAATTTTTTATAACCATTGTTCTTTTCCAACACCTTCACAGTAGGAGAGGCTTTTCCAGCCCCAAGACCTCTAATCATTGACTTTACTGGATAAAAATGTGTGGGCTTCATTGCTTTCCACCAGCGAGTCAGGCTAAGAGATACTCCCAATAATTCTGTGTTTCTTCATCAGAACTAGAAATAAGGCCCACCATGCATTAATTTTGTTACAATTTGCAAACTAGGAACTGGACCTCCTTATTCAGACCTATTATGATCTTCCCCTCATTAGATCATAAGATACTTTATCTTTATCTCACCTTGTTAATTTTGATATTATCTATATATATTATCCACAATGATTTTCATAGTCTTGGTATATCAAAGTTATTAAATAAATTTTACAGAATTAAACACAGGTCTACAGAAATTAAGCAGTGTTTGTTAAAATACTAGCACAGCACAGTTTTGGCATACACTGGATGTCTAAAAAAAAATCAGCCACATAGGTGCATGTTTAGATGAATGACTAAATGAGCCAAGTGTTAACATAAGTTAATGTAAGTGAAAGTGCCTTATAAACTATAAGCTACTTCACAAAACTCTTATGAAAGTTGAATGGCATTTTCTAACTATCCCAATGTTTTGTACACTTAGTACATTTTGGCAAATTCAAGTGAAGCACCATAGGAAATAAATTGTGTGTGCCTCAGGGGAAGCTATGAGGGCAAGCATAGAGAACTAAATCCAAGAGGATGTTCACAGCCCATGGACCTAAACAGAAAGCTCCCTACGACTCAATACAGTTCTCATCCTTGAATTTCCAATGATCAGCAGCAAGCAAACATGTTTTAAGCAGCTCGTAAATCTTCCTGGAGCCCGGGTGCTGAATAAGTCCAGGGAAAGTGGTAATGGTGGAAATAGGATCTCCTCTCTGGAAGTAGCTCCTTTTAGTGCCAGCTTTTGACCCTGTTTGCTGCTAACACACATGTTCCAGCTGCCTCACTGAAACTCATATTCCAGTAAAATGGGGCAAATGTACAGACAGAGACCAAAAAGAATTCCTTGTCATGCCTGGTTTTCTCAGTTTGGGGATCCCTTTGTGCATGGTTCCACCTTCTTTGATTTTCACATTGAAGATCATTCCCTAAAGTCTGGAAGTCCACAGAGAGGTACATTTCATACACAAATCAGTCAAGAGTTATTCTACTTCTGCTCAGAAATCCCAAAGAAAAGGGGAATTTAAAAAATTGTTATTTTGGCATTTTCATACATATATATTATATTTTGATCATATGTAACCCTGTATTACTCTCCCTTATCTCCCTTAGTTTCACTGAACTTCTTCTTATCACTTGCCAATGGTTAGCTATCATTAGTTCTTTAACTGTTACTAGCTTATTAGAGAGGGATGTGTCTTCCCTATGTATAATAGAATGTTCACTGACTCCATCATGTGCAGGTAAACATATTTGGTACCAAATTGATGAATGCAATGACTTTATCATGTCCAAACACCAAAGTTCCACAACTCTTCTCTCTATCAAAGGAAATAAAGTTTTAAACACACAAAGTTAATAATGTAATTTAGCCCATATTTTCACTAAGCAGAATTTGTTTGTTTTTCAAGGCAGAGTTTTTCTCTAGCCCTGGCTGACTGGAATGCACTATGTAGTCTCAGGCTGGCCTTGAATTCACAGAGGTACTCCTACCTCAGTTTTCTGAGTGCTGGGATTAAAGGTGTGCACCATAATGTGAATTTTTTTTTGGTATGTTTTGGTGGAAGGGGGCATAAAATCTTTAAACATGTTTCCTGGGTTGCAGTTGTGTTCATAAAGCCTACAATTCTGAGAGTAGCATGAAGGCACAGTATCTATGTAAAGCTCAATCTTCTGTGTGCTGGTAATACATACTTCATGCTCTTATTTAGTCTCCACCTATGTATTGTAATTACATCTCTACATCTTTGTCCCTGATGATACTTTGGTTATGTTTGTTTGACTACTTAAAAGCCACTGCCACGCAAGTAGGCACTCAGTAAGGACTTTTCTAATGAATTTTGATATTGATCCCATTGACTTATAATGAAATGATTATTAAGTCATTTGTATTCAATACAAATTTAAAGCTTTTTTTACTAATGTTCAACATGAAAACTCTTGAAGGGGAAAGCATCACCCACTACCTAACTTTGCTGGGTAAAATGAATCCAACATACTACAGCATATAACATTTTTGGTATTGGTTTGGTCCAGCTTGCAGCAAACTCTACTTTAAGGCCAGAGATAGGATCAGAGGCTTTTAAATCTGCCCTATAGTGATTTGAATGCAAATATATATCCTCATAGACTCAGGTATTTTTGGTTAAGGTTCCCACTTAGACTTCAGCAGGTTAGCCCTGCTGGAGGAGGTATGTAACCTGGGGTGGAAATTGAATACAACACTACTAGGTGTGTTGAGTGCCAGCTTCAGAGCTGGCTGTTCACACTTGCTGATGCTGGCTTTTGTCTCTCTGCTATGAATATACAGAAGTGAGCCAAATTCTTCCACCATATCAACCTTCTTCTGAATCTGTAACCTGAAATAAACCTTTCCTCCAATAAGCTGCTTCTGGTTGGATGTTTGTTGCTACAACAAGAATGTAATTGCCATATGGCCTAAGATAGGAAGTATTTTTCAGAGAATAATGATAGCAAGCAATTCTGTAAACTCAAAAATATACCTCAAGTTTGTGTGAAGTATGTAGTATGTGTGAAGTATGGACCTAGAAATCAATATAGAATGTGTTGATGAGGGATGTACTCGCATATGTTCCTGCAAGTATATGTCTGTGTACATAATATTTTTTTATGCTTCACTAAAGTCAAAAGTTTACTTCACTAGACAAAACCAATCTTCTCTTTGTCTGCATATCTGCCCTTGCATCTAGTTTTAATTTTACCACTAGCAAACTGCATTACAGACATTTACAGATTCAGTTTCCTCAGTAGACTCTGATATCAATAATTCATTTTTTAAACAATGAATTTGCTTATTTATTTACATGTGTATGTGTGGTGGGGGGACTGGGCATCAAGGTCTCTTGTTGCTGTGCAAACGAACACCAGAAGCTTATGTCACCTTGAGGGTCAAGCTTATGTGGGCAGTTTGAGAACTGAACCTGGACTGACAGACTTTATAAGCAAGTGCCTTTAACTGTTGAACCAACTTCCCAACCCCATGATTTATCTTCATTTACCCTATAACCCTTGCTCCTAGCTCAGTCCCTTGGAGATATTATAATGAATAAAATAGCATACTTAGCTCAAACTTTATAAACTAGTGGGGAGATTAGATATTTTTTTATTTATTTGCAAACACACAAACATAAAGAGAGAGAGAGAGAAAGAAGGAGTAAGAGAGAGAGAGATGAAAGAGAGAATGGGTTGCCAGGCCTCCAGCCACTACAAATGAATTCCAGATGCATGTGCCATTTTTTGTATCTGGCTTTACCCTGGGTACTGGGGAATCAAACCCCAGATCACTAGGCTTTTCAGGCAAGCACCTTAACCACGGAGCCAGCTCTCCATCCCTAGATTAGATTTTTTAATGAGTAAATCAATAGCTAAATAACCATAATTTAAATTATAATCTATGTGGCTTAAAATAACCAGAAACAAATAATGGGATTTCAGGTAAGGGAAATCAACTCAGACATGTTTGAGAAAGGAGGTAGCCTTTAATTTGAGTCTTTAAATAAGGGCAAGCTTTAAACAGGCCTGAGTTTGAATCTCCTTTATTTGCTGTTGTGTTAAAGCAGGTCTTGTAGCTTGTTTGGGCTTTAACATGCAGTTGTATTTGGGGACAGGAAATGGCCAGACCCCATGATGAGTGTTCTGTCTTTTTTAACAAAAAGCAAAGTCAATCATTTGAACAATGAATCTCTTTTCTTTCTGTAGAAGAACATTTAAAAACAGAAAGTCTATATAAGAAAAAATTTTTAATGTTACTTACAAAAGTCTGGCTTTACTGAAAATTAGTCATAGGGAAAACAGATTAATTTAACTTTTCATTTTAGAAATTAATGGAAAATTTTATATTTATAAAGAAGCAAAAATTTGGGTCTGTTACCTGGTCTACAAAATTGAATCTAATGCTAGAGGCAAAAGAGACTTTCATACTTTAAGAAACAAACTTTTTTAATGTGATGTCATCATCTTTTTTTCCTATTATGAGGGTCTTGTGAAGGTATTGCTAGGTACTGTGAGGTCATGGATATTGAGGGAGGGGATATGATGGAGAGTGGAGTTCTGAAGGAGAATAGGGGAGGGGAGGGAAATATGGTTTATTGTCTCTAAATATAGAAGCTGTCAATAAAAAAAAGAAAGAAAGTCTTTTGGTAGATAAAGGATGATGCTAGATAAAGATTTCTGCAACTTTGTGAAGAAAATCTCAACACAATTTTTTTTCAATAATGTAATTATGTCTTTATTGCAGTCTTTTGGCTGAGTACAGAATGGAAAGTAAGAATTCATATTCATAAAAATAAGTTTATTGCAGGACTGCAAATATAATGAATCTGAGAATTTAACCCCAATATAAGCAGTTGCTTACCTTCCTAAGAACCTTCTTGGCCTCATCAATAGACTATGCCTCCCTCCTCCATGCCCACAGTTAAGCACGTGAAGGAAAGAAAGAAAAATCAGTTGCCAGAAAAATATACAACCTTTCCTTGAAAATAATATAGAAGAATTAGGAGAATGTTAAATTTCCCATTTTAAGAATCTGAATTATGATATTGACATACATACCATGAGGAAATTTTTTTATGAAAACAACCATCAGAAATTTTCTCTAGTCTCCTGTTTCCCCATAGCATAGCTTATATAAAGACATAACACTGAAACACTTTGGGAAATTATTTTATAGCCACTACCTTTAGGATAAACCTATGAAGTAGAATGTGAATTTTACTTAAATTGAAAATAATGGAGTAGAATGTTTATGACATGGTAACAGCTAGGCCAGCCTATTCCAATCTTGCTGACTATAGTTTATATAATATGATAAAATAGGATTGAAATTAGTGGAATAGGAATGAAAGAAGGTTTTAAAGTAAGAAATAACATTGAGTGCTTAGAAAGATTTACGAAAACTAAGATAAAACAGAAATTACAGTGGACAAGTGCTATATGTGGAAGAAATGGGCCGCTTCTGTAAAAGCACACTCTTCTGCTCTCAAATTACTTTAAAATTACACCCAATTTTATAGAAACTACAAAAGAAAACAAGAGATGTTGTTACATGGTGCTTCAGAGACAATGTTCAGAATGTATAGTCAACAGAGAGGTCTCTGCCCTGTATTATATATTTTAAAGTAAAATGCATAAAGTTATCACTTTTAAAAGATTTCTCACTTTAACTTTTTTTAATCATCAAAATAACTACTGTTTTTACTTGTATTGGATAATATTCACTAACAATATTTTTTGGTGAAATACTTTATAACAGCTAATAAGCTTGGAGATGAACCTTACCGTTCATGTCTTTATTCATGTTATAAAGTTGTTAATTTTACAACATCATCTAAAATATTCAATACTGGTATTTCACTGAAATACTCTGATTACAAATAAATAAATACAAATTTGTTTTTTAAAAAAATAAAAAAGAAGATGATATTTATATACATCATCTCTTTAGTCTTCTACTTACAATGCTTCTTTGACTTCCTAAACTAGATAAAGTACATCCAAGAGGTGATCTTTTTTTTCATCTTGCCTGGAAATATTTCATTATTTCATATATCTTATATTAGTCCTTTGTTCCTGCAGGCTTCATTGTTGTTGCTATTGCTGGTGTTCTTGATAATAAATTATATTTGTCTTTTCTGATTAATTTCAAACTATCTTTTCACTTTTCTTTTTACAACTACACCAGCAGTGTATAGTTTTACTCCTAAAATAAGTTCAGTCTCCAAAAGAGTGCTCTCCATTGTTTTTGACAGCCTGCATCAAGAAAATTCTCATGTTCAATATGGTTGTTTGCAGTTTACAGCACAGCATATGGTCATCTGGCATGAATGAACAGCAAATATATATAATTATTCTTAATGACATCAAATCAATAATTCTCCCAAATCAAAAATATCATCCTTGCTCATTGTCCCTCTTCACTGACACCTACTCATTTCCCATTGTTCTACTATCTGTTAACTCATTTTCAGTCCACGTTACTTATCACAACATGCAATTATACTTATTTATATGATTACTAATGTCTGACACCTATAAGCTCTAGGAAGCATAGAACCATGTCTGTTTGTTTCTTTGGCATGTGTGCACCTCTCAATATGGTTCTAAGCAGATTAAATAGTCTCTCTCTCTCTCTCTGTATCTCTCTCTTGCTCTCTCTTACACACACACACACACAATGCTAAGTACATAGTAGGCAGTTAGATACATGGATGGATAGAAAGGAGAGACAGATAGATAGATATGCATGTGTGTGTATATTTTATAGTTTAGGGGAAAAAAAGCTTTGTTTATTTATTTTATTTATTTATTTGAGAGCATCAGACAGAGAGAGAAAGAGGCAGATAGATAGAGAGAAAACAAGTGTGCCAGCACCTCCAGCCACTGCAAACAGAACTCCAGATGCATGTGCCACCTTGTGTATCTGGCTTACATGGGTCATGGGGAATCGAGCCTCAAACTGCAGTCTTTAGGCTTCACAGGCAAGCACTTTAACCACTAAGCCATCTCTCCAGGCCCCAAAACCAAGCTTTGATAAAATGGAATAATCTGTTTACTTATCTAATATTTGGCATTTAGAGTTGAAATTCACATTTGTTCATTATCTCCAAAATTTCTATTTCCCTAAAAGTCCATTCAAGTTCCAGCAACCCATGACTATATGTTAAATAATCCTGCTAATAGGACTATAGTTTGGGGCAAATAATGGTATCAGTTGGTTTTTATAGAACTGTTTTTTTTTTTTTTTCAGCCATTAAGCAATATGTCCCAGGGGAGCTGCTTCCAGAAGAGTGAGACTGGCTAAAGGGAGGGGCAGACCAACACACACAGCCATCAGAGAGACAGCACCTGGAATAGAAGGGAGTTTCTGCCCACACACTGAGTATCTGGTTTCCAGATGGACCTTGGGCACACATTCGTTTTTGTAATTTTCCTCCTCCTCCCCATTTCTCCCTTCACCACCCTCCTTTCAGAGGAATCTAAGGGTGTTTTAGTGCTACATTGCTCTCTTTCTTTTCCCCCACCCTGTTTCCCTGCAATATTGAGGACTATAGCTTCACTCAGAATCCAAAAAGAAACTAAATCTAACTGATTGTCTCAGCATCTTTCAGCCTGTAAACCTGGCTGTGCCTGCAGCTTTGGGGAGGAGCTTGACCTGGATAGAAAGGACAATTGTAGCTAAGTTCATCTGATCAGACCAATCAGAATTTCTGTGTTCTAAACTATGCTTCCTCCAGTGTTCTACATTCCACAGCATTCTTTGGAGAATGCTCTGGAACTGACCAGTTCTGTTATGTCAGGGCAGGAGACCTGTTGTTCATAAGAGCCACCTTCAGACTTCAGTAGCACCTATGTATATAGGTGACATGTTTGGGAAGGTCTTGGAAATTTTAGGAGGTGAAACCTTTCTGGGAGAAGTGTGTCATTAGGAGCTGGCCATGTATGTTACAGCTCAGCCTACTTACCACTTGCTCTCTCTACTTCCTTCCTGTTGTTGTGAATATGACACCTGTTTTCTGTTCTCACCATGCTTTCCCTGCCAGAATAGAATTTGCTTCAAAACTGTAAACCAAAAAAGAAAAACAACAACAACAACAAAAAGACTTCTGGTCAAGATGGTGTCCGCCTAACCTCACCTCACCTCACCTCATGGGGAAGGAAAGGCAAGACCCTTAAGGTTCATGGGTTTTTTTAGGGGTTTGATGACTCTAGTAGGTTCCCAATGGGAGAGTGGGGAGGAACAAAATGGGGTGTCCACCCATTCCCACACTCTCGGGTAGCCCACCAGTCCCCCAATCCACTCAAGCAGCCTTCCTAGCCACCATCCCAGCCAGAGGTCCCTCCTGCACTAACCACAGACCAAGTGGACCCAAGCTAGCAGGCTAGAACCTCTGCCAGAGGCTTTCCCACAATCACTTAGAGCTCCAAGGTCCCACTAGGTCTTGCCCTAGTCTCTCTGAGCTCATTCACCACCACGGTCCTGCACTGGTCCCACCCTAGCCTTTCTGAGCTCTGCGCACCACTGTGGTCCCACTCTGGTCTTGCCCTAGCCTTTCTGAGATCCGCACACCACCTCGGTCCCAGTCCTGCCCTAGCCTTTCTGAGCTAAGTGCTCCACTGTGGTCCAACTCTCCCATTCTGCTGTAACCTTTCTGAACTCTGTTACATCACCATGGTCCCAGTCACCAGTCCCATCCTAGGCTTTCTGAGCTCTTGGGCCATCACAGTCCCACATTGGTCTCGTCCTAGCATTTCTGAGCTCCTTGTGCCACCCCACAGCTCTCCCACCCTAGCCTTTCGGAGATCTGTACCACTGTGTTCCCACTTGCCAGTCCTGTGCTAGCCTTTCTGAGCTCTGTGCATCACTGTGTCCCAGTCACCAGTCCTGCCTGAGCCTATCTGAGCTCTGTGTGTGACCATGTTCCCACTCGCCAGTCCCAACTGCCACCCCTCCACCCCAGGCCAGCAGGCTAGCATCCCACACACTAGGCTTTCTGAACCATTATAGTGGGCAGACCACAGTGAAAAAGGAACAGCATGAAAAATCACATGCAAGTAAATCCAGCTAGATTGTCCAGTTCCAAGATGGATGTCTCTAATCAAAACATAGAAGAGGCAATAGGATCATAACCTTAAAATGAAGAGACAAGCTATGCAACCCTAGCCAAGCAAATAGCAGAACTCATAGAAACTCAACAAAGAGCCAATAATTGTATGAATAGTGCCCCCGCTAGATTAGACCTAATAGAAAAGAACCAGGAAGGATTCCAAAGACAATTAAATGATCTGAAGGAGAGAGAAAAAAAAAGAGGATCTCAATAACTAACTGGATAAACTCAGTGGAAACATAAAAAAATGCAAGGATGAACTTCAAAAAGCATTAAGAAAATCATAAAATGATGTGAAAAGGGAACTTGACAGAGGGATGGAAACTGTACATTAAAAAAATCAGTAGAAAACATGAACCAAATTGAGCAAGCCCAAAACCCCATAAAAGCTCTCAAGAATAGAGTCAGGCAAGTGGAAGATAGAAACTCAGAACTGGAAGACAAAACAGAAGAAACAGTTCATGAGGCCAAAAATTTCAATTAGTTCAAAAATTTCTGTGAACTGAACATGAGAGAAATATGGGATACCCTTAGGTGTGGCAACATTCAAATCATGGGTACACCAGAAGGGGAAGAAATACAGACCAAATGCATGGAAAACTTATTCAACAAAATCATCAAAGAAAACTTTCCCACTCTCTCAAAAGAAAGTCCCATCTAGTTAGAAGAAGCTAGCAGAACTCCAAACAGACTGGAACAAAAGGAGAAATACTCCAAGGCATATTATCATTAAGATGCCTATATTAAGAAGTTAGAGAGTTCAAAACTAAACAATTTAATGCTTCACCTTAAGGCATTGGAAAGAGAAGAACAAGGCAAACCAAAAATCAGTAGACGGGAAGGAATAATAAAGGTTAGGGCAGAAATGAACGAAATGGAAATAAAAAAAAAAATCAAAAAATCAATGAAACAAAGAGTTGGTTCTTTGAAAGGATAAACAAGATTGATAAACCCTTAGCAAATCTGACCGAAAGAAAGAGAGAAGAGACAAAAATTAATAAAATTCGAGATGAAAAAGGCAACATCACAACAGATACCAAAGAAATTCATAAAATCATACAGACATACTTTAAGAATATATATGCCTCTAAGTTTGAAAATCTGAAAGAAATGGATGATTTCCTTTATTCATATGACTTACCAAATTTAAATCAAGATGAAATAAACCATTTAAGTAGACCTATAACAACCACAGAGATCCAAGTAGTTATAAAAAGTCTCCCAAGTAAAAAAAGCACAGGCCCAGATGGATTCACTGCTGAATTTTACCAGACATTCCTGGAAGATCTAACACCACTGCTTCTCAAACTTTTCCATAAAATCGAAAAGGAAGGAAATTCTACCAAAATCCTTCTATGAAGCCAGCATCACCCTGATACCCAAACCAGACAAAGACAGATCAAAAAAAATAAAATTACAGACCAATCTCCCTCATGAACATAGATGCAAAAATTCTCAAAAAATACTGGCAAACAGAATACAAGAATATATCAGAAAGATTATTCACCCTGACCAAGTAGGCTTTATCCCAGAGATGCAGGGATGGTTCAACATACGCAAATCCATAAATGTAATACACCATATAAATGGTCTGAAGGACAAAAATCACATGGTCATCTCAGTAGATGCAGAAAAGATCCAACATCCATTCATGGTAAAGTATTACAGAAACTGGGAATAGAAGGAACATATCTCAACATAATAAATCTATTTATGACAAACCTACAGCCAACATAATACTAAATGGGGAAAAACTTGAAGCTTTTCCACTAAATTCAGGAACAAGACAAATGTGTCCACTTTCCCCACTTCTATTTAATATAGTACTGGAAGTGTTAGCTATGGTAATAAGGCAGGAGACACTCATAAAAGGGATACAAATTGGAAGGGCAGAGATCAAGTTATCATTATTTACAGATGATATGATTCTATACATAACAGACCCTAGAGACTCTACCAGCAAACTGTTAGAGCTGATAAACACTTTTAGCAATGTAGCAGGATACAAAATAAACACAAATAAATCAGTAGCTTTTCTATACACTAACAACAAACATGTAGAGGATGAAATCAGGGAATCTCTCCCATTCACAATTGCCTCAAAAAAAATAATAATAAAGTACCTTGGAATAAACTTAACCAAGGAAATGAAGGATCTATACAATGAGAACTTTAAAAAACTCTAGCAAGAAATTGCAGAAGACACAAGGAAATGGAAAGACATTCCATGCTCTTGGATTAGAAGAATCAATATTGTGAAAATGTCAATCTTATCAAAAGCAATATACACATTTAATGCAATCCCCATTAAAATCCCAATAGCACTCTTCACAGAAATAGAAAAAACAATCCTAAAATTCACTGGAAACAAAAAACCTTGAATAGCCAAAACAATTTTGGGCAACAAAAATCAGGCTGGTGGTATTACCATACCCAATTTTAAGTTATATTACAAAGCCATAGTAACAAAAACAGCATGGTACTGGCACAAGGACAGACAAGTAAATCAATGGAACAGAATAGAAGACCCAATTAATCCAGGCAGCTACAGCCACCTGATTTTTGACAAAAATGCCAAAAATATTCATTGGAGAAAAGATAGCCTCTTCAACAAGTGGTGCTGGGAAAACTGGATATCTGTATGTAAAAGGATAAAAATAGATCCTTGTCTCTCTCCATGCCCAATAGTCAAGTCC
This sequence comes from Orientallactaga sibirica, assembly GCA_036365145.1. Lineage (NCBI taxonomy): Eukaryota > Metazoa > Chordata > Mammalia > Rodentia > Dipodidae > Orientallactaga > Orientallactaga sibirica. Next base: position 2,672,120 of record JAEOAD010000025.1, read on the forward strand.
AAATGGATCAGGGACCTTAATATCAGACCTGAAACTCTGAAACTGCTAGAGGAAAAGATAGGGGAAACCCTTCAACATATTGGCATAGGCAAGGACTTTCTGAATATAACCCCAAGTGCTCAGGGAATAAAACCACTAATCCACCACTGGGACCTCATGAAAGAAACAACCTACAAAATGGGACAAAATCTTTTCCAGCTATACATTTGACAGAGGATTAATATTCATAACATACAAAGAACTCAAAAAACAGAATAATAAGAAATCAAACAACCCAGTTTAAAAAACGGGGTATAGAACTAAATAGAGAGTTCTCAGAAGAAATACAGATGGCATATGAACATCTAAAAAAGTGTTCCACATCCTTATCCACCAGGGAAATGCAAATTAAAACCACTTTGAGATTCCATTTCACTCCTGTCAGAATGGCTACCATCAAGAAAAAAAATGACAATAAGTGTTGGCGTGGGTGCGAAAAAAGAGGAACACTTCTACACTGTTGGTGGGAATATAATCTGGTCCAGCCATTGTGTAAATCAGTGTGGACATTCTTGAGACAGCTAAAAATAGATTTGCCATATGATCCAACCATAGTCCTCCTAGGAATATATCCGAAGGACTCTTCTCACTACCTTAGAGATACTTGCACAACCATGTCTATTGCTGCTCTATTCACAATACCTAGGAAATGGAACCAGCCTGGATATCCCTCCACATGAATGGATAATAAAGATGTGGTACATTTACACAATGGAGTTCTATTCAGTGGTAAAGAAAATTGAAATTATGAAATTTGCAGGGAAATGGATGGATATGGAAAGGATTATACTAAGTGAGGTAACCCAGGCTCAGAAAGCCAAACGTCACATGTTCTCTCTCATATGTGGATCCTAGCTACAAATGTATAGATTTGTGTGTGAACTGGAACCAAAAATCGGTACCAGAAACCAGTAAGCTGGTAAAATGCTATAAGGGAGGAAGGAGAGGGAAGGACTTAAGTGTATGGTATTGCACATAGGTAAGTAGAAGAACAGATTACAATGAGGGGAATGGCCTAAGCGAGGCCATGGGAAGAGAATGCGTAAAAAAAGGGCGGTGGGGGGCGTGTCAGACAATCAAAATTCAAGACTTATGTAAACCTACTTTTTTGAATAATGGCACATCCAGAAGCTATAGACTGTTACTAGAAAATTTTCAGTGCCTCTGATGGGTACCTTCCAGTGAGTTGTTGGCCAAGGAGGTCCAGTAGCCTTTAAACATTAAAGGCTATTGCCAAGTCCCTTGATTTCCCTTGAGAAACAGATGGTAAGACCCTATTGCTGAAGACATCTCTTGCCTGAGGGGCAAGGTCACTGAGAAAGTAAGCTGGTGCTGAGCAGAAAACCTTCTCGTTGTAGACCAACCAACTGAAAGCTGGAAAAAGCTGCACTGCATGCAGCAGTATGGAGACAGAAGTCATCAGCAGTGAAAACAGTGGACACTGAAAATTCATGTTTGGCCATACAGGCCCAATGACTGAATGGGTGCAATAGTGACATATCTGCTCTTGGAGTAACCAACTGCTCCCTAATTGGACTGAACGCCCTCTTTGTGGGAGGGAATACATGCCTGGTACTGAAAAAACTAATCAAAAATCTGTGGCAGGGAAGGTCATGAGCCTTAGGGGTATAAAGCCTTCTCTTGTCTGGCTAAATGTATATATAATGCCCACCAAGATGCCCTGAAAGCACTACACTTAATGTTCATATTCACATATTAATGCTACTCTCACTTCTGGTTAGAGAAGCTTCTCTTTTCGGATGGCAATGTCCACTGGGATGACCCAAAAGGCAACATAGTGCTGAGAAGAAGGGATGGAGGAGTGCCCAGCACTGAAACATCTCTGTCACACCCTCCAAGGCTTAGGGCCCATTGCAGAAGAGGGGGTGGAAAGAATGTAAGAGCCAAAGGAAGGGTACGACTCCTTACAATGCAACTGTCCAGACAGAAATTGGCCTTGATATCCATGACCTTGCAGTGCCTAGAAATACCTTTGCAAGACCCTCATAATAGAAGAAAAAGATGATGACATCAAATTAAAAGAGAGACTAATGGACAGAGGGAGGGGATATGATGGAGATTGGAGTTCTAAAGGGGAATGGGGGGAGGGCAGGGAAATACCATGCATTTTTTGTATGTAAGTATAGAAGTTGTCAATAATAAAATTAAAAAAGAAATAAAAAATCTAATGAAAAAATGCTGGTGAGGGTGTGGAGAAATAGGAACCCTCATTCACTCTTGGTGGGATTAAAAATGGTACAACCACTATAGAAAGCAATATGGAGACCCTTAAAAAGGATGATTATAGAGTTACCAACAGACCCAGTTATTCCCTTACTGGGAATTTACCCTAAAAGTTCCAAGCCTCCGTCCAGACATATTTGCTCAACTATGTTTATACTTGCTCAATCAACCCAGATGTCCATCATTAGACAAATGGATAACTAAGATGTGGTATATCTACACAATGGAATTCTATATAGCAGTAAGGAAAAATGACACAATACAATTTGAAGAAAAATGGTCAAACTTGGAACAGACAATTCTCAGTGAGCTCACCCAATCACAAAAACATAAGCATTGCATGGTCTCACTCATCTGTTGCTCCTAACCTGAATGTTCCTGAGATGCTGACACACCTAATAAACATCTCGAGAACTGGACAATAGGGAGGGTGGGGTTGGAGAGGAGGGTAAAGGTGGGGAAGGGACAAAAACAAAACTGGACCCAAATGGAAATGGTACCATAAAAATCCTATATCCTGAAAGACATACGAAAAGGTCAAGCCTTTATCAGGTACTTAGAACACCTGAATCACAGGAGCCTGGAGGGAGTAGGATGAAGAATAACCTCAATCTTCTCTCTCTCTCTCTCTCTCACTCCCTCTTCTTTCTCTTCTCTCCTTCTCTTTATCTTTCATATTACCTATATTTTTCTTCCTTCTTTTCCCTTGGCACTGACCTGTAACTCCCAGTACCAGCATGTGGTTACCATCCACAATGAGCTGTTGATCAGTGAGACCTACAAGGTTTCCCAAAAGAAGACAGATTTCTGTCAGACTACTTGATGAACAACCAAAGGTTAATGGTAAGACCGTACTGCCAAAGAGAACATATGCTGTTGGGACAAAATACAAAATGACTTGGCTGGAATCTGGAAGAGAGTCAGTCCCCATACAGTTAGCTTGTTTCGTGCCAGAAGGTGCTACATGAGCAACTGGGGAAAATGACCAACATCTGTGTATGCAACTCATGGCCAAAGCTACGCAGCAGCAATCAACCTGTCGTGATGCTCACACAAGGACAATAGTGGCACACAGCCATGGTTTGTTACCAACTGCTCTTGATTTGGCTAACAGATCCACTCAGTGGAATGGAACCCATACCTGCAATGGGGAAACAAGTCAGAACCATATACAAAAATGAACCCGCTCTCCAATATCCAATAGTGGAATACAAGAGGGTCTACACCGATTAAATTCTCTCTAAAATAATGCTTATCCATGTATCTTGCACTGACCTCACTCTCCATTGGAGAATTTGTTTCTCTGTTTCAGATGGATGCAGAACCTGAGGAGAGAATCTCACCTCACCAGGGCACTAGCTGAAGACATAGAGTTATTGGGGAAATGAGCAAGAGTGCTGCTTTCTCATTGAACCTGGTATCAGCACAAGAGTGAAGGAGATATACACAGAGAACACTCAAGTCCTACCAAATCATATATCCAGAAACACAAAGACTCCCAAGACCTCGTCACTGAAATAGACCTAAAATGTACCCAACATGGTTCAGGGAAATTCACAGAAGAGGAAAGATTGTTAGAGCCATGAGTTGGGTCATTGTGCACAGAGACATTGCCTCTGCCCCATATCTGATGGCTACACCCACAAAGCAAGACCCACAATCTCCACTGAGGACCGGGAGAAGGCTAACAATGGTACCATCATGGCTGTATACACACTATATACATAACTAATAAAAATAAACCTCATAGGTAAACATATTTGGGGATAAATACAAATAAATAAGTAAATGAAGTTTTAAAAAATACAATAAAAAAGAAAACTGTAAACCATAAATACACCCTTAACTTCTGCAAGCTGCTTCTGTTTATTTTGTCCCAGCAATGCGAAAGTAACTGACATAGTATTTCTTCTGTTATCATTCTTTAAAAAAAAAACACTTTATTTATTTGAGAGAGAGAGAGAGAATGCTACTGCAAAATCTTCAGATGCATGGCTATTTTGTGCATCTGGTTTAACATGAGTACTAGAGAATCAATCCTGGGCCATCAGGCTTTGTAAGTAAGTACCTTTATCCACTGAGCCATCTCTCCAGCCCCTCCCTTATCATTCTTATTCTTTAGATAATAGGACTGTGCTAGTTGGAGTTAAATCCATAAATGAGTCCATGTAGGTCTTTGAACACATTCCATGTTCCACTTTTTTCCCCTACCAACCAGAGTCTGAAATATGCCTACATATTTCCACATTGTAAGTATGTTAGAGGGATGGTTGAAAAGTGGCAACAAAAATATATTGGTTGACATGTACCCTTCACCTCCACTCTATATGTTCAAGTTAAAAATATCAGAGCTAAGCCAGGCGTGGTGGCGCACGCCTTTAATCCCAGCACTCGGGAGGCAGAGGTAGGAGGATCGCCGAGAGTTCGAGGCCACCCTGAGACTACATAGTGAATTCCAGGTCAGCCTGGACCAGAGTGAGACCCTACCTTGCAAAACCAAAAAAAAAAAAAAAAAATCGGAGCTTAAATTGGGATTAGAAGAATGTGCAATGTGAATTGTTGACACTATTTGTTTATAAGATAATGGAGGAAGGGATCACATTCTCCTCTTCCCATCAGCCTCATTACTTATGTTCCCTGTTATAGTGACCTCCAAGAGCTTGATCTCAAATTATGATATTTATATCAGCCTGTGTGTGTGTGTGTGTGTGTGTGTGTGTGTGTGTGTGTGAGAGAGAGAGAGAGAGAGAGAGGGAATATCTGTCACATTTGAGAGTTCTGCATAAGTTTCTCATTTAGGTCAGACAAACATGAACATGTATGGTATGATTTACAGACATGCCACATGTTTGCTTGCTAATATATGCCTTTCTTCCATGTGTGCAAAGTCAATTTGTCCAGTTCAGATTTCTAGGGAGTAGCTATAATGCTACTCCCTTGTGGAAAAGAGTCGATGTATCAGAACAGGAAATGGAATATAATATCCAGAACTCACATGCTGAAATGGGATTACTTATAGATTTAGCCATGTTACTTTTCAACAGGTCACACAACCCAATGATACTGAATGAACAAGAACTGTGGTACAAGTGAGAAGTCAGAATCACAGTTTTGAAGGAACTGTTAGGGCTACATGGCCCATCAGTTTGTATTTTTTGCTCCATTATGCTAGTACTATTTCCTCTACTATGTTTATTAACTGTACATAAAATAGCATATTTGATGAATTAATTCTATTCTGTCCAGTGCAAGGAACAAATATTTGACCAGTATATAATTGTCTCATTGTCCCTTGCCCATGAAAATTTGGGTGAGAAAAAAATAAAACTATCTTTTGTTTGTAGACAGCATGATGGTATGTAGAAAAAATTGTATAACTTCACTAGAAATGATTAGCACAATGTTCATCAAGGTGTAGGATATTATATTATAATAAAATCAGTTGTATTACTCTGCAAAAACAATGGGGTCTACAAAGACAACATTGAAAAAGCAATTCCATTTGTAACATCAAAGGAAGAAAATAGGCAAAAAATAAGAAAGGAAGCCTACAATTTGTACTCTGAAAATTATAAAATACCAGTGAAGACATTTTAAAAGAGCTAGATAAAATGAAGAGACCCTTTGCTCACAGATTAGAAGACCCAATGCTAAAGTACCAATATACATTCAGAGTGAGATCTGTTTTCTTGCAGAAATTGGCAATAGGATCCTAAAACTGCGTTAGAAATCAAGGGATCAGACTAGTCAACATAAGAAACTGAAGGTTCTAAATTTTGTAATTTCAACTTTTTACCACAATTGCAGTTAACCAGGACAGTCTTATATTGACATGAGGATAAATAGGTATACCACCAATAAGGTAGAATTGAGAGTCTAAAAATAAAACCATTCTTTCTAATAAACAATTAGATAATGTAATGGAGAAAAAATAGTGTTTTCAGCAGATGGTGCTGGAAAATCTGAATTTTTCCAGACAAAGCAGCAAAATGGGATTCCTCCCTAAGTGTATAGCTGCCCTGTATTTTCAGGTGACTAGTTCCAAGATTCCCTCCATATACCAAGATGTAACGATGGTTAATCACTTATGTAATAATACTTAGCATAGTGTTTGCATATACCCATATATATCCTTCCATATACTTTGAATCATCTATAGATCACTTCTAATACCTAAAACAATGTCAATTCTATGTAAATAATTATTTTACTGTACCATTTAGAAAATAAAAAAGTCTCTGTACATGCTCTCAGTACACAAGTAATTTTATAATATTTTTCCATCAGCAACAGTTGACTCTGAGGATATAGAGTCATGAGATATGGAGGACCAAATGTGCATGATGCAAGGATGATTAATATGACTCACCTTGTTAGTGGGGAAGAATGAAAACTTGTTGCTAAACTCAATAAATACAGAAAAGGTATTTAACAAAATTCCACTTGTCTTTACTGTAAAATATGTTAGGATTAGGAACATAGACCTAAATTAGAGAATTAAAACTATATTATAAGAAAATATAAGAGAAAATCTCAATATCCTTGGATTATATCATAGTAGAAGCAAGAAAAGAAAAAGTAGGTAAATTGGACTGCATTAAAATTAGAAACGTTTATACTACACATGATGTTGAATTAATCATGGTTCTCTAGAACAGAGTCAATCAAGAGAATTAATATGTATTACAAAGGTAATTTGCTGAATTAGCTTACAGGATATAGGCTGCCTGCAGCGTAGAGAGTTAAAGAACATGGTGACTCCTCAGCTCACCACACTGGACATCTCAACAGTCCCAACCTGGCACCGAAGGTCTTGAGGATTCCTGAAGAGCCTCTGGCCTTCAGCCCATGTTAGAAAGCTGAAGCTGAAGCTGAGTTTTGGTGGTTTTTTTTTTTTTTTTTTTTTTTGTTTTTTTGAGGTAGGGTCTCACTCTGATCCAGGCTAACCTGGAATTAACTATGTAGTCCCAGGGTGCCCTCGAACTCATGGCGATCCTCCTACCTCTCTCTGCCTCCCAAGTGCTGGGATTAAAGGCGTGCACCACCACGCCCGGCTACTGAAGCTGAGTTTTGATGAGCATGATGGAGCAGCAACAGGCTAGAGGCAGGCACCAAAAAGTAGTACAGGCAGCAAGGCAAAAGGCTCTGTGCTCTCTTGGAGCATCTTCATATATAATCTACCACTGGAATAGCCACCCACTTTAGGGAAAGAACTTTCTTCTTCCTCACAGACATGCTCAAGAGGCATGGCTCTTACTTGACTGCTAATCTAATCAAGTTGCTAATAAAAAAGAATGTGAAATAATACACAGAAACTAAAAAAAAAATTATACTCTTGATATCCATAATACATAAAAAATACTTGGGGCAAAGGCTGTATGTATCTCAGTAATTCAGCATATGGATTAGTGTACATGAGGCCTTGTGTTTGGTCCCCAGTACCACCTCCTAAGAAAAGGATCTCTTTCAGTTAAAAAAGACAACCCAATCAAACTTGTATATCTGAAGAAGGTATGCAAATGGAGAAGGAGCACTTTAATTTTAAACATGTTCAACATCATTTGGCATTTGGAGAAACCAAAGCCATAATGGAATATCACTCCTCACATACCAGGAAAACTGTGGTTCCAATAACAGATAATAAGTGTTAGCAGGGATATGAGAAAAGAAGTGCTTAAAATGTTAAACATATATCTACCAAGTGTGCCAACTCAAAAAGAATTGAAGACATTTAATTCAAAACTTGGCTTCTGGAGCTGGAGAGATTGCTCCGTGGTTAAGATATTTGTCTGCAAAGGGTAAGGAGCCAAGTCTGATTCCAGAGAACCCACATAAGACTTATGCACAAGGTGGCACAAGCATCTGGAGTTCATTTACAGTGGCTCCAGGCCTGTGTGTTCCCATTCTTTCTCCCTTTCTCTTTCTCTCACACACACACATCTGCCCCTCTCTCTCTCAAATAAACAAAATAAAATACAAAAAGTTTAAAACTTGGATTCTCACACAGTATTCTTCATAACACTATAAATGTAGAAACAACACAAATGTCTACCAACTGTTGATGGATTGTAAAAAGGTTGTGTATCTGTGAATAGAATATTATTCAACCACAAATGTGTCCCAATACATGCTCTGACATGGACAAACTTTTAAAGAACATACTAATTGAAAAAGACACTGACAGAAGAATATATGATTAATATGAAATACACTAAAATAGGCACTATCCCAAGACAGAAAGGTGAGTAGTTGCTTAGGATTAAGGTAGTGGGTAAGAGGGAAATAAGGAGTGACTGCTATTGGATCAGGGTTTCCTTTCAGCATAAAAACAATGTCCTATCACAGACCATGGTTATACTTGCACAACTCTCTGAATATCCTAACACCATTAAATTATTTACTTTGTATGAGTGAGTCTTGAAGTCTGTGAATTATAAATGTCCATAACTATGTTTTCAAAAGTTAGGCAAAATGATGCTGCTGGTTGAAGAGGTATTCATGTGGGGTAGGGAAATGCAAATATTATTAAAGATAATAGCAGTTAAGTGGATGCTTGGGAAAATCCGCAGTTGAGCATAACTCTATAGGATCTTTTTAGTCAGTTGCAAGAATTCTCAGTCTTAAAGAACCATTAATTTAAAAAAATATGTACCTTTTCAGAAAAAAAAAATAGTTTGCTGCCCAAGTCTGTCATAGCTGCATCTACAAAATGGCTGGCAGCACCTGGGCTGGGGTGAGTCCCCAGCTTCTAGAGAGGGCTTTCCCTTACTTTCACCACTTACACATCTTCCAGGCTGTGCTCTACGGCACTGTCTGTTCACATAAACCACACCCAATCACTTCCAGTTTGGTTAGACCAGGAACATGATCTTAACAGGAGAGGGAATGTGGGAACCTGGAAAAAGTAAAGTCTTTGGCATAGGCCTGTATTTGCAGAGGATGCTGAAGGCAAAGGGTGCACTATGAAAATATCAATGTTTCCTACATAAAAACCTTCTCTGCTCCTTTAAATTATCTCTCTTTTTTTTTCCTCTTTTATTTTCTGGCCTCAGACACCTTGCTAATTTTTAAAGATTAACAAGCCATTTAGCATGAGAAGACTGAAACAAGTCACAGATGAATAAATTAATACCCAAACTTCACACTATGATGAAAATCAAAGCTGTCTTTTTTATTGCTTAGAGTATCTGTGAGTGCTGGGCCAGAGGAAATTGGTATCTCATTAAAAAAAAATGAGAAAGGCAGAGAGGAAGCTGACAGCTCATTAAAAGTAGTGGAAAAGCCAACTTAATTACGCGTTTCCACTTGCTAACAAGAAGACATTTGTTATAAGTTTGGTATAGTTTATTCCAAGCAAAACAGAGTTGATGACATTATTTTTGTCTTTTTAGCTAGTGGTGGCCCTGGAGTCTTATTTCAAAATAAAGGTTTCATTGTGGGAAGTTAACTAGAACAGAGAATGCATGCAAAGGTCAACTGATTTTGAGAGCTGCTACCTGGCTTCCACCTGGCAGGGGATGGAAGAGGAATGTGAGCAAGGGCTCTTGCTCAGCGTGAGTATCTGTGTGCTGGACAGGTGCTCAGTGGCCATGCTGAGAGCCACCCAGTCAGTAAAGCACAAGTATCTCTTCTGGGAAGTGAATATGCTAAGACCCTCATGATTGTTGTGATTAAATGAGATGGCACATGAGAAATCTTTGAGCAGTGCATTCAAGGAGCTTTATGGTAATAGTGATCAGTGTTTACTGCTGGCCATTATCTAGTATATTATCTCACTAAGTTCCACAATATTCATGTATAGGGTTACACTCTATATCTTGGGAGCAGAAAGGGAGGGAGAAAGAGAGAAAGATTTTGAACAAAGGCAAACCATAAATGAGAGAGTAAAGTCTGAATTCATGTCTACTTTGCAATTTTTTATGGAAAGCTATGAATAAGACATGTTCCCTAACGTCAAAGCCTATCTTAGTATTGAAGTAAGATATGAATAATGGCCAGTGAATTTAATGCACTATAGGATTCATCACAAAGCCGATGTATCTCATGGGTGAATTGTGCCAAGGGACAGGAGCATAATGCCCACAAATATGGACTGAAGATTTGGTCCAAATTCCAAGTCCCTTATTTCTGCACTGCACACTGAATGTATTATTTCAGCATTGTTCCATTTTGCTATAACAAGAGGACTGAGACACTATCTGCCTGTAGATTATTGTGGTGCTTGGAAAAAAATGGTAATGAAACACTCATTAATGACCAGTGAATTTTGAAAAACAGGATGTAGTTAACATATAAAGACAAATTATTAAGGTTCTAGGATAATGATAAGATTTCAATGAAGGCATTTGAAAGAATATGTTGTCTCTAATATTAAGTATAAAGTATTGAAATTACAATTTTATCTAATGAACTTATTTAAACGTCCACTAAATTTATAACATTTTCTAAGAATGTACAACATAGGAACTGATTCCAGATTCAGAAATAGTGGTAATAGTGTATCAGACAAATCCTTCTGTTAAAAACAATTACAAACTTTGCATGAAATGTAGAAATCAACCTTATACAGCCTTTTAGTAACTAGAGGCAACTAGAAACTGAAGCAGCTTTGACTCTTAATAGAAGGCCACCATGGATGAGACTTGTATGAGGGCTTTCTTCTGAAGGTATTTCTAAAGAGCTGAGGTGTTAAAGCACACCAAGCATAGTGACCTTAGTGATCTGAAGAGACAGATAACAGGGAAAATCTAAAAAGTGATGGTCCCACAATGTGTATGGAAGGGGTAAACAATCTACAAACAACCTTGCTGCATTCAAAACAACAACAGAGTTTAAGAACATTAAGGAAATTGACCCTTGGACAGAATACTCAACAAGATAGATATACTGAAAGAGAAGCTTCTACAAGTCTTCAGAGGGATTCCCAGGAGTGATGAGCTGAATGCAACTCAATATTTACACAGTTTGAAATGCATATAGGCAAGGTAAGAACAATTTCCAAGGAAAGGGAAAGCATCATAAACTGTAAATCTAACAATTCCAGACTTCCTTGAGGCTAATAATGATTTTAAATCTCCCAGTGACTGTGGACAAGCCTCCCTGAGGCGATGGGGCACTCAGAAGAGACTACAGAAAGGCAACACCCACATGGGAGTAAATGGCCCTTTGAGCAAAGGCCACTCCAAGTGTCATTAAAAAAAAAATCTTACCCACATTCCCGAACGAGGAGGGTCCCTTCAGAGGGGCAAGGACAGGGAGGATGCTATCAATGGCACCAACATGAATGTGTTCACATTATGTGCATAACTAATAAAAAATCCTTTTCAAAAAAATTTCTTAGATTGGTTGCTGCCCACATTGAGCTGTTGATCAATCAGATAGACCTACAAGGTCCACAAATTAAGACAGTTTTCTTTCAAAGCACTTGATTACCCACCTGAGGCAAAAGCTAAGACCCTATTGCTGAAGACACCATATGCTGCTGACAGAGCACAGAGAGACCTGGCTGGAATCCAGAAGAGAGCCAGTCCCTAGATAGTTAGTCCATCTAGTGCTGTAAAGTGTTACATGAGCTACTGAGGGAAAGTGGCCAACAATAATCTGATCAACCAGAGGTCTAAGCTACTCATAAGCAAACACCCTGATTGGATATGCACACAATAGTGGCACATAGCCTCAGTGGGTAAGCAATAATTTCTGATTGGCTAAGAGATCCACTCAGTGTAAAGGAACCCATATCTGGAATTGGGAAACAGATCAGAAGCCTATGGAGACAAAGATTATGTCTCCAGTGTCAAGCTTTCACTAATCTTTGGCTAAAAAAGGGATTACATACATCAAATTCTCCCTCAATTAATAATGCTTATCCCATTTAAACTATGCTGACCTCACTCTCCATTGGAGAATCTGTTCTTTTTCAGAAGGTAGTGAGACCAGAGGAGATAAACTACCCCTCGCACTTCGGCCAAGCCACAGCTGAAACCACAGAGGAATTGGGGAGATGAGCAAGAGTGCTGCTTCCATGCTGAACCTGCTAATCTGAGCCAGGGTATAGCAGAGGGACTGTGAAGATAGTCAACACCTACCAAAGTAGAGATCCAGAGGCTCCTAAGAGCTCATCACTGAAGGAGACTTAAAACCCACCCACCATGGCTCAGGGAATTTTGAGGAAGATTCTAAGAGCCACAGGTTGAGACATCATGTCCAGCAGCATTCCTTCCCCCGAAAATAACTGACTACTGCTCCCACAATGCATAAACTACAACCCCATATGTAATACCTGTAACCCCACTGAGAAGCATCCCCAATGGGATGGAGACAGGGACAAGGGACAAGAGAGTACCAACACATGATGTATCCATACAAAATATGTTGTTAATAATAATAATAAAGATAAAGATGAGATTATAAAAAAATCTTAAAGTTAAATCCTGAGAGGATGACAGAAAGAGAGAAAGAATCTGAGAGATAAGAAAAGCATAATGGGAAGAGGTGAATATGATCCAAGTACATTATACGCATGTTTGAAAATATCACGATGAACCCATGATGTTGCATAATTAACACATATTAAATGTTTAAATGAATGTAAATGAGAAAAATAAATATTCAAAATACCATATTCTCTGTTCATTAGATTGCTTATGTATATATTATTTTTCACCTAAATTCTTTATTTGTTCTTTTATTTTTTGGTCTTACCATCATCAGATACTCATAACTTATTAATCTTTTCAAAGTACTCAGGCTTAGGTCTATTTACTTTATTATTGCTGTTTTTATATGTTATTGGATTTATATTTACTATTGTATTTCTTCTTCAACTATTTTTTCTGTTTTATTCTGTCATTTCTTCTTTTTAAGTCTATGTTAACACATTTCTTTCCTATTTTCCAAGATAAACATTAATATGAATGCTACTAATCTTCCTCTAATTCCTGTTTTAACTATTCTCCAAAATTTCAGAATTATCATTTCTTTCAAGAGTACTTATTCTCTAGGATCTGCCATGGCATCAGCCTATAAATTACTTAGAAACTTTTTTCTTTTGAAAATTTCTTTTTTTCATCAAATTGAATGGTGGTCAGAGTATAATATCTGTATGGTGTTCATTCCACTCTTCATAATTTATAATGGTTTTCTTTAAAAATATTAAAAATCATAAAATATATTTAGATTTGTATTAAAGTCCAACACCATTCAACCAGTTAACTTAGGTGGGGATGACAAGATGAGGATTCAGTGATTTTAAGACTCATTTTAAATCATGGTCAATGTTACTTGAGAACATCATGGGCATCCTTAGTCAGCCTCAATCAGGTGGTAAGGTGATAAACAAGCAGGAGCCTGACCTGCTAGTTTCTCAAGAGAGTGCTATAAATAAGAAGTTTCTATCATTGCTAAGGAGACAAAGGTGTTGTGGACACTGTTGTTTCTATTATTTCCCAGGGTCCTAGCTAGCCTTCATGCACCATTAAAATTAGTGCTTATCTTGTTTTTTAAAAAAAAGACTCCTCTGGTAATTCTACATACCAGCACTTCCAGCAACTCTCTCCTGCATGTAAATCCTGATGACAGCAATTAATGTGTCCCAGCAGCATGTGTGTCGTATATATTTGAAATTGTCCAAATTTAGGAGTCAGTCAACTACTCTTCTTCATAGGCCCTATCTTTCTTCTCAGCACTTTTCTTCTGTTTGAAATAACATTCACTTAATGATTCGTGACTTAATAATTGAATCCATCAGCACTAATCAGTCTCTTGGGCATTTAGCAAAATTTGACCTATGAAAAACAGCCTGCCAAAGAAAATTCACAACCCGAAGAGTGAAGAAGGTGGCAAGATAGACAGGACACAGGTCAAGGCAAAGGCTGAAGCCAAGGCATGGAAAACCTGGAAGATACTTCAGGTCAATTCTAGTCTATTGTCAGAATATAAAATGGAACTCCTCACATCAAACTATATGTGATTCAGCATTATGTGTCAAAGAAGAATTGTGTCTATTAATTTAAAAATAGTCATATTCTTGTTTTCTTTACTTAATATTGAAGAAGTTTTTCTGATCTTGACTAAGGATTCATTTGTACTGCTATTTTTTCAAGAATGTATCTTTTTCTTTTACTTCATGCATTAAATGATGCTTCCAGAGACATAGACTTCAAATCTGAGAGTAGACAGAGCCTGATAGGAGTAAGCTTTATAGGAGTAACAAGGATATTTTATCACCTGTATAACTAACACCTTGGAAAGCAATAGTGTGATATCGTCTCCTGGTTGGCAGCCAGGCTGCTCTCATGAAGTTTGAAGGGCATTGGCAATGATGAGATGCTGGCATTAGCACCGAGCCCCCAGCTTTCAGGTGGCCTATCTTAGGAGAGCTATACAAGATGGAGACAGGAGAAGCTTGGTATCCTCTTCCTTGAGGCTATTAGCTCACTGACACTATAACTAATACATGTTTTCACCATTTTTTAGTCATAGCTCTGACACCTGATAGGATTAAATTTGAAACTGTTCTTTGGACCCTGAAGTGGTCATGACTTTGAGTTGAGTGATTTTATCTCAATGGTTTTCAGAGGTTCAAAAGCTACTTTAGAATATAGATGACAAATATTGTTTAAAGGGTCATGTATTGAAAGCCAGTCCAGAGCCCATGGTATTTCTGGTGATGGTGGAACCTCTAGCAGGTGAGACATAGTGAAAGAAAGTTAAGCCATTGGGGACCTTAAAAGAGATATCTTTCTGTCTCTCTTTGCTTTCTTGATGACTTGAATGTCTCCTCTGCCAAGTACTCCTCACCATGATGCTTCGACACAAGCCCAAAGTCAACTGAGCCAAGTGGTCACATACTGAAACCTCTTGAAACAGGAGCAAAATTAAAGAAATCCCTCTAAGTCACCTATCCATCCCATTCCATTATAACAGAATGCTGACTTGTACAACTACCAATGTATCGGTAATGTTATAAATCTATAGTTTAGAATGACAAGTACTGGAGATGTATCTTGTTGACTTCCTTAATAACCACTTCTGAAAATTTGATCAGTGCAGAAAGCATTGCAGAACTTTGCTTCAGTCCAAGTTCCTTCACTTCCCAAGCTTCTGATATTATGTAAGTTGTCTGTGGAATTTTCACTCATTCAGAATCATTATCTAGTCTCCATTGTTTTGTGAGAGTATGTCAGTAAAGGTGCTGTGGAACCTAAGACATCATGCAAAATGGGACCACATTTGTGGATTGTTTACTCTTTAGGCCTTATTACTCTTGAAAAATATTTCTGTGAGATACGTGGACATAACTAACAGTTGGTGAGACAGAGAAAGTGAAAGCAGAAAGGGAAGAAAAAACATTTGGAATGACCGCTCTGTGCCTCTATGTCAGTAATGCACAGTTCTGCTCTGGCACTCCTTGATGGGAATATTGTCCAATAAAATATGTGCCATGAGAAAGGAAGATTCTGTAATTTTTATAAAGTTTGCATTCTCATTCCTAAAGGACAACTATCTCTCTCACTCTGTCTCTTTCTCTTTCTTGGAAAACACATGAAGTTTAAAATAGCCCTCCTTCCTCATAGGGATGCTCTCCCCAGTCACTTCAATTTTGTCAAAATTGTATTACAGCATTACGAAGTCGCAACTGCATGAATAATTTTAAAATTTAAAATAAAGATTAAAAACTGTTGCAGAAATGCTAATTTTGGAAAGTTGATATGTAAATTTACCTACCAATTGGATGCTTCAAATGATAAACATGAAAACTATAATTCAAAATAAATAAAAGAGGACAAACATAGAATTATATTAATTATTCTATAGAGGGAAAAACAAAAATAAAAATTAATAATTTAAAAGCAAATAACAGGAGCAAATAAGGAATACTTAGAAGGCAAAACTAGTAGAGAAAAGGCTGCAGGTATAAGCCTAAAGCCAGATGCAGCAACAGTAACATCAAGTACAAACAGCTAGACATTCTGATTAAAATAGGTGGATTAGTAGACTGATGTTTAGAAGACCATGTATTTTTATAAAATACACTATTTAGACAACAGGTAAAGAACAGAAAAAATTTAAATGTAGCTAACCAAAAATACAAAAAAATGATTGTAAAACTACTGAAATAATGAGTGGATTTCATTTGAAGAAGATGAACTAGTACATATAAAGGAGCCGGTTTCATAATGATAAAAGGGACGCTTTTCTCAGATTACACCCTCACAAGTAATTGTGCACATGTGTATATAACATCCACACATAGACTGAATTTTATGGAGTTGGAAATTTTAAATGCTTTTCCATGTATATTATATATTGCATATAGTATGTATGTATAGTTATATGTATCAGATATATGTATTTGTAGGTGGATAAATATCATAGCCTCAAAAATTATTAGAAAGCAAATGTTTATAAATTCCATAAAAATATAAATAAAAGGGAGATTTGTTCACATGGTGTTTCTTAAGGTATGATTAGCATCTAGAGGAATGAACAGATCTTATCATAAGTTCAGCATGGACAGATTCAGATACCCATACCCACTCTCTTACCAGAAGATGAAATATTTCATGCCCAAAGTTCCCTCCTGTCCATTCTGCCCCAACAGAAGTAGTCACTGCTCAGATTTGTTTTATTGTGCATTAGTTTTGCCTTTTTCATAGTTTTATAATTATCAGTTTTCAAGTTTTAAATGCAAGTTAAAACCCCAATAATATATTATTATGTATTCACCAGAAGCTGTTTAGATGTAAAAGAATGGAATGTCTTGTATTACAAAGTCTATGAATTGGTCCAACCATATGGGAAAAATAATTTTCTCCTAAAATCATATATATATCTAATCATACAATTCCATCCCTACATATATACCCAGCAATGTTTCCATATATAACCTAAAAGATATGCTCAAGAATGCCAAAGCAAAATTAGTAAATAATTTTGATATAATAAAAAATATGTATCACCACAGTTATTAAAATAAAAATAATCCATCTGATACACATAGCTATAATATTGATCCAAAGAAACCAAAGATAATATAATTCATCCAGTGCCATCTCACTTATAGAGCATACTAAAAAAGATACAACCAGCCCATGGGAGTCCTCAACTGGGCTGCTATTCCAGAGTACCACAGACAGTAGTATGTAAATAGCAGCATTTCTCATAGAATGGAATACTGAGAAGTCCTACATCAAGGAGCTACCGTATTCCATGTTTGGTGAGAGCATCATTCTTAGTTGATGAGTGCTTTCTTCTTCTTGTGTCCTCATATGCCCAAAGTGACAAGTGTTCCCTGAAGTATTCTTTATATAGCATTACTCCCACTCATGAGGTCCACTTAAACCCATATACTAATGGCAGTAAACTGAGTGGTAGGTTTCCATATAAGAAGTTGGGAAAGGCACAAATGGACTGTAACAATGGCATTAGAATTTAGAATAGGGATGTGCTTATGAGAGGAAACAGACTTTAGAGAACTTGCTGACCATGCTTACCTTATGAAAATCTTAGCTATGTACCTATTTCTGTATATTTATTTTGTTTTCATATTGTATTATAGTACACTTCTCTGGATGTCTCTTATAGTTAAAAGGAAAGTTTAAAATTCAAGGTGAAAGTAATGAAGATACACAAGAAATGATTTATTTCTGCTGCACTTTCCTAGTAAAACTATTTTGGAAATAAGAATTATGAGAAAATTAAAATGGGGCTAGAAAGATGGCTTTAGTGGTTAAGGTGCATGCCTGCAAAGTCCAAGGACCCTGGTTTGATTTTCCAGGTCCCATGTAAGCCAGGTGCACATGGTGGTGCATGCATCTGGAGTTTGTTTGCAGTGGCTAGAAGCCCTGCTGTGCCCATTCTCACTCTTTCTCTCTATCTTCTCTCCCTCCCTCTGTCTCAATAAATAAATTTTTTTTAAAAGAAAGTTAAAATGATGAAAGTATTAAATGAATTTATTGCATAGGTTTTTTATTCCTTTACTTAGTCTCTTCGTTAATGTGGAAAATTAGTAGCACAAATATGGTTCATTTATTCAGTAAAATTTGCTCAGCTTTACATTTCAATTCATTTCTCTGCATATCCTGGTGTAGACTTTTCCCACCCTCTAAATTCAGAATATTTCCTCTAATTTTAGAACATAGATGTAAGGAAAAGATTTTTAGTTGAAAAGTTATCTAGGTAGAAGCTCTTCAGAAGGATGGAATTTAAAACCAAAGTTCTTTTTCCCCTTTTATTTACCCTAATGCCAGTCTTCATCTCCCAACTACATCTCACTTCCATGCCATGTTTCAGAGGGGCCAATTGAAATGTTGACTCTGCCTGTGGAAGGAAATGAAAAGAACCCTGAATTGGTGAATGAAGCATCTGGATAACTGAAGTCTTTGAGAAACAGTAAGCAAATAAGTGCTATCTACCTAGATTTTCAAACATCCTTTCAGAATTTTCCATGTCTTGAAACCATTTTGTATCTATACTCAAAATTAATGTTTAAGTCCCTTCAAATTATTTTATTTGTGGGTTTTAAAGAAAGAAAAACAAGGGCTGGGGCTGTAGCTCAGTGGGAGAGCACTTGCCTAGTTTGCGCATACCTTTGTGTTCAATCCCCAGTGCTGTGTAAAATAGGGAAAGGTAAAGCAATAGAGAAAGAAAGAAAACTAAGGAAAGTTTCTACATTAACTGAAAAGTGATACAAATGAAAATAAATGTAAAAATGAGAGTGAAGGGACTACTGTTCTTCAGTTCTGAGAAGAATGGAAAACTAAGATGAGGACATGCAAATGCATTCTTCAACTGGGTGTTTTCTTCCGAATATTGGTAAAGAGGAAACTGGGCAGACAGAGAGCAACACTAAAGAACCCTTGGGCTGAGTGAAAAATGGGTACAAAGCTATCACTTTCAGGAGAGAGCCAACAGTTAACTGCTCTGGCTATCATAAGAGTTTTGAACCCGAACTCACTTTGAACTCATCTAAATTTTCCAAGCTATGACACACTGCAGAAGAGCCAGAAAAGGAGATTTATTCACGTTTCATTGGAGGTTTGGGTAGCCAGTCACTTTAGCCTTCTCCATATGATAATAAATATAGTATAGGTAAGGATCATTTAAAGTGAAAGTCATTGCCCAAGAACTCTCAAGCCATGGGGTTCCCAAGGAGACCAAATTTGGAAAACGAAGTGGGAATGTCAAGAAACTTTTGCCACTTCCTGAGTTTAGATTTGGGGATCAGCAAGAACGAGGTTTGTAGGGAAGACAATGAGTCCGTTTACCCAGGAAAATGGCAGACCTGCCTTACACACTCAGTCAAAAAGAGGGAAAGAGTGGCTGGCCTCCAAGGAGGTGAATTAGCATGAGGAAGCAGCAGAGATACCACTATTCTTGACTGCTGGCATTTTTGGAGCACATACTGATCCGAAATTAGATGGAAATACTCACCAAAACTAAAACTTGTGAAACAGAAAGAAAGGAAGAGGCACAATTGAGAATAGCAGCTGACAAACTGCAATGAAGTGTTGACAAATCTTGCTGTGAACCCAACAGAGCACTCAGGAGCCCAGACCTGCCATGCTGTAGTGCTGTTGTGGAGAAATGGTAGTGCTCAGTAAGCAGTGTTCACACATTGGCTAGTCCCACTCTCAAAAGTAAGGGAGGCCCTAAAGGCGTTAAGAGAACTACCAGATAAACAGCTAAAAGCTGGTCATCCTTCAATTTTTAAATTAGTCTATTTACATTAATAAAACTTGATATATTTCATTCATTACAGACAACATGGTGTTTTGAAGTAAACATAAAGTGTGCAATGATGACCTCAAGCTAAGGAACAGATGTTACCTCATATACTTTTGGTAGTGTGAACACTTAAAATCTATTTCTTTGCAACTCTCAAGTATATTTGTTATTCACCGTTTTCTTCATTAGGTCTCAAGAAATTCCTATCCCATCTTGCTTTGACAGCCATCATTTCTTCCAATTGCACCTGCAGCCGTACAAACCACTGATGGCTTTTGGCTGCAATTCCATGTCTACCTCTGGTTACCTCCATACTTCTCTCTGTGAATTTAACCTCCCACTGCAGAGAGACTTAATACTGTTTCTCCTGGTCCTCTAGGGCAGAGGGCACTGATTTTTCCCGATTGAATTTGCCAAATTGATGCCAGCTCCTTCCTGAAAGAGGTGTTATGTGGGGTGCCATTTTGTCTTCAAGTGAACAAATGGTTTCTTTGAGGCACAAGGACAGTCTGAGATCTCAACATTAGTTTCTGTGGCTAGTGGAGGAGAAATTTGGAGACAGCTGTAACTGTCCTTTGTGGAAGTTCATGCTTCTGAATTCAGGAGTAGTTTTCATTTCTGTACCATGGCTATTTCATGTATATATCCATCAACTAGCACTCAGGAGGGGGAACTGACAACAGACACTCAGGGAGGGGGTACTGACAACCAGCACTCAGGAGGATATACTGACAACCAGCACTCAAGGGTGAAGGAGGTACTGACAACCAGCACTCAGGCAGGAAGTACTGACAACCAGCACTCAGGGAGGGGGTACTGACAACCAGCACTCAGGAGGGTATACTGACAACAGCACTCAAACAGGAAGTACTGACAACCAACACTCAGGGAGGGGGTACTAACAACCAGCACTCAGGAAGGAATACTGACAACAGCACTCAGGCAGGAAGTACTGACAACCAGCACTCGGGGATGAAAGAGGTACTGACAACCAGCACTCAGGCAGGAAGTACTGACAACCAGCACTCAGGAGGGTATACTGACAACCAGCACTCAGGGAGGGGGTACTGACAACCAGCACTCAGGAGGGTATACTGACAACAGCGCTCAGGCAGGAAGTACTGACAACCAGCACTCAGGGGTGAAGGAGGTACTGACAACCAGCACTCAGGGAGGGGTACTGACAGGATTGTTTGACAGTGATTCAACACAGTTTTGTGTAGTTTGCTGTTTGAAGCTTCCTCCACAGTGTGTCTTCTGGTGTGCATTAGCACATGACACAGTGGTACATGTCTATCCACAGGCTGCCACTTTCACTCTCCTTGAATTGCTCCTTCATTTTGCTTCTTTCAGTTCTCTGCCCATTTACTGAGGCATTGGCGATTGCTATTCATCTCCATGTGCATCATTTGAAACTCGGTCTGTTTAGTTGATCTCCCCTCACTGTCTCTCAGAACATCCTCCAGTGAAATTGCAGAGCAGCTACCATGGGTTTGGGATTCCATCCATAGTTCAAGTCCTCAGTTCATCTATCACCTTAGCCTTGTGCTCTGACCAGGCAGCATGTGGAAGAGCAGTGAGGGCGCCATAATGGGTAAAGTGGGATCCGAGCTCCTCATGCATGTCTGTGGTGTCCTTTTATACTTGTGCTCACTCAACATGCACCTCTCGAACAATGATTGCTGTTGAGTCCATGCCGTATATCTCTTTTAATTTAACAATCTTGACTCAGACCTTTTCTGAGGTTGATGTTGTTGATTATGACGTTTGGTTTTTGAGTCCTTTATGCTGAAATATTTCTCTTTTCATTTCTAAAATGCTAATAGCTTCACAGGTGTCTACCTTCTGTCCACTGGTCCCTTTATTCCTCATATCTACTTGTATGTGTTCTTGAAGTTGGGGGCATTGCATAAAACACAAGTTTGGAGAATAAAATGAGCTTAAATTTTAGCTATACTATTTATTAGCTATTCAACCTTACTCTTCTGAATCATACTTTTCTAGTTTTATTAGAGATTATCATGTGGAACTAGGTTTTCAAAGAGCTTTGCATGAGATTTCCCAAAACATAAGTACCTTTTTTGTGTTAAGTCTCACACTAGCCTAGGCTAACCTGGAACTTGCTCTGTAATTCCAGGTTGGTCTTGATCTCAAAGTGATCCTTCTACCTCTGCCTCCCAAGTGCTAGGATTAAAGGTGTGGGCCACCATGACCTGCTTATAAGCACTTTTTCTTAGCATCTAAGCATTACACACATGTTCTTCATAGTAAGTTATATCATAATCACAGCAGTGACCTCTGCTTTAAGCCTTAATATCTTATGCTTAACAGTCCCTCTTTCTTTTTCTGGGTGTCTGGATATCTGAACAGAGCTCATGTCAATGTTTGAATAGACTGATTCTATATTCTCTCTACTTCAGGGTTATCATCCAATCAAACTGGTTATATCTTACTTTCACCTTCTTCATCATTCCAATCTAATGCATTATTTTTACTTGTTAAATATTTATCAAATATATCTTCCTTTTTCTAGGAGGTAGGAAGAATCTTAAGTTTGCCAACTTAACAAAATAAGGAAACTTATAATGTTTAAAAATATTTTTCTAGCTCACTTAGGCAGATTTATCAGGGAGAAAATGGTGTTTTGTTTTCACTCCTTCTCTCCTGATCACAATGTTTTCAGCGTACAGAATAGTGTATATTCAAAGTGTAATGCAGTGTAATATAGCATAGTGTGCTGTGGTGTGGTGTAATTATTATAATACAGTACAATATAATAGGACTCTTGTCTTTCTGCTATTCTGTGTGACCTCCACTGATGTCTGGTATTATTTAGTTGATGATATCTTAATCCTGGCCATTGTATGGTTATATCTTCTGAGGTACAGTCATGGGATTTTTTTTTTTAAGGAGATGATGTTTTGTCCTCAGTTTCCCGTAGTGCTGGATAAGAGTTTGTGTCATTGTGACCCTTTCACTACTTATATTCCCAGCCCCTTGTAATGTTCCAGTGCTCTGAAAGACAGGCCTAGCAGTAGCAGCTGCCTCTCCACTCTACGCTGAATTTTGCAGGCTTTTTGCAACTGTCCTTTGAACACCTTGTTTATAAGTTTCTAAGCCAGAAACTATCGCCATTTTTCTAAGTAAGTAATGCTTTTAGCTATGAGACATAGAATGTTTTCTAAGTGTGCCCTGAGAAAGTGTAAAGAAAGCCTCTTGCCTTTTCAGCTCTTTGACTCCCTCTTGAAAAAACTTATTTGGCTTCTTTGATCAGAAGGCCCTTTCTTAAGGCTCAAATATGCAAGGAGGGAGTGAGCAAGTGAGAATGTTCTCTAAACTCTCTCTTTGCTTTCCAGCCTCTACTGGGAAGATTGTCCCTCCTCTTTGTATTAATAATGACAAAATTCAGTATTCCAGTATCTATTATTTATGGTTTGGAGTTTACAGTCTTTGTTCCTCAAGCTTGTTTTACAAAATTAGTCACTCCCTGTAGACCCAATAGTCATGACTGAGATTAGGAGTTGAAGGACAGCCTCTTTCTATTTGCTTTCCTGCTTTAATCATCTGCTTCTAGCTGGAAAGTGACTTGTGCAAATGACATGAATGAAGCTACCATCCATTTTGTATTTTCCATTTTCTTCTTGTCATCTACATTCCATCATTTTCCAGAATAGCAACTTTACTTCCTCAAACTTTCTTGCCTTTGACCTTCAGATTGGTGTCAGTTAATGGGAATGCAGCTAAAAGGTTTGAATAAAGGCTTCATACCTCTAGCTTTCCACATACCTCTACTGGAAGTTGAAGCTACTGTCCAGCAGCCCATTCACATGTTCACAGTGAATGCCTGCATTCTAGCAACTTCTCCATTTCTTTATACCTTCAGATGGAACAGTAATATATTTCCTTCTCACAATATCCCTATTTGTTTCCATTAACTTTTTATATTGTTAAGAGCATATTTTGAAGGATATATCATGTGTTGGTACCATCTTTTCCCTCCTCTCTGCCCCCATCTCCATAAGGGACCCTCTTCAGTGGAGGTTACTGGTATTTCCCATGGGGTTGTAGGCTATGCATTGTGGGAGCAGCAATCAGTTACAATCAGCAACCAGTGCTTCTGGTCATGACACCACAATCTCTGACTTTTACAATCTTTCTGCTGCCTCTTTGGCAAAATTCCCTGAGCCTTGGTGGGTGTGTTTTAAGTCTACTTCACTGATGAGCTCTTACACACCTCTGAATTCCTCCTTTGGTATGTGTTGAGTATCCTCAGCATCTGTTCAACTGTCCTAAATTGTCCCAGGAAATATGACATTTCATCATTCAGGACCATAAATAATAAACATGTTATATCCATACATGTGATTTTTCATCAGCATGGCTTATTTCTCTAATTACAGTAGAACTCTTAAAGGCAATCATTCTTAGTATCAAAATCTCTCTTAAATAGGATCATGAAAATTTAAACTCAATTTCGTTCTCCAAACTCACATTTTCTGCAATACTCTCAACTTCAAGAAACCATTAAGAGTAGATATGAAAAAGAAAAGGGCCAATAGAATTTAGTAGACACCTGTGAAACCCACAGCATTGAAGGGTTGAAAATAAAAGTAGGTGTCCATAAAGGAGTCAAAAACAAAATCAAACAACAATGAAAACTGAGAAAAGTATGAGGTGACAGACATCAAGACAACTGCATGGATGCCATATACAATTGAGAATCAATTTGGTCCTCATTCCCAGGAGAGAACTAAACTCTGATCTACTGGGGTTCTTATTCTTAGTTACATCAATATTACAGATTGATATTTTTCAAGAAAACTTCTTTTTCTTGGATTACTTTGAATAGCTCCTAGTTCTTAACAACCAAATGAGTCTTTGAGGACTCATGGACTTTGATTCTGGTATTTCTACTGCTAATGGCATAAACAAGCATGTAAGGTAGCAAAGTGAATGAATGGGGGCAGTTTGACTTTCCTTATGGAGTCCAGTGAAATTTGTCATAGCCTGACAATGAAGCCATTATTTTATAATGTGTCACTGCACTGCTTCTCAAGTAGGCTTTTAGGCCATCCTGCTTCATGAATCACAGCCCTGCAGCTTGTTTGTCTTTCCCTGACCTTAACACTCTATACTCCTTCTTATCAGTATGGTTTTTTTTCTTGATGAGGAAAAATTTCCAGATGGATCCCATGTTTTGCGTGATCCCAGGATCTCTAGTCTACCTGCTGTTCCTGCAGATCCTCGCCACTGGGAGTCCACTGTCTGATGTGCCAAGGCACATTTTTCATGTCTCTTTTATCACAAGACAGGTCCATGAAATTTCCTCAGTCTTATTAAACTAAAATGCACTTATGAAACTTATTCTAATGTGTGTTTTCTAAAAGTTAAATCTATGATGGCTACTGGTTGGTTGCCTTTGCCCCACAACTTTTAAATCTTACCTCTCAGAACTCAGTTTTCAGTCAGAGCCTGGATTTATCCTCTAACCTTTATCAAGAGTAGGGAGAGAGTGTGACATCAGAAAATTCAGCTCCAAGTAAACTTTGTACTTTCTGCTCTGCTCTTATAGTCTCTGTCTGACAACTAAACTACTGCTTTGTAGCAAGACTCTACACATTGCAGAGGCAACTGGCAAGTGAAGGAGTCATCCTTTCCTGCCATGTTACTTTTGGGATATTTGAGACCTCCTTCTGATATTTCTCTCTCTATGACTTTGTATCCACTATCATCTGAGTGTCATTGTAGCCTGGTAGGAATCACCATTTGGAATGTTCATCCCACCTCTGAAATATAGAATAAAGCCATAATAACTCCAGAATTAGTGCCTTTGATTTCTAAGCAATATTTGTCTTTTTCCTTTGAATGAAACCTGCTCAGATAATACACAAAAGATCACTTGTCATCTTGTTTTGATAACCATGGCTAATAGAAATTTTTTGTTTGTTTGTTTTTGTTATGTTTCATTGGTATTCATTTTTTATTGAATGTGTTTATACCACAGGAAAACATTTGGCAAATCCCAACATATCCCTTGTCACTCTCATAAAGCAAAGTTTGGATAACAAACAATACACAATGCACATACAATAGCCATCTCCAAAAAATTTCAACCTTCACCAATAGATCAACTCTATTTTAAAACTTTTTATTGAACACTTCCATAAATATAACCAGTATACCAAGCTCATTATCCCCTTCCACCATCCTTATTTTCCTCTCCTTCTTCCACGTCCCCCCTCAACTGAATTCCTTCTTCTTTCCAACTAGTCTCTCTTCTACTTTGAGGTCATCATTTTTCCTCCTATTATGCAAGTCTTGTGCAGGTAATGTTAGCCACTGTGAGGTAATAAATATCAAGACCACTTTGTGTCTGGAAGATAGTATTGTAAGCACCCATTCTAGTTCCTTTGGCTCTTACTTTCTGAAATGGTTCTTGTTGAAGTCAGCTCCATGTTGCAGGGATGAACATCCAACCCAGAAACTCTTTATGGGAAGAAGAGATTTATTTGAAACTTACAGAACCAGGGGAAGCAAAACAGCATGAATCCTGGCAAAACTCAGACTGATCTGCATACCTTTGGGCTGAGAATCAGATCTGTCCCCAAACACACCTTAGGGCTAGACCCCAGGAACTGCCCACAGTGAAACCTCTTCTAGCCAGATGGCTGGAAATCCAAGTTATAAGCTTTAATAAAACACCTGAGTCTTTTACAGAAGATACATTCAAACTACCACAGTCCCTGAATCTTGATTGATGTTATATAAATGTCTCATTTAATGCTGTACATGTCACTGGCACTTCTCAGTACTCTCATAAGTTTTGAGTCACCCCAGTGGTCATCTTCTGAAAAAAGAAACTTTTAAAAAAATATATTTTATTATTTATTTATTTATTTATTTGAGAGAGAGAGAGATACAGAAATAGGCAGGTAGAGAGAGAGAGAGAGAATGGGTGCGCCAGGGCCTCCAGCCACTGCAAACGAACTCCAGATGCATGCACCCCCTTGTGCATCTGGCTTACGTGGGTCCTGGAGAATCGAGGGTTGAACTGGGGTCATTAGGCTTCATAGGCAAGCGCTTAACCACTAAGCCATCTCTCCAGCCCTGAAAAAAGAAACTTTTATTTTATTTTATTTTATTGGGTTTTTTTGAGGTAGGGTCTCACTCTGGCCCAGGCTCACCTGGAATTAACTATGTAGTCTCAGGGTGGCCTCGAACTCACAGCGATCCTCCTACCTCTGCCTATCAAGTGCTGGGATTAAAGGCATGCACCACCACTCCTAGCTTAATAGAAGTTTTTAATCTACGAATGTTTTGCATTGTTAAAGTTATTCTGTACATAAAACCTTGGAACTTGAAATTTAGTATCCAGAAAAATTTGATGCTACTTTTTTTTTTACATTGTTACATGTTTATTTGGATGTTCATATGAAATATGAATTAAACCATGGATCTGATTATGAATAATAACCAGGACTAAAAGTTACATCACAAATCATTTTAATAGAAAAATATAGTGATCTCCTGGTGATATCAGAAACTGTTCAATACCTTCACAGGAAAATATTCCTTGGCCCTGACATTGGGCAAACCACTTAAGCATTCTTAATTCATAACACGTCTAATTCCCCCCCCCTCTCTCTTTCTTTCTCTCTCTCTCTGCGTGTGTGTGTGTATGTGTGTTCCTGGGGATAGAACCTGGACCTAGGCAATTGCTCTACCACTAAGCTATAACCCAAACCCAAATAACCTTTTTAAACTAAGTCAAGTCTTAATGATTTTTTTTCCAGGTAGAAAGGCAGAGAAAGATGAACAGCAGTTTACCCAGTGTGTAGAATGATATATCACCAATTTGTTAAAGCAAAGCATGACACCCATGACAGGGACAATGTACCTCAGAATATGACAGGACAGTGTACCTCAGAACATGACAGGACGGTGTACCTCAGAACATGATCGAGAAAGTGTACCTCAGAACATGACAGGACAGTGTACCTAAGATCGTGATATGGACAGTGTACCTCAGAACATGTTAGGGACAGTGTACCTCAGAAAATTATGGGGGGCTGGGGAAATGGCTTAGCGGTTAAGTCGTTTGCCTGAGAAGCCTAAGGCCCCAGGTTTGATTCCCCAGGGCCCACATAAACCAGATGCACAAGAGGGCACATGCATCTAGAGTTCGTTAGTAGAGGCTGGAGGCCCTGGCATGCCCATTCTCTCTCTCTCTCTCTCTCTCTCTCTCTCTCTCTATAAATAAATAAATAAATAAATAAATAAATAAATAAATAAATAAATAATATTTTAAAAAAGAACATTATGGAGCATGTGTGTCTCTCAGAACATCAGGACACTGCATTGGCAGCTTTATATGTGTGTAATGACAATCTAAAAGGCAAGTGAGAGGAGTAGCCACTCTTGTGACTTGACCAGAAGAGTCCAGAAACCTGTTTCTCCCACCCCAAGCCTAAGAAGTCTGTGCATCTTTTTCCCAGAACTCTCACTGTTCATCACTATTTTGTATTAAGGTATTATAGAACTTTGCTGCAATTCAAATTTTTAATTTTAATAAGCCACTACTTATTTGTGCTACAAACTGTGCAATAAAGAAGACATAATTTACCATCACAGATCAATTCACTTTAAGACCTACCCTTCATAAACACAAGTGGGAAATAGGATGGAAAGGAAAAGGACATGATGTGTCAGGGAGGTTAAATCCAAAAGTCTGAGGCTAAGAGGAGCTTGGAAGGCCCTGGTAACATATTGCTAGGCATCAAGGAGGAAGAGCCCCAGAGGGAGGTGTAGTACTCATGACAGCTCCACATTGTGAATTCTAATCTGCTTACACCTTTTTGATTTATACATGTACATCTGTGTGGTGTTCATGTATGTGGAGGTCATAGATTGATATTGGGGCTCCTTCCTCATTCATTCTCCACCTTTTCCTTATAGACAGGGTCACTTGCCATACCTAAAGCTCACTTATTTGTCTAGTCTAGCTGACCAGTGAGCCCTAGAGATTCCCTGACTCCACCTCCAGTGCTGGGATTAAATTCACATCTACCATACCTTGCATTTTACATAAGTTCTAGGGATTCTAACTCAGGTCCTCAAGTGCAAGCACTTTACCCAGTGAGTCATATCTTTTTTACAGATGTGGAGATATGATATAGATCTATACTATATGGAGAAAGAGTCTAATAGAATGAGTTTTTTTTTTCTTTAATAAAGTTTTATTTGGAAGGGTTAAAAAAATAGAATAGAAAAAGATAAAGTTTAGCTCATGGACCTGTGA
Source organism: Orientallactaga sibirica (assembly GCA_036365145.1). Classification (NCBI taxonomy): domain Eukaryota; kingdom Metazoa; phylum Chordata; class Mammalia; order Rodentia; family Dipodidae; genus Orientallactaga; species Orientallactaga sibirica. The sequence continues at coordinate 2,701,428 of JAEOAD010000025.1, forward strand.
GGAACCAAGCTCTGTCACGCTTAGAAAGGCTAATTAGGCAAATGTTTATTCTTGACATAACAGTTTCATCTGTGGGTGAAACAGAAATCTTTCCTTGGGAGCGGCAGGAAGGTTCAGCTATGGCCCAGGGCCCAGACCACTGGGCAGGGGCCCTTCCTGTTGGGAGAGAGAGCCACATTCCCCTCTTATTTGCAACAGCCTCAGGACCCACAGGCTGCCTGCAATGTGTGGACTGCATAATTGAGCATGAAGGTTGCCAACAATTTTTGGCTTCAGCTTTTTGACTGGTTTTCATTTAGCAGCAATTTCATTTTTCCCTGGACAGTTTATGTTTTAATGAAGAAAAATTAAGTGACCTTTAGTCAACTTGGCAAATAAAAAGGTGGGTGACAGTCATCCAGAAAAATGATGCCTGAGCTTACAGTCCTCACTAAACACCCCAGAACAGCCACAGGGAGCTCATTCTCAGTGGTTTGAGAGTAGAACATTCTGTCCTTGAGAAGCATCAGTTGTTCATGTCCATCAAGTCAGAAAGCTACGAAGCATTTGTGACATTAGATATGAGGCTGATGGTGACAAAGAGAGCAACATGACTTCTTGCAGGAATTGAGCCCCCAAACTGGGGTTTAATCCCTATTCCTGTGCCACACGGCTTCTACCACAACATCACATGGGATACATAAATATGGAAAGAATGGCCACATCATCAAGTACTCTGCTAAACCTCAAATTGATTCTGCGTATCATAGTTCAGTCCTTGAAGAAACCAAACCCTTTTCACCACGGATAACGCTACTTATGTCTCCCACCGAATTTAATTGTAGCAGAAAATTGGTACCAACAACTTGACAAAATGGTTTCCCAGATTCACATAGGGATTTACTTATTGTTCATGCACAAATTTCCATTTGCACAACAAAGTTTTCTCAGGCTGAACACGTGGCCACTTTATGCTTGTAATGGAGAATCTAACCTGACCATAACCATGGCAGATCTATGGCATGAACCTCATCTGGGACATGCAGAAAATGTCCAACCACCTCTAAGCTTTTGTTCCTTAACTTCAACTAGATCATGATTCTGGGCTTTTCAGTTTTATGATCCACATGTATAAAGGATAGACAGACTGGTTTCTAGCTCCAGTGACAATGTGGGGCTGCTATCAAGTAGAGCTAGCTTTTGTCCTATTGCATACACCTACTAGAAATGGACTTTCTAGCCCTTGGCATTTTGTTACTGTCTACATTCAATATGTGTAGATATCACTCAGACTTCTTTGCCTTAAATCTTACTCTATTTCTCTGGAAGTTTCACTCTAAATGTAAAGCAGAGACTTTTTAATTTCTTATACAATTTTGGGAATATAACCTTCTATTGTTCTTAACTACTTTGAAACAATGTTTGAATCTTTTTTTTTTTTTTTTTTTTTTTTTTTTTTTTTTGGAGAGAGACACAGAGGGGGGTAGAGGAAGACAGATAGAGATGGGCGCACCAGCAGCCCCTCAGCTGCTGCGAACGAAATCCAGATGCGTGCGGCCCCTTGTGGTCAAGTGCGGCATTGCGCCCTTACATCACTTTGCATCTGGCTAAACGTGGGACCTGGAGATTGGAACCACTGGAGATTGGAACCAGCGTTCTTGGGCTTAGGAGGCAGGCGCCTTAACCACTAAGCCATCTCTCCAGCCCTGTTTTTTGTTTTTGTTTTTGTTTTTCAAGATTGGGTCTCACTCTAGCTCAGGCTGACCTGGGATTCACTATATAGACTCAGGCTGGCCTTGAACTCACAGTGATCCTCCTACCTCTGCTTCCCAAGTGCTAGGATTAAAAGTGCTAACACACTCAGCTGCTTAAATCTTTTGAACAAAGCAAGAATTATTAAAGATAAAGTAATGTTGAGAAAGCTATTATAGTGAGTGAATGCTAAATAAGACATAGCCATAAAGTCACTTAATTAAAGTTTGATTGGGTGTGTAAAAGATTATATACTATTGTTGTAATTGTTATAACTGGAAAGTGTATTTCTTGGTTCTTCTTTTAAGTACATCAGAGAATGTTAACCAGTAAAATTGGAGTAAAATACTGTTACTTCTGGGCAAGATTTAAAAGCTGTGGCATGACTTACCCTTTCTCCCTTGCCCTCTCTTGTGAATAGCAGGAAGTGCTTCAGAAAGTGGGTGCTCCTTCACTAGTCCCAGGGTAAGGTGATGGATGAGCTCCAACCAATGGATGATGGTTGTTGTTTTAAGTCATTGAGATTTCAAAGTCTGATAAATATGGCTACTGAAGTTCATTTTTCAGGTGTGAATACAGAACATGGAGAACAAAGGGGCAGGGCTTCTGGGTTTAAGTTTTTGTTGGAATCATAAGCCTATATATTTTTGAATAAAAACACATGGTGGTCTGTCTCCTCTTTCTTTGGCTCAGCAACTAACTCAGAGTGCCACTTAAGCCAAGCTGGCTGAGACTGTGACAGAAGAAAAGAGTGATTAAGCAAGACTGATTGTTTTCTGTCTCATTGTTTGTTCATATATCAAGTAGCTCCATCTATGGGAGAAAAAGAACTAACCATATGTTGGATGTTGGATCATGTTAAATGTATTTCATTGTGAGAAAATCTCTACCAAATATTAATCAAAACACTTACTGAACACCATGGAAAAGATCATAAAAGAATTCTTATTGTTTTGTAGAAAAGTTTACATACTAATTTTAAAGGTACCCAATAGCACAGAAAAACATGCAAGTGCTAAGAATGAGAATAAGAAAATCATCCATGGAAGGTCTCTGGCAGCATGGGCCATATGATCCAGAAGATATACAATAAATAAAGAGACACTTCAATACTGGATAAAGATGGTTTATGGAGCCTCCTGCAATCCACAAGGAGGTCCCTGGAACTCTAGAACAAATCTACATCTTCTATAATGGATAATTCTCCACCATTTTGGAAAAAGGTACAACTTGTAGTGAACAACAAGATCCTACCCATGGGACATAGGTGAGCATGTATGTGCTTTGGGCATTTTGTCATGGCCTTTGTATCTTCAGACATGGTTAAGAGAGAGACAAGACCATGCCTGAATAGGTCAAGAAAGTGCATGTAATTGCCTCAAAATATAATTCCACACAGCCATAGATCCCTCTCCCTCAAATATGGCCTCAAAGCAGTGAATGGTGAGGTAGTCTCTTCATATAACTGAAATAAAAGAGGGAAGGGCTGAGGTATAGTTATGTGGCAGAATGCTTATCTACCATGTCTGGAGTCACAAGCTCCTTTTCTACCTCCAAAACTGACAAAGAAAGGTGAAAGGAAGGACAGAGAGAGGGAGAGAAGACAAAAAAGAGATCAGGGTCACAAAAGATTTGGCAAGAGTGGAAGAAAAGTCCCCAATGAGCAAAATTTCAAACTCTAGTTCATGGCTCACTTTGTATAGAAGGATAAATGGTTGGCTATGAGCTATGACAAAGGGTTTCAGTGACTGATCTAGAGTCTGGAAGGAACAGGACTGAAAAATAGGAGATAAATAATTTTTCTGTGTTGGGAAGAGTAATGCATTGGGCTTATGAACTAGGTATGGGAAGATCTGAGAGCAACAATTGCCAGGCTTATAAACCTTACAATCCAGAGGTTTAGAGAGAAAGCAGGTAAAAACTGGATATCTACTCCCAACAGCCTTGCTCACTAATAGAGTTTTCGGCACTGAGCTGGATTGCCCTGCTGATTTAGGAATGACAGACAGGAGGAATATGGAGCTTACAGTGTCCACTGTTGTTTATCTCCATTGATGACTTCTAAGGGAGGGAGTAGAGCAGAGGACTTAAAGGGATGGTATTGTATATATGTAAGTAGATGAACAGATTACTGGGGGTGGAATGGCCTAAATGAGGTCAGGGGAAGAGATTAAAAAAAGAAGGGTGGGGAAGGCTTAATCAAAATTTAAGAGAGTATGAATAAGCCATATGGAAACCTACTTTTGTGGACAATGGTGCATACAGAAGCCATAGATTGTTACTAGAAATATGTCAGTGGCAGGGATGGGATATCTTCAATTGAGCTGTTAGCCAAGAAGGTCCCTGGTTCCTGAAAACATTACAGGCCACTGCTAAGGCTCTTAGTTTCCTGCCAGGAATAGATGGTAAGACATTATTGCTATAAACTCCACATGCTTACACTGCAAGCTCACTGAGAAATCAAGCTGGAGCTAAGCTGAAAACGTCCTCCCTGTAGACCAGCTGACAGAAAGCTGGAAAAAGCTACATTGCATGCAACTCCATGGGAGAGAGAGAAGTCATTGGTGTAGATAAGCAACAGTGGATATTGCAAGCCTTAAGTTTAGCCAGCCAGGCCAAATGAGCCAGTGGGTGCAATAGTGGCATGTCTGTTATAGGTGAAACCAACCTACAGGGCAAATCAAGTGCTCTCTATCTGATCCACAGGAGGGAATTAATGCCAGGTACTGAATGCCTATGATGGCAGGGAGGTCATGAGCTCTAGGGATGTAAAACCTTCTGGTGTCTGTCTAAATGTATATATTATGCTCACCAAACTGCCAAGTAAGCACTTCTCTTAATGTTCATATAGTAATGCTACTCTCACTTTTGGGTTAGAGAAGTTTCTCTTTTCAAATTGAGGTGGGATGATTTAAAAGGCACCATCATGCTGAGAAGAAGTGACAGAGAAGTGTTCAGCACTGAATGATCTCATTTAATCGTCCAAGGCTCAGGGTCCATTGGAAAGAAGTGGCAGAAAGAATGTAAGAGCCAAAGGAAGGGTAAGATTGCTTACAATGCAGTCTTCCAGGCACAAAATGGCCTTGATATTCATGCCTTCACAATGCCTGCTATTACCTACATTGGACCCTCATAATAGGAGGAAAAGATGATGACATCAAAATAAAAGACTAAGAAGGGATGGGATAATGATGGAGAGTGGATTTGTGAAGGGTGAAGTAGGGGAGGGGAGGAAATTATCATGGTTGATTTTCTATAATTATAGAAGTTGTCAATAAGAAAAACTAAAAAAAATATGGAGGGGCAGAAAGAATAGATTCCCCCAGGACTTTGCTCTGGTCCATTTCCTAAGGCTTTTGCCCCCAGAAAATAAAATCTCCTTGGGGAGATTTCTTTTTTCAGTTTTTTAAATTAGTTTTAATCTTTGCCTTCTGTAATTTCCACAGGGCTGCCTTGGAGCAGAGACTGTCTTTTCTAGTTGCCTGTCCTGAATCACCATGCTCAGCTTCTTCAATAATGATTGGGGTGAAAGAAAGTGCATAGTTTTCTAAGCACGTTCAAAAAACAAAGGAAGCTGAGAAGACTATAGGGGGAAAGAGATGCTGAAAGAAGAGAGAAAATATACATAGTTCCAAGGCTGTTCATATGTCTGTGGTTCAAGTTCAAGTTATTGCCTGAATTCATCAGAACAAATTAGGTTCAGTTTCCAAAATTCAATCCCCATGGTCATATGGATGACAAGTAATCCCTAGATCATTTCTTCCACAACTTTTTGGACCTTAATTTTGAACTCCTAGGCTAAATTCAGAAATGTGTAGAACAGTGGGAGAGAAGAAATTCCCTGAAGAATGCCAAGATCTGAAATTTCCCAGGAGGTCCAGAATGTACCATTTTTTCCTCGTATTCCCTTGATTTGAAATTGATATTTTCCAGGTCTTATTTGATAAGGAAAGTCCTTGTTATTGAATAAAGTTAAATATTTCAAATATTTTTCTTCTGTCCTTCTCTATGTGTAGTCATGGAAGGCACACACCAGGGAAGTGTTTTGATTTCACTGTCAGTATGTAGGATTTCATTGTCATTACTGTGTTTATCGAATTCCCCCTGGTTATGGGCCATTAGCATTCCACCAAGAAATATAAATTCTGAAATGTAAGGTAATTCAATGGGCTAGATATCCTAGAAACCTTTATCCACATTCAAGCACACATAGGAGGCTTCTTGCATCTGGCCAAAACTAGCAGCTGAAATTCACCCCCAGGGCTTCCTACTCCAGTCAATCACAACATCCTGCTGTGAACATCATGCATCCTTTCCTCACAGAGACTCAGACTAGCAGAACAAGTAACCACATGGGCCCTGGCCCACACTGCTAAAGCCCATTGCATTCCAGGAGATAGCAATGAATCAATCCACATCACCACCATAGCATCTCTACCCAGAGTCCTTTATCCCAGAGGGTCTGAGAATATTTTGCAAGTTGATACCTTTTCCAAGCTGTGCATAAGCCTGTTACTCAAGCTACCGCTGGAATCCATGCACAGCACCTCAGTGCTGGAATGTGGCAGCTGTTCTGCAGCCACACCACAGTTCTATGGACTTCAGCTGGGGACAGGAAGCCAAGAGGAATACCATATCCAATTGAAAGGACAGAGGAGAATTTAAAGAAGTAAAATTCATTGAACCCAGCTTGGAATCTGGCCAAGACACCTGGTTAACACCCTTCTTTTTGTCAGAAATCTTCAGTTCCTTGTGACCACCAACAGCCTAACTCTAAAGTCCATTGGTCCCTAGGCACCAAAAAATGTTCTTCTATATCCAGCTCTAAACTAAATCACATGAGAAAAAAAAATAAGATATTTTAGAAATTGTTTCTCAACACACACACACACACACACACACACACACACACACCTGTTAACCTTAGATAATGTCATCTTCTAGGGAGTAGACTCACATGAAGTAGAGAACAGTATGAAAGTGGCCAGGGTAGCTTGGCTCACTTTCTTCATGTTGTGAGAGGGGCTTCCAAGTCTAAAGTAGCATCTGATGCTTAGAATAGAGGACCAGAGACAGGAAGCTGAACACTGCCTTGACAGGATGTTAGCTTTGAAAAATATTGTAAGAGAGAAGTAATTCAGCACACAAATAGTCATCTCTTAAAGCAATAGGATAAATCTTTATGTATTACTTGCTTGAGGGGTCATTTAACTAGGCCACAATAACTGCAATTGCTAAAGCTTCTTCCACTTTCCTTCATCTTCCTCTTTTCTACTACAATAATAACAGTAATGATCATAACAATAATAGTAGTAATAATAATAATAAAAGTACAATTATAAACCACAAAAGAATACTTCCTATATGTGAGGGACTTTACTAAGCACTCCTTGTGATTTCTTATTTAGTCCTTCTAATAACTGCAAATAAGTACTAGCATTACTCTATTTTCTGCATACAAGTAACTGGATCAAAAAAGTAACTGGGCTGGAGAGTTGGCTCAGAAGTTAAGTGCTTTCCTGAAAAATCTAACCTGAATTCAATCTGCTAGTACCCATGTAAAGCCAGTTGCACAAAGTGGCGCATGCATCTGGAGTACATTTGCAGTGGACAGAAGCCCTGGCATGCCCATTTTTTCCCTCTGTCTATCTCTCTTTGTCTCTCTCTCTCATTACATGTATGTATGTATGTATGTATGTATGTATGTATGTATGTATGTATATATGTATGTATGTGTATATGTGTGTATAATCTGTCTCTCTCTCTGCTTGCAAATAAATGAAAATATTAAACAAAAAAAAAAAACAAGTAATTTGGTCATGCTATCAGCATTTAACCTGATAGCTAAACCACTCTACACACTGTCATCTCTCAGCATCTTAAGTTTACTTAAAAGGAAAAAAAAAAAGAACCAGACAGCATTATAAGATCAGAACACTGAAATCCTAGAGTGTATCATATATAGAATTAAAAAGGTAAGACTACTAATTGAGAACAAACAGGGCCACTTATTACTTTTATAAACATTGATCAAACATCACACATGGCCAGATCCTGTGCTAGAACAAGATACACATGGTCTTCATATGATGGATCTGGATGATAAGTGAACCTCTGTAATGTCCTCACAACCTCCAGAGCATCCTGCAGGAGAGCTTTTGATGCAAACTTATCATAATACCTGAAGGTAATTTCTGGAATTTAATTTTAGCTTTGTTTGAATTGTCTACTTAGTTGTTCACTTGAGAATTAGAAGTTATCACTTAACCAAAGGTCTTCAAAACTTACCTATACATTATGCTCCAAAGAGCATCTGTGAAGGAAAGAAAAATGATGCACGAGAAAGCACTTAAAGTACATTTACTGCCTGGGAGGGGAAAACAAAATGTATAAGAAGTCCTACTTACCTGGTGGATCTGTCACTCATTCCAAGTGACACTTGACATCTGTGATAGATAACTATAAATCTGTCAGTTTGGCTAGGCCACAGAATACAAATACACAGCCAAATATTATTCAAGTCATCACTGTAGAAGTATATTTTTAATGAATAAAATTTAAAATTTAAGTTAATTAACTTCATAATGTAAGTAGGCTTCATCTTATCAGCCAAATGCCTTAAAATAAAGAGACTGACCTCCCAGTAATGAAAAAGGAATTTCCCCATAAAATTACCTTTGTATGTGAGCTACACAATCAGCTTTTTCCTGGGTATCCAAACTTCCAGACAACTCTGTAAATTTTGTACTTGCCAGCCCCCACAATCATGTGAGTCCATGAGTCCAATTCTTAAACTAAATTGTTCTCATTACCTTCTCTCTAATCTCTCTTTTTACCTCCCTTCTAGCTTTCACCACAAAAGACTTTATGTGAACATTTCAGGTATCAAAGCAATCTGCCCAAGGATATGGTCCACCAAGACCCTTATCCAATGACTCAACTTGTAGAATTTTTGTCAGGTTGGCCTTGGAGTTCTCTGACATCAGATAGAAGGCAGAAACAAGAGTAGGAAATAGCTGATGACCCAAACTTTTAAAAAGTCTCTTGATAAAAGTCTCCCCCCACCCAAATCTCAACTCCTATTCCAGGGAGTAAGAGTATCAGAAAAGATAGAAATGTATGAAGCAAAGCAAGAGGCTTGGAATTGTGGGGTGGGGGGAGGTATGCCAAATATCAAGCTATGGTTTTAAAGCCATCATGTTTTAAAACAGCCTGAATGAGATGCTACCTTTGTCAGATGACCCAGAAGGCTTCAAGTTCTCTGTTGCTTGAAGATTAAACCTTCTACTGGCATCTTACTTCTATTATTATTATTATTATTATTATTATTATTATTATTATTCCTGTGATACTCAACCCATGTTCCATAGAGTCCTGTATTTCACTGAGTGATATCTAGAACCACAATAATATATCTTTTTTTGGATAATTGGCATTAAAAGGATGAGAATAAAGACAAGAAGATGATTTAAGAGCAATTGAGGACATCTAGGTACAGAGATCGCATGGAATGGATGTAGTGTTTAAATGATGAGAAGTAGATCAATTCTGGGACTATTTGGAAAGTAAAGTGGTCAGGCTTACTGATGGATTATAAGTAGAATGTAGAAGAAAAAGGGAATTTAGTATAACTACTACTTTGGGAGGCTGAATACATAAATGATGATGTTCTTTATTGAAATGGGAGTACTGCAGGGGGAACAAACTTGAGAGAATAAATCATGATTACATTTTTACATGTAATGTTTGAATTTTCTATGGTAAATAAAAAATCAAGTATCAAATGTATATTTGAGCTCAGAAAAGTGGCCAAGGCTAGAGATATGAAGTTAGGAATAGTTTACAACTTTCACACAGTATCATGGGATTGGATAGGATCACTCAAAGTAACTCTTCTTAACCCCAACTGCCCATTAAAATGTCCTGACAAGGTCTGAATAATGACACTGTTCTGGGGACTACACTGAGATAAGAAAGTAGAGATTCAGAATATTAGGGGCATAAAGGTTTAAGCAGGATGAGAATGGGAGATAAGAGAGGGTGGAGAGGGAGGCTGGGGGAGGGTTAACGCTGCAGTCAGGTTCATATGGCTGCAGAAATCACCCCACCAAGAGCAGCTTTGGGGAAAAAAAGTTTTATTTTGGCTTACAGACTAGAGAGGAAGCTCCATGATGGCAGGGGAAAATGATAGCACAAGCAGAGGGTGGACATCATCCCCTGGCCAACATAAGGTATACAATAGCAACAGAAACAGGAGAGTGTGCCAAACACTGGCAAAGGAAACTGGCTATAACACCCATAAGCCGACCCCCCAACAATAAACTGCCTCTAAAAGGCATTAATTCCCAAATCTCCATCAGCTGGAAACCTAGCATTCAGAACACCTAAGTTTATGGGGGACACCTGAATCAAACCACCACATTCGGTCTCTGGCCCTCATAAACTGATAACCATCCATGATGTAAAGTGCAATGCATTCAGTGCAACTTTAAAAGTCCACATGTTTCTAGCAATCCTAATGATGTTCAAACATCCCCATAATCTAATGTCGTTTTTTAAATTTTTTTATTATTTTTTAATTATTTCTGGAGAGAGAGACAAGAGAGAGATAGACAGAGAGGGTGAGGGAGACAGAGATGGGCGCACCAGCAATCTCTCAGCTGCTGTGAATGAAATCCAGATGTGTGTGCCCCCTTGTGGGCAAGTGCGGCATTGCGCCCTTGCCTCATTTTGCATCTGGCTAAGCTTGGGACCTGGAGATTGGAACCGCTGGACATTGGAACCAGCATTCTTAGGCTTAACAGGCAGGCGCCTTAACCACTAAGCCATCTCTCCAGCCCGTAATCTAATGTCTTTTAACTGAGTCATAATACCAAAAAATCCCCCCAAATCCCATAATGGCACAGAATAAACATTCACACATCAAAAGATAGCATAACAAAGAAATATTCAATCAATACAAAATTTAAACAGGGAAAACATAAAACTCTATAGCTACAAGTTCAACAACCCTAGTCAGTGAAAAATCTCCAAGTCCGATCATTCCAACCAGCAACCTTGAAGTCTCTGAAATTTCAATTCCACCCCTCCAGCTAGGCTACTCAAAGTCCTGGAAAACTTCATCCTGGCCCACAACTTTTCTTAACATCCATCTCCTGGTCCCAGAACCTCCACTGGGTCTCCACTATGACCCACGGTCCATCTTCATGGCTCCATCAGGTCTCTATGGAGGCATCTAGCAAACCTGCTTCACACTGCCTATGGCCATTTCCAAAACACAAGACCATGCTACAAATTCAGTGATCCTCTCTTTCCTGCATTTCTTATACTCTATAATAACAGGTAGGGTGCCAGTTTGTTAATCTAGGGGGTAATAAAGCAGTCTTTGAATAACATGACACTTGAGCACTCAGGCCACCTCAAAAGAGTCTATATTCTTCCTGTTGCCCCAATCTCATAGGTTGTAATCTCTCATATAATTGCAGTTGGATGTACAGAAGTTTTATCCCAAAGATTTCATTTCTTTACTGCATCCCTCTGCTCACACCAGTCCATTTCTACACAAAGAAACCCTGCAAAGGTTATCAGGACATGGGCATAACATCAAGCCTCTCACACAAACTGCTTCTATCCAAGTCCAGGAAAAGCTGTTTCTCACCTTCATAAGCAAAACCTCACATTCCATAGTTCTTATTGCAACTGGTCAGAGTTGAAAGTTGTTGAAAGTTGCTTTCAACTCTGACCAGAATAGTCCATCAAGCTGTACTTATAGCATTGCAAAGCATCTCTTAGACAAAGGTTTCAAATCCTTCCACATTCCTCTTGAAAATCAGCTCCAAAAGGCCAAAGCAACACAATCAGGTGTCTAGTAGCAATCCTATTCCTCAGCACCAACTTTACTGCTGCAGTCAGGTTCACATTTCTGGAAGAAATCACCTGACCAAGAGCAGCTTTTGGGGGGGGAAAAAAGGTTTATTTTGGCTTACAGACTTGAGGGGAAGCTCCATAATGGCAGGGGCAAACAATGGCATAAGGCATGAGCAGAGAGAGATCATCACCCCTGGCCAACATAAGGTAGACAACAGCAACAAGAGAGTGTGCCAAACACTGCCAAAAGACATCACCTCCAAGAGGCATTAATTTCCAAATCTCCATCAGCTGGGAACCTAGCATTCAGAACACCTAAGTATATGGGGGACACCTGAATCAAAACACCACAGTTAAAGATGTATTAAAAGTACGTATGAAAAGTACTTCTTTTTTTCTATTCAAAGCCGTAATTGTTTTCAATAACTTGAATATAGGTAACCTGTGTGGGCATATCATGCTGTTCATAGAAGGCAGAGGCTATTAAACAAAATTTCCAGTACCAGGGAAGAGATACTTCTGTAACAACTGCTGGAAACCACCAAAGCAATACAGGCTGTTCACCCTCTCCTTAATGCCCTGTCCCCCGAAGTCCCCCAAACAGTACACTTGTACAAATTCTCCTCAGTGCTCTGTTCATTCCCTCTCCTTGATCAGGGAGGCCCCGAAACCCCCAGGACCAGATGGCTTTTCAGCAGAATTCTATCAAACCATCATGGAAGAACTAAAACCAATTTTTCTCAAATTGTGCCACACAATCAGAGAACAGAGAAACCTCCCCAACTCCTTCTATGAAGTTAGTATCACCCTAATACCAAAATCAGGAAGAGATGCCACAAGAAAAGAAAGCTACAGGCCTATTTCTCTGATTAATTTAGATACAAAGATCCTGAAAAAAATACTTCAAACCAAATTCAACAGCAAATCAAAAGCATTATCCACCTGGATCAAGTAGGCCTCATCCCAGGAACACAGGGACAGTTCAACAGAGGAAACCTGTCAATGTCATACACCATATAAATAAGGTTAAACACAAAAACCACATGATCATTTTGATAGATGCAGAAAAGGCCTTTGACAAAATACAACATCATTTCATGATCAAAACATTGGAGAGACTAGACATGGATGGTCTATATTTCAACATAATAAAGGCTATATATAAAGATCCTAAAGCCCAAATAATTCTTAATGGGGATAGACAGAAGGAATTCCCATTGAGATCAGGAACAATACAGGGCTGTCCACTCTCACCTCTGCTCTTCAACATAGTACTAGAAGTACTAGATCAAGCAATAAGACAGGAGAAAGAAATAAAAGGAATACAAATTTGAAAGGAAGAAGCTAAGTTAGCCCTTGTATTAGTCAGGGTTCTCTAGAGGAATAGAATGGATAGAATGAATTGTATTAAAAGGGAATTTATTGGATTAGCTTACACAGTCCAGCAGTAGCAGGTTGCAGGTCCGAGAGTCAAGAAACCCTGTAGCTGCTCAGTCCACGAGGCTGGAGGCCTCAGCAGTCCCAATCCAGCACTGAAGGCCTGGAGGCTTCCTGGAGAGATGCTGCTCTTCAAGTCCATCCTGGTCTTCAGTCCACACTGGAGAGCAGCAACCCCAAGCAGCAAGTACCAAGCAAGCACTCAGTGGCAAGCAGCTATCAGCACTGGCAGCCAGGTGGGAGAGAGAGCCTTTCTTCCCAGAGCTCCTTTTTATCAACCAGCCCCCTCCTCCAAGAGGGGCCGCCCACTCTGGGCCACCCACTCTGGGGGAAGGGCTTACCCCTGGGGGAAGGATTCTTCCTTTAGTTAATCCTTCCTAGAGGCAGCCTCAGAGACACACTTATGAGGAATGTCTGTGGATTCGTAAACAAATCAAGTTGACACAAACTTAACCATCACAGCTCTATTTGCAGATGACATGATTCTATATGTAAGTGACCTGAGAACCTCCATCTCAAAACTCTTAAAAGTGATTAATGCCTTCAGTAAAGCAGCAGGACATAAAGTCAATGCACAAAAATCAGTAGACTTTCTATATGCGAAAAACAAAAATACAGAGAAAGAAATAAGCAACATTGTCCCATTTTCAATAGCATCAAAAAAATACCTTGGAATAACAATAGCCAAGGAGGTGAAATACATACACAATGAAAACATAAGATCACTCAAGAAAGAAACTGAGGAGGACTTGAGAAAATGGCCCATGTTCCTGGATAGGGAGAATTAACATTGTGAAAATGGCAATCTTACCAAAGCAATATACAGATTTAATGCAATACCAATAAAAGTCCCAACATCTTTCTTCACAGAGATAGAAAATATGATCTCAAAATTCATATGGAATGGCAGAAGGCCTCGGATATCCAAACATATCCTCAGCAAAAGAAATGCCTCTGGAGGCATCACCAAACCTGATCTTAAGGTATACTACAAAGCCATAGTAATAAAAACAACATGGTACTGGCATAAAAACAGCATGATAGACCAATGGAACAGAATCAAAGATTTGGACTTTGGGTCAAGTAACTACAGCCACTTGATATTTGACAAAGGCCCAAACAATGTGGACTGGAAAAAAGACAGCATCTTCAACAAATGATTTTGAACAAACTGGATAACCATATGCAGGAAAATAAAACTCAATGGGCTGGAAAGATGGCTTAGTGGTTAAGGTGCCTGCCTTGTAAGCCTATGAACACTGGTTCCAATCTCCAGTGGTTCCAATCTCCAGGTCCCACCTTTAGCCAGATGCAAAGTGATGCAAGGGTGCAATGTCACACTTGACCACAAGGGTGCGCACGCATCTGGATTTCGTTTGCAGCAGCTGAGAGGCTGCTGGCACACCCATCACTATCTGTCTTCCTTTCCCTCTCACTCTGTCTGTCTCTGTCTCTCTCCAAAAAAAAAAGAAAAAAAAAAAAAAACTCGATCCACACATTTTGCCATGCACAAAAATCAAGTCCAAATGGATCAAAGACCTCAATATAAGACCAGATACTCTGCTACTACTGGAAGAAAAAGCAAGAGGAACTTTCCATGCCATGATATAGGAGTGGGAAAAGACTTCCTGAACAAAAACCCAGTGGGATCTCATGAAGCTGAAAAGCTTTTTCACAGACAAACATACAATAAGCATTCTCCCACAGAATGGGAGAATATTTTTGCTGGATACACATTGGACAGAGGCCTAATTTCTAAAAATCTATAAAGAACTAAAAAACCTAAACAATAAAAAGTCAAACACCCACTCAAAAATGAGGCAGAGAACTGCACAGGGAGTTCTCAGAGGAAGAAATACAAATGGCAAACACACATTTAAGAAAATGTTCAACATCCCTAATCACCAGGGAAATGCAAATTAAAACATCTATGAGATTCTACCTTACCCCAGTAAGGATAGCAAACATCTAATGACAACAAATGCTGATGAGAGTGTAGAGAAAGAGGATCCTTCTTTCACTGTTGGTGGGAATGTAAACTGGTACAACCACTATGGAAAGCAATTGGAGACTCCTAAAAAGGCTGACTATAGAGTTACCAACAGACCCATTATCCCCTTACTGGGCATTTACCCTAAAAGCTACAAGCCTCAGTTCAGAGATATTTGCTCAACCATATTTATAACTGCTCAATTCATAATAGCTAAGAGCTGGAATCAACCCAGATGTCCATCATTAGATGAATGGATAACTACGATGTGGTATATCTACACAATGGAATTCTATACAACATTAAGGAAAAGCGATATAAAGCAATTTGAAGAAAAATGGCCAAACTTAGAACACATCATTCTCAGTGAACTCACCCAATGACAGAAAGATAAGCTTCGCATGGTCTCACTCATCTGTGGCTCCTAATTTGTATTTTCCTATTGTATTGTACTGAACAATAGGGATGGTGGGGTGGAAGGGCAGAGCAAGGGTTGTGGGTTGGACAAAAAACTGGACACAAATGGAAATGGTACCATAAAATCCTATATCCTGAAAGACATTCTAAAAGGTTGAACCTGCATCAGGTGCTTAGAGAGAACAACTGAATCACAGGGGCCTGGAGAGGGTACGATGAAGACTAACCTTAATCTTCTCCTGTTTCTCTATCACTCCCTCTTCTTTCTCTTCTCTCTTTCTCTTTCCTATTACCTATATTTTTTCTTCCTTCTTTTCCCTTGGCACTGCATGTGGTTAACATCCACAATGAGCTGTTGATCAGTGAGACCTACAAGGTTTCCCAAAAGAAGACAGATTTCTGTCAGAGTTCTTGATAACCCACCAAAGGTTAATGGTAGGACCCTACTGCTGAAGACACCATATGCTGTTTGGATGGAACATGGAGTGACCTGTCTGGAATCTGGAAGAGAGTCAGTCCCCAGACAGTTAGGTTGTCTAGTGCCAGAAGGTGCTATATAAGTGACTGGGGAAAAATGACCAACATCTGTCTAAGCAACTTGTGGTCTAGGATACTCAGCAGCAAACAACCTGACATGATGCTCACACAAGTACAGTAGAGGCACAGAGCCAGGATGGGTTACCAACTGCTCTATATTTGGCTAACAGATCCACTCAGTGGAATGGAACCCATACCTGGAATGGGGAAACAAGTCAGAACCATATCCAAAATGAGCCTGCTCTCCAAAATCAAGTTCCCTCCAATAGTGGGATACAAGAAGGCCTACACCTATTAAATTCTCTCTAAAATAATAATGGTTATCCATGTATCTTGCACTGACCTCACTCTCCGTTGGAGAATCTGCTTCTCTCTTTCAGATGGACACAGAACTGGAGGAGAGAATCAGCCCATCGCACCTCAACAGGGCAGCAGCTGAAGCTATAGAGTCATAGGGGAAATGAGCAAGAGTCCTGCTTTATCGGTGAACCTGGTGCCAGCACAAGGGAGAAGGAGATAGATACAAAGAACACTCAACTCAAATCAGATATCCGGAGACAAAGAGACTCTCAAAACCTCATCACTGAAATATATCTAAAATGAACCCAACATGGCTCAGGGAAATTCGCAGAAGGGGGGGTGGAAAGATTGTTAGAGCCATGAGTTGGGTCATTATGCACAGAGTCATTGCCTCTCCCACATAACTGATGGCTACCCCCATAAGGCAAGACCCACATTACCCATGGGGGGAGAACAGGGAAAAGGCTAACGATAGTAACATCATGGCTGTATATATACTATATACGTGACTAATAAAAAAGGAAAAACAAAGAATACAGACTGTACACCTTCTCCACAGTACCCTGTTCATTCCCCATGCTGGGTTAAGGAGGCCCCTGAAACTCCCAAAACAATACAGGCTGTACATCTTCTCCTCAGTGCCCTGTCTAGTCCCTGTCCTGGGCCATCATCATTTGTGCCTACTTTACAAAAAGAGAAAAACCTAAAATAATCTACTTGTAGACATTGCAATAGATAGAAATAAAACTAAGAAATTCATAAGGATATATTTCAAAGACCTATAGTCATCCAGGCACGGTGGTGCATGCCTTTCATTTCAGCACTGAGAGGCAGAAATAGGAAAAATCACTGTGAATTTGGAACCAGCCTAGCACTACAGAATGAGTTACAGTTAACCCTAAACTAGAGTGAGAATTTACCTTGCAAAAACTTATATTTTACCAAATTGGAAAAGCTAAAAACTAATGGATGGATTTCTAGATCTATATGACCTACTAAACTTAAACCAAAATGAGATAAATATTTAAACAGATCTATACCAAGCAAAGAGATTGAAGTAGCAAAATAAAAAGGCTCACAGCCAAAAATAAAAGGACTAGGCCAAAAGAGATGCACTACAGAGTTCTATCAGATATTTAACGAAGAACTGAAACTGCTGTTTCTCAAATTATTCCATGAACTAGGAAGGGAAGGATGCTCCTTGACTCCTTCTATGTAGCTAGCATTACACTAATAGCAAAATCAGATAGAGATACAACAACCAAGAAAGAAAATTACAGATCAATATCTTTGATAAATATAGATGCAAACATTCCCAAGAAAATACTTGGAAAGTGAATTCAAGAACATATCCAAAAGATCATTTATCTAACTCAGGTTTACTCCAGAAAATTCAGGATGATTCTACAAACATAAAACCTGAAATGCTGAAACAGCTAGAGAAAAATGTGGGTGAATGCCTCAAGATAATAATTCTTAATCGGGATAGACTGAAGGAATTCCTATTGAGATCAGGAACAAGACAGGGCTGTCTACTCTCACCTCTGCTCTTCACCATAGTACTAGAAGTACTAGATCAAGCAATAAGGCAGGAGAAAGAAATAAAAGGGATAGGGTTAGAAAGGACTTTCTGAATAGGACAGTGGTTGCTCAGAAAATAAGACAAGCAATCAACAAATAGGACTTCATGAAACCTAAAAATAATAATAATAATAATAATAATAATAATAATAATAATAATTGGACAGCTAAGGAAATTGTCAACCAAGCCGAGAGGCAGCTTACAGAAAGTTAGAAAATCTTTGCCATACAAACATCTGACAAAGGGTTAATATCTAGAATATACAAAGTATAAGAAAAGAGTCATCAGAATAGAAGGACTAGTTGGAAAGAAGGGGTTCAGCAGAAGGGAACAAAAGAGGGGCACAAAAGAAAGCAATTGGAGGAGATTATGATCAAATTATATAATGTTCATAAGATTAAAAACTGCCAATAAGTTTTAAAAAGGGACAGGCATAATGGCACATACCTTTAATCCCAGCATGTGAAGGAAATATAGGAGGATCACTGTGAGTTTGATGCCAGCCTGAAAGTACATAGTGAATTACAGGTCAGTCTAGGCTAGAGGGTGACCCTTCCTCAAAAAAAAGTTTAAACAGAAGAAATTCTCAATGTAAAAATTTCAAATTTTGCTCATAAATATTCAATGACACAAACTCATATTTTGGATATGAATACTTTAGATTTCAGCAAAAGCTTTTTCCAGATTTTGATATCGCCTCACCTTGTACCCCATGTTCGTCCAAAGCTCTCCTCTCTATGGTCTTCTACTATGACCCCCCTTGACAAAGAGACCACTTTGTTTCAACCACAAAAGAGTCATGTGTAAAACTGATCGCATGCCCATGTTCTCAAATGCACAATTGACCCCATAGCCATGTTCTCACATGTACAATTGACTCTGTGCCCATGTTCTCAAATGCACAACTGACCCCATGACCATGTTCGCATATGCACAACTGGCTCTGTGCCCATGTCCTCACATGCACAACTGAATCTGTGCCCAAGTTCTCACATGTACAACTGACACCATGACCATGTTCTTACATGCACAATTGACTCTGTGCCCATGTTCTCACATGTACAACTGACCCCATGTCCATGTTCTCACATGCACAACTGACCCCCTGCCCATGTTCTCACATGCACAACTGACTCCATGCCCATATTCTCACATGTACAACTGACCGCATGCCCATGTTCTCACATGTACAACTCACCCCATATCCATGTTCTCACATATACAACTGACCCATGACCATGTTCTCACATGCACAACTGAACCCATTCCCATGTTTTCACATGTACAACTGACTTTGTGCCCATGTTCTCACATGCACAACTGACCCCATGACCATGCTCTCACAAATACAACTGTCCCCATGACCATGTTCTCACATATACAACTGTCCCCATGACCATGTTCTCACATGCACAACTGACTCTGTGCCCATGTTCTCACATATACAACTGACCCCATGCCCATGTTCTCACATATACAACTGTCCCCATTACCATGTTCCCACATGCACAACTGACTCTGTGCCCATGTTCTCACATATACAACTGACCCCATGACCATGTTCTCACATGCACAACTGACCCCATGCCCATGGTCTCAAATGCACAACTGACTCCATGCCCATGTTCTCACATGCCCAACTGACCCCATGACCATGTTCTCACATGCACAACTGACCCTGTGCCCATGTTCTCACATGTACAACTGACTACATGTGCATGTTCTCACATGCACAACTGACCCCATGCCCATGTTCTCACATATAAACTGACCCCATGACCATGTTCTCACATGCACAACTGACCCCATGTCCATGTTCTCACATGCACAACTGACCCCATGCCCATGTTCTCACATGCACAACTGACCCTGTGCCCATGTTCTCACATATAAACTGACCCCATGCCCATGTTCTCACATATACAACTGACCCCATGTCCATGTTCTCACCTGCACAACTGGCTGTATGCCGATGTTCTCACATATACAACTGACTCTGTGCCCATGTTCTTACATGCACAACTGACCCCATGCCCATGTTCTCACATATACAACTGACTCCATGTCCATGTTCTCAACATGTACAACTGACCCCATGACCATGTTCTCACATGCACAACTGATCCCATGGCCATTTTCTCACAAGTACAACTGACCCCATGACCATGTTCTCACATATACAACTGACCCCATGACCATGTTCTCACATGCACAACTGACCCCATGCCCATGTTCTCACATATACAACTGACTCCTTGCCCATGTTCTCACATGCACAACTGACCCCATGACCATGTTCTCACATATACAACTGACCCCATGACCATGTTCTCTCATGCACAACTGATTCCGTGCCCATGTTCTTATATATACAACTGACCCCATGCCCATGTTCTCACATATACAACTGACTCTGTGCCCATGTTCTCACATGCACAACTGACCCCATGCCCATGTTCTCACATATACAACTGACCCCATGCCCGTGTTCTCACATGCACAACTGACCCCCTGCCCATGTTCTCACATGCACAAATGACCCCATGCCCATGTTCTCACATGCACAACTGACCCCGTGCCCATGTTCTCACATATACAACTGACCCCATGACCATGTTTTCACATGCACAACTGACCCCATGCCCATATTCTCACTTATACAACTGACCCCATGCCAATGTTCTCACAAGTAAAACTGACCACATGACCATGTTCTCACATGCACAACTGGCCCCATGCCGATGTTCTCACATATACAACTGACTCTGTGCCCATGTTCTTACATGCACAACTGACCCCATGCCCATGTTCTCACATATACAACTGACTCCATGTCCATGTTCTCACATGCACAACTGACCCCATGCCCATGTTCTCTCATATACAACTGACCCCATGACCATGTTCTTACATGCACAACTGGCCCCATGCCAATGTTCTCCCATATACAACTGACTCTGTGCCCATGTTCTCACATATACAACTGACCCCATGACCATGTTCTCACATATACAACTGACCCCATGACTATGTTCTCACATGCACAACTGACCCCATGACCATGTTCTTATATGCACAACTGACCCCATGACCATGTTCTCACAAGTACAACTGACCCCATGACCATGTTCTCACATGCACAACTGACCCCATGACCATGTTCTTACATATACAACTGACCCCATGCGCATGTTCTCACATGCACAACTGACCCCATGCCCATATTCTCACAAGTACAACTGACCCCATGACCATGTTCTCACATGCACAACTGACCCATGCCCATGTTCTCACATATACAACTGACTACATGTCCATGTTCTCACATGCACAACTGACCCCATGAACATGTTCTCCCATATACAGCTGACCCCATGCCCATGTTCTCACATGTACAACTGACCCCATGACCATGTTCTCACATGCACAACTGATTCCGTGCCCGTGTTCTCATATATACAACTGACTCCATGTCCATGTTCTCACATGCACAACTGACCCCATGACCATGTTCTCACATATACAACTGACCCCATGCCCATGTTCTCACATGTACAACTGACCCCATGACCATGTTCTCACATGCACAACTGATTCCGTGCCCGTGTTCTCACATATACAACTGACCCCATGCCCATGTTCTCACATATACAACTGACTCTGTGCCCATGTTCTCACATGCACAACTGACCTCATGACCATGTTCTCACATATACAACTGACTCTGTGCCCATGTTCTCACATGCACAACTGACTCCATGACCATGTTCTCACATATACAACTGACTCTGTGCCCATGTTATCACAAGTACAACTGACCCCATGACCATATTCTCACATGCACAACTGACCCCATGACCATGTTCTCACAGGCACAACTGACCCCATGCCCATGTTCTCACATGCACAACTGACTCTGTGCCCATGTTCTCACATGCACAACTGACCTCATGACCATGTTCTCACGTATACAACTGACTCTGTGCCCATGTTCTCACATGCACAACTGACTCCATGACCATGTTCTCACATATACAACTGACTCTGTGCCCATGTTCTCACAAGTACAACTGACCCCATGACCATATTCTCACATGCACAACTGACCCCATGACCATGTTCTCACAGGCACAACTGACCCCATGCCCATGTTCTCACATGCACAACTGACTCTGTGCCCATGTTCTCACATGCACAACTAACCGCATGACCATGTTCTCACATGCACAACTGACCCCATGACCATGTTCTCACATGCACAACTGACTCTGTGCCCATGTTCTTACATGTGCAACTTACCCCATGTTCATGGTCTCACATGTGCAACTTATCCCATGACCATGTTCTCACATGCACAACTGACCCCATGACCATGTTCTCACATGCACAGCTGACTCCATGCCCATGTTCTCACATGCACAACTGACCCCATGCCCATGTTCTCACATATACAATTGACCCCATGCCCATGTTCTTGCATGTACATCTGACCGCATGCCCATGTGCTCACATGGACAACTGACTCTGTGCCCATGTTCTCACATATACAACTGACCCCATGCCCATGTTCTCACATGCACAAGTGACTGTGTAACAATGTTCTCACATGCACAACTGACCCCATGCCCATGTTCTCACATGTACAACTGACCCCATGCCCATGTTCTCACATGTACAACTGACCCCATGCCCATGTTCTCACATATACAGCTGACTCTGTGCCTGTGGTCTCAGTGTACAACTGACTCATGTGCATGTTCTCACATGTACAACTGACTCCATGCATATATTTGTTCTGCAGAACAATAACTTGAATTGAGGTCAATTTTGTCATTTATTCATCATACCATAATTCAGAACAATAAAGAATCTCTTAGAACTTACTCCATGTGTGGTTTCTTCACATGTCTATTAATATATTCCATGCATATTTTTGACAGCCACCATGTGTCAGGCACTGTGCAAGAAGACCCTTAGTGTAAAATATGAGTAACACCCAATTTCTACCCCTGAGAAACATTTAAATTATTCAAGTATAGTAGACATGTAACACAAACAACTACTGACATGAGTAAATACACTGGTACTAATATCCTTCATACTTATTCATAAGCTAACTGTGCTTTTATAAAAATGGGCTCATTGCTTCCAGTGCCTCATTTCCAGTTTCTACCCAGATGAGACAAGGGGAATAATGGGAACAGCCAGACCAGGCACGTCTCTGATAAAGTCCTCTCTGCAGCCTTACTCTTCTCAATGAATAATGTACCAGGACCTGGTTTCTGTATGTGATAATGATTTTTTTTCTTTAGAAGCCTATAATTGCTATCTCATTTGACAAATACATCCATCTCCTCTGTCCCAGCTCCTCCTCAGCAGGTCAAGCTTCTCTTGCTGCTGTGCTCATGTGTGCCTCCACTGCCACCTTTACCGCGTATTACAGACTATGGTCATACAACAAAAAGAGGAACAAGGTGGGACATTCTTTTACATTTGGTTCCAACTCTAGACACATGTGCCACCTTGTGAATTTGGCTTTACATGGGTACTAGGGAATCAAGTCCAGGTCCTTAGGCTTTGTAGGCGAGTACCTTAACTACTGAGCAATCTCTCCAGCCCCAGGACTTCTCTCTTTTGTACAAAATCTGTCATGCTTTCCTTTAATAAATAGCCCAGATAAGTTATTCATAGCAAGTGAAAAACAATTTTTACTCAATACCAAATGGCTTCTCCAGGAAACCCTTCAAATACCCAAGAACTCATGTGGGGTTACTGTTAATAATCACATCTTCAAATAAATGAAAATAGTTCTACAAATTTTGGGTGTTGTGTCTAAGCACAGTAAGCTACCACACAATTATTGACATTAAGTACCTATTCCTTTGGGAGAAATGCCAGTTCCTCTTTTGAAAAAGAAAAGTCAGTTATTGAATGCCCTGCGAGCATGCATGTTATCACTTCAGATAATTCTGGAAATATAATGCAAGAACAAAGATGGAAATTATTTTAAAATTTATATATCATATCAAAGAAATTTTCTGCTCCTTGGAAAACATCATGAGAAAAATATTAGACTTATCATATGAAGATCCTAAGACACACTAGTGTGAAGTGAACAAGATTCCTTGCCAGATGTGTCTTGAAATTTTATGATTCAGAAAAATAAATTGGAAAAATTGCAATACATAAAACACCAACTCTAGATGATGGACACAAAGTAATTTTCAAATCAAATCTCCATGCACAATATGTTTGTTGGTCATGTCATCCAGAGAATCTGGTAACATAAATGAAGCCACCAATCCATGTGGCCTTATAAAACAGAAAGGATGCACTTCTCACACAACAGTTTCCACAGGACCCTTCCCTCTCCCCCTCAGGATCCATAGAAATTAGTCAGGCAAGTCCTGGCACTAGGACTGTATCCAACGTCAGTCATCTATCTAACATGTAGAACCCTCAAAGTTCTCTTTGATGTACATGAAGGTGACAGAATAAAAAGGCAAGAAAGTAGAAAATTTGATGCTACAGGTAAAGAGAGTTTAGAAGCAATGCTAAATACATAAAAAGAAGAAACAACTAAGGTGAGAAACAGGATAAAAACTTCCAAGGTTGAATTTCTTAAGAGAAAAAATAAAGTAAGTTTCCAAAACAGATTAGAAGGCATGAAAAGGCCTGATCTAAATTTGTAGTTGCTCCAACATAGAAAGAATGGAAATGTTGTACTAGGAGAAACCACCAGAAATAATTTAGATTCAATCACAGTTGACTTACAATAACTTGGATTTCAGAGCTCTGGTAGGGTCATGTTGCTGGAGTGAAGCTTTGTCTTATGGGAAATGGTTAGCAAATCAAGTTTGTTTGTTTTAAGGCAGAGGCCATGTCTTGATTTTTTTTTTTTTTTGAGGTAAGGTCTCTCTCTATTGTAGGCTGACCTGTAGCCTCAGGCTTGCCTTGAACTCACAGTGATCCTCCTACCTCTGCCTCCTGAGTACTAGGATTAAAGGCATGCACCACCATGCCCAGCTATGTCTTAATTTTTTAATATATTTATTTACTTAGAGAGAGAGAGAATGGGCATGCCAGGGCCTCTAGCCTCTGCAAATGAACTCCAGATGCATGTGCCCTCTTGTGCATCTGGTTTACATGGGACCTGGAGAGTCAAACTGGGATCCTTTGGCTTTTCAGGCAAATGCCTAACTGCTAAACCATCTCTCTGGCCCTTTCTTAATTTTTTTTTTTGTTTGTTATTGAGGTAGGGTCTCACTCTAGCTCAGGCTGACCTGGAACTCACTATGTAGTCTCAGGGTGTCCTCAAACTCACAGCGATCCTCCTACCTCTGGCTCCCGAGTGCTGGGATTAAAGGCGTGCACCACCATGCCCTGCTACCCTTTCTTAATTTTTTTTTTAAAGAACTCTGGAGGAAATGGAGAAGAAACTGGATGAAAGATGGTGTCAGGAAGAGGTATCAGGAGGATACTCAGTGAGGTAGTGAGGTAGTGACAGCCTAAACAAGGACTTGGAAAAGAGAAGAGAGACACAGTAAGCTAAGGGGCCTCAGGAAACAATACCTTTCTGTACTCTGCTTTGCATGACAGGGAATATATTTTCCTGGTCTTCACTGATAATTAGATTCCATAAATACAAGTTTCAATGAGAAATGTCACAGGTAGAAAACTTGACAGTAAAAGGACAAAGCTTCCTCACTGTTCTTCTGTCCCTAGAAGTCATAGTAGCTTCCTACCTTTCCTAAGTATCCCATTCCACAATGTAGGTTATTCAACTTCTCAAAATGATTTCCTGAATAGCATTCACTTTATTAGATAGACCCAGCGATGTGTCTATTTTCCTCCACAGATAAAGGTGAATGCACAAAACCTGAGGACCATGAACAATGAAGTGAAGAAGAAGAGAGTAAGGACAACCCTGAAATTTCAAAGCAGTAAAGCTTGAATGATAAAAATAATTCTAACAATTACAGAGATAATGTCAGGAACTATGCTTTATATACAGTATTTACTGCTGTACTTGGGATTTTGAATATCTCCAAAGGCCTATGTTGAAGTCTTGGTCCTCAATCTGTGATGCTACTGAAAAATGATAGAACCTTCAGCACTACCAGCTAGGGACCAAATGTTCAAACACATGATCCTGTGGGAACACTTCATATTCAACCACAGCATAGTGAGAGAAAGTTATGTCACTTAGAACATGCCCTTTAAGGGAATTCGAAACTGGTTCCTTTTTATTTATTTATTTTTTACTTCCTAGTCCCAAGGTGAGCAACTTTCATGACCACTCATCCCCGCTGTGATGGTCTGCCTCTCTTCTGGACCAAAGGCAACAGATCCAAGTGATCATGGACAGAAACCTCTGGAATCTTGAGCCAAAATTAACCTTGATTTATTGCGAGTGCTTCTATCAGTTATAATGTCATAGTTATAAAATGTTGACAAGTAATTATTTGATCCTAACAGTAAACATAGAGGCAAAAAAACCCTTAGTATATGATTTTACAAAAAATATAAAGCCACAGGTTGAAGTAGCAGCTACAATCACACCTTTAAATGAGAACTTAGGGCTCAGTAACCCAGAATTAAGATAGAAAAGAGGAAACATTGAGCACACATTTAGGCTTATAGTGTTCAAAGCAGTTGCTAAGGTCTCAGTGTTCTGCAGTTGGAAATGTCTCTAGTTTAAGAGACAAATTAAGGCCGGAGATATGGAAGCACAAGTCTGTGTTACATAAATAAATGTTGAAGCTATAGAATGTCAAGTAGAAGAAATTTAAAACTTTGACAGTGGATATTATTGTATAAAGAGGACAGCTGAATTGACCACTCTCTCTAATGCAGAGGCTATGGACAAGATGACATCCAATAACAGCTTTCCAAATTACTATGCTACATTTTTATGAAATAATGCCCAAGGTTCCCTGTTACACCACTTACTTGTCATCACTTAATAATTAGACTGGGAGTTTCTTGGCAGCATTGACTCTATATATTTCAACCAGTCAATCAAACAACAACACATAGTTACTGAGCTCATGGTAAATAGCTGGTCATATATTAGGCCTGTAAAGGATTTAATAGAAGCCCAAGACATGTTCTCTTCCTCCAAAGAACTTCATACAGAATTTTTTGAGCTATCTATAACTCTAACCTATGATTTTAAGCACTATACACTCCAAGAGGTTTATTAAATACTCATAGAACAAGTTCTCAATGACAAGAAGGTACTGAAATAACTACATTTAAAAAAAATTCTTAGTTTGATAGTAATTTAAGGAACTGTAAAGATGTATAAGACTTCCCATGTAATCTTAAGGAATTTCTTTGTCGCAAAAGGGTTTAAGTCATAAGATGAGATCATTCACTTAATATTTATTGAACATTCCCTATGTGAAGACAATGAAATAAATAGTAGAGATATAAAAGGAAGAAAAACTTAGTTCCTGACCTATTGAGATCTCCTGAAAATGGCATAGAATAAAATCCAGGATTTTAGAGCAGTGCATAAAATGCTACTTATTGGAGCCTGCCAGAGGAGATTAAAAAATATATATGGTGTAGGAGGGTCTCAAGACATGCTTAAGAAAGGAGGTAGGGCCAGAGCTGGGATGTGGCAGACAAGCTAGAGTTAACTGGAGAAAAAGGTCAAGACATTCTAGAGAGAGGTAAGCACTGTGTAGCACAAAAAGGTGTCAGAGCACATGGAACAAGAAAGGGTGGGTGTGAGGCCAAACAACTAGAAAGAAAGAAGAATGACAGAGAAGGTGAAGCCAGAAGATTCACAGTCTAACAGAGGAGGAGCCACTGAAGAACCATTACCAGGAAAATAAAGCAAATGCATTTGCTTCTGAGAAAAATAATCTGGAGGGAATATCTATAAGTATTTATGTATGTATTTATATATATAAGTATGTATGTATGTATGCATGCATGTATATATGTTTGTATGTATATATACCTACATATTCATGCATATATATGTATGTATGCATGTATACACGCATGGAGGTGGCAAATGTGGATAAAACCTATACACAGAGAACTGTAACCAAAAGTGAATTTTAAAGGGCTAGAGTGCTTAATAGTTAAGGCACTTGCCTGCAAAGGCTAAGGACCCAGGTTTGATTCCCCAGTAACCACGTAAGCCAGATGCACAAGGTGGTGCATGAGTCTGGAGTTCATTTGCAATGGCTAGAAGCCTAGGGGCACCCATTCTCTCTCGCTTTCTATCTGCCTCTGTTTCTTTCTCTCTCTCTCTCTAAAACAAATAAATTAAAAATAAGTGAATATAAAGAGATGAATTGCAAGGGCGTAGGGACAGGCAAAAGGGCACTTGTGACATGTGAACAGAAGGAAGAAAAATATATGGGGGGGAGAGATAAAGGGTAGGAAAGGATACAGGAATTAACAAAAATAAATTGTACTTTAAAATACCATAAATAAAAAAATTAAAATAGAAAGACTAGTTGGTAAGAAGAGGTTCAGTGAAAAGGGTGTGGGACAAATGAAAGAAAAAGAGGGGAATTATGATCAGACTATGTTATGTTCATGTATACAAAAAAAACAGTATATGGGGAATGTATTTGCTGCTGGTTGCAAGGTTTGCAGGAGTGAAATGTAAGATTGAGAGGGAGGGCATGTGGCAGGCAGTTTCAGAAACCCAGGCTAGGAATCATGAGGCTAATGCCTTTCTCGAGTCAGCCAAAAATCCCACTCACAATGACCCTTGGTTTGATGTGTAAACAGGAGGAATTTATTTCCTCTATCTTTCTTTTTTAATGATTATTATTTAATGTAGGTTATAACCCTTCCTGGAACAGTTCACTAAGACCCCCGGAAAAAGGCAACCATTAAAATTAAGCTGAGTGAAATGGAAAGTGGCTGTAAAAACTCCTCCTCAACCACCTGGAAACAAGTGTTAGGTTTGTGAGGCCTGGCAGGCTTCATGGGAAGGGAACCTTGAACTCTCAATTCAAAAAAGAGATGGTGACTGGATTCTTTCCACTTGGAGTTTTCTTTTTTGTCTTAGTATGTTGAGAATGTGTGTGTGTGTGTGTGTGTGTGTGTGTGTGTGTGTGTGATCCCTCCCTTCTCTAACATTCATTATTTCTCTCTCTCTTTTCCCTCTCTCTACTCTCTCTTCCCACAGTCCTCTAGTAGTAGACTCATAACTACAAAATAAAACTAATAAACTCACTTCAAATGATGTTCCAACTACTTACAAGGGTTTTTGTATTTCAAAAGAAATTTTACTTAGCACATTTTGAGGTAATGTGTAACTTACATTTCTGCTTATAGAAATCAAAATCTCCATCAGATGAAGATGAAAAGAAAAATCATACTGACAGAAAAAGTAAATGCATATGTGATGTATTTCAGATGGATACACTTAAGGAAGACAAAATTATATTGTTATCATTGGAAGGTCTTGCTTATAGGTGGATAATAATGTTTTCCTAACCAAATTGCGAGAAAAGTTATTATCTCATGAAAATACCATCATTTTGAAGCACAATGACCTAGATAGGAGCTTGTTCTTTTCTGAGTTATACACTTATTACTGAGGATGATCTACTCAATGACATTATGTTCTTTGAACTTACAGTGCTAGAAAGTATGGAAGCATACATAAATATAAAAAAAAAATAATAACCATTAGCAGTTAACATTTAAGTGCTTAGTATGTTTGGATATTTGACACAGTTTACATACATCTCATTTTACAGAAGAAGAAGCCAAGACACAGAGACCTTGGGTAACTCAAGGTTACAACAGTGATAAATGGCTTAATGACATTTCTTAGTAAGACTAGACATTGTGGGCTGGGGAAGTGGTACAGTTAATAAAATACTTGCCATGCAAGCATGAGGATCTGTGTTCTTTCCCAAGTTTGCATAGAGAATGTCAACCCAAAGTTGTCCTCTAGCCTCCCCACATATCACATGCATATGCACCTGCATACACATGTATGACAATACATATATGAACACACACATAATGCATACTATACACATGAGAAATATACTTTTATATATATATTTAGATATATGACACATAAATTGAACACAATATATTACTATGTTTGGACTATCAATCCAGAATATGTTTTCTGGGGGTATAGCTCAGGGGTAGAGCATTTGACTGCAAAATACGCTTTGTGGTCAAAACCCAGATGTTTCTTGAGTTTAGTAGCTTAGGTGGGACACTGTGGATTGAGGAAGGGAAAAGCAGTGATATAATGGACTGACTTGCTATCACTGTCACTGACAGAAGCATGTCATACTGTTCTATGGCCACTTCCTGTGTCATGCCATCCAAGGCAGACAGTGCTGGACCCAGAAGCAAAACTGAGCTGAGGTGAACCTTGAGGCTGGAAAGTTCTGAAGGGGTGAAGAACTGTGTGGTCAAGGAGTGGGCCAAGAAATGGTTGAGGTAAAGAATTTGGTCTAGCAGGTGGAAGGAGGTGGTCCAGATTTGTAGGTGCAGGAAATCCTTCAAGAGAACAATGTTGCAGCGCATGACAACAGAGGCACTCCTGATTCAGACAGAAGCATTTATACACCCTGTCTTCTCACTCAGGTCCTTAGTGAAAATATACTGCAATCACTGTGTTTACTTTGGTCTATTCCTTACCAAAACTTCATATGTACAGCTGGAGAGGGAGGACTTCCAGCCAGAGTGACAGGGCCCAGGGACTCCCTTTGCAATCACTTGACTGGAATCCCTGAAGCTGCCTCTGCACCTCCAAAGCCCAGCACACGACTGAAAAGTACAAACACTGCTAACCTCGCCCCAGGCTCTTCAGAAGCAGTATCTGATTAGTGTGATCCAGTTGTTGGCAAACCTCCCATGAGCAACGGAGGAGACTCTCCCCAGCAGTAAATAGTGGCCCTCTGAGGAGTCTGAGGATTGCCAGAGCTTCTAGGACTGAGGAGAAACCAATATGGTTTACTCTTTCAAAATGGAAGAGTAAACTCTGGTTCAGTGACAGGCACTGGAAAGACAGGACCAGTTGTGGTGGTTGATGCTCCCTAGTGTCTGTCACGGCAAATTGTTCTACTTCTAGAATTAAACTCACATTAAATAGCACACACACCCTAGTCATGTGTATTTCCACTGACTCTGAAGTCCAAAGCCTGGGAAGAACAGCTTGCACAAGGACAGTATTAAATTTTGCTTCTCTTCCAGAAAGAAAAAGAAATTTTTTTACAATTTCTCTAAGAAAACAGCTGGCTCAGACTGTGAACATTTTATTCTTTAAAAAGATTTCACAATGTTGGAGAAATGGCTTAGAGGTTAAAGCACTTGCTTGCACAGCCAAAGGAACTGGGGTTTGATTCCCCAGGACCCCTGTAAGCCAGATGCACAAAGTGATGCATGTGTCTGGAGTTTGCAGTAGCTAAAGGCCCTGGTACGCCCATTCTCTCTCTCTCTCTCTCTCTCTCTCTCTCTCTCTCTCTCTCTCATATTAGCTTGTCTAGTGCCAGAAGGCGCTTCATAAGTGACTGGGGAAAACGACCAACATCTGTCTAAGCAAGTCATGGTCTAAGCTACTCAGCAGCAAACAACCTGACATGATGCTCACACAAGTGCAGTAGAGGCACACGGCCATGGTGGGTTAACAACTTCTCTATATTTGGCTAATGGAGCCACTCAGTGGAATGGAACCCATACCTGGAAACAGGAAACAAGTCAGAACCATATCCAAAAATGAGACTGCTGTCCAATATCTAGCTCCTACCAATAGTGGGATACAAGAGGGCCTCCAACTATTAAATTCTCTCTAAAATAATAATAGTTATCCATGTATCTTGCACTGACCTCAATCTCCGTTGGAGAATCTGCTTCTCTCTTTCAGATGGATGCAGAACCTTAGGAGAGAATCAGCCCATCATATCTCAGCAGGGCACCAGCTGAAGCCATAGAGTCATAGGGGAAATGAGCAAGAGTCCTGCTTTATCGGTGAACCTGGTACCAGCACAAGGGCAAAAGAGATAGACACAAAGAACACTCAACCCCTACCAAAATCCAGAGACAAAGAGACTCACAAAACCTCGTCACTAAAATAGACCTAAAATGAACCCAACATGGCTCAGGAAAATGCATGGAAGAGGGGGCGGAAAGATTGTTAGAGCCATGAGTTGGGTCATTATGCACAGAGTCATTGCCTCTCCCACATAATTGATGGCTACTTCCATAAGGCAAGACCCACATTAACCATGGCAGGAGGACAGGGAGAAGGCTAATGATGGTACCATCATGGCTATATATATACTACATACATAACTAATAAAAAATATATTTAAAAACACTCGTTTTCATAACTCAGGGCAAAGATTATAAAAGAAAGGAATTTAATATTGAGTGGAAAAAGCAAAACACAAAAGAATGACTATATGATATAATTTTTTATAAAGTTCACAAATAAGTAAAACCAGCAATATGTCAGAAGAAAAGGAGTGTCATTAAAGATGAAAACTCAGACAGCAGCAGTGGGTTCTACTGAGACAGTGTGGAAGGAGGAAAGGTTGATGGATGGTGTTGATAATGCTTCAGTTTTCATTGTTGGTGGTATGTGGGTGTTTACATTTCATGTTCACAACTTGCTTATGTTACTTGTGTTCTTTTTTCATATCAAATGCACTAAAATTTAAAAGAATATGAAGCATGGCTCCTTTGTCTTTATTAAATTGGCACAAGTTTGTTATCAAAACAATAAAAATAAAAAAAATAAAAAGATTTTAAGGAAAAAAGGATTTGACAGTGAAGAGACAAATGAAAGGGAAACAGATTCAGTGAATATAGTCATTTGTCTTCACTTTAATCAAGATAAGATAAACCATTATTACTTTCAAAGTGTCCAAACAAATGCAAGTTTAATTTTTAAGATGACATTTTTCTTTTTATCTTATTTTCCATGTGCTACATAAAGTGTGTGTGTGTGTGTGTGTGTGTGTGTGTGTGTGTGTGTGTTCTGCTGTGAAGTTGCCAGGTAGAAGGAAAAAGAGACATTGGCTTCTTATTCTCAGTTTAAATCAAATTGACAATAATTCATTTTGTTTTGTTTTTCAATCTTTGCAGTCACAGCTCCCTTAATGGAAAAAGCCTTGGATTAATGAAGCTGTTCTGTATGCTCAAGAAGTGCAGGTAGTAATTATGCTAGAGTCTCTTAAAAATCTTATCAAAACTAATGAACCTCAGACCATATCTCTTACCTCACAGGGTTAGCATTCAATGTAATTTCCAAAAGTAAATTTTTTTTTTCAGGAATTGACCTGTAATGGAATTACCAGAGAGCAAAATACTCTGACTAATCAGTTGTACTGGACATTGCCTTATGGACTGTGTGGATCACTGATTATCATAAAATTGCAATATGACAAAATAATCAATACCAAAACGATACAGAATTTTAAAATTTTTATCATTTTTATTGACAGGGTAATTTGGGATCTTATTTTATCTCAGAATCATTACTGTGAGCACAAATTGCCTTTTCTCTGGCTAGTAGGTAAAGAATCCTGTTGTCAGTCAAAAAATAAGGGTTCTAGACCTGTCCTTGCCAATGACCAACATGACCCAGGTAAAGTACTTTTCTCTAAGCCTTACATTCTGGAAGTATAAACAAACTGACCATGGTAGCTGAGCTTTAGGCCACTTTGTTGTAATAGCCCTGTCTGTTGTCACATACAGGGGGAAGTGATCACCGAACCCATTTCCACACAATGGGATTCATAGTACCTAAATTTTTCTTTAATTTCAAAGATTATAATTGTAGGATTATTACTTTAAAAATAAATTGGCAATAACAATAGGAAAATCTATAGGTATCTGAAAGCCAGAAAGCTGTTGGAATCAAAGCCTATGGATACAACACTCTCTTAATCCTGTTTGGATAGAAATAAATTCTGTATACTATCAAGTGCAGCAATTGCCTGAATAGACAATAGTGGCCCCATGAGATCAGAATGATATCACCTAGTAACATCACAGTCATTATGATATTCTAAAATAATAATTTACTTTTGTGTTTATTGTGATGTTGATGTTATCAAACTTACTGCACTTACTACAAGACAGTCTTACCAAAATATATATAGTACATGATACTTGATGATAATAAACAATTGTGCTACTGATTTACATATTTACTATACAATACTTTATCATATTTTACTCCCATATATCCTAAACATCTTTACTGCAAATCAATACACTGCACTATGCTGGCAGTGGCCCCACAGCTTGTTTTTTACTTCAGCAGGTCATCTAAGTCTATGCATGCAGATTTGACATTTGGACAATGATGAATTGCCTAATAAAGCATCTCTCAGAGCACTTCTCCACTGATAAGCAATGTATGGCTGGGTTTTCATTCACAACTGCCAGTTAGATTTACTAGAATCCACAGAAGAATAAGCAGAAGGCATTTTATGAAGCAATACTGTTCTGGCCATCCAAGGAGAATTAGAAGTTTAGTGTAAGCAGCCATTCAGGTCAGCAAAAGACTGAAATGCCAGACTAGGAGTGTAACTTAGCAACCACAAGTCCACTTCTAACTTTAAGTACAGTCCAAAAAGGCAAAGTTTTCACATGTTATTTAATAAGTCACCTCCCTGTTGGCTAGCTAACATAGTACTAGAAGGTACTCGGGAGGCTGCTGTAGGGTGGAGAGTCATCAATAAGCAGTGTATCCTGCAAGTTACACAATCAACCAGTCAGGTAAGATGTGTTCATGGATACAAAAGTGGCACATAAATTATTAAGGGTAACCAATTGCTCTCTGATTGGATTTAATGCAGTGAGAGGAATTCATGCCAGGTACTGAAAACTGAGTCAAAATCCTATAGCTTGGAAGGACATGGGCCCCAGAGGGAAGATATCACTGCTGTTTGGTTAAATGGGCATGTTGATCCTGTCAAATTGCCTTCTGAGTATGCATGCCCTTTGACTAAGGCTGTTTTCACTTTTGGTTAAAAATGACTGAATACTAGGGAGACCTAAGATTCTTCAAGACGATGATAAGGGTAGAAAGCTTAATGCTTAGTCATCTCTATCACACCCACTACAGCTCAGGGAACATTGCAGCAGAAGTGGTGGAGCGATTAGCTTCTCTCACAGATAGCCAGGAAAGCTTCTCTATGGTGATAGTGATTGACACTAAGGAGCCTCAAAACTCATCAAGGCTGAAAATAAGACACTGTTGAGAGCTCAGTACTAAAAGTGACAGCTCAGCTCTATCATGCCCTCTAGGGCTCAGGGAACATTGAAGAAGAGAATGCAGAAAAAAATGTTAAGAGGCTCAGGGTGGGAAAGAGTATATTGGGACACTGTCTTCTGTACATGAACTGACTGTACATGAACCTCACAGTGGTTGTTGTTACCTGACAAGAACTGCTCAGTTATGAACCATCAATATTGGGAAATGGAGAACAAAAAAGGACAAAAAGAATGAGACCTCAAAACAGGAGAAGGACTACTTGGAAATAGGATGGTATTGAGTGGAATGGGGATGGGGTATGGGAGAATAGCTCCAAGCCTCAGGTCAGAGATATTCTACTTTTTCTTAACATTTTTCTCTTGCTCTTTACAAGGGGTAGAAAGCCCAAATATGATTTCCAGACTTCCTGTCACTAAGTTATGGATGCAGCCAGGATTTTCAGGTTTCCATGTTGCTCTCTGCTTGAAGAGCCATCCCAATCTGAAGGTTTAGGGCAGGGTGGTGACCTGAATATGACCACAGCTTGGATTCTTCCTCAAAGTCTCCTCAGCTGCACATAAGCCACACTCATTTCCTCAAGTAAGACTCATAAGCATCTCTTTTCTATTTGTTTTTCATGCCACTGCAAAAATAATCTTAATCATGTTAATCTGTTATGAAAGAACCTTCTCTAATTCCCTACATTGAGTATACCTTCACCAACCCCATTCTCTTCTAACACTGATAAAGCCACTGGAAATGTACATTAATGATATATATAATCAGGGC
The DNA here is from genome assembly GCA_036365145.1 of Orientallactaga sibirica. Lineage (NCBI taxonomy): Eukaryota > Metazoa > Chordata > Mammalia > Rodentia > Dipodidae > Orientallactaga > Orientallactaga sibirica. The sequence goes on from JAEOAD010000025.1 coordinate 2,737,293, forward strand.
TGGAGAGATGGCTTAGCAGTTAAGGCATTTGCCTGCAAAGCCAAAGGATTCTGGTTCTATTCTCCAGGACCCACGTAAGCCAGATACACAAGGGGGTGCATGCATCTGGAGTTCGTTTACAGTGGCTGAAGGCCCTGGCACACCCATTCTCTCTCTCTCTCCCCCTCTTTCTCTCAAATAAATAATTTATATATATATATATATATATATATATATAATTTTTTTTTACTTTATTTATTTTTGGTGAGAGAGACAGAGAGAGACAGAGAGTGAGGGAGAGGGAAACAGATAGAGATGGGCATGCCAGCAGTCTCTCAGCTTCTGTGAACGAAATCCAGATGCGTGCACCCCCTTGTGGGCAAGTGCAGCATTGCGCCCTTGCCTCACTTTGCATCTGGCTAAACGTGGGACCTGGAGATTGGAACCGGGTTCTTAGGCTTAGCAGGCAGCGCCTTATCTGCTAGGCCATCTCTCCAGCCCTAAATATATTTTTTAAAAAGGATATATATATAATCATATACCTTTGTGACTACATCATCTAAAGTAATTCTACAAAGGGCCTGAATTTTCTAGCACATCACTCAATTTCATAACATATTAATACAGTATTTTAAAATAGAAGAAAGGAATATGTGTGTATGTGAGAGAGAGAGGGAGAGAGTAAGTATGGCATGGTATGTGGTACAATGTCTGTGTGGTATATGCACATTGGAAGAGTTATAAAAATAAATAATAAAATAATTTTTAATATATGATTTTATTTTAATACTATAAGAATACTATAAAAATAGGCATTTTCAACTTTGCTTTGTCTTTGAAGAATCCAATATCAGAAATGTTCTGTGCTTTGTGCAGAATTCTCATCAGTAAGGCTGAGATGACATCAAAACCCTTCTTCACTTCAGACCTGTAAAAATTCCTCTCTTGCTGGACAGAGTAATGATGATTCAATACAGAACCAAGCTAAAGAAAGGAAAGTGCCCAAAAGGACAAGTGAATGTCTTGATTTTCTTGAATCAACAAAGCAGTGAGGGGCTCATAGAGAAATGGAAACACTATAGTTTCCAGGCCCACACAAGAATGTCTAGGCATATGGTCCCTTACAAGATGAAGAGGAGGTAAGCAACAAGGAAGAAAAAAATTCCACTTGGAGCTGTAAGTGGAAAATATATGAGAACTGGAAATCCAGGCTTATGTAGCATGTGGATACAAGGTCTGCATAGCCATATGGCTAGAGTTACTCAAAACTGAGAAATTTATTTGAAAATTGAAATGAGTCCAGAAAAATCAAAGCTTTGCTACATAATATTGAACATAGGAATATTCCTATAGAACTCAAACAAAAAGCTTTTTGTCCTGAAGATGATGTTATAGAAACAGAAAATACAAATTTTATGATCAAATGAATCATCATTCAGAAGAGATGGCAAATACTTGCTATAATATGAAAAATTGTCCCAAGAAAGATGATAGGAAAAAAGAAATGTAAATAGCTTATAATCTAAGACTTTAATTATTAATACCTTTGAAAATAAATGGACTAAATTCCCTACTGAAAAGACACAGACTGACTGGATGTATACAAAAGAAATACACACTGATAAGTTGCCTATGGAAGGTCTCCTTTCCACAGACTGGAAGTGAAAGAAAACAAATAGATCTTCCCTACAGATGGAAGTCAAGAGTAGGAATAGCTGTACTCATATTTGCCAAAAGAGACTTTAAGACTAAGACAGAACTTTAAGAGACAAAGTTACTATGCAATAATAGATGAAGTACACAAGATGTAAACATTGTAAATGTATATGTATCTAATACTGGAGCACCCAGGAAAACAAAAAATTGGATCTAAATGACAAGATAGTAGTACTTAGAAGGATAAAATGCAAGGATGATGAGTTTAAGAACAGCCTGAAATACATAGCAATATTTTTTGTTGTCAACAACAACAACAACAAAAAAAAAAAAACAGGGAAAAAAGAACTAAATGCCATAAAGTATCTGAATTCAACATGCCATTTTTATTAGTGGACAGATCATGAAGACCAAAACATACATATCAATAAAGAATCAGCAAACACTATCAGCCTAACAGATCTAACAGAAACTTACAAAAATATTTCATCCAACAGTTGCAGAATGAATTCTTTTCACTAGTATGTAAAACATTATATAGACTAGATCATCTATTATGCAACAAATCAGCCTCAAATTCAATGTAGTCTAAATCATATCATGCAACTTTTCTTACCATCATGGAATAACACTAGAAATGAACAACAAAGAAACTTCAGAAATGGCACAGATTTACAAATATTTAATATGTTACTGCACAAACTATGTCTCATAGAGTAAATCTAAATGTAAATTAAATTGATTGTTGAAATAAATGAAAATGGACATATAAAATTGAAAAAACTATAGGATACAAGTAAAGAGGAGTTTAAAGCAATAGATTTCTACATCAACATATAGAAATATTTCAGATATGCAAACCAGCAATGCTTATTATGATTTTTGATTTTTTTGACACAAGATTTTATATAACATAAGCTAGCCTCAACTTTTCTATGTAGCTAATGCTGACTTTGCACTCCTGATCCTCCAGCATCCACCTTCGAAGTTCTGGGGTTACAGGTATATACCACCATAGCCAGCTTAGCAATATATTTTAATGACCTTGAAAAGAAAAATCAAGCCAAACCTAAAATAAGTAGAGGGAATAAAATAAAGAGCAGAAATAAGTGAAACAGACTTAAAAAATTAAAATATTAGTGAAACTATTTATAAAAGATAAATCAATGAACCTATAATTAGATTAAGATAAAAACAGGGCTGGAGAGAAGGCTCAGTGGTTAAGGCACATGCTTATGAAGCCTAAGGACCCTGGTTCAATTTTCCACGTCCCACATAAGCCAGATGCACATGGTAGCACATCAGTCTGGAGTTTGTTTGTAGTGGCTAGAAGTCTTGGCGCATCCATTCTCACTCTTTCTTTCTCTCTCCCTCTCTCTGTCTCTAATAAGTAAATAAATTTAAAAAATTAAAAGAAAAAAGAAAAAAAGTAAATGAAAAGGACATTACAAGTTCTACTACAGAAATACTACTACAAGCAACCAAACTAAATGGCATCAAATTAGATGACCTTGAAGAAATGAATACATCTCTAGACCTGCATAGTCAGAAAAAATTGAATCATAACTACATAGAAAGTCCCAACAGACCAATATTAATAGTACAATTGAATCAGTAGATAAAAATCTTTCAACAAAGAAAGGTCCAGAACCAATGACTGTAGTACTTAATTCTACCAAATTTTCAAGGAATAAATAATTCCAATTTTCCTCAAACAATTCAAAAAAATTATAAGAATTTCTAACAAATGTATTCTATAGGGCCAGTATTGCCCTAATACACACATCAAAAAAACAACTATGTACTCACATCTCTAATAAACAGATACAAAATGTTTCAACAAATTCTAACAAATCAAATAGAATAGTATATCAAAAAACTCATTCATAGAGATTTAGTGTGACTTATCACAGGGATGCAAGAATGGTTAAACAAATACAAATAAATGAAATATACCATATCAACAAGCCAAATAATTTAAATAATTTGCTAATATTAATATATATAAGGAAACATTTAATACAAGTAAACATTGCATCATAATATACCAAACAAATTAAATAAAGAAAGGAGATACATCAACATAATACTTAATACACTTACAAAACAGGGAAAATCTATTATCTTTTTTTTCTTTTTTTTCATGGCTTTCATTCAATGCATTGCTAGAAGTTTTAGCAAGAGCAATTAGGCAAAATAAAGTAATAAAAAGCATTACAGGGCCAGAGAGATGGCTTAGTGTTAAGGCGCCTGCCTCCTAAGCCTAAGAACACCAGTTCCAATCTCCAGCGGTTCCAATCTCCAGGTCCCACGTTTAGCCAGATGCAAAGTGACGCAAGGGTGCAATGCCGCACTTGACCACAAGGGGGCGCACACATCTGGATTTCATTCACAGCAGCTGAGAGGCTGCTGGCACGCCCATCTCTGTCTTCCTCTCCCTTTTTCTCTCTCTCTGTGACTCTCTCCAAAAAAAAAAAAAAAAAAAAGAAAGAAAAAGAAAAAGAATTACAATAGGAAGAAGTGTCAAATTCTCCTTGTCTCCAGATATGATTCAATATAGCAAAAAAAAAAAAAAAAAAAAAAAAAACTAGACATTCCACTAAAAGGCAACTAGAAGTGATGAACTGATTCAGTAAAGTTGAGGGCATACTATCAACATATCACAAGATTTTATATACCAATAATAAATGATAAAAAATGAAATTGTGAAAGTTATCCCATTCACAATAGCTCTTAAGAAAATTCTAGAATTGAGCTCTTCCTAGTTCCCTAGACCTGGTACATCCCCCTGAGGCTGGCTGGGGGCTGCTTGGACCTGTGGGCTTGCTACAGAAGCAATCCCCTTGCTCCGCCTTCCTGATTGAAGTGTCCCTAGGTCCCCAATTCCCAGATACCTTGAGCGAGAGGGTGGGCACTGTGTAAAGTGAGTAGGCCAGAGCTTCTGATTGGTTCCCAACCTCCAAGTTCCCTTGTTCCAGTACCCCTGCTGCTGCCTTGGGGAGGCCTGCTACCTGTGTATGGACTGTGGAAGTAGGCATTTTCCTTGGGTATCCTAACTGGCCCCTGGGTATTCACATCCCTATTCCCCTAAGTCAGAGGGTGCATGGGCCACTATAGGAGCTGGCCTCTTGCCTCTGACCCTCTTGCTTCCTGGATTCTGGCTCCCCAACTTGTGATCTCAATGTGCTGAAGAGTAATTGCAAGTGGAATGAGTAGGCTAGAGCTTCCAGTTCCCAAGTACCTGCAATCTCCACAATCTGCACATCTGTGGATATAACCCAACATACACCAGTCCACCAATTCTGTTCACATTTAAAACAGAACACACTCTGAAGGTCCTACAAGGACAAAAACTTGCATCCTCCTCAATAAAATAAAGTGTTTCCCCAAAATGGGTAGACCAAAATCCAAAAAAGGCAACAAAAGTCAGAAAACTGAGACCTCCACCAAGGATGCCTAGTCCCACAATGGAAACCTCCAATAAAATCATTGAGAAATCAATATAAATTTGATTCCAAAATGAAACCACAACAATCAATGAGACCCTCATCAAAAGAATTGTTGAACTGGAAGCAAACCATCAAGAAACCAACAACTGTATCAATGAAATTGAACAGAATCATCTCTTAGAGCATTCAGCTTTTGACAGTAGGCTTAACTTGATTGAAAAAAATGTTAGAACACTGAAAAGAGATATGAGTGAATTGAAGGTGAGTCAAGAAATAGAAGCTTTCAATAACTGGTTGGTTAGGCTTAATGAAGACTTGGTCAAATGCAAGAATGAATTCAATAAATTATCAAGAAAATCAGACCTCAAACTGAAATGGTGCCTCAAAAGAGAGATGAACATGATGCAAAATAACACAACAGAAAACAAACAACAAATAGATCTTACAAAACTCTCTCTAGAACCCCTCAGTAACAGAATTACTCATGTGGAAGACAGAATTTCTGACCTGGAAAATAAGACAAAAGAAATTGATTGGGAGGACAAAAACTTTCCTATGTTCAAAAAAATCAACTGAACAGAATACAAGGGAACTGTGGGAGTCCCTAAAATGACCAAACTTCCAGATCATGGGCATAACAGAAGGAGAGGAAATCCAGGCTAGAGGCATAGAGAACATATTCAACAAACTTATTGAAGAAAAATTTCTCAATCTCTAAAATGAGAGGCCCACCTGGATACAAAAAGCCCACAGAACACCAAACAGACAGGACCAAAGAAGAAACTTTCCAAGGCACATAATAATTAAAACTCTTAACAAGGAAAAAAAAGAGAGAGTGCTAAAAACAGCAAGAGAGCAATAACTCACTACATACAAAGGCAATTCCATCAGAATTACCTCAGATTTCTCAGTGGAAACTCTGAAAGCCAGAAGGGCCTGGAATGGAACACTCCAAAGCCTAAGAAACTATGGCTTCCAACCCAAACTACACTACTCAGCAAAATTATCCTTCATAATAGATGGTGAAAGGAAAACTTTCTATGAAGAAAGTCAACTCTATGATTATATGAACAGAAAGCCAAACCTGCAAAGAATATTTCAGGGAATACTTCACACAGAACAGTCAGACAACCAATCTCAAGAGCCAAAAACAATATCACAATAACCAAAACTAGACAAGGCTCAAAAAAGTAAAAAACACATGGAAGCACCAAACCCCATAAAGCAACTCATCATGGCAGAGATTAATTCAAACCTCACAGTAATAACCTTAAATATTAATGGTCTTAACTTACCCATCAGAAAACACAGGTATCAGGATGTATCAAAAAACTTGACCCTTCTATCTGCTGTCTTCAAGAAATCTACCTGACCACTAAAGATAGACAACTCCTCAGGGTGAAAGGATGGAAAATGATATTCCAAGCAAATGGAAATAAAAAGCAAGTGAGTGTTGCTATATTAATATCTGATAAAATAGACTTCAAGCCAAAAGTAATCAAAAAGGACAAAGAAGGCCACTTCTTACTCAACAAGGGAATGAACCAACATGAGAATATCACAATCATAAATCAATATGTGCCAAACACAGATGCACTACAGTTTATAGAACAAAATCTACTTGACAATAAAACAGAAATAAACACTAACACCATCATAGTCAGAGACTCCATTATCATCAATAGCCATATCATCCAAGCAGAAAATAATAGAGCTCAACAACACCATAGATGAACTAGACCTAATGGAAATCTACAGAACTTTCCATGCCAGCTTTATAGAACACAAATTCTTCTCAGCAACCCACAGAACCTTCTCCAAAATAGACCACAAATTAGGCCATAAAGTGTACCTTCATAAAGTCAGGAAAATTGAAGTAACTTCCTGCATCATGTCAGATCACAATGCTTTAAAGCTAGAAATTACCAAAAAGACACATCAAGAACTTCACCAGCTACTGGAGACTAAACAACACACTTTTAAACAATGAACGCATTGTGAAAGAACACAAAAAACAAAATGAATAATAATGAAAATAAAACCTACCAAAACTTATGGGACACAATGAAGGCAGTCCTAAGGGGAATATTCATAGCACTAAATGCCTTCATTACAAATACAAAGATCCCAAATTAATAACCTAACTGTCCACCTAAAGGCATTGGAATAACAAAAAGAATCCAACCCTCAGAGCACCATTTGGAAAGAAATAATCAAGATCAGAGCAGAAATTAATGAATTGGAAACTCAGAAAAAAAAAATTTTAATTTGATGAAACTAAGATCTGGTTCTTTGACAAAAATAAACAAGATTGATAAACTCCCAGCCAATTTGATCAAGCAAAAAAATAGGAGTCTAAAAATAACAAAATCAGAAATAAAAAAGGAGAAGTCACAACATACATCAATGAAATTGGAAGAATCATCAGGGTATACTTCCAAAACCTCTACTACACAAAGCCACAGCTGAATCCACAGAGGAATTGCAAGAGTGCTGCTTCCATGCTGTACCTGATAATCAGCACCAGGGTGTAGGAGACAGACCTTGAGGATACTCAACACCTACCAAAGCAGAGATCCAGATGCTCCTAAGAGCTCCTCACTGAAGTAGACTTAAAACTCATCCACCACAGCTCAGGGAATTTTGCAGAAGAGGAGGCAGAAAGATTGTAAGAGCCACAGGTTGAGACATCATGCCTAGAGGCATTCCCCCCCCCTCAAAAAAAATAACTGGCTACTGCTCCCACAAGGCATAAATCACAACCCCATGGGAAATAACTGCACCCCCACTTAGGAGCATCCCAAGTGGAATTGCAGCAGGGATGAGGGAAAAGAGGGTACCAACACATGATGTATCCATATAAAATATCTTGTTAATAATAATGTTAAACATTTAAAAATCTAGAATTAAGTTGAAGTAAGGAAGTGATATAACTCTACAATGAAAATTTTAAAAGATTGATGAAAGAAACTTAAGAATGCCCATAAAATTTTTTAAAAATCCATAGTCATGAATTATAAAATTTTATATTTTTAAATTCCCCATACTACCCAAGGCAACTTATAGACCAATGTAAGTCCAATCAAATATTGACAACTTTCTTTACAGAACTAGAAATGACAATTATAAATCCCATATGGAAGCATCAAAGATCCAAAAGAGTCAAAAATATTGAACAAAAAGAACACAGAATCAGTATAGGTATCATACTTCCTGACTTCACAATGTACCATAATGCTGTAGTGATCAGCGGCTGGGGAGCTGGTTCCATCCACAGATAAAACACAAGTGTTAGGACCAGAGTTTGAATCCCCAGTAAAAACTGGGTGGGTATGGTGGCCAGCTGTAATCCCTTCACTTGGACATATAGACAGGGAATCCCATGACAAACTGGCTAGCTAGAATTGCCAAGTTGGTGAGCTATGGGTTCAACTGAGAGATCTTGCCTCAGTATATAGAGAACAATCAAGGAAGACACCCAACATAAACCCCTGGCCTCCACATGAACCTGCACACATATAAATACCCATACACATATACACACCATACATGCAAAAATAATATAAATAAATACACCAACAGTAACCTAAATAGTATGGTGGTCTGGAGTGTAGTTCAGTGGTAGAACTTGCCTAGCATGCACAAGGCACTTTAAAAAGTAGAAAAGAAAACTGAGACATTGGTATTAAAGGTATAAATAGGCCAATAAAACAGAATAGTATCCAGAAATTACCCATAGATTTATAGCTTATTTTTGACTAACTTGTCAAAAATTTCCATTGAGAAAGAACAGCCTCTTCTATATATGGTGCTGAGAAAACTGGATACTCACATGCAAGAGATTGAAATTTGACCCTAATATCTCACCATGATGTTTGAATTACATGTCCCTCATAAAAATCATGTGTTCTGAATTCTTGATCCCTACCGGATGGTAATTTGAGAGGTGGAGCTTGGCTTGAGGAAGTGTGTCACTGTAGGTGGGCCTTGAGGTTTATTAACTGTAGCTTGCTAGCATAAGTTTGGCATAATCTCCTGATGCTGTTGTCAGCCTCTGCTCATGCCACATTTTCTTCTGCCATCATGGAACTTCTCATTAAGTCTGTAGGCCAAAATAAACCCTCTCGTCCCACAAGCTGATTTTGGTTGAGCACAGCAATGAGATGGTAACTACAACAGTAAAATCTGTACCAAGAAGTAGTATCTTTGCAGCTAGAAATTTGACTGTGTAGCTTTGGTTGTTTGGAATTGATTCACAGGCAGAACATGGAAGGATTTGAAATCTTGGTCTAAGTAACACCTTGCAGTGCTGAATGCAGAGTTTGATGGACCATTCTGATCAGAGTTGAAAGACCTGAACGTAGTAAGAACTATGGAGTGTGAAGTTTGGTTTATGAGGAGAAGGAATAGCTTTGCCTGTATTGGGCTAGAAGCAGTTTGAGAGGTTTACTGCATCTTTTCCTGTACTGAGAACTTGAGCAGGGGTAGATTGTATAGAAATGGAGTGGTGTGAGCAGATGGATATGGCACAGAAAGAAATGAAACATTCAGGCTGAAGATGGTACCTATTCAGCTGCAATTATTTGAGAGATTGAAACTATTGAGATTTGGCCAACAGTTCTGCATCGGGACAGCAGGAAGAAGGCAGACTATTGAAAGAAGGGGGCCAGAATGTTCAAAGAGTGGTTTGCTCTTCAAAGTTGGCTTTATTCCCCACAAGGATTAACAAAATTGGCAAGGATTAACAAACTTGGAACAATGGAGTATAACAAATGTAGGAAAGAGGGGGTCATTAGGTTTGCAATGTGGTTTTGTTTTATGGAAATGGCCATGGGCAATGGGAGGTATGGTTGTTGGAAGACCCTTCCTGGAGCTGCAATAGAGCCATGAGGATGAACTGTGGGTTACAGTGGAGACCCCATCCAGGACTTTGGGATAGCTGCCAAGGAGAGCTGCCAACTCAGGGTGAACTAAGCAGCCCAGCAGGAGAAGCAGAATTGGAACTCCAAAGACTTACTGGTTAGAGATGATGGACCTGGAGCTATAGAACTTGATATTTGATCTGTTTGTTTTAAATCTTGTATTAGTTCAGTCTTTCCTTGTTATTCTCAGTACCATCTTTTGCAGTGTGAATGTTTATTCGGTGCCATTATGGTTTTTTCTGGGGGGGTGATTACAGCTCAGTTAAAAGATATTGGACTGTGGGGGATGTTTGAATAGTAATGGAATTGAAAAAGAAAACAGGGCTGGAGAGATGGCTTAGCAGTTAAGCCGCCTGCCTGCTAAGCCTAAGAACGCCAGTTCCATTCAGTTCCATTCCAGGTCCCACGTTTAGCCATTTGCAAAGTGATGCAAGGGTGCAATGTCGCACTTGCCCATAAGGGGGCTCACACATCTGAAGTGCGTTCACAGTAGTTGAGAGGCTGCTGGCACCCATTCTCTATCTGTCTTCCTCTCCCTCTCTCTGTCTCTCTGTGTGTATGTGTCTCTCGCCAAAAAAAAAGAAAGAAAAGCAAAAGAAAAAAGAAAACATAAGAGGACTTTAAAGTTGGACTGAATGCATTGCATTTTACATGATGAATGGCTGTGGCTTTATGGGAGCCAGAGGCAAAATGGGGTGGTTTGAATGAGGTGTCCCTCATAGATTCATGTGTTCTGAATGTTTAATCTCCAGATGATGGTAATTTGGGAGGTGGAGCTCTGCTGGAGGAGGAGTGGACCTTGATGGTTTATTTGCCATAGTTTTCCAGTGTTAGTTTGGCACACTCTTATGCTGTTGTCCACCTGATGTTGGCCATTGGGCAGGAAGCAATGTCCACCCTCTGTTCATGCCATGTTTCCCCATCATTACAGAGCTTCCCCACAAATCTATAGACCAAAATCAACACTTTCCTCCCACAAACTGCTTCTGGTGAAGAAGGTAAGTGCAACTTAACCTATAAAAAAAATCCTAAATGGGCTGGAGAGATGGCTTAGTGGTTAAACGGTTGCCTTTGAAGCCTAAGGACCCCTGTTCAAGGCTTGATTCTCCAGGACCCACGTAAACCAGATGCACAAGGGGGGCACACACATCTGGAGTTCGTTTGCAGTGGCTGGAGGCCCTGGCGTGCCCATTCTCTCTCTGTCTACCTGCCTATTTCTGTATCTCTCTCTCTCTCTCTCTCAAATAAATAAATAAATAAAAATTTTAAAAAATCCTAAATGAATCAATGATCTAAACACAAGATTTGAAACTATATATACATATAAAAAGAAATCATAGGAAAACACATCATCTTATATGTGTTTAGACAAGAGCCAACCATTTTTTTAGATAAGACTCAAAATACATGAGAAATCAAAGCAGAAATAGACAAATGGGATTGTATCCAAACAAAATGTTTTTACATAGCAAAGGAAACAATCAACAGACTAAAGAGATAATGTACAGAATAGGAAAACATTTTCAAACTATTCATCTGACAAAGAATTAATATCTATAATATATAAGAATTTGAAAAACAGTAACAAGAAAATCCAATTTTAAAATTGTCAAAGGGTATATATAGATATTTTTCAAAAAAAAAGAAATGTAAGTAAACAATAAACTTATGAAAACATTTTCAAATTAATTAGCCATCAGGGAGATGCAAATGAGAACCACAGTGAGATATCATTGCCATCAACAAAGACAAATTCTGGCAATTATGTAGAAAAAAGTAAATTCTCATGAGTATGTATGAAGAACTAAAAAATACCTAGAATTCTACAAGTGAATAAATTTCCTTAAACAATGAGAAAAATGATTACATTTTCAGACACAAAAAGACTACATTACTACTTTTAGTTTCTTGCTAAAAGAAGTCTCGGGTATAGTGGCATGTGCACTTGGTGGAATCCCAGTTCTGCAGAGATGGTAACAGAAAGATCCCTGAGACTAGCCAACCACTCAAGCCTATTTAGCAAAGGCTAGGACAATGAGAGACCTTGTCTCAAAAGAATAAGAAAGTAAAGAGCTTTACTGATGAATAACATCCTCCATTTGCATGTGTGCACATGTGCAAACATCAACATGCATACATGTGCACATGCATTAAAACAGAAAAAAAGGGCTAGGGATGTAGTACAGTGGCAGAATGTTTGCCTAACAGGTGTGAAATTCTAGTTTCAAATCATGGTACCTTTGAGAAGGATATTAGGAAGTCCTGGGGTGTAAATTATAGTCTATTTTTTAAATAGTCAGTCAGTTAGTTAGTTATTGGAGAAAAGGAGAGAGAAAGGCAAATATATAGAGAGAAAGAATGGGTACACCGGGGCCTCCAGCCACTACAAATAAATTCTTTATGCTTGTGCCATCTTGTGCATCTGGCTTATATCGGTACTGGGGAATCAAACCTGGGTCCTTAGGCTTCACAGGCAAGCATCTTAACTGCTAAGCCATCTCTCCAGCCCTGCATTTTAATTTTTGACTATGATGATGATTACCATTGTATGTATATATTCATTTTATACTTTATATAATCATATAATGATATGAATTTTCTGTATGTTGCATGTCAATAAAAATTAGTTTATTTTAATGTAAAAATGTCAACAAAATACTCTAAATAAGTTATATAACTTTCAAATGCAATAGAAGGGCTGGAGAGATGGCTTAGCAGTTAAGGCATTTGCCTGCAAAGCCAAAAGACCCCGATTCGATTCTCCAGGTCCCACGTAAGCCAGATGCACAAGGGGGCACATGCATCTGGAGTTTGTTTACAGTGGCTGGAAGCCCTGGTGCACCCATTCTCTCTCTCTTTCTCTCTCTCTCTCTCTCCCTCTTTCTCAAATAAATAAATTAAATTAATAAATACAAGTTTTTTAAATGCAGTAGAAGAGCAAAAGGAATGAAAAAATGAGATCAAACAATTAAAAGCAGAAAAGAAGAAATAAGGAGAATGATAAAAGACAAAATAACATGGAATAAATAGACCATATAGATCAAGAATTATAGAAACATAAATGATACTAAAAGAAAAGGATGCAACTAATTTTAAGAAACTAGCTAAATGTTATTTACAAGGAACACAGTTAAGAAACAAAAACCCAAGCCGGGCATGGTGGCGCACGCCTTTAATCCCAGCACTCGGAAGGCAGAAGTGGGAGGATTGCTGTGAGTTCGAGGCCACCCTGAGACTACATAGTGAATTCCAGGTCAGCCTGAGCTAAAGTGAGACCCTACCTCGAAGAACCAAAAAAAAAAAAAAAGAAAGAAAAAGAAACAAAAACCCTCAAAATTAAGGAATATAAATTTTCTTCACTATGTAAATTACTGGCTTAGAACAAAACAAACTGATTATGTTACTGTTGTGTAGCTTAGAAGTCCATCAGCAGTCTCTGAGCTGATGTCATGATATCAGCAAGCCTGCCCTTCTTCCTCAAGGCTCCTGTTTACAGACCTAGAATAATCACCCTAGTTCAAGATCATCTGATTAGAAACTTTAATTCTGTGCACTGCCTTAATTCCCCTTTGCTGTGCATTACAGCATACCAATTCTAGGGATTATTATATGGGACATCTTTATGAAGTCATTAATCTGACTACCATAGAAACGTGTGGGAAATAGTCAATAAGCAGAGTTGGTACAGTAAATAGCACTAAAAATGTATTCAAAGAAAAAAAGGATAAACTATAAAATGATAAAACCTACCAGTGAGATATACGATGGGATTTTCCCTCAAGAATTAAATAGATTTGGACAAAAGTTTTTGTCTATTGGCCCAACATTCCTATCAATAATAAAATAAAATAAAATAATAATAATAATAAACCTTTAGAGAACACAGACCAATAGGAGCTTCAACTTGTGCCTACTGTGTGAGTGCTGGTAAATTTCTTTCCCCAAATGAAAATAATAATTATGACCTAGACCACAGAACTGTTGTAAGAAATACTTTAGGATTGAGGCACACTGCAGCCATCACATAAATGTTAAATAAAAAATAATATTTCCTGTATCCTTCTAAGGGTTGGGCAAATCCAGATGTATAGTGTACTTTTCACATATTTCAAAACAATTTCAAATGTTTTGGTTTAGGTTCAATAAAAACCTCAAGTACATTTTGCCAAGCACTTTTTCCATTAATTATTCAATCCGTTTGTATTTCCAGGGAAATTCAGCCCACGTGTTTCTAATTCATGTAGCATTGACTCATCACAATATTGTTTCTCTTGGTGCTATTTTCTATCCAAGAGGCCTGTCAAGCCCTTTTTTACTTTTTAGTTTTTATTTATTTCTTAGAGAAAACTCAAGCAAGCTTTAGTAAATGGCAAAAAGATTTACTATCCACCACATCTAGGATCCATTGAGTTGTAAGACTTGTGTCAGTCCTCTGATGGCCACATGTCTTTCAGCTACACCCTGCTTTCTTTCCTCTTCTTTTCCTTTGACCAAGTACTCCTTTGCTCATACTGTCCCCTACATATGTCAGATTTTCCAGTCATGAGGCCCACAGGCCTATAGACGCTTTAATCCTTCCCAATCTCTTCCTAAATATTCCTCCCAAATATTCACTTGTGATCAATGGCCAACCTTAAGTGTGAGCTTTGTGTGCATATTCATGTGTGTGATATCATATGTGTGATTAATGTTGTCATAGGAGTCCCCAATGGATGGGAAATGCTATAGTATATTCAGGGAAATTCATAGTAGGTTCATTGTGAGTGCTTCAAAAACAGAGAAAGCCACATTCTACAGCAAGTTCTCACATCACGTATGGAATATTCTTGCCAAAAATGTTTAATGTGAATCAAATCCATAAGGAGATTATAGAACATTTGACAAGACAACTTTCCTGGACTCTTCAAAAATGTCAATATTGGGCTGGAGAGCTGGATCAGTTAAGTAGCTTGCCTGTAAAACCTAAGGACCCAGGTTCCATGCCCTAGTACCCACAGTATAGCCAGATGCACAATGTGGCACATGTGTCTGGAGTTCATTTGCAGTGGCTAGAGGCCCTGGTGTGCCCATTCTGTCTCTCTCTTTCTCTCTCTTTGTCTCATGTCTCTCTGCTTATAAATAAACAAATATACAAGTTTTTTTAAATGCAGTAGAAGAGCAAAAGGAATGAAAAAATGAGATCAAACAATTAAAAGCAGAAAAGAAGAAATAAGGAGAATGATAAAAAAGACAAAATAACATGGAATAAATAGACCATATAGATCAAGAATTATAGAAACATAAATGATACTAAAAGAAAAGGATGCAACTAATTTTAAGAAACTAGCTAAATGTTATTTACAAGGAACACAGTTAAGAAACAAAAACCCAAGCCGGGCATGGTGGCGCACGCCTTTAATCCCAGCACTCGGAAGGCAGAAGTGGGAGGATTGCTGTGAGTTCGAGGCCACCCTGAGACTACATAGTGAATTCCAGGTCAGCCTGAGCTAAAGTGAGACCCTACCTCGAAGAACCAAAAAAAAAAAAAAAAAAAAAAAAGAAACAAAAACCCTCAAAATTAAGGAATATAAATTTTCTTCACTATGTAAATTACTGGCTTAGAACAAAACAAACTGATTATGTTACTGTTGTGTAGCTTAGAAGTCCATCAGCAGTCTCTGAGCTGATGTCATGATATCAGCAAGCCTGCCCTTCTTCCTCAAGGCTCCTGTTTACAGACCTAGAATAATCACCCTAGTTCAAGATCATCTGATTAGAAACTTTAATTCTGTGCACTGCCTTAATTCCCCTTTGCTGTGCATTACAGCATACCAATTCTAGGGATTATTATATGGGACATCTTTATGAAGTCATTAATCTGACTACCATAGAAACGTGTGGGAAATAGTCAATAAGCAGAGTTGGTACAGTAAATAGCACTAAAAATGTATTCAAAGAAAAAAAGGATAAACTATAAAATGATAAAACCTACCAGTGAGATATACGATGGGATTTTCCCTCAAGAATTAAATAGATTTGGACAAAAGTTTTTGTCTATTGGCCCAACATTCCTATCAATAATAAAATAAAATAAAATAATAATAATAATAATAAACCTCTAGAGAACACAGACCAATAGGAGCTTCAACTTGTGCCTACTGTGTGAGTGCTGGTAAATTTCTTTCCCCAAATGAAAATAATAATTATGACCTAGACCACAGAACTGTTGTAAGAAATACTTTAGGATTGAGGCACACTGCAGCCATCACATAAATGTTAAATAAAAAATAATATTTCCTGTATCCTTCTAAGGGTTGGGCAAATCCAGATGTATAGTGTACTTTTCACATATTTCAAAACAATTTCAAATGTTTTGGTTTAGGTTCAATAAAAACCTCAAGTACATTTTGCCAAGCACTTTTTCCATTAATTATTCAATCCGTTTGTATTTCCAGGGAAATTCAGCCCACGTGTTTCTAATTCATGTAGCATTGACTCATCACAATATTGTTTCTCTTGGTGCTATTTTCTATCCAAGAGGCCTGTCAAGCCCTTTTTTACTTTTTAGTTTTATTTATGTCTTAGAGAAAACTCAAGCAAGCTTTAGTAAATGGCAAAAAGATTTACTATCCACCACATCTAGGATCCATTGAGTTGTAAGACTTGTGTCAGTCCTCTGATGGCCACATGTCTTTCAGCTACACCCTGCTTTCTTTCCTCTTCTTTTCCTTTGACCAAGTACTCCTTTGCTCATACTGTCCCCTACATATGTCAGATTTTCCAGTCATGAGGCCCACAGGCCTATAGACGCTTTAATCCTTCCCAATCTCTTCCTAAATATTCCTCCCAAATATTCACTTGTGATCAATGGCCAACCTTAAGTGTGAGCTTTGTGTGCATATTCATGTGTGTGATATCATATGTGTGATTAATGTTGTCATAGGAGTCCCCCCAATGGATGGGAAATGCTATAGTATATTCAGGGAAATTCATAGTAGGTTCATTGTGAGTGCTTCAAAAACAGAGAAAGCCACATTCTACAGCAAGTTCTCACATCACGTATGGAATATTCTTGCCAAAAATGTTTAATGTGAATCAAATCCATAAGGAGATTATAGAACATTTGACAAGACAACTTTCCTGGACTCTTCAAAAATGTCAATATTGGGCTGGAGAGCTGGATCAGTTAAGTAGCTTGCCTGTAAAACCTAAGGACCCAGGTTCCATGCCCTAGTACCCACAGTATAGCCAGATGCACAATGTGGCACATGTGTCTGGAGTTCATTTGCAGTGGCTAGAGGCCCTGGTGTGCCCATTCTGTCTCTCTCTTTCTCTCTCTTTGTCTCATGTCTCTCTGCTTATAAATAAACAAATATTAAAAAAAAAAAACTGATGGGCTGAGGAGATGGCTTAGCAGTTAAGATGCTTGCTTACAAAACCAGAGGACCCAGGTTCAATTCCTTAGTAACCACTTAAAGCCTGAAGCACAAGGTAGTGCATATGTCTTGAGTTCATTTGCAGTGGCTAAAGGCCCTAGCATGCCCATTCTCTCCCTCTCTCTCTCTCGCTCTCTCCCTCTCTCCCTCATTTGCCTCTTTATCTCTCAAATAAATAAATAAAATACAGTATTAAAAATGTCAATATAATAACCAACCAAAGCTATCACAAAATTCTTCTAAGTGAAAGAAACTTAAAATTACATGATAACTAAATGCAATATGTTATCCATGATTGAATTTTTGACTTCAGAAAAATGTCTATAAAGAGTACACTTGTGACAATTGGAGAAATTTAAATGTTACATTTCTTGAGTACAATATTATGATTATATATACTTATTTACTTATAAGTTAAAATTTAAATTTAAGTATGCTGAACTTCTTAAATATAATAATGATATTATAATTGTATAGAAGTTTTCATTTGTTTAGAAGTTAAATTTTAAAATATTAGAGAAAAGAAACAGTTTTATTGTAAATATTTATTTCTTTGTAGTTAATACAATGTAATGAAATGTAATTGCATAAACATTAATCACTCTTAACAATGTTGCAAGAAAGTGTTGTTATGTATGTAAGCAGATATGCAACAGATAATCTCAATGGTTAATAAAGTGATGGGCCTTTGAAAAAGGACCACCTGGAACTGCACACACACTGTTCCTGGTAATAGGCAACGTTTTTATCACATATTACAGAGGGAACTAAGTTATTTAAACCCACCTTCAGAAGTGTAACTTAGTATTCTACTTATTAGGAATAACCTCAAATATTTTGTCATTGCTAGTAATCCTGCAGGCAAGAAATTCACAGTAGCTAGCACAGGATCTTCTGTCAAAGTGAAACCCTTTCACCAGTTACACACATTAGGTGTCAACATATGTAGAAACAACTCCTTGGGAAAGATACTGGGAACACTGCTCTCACATGTTGAAGATTGCCGCAAGCAGTTCCCCCATAGTATCAATGGAGAACTGAAAAAGCCTTCTAATCAGAACAGGGAACTTTAGCCAGGTGACTTTTGTTTTGGAAGGGGATTTGGGGCATCACTGGCTTGTGGGATAGGCCTATGTACCAGGTGGTCCTAGTTAGGTGAGAGATTTTATGTAAAAATAATCCTTCTTTGGCTTTCTTCAGTACAATAAAACTACTAAGATGTTTTCCCATATGAAGTGTTTCTATGAGCACATTCAAAATGTTAATCCCCCCTTTTTACATGCATTTTTCATGAGTCTAAAGAAGTTTACCAGGTTGGGAAATTTGCAAAAAACTAGTCCCTTGACAAAATCATAGGATGCTTTTTACCACAGCAGGTTTATTTTGTTTTCACATGAGCCCAGAGTACTTACATAACATCCCTAGAATATAGATGTAACAAATAGGATCAAATATTGTTATCCTAACCTTACAAATGAAGGCAAGGGTCTCACAGTGACTTTTAAAGACTATCAAATTCTGAGTTACTAGCTCACCTTCACACTGGGGTGAGCAGTGCAGAATTTTATCCATACTAAAATTTCTTTATAACAGAAATTTTTACTAATGAAGCCAGGAACTGAAAATACAAAATAATAAAGACATGTATGAATGCATCTAAATATAAAACTCAAATATAAAGCAATATGCAGTGTCTAGCATTGGCAGGAAAAAAAAATTACTCTTATATGTTGTATTGTAAAAAGAAGGGAGGCCTGGATTTGAATTTTAAGCCATCATTATTATTTTTGTAACTTTGAGAAAAGTTATTTAGTCTCTGAGTTTTATCAATTTCTTCATCAGAAAAATGCTCAGTGCTGTGACCTCACTGCGTTTCTATGAGGGCTATGTGAGGTGTCTTTTGATTCTATCACTTAAGTAGATTACTCAATTAAGCCTTTCATCAGCATGCTTCATGGTGAGTTTATCTACATATTCTGGCAATGCAAAGTATCCATTATCTCAAGTATCCATTATCCATATGAGTATATATGGATATTTCAAGCACAGCAAAAATAGAAAAAAGTAAGCTACAGCTTTAGTCCATATTCTATACCACATTAGTAAAAGTGTCAAGAAACAGTACCTATGATTAATGCTGCTGAAATAGACAGGAAATTATTCAGGTGGATTCAATCAACCTAGCCCAACACACAGGTAGCTTATTAAAATTTAGACAAAAGTCTATAGGCACTTAATACATAACGATGACCTTAGACCTAAATTAAGAGCACTCCCCACCCCCACGTGCCAGCCCTTAATACCCACTGCCTAGAAGCAGCCACTTCTTACAGCTAGAGTTATTGACCTACTTCCTGCTTTAGAGGTTTTTTTTCTTCTTTGAAAGCAAGACACACATGACCTTTTCTATGCCCCTACCCCAAACCCCTGCTGGAACACTGTGCCATTGAACTTGCCCCTGGAGCTGTCTGTTTCCAAAGCACAGCTAACTTACAATCATGAAATCAGCATGTTACTTGTTTTCAGCTACACCCTGGAACCTGAGCACTCTTCCTCACTTACAGAGTCTCTGAAGAAAGAGATAAACAATATGAACTTAAAGAGGCTAGAAAGGGATGCTTTTCCAAACCGACCTCACTTGCGCCTGGCTCCCTTCATATGAGATACAGAAGGGGGAGCCTTCATATGAGATATAAGAGATAAAGAATTTCTCAAGGTCCAAAATGTGTGGTTACTGACATTGCTTTCCCCTTACTCCTTCTTAGGGTCCTACACATAGGCTCTGGACAGACACGCCTCCTCTCCTAGCCAATCCTGCTTGAAGACCAATTTCCTCAGTTATGGCTGTTATTCTCTTTTCAAACCCAGTCCACAAAGGAAGTTTCTCATGCTTTCCCCATAACTTCTCTGCCTCAAATTCTAGTTCTGTGATGTTCTTGAATTAGGGCTTTACTACTACTATTATTATAATAAATAATAATTAAAAAACATTCTGTGTGAATTCCTCCCATTTAAAGAATAGTACAAGCATAATGTTTGTGGAATACAATTCGAGAACCTAGAAGACTAATGGTTTTAAGTAGGAAATAAAATGTAATAACAGTAATAGCATTTGTTGAACATTAATTCTAGACTCTCCCTATGAGGGGACAGACAAAATCTGAAGCTGTGGAGAGAGGGGCAGGTAGCAGTCCGACTTCAGCTCCTGTATGCAGCAGCTACAGCAAGTCATCAAATCCTCCTAGGTCTCTGTTTATCTTATCTGTAACATGAGAATAGCAGACAAAATCAGTGTATCCCACAGTGTGACCCTTGGAGTATTCATTCTATAAATCTTGTTTGCCTGCCGCTTCACACCTCCACAGAACAACCTGAGGTGTGATACCCTTCAACAATCTTTACAGTACCAGTTCATCTTGTAAACAATACAAATGGGTATTTAGTGTTCAGAATGCTGCAAAATTATCTTCCAATGCAATTATTTTCTGAAAAAAGAAGGGGGAAAGGTAACTGGTAACCCCTATATGTGCTTGACCTGTACTGCAGAGCAGGGTTGCAAGCTTGGCTTTATGCCACACTGTTTAGTTGCCATGAAAGCAGACAGTGGGATCTTCTCCAGGCTGCATTAGCTACTTTCTCCTCAGTTAATAGCAAGTTCTATTCCTCTAAGCTGCTATTTGGCTTTGGAAGGTCTTCCTGAGTCATTCACCAATTGTCTCCTTTAAAAATAGTACCCTGTCATGTGGGAGACATCTAATGGCAGCAAACATGACCTTAGTTAACATTCACACTTGCTACATAAGCTTCCCTCTCCTCCTAAATGTCTTGGAAAAGCCTCTGAGAGCAAGAAATTAATCTTCATAACGCAGATATGAGTCACTCTCAAGTATGGCTTTCAAAAGAAGAGAAGTAAACATGTACTCCTTATAAGTTTTTAAAATATGATGGGGATGTGATGTGATATGGATGTCTGAGAAATTTCTTCTTAATTGTTATGTTTTAACATATTGAAGGGATTTTGATAACTGAACCCAAAAGCAATTGCTTCATGCTGTGGTGTGATGGTCCCTGAAGGATTGAGGAAGGGAGACTATGCTCATATCTAGAATATGATTTATCTAGATTCTTGCCCCATTTTTACTGCAGGTTCCTTGAATGACCATGGTCAATAACCCACTTTAATGTGTATTTGTTTATATGCATGTATCGTAATTATTTCTAACTTTTTAAAATATTTTATTTTTATTTATTTGTTTGTTTAACAGAGAGGGACAGAGAATGGGCACGCCAGGGCCTCCAGCCACTGCAAATGAACTCCAGACGCGTGCATCCCCTTGTGCATCTGGCTAACGTGGGTCCTGGGGAATCGAACCTAGGTCCTTTGGCTTTACAGGCAAATGCCTTAACCACTAAGCAATCCCTCCAGCCCAATTATTTCTAACTTTTAAAGTAGAAGGTATTATTTAATTTAAATTTATTAATTTATTATTTAAATTTAATTCACAAGAGCTTGAATAAGGACAAATCACTCATATGCCCCAAATAAACACAGGAGTTATATTTGTGCATAGTCTACAAGCCTTTTAAAATGTTTATCATTTGCATTTTTGTAAGTTGAATATATATATATAATTAAATATTTATATACATATTTGTTATGTTGCATTTCATTATATCACAAACTTTTACCCAGTCCTTGCAACTACCATTTTGAAGTGATATCTAAAATGTCATTGGCTTAAATACTATTTATGTACTATTTAGGTATCTTTCTATACAACACAAATATATTTACCATTGTGATTTTGTATGGTGGTACACACGTGTAATCCCAGCACTCAGGAGGTAGAGGTAAGAGAATCAAAAGATTAAGGTCAGGCTGGAAAGATTGCTCAGAGGTTAAAGTGCTTGCCTGCAAAGCCTAAGGACCCAGATTTGATTCCCCAGTACACACATAAGCCAAATACACAAGATGGCTCATGCATCTGGAGCTTGTTTGCAGTGGCTAGAGGTCCTGCCAATTCTCTCTTCCCCTCTTTCTTCATCTTATTTCTCACTCTCAAATAAGTAAAATATTTTAAAAGTTTGAGGTCAGCCAGGCGTGGTGGCGCACGCCTTTAATCCCAGCACTCGGGAGGCAGAGGTAGGAGGATTGCCGTGAGTTCAAGGCCACCCTGAGACTACATAGTTAATTCCAGGTCAGCCTGGGCCAGAGTGAGACCCTACCTCGAAAAACCAAAAACAAAAAAAAAGTTTGAGGTCATCCTGAATTACTAGCAAGTTCAAGGCCAGCCTGGGCTACAAGAGATCCTTTCTCAAAATAAAAGCAAAACAAGCAAACAAAAAAAGAACTTTTACTGATTTGAAAGTATTTTAGTTTTACTTGTATTTCTTTGATTACTAATAAGGGTATACTACTTTGGAAATGATGCCCTAACTTTCTCACTATAACCATTAAGTTCTCTGATAAATGTATACTCTACTTAACAGTATTTTCATAATTTCCAACTTGGTAAGCCTAATCTTCTGACTCTCAGGCCAAAGTCAGGCCTCGAGTTACAGGGCAATCAATGGAGGAGAGCTCTCAGCTAGGCTTCCAGCTTCCCTGCACCCCTCCTCCTTGCCCAGCAGAAGTCAAATCCATGTTTTTCAGATACCTCCCTAGGTTCAGAGCTAGGCAGAATGGCACTATTACCTTTCTTAACTTTGCCTTTTCTCTTTGCTCTTGCTATAAATTGCAGTTCTTTATACCAAATATTCATGAATAGTTATTTTAGACCAGAAAATATAATAGGCCCAATAGTGTAAAAAGTGAGGTTTGTTCAGAAAATTTTAAATCTAGTGCAATGGCTGATCATAGAACCTCTGGGGGATTTCCAACAAGAACTGGGTCCTTCTCAGACTTACTGTCTGATAATTCTTAGTCTTCTCACTTGTAAAAAAGGCCATACTGAGGAATAGTCAGGTTTAGAGCTTAAGACTTCTGGATCTTGCTCTCAGGAAGTAGTAAAGCAACAATACACAAAGGCAATTATCCATAAGATGTGTAAAAGGCGAAGGGTAAATCAGCATTTTTGGAAGCAAATGACTGATCCTGTTGAATAAAGAGAAAATCACACAAATCCTAATAATTTTTTATCTCCAAAAAAAGACCTTTTTAAAATCAAAGGTGATATTTGTCATTGTGCTGTAATGACAAAATCCCTGGACTTAAGTGTTTCCATGACTAGTTGAAATCACATCATCATTTTTTTTCTTCCATCCACAATTCAGTCTCAATGCCATTGGAGACTCCTCTAAAAGGAACAAATGGGCTCAACATTGCTAACTAAATAAATTTGTACCACATTAAAATGACAACCTAGATTCTTTAACAGCCCTTCCCATGATAGCTCATATCTTCTATCAAATGAGCAAGAATATTAGTGAAAAATACATGTAAGGAAGAGCACTTTGTGCCCTCCATTCCAGTCCTCTAGTTTTAGTCTCAAGGTCTGGAGAAGCTCAGTGCATTCTTGTTCCACTTCACACCATCAACAAAACCATCCTTGCCACTTGGAATATCCTTTTTCTGTATCTAGTGAAGTTCAAATCTATTATCTTTCCAAAGCCTTGTATCATCCCATGTTCTCTATACCTACCTCTGTACCACACTGCTCTGATACCTACCATTGTTAGATATCATATGTTGAGTATCTTCTCTGCTCTGCACTGTGTTAAATGTTTTACACATGTTTCAGAAATACAAAATAAGTTATGTATGTCCATTTTTCACATAATTTTCAGAGATATTACCTGAATTTATATGTTACTCAGCTAGTAAGGAACAGAGCATGAAATCAAACCCAAATCTAACAACAAAACCTGACTATAGAATATCGCATTTATCACCTCAATTTTATAATACTTTTACTAATCTCTATTTCAGATCATTACTTTGTACCAAGGCTAATTCCAAATGAATAACAACCCTTCTCTAGGTTGTAACTTCCCAGAGACAAGGACACTAATATGATTGATTACTGCTTAATATTCCATAGAATGCTTACTAAGTCCAGTAAGTCCTTAATGACTGTATGTAAAAATAAAGAGAATACATTTATAGTCACATGATGAGCTATTACTAGTAAAAACACTGTTTTTCTATCAATTCTTTTTATTATGAGCCTTGCTATACTGACTTAGACATTCTTTGTATATTTGTCCTTAAAATATAACAAAGCCAAAAGCTTGAAAGCAGTCAGCTTGCAAGCTGTTGTTCGTCTTATCCCTCAACGCTAGCATTATAAAAGGTCCACAGGATTAGCACTTAAAATGTCATGCATTTAAAGCACTTTAATAGTTTTATTAAGGAGTCATTGGCTAAGATACTATGTATATTATGATTAATAAATAGGCAAGTAATATAAAAACCATATGTGAGAAGTATCTAGTATGAAAACTAGAATGAAATTAAACAAAATAATGTTCTTTCTTCCAAATAGAAAGACTCATGTTTCACCTTCAGCAGGTCTAATGTAAGGAGAGAGATGAAAGAACCCAACGACATTTCAGAGTCACTGTCAAATTGGCCACTTTATATTCTTTTAAATACATTGCTTAAATGCTTTTAACTGTGGTACATTCTGTTACTAAAACAAATGTCAATTTACTTTAAAAAAATAAAGAACATTTAGGTTTACAAAAACATGTAACTCAAAACACAGGAGGATTATAGTCACACAGGGGTTTCTTACGAAGGGAAATATTGTCAAGGCCGAGAATGGGTTAAACCTGAGTCACTCTCCCCCCACCCCCCTCTCTGCCTCCCAGATACCATACAGCTGTTGAAAAGAATCTGTCAACAAAACTATTACTGTCTTTCCTGGGATCAACACTATGTCCTGGACCCTCAAGGTCAGCAGAGCCGCCTTCAGAGCAAGGAGAGGCAAAAAGCAGAAGCTCAAAGGGCCAGTGAAACTCAAACAGCTGTGGCAGGTGGGCTCCTTCCACAACCACTACTCACACTCTAAAGGGAAAGTAGGTTCAAAGGGTAGGGGCTGTCCCACAAGATATAATGTATTTCCCCACCCTAACACCTCTTTTCTGAAACAACCTAAATCCTTTATCTCATCTTCCCTTAATGCTTTACCTTGTGCTTCTATCATCAACAAAAAAACAAAAAAAAAAAAAAAAAAAAAAAAAGGCAAAAAATTGTTTGGAGCAAATTGTTAGACACAGTATAATGAAAATATTGGTAAAGGTTTAAAAATAATTATTATGCTATCTTAAGCTCTTTCTATAAAACACACACACATACAATAACAAACAACGAAAATCCCTTGAAAAGAGTCAACAACTTTACAGGTGAATAGATTCCCAGTTTTAGAGTTAAGAGAACTGAAGTAACTTGCCCAGCATTTATGAACTAACTGACTATGGAACCACCAAGTTGAATCCAATCTTCCTTCTAAGTCTGGGCATTTAATGAACATACATCCAACCATCTTTAATTTTCTTCACCCTAAGAGGAGAGCTTACTGTAGAAGTTTAATACATGCAATGCTAGTCTCCCTGCAGGGTCTTGGGGGCAGGCTTCTGTCACCAGAAGGGAGTGAGCCAAAGAGGACTCTCAAAGTCATAGCTAACTACTGAGAGGATATAAGCTAAACAATCTTTGATTTACCTAAAAAAAATAATAAAGATATTCACAATATTTAGATAGAGCTATTCATTGTCATTGTTTGTACTGTCAAAACCAGAGAGTGAAATCCTCTATTAAAAATCAAAATATCTGCCAGGCGTGGTGGCACACGCCTTTAATCCCAGCACTCAGGAGGCAGAGGTAGGAGGATCACCATGAGTACGAGGCCACCCTGAGGCTACATAATGAATTCTAGGTCAGCCTGGACTAAAGAGAAACCCTACCTTGAAAACACACACATACACACAAGTGGAATCACATAGTATGGAACATTTTAGGATTGGCTTTCTCATGCAGTGTACTTCTGTGGAGATCAACCCAGGTTTTTATGTGTGTCCATAATTCCTTTCTTTTATTTATTTCATAGTTTCAATATACCACTGTTGATTTAACCATTCACCTGTTGCAGGACATCTAGACTAATTTTACTTTTGGATTATTACAAGCAAATGGCTTTAGCCATTGAGCTGACCTTTTGGCTATTACTAATAAAGCTACTATGAACACTGAAAAAAAAAAAACAATATTTGCTTACTTTTGGAAAATTCTTCCAATGAAATTACCTCCCTCTGCCCCAAGAAAAGCGAAGGAAAATGTGATAACTCACTTAGTTCATGGAAAACCAAGAGATGAGCTAGTTCAACTAGAGTGTTTGAGTTGACATGTGTTCTGACTTTGCATTCTCGGTTTCACCAACCTTGGTAGCAAGACTCGAGGCAAAGGTCAAGACATGGTGTCAAAATCGGGAATATGTGTGACAAGACAGAGAATTATGTAATGTGTAATGGCTCATTATCCAAAAAACAGGAGTGTAGGGGTGGGGCACTGATTCATATAATTTGTGCACTCATTTACTCATTTGCCTGTCCATTCATGTACTGGACATTTAACTAGATGTTAAACAATATACTGCAAATACAACATTCCTCAATTTTCAAACAAGCATAATTGTTATGGTGGCAAAGATGTGAAGGATAGATACACTGTTGTCCCAGGAAGAAGAGGTAGATGTGCATATTCCCAAAGAGGAAAAAGTATGTGCTGAAGATTAGTAGTCCAAGATAATGTCATGGTTTGGATATGGTTTGTCCCACAAGGTATCATGTACCGGAAGTTTGGCTCCCAGTGTGGCATTCTTAGAGATGATAAGGTCTTCAGGAAACAGAGCCTCACAGGTCTGCCCTCAGAAGGGACTAACCCAAATCTCATGATAGGGAAGTTGTTACATAAGAGAGAATGATCCCTCCACAGTCTCGCTGGCTTCTTGCCTCCTGATGTGATCTCTCTCACATGTGTTTCCAACATGTTACTATTGACCATGATGTGGTGTCACCAAGCTGATGGAGTCTCTTGATCTTGGACTTGCAGCTTCAAAACTGAGAACCCAATAAAACTATTTTCTTCATACATTATCCAACCACAGGTATTTTGTTACAACAATGGGAAATTAACTAATACAGTTGTACCAAAGAAGTTGTTTGATGTTGCCACGGAGAGAAAGCTAAGCAAAATATAAGCAAAAATAGATCATGAAAATTCTTTTAGTTCTAGCTTTAAAGGCTGCATTTATGCTCAGGAAAGCCACTGTCAAAACAGTATAGCATAATTATGGCTCGCAATAGTGGACTCAGTGCCTTCATCTGAAAACTCTACCTATATAAAAACTCTACCTATATAAAAGTGCCAATATGGGCTGGAGAGATGGCTTAGGGGTTAAGGTGCCTGCCTGCTAAGCCTAAGAACGTCAGTTCCAATCTCCACGTCCCACATTTAGCCAGATGCAAAGTGACACAAGAACACAATGCCGCACTTGCCCACAAGGGGGCGCACGCATCTGGATTTCTTTCCCAGCAGCTGAGAGGCTGCTGGTGTGCCCATTCTCTATCTGTCTTCCTCTCCCTCTCTCTCTGTCTCTCTCTCTGTGTCTCTCTCAAAAAAAAAGAACAAGTGCCAATATTTGGCCACATGATACCTATAGAGTATAGCAATTCTATCTGGTTCAAACTAATAATATGGAGGAATTATTGTTTCTCTGTGAAACAGTCGCCTGAAGCCTACCAAGATCCCATTATCTGCAATAGGGAGTGAAAGAGGCCATCTGAAAGAGAACAGTGGAGAGAGCCAGGCAGTTATGTGATTCTTTACTTGCCTCAGCTGGTGGCTCAGGCAGGCCACGGCAATGCCTGGTGCAGGCATCACTCCCACTCCCAGATCAGCTTTCACTGTTTACTCAGCATCCATCTCCCCTGTAGTGCCTACTCCAGGCTGCTTCTGCTCCTGATTGTGGTCAGAAAACATAGACAGTGCAGCTCATGTCACCCCTCAGCTATCTGAACCTGCTTCAGGAATTCTGGCAGACAAGGCCTCATGCACACATGGCCACCATATTCTATTTTCTTTTTCTTCCTCCTTTACTCCCTTTCTTTGGCTCAGGAATGCCCTGCTGGTAAAGCAGGGATGAGCTTTCCGAATTGTGTTTATTTGTTGGCGCTCTGGTGTGAAAGCGCTCTCCATCAACTGCATATTAATCTTGTCAGCAGTCTGTATCTCTTTTCCTCTGCCTCCTTCCCTGGCATAATTTATGGCAGGCCTTTTCCTGGCTTCCTATTGTCACAATGGCAGGGAGTGCTCTGTTACGGGTCTCAGGCCTCAGCCACGTACAAGACATGTCCTTCAAGATGAACTGCAGGAAGATGCAAAATTCCTGCAATTTACATAGCAGGGCTAATTTTAGACTAGGCCTCCTCTAGTTGAGTCTGCCAGCAGGACAAGTATTTATTGATATCTTATGACTGTATGTATGCTGAGCTTAGTTGTATCAGCAAACAGAAGAGCTAGGAAAATGGTCCTGTGTTTTAGTGGAAAAGGTGTATGGCTGTAAACAACACAGTTGAAATGTGTATTTTAATTGCTAAATCACAGATATTAATAACACAGACTTGAATTCAGAATAAAAAGGCTCTAACTCCAAGCTCTGATACTTTCCACACACTTGACTCAGTGTGTCCACTTGTAATAAACATGTTAGCTATCCTCAAAATCAGTGAAATAATTTCTGCTTCATAGACTACTTATGCAAATTACATAATCTAGTGTATCAGCTCTTGTCATGTAATACATATTAAATATTAAGTACTAAGTTTATATGATATACTTTTATGTATTATTATTAAAAAGGAGAAGAGGAAAAGGAAGGAGAACAAATTTATGAAATGGTAAATTGGTATAATTAGGAAAGAGTTCTTAATAATGTTGTTTTTGAAACCTTGCCAATCCATTTTGAATGTTATGTTCATAGTGGATTTCTTATATAATTAGATTCGTACAACAGGCTGTTTGTTTGACATCTTAATAACCCATAAAGTCAGACAGCCTCATTCTGTTACCAACTCTGAAATCAGACTAGGGCTCAAACACTTGGTCTCTCATTCCTCAGGTGCTATCTCTGAGGATAATATCCTGAACTGGAATTTCTTTATGATATTAAGTGGTGAGAATTAGATGTCACGTGCTACATCTGATTGTGTACCTCCATCCCTGCTTTTCTTACCATCAAGGTCAACCTATGGTTATTTTTCTAATCATCCTCTTTGACAGATGTCATTGTCACTACCCTGAATTAGACACAGTCCAATATATGGCAAGTGCTTGGGGTTGGATTGCTGAAAAAAAAAAATTATCCCACTGAGTTATAAAACTTTCCCATACAGTTTCTTCTCAAATGTCAATCCCATTCCAGAAAACTGGTGCTCCATTTCCCCAAGTAATAATTCCAGGCTGAAGCATATGATTATTCATGGACTTTGCCCTGATCTCAGCTTTTCTGTGAAATTCTTGTAGCCCATGGGAATTCAGATAGCCCTTGAATTCCGATATTTCTTGTTAGGAAAAACAAAAATCAATCCCAGTCCCAGCTCAGTGGTAGTAATACGTGAAGCAGATAGGGAGGGAGGGAGGTGAGGGCTGCAGAACTTATCTCCCTCTGCAATCTTCCAGACCCTTCCCATCTAGTGTGCTAACTAATCCTTTGGGTCTTTATATAAGGCATTTTGGTAAAGTCTTTACTGACTTTCTAAATATGTCTCCTGAATACCCTGGGCTCACCCTCATCAGAGATCATACTGCATTGTAACCCCTGTTTGTCTATCTCCCCAGGGATACAGGGACAGCTGGAACCATGCTTGTCCTATCCATCATTGACTGCAGCTCACTAGCACAATGTATTTGTTGTGTATTTGTTGAAGAAAGGAAGAGAGAGAGAAGAATACAGACATTACTAACAGAGTGAACTGGCCTTCATGAGAACTAAGTCAAGTTCTGGGCCTGGGAGGCTAACCCCAAGCAAAGGCACCTTGCATGTCAGAGAAATGCAAAAACCAAAGGGTCTGACACATGGGTTGCACTGGGCACAACATTTGTGTGTTTGCTGTCTTTAGCATTAGTATTGGCTTGCTCCCAGGTTACAGAATGCCTCTTCTGTCATCCCAAGAATAGAAAACAATTCTGAGTTCTAGTCAAAATTAAGTCTTAAAAATTACAATTATTTTCAATCCATTATTGACAAGGGTTCTTTTGCTCAATGACAGTTATAAGAACTAAAAGGTATTAGTTTTCTTATGTTGTTAGAGAGAAACATTTGAAAAACAAACCAGTATAAAGAAACAGGTGTAACTAAAGAAGAGCCAAGTTCAAAAGTAAAGAAGTAAACGTAGGGCCTGGAGAGATAGCTTAGCACTTAAGTGCTTGCCTATGAAGCTTAAGGACCCCAGTTCAAGGCTCGGTTCCCCAGTACCCACATAGGCCAGATGCACATGCATCTGGAATTCGTTTCCAGTGGCTGGAGGCCCTTGGCATGCCATCTCTCTCTCTCTCTCTGCCTCTTTCTCTGTCTGCCTGTCACTCTCAAATAAAAATTTTAAAAATTTTTAAAAATTTAAAAAAGAAGTAAATGTAATCTCTCTCTCTCCACTCTCACCCTTCTCCCCCACCTACACACACACATGACAAATCAGAAGCTAAGGGCATCACAGGAAGTATACATACAAACAGCTAGTTTCAACCCTACTAATTTTATGCCTATGGCAAGTAATTTGATTGCATTGTGCCTCGATTTTAGGAATCATAAAATTCGGGAAACATTGCCATATAATAGGGCTTCTGAGTAGATTGAAAATAATATATGTGGCCTGGAGGGATGGCTTAGCAGTTAAGGCATTTGCCTGCAAAGCCAAAGGACCCACATTAGCCAGATGCACAAAGGGGCACATGAATCTGGAGCTTTTTTGCAGGGGCTAGAAACTCTGGCACACCCATTCTTCCCCCCCTTTCTTTCTCTTTCTCCCTCCTTGTCTGTTAAATAAATAAATAAATAAATAAATAAATATAAAATGTTTTTCAAAAGTGATATATGTGAAGCACCTTACACATAGTAGAATCTTAATACATGTTATGATGATGGCTTTGACTTCACAGGGAAAAAAGCAAAAGCAATAAACAAAAAAAGTAGAGCGAGAGATGTACCTCTTAGGCCATCCACACCTATTACAGCCTACAAGGAAACCCTTGACTGGGAAATGAAGTAAATAAAAGCTCTAGATTCCAGGGATGGTAAAGTGTGAACACCATGGAGACATCTGACTACAGGACTTAGCACTGATTTATGCAACTTGCAGAGTGTCCAGAACCCAAGGGCTTTCTCCACTCCAGGACATACCTGGCTGACAGTGTTGGCTGAGCTTCTCTGCACAGTGACACTCAGATAGTAAACCAACCCTGCCTGGCCATTTATCACTGCTAACGTAGACATTTCCAGGGTCACAGGTCCCAATAAGTACTTTGTTCAACTCCATTTTGACAATCTGAATTTAAAATTGGTTGCTTTTCACACCATACCTTCAAATGCTGGACTCCAGGAAATATTTCCCTGTGGGATGTCCAAGTCATGAAGTCCTTCATCTCAGCTAAGACCCACAGACCCTCCAGATAGACCCATTCTGTCTCATGATCCTCTCTCCCAATTTCTTATACCTTGAATGATGACCCTGTCAAGCACAGTTGAGTTTGATCCATCCACTGCATATATTGTCTATACAAATAGTTCAAATACAAATAGGTCAAAATTACAGTGTATGTACAAATTTCAAGCCTACTTTCCTTCATTTAACCTAGTAAATATCTTTTTATCTTTTTAATTTTTTTTATTTTTTTATGAGAGAGAGGGAGAGGGGGAGAATTGGTACACCAGGGCCTTCAGTCACTGTAATTGAATTTGAGACACATGTGCCACCTTGTGTGCATGTGTGACCTTGCTTGCTTATGTCACCTTGTGTGTTTGGCTTATTTGGGATCTGGAGAGTCGAACATGGGTCTTTAGGCTTTGCAGGCAAGTGCTTTAACTGCTAAGCAATCTCTCCAGCCCTAACCTAGAAAATACCTGTGTCATTTAAAATCTTTGACAAATTTTGTTTTCATGGCATCAAAATTATCACATGAAGGATGAAAATTGACTAATCATTTCTCCACTATGGAGTAAGAAAGTGGCCACCACCTCCCTCTGTGTCCTTTATCTCTAATATATTCAATAAGACACTACCTTTACCTGAAACAGTAAAGGAAATGAAGACACAGGGTTAGAACACACAGGGCCTCCCATTAGGCTTTAAAGAACCAATCTCTGGCCAAAGTTCCAAGGTTCTTTGCTTTTAGCTTTTATAGACAGTGCATTGAAAGTATTTCCTAAATGGAGGACTTCTGATGATAGAAGGGTGAGAAAGAAGCCTGTTATGCACGGCACTTGCTTCTGCTTGGAAGTCCTGTAAGGAAAGTTAAATCTGTTATCTCCAGGGGAAATCATCCAGAAAGTACCTTTTACCATCAACTCCAGACCTTACCCCAGTACTAATAAGGCCAATCTTTTTCACACATTCAACATTCATTCTCAATCCAACTTCTGTATTTTAGTCTGCAGTATTATTATTATTATTATTATTTCAGTTTTTCAAGGTAGGGTCTCACTCTAGTCCAGGATGACCTGGAATTCATTATATAATCTCAGGGTGGCCTTGAACCCACAGAAATCCTCCTACCTCTGCCTCCCGAGTGCTGGGATTAAAGGCATGTGCCACCATGCCCAGCTAGTCTGCAGTATTATTGTCTGACTGGAACACTCTCCCCTCTCTCCATGCTTCTCTTTGAACCTGTTTGTATTTTTTTAGCCCTAACAAGTTCTTACTGTTTTGGGATTAGATGAAATGAAAGTTCTATACTGAAATTTCTTATGCAATCTTCATTTAGGATTACTTTGCCTTCCAAGGTCACACCTGCCTTGAGGCCAAAAGCTCACCTTAATTTTTTACATAAACCCCACAGCTATCATGAGGTGATCTCAATAAGATGCAAGGACCAAAACAATGAATGGGTCTGTCAGGCACATAAATGAAAAACCAATTTCCAAAAGGAAATGGATATGAGAAGGAAGATGACAGGCTGGAGCCAGGCAAATCCCAAGCTCTGCAGATAGGGAAGGTTTGTGAGGAGCCAAGAACAGAGTACCAGCTGCTTCAGGGGGATTTTCCAGCAGGTAGCAGCAAATAGAAGAAATGCACCAAGTGTCTCTGGTCACAGCCAGAGAGAGAGAGATCAGAATGCCAAGTGCAAGGGACCTGGAGGTATGAGCAAGGTGAAATGCAATCTAAAGAAGTGCCCTGGATTATGTAGAGGCCGTTCACTTAGCAGCTGCTTTTATGCTAGAGTATAAAGGCCCCTTCCTTCCCCTTGAGTGCTAGAATAGAGAAATATTCCAACACATTTTAGTAAACCCTAGTTACCCCTAGCTACTCCAGCCAGCATTTGACCCAATATTGGAACAGTTTCATCTACAGATAAATTTTCAAGATGGAACAGGTGTTATGTTTAGAGACTTTTCAAGGAGGGGAAGCAGGCAAATCACTATTGCTAATCTTGACCCAGGTACTCAGTAAGGAAATATTACCTAATTAACCAAAAACCAGTTTTGTTTTATTTCGTTTTGCTTGGTAGATGCAGTCATTATTTACATATTGACAATTTGCACTTGAAAAGAGGGAAAGTGGACAGAGGGGTAGGGCTGGTAAGAGAGAAATTATTAAGTGGAGTTAAATTTACTGACTGCAGTTCTTGCTTCTGGGAATCCATCAGCATTTACACAGAATAGGAACAAGGTGAGGGTAGGTCAGTTTTTGAGATCTCCCCAAAAGATTCCAACTTTCCGAATAAGGACTCTAAACTAACATTGGCAGTAATTTAAGATCATTCAGAAGCCAATGTTGGAGCTAGGTAGATGGTTCAGTGGTTAAGGCACTTGCTTGCAAAGTTAGCTAGCCAGATTTCAATTCCCTAGCCACTCATGCAAAGTTGGACAGGTATTTGTTTGGAGTGGCAAGAGACCTTGGCAAACCCATTCATACATACATGTAAATAAATAAATAAATAAATAAATAAATAAATAAATAATAGAAAGTTTAAAAAAGAAGCTTATGCCATGCTCCTCAATCCAAGCTCAGGTGTTCAAGCTACCCACAAAGTTTTTACAAAGAACATAAGACTATAAATAAAATAAATGTGTTAGTTAAGCAAGAATGGATTTTTTTTTTAAAAGAAAAACACCACTTTGACAAAGGCTCTAAGTCTTGAGGGCCCTGGTTTTAACATCCTTCTTTTAAGAACCAGCAGTTATTTTACAAAATGAAGAGCCTTGAAAAAGTAAAAATCAATCAATAAGCAGGTTTGAGTCACTTGGTGTGATTTGCTGTCATGGAGAAAGTCCACACCAAGCACTGTACAGGAGTATGAAAACAACAGTCATTTAAAGTTCACCCTTGTATTCAACCCAGGTCAAAAGAGGACAAAGCCCAGAGTAATCAGGGCTGGGGTTTCAGAACATGATGTGATTACGGTGGTGCTCACCCTGTTGTGGACTGCCTTCCCAGCTGGCAATGGGCATGATGAAATTCCCTGCATCACATGAGAGTGCCATGGGGACACCCCCACAGCATGACCTATTACTCTGTGTTCTCATAAAAGCAGCAGGGAGCTCAATAGATACCTTTCCATCAAGAGAAGGAAAATCTTACCCCCAGGGATTGTGAGGAATTGAGTGGGGCAAAACACAAGGTCTGAGCCATGGTTAAGAAGAGCCTTGTGACAAGTTTCTTTAATAGATTAAAATGGTTTTTTTCCCAAGATCATACCTATCTCTCTCTCTCTTTCAGAGTAGAAGGAGATAATAAAAAAATTACTCCTTCTAATCCTACCTAGAACTGCCCAAGACCACTTTGCACTGGGGATACACATGCTCAGCCTTCAGATATGCATGTGGGTGCATTTTGTTAATCCTATCACTGCACGTCAGGGATAACTGATCTATGACTAAAAATAGTGTGAGGACAGCAATACCAGCCATTTGGGGCTGACCTGAGGACACAGTGGAAAACTTGACAACAGCACAGTAAAACTGTCCTGGCCCAAGTCCACAGGCCCAAGGGCAAGAGGTCGGATTTATCTGCTGGGTAAATGTGATTGACAGACAGCTCTACTCCCAGAGTGACTTTTAACAGTGCTAATCTCCCAGTACTGTTGGGCACCTTTTGAGTGAAGCATAAAGTGGTAGGCCCTGGTATATACTGGGTTTTCCCTGGGAAAAAACTTGCAATTAAATGACATTTAAGAGGGATATGCAATATAACATAAAAACAATTCTAGGCCTGGAGAGATGGCTTAGCAGTTAAGGTGCTTGCCTGAAAAGCCAAAGGACCCAGGTTTGATTCCCCAGGACCTACATAAGCCAGATGTTCAAGGGGGCATATGAATCTGGAGTTTGTTTGCAGTGGCTAGAGGTCCTGGCACACCCATTCTCTCTCTGTGTCTCTCTCTCTCTCCCTCTTTCTCTCTCTCTTTCGCTCTCTCTCAAATAAATAAGTTAAAATATTTTTTAAAAATTCTACTTCATGTCACTGACTTCAGTCTGAAGCACTTCCAGTACCCACCCAAGCAGGAAAAGAAAGCAAGTGTATGAGCATGCAGACACAAGCCAATTCTTGAAGTTAGTGTGGTGGTTTGGCATAGAGAAACAAGGGGAGGTAAGAAGCCTAAGGTCACTTTTGCCATGTATCCAAATTAGTTACATGTAGTAGGTAGTATCCTTTTTTTTTTTTCTAATAATAATTTTTGTACTCTAAAGAAATATTTACCACAATATACTAACATATAGAATTATGGACCCAATGAATTTCAGGATCTCGCTCTACATAATTATCACTTGTCAAATTTGTGTCAGCTACCATGCAAAGAGCCTGCTTAAAGATTGCCTTCTGGACTGGCTTAACAGTTAAAGGTGCTTACTTACAAAGTCTGAAGGCCTGGGTTCAATTTTTCAGTACCCTTGTAAAGCCAGATGTGCAAAGCAGCCCATATTTCTGGGGTTTGTTTATAGTGGCACTAGGCCCTGGTGCTCCCATTTTCATTCTCTCTCTCTCCTCTTAAATAAATAAATACAATTATTTTTCTAAAATATTGTTTTCCACACTACAGGCTGTTAGAGTGGCAATTGATAGCCACAACACAAACTCTTGGAACCTTCCTTTATCCCCTCCTTTCAGAGTTCTAGATGTTATTAGCAGAGACAAAGGCCCACATTTCACTTCTTAGAATATAAAATGCTGGGTTCTTAAACCATGCATTCAATGGAATTGTTGCATTCATTATAGCCACAGATAACAGGTTCTATAGAATGTTATAATAGCTTACCTAAAAATGTCAATTTTAATGAAATAGAAGAAAAAACATCAGAGATTGTAATTGTAATCAAGAACAAGCTTGTGGGGTTTTGTGTGTATGCTACCTCCCCTGGTACTTCACATCTGGGCAAAAATATAAGCCAGATTTCTCCTTCATGTGGCACCAATAGGAGGGTCAAACCAGGGATTTCCCTGCCTGAATGCAGGGACATTAATTTTGGCACCATCCCTGAACACCTGATCTTACCTGTGGGAGTTTAATCTGTGGAAAGCCCTTAAAACCATTCCTGATATATAGTATGTGCTACAGAAATGTGAGTTACTCTGGTTAATGTGATGGTAATCATTATTGAGGGTGGTACTGTTACTAGAGAAAAAGTTTGTTGATCTATTTTCTGACCTGTAGATTTCACTTCAGCTTGATG
Source organism: Orientallactaga sibirica (assembly GCA_036365145.1). Taxonomy (NCBI): domain Eukaryota; kingdom Metazoa; phylum Chordata; class Mammalia; order Rodentia; family Dipodidae; genus Orientallactaga; species Orientallactaga sibirica. The sequence goes on from JAEOAD010000025.1 coordinate 2,774,594, forward strand.
CTGTTGATTAAAGGACACATAATGGTTTAACTTCTCAACCTCCACCTTATCCTAAAGATACATTAGATAGGGCTTGCGTTACATAGGGATATGTTCATTCTTCTTACAGAGAGCACAGCCTTAAGTCCTTGACATAAAGGTCTGTCTTTTTTCCATGGTAACCTGTCTGGGAAGTGTGGTCTTTTTTGCCTTTGTGGAGGTCAGCACAAGTATCCCTAAGTGTGATCCCATGGCCCTTCCCTTTTGCCATACTATATAGGGGTCTTTCTTTATGACTTTGCCTGTTGTTAAAACTAACCTGTGGGCTTCATAAGGGCAGGAACCATGCTGGTTCCTCATTTTACACCTGTTATTTTTCCTCTCATGGAAAAAAGGGAAACAAGCTAAATTTTACTTCATGCATACTGAAGCTGGCAGAGTCAAGAGTGTGTGTGTGTGTGTGTGTGTGTGTGTGTGTGTGTGTGTGTGTGTGTGTCTGTGTTCTGAGAGAGTACCTGTAGTAGTTTGAATTAGATGCCCCCCCAAAAAACTTATGTTTTGAATAGTTTGTCCCATATAATGGCAATTGTAGAGGTGGAGCCTTGCTGGAGGAGGTGTGCTGTTGGGATGTATTGGAGTGTTATAGCCAGCTCACTTCTTCTACAGTTTAGTTTACACTCCTGCTGCCTGCCATGCTTTCCCTTCCATTATGAATATTCCCCTCGAGACTGTATGACAAAATAAAACCCTTTACCCCAGTAGCTGCCTTTGGTCAGGTGCTTTGTCCCAACAATGCAAAAATAACTACAACAGAAAATTGGTACCAAGTCATTGCTGCTAGAAACCTGACCGTTTTTGATTTTTTAAATGTTTTGTGGGAAGAATGTTGAAGGATTTGAACCATTGGCCTAAGAGAAGCTTTTAAGTTCGTGCTTTATGCAAGGATTGATGGACCATTCTGGCCTAGTTGAAAGATCTAAATGCAGAAATAACTGTGCAGGCTTGGTTTATAGAGGGAAGAAAGAGCTTTGTCTCTACTGGGCTAGAGGCAGTTTATGTGAGAAGTTGGCTATGATCTTCCTGCCTCCTGTGAACTTACAGGGTTGAATTTAGAAGACTAGTATGAGAAGATGGATATGGCACAGAAATAAATACAAGTTCCAGCTGAAGACTACAGCCACTTACTTCAACTGCAACTGTATGAGAGATTACCACTACTGAGATTGGGCCAGCTGTTTGAATTGGAACAGAAGGGAAAATTCTGACTCTGGAAAGTAGGGAGCCTACAGGAAGAATGCTGCTCTCTGAGTTGGTTTTATTTCCCCCTGGATTAACAAATTTGGTTGCCCACCTGGTATTATGGAGGTATAACAAAAGCAGGAAAGAAAGGGTCACTGGATTTTCAATGCAGTTTGTTTTGGCCACTGGGTGATATGAGGCAGGATTGTTGGAGACCCTGTGTGGAGACCTGACGGAGCCATAAGTATGAAGCCATTAGTTGCAGGGGAGACCTTAGGATTGTAGAAATACCAGGACTGTGGGATGGCTTCCAAGAGAGCTCAGGATGGAGGTTTTTTTCAGTCTGTCAGTCGTCCAGCTAGAAGGGTAGAATTGGAATCCCAGCCACTTTGTCTCTAGCTGTAGATGTTTGCCCTGTTTATGTTAGATCTTACATTGGTTCAATCTTTCCTTGTAATACCATCTTTGGCAGTGTGAGTGTTAACAGTATGCCATTATGTGTTTCATTGTTATTATTATTGTTTTACAGGCTTACAGATATGAGGCCTTGGAGTATGAGGAATTTAAACTATATTGGTATTAATTTTAAAAAAATGTGGGGACTTTTAAAGTTGGATTGAATGAATTTCATTTTACATGATGGATGGTCATGGAGGCCAAGGGCAGAATGTAGTGGTTTGAATCAGATGTCCTCCACAAATTCATGTGTTTTGAATGCTTAATCTCAAAATGATAACAATAATTTGGGAAGTGGAGCCTCGCTAGAGGAGGTTTGTTTTTTGGAAAAGGCTTAGTACTGGTGTTATAGCCAGCTCTCCCTTGCTAGAGTTTGGCTCACTCTCCTGCTGCTGTCTTCTACCTTCTGTGGAAGAGGTGATATCCAGTCTCTACTCATGTCATGCCTTTCTCTTACAAAATATAAACTTTTCTTCCATCAGCTTCTTTTGGCTGGGTCTTTTGTCCCAGCAATGAGAAGGTAACTACAACAGTATCCATTAGGCAATTATTTGGAGTTTAGAAGGAATATAGATTGAAAGGTAATTTTTAGATAGTGCTGATATTCAAAATGATGGAAAGAGTAGAAAAGGTGGGATTTTAGGAGGATTTTAGAGGGCAAGAAAGAAAATCTAAAATTTTTTAATCCTTCCCACTTAGTTCCACAAATAAAACAATTCCCTCTTTTAGCCCATTTCTAACAGATTCTGCCATTCTCTGACCTAAGTTTGCTCTTAGAGAAAGTTAAGAAGTTCTGGATTCTTTTTAAGCATTTATTCAGCCCTAAAATGAATCTAGTATATAAGCTAGAACTTAGTGTATAAACTCTGCCTTATTCTCCAGGGATTATCCCTTATGAGAATCTTTCTGGCATTTCAATAGACTAGCCATGAGCTTCAAACAAGTCACATAGCTTATATAGGATTGGCACAAAGGTGATTAAATAAGACTAGGATGGACTGGAGGGATGGCTTAGCAGTTAAAGTGTTTGCCCACAAAGCCAGAGGACCCAGGTTCAATTCCCCAGGACCCACATTAGCCAGATGCACTAGGGGATGTACACACCTGGAGTTCGTTTGCAGTGGCTGGAGGCCTTGGTACACCCATCCCCCCTCTCCCTCTTTCTCTGTCAAATAAATAAATAATTTTTAAAAATTAGGATGGACTAGTGAGTCAAAACAAAAATGAAATCTTAACAGGATGTAAGGTCTTAGGACATGGATTAAAAACAAAGTAATAGAGTGGAAAGGAATGGATATGATTCTTCCTCAGCAAGCATAAGAGAAGGAATATAAATTTATACATACTTGAGACCCAGGTTAGCCACCATAGTTTTCCAATAGGCATTCTTGTATCATGTTATAGGAACAATACCTTAGTGTCATCCATTTGGAGGGATATTGAAAGATACATATCAAAGTCTTAAAGACCCCACTTTAACAATTTTTTCATTATCATGCTACAAAGTAAGGGGAGTAATGAACATAGAGAAAACACTGACAGAAAAGGAATTGTGTGTGGACAATAAGCTCTTAAATTTAGTAATAACCAAAAGTGAAAATGAAAATGGGATACTATTTCTTCTTAGCAAAGGGATATTTTATAACAGTTGTATATGTACTATGGTAAAATATTGATGTAAAACTTTATACATTGGTTGTCCAAAAAATTGATAAAAGATTTCTTATTACAATCTTTTTAAAAATTTTTGCAGGGCTGGGGTGATGGCTCAGCAATTAAAATGGTTGCTTGCAAAGTCTGACAGCCTGGGTTTGATTCCCTAGCACCCATGTAAAGCCAGGCGCACAAAGTGGCACATGCACCTGGAGTTCATAGCCAGTGGCAGGCGGCCCTGGCATGCCCATATTCTCTCTCTCTCTCTTTTTCTTCTCCTTGCAAATAAATAAATAGATAAAAAGTAGGAGAACTGCCATGAATTCAAGGCTAGCCCGAGACTACATAATGAATTCCAGGCCAGCTTGGGCTAAAGCAATACCCTACCTCAAAACACCAAATAAATATAAATTACATAATCTTCTCCTAATGCCTCTCTTTACAACTATTTTCTGTTCTGTTTTGATGTCTTTTCCCCTCCCTCCATATATATATTCTTTGATCATCTTCATCCACATCTAGTCATTTAATCTAATGAAATAAAAGTTATTCAGCACAGACATTTATTTCATAGAAAATATGATAAAAAATGAGATGGACATAAAAGGCAGTCAATTGCTAAGGTGACATAAAGAGAATTTTGCACCTTTGAATAATGTCAAATTGTGTTTTCCTGTCATCAAAATTGATCGCAGAGAAAGAAAGTCACAACAGAATGTGTCATGTCAGCACCCATGGAAAAGAGCTGTCAGCTGCAAAATGAAGAAAAGATGATTTTTTTCCTAAAAATAACACATTACTTATTATTAAAGCTTTCCGCCTGAAACATCTCCAAACTTTTGACTATTTAATTATATATTTGTAGTTATGACTATTTAATTACATATCTGTGATTGTTTCTGCACTTGACTCCATGGAAACAAGGACATGGACATATGAGTCCTTCCCTTACCAAACACTGTGGTAGCTACATGACAAATGTAATAGAATGTTAATATGGAAGTTGACATGGGAATCCTGTGAAGTCAGAATTCTCTAGAGAAGTAGAACCGATAGGCTACATGTACACACACACACACACACACACACACACACACACACACACACACAAGCTGCCAGTGTAGGCTAAAGACACAGAAAAGCCAATAATAGAGCTGTGTAATGGAGAGGGTCACATCAAGTGCAATAAAATACTGATGTCCTAACTTAGGATATTAAACAGAGAGCAAATTTACACTACCAATATTTTTCCTAGTTATGTCCTGGATAGAATGATCAGAGCACAGCTGGGGGAGGAGCACCTGCTTTATGAGGTTAATCTCAGCTAGAAGCACTCTCACAGACACATCTATAAGAGTGTTTAATCTGAGCGACTATGGTCTACTCAAGTTGTCCAAGGTAATTAGTCATCATAGAAATCAAGACACAACAAATTTCAATTTGCAAAATTTATAAAGGAAGCTGGAGTTATGGCTTAGCAGTTAAGGTGCTTGACTTGGAAGCCTAAGTTCCCAGGTTCAATTCCCCAGTACCCACATAAGCTGGATGCACAAGGTAGCACATGCATCTGGAGTTCGTTTGCAGTGGCTGGAGGCACTGGTGTGCCCCCCCCCTTTTCTCTCCCCTCTCTCTCTCCTTCTCTCTCACGCAGATAAATAAATAAAATAAAAAAAATATATGAAGGAAATTTCCTGAATATCTTACGGGAGTTGATCACTCACCTGCATTAAGGATAGAAAAAAATCAAGAGATGTATATTGGAAGAGATTGTGATCGTGACAGAAGTTCATGAACTTTGAGGGACATAAGTAGCTTATTGCTGGCAGCACCTATGACCAATACAAATGAGCAGAGGCAGACTGAAATAAAATAGCAGTCTTAGGTATGGGATAAGTGCACTTCTAGAGTCAGGGCAAAACACTGTGCATTTCCTGTGAAAAAAGATTAATGACAAGGGCTTAGTAGGGAAGTCAAACCTCAGCAGCAGGAAAGCCAAAGGCTGGAGATAGATTACAAAATGCCCAGATAATATTCAAGAAGTCATCTAGTAATGAATGCAGAGCAACTCTATTGTGACGGCTAAGGAGGGAGATCACCTAGGAAATGTAGCATTGTTTAAATCCCTGCCATGTCCACAAACTGTGAATTCTAGAATACTCTAGCTTTCCCTACTCCTTTTGCTTCTGCCTTCATTTTGCTCCAACCCTGGGGAAATCAGAAGCACTACTTAGAGAAACAGAGAAAGGCCAGATGCATAAGGAAAATTGTATCATCCTTTGGCTATTGGCTCTATAATTTCTGTTCAAAAGACGCCTAGAAGCAGAAGAGTAGATGCATTAAGGTTAAATTAAATAAACTAAATCTTTGTGCAACCATATGTGTGACTTTAAAGGACTATTCTATATCTTAAATAACAGTAAGTGACTAAGGAAGTGACAGGATATTGTTAACATTAAAAAAATTCTGGAGCCAAATATGAGTGACCAAAAGAGCCCAGGAGCACATATTTAGATTAGCTTTATGAATATTTTGTAGTGATAGAACAAAAAAATCATAAATCAAAACATTTTGTAAATTCATTGGTGGTGGATACATAAGGTAGGCTGATTATAGCCAAGTACAGAAATATTTATTATAGATCTAGGGGTCTATTTTCACATTTCAAAGGGGCTTATCTAAAAGTCACAAGAATTTTAGGTCCTACACTGAGGTGGATCAAAGAATAGTTTGGCTCTAGTCCCAACTTCCCACATCACTGATGTTCTAATCAGCCTTGAATGTGTAACACAGGTACAGCTTCTTTCTGGGAACTTCAGTTCACAAGATGGAGGAATAATAAAGCCCCCCCCCCCCACCCAAAAAAAAACCCCACATCTTAATCTTTGGCACCTGTGAATATATTATTTGTATGGCAAAGGGGATTTTGCAGATGTGATTACTATAGGAACTTGAGATGCATAGATTACCCAGGCTGACACAATGTCATCACAATGGTCATTATAAAAGGTGGATAGATGAGTCACAGACAGCAATGAGATTATACAGAGGGGCAAAGGGAGATTGCAAAATGATATGCTTCTAAATTTAAAGGTGGAGAATGAGACCATAAGTCAAGGAATTCAGGAAACCTCTCAAAGGTGAAAACAAGATACATATTTTTTTTTCTTTAGAGCCTCTAGGTTTTTTTGTTTTTGTTTTTGGTTTTTTTTTTTTTTTTTTTCGAGGTAGGGTCTCACTCTAGTTCAGGCTGACCTGGAGTTCACTCTGTATTCTCAGGGTGGCCTCAAACTCACGACAATTCTACCTCTGCCTCCCAAGTGCTGGGATTAAAGGCATGCGCCACCACGCCCGGCGTTTCTTTAGAGCCTCTAGAAGGAGCACAAGCCACTGGCCTATTTCAGGAAGTCTAACTCCTAGGGCTGTACAGTAGTAAATGTTGTTTTAAGTTGTCACAGCAACAATAGTAAACTAATGCATGGGATTTGTTCAAGTTCCAATGGAAGGGAATGGAAAACGTTGCTTTACTGATTAAAATAGAAGGGATGGGAGGAAGCAAGGGGAAAGGCTGCTTTGTGATTTTATATTTCATAAGCCATGTTTATCAACAAAATGATTATACTTTGTCATCTCAATACTACTAACTTTATCATTAGTTATTATGGTTCCAAATGTAAAAGTAAAATACTGAACTTTAGATGCTTAAGAAACTTGCCTAGCGCCCCCACAAGCCTCTGCCACCACCAGCAGTAGGGGCTCTGGAGCTGCTCTTACTCCCAAGCTTGGGTCAGTGAGTAGCACTGGCTGACCAGGATCCAGATGAGCTCCTCTCTCCCTAACATGGGTACTTAGCCCCCAACTTGTTGGGATAAGGTGCAGGTCTCCCTCCTTGTTCTTACCCCTCCCCCATCCTCTGAAAGCACTGCCTCCCAAATGGACCCCAGACTAATCTCACTCCAAAACAAGCCAGGGCACAAGATTGCTTTTCCCTACTCCCCTCCTCCCTCCCGCTCCTGCCTCGGCCAAGGTATACAACCTGGCACTCCCTGGCCCAGTCTTTCTGGCTGCATCTCTTTGAGTAAGGTCTCGCTAGTGGATCACACTCTGCAGCATGGGCACTGAGGATGCCAGACCTACCAGGGTCTAGCCCAGACCTGTCTGGAGGCATCACACACAAGGAAGAGCCTACTCAGATTGGAGTGTACCCAGCCCAAAGCTGTGGATAGACTCACATCCCATAGCCACCTTTCTCAAGGCTGACCAGGCCATTCAACACAGACTCCAAACTTGCTGCTATTGCTGCATCCATAGCAAGACAACTATCTCTATGTGGACAAACCCCAAGACAAAACAAGTCACACAAGTCACAAAGGCAAGATATCCCCATCAAGAATGGTGAGTCCAGCAGTGGAAGCAGTCAATGAAAACTTCAAGGAAACTCCTGACATAGAGTCCCAAAATGAAATTATGGTAAACATTATGCAAATTTAATAAGGCCATGAATAAATGGCTGGATTAAATGGAAGAGATTCTACCAAAAAAATCCAAAAGTATTCAAAAAAGTACTTGAATGATGGGTGAATGAAATGGAAGAAAATCAACAAAAAATTCAATAGAGAGCTGAATAAGATGGGAGAAATTTTTTTAAAAACTTAATAGATGGGTGAATAAAACAGAAGAGAATCACAAAGAACTCAATAGACAGTTGAATGAAATAGATGAGAATCAACAAAAAAAATGAACTCAATGGTTAGTAGAATAAACTCAGTGAGAACATGATCAAATTCAGGAATGAATTCCAAGATACAATAAAGTCACAGCAAGAAATGAAAATGATATGGGAAACAAAAATGGAATATTTCATTTAAAAGGCTCCTGAGAACTCTACCTCACCAACAGAATACACCAGAGCTCAAGGACAAGACAGAGGAAATAGACTGGGAGTCCAAAATCAATGACAAGTTCAAAAAAGAGCAAATGAAAATCAGGGAAACACCAAACTTCACAAACTTGGGATTAATGCACACCGCTCAGTCATAATTCTGTACATCAATGGACTCAACTCCTAGGTCAAAACACACAGGTTAACAATCTAGAACAGAAAACAGCATGCATCCATTGGCTGTCTACAAGAAATCCACTGTACCATTAAAGATAGATACCACTTTAAGGTGAAAGGATAGAAAAAGATATTCCAAGCAAATGGAAACAGGAAATAAGCAGATTTGTCTATACCAATATCCAATAAAATAGACTTTAAACTAAAAGTAATCCAAAGAAATAAATAAAGCTACCTTATACTCATTAAGGGAACAATTCAACATAGGTATATTACAGTTATAAATGGCTATGTGGGGCTGGGCTTAGCAGCTAAGGTGTTTGCCTGCAAAGCCTAAGGACCCTTGTTTGATTCTCCAGGACCCACGTAAGCCAGATGCTCAAAGGAGCACATGAATCTGGAGTTTGTTTGCAGCGGCTGAGGCCCTGGCATGCCCATTCTCTCTTTCTTTCTATCTGCCTCTTCCTCTCTCTCTTAAATAAATAAATAAATAAATAAAATATTATAAATGGATATGCACCAAACAGAGATGTACCACATTATATAAACCAAAATTCACAAATTTAGGAAAATAAACATAACTCCCTATATTATATTGAACCATAATTCAACAAATATATAAATCAACAATATAAGAAACAATAGAAAATACACCAACTCCTGGAGATTGAACAACTCATTATTAAATAATGAATGGGCCACTGAAGAAATCAAAAAATTTTTAGAACTGAATGACAATGAAAACACAACATACCACAAGCAATGGACTATAATAAAAGCAGTCCTAAAAGGGAAGTTTATAGCACTAAATGGCTATATTAAAAAATAGAGAAATCTCAAATAAATAACTGTCCATTTGGAGGCTTTGCAAAAACAAGAACAATACAAACATAAAAGCACTAGACAGAAAAAAAAATAATCGAGGCTGGAGAGATGGCTTAGCAGTTAAGGTGTTTGCCTGCAAAACCAAAAGATCCCAGTTCAACTCCCCAGGCCCCACGTAAGCCGGATGCATAAGGAGGTACACGCATCTGGAGTTTGTTTGCAGTAGCTGGAGGCCCTGGGGTGCCTATTCTCTCCCTCTCTCTCTTTCTCTCTGCCTCTTTCTCTCAAATAAATAAATAAACAAAATATATATTAAAAAAAGAAAAAATACTCAAGATCAGAATAGAAATCAATGAATTGGAAATGAAGAAAACAACTTTTAAAAAATGATGAAACAAAGAGCTGGTTATTTGAAAAATAAAGATTGATAAATTCCTGGCCAAATAGATCAAAAGAAACTAAGAAAAGAATCAAATCAGTAATATATATTATAAAGGAGACATTACAATAGATACCAATGATGTTGAAGAATCATCAGTACATATTTTAAAAACCTATATTTCACAAATATAGAAAGAACTGGATTAATTCCTTGATTCATACTCTGAAGAGATAAGTTACCTGAAAAGAGCTATGATACCCAACAAGGCATATTTGCCATCATTGAAACATTAAAACAACTTTTTCTCAAGTTATTTCATACAATTTAAAAAAGGAATACTTCCTGAATCTATGAATCCAGTATTATACTAATAGCAACAATAGAGACACAATAAGAAAATAAAATTATATATCAATATTCCTGATGAACAAAAATTCTTAATAAAATTATTCCAAATCAAATTTAAGAACATATGACAATGTGCTCATCCAGACACAAAATCACCTGGATATCTATGACCTTGCAGTGCCTGAAACTACTTACACAAGGCCATCATAATAGGAGGAAAAGATGATGACATCAAAATAAAGGAGAGAATGATTGAGAGGGTGGGGGATATGATGGAGAGTAGAGTTTCAAAGGGGAAAGTCGGGGGGGATCACCATGAGATATTGTCTACAATTATGGAAATTGTCAATAAAAAAATTAAAATTAAAAAAGAATAAATAAAATACATGTAAAATTTAAAAATTTAAAAATTTAAAAAAATAACACATGAAAAGTGTCACCCACCCAAATCAAGTAGGTTTCATCCCAGAGATGCAGGGATGGCTCAAAATATGGAAATCAGTAAGCATAATATGTCACATAAAAAGAGTTAAAGAGGGCTGGAGAGATGGCTTAGAGGTTAAGACACCTGCCCTCTAAGCCTAAGAATGTCAGTTCCAATCTCCAGGTCCCACGTTTAGCCAAATGCAAAGTGACACCAAGACGTAATGCCGCACTTGCCCACAAGGGGGCACATGCATCTGGAGTTCATTCACAGCAACTGAGAGGCTGCTGGCGTACCTCTCCCTCTCTCTTGGTCTCTCTCTGTGTGTCTCTCTCCAAAAAATAAAAATAAAAATAAAAAATAACTAAAAAAAAGAGTTAAAGGAATCACATGATAATTACATTAGATGCAGAAAAGGCCTTTGACAAAATACAACATAGATTCACGATTAAAACCCTGAAGAGACCAGATATGGAGGGATCATATCTCAACATACTAAGGGCTATATATAACATACCTAAGGCCCATATCATATTAAATGGGGGAAACTTGAAGCATTCTTAGTAAGGTCTAGAACAAGAAAAAGGGCCCACTCTTCACCACAATACTTTAACATAGTACTTGAAATCTTAGCTTATGTAATGAGACAAGAGAAATAAATAAATAAATAAAAGAGGTACAAATTGTTTCCAAGAAGAACTCAAAGTAGCACTATTTTCAGATGTTATGATTCTATACAAATGATCCAAAAAGACTCCACCAAAGTACTCCTAGAGGTGATAAATTCTTTCAGGAAAATGGCAGAATATAAAATCAGCATACAAAAATGAGTAGCCTTAATATCTACCAATGTCAAATATATGAAGAAAGAAGACAGGGAAAGCAATCCTATCTACAATAGCCTCAAAAAGTTAAATATCTTGGAATGTACCTAACTAATGAAATGGAAGTCCTACACAATGAAAACATAAAAACACTGAAGAAATAAATTGAAGATACATTCCTGGGCCTAGACCCTAAAGTCTCTACTGTTTCCTACAGAGATATTTGCTTAGCCATGTTTCTTGCTTCTCTATTGACAAAAGCTAGAAATTAGAATCATCATAGATGCCCATCAACCAATGAATGGATAATGAAGATGTGACCTATAAACACAATGGAATTCTACTCAGTGTTAAGGAAAACTGAAATAAGGAAATTTACAGTAAATGTATGGACTTGGGAAAAGTCATATTAAGTGAGGTCATACAAGCTCAGAAACATAAAGCCACATGTTCTCTCTCATATGTGGTTTCTAACATTGAACAGCATAATTTGTTTATAAGTTTCAGTAAGCACCAGTAGTATTGCCAAGAAAATAGAATGAGACTAGGAGAGAAGGGAAACAGGAAGGACAGGCAAGTGCTTAAGGTGACATAGGAGCAGATGATGATCATATGGAAAGAACCTGGGATGTTAGAAGTACTGTCAGTTTCCTGGACTCCTTCCTTTCTCTTGTACTACACAATCTTTGGAGTGCACCATGCTCATTTTAGATGGGTTATGGATGATGAAACAACTTCTACAAATGTGGTGCCTTCTTATTCCTTCTAAATGTATTCTTTCCCTCAGTATTCAATCTGGTTAATCCTGTGTACTTTTCCTAACACTCTTGATCTTGGTACCCTAGCCCTGGCCTCTGGGGCCCAGGCTTGATTTGCTGTATGCTCATAGACACAGTCTTTCTGAAAAGAAGCTCATCATCTAGGCCATCATCTGGACCTGCTTCTCCTGATTCTTATTTCTCCTGATGCTAGCACTATTGTCACAATCTTCCACACTGAAAAGTTTGGAAATATCTTAGGCTTTTTCATTCCTATAGCTTTTTTTTTTTTTTTTTTTTTTTTTTTTTGGCTTTTTTTCAAGGTAGGGTCTCACTCTGGCTCAGGCTGACCTGGAATTCACTATGTAGTCTCAGGGTGGCCTCGAACTCTCGGTGATCCTCCTACCTCTGCCTCCCGAGTGCTGGGATTAAAGGCGTGCGCCACCACGCCCGGCTTCCTATAGCATTTTTAACTCCATGATAGCCATGACTTACATAATTCTCATGGTCACTGTCAGTTTTAGGGTAGCATAGGACAGTTATCACTAAGAGTTGGAAACAAACAAGTCTTACACTACTTGTCCCTAGAGACAGGAAACTTATCCAAAGGCCAACAGTTTACTGAACTGAATTGAAAAGACAGAAATAGCAATTGAAGGAAAGCAATGAAACCTGACTTTACAGGGCAGAGCAATACAGAGGAGACAGCTGCATGGAGAAAAACCTCTAAGAACTGCAGAGACCCCATGAGTACTGATTCAAAGAAGGCAGAAACTCTTTTGTCAGTAGACATCATGAAGGCCATCAACTACACAAGACTACTGTGCTCCCACTGTGCTCTTAAATTCTGTTTACAAGTATTTTATTGAGATCTTTTTTCATCTATGCATATCAGAGGAATTACTTGGTAGTTTTCTTTTTGGTTGTCTTTATCCAGTTTGGGTATCAAGGTAATACTGGGGTCATAAAATGAATTTTGCAGGATTCTTTTTATATTTTGTGGAACAGTTTGAAAAGTGTTGGTATTAAATCAATGTTGGCATCCCTCCTAGGGCCAGCCCAGGAGGGGATTCAGGGTCTCCACCGGGCAGGGGATGAGAGGCACAGAGTCAAGACACAGACACCGGGAGTTGGGTAAAAGCAGGCAGAGGGCAAGCTGCTGCAGACTTGTTTATTCAGGGAAGTGTAGGGGTTTATAAGGGTTTGGCTAGCCAGTCGTTGTATGGGGTAATTCCCTTCTTGTGACCAATGGCAGTCTGTCTGGGCAGATCATCTTGCAGCAGTTTGCTTGTGGGTATGAGGCTGTATCTGTTGTCACACCAGGCCTGTGCAGAATGCCATGTCCACAGAAGCCACTTCCTGGTTCCTCCTAGCAAATGGCCTGGCTATGGCCTGACCTGCATTGTGCCATACATATCCTCCTTTTTGTTTTTATTATTGGCACCCCTGGGAGGCATGGTTCTTTGCCAAGCCATTGTTGAACCCAGGCCCCAAGGGATCACCTCATGTGGCGGTGCCTGTCTTATGTTGCCCCATTTCATGGGGTCTTACCCAACATTGACTACCCACCATCTGGTGAGAAGGCCCAAGGGGTTGTGGCTATTGCCTAGGAGGCATGAGAGGGCCATGTGGGGGTGGTTCTGTGGCGTGTGAACAGTCCCGGCGAGAATCAACTATAGAACCTGAGAAAGACTGGGGTAGGACAGGTTTACAAATGAGAAATGGCGGATGAGATGTCATATGGTGGTTCACGGGGTTGCCCTGATGATTGATAAATGGCTCCCTGTAGTAGAACCTGGTTTGTTTGGATGGTGGTGATGCACCGAGAAAAAGCTCTAAGACATCTGAAAAGGATCAGCATGATGGCGAGAATAACTAGGATTCCCACCAGGATAAGAAGGGAAAAGGGTTGAAGAAAGAAATGTAACATTAACATCAGGAGAAACATCCACAAAGCCAATTGGCATCTGTCTAATGATAACATGGAGGTCAGCATGAATAGTCATGCAAGGGCTCAGTCTACAACTAAGGAGGGAGCAGTTGAGAAAGCCCCCAGAAGAGAGTTAAAAAGGTGGCTTAATATTGGAGGAATACAGGGGGGAGAAAGGCCACCTTGAGGAGTGAGTACCAGTCATAGTAAGTCTGAAGGTGGATGGCCCATTGTAAAATATTTATTTATTTATTTATTTATTTATTTATTTATTTATTTATTTATTTATTATTTATGTGTTTATTTATTTATGTATTTAGTTAGTTAGTAAGTTAGTTATTTGAGAGACAGAAAAATGGAGAGAGAGGGAGAAAGAGACTGAATGGACATGCCAGGGCCTCCAGCCATTGCAAACAACCTCCAGATGCATGTGCCCTCTTGTGCATCTGGCTTATGTAGGAACTGGACAGTCAAACCAGAATTCTTTGGCTCTGTAGGCAAACACTTTAACCACTAAACCATCTCTTCAGTCCCGTGGATGGTCTATTGTAAAAGGACTTGTTCAAAGTATGAGGAGTCAACACCAGATTCCTGAGCCACCTTGAAGATGAGAGCCAGATCAGAGAGGGGGGTGGGGTACCAGGGCTTGGCTGTTGCATCTGGCCCTATGTTAATGGGGAAGGTGGCAAAGGGTCGGGGGGGGGGAGAATGGGACATATCAGTGAATTGGCAGCTGCCTGGGTGTGCCCAGGATGGAGCGAATGGAGGTCCTTCCAAGGTTAAATAGGGGGAGGGGTGGTTGGATTTTTATCATTAAAGGCAGGTGTGAGCACAGCTGCCACAGGCAGTGGTTGGGGTGGTGGCTTTTTATCATTTAAGGGTTGGTCTTCCTCCTCATCCAAGTTATCATAAGAGAGGTCTGGGAGGGATGAGGTTTAAAGAGCCAGTTTTGGTTCCTCCTTACAACTTTCATTATGGGTAGAAACAACTTCCTCCATGGAGGAGCCTTTAAGGCTGGCAATTATGGCAAAGAGGATAGGAAAGAATGGGGTGGGTTGTGTGTCCATTGTGAACCTTGCATTTCTTCACAAGGAAGAGAACCCAGGACCAAAAGGAAGTGTCTCAGATGTTCTCTGGACTAATCCGTGGGGCTAAAACAAGACCCAAAACCCATGGAGGTCCTTTTGTTTCACTTTTAAGCCACCTTGCAGGAGAAGAGCCTTAAGAGCCTGCAATTGTGGCATCTTCTGATGGGGAGGGTGGTTGCCCATTATGGTGTGGTGGTGTTTGAGAGGGAGCTAGACTGTCACACCCTTGAATAAGAGAGTGAGAAAATAATAACCCAGATCAAAAATGATAGCCCAAAGGATAATCATGCAAACCACAACACCTATTGCTGGAGCCAGCTGAGACATATGGACAGAATGTTTAGGACCCAAATGTCTTGTGCTTAGTGGGGGACTTCTGTGGGTCATTACAGCCGTATGCCCACATGAGGGAAGCTCAGCCAATGGCCTCGCCTTGGTTCCGAAATCAGGTGGGTCAGACGCTTATGTGATTTCACTGAGACAAACTGAGAGTAGAGGGGCTATCACAGGCTTGAGGACCATGTGGCGAAGTGTGCCTTCCTGCTGGGGAAAAGGACAAACAAAAAAGAAAGGGGAGGAAGAAGGGGCTGCCCACTCACCCTTGGGCAGCCGTCAGCACATAGAACAGAGAAGGGCCTACTCAGCGACGATCAAGGTGGGGGAATCTCACCAGTGACAAGGGGTGGAGGGTTCCTGTTCAGGTGCCAGATGTTGGGGTCCCTCCTAGGGTCAGCCCAGGAGGGGATGCAGTGTCACCGCTGGGCAGGGGGTGAGAGGCATGGAGTTAAGACATAGACACCAGGAGTCGGGTGAAAGCAGGCAGAGAGCGAGCTGCTGCAGACTCATTTATTCAGGGAAGTGTAGGGGGTTTTAAGGGTTTGGCTGGCTAATCGTTGTATGGGGTGGTTCCCTTCTTGTGACCAATGACAGCTTATCTCTGGACAGATCATCTTGCAGCAGGTTGCTCGTGGGCATGGGGCTGTAGCCGTTGTCATGCCAGGCCTGTGTAAAATGCCACATCCATAGAAGCCATTTCCTGGTTCCTCCTAGCAGGCAGCCTGGTGAGGGCTTGACCTGCACTGTGCCATACAGATCTTCCATAAAATTTTGATAGAATTCAGCAGTGAATCCATCTGGTTCTGGGTTTTTCTTTATTGGGAAGACTTTTAATTATTATTGCACTTTCATTGTTTATTATGGATCTGCTTAATTTATTTCTATGTTTGCGTTTAATTTTGTTAGATCATATGTTTTCAGAAATTTCTCCATTACATGTGGATTTCAAACTTTTTGGAATATAAGCTCTCATAGCATATTCCCTAGTAATCTAGATTTCAATGGGATCTGTTACAATAATTCCTTTTATCTCAATTTTATTTATTTTCATCTTTCTTTCTTTTGGTTAGTTTGACTAGGGCTTTGTCAATATTGTTAATTTTTTAAGCACATACCTTTAACAACTGAGCTATCTTCTCAGCCCTCAACAATATTATTAACTTTTTCAAAGAACTAATTAATTGATTGGTTGATTCTGTGTATTGCTCTTCATTATTTCTTGGAATCTTCTGGGCCTAGAATTGGCATCTTGTTTTCCTAACATTTTAAGTTATATCACTAGATTGTTTATTTGAGATCACTCAGGATTTTTAATAGGTACCCTTATGCCTCGAACTTTCTTCTTTTATTTTTTAAAATATTTATTTATTTATTTATCTAAGAGAGAGAGAAAGAGAGAATGAGTGTACCAGGGCCTCCTGCCACTGCAAACGAACTCCAGATGCATGCGCCCCCTTATGTATGTGGCTTATGTGGGTCCTGGGGAATCCTTAGGCTTTGCAGGCAAATGCCTTAACCACTAAGTCATTTCTCCAGTCCCCCAAACTTTTTTCTTTTAATTTTAACACAAAGGATCAAATAGGTTGTGACACCACCTTCATTAATTTCTAGAAAACTTTTATTTTCCTCCCTGATGTTACTCAAATGTGTATTGTTCAGACTCCAAGAATTTGTGTAGCTGCTGAAGTTTCTCCAGCTGTTGATTCTAGTTTCATTCCATCGTGGTGTGACAGAATCCAAGAAATTATCAAGCTTTTGTATACCACTGAGAAAGACTTGCATTATCTGTTTCTTGGATGGAATGTTCTGTACATATATTTTAAATCCAGCTGGCCTGTGATGTAATTTAGCTATGAAGTGGCTTTGCTGATTTTTAGTGTGGAGGCCCTGTCTAAATATTAGAGTAGGGTATTGAAGTTTCCTGCTATATTGTGTCTGGTCCTATGTGACCTTTTATGCATTTTAGTATTTGTTATATGAAATTGGGATCCCAATAGTTTGAGCATAAATGTTTACAATTGTTATATTTTCTGGATGAATTGTTCATTTAATAATATGTAGTGTCTTTTGTCTCTTTTCATTAGCTTTGGTTTGAAATTTATTTTATCAGATCTACAAACACCTATCCCACTTGTTTATTTGTTTGATAGGTTGCTTTCCATACTTGAATATTCAGGTTGTAGATGTGTTTACTAATTATATGTGTTTCTTGAAGACAAAAGATAGTTGTATCTCATGTTTAATCCAGCCAGTCTGTGTATTTTTATTGATGAGTTAAGACCATTTGCCGTTAAAGTTTTTAATGAGAGGGCTTTTCCTATGCTTTGAGTGAACTTATGATGCACTGGGTGGGTGGTATTTCTTTTTCACTTCCTATGTTAATTTTGGAGGTGTGATAGCTAGCAGTGTTAATACATTTCCAAGTCTTTTTTGTTTCCCTATTCCTTTCTGGGTGAGTATTCTTATGCACATTCACATAGATATGATTTTTTTCTTCTTCCTCTAAGTATTGCTTTAAGAATTATCTGCAGTGCTTGTTTGGTTGTCATGAGTTGCTTTAATTTGTGTTTTTCTTGGAATAGTTTTATGACTCCATCAAGTGTGAAAGATAATTTTGCTGAGAATACCACTTTCGCATGGAAATTGTTTTATTTCAGGGCCTAAAATATATTTTTTCATGCTTTTCTGGATTTTAGGGTTGCTAAGTTCTGGTTATTCTGATGTTCCAACCTTTGTATGTGAGTTGGTGTTTTTCCCTTACAGATTTTAGTATTGTTTCTTTATTTTGTATTTTTTTGTTTTTTCTTTAATTATTTGTGGCTGGAGGGGTGTACTCCAGGCTTTCTTGCTACTACAGAAAAATGCCTGTCTGGCTAGGGATTTGACATCTCGTCTGTTATATGTCATGCAGAGGTTTTTCCCTGACATGTGTGTTGGGGGCTCTAAATGCCTCTTGTGTTTGCAAGTTGAATTATTTCTTTAGGTTTGGGAAGTTTTCTGCTGATTTCATTGAATAACCAGCCCTTCAATTCCTCTACATGCTCTCTCAGAGTTGGTCTCTTGAATATACCCCAGACTTCCTGGAAATAATGTTCCTTGACTGTTTTTTTCTTATATGGGTCTTTATATGTGTCCATCCTAGGCATGGATTGAAGTGGGTTGATCTCTCATGTTCCTCATGTTTATTTATTGTGCTTTTTCATGTCTGATCCAGATTGAATGTCCCCCACCTCTGTCACTGGCTTCTGTGGGACCTCCTACAGGCCACATCACTAGTGATTGAAATGCTCACCTCTTATTGATTAGTCAATCTGGTTAAGCTTTATATAGATGACTCTTTTATATAACCCTTGGGACCCTGGGTGGAGCTTACCAGTCAAAGATGATGTCATTCTGCATCTCTTGCCTGAGAGGCAAGGTCACTGAGAAAACAAGCTGGTGCTGAGCAGAAAACCTTCTCCCTGTAGACCAACCAACTGAAAGCTGGAAAAAGCTGCACTGCATGCAGAGTATGGGAGACAGAAGTCATCAGCAGTGAAAACAGTGGACGCTGAATATTCAAATTTGGCCAGACAGGCCCAAGGACTGAATGGGTGCAATAGTGGCATGTCTACTCTTGGGGTAACCAACTGCTCCATAATTGGACTGAAGGCCCTCTCTATGGGAGGGAATACATACCTGGTACTGAAAAACCTAAGCAAAAGTCTATGGTAGGTAAGGTCATGAGCCTTAGGGGTATAAAGCCTGCTCTTGTCTGACTAAATGTATATACTATTCCCACCAAGCTGCCCTGAAAATACTACACTTAATGCTCATATTCACATATTAATGCTACTCTCACTTCTGGTTAGAGAAGCTTCTCTTTTCAGATGGCGATGACCACTGGGATGACCCAAAAGGCAACATAGTGCTGAGAAGAAGGGATGGAGGAGTGCCCAGCACTGAAACACCTCTGTCACACCCTCCAAGGCTCAGGGACCATTGCGGAAGAGGGGGCAGATAGAATGACGAGCCAAAGGAAGAGTACGACTCCTTACAATGCAACTGCCCAGACAGAAATTGGCCTCGATATCCATGACCTTGCTGTGCCTAGCAATACCTCCGCAAGACCCTCATACTAGAAGAAAAAGATGATGACATCAAATTAAAAGAGAGACTAATGGAGAGAGGGAGGGGATATGATGGAGACTGGAGTTCTAAAGGGGAATGGGGGGAGGGGAGGGAAATACCATGTACTTTTTGTATGTAAGTATAGAAGCTGTCAATAAAAAAATAATTATTAAAAAAGAAAAGATGATGTCATTCTGCTTGGAGTTCTCAAGTATGAGCCAAGTGGGTTACCATGTGTCTGTGCCTTCCTTCCACTGGTCATGTTGGCTGAAGTTGGCTCTTGTGGTCTTGGTGCCGGGGTGTATTTTCTGCCTGCCTGAATGCACAAGCCGTTCTGGCTGCTTCTGCCATGCTAGGATCCTAGAGATCTGTGCGGACTGGGGCATCCAGGCGAGGCTATCTGCTTCCACTGGGTCCTAGAGGTCTGTATGAAGCATTGCGTGCAGGTATGGCTGGCTGCTTCAGCCATGCTGGGATCCAGAGATATGTGTAGTACAGGGAATGCAGGCCAGGCTCAGTTTTCAATTGAAATCTCATGTATACATTGAAAAGAAAACATACGGTTAAGGCGCCTGCCTCTTACGCCTAAGAACGCTGGTTCCAATCTCCAGGTCCCACGTTTAGCCAGATGCAAAGTGACGCAAGGGCACAATGCCAAGGGGGCGCACGCATCTGAGTTCGTTCACAGCAGCTGAGATGCTGCTGGCGCTCCCATCTCTACCTGTCTTCCTCTCCCTTTCTCTCTGTCTCTCTCTGTGTCTCTCTCCAAAAAAAAAAAAAAAAAGAAAAGAAAACATAATCAAAATACAGTCATCTATTTATCACCCTTGATTTTTTGAGTCCTATTCCTGTAAAACTTTTGGTCCACATTTTTCCAGACATATGTATCTTTTATGCCAACAAGAGTATGTATGTGATGTGTATGTATGTGTCAAAACTGTACATATATATATGGAAATCATTTGGAAGCATATTTTACAGTGTTCTTCTGTTTAATAAGCAAGACTTCTGACAAGCTGATGTTTTAAGATTTAGTTACAGTCTTTCTCCAGCATGGAAGTTATGCCATCCATCCTCTTATTGCTTTGAATTGTTATAATCTGTCTCAAAAACCCAGACTTTCCTGCTTCAGTTTCATTACTTTGAAACTGAGAGGCAATTTTTTTGGCATATACCTCTCTAGCAAACAATACTCCTTTTAATTTTTGTGAGTATGAATTAATAATATTTTAAATCACAATAATAGTTTTTGAATAATAGATTCATATCCTAAAGTCAATTGTTTGATGGGCACACATTATTCTTTGATCCTATTTCTATGCTATTAAATGCTATTACGCTCTTGGCCATTTGGAAATCTGTCAAATGTGTATTTGGTGAATTTCTGCCTTTCATAGGCTCTTCTTTGACATGTCAGCATTCATCTCCCACACTCTTCCATTTGTCACAAAGAGAATAGCACTAAGTTAAGCCTTTCTTCTATGCCATAATGTACAAAAAATTCCAAATGGGTAGCCTCCACTCCTAGTTCCAAAATGGCCCTGATGGATCATAGAAATTATTACAAATTTCAGGCAATGAGAGATGAACAAAAAATTACTAGAGATCTAGACAGAATTTTTCTTCTGTCTTCAAAAAAAGTCAAAGGAGAACTTTATCTTCGCCAGCCATCCATCCCATGCAAGGAGAGAACCTGGTTTAGCATGAAATTGGAGTGGCTAGTGCCACAGCATGAGGAGAGGACCAGCATCTGGCAGCAGCACTGAGTCACTGGAAGAATCAACTCTGAAGTCTGTCTCACCTTTGATCTTCCACTTACATGAGGCAAGCTGTGTCTTTCAACAATACAAATATTAGGAAGCATGTTGTGGCTAAGTATATTCTCATTTATACCAAGCAAAGCAAATCTTTTCAGTTGATCATAATGCACTTTGAACTGAGTTCCTTTCTTGTTTCCTACACCTTAAGGGTATGAAATTATCAGCAAGACAGATCCAATTTGTCTGATTTTTTTCTGATTTTAACAAGATCACATCTAGCAAAATATCACTATGCTGAATTCTATCATAAGTATTTCATCTTAGTTCTACCATTTCAACAATCTGATTCAATATGGAAATTAGTCTCTTAGGTGAGCATGCTCTGAACTTGAGAAGTTTACTTTATCTTTACTTAAGTGGAACCATTGTTTGCATTATACTGAAGGATGTTGTGACTTTGATTGTAAGTGATGTCTGTGCATAGCTTAAATAGTTGCATGACATGATACATACTTATCAATATTCAATCCAAAACATTGTATATTTTTGTATACTACACATGGAAACCACCTTTTGCATTCTGATTAAATTTGCAGGAAACATATTTTTATAATTGAAAGACTTTTACTTTTTTTAAGCTTTTTTCTTCTTTTTTTCCTCTGACTCTAGAGCTTTTCATATAGCAAATATTTACTGATTTTCTACTATGTGTTGAAATGCATGAGGTGAAGGCAGTTGAAGGATTAAATCCTACCACCTGTCTCAAAAGCTCTCATGGCCTAGAGGAGATTCAGAACCACCATGCAAAAAAAGCACAGGGGAAAAATCCGGGCGTGGTGGCGCACGCCTTTAATCCCAGCACTTGGGAGGCAGAGGTAGGAGGATCACCAGGAGTTCAAGGCCACCCTGAGACTACATAGTGAATTCCAGGTCAGCCTGGGCTAGAGTGAAACCCTACCTCGAAAAACCAAAAAAAAAAAAAAAAAAAAAAAAAGCACAGGGAAGAAATGCAAGCTATGTGCTGTAGCGAAGGAGGGAACCAGTCATTCTCCCTGGCTTCCTTTGATGTACGAGGCATGTGTGTGCACACGCATCACACCCTGTCCAAGTAAATGTCCTAGTACCCAAAATCCTTCAACTCTAGCCTTGCTCCTTTAAAGTGTGTTTTGTACTTTGGAGGGTGTTATTTCACTTGCTATTATGTGTAACTATCCCTTTTTGCAATGGTTTTCCATGGCATCCTTACCCATGGATGGTACTTACTTCACATGATGAAATTCAAGTCTTACTTTATTATTTTTTTTTATTTTTAGAGAGAGATACAGAGAGAGACAGAGAGAGAGGGAGAGGAAGACAGATAGAGATGGGCACGCCAGCAGCCTCTCAGCTGCTGTGAACGAACTCCAGATGCGTGTGCCCCTTGTGGTCAAGTGCAGCATTGCACCCTTGCGTCACTTTGCATCTGGCTAAACGTGGGACCTGGAGATTGGAACCGGTGTTCTTATGCTTAGGAGGCAGGCACCTTAACCACTAAGCCATCTCTCCAGCCCCAAGTCTTACTTTAAAAAGGCATCAAAGAACAGAGATCAAGTATATCCAAGCTTACAGATGGCATGGATTGGTCTATTAGACCAACAGCTACACTGACAAAGCAGTCTGGATGCTGGAAAGGATAGCATTATACTTACTCACCCTGTAGAACAAATATAGCCTTCTAAATTTATAGAAGTTGGGAACTAGTATTGTCCCTAACTGAACAAGAAAGGAAAGGACAGAAAACTAAGAATGCATCTAACACCAGGAGTCTGCAATGTGGGACAGGCACTGTCCTGATACTTTCCACATACTTATTAGTCATCAGTGGCTCCAAAACACATGCTACCTACTGACTGGAAGGATGACAACCTATCTAGGACCATCTCACTCCAAATTTATCTTTAATTTTTTCTTCCAAAAGCACACTTCTCTGTGTGTTTATCCTCTGCTTGAACTTAGGCAGTCATATTTATCCAGACCTGCAAGTGTAAAATTGATGACATAATCGTGCAATGGTGTCTAAGGGATATTAAAGCAGGATTAGGCTATTATCAACAAATCGGGATCTAGTATTATTTTATCAGCATGGGAGTGTTTTCAATTAATTTGTAATTAAATAAAGGAAGCAATTTACTGGGTCTTGGAAGAGTCAAGGATGTGGAAGGTTTATCTCATCCGCCTCAGCTGTGCGTTCCTCCTGCTACGGCTCATTGCTAGATCACAGCAGTGATACATGAGCTGACCTAGAGGAGTAACTCAATAAAACATAAATATTTTTCTTCCTTTAACCCATAGTTTTGTAGTGACTTAAGAATTCTGTCTGGAATAGGCTGTATCATGAGTCAAGGGCTACACCTATACTCTACTGTTGTCTAGCTGCTCCCTGCTAGTGAGCCAGACTGACTTTAGAAATGATAAGACTAGCTTATCTAGGATAGAAGACAAATGGATTTCATGAAATCAAAACTGTTTTGAAAGTCTTTCCCCCTAAATTTTCTAGGCATTGTGTTGGTTGATTTGTACCTATGGCCAGATATGATTTCTTCTTTCTCACCTTCCAAAATAGAGTATATTATTGTCACTTTATTGGATAAGCAAAATTAGCTTAGTTGGTAGCTAAGGCATAAAATCTAGTCTCTATCATTCTCAGGGCCAGAGCTCTTTCATCTAGACTCTGCTCAGCCCAGGCTTATGCAGACCATGAAAAATAAAGATAAGATTATACTTATAATTTATATCAAAGTTTTGATAGGAATCTCTAAAATCTCCTGTAGCAGTTAAAATATTGTTAAGTATATCACCTCACTCACTCAGTGTCTTACAGTCATGTTTAATATGCAAGTAGCTTAAGGTAGCAATGATACCCCCCCAACACACAATATGTCTTATGGTCATGTTTAACATTCAAGCAGCTCTAAAGTAAGAATGATACTGCCCCCCCCCACACACACATAAACACAGTGTCTTCTGGTCATGTTTAACATGTAAGCAGCTCTAAAGTAAGAATGATATAATTCATATACTCATATCTGGGGTAAAAGTGACTATAATACTATCAGCTATAGTTAAATTGAATTTGGTTTTCTTACATATAAAGATTAAAATAGCAATATTTAATTCAATCATATCTCCTACAGTGGACAATGGGCTTTAAAAAAACATTTGGATTGAAGAAAGTACCCACAATACCACTGTGTAACAAAAAAGAGAACCATAGAGTTCTTTTTTTTTCCACATAATAACTTTTTTCACATAATCAGAGAACAGGGAATGTTCCCCAACTCCTTTTATGAAGCATCATCCTAATACCAAAACCACACAGAACAGGAATAAGGGAGGAGCACCTGAAAACAAGGGCCCTGGAGAGGGTGGGATGAAGTCTAGGCTTTTTTTTTTTTTTTTTTTTTTTTTTTTTTTTTTTTTGTCTCTGGTCCATAACTCCCAGTACCAGAAACTGGTTGCTACCCACAATGAGCTATTGAACAGAGAGACCTACAAGGTCCCCAAAACAAGTCATGTTTCTATCAAAGTATTTGATTACTTGCTTGAGGCAAAAGGTAAGACCCTATTGCTGAAGATACCATATGCTGCCAACACAGAGCATGGAGAGACCTGGCTGGAATCCAGAAGAGAGCCAGGCCCTAGACAGCCCATCTAGTGCTTGAAAGCATTACATGAGCTACTGGGGAAACTATCTGAGCAACCAGAGGTCTAAGCTACTCAGAAACAAATACCCCGAAAGGTTGTACATTGCCAGTGCAATAGTGGCACAGAGTCTTTGTGGGTAACCAATAGCTTTCTGACTGACTAAGAGATCCACAGTGTAAAGGAATCCATGTCTGGAATTGGGAACCAGATCAGAATCTTATGGAGACAAAGATTATGTTCTCCAGTATCAAGCTCTCATTAATCTTTGGCTAAAAGAGGGGTTACCTACATCAAATTCTCCCTAAATTAATAATGCTTATCCAATTTAAACTGTGCTGACTTCACTCTCCATTGGAGAATCTCTTCTTCATTTTTGGAAGGCAGTGAGATGCAAAGAGATAAACTACACCTCATGCTTCAGTCAAGTCACAGCTGAATCTACAGACAAATTGGGGAGATGAGGAAGAGTGCTGCTTCAATGCTGAACCTGATAATCAGTGCCAGAGCAAAGGAGACAGACCCTGAGGATACTCAACACTTAACCAAGCACAGATCCAGAGGCTCCTAAGAGCTCATCACTGAAGTAGACTTAAAACTCACCCACCACAGCTCAGGGAATTTTGTGTAAGAGGGGGCAGAAAGATTGTAAGAGCCACAGGTTGAGACATGATGCCCAGAGGCATTCCCTCCCACCCCAAAATAACTGTCTGTTGCTCCCACAATGCATAACCCACAACCCCATAGGTAATACCTGCAATCCCACTGAGGAAGGTCTCCAGCTGAATGGGGCAGGAATGAGGACAAAGGGTACCAACACATGATGTATCCATATGAAATAGGTTGTTAATAATAATAAGACTTTTAAAAAACAAACAAAGATTATGCTCTCCAGTGTCAAACTCTCACAAGTCTGAATAAAAGAGGAGTTACGTACATCAAATTTTCCCTAAATTAATAATGCTTATCCTATTTAAACTATGCTGACTTCAGTCTTTGTTGGAGAATCTGTTCGTTTTCAGAAGGTAGCAAGACCTGAGGAGATAAACTACCCCTCATTCTTCAGCCAAGCTACCGCTGAATTCACAGAGGAATGGAGAGATAAGCATGAGTGCTGCTTCCCTGCTCTTCTTGATAATCAGCACCAGGGTGTAGGAGACAGACCCTGAGGATACAAAACACTTACCAAAGCAGAGATCCAGATGCTCCTAAGAGCTCATCACTGAAGTAGACTTAAAACTAACACACCACAGCTCAGGGAATTTTGCAGAAGAGGAGGCAAAAAGATTGTAAGAGATACAAGTTGAGACATCATGCCCAGAGGCATTCCCTCCTCGCCACCCCCCCAAAAAATAACTGACTACTGCTCCTACAACGCTTAACCCACAACCTCACAGGGAATACCCGCAACCCCTCTGAGGAGGGTCCCCAGCAGAGTGAGGGAGGGATGAGGGAAAAGAGGGTACCAACACTTGATGTATCCATACAAAATATGTTGATAATAATAATAGTAATAATAATAGAGGGAAAAATCAGACAGATACAAGGAAAGAAAATTATAGACCTATATCCCTGATGAACTTAGGTGCAAAAATGCTGAACAAAGTCCTCACAAACTGAATTCAACAACACACCAAAAACATTATCCATCTTGATCAAGAGGGTTTCATCCCAGGGATGCAGGGATGGTTCAACATATGGAAATCAATTAACATAATATACCACATAAATAATCTTAAACACAAGAACCACATGATCATTTCAATAGATGCAGAGAAGGCCTACCAAAAATACAACATCACTTCATAATTAAAATGCTGGAGAGACTAGATATGAAGTGTTTATATCTCAACATAATAAAGGTGTGGTGGTTGATTCAGGTGTCCCCCATAAACTTAGGTATTCTGAATGCTAGGTTCCCAGCTGATGGAGATTTTGGAATTAATGCTTCCTGGAGGCAGTGTATTGTTGGGAGGGGCGGGCAGGCTTATGGGTATTATAGCCAGTTTCCCCTTACCAGTATTTGGTACACTCTCCTGTTGCTATTGTCCACCTTATGTGTGGCCAGAGTGTGATGTCGACCCTCTGCTCATGCCATCATTTTCCCCTGCCATCATGGAGCCTTCCCTTGAGTCTGTAAGCCAAAATAAACCCCCTTTTCCCAAAAGTTGCTCTTGGTTGGATGATTTCTGTAAGCAATGCAAACCTGGCTGCAACAAAAGGCTATATAAAGCATATATAGCCCAAATCATACTTAACGGGGAAAGACTCAAGAAATTGCCATTAAGATCTGGAACAAGACAGGGGTATCCACTTTCACCACTGCTCTTCAACATAGTACTAGGAGTCCTAACCCAAGCAATCAGACAGGATAATGATAAAAGGGATACAAACTGGAAAAGAAGTCAAACTTGCCTAATTTGCAGATGGCATGATTCTATACATAAGTGACCCAAATTTCTCAAGGTGAGAAATTCCATCAGTAAAGTGTTAGGATACAAAATCAATATATAAGAATCAGTAGTCTAGGCTAGGCATGGTGGCACACACCTTTAATTCCAGCACTCGGGAGGCAGAGGTAGAAGGATCATCATGAGTTCAATGCCACCCTGAGAATACAGAGTGAATTTCCGGTCAGCCTGGGTTAGAGTGAGACCCTAACTCGAAAAACAAACAAAAAAAAGACTTCAATATAAGACCTGAAACTATTAAACAACTGGAAGAAAAAATAGGGGAAACTCTCCATGATATAGGAGTGGGGAAAGATTTCCTGAACAATGAACCAGTAGATCAGGAAATTAAGCAATCAGTCAACCAGTTGGATGTCATGAAGCTAAAAAGCTTTTGTACAGAAACATATACCATAAACAGAGTCAACAGACTACCCACAGAATGGGAGAAAATTTTTGACAGCTACGTAACTGACAGAGGCCTACTATCTAGAATCTACGAAGAACTCACAAACCTAGGCAATAAAAAAATCAAACAATCCACTCAAAAAATTGGCAGAGAACTGAGCAGGGAATTCCAAAAGGAAGAACTACAAATGGATAATACTCACTTAAGAAAATGTTCAATATCTTTAACCAACAGAAGGATGCAAATTAAAACAACTATGAGATTCCACCTTACGCCAGTCCAGATGGCAATCATTAAAAATTCAAACAACAAGAAATGTTGGTGAGGATGTGGGGAAAGAAGAGCCCTCATTCACTGCCATTGGGAGTGCAAACTTGTATAACCACTATAGAAATCAATATGGAGACTCCTGAAAAAGATAAAAATAGAGCTATCAACTGATTTGGCCATTCCTCTACTGGGCATCTAACCTAAAGGTTCCACTCTTCACTGCAGGGATATTTGTTCAACCGTGTTTATAGCTGCTCAATTCATAATAGCTAAGAACTGGAATCAACCCAGATGCCTATCATTTGATGAATGGATAATGAATATGTGGTACATTTACACAAATGCAATTCTACTAGGCAGTAAAAAAAATGATATAATAAAATTTGAGCAACAATGTTGCTTCCATAGTTATCCAGAAAACCTGCACCAGGGTGATGGAGATAGACCCTGAGGATACTCAAAATGCATCAAAGCAGAAATCCAGAAGCTGCTAAGAGCTCAAGACTAAAGTAGATTTAAAACACACCTACCATGGCTCAGGGAATTTTGCAGAAGAGTAGGCAGAAACAGTTTAAGATCCACTGGGTGGGAGGGAATATACAGAGACTTTGCTCCCCATCCCAAAATGACTGCTGCTCTAACATCTCATAACCCACAACCCCATGGTGAATACCAGCAATCCCACTGAGGAGGGCCATCAGCAGAATGGAGACAGGAAGGAGGGAAATGATAGTACCAACACGTGATGTGTACATACAAAGATTCTATTTAATTCAAAAAATAGAGAGAAGAAAAATAGAAACGAGCATGAATGATTCAAAGGATTATTCTATCCAAGTGAGAGTTTCAAAGAGTACTATAAAAGTGATGGATTGCATAACCTTGTGTCATGTAAAACTCTTAGTGTATAAGAGTGCAGTCTTCTTGCAGACACAAGTGTTAAGGTCCAGGATGCTGCTGCTTCACTGGGTTTATATTTGCTGATTTTCATAAAATCTATCCCCCACCACAGACAGTAAATATTCATATTCCATGTTCATCATAACCTTTATTAACAAACAAATTAAATTCTTAATTTTTATTGAACCTATACTTCCAGTTTTTAACTCAGTGCTGATGAATTTACTAAAATATGGAACAGTAATATCAAAACACTAAATAAATAATTATAGACTCATACCATACAATAAATTACAAACCCAGCACCACTAAAAAGTGTCAGGCTATTCTCTTGGTACTTTACTAAAAAGCTGTATTCCACATACCTATTTCTACTACACCTAGTTAAGGACTTTCTATTCTTCTACTGATGGTAGATGACTCTGTCATTGTCTTGTATGTTCCAGCCTCTCTTAAAGCATAGTACCAGTTCATGTAATGACTACTGCTACATCACATGATTGTCAATGCAAGTAGCAATGAATACTTATAACCTACTCTGTTGAAGAACATTATCATTGACCCTCAATCACCTTGCATATATTACATCACACTCAAAATAGTCAGGAGTACAGATTGTGACTAGTGTTATTGAGATTTTACTGTGTGTTTAAAGTGGGTCCTATGTTCATTAGCCAGGCTTCTAACATATGGATAAGTGAGCAGATTTTGGGAATAAAAAGTAGAAACTTACCAAACCTTGAAATAATAACACTCCATTGAAAAGAGGCAGGTCAACCTAATAACCATTCTTTAAATATATCCTGCATTAAAATATACTTGCACATTTACTGTTGTCATACCATCAAAAAGTAATGTATAAATTTTGTCCATTTCAGATTGCAGCTATTAGAAAGTTTCTCTTTTTGTTTGTTTTGTTTTAAACCAAGGAATTTTCCCTTCCCTTTTCTCAATTCCTATAGTGTTTATCTACTTATTTTTTGACATTAACTGTTTTTCACTTTCTATTTGTGCTATTTATGTTGCTTACCTTTCTCTGAAGTCCATGCCTCCCCATGTTTTTGCTCCTTAGACTTTTCCTGCCTTGCCATGCCTAATCACCATGGGGAGTCAGTGAATGAGCCCAAGGTGTCTGGAGCCCTCCTCTTACTAAAGTGATGTTTAAAATAAAGGCAGTTCTATTTTTGTTGTTTTTGACAGATAGTCAAACTACAGTGCATCTTCTGCATCTTCTCTGCAGCTGCTGTGTCATTTGGGAATGGGCTGACATCTAGTCACATCTGCAGAATAAAAATAGGCTGGAGTTGGGTTTGTCTGATTACAAATTTTACTGTAAGTAGTTGTATCCCTGGAAGTCTATCCATAGTTCTCATGCTTCTGGGTGGGCTTCTTCTGCAGAGATGCTGAGGCCTTTTCTCTTTATCCCCTCACAAAGAAGAATCTTGGGTCTATTGGCCCTTGTCTTCTGAATTCTCTGCACATAATGACTGGTGTGTTAAGCATAGGCAAATACCTGGTATAGCAAAGGATTATGGTATATTTGTGTCCTATTTTAAAGGAATTTTAGAAACATTCTAAAGAGAAATATAGTACAAAGGTGTTTTATCAAGTGAAAAATTAATTAATTTATCAAGTAAAAAATAATTAAGATACATATAGAACATTAAGATGATTAACTTAGAAAATGACTGATGGAAAACACCTAAACCATGAGCTCCTGTGTATAAGCTACAGGTAAAAGGCTGGTGTGACTCCAAGCTGCCGAGAAACCAGGAGGGATGAGGAAAAGATAATCAGGTACAGGAATCATGGTATCTGTCAGATGAGAACAAAGTACTTGCTAAAGGGGAATATCTCCCTCCCTGAGCCCTAAGAAAATTGTTCTCCACATTCTTTGGAGACGTTTCCTATATGACACAGACATCCATGTCCTTAATAAGATTGACATACAAAAATGAGCACATCAGCAGATTCCCTGTGCCTCACACAAATCTGATGGTAGGCACACTTCCCTGCATGGAGGAACTGCTGTCAAGATCAACACTTTTTTCCCTACAGCATCAGCCTCAGAAAACTGCAGCTACTGCTCAGTGACTATCTGGAAAAAAGGTTTCCAGGAGTCAGAAAATAGCAAAAGATGATGAAACCATCCCCATTTCTTTCTCCTTAGCTGAAATGGGCTTGCGTTAAGCCAGCTCCAGGCCTGGACCTGGGTCCAGTAGACAAGGTAAAGATTACAGGGCCCCTGTGGATAGGCACCCAATGGTGCCTTCCCCAGGACACATTCAGTGAGTTTTTATGTCACATATAAACTGAGAAAAGACAGTGCTATTGTGCAGAAGAACCCTACACATCTTCAGACTGGGGAAGTTCAGGGTCCAGAAGCAGCAGAGGATAACTCCAAGCACAACCGTCAAATTCATTCTGAGTCTGGGTCAAGCCTGGCCTTCCAACAGCTCTCCCATACACCCAGGTGATGCCCACATCCAAGAATCTCATCCTTGTTAGAAAATCCAACTTTCTGTGTTCAAGGGAAGAAGGAAACAAAAAACACAGAGTGGGTAATGGAGAGGGTGTCAGAAATGAAACGTGGAAGATGGCTAGGGCCAGATTGTGGGGGCTTTAGAGTTGGTTACAAAAATTTTTACCCTGAGGAAGTTGGGAAATCATTTGAGACTTTTGAGAAAATCAAACGATATCTAGATTTTTTTTTTTTTTTTTGCATTACCGACTGCTCTGGATACTATTTTGAGCATGAACTATAGCAATGTCAGGACAGGAATCATGACAATAGTTAGGAAATGATTTGGGGTAATTCTAGTGAGACATGAGAAAGGTCAGTGTGGCCATAGTGCAGCAGTGAGAGAGGGCACACAGCATTAGGAAATGGAGCAGATCAGAACTGGGCTCCAAAAAGTGATCTGAAAATAGTATAAAAAGATGGAAGTGATGTTAATGGAAATAAATTGTAAGTCTCCACACAGGGTTTCTCAAAGATGATCCCCAAGCCACGTTTGTTTGAATTCTCTACAGAGCATTTTAAAATATATATTCTTGGTCTCTTGTGCAGCACTAAAATTATAATTTTACAGAAACCTTTGCAAGGTTCCCACTCTATTACTTTTTTCCTTTGCTAAATATCTTATACCTGAAAGTAATCATGTGTCCATTGATGAGAATTTCAATTTTAGAGAGGAACAGGTGGATGGTTACCAGAGGTTTTTATTTCCCATGAAAATAGCCTTTTTTAGTCTGTTCAGATAGCTGTAGCAAAAGTTATAGTCTGTGAAACTTATTCCTCAAACCTGTGGAGGGTGAGAACTGCAAGTTGCTAGCTGATTTGCTGTGTGGTGATGGTCCATTTCACATAGATGACTTTCATCTCATTGTAACCTCACATGGCTAAAGGGAGCTTTCGGAGGTCAGCAATCTCTCTCATGAGAGCTTGTCCTAATCATTTCCTAAATACTTGTCTTTTTTAAAAAGATCATCTAGGGTATTAGTCCTTAAATATACTAATCTGTAGATAGATATAAAAAACTCATTGCAACATTATTCAGCAGTAATCCTAGAAACAATGATCTCTGTACTCAATATAGTCCCAATTAATTTTCCCATGTGGCAGGGGAACACACAACCCTCACACTCACTCTTATCTCTCCTATATAAGATAAATGTGACCTGAAGAGAGTACTTTGTTGAGTATCCTCAGTATAGCATTGTCAGTTATAGATTGAGAGGGCATAACAACACTTTACAGGAGAAGAAGCAGAGATGGGGTAGGGGCTGCAGAAGACCAATAGCCAGAGAAAAAGGGAAGAACTAAAGGCTGACCTGAAGGAGGAAAATTGGAGAAAGAGGAAAGATGAAGTGACAAGGATCAAGAAGGAAACTCTTGGGAATTAGCACAGGCATTTAAGGAAGATTTTATAAAAATTCATCATATAGCCCTTTGTATAAATATCCTTCTCCACACCCCCATCCAGATTTTATCAGTGTTACAGTAGTCCTTCCTGAATCTTTGATTTTATTTTCTGCAGCTTTAGTTACCCACAGTCCACTGAAGTAAAAAAGTATGAGATGGAAAATTCTAGAAGTAAACAATTCTTAAGTTTTAAACTGTATGTTGTTCTGAGTACAGTGATGAAGTCTCATATTCCTCCATTTAATCAAAAGTGTACATGAATCATCTTGGTGTCCAGTGAATCCATACTGTCTGCACTACCTACCTATTGGCCACTTACTAGCTGTCTTGACTCTCAGAATGACTTTTGGGTATCAAAGTGTTGTATATAAGAACTCATAACTGTCTTAGGTTCAGGTACCCCTGGGGATCTTAGAATATGACTCTGTGGTTAAAGGCAGACTGTTATATTCCCCATTAGACATTTGTGAAAGATGCAATGATATAAAAGGTTCTGTTGTGATGTGACTCAGGCCAAGGGCAGAGGCTGACCAATCTCCTTCAGTCTGCAGCTCCATCTCTCCATGAGAACAGAGATGAAGATAAGGACTAGAGCTTCAGCAGAGGGCAAAAGCAGGGACAAAGGAAAGACTTAAAGGCTTGGCCCCATGGGGCTTGCCTCCTCTGCAAAACAGTTGTACTGGCCTCCATGCTCTTTCACTGAAGATCTTGTGGTGTTCACAGAGTCTATGTGGTAATTTTATTTATTTCCTTAGTGTTGCTTAGGCAGAGAATCTGGAATTAGAGTGACCTTTAGGCCACAGCAGCTGCTGATTTATCACAGGATTTGTTAGAGTCTCCTCCAGATGTTGATGTTCCTGACATGACGCCATTTAATTTAAAATTGGCTCAGCTGGAAAATTAGGTTAAGGGCTTTTATAATCACAGCCCAAGGCAGAAATGTTACCATTTTATATAAACCCAAGGTGCTAGTGGTAGAAACCACAATTTAAAGAAGTTTAAATTCTGGACCAGTCAATGAATGTTATGCTGCGGCTAGAAGACTAGGAGGTGGAGGCGCATTCAGTTCTTACCAGAGCAGTCACCTTTAGGGCTTCAAAAATGGCTGCCAGGGCCTGTAGAGAGACTACAGATGTGGGAAGTCTTAGTAAAGCTAAGTGAGAAGAGGAGGCAAACCCCAGGCCCAAAGGAGCATATAAATTTGTTGCTATTCTACCCTGAGCTCTGGAACTGCTGATTAACTGTTGGGCCAAACTTTCCATCATTAGGTGGTCCAGCATACCTGCCATAGTCCCTGTGCAGTGTAAAACTTCAGTGTGTTCACCTGGTCCTGGAGCTCTGCCAGGAACAGGTGGGTGGTAGTGCTGCTTCTCTGAGGAGCAGTTAGCTGTGCTGGAAGAACACCTCAATCAAGATGTTATTTCTCATCAGACAACCAGACATCTAAGGTGATGAAGAACTCAAAAAGGAGAGAAATCAGTATATGTCATCTTCATGTAGGCCAAGGTTGCCCTCCTGCCTTTATAGACAGCTGCCAGGCAGAGTCAGAGCTCACAGAACAGGAGCTTCAGAAAGGGATACCTACATTATTTTATGCTTTAAAAACCACTAGGAATACATTTACAGAAGACTGCCTGATAAGAGGGACAAGGGTGGCATGAAAAAACAAATCTCTTATGACATTTCAGAAGTGAAAATGAAAAAAGATAAAGGATAGAAGATTATTTCAAGTGTCAATAATTTATACCAGTGGGAGAAGGCAACTTAGTTTTTTGTTGTTGTTTTTTTTTTTTTTTTCCCTGTGGAGGTAGGAGAAAAGTTAGGGTTCAGGGTTCAGTAAATGAAAACGAAAAAGAGGAAGAGACCAAGGAAAACGTAACACCCTCTCCACATACACATACACATACACATACACATACACATACACATACACATACACATACACACATGTGTGCACATGACCATCTTTTGTCTCTAGCCTTTTAGAACTGCTGCCTTACATAACTAATCTACAAATGTACCAGATGGAATATAAGCTTAAGCATAGGTAGATATCCTCCTTAAAAGGACCTTTAATTACCTTCAAATCTATGATCCTAGACTCAGATCTACTCCTAAAATGTTTTCTACTTTTCATGGGAAATTGTCAAGATTTGCTCTGGTCATCTGATGAATGAAGGTAACTTTCTGCACTGGAATACTGAAAAAAAATGTGAAAAGTATCATGTGTTCACTGTATCAAATTTTTCAGAATAATAATTAGTGTGTGAATGAAAAATATGTGTTTCTCATTTAATTATTATTAGGCTAAGTATGTTAGGCTAATTGTGCAGAATAAAAGAATTGGGTAGTGTGTATATTTTGAAATATTTACCACAATTCCACAGTCAAAAAAAGATCCAGTTCCTGATTCTTTCTCCCTTGAATTTTTGCATCTGGATTTATTTATGTTGGGATAAACACCCACTTCCTGACCCACAAATCTTCATTGTAACATTGAAGTATCCACCCAAGAAAGCATCTTCACAACAAGGTGGGTCAAATGAGTGAGTCAGATTTCACACAGGGGTTGAATCCCCTATAATCTTCTATTCCTACAGTCAGGCTATTGAAATTGTGTTTTTAATTAGAGCAGTATGATGAAAATGCTCACTGTAGGGGTACTCACTCATTATCCAGAGATATTGTCTACACTTGCCAAACATCTGGATTTGGAGAAACATCTGAGTGGCTCCACTGAATTTTTCTTTTCCATTTAGATGTTTTGGTGTCATGTAGACCCAGCCTTCAAGACTTGGAGTGGAAACTTGGCAGAAAAAAAACACAAAACAACTTAATGCTAGCATAACAATCTAGAAAGAATGAACAGCTTTCACTTGATTGTCATGATGCAGGAGACAGTAGAGGGATTCATTCTTCTGGGGACATTCATGAGTAATGGCCAGGCAGCAGCACATAATGAACTAACCTCACAGACATCAAGAACTCAGCAAAAGATTTGTAAATTAGGAAGCCATGATCAGCCTACAAAGGGAGATGAGAGACACATCATGTTAGCAGGTATTTGGAAATAGGACTGCATAAAGATCAATTGAAAAAATACCCTATAATCCTATATGTAAAAGAAAGAATTTACATATAATTTTTCTGAAGGCTGGTGAGGAATGGAGAAGAATTCAAGTGAGTGATCTAAAAATAGATACTAGATCTGGACGGGACCGTGTGTGTGTGTGTGTGTGTGTGTGTGTGTGTGTGTGTGTGTCCATCCAGCTCTTACCCTAAACCTGAACTGCTTGGACAAAGGTGAGTTTGGCTTCCCTGACACCCAGGTGTGTGGGGGGGGGATGTATAACACTGTTTCTTGGTCTGGGAAAAAATTTTCCACTTGCCTCTGCTTTATACTTTGGGGTAACTTCTCACTTTAATTACATGTATGATTTTTCTCTGATCTCCAAATCTACCACTTGGGTACTCTCACCAACTCTAGACTTGCCACCTGTGTAGTTACTCTAAACTTGGGTTAACCATGAGTGTTGATCATCACTGATTTCTGCTCTGAATTTCTTGGTTTCTTCTTGAATATCTGCCCTCTCATTTTTTTCCTTGAGCCTCACCTTTTGTCCTCTTCACTTTCTATTAAGCCCACATGCTTTCTGCTTTACCCTAATTTCTCTTTAAAAGCCTCAGTTTAATTTCTCTTCATGTGTTTGCAGCTCTACTCCAGTTTTTCCACAAAGACCCTCACTTTCTCTTCTGTTGTGATACTTTCTCTGTTCAGGAAAGCATATGACGGATGCTATGTGCATTTTCTAAGTCTTTCTACATATACATTTTTGTTCTACTTTCCATACACTTAGAACTGTTCAAGTCCTTTCTCAAAGACCTCAATTTTTCTTAAATGAACCTTATAAACTATGCAGTGTTTCCGCATGAGAGTGTGTTGCCTACTTTCCACGTGTTTAGCCTCCCTTCCTAGTCCTCAAGCTCCCTTAAATAAGCACCACCATTTGTGATATCTCCCTAAATAAACTTAATATTCTATAATTTCTATAAATAAATAAAAATGCTGTTAGACTATGAAAAGAATTAAAAATGTGATTTTGAACAGTAATTTTGGGCCACAGAGATAACTTAGTGGTTAAAGTGCTTGTCAGCAAAGCCAAAAGACCCAAGTTTGATTCCCTACTACCCACGTAAATAAAGCCAGATGCACATGGGGGCGCAATCATCTGGAGTTTGTTTGTAGTGGCTAGAAGCCCTGGCATGTCCATTCTCTAGCTACTTCTTTCTCTCTCTTTCTCTTAAATAAATAAATAATAAAATATTTGAACAGTACTATCTCTTAAAGCATGTTTTTATAAACTGCTGAGGCTAGATAAGCCCAACACTCCTACAGACCTCTTTTTTTTTTCAATTTATTTTTATTAGATCTGGACATACTTAATATGTAAACAAGACATGTCAGTACCATCCTTTCCCTCCTCACTGGGGATGCAGTTCAACCCCATGGGGATTGTGGGTTATGCATTGTGGGGGCAGCAGTTAGTTATCAGGGAGAGGCAAAGTGTTTCTGTGCATGTCCCAACTTGTGGCTTTAACAATCTTTCTGCCTCCTCTTGTGCAAAATTCCCTGAGCCATGTTGGTTCTTTTTAAGTCTAATTTAGTGATGGGCTCTTAGGAGCCTCTGGATCTCTGGTTTGGTAGATGTTGAGTGACCTCAGTGTCTATCTCCTTCACCCTTGTGCTGATATCAGGTTCACCAGGAAAGCAGCACTCTTGCTCATTTCCCTAAGTCCTCTTGGTATCAGCTGGGGCCAGGAAGGAGCACACTGTGTTGTTTATCTCCTCAGGTCCAGCACCCATCTGAAATAAAGAAGCAGAATGTCCAACAGAGAGTGAAGTCAGCACTACTTAAATGAGATAACAATTATTAATTTAGAGAGAATTTAAAGGATGTAGACCATCTTTTAGCACAAGATTAGTGGGAGCTTTATATTGGAAAGCAAAATCGTTATCTGGATATGATTCTGACTTGTTTCCCAGTTCCACATATGGTTTCCTTTCCACTGATTGGATCCTTTAGCCAATCCAGGAACTGCTGGTTACCCACCATGGCTGTGTGCCACTATTGCATTTGTGTGAACATCGTCAGGTTGTTTGCTTAAGACTAGCTTAGACTTTGAGTTAATCAGACAGATGTTGGACACTTTTTGCTGGTAGCTCATGTAGTGCCTTCCAGCACTAGATGGGCTAACTGGCTGGGTACTGGCTCTCTTCCAGATTCCAACCAGGTCTCTCTATCATCCATGCCAACAGTGTATGGTGTCTTCAGCAGTAGGTTCTTATCATTAACCTCTGGTGGGTAATCAAGTGCTCTGACAAAAGTCTATCTTGTTTGTTTTGGGAGGCCTTGATCAACATCTCATTGTGGATATTAGCCATGTCTGGTACAGGGAATTATAGACCAGTGTTAAAGGAAAAGAAAAAGAAAGAAAGAGAAACAGGAGAAATTTAAGGTTCGGCTTCATCTCACCCTCTCCAGGGCCTTTTGAGGGTTTAACCTTTTAGTCAACTTCCAGGGTATAGGACGCTATGGTACCAGTTCAATTTGGGGTCAGTTTTGTGTAACATCCCCACATACACACGCGTGCACAGCCTTTTCCTTTCCCCAATCCCTACCCTTCCTATTGTCCAAGCCTTAAGAAGCCATTCAGATATGTCAGTAACTCGGGCTAGGAACTGCAGATGAGTGAAACCATGAGACAATTGTATTTCTGTGATTGTGTGGGTTCACTTAGTATGATCTGGTCCAAGTTTGACCATTTTTCTACAAATTTCATTGTGTTTCTTACTTCTGAGTAGAATCCCATCATGTAGCTCTACCTTGATTGATTCCAGTTCTTAGCTATTATGAATTGGGCAGCTATAAACATGGTTGAGCAAATATCTGTTAAGTGAGGTATAGAGCTTTTAGAGTAAATGTCCAACAAAGGAATAACAGGGTCTGTTTGTAGCTCATATTCATCCTTCTCAGGAGTTTCCATATTGATTTCCATAGTGGTTGTATGAGTTTACATTCCCACAGCAGCAAACGAGTGTTCCTGTTTCTCCACATCCACACCAACATTTGTTTTCATTTGATTTTTTAGTATTTCCTATTCTTACTGGGGTAAGATGGAATCTCATAGTTGTTTTCATTTGCATTTTCCTAATGGTTAAGGATGTTGAATATGTTCTAAGGGTGTGTTAGCCATTTGTAATTCTTCCTCTGAGAACTCTCTAATTCAGATCTCTGCCCCACTTTTGGAGTGGGTTGATTTTTTTGTTGCTGATGTTTAGGTTTTTGAGTTCTTTGTACATTCTAGATATTAGGCTTCTGTCAGTGGTAGAGCTGGTAAAGATTTTCTCCCATTTAGTGGGTAATCTATTGGCTCTGCTTATGGTATATTTGTCTGTGCAAAAGCTTTACAGCTTCATGAAGTCCCATTGGTTGAGTGCTTGTTTAATTTCCTTGGCTACTGGGGTTTTGTTCAGGAAGTCTTTTCCCAGTCCTATATTGTGGAGCATGCCTCCTATTTTTTCTTCCAGTAGTTAAAGGGTTTCAGGTCTTGTACTGAGGTCTTTCCATTTGGACTTGATTTTTGTGTATGGAGAAATGAGTGGGTCTAATTACATTTTTCTACATATGGTCATCCAATTTGTCCAACACCATTTGTTGAATGTGCTGTCTTTTCTCCAGTCTACATTATTGGCACCTTTGTCAAAGATCAAGCAGCTGTAGTTACTTTACCTAAGGTCTGGATCTTCAATTCTGTTCCTTTGGTCTATGTTTCTGTTTTTATTCCAGTACCATGCTATTTGGGTTACTATGGGTTTGTAATCTAGCTTTAGATCTAATATGGTGATACCTCAAGAGGTGAATTTCTGGATGAGGGTATGTTTGGATATCTAATGCCTGTTGCCATTCCATATGAATTTTGGGATCATTTTTAAATCTCTGTGAAGAATGATGCTGGTATTTTTATTGGTATTGCATTAAATCTGTATATTGCTTTTGGTAGAATTGCCGTTTTCACAATATTAATTATATCTGTCCAGGAGCACAGGAGGTCTTTCCATCTTCTCAAGACCTTCTCAATTACTTTCATGAGTTTTTTTTAATATTTTCATTATATAGGTCTTTCACATCCTTGGTTAGTGTTATTCCAAGATACTTAATTTTTTTGTTGCTACTGAAAATGGGACCACCTCACTGATTTCTTCCTCTGTATATTTGTCCTTTGCAAATAGAAAAGCTACTGATTTTGTGCATTTATTATGTATCTTGTCACTTTGCTGAAAGAATTTATGACCTTTAGAAGTTATGAGATGGAGACTTTGGGGCCACTTGTTTATAGGATCAGGTCATCTGCAAATAGGACTAACTTTACTTTGGCCTTTCCAACTTGAATCCCTTTTATTTCTTTCTCCTGTCTTATTGCTTGGGCTAGTATTTCTAGTACTATTTGAAGAGCAGTAATGAGAGTAGGCACCCCTGTATTGGTCCCAATCTCAGTGGAAACGCCCTGAGTTTATCCCCATTAAATATTATTTGGGCTGTAGGAGTTTTAAATATACCCTTTATTGTGTTTAAATAAACCCTCCATGCCTATTCTTTCCAATGTTTTGATCATAAAGTGGTGTTGTATTTTGTCAAAGGCCTTCTCTGTATCAACTTATATGATCATGTGTTTTGTATGATTAAGTTCATTTATGTGGTGTATTATATTGACTGACTTCTGTATGTTAAACTATCCCTGCATCCCTGGGATGAAGCCTATTTGATCAAGGTGGATAATGCTTTTGGATATGTTGTTGAATTCGGTTTGCAAGTATTTTGTTCAAGATCTTTTTATATAAGTTCATCAGGGATATAGGCCTATACTTTGCTATCCTTGTATCTGCCTGGTTTTGGGATTAGGATGATGCTCACTTCATAAAAGGAGTCAGGAAAGATTCCTCGGTCTCCAGTTACATGAAACAATTTGAGAAAAATTGGTTTCAGTTCTTCAGTGAAGGTTTGATAGAATTCAGCTGAGAAGCCATCCAGTCCTGGATTTTTCTTTTGAAGGAGGTTTTTGTTTTAAGTATTATGTTTTTATTGACAACTTCTATACTTACTAAAAAAAAAAAAAAAAAAAAAAACACCTGTTATTTCCCTCCCATCCCCCCATTCCACTTTAGAACTCCAGTCTCCATCATATCCCCTCCCTCTCTCCATTAGTCTCTCTTTTAATTTGATGTCATCATCTTTTTCTTCTATTTTGAGGGTCTTGTAGAGGTATAGCTAGGCACTGCAAGGTCATGAATATCGAGGACAATTTCTGTCTGGGCAGTTGCATTGTAAGAAGTCATGCCCTTCCTTTGGCTCTTCCATTCTATCCGCCCCCTCTTCTGCAATGGTGCCTGAGCCTTGGAGGGTGTGACAGAGGTGTTTCAGTGCTGGGCATTCCTCCATCCCTTCTTCTCAGCACTATGTTGCCTTTTGGGTCATCCCAGTGGCCATCGCCATCTGAAAAGAGAAGCTTCTCTAACCAGAAGTGAGAGTAGCGTTAATATGTGAATATGAACATTACGTGTAGCACTTTCAGCATAGCTTGGTGGGAATAATATATACATTTAGTCAGACAAGAGCAGGCTTTATACCCCTAAGGCTCATGACCTCACCTACCATAGACTTTTGCTTAGGTTTTTCAGTACCAGGTATGTATTCCC
Organism: Orientallactaga sibirica; assembly: GCA_036365145.1. Taxonomy (NCBI): domain Eukaryota; kingdom Metazoa; phylum Chordata; class Mammalia; order Rodentia; family Dipodidae; genus Orientallactaga; species Orientallactaga sibirica. Next base: position 2,816,152 of record JAEOAD010000025.1, read on the forward strand.
TCCCATAGAGAGGGCTTTCAGTCCAATTATGGAGCTGTTGGTTACCCCAAGAGTAGACATGCCACTATTGCGCCCGTTCATTCCTTGGGCCTGTCTGGCCAAACTTGAATATTCAGCGTCCACTGTTTTCACTGCTGATGACTTCTGTCTCCCATATGCTGCATGTGGTGCAGCTTTTTCCAGCTTTCAGTTGGCTGGTCTACAGGGAGAAGGTTTTCTGCTCAGCACCAGCGTGCTTTCTCAGTTGTCTTCAGCAATAGGATCTTACTATCTGTTTCTCAAGGGAAACCAAAGGCTTTGGCAAAAGCCTTTAATGTTTTGGAGGCTACAGGGACCTCCTTGGCCAACAACTCACTGGAAGGTATCCCATCCCAGGCACTGAAAATTTTCTAGTAACAGTCTATAGCTTCTAGATGTGCCATTATTCAAAAAAGTAATTTTACATAAGTCTTATTCACAATATCTTGAATTTAGATTGACCCTCCCCCTGCCCTTATTTTATGCATTCTCTTCCCATGGCCTCACTTAGGCCATTCCCCTCCCTGTAATCAGTTCTTCTACTTACATATGTACACTACCATGCACTTAAGACCTTCCCTTTCCTCTCTCCCTTATAGCCTTTACCAGCTTACTGATTTCTGGTACCTAATTTTGGTTCCAGTTCACACACAAGTCTATACATTTGAAGCTAGAATCCACATATGAGAGAGAAAATGTGACATTTGGCTTTCTGAGCCTGGGTTACCTCACTTAGTATAATCCTTTCCAGATCCATCCATTTCCCTGCAAATTTCATAATTTCATTTTTCTTTACCACTAAGTAGAACCCCATTGTATAAATGTACCACATCTTTATTATCCACTCATCTGTGGAGGGACATCTAGGCTGGTTCCATTTCCTAGCTATTGTGAATAGAGCAGCAATAAACATGGTTGTGCAAGTATCTCTAAGGTAGTGAGAAGAGACCTCTGGATAGATGCCTAGGAGTGCTATAGCTGGATCATATGGTAAATCTATTTTTAGCTGTCTCAAGAACGTCCACACTGATTACCTTTTCTTTTCTTTTCTTTTCTTTTTCATGCTTCTGTTTTCTAAATTTGGGAGGTGGGTTTGTTTGTTTATTTATTTATTTATTTATTTATTTATTTATTTATCAGAGAGAAAGAGACACACAGAGAGAGAGAGAGACAGAGAAGAAGAGAAAGGGCACACCAGGGCCTCCAGCCACTGCAAACGAACTCCAGATGCATGTACCACCTTGTGCATCTGGCTTACATGGGTCCTAGGGAACTGAACCTGGGTCCTTTGGCTTTGTAGGCAAAGTTCCTTAACTGCTAAGCCATCTCTCCACCCCATGATTACGTTTTCAATCTCCATGGATATGATAGGTTTGTTTAGGAGATTAATCTGCTCTAGTTTAGTTTTGGTAGGTGGTATGTGTATAGAAATTCAACCATTTCTTCCAGATTATTCAATTTTGTGGAGAAGAGGTTTTGAAGTAAGTCTGATGAATTTTCCAATTTCATTTATTTGTGTTGCGATCTCTCCTTTTTCATTTCTGATTTATTAATTTGAGACTTCTCTTTTTTTTTTTCTTGATCAAATTGGGCAGGAGTTTACCAATCTTGTTTATATTTTCAAAGAACCAGCTCTTCATTTCATCAACTTTTTAAGTTGTTTTCTTAGTTTCCAATTCATTAATTCCTGATCCAATCTTGATTATTTCTTTCCATCTAGAGCTCTTTAGGTTGGATTCTTCTTGTTTTTCCAGTGTCTTTAGGTGGACAGTCAGGTTATTAATTTGGGATCTCTCTGTCTTTGTAATGAAGGTATTTAGGGCTATGACTTTTTCCCTTAGGACTGCCTTCATTGTGTCCCATAAGTTTTGGTAGGTTGTGTTTTCATTATCATTCAATTCTAGGAATTTTACAATTTCTTTTTTCATTTCTTTAAAAACCCATTCATTATTTAAGTGTTTTGTTTAATCTCCAGGAGTTGGTGGAGTTCTTGTTGTGTCTCTTGTTCTTAATTTCTAGCTTTAAACCATTGTGATCTGACATGAAAAAGGAAGTTTCTTCAATTTTCCTGACTTCATGACAGCATGCTGTATGGCCTAATATATGGTCAATTTTGGAGAAAGTTCCATGGGCTGCTGGGAAAATGTGTATTCTGTAGAATGGTGGTGGAAAGTTCTGTAAATGTCTCTTAGGTCTATTTGTTCTATGATGGTATGGAGTTCAATTATTTCCTTGTTGATTTTCTGCTTAGATGATTTGTCTTTTGTGGTGATGTGGGTTTCTTGAAGACAGCAGATAGAATGGTCCATTTTTCTGAGCCATCCTCATAACTTGTGTCTTTTGATGGGTGAGTTAAGACTGTTACCCCCCCCCCAAGGCCAGCCCAGGAGGGACGGCAGGGTCTCTGCTGAGTTGGGGGTGAGCAGCGTGGAATCACGACACAGAATCCGGGAGTTGGGTGAAAGAGGGAAGCGAGCTGCTACAAAACTCATTTATTGATGAAGTGCAGGGGGGTTTTAAGGGGCTTAGCTGGACAATCATTGTATGGGTGGTCCCCTTTTTGTGACCAATGACAGCCTGTCTCTGGACAAGTCATCTCGTAGCAGGTTTCTCACGAGCATGGGACTGTAGCTGTTGTCATGCCAGGCCTGTGCAGAATGCAATGTTCACAGAAGCCACTTCCTGGTTTCTTCTGCCATGCGGTGTTGCTAGGATCAGGCCTGTATTGTGCCATACATATCCTCCTTTTTGTTTTTATTATTGGCAACCCTGAGAAGTATGGTTTTTTGCCAAGACATTGTTCAACACAGGCCCCAAGGGATCATCACATGTGACGGTGCCTGTCTTAGGTTGTCCCATCTCATGAAGTCTTACCCATCATTGGCTACTTACCATCCTAGTGAGAAACCCCGAGGGGTCTGGCCTGGTATGTTTTTTTGCAAGCCATTGTTGAACCCAGGCCCCAAGGGATCATCACATGTGACGGTGCCTGTCTTAGGTTACACCATCTCATGGAATATTACCCATCATTGGCTATCCACCATCCTGGTGAGAAAACCCGAGGGGCCTGGTATGGCTTTTAGCATGAGGTCTGGCTAGGGCCAGACCTACATTGTGCCATACATATGTGGCTTTTGCCTAGGATGCATGGGAGGGCCAAGTGGTGGTGGCTCTGTGGCATGTGAACAGTCCCAGCGAGTGAGAATTAACTATAGAATCTGAAAAAGACTGGGGTAGGACAGGTTGCTGGGTGACTGCCATGAGCTCACCCTAGCATCATAATTAGTAGCATTGAGTGTCCTTAATGGTAGCAGATCAACGTAATCAAAGGAGTTGCAAGGGAACTTATGGCTGGTTGGAGGATAGCATTACCATAAGAGGCATTAATTAGCAGAAAGGGCAAAGGTGTGGCTACAAAGTATGTGCTTAAAGGAGGAGGAATACAGTGAAATAGAGTGGCTAAAATAAAGCCTAGGAAAAGCATGGGAATATAGGCCCACCGCACCAAACAAGTATGGCCTAAGAATTGTCCAAAATGGTTTTTGGGAAGTGGTAGTAGGTAGAAAAGGAGATAAAAGGAGGAAAAAGGGGGGGGGGAGTTTAAAGTCTCTTATCCAGCCTGAGGGGTTTGGCATCATCCTCTTCAAGGTTGATCCCTGAGTCAGTGGCTGGACAGATATTTCTGGCAGGGATCCAGATCGGGATCTGTGAAGTTTCTGGAAAGACACAAGCATACCCTCAGCCCTGTGTTAAAACTTCTGTTTTATAATTAGTTATTTTAGGGTCCAGTTAGTTCTCTCCACTATGGCTTGTCCTTGTGGGTTATAGGGGATCCCAAGGGAGTGTTTTATTCCCCAAGATTCCATGAAGGATGTGAATTGTGCAGATGTGTATGCAGGGCCATTGCCAGTTTTAATTGACCAGGGTACACCCATGACCAACATAGCGGTTTTTGTCACCTTTATGACAAGGGACACCTTCTCCTCTGAGAGAGCAATAGCAAAAGTAAGCTTAGAGTAAGTATCCACAATGACATGGACATATTTGAGGTTACCAAAGGAAGGTATGTGGATAACATTCATCTGCCAGATAGAATTTGGGGTAAGGCCTCTAGGATTGACTCCTTGAGGCTGTAGGGGGCACAAGGGGGCTAGAGGGTGCATGCCTTACAGGTACAGGTTAAATGTTCGCATTGGCTAAGCAAGCGCTCAGGGTATAGGATTTTTAGCTTAGTGGTGGATAGATGGAACCTTTGGTATAAACATCTAGCTTGTTCTAAAGGTGGCAAGGAGGAGACAGTAATAAATTTGTCTACCTGCAAATTCCTATTAGCAATAAAGCCAGGCAGACCAGTGTGTGAGTGAACATGCTCAATAAACCAAGGGTACGATCTGTTTTCCATCTGTAATTGTAAAGTGGAAATGTCAATGTCTATGGGATCATGAGAGGGCCTGGGATTGGCTAATGGCAGTACCTTTGTCAGAGAAGATGTTGATGGGCTCTTGTTGACAGAGCTCTAAGACTCTGATGATGGCATATAGTTCCTCTAGCTGGATTGAATGAGGGTTAGGGAACTTAAGGGGCCTCATCTGGTCAATTGGCTCTCTTAATAATTAGTCCATAAGTATGTTTATTGGCATCTGTAAAGGCCGAGGCTTTTGACCCCATGGTCAGGGTTTGTATTGAGGCAGCCAGGGCCTCCAGGGGGAAGACATGGGATTGACATCTTTGGTAGCTACAATCCATTTATGGAGATCCTCATTGTGCATGGCAGCAATAGCATTATGTGCTGCCGTGGCTATTCCCTCCCATGTCAGTTGCTTAACTAAAGCATCCCTGGCGGCGCCAGGGGGAGTGTGTCTGTCCAAGGACTCCACCACATGAGAGAGGAAATCTGTGAAGCCCTCAGATGGGCCCTAGACCAGGTTATGAAAATAGGTATCCAGCTTCTGTGGGAGGTAGGCCGTAAGCCCTTGGAGGGATGAAGGTTTTACTTGGTCAAAATAGGCATGTATGCCCACTGTGGCTTGTGATACAGGGTCTATATAAGGTCTTGTGCCAAGGAGCATATTGGGGGTAATTGGAATTCCACTCCTAAGATTTTGGCAGGCCTGGGATTCAACCAGGTCACTATAGGTGGCTTTCCATTGGAGGAATTCAGGGGGGAGAAGGACCACCTTGAGGAGCGAGTACCAGTATTGTAAGTCTGAAGGTGGATGGCCCATTGTAAAAGGACTTGTTCAAAGTAAGAGTAGTCAATGCCAGATTCCTGGGCTGCCTTATGAATGAGAGCCAGATCAGAGAGGGGGATGGGGTACCACAGCCTGGCTGTCACATCCAGCCCTACGTTAATGAGGAAGGCAGCAAAGGGGTGTGTCAGGGAACTGGCAGTCGCCTGGGTGTGTGGGGGGAGGTCCTTGCAAGGGTAAAGAGGGGGAAGGGTGGCTGTTAGTGTGGCTGTAGCAGGAGGGGTTTGGGGTGGTGGTCTATTATCATTTAAAGGTTTGACTTCCTCATTGTAAGAGGGGGCTGGGAGGGAGGAGCTTTGAAGGGCCAGTTTAGGTTCCTCCTTATAGTGTTTGTTATGGGCAGAAATGACTTCCTCCACAGTGGAGCCTTTAAGGCCGGTATTATGGCAAGAAGGATAGGAAGAATGGGGCAGGAGGTGTGTGCCCTTCGTAAACCTCATGTTTCTTCACAAGGAAGAGAACCCAGGACCAAATAGAAATGTCCCAGATGTTCTCCTGACTAATCCATGGGGCTAAAACAAGAGTTTCATCCCAAAAGCTACAGAGGTCTTTTTGTTTTACTTTTAAGTCACATTGTAGGAGGAGGTCCTTAAGAGCCTGAAATTGCGGCATCCTCTGGTGGGGAGGGGAGGGTGCCCATTATGGTGTGGTGGTGTTGAGGGAGGAGGGCTAGGCTGGGACACTCCCAAATCAAAGAGACTGAGAAAATAATCCAGATCAAAAATGATAGCCCAAAGGATAGTCATGCAAACCACAAGTCCTAATGCCGGGGCCAGCTGAGACATACGGATAGAATGTTTAGGACCCACGTGTCTTGTGCTTAGTGGGGGACTTCCGTGGGTCATTACTCCATGGCCGTATGCCCACACAGTGTCTCTGGGGAGGCTCAGCCAAAGGCCTCACCTTGGTTTCAAAATCAGGCTGGTCAAACCCTTATGTGATTTTGCCAGGATGAATCAAATAATGGAGGGGCTGACACGACCTTCAGGGCCATGCAGCGATGTGTGCCTTCCAACCTGGGGGAAAAGGACAAACAAAGGAAAAGGGGGGGAGGAGTGGGCTGCCTGCTCACCCTCCAGCAACCGTCAGCACACGGAACAGCAAGGGGCTTTTCTCACCAACGATCAAGAAGGGGGGAATCTTCCCATCGCTGGGGGGGGGGGGGGGCTGCTCACCGATGATCACAGATGGGGTGTCTCACCAACGCCGATGGGGCAAAGGGTCCCTGTTCAGGTGCCAGATGTTGTGGTTCCCCCCTAAGGCCAGCCCAGGAGGGATGGTAGGGTCTCTGCCAAGTTGGGGGTGAGCAGCGCAGAATCACAACACAGACTCCAAGAGTTGGGTGAAAGCGGGAAGCAAGCTGCCGCAAAACTCATTTACTGAGGAAGTGCAGGGGGCTTTTAAGGGGCTTGGCTGGCCAATCATTATATGGGGTGTTCCCCTTTTTGTGACCAATAACAGCCTGTCTCTGGACAGGTCATCTCGTAGCAGGTTTCTCACAAGCATGGGACTGTAGCTGTTGTCACACCAGGCCTGCACAGAATGCCATGTTCACAGAGGCCACTTCCTGGTTTCTTCTGCCATGTAGTCTGGCTAGGACCAGGCCTGTATTGTGCCATACATAAGACCACTGATATTTAAGGTTATTGCTGTGAGTTTTGAATTAATCTCTGTCATGATGATGTGTTTTATGGGGTTTGGTGCTTTCTTGTGTTTTGTACTGTGTTGAGCCTGGTCTATTTTTGGTTATGATGATCTTCTTCTTCTGGTTCTGAATGCTCTAAGAGATTGTTCTCTTCAATTTCATCAATACATTTGTTGGTTCTTTAATGGTTTGATTCCAGGTCAGCAATTCTTTTGATCAGGGTTTCCTTGGTTGTTGTGTTTTCATTTGGGGATTGGATTTCTGTTGTTTTCTCTATGATTTCATTGGAGGCTTCCATTGTAGGACTAGACATTCTTGGTGGAGATCTCTTGGTTTTCTGACTTTCATTGGCTTTTTTGCATTTTAGGGAGACTCTTTATGTTATTGGGGAGGAAGCAAATTTTTGTCCTTTGGCCATTGCACCTCTGACTCAGGTGAACAGGGATGTTGGTATCCAGTGGCCAGTTAGGATACCAGAGCAAAAGGCCTGATTCCACAGCCCACACAGGGACCAGGCACCCTCAAGCAAGACAAAATGAGACCTACTGGGATCAGAGAACTGAGAAGAGTCAGGCAACAGTGATCTAGCCTACTCACTCCAGCCATTGCGCCTACCCGCATGCTGTTTGGCTCAGGCACCCCGGTCCAGGGAACTGGGAGGAACTGGGAAGCAGGGATCTGGCCTTCTTACTCCATGCTGCTGTGCCCGCCTGCATGCCGTCTTACAGACCTCTTGGAGGCATAGCACATGGTTTGTGAATACCTCTTGTGGGAATGAGACTTTTGTCGTTCAACAACTTCACTGGCTTCCGCACTGTGGAGCCTTGGTAGAGCAATGGACATATAATTCTTTTTATTTCCATTCATCCCTCTTTCTAAAAAACAACTCCAGGTCTGTACAATTCCTAATATCTCTGTAAGCCCTCTGTACTCTACAATGTGGGAAACTTGTGTGTGAATGCTTTTGTTACTTTCCTGTTCTCTGACCTGCCAATTGTACACTAATTTGTATGTCTGGGCTATTTCATCTTGTTTTTTAAACAGGGTCTCACTATGTTGCCCAAGTTGTTTGTTCTCAAATTTGAAATTCCTGCCTCAGCCTCCCAGGAATTGGAATTATAGGCATGTACTATCATACCTGGCTTGCTTTTTCATCCCCAAAATAAAGATATTGAATTGTACTATTATTATTATTCCTCCCTAGTGTTTGTATTAAAGACATGCACCACCACACCTGGCAATATTTAGAAATTTAAAATGCATTTTTAATGTGATTTTACTGACCAAAAAGTGAGAGCAACCCAGGATCTGAGATATGGTGAAGATGAGGCATTGGCCTGTGAAACCATAAGAAATGTCACATAGGAAAAGTACCAGACCCAGCATTCTTCAGAAAATATTAATGATGCATGCAGAATGTGTCAAGCTAGAAAAAACAGACTCAAGAGTGGGAAAGCAATGAACACATGAATGCTATTAAGAGATTCCACAGAAAAATGGGCAGAAAAATACTGAAATGAAATTCAGCTTGGAAAAATGCAAAGTAACTCAGTTGGGAGCAAACACAACACAGGAGTCCACGATGTTCCAAGGTCACAACTTCATCCACAGCTTCAGAATCACTTTGCCAGTGAACAGGGGATGGGTGACCTTGGAATCCATAAGGGAGGTCACATCCAGAATTGAGTTCAAATCCCTTATTTGAAAGTAAAAAATAAGAAAGCATTATGAAAAAGTGGCCAGGAAAGCATAGAACTCATAATTACGGAACTAAAAATGGCTAAACTCACAGAATGGGCTACCTGGTGTCAGGCGATGGCAGTGCAGTGTAGATCCCAGTGTAGAAACTGTTATGGAACTGGGAGAATATCAAGAGAGAGGGTCTTTAAAACCCTTTTCTAACCCACTTACCATTTTACAAATAAAACCAAACACTTCTGAAAAGGGTATCATTTATAAAAAATGCTTTTTTTTGGAAGACAGAGAACTCACTGTGTAGCCCAAGCTGGCCTTGAACTTGTAATCCTCCTGCCTCCACCTACAGAGTGATGAAATTACAGGCCTGTACCACTATGCCCAGCAAATTAAGATGCCAATTATCTGGTTGTGTGACCCTGACACAGTAGCCTCTGAATGTGTCCTCACTTTGGATACATCCTTGTCTTGATTCATTCTCTCTTCTGGCTCCTTTCGCCTGGTCCCTCTATCTGTACTTTCACTCCCTCAGAGGATCTCATCTCACCCATGTCTGCAGACATAGCATGTTCCCATCTTTAGTTCACAGAGAAGTCTGTGAGGAAGACACCTACAGAAATCTCTCCTCCAGTCAGAACCACTTTTGCCCTACTGTGCTCTCTTAGCCTTGTTCTGCTTAAATGTCTCCTGAGGCCATGTCCATGCTGTCTCGCAAGTTTACCCATGCTTTAGCAGTCTGTGATTGAAGGAAGGGGCAAAGTCACAGTCATTCTCAGGTATCCATCACTTATAATAAGGCCAAAGCAGAATAATCTGGGACAGTGATATATTGGCGTCTCCACTGTCATTGTTGATGTGGAAACACAGCATCACTCACTGTCCTCAGACACTTCACACTTTATTAGAGCAAAAATTATTTCTATAAATCAAATCTAATATAATCGACCCATCAAAATGTAGTCACCCGCCAGCAAAACTACCTTACTGGTCAATTCTATCATTGAGTCTTTTCTCAAATATGTTTTATATAACACAATATTTCACAATATATATATATATATACTAAAAATAATTGCATAGTGAAATAAATGGAAGATATTTGGATACCAAGAAGTGACTTGCTTCATTTTTTCTGTACTATGTATCATGAATTCCACCTAATTTGATCCCAGAACTTTTCCTCATCTGTCGTCCTGTCATCTTTAGGGACTCATATATTATGGAAAACATTTTAAAATATGTTGAATTTTCTGGCCAGGTGACATGCCATATCTTGTATTAATATCGACAGCCAGTGCTTACTGTGTGTCAGCCCCTGTTGTAATACTTTATATGCATTAACTCATTTACTTCTTTCAACCCCAGAAGTACAATTATTATCCCTTCACTACAGTACAGAAAACAGATATGAAGAGGTAAGGAAACTTGCACACCAGAATACAGCTGATAACAGTGGAACAAAATTCATTTAGAGTACTTCAATCTCCAGTGTCTGGTACATCAAGCCAGGAAATTGTTCCCCATGATTGTCCCCAAAGTTGACCTCTGATGCTGAAAAGTAAGTTCAACCCTGCAGAATATAAATCCTTTAAATATTTGAAAACAACATCCTATCTTGGAGACCACTTCTCTCTGAATATCCAACCAGTCTTCAAATGATCAAGTGTCAAATTCTTTCACTTTCTTAATGAATGGCCTCTCAAGCACAGACTGGATTCTATACCCTTGTTAAGTTTAAATTCCAGAAGTGATCCATCCAGCTTGATGTGATTCAATTAACACTGAGAACATTATATTATCCGCTCACTCTGGAAACTCCTTAGGCTTGAAGGTTTTATCTGTGTGTATGTCTGTTTATAGTATACATGTCGAGTTACTAGCCCATGTTTACCTAAATAACAAGTAAACCCATGCTCAGAAAAACATAAGTTTGAGAAATATTTCATGAGATCCTTTCACAAGGGACAAAAATAATGGGTAGAAACTGCATTCATATAACTGTTCCCCCACATAGTCATTGGCTCATTAGCAGCATGTAAGTCTCCCAATGGCTGTGTCCTGCCACACATCTTCACAGTCATCCCTTCTTCAGGCAATTGGCAGGTGGAACCAGTCCTTTCTATAGGAGAGCATGGGAATCCCTAGGCACGGCCCAGTATGTATGTTATAGGCCAAGAGCTGCTTCTGTCACTGCCTTCATATTGCAAGTAGTATGGAAGAGGAGATGGGAGAAAGGAAGAAATGGTTTTTAAAATTAAGAGTTAAATTACACAGACATAGGGAACATTGTGTATAGCTAACTGGAAACATGAAAGCATAATTCTCTTTGTCCACTGGAAGTCCCCCGTTCAGGAAAGCAGGTTGTGAGCAGTCCATCACCTGGAAATGGTCAGCCTCTGATTGAATGAGAATTTTCTCACTTAACAGGTGGAGAATGAATGTCTTAGCTAACATTTTTCCTCTCATTATTAATTATACTAGAGAAAGGAGCATTATGACCAGTGTCCATGAAATTTGATCAGTAAAGATTTGCAGTAAAGATGGAAGATTGATGTATGACATCACACAGCTGCCACACAGGCCAGGGGGCCAGCAGCTGTTTGCAAGGATTTGAGAGAGTAGGAGGAAGATCCAGGAAGGGGAGTTCAGAAAAAGGTCTGGAAGAAGAGAGATAAGGAGAATCATGTTAACAGTTTTGATTTTCCCTCCCCCTTTTCTGTCATCTTAGATAAGAACACATTAATCCTCTGAGTTGAGGCTATAGCCAACAGGTGGTAAGGCCTATTCTTGCAGAGAAGCAGCTGCTAAGACTGAAGGAGGTACTGGGGGAAAAGGAGCTTCAGGTGGAAAGCTACACAGAGCAATAAGCCTTCACCCTGAAGAAACACTCACTCTACTCCCACAACTCAAAAAGCAGACCATGATCCTTTGTCATGGTCGCACATTTAGGACGTTCCCTAGGACAACAGTGCTAAATGAGTCATTCAGGGACCAGCTGCACTCAAATCCCTTGACCTTCCGGTTAACCACATGGAGTTCTCTGGAATCTGAATCACTGAAGATGGACTATTCTACCTCTTCAGTTACTTCCTCTCACATCATCTTACTGTTTTCTTTATCATTAACTCTGAAATGGTATCATATATTTACTGATTGTCTGTCATCCTCATGCTAATACTCTATTCCAGTAAAGCAGGGGACATGTGCTCAGAAGAGTATCTAACATGTGTGAGGGCTTAATGAATATTTGTTTAAGGAAGGAAGAAAGGAAGAAGTGAATGAAGGAAGAAAGGAAAGAAGGAAGAGAGGGAAGGAAGAAGGAAGGAAGAGAGGGAAGGAAGAAGGAAAGAAGGGAGGAAGGAAGGAAGAAAGAAAGGGAGGCAGAAAAAGGAAGGAAGGAAGGAAGGAAGGAAGGAAGGAAGGAAGGAAGGAAGGAAGGAAGGAAGGGAGGGAGGAAGGAAGACATCTAGGATCTTCAGGCAGTATGCAACAGGTAGCAGGCAAAAGAAAAGATTGCTCATCACTGGGTTTTACAAACCCCATGAAATAACAAGGACTTTAAATCAGCATAAACCCTCTTGCAACCACTGCACATATTAACACATACAACAGACTCCCAAATAGAAGCAATTCACCACAACCACATGCAAAGACCCTTCCAGCACCCACACTGAGTCCATGCATACCCCTTTGTATCACCTTTAATGTACACCTGACAGTATTCTTAATTTTTCCCTAAGACATCAATATGAGACCAGCATTGCTCTTCATAGAGTCACAGATATTAAAGTCCTAAAATTAATGCAACTTGATATGGGCCATTTAAGCTATCACCAACAGAAAGGAGAAAAAAGCTAGGACCTGGCCTTTCCTGCCTTATAAACCAACTATCTTCCAACCCAACCACTTCCTACATTTTGTTTTGACACTTATCCTTGAGGCACTACATGTTCTTTACTGCTTATTTTTGTGACTATCAAAAAATAGGGAGAATGTTTGCCCTGTACCACTGTGAGTGATTATACCTAATCTTGTTACTTTTATGTTAATATATCTGTTAATATTAGTAATACTAAGAAGATGATGAGAGTTCCCCAAATATAGCATATTAAAACTCAAGAGTCTCACTGTTTTATAATCCTGTTATACTATATCAGTCTTTAAAATACTCCTATGTAAAAAACATAGTATGCTCATGTTTTTAGAGTTCTCTGTGACTTGTGAGGTGTGAGGATCATGTCTTCTAAAGAATCTCATGACCTAAGTTCCCCTCCATGTTGCAGATGAGACAACCAAGATCCAGAAACTTTACATGACATGAGAAGCAATATAAATACTGTCTTAGTTACTTTCTCATTGCTGGAACAAAATACCTGACAGAAGCCACTTAGGGAAGGAAAGGTTTATTTTTAGCTAACAGTTTCCAGGGGAAGTCCATCAAGGTGGGGCTGGCAGGGAAGAGGCATGGAACATGGCAAGAACAGAAAGTAGACAGAGAGAGAACATGAACAGTGAGCAGGACTGGACTATAATACCTCAATGCCCATCCCCAGAGACACTCTTCCTCCAGCAAGTCTCCACTTCCTTAAGGTCTCACAACCTTCTTGAACAGCACCACCAACTGAGGATTAAGTATTGAAGCATGTGAGTCTAAGGGGACATTTTACATACAAACCACTTCAGCCACTATTCCTAATTTTTATTTGCAGTACTATTCACAGGGACCCCAACGTAACAGTTTTCATAGATACCCCAGTGCAACAGTTTCATAGACACCCCAGTGCAACAGTTTCAGAGACCCCAGTTCAACAGTTTTCATAGATACCCCAGTGCAAGAGTTTCATAGATACCCCAGTGCAACAGTTTTGAGCACCATGACAGGGCTTTGGGTGGCTTTGCTTGGTATTGTCTTATTCAATATTGTCTGACTAGACTCTGAATCTGTACACCCCAAGGCTTTATGTGTTCTGGAGTCACCACACTATGTGTTTTTTATCCTCTGGGCAGTGATGTCCATGCAGAAGCATGATCGTGTCACCATGAACTCACAGGGGACTGAAGAAGATCTGACCAGGATGCATGTGTGTACCTGTAGTTTCTCTGAAAAAGCTGCAAGAAAGCCTTCCTATTTCTAGTGGGTGATGCTAATCCCAATAATCAGGATCTGGGCTGGCCTCTCCCACAACAGCCCTAAAAGCTCTCTCCATACAACTGTCAACCCCATGAGCACTCACCAGGACAGTGTAAAGAATCACTGTGAGTAGGTTTTCTCTTCTCATTTACTAAAAGAAAAAGATTAACAAGCATTACCTGAAGCAGGAGGAGTAACTTCAGAGTTCTTATGTTCTGGGGGTGGCATTATTTTTCTGTTGGCTGGAATGTTTTTAGCATCCACACAAGGGTTGGGTTCTCATAGTTTGTGTTTAATGTATCTGTTCTCAAAACATTTCTGAGAGCTAAGCAGAATCCAAAAATTTTGTCCCTTTTCACTGCTAAAATAAGAACACCAGCTGGGTGTGGTAGCTCATGCCTTTAATCTCAGCACCCGGGAGGCAGAGGTAGGAGGACTGCCATAAGTTCGAGGCCACCCTGAGACTACATAGTTAATTCCAGGTCAGCCTTAGCTAGAGTGAGACCTTACCTTGAAAACACCAAAAAAAAAAAAAAAAAAAATGCCTTTTCCCTTTTTCCTCTCAGAAAAATTCCTGTTCATTCCTTAAAATTCAACTATTTGGTAAGTAAATGTAGAATGGATTGTAAGTTCAAGAAGGAATGATTCTCCTTTTCAGTGTGTGGCTCAGTGACAGTCCTGTCCTTTCTAACCAGCTGCTTTACAAATTCATTTCCTCAAATCATGCCTCTTTCCATAGCAGGGACAGGTGTTTGCTGCCTCTAGACCTTTTGCCAGCAGGCTGCAACTCTTACCCCCCAATTCCAGGTTTCAAGCCTGGTACATCAAAGATGCTGAGACAATAGGGTAGGAGGGGCAGGAGGAAAGCTAAATAGCTTACCCAAAGTCACTTAGCAATTTGGACTGAAAGTCTGAATTGAGTACAGTGCTCAATTCTAAACTATGCTTTCATCTCTGCCATCATGCTTTTTTGATGGTCCACAGAGTGACACATATTTTTAAGAATCATTTACTACTAAAGAAATGAAGAACATGGTGCCCAGGCCAGTTCATTCTTAAGTATGATTAGACGATGGCTTATGGGCTCCATCTAAGCTTTAAATCAGGATCATTTTAGGGTCTAATGGAAATTACATGGTGGCTTTGGCTTCACAGGGAAGAGAACTCAGGGCTAATCAGCTTTGGGAATGCCACCATCTGAGATGTCAAGGCAAAACAGAGGAATGCAATCAATTGCAAGTCTCCTGTCAAGAATGTTCCAAAGCTGTGATGCTGCTGAGAGGAGATGGGGCTGGAATCCTATCCATGGCTTAACTTCTTTGCAAGGTCCACAGCTGTTGCTGCAAGGAAGCTCAGGATCAAATCCTCTCTTCTTATTTTCAGCTTTTTCCTGACCTTGATAGAGATTGGTTTTGAGCCTCTTACTATCTGTGCCCAATGCAAATGGTTATTTCATCACAGTGTTGGGTCTTGTCTTTGTTTTGTTTTTCTTTATATGCCCAGAAGAGTACAGTGGCTTCAATGTGGCACTTGCTTAATAAGCATCAATTAATTACATGTACCACCAAAAGCTGAGTTTTTGGACAAATGAGCTCTCTGCATAACTTCTTCAACCATTATTCTCCTTGGCCTTTTATCTAGAATATAAAAACATAAAGGAGAAAAGTAATATATTTAGCCTCTGATGGTCTACATGAATTTTTTTCAGTCAAACATTGGTGACCAAAGCAACCCTTTTCAAAAGTTTTTCCCCCTGCTGTAATGATAGCCAATCCCTGAATAATGAATGACTTGCCACACATTTGCAAGGGCTTCTGCCTTTGAAATAGCAACACTGACTAATGCGTAACAGAACAGTAGAGTGTATGTACTTTGCCAGAAATTAGGCTCATGGGGTAAAATCTGGAGAGTTATTGGCTTAAGTGGTGTTAAGCAATGCCTGTGATTGGAAAATAAAATGAAATAGAATCCTTGCATAGAATCTAGAATAGCCAGGCCTTGTCCTAAAATAAACAGGCCAAAAAAGCATGGGTGGCAGTGCCTTAATGCACAAACCTGTTCCACCCTCCTTACTTCAATTGGCTTTCCAAACATCTGTCTCAGCCTCCTATTGGCCTTAGACCCCAGCATGCCTCTAGACTTTCTACTCTCACCATTAATCCATCAGCTGAACTTCTTTTAAAACTTAGTAAAGTAGTAAAAAAAAAAAATCTCTGGTTCATAATAAAATTATTTTGCTTTATTTATTACTTATTATTTATTAATTATCAGTTTTGCTGTATGAACAACTCACATGATGGTCCCATAACCCTCATGTTATCTGCTCTTATCCCCTCTTCCCTTCTCCCAACAAAATGGAACTTTTGTGCTTTTGATTATTCTTTGTTATTAAAGAATTTTTACCAACCTTATAAATTTAGTAATTGGGTCATATTTTCATTGTGAAAATTACTTTTATTACAAAGCAAACTGTTCTTACTTTCATTTTTACTAACAATATGAGTTGCATATCTTGCCTTGATATATGGAACAAAAGAAATGATTGGTTTTACTTTGTTTCTCTGAGTACTCTAATCACTGTAATGATTACCAATACTTTCCTGGACTTAAAGCAGTAGAAACTTGAACAAAAAGGATATATCCCTTAAAAACACATCACCCAAATAATTAATAATATTAAATCTTATGTTAATGCAGCATTTTATAACTTACAAATCATTCATTTTGTCAGTTGATCTGCATAGTAATCATGATTTATAGTTTAGTTTTCCCACATAAGGTAAGGTAACTTAAGAGGGTACAAGGTCTCAGCATTCATTACCATCAATGTGTTCAAAGTGAGTGGGCAGTAGCTGGACATGGTGGTGCACGTCTTTAATCCTAGCACTCAGGAGGCAGAGACAGGAGGATTGCCATGAGTTTGAGGCCAAACTGAGATGACATAGTGAGTTTCATGTCAGCCTGGGGTAAAGCAAAACCCTACCTTGAAAAAAAAAGTGAGTGAGTAGTAAGAAGAAAAGGACTGTCTCCATGAGACAGTAGCTTGCAGTCCTTAGTAGCAGCCATATATATGAGCTCAAAAAGAACATAGTAGTGTAGGGGAAAACATTTCTGGAAAAGTTTGTGCCCAGGTAATGATTGGCTTTTAGATCTGACCTCAAAGGCAATAGAGAACCAGTATTCAATGCCTGGTTTTCATCATGTCTCAAGTCTGAGAACAACCACAGGGCTCTGACTTTCTTCCTCTAGGTTTAATGTTGTGCAAATATTCATTTAAAACTGCCACCTCCTTCTCACAGAGCCTCACAGATGAAGTGAAAACTGAAGACTTCAGCCACTTGCGATTAAAGGCTCCTTACTGCCTTTTACAAGGATTGGGTGATTAACATTCACAGTCCTGGCCTGTTTCCAAGAGGGAGGAAAGAACTGTGCCTCCTCCTTACCTGCTTGCCCTTCAGATCCCACTGGGGCTGCTACACAGAAACACCAGGCAGGGCCTTAGGCCCTGACAGGTCAGACAGGGTAGACTTGCCATGAAAAACCTATTCTCACTATGTTTAATTGAGGACATCTGAGGACCACCTGGCAGCCAGAAACCAAATTTACTCTCTCTTCAAATGAGGGAGTACCAAGAATTAAGCATAATTTACTTCACACAGTTTCAACTTCCCTTGCCTGAGCTGTTTGTAAAACCAACTCTTCTCTCCTTACTGTAATAGATAATGTTCATGGGCAGTGGGCAGATACGTATTTCAAAACACCTGACAGAAGACCTGTCTACTGGAGTTGCTTGATCCTATCTGCTGAAGAGCTGTTCACGCTAAAATATCACATGCATATTTTAACCTCCTTGAACAAATATATCCACCAGGAAATCATCTATGTGAACAGTAATACTAATACCAAAATTAAATAGCTTACAAAATAAACAATTTAATGACCCTTAAGATACTGTTGCATGTATGAGGAAGGGGTGAGATGAATCATCACTGAATGCATGGAAAACAGGGGAGAGGAGTTATCACTGAATGTATGGAGAAGGAGGGAGAGGAGTTATCACTGCACGCATGGATGAGGGGGAGAGGAGTTATCATGACACACATGGAGAAGGAGGGAGAGGAGTTATTACTGCATGCATGGAGAAGGAGAGAGAGGAGTTATCATGGCACGCATGGAGAAGGAGGGAGAGCAGTTATCATTACATACCTGAACAGGGAGTAAGGGAGTTCTTGCTGCATGTATGCAGAAGTGTGCTAGAATAAATGACCGTGAAGTGTTCATCATTAAGTGAAACATCTCTATCACACCCTCCAAGGCTCAAGGACTATTGTGGGAGGTAGAAGAAAGTGTGTAAAAACCAAAAGAAAGGGAAGAGTGCTTTCCAAAAACCTTTCAGACACAAAGTGGTTGTGGCATTCTAAACCTCACAGTGGCTGACGCTACTACCTACACAACACCTGCATAAGGGGATCAAAAATTGATATGAAAATAGAAAAAATGGGCTGGCAAGATTGCCCATTGCTTAAGTCATTTGCCTGAAGAGCCTAATGACCCTGGTTCAATTCTCTAGTACCCATATAAAGCCAGATGCACAAAGTGGTGCGTTCATCTGCAGTTTGTTTACAGTGCCTAGCGGACCTGATGCACCCATTTTCTCTCTCTCTTTCTCTCCCTCTCCCTCTTTCTTTTTTCTCTCTCCCCTCTCTCTCTTTCCTTGCAAATAAACAAATATTTTTAAAAAGAGAAGAAAGACTAGTTTGAATGCAGAAAGGATTCAGTGGAGAAAGGAATAAGAGAGGGTAATAGAAGAGGGTGGTGTGAGGGAATTATCATGGTATAGTGTGTATATCTATGGAAATTATTAATAAAATTTTAATTAAACTAAAATTTTTAAAAATCAAGTATTAGGTCTGAAGAGATGGTGTAGTGGTTAAGGCACTTGCCTGTGAAACCTAAAAACTCATGTTCGATTTTTCAGATCTCATGTAATGGCAAGTGCACAAGTTCGCACATGGAGACAAGGTGGCACACACATCTGTAGTTGGATTACAGTAGCTGGAGGCTTGATGCACCACTTTTCCCTCTCTCCCTCTCCCCCCTCTCTCTCTCTCTCTCTCTCTCTCTCTCTCTCTCTCTCTCTCTCTCACACACACACACACACGGCCAATCTGTTGGGCTTGCCTCAAAAAAATCAAGTATTATATTTTTAACAAGCCAAGTTGAAAGTGCATATTGACATCTAAGTAGAACAATTCAGAGGAAAGTGTAGGTCAGAACTTCAAATCTGGAAGTCAGCAGCACAGCAAAGGCTTTTGGACACATTGCATTAAAATGAGATTGCCCAGGAGCAAGTCAGAGAAGTCTAAAGACCCTAAGGTCCCAGGATAAAAAAAGGTACCAAAATGAGAGAAGAAAGAAGCAAAAATGACATAAAAGGAATTTCCAGACAAATATCAGAGTATCCAGACCAAAATCACAATGAAGACTAAGAATAATCAACCTATCTTGGCAATGTGAGATCTCTGCTGAATTGTGAAAAGGGTTGTTTGATTGGACAGTGGGGCTGAAAACCATAATGGAGATGGAAACAGGAGAGTGAGTAGAGACAACCCTTATGAGGAGTGTTTCTATGAAGAGAAGCAAAGTAGGATGGCAGCATGAGATCCTGGAAGGGTATTTTTTTAACAACAGAATATAAGACAGTTCTTTTGTGTGCTGCTGTGACCAGTTCAATAGTAAGAAACATTGGATGATGTAGGGAAATGATGAAGGATTTAAGGAGCAATGCTGTATTCTATAACAAAGTACCTCAAAAGCAATAGCCAACACAGCAGAACTTCATTTCCTTGCAGGTAGAGGCCTGAAGTCGAAGATCAACTGTTACCACAGTTGGTTTCTTTTGTGGCCCTTCTTCTTGGCATGTAAACATGTCTTTTTCTTTGGCCTTCATTCTTTCCTTTATGCATATCTGTGTCTTTATCTCCTTTTCTCTTTTCTTTTTAGTATATTTTATTTACTTATTTTCATGTTGTATACGGGTTAGCTAAGGACTATTACCACTGAAAATGAATGCCAGATGCTTGTGCCACTTTTTTCATCTGATTTTATGTAGGTGCTGGAGAATTGATATAGGTGAACAGATTTTGCAAGAGCCACTGAACCATCTTCCCAGCCCCAGCTCCTTTTCTTTCTTTTTTTTTCTTTAATTGACAACTTCTATACTTACAGACAATAAACCATGATATTTCCCTCCCCCCATTCCCCTTCAGAACTCCATTCTCCATCATATCCCCTCCCTCTCTCCATGAGTCTCTCTTTTAATTTGATGTCATCATCTTTTTCTCCTATTATGAGGGTCTTGCGAAGGTATTTATAGGCACTGCAAGGTCATGGATATCAAGGCCAAATTCTGGCTGGACAGTTGCATTGTAAGGAGTCCTACCCTTCCTTTGGCTCTTACATTCTTTCCGCCCCCTCTTCCGCAATGGACCCTGAGCCTTGGAGGGTGTGACAGAGATGTTTCAGTGCTGGACACTCCTCCATCCCTTATTCTCAGCACTATGTTGCCTTTTGGGTCATCCCAGTGGTCATCACCATCTGAAAAGAGAAGCTTCTCTAACTAGAAGTGAGAGTAGCATTAATATGTGAATTTGAACATTAAGTGTACTGCTTTCAGGGCAGTTTGGTGGGAATACTATATACATTTAGCCAGACAAGAGCAGGCTTTATATCCCTAAGGCTCATGACCTCCCCTGCCATAGACTTTTGATTAGTTTTTTCAGTACCAGGCATGTACTCCTTCCCATAGAGAGGGCCTTCAGTCTAATTAGGGAGCAGTTGGTTTCCCCAAGAGCAGACATGCCACTACTGCACCCATTCAGTCATTGGGCCTGTATGGCCAAACTTGAATTTTCCAGTGTCCACTGTTTTCACTGCTGATGACTTCTGTCTCCCATATGGCTGCATACAGTGCAATTTTTTCCAGCTTTCAGTTGGCTGGTCTACAGGGAGAAGGTTTTCTGCTCAGCACCAGCTTGCTTTCTCAGTGACCTTGCCTCTCAGGCAAGAAATGTCTTCAGCAATAGGATCTTGCCATCTGTTTCTCAAGGTAAATCAAGGGTCTTGGTAATACCCTTTAATGTTTTGGAGGCTACAGGGACCTCCTTGGTCAAAACTCACTGGAAAGTATCCCATCCCAGGCACTGAAAATTTTCTGGTAACATTCTATAGCTTCTGGATGTGCCATTATTCAAAAACGTAGGTTTACATAAGTCTTATTTAGACTAGCCTCCTTTTCTTATAAGGATACAAAGTACTCTGCCTTGCCCTTCCCAGGGACCTCATTTAACCTTAATTTCTTTTTAAAGACTCTATCTCTTGAGCTGGGGAGATGGCTCAGAAGTTAATGGCACTTTCTTGCAAAGCCTGCTGACCTGGGTTTGATTTCCCAGTGTCCAAGTAAAACCAGATGCACAAAGTGACACATGCATCTAGAATTCATATATAAGAGGTCCTGGTGTGCCCATTATCCCTCTTTCCCTTTCTCTCTCTCCTCCTTTTCTCTCCTTGCAAATAAGTCAAATCAAAATATACATTTTTAAAGACCATACCTTTTAATACAGTCCTATTCTAAAATACTAGGCATTAGGATATCAAAGTATCAATCTGGGGAAAAGACAATTCAGCCCTTAGCAGATGCCCTCACTTAGGGATGAGGGAAAGAGCACCAGTGCATCTAGGTAGGATATTAGAACATATCTATAATAAGAGGACAGAAAGAAAATATGGGGATGGCTTTATAAGTTTTCTTGGGAGAACATATCTGAGGATAGCCAGGCAGATATCTGACAGATTTTGGAAGACATGCCAAAGATTTCAGGAGAAAGACTAAGAGAGCACAAATCATCTGAGAAAGAGGTAGAGTGACTGGTGAAATGAAGTACAGGAGAACTTCTGGGCAGTACCAGGGCCCACCTTCAGTCAGTAGTCATGACTTGAACATAACAACAACCAATAGGAATAATGTCTTTTTTCTCCAGTTATGTTCAGCTACTTGGGGGTCATGAAGTAAGTCCAGACAGGATTAAACTACAGTTGTAATCTTGCTACATGAGTGTTATGGAAAGAAAGAGATAAATGAATTGTGTGAGTATACAAGATTATGACTATAATGGTAAACCATGGTGTTATAGTCAGGTTCACATTTGCTGTCAGAAGACACCCAACCAAAAACAGCTTCTGGGGAAAAAAAAAAAAAAACATTTATTTTGGCTTACAGACTTGAGGGGAAGCTCCATGATGGCAGAGGAAAATGATGGCATGAGCAGAGGGTGGACATCACCTCCTGGCCAATATCAGGTTGACAATAGCAGTAGAAGAGTGTGCCAAACACTGGCAAGAAGAAGCTGGATATAACACCCAAAAGCCCACCCCCAACAATACACTGCCTCCAGGAGGCTTTAATTCCCAAATTGCCATCAGCTGGGGACGTAGCATTTAAAACACCTAAGTTTATGGGTGACACTTGCATCCAACCACCACACATGGTATCAAAACCAGGAGGAAGAATAGGATCAATGGACCACAATTTCCAAGGAGATGGGGGGAACTGTTGGCAAAAGAACTACAGAGAATGGGTTAAACAATGGGTAGCACTAGTCATGAAGAGAATCAATTATAATGGGGCCTCAGACATCACTGAGTATGGAACAAGGTAGGAGCTTATAGGAGAAGTTGAAGATCAGATTGGTCAAAGCACAAATTTTATCTAAGGATTTGAAGATGTCACGACTTATTTCAAGTGTTGTTTTAAAGAGTGGGGTATCAGCAAGTGGCTAAAATATTCAAAGGATAAGACAGAGTGACCTAGAAGTCTATAGCTGACTATAAGGGGAAAGGGGAGCAGACACTGAGCCTGAAAGCATAAGCTTAGGGCAAGCTAGATATAGTGGGGGCTGTGAGAATCCCCTATTTCTGATGTAGGAGAAAAACAGAAAACACAATATTTTAAAGAGACAGAGAGTAGCTGCTCCACAGGAAGAACACTCTCCTTTACTGATAGTTTGAGAAGCAAAGGTTGAATTATCTGCATTCCTGGCACCCTTTTCCCTAGGAAATGCACCCTTGAGGAATGCTGTGATCTGTGAATCCCAACTCCTCTTCACATGGTGGGGGGTAATAAGAGGATGGAGAATGGGGTGGGAGTGACTATGAAAAGTAAGGGGGCACTGCAGGTACAGGTTAGAAAAGAAACACAGCCTGAAGACACTACAGACAGAATAGCCTAAGGAATAGCCAGACTGTAAATAAGGTAAGAAAGGCGGGGGGCAGGGGGGGTTGAGGATTAGAGAGTTTTGTTGCAGCTGTGAGACCCAAAGTATAGAGTGAGTATGTTGGGGTAAAAGAAGGCTGTCCAACTTAGGTCAGTTTAAGAGAGCTGGCGACAAGGAACAACCAGGACTCAGTCTTTCTGTGTGACTGAGATTCCAAAATGGAAGGAGAGGATGGAATGCAGCAGTCTCTGCTACAGGCAAGAAAAGTGTGGAAGGAGGGAGCCTGCTTAAGCAGGCAGAGGAGGGTCATGCTGGCCATTCCCCTGAAAGCATGGCCAACTATGGAAACAGTGGTGCCAGAGTCAGGTGATACATGCCAGGTGCTGGAAATACAGAGGTGTGCTGCTATCAGGAGCCAGGGAGTCATGGGGGAAACATTTAGGAACCAGTCATTTCCATCCTTGTGGAAGACTGCACATTCATCCCACTGAATGATCTGCAAGCCTCCAGAGCATAGATAATAGGTCCAGTGTTGGATATGTCTATGTGGAGGTGACTGTATAGTGGTGGCACTTTTTGATGTGGCTTATAAGCTCAACCTGATTAATGCCTCCTTACTTGATATCCATGTAAACATTATGACAGACTGACAAGAAGTTATAGTCAGCATGAGCCAGTGGGCACTTAGGATAATGTAGTGTAAAAACATGAAATTTATGGTGAAAAGTACTGAATTCAAGGTCAGGCCTCAGACCTTTCTTTCTACCAGTGAGACATTTGGCAGGCTACTTTAAAACATTCTCCACCAGAGTACCATTCTAGAAAGTGGATTTAATTGTTACATCATGACAGCATAGCTTTGGGGTTAAACAACATAATGGGCATTAAAGTGCTGAATGTTATGACTTACTACTAATATTATATTGTGAAACAATGAGCTTTTAATTTAGAAATTGCATATAATTTCTGAGACCATAATCCTCACTCTGCCTGACCTGGGTCCCTATTGCTAAACTGTCACTTTACTCTAAGTCGCCTGGCTGGGGATACTGCCAAAGCTGTCAGATTGGCTTCTGTCTGAGACAGGGCATCATGAAGCTGCACATTAGCCTTCACTTACTAAGGCAAGAATTGAAGTCACTCTTGCACAAAAGCTTCCATGAGCAGTCTCCCTTAGACCCTTGCCTCTCATCTTCCTGCTTCAGATAATAAATGGATCATATTTTTATTTATTTATATTTTATTGATACTTTTAAAAATAACGTCCAATCAAATGTTTCCTCTCCCTTGAATATCTTTAGTAGAACTACTTTGCACTTTGTGTATGTGTGTATTCATAGGAAACACAAAGTACTGTGCAAGTTGCCTTCATAGTACTTGAATCTCACAGATGATAGCATCTCTTAAGGAAGCAATTCTCTGGTAAATATATGCTAGGAATGCTGATAATTCAACATTTGTCTTAAATTACCACCAAAGAACGATGGGTCAATTCCTTTGAAAACTGATATGGCTACTATCCCTCTTTTACTTCCTTGCTTCATATCCTTCTCTTGTGTGTAGTAATGCAGGGTTGCATACATTTGGACATGAAGACTTCAATTCTCTTATGTTGTTTGACGGAACAAGGCTTTCTCTCTGTGGCTATATCCTACAAAGTTCTCTAGTCTCAACAGCCTCCTAAAAAATGACTGGGAGCAAAAAGAGACTGATTAATACTTTGGAAACATTAGCAAATACTTTTGGAATTTCATCCACTTTAAATGTTGGTCTATCAATAAAGAATTTGTCTTGTTTCTCATCTCCTTGAAGAAAGGAACGTAAATCCATAGAGCCCCAAATGGAGCCAATCAAGGGTCATTACAAGAGCTTGATTCCTATAGATTCAAGAATGTTCTGTTGAGCAAATGTCTCTGATCTGAGGCTTGGAGCCTTTAGGGTAAATGCCCAATAAGGGAATAACTGGATCCATTGGTAGGTCTATGGTCATCCTTTTCAGGAGTCTCCATATAGCTGTCCATAATGGTTGAACCATTTTACATTCCCACCAGCAGTGAAAACTTGTTCCTATTTCTCCACAACCTCGCCAGCATTTGTTTTCATTGTGTTTTTTAATGTTAGCCATCTTTACTGGGGTAAGGTGGAATCTCATAGTTGTTTTAATTTGCATTTCCCTGATGACTAGGGATGTTGAACATTTTCTTAAATGTGTGTTTGCTATTTGTATTTCTTCCTCTGAGAACTCCCTGTGCAGTTCTCTGCCCCACTTTGTGAGTGGGTTGTTTGGTGATTTATTGTTTAGGTTTTGGAGTTCTTTGTAGATTTTAGAAATCAGGCCTCTGTCAGCTGTATAGCTGGTGAAAATTTTCTCCCATTCTGTGGGTAATCTGCTGGCTTTGGTTATAGTATTTTTGTCAGTGAAAAAGCTTTTCAGCTTCATGAGATCCCAATAGTTGAGTGATTGTTTAATTTGCTGAGCTGCTGGGGTTTTGTTCAGGAAATCTTTTCCCACTCCTATATCGTGGAAGGTTCGTCCTATTTTTTCTTCCAGTAATAGCAGAGTTTCTGGTTTTATATTAAGGTCTTTGATCCATTTGGACTTAATTTTTGTGCATGGAGAGATGTGTGGGTCAACCATGTTTATAGCTACTCAATTCATAATAGCAAAGAGCTGGAATCAACCCAGGTATCCATCACTAGAAGAATGGATAACAAAGATGTGGTATATCTATACTATGGAATTCTACGTAGAAGAAAGGAAAGATGAAATAAGGAAATATGAAAAAAAATGGTCAAACATGGAACAGATCATCCTCAGTGAGCTCACCCAAGCACAAAAAGATAATCGTCGCATGGTCTCATTTATCTGTCGCCCCCTAACCTCAATCCACGTGACATGTGGCCAAACCTAATAAACACTCTGAGGACCAGACAAGAAGGAGGGCGGGATGGAGGGAGGGTAAAGGTGGGAGGGAATAAGAGGGTAGGAGGGAGGACAAGGGGGGGGATACAAATTGGGACCCAAAAGGAAAAAATACTATAAAACCCTTTACTCTGAACAACAGGCTAAAACAGTGATCCTTCAGCAGGCCCGCAGAGGGAATACTCGAAACACAGGAACCTGGAGAGAACATGATGAAGGCCAACTTTAATCTTGTCCTGCTTCTCTTTCTCTTCTCTCTCTCTCTCTCTCCCTCTCTTCTCTATACTCACTTTCTCTTTTATATTATCTATTTTTTTCCTCCCTCACCTTCCTAGGTGCAGACTTATAACTCCCAGGGCCAGCATGGGGTTAACTTCCACAATGAGCTGTTGATCTGAAACACCTACAAGGTTTCCCAAAAAAGACAGACTTCGGTCAGAGTACTTGGTGACCCACCAAAGGTTAATGGTAAGACCCTACTGTTGAAGACAGCATACATGTGTGAGACCAAACACAGAGAGACCTGGCCAGAATCTGGAAGAAGGTCAGTCCCGAGACAGTTAGCTAGTCTAGTACCAGAGGGTGCTACATGAGTAACTGGGGAATATGTCCAACATTGGTCCAAACAACTTGCAGTCTAAGATACCCAGCAGGAAACAATCTGACGTAATGCTCATACAAGTGCAGTAGTGGCAAACAGCCATGGTGGGTAACCAACTGCTCTTGATTTGGCTAATAGATCCACTCAGTGGAATGGAACTCATTGCTGGAACTGGGAAATAAGTCAAAGCCATGTACAAAAAATGAGCTCAGTCTCCAAGATCAAGATGCCACCAAATGTGGGCTAGAAGAGAGCCAACGTATATAAAATTCCCTCCAAAACATATATGGTCATCCCTTCTATCTAGTACTAACTTCTCTCTCCGTAGGAGAATTTGCTTATCTTTTTTCAGGTGGACAACGAACCTGAAGGGAGGATCAGCTAACCACACCTCACCAGGGCCCCAGCTAAAACCATAGAACAATGCAGGGGAAGGGCAAGAATACAGCATTCAAGGCGATCACGACACCAGAAAAAGGCTGAAGGAGATAAACACAGAGAACATCCAACTCCAACTAAGCCAGATATCCAGAGACACAGAGGCTCCCAAAACCTCATCACTGAAGCAGAACTAAAATGACCCCAATGTGGCTCAGGGAAACTCGCGGAAGAGGGGGCGGAAAGATTGTTAGAGTCACAAGTTGGGGCATTATGCACAGAGACTGGGGCCTACACCCCAGAACTCTTGAGTAACCTCACAATGCATGACCCACATTCCCCATTGATGAGGGTCCCTTTGAAAGTGGGAGGACAGGGAGGAGGACAATGGAACCAATACTATGAATGTAAAATCAGAATAATATAAATAAAAAATATATATTTATATAAAAAATGTAATTTCTCTCTGCCTCACTAAAATATTCATCCTTGGCAATTAAAAAAAATGTTCTGTTGAGCAACTGTGACCTTGAGTAAATACATGACCATAGGCAGCTAAGTGAGCTGCAGGTGCACAAAATGCAGTTGTTTTCATCATGTTGGCCATTGTTCCCAAGATCAGGTCTTTTCTGAGACAAGTTCTCAGATATCCCAGGCTGGCCTTGACCTCCAGCTCAAGATCACCTGGAACTTCTGATCTTTCTACCTCCATCTCTCATATACTAGTATTACAGGAGTATGCCACCAGGCCCAGTTTTATGTGGGACTTGAGGATGGAGCCCAGGGATTCTTGCATGCAGGCAAGCACAGTTCCAATTGAACTATCAGTCAAGCTAGGGCTTTTTAAATAACACATTAAACCTACAAATATACAACCAAAACATATTTATTCCCTTGAACCCTGATAAACATTACAGTGAAGTAATCCCTCACTTGTGGTCATTTTGTGGATACTGTGCCCTTCTCTAGGTTTTACTAAGAGTATTAGAAGTGAGACTCATAGCTACAAGTCTTGACTGTTTAGCCACCAATAAAGACAGCTCATCTCTGCCCCATAATCAGCCAATCTCAGTCTCTCAGAGGCACTGTGTATGTCAAACAAATTTCCAGGGCAACAGTTCTGTGTGGACAGCCTGCTTTTGGCCTGATAGTATGGGCAGAATCCACCCTCTTGGATATAATGGGGACCATATCCTTTAAAACAACTAGTATAGGGCTGCCCCTTGGAGGCTTATGAAAGCTTTTTTTCTCTTAAAAGCAGGCAGAGGATCAAACTGGGGGCATTGGAGGCTACAGATGAAAGTTATCATCTGACCATTTAGTCCAACCCTTCACAAATGAGGCTGTTGAGGTTTTAACACAGGAAGGAAACCACACAGAAGCACTAAATTCCACCCAGCAGGACCATAAAAAAATCAGAAAAAAAAATCAGAAATATACTAGATGTTTTATGTATTTATTTATTTATTTGTTTTGAGAGAAAGAGGCAGACAGAGAGAGAAAGAGAATGGGCATACCAGGGCCTCTAGCCACTGCAAAAGAACTCCAGATGCATGCCCCCTTGTGCATCTGGCTTATGTGGGTCCTGGAGAGTCAAACCGGGATACTTTGGCTTTGCAGGCAAACGCCTTAACCCCTAAGCCATCTCTCCAGCCCCTGGATTTTTTAAACTGGAAGACAGAATGGCTTTAAGTCATCTGTCAATATCTACATTGATTAGAAAAATCATTCATGTTTTAATAGCATTTATTGAACCTCTAGTGCATATAAGATAATGAGTTTAAAATGTAATATATGCTTAGGAAAAAACCACTACATTTTGAGACCTTCTCTTGAGTGATGTTTTATCTTTTCTGAAAGATATAATAAAGGAAATGAAAATACAATAGTACTGGAGTCCAGAGATTCCAGTTCTCAATTGGTGAGTGGAAACCACAATAAGCATTAAAGTGAAAAAAAATAAAAGGTACTGGCTTGCAATTGGTGCATGTAAGATTCTTGACCCCCTGCAAAGGAAAAAAATAACTAGAGATTTGTTACCATTTCTAAGCAACAAGCATATTATCAAACAGGTTTGAAATGCTAAAATTAATTCTTTAAGATATGAGTTTCAAGGTCTTATTTTGTATTGACTAAGCTGAAAGTTGTCAAAACTCCTTTGAATGAAAAGATTTGAGGGTGAAAACCACACTACTTTCAGAGGGAGATTTTTCTTTCTCAGTGGAGCTAAGCATGATTTCTAAAATATCTGGCTGGATCTTAAAAGTCATCTGTGACAGGTGATAATAGATTACATATTGAATTTTTCCAGAAACTCTAATGCCATTGGCATATAGAGACAGTACCGACACAGCGTGCATGTGCACAGGACTGGAACACAAACACAGGGCTTCATAAATTAAACTTAATGTTTCATAGCTCTTCTTTAAACAAAGAAGGTGTAGAAATTATTTTAAGTTAAAATATGTTTCTGTGAAAAAAATTAAAAAGCAGTCCCTAAATTTCTGTGTGACAGGAAATCAAACTTAAGGAAAGTCATGTATAGTGCTAATTGAATATTAAGAGAACAATGTTTTGATATCAAAAGAGGAAAATTAAACATTGAAATTTCAACAAATTTCAAGCATGATGTGTACAAAAATACACTGACAATAATTATAACAATAACAATCATATACACACAAACCATGCACATGCTAGTGCACATATAGTATACCACAACATAGGGAAATTGTCAGTGGAAGGCTTCTCATTGGAAAAATTGATTTGTGCATTTCGTCCCCAACTCATATAGTCATTTGATTTGTATTTTATTAAATAGTTAAATTTCAGCTTGGCATAGTGGCTCACACCTTTAATTCCAACACTTGGGAGGCAGAGGTAGGAGAATCACTGTGAGTCCAAGGCCAGCCTGAGACTACATAGTGAATTCCAGGTCAGCCTTGGGCCAGAGTGTGACCCTACCTCAAAAAAAAAAATAAGTTAAATTTCCTCTATTACTAAGAACATATTCCTCCAATGTGCCTAAGGAGAAAAGAATTTGAAGAATGTCAATGATGTAGAATGAAAATTAAATGTTCACATTTAACACCATTGCAATTAATTTAACAGATCTTGAAATGCATCGGACCTCCTACAGCAAAAGTAACAGAACAACTGACACTGGCTCAGATTAGCATTATTTGTCTTATACAGTAAGTTTTGTTTTGTTTGCTGTTGACATTTCTCTTGGTCCTTTGGATGATATTTTCTTACTGGTCTTGTCCCCGTCATTTCATCCATAAGCAAACCATTGTCTTATCAGAGCACAGTCCCATGTTTGCAGTGACTTGTGGTTACTATGTGCACCTTTGTTCACTTTCTTTGTTTCAATCTCTGATCCAAAGCAGTTCTTATACTGAGAACCACTATTCACTAGAAGCTATAAAACCTATTTATTATGTCTGGGGTCAGCATTATTTTCTACAAGCTAGAAGAGAATAAAATTTAGCAATGTCTTAAAAGTATAAAAATAAGTAAGTCTTGCTTTATAAAACTTTTGCTTCATATACATGTATACGCATGTATACACATAGGCACATACATAGATTATAAATGAAAATGCATTTCTTATTGTGGGTGACAGTTCCACAAGCCTGGAAAACATTGTCAGTGGAAACAAGACTTTCCTTAACATTATATTCACACTTCATGTTTGCAAGTAATTTATTCTACATTTATAGCATTTCAAATATATAAATTATACTCATTCACAAATATTTGTTTCCTAATGCTATATATGCCATGAATTTTCAAATTCTCCTGCTTTCAAAAAGCTTTTTTTTTTTTTTTTCATTTTTCAAGGTAGGGTCTTGCTCTAGCTCTGGAAGTCACTATGTAGTGTCAGGGTGGCCTCGAACCTACGGTGATCCTCCTACCTCTGCTTCCCTAGTGCTGGAATTAAAGGCATGTGCCACCACTCCAGACAAGAGCTAAAAATTTTAAAACTAAGAATATATCCTTGAACTATTTGATTGCTTTCAAAATTCATTAGGTCTTTTCCCTGGCCCAAGTTCTGTCCACTTCCTGTTCACCCTTGTCCTTTCTTGGTCAGTATGGTTGAAAGTAAAAAAAAAAGGGGGGGGGCTGGAGAGATGGCTTAGCGGTTAAATGCTTGCCTATGAAGCCTAAGGACCCCGGTTCGAGGCTCGATTCGCCAGGACCCACATAAGCCAGATGCACAAGGGGGTGCATGCATCTGGAGTTTGTTTGCATTGGCTGGAGGCCCTGGCGTACCCATTCTCTCTCTCTGTCTCTCTCCCTGCCTATTTCTGTATCTCTCTCTCTCTCTCTCTCTCAAATAAATAAATAAATAATAAAATATTTTTTAAAAAAAGAGAGAAAGAAAAAGAAAAATTCTTTCACTGTCTACCCAGGTTCCCTGTTCTGCATCTACAGTACCAGTTACTGTGTAATTATCATTTCTTCCACTACTAAGATTTAAACTTATTGATAAATACAAAAATACCTTTAGTATTTAATATATTTTCATTCTCTTGCCTTCTAAGGAGAATCTATCTCTGTGCATTGCTGATAGTTGAGCTCTTATAGACCCACATAGATGTAGAATCTAAAAAGTAGAAAGCATAAACTCAGGCATGCTACATAAAAAAAATCATTATATGTTAAGAATAAAAGAACAAATCCAGAAAGTGGGAGAGGAGAGTGAAAAAGAGGGGTGGTAAACTACATAGGAGAGTTGGTTGGTCTAGAGTTTGGGACGAATTGAGAAAAAGAATTTTGGAGTTTTCTAAATGCTAAAGCCCCTATGGGTCAGGGAGATGACTCAGATAATAAAATGTTTCCACACAAATACAAGTACTTGAATACAAATGCCCAGAACTCACATAAAACCTGATGCTGTCACGCTAGCATATGTATACACACCTATGCTGAGAAGGGAATTGGAAGCAAGAGAATCACTCTGAAGCTCACAGACAATGCTAGACCCTGCCTCAAACAAACTGAAGGCAAGGACTGGCACTCAAGTTGTTATTTGGCCTCCACATACATACTACAGAACACATACCTGCACTCACATGAACACATACACCAAAAATGTTTTCTTATGTTTCAGTGCTTTATGAAGTCATTTTTGGGGAATTTAAGATACTTCACTGTGCCTCTAAGCACACAAGATTTACTTGGGCTGTGACTATATTTCACATTGCTTAGGTCTGTGCTTAGCATTCCCAGTTAGACTGTGACATTTGAAGCAGGCAATTTAGACTATTTTGCTGACTCACGACAGCTTCAAAGATGCACTCAAAAAAGTCTTCTTTTTCTTCTCTGCAACATAGGTTCAGTGCATCAGCTTGCCCACAATTAAAGGTTTTGACCTTTTGATGTCATTAAAATCATCAGGAACATATTTGTTGTTTAATATAACTAAATATTTGAGAAAGAATCTACAAATATCATCAATAAAAGTTTTAGAAAAGTGATATGCATCAGCTGACACATGTCCTTTCTTGACTTGAAATATGTTGAACAAAATGAATAGATTTATGAATAATACATTCTGTTATTATTCTGTCCAATTCTCTGACCTCAGGCTTGAAGACCAACCTCTTACATGATATCAAGCAGAAATATTCTGGGAATAAGGCCATTTCACTGTGACTCATTAAAACTTGCATATCATATGATCATTCTAACACTCCAGCTCAGTCCTATGCACAGATAGCTGTGTACACATAATGGTATGAAAAAGTGTCATTCAGTCATGGTATGTAACCTATGTGTTTCAGAACAATGACCTACCCAACATGCTCAGGGCTGTGTGAGAAATCTAAGAGATGCTTTATTGCTACATCACATCAAACCATTCTCCAATAAACAAACCAAATACTTGGTATTTCTGCATATAAACTTGTCTTTTATTGATGGGTTTTATCAGTATAAGCATTAACTAAATACATACATATCCTAAAAGTAATAAATATTATTGTAACTGTAAATGATAACAGCTTGGAAGATATCTTTTTATATGAGCTGACATGTCTGGACAATTAATTCCATCTCTGTGAGTTGTTTATATTATGTGGCACTAGCCGGTAACCAGGATAATAAGGGGCCTCTCTTTGATGTTCCTCAGTCTGCACATCTGCTGCAGCTCCCCCACCAGATGTTCTTATTTATTTATATTCTTTCCTTACATCTTGAGATACTTCTACCCTGGAGAAAGACATATTAGTACAATAAACTACATTACACAGAATGTCAAAAAGTTAGTGTGCTCACAATTAAATATAACTACCTCAACCAACAAAAGGGGTACAATTCTAGAATTTTCTTAAATACATGTATAAATAACATATATACATATTATATATTATATGTATTATATATGCATCTTGTACCTATCAATACTTATATTTGAATAATCTCTAAAATTATTTTTATAACAGATAAACTATTTTTATATATTGGGCATTAACTATGTGCCAGGTATGTGCCATATACTTGCAAAACACATGGCTGAATCCTCATGACTATGCATGAAACAAAGATCTTTATTAAGCACAATTTACAGATGAGGAGAGTTAAGTTCAGTCTTTGAGGTTATATACTTGGGAAGGGCAGAGTGGAAAATCAGGCCTTGGACTTCCTGTCTCTTCACTTCTGTACTTCTATCAAACACCAGTTCAACATCAAACAGAATAATTTCATATATAAAGCAGCCATGTATCATTAGACACAACTGATTAGAAAAAAAGTACCTTGCATCACATTCACATGTAAAGCTGTTCTGAGTTAATCTATAGGATCAAGGAACACAGGGGCTCATATTGGAGCCCTGACTGGCTGCTTCCCCAGGCTAGTCCTCAAGCAGGAAACACACACCGAAGGAACAAGTGATGTGTTGTCCTAGAACACCTATTTCCTCTCAATGATAAGTAATTTAAAATAATAATTTTTATTAAAACCAAATACAGCATGAAATTAATTTAAAAATTCAATGGGGGGCATGGGAAATGGTTCAGTGGATAAGGCATTTACCATGCAAGGCTAAGTGGTCAAGTTTAGAGCCTAAGCACCCACATAAAAAGGTACATGTGGTGGAAAATGTTTGTAACCCAGCAATGCCTGTGGTTGGAATGGAGACATGAGAGTCTGCTGGAAGCTGGAGGCCATCTAATCTGGAGAAAGGAATAGTGAACTGCATGGGACCCTCACCAACAAGGTAGAAGGTGAGGGCCAATACCCAAAAGTCTCGTGACCCCCACATGTGCAACATAGCACGTATACACCTGAACCCACACACATGAAAAAAATACACACATAACAAAATAAATTTCCTTGAATTTTAAAGTTAAAAGAGATTGTCAGATAAGGAATAGAAGAAACTGTAATATGACAAACTTGACAGATAAGGATATTGCAGCCCTGAGACAAGAGGAAACAAAACACCCAAACACATACAGAGAGAGAGAGAGAGACACAGAGAGAGATTCTGTTGGGTTTCTACATTTCACACTTTGTTCAGCTATGTTGTGATGCTTGCCTTTCACATTTAAAGTCAGACTATGAGATGCTCATTGGAACATGTATGTGTATTACTGAGGGTTTTTTACTAGAGGGTTTCACTGATGGCTATGGGATGTGTGTGACATTTTTGTTTTATGGACATTTCTTAGACTTAACCCAGAGAAAAGCTTGAGATCTAATAAGAATTCTGGAGTTCTGAAATTCATGTCATCAGCCCCACCCCATTTTAGAGCACGTAATTACCACAAGGCTGGAGCCATTGTTATCTTTGCAGCCATCGACATGTGAGATTTGGCCATTTTTCCTTAATAGTTGAATATGATTATTGCCTGAAATGGTGTTGTCGTAGCTCCATGTTACTGGGATGAATATTCAAACCAGGCATAGTTTAGGGGAGGAAATGATTTATCTTAAGCTTATATACCCAGGGTAAGTTCCATAATGGAAGAGGTTGGCCTTCCTTTGACAGATCCAGGCAGAGAGAAACCACCACCAGCAAGTACCACAAGCAAGTACAGCATCAGTAGCAAAACAACAGGGACCTAGGCAGAGCTCAGCATTCTCTGGATACTTTTAGGCTGGAAATCAGATCCACCTCCAAGCTCACCTTAGGGATAGACCCCAGGATCTGTCCCCAGTGACACCTCTTCCAGACAGGCAGCTGGAAATCCAAGTTATAGGATTTAATAAAACACCTGAGTCTATGGGGGGGGGCATACATTCAAACTACCACAAACAATATCTAGGGACCTAGTGATGAACCCCAAATTTCATATGACTTGATTTTGCAAGCCTATTTAAGAGCTATCTATAGGAAATCTGAGGTACAACAAGATGCCAAATTGTCACTCTTTCTTACATGGAGAACTCTATATCCACTGGACACATTTCTGCCCCCAAACTCTAGGTCCATTTCATGTTTTCCTACCTTTTCAGACTCTGGATGAAGAAATTTAATTTTATCTTGAAATTTTTCCAGCAATATTCACGAAGTCCTAAAAGAAGCTTTCATGTTGTTAATTCAACTTTTATCCATTGATTTTTTAAAATCTTTGAGACAGAGTCTTGCACTTCCCCTTAACAATTCAACCCCCACCTGCATCTAGTTGTGCATGCATTCCCTGTTTCAAATAATTCAATGGGACACTCCTCCTTAGAAACCCCTTGGCAACCCTCCTTTCTTGGTTAGTTGCCATTCAAACTCATCCTGGAAATAGAGGCAGGGGTCCATCAAGCCTCAGCTCGTTTTGGTTCCTGCTGAAGTTCCTGGGTTTGATCCCCAGCACCACAAAGTAATTATAGTACAAAAAAATGTTATGGATTCTTTTTAAATTATATATATATATATATATAAATTATTTTTTTTTTTTTGGTTTTTCAAAGTAGGGTCTTGCTCTAGCCCAGGATGAACTAGAATTCACTATGTAGTCTCAAGCTGGCCTTGAACTCACAGTGATCCTCCTACCTTTGCCTTCCAAGTACTGGCTCTATACTATATTTCTAGGGAAAAGGTTACTTTTTTATTTGGGTGTATATGTGTATGTGAGAGCACATTTCATGATGTGTGTGTGTGAAAGTCAGCTATTGATCTTTTAATCTTTTATCTATTGACCTTTTATCTATTTATCTATTGACCTTTTATCTGTATGAGTCAGGCTGTCATTATCCAACACTCCTGTGAGCTTCCAGCAGATTATTCTGTCCCTACCTCCCTTGTTGCTATAGGCATGCTGAATTACAGATGCCTACTGTATTTATCCAGCTTTTGTTTGGATGTTGGGGATCTAACGTGAAGTACTCACACTTGGGTGGTTAAGTAACTTATCTCTATGTAATTCATTTTAATGTGGTAGATCTTAATATTAACACTTCTGTTCTTAAGCTTTACCTTCCTCAAATGTGTCAGTGATTTTTCAAAATTTCACCTTAACATATTCACATTCAATATGAAGTGTCAATTAAAAATGAAATCTATTTTAAAATGAAAAAGAAAAAGAGATTGTCAGAAGTCTCCCTTCCTTGCTGCCAGGCATTTCCTCCCTGAGTACCAGGCACTTCCTGAGCGCAGGCATTTCCTCCAGGGTGCAGGTGTTTCCTCCCTAGGTACCAGGATTTCCTCCCTGGGTGCAAGCATTTCCTACTTGAGTGCAGGCATTTTCTCCCTGGGTACAGAGATTTCCTCTCTGGGTACCAAGCATTTCCTCCCTGGACACAGGGCATTTTCTCCCTGAGTGCAGGCATTTCTTCTCTAGATCAGGCATTTCCTCTCTAGATACATGCATTTGCTCACTTGGTGCAGTCATTTCCTCTCTGAATGCAGGCATTTCCTTCTTGAGTGCAGAGACTTCCTCCCTGAGTGAAGGCTTTTCCTCCTACACACACACACACACACACACACACACACACACACACACACACACACTACAAAATGAAGACAAAACAATTAAAATGGCATGTCTAAACAACCCCTTACTCCCGTATCCCAGCTCCTTGACACTGCACACCAGACACTGGCCAGTACTATGTTGGCTTCATTTGCTCATTCAATTTGCCTCCCACACAGAGCCTCTCCTGGACTGTC
This sequence comes from Orientallactaga sibirica, assembly GCA_036365145.1. Classification (NCBI taxonomy): domain Eukaryota; kingdom Metazoa; phylum Chordata; class Mammalia; order Rodentia; family Dipodidae; genus Orientallactaga; species Orientallactaga sibirica. The sequence goes on from JAEOAD010000025.1 coordinate 2,853,175, forward strand.
CTTGACTCAGCATCCTCACCCTGGCCATTCTCCAGGGTCATTCAACCATATCCAGTAATGTTTCTGCAGAAGTCCTAAAGAAGTATCAGATGTCTGACTAGTGGTATTCTCTAAAGTCTGATAAGGCCACATGCTTATAGAAAGAGGGCTCCATAGCGGGAAAGAATTCTTCATTTTTTTTCCCCTTTTCAGCTAAAGATTGTTTTTTCAGGATGTAAGTGACTTCCATTGGTGAGAGAGATTTATTACTTACTTCCTGGAGAAGGCAATTTTCCCTCAAGTGTGAACATTTAGACAGGGGCATCCAAAAAGTCACTGACCTTTTTGCCCTTGTAAGATAGAAAGATAAATTTAAATCAACCCAAACTCCTCCTGTCCTCAGGGATGAGCCTGAGCTTCCCAAAGCCACAAGACAGAGGGGACCCAGCATTCCTTCCTAGCAGGCCTTGTAGGCATAAATGGACACAATCCTTTTGAAAGTGACTTTTAAAAAATCCATTGTGTGGAAGGAAGGCCTTTATTGACAGACTAGAAAGGGAATTGGGGTCCCAAATGTAATCCTGGTCAAGAAGGTATCCCCAAAGTAGAAAAAGCAGGTTCGGGCTGGAGAGATGGCTTAGTGGTTAAGATGTTTGCCTGCAAAGCCAAAGGACCCAGGTTCAATTCCCCAGGACCAATGTAAGCCAGATGGACAAGGGGGCACATGCATCTGGAGTTTATTTGAAGTGGCTAGAGGTCCTGGCGTGCCCATCGTGCCCACTCTCTCTCTCTCTCTCTGCCTCTTTCTCTTTCTCTATCTCTCTTAAAAATAAATAAATACTTTTAAAAAAGAAAAATAAAAGAAAAAGTAGGCTCCATTCCACCTAAATGATGTAACAGTGGGCCAATCAAAATCTGCCATTACTGAATACTAGGAGCTTTCCTCACTTATGTGAACTGCATGACAGAAAACTGCACACAAATGACTCACTCTGACTAAACAAGGACTCTTCAAAATGGAGAACCCCAAAGTGCATGATCATACATAGATAGTGCTGTTACCTACATGCCCACTGCTCTCTTTGTACTGTACTAAGCAAACTTACTGTCTTTCTACTTTGGTCTAAATGGTGAATTCTTTCATCTACCTCCCAAATCTATTAGCACACTGCGGTGAAGTCAAAATGACACAACTGGTGTGAGAGAAGGCCTGGATATGCCTTGTAACTCCCTTTATCCTTATCCTGTCACCCACCAACAGCTACAAAAGTGCACTTTACTTTGCAGTAACTTCACTGAAGCAGGAAAGGGGCTCTTGGTGCCTCTAGCCCTTCTTTTCTTATTGTCTTCTGTACCCAGGCAATTTCAACCACTCCCATTATATTCACTATTGCAGAAAGGTCAATGTTTGACTAATCCTTATCAACCTACCCAGGTCTCTGGTGAATGCCAACTCACATAGCAACTGTCTTCCCAATATCTGTCTTTCTCTCTGAGGTTCATACTTGACAAGGCAAAGCCTGAATTGAATATCTTTCCCAACAATCTATTCATTCACATGTTCTGGTGTTCCATTCTATTATACACTCAAGCCAGGACCACCAAAGTTGGTCACACAGACCTAAGTCTCAGTAGCAATAACCCTTAGAGATATTTCCAGAGGTTTATGTTTTATTTCCTTCTATCTACCTCTATCAGTACTCAACTAGTCTTTCTATTCCCAAATTTTCATTCCTATCTAATTCCTTATCCATATCTTTGTACTGCTGCGAGAAGGAACATTCCAAAAAGCATCTCATCATGCTTCCTTTCACTATTTCCTTTAAAAACCAAAAATCTATGATGAAGAAAACTGGGGACATGGCTCAGTGAGTGAAGTGCTGCATAAACATGAGTACCTGAATTCAAATCTGCAACATCAATGTAAAAGCTGAGCATGGTGGCACATGCCTGTAGTCCTAGCACTGGAGAGGCAGACACAGGAGAACCCTATAGTTTCCTGGCTTGCTACTCTAGTACAATTAGCAAGCTTCAAGTTCAGCAAGATACCCTGTCTCAAAAAAAAAAATGATATGGGTAAAAATTTAGTAAGATACTGTAACAGACAGCTTCAGGTTTGCTGAGATGAACTTCCAGACCAGTCACAGTTATGGAGGAAGGGGTATTTATTAAAGCTTACAAATCCAGGGAAGTTTGATAATGGCCAAAAAAAAAAAAAAAAAACTGGCCTGCCTTCACGAGAGAGAAGCCAAAAGCCACACAGCACAGCACACCTTAGGAACTCCAGCTGGGCATACTTTGCCTATCTTTACAATGGAATCTCAAACCCACTACCACCCCTTAAGATCTGCCCAGTGACACTGCTTCCCAGCCAAGTGGCTACAAATTATAAACTAATAAAACATTGAATATATTGGGGGACATCTATTCAAACTACCACATTCTGCCCCAGCCCCCAATAGATTTATAACTATCACACATTGTAAATTGTATTCAGTCCAGTTTCAAAGGTCCCCACAGTCTTGACCAACTTAAAATAGTGAGTCATGTAAAATCAAACAAGTTCAATAGTTTCAACATGTAAAAGCACAGAATAAACATTTTTAATTGGTATAAGGCATAGCAAGGAGAGACTAGAACAATGCAAACTCAACCACCATCAGCAGTCATCAAACTTCTGCAGTTCAAGTTCAATATAACCCAAGACTGACAATCTCCAGGTTTTCCAATTCTGCCCCTCCAGCTGGGCAGAGTAGCCAGGGAAAACTTCCATCCCAGGCCAACAATGCACTCCATAGTAGCCCTCTTGCACAGTCCTGATATATCCAAAACGTCTTCAGGTCTCCATGCAAACCATGGTCTGTCTTCCAAAGACTATCAGCCTATCCGGGCATCACGCCCTGCCTCATGCCGCATCTCAGCAGCAGCTCCTGGAACCATGTGCAAATCATGACCACTCCACGCATTTTTCATGCTTCCAAAACTAATACCAGGTGTGCAGGACACAGCCACATTCTGAATTCAGGGACGATATAAGTCATAACATTGAAAAGCAGGTTCCTTTTCCAGTCAACTCTTACCAAAATAGTTTGCATTTCTATCAGTCTTTCCTCAGGAAGCTTCTCCATTGTTTTAATGTAAATCAGTTAAGCCACCTTCCTTAAGATTGCTAATGTGTTGACAATAGCAGCTCCAGTAACCTAAAATCAGTCTCAGTGCCTCTAATTTTAACTTGCTTGAGGTTTTCCAAAACTTAAAATCTTAAATCTCTCACTCCAATACCTTTAGCCAAGTACATCAGTCCATTACAAATTTAACCTTGATCAAACTCTCTGGGCCTGGGTAGCAGAATGCAGCCATCCCTTATGCTAGTGGCCCAGTTCCAACAAAGTCCTCTGCAGGCTTTTCTTCCCCTCAGAAAGCTCATAAGCCAAGCCTCGAAGTTCAATAATGTCTGAACTTAGCATTCGCAAACTCTCATCAGAATAGTCCATAAAACTTGGCTTACTACTCCAGAAGGCATCTTCAGTTGCAAGCACCAAGTCCATGCCTGTTCCTCCAAAACAAAGGTTCCAAAAGACAAAAAACCATATGGTTAGGTTCATCTCACCCCACTCTTGGTATCACTTCTGTAACAGACAGCTTCAGGTTCGCTGAGATGAACTTCCAGACCAGTCACGGTTATGGAGGAAGGGATATTTATTAAAGCTTACAGATCCAGGGGAAGTTTGATAATGGCAGAAAAAGCTGGCCTACCTTCACAGGTCCAAGCAGACAGAGAGAAGTCAAAAGCCATACAGCACAGCACACCTCAGGAACTCCAGAGAGGCACACTTTGCATATCTTTACAATGGAATCTCAAACCCACCACACCTTAAGATCCGCCCAGTGACATTGCCTCCAGCCAGGTGGCTGCAAACTATAAACTAATAAAACTAATAAAACTAATAAAACTAATAATATTGGGGGCCATCTATTCAAACTACCACAGATACTTAATGTCAACCTTTGGCCTTCACATGCACACATGTATATCTGTACTCACATGCACATATGCACCAAAACACATTGGAAAACACATGCACAAGTACAGGCACAACACACACATATACACATACAAAGAAAACCGTAATAGGTACACAGTAACCTAAAGAAAAACAAAAACCATATTTACATACTGTGTAAGACCCGTCACGAGCCATAACCTTATAAACTTCTTTAGTTCTCACATCTGCAACCTTCACCACACATCAAAATCCATACATACAAAACAACTTACAGTTTTCTGTCCCTGTGCATGTACACATGCTGTACCTATGCCTAGACCAGCTTCTGTATTTTTCCTAAGGCTGACTCAAATATTTTATTAGCTAGCACATGGCTCAGGATAGAGCAGTACCTGTTTAAAATCTCCCCAGAGTAAGTTTTCTGCTTCACCTAGCCCCAGCTTTACATGTACTCAACATTACTCTCTTTTCTGATGCCTATTATTTTCTTCACACAAAATGCACTTCCCGTGCCCTCCTTTGACACTATTCAACCCTACCACAGCAAGAATTCTTCTGCATTATAATTTCCTCTTGACATGTTTTCCCCATAAAACTGCATGTGCTTTAAAAGCAGAGACCTCATATTAACCTCATATTTTCTCAGTATTTGATATATAGTAGGCAATTAATATGAACTGTGTAAGTAAACGAATGCATGTACTTGTAGCCTTGTATGGCTGTGTAATAACAGCTATAGAATCAAACACAGTTTGACATTGGAGGAATCCCACAAATCATTACATTAAACCCCTCATTTTATAAATGAAGAAATTGAGGTCAAGACAAGACTATTTTTCATAATTACATAAGTTGGAAAGGCATCAACTATCTTTAGCAGATATCAGTTGTCAGTATAAGGAAACATAAGCTATTCACCAATAATACTTAAGTCAAACAATGTAGCATGTCAATTAAAATTGTTTTATAACACCTTACAAAATAAAATGAAGTATGTTTTCATAAGGTATTTTTCCCTATGTTAACCTTCTTTTCTATACACTACATACTACTTTTGATTGCTAAAACAACAAGTAAAATTCCAAAAAGAATAAACAAAGGTACAACTAGTTAGAAGGGTCTTTTCTACTTTGTGATATGATGTAGCTCATCAAAATCTTCCCCCAACTCTTGAAGAGAGAGACCATGGGCCAGACTCCTAATCTGTGCTCTTCTGGAAGGTTCCTAGAGCCACAACTATTGGAGGAGACTCAAGAACAGTCAGAAAAGAGAGATAAGAGAAGGTAGGGATCTTTGAGTATGTACTCAAAGTATACCAGTTCCTTCACATCATACTTACTTATTCTGTATGTGAAAATATAAGTTATATTCAGGATGTAAATTTTCACCTCAAGTACTTAGGTACTAAATATCATTCCAGAGCATGATAATTCATGTTCCCCAAAATCAGAAAACATTTGCCAGCTATACATCTGACAGAGGATTAATATTCAGGATATGCAAACAACTCAAAAAACTAAATAATAAGAAACCACATGGCTATGAAACTAAATAGAGTGTCCTCAAAAGAAGAAATATAGATTGTCTATAAACATCTAAAAAATGTCCTATATCCTTGGCCATCGGGGAAATGCAAATTAAAACTACTTTGAGCTTCCATCTCACTCCTGTCAGAATAGCTATCAAGAAAATAAAAGACAATAAATGCTGGCAAGGATGCAGAAAAAGAGGAACCCTTCTACAGTGTTGGTGGGAATGTAAACTGGTAGAGCTATTGTGGAAATCAGTGTGGAGATTCCTGAGACAGATAAAAATAGATTTACCATATGACCAATCTATACCACTCCTACCTTAGAGATACTTGCACATCTATGTTTATTGCTGCTTTATAGCTACAAAATGGAACCAGCCTAGATGTCCCTCAACTGATGGATAGATAGTGAAGATGTAGTACATTTATACTATTCAAAGTTCTATTCACAGGTAAGAAAAATGAAATTATGAAATTTTCAGGGAAATGGGTGGATCTGGAAAGGATTATACTAAGTGAGGTAGCCAAGGCCCAGAAAAACCAAATGCCACATGTTCTCTCTCATATGTGGATCCTAGCTACAAATGTTTAGACTTGTGTGTGAGCTGGAGTGAAAATCAGTAGCAGAGGCCAGTAAGCTAGAAAGGCACTATAAGGGAAGGAGGAAGAGGAGACTTAAGTAAGTACATGAACAGATACTGGGGATGACAGAAAGAAGAAGAGAGAAGTCATCAGCAGAGATAAACAACGGTTATCTATGCAAGCCTGAATTTTTGCCAGCCAGGTCAAATGAGCAGGTCCAGTAGCCTAGTCAAAAACCTATGATGGGGGAGGTCATGAGTCCTAGGGGTATAAGACCTGCTGGTGTCTAGCTAAATGCATATATTATGCTCAGGAAACTGCCCTATAAACACTTAACATTCATACTCATATATTAATACTTCTCTCACTTTTGGTTAGAGAAGCTTCTCTTTTCAGATGGCAGTGACCTCTGGGATAACTCAAAAGGCACACTAATGCTAAGAAGTGACAGAGGAGTGTTCAGGACTGAAACATCTCTGTGACACCTTCCATGGCTCAGGGTCCATTGCAGAAGAGGTGAAAGAAATAATGTAAGAATCACAGGAAAGGAAGGACTGTTTACAATGCAATTGTTCAAACAGAAGTTGGCCTTGATATCCGTGACCTCACAGTGCCTGGTACTACCTACACAAGACCCTCATAACAACAGCAAAAGATAATGACTTCAAAATAAAAGAGAAACTAATTTAGAGTGGGAGGGGATATTGTTGCAAAGTGGATTTGTGAAGGGGAAAGTCAGGGAGGGGAGGGAATTATCATGGTTTATTGTCTATAACTATGGAAGTTGCCAATAAAAAAAATTAAAAAGGGGGGCTGGAGAGGTGGCTTAGGGGTTCAAGGCGCCTGCCTCCTAACCCTAAGAACACTGGTTCCAATTTCCTGCCGTTCCAATCTCCAGGTCCCATGTTTAGCCAGGTCAAAGTGACGCAAGGGCGCAATGCCGCACTTGGCCACAAGGGGGCGGGCACATCTGGATTTCGTTCGCAGCAGCTGAGACACTGCTCGCGTGCCCATCTCTGTCTTCCTCTCCGCCCCTCCCCCCCATCTCTCTGTGTCTCTCTCCAAAAAAGTAAGATGAAATAAAAAGTTTAAAAAAAAAATTTAAAAGGGGCTGGAGAGATGACTTAGTAGTTAAGGCGCCTGCCTGCCAAGAACTCCCGTTCGATCTCCAAGGCCCACATTTAGCCAGACATAAAGTGACACAATCACATAGTAAATATTTATTTACTTAAACATCATTTGACTGCCTATTATATAATTTGGAGCAAAAAGTTTTGTAACAGTATATCTCTTCACCAAATTCTTTCCCTATAGAAAATGAGACAGTGAAGAACCATAGGGGTTCTTGTTCATGGAGATCCTCTCCCATCAAGGTCTCTCTGAAGAGCCTCAAAATGATCAAGAGAACTTCCAAAGCTTCAGGTTTTACTTGTTTCTGGTCCACATGACCCTGTGCTTGTTATGATTACCTGGGTTAACTAGGCCTTGGAAATGTCTAGGTTAAAACAACAGAGGCTTATGTCTCACTCACAATGCCCCAGCATGGACCCATAGGACAAGAGTGCTCTACTTCTTTTTGCTTTTTCTTATGGTGTTTGTGGATGTGTGTATATGTATTGTGTATTATAGAGTATGTGTGATGTGGTACGTGAGAGCTCAGATGCATGCACGCTGTACACATGCACACACATGTGGCCATCAAAGAAGAATGTCAGGTGTCCTCCTCTTTTTACTCATCTGCTGTTTTTCATGAAATGGAGTCTCTCACTCAACCCAAAACTGCTGTTGTCACTGTTTTTTCAGTCCGAAAGCCCCAGCAGTTCTCTGGTCTCTATGCCCTGCAGGACTGGAGTTGCAGATGTACATGGTCATACTCAGTAAGAGTCTTGAAATGATAATTTTAATGTTATTATTAATGTGCTAAACCAATTGGTCCTTGACTGGAAAGGGAATTTATAGTTCAATAAAAACCTCAGAAAGACTCCTCTGGTGCTCTGGCCACTCTTGTGAGAGGATTTAGTTATAAATTGGCTTATTTCAATAATAAACTAGTAATTTGAGGTTTTTCTGCCTGAGTCTCAAGCCCAAAGCCCCTTTCCAGAAAGAAAGAAAGGGTGTGTTCTAGCTAAAGATGGTTTCTTAGAGTTCAAAGTTCCCTGAGATAGAGAAAACCTGACTGTAGGGTTCCAGGGATTCTTGCCTAAAACCACAGCATCTCATTTCAATCAAACAGATGGGTATTGTGTGCCCACTGACGGCAAGGTGGAGGCTCCTCCAGGGTTGCTATAGATGAGAAAGCTTTGTGTTTGTGACTCTTCCCTTCCCCCGCACCTCCCCATCTGTCTCTGAGCCAACTAGACACAGAATCGTTTTAACCACCTCTACTCTGAAAGCAAGTTAGAGTCTATGACCAGGAAAATGCACAAAGCTATGTCTCAGAAGAATGTGATTTCAATAATGATGGTCACATGAGCAACTCTCATCTGCAGCTTCCACATGCCTGCACAAATACATTGACGGAGCTGAGCCTCAGGAACTGATCTACATATGGGAAAAGAAGCTACTAGGCAGGGCTCCAGGACCCTATCTTAATTTCTAACCACAGCTGATTTTTTTAATGCATTTGGCTTTAGAGTATATTTTTTGTTTTTTCAAAGGTATATCATTGCTTCACAAAAGTTTTCATAAAGAAAATATTTCTTTTGAGCAATCCAACTACCTCACAGAACTTCAGGAAGAATGTGGACTAAAAATATCCTTCCAGAGAGGTGAGTCACCTCCAGTGGCTGTACTAGGGTGTGTGGCTTCTCCATGCAAATAGTCGGCTACACTCCCTGTTCTTCCATGCTGTGCAGGCTTTTGTGGACGCAGACCCTTCATCAGACCTCTATCACCCTTGCTTGCATGTTCAAAAATCTCAGATTCAGCAAGCAACATGCAGGGTAATACACAGCAGGATTTCCCTGTAAATAAGGTACAGGACCGCAGCCTGCACACAAGGGCATGTGGTTTGGAACATTTCCATGGAACATTAAATCTTACAGGAATCTGCACTCATCTTCATCATGAAGGTCACAGCATGGCTTTTCTCTAATGAATTCTTTATCCTGGCAGCTCTTCTATTTTTCTCTCTTCCTCCCCTGGTTCCTCACTTCCTCCCCCCGTGCCACACCTCTCGCCCCCTTTTGCAGGAGTAGCTCTTGTTCTTTTAGTCTCTGGGTGGGAACATGTGGTAATGCCTTTCCCTGATTTAGGTCTTGAATTTGGCCTACACCTGTGTTAGGTCTTCAAGCACCAGCTCAGCAGGTGCTGTGAGGAAGTCATCCACAAACGTGCTCTGTTCACACACTTGCTCTGCTCCCTCACAGGAATGCCAACCCCTCCCCTCTGGTTCCCAGCCATGCCTGGACCCCAGGGTGTTGCTCCAGGTGTGAAGGGTTACCACTTATGGCTCCAGTAATGTACTCTACAGAAGTGATAGCCCAGCCCAGGGTGTTATTCATGAAGAGGATTGACTTATACAAGTGTGTTTGCTCAAAAGGGAAATAATGAGAAAGAAGACTGAAAGGGGAGGAGACAAGGAGATAATCACTGTGCTGGGGACACACTAGCCAGGCATGGTGGCACATGACTGCAATCAGGGCATTCAGGAGGCTGATGATGCCGGATGACTGTCAGTTTAAGGTCAGCCTGACATACATAAGCATGACCTTATACCAAAACATGAAAGAGAAAAGACAAGCACAATCGTGATGTGATTTTGTGCTTTGACCAATCTCATGAACAAAACAGCTATGGCTCAGAAAAATTGAGTGATGTGCTCCATGTCATAGAGCTGTAGTTTAATAACATCACTTCTTATTCAAGGCCCAACATTTTTTTTCCTGGCTTACCAAAGAGAGGTTTTTGTTTCTAGAGCCATCTTTCCTATAACTATAAATCTAGGTTCTCTAGTAGAAGCCCTGTAAAATTCTCTAATTGTTACAATTACCCAAAAAGGAACATTCTAGTATATATTTTACAAAACTTGAGCTCATACAGGTCCTTTGCTCAAGTTCCCACAGTCACAGAAATGATCACAAGGTCTTTAGTTAAAAGCAGTTACTCTTCATTACTTTCAAAGGATTCAAACGCTCCCCAAACTTTCCCTGTTTTAGGAATAAACATGAATATGCATGGCTACAATTTAGCCTGGAATGGCCCTCAAAGACCTATTTGTTAAGAGTTAGCTTACTTTTTTTATTTTTTTTTTTTTTTTTTGCAATTTAGAGGTATTGGGAAATTGTGGAAATTTTAAGGGGTAGAAGCCAGTGAGAGATTTTAGGTCACTGAGGCTATGTCCTGTGAGATTCTGGTGTCTCCCACTCCATTTCTGTTGCTTCCTGGCCATGATGTGCTGTTTTTCTATAGGCTCCAATATACTGTAAACTTTTGGTTAGTGTAACAAGTGGCTGAGAGGCCCTATAACAAGAGAATGTTTACACTGGCTCACAGGGTACTTGGCCTGTTTGTTTGGAGCCTATAGCAAAGCAGAAAGAAAGGAGGGCATGAACCAGATTATATTTTAGCTCATCAGGCATATATAATCTGGTTCATGCCCTCCTTTCTTTCTGCTTCCCCATTTACATCAAGTTCTCCTACTCCATGCAGTTACTCCACTGGTTCCCCCACTTCAGGTGTCCTTTAGTCTCTGACTTCTACACTATTCAGCTTTCCTTGGAAGATACTACCCTGCTTGCACCACCACCAACCACTTTATCACTAATTCAGCTTTACTTGCTGGGCTTCTTGCAGGACCAAAGTGCTAGTATATCATGTGTCTGTTGAGTTAACTGTCACTATCACCGGAGCCACCCTGCTTGAAAATACACAATATAGTATATGAAACTGCCAAAGTTTGTGTCAAAGGTGTGACAATATTGAAAACAAAGCAGAACTCAAAATGTTGAATAAAAGAATGAAAAAATAAAGGGAAAGCAAGGGAAGGAAGGGAAACAATGTGAGTAGTAAGTGCAGATGTTAAGAACCGAACACAAATCTGCTTGATTACAAATTAGACAAGACTCCTATCCAGCCCAATATGTCCCCACTCTACCAAAGGTGTGATTATACTTTCATTCATTTTCCTGTCTCTTTTGACTCAGGCACTCAGTTCCTGCTTCTCTGCTATGGCTCTCAAAGCAGCTCATACTTCGCTCAAACCCCAAAGTAGCTCACTTGCTGACTTTTTCCAGGGCTTTGCATCCCATCTGACTTTTCACTTATGCATTTTGATTCATATGAGTTAATACTGTAAATCTACCAAAAATTAGAATCTAGTATTACTAAAGGGCAACAGTCTGAAAATTCCCTCTTTAAATATTTAGGATTCAACATGATTTTTAAAATAATTTTTATTTATTTGAGAGAGAGAGAGAATAGGTTGAAACAGGGGCTCTTGCCACTGCAAATGAACTCAAAAGGCATGCATTACTTTGTCTGTCTTTATGTGGGTACTGGGGAAATGAACCATGGACAGAAGGCTTTATATGCAAGTGCTTTTAGCCACTGAACCATCTCCCCAGCCTGCAACATGATCAATAATCCAGAGAAATAAACTAATGGAAATTTTTGCACTTCTTTCTTCCTTCCAAGACAGCCAATATTCCTTTAGTATTTTAATAAAAGATTTAGCCTTTAAATTACTAGTGCATCACTATATATATGTTCATGTTACAAGTGAATTATATTCCATGTATTGGCATAGCATTATTAATCAGTTTCCTATTATTAGAAGTTCGCTATTTTTAAGCTTCTGATAAGTGGCAATAAATTCATAAGTTGTTAAATTTTTATCTATTTGAGAGAGAAGGGAGAGAGAGAGAGAGAATGGGTGTACCTAAGCCTGCAGCTACTGCAAACAAACTCCAGATGCATGCACCACCTTGTGCATCTAGCTTATATAGGTACTGGGGAATCAAATCTGTCCTTAGCTTCACAGGCAAGCTCCTTGACCATTAAGCCAGTTCTCCATCCCTAAATTAATAATTTAAAAGTGGAATCACTATGCCCTAAGGCAAGGAATTTACATGTTCCTACTATATATACCCTTCCATGTAGTTCAAAAAGAGAAAATGAATAAATAAATAATCATAGTAGTTGACTTTTAGAGATACGGACTAGAGCAGCTTGTACTGAGGGGCTTTTCTGCCATTTTTTTTTCCTATTCTTGGAACTGGATGTAATAAATGAAAAAAATCTAAATCCAGGCATATACTATTGTCAAAAACTGTCCAGCTCCTTCTTCTTGAAGCAATGCTGCCTGCTGTGAGAGAACATGCCTTTGGAGCACTCTCCTCTGTCAGCATCACCCCACACAGAATGAACTTCCTTTCACAGTTCACAGTTGGTATCCTCATAATCAGGCCTTTCCCAGTTGGAAATCCTACCATAGGAGTGACAGCTGGGAAGAGGAGTGCAGAAAGTCCCCAGAGGATAGGTGTGCAGGATCTGTTCAAGACTACCTGCCCCATTAACCTGCATAGCCAATTTTAACTTTCATACTGCCATTCCCTAGATACTGGTAAGCCTCACTGGATAAAGAGATCTGTATTAAAACGACCCACATGAGAAAAAAACAATAAGATGAAGATCCAAGTAAGTTTTTCATGTCACTTAGATAGGGAGGATAGCTGGAGAAAACTTTGTGAGGTAATTAAGATGAAGAAGAAAGAAAAATTTTAAACAACATAATGTGCCAGGCATGGTGGCACACACTTTTAATCCCAGCACTGGGGAGTCAGAAGTAGAAAGATCACTATGAGTTTGAGGCCTGAGACTACATAGTCAGCCTAGGCTAGAGGAAGACCTAACCTCAAAAACAAAACAACAACAAAATATTCTAAGGCTGGGCAGATGGCTCAGTAAATAAAGTGCTTGTCACAAAAGCATGAGTACTTGAGTTCTACCCCTAGACTCCATGTAAAATAGCCAGAAACCATCACAGAACTTCTATAATCCTAGCACACAAGATGGAAGGTAGAGGCAGGAGAATTTCCTGGAAACTCAGCCTGGTGAATGGAGCCAGAGACCCTGCCTCAAACAAGTTGTAATGCAAGGAATGACACCTAAATGTTTACTTCTGACCCCCATATGCAAGTTGTGGCACACTCATGCACTCAGACACACAAACCAAAAGAAAAATAAAGGAAGAAAGAAAACAACACATTACAAGGGACCTTTAAGAAGGACACAGAAGAGCTGGAGAGATGGCTTAATGGTTAAGGTACTTGCCTGCAAAGCCTAAGAGACCAGGTTCAATTCTCCAGGTCCCACGTTACCCAGTTGCACATCATGGTACATACATCTTGTGGTAGTTTGAATATATGTCCCCCAATATATTCACTGTTTTTTTAGTTATAGTTTGCATCTGCAATCACCTTGCTAGAGGCAAGGTCACTGGGGGCCCTGGTCTTAAGGTGTGGTGATGGTTTGAGATTCCATTGTAAAGATATGCAAATGTGCCTAGCAGGAGTTCCTGAAGTGTGCTGTGTGACCTTTTGGCTGTAGTTTTGCTCTGTGTGCTGTGGTGGCTGGTTGGTTTTTCTCTCTCTGTTTGGCCCTGTGAAGAGCAGGCTGCTTCTCCTGCCATTATGGAACTTCCCCTGGATCTGTAAGTTTCAATAAATAATATCCCTTCCTCCATAACTGTGCTGGGTCTGGAAGTTCATCTCAGAGAACCTGAAGCTGTCTGCTATAGTAAAGTGGTACCGAGGAGTGTGGGGTGAGATGAATCTGACCGTGTGGATATTCGTCTTTTGGAACCTTTATTTTGGAGGAATGGGCATGGACTTGGTGCTTGCAACTGAAGATGCCTTCTGGAGTGGTGAGCCAAGTTTTATGGACTATTCTGATGAGAGTTTTAGAATGCTAAGTGCAGACTGTATTGAACTTCGAGGCTTGGCTTATGAGCTTTCTAAGGGGAAGGAAAGATTGCAGAGGACTTTGTTGGAACTGGGCTACTGGCATAAGGGATGGCTACGTTCCGCTATCCAGGCCCAGAAAGTTTGATCAAGGTTAGATTTGTAATGGACTGATGTGCTTGGCTAAACATATTGGACTGAGAGATTTAAGATTTTAAGTTGGAAAACCTGAAGCAAGTTAAAAGTAGAGGCATTGAGACTGGTTTAGCTGGTATTGTCAAACACATTAGCAATCTTAAGGAAGGTGGAAGGAAGGTGGCCCGACTGCTTTTACATTAAAACAATGGAGAGGATGCCTGAGGAAAGACTGTTAGAAATGCAAACTTTTGGAAAGAGTGTTTACTGGAGAAGGAACCTGCTTTTCAAGGCTGTGATTTATTTTGTTCCTGGATGAAGAATATGGCTGTGTCCTGCACACCTGGTATTAGTTCTGGAAGCATGAAAAATGCATGGAGTGGTCATGAATTGCACACGGTTCCAGGAGCTGCTGCTGAAATGTGGCATGAGGCAGGGCATGAAGACCCTCAGGAATAGGCTGGAAGAGCCTTTTGGAAGATGGACCGTGGTTTGCATGGAGACCTGAAGATGTTTTGGATATACCAGGACTGTGCAAAAGGGCTACCATGGAGTGCAGTGTTGGCATGGGATGAAAGATTTCCCTGGCGACTCTGCCCAGCTGGAGGGGCGGAATTGGAAAACCTGGAGACTGTTAGTCTCTGGTTATATTGAACTTGAACTGCAGAAGTTTGATGACGGCTGATGGTGGTTGAATTTGCATTGTTCTAGTCTCTCCTTGCTATTCCTTATACAGTTAAAATGTTTACTCTGTGCCTTTACATGTTGAAAGTATTTAACTTGTTTGATTTTATAGGACTCACTATCTTAAGTTGATCAAATAGAACCTTTGAAATTGGACTGAGTACGATTTACAATGTGTGATAGTTATAAATCTATTGGGAGCCAGGAGCTAAATATATTGGGGGCCAGGGGCGGAATGTGGTAGTTTGAATATATGTCCCCCAATATATTCACTGTTTTTTTAGTTATAGTTTGCATCTGCAATCACCTTGCTAGAGGCAAGGTCACTGGGGGCCCTGGTCTTAAGGTGTGGTGATGGTTTGAGATTCCATTGTAAAGATATGCAAATGTGCCTAGCAGGAGTTCCTGAAGTGTGCTGTGTGACCTTTTGGCTGTAGTTTTGCTCTGTGTGCTGTGGTGGCTGGTTGGTTTTTCTCTCTGTGTTTGGCCCTGAGAAGAGCAGGCTGCTTCTCCTGCCATTATGGAACTTCCCCTGGATCTGTAAGTTTCAATAAATAATATCCCTTCCTCCATAACTGTGCTGGGTCTGGAAGTTCATCTCAGCTGTCTGCTACACATCTGGAATTCATTTGCAGTGGCTAGAGGCCCTGGCATGACCCCTCTCTCTCTCTCTCTCTCTCTCTCTCTCTCTCTCTCTCTCTCTCTGTATCTAATAAATAAATAAATAAATAAATAAATAAATAACTTTTAAAAGAACACAGAAAACACAGATGTGATGGCTAGTATCCTATGAGTTTTTTGTCAATTCGTTTTGTCATAAATTTCATAGCCTCCTCATCTGTATACCACACGTGAAATGACTAATTCTCTGACTCATTCATTCAAATATGTATTATTACTGAGCTTTTATCACTAAGTTACCAAGCACTTTATAACTTTCTGTTTTTACACGTGATCACATCTCATCCTCCCAACAACCCTGCAGAGAGTTCCTTGTTATTTGCCAGTTACCTGAGGTATAAAAAATCTCAGTGGTTTCCTGAAGGTCACACAGCTAGATATAAGATTTGAACACATAGCTCTTGACTCCAAGTCCTCTGAGTCCTATTATCTGTAAGACACTACCAAGCCTTACAGGCAACAAATATTAGATTCCTTAGAGAGAGCATAGATGTCCACTGTGGGAGGAGACTATCTTTTCTATGCTTGGGAACAGGCCCTCCAGGAAATGACTCAACAGTAGCCCAGAATTCTATGGTGTACCAAACACTGATAGAGACTAGGCATGCATGGTCTATATCTCAACATAATAAAGGCTATATATAAAAACCCTAAAGCCCAAATAATACTTACTGGGGAGAGGCTGAAGGAATTCCCATTGAGATCAGAAACAAGACAGTGGTGTCCACTCTCACCTCTGCTCTTCAACATAGTACCAGAAGTACTAGCTCAAGCAATAAGACAGGAGAAAGAAATAAAAGTGATCAAATTGGAAAGGAAGAAGTTAAGTTAGCCCTATTTTTAGATGACATGATTCTATACATAAGTGACCCAGGAATGTCCATCTCAAAACTCTTAAAAGTAATTAAGGGCTGGAGAGATGGCTTAGCAGTTAAGGCACCTGCCTGCCAAGACTAAGAATGCCCGTTCGATTTTCCAGGTCCCACATTTAGCCAGATGCAAGAGATGCAAGTGCACAATGCCACACTTGCCCACAAGGGGGCAAATGCATCTGGAGTTCATTCACAGAGGCTGAAATGGCCCTGGCACATCCATTTTCTCTCTCGCGCACTCTCTACCTTTCCTCTCTCTCTCTCTGTTTCTCTCTGTCCTTCTTTCTCTCTCTCTCAAAAAAAGTGATTAATTCCTTCAGTAAAGTAGCAGGATACAAAATCAATGCACAAAAATCAGTAGCCTTTCTCTATGCAAAAGATAAAGATACAGAGAAAGAAATCAGCAACATTGTCCCATTTTCAATAGCATCAAAATAAATAAATAAATAAAATAACTTAGAATAACATTAACTATGTCTTTTTTGAGGTATGATTTCAATTCAAGTTCTGAATTTCTTGATGTGTCCTGGAATTCATTCTTACATTTGATCAAGTCTCTCTTCTCTCTTTCTCTTTCATATTACCTATGTTTTTTCTTCCTTCTTTTCCCTTGGCACTGACCTGTAACTCCCAATACCAGTATGTGGTTAACATCCACAAGGAGCTGTTGATCAGTGAGACCTACATGGTTTCCCAAAAGAAGACAGATTTCTGTGAAAGCACTTGATGACTCACCAAAGGTTACTGGTAAGACCCTACTGCTGAAGACACCATATGCTGTTCAGAGGGAACATGGAGAGACCTGGATGGAATCTGGAAGAGAGACAGTCCCCAGACAGTTAGCTTGTCTAGTGCCAGAAGGTGCTAAATAAGTGATTGGGGAAAAACAACCAACATCTGTCTAAGCAACCCATGGTGTAAGCTACTCAGCAGTAAACAACCTGACATGATGCTCATACAAGTGCAGTAGTGAGCAGCAGCACCCACTGAGTTCCCCTGGTGCACCAAACCCCCGCCCTCTGGGCCAGCCCACAGGGAAACAATGTTGCCAGCCCATCAGTGGGTGACCTCACCCACTGAGTCCCCATACCACCCCCTGCCCTCCAACCCCATCCCTCTGTGTTGGTGGGTAGCCCTGAAGACCTGGTCAGCTTGCCATCCCATGACCTCCCCCCACCCCGCTCTCCACATTGGCCCACCAGGAAACCATATAACCCCCGCATCTGGGCAAGTAGCCCTGCCGATCAGGTCCCTGCGCCACCCCACCCCTCCCATCAGGTCTCAGCCCTGCCCTGCCCTGCCCCCCACCCTCTGATCCCCCTCCAGCAGGTGACCATGCCCATTGGTTCCCTGCACAGCCCCGCCACCCACCCTCCACTCTAAAGAGACTTCAAGGTAAACTACAGCTTCCTGCTACAGTTAACAAGATTCTTACACTATGATGGGCAGACCACAGTGCAAAAGAAATAACATGAATAAAATCAAATGCAAGTAAATCCAACAAGACTGCCCAGTCTCACAATGGATGACTCTAACCAAAACATAGAAGAGATAATAGGATCAGAACCACAAAATGAAGACATAAGCAATGCAGCCCTAGCCAAGAAAATAGCAGAACTTGCAGAAAATCAACAAAGGGCCAATAATTGTATGAGTTCTATTCTTGAAAGATTAGACCTAATATGAAAAGAGCCAGAAAGGGCTCCAAAAACAGTTAAACGACCTGAAGGAGAGCAAAAAAATAAAAAATAAAAAATAAATAAATAAATAAAAAAAAAAAAAATAGGACCTCAATAACCAGTTGGCTAAGCTCAATAATGACATAAATAAATGCAAGGATGAATTCCAAAAAGCACTAAAAAAAAAAAAAAAAAAGAAGAAAATGATGTTGAAAAGGAACTTGACAGAGGATTGGAAACTATATATAAAAAAGCAGTAGAAAATACAAGCCAAATTGGACAAACCCAAAACTCCATCAAAGCTCTCAAGAATAGAGTCAGCCATGTGGAGGATAAAAACTCAGAACTGGAAGACAGAACAGAAGAAACAGCATTTTAATCCAAAAGTTTCAATAAGTTCAAAACTTTTGTGGACCAAACATGCAGGAAATGTGGGATAGGCTTAAACGGTCCAACATTAGGATCATGGGCATACCAGAAGGGGAAGAAATTCAGAACAAAGGAAACAAGAATTTATTCAATAAAATTATTGAAGAGAACTTTCCCAATCTCTCAAAAGAAAGTCCCATCATGGTACAAGAAGCTAACAGAATTCCAAACAGACTGGACCAAAAGAGAACTTCCCCAAAACATATTATTATAAAAACCCTAAATATTGATAATAAGGAGAGAGTCCTAAGAACAGCTAGGGAAAAACAGCACATTACTTATAAAGGTATCAGAATTACCTCAGATTTCACAATGGAAACACTTAAAGCCAGAAGGTCCTGGGATGGAACAATGCAAAGTCTAAAAACTTATGGTTCCCAACCCAAACTACAATACCCAGCAAAAATATCCCTCATAATAGATGGTGAAAGAAAAACATTCCATGATAAAACACAGCTATACAAGTTTATGAACACAAAGCCAAATCTACAGAGAGTACTTCAGGGACTTCTCCACACAGAAGAATCAAATAACCAACCTCAAGAACCTACAAGAAGCAAATCATAATA
Source organism: Orientallactaga sibirica (assembly GCA_036365145.1). Taxonomy (NCBI): domain Eukaryota; kingdom Metazoa; phylum Chordata; class Mammalia; order Rodentia; family Dipodidae; genus Orientallactaga; species Orientallactaga sibirica. The sequence goes on from JAEOAD010000025.1 coordinate 2,872,224, forward strand.
ACCAAATTCAGAGAAGGCACTCAAAACAAAACAACCTCTCAAAGTCCATAAAACACCAAACCACCACAACATGGCAGGGATTAAACCAAACCTCACAGTTCTCACTCTTAACATTAGTGGCCTTAATTCACTCATCAAAATACATAAGCTGACAGGATGGATCAGAAAATTAGACCCCTCAATCTTCTGTCTTCAGGAAACTCACATCACAACTAAAGGTAGACACCTTCTCAGGGTGAAAGGATGGAAAACAATATTTGAAGCAAATGGAAATAAGAAATGAGCAGGTATCACTATACTAATATCAGATAAAATAGACTTCAAGCCAAAAGTAATCAAAAACCACAGAGAAGGCCACTTCTTACTTATCAAGGGAACAATCCAAGAAGAGGATATCACAATCATCAATCTTTATGCACCAAACACAGGTGCACCACAATTCATAAAACAAAAACTACTTGACCACAAAACATAAATAACCACCAACACCATCATAGTCAGGGACTTCAATAGTCCACTATCGGCCATAGACAGATCATCCAAACAGAAAATTAATAGGGAAGTAAGAGAATTCAACATCACCATAGAGCAACTAGAGCTAACAGACATCTACAGAACATTCCACCCCAAATCAACAGATTACAAATTATTCTCAGCAGCCCATGGAACCTTCTCTAAAATAGATAATATATTGGGCCACAAAACCTGCCTCCATATTTTCAGGAAAATCAATATAATTTCCTGCATGATATCAGACCACAGTGCTCTAATGCTAGAAATTAACAACAAAAAGTATGCCAGGAATCCTTCCAACTCCTGGAAAATGAACAACACACTTTTAAACAATAAATGGGTTGTGGATGAAACAAAAAATGAAATTGAAAAACTTCTAGAATTCAATGACAATGAGAACACATCATACCAAAACTTATGGAACACAAGGAAGGCAGTCCTTAGGGGAAAAATCATAGCACTAAATGCCTTCATAACAAAAACAGAAAGATCCCAAATCAATAACCTAACCATCCACCTAAAAGCATTGGGAAAACAAGAAGAAGCCAACCCAATGATGATTTGGAGAATCATCAGGACTTGGTTCAAAAACCTCTACTCCACAAAACAGTAGAATATGGAGGAAATGGATGAAACCCTGGACATATACCACCTACCAAAGCTAAACCCAGAGCATATTAATCTCCTAAACAACCTATCTTACCCTTAGAGTTTGAAGAGGTAATCAAACACCTTCCCAAAAAGAAGAGTCCAGGACCAGATGGTTTCTCAGCTGAATTCTATCAAACCTTCATGGAAGAACAGAAACCAATTTTTCTCAAACTGTGCCACACAATCAGAGAACAGGGAGAGATCTCCAACTCATTCTATGAAACTAGTATCATCCTAATTCCAAAACCAGGCAGAGATGCCACAAGAAAAGAAAATTATAGGCCTATTTCCCTGATGAACATGGACACAAAGATCCTGAAAAAAAATCCTTGCAAACTAAATTCAACAGTACATCAAAAGCATTATCCGCCTTGATCAAGTAGGCTTCATCCCTGGAATGCAGGGGTGGTTCAACATACATGTAATATAGCACATAAACAAGATTAAACACAAAAACCACATGATAATTGCAATAGATGCAGAAAAGGCCTTTGACAAAATAAAACATCACTTCATGATCAAAACATTGGAGAGAATAGGCATGGACGGTTCATATCTCAACATAATAAAAGCTATATATATCTCCTAAGGCCCAGGTAATACTTAATGGGGAGAGACTAAAGGAATTTCCATTGAGATCAGGAACAAGACAGGGGTGTCCACTCTCACCTCTGTTCTTCAACATAGTGCTAGAAGTACTAGCTCAAGCAATAAGACAGGAGAAAGAAATAAAAGGGATACAAATTGGAAAGAAAGAAGTTAAGATAGCCCTATTTGCAGATGACATGATTCTATACATAAGTGACCCAAGAACCTACATCTCAAAACTCTTAAAAAATATCAACACCGCAGGACTTCCGGGTAAGATGGTGGCATGGGAGCCACACCAAACCAGATCAGGAAGGCATTTAAGCAAAACTACACTCTTCTTCAGAAAATAACAGAATATTTTTTCCGGGAAACAGCAGAAAAGCAGGAGACAGGCAGAATACCACTTTGGAGATCTTGGCCCGCCCCACGGCAGCCTGCTCCAAACCTGCAGCACCAAGCTGCCACCCAGATCAGCTGAGCCTTGCTGAGCCTCCACTGCAACCACCACTGCCGCCCAAACAAACAACAAAAAAAATAATAATAAATAAACAGGGGACTTTCCAACCTCATCAGTCTCCTCTCAGAGCCCAGAAATCGAAGAAAAGTCTGCTGAGCTACTGAAAGAGTTACAAGCTTCCTCAACTCGCCCATCCCCAACCATCAGATCCCCAGTGAACTGGCAGAAATCAGCAACTAGCAGCAACCTGTACCACATCACCAACACCAGAACCAGCACAGCTAAGCCAAGCTCCACAGCTCAGGGAACAAGGTGGGCACTCAGCATTGGTGAGTTTAGAAGCCACACCACAAAGTAACAAAGGCCTGCATTGGAAATGCTAACCTCTCTTTCCAGGTCAGGGCAGGTTATGGGTTACATATTTGTGGTTGGCCTTACCATTTTCAAATAAGCTGAATATAAGGTGTTGAATATTGCTGCCTATAATACTTTTGGGTTTAAAGGGCCTTTATTTTTTGCCTCTGTCATTATTGGGGGCAGGGTCTAATTCCTAGCTGACAAGATTAAGGGTGTGGAGCCAACACATCCTTAGGGATTTTGACCTTATAAGACTGTTTGTTTCAATTCCCACACTTGTATACTTTGTGCTCATGTTAATTGAATGTATATTTGGCTCAATTGAAGTTTAGAACTTGCAACTAGATTGTTCCACCAGTCCACTACAATACTTGCTTACCAAGCAAAGTCAACAGCTAGGATTACTTCTGAGGTGAACCTGGGTACAAGTGCTACACTTGGCACCTTAAACCCATATCCTGAAAGTATATAAAGGTGGATCTCCACACCTAAGAACACTGCAGATAACTAGAAAACCTAAGCATTAAATCAATCCAGGATGCAAAAGTCACTACATTATAATACAAGAAACTAAAAGAATCAAGACAATGCAATCCCACCAAAAATTACAAATCCATCAGAATTGTTCACCAATGAGACTGTTTTAGATGAAATTTCTGACAAAGATTTCAAAAGAATGATGATATCTATACTCAAAGAAATGAAAGAAGAAATAGAAGAGGAAATGAAAGCAATCTGAGAAGAAAACAAAGGAATTAAAGAAGAAAACAAACTTTTGAAAGAGATTACAGAAAAACAGTTTAATGAAATAAAAAGGTCATTAGAGGACATGAATAAGGAAATAGAACTACTGAAGAAAAACCAGGCTGAACTCCTAGCTCTGAAGAACACAGTCAGTGAAATAAAAAACTCTGTGGAAAGTCTCACTAGCAGAATGGATGAAGGAGAGGACAGAATATCTAAACTAGAAGACCAGATGGCAGACCTATCACAGTCCAACAAAGAGAAAGACAAGCTAATAGAAAGGTATGAATGGGAACTCCAAGACATGCAAGACACTATGAAAAGATCAAACATAAGAATTCAAGGTATAGCATAAGGGGAAGAATTTCAATCCAGAGGCTTAGTAGGTGTTTTCCACAAAATCATAGAAGAAAAATTTCCCCAAATTGGGAAAGAAATGCCAATGCAGATACAAGAAGCATTTAGAACACCAAATAGACAAAACCTAGAAAGATCCTCTTCTCGCCATGTTATAATTAAACTACTAAATACGCAAACCAAAGAAAATATATTGAAAGCAGTTAGAAAGAAAAAGCAAATGACCTTCAAGGGAAAACCCATCAGGATCACAACAGATTATTCAACACAAACTTTAAAAGCCAGAAGGGCCTGGAGTGATGTATTCCAAGTTCTGAAAGATAAAAACTGTCAACCAAGATTACTTTATCCTGCAAAGCTTTCTGTCCAAATTGATGGAGAAATAAGGACATTCCACAACAAAGACAGGCTAAAGGAATTTATGGTAACTAAACCAGCTCTACAGAAAATACTTGCAGGAATCATTCATGCTAAAGAAAAAGCAAAACACACACATCAGGAAATAGGAAAAAAGAAATCATACTCAACAGTTAGAACAAGTGAGTAAAACGAAAACCAGGAAGAACTACAAAACAAGAAAAATGGAGAGATCAAATACATATCTTTCAATAATAACTCTTAATATCAATGGCGTCAATGCCCTAACCAAAAGACATAGACATGCAGACTGGATTAAAAAGCAGGATCCTACCATCTGTTGCCTCCTGGAAACTCACCTCTCATTAAAAGATACAAACATTCTTAGGTTGAAAGGTTGGAAAAAGGTATTTCAAGCAAATGGGCCTAGAAAACAAGCAGGGGTTGCCATCCTAATTTCTGACAGGATAGACTTCAAACCAACATTAGTGAGGAAAGATAAAGCAGGTCACTTTATACTGATTAAAGGAACACTCCAACAGGAGGACATCACAATCCTAAACATATATGCTCCCAACACAGGGGTTCCCAATTTCATCAAACAAACACTATCGGACTTAAGGTCAGAGAAAACTCCTAACACAATAGTAGTGGGTGACTTCAATACCCTGCTCTCATCACTTGACAGGTCTACCCAACAAAAACTAAACAGAGAGACATCTACAAAAAATGATATCATGGAACAAATGGACCTTACAGATATATACAGAACCTTCCATCCAAATGCTGCAGAATATACATTCTTCTCAGCAGCACATGGGACATTCTCTAAAATAGACCATATAATAGGACACAAATCAAATCTTAACAAATACAGGAAAATTGAAATAATCCCTTGTATGCTATCTGACCACAATGGGATTAAACTGCAAATCAACAACAAGAAAAACTACAGAGCATACAGAAATTCATGGAGACTAAACAATACATTACTGAACGATTTATGGGTCATTGAAGAAATTAAAAAGGAAATCAAGAAATTCATAGAATCAAATGATGATGAGAATACAACATACCAAAACCATTGGGACACAATGAAGGCAGTCCTACGAGGGAAATTTATAGCTCTAAGTGCCTATATTAAGAAATTAGAGAGTTCACAACTAAACAATTTAATGCTTCACCTTAAGGCCTTGGAAAGAGAAGAACAAGGCAAACCAAAAACCAGTAGATGGGAAGAAATAATAAAGGTTAGGGCAGAAATTAATGAAATGGCAACCAAAAAATCAATCAAAAAATTCAAGGAAACAAAGAGTTGGTTCTTTGAAAGGATAAACAAGATCGACAAACCCTTAGTAAATCTGACCAAAGAAAGAGAGAAGAGATAAAAATTAATAAAATTAGAGATGAAAAAGGCAACATCAGGGGGGCTGGAGTGCAGGAGCTAGAGCAAACGCCATTACAAGATGGCGCTGGCTTCCTGCCGGTGTTGAGGAAAACGTCTCCATATTAGGCAGTGCCTTGGCGCCAACCTTACTCAAGGTATGCGCACACGCATGACGCAACCTGTCCCGAGCCTATCCCGTGGTATCTGCTTGTGGCAAGCTTCGCAACCAATCAGTAAGCGCCCGTAGCAGGCCCTATAAAAGCAGCTGCAGATTTGCGCCCCCGCCCCTCGCCATCAGCTTTCCTGTTAACCAAGGGCTCTCCAATAAAGTGTGATACAAGAAGAATCCTCGTTTGTGGTCGTTCCTTTGCGAAACCCGGGATGCCGGGTGTCTTGCGGTTGCCAGGAGGGGCAAGAGGATCCAGAACTTGACACACGGAGAGGAAGGCACCGTAAGTCATCCCCGGCTTGTTTTCTGTTGGGTCTGATGGAAGTCCGTTTGGTCCTTGCTGTCCTCGCCTGTTGTTGTTTGTATTTTTGGGCCTTTATCTTTGCTACCGGTTATTCTTGCTTTTCTTATAAAGGGAAGAGATATTTACCTCTCTGGCACGATATCGAAAGTAAAACCCTGGTAGATAACAGGGTATTTCTGATTTTGTGTCTCTTCCTGTTGGTAAGTTCGCTGGTAGATAAAAGCGCACAACATGGGTAACACTCAGAGTGCCCCGGCGGCAATAGATCATTTTTCGGGTTGATAAAGGCGCTTCTCAAGCAGCGTGATATTCAGATTTCCACTGTCACGATTAGGAGGATTGTTAGAGATATGGATTTGGCCGCCCCTTGGTTCACAGTTTCAGGGGCTCTTACTATCTCCTCCTGGGAGAAGTTGGGCCATGATCTGCGGGAGGCGGAAAAGGAAGGAAGTCTGGGAAAGGGCACGTTGCCAGCTAGTCCACTCTTGCTTGAGCAGTGGAAGACATGCAGACATTATTGGAGAGGGCCAAAGGCTTTAGCACAACATCAGGACAGCCTTTCAGAATCAGATACAAGTGGGGAATCACATAATAGGCCTAAAAAGAAACAGTTAGAAAAAATAGAACAAAAGAGACAAAAAAGGAAAAAGTCTAAAGGAAGAATTTGAGGAGATAGGCGAGGCTCATTCATGCCCGCCCGAAGGGGCAGAGAAATTGTATCCTCCATTAGAGGAGTTTGCAAGTTTACATGTGCTGGAGGCAGATGATGAGAGTAGTTCAGAATCTGAATCACAACAGGAGGAGGAGATATTTAAAAAGAGGAAGAGGAAGTTCAACCAGAGGTGGTAGGGGCAGGGGCTGGCAGGCACATTTGTTGTTGCTGCGCGCGCGCCTCTGCTGGGGATGAGTAAAGTTATAGGAGGGTGTGGCCCTGTGCAGCCCTCGGCCCCTCCACCATATGCTCCCAGAAAAATAAATGCCACTTTATAAAAGGTAAACGTGGTCAAAACTGGCTTCAGCTTTTCCCATTTTTGAAGATCCTGTTACCCAACAGAGAAGGTATGAGCAAGTCCCTTACGAACAACTGAAGGACCTTGTGCAGGCAGTTAAAGATTTTGGCCCAGGAGCGGATTATTCTACGCCCTCTTGCGTAGAATCATTGTGGGCCCCTGACGCCACCGATTGGATGGAGTTAGCCAGAGCCTGTCTTTCAAAGGGTCAGTTTTTGGAATTTAGAGCTTTAGTTACAGATTATGCCTATACCCAGGCTAGAAAAAATTTTGAGCAGGGCCAGCCAGCTTGGACTGCTGACATGCTCTTAGGGCTGGGGCCATATATGGCTAACCAGACTGAGTTCCCTCTGGAGGTTTATCAACAGGTTAATGACATTCATTATAAGGCTTGGAAGGCTCTCCCTAATAAGGGAGAAGTCACTGGACATTTGACAAAAATCATCCAACGTCCCGCTGAGCCTTTTGCGGATTTTGCCGCGCGGATATGGATGATATTTTACTGACTGCCCCTACGTTGCCTGTTCTGCATGCTTCTTTTGAGAAGGTTATTAAGGCTTTGGAGGATACTGGGTTAACAATAGCCCCAGAAAAGATTCAACAGACAGACTCAGTTACATTTTTGGGTTCTGTCATCAGTCCACATTCAGTCAGGCCACAAAACATGTGCATCTGCACTTCACATTTATATACTCTAAATGACTTTCAGGGTTTCTTCATGTGCCCGATCAGAATTGTTGCCAAGGCAATGATGTCACATCCCCTCGTGAGCTCACACAGCCTGCCCGTGAGGCCCTTAAGAAGATTGAAGAGGGCTTGTGAGAGCACAACTTGATCGATATGAGCCTTCAAAGCCGCTTCTCCTGTGCATTCTTAAGACTAGAGACGGGAGTACTTTGGCAGGAAGGGCCCCTGCTGTGGCTCCATGGACATCACCCTTCAATACTTCCCACAATTGGTAGCTCAACAGGCCTGCTTAGGGCTCAAATATTGCTTGATGCACTTTGCAAAGCTCCTGACAAGCTTATAATCCCCTATACTAAAGAGCAGGTAGAGGTTTTAGCTGGTACTGTGGATGATTGGGCCATTCTCATGTGTGCCTTCCCAAATGTCATAGACAATCATTATCCAAAGAGTCCTATTCTCTCTTTTGTTGAACACAACTTAGTTTATTTCCCCAAGAATTACTGCTCAGGATCCTAAATCAGACCATCTTCACTGATGGGTCAAAATCTGGCCGAGGAGCACAGGTGCAAGGGTCAAGACCTGTGGTGAGAATGTTTAGACCTGAGTCCCCCAAATTGTGGAATGTATGATTGTTTTAGAGGTTTTTCAGACCTTTTCCACTCCTTTTAATCTGTTCACTGACTCTCAATATGTGGCCAATGCAGTTGCTGGCCTGGAAATTGCTGCTTCTGTTAAATCTGCTAGCACAATCTCTAATATTCTTCTACAGCTTCAGTCTTTGATTTTGCAACGAGACTGTCCCTTCTATGTCACTCATATTCGTGCACATTCTTTGTTGCCTGGCCCTTTGTCACAAGCTAATGATATGGTTGACAAGGCCACTAGGTTGGCCATGCTTTCCCTAGATAATTCCAAGGCTTTAGCCACTGAATTTCACAGATTATATCATGTCCCTGCAAATACCTTGAGGAAAAGATTCTCTATCTCAAGAAATGAGGTGCGAGACATTGTAATCTTGTCAGTCTTGTGTCACTTTTCTGCCCTCCCCTCATGTGGGTGTTAATCCCCGAGGCCTCCGTCCTGGTGATCTTTGGCAAATGGAAGCCTGGGCAGTGTGGGGAAAGCCGCGCCGTCTAAAAACTGATAATGGCCCGGCATCCATTTTATTTAAACAAAAGAGGGGGATAGCAGAAGATGCAACCCCTAGGGAGAGGGTTTCCTTAGCCCTCTTCACCCTTAATTTTTTAATTTTGGACAATAATGATAAGTCTGCAGCTGACAGGCACAGTCAAGATGTGGCCCAGGCACCCAGAGAAGTAGTGATGTGGAAAGATGTCCTAGATAACAAATGGAAAGGACCGGATCTTGTTATAATAAGATCCAGGGAGCTGTTTGTGTTTTTCCACAGGACCAGGAGTCGCCCCACTGGGTTCCAAGCCGGTTGGTGAGAACAGTCCATCCTTCCTCAGGAGAAAGTTTGGAGATTCATAATGATTCGTGGAAACCGGATGTGGAGGAGCCTGGGGATGATGGTCATCCAGATCTTGACACTCAGTAAAGCAGAGCAATGTTGGGGAATTTTGTCAGCCTTCCGAAGCCGATGCCAGTTCCTCATCAAGCGCCTGTGTTTCCAACGTTTCTTCACCACGACAAGGAACTGGGCCTCCCTTCCCTTCAGGAGGACCAACAGGTGGTCCCCATGGGGAGTCCCGCTCCTTTGTTGAAAAAGGAACTCTTTGTTTTACTTTGCAGTGGAATCAGACTGATGACTCTTGTATAAGACTTTGTCAGCAGAGTTTTGCCTGGTTTGAAGGGGAACTCTGGCCATGGTCAGAGTGCCAGAGCACTTCGGTCGCCTGGGCTGATGCAAATCATCTCTTCACCATATCACCAGCTATGAGGGGTCCCCGCCAGGTCAGGGGGCATGGTCGGAGGGACTCTTTCTTCAGGATTCCAGAATGAATCCTTTTTCAAAATGGATGGCGTGTGGGGTCAATGGTTCCTGCACGGATGTGTCTCCATTGGTTTTGTTGTTGGGGGACAAATTGCTTGCAACAATGTGTCAGGGCATGAGACCTCAAAGTCAAAAAGAAGGAGGAAGCGGAGGGGATTTCTCGGCGGACTGGAGCCTCCTGAATATCTCGGGGAACTCTGGGTCATCCTTGTGAACATTATGCTCGTAATCAGACATTCCCCTGTTGGTTTTGTGCACCCCTTTTCTTTATCTGCTTATTGCTATTAATTCCACGAGAGTGGATCTTAGTCTTGCACAGGGCCTTACTTCCTGGATCTCCTCTGCTTTTAATTTTTTTAAGGAATGGGTTGGAGTGGGACTGTTTGCTGCCTGCTGTATAGGAGGATGTCTGCTCTGCCTATGGTTGATTTGCAAAATGCGAGCCCAAGCTAGGAGGGACAAGGTATCTCTCAGGCACTAGCTGCATTGGAGTGTGGATCCTCCCCCAAATTTGGCTATCAGCCCTGAAAGGCAACTAGTTCCCTGGCCTTTGCAAGGGTTTAGAGTACCCATTGCACGAGGATGGGCAGGAGATGAAAACTTCTGTTTGACCAACTCGAGGGATTTCTCCCATTGCACTGAGTAAGGAGAGATGCCTCCCTTGATCGGTCAACACATCATGAGGTGGGGACCTGATCGGGAGGGCGGTTACTCTGGAGCTTGGCCTGTCTATAATAAAGAAGGGGGAACTGCAGGGAGCTAGAGCAAACGCCATTACAAGATGGCGCTGGCTTCCTGCCGGTGTTGAGGAAAACGTCTCCATATTAGGCAGTGCCTTGGCGCCAACCTTACTCAAGGTTCACGCATGACGCAACCTGTCCCGAGCCTATCCCGTGGTATCTGCTTGTGGCAAGCTTCGCAACCAATCAGTAAGCGCCTCGTAGCAGTATGCCCTATAAAAGCAGCTGCAGATTTGCGGCCCCTCGCCATCAGCTTTCCTGTTAACCAAGGGCTCTCCAATAAAGTGTGATACAAGAAGAAGTCCTTTCCTGCTGGTCGGGAGGTTCGCTGCACTGGAGAGATGGCTTAGTGGCTGAAGCGTAAGGATCCTGGTTCGAGGCTTGATTCTCCAGGACCCGCGTAAAGCCAGATGCATAAGGGGGCACATGCATCTGGAGTTCGTTTGCAGTGGCTCATTCTCTCTCTCTCTACCTGCCTATTTCTGTATCTCTCTCTCTCTCAAATGAATAAATAAATAAATAAATAAATAAATAAATAAATAAATAAATAAAATATTTTTAAAAAAAGAAAAAGAAAAAGGCAACATCACAACAGATACCAAAGAAATTCAGAAAATCATATGGACATACTTTAAGAATATATATGCCTCTAAGTTTGAGAACATGAAATAAATGGATGATTTCCTTGATTCACAAGACCTACCAAAATTAAATCAAGATGAGATAAACCATTTAAATAGACCTATAACAACCACAGAGATCCAAGCAGTTATAAAAAGTCTCCCAACTAAAAAAATCCCAGGCCCAGATGGATTCACTGCTGAATTTTACCAGACATTCCTGGAAGATCTAACACCAATGCTTCTCAAACTTTTCCATAAAATAGAAAAGGAAGGAATTATACTGAAATCCTTCTATGAAGCCAGCATCACCCTGATACCCAAACTGGACAAAGACAGGTCAAAAACAGAAAATTACAGACCAATCTCCCTCATGAACATAGATGCAAAAATTCTCAAAAAATACTGGCAAACAGAATACAAGAATATATCAGAAAGATTATTCACCCTGACCAAGCAGGCTTTATCCCAGAGATGCAGGGATGGCTCAACATATGCAAATCCATAAATGTAATACACCATATAAATGGTCTGAAAGACAAAAATCACATGGTCATTTCAATAGATGCAGAAAAGGCATTTGACAAAATCCAACACCCCTTCATGGTGAAAGTATTACAGAAACTGGGAATAGAAGGAACATATCTCAACATAATAAAAGCTATTTATGACAAACCTACAGCCAACATAATACTAAATGGGGAAAAACTTGAAGCTTTTCCTCTAAATTCAGGAATAAGACAAGGTTGTACAATAGTGTTCCCCACTACTATTTAATATAGTACTGGAAGTCTTAGCCATAGCAATAAGGCAAGAGACACTCATAAAGGGGATACAAATCGGAAGGCAAGAGATCAAATTATCATTATTTGCAGACGATATGATTCTATACATAACAGACCCTAAAGACTCTACCAGCAAACTGTTAGAGCTGATAGACACTTTTAGCAATGTAGCAGGATACAAAATAAACACACAGAAATCAGTAGCTTTTCTATACACTAACAACAAACGTGCAGAGGATGAAATCAGGGAATCTCTCCCATTTACAATTGCCTCAAAAAAAAATAATAAAATACCTTGAAATAAACTTAACCAAGGAAGTGAAAGGATCTCTACAATGAGAACTTTGAAAAACTCGAGCGACAAATTGCAGAAGACACAAGGAAATGGAAAGACATTCCATGCTCCTGGATTGGAAGAATCAATATTGCGAAAATGTCAATCTTACCAAAAGCAAATTACACATTTAATGCGATCCCTATTAAAATTCCAATAGCATTCTTCACAGAAATAGAAAAAAAATAATCCTAAAATTCATCTGGAAACACAAAAAACCTCAAATAGCCAAAACAATTTTGCGCAACAAAAATCAGGCTGGTTGGTATAACCATACCCGATTTTAAGTTATATTACAAAGCCATAGTAACAAAAACAGCATGGTACTGGCACAAGGAAAGACAGGTAGATCAATGGAACAGAATAGAAGACCCAAATATTAATCCAGGCAGCTACAGCCACCTGATTTTTGACAAAAATGCCAAAAAATAATCATTGGAGAAAAGATAGCCTCTTTAACAAGTGGTGCTGGGAAAACTGGACATCTCTATGTAAAAGGATAAACATAGATCCTTGTCTCTCTCCATGCACAAGAGTCAACTCCAAATGGATCAGGGACCTTAATATCAGACCTGAAACTCTGAAACTGCTAGAGAAAAAGGTAGGGGAAACTCTTCAACATATTGGAATGGGCAAGGACTTTCTGAATATAACTCCAATTGCTCAGCGAATAAAACCACTAATCAACCAATGGGACCTTATGAAATTACAAAGCTTTTGTACAGCAAAGGACACTGTGAATAGAGCAAAAAGACAACCTACAGAATGGGAGAAAATCTTTGCCAGCTATACCTCTGACAGAGGATTAATATCCAGAATATACAAAGAACTCAAAAAACAGAATAATAAGAATTCAAACAACCCAGTTAAAAAATGGGCTATGGAACTAAATAGAGAATTCACAGAAGATGAAATACAGATGGCATATAAACATCTAAAAAAATGTTCCACATCCTTAGCCATCAGGGAAATGCAAATTAAAACCACTTTGAGATTCCATTTCACGCCTGTCAGAATGGCTACCATCAAGAAAACAAATGACAATAAGTGTTGGCATGGATGTGGAAAAACAGGAACACTTCTACACTGTTGGTGGGAATGTAAGCTGGTACGGCCATTATGGATATCAGTGTGGAGGTTCTTGAGACAGCTAGAAATAGATTTACCATATGATCCAACTATAGCACTCCTAGGCATATATCCAGAGGACTCTTCTCACTACCTTAGAAATACTTGCAAAACCATGTTTATTGCTGCTCTATTCACAATAGCTAGGAAATGGAAGCAGCCTAGATGTCCCTCCACAGATGAGTGGATAATAAAGATGTGGTACATTTACACAATGGAGTTCTATTCAGAGGTAAAGAAAAATGAAATTATGAAATTTGCAGGGAAATGGATGGATCTAGAAAGGATTATACTAAGTGAGGTAATCCAGACTCAGAAAGCCAAATGTCACATGTTCTCTCTCATATGGGGATCCTAGCTACCAATGTATAGACTTGTGTGTGAACTGGAACCTAAAATAGGTACCAGAAACCAGTAAGCTGGTAAAAGGCTATAAGGGAGGGAGGAAAAGGAAGGACTTAAGTGTATGGTAATGCACATATGTAAGTAGAAGAACTGATTACAGGGAGGGGAATGGCCTAAGCGAGGCCATGGGAAGAGAATGCATAAAAGAAGGGTAGGGGCAGGGTCAATCTAAACTCAAGATATTGTGAATAAGACATATGTAAAATTACTTTTTTGAATAAGGGCATGTCTAGAAGCTGTAGACTGTTACTAGAAATTTTTCAGTACCTGGGATGGGATACCTTCCAGTGAGTTGTTGGCCAAGGAGGTCCCAGTAGCCTCCAAAACATTAAAGGCTTTTACCAAAGCCCTTGGTTTTGCTTGAGAAACAGATAGTAAGACCCTATTGCTGAAGACATCTCTTGCCTGAGAGGGAAGGTCACTGAGAAAGCAAGCTGGTGTGGAGCAGAAAACCTTCTCTCTGTAGACCAGCCAACTGAAAGCTGGAAAAAGCTGCACTGCACTCAGCGTATGGGAGACAGAAGCCATCAACAGTGAAAACAGTGGATGCTGAATATTCAAGCTTGGCCAGACAGGCCCAAGGACTGAACGGGTGCAATAGTGGCATGTCTACTCTTGGGGTAACCAACTGCTCCATAATTGGACTGAAGGCCCTCTCTACAGGAGGAAATACATACCTGGTACTGAAAAACCTAAGTAAAAGTCTATGGTAGGTGAGGTCATGAGCCTTAGGGGTATAAAGCCTGCTCTTGTCTGACTAAATGTATATATTATTCCCACCAAGCTGCCCTGAAAGCACTACACTTAATGTTCATATTCACATATTAACGCTACTCTCACTTCTGGTTAGAGAAGCTTCTCTTTTCAGATGGCGATGGCCACTGGGATGACCCAAAAGGCAACATAGTGCTGAGAAGAAGGGATGGAGGAATGCCCAGCACTGAAACACCTCTGTCACACCCTCCAAGGCTCAGGGACCATTGCGGAAGAGGGGGCAGATAGAATGGAAGAGCCAAAGGAAGGGTATGACCTCCTACAATGCAACTGCCCAGACAGAAATTGGCCTCGATATCCATGACCTTGCAGTGCCTAGCAATACCTCTGCAAGACCCTCAAAATAGAAGAAAAAGATGATGTCATCAAATTAAAAGAGAGACTAATGGAGAGAGGGAGGGTATAGGATGGAGACTGGAGTTCTAAAGTGGAATGGGGGGAGGGGAGGGAAATATCAGGTGGGGTTTTTTTGTTTGTAAGTATAAAAGTCAATAAAAAACAATAAATAAAATATCAACACCTTCAGAAAAGTAGCAGGATATAAGATCAATGCACAGAAATCAGAAGCCTTTCTGTATGCAAAAGGCAAAGATACAGAAAAAGAAATAAGCAACATCATCCCATTTTCAATAGAAACAAAGAAAATAAAATACCTTGGTATAACATTAAGGAAATGAAAGACCTATACAATGAAAATATAAAAACACTCAAGAAAGAAATTGAGGAGGACCTGCAAAAATGGAAAGACCTCCATGCCCCTGGATAGGCAGAATTAACATTGTGAAAATGGCAATCTTACCAAAAGCACTATATAGATTTAATGCAAAGCAATAAAAATCCCAATTTCTTTCTTCACTGAGATAGAAAAAAAAAAAAAACTATCTCAAAATTCACATGGAAAGGCAGAAGTCCTCAGATATTCAATCAAATCCTCAGCAAAAGAAACACCTCTCGAGGCATCACCATACCTGATCTAAAGCTATACTGCAAGGCCATTGTAATAAAAACAACATGGTACTGGCATTAAAACAGGAATATAGTCCAATGGAACAGAATAGAAGACCCGGACTTTGGGTCAAGTAACTATAGCTACTTGATATTTGACAAAGGCCCTACCAATGTAGATTGGAAAAAAGACAGCATCTTCAACAAATGGTGCTGGACAAACTGGATAACCATATGTAGGAAAATGAAATTTGATCCACACATCTCGCCATGCACAGAAATCAAGTCCAAATAGATCAAAGACCTCAATATAAAACCAGGAACTCTGCTACTACTGGACGAAAAAATAGAAGAAGCCTTCCATGACATAGGAGTGGGGAAAGAGTTCCTGAACAAAACCCCAGAAGCTCAGGAAATTAAACACTCAACCATTGGGATCTCATGAAGCTGAAAGGCTTTTTTCACTGACAAATATACTATAACCAAAGCCAACAGGTTACCCACAGAATGGGAGAAAATTTTTGCCAGCTATACAACTGACAGAGGCCTAATTTCTAGAATTTACAAAGAACTCCAAAGCCTAAACAATAAATCGCCAAACAACCCACTCACAAAGTGGGGCAGAGAACTGCACAGGGAGTTCTCAGAGGAAGAAATACAAATGGCAAACACACACTTAAGAAAATGTTCAACATCCCTAATCATCAGGGAAATGCAAATTAAAACAACTATGAGATTCCACCTTACCCCAGTAAGAATGGCTGAAAAATAAAAAAAAAAAAAAAAACTAATGAAAACAAATGTTGACAAGACTGTGAAGAAACAGGAACCCTCTTTCACTGTTGGTGGGAATGTAAAATTGTATAACCATTATGGAAAGCTATATGGAGACTCCTGAAAAGGATGACTATAGACCTACCAACAGATCCAGTTATTCCCTTACTGGGCATTTACCCTAAAGGCTCCAAGCCTCTGATCAGAGAAATTTGCTCAACCATGTTTATAACTGCTCAATTCATAATAGCTAAGAGCTGGAATCAACCCAGATGTCCACCATTAGATGAATGGATAACTAAGATGTGGTATATCTACACTATGGAATTCTACACAGCAGTAAGGAAAAATGAAACAATGAAATTTGAAAAAAAAATGGTCAAACATGGAACAGATCATTCTCAGTGAGCTCACCCAATCACAAAAAGATAATCATCACATGGTCTCATTCATCTGTGGCTCCTAACCTCAATCAACCCAAGATGCTGTCATACCTAATAAGTACCCTGAGGATCAGACAATAGGGAGGGGGAAGGGGGAGAGGGTAAGGGTGGGAGGGAGTGAAAGGGTGGGAGGGAGGGTAAGGGTGGGGACACAAATAGGGATCTAAATGGAAATTGTACCATAAAATCCTATATTCTGAACAACAGGCTAAAACTTTGATCATTCAGCAGGCCCACAGAGGGAACACCCGAACCACAGGGACCTGGAGAGAACATCATGAAGACTAACCTTAATCTTTTCATGTTTCTTTCTCTCTCTTTCTCTCTCTCTCTCTCTCTCTCTCTCTCTCTCTCTCACCATCTTCTCTCTATCCTCTCTTTCTCTTTTACATAACCTGTATTTTTCTTCCTTCACTTTCCTTGGCTCTGACTTGTAACTTCCAGTACCAGCATGGGGTTAACTTTCACGATGAGCTGTTGATCAGAGAGACCTACAAGGTTTCCCAAAAAAGACAGATTTCTGTCAGAGTCCTTGATGACCCACCAAAGGTTAATGGTAAGACCCTACTGCTGAAGACATTATAAAAGGTTGAGATGAAACATGGAGTGACCTGGTTGGAATGTGGAAGAAGGTCAGTCCCCAGACAGTTAGCTAGTCTAGTGCCAGACAGTGCTACATGAGCGATTGGGGGAAAATGACAGACATCTGCCCAAACAACTTGCAGTCTAAGCTACCCAGCTGGAAACAACTTGACATGATGTTCAAACAAGTGCAATAGTGGCACACAACCATGGTGGGTAACCAACTGCTCTTGATTTGGCTAATAGATCCACTCAGTGGAATGGAACTCATTGCTGGAACTAGGAAATAAGTCAAAACCATATACAAAAAAAATGAGCCCATTCTCCAATATCAAGCTCCCACCAAATGTGGGCTTGAATAGGGCCGACACGCATAAAATTATCTCTAAAATAACTATGGCCATTCCATCTATCTAGTACTAACTCCTCTCTCCATTGGAGAATTTGCTTCTCTTTTTCAGATGGACTATGAACCTGATGGGAGGATCAGCCTATCACACCTCACCAGGGCCCCAGCTGAAACTATACAATAAAGGGGGAAAAGGGCAAGAGTACAGCTTTCTTGGTGAACCCAACACCAGAATAAGGCTGAAGGAGATAAACAGAGAACATCCAACTCCTATTAAGCCAGATATCCAGAGACACAGAGGCTCCCAAGACCTCATCACTGAAGTAGGACTAAAATGATCCCAGCATGGCTCAGGAAAATTCAAGTAAGAGGGGGGCAGAAAGATTGTTAGAGCCACAAGTTGGGTCATTATGCACAGAAACTTTGCCTATCCTCCATAACTGTCAACTAACCCCATAATGCATGACCCACATTTCCCAATGATGAGGGTCCCTTTGGAGGAGGAGCACATGGAGGCTACCGGAGTCACCAACATGAATGTAAAATTAGAATAATATAAAATAAATAAATAATAAAATAAATATAGATGGCCAATAAATATCTATAAATAATTATTAATATATATGCACCAAGTATAGGTGCACTCAAACACTACTTTATATAAACAAACACTACTGATATAAAATCACAGATAACCCCAAACACAATAGTTGTGAGTGACTTTAATATCCTGTGCTCACCAATTAACAGGTCATCCCAGAAAAAAAAATAAACAGAGGCATCTTGATTAAATCAAGTCATAGAACAAATGAACCTAATGGACAGCTAGGAAACATTCCATCCAAACACTGCAGAACACATATTATTTTCAGCAGCACATGAACTTTCTCTAAAATAGATCATATATTAGGATACAAAGCAAATCTTAAGTATATAAAAATTGAAATAATTCCTTATACTCTATCTGATAATAATGATATTAAACTACAAATCAACAGCAAGAGAGACTATAAATATCCACAAATTCATGGAAACTAAGTGATACACTACTGACTGATGAATGTGTCATTAAAGAAATGAAGAAGGGGGGCTGGAGAGATGGCCTAGCAGCTGAGGCACTTGCCTACAAAGCCAAAGGACCCAGGTTCAACTCCCCAGGACCCACGTAAGCCAGATGCTCAAGGGGGCGCGTGCACCTGGAGTTCGTTTGCAGTGGCTGGAAGCCCTGACATGCCCATGACCATTCCCTCTCTCTCTTTCTCTCTCTCTCTCTCCCCCCCTACCTATCTCTGTATCTCTCTCTCTCTCTCAAATAAATAAATTAAAAAAAAAAAAAAGAAATGAAGAAGGAAATCAGTCAGGGCTGGAGAGATGGATTAGCATTTAAAGGCACTTGCTTGCAAAGCATGGTGGCCTGATTTCAATTCTCCAGTACCCACATAAAGCCAAATGCACAAAGTGATACATGTGTCTGAATTTCATTTGCAGCAGCAGGAGGCCCTAGCATGCACATTCTTTATCTATCTGCCTCTTTATCTCTTTGTTTCTTTCTTTCTCTTTATCTCTCAAATAAATAATTTTTTAAAGAAGGAAATTAAAATATTTGTAGACTCAAATGAAAATGATAGGACAACATAATGATCTTATATTTAGTGTATCTTCTTATGTCTTCCTTTGCTTACCAATGGGAAAGAATGCATATTGTTCAGTCTCCTCTCCATTTTGCTGCCTGTCCTCACAGAACAAAGTTAAGTATATGTGATTCTGACTCTATTTGAGACCCATTGCATGAGATGTAATTCATACTGATACTCTAAACATGCTCAAAAAGGCTGTAACTGGAGAGGTCATAGGTCTTAATGGGGAACTCCTACTGCTGTTTTGCTAAACAGATGTATTGTCAAAATACCATCTAAAAATTTAGGTCTATCCCCAAAGATTAAACTACGGCTGTGCTCAGCCTAGGTCAGAAAAGCTTTTTCCTCCAATGTGCAATGTTTAGTGTAGACGCTCATTATTGGTCAAAGTGCCAGAAATAAGTGATTTTTAAGAACTCAACCCTATATATAGGACATCCATATCACCCCCTCCAGGACTGAAGTATTATTGCAGAAAAATGGGAAGAATGTCAACGCTGGATGATGAGGAGAGCTGCCAAAGAATTGTGCAGTCTGGACGTGACATCGCTACTGCATGAATGAACTCAGAAACTCTCATTATTTGCATAAGATCTGCATGAGTTAGGGTTAGTGAGCATTCCATAATGGAAGGGGAAGACCAACATGAGATACAGCCAGTCAACATTCCATCATGGAAGGAAAAGACTTGAGTGAGATAGGCCAGTCAGCATTCCCTCATGGAAGGGACCTGCATGAGGTAGAGCCAGTCCGCATTCCATGATGGAAGAGGAAGACCAGCGTGAGATAGGGCCAGTCCACATTCCATCATATAATTAGAAGATCTACATGGCATAGTGCCAGTCAGTGATCATCACTTAAGGGGAAGCCCTGCATGACATAGTGCTAGTCAGCATTCCATCACAGAAGGGCAAGACCTGCATGTGATAGGGCCAGTCAGCATTCCATCATGGAAGAGGAAGACATGCATGAGACAGAGCCAGTCTGAATTCCATCACACAGGAAGACCTGAATGAGAAAGGGCCAGTCAGATTTCCACCATGGAAGGGGAAGACCTACAGGACATAGGGCCAGTCAACCTTCCATCATTTAAGGGGAGGCCCTGCATGAGATATGGCTAGTCAGCATTCCATCATGGAAGAGGGAGGGGCTTGGTAGGATCAACCCCTCTCTGAACAGCTAATGGCAGATAATAGGTTGCTGGGTTCTGTGGTGAACCACTGGTAAATGGTGGGAATGAAAAGCTCTTCTGCAGGAATGGTAGTGGGTTACGAGTATCATAGTTTGTATATATGATCAAAATACAATGTGTACATATGTGAAATTTTAAAGAACTAATACAATAGTTTCATAAGAATACTAAAAAAAATGATAGTTTTCTTCCTGATATATCCTTCCAATAAATAATTTAAGGCACTGGAGAGGGTTCAGTGATTAAAGGTTCTTGCTTGCAAAGCCTAATTGCTTGGGTTCAATTCTCCAGTCCCCGTTTAAAGACACATGCACAAAGTAGCACATGCATCAGGAGTTCATTTTGCAGTGGCTAGAGGTCCTGGCATGCTCATTCTTTCACTCTTTCTCTCTCTCTCCTTACAAACAAGAAAAATTTAAATAAAACAATAAATAATCTTAAGGTTTTTTTTAAATTTTTATTTACTTATAAGAGACAGAAAAAAAGGAGAGAGAGGGAGAGAATGGGCATGCCACGACCTCTAGCCACTGCAAATGAATTCCAGACGCATGCACCACCATATACATCTGGCTTATGTGCGACCTGGAGAATCAAACTGGGATCCTTAGGCTTCTCAGGCATGTGTGTTAACTGCTAAGCCTTCTTTCCAGCCCTAATCTTAAGGGTTTTTGTTGTTGTTTGTTTGTTTGTTGTTGTTGTTGTTGTTGTTTTGTTTTGTTCTTAAAGGATTCTTTTTTATTTTATTTTTATTATTTATTTATTTATTTGAGACAGAGCGAGGGAAAGAGAGAGAGAGTGAGAGTGAGAATGGGCACTTCAGGGCCTCTAGCCACTGCAAACGAACTCCAGATGCATGTACCCCTTGTGCATATGGCTTACGTGGGACCTGGAGAATTGAACCAGGGTCCTTACGCTTTGCAGGCATGTGCCTTAACCGCTAAGCCATCTCTCCAGCCCATAATCTTAAGTTTTGATGAAGCGCCTCATAAGCCTCTTCAAAACTTAAGACACCAGTATTGTGAAAATTTTCTTTATATTTCAGATCAATGCCAACACACAGTAATATATATTTTTTAAAGATTTAAAATAATAAAATGTAAGTAATAATAGTTATGTACAATATAGTTTTTCAAGGAATTCACTTCACATCAAGCATTAACAATGTAATGTTAGATTTATGGACATGCAACCATGAGGACCTGAGCTCAATTCCGAGCACCTCTTATAAAAAAGCAGACCTAGTGGCATATCCTTATAATCCTAGCTCTGGGTAGGCAAACAAAACAAAACAAAACAAAACAAAACAAAACAAAACAAAACACAGATCCTTGAAGGTCACTGGCCAGCCAGGTTAGACTACTTGTCAATGACAGACCCCATCAGACAAACAAGCAAAAAGGTGAATGACACCTGAGGAATACCTGAGGTTGTCATCTGGTTTTCACATGCATGTGCACATATGGACATGAACATACACACAAAAACATTTTAATGTAATTTTAACATCTGATTTTTTGCATATTTAAAATTAATTGTGAACTTTACTGTATGAACAAATAGCATGCTGGTCCCATTTTCTCATGATTAGTTTGCCTCAAGAAGAAAGAATAGTTATCAGGAGTTAACAGGAGTTGCATTGAAATTAGCATAGTAGCCACTTTCTAAAGACCAGTTCTGACTATCTATCACTGACCTTCTCTTCTTTGAATGTAACAAGCATTTTTTCATCTGACATCTGTACAGCATTCAAGATTTCTGGCTACTCTTTCATCCTAGAAAGGTCCCATCCTACTTTTGGCTTCAGGGCATGATCTCCTTGGCCACCTAATTACTCACAGGTACATCTTGTTCCTTGTAGCCACAGTACCCAGTTCTGCTACACTGGTCACTCAGTGGTCTCCAGGAAAACTTATCACACTCAATTTTATACCTGCTTATAGAATATGGAGATAAGTCACCCATGTCTGTCTTCCATTTAGCACTAGACCCACATATGTAGTTGTCTCCTTTACATAGTTAGATATCTCCAGGGTATACAACCTGAACATACCTACAACTAAAGCCATTTATTTCCTCATCTTCTCATGCTACAATCTCCTTCTTCCTCCTCTTTTCTTTTCTTAATTCACTCTGTATCGCAGGGTGGCCTCAAACTCACGGCGATCCTCCTGGCTCTGCCTCCTGAGTGCTGGGATTAAAGGCATGCACCACCATGCCTGGCTTTCACGCTATAATCTTCTAATGCTCTCATCTCTATAAGTCACAGCACCAATGCATTATTAAATAAAAAATTATATAATAATATAACTTTTTTTCTTATTGGAAAATGAATATGATTGGAAATGATACTTAGGATGACAGAAGAAACCTGAGACTCTTCAAAAGTCATTGAGTTGACAAGTGATCCATGAGTTTGAAACATAAGAGAAACTAAAGCAATTTTGCCCCATTAAGACTTTCAGGGCAAGTAGGACATTTTATTATCTACAAGTAGCTCTGATGAGAGTCCCTTCAATACCACAGTGTTACTTAAATAGGAAGCCAGAAAAAGTGAACAATTGATGGAAACATGGGCTGGCATGTAATAGTGATATATAAAATGTTAACAATGCACAGGTAAATTTAATATTTGCAAGATTATAGTCAAAAATGACTTTCTCTACCACCTTCCTAGTAGTATCTGCATTTTTTGAGGAAGGCTAAGGCCCATACTGGGAAGAGAAATCATAGAAAATGAGAGGAGCAGAAGGAAGGGGAGGGAATGGGAAGGAGAGGAAGAATGCACTGCAGTATGGTGTGCAATATGGTGAATTGACAGGTATATTGGGCTAAAATAGGTTCACTTTAACATAACCTTGTACAGAATAAAGAAAGTTACAAGTATTTTTATTTTATAAGTTTATAAGTATTTTATATTATTTTATTTATAAATTTTAATTAAATTTATAAGTATTGTATGTTTATAAGTACTTTTTATTTATTTGCAAGCAAAGAGAGAGACAGAGAGAGAAAGAATAGGTATGCCAGGACCTCCTGCCACTGCAAACTCTAGATGCATGCACCACTCTGTGCATCTACCTTTATGTAGGTACTGGAGAATTAAATTCTGGCTCTCAGACTTTGCAAGCAAGTGCCTTTATCCACTGAGCCATCTCTCCAGCCCTAAGAAAATTATTCTTATATATAGAAAATTTTGTAAACAACAGACATTTGATAAAAGTGACTCACTACAAGTTATCAATTTTGAAATAGTTCCCAAAGTACTAAGGTCCAATCACTTAACTGAAGATATTGGAAATTTGAAAAAAAAAAAAAAAAAAAACTAGAGTGAAAACTCCAAAACAGATGAATTTTACCTTTGTAGATTTTTATTTTTTATTTGTATATTTATATTTTGTTATTTATTTGAGAGAGAGAGACGGAGACAGAGACAGAGACAGAGGTAGGGCGCATGAGTGTCTCCTGCCACTCACTGCATATGAACTCCAGATGTATGTACCACATGAGCACTGGGGAATCAAACTCAAGTCATTAAGCTTTTCAAGCAAGTACCTTTGAGCACTAAGCCATTGCTCTAACCCTCTTTGTATATTTTTTAAAATATATTTTATTTATTTATTTGAGAGAGAGAAAGAATAGGCACACAAGGGCCTCCAGCCACTTCAAACAAACTCCAGATGCATGGACCACCCCCCCCCCATGCATCTGGCTTACATGGGTCCTGGAAAATTGAACCAGGATCACTTGGCGTTGCAGGCAAATGCCTTAACCACTAAGCCATCTCTCCAGCCCCATTTTTGTATATTTTTTAACATGCACAACTGTTGTTCTTCTGCTTCATTAAAAAATACATATGGCATTCCAAATCCTATTGCTACAAACAACATAAAAATTAACAGCACTTTATTGTAGCCCTGTAGACTTACACATGTATAATAAAACACTCAAGGCCAAAACTGGAAATTCCAAATATTTATTTTATCACTGGTACAACAGAGGGCTCTTGGGGAAGTTCTTCTTTAGAAAATGATCCAAGCTGGGCATGTGCATACCTTTAATCCCAGCACTCAGGAAGCAGAGGTTAACTTTGAGTTTGAGGCCACCCTGAGACTACATAGTGAATTCTAGGTCAGCCTGGGCTAGAGTGAGACCCTACCTTGAAAAACCAAAAAAAAAAAAAAAAAAAAAGAAGAAGAAAAAGAAAAAAAAAGAAAGAAAGAAAAAAAGAAAAGAAAGAAGGAAAAGAAAAAGAAAGAAAGAAAGAAAGAAAGAAAGAAAGAAAGGAAGGAAGGAAGGAAGGAAGGAAGGAAGGAAGAAAGAAAGAAAGAAAGAAAGAAAGAAAGAAAGAAAGAAAGAAAGAGAAAGAGAGAGAGAAAGAAAGGCAGGCAGGCAGGCAGGCAGGCAGGCAGGCAAGCAAGCAAGCAAGCAAACAGGCAAGCAAGCAGGCAAGCAACCCTGCTCTCAGGCAACGCACAGTCACTGGGGTTTGTGCTCTAAGCACAACAACTAACTTTAATTGTCATGATGATGCATAGGGATAGATGTGACCACTAGATAACTGGTTTATAAACAATAAGGGCTTTAAAGATTAAAGTCAACACTTCATATTGTACTAAGACTGACTAGGAAGCTAGTGCTGACCAATAAAATCAGGTATAATATTCCCCATATGTTGTAGACCTGGTAGCTGGATCAAATCTAGCCCTCAGCATTACAGACAATATAAGCCCAAAGGCACTGTGCCATAGTATTCTGTTTGGAAGGTTAGAAACATAAATAACATGGTATAAACAAGACATTATATAAAATGAAAAGTGCTCTTGGGTATAGAATGCCAACTGAAGAAATTAGGAGAAATTAGGGAAGCTGCTTGCTACAGTTAAGAGAATTCTGAACTGTTTCAATCTTGGCCCAGAAGTGAATTTTTTCATTCCTCCTGAGGTTACCTGTTATGAGTAAAAATAATGGCTATGTCAATATCTGGCAAGACTTTTCTATGTTTGCAAAGGAGTATAGTTGAGTTCACACCTGAGTAAGAGTTAATTGAACACTCTAAGATAAAAATATAAAACTTGAAGAATGAGTTTCTCAGCAATCATATTACCCAGAAAACCTGTTCACCTCTAAAGGAGATCTTACTGGAAATGCTAAATCAAACAAATGAGGAGTAACCCAGACAAAATGAAAGAAAATTCTTCCAATAGTATAGTTTTGTTTTAGCTACTGACATGTGGGAAAATTTATATAGTAAAATATATGCTTATAAAGTTTCAACTTATATTTAGTGGGGGAAACAATTTATTACACCAAAAAGCACAAATGTATGACAGATGGTCATGCTTTTTTCTGCCCTTGGCAGGGTCTCTTCTTGGCTAAATGGCCTTTCTTTCTTAAAGCTATGAACATTGTCGTTCACACCTATTTTCTGAAATTAAACAGACCAATTCTATGATGAAACCTCCTATAAATTTAGTCACTGTATAATGTCTGTTCATTTTGCACTATAAATTATCCAGAGGACCACTTTCCCTAGAATAATGAAAAAGGCCAAAACTGGGCAGAAGGCATTCTGTAATAAAACCTTTATTTTAAATTCCTTAAATCAACTTTAGAAAACCTTTCATATTTAAATTTATTCTGGTAGTAATTTACAAAGAAAACTATAAAAAGTTATACTAGAAGTGTATTCTTCCATTCTGAAATGTCTATTTGGGGCATTAAAATTTTCATGACACCTTATTTCAGCCATTAATAAAATTATAAGTTATGTATACAGATCACTAAACAATGAATTTTAGTTTGTTTTCTGAAAAAAATGTCAAAATGTTTCCTAGGTATACATGATATAAGCAGACTAGTTTATAGTTAGTTTAATATACAAAGCAGGTGTTTAAGGTAAACAACGAATACATTGCATAGAGAGAGAGAGTAGACTGTGTATGCTGGTGAAAGCAAGGGGAAGGGAAAAATAAGATTGGATGAGCAGTACTAGATCTTTATGTCTGTCATGGAGGCTTGTACCATGCACTTTCTACTTCAAATTAGCAGGATTATTGGTCAGGGTACTTCAATACATCTGCTCTTACATTCTTAATAAAAATCACCAAAAATGTTAGGATAGTTAGGGTAATCCTAGTGTGTACAGAAATCTCAGATATTTTAGTAGTTTAAAAAGAAGTTTATTATGCATCCACTTACTGGTCCCAAGCAATTTTTTTGTTTTTGGTTTTGGTTTTTCGAGATAGGGTCTCCCTCTAGTCCAGGCTGACCTAGAATTCACTAGTAGTCTCAGGGTGGCCTCGAACTCATGATGCTCCTCCTACCTCTCTCTCGAGTACTGGAATTAAAGGCATGTGCCACCTTACCTGGCTAAGCAAGTGTTTTTTTACGGGAAATGGGTTAGGGATATCTCTTTAGTATAGAAATAATTCAAAGATTTAGGAATTTCAATATCAGCTCAGTATCTGGTCAGAAGAAGAGTTTGAACAATGTATGAGAGATGGTTTGAAGGACCAAGCCCTGAATGCTGTGATATATAACTGTACTATGTTCCGGTGGCTAGAATTGAGTCCAGTGTTCACATCTAAGGATTAAGAAAGCTGGAAAAAGCCGCGCATGGTGGCGCACGCCTTTAATCCCAGCACTCGGGAGGCAGAGGTAGGAGGATCACCAAGAGTTCGAGGCCACCCTGAGACTACATAGTTAATTCCAGGTCAGCCTGGGCCAGAGTGAGACCCTACAAAAAAAAAAAAAAAAAAAAAAAAAAAAAAAAAAAAAAAAAAAAAGCTGGAAAAATGTTTTTCTGACTCTTACAATAGGAATAAAAAATAAAACACTTCATTAAAAGCTGGACAGTTTTGCCACAATTAAATGCTCCATTTTATTGCTGCCAAAATTGGGGCTGAGGAATTGTTAGAATAAAGATCTGGGGCTGGAGAGATGGCTTAGCAGTTAAGGCACTTGCCTGTGAAGCCCAAGGACCCATGTTCAACTCCCCAGAACCCACATAAGCCAGATGCACAAGGCGATACATGCATAAGGTCATTCATGTGCACAAGGTGGTGCACATGTCTGGAGTTCAATTACAGTGGCTAGAGGCTCTGGTGTGCCAATTCTTTCTCTCTTGCTCTCTCTCTCTTGCTCTCACTCTCTCTCATAAATTTTAAAAACTGGGGGTCTGGAGAGATGGCTTAGCAGTTAAGGTGTTTGCCTGCAAAGCCAAAGGACCCAGGTTTGATTTCCCAGGACCCACATAAGCCAGATACACAAGGGGCACATGCGTCTGGAGTTCATTTGCAGAGGCTAGAGGCCCTGGAATGCCCAATTTCTCTGTGTCTGTCTCTCTTCTCTCTCTCTCTCTCTCTCTCTCTCTCTCCTTGCAAATAAATAATATTTTTTAAAAAGGGCCAGACCATTGGGCTTGACTCAAAAAAAGAAAGATCTAATGATAGTTTCTTTGAACTTGATCACAAGTTTACTTTAGTCTCCTTATTTCTTCTTCGTTTCTCTTTCTTATCTGCAACCTATTTCATTAATTATCTCTTTATGACTTCACTAGACTGATTCCAAGTACTAAGCTTTATTTGAAGTGTACATACACATTTAAGAAAAAGGAAATTACAAAATAACATGAAATATGTAAACATTAGTTATTTTTATAAAAGATAAATGCCAAAACCCTTTTTATTACCTCACTAATAAAATCACAGTTGCTAAAACAGCTTAAATTAGGAGAAGCAAGATCAAAATTTAGAATGATGGACTTACTGCTCTACCTACCCTGCACTAGCCATCTAGGGACACCAGAGCTGATTGGACTCCCCAGTCCCAAGAACTAAGTAGGCACCCAGGGCCCAGATGGCAGTGAATATCAGGAAGATCTAAAACCCATCAGTATGACAATAAATAAAAGCTGACCGCCTAACATGAGACAAGTCATCTCTATCACACCTACCAGGGCCCAGGAAACATTTACAGAGGCAATGGCAGATTAAATATGAGTTCTGCTCTCACTGCCAGCCTATCTCCTCCAGGGAGATGTCAGTAAACACTGAGGAGACTCAATATTTATCAAAGCTGGGCTAGAGTGATGGCTTAGCAATTAAGCTGCTTGCCTGTGAAGCCTGAGGACCCAGGTTCAATTCCCCAATTGAAACCAGATACACATGGTGGTACATGTATCTGGAGTTCATTTGTAGTGGCTAGAGGCCCTGACAAATCCATTCTCTCCCTCTCTCTCTCTCTCTCTCTCTCTCTCTCTCTCTCTCCCTCCCTCCCTCCCTCCCTCCCTCCTCCTCTTTCTCTCCCCCTCTGTCATTCTTCACCTCCCTCACAAATACATAAATAAAATATATATTTTTTAATTATCAAAGCAGCTGAGTGTGGTGGCACTGGGGAAGCAGAGGTAGGAGAATCAGTGAGTTCATGGCCAGCCTAGTACCACAGGGTGAGTTCCAGGTTATCCTAGTCTAGAGTGAAACTCTACATCAAAACCGCTCCCTAACCCCCCCAAAAATATTCATCAAAGCAGAAAATCAGAGGTTGCTGAGAGCTCAACAACTAAAGGAACATAACATACCCTCAAAGGCTCAGGAAATATTGAAGAAGGAGTGGGTAGAAGTTCTCTGAGGCATAGGCTCCACCACAGGGACTGAGTGGCATATTCATGACCCCATAGTGATTACTAATAACTCCACTGAGGAAGTCCTTTAGTGGAATACAATACGTTCATATAAAAAAGTTCTCAATTTAAAAATGGTTAATGTGGGGCTGGAGAGATGGCTTAGCGGTTAAGGCACTTGCCTGCAGGGCCAAAGGACCTTGGTTTGATTCCCCAGAACCCACATAAGCCAGATGCACAACATGGTGCATGCATTTGGAGTTCGTTTGCAGTGGCTGGAGGCCCTGGCATGCCCATTTTCTCTCTCTTTCTTTCCCTCTCCCTCTTTCTCTCTCTCAAATAAGTAAAATTAAATAATATTTTTTAAAAAAATAGGTTATTGTTATTTAACATAAAAGTTGGAAGACTTAATAAGCAGAAACCAAATGTTAATAAATATGAATATATTATAAAAATTATAATGTTGGAATCAATAATATATTTCTTTTGTCTGTTAGGGAATCATATTTATTTATTTATTATTTATTATACTAGGGGTTGAATTTAGCCTTGTACATGCCATGCAATCTCTACCACAGAGTTGTATCCTCATCCCTTATGTTTAAGTTACATTGAAGAACAGTTTTAAGCCTACAATGCTAAAATTTTGGTGAGGAACAAAATTGTGGAGAAATATTATGAAAATGAATCAGTGAAAGCGTCCATGGCTGCTATGGACATGCTCAGGAAGATCCATTCCTGGCAGACCCCTCTAACCTCACCAGGTATTAACATTTCATTGTTGGGAAAGAATGGAAGGCTCTCAGGTGTGAGTTGTGGCAAGGCTAAATGCAGGGATTTTTCCCCCCAGAAGATAAACTGCCTATTTTAAGTAGAGATGATCTTTTGAAAAACTTTTTGTGAAAGATTATTTCTAGAAATTATGTTCATCAGTATCTGTATTTTAAAAAATTGGAGTGGTAGAAAGTATTTTCCTCCATTGGTCCAAATTATGAACAAAGTTAAAAACAAATGTCACTACCAAAACTGAATGAAGATAGCAATGACTAGATATCACTGTTGTGTTAGCCAGTATCCCATTTCTCTGACAAAATACATGAGACAATGAATTTATAAGGAGAGATTTATTTTGGATTATAGAATCAAAGGTTTCAGGCTTGTCCTCATTGCTTTAGGTATGTGCCAAAGGCAAACCACCATGGCAGGATGTGTGTGGTTAAGTGGTTTGCAAGTATCCGCCTATACCCCCAGACCTCACAATTTCTTCCCCAAAGGAAGTAGTTACAACAGCACAGCTCTCCCTATGCAGGTCACCTACCAGACAGGTTGTGCTAGAACAGTTAAGCTGTAAGTCACCTTTGACTAGTTGAGATAACAGAAGCAACTCCCTGTAACTCTGCAGGGATACTAAGCACTGCTCAGTTCTGGTTGAGTGTGGGTGCCCTCCTTTGTTCCACTGAAAAAAAAATTTTTTTTACAGTAAGCCTAGCCTGGTGAGGAAGAAGTAACTCCCATTTTGGCAGGCCTAAAACCATGATGATATAGAGGTTAATTAAGACCCTGGATTTGGGACTCAGATAATCCTGAATTCTAATCCTGGCATCCTCAACATATACTATGAAACTTTGGATAAGATTATTTGAGAATTAAATGAAAAATAACTAAAATTGTGAAAGAAATAGAAAAGTTGTAAGAATCAAAATGGAGTTGCTTGTGTCAACTCAGTAACAAAAAAGTAAATGAACAAAGGTTTCTTACATGTCTGCTTTGACATAGCCTTTAAAAACATAGTGCTGAGAAGTGACAGAGGAGTGTCCAGCACTGAAACATCTCTATCACACCCTCCAAGGCTCAGGTTCCATTGCTGAAGAAGGGGCAGAAAGAATGTAAGAGCCAAAGGAAGGGTACCACTCCTTATAATGCAACTGTCCAGACAGAAACTGGCCTTGATATCCATGACCTCACAGTGCCAAGAAATACCTTCACAAGACTTTCATAATAGGAAAAAAAGATGATGACGAGCCAAAGGAAGGGTACGACTCCCTACAATGCAACTGCCCAGACAGAAATTGACCTTGATATCCATGACCTTGCTGTGCCTGGCAATACCTCCGCAAGACCCTCATAGTAGAAGTAAAAGAGGATGACATCATATTAAAAAAAGAGACTAATGGAGAGAGGGAGGGGATATGATGGAGAGTGGAGTTCTAAAGGGGAAGGGGGGGAGGGGAGGGAAAAATACACACCTTTGGTATGTAAGTATGTTTTGTTGTCAATAAATATTTAAAAAAAAAAAAAAAAAAAAACAGCTTACCAGAAGCCAGAGGTTGTGGCACATGCCTTTAATCCCAGCATTGGGGAGGTAAAGGTAGGAGGATGGCATAAGTTCAAGGCGACCCTGAGGATACAGAGTGAATTCCAGGTCAGCTTAGGCTAGAGTAAGACCCTACCTCAAAAAACCAAATAGACAGCATCTTAGTTCTCTTTACATACATAACCCTAGTATTGATAGCTTATCCCAACCATTTATGTCCTAATGCTGAACTAATGTGGAACACAGTGTTGCTATCATAGTAATTATTTGTGCTAAGTAGAGAAACTACAAGTAACTTCTATAACTTGTCTCAATATATCTAAACCATTCTTCTTGCTTCTTTAATCTTTATCTTGTCTTCTTTCCCCCTAAAATATTGTGTTCAATTTTGTATCAGTAGTTTGGAATTTTCTAATTGCTTACCTATATTTTTTATTGTAATGAAAATCATTGTCATCAAGATTAGTCTTATTTGGGTTGTATTTCCAACACTTATATTTTGTTGTTCATATTGTAGTTTGTAAAAATAACTGAGGAATGATTGCATGCACAAAACTCTTATCCAGCCATCATCTCTAAATATGCTCCACATTTTCAATAAAAAGTTTGCTTTTCCAAAAAAATAAAAATTTTAAAAAATTAAAAATTAAAAAATAAAACAAATAAAAATTATATTAAAAATTAAAAATAGATCACCGAAACCCTAGTGCTCAGGGTGTTGTCTTGTCCCTGACACTGGAATTTACAATTAATAACCTATATCTTCTGGGAGCAGATTATTGTTTTAAAATACCTGGTGTAATCCTCTTCTTTTTGACTTTAAAAACTTACCTCAACTCTTTGAATAAAAACATAGTTCACTATGGAAGCCAGTGTCCTCATCTCCTAATGGAAGCTATGCCTCCCTTAATTCTGTGGAGAATTTCTGTTTTATTCAAGCTGATAATGACCTCGGATCTGGGGGCTTTGGGTAGGGGCCTCGCGTGGGAGGTGCCGGATTTTGGGGTAGGGGGATCGCGGTTGGGAGTCTCCAGTGGAGGGTCTCAGGTGAGGAGCCTCGGGTGGGGGGAGGTCTCAGGTCAGGGGTCTCAAGTGGGGGTCTCTGGATGAAGGTCTTGGGAGGGGGTCTCAGGTCGAGGGATCTCGGGGGTTCTGGGGGGGTCTTTGGTCGGGGGCTTCGGGTGGGGGGGTCTCGGGTGGGAGGTCTCGAGTCCCCAGCCACAGGTCGGGGGTTCTCGACTCGGGGGTTCTCGGGTGGGGTGCCTCGAGTCGGGCGTCTCGGGTGGGACCAGACGCCACCCGAGCAGACACGTCCGTTTCTGCAGCCACCGGCGCTAGACCTGGGTCGGGAGCAGGCGGGGGCGGGGGCGGGGGCGGGGGGCGGGGGGAGGGAGAGTTGGCCGGAAGTGGGCGTGGCCTCGGTTACTATGGTAGCTGGGACGCTCAGCCAGGCCTCAGCCCAGTTTGGAGGCCCATGCGGCGCCGGTCCTTGGCATGGCACCCCGGAAAGACAAAGGCGCGGCCGGCCCCGGCTCTAAGCTGTGGGAGCCCTCGCTCATAGCGGCTCCCTTCAACCAGGTGAGCCCCAGCCTGCGTCCGCCGCCCGCGGGCCCGGGCACCTCCTCCTGGGGGCGGGCGTGACCCCCGCGCTAGGGATGGAGCAGGGAAGATCTGTGCGGAACCATATATATGCCACTTCCACCACTGTCCTGGGAACGGCCTGACATGTACCTTGTCATGTGTGGTCTGGCCCATAGTGGTACTCATTGGAAATGCTCAGTGGAAGCCGACATGAAAGGCCTAGGCCACCATTTACATAAAGTGAGCCCCGACGGCGTCGTGGGAAAGTTCTGATAGCAGTGAGGGGCGGCCTGCCCTGAGCAAGTTGCCACAATCCACTGGGCGATCCATAACCCACTGCCCTGAGTCCAGCAGAGTCCAGCCACAGCAAGGATTGCCCCCACAGGCCCACCTTCATGGGGTGCCCCGTAGCGCTGGTCAACAGCAGCTGGAAATCCACTTCTAGGCTCCGCAGCTTCTAAGTACAAGCTGGAGTTTGAGAAAAGTTGTTTTTAGAAATTCCAGCCTACCACTGACTACCATAACTTCTAAAAAATGGATTTTTTTTTTCATTTTATATGTAGGTATATGTTGTGCTGGAGTTTGTGCTCAAAGGGAAAATAAAACTAAAGTCTTGTGTCGCACTCGTGAGAAAGTGGCACCTATTTATCTTTATTCTCCACTATTGTTATTTTGCTCCATGAATGGTAACTGCCTGGTATGGAAAAATTAGTCTCTATGAAGAATTCTGTGTGATAATTGGATGTTCCTGCTGTCTGTGTGACATCATGGAATTTGGGGTCATTTCTAGAACTTGAGGAGTATAGCACATCAACGCAATAATCCCAACTTACATTCTCAAATTCTCCGAGATGGTTCCAAAGCATTCTCCAAAAGCACCTCCTCTTTTGCTTTTGTAAATGAGAACTAGCCAAAATAATTTTCTCCATTTCTTTGAGACCGTGTAGTCAAGCTGAGCTCTGAGTGAACTTTTTTGCCTGAATTTTAAACTGCCAGCCACAGTCCGCCCAAAACTTGAACAGAAAAATCTAAAGGCACTGTTTTTTCTTATGGCTTGAAAACCTGAAATAATATTCAGCTTTCTTGATCCTGCTCAAACAATATAGTTTCAATAACTATATTTGGCATTAGTAGAAAGAACTGGAACTCAAAGTAATATATGCTTTAACTAGAAAGAGTGAAACAATTTGCTTTGGTTTGTTGGGATACATTCTTTCTTATTGCAGGAGGAGAACAACTGCCCTTAACCTCCTCCAGTACTTTTTCCTTAGCTTGGTTTAGTTTCTGTGTCAAAGAGAAAATTGCCAGTCCAGTGCATGCCCTAACCACCAGTGGAATAGACTCTGATGTCTCTGTTTACATGTGAATTCTTTGTAGCGGGGTTTAGGGAAGTGTTCTACACACAGTGTGTATTAGAAAAAAGTTATTATTTTAATTTATGGAGAGTTTCTTTCCATGCAGTTGTTATTCATGTACAGGTATGTGTACTTGAGTGTGTGCTGTGTGCATTGTGTATATGGGGAGGGGGCAAGACTGAAATCATTCCTCCAGTCTTCCATAAGCCAGTTTGCAAAACTCATTGAAGAATCAAATCAGTAACAGCTTCTTTCTCATTTTCATACTAGACTTTAAGATGAGATAAGCTCACGATTCCATTTTAGTGACAGAACTTGTTTCACTGTCATGTATATTGAGGTTTCACTTTTAGGCTGGAATTAAAGTCAATTTTTCATTATAGCTGCTTCTAAAACATAAAATGGTAAAAAATAATACAATGCAGCTTATTAAGCACTATGTAGTATTGGGTAGAGGAAGATGAATACAGACTGGGGAGTCAGGAAATGCTTTACAGGTAAGGATATTGGAGGGGAAAATTACTTTAAGTAAGGAGGCCATTACATGACTTAAATCAATCTGGGGTACAGGTTTGACAATTCTGGATGTATTTGCTCCTAAATTTAGTCTGAAAATCCAGTGATCATTCGTCATGTTTGTATTCAATATTAGCATGTTGTGTATAAAACATCATACCTCAGATAAAGATATTTAGATATGTTGTAAGTCAGATGATAGAGTACATACTGTAAGACTGTGATGCTGATGTATTTGTGACTTAGAGCAACTTTAGTAGCTCAGATGCTTTGATGCAGTTCTCTTTCTACCTGAAGCTTCACCTTCTGTGATTTCATTTATCCTCCCTCAGTCAACTCTGCACTAAAAGTATTAAGTAGGGCTGGAGAGATGGCTTAGCGGTTAAGGCACCTGCCTGCTAAACCTAAGAACCCGGTTCCAATCTCCAGGTCCCACGTTTAGCCAGATGCAGCGGTGCAAGGGCGCAATGCCACACTTGGCCACAAGGGGGCGCTCGCATCTGGATTTCGTTCACAGCAGCTGAGAGACTGCTAGTGCACCCATCTCTGTCTGTCTCCCTCTCCCTCTCTGTCTGTCTCTCTCTGTGTCTCTCTCCAAAACTAAATAAAATAATAAAGTATTAAGTAAAAAATTACTGAGATAAACCATTTATAAATTTTAATTTATGTCACATTCTGAGTAGTGCTGTGATATCTTGTACTACCCTGCCCTGCCCCACCCCTCACACAAACTGTCCATATGTCCAGTGTCCCCATGCTGTGTGGGCTGCTTGCCCATTCATTACTCCATAGTCATCTCAAGTATCAAATATGCTAGAGTGGTATCACAGTTCTTGTGCAATATGCAAGCATTCAAATATCATCACATTTTACCATTATTCACTCAATAATAGCTCCAAAGTGAAAGAAGAATTGTAGTGGCATCTGGACATGGTGTTGTACACCTTTAATTCCAGTACTTGGGAGACTGAGGTAGAAGGATGGCAATGAATTTGAGACTAGACTGGGCTCAAAACAAATAAATAACCCCCCAAAATAGTTTACACTGGCAATTCAGATATGCTAAGAAGCTAGAGGTACTGCCTCTAAGTGAAAAGATGAAAAATGTTGATTTAATAAGGGAAATAAAGTAAGTGTAAAAGTTAAGGTCTATTGCAAGAGTCGAGATTCTGTTGGTGAAATGGTGGATAAAGGAAGAGAATTTGCACTGGTTTTGCTGTCATGCCTCTTAACAGTTAAAGCTATAACCACGGTGCATAAGTACTTAGTTACAATGGAAAAGGCAGTATGTTGTGGGGTTAAATACTATTCACCATGTCAGCCACTAGGGATATTGGAATGCATCTCCATGGAAAACAAAAGACTACTGTGTCGTATAAATTATGTTCATGCAAACATAAAGGCAAACTATTGACCATGGTGAGAAGGGAGAGGTATTAACCTAAGCTGTCAGTACTCATTAAGTTGTATACATTTCCCATGCTTTCCTCTTTCTAGCTGAATAGAATATCTGAGATTGGATAATTTATAAGGAACAAACATCTCTTTCATAATTATCTGAAGACTCATAGATGCTAGAATTTGGTATGATACAGAATGTGGTTTTACATAACAGTATGGGAAAATTAGGAACTGGCTGTTTACTACAACTATGACCATGCCATGCCTACACCTCCTCAAGGAAGGAGTAGAGTAAGGGAGAATAAAGTCATAAAATTATGTGATGTATTGAACACTGTGAAATTATGTGACATAGTGAATGTAAGGTTTGAGAGTTTCCACAACCACACAAACCACTCTGAGGCAAAGATGAAAGCTTTTATTTGGGAAAAGCACAAGCTACCAGGGCTGGTTCACAAGAGAGGAGCACAGTCCACCTGAGTTCCTCAGGCAGTGGGCTTTATAGGGTCAGTTGGGGGGAGGTGAGGAAAGGAAAAGAACTCCTTTGTTCTTTACATTAGCCATTTCAAAAAGCTAGGGGTGTGAGACCAGAACAGTGACCAGGCGACTTATAAGATAAGGGGTCAGGAAACCATGTCCTGGGGGCATTGTTAGGCAAGGAAGGGATAATGGCTGGGCAGTTTCTTGAGAAATGTGGATAATCCACTTCCTTATGTCTCTGTGGCCATCCTGCTATCCTTGGTGACTCCATATTGGGAACTGTCTGACCTAACATTGAACACTGCTTAATTTGTTAATTTGTTGCTGTACTTAGTTCCATAATTCCCAGGGATTCTAGAGGGTTGTTTTCATCACTAGATTGTTTTCTTTCCACTATTGTTGCTGTTTGACATTTCTGTGGGGGACGCTAAGGTTACCTGGTCCACTACATTGACATTACCACTTTACGTGTGTGTGTGTGTGTGTGTGTGTGTGTGTGTGTGTGTGTGTGTGTGAATAAAGTGTGTAAAGTGCAGTCTATTCAACAATACATTGAACTTTATTTTTTCTTTTCTTTCTTCTTAAGCTACTTATTGACAACTTACATAAATATAGACAATATACCATGATCGTAATCCCCTCTCCCCACCCTCCATTTTCCCTTCCCAAACCCCCATCCACTGAATCTCTTCTTTCAAACTAGTTTCTCTTCTGTTTTGATGCTATCATTTCCCCCTCCTATTATGAAAGTCTGTCTAGGTAGTGTTAGGCACTGTGAGGTTATGAATATCAAGGCCATTTTTTATTTGGATGACAGTATTGTAAGCACTCTTCCCATTCCTTTGGCTCTTACATTCTTTCCACTACCTCTTTGAAGTGATCCCTGAGCCTTGGAAGGTGTGATAGAGATGTCTCACTTAGTGATGAACACCACCGTCACTTCTGCTCAGCACTATGGTAATTTTTTAGTCACTCCAGTGGTCACTGCCATCTGAAAAGAGAAGCTTCTCTAACCAAAACTGAGAGTAGCACTAATATGTGGGCATAAAAGAAGTGCTTAGAGATCAGTTTGGTGGGCATAATATATGCATTTAATTACAACAGTGGTTTACTTCCATAGGGCTTATAACTTCCTCAGCCATAAGCTTTTAACTAGGTTTTCAGTACCAGGCATGTATTTCCTCCAGAGGAATGGACCTCCAGTCCAAGCAGAAAGAAGTTGGTTTCCCCCATAACAGATATTCCATCATTGCACCATTTGGTACATTTGGCCTTGTTGACCAACCATAAGGCTTGCAGGCTCCACTGCTGTTGATTCCATTTGTAACTTTTCTTTCCCAAAAAGCTGAATAACTATACATGCTACATTGCTCTTTCCAGCATTCTGAAAGCGAGCCAACAGGCAAGAGGTTTGCAGCTCAGTTCCAGCTTGATTTCTCAGTGACCTCAGCAATAGGGTCTAACCATCTAGTTTTGGTGGGCACTCAGGAGCCTTGGCAATAGCCTGTAATGTTTTGGGGGCATCAGGGGCCTCCCTGGCCAACAACTCACTGGAAGGTATCCCATACCTGACACTGAAGTTTTTCTAATAAAAATTTATGTCTTCTGGTGTACCAAATTTGCAATAATTTAAAATCATTTCTGACTTTTTTCCTTTTCCAAGCCTATCCTACAGCAGATGATAGTAGAAGAGGAGAAATGAGTAATGGCTTTATTCATGACAGTTCATGAAAA
The DNA here is from genome assembly GCA_036365145.1 of Orientallactaga sibirica. NCBI lineage: Eukaryota > Metazoa > Chordata > Mammalia > Rodentia > Dipodidae > Orientallactaga > Orientallactaga sibirica. The sequence continues at coordinate 2,910,471 of JAEOAD010000025.1, forward strand.
GTTTTCAGAATTTTTCAAACAGAATTGCCATTCATTATACACAACAATAGACTTCACAGAGCCTCTTAGTAATGTCACATTGCTTCAGAATGACTGAGCAAGAGGAAATTTGTCTTATAGTAAAAACTTCTGTGTCAATCACAACCAAATAAAAAGACCTTTGGCTTCACTGTACTAGCTAATAATAGACAAGAAATAAATCCTTCTGGTTTTTCTTCATAATATTATGAGCATTTTTTTTTCCCCAAACGTGTTCTTCAGAATATCAGGTTGGAACTTTGAGTTCATTTAGGTATCTCACAAAGAGTTTGGTTTGCTAGTTTATTAATTTTAATCAATAAGTTCTTTTATGTTTGAAATTTTATAGAGTATTTTCATTTTTCTCATAACTTAAGTCTCATTCTTATATATAGCAAAAAGACAGTCATGATGTATGAAAGTACTTACTAATATGTGGACCATGTCATTCCCTTTCTGTGATTCATCATAGAAAATATGAAATACAGGAAAAGTTTGTGGCAACCTGTACACCTTTTAACCTAGATAGAATTATTGTTTCTGTATTCATTGATTTCATCTTGTAACTAATCCAGGCCCACAATATACAAATGAAAAGACTATTGTTATCTAATGTTTATCAAAATATTACTTTTCCATTAAAGATTTACTTGTTCTTCAATATAAATATCTATATAATTTAAAATATTTAGAAATATCGACTAATATTTTGGGGTCCTTACTGACATTGCTCTTCCTTCCAATTTCTATATTTTCACCCTCAATTTATATTTTCTCCTTTTCAAATGAGTTAACATTTGCAAAATAAGTACTAGAGACTGAAAAACAAAAAATAACAATTGATAAGAGTGCTGATTGATGGTATTCATTCAGGGATGGGGACTTGTAGGGAATTTGGCAAGGTCATTTGGCATGTCAGCAATAAGTGAGACATCTGTGTCATACCCTCCAAAGCTCAGAGACCATTGCAGAAGAGATTGCAGGAAGAGTGTAGAGCCAAAGGAAGGGGTGGGATGATTACATCCAGATCCGGCATGTTCTCAAGAGTCCATATAATAGAACTACAAATTCTGACAATTAGAAAATGTTATGTAGGGGCTGGAGAGATGGCTTAGCAGTTAAGTGCTTGCCTATAAAGCCTAAAGGCCCAAGTTCAAGGCTCGATTCCCCAGGACCCACGTAAGCCAGATGCACAAGGTGGTACATGCATCTGGAGTTCATTTGAGGTGGCTGGAGGCCCTGGCGCATCCATTTTTTCTCTCTCTCTGCCTCTTTCTCTCTCTGCCTGTTGATCTCAAATAAATAAATAAACAAACAAAAGAAAATGTTATGTAGACCCTGCAATTTAAAACAAATTGTTACAAGTATGGCTGTATGTCGATCTCTACAATAATGCATAAAAGAAGGGCAGGGGGAGTGTCAATCAAAATTCAAGATAGTCTGAATAAGACTTATGTAAACCTACTTTTTTTTTTTTTTTTGAATAATGGCACATCCAGAAGCTATAGACTGTTACTAGAAAATTTTCAGTGCTTGGGATGGGATGCCTTCCAGTGAGTTGCTGGCCAAGGAGGTCCCAGTAGCCTCCAAAACATTAAAGGCTATTGCCAAGGCCCTTGATTTCCCTTGAGAAACAGGTGGTAAGACCCTATGGCTGAAGACATCTCTTGCCTGAGAGGCAAGGTCACTGAGAAAGCCAGCTGGTGCTGAGCAGAAAACCTTCTCCCTGTAGACCAGCCAACTGAAAGCTGGAAAAAGCTGCACTGCATGCAGCCGTATTGGAGACAGAAGTCATCAGCAGTCCACTGGAAAATTCAAGTTTGGCCATACAGGCCCAATGACTGAACGGGTGCAATAGTGGCATGTCTGCTCTTGGGGTAACCAACTGCTCCCTATTTGGACTGAAAGTCCTCTCTATGGGAGGGAATACATGCCTGGTAACTGAAAAAACTAAGCACAAGTCTATGGCAGGGGAGGTCATGAGTCTTAGGGGTATAAAGCCTGCTCTTGTCTGGCTAAATGTGTATATTATTCCCACCAAGCTGCCCTGAAAGCACTACACTTAGTGTTCATATTCACATATTAATGCTACTCTTACTACTGGTTAGAGAAGTCTTTTCAGATGGCAATAACCACTGGGATGACCCAAAAGGCAACATAGTGCTGAGAAGAAGGGACAGAGGAGTGTCCAGCACTGAAACATCTCTGTCACACCCTTCAAGGCTCAGGGTCCATTGCGGAAGAGGGGGCAGAAAGAATGTAAGAGCCAAAGAAAGGGTACGAATCCTTGCAATGCAACTGTCCAGACAGAAATTGGCCTTAATATCCATGACCTTGCAGTACCTAGCAATATCTTCACAAGACCCTCATAAAAGAAGAAAAAGATGATGACATCAAATTAAAAGACTAATGGAGAAAGGGAGGGGATATGATGAAGAATGGAGTTCTAAAGGGGAATGGGGGGAGGGGAGGGAAATATCTTGGGGTTTTTGTATATAAGTATAGAAGTTGTCAAAAAAAAAAATTTTTTTTAAAGCCAGGCATGGTGGCACATGCCTTTAATCCCAGCACTCGGGAGGCACAGGTAGGAGGATCGCTGTGAGCTCAAGGCCACCCTGAGACTACATAGTTAATTCCAGGTCAGCCTGGGCCAGAGTGAGACCCTACCTCGAAAAACAAAAACAAACAAAAAAAATTTAAAAAAATAAAATCTTTGAAAAAAATAATGTGGTAAGGTAGTATGTTAGAGATATTTAATCTAAGTTATGTAAAAAAATGACTATTGAAAGTTATTTGGTTAGTGCTTAATCTTAAGATAAAAGTATTCCTTAAATTTAGTAAATAAATATGACAAGAGTAATTATTTTATTTGAAACATTGGAGTTCATCATTAATCTGATCTTCCTACTTCACATTTGGAGTACAGAAATGCAGTAACTATATTTTTTAAGTTTTTTATTTTTATTTTTATTTTTTTACTTATTAAAGACAGAGAAAGGGGGAGAGAGGGAGAGAATGGGCACACCAGAACCTCTAGCCACTGCAAACGAACTCTAGAAGCATGCACCACCATGTGTATCTGGCTTATGTGGGTACTGGGGAATGGAGCCTTGAACAGGGGTCCTTAGGCTTCACAGGCAAGCACTTAACTCCTAAGCCATCTCTTCAGCCCTGTAACTATATTTGTATATGCAGTTCTTAGGCTTCTTACTGATGCCATCTATGCAGAAACAATAGAGATAAGTTCATAACTTAATATTTTATCTGTGAGATATATATATATATGTATATATACATATATATATAATTTTTATTAAGAAAATTAATTTTATTCTATCAAAAATATGTAAAAACATTGGTATTTGGTCTACCTGGAAGTATACTACCTTCTCTGTTACCAGCCAAAACTTGGCTCTCAAAGTCTTCATCTACCTCAGTCCTACAGCTTTGCTATTTCTGTCCCTGGCACGGTAATTACAGTTATTGGTCATGCTGTTTCTCCAATCTACTCTACCACCAAGTTCTCTTGATATTTCCTTTAACAATTATCTACACTTTTGAGCCCTTATGTCTACTCAACAGAGATTTACCAAGTCTTGTTAATTAGACCACTTTAATTTTTAAAACTTATCTTTCCTAAACACTGTTCATGCCATGTTAATTCCTATTTCAACAGCTTACAGTGACCACTGATAACCACTTTCAGCAAAGTCTAATCAGCTGACATTTTCCAGCCTCCAGGCTCCATCTAACTATGAAATTGAATTGCTGTAGGCAAAGGAGTGCTCTCATTGCAGCATAGACACATATAGTGGCTGGTTACTTGATGGAGAGAGCCCAGATCTAGTACCAGACAGATTCAGGTGTCCTGACTCTCAGCTGTGGAATGAGTGGCCTACAACTTTCTTACCTCCCTGAGACTTGTTCTCCTTTTGTCTCATAAAATCAATAATACTTTGAAGCTTGCTGTGAATAGAAAATGATATTTCATTTTATAAACATAGCAGCATATAGCATTTAGTAAGCCTTTACTACATGTATCAATGTCCCTCTTGCTTTTACTCAATATTATTCTTCTTGCCATAAATGAACCTCCACTTTCTGCTCCTTAAAAAGCATGTCTCAAAGTAAGCCTTCTTACAAAACCTCAGCTACATTTATCTTCTCTTACCTTAGCTCTGAGCTCTATTTTATAACTTGATGCATAGTTACAGAATGCCTTGTGTTATTTGTGGTCCTATAATGACTAATAAAACATGAGTAGAAAGGCTTTTAAAAATCATATCTTAGGGACAGAGCTTTTGTCTAGTGGTTAAGGCACTTGCCTGCAAAGCCTAAGGACCCAGGTTTGATTCCCAATACCAACATAAGCCAAACGCACAAGGTGGCATGTGCATCTGGAGTTCATTTGCAGTGGCTGGAGGCCCTGGAACACCCATGCTTTCTCTGTCTGTCTGTCACTTTCTCTCTCACACACACATAAATAAATTAATTAAAAATAATTTTTTTAAAAAATTACATCTTATACTCCCCATATGATGAGCATATTTGCAGGTTCATGATATAAATGATAAATTGAATTAATTTACTGATTTTTTCTTGAAATATATAGAAACCTATGTCATCGAAACCAGAACAAGAAGGAGAAACAGGAGATGATTTCTCAAAGTAGAGGACAGACAGAATTTATATAGAACAGACAGCATCTATAATCCTAGGAGTTGGGAGGCTGAGGGAGGGTTGCTGCAAGTCTGAGTCCCTCCTGAGCTATACAGAGTGTACTAGGCCAGCCAGGGATACATAGCAAGACCTTGTCTCAAAAGACAAAACAAAGTGCATATATCACAGAGATACATGGGCTTGTAGTAGTGCTTGGAAAAGAACAGTGGAATGTCCTCATTTCACTTTGTAGAGAAATGTCATCTGTAGCCAGGAGGCATGTAAGTTAAAGTCTTCTACAGCATTTAGCCTGAGCTCTCCTTATACTTCAGTTGAGAAATAATATTTTGATTTTATTCAGTGTAAGTTAGTGACAATAGCTTGGCTGTGTACACTTGAAAAGTAGTAATAAGCATTCCTAGAGTCTTGAACAACACCCATAATTCTTATAAAGGTTTGGAAAGTAGATATGAGTTCAAGAAGGGTATTACTGAAATGTTAACATCCTAGTCCTCTTCAGTAAATGAAGTTATAAAATATATAGATACTGGGACAATAATAAACTGAGTCTGAGAGGAAAATGTTCAATTGAACTAAAGTGCTTGAAACCATTTGAATGACATTTATCAAAGAGGGAAGTACATTTTATTGGGTAGAGCCCTTGAGCAATTTTTGAGAGGCAGTGAAGGGTTTTTCAAGTTTTTGATCTTAAACAGTAAGCTGTTTCTCATGTTAATGTGTATTTAAGACTTACTGGAAATACTCATAATATGAGCTGAAGACTGATGCCTGGCAACAGGCATATTTCTGAAATTGGGGTATTTTTTATTACTATATTTTCTGAAATATGCTTTCATTGATATTTACAAAACAAATTGGCAGTTCACACAAAGATTGTTTTCATAAAAGCCAATGAAAACAACTGAGTTGCTAGGAAGAATGTTAAGAGGGAAATGGACTTTTCATAACCTCACATTATAATTTCTGTTTTTGGACAAAAATGTATTATTTGAATGAGTTTGGAGCTGAAGGGAATTAGTGTGTCAAAATATCCACCTAGATGTTATATGTGATCATTTTTATTGCAAGTGAAAAATATTAAACATAAGTAAAAGGTAAGTGTTGCCAGTGAGTTTGGCAACAGCCTAGGAAAATGTTAGTGAAGAAATGGTGAATGCTGCCCATGGTTCAGTTCTGGCCATGGAATCAAGCACCGGCTCCCAGTTTCCACAGCATAAAGCCCAAGGTGTTCTGCCCAGCTTTCATAGCCCTGCTTAAATGTGGCTTTTCTCTACCTGTCTATCTTCCTCTCTTCCAGCCTAGTAGGTTTCTGAGCTATCCTCGGGTACATACTGACTACACTCATGTGAGTTTCCTGCCTCCATCTGACTTTCATTAAAATCCTCCCCAGTAAGCTCCAAAAAGTAGCTGATGTCAAATCATCTGGCCCAAGCTGACCGGCCTCCTTTCACTAAATCTCTTCAATGATTGTCACCTTGACCTATTTTTGAGTTGCTGCCCAACGTCAGTGGCATCTACTGAATATTCTATAGCATAGAAAATGTCTGGAAGGTACCTGAAGTTTAAATACTTTGTGATTCCTCTTTCCTGGTTGTAACCCCAAGTTGTGATAAGCACATACTGCCCTTTTCTAAAAATCTGCTGGAATAAATTTGACTTTGTGTTACTGTCTTAGTCTGTTGGCCTGTTTTCTTTTTTTATTTTATTTTATTTATTTGAGAAAGAGGCAGAGAGAGAGAGAGTGGGCACTTCAGGGCCACCAGCCACTGCAGACGGACTCCAGATGCATGTGCCCCCTTGTGCATCTGGCTTACGTGGGGCCTTGAGAGTCAAACCAGGATCCTTTGGCTTTGCAGGCAAGCGCCTTAACCACTAAGCCATTTCTCCAGTCCCTGTTTTCTCTTTTGCACTCCAAACACAGCAGCACCCTAGTCATCATGGTTGCAAATTGAAGACTACCGCCAAAGCTTAGTTACTGTAAAGCAGGGTTAGTGGATATGTTACAAACATTGTTGACATGAGAATAGCTGACTGCTCAAGATCTAAACATCACATCCAGACCAAAAGTCTGTATTATCTCCTTCAATTCTGCTCTTTCCCCAGTCTTCACTTTTTCTCATTGAATGATGTTGCCATTAACCAAGACCATTACTCAGGCCCAAAAACTTGCATGCATTTTTCTCCTCACTTTCCCCACTTCAAATCAACTGTTAGTAAACCCTATTGGCTAGACCTTTCTGGTGGATTTAAAATCTACCATTATAGCACTCTCACTGCTACATCCTAATCCAAATCACCCCATATCTTTCCTAAGCTTCAGAGGCCCTGAAAAGCTCAGGGCTCCATGCTTGCTGCCTTGGTCTTCAGTCTCCATCTAGCAATCACAGTGCTTTTTCTGATACTTAAAAGTCCAAAGTCCACCATGGCCTGAACTAGTCCTGGTATTTTCTGGTTCCCCTTCTATTGCCTCTGACTCACCCTCTCACTTGGCCCACTATAATCATACTGGCCTTTTTGCTGATCCTGAACCCATCATTTTTCTCACTGTGCCCTGTGCCTGGAGAGACTGTTTCTCTGACAGTCATGGAAGACACAACCATTTGTCCTTCAGGTTCTGTTTCTGATCACCTTGTTTGTAAGTCTTCCCACACACTCCACATACCCTGAATTAGGTCATGATCTCAATCTATGTTTCCTTCCATGTGTAGCAGTTTCTGTGATGGCAGAATGGTTTTTATTACTCACTGACAGACTCTAGTACTGGTGTCTGGCATACGGAGGAGATCAGATAGCATTTGCCAAGTGAACGACTGGTAGTGTTCCCTAAGAAGGAGCACTTAGGGCTGGAGAGATGGCTTAGCAGTTAAGTCGCCTGCCTCCTAAGCCTAAGAACGCCGGTTCTGTTTAGCCAGATGCAAAGTGACACAAGGGTGCAATGCCACACTTGACCACAAGGGGGCGCATGCGTCTGGATTTCGTTCACAGCAGCTGAGAGGCTGCTGGCACGTCCATCTCTATGTCTTCCTCTCCCTCTCTCTATCCTCTGTGTCTCTCTCCAAAAAAAAAAAAAGAAGGAGCACTTAGTATTTTTCCTATACTTATGACAATGGTATAAAAATCAATGGTGTACATGTCTACATGATACATTACTTGGCCTACATAAATATATACAATTATTATTATTATTATCATGGAAGTTACCTACATCAAACTCACTATATTATAAATGTAACAGGTTTCTCAAGCTCTTCCAGTATTGTCTTTGAATCTGCTACCATCCTGTTCACCAATAATGCTAAGTCATCTTAAGCACTCTATCCAGTATAAATTAGTCACTAATTATTGCATGTTTTGGTCTTATTATAACTTCCCACCTCTCACAATTTCTAACTAGCACCATTTCAATTGCCTTCCAAACTCCCCTTTTACCTCCCTTCATCCAGTGGTAAATTTCAAATGTCTTAATAACTACCACAGTGATATGTCAACTAACATGTAAATAAAAGTTAAATCATGTTTTATTCTATAAAATGTATATATTGATTAAATGACTTTCTATGTGATGTAATTTAGTATATATTATTCGTTAATAATTTCAAAATCATTTGTTTATTTTCATAATTTACACACAGTATTTTGTTTGGTATGACCTTCCCTCCTAAATGATGCTTTTTCCTGAGCAATGTGCTCCTAAGAAAATTTCAAACTCTTCCCATTACTTTCACTTTCAGTCAGTAGTAACTATGAAGTATGGGTGTAGACCTCTGTACAGAGAGACTTCTGAGATTACTAATATTCATCATGCTAAAAGACCTTACTAGTTTTGCTTTTTCTTTATAATCAGTCAAGTCACAAAAGTGTTAACTTGAAATGTTTGGCTTATTAACTTAATTTTTACAAACTGATTTTATTTTTAATTGCAAAATAAATTTAGTTTTATAATACAAGCATTATAATCCATTTTATGTGGTTTTTATCACCCTACATTCACATTGTTATGTCATAATATGGCTAAAGTTTGAGACTGAAAAAAACTGAAAACAATTAAGTCACTGTAGCTTTTCATCAAGAAAAGAAACCCATTTCTATAAAATTTATTATACAAACAAGTAGCATTTCTCAGAATTAATGTTAAAATCTTTATTTAAATTATACCATTTATTTCATTGAGGTTTTTCTTTTTTAAAGATTTGACAATTTCATCCAGTATGTAATGTATTTTGATTATATTCAATCTTTATTACTCTTTCTTGTCTTCTTCCCACTCCCAATAAGCCTCAATTTTCAACTAGGCCTCCTCCTACTTTCATGTCTTTTTTTTATTAATTGAGAACTTGATTGTATTGGTCACATTAAAAGCCACAGGCTTTTAATCAGATTTATAGTATGAGGCATGAATTTTCTTCTGTACAATGGGCCTCAAATACAATTATAAAGTTACCCCATGACAATTATGCCACTTTTGCATCAGTGAGCACATCTTACCTGACAAGATGATTTTATAGTATGCTCAGTCCACAGCTGAGTAAAACTGTTAAAGACTTTTCTCCCCTAGCCTTCTGCATAGCACTTTCAGACATGAATGCTAGCCATCAGAGAAGCACCTTCCAGTTCAGTTACAGTGTGAATTTCCCATGTGCTGCAAACAAATCATGAGGTGTATTCAAAAACTAGGGGTATTCAAAAACATAGCTCAGGGAAATTCATGGAATAGGGGTGGAAAGATTGTTAGAGCCACAAGTTGGGACATTATGCACAGAAACATTACCTCTTCCTCATAACTGATGGCTATCCCCATGAGGACAACTGACATGCCCAATGAGGAGGGTCCCTTTGGGTTGGGGTACAGGGATGAGGGTAAGGATGGTACCAAAATGTGCTATATACATACTGAGTATGTCCATAACTAATAAAAAAGACAGAAGTTATCAGGGTGGATCAAAAAAAATGGACCCTTCTGTCTGCTGTCTTCAAGAAACCTATCTCATCACTAATGATAGAGTACCTCCAAGAGTGAAAGGATTGAAAATGATATTCCAAGCAAATGGAAATAAAAAATAAGCAGGCATTGTATATTAATATCTGATAAAATAGACATCAAATCAAAAGTAATCAAAAAGGACAAGGCCACTTCTTACTCATCAAGGGAAATAATCAACATGAGAGCATTACAATCATAAACCTATATGCACCAAAACAGGTGCATGACAGTTTATAAAACAAAACTTATTTGACAACAAAACAGAAATAAACAACAATACCATCATAGTCGGAGACGTCAATATTCCACTGTCATCAATAGACATATCATCCAAGCAGAAAATCAACAGTGAAATAATAGTGCTCAACAACCCCATAGATGAACTAGATCTAACAGACATCCACAGAACTTTCTACCCCAACTCTACAGAATACACAGTCTTCTCAGAAGCCCATGGAACCTTCTCAAAAATAGACAATATATTAGGCCATAAAGCATGCCTCCATATGTTCAAGAAAATTGAAATAACTTCCTGCATCATATCAGATCACAATGGTTTAAATCTAGAAATCAACAAGAGACTCATCAAGAACTCCACCAGTGGGCTGGAGAAATGGCTTAGCTGTTAAGGCATTTGCCTGTGAAGCCAAAGGGTCCCTGTTCGATTCTCCAGGACCCACACAAGCCATATGCACAAGGGGCACATGCATCTGGAGTTTGTTTGCAGTGGCTAGAGGCCCTGGCATGCCTATTCTCTCTTTATCTGCCACTCTTCTATCTATCTATCTCTGCTTGCAAATAAATTAATTACTTAATTAAAAAAGAAAACTCCACCAGCTACTGGAAACTTAACAACACACTTTTAACAATGAATGGGTTGAGCAATCAAAAAAAAGTAAAATTCCTAGAATTGAATGAAAATGAAAATACAACCTACCAAAACTTATGAGACACAATAAAGGCAGCCCTAAGCACTAAATACCTTCACTACAAAGACAGAGAGATCCCAAATTAATAAACTAACTTTCCACCTAAAGGCATTGGGAAAACAAGAAACATCCAACCCTAAGAGCTCCAGATGGAAAAAATAATCAAGATCAGAGCAAAACTTAATGAATTAGAAACTAAGAAAATATTTTTTTATTCAATAAAAATAACTGTTTCTTTGAAAAAAATAAACAAGATTGATAAACCCCTGGCCAATTTGATCAAGCAAAAAAGGAGAAATATCAAATTAACAAAATCAGAAATGAAAAAGGAGAGGTGACAACAGACATCAATGAAACTGGAAGAATCATCAGGGCATACTTCCAAAACCTCTACTCAACAAAATTGGATACTCTGGAAGAAATGGATGAATTCCTAGACACATACTACCTACCAAAACTAAACCCAGAGCAGATTAATCTCTTAAATAAACCTATCACATCCATGGAGATTGGAAAGATCATCAAAAACCTCCCCCGAAAGAAAAGTCCAGGATTGGATGACTTCTCGGCCAAATGCTATCAAACCTTCATTGAATAACTGAAACAATTTTTTCTCAAAGTATTTCACATAATTGGAGATGAGAGAACCCTCTCCAACTCCTTTTATGAAGCTAGCATCACCCAGTACAAAAACCAGACAGAGAATCAACAAGAAAACTATAGGCAAATATCCCTGATGAATTTAGATGGAAAGATCCTGAACAAAATGCTCACAAACTGAATTCAACAGCACATCAAAAGCATTATCCACCTTGATCAAGTAGGCTTCATTCTAGGGATGCACGGATGGTTCAACATAGGGAAATTGATCAACACAACACACCACATAAATAAACTGAACCATAAGAACCATATGATCATCTCAATTGATGCACAGAAAGCCTTTAACAGAATACAACACCACTTCATAATCAAAATGCTGTAAAGAATAGGCATGGAGGGTTTATATCTCAAGACAATAAAGGCTATATATACACCACTTAAAGCCCAAATAATACTTAATGGGAAATGACTCAGGGAGTTTCCATTGAGATTGGGAACAAGACAGGGGTTACCACTCTCATCACTGCTCTTCAACATACTACTAGAAGTACTAGACCAAGCAAGAAGATGGGAGAAAGAAATAAAAGGGATTCAAATTGGAAAGGAAGAAGTCAAGTTAGCCCTATTTGCAGATGACATAAGTGACCAGAGAACTTCCATCTCAAAACTCTTAAAGGTGATTAACTCCTTCAGCAAAGTAGCAGGATAGAAAATGCACAAAAATCAGTAGCCTTTCTATATGCAAAACACAAAGATACAGAGAAAGAAATAAGCATCATTGTTCCATTTTCAGTATCAACAAAAAAAAAATAAATAAAATACCTTGGAATAACATTAACCAAGGATGTGAAAGACCTACATAATGAAAACATAAAAACACTCAGGAAAGGGCATTACATCAGGTTGTTTCCTGCTGGGTATCTTAGACTGCAAGTTGTTTGGACAGATGTTGGCCATTTTCCCCCAGTTGCTTGTGTAGCACCCTCTGGTACTAGACTAGCTGTCTGGGGACTGACCCTTTTCCAGATTCTGGCCAGGTCTCTCCATGCTTGGTCTCACAGTAGTGGCACACAGCCATGATGGACAACTAACTGCCCTTGATTTGGCTAATAGATCCACCCAGTGGAATGAAACTCATTGGTGGAACTGGGAAATAAGTCAAAACCAAGTACAAAAAATGAGCACAGTCTCCAATCAAGATACCACCAAATGTGAGCTAGAAGAGGGCCTATGCATATAAAATTCCCTCCAAGATATCTATGGCCATCCCATCTATCTAATACTAACTTCTCTCTCCATTGGAGAAGTTGCTTATCTTTTTCAGATGGACAACGAACCTGAAGGAAGGATCAGCTAAACACACCTCACCAGGGCCCCTGGATCTGTAAGCTTCAATAAATAATATCTCTTCCTCCATAACTGTGCCTGGTCTGGAAGTTCATCTCAGCAAATCTGAAGCTGTCTGCTATAGTAAAGTGGTACCAGGAGTGGGGTGAGATGAACCTGACTGTGTGGATATTCATCTTTTGGAACCTTTGTTTTGGAGGAATGGGCATGGACTTGGTGCTTGCAACTGATGATGCCTTCTGGAATGGTAAGCCAAGTTTTATGGACTATTCTGATGAGAGTTTGAGAATGCTAAGTGCAGACAGTATTGAACTTTGAGGCTTGGCTTATCACCTTTCAAAGGGGAAGGAAAGACTGCAGAGGACTTTGTTGGAACTGGGTTACTGGCATAAGGGATGGCTATGTTCCGCTATCCAAGCCCAGAAAGTTTGATCAAGGTTAAATTTGTAATGGACTGATGTGCTTGGCTAAAGATAATGGACTGAGATTTTAAGATTTTAAGTTGGAAAACCTCAAGCAAGTTAAAATTAGAGGCACTGAGACTGGTTTTAGGTTACTGGAGCTGCTATTGTCAGCATATTAGCAATCTAAAGGAAGGTGGCCTGACTGCTTTTCATTAAAACAATGGAGAGGGAGTCGCCTGAAGATGGTGTCCCTGTAACCTCGCCTCACCTTACAGGGAAGTAAAAGCAAGATTTTTAAGCTGATAAAAGATTTCTTAAAGGGTTTGCTGGCCATTGCATGCTGCCAGAGGGAGGGGGTGGATGAAAAAATAGGGAATCCACTAATTCTCACGCTCTAGGCCAGGGGCCACCACTGGTTAGGTCCTCCTAGGCAGGGGTGACCCAAACTGCTAGCCAGACACCCGCCATTACCAGCCAGAGCCTGTCGGAACTTGCCGGTCTCAGTGACCGCTTGGACGCCCGCCATTACCAGCAGAGCCCAGGGTGGAACTTGTTGGTCTGAGTGATCGCTCGGACCCATGCCATTATTCGCCAGAGCCCGGGGCCACCCACCCGGAGGCGCAGCAGAATTTGCCGGTCTGAGTGACCGCTTGGATGCCCACCATTACCAGCAGAGCCCAGGGCAGAACTTTCTGGTCTGAGTGATCACTTGGACCCCCACCATTATTGGCCAGAGCCCAGGGCCACCCGCCCGGACGTGCGGTGGAACTTGCTGGTCTGAGTGACCGCTCGGACACCCACCATTACCAGCAGAGCCTGGGGCCACCCGCCTGGAGGCACAGCAGAACTTGCTGGTCTGAGTGACTGCTCGGACCCCCGCCATTACCACCAGAGCCCGGGGCCACCTGCCCGGAGGTGCGGCAGAACTTGCTGGTCTGAGTGACCACTCAGAAGCCCACCATTACCAGCCAGAGCCTAGGGCCACCCGCCCAAAGGCACGGCGGAACTTGCCGGTCTGAGTGACTGCTCGGATGCCCGCCATTACCGGCCAGAGCCTGGGGCCACCCGCACGCAGGTGCTGCAGACCCTGCTGGTCTGATCCCTCCCTCACCTGGCCAGTCCTGGGGAGGCCTTCCTGAGCCACATCAGATCCCAGGGGGCCTGCCTGACCCTAACCTCTAGTCAGACCCCTCCCTCACTGGCCAGATCCCCATCACTAGTCAGGTGCCCCCTAGCCTTCCTGACCCCCATCAGTCAGGTGCCACCACTCCCCCTCCCGGGGCAGATCAGGGATCCAGGGAAGTAGGCCAGTGTTCCCACCTTACCCTGCCTGAGCACAACTAGGGTGGCTATGGTCCCCTACCCCTCCCACCTCCATAAGGAACACTGGCTAGCAGTCCAGTGTCCCCCACCCCAGCCTATCAGAACTCCAGGGACCACTGCCCTGACAATCACCACTGTGCCCCACCCGACCCAAGAGCAGCAGGCTAGCATTTCATACACAAGGTTTCTGAACCATTGTGATGGGCAGACTACAGCGAAAAAGGAATAGCATGAAAAACCAGATGCAAGTGAATCCAGCTAGACTATCCAGTCCTGCAAAGGATGTCTCAAATCAAAGCACAGAAGAGACAATAGAATCAGAACCTGCAAATGAAGAGACAAGCTATGCAACCCTGGCCAAGCAAATAGCACAACTCTCAGAAACTCAACAAAGAACCAACAACTGTATGAATGCAATCCTTGCTAGATTAGACCTAATAGAAAGGAACCAGGAAGGGCTCCAAAGACAGTTAAATGATCTGAAGGAGAATGGAAAAAAAAAAAGAGGTCTTCAATAACCAGCTGGCTAAGTTCAATGAAGACATAAAGAAATGCAAGGATGAGCTCCAAGAAGCATTAAGAAAGTCAGAAAATGACACAGAAAGAGAACTAGACAGAGGGATGGAAACTATACATAAAAAAAACCCATAGAAAATATGAACCAAATTGAACAAGCCCAAAACTCTACAGAAGCTCTTAAGAACAGAGTAAGTCAAGTGAAAGACAGAAACTCAGAACTGGAAGACAAAACAGAAGAAATAGTTCGTGAGTCCAAAAATTTCAACAAGTTCAAAAATTTTTGTGAACAGAACATGAGGAAAATGTGAGACACCTTTAAGCGTCCAAACATTAGGATCATGGGTATACCAGAGGGAGAAGAAACACAGACCGAAGGAATGGAAAGCTTACTCAAAAAATAATTGAAGAAAACTTCCCCGCTCTCTCAAAAGAAAATCCCATCAAATTACAAGAAGCTAGTAGAACTCCAAACAGACTGGACAAAAGGAAAAATTCTCCAAGACACATTATCATTAAGACTCTAAACATCAAGCGCAAAGAGAAAATCCTAAAAGCAGCCAGGGAAAACCACACATTACATATAAAGGGAATGCCATTAGAATTACCTCAGACTTCTCAATGGAAACCCTAAAAGCCAGAAGGGCCTGGAATGGAACACTGCAAACTCTAAGAACCCGTGGTTTCCAGCCCCAACTACTCTACCCAGCAAAAGTATCCCTCATAAGAGATGGTGAAAGAAAAATGTTCCACGATAAAACTCATCTTTACAAACATATGAATACAAAGCCAAACCTACAGAAAGTACTTCAGGGAATTCTCCACACAGAAGAAACAAATAACCAATCTCAAAAGCCATCACGAAGCAGTCCTCATTAACCCCCCACCAAAAAAAAAAGAAACCACAAAGACCACAATTCACCCCAATATGGCAGGTATTAAATCAAACCTCAAAGTAATATCTTTGAATATTAATGGCCTTAATTCACCCATCAAAAGACACAAACTAACAGGGTGGATCAGAAAACTGGAAACCTCAATCTGCTGTCTTCAAGAAACCCACCTCACTACTAAAGACAGACACCTCCTCAGGGTGAAAGGGTGGAAAATGATATTCCAAGCAAACACAAATACAAAAAAAGCAGGCGTAGCTATACTTATATCAGATAAAATAGACTTCAAACCAAAAGTAACCAAAAAAGACAAAGAAGGCCACTTCTTACTTATGAAGGGAACAATCCAACAAGAGGATATCACAATCATCAATATTTATGCACCAAACACAGGTGCACCACAATTCATAAAGCAAAATCTACTTCGCAAAAAAACAGAAATAAACTCCAACACCATCATAGTTTGGGACTTCAATACTCCACTATCAACAATGGATAGATCATCCAAACAGAAAATTAATAGGGAAGTAAGAGAGCTCAACAACACCATAGAGCAACTAGACCTAACAGACATATACAGAACATTCCACCCCAAATCTACAGATTACAAATTCTTCTCAGCAGCCTACGGAACCTTCTCTAAAATAGATCATGTACTGGGCCACAAAGCCTGCCTCCATATTTTCAAGAAAATTGATGTAATTTCCTGCATGATATCAGACCACCATGCTGTAATGCTAGAAATCAACAACAAAAAAGTACACCAGGAATCCCTCTACCTCCTGGAAATTGAACAACACACTTTTAAACAATAAATGGGTTGTGGATGAAATAAAGAATGAAATTGCAAAATTTCTAGAATTCAATGACAATGAGAACACATCATACCAAAACTTATGGGACACAATGAAGGCAGTCCTTAGGGGAAAAATCATAGCACTAAATGCCCTCATAACAAAAACAGAGAGATCCCAAATCAATAACCTAACCATCCACCTAAAGGCATTGGAAAAGCTAGAAGAAGCCAACCCAAAAAGCTCCAGATGGAAAGAAATAATTAAGATCAGAGCAGAAATTAATGAATTGGAAACTAAGAGGACAATTAAGAAAATTGATGAAACAAAGAGCTGGTTCTTTGAAAAAATTAACAAGATTGATACACCCCTGGCCAATTTGATCAAGCAAAAAAAAAGAAACACTTCAAATCAACAAAATTAAAAATGAAAAAGGAGAGATCACAACAGACATGAGTGAAATAGGAAGAGTTATTAGGACTTGTTTCAAAAACCTCTACTCCATAAAACAGGAGAATATGGAGGAAATGGATGAATTCCTAGACACATACCACCTACCAAAGCTAAGCCCAGAGCAGATTAATTTCCTAAACAAACCCATCACACTCTTCGAGATAGAAGAGGTAATCAAACACCTCCCCAAAAAGAAGAGTCCAGGACCAGACGGTTTCTCAGTGGAATTCTACCAAACCTTCATGGAAGAACTGAAACCAATTCTTCTCAAACTGTACCACACAATAGGAGAACAGGGAGAGATCCCTAACTCCTTTTATGAAGCTAGTATCACCCTAATTCCAAAACCAGGCAGGGATGCCACAAGAAAGGAAAATTATAGGCCCATTTCTCTGATGAACATAGACGCAAAGATCCTGAACAAAATTTTTGCAAACCAAATTCAACAGTACATCAAAAGCATTATCCACCTTGATCAAGTAGGCTTCATCCCTGGAACGCAGGGGTGGTTTAACATACAGAAATCTGTCAATGTAATACTCCACATAAACAAGCTGAAACACAAAAACCACATGATCATTTCTATAGATGCAGAAAAGGCCTTTGACAAAATACAACATCACTTCATGATCAAAACATTGGAGAGAATAGGCATGGATGGCCCATATCTCAACATAATAAAGGCTATATATAAAGCACCTAAAGCCCAAGTAATTCTTAATGGGGAGAGACTGAAGGAATTCCCATTGAGGTCAGGAACAAGGCAGGGGTGTCCACTCTCTACCTGAGACTATATAGTGAATTCCAGGTCAGCCTGGGCTAGAGGAAGACCCTACCTCGAAAAAAACAAAACAAAACAAGACAAAACATATATGGAGACTCCTGAAAAGGATGACCATAGACCTACCAATGGATCCAGTTATTCCTTTATTGGGCATTTACCCTAAAGGCTCCAAGCCTCAGATCAGAGACATTTGCTCAACCATGTTTATAGCTGCTCAATTCATAATAGCAAAGAGCTGGAATCAACCCAGGTGTCCATCACTAGATGAATGGATAACAAAGATGTGGTATATCTATACTATGGAATTCTACATAGCAGTAAGGAAAGATGAAATAAGGAAATTTGAAAAAAAATGGTCAAATATGGAACAGATCATCCTCAGTGAGCTCACCCAAGAACAAGAAGATAATCGTCGCATGGTCTCGTTTATCTGTCGCTCCTAATCGGAATCCACCTGACATGCGGCCAAACCTAATAAACACTCTGAGGCCCAGACAAGAGGGAGGG
Organism: Orientallactaga sibirica; assembly: GCA_036365145.1. Classification (NCBI taxonomy): domain Eukaryota; kingdom Metazoa; phylum Chordata; class Mammalia; order Rodentia; family Dipodidae; genus Orientallactaga; species Orientallactaga sibirica. The sequence continues at coordinate 2,928,703 of JAEOAD010000025.1, forward strand.
TGGGATGAAGGGAAGGTAAGGGTGGGAGGGAACGAGAGGGTGGGAGGGAGGACAAGGGGGGATACAAATTGGAACCCAAAAGGACTCTGAACAACAAGCTAAAACATTGATCCTTCAGCAGGCCTGCAGAGGAAACACCCGAACCACAGGAACCTGGAGAGAACGTCATGAAGGCCAACTTTAATCTTGTCCTGCTTCTCTTTCTCTTCTCTATACTCACTTTCTCTTTTACATTATCTATCTTTTTCCTCCCTCACCTTCCTAGGTGCAGACTTATTACACCCAGTGCCAGCACGGGGTTAACTTCCACAATGAGCTGTTGATCTGAAACACCTACAAGGTTTCCCAAAAAAGACAGACTTCTGTCAGAGTTCTTGGTGACCCACCAAAGGTTAATGGTAAGACCCTACTGTCGAAGACAGCATACATGTGTGAGACCAAACACAGAGAGAACTGGCAAGAATCTGGAAGAAGGTCAGTCCCCAGACAGTTAGCTAGTCTAATACCAGAGGGTGCTACACGAGCAACTGGGGGAAAATGTCTGACATTGGTCCAAACAACTTGCAGTCTAAGATACCCAGCAGGAAACAACTTGACGTAATGCTCATACAAGTGCAGTAGTGGCACACAACCATGGTGGGTAACCAACTGCTCTTGATTTGGCTAATAGATCCACTCAGTGGAATGGAACTCATTGCTGGAACTGGGAAATAAGTAAAAACCAGGTACAAAAAATGAGCTCAGTCTCCAAGATCAAGATACCACCAAATGTGGGCTAGAAGAGAGCCAACCCATATAAAATTCCCTCCAAAACATAGATGGTCATCCCTTCTATCTAGTACTAACTTCTCTCTCCATTGGAGAATTTGCTTATCTTTTTTCAGGTGGACAACAAACCTGAAGGGAGGATCAGCTAACCACACCCCACCAGGGCCCCAGCTGAAACCATAGAACAACGCAGGGGAAGGGCAAGAATACAGCGTTCATGGGGATCACTACACCAGAAAAAGGCTGAAGGAGATAAACACAGAGAACATCCAACTCCAACTAAGCCAGATATCCAGAGACACAGAGGCTCCCAAAACCTCACCACTGAAGCAAAACTAAAATGAACCCAATGTGGCTCAGGGAAACTCGCGGAAGAGGGGGCAGAAAGAATGTTAGAGTCACAAGTTGGGGCATTATGCACAGAACTTGGGCATACCCCCCAGAACTCTTGACTAACCTCACAATGCATGACCCACATTCCCCATTGATGAGGGTCCTTTTGAAAGTGGGAGGACATAGAGGAAGACAATGGAACCAATACTATGAATGTAAAATCAGAAAAAATAAAATAAAAAATATATATTAAAAAAAAAAAAAAACAATGGAGAGGATGCCTGAGAAAAGACTGTTAGAAATGCAAACTCTTGGAAAGACTTGACTGGAGAAGGAACCTGCTTTTCAAGGCTATGATTTATTTTGTCCCTGGATTAAGAATATGGCTGTGTCCTGCACACCTGGTATTAATTTTGGAAACATGAAAAATGCGTGGAATGGTCATGAATTGTACACGGTTCCAGGAGCCGCTGCTGAGATGCAGCATGAGGCAGGGCATGAAGACCCTCAGGAATAGGCTGGAAGAGCCTTTGGAAGATGGACCGTGGTTTGCATGGAGACCTGAAGATATTTTGGATATACCAGGACTGTGTAAAAGGGCTACCATGTAGTTCAGTGTTGGCATGGGATGAAGGTTTTCCCTGGCAACTCTGCCCAGCTGGAGGGGCAGAATTGGAAAACCTGGAGACTGTCAGTCTCTGGTTATATTGAACTTGAACTGCAGAAGTTTGATGACTGCTGATGGTGGTTGAGTTTGCATTGTTCTAGTTTCTCCTTGCTATGCCTTATACCAGTTAAAAATGTTTACTCTGTGCTTTTACATGTTGAAAGTATTTAACTTGTTTGATTTACAGGACTCACTATCTTAAATTCATCAAGACTGTGAGAACCTTTGAAATTGGACTGAGTACAATTCACAATGTGTGATAGTTATAAATCTATTGGGGGCCAGGGGCAGAATGTGGTAGTTTGAATATATGGCCCCCAATATATTCAATGTTTTATTAGTTTATAGTTTGCATCTGCAGTCACCTTGCTAGAGGCAATGCCACTGGGGGCCAATCTTAAGGTGTGGTGATGGTTTGAGATTCCATTGTAAAGATATGCAAAGTGTGCCTAGATGGAGTTCCTGAAGTGTGCTGTGGCTTTTGGCTGTAGTTTTTACTTTGTGTGCTGTGTGGTTGGGGGCTTTGCTCTCTTGACTGGTCCTGTGAGAGCAGGCCACTTCTCCTGCCATTATGGAACTTCCCCTGGATCTGTAAGCTTCAATAAATAATATCCTTTCCTCCATAACTGTGCCTGGTCTGGAAGTTCATCTCAGCGAACCTGAAGCTGTCTGCTACAGATGACTATAGAGCTGGAGAGATGGCTTAGGTTAAGGTGCCTGCCTCCTAAGCCTAAAGAATGCCAGTTCCAATCTCCAGGTCCTACATTTAGCCAGATGCAAAGTAATGCAAGGGTGCAATGCTGCACAAGGGGCGCACACATCTGGATTTCTTTCGCAGCAGCTGAGAGGCTGCTTGCGTACCCATCTCTATCTATCTTCCTCTCCCTCTCTGTCTTTCTCTGTGTCTCTCTCCAAAAAGAAAAAAAAGGGGGGATGACTATAAAGTTACCAACAGACCCAGTTATTCCCTTACTGGGCATTTATCCTAAAAGCTCCATGCCTCAGTTCAGAGAGATTTTCTTAACCATGTTTATAGCTGCTCAATTCATAATAGCTAAGAGCTAGAATCAACCCAGATGTCCATTATTAGATGAATGGATAATCAAGATGTGGAATATGTACATGATGGAATTCTACACAGCAATAAGTAAAAATGACACAATAAAATTTGAAGAAAAAATGGTCAAACTTGGAAAAGATCATTCTCAGTGAACTCACCCAATCACAGAAAGATAACCATCATATGGTCTCACTCATCTGTGGCTCCTAACCTGAATCTGCCTGAGATGTTGACATACCTAATAAGCATCTTAAGGACCTGAAAATAGGGAGAATGGGTCGGGATTGGAGGGTAAGGGTGGAGGGGGTACATAACATTGGATCCAAATGGAAATGGTACCATAAAATCCTATATCCTGAAAGGCAGACTAAAAGGTTGAACCTTCATCAGGTCCTTAGAAAGAACATCTGAATCACAGGTCCCTGGAGAGGGTATGATGAAAACTATGGAGAGGGTATGATGAAAACTAACCTTAATCTTCTCTGGTTTCTATCTCTCTCTCTCTCTCTCTCTCTCTCTCTCTCTCTCTCCCTCTTCTCTCTCTTTTCTCTTTCTCTTTTATATTGCCTCATTATCTTTTTCTTCCTTCTTTTCCATTGGCACTGGCCTCTAATTCCCAGTACCAGCATTTAGTTAACATCCACAGTGAGCTGTTGATCAGAGAGACCTACAATGTTTTCCAAAAGAAGACAGATTTCTGTCAGAGAATTAATGAGCCACCAAAGGTTAATGGTAAGACCCTACTGCCAAAGACACCATATGCAATTGGTACAGAACATGGAATGACCTGGCTGAAATCTAGAAGAGAATCAGTACCCAGACAGTTAGCTTGTCTAGTGCCAGAAGGCACTACATGAGCAACTGGGAGAAAATGACCAACATCTCTCCAAGCAACTCATGGTCTAAGCTACTCAGCAGGAAACAACCTGACATGATGCTCACACAAGTGCAATAGTGGCACAAAGCCATGGTGGGTAACCAACTGCTCTTGATTTGGCTAAGGGATCTGCTCAGTGTAATGAAACTCAGCTGGAACTGGGAAACAAGTCAGAACCATATCCAAAAAATGAGCCCACTCGCTAATATCAAGCTCCCACCAATAGTGGGCTACAAGAGGGCCTACACCTATTAAATTCTTTCTAAACTAATAATGGTTATCCCATTTATCTGGTGCTGACTTCACTCTCCATTGGAGAGTTTGCTTCTCTTTTTCAGATGGACACAGAACCTGAGGAGAGAATCAGCCCATCACACCTCACCAGGGCCCCAGCTGAAACCATAGAGTAATTGGGGGAAATGAGCAAGAGTGATACTTTCTTTGTGAACCTGGTACCAGCACAAGGGTGAAGGAGATAGATACAGAGAACATTCAACTTCTACCAAACCAGATATCCAGAGACACAGAGGCTCCCAAGACCTCATCACTGAAGTAGACCTAAAACTAACCCAACATAGCTCAGGGAAATTCACAGAAGAGGGGGGCAGAAAGATTGTTAGAGCCACAAGTTGGGACAGTATGCACAGAGACATTGCCTCTTCCCCATAACTGATGGCTACCCCCACAATGCATGACCCACATTCCCCAATAAGGAGGGTCCCTTTGGAGGGGGGAGGACAGGGAGGAGGCTAAAGATGGTATCAACATGACTGTATACACACTATGTACATAACTAATAAAAATGTACATTTCTATAAATAAAAAATTTCTCCACCTAAAAAAATAAACATAAAAATTAAACTTTTTAATAACCTTGTAAAATATTAGGCTTCTTTATGATTTTGTCATTCATTCTTAGTTTTTGAAACCTTTTTTATTTTATTTGTTCCAGAAAGTGGAGAGAGAATGGGCATGTTAGGGCCTCAGCCACTGCCAATGAACTCCAGACACATGCGCCACCTTGTGCATATAGTTTACATGGGTGTTGAGGAATTGAACCTGGGTCCTTTGGCTTTGTGAGCAAGCACCTTAGCCACTAAGCAATCTCCCAAGCCCCATTCTTAAGTTTTTTTTCACCCTCCCCTAAACCTTCTTCATTCTTCATCCACCTGCCCCACAACCCTGCTTAAACATTTCCACCCCTAGGATCCCTACTCTACTTTCATATCACATGTACTCTACCATCTCTACTCCCACCCTGTTGCACTTCTGACCCCCATGGTTCCTTTCCAGTTTTCTTTCTTTCATGCCCACCTAAAAACACAGCACAACTCTAAAAATCTAAAGCTAGGATACACATATCAGAAAAAGATGTGGCATTTATATTTCTGAGCATGGGTTACCTCCATATATTTTCCATTTTCTTACATTTTCTGAAAATTTCATTTTTATTCATGGCCAAGTAAAGTTCAATATAAATAAAGTATATGAACCAATTTTCATTATCTACTCAACAGTTAATGGACATATAGGCTAGTCCTTTTCCTAGCTATACTGAATAAAACAGCAGTGACCATGGTTATGCAGTCATCTGTATGGTAGGATGTGGATCCTTTAGGGTATATACCCAAGAGTGGTCATGACTTCCTTTAGCCTATTTTAATCAAGGAAAGTTTTATTTTTTTCCTTCAGTTATGACAGATAGTTTTTGTAGGTATAGTAGTAAGGGTTGGCAATTTCTCCCTTTCAGAACTTGAAGCCTATTATTCCAAATTCTCTTGGCTTTAAAGTTTCTGTTGAGAAATCTGCTGTTATTCTGTTGTTCTTCTCTCTTGCCACTTTCAATATACTTCCTATGTATAGACGAATTTCTTTCCCTAATTTTTTCTTTTTTTAATTTATATTATTCTGATTTTACATTCATAGTATTGGTTCCATTGTCCTCCTCCCTGTATTTTGAAAAAAAAAAAAAAAAGATTGTGTTGAAAATATTTACCTTGTCTTTAGACTGAAATTCTTTTCCTCATATGCTCATAATTTTTAAATTTGGTGTTTACACAGTGCCTCAGATGTTTTAAAAGTCCTTCTCATACTTAACCTTGTTGGAATGTTCCAATTTCACTACCTTGTCTTCAAGATCAGATATTCTGTTGTCTCCTTGATCCATTTTATTAGTGAGGCATTCCACATGTTTTTTATTTGGCTTATTATGTTTCTCATTTCCACTATTCCAGTTTTGTTTAGTATTTCTAGCTCTCTACCCAACTCCTATTTAATATATTGTATTGACTTCTTTATTTTATTTAATTAATTACATTAATTTTAATATATTGTATTGACCTCTTTATTTTATTTAATCTTTTAGGATTCATTCAAAAGTTTATTTTCTTCGTTGCTTTCTTTAAACCTATTTATAATCATTATTTTTAGTTCTCTGTCTGGGAATTCATCTAATTCACTTTCACTGAAGACCACTACTGTGGGAGTAGTTCATTTTGGAGTTCTGTTGCCTTGACTTTTCATCTTTCTAATAGTATTGCATTGGGATTTATACATTTGTGACTTATTTTTTTTTCATAAGAGGGCCTAGGTTGTGGTAGATTTGAGTTGTGCAGTTCAGAAGTTATATCCTCAACATGCTTAGTGTGGCTGCTATATTACTCCCAGAATAAAATATTAACTGCAGGAGTTACTACAACTATTGGATTTGCCCACCATGCAAATGTCATACTAGCCATTTCAGTTCAACAACTGTTAGAGGATAAATAAACAAGGATAGTATGAAGGATATCAGGATTTATTTACTAATATTAGAAGTGGGAAGTGAGAGGAAAATAGGATAGGTGGGGTTAGTGATTTGTGTTCGCACAACTTTGAAACAGATAGAGGGGAATTTGTATCTGGGAGAAGAATGTTGAGATCACTGTCACTAGATTGAAAATATTATTGAAACTATGGAAGATATAAAGACCAAGATAAGGAAGAGAGAAGGTTGGAATGAGAGGGAAAATGTATTAGTTGAATTTTGGAAGAGCAATAAAGAGTGTTCAATCATAGACTGGGTGGTGAAACATGCAAAACAATCTGAGATCTAACTGAAAAATATACAAACAAAAACAAAATAAAAAACAAAATAATTAGACAATAAAAGATTAAAAATACTAAACAAGAGCCTTTAATCCCAGCATTAAAAGTAGGACAATAAAAGATTAGTTAAAATACTAAACATGAAAAAAAAACCATTAAAAAAAAAAATTAAACATGACAAAAATTGACCATTATTATATAACCAAGAAATAAAAAAGGAAAATACAAAAAAAAGTTCATTAAATTTTTAAAAATGAAAATATTGCATAATTCAGTATTTATTCCTTGGTGAGGTGGGTTTTTAAAAATATTATTTATTTATTTATTTGAGAGAGAGAAAGGCAGAGAGAGAGAAAGAGAGAGAGAGAGAGAGAAAGAGAGAGAGAGAGGGCATGCCAGGGCCTCCAGCCATTGCAAACAAACTCCAGATGCATGCGTCTCCTTGTGCATCTGGTTTACGTGGGTCCTGGAGAGTCAAACCAGTATCCTTTAGCTTTGCAGGCAAACATCTTAACTGCTAAGCCACTCTCTAGCCATGAGGTGGGTTTTGAATTCTTGAGATGTTTCATATAGCAACCTGCACTGGTAGGGTAGTTGTAGTTTGCACTTTCAGTTCAAACCTACAGAACTAAATTTGGGATATATATTGCCCCAGTGAAGTTCAGACCAGTTACCTCTTGGCATGAGTTTCTATCCCACCTGCACTGAGTTGAGAGGTCAGTTCTCTCCTTGGTGCACTTTCAGCTTGGCTAGGCTCAGCTGTATAGATGTGTGAATGAGAGCCATTGGCTTCCGCTGGAATGTGGGGAGGAGAAAGGAGGTTGTAAGACTTTGCCTGGTGGTTCAAATGGACTTCAGCCACTCCATGTACTCTGTTATAGTATCTTCTGATATTGCAAAGCCAGTGTGTATGAGCAGAAGCACTTTACAGCAGTTTCCTCTGTGCTAGCCAGCACTGCTTGGTTCAGCTGGCCTTGCAGATCAGTGCCAATTCACAATGGCTGTCATCTGCTTCCTTGAAGAGGTATAAGTTAATTTACAGATCTCACTCTTGCAGTAAAATAACTTATTGATTATATATTAACTTGACTGTGTTCTTCCATCAGGTTCCTCTGGTAAGGCTTCTAATTTGTTACCTTACCTGGAAGTCTCTTTATAAGTCCTCTGTTTTTCTTTATTTTTATTAAGTGTTATAGGGTAGGTAGCATATAAGTAATGGGTTTCACCAGGCCATCATCATACATCTGTTTCATATACTTTCTTCTCACTTGTTCCCTTTTCTAACTTCCTCCCCTGTATTCATGACCCACCCCAGCTGGTTCCCTTTCTTCCCCCAGGGAATACCAACTTCTTTTCTTATTACATGTGTTGTTACCCTCTGTATTTTCCATCTGCCTAAGGATCTCTTTTGTCCTCTCATGATCCCCTTTTTAGTTTCATGATATTACACACAAATATAAATACACACATAGACGTTTTAAATTTAGGTTCTGCATATGAAGGAAAATGTGTCTTCTGAGTGTTGTCACTTAACATAAGGATTTCCAGTTGCATCCATTTTTCAGCAGCTATCATGATTTCATTTTTATTAATAGCAAAACAAAATCCCACCATGTATGTGTTACACATTGTCCTTACCATCATATGTTGATGGATATCTAGGCTGTTTCTGTTTCCATTTCCTAGCTATTGTTAAATAGAACAGTAATAAATACAGTGTTGCAGTCAGGTTCATATTGCTGGCAGAAATCACCAGATAAAGAGCAGCTTTTGAGAAAAGAGGGTTTATTTTGGCTTACAGAGTCAAGGGGAAGCTCCATGATGGCAGGGGGAAAGGATGGCATGAGCAGAGGGTGACCATCATCCCCTGACCAACATAATGTGAACAATAGCAACAGGAGGGAAGGCCAAACACTGGCAAGGAGAAACTGGCTATAATACTCATAAGCTCACCCCCAACAATACACTGCCTCTAAGAGGCATTAATTCCCAAATCTCTATCAGCTGGAAACCTAGCATTCAGAACATCTGTTTATGAGGGACACTTGAATCAAACCACCACATTTTGCCCGTCCCTATAACCTGATAACCATCCATGATGTAAAATGCGATGCATTCAGTCCAACCTTAAAAGTCCCCACAATTTTCATCAATCCCAATGATGTTCAAACATCCCCATAATCCAAGGTCTTTTTTCTTTAAAGTTATTTCTTTTAAATTTTATTTTATTTTCAAGTAGGCAGATAGAAGAGAGGCAGACAGAGAGAGAACGGACACGCCAGGGCCTCTAGCTACTGCAAATGAACTCCAGATGCATGCGCCCCCTTATGCATCTGGCTTATGTGGGTCCTGGAGAATTGAACCTGGATCCTTTGGCTTCACAGGCAAACACCTTAACCTCTAAGCCATTTCTCCAGCCCCTAATCCAAGGTCTCTTAACTAAGCCATAATACCAAAAAATCCCCCCAAACCCCATAATGTCACAGAATAAATACTCACACTGCAAAAGATGACATTGGGCATAGCAAAGAAATATTCAACCAGGGCTGGAGAGATGGCTTAGAGGTTGAGGTGCATGCCTGCAAAACCCAAGGACCCCAGTTCCATTCTCCAGGTCCCACATAAGCCAGATGCACATGGCAGTGCATGTTCATATGCAGTGGCTAGAGGTCCAGGGGGGAATAAAGCAGACTTTGAAGAGCAGGACACTCCTTGAGCACTCAGGCCCCTTCAAAAGATTTACATTCTTCCTGTTGCCCCAGTGCAGGTCAGCTGGCCCAATCTCAAAGGTTGTAATCTTATATAATTGAAGCTGAATGGGCAGAAGTTTCAACCCAAAGATTTCATTTCTTTCCCATACCCTCTGCTCAAACAAGTCCATTTATACACAAAGCAACCCTGCACAAATTCTCAGGGCATTGGGCATAACAGCAAGCCTCTCACACAAACTGCTTCTAGCCCAGTCCAGTCAAAGCTCTTTCTCACCCTCATAAGCTATACCTCACAGTCCATACTTCTTACTACATTCAGGTCTTTCAACTCTGACCAAAATAGTCCATCAAGCTGTGCTTATAGCACTGCAAGGCATCTCTTAGACCAAGGTTTCAAATCCTTCCACATTCCTTTTAAAAATAAGCTCCAGCCGGGCGTGGTGGCGCACGCCTTTACTCCCAGCACTCAGGAGGCAGAGGTAGGAGGATCGCCGAGAGTTCGAGGCCACCCTGAGACTACATAGTTAATTCCAGGTCAGCCTGGACTAGAATGAAACCCTACCTCAAAAAAAAAAAAAAAAAAATCAGCTCCAAAAGCCCAAATCCACACAGTCAGGTAGTCTAGCAGCAACACCACTCTCAGTACCAACTTTACTGTTGCAGTCAGGTTCACACTACTGGCATAAATCTCTTGACAAAGAGTAGCTTGTGGGGAAAAGGATTTATTTTGGCTTGTGGACTCAAGGGGAAGCTCCATGATGGCAGGGGAAAACGATGGCATGAGCAGAGGGTGGACATCACACCCTGGCCAACATCAGGTGAATAATAGCAACAGGAGAGTGTACCAAACACTGGCAAGGGGAAGCTGGCTATAACACCATAAGCCTGCCCCCAACAATACACTGCCTCCATGAAGCTTTAATTTCCAATTGCCATCAGCTGGGGAACTACCATTCAGAACATGTAAGTTTATGGGGGACACCTCAATCAAACCACCACAGGCATTTTCAAATATAATTTGTTTTGCTGGTTCTAGTCCTCTTTTACCCCTCACTGTCTCTTTCCAGTTCTCTTCCCATGTATTTTCCTCCTTCTGTTTATATGTCATATGTATCCTTTTGCCCATACCACCCTCTTTACAAGCTCCTCTCTCTCTCTCTCTTTTTTGTATTTGTTTTTCAAGGTAGTGTCTCATCTAGCCCAGGCAGACCTGGAATTCACTCTGTAGTCTCAGGGTGTCCTCAAACTCACTGCAATCCTCCTACCTCTGCCTCCCAAGTGCTGGGATTAAAGGAGTGTGCCACCACGCCCAGCCATTTTATCCCTTTTTGATGGCTTTTTATTACTTCTGTGTTTATAGGTTTATCAATTTGCTGCTCCTTCCCCCCATGTATGTATGTATGTATGTATGCATGTATGTGTGTATATGTTTAGGTATGTGTGTGTGTGTGTGTGTGTGTGTGTGTGTGTGTGTGTGTGTGTGTGTGTGTGTAAGCATCTCTGTAGTAAAACATGGGCCTTTATGATAGATGCTCAGGAGTGGTATGACCAGTTTGTATGGAAGGTCTATTTCTAACTTTTGGGACAGCCTCCATACTGATTTAATAATGGCTGTCACCAACAGTGGGAGAGAGTTTCTCTTTCCCTATATCCTTGCCAACATTTTGTCTTTCTCTAGTACAGCCATTCTGACTACAGTAAGATGGTATCTCAATGTTGTTTTGATTTGCATTTCCTTGATGGCTATGGATATTGAACATTTTAGTATTTGTTGACCATTTGGATTTTTTCTTTTATGAACTGTTTTTTTTTTCTTTTCATTAGCCCATATGGTGACTGGAAAATTAATGTTTTTGATATTTAAGTTTTGCAGTTCATTGTAAACTCTAGAGTACAAAGTCTAAGGTATAGGTGGCAAAAGTTTTCTTCCATTCTATAGGCTGTTAGCTTTGGTAATGGTTTCTTTTGCTGTGCAGAAAAAAAATAATTTCATGTAATCCCATTTGTTGATTCTGGGGACTATTTCCAGTGCTAATGAAGTACAGTTCAGAAAGTTTTTGCCTACACCTATATCTTGGAGAATGTTCTTTGCATTTTTCTGTACCACTTTCTGTGTTTCTGATTTTAGATTGAGGTATTTAATCCATTTGATATGATATTTGTACAGGGAGAAGGTATGGATCTAACTTCATTCTTCTGCAGGCTGATATTCATTTTTGCCAGCACTATTTTTGATTAAGCTGTCCTTTATTCCATGTTATATTTTTGGTGCATTTGTCAAAGATTAGATGGCCAAATTCTTGTGGATTTATTTCCAGATCTCCTAGTCTGTTCCATTACTCTATATGTCTGCATGCTGTCTTTATTACTATTACCCTATAGTATAATTTGAGATTGAAGTTATTGTAATACCTCCTGTTACGTTCATTTTCCTTAGGATATATTTGGCTATTCTTGGTCTTTTGAGGTTCCATAAAAATTTCTGGATTAATTTTCAAGTTATGTGAAGAACATCAATTAATTTTTTTTAGAGAGAGAGAGAGAGAAACAGGGAGAGAGGGAGAGGAAGACAGATAGAGATGGGAGCGCCAGCAGCCTCTCAGCTGCTGCGAACAAAATCCAGATGCGTGCGCCCCCTTGTGGTCAAGTGCAGCATTGCACCCTTGCATCACTTTGCATCTGGCTAAACATGGGACCTGGAGATGGGAACCAGCGTTCTTAGGCTTAGGAGGCAGGCGCCTTAACCCCTAAGCCATCTCTCCAGCCCCATCAATTAAATTTTTATGAGAATTGCATTGAATCACTTGATTATTTTTGGAAGGATGGCCATTTTCACAATGTTCATTCTGCCAATACAGAAGCCTGGAAAATCTTCCTATTCTGTGATGTCCTCTTCAATCTCCCTTTGTAGTGTCTTAAAGTACTCCATTATAGAGATCTTTTACATTTTTTCTTTACTTTAAATCCTAGGTATTTAATTTTTTAATAACTATTGTGGATGAGATGTTTTTCTTGATTTCTTTCTCTGTGAGCTCATTATTGGATCTTATGAAGCTACTGATTTATTTATATTTATTTTATATAATGTTTTACTATAGGTTTCTATTAACTCTAGGAGGTTTTTTATAAAAATCTATTGGATCGTTTAAGTATAGAATCATGTCATATGCAAACACAGAGGTTTAATTTTTTCCTTTTCTATATTTTCTTTCATGTCTACCATGATATGGAATAGTGAGCAGCCTTGCCTCATTCCTGCCTCATTCCTGATTTTATACAAAATGATTTAACATAATGTTGGCTAGGGGTTACATAAATTCATCAATGGCCTTTATTATTTTGATGTTTGTGCCAAATACTCCAATTTTCTCTAAGACTTTCGTTATGAAGGTGTGTTTGACTTTGTTGAATACTTTTTGTGCAGTAATTGAGATGATCATGTGATTTCCATCTTTGTTTATTTATGTAGTGTGTTACAGTAATTGATTTACATGTATTAAAACAATATTGCATTCTCAGCATGAATCCCACTTGGTCATAATATATAATTTTCTTATGTGTTCTTAGATTAGGTTTGCAAGAATCTTGTTGAGAATTTATGCATCAAAAATGAACACCAGGGCTGGAGAGATGGCTTAGCCATTAAGGCATTTGCCTGCAAAGCCAAAGGCCCAGGTTCAACTCCCCAGAACCCACATAAACCAGATGCACAAGAGGGCGCATGTATCTGGAGTTCATTTGCAGTGACTGGAGGCTCTGAGTGCCTATTCTCTATCTACCCATTCTCTCTCTCCTTCTCTCTCTCAAATAAAAATAAAAATATTTTTTAAATTAACATTAGAGAAATTGGTCGGTAGTTTTCTTTTTAGTTGTATCTTTGTCTGATTCAAGGATCAGAACAGGGCTGGCTTCATAGAATGAATTTGTAAGTGTTTTTTCCCTTTCTATATTATGAGCACTTTGAGATGAGTTGGCATTAGCTTGTTTTTTAAAGTTTGATAGAATTCTGCAGTGAATCCATCAGGCACAGGGATTTTCTTTGTGGGGAGACTTTTAATTCCATATTAAATCTTGTTGTTTATAATAGGTCTGTTTCAGTTATTGATGTCATCAATTTTGAATTTGGGGAGGCTCTATGTGTTTAGAAATTTGCCTGTTCTAGATTTTCCAACTTTTTGGAATATAAATTTTCAAAGTATTCTCTAATGTTATTTTGGATTTCATCAGGGTCTGTTTTAACAAACAATGCAATTTTTATTTTTAATTTTGCTAATTTGGATTTTCTCCCTTCTTTTGTTAGACTAGCATAATTTGGGGGGATGGGGACCTTGAAGTGGACTATTAGTTTGTTTATTTGATGTCTTTCTAATTTCTTGATATGGTGCTTTTAGCTATAGACTTTCCTCTTAGAACTGCCTTCGTTGTATCCCAGAAGGCTTGGTAGATTTTATTATCACTTTCATTTGTTTCTTGGAATTCCTTTTATTAAGTAGAAGATTTGTATGGACAAGATCATGGGTGTTTACCATCATTTCCCTCCTTCCTGCCCCCATTCCACTGAGGGCCCTCCTCAGTAAAAATGCTGGTGTCCATCATTGGGTTGTGGGTTCTGAGTTGTGAGAACAGCAGTCTGTCATTGCGGGGAGTGGGCAATGCCTCTAGATAGTCCCCCTCACCCTGTCTCTCTTACAGTCCTTTTGCCCCATCTTCTGAAAAATTCCCTGAGCTGTGGTAGGTGTGTTTTAAGCCAACTTTAGTAATGAGTGCTCAGCAACTTCTGGATTTCTGCTTTGGTACATTTTGAGTATCCTCAGTGTCTGTCTGCATCACCCATGCACTAGTTGTCAGGCCTTCCATCTCACCAATTCCTCTGTGATTTCACCTGGGCCCTGGCTGCTGTGCTAGGAGTGGCTCATCTCCTGCGAGGAAGTCAGCTATCCCTTTTTATCTTGTTGATAGATTTTGGTTGTCTTTGGTTCTTACTGCCTTCAGTAAAAGAAAAACAGATTCTCCAATGGAGAGTGAGATCAGCATGGGTTTAAGGGGCTATGCATTGTTAGTTTAAATTCTGATGGGTGCAGCCTCCCTTTGTTTCTTTGTTTGTTTTTCAAGGTAGGGTCTCACTATAGCCCAGGCTGACCTGGAATTCACTCTGTATTCTCAGGGTGGCCTCAAACTCATGGCAATCCTCCTACCTCTGCCTCCCAAGTGCTGGGATTAAAGGCATGTGCCACCACACCCGGCTTAATAGCCTCTCTTTTAGACAAAGACTAGTAGGAGCTTCTCATTGAAGTCCATAATCTTGGTCACCATAGGATTCTGACTTGGTTCCCATTTCTAGCTATGGATTCCTTACCATTGAGTGGACTTTTTAACCAGAGAGCTATTGGTTACCCACCTAGGCTGTGTGCCACTATTGCACAGGTGTGTACATCTTCTCAGGCTAGTTGCTTTCATATAGTAGTGTCCACTGCTTGCTCATAATATTGTTGGCCACTTTCTCCCAGCAGCTCATGTAGCACTTTCTAGCACTGTCAGGGATACACATTTGGGAACTGACTTCCTTCCAGATTCAGCCAGATCTCTTGATGTTTTGTGTTGTCAACATGTGGTTTCTTCAGCAATAGGGTCTTACCTTTTACCTCAGGTGGGTAATCAAGTGCTTTGACAGAAGCTTGTCTTGTTTGGGGGACCTCTGATCAAGTCTCTCTGATCAACTACTCAATGTGTGTTGTAATTAAAATGCTTTCTGTGAAAGACAAGTTGAATGATGAAATAAATGTCTTGGAAAAATTATTATGTTAGAGATGGCAAAGCAGGAATCTGGTAGAAGTTGCTTTCAATAATCCAAATTTCAGGTTGAAATAGAGGAACAATCCTGAGATTAAAAAAAAAAAAAAAAAAGAGGAACAGCTTAAAACTCTGGGAAGAAAGCAATTGATTGTATACCCAAAAAGAAAGTGGGAAAGGAGTTGAAATTATAATGATTTGAAGAAATAGAAACTTTCAGTTTGACAAAGTTAGTAGAATGAATTTTTGATCATTTTTACTGATAGGGGAGGTTTGTTTATGTTGTCATGTTTTTAGGGTAATGAGATAAACAAAGGGTCAGTTTTAGACATGCTAAGTTAGAGATGATATGGTGTAACATCAAAGCAGAAATGTTCAACAATAAGTAAAAAACGTCGACTCTTACTGCACAGACTTGGAAATTGTCAAGAGAAAAGTGGTAGTGAACATTGTGGGATTCACTAGAACATCCACAGCCAGGAGAAGAGCAAAAGGTTGAGAACAGAATTCTGTGAGACACCTAGCAAATCTTTATTTATGAGACAGGAGAAAATAACCTGATGTTCAGAGGAGGAACAGCCATGGGGATAAATACACAGATGAATGGGGAAGGTGTTACAAAGTCAGGACATGATGGTGGAGAGGTCATAAAGTCAAGGGCAGGAAAAAGGGCATAAAATACAATTTTAAGTCTCCTGTCTAGGGACACCTTGGAATAATGGGACATTGTCAGTGTTCTTTAGGGATTCCATTTGAATAGGTGCTTGCAGGGGGTGCTGGTGGTAAGGGAAGGAAGTTATTGGAGGCAAGAACACAGGCATAAAGGCATTTTAGTTTATCAAGATGAGGAACCTTCAGTGATAGAGGCCACATGGAAGATTTAAGTATAAAGAAAAAACCTCTACAGAAAGAAATGGGAGATCATAAGAAGGCTGGAATTAGGTCAAGACATGAGATGGAAAAACTAAAGGAACAAAATTGTAGAGGTAGTTATGCACTTTAGTACAAAACAAAAAGAAAGAAGCTCAGAATCTCTTACCCACCACCAAAGGAACAAGTTCTTGAAACTGGTGAAGAATGTATTGAAATGAAAACATGAGAAGGTGAGAAAACCTAATCAGGAAAGCCTTCCCTTCTCTGGAGGTAGATGTGTGGTCACAGTGAAGATGGACATGCAAGAGACATGACCAAAGACTAGGACAGTCCCTGTCATCTACCTTACACGGCTCAGAAAACATCTCCCCTGTGAGATTTTGTCTTTTGAGTGCAGATACTTTTTCTCTTGTTTTTTAAGTGCAGAAAAGCACAGAAGATAATATAGAACCATGTTACCCACAAACAAAACTCACTTGTTTTTAAATGAACACTGTCAAAATGAAGTACATTTCATTCTCATCACCACTTTGTATTTTTTTCCTTCTTAGAAATGGACACTAACATGGATTTAATGAGCACCCTCTTTCATCTTATATGTCTGTCTTCCTATATCTGATATTTACTTGACAACTTCACTAATGACTAATATCTACTGTGAGGTACCTGCATTAGATATTCTACTATGAGGTACCTGCAGTAGATGTTCTGCCCTAGAAATAGAGGCTACAGAGACGAATGAGAGCACAAATGTGTTCACATTTGGCTAACCAAATCTTCAGTATGTCTGTTTTTATTTGATATCATGTTTTGAAGTCTATCTTTGCTGTTGGGTATATATCATATGTGTGTATATAATATATAGTTAAATATATTATACACAGATAGACAGATAGATAGATATCAGTTCACTTTGTTTCATTGCTTTGATATTATCTCTGCTTCCTCCATTCCTAGGGTAGTATATGCCACATAGGTGTCCTGCTAGTAAATATTATTCATTCATAAATTAGGACAAACAATATGACAATGGATTGGACACTTGGAACACTGATTTTGTGGTATGAAATACTTTAACATAGAATTTCTTTTCATTCTTAGGCTGATGCCATGTAGTGTGTTGCTTTAAAACCTATATGTTTTAGTTTTTGCAACTTCTTAATAAATACTACTTCATTGAATAAATGGCTCTCTGCTTAAAGTATTATTATTTTACATAGGTCCAGCTTGTGAGTATGTAAATGTTTTTCCAAGAATATGTGGTTGGAATCAGGACTAACAATCAGGTTTTCTGACACTGCATCCAGGGCTCTTTTCATTATACTATTGAAAGGGCTATTGTAAGCACTCTATTAGAGAAGCAATAAGAGAGGAATCATTATTATGAGTTACTACCCTGATGTATGCAATAAATAGAGCCCATGTACCTGTGTAACTGGAGAAAATTAAGAACCATAACTGATCTAGGGCTAGAAGTATATCATAATCATTGCCTGAGTCTATTTTGTTACAAGGCCCATAAATGAGGTTCATGTTGTGATGGAGATGTGTGAGTTATGAGGGTGTGCAGGGTTGCATGAGTGAGGGAATGAGTAGGAAGCAGTTTCACTGAATTGTTCTGCTCTTGCTAAGGTCACATGTGACCTTCTAATTGCCTCTGGCTATGTGCACTACTCTTCAGGCTCCAGCCATGCTGCCCAGCTCTCCTCCAGCTCTTCTTATCTGCTCATAGGTAAGAGTGATCCTTGAGCTTCACCCAAAGGAAGGTTTCAAGCATTCCAAAAAGAAATATCAGGAACTGCTTTATACATCCACCCACCCTGCCCACCAATGTAATCCATCTGCCCAGTAATATCAATTGATCTTGATCAATGTTTTTAAGACTTTGCTTGACTGGAATCCTGCCACACTTTCCTCACTCTGGGACTGGTCAGCCTTGAACAACTGTCTTTGAACAACTCCCAAGCAGCTGAAGTTTGAGGGTTGCTGCACTACACAGCTCTGGAGAGCACAACATATCCTACATTCCTTAATAAAGCCCACCAGCCTTTACTTTGTGAGATCAGGCATTGTTTGGGCCCTTCCCTTTCAAACTACCTTGTGTATCCTCTACAGTTTGTTGCATCAGACACAATTAATAAGGGCTTGCTGAACTGACCTGTTACCCATTTTTGTCATTTTGTGTCAGAAAACAGTTCCATGACACTTCTCCTACCCTAGATACATTCTCATAGATTTCTGACACATCCCCTGGGAATTGGTGGACAGATCCTATCATTGCCCATTGGCATGGTACAAACTTAGCCTTCTAGAAGATCTGACACTAGCCTGGACCATCCTCCACCCTTCTCCCTTCTCTCTGTACTTTGGACACGATATACTTAGATCTAAAATTCAGAACACAGAGCCAACAAACTTTTGTCCTTTTTACAGGTTTTAGAGATAGTATGATAATTATAATTTTGTTGCCAAAAGTGGTCATTTATTGGACATTTTATTAAATTTCAGGTACAACAGGATAGAATTTGTGACCAGGATAGTTTTATAAAGACCCTTATTTGTCAAAAGTAGCTATGGGAATTCTGTGCTCATGGTGATGCATGCAGAACTTACACTACCAGGGTTTAGGCCAAATAACTGTGAAGTGAGGACATTTGCATTAACTTCAAGAAAATGAATTGCCCATGAAAGTTCACCAAGCAACAGCTATGTGGCATGAATAGGTCTTCAAAAGAGCACTGTTTACTTATTTTGCTTCCTGTGGGTAGCCCATTATCAAAACAAAATATCTTAATGGAACACACCATAATGCTTAGTGGTAAATGACATTACAGTGAAGAAGGAGGGCAGAAAAGCAAAGGAAAGAGCTGCATAGGGGAAGTACTGTGCTAACGCTGAGTCTTAGAAATCTAGTTTTAGTATAGAAGATAGAGGCTCAACCTTGAAAGAAACTGAGAAAAGCAAAAGAAGGTCTCCTGTCTAAGAAAGAAGTTGATGAAAGGTTGTAGCTTTTAATATATGATGATGAAAAGAGATCTCTTTTCTTTGGGGTGAGTCCCTGATTCCAATTTTACATATGTGGAGCAATTAGCAGGACTCCTCTTGGCTTTTCTTGGTCTCCTCTGGTATAAGAATGTCTCTGATATGTAATATTTGTTTGAAAATCCAAACGAGCTTGTTTCCTTTTGAGGTTTGACTTACTTTTTATGTTCTGAAGTTCATTTTGGACTTCAGATTTTGCTCCAAGCAATAAAACTGGTTGGATTGTACTAACATAATGGAGCTGTAATTTTAGCCAACTGTTGGGGGTGGGGAGATAGTTAAGGTGTGTAGTGGTTTCTGTGGTTTCTCTGTGGAGTAGAATTCCCTGCAAAACTTTTCCATGTGGTGTTTTAATAGCTGTCTTAAAACTCTCTGATGCATAGGACAAAGCTGAATCAGGCTCATGTGCTAGATTGGTGGGATGGGCCAAGGGCTCTGAAAAATAAAAAGAAAGCAACCAAATAGTCTAAACCAAAGGCTAAATTGTCCAAAGAAGATCCAAGAGACATCCAAATTCATAATTATAGAAGCAATCATCTTTTTAAATCTATTTTTGTAGAACTTCTTACTGGGGAACCAGAATACTTCCCTTTCATATGTTAATATTTTATTTTGTGAGGTGATTTTTACAACTTTCAAAATAACACTAGGTATATTTGTTTATGAGGGCTTACAGCATTTCTTTGACAATTACATTATTAGATTCCCCTTTTTACAGGAGATAAGCCCAAGATCTTTTGGATAAGACATTAAAAAGAATTAGACACTGTCTTCTGAGATCTTCATCTTTGTGCCAGCACATCAACAATTTTAATTAGTGATCATGTTTAACATTTATGAAGACAAGGAAAACCAGCCAGATAGTGCATGCATGTACAGTACAGCTATTTCTAGATGACTGATTTCTCATCACTGAATATCAGTCATATGCAGTGTTGTCTAAAACATCAAAGGAACATGCTTTTTTCCTCTAATTCAGTTCTTAGCTCCAGAGGCATGGCTACTTCCAGAGTGTGAGAATGGCTGAGAGAATGCCTTATACTCAGCCTTTCCATCTAAGCATGTGTAGAAAATCTCTTTAGTATGTGGTTTTGGCTGCTAAGTTCAGGACATACTTATTGAAAGCTGCTCTATTCCAGGCTCATGGGTGAGTAGGAAGTAGTCAGTAGTCTAGGTTGTATGCTTTCAGGAGAACCTTTTCCACTGTCTCAGCCTATTGCTGAAAAGACCATTTTGCAGGGGTCACTTTGAGTTAGTTCAGGGTTTCTGACAGTCCTTTTTGAAAGTGCAGATACATTGTAGAGGAAAAATACTTTAAAGTGGTCCAGGCACTAGAGCCTTGGCATATATTTACTTATGTAATTAGCAAATGAGCTATTAAAACCATGAGTCTAATAGATAATACCATGAGTAACTTTATTATATCCCAAAAGGGATGGTAGAGTCCAAAAAAACAAAAAGATTCTCTAGTACTAGAATAACTAGAATACAGTATCAGGCCATGAATCAATCATATCAGCCAGAGAGAGGGTTTCACAAAGACTTTCTGTCAAAAATAGATTTAAACCTCTCCTTTTGTTCTGAAGACCAAGCTCTACATCCACACAATGGACCAGATTAATACTTGTGATTCTGCTAGCCAACAGCAGCAGCTCATGTTCTTTTCAGCATAGACAGAAGCTCATCTCTAATGAGGACCTGAGGCTGCTCTCTCCCCTCATTCGGCCATATGACAACTGCCTTGCTCATAGCCTCCTCCTTGGAGAGCCAGTGTTTCCATCTACAGCCTGGTACCTTCTCACTAAACTCTGATACTTTGTTCTGCTTTTGTGCTTGGTCCAAACTAATGTCTCTGACAGTCTGTGCAAGACATACATCAACTGCAAGATGCCTCCTGCCTCAGTTTCATATTCTCTCCCATGACTCCAAAACACTTGCATACTTTTACAATTTTAGATCTGTATACTATATGATTTGAGCCCTCTCTTCCAAGGACCCAGTATACTTTTAGAAACATATAAGTTAACAAGTTTACTGAAGAGAAAATGATTTTTCAATCTTATATTCAAATTAACATTTGCTTTTTCATAATTCAACTGTTGACTGTTGGTATTCTGGCGTTTTTTCATTCTTTTATTTACCCATAAGTTCTCCACACTGAAAGTAGCTGGTGTGAAATAGTCATGTTAGTACAATGACTAAGAAGAGCCAAACCCTTTCTATGATATCATGATGTCAGCTTGAAGGATAATGTTTAAGGCTGGGTTATATCTGAGGCAGCCTCAGCAAACACTTATCCAACAATTGGCACAGCACCTTGCTTTCGCATGCATTTGGGGCAGTATGTTTACAGTCCGTGGAGATAATCTCCTTGGTAGTCTTCAGTACCCTATCAGAGGCAGCCATGGCCTTTCCAGTCAACATTACCTCTCAGTCAACCTTACTCATGGAGTTCCTCCTGATAAATGCCTGTTAAACCTACTTCTGGATAGAATAACCTGGTGTGTAGCATTCTGGTATCAAATCCTTATGACAATCTCACTGACCAAAGCTGGGATGAGCAGTGGCCTTTGGCTCCCATGAACCCTTGGATAGAGGCCGGAGACTGGACTGAGTGGGAGATGGTATTGGCAGGCCTGCGCAGCTCTCTTTTGGGCAATGTATTGGACATAGTGTGGTCCTGCTTCCTTCACCCTGCCTTCTCTCTCTGAACCTTGACATTGTGCCACTATAACTCTAGCTCTGAAGAATTTCAAGTTACAGAATTTTCATCCTAGTTGTATTAAGTGAAGGGAAGAGGGACCAAGCCATCAAGTTTAATTTTGATGGCTGATGGGAAAGAGCAAAAAGAAGTAAAGAGAGGGGAGGGCTGATACTTGTGTGTGAATCTTTGACTTTCCCCTCCTATCTGAGGACCAGCTTCCTTCTTCTTGCATCTGGTTACTTGTCTGATCACTCCTGGGAAATGTGTTTCAGTAAAGTGATGGCTGCAGTGCCTAATTCCCCAAGCCCTTGAAACTGGCCTCTGAGATGAATCATGTTAGTCAAGTGTCGTGTGTTCTCTCCTCCTAAAGCCATCAGGGCTGTGGGCTCTGCACCCAGCATGATTTGCTGTCATGCTGCCTTCTTGTGCTTTACGATTCAGAGTATCAACACCCTCTGAGCATCAAGTGTTCTCTGCTGCTTTAAAATATCAGTCAGTAGATAGTCATATCCTGTTCGTAATAGGCACCACAAGGTATAAAGGCATATAAAACATAATTTGTGGCCTTGAGAGTATACAACCTGTTGTGAAAATATGATAGGCACATGAAACAGTTCCTAGGAAAGGATTTCTCATGGTAATAGTATATGATGATAGTAAGTCATGCTACCTTTTATGACAAATTATGGGTACTATATCATTGAGAAAAATATCTATAGTATTTATTCAAAAAAAGTCTTGGATTTCCATCAACAAGAGTGTTATATGGCTTCTTTTTGAAGAAAAAGCCCAGTATGAAAAAGACATTCACCAATCCTTGTCCATTTGGCAGCAAATCTACCTAACAGAAAGGTTATCATTACAGCAAAGTATTGACATAATGCTAAGGTTTGCATATCTGCACAGTGTTAAATAGCTCTTAATAAAACCTGACTTCTTAAATGTCACATTAATGTTACTTGAGGCTTTTACATATCTTCTACTAATAATGGTGCTCTGACCAGTCTAGAAAAGGGTTTGGAGAACATCCTCCAGGGCCCTGGTATGCTAGCAAAGGTGGCCCAAGAGAGTATGTTTGTCATGCTACTGGCCCTCCCATGTTAGCAGATTGCTCCTGCCAACAGAAGGAAGCAATCACAACCCCATTGTCTAAAAGCTACTTTTCACTTGCTTTTGCAAGACTTATTATAATTACATTAGAATATGGAATGCCTAGTAAAATTTGGAGAATTTTCAATATATGAAAGAAAAATAGTTCCATGTCTGCCCTGTGTCTGTGGGACAGGAGGCCTTGTGAGCCAGTCAGGCTCTCCACATTTACCAAATGCTTTCTTGCCTTAGGAGACTACATGTAAGTGTTTGGGTTGAGACGCCCTCCTGCCAGGCTTCAAATTAGGTGAGACTGGTAAAGTAAACAGAAGGAAATGGATTGTGTCCATACATGACTTCATTCCATCCTTTGAATGACTATCGATACTAGGGCAAGACTACTCAGTAATTGTATGTAATACATGTCCCCAGGTAATAGAAAACCGACGTTATTTAGGTATTTTAGGTGTGCCACAATAAAACCTTGCCCTGTCTCTGTCAAATACATCCAGCCAATTTCTAAATATAATTTTTTTCACTCTTAGCTAATAACATCCCAATTTCCTGAACTGTCTTAAACAAATCCATCCCCATGTAAGAGTACTACCACACTCACAGGTGTGTTTAATACAGTTGTACACATTGTATTTTCATATACACACCCCATGGTCAACCTTTGATTTCTCTATAACAAATTTCTCTTGCTTCCTCGTGAACTTAAATTTAGGGATTCTATCAGAGTAGAACATGGTTGGAAGAGTATATTAAACAGTCATTTTGCCAAATCTAATTAATTTGTATCCTTTTATTCCAAAATAACTTCCTATATCTAATCCAGTTTCCACTTGGTAGAAAATTGGAACCTTCAAATTTCTACCCTAAAATACCAAGAGAAAGATCCAGAAATATATTTGTAAAAACTCATTTTCTAAGCTATTCTCTTCCCAATTAGTCACCTATAAAGGATGTGGAGCCAATAGTGTACATTTCTTAGCATCCTACTGCCCCCCTGCTGCAGCTAGCAGTCTGTGCAGGGTCTCTACAGGAATTCTCCATTTTCAGTATGACTGGCCACTCCATTTCATATTTACTTGGGTTCTGGAAGTATGGTTTGCTGTGGAACCATACATAACTCCAACAACATCCTCCTTGGATCCTGTTTTGCCAAATAGATCCAATTTCCGGAGCAGCTTTTTGTGGACCAACGTGCAATCTGGAAACTGTGTGGAGAGATGTCTACAGCAGGTCTCACAGAGCACTTTGAACTAATCTAGTCCTACTTTAGCTGATGTAAACAGTGTCAACATTACCTTAGGAATAGCACCATTTTCAATGACAGGGTCAGGAGTTGGAGGAATAGTCTCCAGTTCAGACTCATCCCAGAGCAAAGACAAGAGCACTGCTCTTGGAGAGAGGAACCTTGTAAGACTTCTTTAACCTTTGATACTCTGTAAAGCAATAATTTTCTTAAAAAGGAATTAATGATATTTTAAGGGTTGAATGTATGCTCTTTCTGAAGGTTCTATGTACTTTAATGATACAAATCTTTATCTATCAATGTATAGATCTTTTGACCCCAATGACTTGCCATCTAAATGGTGTTGAAAATGTTCATACAAATGAAGCCTTGTATGAAATTTCTATGGGTTTCTGCCAAAATGATCTTGCACAACTTGTTGAACTTCACTAGACCTGTTTTTCCATCAATACCTTGCTAGTGCACTGAATCCTTTGGGATTCAGTGAGGTAACAAACATATGCCTAGCACATGGAAGTTTCACAGTAATTGTTAGTTCCTTTCTCCTCTTCCTTTCTTTTTTCTTGTCTGAAATGAACATCTGCCTTTGACACCAGACCCTAATGGGCAGGTAGATGATAGACTACAATGCCCTCTTTCTGAATTGTCTCCAAAAGAGCCAAGAGGCAAACTTTTTTTTGTCAACATTAGCTTCAAATATTGACAGGGAAACTTGTGGGGGGGTGAGTAAAATAAGAGGGGTAGAAGTCTTCAGTGTTAGAAAGTCTAAGTGCCAGAAACATCAAGGTAATGCCTGCCTTGGAACTATGTAACCTTTACTGTGAAAGTGGAAGCAATATTCTTCCTTTCCCATGGGCTTTGATGAGAGAGAGACATAAAGGTAAGGATGGCATCCAGGCAGAAATGCTCATTTCATGGTGATGAGTTTAAAAAAAAAATGTTGTAAATATCATGCTTTTTTGAACCAAAACATAAAAAGAAAAACAGATACTCAGTCTTCCTATATGAAATTAAGGTGTAAAAGCAAAGAATGTTTTAAAGGGTTTGAAATAAAGTAAAACCTACCTGTGTGTATGTGTGCAAACATAACACACACACTCTGCTATGCATTTTCACATGTGGTTTTGTTTTGGTGACAGTATTGAGCATTGGGTGGATCTTATTGGATAGTAAGTTTTCATGAAGAAATATAAGAAGAATTTAAGGATAGGCACTGTTTCATGGTTAAAAAGAATGCCTTTTTTTCCCATTTCAACTCTGGTTCTACTATCAATTTGATTATGAGTTAACAGAACCCAGTAAGAAAGAATTAGACATTTCATAAAATTTGTCTCAACTTTCCAAATCTTAGATATTATTTTGGTATCCACCAAGAGCAAGTTTTACTTGACTTAAGTCTGTTCTAACAGCCTAGTACACTGTCCTGCCCAACCTTTTATTTTATAAATGAGGAAACTAAGCTCCCACAGGTCAAATGGCTGATGTTCCTTCCTTATTGTCATCTCCTTTCCTACGGTATCTGTTATGTAGACTTGTCAGTTTTTGATCTGAAGCACAAGTCCCTGTCTTAGCACCACACAGGGTGATGCACAGAGCTCCACTGGATCTCCGAGAGAACTGCTTCTTCCCACCTCCTAACAGAAATTACAGTAACCTGAGCTGAAGGAATGAATAAATTAGATCATTGTCTTTAGTCATCTATGTCTTTAAATTATTTCATACAAAATACCACATCCCAAAATAATATCTTGGCCTTTTTTCCTAGAAGTAGAAAGAATCCCTTTGAATTTACTGTCACATTCTTCTTTTACATTAGGAAGAAAAGCTGTGTTCCAGTTGTCATTGGCAACTGGTTTAATATTGCCCAAAATTTAATGATTATTTCTTGAGTTCCTTCTACATTACCATAACTATAACTGTTTAAGAGGCTTAGTACCAGGGAACTAATCAAAGCTTCCCACTTTTGAGACACCATCTTAATATATGTGGCATAGGAATGAAATATTGATTTCCAGCACCAACTAGTTTTTGGACAGGATTCTGGAGAAAAGATGTCATATTTAAAAATTATCTTCCTTAAAAGAAAGGCCTAGTTTTACAGGAAAAGTTTCTGTCTAGTTGCATGAAATCCGGCACAATACTGCCACCTTGCGGTTGCTTCTGTCAGACACTTTCATATTTTTAAAGTAAGATTTATGGGGAAAGTACCCTGTTTCAGTAGATGCCTTTCACATAAAACCACCCAAGTCAGAAATACTCATGTCTAATTCAGTCTGCTTTTGTAACAGAATGATTGGAAGGCCTCTGTCACTTTCGTAGTTGGGAACCGGATTGAGGACGACCTTCTCATACGTGCCCTCGAGCTCGCCGTCCAACTCCCTCAGCGTAAACTCTTCAGTATGGTGTCATGGCAAGATATTCTCCAGCAGGTACCTGTCTCTTCCTACCTCAGACCCTGAAGACATGCTTCCTCAAAATAACATGTAGAAGTTGTTAAATAGGCTAGATGACCATATCTTGTGTGGCTTTGTAAATTCTGGTGAATTACTTTAAATAAACATAGGCCGAAAATAAATTCAAAGTGTTTAATATGGAAGAACTGATATTTTTCATTAATGTGGCCTATTCAACATTCAAAGACTTTCTGAGGCCATCTAGGATCATTCTAAGTTCTGTGAGGAATTGTTTAGTAAAAGGTTAAATAATAACAAAGACTAAAGAGGAAACATACATTACTAATTGGAAAATGAATTCTGCAGAGAATCCTAGTGGCCCAGGGTTGGAGGGGAATGTTGCCATAGAGAAGATAGGTTAGGTGTCACATGCCCATGTAGTTACTAGCAGCCTACCTGAGTGACTATGAATATGCCATATTAAGGGGCGACTAGTACTGTCTTCCTAGGTTCCCAATGGCTTGGTAGTTGAAATCACTTACGTATTTTGAAGATTGTATTGATCTATACCTTCTTTAAACTGTTTTTTCATAAGAAAATTTAACTTTCTCACAGATCAATGAAATACATGCACTTGTTGGAAATGCTTCATCTAAAAAGGCCAAAACACCTGTAAGCACCACTGCCCCATTATTTCATGAGGTAAGTGGGCAAGTTCATCAAATAGATTTTTGTCATTTTTAGAAATGAAGATTGAAGCAACAATTGATAGATTTTTTAGCATCTGTGCGTGTGTGTGTGTGTGTGTGTGTGTGTGTGCGCGCACGCGTGCATGTTTATGCAGGTAGATACACTTGTATGAATGTGTGTGTGGAGGCCAGAAGACAACCTCCAGTGTCTGCCCTTAAAAGCACTTTTTGTTTTTTAAGACAAGGTCTGACAGTTCCCTGGAGCTCTCCAAATAGGATAGACTGGCTGGGCAGCAAGTCTTGGGATTGGCCTACTTGTCTCCCCAGGCACTGGGGTTACAAGCACATGCACCAAACCTGGTTTCTTTATGTGTGTTCTTGGGTAAAACTCAGGTCCTCAGGCTTACAAGATGAGCACTTTACTGACTGAGCCATCTCTTTTGCCCACTGACATTTTTAAAGCAAGTTTCCACTCCCAATTGAAGTTGTTTGTTCTTATGGTACACACACACACACACACACAGGCAACTCACACACAAAAAATATCTGGTAACTTTTAATCACAATATACCTTTAAGAATAAAATTGTCCTCAATTATTTACAATACCACTGCACCCAATTAAAAAGCATAAATCATAAACTGTTATAGATAAAATGTTCAGTCATACTTTTCCATATTTCCTGAGTAGGTGATGGTATTAAATGGAATCATCATTAGTACAAAGTGTTCGTTTCATGAAAGAAACAAGAAAAAAGTTTCGTGTATAAGGCAGAACTGCAACTGTAATAATCTTCCACCAGTTAGTGAACTTTGCTCATATTTTAAATCACACTTTAATCAATGTGAAAATAGTGATAGTCCACAGATTACTGTTACATTCCAAGCTTCATATAAAAGTCTGGCCTGTGCAAAGGACTTATAATTTGGTCTTAGTAGGGAGGGATTTCCTCTCACCCTGCCTTGTTAATATCTAACTTACAGCTTGCAAGAAACTATAAAAATTCAGTGATTAATTAGTATATCACTTGCAATTTGTCAGGCACTGTTTTATGGCTCTGCAGACCTACAACAGGAAGATCTTTGGATCTTTTTAAGACAAATCTGTTTGCACTTTATTTTGTTGATGACTAATAAAATTTTTTATGTGTCTCAGGTCTGAGGTAATTCCATAATGACCTCTTTAGAATTGCCTGAGTATTATCTAAGCACGTTTAATTGGATGTGTTCATAATTGACATTTGTGAACATTACAGCATTAACTCTTGCTACACTGCTCTCACTCCTATGGTAAATTCACTGCAGGCTATCAGGGCCAAATAAGCATACCTTCTACCTTCCCTGATGTTCCGAATGTGTGCACTCCAGTTGAAACATTATGTGATACCTGGATTTAAAATATTGGTATTTTTCTTCTGAAGTATGGGCATAGAGATCCATGTCCAATTCTCAGACCTGGGATCAATTACCACCCCCCCCCAAAGGATTCTTTCTTCTTCAAAGATACTCGGTAAAAATCAGAGATGATAACAGGCTGGTTTTGACATTTAATCTGGATGGGCATTTTGACTTGGATGTGGGATAGCACAATGCTACAAGTCCAGAGTTTAGTTAGAAAGCCATCCCTGTCCAATATGTGCTGGGATTCTCAGTTGCATATTCTTCACTCAGGGGAGGTCCCTCTCACATCTGGCTCTCCCACATTCTTCCACTGGAGCATTTGGGAAATAAGCCTCCCACGCCTGCTCACATTCCCTTTTTTGAATGGTTCCAGAAGGAAAAGGGATGGCAGGGTGGAGCACCACAGAGACTGGACCTCCATTAACGTCAATCACTGTAGCAAGATAAAGAGCATGAAACAAACATAGGTTCCTGGTCAGCCTTGCACAGCTGGAGAAGAAGGATAATTTTCAGTCTCGGTCCCTCTCCACAGAGGACCTCTTCAGGGATTGTATTGCCTGGTGCCTCATCTCTACTGAACAAAAGCTGCCCTCACTCACAATGCCTGTAGAACACCAAGATGGCTGCGAGTTGTGGCATGAAGGCCAGAATCCCAAGTCTGCTGAGACTTCTGGATTTTTGGGCCATGTGAACAGCTTGCTCATGAGTCTCTTTCCACTTTCATTGTCTGTAGCCATTTGAATACCTGTCACAGACAAATTCTACATAATCAGTTTAGGAAGTCAGCATTTTCTTTCTCAAGAAATCCTTCAATAGATCAAGGGATGTTATAACAAACTTGCCTGACACAGGAACAGGAGAGCTCATACAATACTGTTTCCTTTCCATCTCCATGTAAAAGAAAGAACTAGAAATATAACAAAGGTCATGCTCTGAGTTGCTAATATTTACTGTGACTTTAGGCCTGAAAGCAGAGCCTCATCATTCTTGCTGTAAACACAATTAAAACCAAATAGGCTTCCTCGTTACTTAGCCTGTGATGGGTTAGAAGTTACCAACTAAAGTGAGCCGCCACTTACAAGTTGTAAAATAGTGTCAGAACCACATTACGTATTTCCAGTGATGACTTGAAATATCTGAGCTAGCAATACCACATTCCTGAGTGTCTTACTCAAGGTTTTATTTGGACACTGTGGTGTTGTGTGGACACAGCCTCATTTGGAATTGGGTAATTTTCTCTGAAGCCTTAGAATTTCATGCAGCCATGATGCTGTCTACACATCTTTATAAGCTATAGCTCCTTGAAAATCCACTGAGAGTTGTGCTGGTTCCACAGAGACATCACTGCAGTTCCTTGGTTCATTCACCTCCTCATTTTGAAAGCAGTGTTTTACTCTAGCAGGAAGTACTCCAAGGACTACTTGGGAAGGAAAGACCATGTACTTTGCTATGTGTAACCTCAGGAGTGCAGTTGTTTTATGGCCATCATCATTCAATGAGAATGATCATGGGCACCATCTCCAACACAGTCCAGTTTGAAGGTGTGAATGCATGTGAAAGTAAATATGACAATACTGCCTGCATTTTATACTGGCATATTTTGCCAAA
Organism: Orientallactaga sibirica; assembly: GCA_036365145.1. Taxonomy (NCBI): domain Eukaryota; kingdom Metazoa; phylum Chordata; class Mammalia; order Rodentia; family Dipodidae; genus Orientallactaga; species Orientallactaga sibirica. Next base: position 2,959,052 of record JAEOAD010000025.1, read on the forward strand.
TATTAACAAGTAATTGTTCAAGCACTATCTATGCAATGGTGGGAGGATACAATATAAATATGGAAAAGATCCAGATGTTTTGAGATGATTTGGGGAGAGAGAATAAAGAGCTTGATAATTTTGATCTTTTAAAAGATTACTACAATTAACATATCTCATTCTAAAAGGAAACATAAATACCTGAATTTTACACAGAGGGAAATGGAAGCATAGAGATGTTAGGAAATCTGCTAGCTAGAAAAGTTAAAATTAGAAATTGAAGATTTAACTGCAGGCAAATACATACCCACAAGTTTCTCATTTTACCATGAACCTGGTATTCTTAAGACTATCTTACTTGAAGGGATGGATCTTAGCACTCACATGTAGGGAAAGGTATACTATAAAAATGAAGCAGATCCAGCACAGCCCTGGGGATGGAAGAAGACTGCATGAGTGTGAACTAAACTTATACATGTCCCATGACATAATGTATACTAGATAGGAAAGATGAATCCTGGGTGTATTTTAATACCAGTTTAAAGTTGTAAAGACAGAAATCCATAAGAAAACATTTTAACACTGAAAAAAATACATGGTTTAGATTCATGACTGAAGTTAAATTTACTTGGAATATATGGGTGAATATGTTTCTGTGTTTGTGTGCCTTATGGCCCACCCGGAGAATGTTACCTTTTTATTTGCAGAGTCCTAATGGTAATTAAAACTGTAATTTCCTCAGCTGGAGAGATTGCTTAATGGTTAAGGTGCTTGCCTAAAAAGCCTAAGGACCCAGGTTTGATTCTCCAGGTCCCACATAAGCCAGATGCACAAGGTGATGCAAGCAATCAAGGTTGCACATGTTCACAAGTCTCTCTGTCTCTCTCTCTCTCTTGCTCTCATAAAAAATTACAAAACAAAGAAAAAAAACTATAATGTCCTGATGAGAGTGGTTTATCTCCAGATTCTCACATGAGATTGTGATGCACAATAGTGAACACTTTAAGATGGGCATGCAAATATAAAAGTTGATAGAGTGTCTGACAAATGAGGAAGGAAGGGATACTAGTGGGACATAGTGATTTTTTTCTACAACATATTTGAAATCAGATCTACTTCTCATCCTAAAATATTTTCGATTCCACAGCAAACTTCATGTGGTGATGGTGGTCACCGTTCCTCTGTGTATGAAACTAGCTTCAATTCACATGTGGACTGGTGTTCAGGTGTCTATCTGAGACTTACTTAGAAAACACAAATTATGTCCTTACAAAAACAAAAAAGAAAAACTCACTGAAACCAAAATCGTTCATAAAAAATAAATGGGGTTTAGCCCTAGCTGATGGCTCAATTTTCAATTTCTATATAAGAAAATTGAATAATTTTCAATGTTATACAACATTTACCTGCAAATGAGTATTAAAACCCTCTTCTTATCAGTAGAAATCAAACTTATTTTTTAACTAACACTTCCTGATGAAACTGTGTTTGTGGGCTTTTGTGTTGCAAATGAGAGATGATTAAACTTGGAAAATTATTTTTTCTGGTATTGTATTTCAAAATAATAGACCAAATGCTGTATAAAATGATACAAGATGTAATGTTCTATCTTCAAATCTCTGTCTTTTCATCACATTTTAGATAACTATTTGTACATTGGATTAGTATGCCCAGATGTATTAGCTCTATTTTTTAGTTCCTAGTTCTTGGGTGTAAAGATATATTTCTCCGATCTTCCCCAACAAGCATTTGCAGTAACTCACAAGTGAGAACACAGGTTTCATTAGAGCCCAACCTGCTGCTCTGCTCCAGGTTCCCAGCGTGAAACTCATTTCTTAAACAGTGCTTCAAATTAACAGTCTATGCTGTAAAATTGTAAGCCTTTATTTTTGAGGGTGGCCCTTGTCAAAATGAAAAATGGAAAGCTAAAGCTCCAGAGATAGGAACAAATAATATGTGAAAACATTTAAAGGTTTGAAGTTATTAAAATGGCAGCTCTTCTGGGACCAGAAAGAGCAGTATGTCATGGAAGGAACGAAGGGAAAGAAGTCAGGAAGCATTCCCTGGCTTTTTCAATCCTGTGTTTTAAACCAAAACAAAAAAATTCTGGAGGAATTGGAAGATAGCCAACCTAATGCTGTTATTTCCTAGAGCTTAGGGACACACCAGGAAATTACAGGCCAGTTAGTTTTACTTCGCTTGTAGGGAAAGTATTAAAAACTGCTGGAGGAGATCAAGTAAAAGGATGCTTAGAAAAGCATAGCTTGATTACAGCAAGCCTAGCCAGTGTGGTTTTCGGAAAGGGAAGGTCATGTCTTAGGAACTTGTTGAAATTCTTTGAAGCTATTATGGCTAGTACAGTCTTCAAAGAATACAGTGAGGCCCAGAATCTGCATATCTTTTCTGTCACACATCAGTCCTTCAGGGATGCTGACCAAACACAGCCCACATCACAGCCTCTGTGCTCAGGGTTCCAAAGCCACCACAACAGCAGAAAATAACCTCTGGTGGAAACATTTTCAAAGCTGGAACCAATTAATACAAATTGATATTTATAAATGTAAAATAATGGGACTTGGAACAAAATTTAAGAATATTGAGCAGTTACAAAGAAGTACTACTTTGGGACTATAAAAACAATCTAGGAGTTATTGCATCAAAATCTGGGCTTTGGAGCTATTACTCACCAAAAGCATGGAAGCCAAGGAGAAAAAAATCAGTGGTGGAAACTATCACAGAGTAAAAAGCTATTCAGAATTACATCAAAATGAATTTTATCAAGTTGAGAAAAGGAAAAAAGTGTGAAAAGCTGAGCCTCCATGTTCTGAAAGAGAGCAGAGCAGCTCAGCAGAGAAAGTCAAGCTCAAGCTAGTCATGGAGGGGGAGAAGGTCAGGACTCCACTGCTGTAGGAATGGACACCCAGGGAGCAGATATATCTGCCTTCCAGTAGGAGACCTGGAGCTCCATTTTCAAAGAAAAATACTACTCAGACAAAGGCATTCACAAAGGATCCAGTTGCTCCCCCACTCCTTTTCCACCATGGGGCAGAGGCAAATGAGCAAACCCACATGGTAAACAGCCATGAGTCCAAGAGCAGGAGGTAGACTTGGGTAAGTATGGTAGTCAGCAGCAAAAATCTCACCTCTCACAAGGATTGGGTTGCTGGCTATGATCTTTGGAAAGTAGTCAGTAAGGAATCTAGTCAATATTTCTAGGACTTGGGTGTCAGTGGAGAAACAGCTATAAGAATATAGTCATCAATGTGCTACAGCTTTTCCTTCAGGTCTTTACTTCTCTCTATACCCCAAAATCTGAGAGTTGCTACAGTAGAAGTCAGAAGACTGTATCATTTATTACTATAGTTAATCCACATTTATACATAGTGACAGCAATAATTACCATTGATTAAACTCTTCATTAACTTCAAGTTTTATGTGCTGAGTGCTTAACCATTAGCTAATTTTTATTTTTATTTATTTATTTGTTTATTTTTTGGTTTTCACTCTAGCTCAGGCTGACCTGGACTTCACTATGTAGTCTCAGGGTGGCCTCAAACTCACGGCGATCCTTCTACCTCTGCCTCCCGAGTGCTAGAATTAAAGGCGTGCACCACCAAACCGGGCTCATTAGCTAAATCTTAATCTTCTTCATCCTTTCTCAAGAATACTTAAAAATGATGGGGCTGCAACTGAGACAGCTGAAGAAACTTGCTGCCTGGAAAGCCTTTCGTCTTCCTATATGTATCACACACACTGAAAAAAAGAGTTTCAGTTCTGGAAGTTATTGTGGCTTAAACAGAAGTTCTGTTAGTTAATTAGAAGTAAAGTTTAAATCTCTCAGAAATTGTGTGATATATTTATTACTCCTCCTTTGGCTCAAGGCAGACACAAGGAGTGTATTTTCTGATGATGAAGGACCAAATAATTTTAATCAGTATTTTTGAGCCACTTTCATGACTGGCTTTTACCCAAATATTTGGGTCAACAGCAAACTTTAACTCCTATAGCATGCATCTGGAGTTCATTTGGAGTGGCTGGAGGCCCAGGCACACCCATTCTTTCTCTCTGTGTCTGCATCTTTCTCCCTCTCTCTCTTACTGTCAAATAAATAAATAAAATATTTTTTAAAATCATTAAAAAATGAATATGGTTAATGTGAATGAGCTTTTATTTGGAAGAGAGAAGAGGGAACCATGTGAAAGAAGTGAGACATTAATATGCATTCAATACAACAAAAGGAAAGCTAGCTGTCTGAAACCCTCTCAGCTTGTTCACACCTACACCAATGCTTAGATGCATGGTCCAAACCAGATTGCCTAGGATTACATGTTATCTCCACTGCTAACAAGATGTGTAATTTTAGATTGTTGCAGAACCCTGCTGTACCTCAAGTTCCTCTAATGTAAGGCCAATAAAGCTACAGCAATGATTAAATGAGATAGTAAATATAATATATTTGGTACCCAACACAGAATAAGTTTCCATTAAAGTTAGCTATTATTATTATTACTTTTTTTTTTTTTTTTTTTGCAAGGTAGGGTCTCACTCTGGTCCAGGCTGACCTGGAATTAACTATGTAGTCTCAGGGTGGCCTCGAACTCTCGGCGATCCTCCTACCTCTGCCACCACTCCCGGCTATTATTACTTTTAAAACATTTTTATATGCTCAAAATGAGGGCTGAAATTTTGTGCTTCAAGGAGCATTAAAACCCTAGAAACACAGCTATGAGCCTTTAAAATATTTTTGAATATGTTATTTACATATTTTTAAAGAGAGAGGCAGATAGAGAAAATGGGCATGCCATGGTCTCTAGCCATTGCAAACAAACTCCACACACATGTGACACCTTGCACATCTGGCTTAACTGAGTACTGAGGAATCAAATCTTGGTCCTTGGGCTTCAGAGGCAAGTGCTTTAAGTGCTAAGCCATCTCTCTAGCCCTAATTTTTTTAAATTGTAGAAATGCATAAAAATTTCTTATCTTAACCATGTTCAATACTATTAAATATATTCACATTGTTGTGCAATCAAGCTCCACAACTTTTCAAGATGGAGAACTGAAATCTGTATTGCATAGATAGTATTTCTGCTCCCTCACCATCAGATTGCCACCATTCTTTCTGTTTCTGAGAATTTGATACCTTTAGATACCGCATGTTAGTGAGATCATACATATTAGTCTTAATTAAAAAAATAGATCTCAGCCGGGCATGGTGGCACGCTCCTTTAATCCCAGCACTCGGGAGGCAGAGGTAGGAGGATCATCATAAGTTCGAGGCCACCCTGAGAATACAGAGTGAATTCCAGGTCAGCCTGGCCTAGAATGAGACCCTACCTCAAAAAACCAAAAAAAAAAAATATATATATAGATAGATAGATAGATAGATAGATAGATAGATCTCATGCATGAAAACTGTTATTTCTCATTCATTTCAAGAAAGATAATTTTAGTATTTTGGGGGGAGGGTTATTTCATTAAATGTATACTTATTTCAACATGCATGTAAAAATTACATTACTAATTTGCACCTTCCTCCACTTTGAATCTTGAAATGTTGGGCTACATTACTTTTTAGCATTTTGTTTGAGGTAGGGTTTCACTCTAGTCCAGGCTAACCTGGAATTCACTATGTAGTCTTAGGGTCACCTCGAACTCATGCTGATAATCCTACCTCTGCCTCCCAAGTGCTGGGATTAAAGGCATGCACCACCACAAACTTGGTTTACAGTTAACTTATACAAAAATCTTGGGTTTACAGTACAGAGCTCTGGTTCACAGTATAGGTGGGACACAGATTTGGCTAAATTGTCTAATGACAACCAATCACTAAGATCTAGAAATGTGAAATTTTCATGAATTCCAAAAATGTTTAATGATCTATTAACTACCAAAACTGTACTTGTATTTTTCTTGGTGGGTAAAACAGATATAATTTCTTGCCATTGAGTTATTATTTAAGTATTGGGGTGATTGCTTCAAGTTGGAGAAAATTAAAAGAGAAAATACTGTAGATTACAGATTATTTAGAGATTTCTTTAGCCTAGTTAGTATTGCTATGAAAAAAAAAAAAACTGAGGCTGAACACTTTATGATATAGAGATTTATTTGCATCTTGATTCTGGTGGCTGTAAGTTCCAAACAGCATGGTACTGACATTTTCCTGGTAAGCATTACCTCATTACTACATGGCAAAGAAGGAAGCAGGAAAGGACCAAACACATTCATCTGTGAGGAAGGAAGCAGGAGATTGACAGGTTCTCTTGTAACAACCTCCTATTGAGGGACTCCTTGGACAACAAGAAATAACTCCTTTGAAGGCCAGAGAGATGGCTGAGTGGTTAAAGGCATGGGGAAACAGGGGGAAAAAAACAACCATACTCAAATAATACTTAATACAAGACAGTAAATGAAAAACAGGAAGCACTACAAAACAAGAAGAATGGTGAGAATAAACACATACCTTTCAATAATAACAATTAATATCAATGGCCTCAATGCCCCAACCAAAGACACAGGCTTGCAGACTGGATTAAAAAGCAGGATCCTTCTTCCAAGAAACTCACTTCTCCATAAAGACAGACACTTTCTTAGGGTGAAAAGATGGAAAATGGCATTTCAAACACATGGGCCTAGGAAACAAGCATGTGTTTGCTATCTTAAAATCTGACCTGACAGACTTTAAACCAACATTAATGAGGAAATATTTAAAAAGGTCACTTTATATTGATTAAAGGAACAATTCAACAGGAAGACATTACAATTCTAAACATATATGCACCTAACAACAAGCACACTTGTAGTGGGTGACTTCAATACCCCACTCCTACACTCCTATGAGTTGACAGGTCAACCCAGCAAGAGAGAGAGAGAGAGAGAGAGATGCATCTGGATTCCATGAGGTCATAGAACAAATGGACCTAACAGATATCTACAGAATATTTCATCTATATGCTGCAGAATACACATTCTTTTCAGCAGCACGTGGAACATTCTCCAAAATAGACCATATATTTGGACACAAAGTAAATCTTAACAAATACAGGAAAATTGAAACAATTTCTTGCACTCTATCTGATCACAATGGGATCAAACTACAAAACAATAACAAGAAAAGCTATAGAGCTTACAATACATTACTAAATGATGAATGGGTCAATGAATAAATCAAGCAGGAAATCAAAAAATTCATAGAATCAAATGATAATGAAAACACAACATACCAAAACCTAGTCCTAAGAAGGAAATTTATAGTTCTAAGTGCCTATATAAAGAAATTAGAAAGGTCGCAGGTAAACAACTTAATGCTTCACTTTAAGGCCTTGGAAAAAGAAAAACAAGGACAACCAAAAATCAGTAGATGAGAAGAAATAATAAATATTAGGGCAGAAATTAATGACATAGAAACCAAAAATCAATCCAAAGAATCAATGAAACAAAGAGTTGGTTCTTTGAAAGGATAAGCAAGATTGATAAGCCCTTAGAAAATCAGAACAAAAGAGCTGGGTATGGTGGCACATACCTTTAATCTCAGCACTCAGGAAGCAGAGGTAGGTGGATCATTGTGAGTTTGGGGGCACCCTGAAACTACATAGTGAGTTCCAGGTCAGCCTGGGCTAGAGTGAAACCCTACCTCAAAAAAACAAGAAAAAAAATCTGACCAAAAGAAAGAGAAGAGATGCATATTAATAAAATTAGAAATGAAAAAGGCACCATCAATCAGAGAAATTAAAAATAATTGTAAAGAAATACTATAAGAATATATACTCCATTAAGTTTCAAAATCTGAAATTATTTCCTTGATTTATATGACATATCAAAATTAAATAAAGATGAGATTAACCACTTACATAGACCCATAATAAGTATGGAGATCCAAGCAATTACAAAAAAATCTCTCAACTAGCTGGGTGTGGTGTGGCACGCCTTTAATCCCAGCACTTGGGAGGCAGAGGTAGAAGGATCACTGTGAATTCAAGGCCACCCTAAGACTACAGAGTGAGTTCCAGGTCAGCCTGGGCTGGAGTGAGACCCTACCTTGAAAAAAAAATCCCCCAACTAAAAAAAGGCCCAGATGGATTCACTAGTGAATTTTATGAGACCTTCATGGAAGAAATAACATCAATGCTTCTCAAACTTTTCTATAAAATAGAAAAGAAAGAAATCCTACCAAATGCATTCTACAAAGCCAACATCATCCTGATACCAAAACCAAAGATAGAACAAAAAAAGAATATTACAGACCAAGCTCCCTCATGAACATAGATGCAAAAAATCTCAACAAAATATTGACAAATAGAATACAAGAATATAACAGAAAGATCATTCCCCCCGAGCAAGTAGGCTTTGTCTCAGAGATGCAGGGATAGCTCAACATACACAGATTGATACATGTAATACATTATATAAATTTAGTGAAGGACAAAAGTCACATGATCATCTCATTAGATACAGAAAAGGCATTTGACAAAATCCAAAATCCCTCCATGATAAAAGACTTACACAGGGCTGGAGGGATGGCTTAGCAGTTAAAGCACTTGCATGCAAAGCCTAAGGACCCAGGTTCAGGTCCCGAGATCCCATGTAAGCCATTTGCACAAGGTGGCATATGCGTCTGGAATTCATTTGCAGTGGCTGAAGGCACTGGAGTGCCCATTCTCTCTCTCTCTTTCTCTGTATCTGCCTCTTTCTCTCTCTCTCTCTCTCTCTCAAATAAATAAATAAATAAAATATTTTTAAAAAAACTGGCTCTAGCCCAAAGACCCAGCCATCTTCTCTAGGAAAAAAAAAAAAAAAAAAAAAAAAAAAAGGCCTACTGGGAACAGAAGGAACATATTTCAACATTATAAAGGCTATTTGTGACCAACCTACAGCCAACATAATACTAAATGGAGAAAAACTTGAAGCTTTTCCACTAAAATCACAAACAAGACAAGGGTGTCCACTGTCCCCACTTTTATTTAATATAGTACTGGAAATCTTAGCCTTAGTAATAAGGCAAGAGACACACATAAAAGGGATACAAATTGGAAAGGAAGAGATCAAGTTATCATTATTTGCAGATGATATTATTCTATACATAAAGGACCCTAAAGACTCTACCAACAAACTGTTAGAGCTGATAAACACTTATAGCAATGTAGCAGAATACAAAATAAAGACAGAAATCAGTGGCTTTCGTATATGCTAACAACAAACACGCAGAGGATGAAATCAGAGAATCACTCCCATTCACAATTACCTCAAAAAGAATAAAGTACCTTGGAATAAACCTAACCAAGGAAGTGAAGGATCTCTACAATGAAAACTTTAAAACACTCAAGACAGAAATTGCAGAAGGCACTAGGAACGGAAAGACAGCCCATGTTCTTGGATTGGAAGAATCAACATTGTGAAACTGGCAATCTTACCAAAAGTATTCTACACGTCAAATGCAATCCCCATCAAAATTCCAATGGCATTCTTCACGGAAATAGAAAAAAAATCCAAAATTTCATTTGGAAGCACAAGAAAACTCAAATATCTAAAACAATTTTGAGCAACAAAAATAAGGCTGGGTGGCATTACAATACTTGATTTTAACCTATATTACAGAGCCATGGTAACAAAAACAGCATAGTACTGGCACAGAAACAGACATGTAGATCAATGGAACAGAATAAAGAACCTAAATGTAAGTCCAGGTACATATAGCCACCTGGTCTTCAACAAAAATGCCAAAAATACTCATTAGATAAACAACAGCTTCTTCATGGTGCTGGGAAAACTGGATATATATCTGTAGAAGGATGAAAATAGATCCTTATCTCTCTCCATGCATAAGATTTAAGTCCAAATGGATCAAAGGCCTTAATATCAGACCTGAAACTCTGAAACTGCTAGAAGAAAAAGTGGGAGAAATACTTCAACATATTGGCACAGGAAACTACTTTCTGAATATAACCTCAGTTGCTCAGGAAATAAAACCATGGATCAACTGCTGGGACCTCATGAAATTACAAAGCTTTTGTACAGGAAAGGACACTGTGAAGAAAGCAAAGATGCAATCTACAGAATGGGAGAAAATCTTTGCCAGCTATACATCTGACAGAGGATTAATATCCAAAATATACAAAGAACTCAAAAAAACTAAATGATAAGAAATCAAACAACCCAATTAAAAAATGGGCTATGGAACTAAATAGAGAGTTCTCAAAAGAAGAAATACAGATGGCATATAAACATCTAAAAAATTGTTCTACATCCCTAGCCATAAGGGAAATGCAAATTAAAACTACATTGAGATTCCATTTCACTCCTGTCAGAATGGCTACCATCATGAAAAAAAATGACTATAAATGCTGGTGAGGATAAGGAAAAAGAGGAACCCTTCTACACTGTTGGTGGGAATGCAATCTGGTCCAGCCATTGTGGAAATCAGTGTGGAGGCTCCTGAGACAGCTAAAAATAGATTTACCATATGACCAACTATAGCACTCCCAGGCATATATCCTAAGGACTCATCTTACTACCTTAGAGATACTTACTCAACCATGTTTATTGCCACTCTATTCACAATAACTAGGAAATAGAACCAGCCTAGATGTCCCTCAACTGATGAGTGGATAATGAAGATGTGGTACATTTATACAATGGAGTTCTACTCAGCGGTAAAGAAAAATGAAATTATGAAATTTGCAGGAAAATGGATGGATCTGGAAAGGATACTTAGTGAGGTAACACAGGCCCAGAAAGTCAAATGTCACATGTTCTCTCTCATATATGGATCCTAGCTACAAATGTATAGATTTGTGCATGAACTGGAACCAAAAATCGTACCAGAAACCAGACCTGGAGAATCCAACAGGCATTCTTAGGCTTAGCAGGGAGGTACCTTAACTACTAAGCCGTCTCTACAGCCCTATAATGGTTTTTTAACTATAGGAGATCACCTAGATGGCTCACAATGTATGTATGTATGTTTGGTTTATGATGTCACTTTTCATGCTATAATGTAGTTAAACAATGCCTGAAAAGACAATGCACTAGATCTTTGTGGCCTCTTCTGCATTATTATCCAGTACTCTCTTCCCTAAGCCTCTCCCCTGACACTTCTCTGAAGGATATAGAAGAGACCCCTCCCATGCAGCACACATACCAGGTTACTATCAGGTGCCAGACTATGGAATAAGATTGAGGTAGACAGTCTCTGCCCTCAGAAGCTCACAATTCATAATTTTTATAAACTATATATTTGTTTTCTGTTATTTCATGACATTTTAATACCTTGTAGAAAGTCTGATGCAAAAGCTCCATGTTTAAACCCTGGTTATAATTGAGTCTGTTCTTCATTGAGCCTTGAAGCTGACCTCATTATTGTTCACAACCTTCAGCCAAAAGGGTAATGCTCCCCAGACAGTGTATATTGGAATCTGCTAGGGGGAGGGGAAAATCACTTGCCAAAACAGTCAAAGATGCAACAAAGATCTAGAAGGCCCTGTTTCCTTTGAGCGAGAGAGTGCACAGCTGGAATTGAAGTATGCTAGCAATTTTCATGCTTCTGTGTATTTTTAGTGTGACCTCTAGTCTTGAAACTTATCCTTTCCTCCATCTCTGGTTGCAAGGAAAAGAAGAAATACTAAAGCAAATGTGGGTTCATGCTGGAAGAATTGACTATTAGAAATTCATTTATATTTATTTTTAAAAACTACTATGAACATTAGAGGAACTGAATCAATATTAAATTAAATAAATCTCAGACAGCTCTATGTTTAAACCCATTCATGTATTTACATGCATGAATAGCTATAAGAATGTGAATATGAATAGCTGTAAAAACATCCTCAAACCTTATTAGTATCACTATAATATAAAATAATTAAAGAATGATCTTTTTGTTTCTTCAAGAATATAAATATAAATTATAAATGGAATAGTTTGAAACATAGGAAACTAATCCTATACAGAAAACTATCTTATGCAGAAAAACTGAAATTGTTAAATACAGCTTTTCTTTAAATTTCATATTGCAGCTCCATGATTAATTGAGTCTCAGCACTGTGCTGCTTGGAGTCTATCAAACTCATAGTGAGCTAGGCCTTCAGGAGCCCTGTAATGCTTTACTAGACACCAAAGCAAGCTTCACACTGCCCTCTTAACTAGGATTTATCAAGAATATCATGAAAATGAGCTGGGAAGATGGTTCAGTGCTTAAAGGTACTTGCTTGCAAAGCCTGAATGCCAAGGCTCAATTCCCAAGCCACCTACATAAATCACATAAGCTTGATGCAAAAACTGGCACAAGGGGCTGGAGAGATGGCTTAGCAGTTAAGACACTTGCCTGAAAAGGCTAAGGACCCAGGTTTGATTCCCCAGTACTCATATAAGCCAGATGCACAAGGTGGCACATGCATCTGGAGTTTGCAGTTACTAGAGGCCCTGGTGCACCCATTCATTCTCTCTCCCCTTCTCTTCTCTTCTCTTCTCTTCTCTTCTCTTCTCTTCTCTTCTCTTCTCTTCTCTTCTCTTCTCTTCTCTTCTCTTCTCCTCTCCTCTCCTCTCCTCTCCTCTCCTTTCCCCTCCCCTCCCCACCCCATCCCTCCCCTCTCTTCTCCTCTTCTTTTCTCTTCTCTTCTCTCTCTCTCTCTGCCTCTTTTTCTCTCTCAAATAAATTTTTTAAAAGTGTGGCACAAGTATCTGGTGTTGGCTTGCAATGGCAAGAGGCCCCTGGAATGTGCGCGCATGCACACACACACATATGTGTACAGACATGCACATGCACATGCACACACACACACAGGAGTGCAAATAAATATTTTTTAAAGAATATCATGAAAATGCCTGCATTTATCTGGGATTATACATTCATAGCAGAAAACCTTTCATTAGGTGCTCTGTTTTGTTTTAGCTATTCCTAAGTCTTAGTACTATCCTTTCACTCTTCTCTGGAACTGCAGACAAGCAGGGCAGAGTGCAGTAACATGGCATAGTCACAAGTCACCACAGGGACCTCCATCCTGCACTGCCTGAGCAGCTAATCTGGTACTGAGTATTCCAAGGTTCAATTTAGAATGTCATGAAGCAAGGGAGAAAGGACAGGTTCTATTTGGATTTAATGCATAGGGCTAATATTTTATGTTTTGTAAGTAATAAATTTTCAGGCTGACAGCAAATTTCTGATTTTCTTTTGTTCCAATAAAATGTCTGCTTTGAATTATGCAGAAAAGAATTATTCTTTTGCCAACTTGTTTCAATTTCCCATGCAAAATCACCCACAGAATATTGTCAAGGGTTTCCTAATGTAGTTCATTTCAGGATTCTTCAATCACTGGAGGAACACACACACACACACACACACACACACACTTGAAGCAAACAAAGGGAAATGTGTTGGTAAGGTTTGTGTATGGTGTTTTTCCTGAAAGTAGAGACAAATATTAGTCATCAGATGTGGGAAAGAGCCTCAGTCTCACCCTGGGCCAGAGTTTTATGAATGCATGCACGTAGGTGGAGAGGCAATTGCTGTGTGATGTGATTTAAGAGGTGCTGGAAGTTCTGCCTGTCCAGAAATAGCCACTCACCCGCCTGTTGAGCTCAAACACACTGTCCATAAAACCTTGGCTTAAATGAAATGAATCTGTACTTTCTGGAACGTTGGTCTATTGTATCCATTTTAAGAGTTTAAGAGTTTAAGCACATACTCATTTATCAGAGGTAAAGACTTAGTACCGAGATGATATACATGTATCCAGGGACAGCAACAAGGGTTGGCAGGACCTGAGGGTTGAGGTAAGGCTGCAAGTCAACAGAGCAAGCTCACCATCACCCTGAGTCTGCTCAGAGCCAAATTTCTCCCATACTCATTTAGTCAGTCAGTCACTCTTGAATCAGTGTTTTCTGGACCAGGTCTGGGAAGATGGCTCAGAGGATAAAGTGCTTGTTATGCAAGCATGAATACCTGAGTTCAATGTCCATAACCCATGAAAAGTCAGAAACTATAGATCTAACATGTATAATCTCATTGTGTCTAGGATGAAAGGGAGACAGAGACAGGAGAATTTCAGGGAAGCTTGCAGGCCAGTTAGCATAGTATACAAGTGGTGAACTATGAGAGATCCTTCCTTGAACACAGTGGCAAAGACTGACACTCAGAGTTGTCCTCTGATCTCCGCATGCATGCTTTGACCTGCATGCACCCAAACTCACATCTCTCTCTCTCTCAATCTCTCTCTGTCTCTCTGTTACACACACACACACACACACACACACACACACAATAGTCTTTGCTGGGACTCTTCAAGAATGCAGTAATAACAACTCACATTTGAAAGGCTTTTTTGATTTTAGAATATAAATTATTTTCATACACAATGCCAAAATTTGATACCACCCACCACCTGTGAGGCAAACTTAAGTACCACTATTCTCCTACAAAATTAAAGTCTGGAAGAAGTTAAGTGCTAGCCCACTGCTGGCAGCTGACAACAGTAGCACCTAGGCTAGACCCTGACCACTCTCACTCCAAATCCAGGGTTCTCTGCTATTTCAAGCTCTCCAAAAAAAAAAAAAAAAAAAAAAAAAAAAAAAAAAAAAAACTTCTGCAGGAAAGAAGCTGACAGTTGATTTTAACCTGCTTAAAGGTGTTCATCTAGGCAATAAGTGAGCTCTGCAGTCTTTTCTGGTGGTTACTAGGCAAGTGTTCCTTCCCCTTTCCTTAAAATTTCTAGAAGCACAATGCCAGATGCAGGCTTCTGCTTGGACTTATGTGGTCTCAAGGAGGAAGAGTCTCTCATTTAGAATACTAATCATTTTGCATAAACCTATGAAATACAATAAGCCAAATTAGGTAGGGAAAGACAAATGTAAATTGACAGAAATTAACTTATATTCTCTTACAGCAATTGGGACTTGCATATTTTGAGAAAAGACAAAAAGTAGAGGGCAGTGGACTTGATCAGACATTATGAAGTATCCTAGATCTAGGATGTCTCCATAGCTGAGCAAATTATCTCATTCTTCAAGCTGATGAAGCATGGCTCTATAGTGATGCTGACTTAGCCCTTCGAAGCTTTGACACAGTAAGCACTTCCCATGACACTGGCCATTTGCTAAAGTGATCAACTAGCATGGCTTACTATCCCAACCTTCCTGTAAATCTATCTTGTCAGATGGTTTGGCTAGATGTGAGCCCCACATACATGGCACAAGATGCCCCTTTGTAAGGTACAATATCTCTGAAAGTCTGTGTGAGACTTTGGTATTACTTTTATTCAACATATATTTTATTAGTCACATGTGTCAGTCACAAAGCTACTTCCAACCTTCAAGCTGCTTTTAATCTCATGAGAACCAGCAAGAGGGAAATAATTTTATTGCCACATGATAACAAAGAAGTTTTAAGAGGTACAATGAATGTACAAAGACACTGCCTCTGTTTTTCTAAAGCTTTAACAGCAAAGTTAAAGAAAATGGTTTGAAAGTAGGATGGTCAATTTTTAAAGTACTGATGAAGTAGAGCAGAATTCTGGGCAAAAGAATAGCCCCACAACAAAGTAAGGCAGACATAATAAGGAATTTCAAATGTTGGGTTTCCCTAGTGTCTGAGTAGGGACACTAGAAGGCATGGCCAGGGGGAGTTTGACAAGTAGGTCCAGGGCAGGCAATGCCAAGGTCAGCAATACAGGACCCTTCTGTGTCCTGCAAAGCAGTGTGGAGTTCACCCTTTAGGTCTGGGAAGCACTAAAGATCTCTGAGCACGAGAGGAACAGTGCAGATACAGACACTGGGATTGGAGTGCAGGGATTCAGTGGGACAGTTATAGGGTGGCACAGGAAAAAGAAGTTGAATGCTATGCATTGTTTAGGTTGTACAAGTAATTTATTAGCTATTTTTATAATAACAATACACGTTAATTTTAGAAATTTTAGAAATGGTAAAATATATATAGCCCATAGAGTGAAGAGGCATTTGAGAAATATCTATGGTGTATTTTACCACTTGGTGTGATATAACTCTATTCATAAAATAGAAATTATATGTTGTATGTCATGTCCTTTTCATATGTTATAGTGTCAGCATTTTCTAAATCTAAATCTATATTAGAGGAAGTGTGATTCTATTCAATAATGTCTTAACTCCTCTCCTTTCTGATAAATTTAAATTGTTTACCAATAGGTATGACCTTGATTGTTTTCTTATGAAAATTTTCATGAAGTGAAATTACTGGGTCAAAGTGCATAAGTCTTTTCAAAGCTCTTGATACATATTGTCAAAATGCATTGGAGATGATGTGGACCAATCCACATTCTTTCTAATAGTTCCAATTTAACCACACCCTCTTCAACACTGAATTTTATTCCTACTCAATTTGATAAGCAAAAATTATAAGGTTAGACATTTGATCATTTTTTTGGCCATGTTTTGTGACTATGGAATTCATTACAGTGAAATGATTGTGCAATTTTTATTGCAAATTTGGGATAATGGGGGAACCCCTCCATTGGTGAAAATGAGGATGGGGAATATTTGCATTAAGTAATTTTAAAACAGGGTTCAGGTGCTGTGAGAGTTACAAAAAGGATATTCAGAGCTTACACAAATTCTTAGTGTGATTCAGAAAATGTACAAACTGCTAAAGCTTCATTCAGCTGCAGGAGGGGACCCAAGAGAAACATATAAATGAGGCCTATGGCAATGGGACCAGGGAAGGCAATCTCAGAATCTCAGATTTCAGAGTCTGGGAAAGGCTCCTTGCTATTTGGTGTAAGCCACTCTCATTTCTACTCTCTTCTCATCTCCTGATACAAAGTGGTATTCCTCAAGGTCATCTGGAGATCTATTAAAATGCCAAGTCTAAAGCCGGGCGTGGTGGTGCACGCCTTTAATCCCAGCACTCGGGAGGCAGAGGTAGGATCGCCGAGAGTTCGAGGCCACCCTGAGACTACAGGGTGAATTCCAGGTCAGCCTGGACCAGAGTGAGACCCTACCTCAAAAAAACCAAACAAAACAAAAAAAGCCAAGTCTAGATCCAACCCCACTGAAGGGGATGAGGATTATCTCTAGGAAAATTTCCAAGAATACATCTTCTGAAGAAGAATCCAGGTACTAGCCAGGTGTGGTGGTGCACGCCTTTAATCTCAGCACTCGGGAGGCAGAGGTAGGAGGATCGCCTTGAGTTTGAGGCCACCCTGAGACTACAGAGTGAATTCCAGGTCAGCCAGCCTGGGCTAGAACAAGATCTTACTCAAAAAAAAAAATCCAGGTACTTATGAGCCTGCCCTTAAGAAATATAGTCACATTAGTGCCTACATCCCACCCTTTAAGAAACATTAGCCACACCTATGTCTCTATCCGGCTCAGGGCCAGAGAAAGGACCACCCTACTCAGTGAACTTTCCATCTCTATCCTGGGGATATCCTCTCTGGGAATGGTCAGAAAATGTTCATGCATTGTATATCCCCTCCTCATTATAGTCAATTTCACTGACTGCCTGTCAACCTGCCTACCAATATGTACCTGCCATCTTTGTCTTATAGCCTCTGGGTAGAGTGTCCCTGCTGAATTACCATGCCTTCCATGCAGACAAAGCTGGAGGCAAAGGTCCATAGTATAAGCTCAGAAATACAACTGTGTACACTTGCCTTGCACTATTAGGAGCTGTGGCAGAGCCTGCCTGCCTTTTGGTTTGTCTGTTGTGTAGGAGAAGTCACTGAAGATAAATAAAACACCTAAACTCACAAGGAGATCATCATCTATCTGATGTCATTGCTAGCCTTCTTCAAACACTTTGTCCTCTAATTATTTTTAAAATGAAATCTAAATTCTGCTAATATTACATTCAAGCCTCTGTGACGCCTATTGGTGATGTCCTTTCAGTATCAGTTTTGCCCCAGACTATACCCATATCTGTATCCCAACTATCTTCCAGTTTCCTAAGTATTACTTTGTGTCCTCATTACCAAGAAGGAAATATAGCTGAAGCAGTGACAGGAAATGAAAGCAACAGAACTGATCCAAAGCCATTATAAGTGCTTGAAAAGAAATTTCCCAGGCAGTAAGTATGATGGATTCTGATCCAAACAACTAAGAGCTTGGCAGTGCCTTAGGCTGGTGTTTTGGCTCATAGTTCACCAGGATTTAGTTCTAAGAAAGGAGTTCACTGGAGAAATGGTGATTTCTATAAGTTAGGAAAGAAAAGCAGATCTTACATTGTGAGAAGAGTATATCCTAGACTTATGTTCTGTCTCTATAAGATATGACAACTGAAAGATGGCTCACCTTGAACTTACTGTCTTAGAGTGGCCCATTGTCCTGAGTGACAAAAATTTACTAGTTTCTATGCTGATTGTGCCAAGCCCAGGGAAACCCTTCCATTGCTCACCTTAATGTCTGTATCTAAATGACCTTTAGGCTAATAGAAATCTCAAGAATGGTTATTAAAATGTCATACTCTGAAGCCCTCACCCACAAAGAGATGATTTGGTAACTACAAGGGTACATTCTGGGCAACCTGTATCATTAATTAGGGCCCCAAGGGTCTGGGACAGGTGATCTACTGGGTATACTTAAAAAACAATACCCAAGAAACTCAGCATCAGTCATCCCCCCATAAAAGGCTTTCCCATATCCAGCCAGAAGACATTTCCCAAATGCCTCCTGTAGCTACTGAAAGAAAGAGGACAAGGAAACTGAAGAACAAATTCCTCTTTCTGGGCATATTGAGTTTAGATTAAAATTAGGAGGCAACCACAGCATCTCCAGCCAACGTGAAGAAGCAAGGGCTACAACTGTTTAATAATCATGGGGAGCCAGGAAAGAGGAAACTGTGCAGACATACTATGTGTACTATGCCTAGCAGGACCATACCAGAAATCTACCCAGCTGCCCTCCTCACTGACAGCTTGGTAACATTAAAAATAATAAGGCAAATTAGATATGTATAACCAAGAGTTAGCAAGAAACTTGAGCTGAACCGGAAATATACATTATTATGAACCCAGATATAAAGCAGTGGTTTCCAAACCTACAGCACATCAAAATCACCTGAGGGGCTGTTAGAAAAACCACTAGAGTAAGATATGGTGTACTATACCTACAATGTCAGCACTTGGGAGCCTGGGACAGGAGGATCATGGGTTCTGGATCAGCCTGAGACCCTTGGCTGAAAGAAACCAGAAGTCTGCTGAGCTCCATCCCCATTGTTGGATCCACAGTTCTGGGATGGAACCCAAAAGTTTACATTTTAAGAAATTCCCAAGTAATGCTTATGATAATCACTGGTTAACAGGTTTTGCTTTTTAAAAAAATATTTATTTTATTTATTTGAGAGAGAAAGAACAAGAGACAAAGAGAATGGGCATGCTAGGGCCTTTAGCTGCTGCAAAGGAACTCCAGACACATGACACATGTGCCACCTTGGGCATCTGGCTTACATGGTTCCTGGAGAATCAAACCAGGGTTCTTTGGCTTTGCAGACAAACACCTTACCTGGTAAGCCATCTCTTCAGCCCTGGTTAACAGGTTTTAAGTCTATTAATTTGAAGGAATAAACCTCTCTATATTAATACCAGCTTGTTCATCTTGCTTTGGACTTAAGAAAAAATTTAAGCTTGATTAAGCAAAAAAGGAACCTATTAGCTGTATAAGTAGACATATGGCATGATACAGGGTCAGCTTATTCCAGCCCCACTTGTCTGCAATGCCCTTTAGACACTTCCTCAGTGTGGAAACTTCAACTTATGATCCTTCAGGCCTCTTTCTGAAGCTGTCAGGACCATGGAAACCTAATTCAGTAGCCAGAAAACCCCTCTTTCTAGTCCCCCAGGCTGCACAAGACCACATGCACATCTGAAACCAATGAGAGATGAGAAGGTGACACATATATGTATGTTTTTAAGTATGTGATGAGTATATGTGTTTGTATATGTGTGAAGGTATGATTACATATGTGTGCACATGTATGTGGAAATCAGAGAACAAGCTCAATGTCTTTCAGATGTCATTTAGTTTTTCTTGAGACAGTGTCTCTGATGGCCTGGAGCTCAGTAGGTAGGCAAGACTGTCTGGCCAGCAAGTCCCATGGATCTACCTATCTCTGCCTCCCCAGAAGTGGGACTACAAGCATTCACCACTGTTTCTGAATTTCTTACAGGGAATTATGGGGATTGAACTTACATCATTATGCCTCAAAAACACAGACATTACTGAGTGAGTCATCTCCCCAACCAAGGTGTTGTTTTTGTGTAAATATTCCCATCCATCTAGCTAAGCATATGGCCAAAATGGACAAAAACAAATGCTTACAAAAGAGGCAGATTCCCCTCAGAAGGAAGGAGCATGATAGATGAACACACAGCAACATTTTGTGTGGGAAGTGGATTCAAAGTAGAGGTGCGGGGGTTTCAGGGACCAACCACACTCAGATCTCAGCAGCAGCCTAAGTAACTCTGCCAGTCACTCCACAGATTCACACTGCAAGATTTTAAGAAACCAGTTTAGCTGGGCATGATGGTGCATACCTTTAATCCCAGCACTCAGAAAGCAGGTAGGAGGATCACCATGAATTCAAGGCCACCCTGAGACTAAATTCCAGGTCAGCCTGAGCTAGAGTGAGACCCTACCTCAAAAAACAAAACAAACAAAAAAAAAAAAAAAAAGAAAGAAAGAAACCAGTTTAGGATTTACAGAGAAGGAAGCTGGAAATGGATGTGCTCTACTTTTGAGTACTTCCTAACACCGGATGCGAAACTGATGGAGCTATGAAGACTAAGGGCTCTGCATCTTGGGTTCCCCTTAGACCTCAGGAAAAAAAGACAGCTATACAATTTTGAGTTAAGGTAGCAGAGGGAAAAGTGGGAAGAGAAGCAAGAGGATCACTTGAAACAGAACTTCCCCCAAAAGCTTTGGTGCTTATAGCTAGGTGGCAGGTATGCAATGAGGGTGGGACCTGGGACACTAGATGGGAATCTAGTAGTCTAGTTAAAGTGTAGCCTTGTGAGGCTACAGAATGTGGTCATTAGAAACAAAATTCTGGAGCCACACAGGCTCATACAGTCTGGGCTAAAATCCCATCTCTTCTAAATTTGCTATCTGTATGGTGACCAGGCCTGCCTGGTTCCTTGTCTAATCAGATGGAGTGATAAAAGCATTTGTCTCAAAGGGCAGGTGAGGGTTCTGTGTGTTAGAAGAAATGTACTGATCAGAATATCCTTCATCTGGAACATGGTGTGTGCTCTGTATCCATCTGATCAAAGCACTCATGCCTCCTTGCAGTCTCCCACTGTATCACTGTAATTATAACTTCAAACAACTTAAAACCACCTTTAAACTGCACAGAAAGTAACTCCAAAGACATCATTCTTGTATATATTTAATCAGTGAATATGCTTTATGTCTACTTGCCACAAATTCTATGAAGCGCATTAAAAAGATAACAGAAGAGGATTTGACCTTCCAAATTACTAGAGAGGACAAATCTTTCACACAAATAGTTCTAGTGTGACAGAGAGTAAAATATCTTAGGAAACAGTCCTAGGGGTGATCAACAGAGAGGACAGTCAACTACAACTAGGAATATGGAAGCAGCATCTTGACCTTAAACTTATCATGCCAGTAAGATCAGGTGCTGATGGTATATACCTATGCACCTGAAGGAAAGGTCCTAACTTCTGTATATATTGGACCTTTAAACATGTTGCAGGAATGTCAAAAATACTTCAGAATGAACAAGAGGTTTGGCTTTTTCTTCCTTTAAAGAGTAAGCTCAGCAAATATGTCTTACACAGATCTGCACTTTTTGACATGTACTGTACCTCTTAGATGTTCCAAAAACACCTCTCTGTTGGGAGATTCATTACATTTCAAATTAGACATGTCTGTTAAAACCTATGTCTGTTCTACCTTCCACTTATTTGTTATTGCTGCTCCTGAAACTTCCTTACAGCCCCAAAGAGGTCTTAATCCCTGTCAGATGTTATTATGTTACTAACTTTTATGTAGTCTTGAAAGGAGTTGTTTATTTAGCTTCAGCGACTCCTTGTTACTGCCAAATATTATTTCATTTCAGCACAGATGTAAGGGGCCCAGTGACTGGAATTGTTTTACAGCCATGACACTGTGGAGAGATGGATACCAGTTTAATTATGGACAGCTGAAAATGATCTGGGAGTCACCTGCTCTTGGTATTCATCATCATTATGACCTTTTCTCCAAGCTGTGGTTTGAGCATTTACACAGTGTTCCATTTGTGTTAGACATCATGATGTATACTGAACCTAGGTCTTCTGTCACCATCAAATCTATGTATAGACAATTCAATATTGCTTGATTATTTTCTTTTCTTTTCCTCTTCTTGGAGTGAGAAAATGTGTTTCAGTCATTCATGTTATTTTCCTTTCTCTTTTCTGCCTATTGCTTTCTCCCTCTGCTGCCTTTATCCTTCCAGCTGCTTTTCCAATTATGCTTCATTGGAAATTATTTATTATGTAAAGAATGTGAATTGGATAGGCTAGACATATAAAGAATAAGTAATGCAAGGGCTGAAATGTAGTTGGCACTTAATGAATACAAAAGGAAGGAATGAGGGAAGAGAGCAGAGGGAACCAGAAAGGCTCTGAAACTAAGAACTCTTCATAGAATTCCCCTATCTAGGCTTTTAGAAGAAATAAAGAATAAAAGCATTCTGCTTCTAATATCCTCTGTATTATGCACTACCCTGAAACAAAATACACTTCTACACCCTCTCTTTCACCTCTTTGTATAAATGGATTTTGATTTGTCCCACCTGGCTAGACAAAAGGTTGAATGAGTGGAGGGGCTACCTACAGCTGATCATAAACCAAGGTCACTGTCTCATCTAACCTCTTCTCTCCTGGCCTGAGCTGAAAGGACTTTAAGAACTCACAGTACAGGGTTGGAGAGATGGCTTAGTGGTTAAGGCACTTGCCTGCAAAGCCACAGGACCCAGGTTTGATTCCTCAGGACCCATGTAAGCCAGACGCACAAGGTGGTGCATGTGTCTGGAGTTTGTTTGCAGTGACTAGAGGCCCTAGAACACCCATTCTCTCTCTCTCTCATCTCCCCTTTTCTCTCTCTCTCTCTCTCAAACAAATAAAAATAAAATAAAATAAAAAGAACTTCCAGTAGTCTTATGAGAAAAAGTACTATGTGACCTCTTTTTCTGTAGATCTTTCTGTTCTAAGAGGCAATTTTGCCCTTCAAGGAGTATTTGGCAATGTCTAGAGGTATAGCAGCCTCAGATGTATTAAACATTCTACAATACACAAAACACCTTTCACAACAAAGAATTACCTGCCTCAGAATATCAATATTGCCACTGGTGAGAAGCCTGGTTGTAGTTGTTTGGTTTGTTTTTTTTTTAAATAAACTGAAGCTTCAAAGTGTTAAGTAGTTTGTCCAAAGCCACACAGTGATATCTGGAAGACATAAAAGTAAACAATCACATTATCTCGGCAATAAACTTTGGTAACAGGACATATCATTGCACAGTTTACAATAATGAATAAATTACACATAATTAATATGAGTATTTAGTGATAAACATAGCACCTTGTGTTGTACAAATAAATTGAAATGATAAATTGTCATTCATAGTCACATTTGACTGTCAATCAAAAATGTTGATGTTATTCTCTATTATTTCTTCAATAGACTTTGAAAGTGACTCTATATACCAAGCATATTTTAGAATCTTACTCATCACAAAAGGCAGTTTTGAACACAAACACACATACACACATGTACATGTACATGAATATGTGTACATGTAAACTCTCATGCCCATATAGTTACAAATTACACACCTCTACAAGTCATAGGCATGCATAGTCACACCCAGAGTGCTTTTCTCGGCCTGTCCCAGTCTCCACCTCATGCTTGCCTATACCCACCTATGCTGTCTGGTGCATTTGCTCTTCAGAACCTGGCCAAGGGGAGTCATACATGTCCTGTTCAGAGTCTGAGTGACAGACAGATCCTGGGTTGCAGCAGCAAGTCCAGGAAGGAAAATCAAGGTGCTCAAAGAACCACAAATGCAAAATGGAATCCATCTTACAGCCTGCCTTTGGTGTAGAGAGTTTTGTAAGTTCAAGGAGTTATCAGATCTGAATAGTCATGTCTATTGTTACTGTTTGAAATGCTTTCATCTCATTCTATAAAGAAAGATACAGTCTCAAAATATAGCTAGCTCACTGGTACAAGTCAGCTTCTTTGAATCTTTTCTACTTTGCTGACAAGAGAGCATTAGTGAGTGAAAGGCACCAGACATCTGGGAAGGGAAGAGGCTTACCAGAGGGAGAAAAGCTATCAGAGAGAAGCCAGAAACAAGTAGCTTCATTTTTACCCCATACCAGTCCTGTTCATCTTCTAATAAGGGCACATTTCAAAAGTGGTCAGAAACAAAACTCTTAGCCTGGAAGCCATTAATTTCCATTGCCACTCAGGTTTACCACTGTGACTCCAAGTACTTCACTGTTGGACACACACATTCACACATCTCCTGGACTAATGACATTAACACTGTGAATTCAAGTGTTCCAGTGTTGGACACACACATTCACCCATCTCCTGGACTAATGACATTAACACTGTGAATTCAAGTGTTCCAGTGTTGGACACACACATTCACCCATCTCCTAGACTAATGACATTAACACTGTGAATTCACATGGTCCACTGTTGAACACACACATTCATGCATCTCCTGCACAACATTTGCAGAGGACCATGCTCAATAGTTGACTTTACTGGGGTTAAAATAAAAGGAACAAAGAAATAGAATGATTATATAAGCACAAATTTAAATGTAATACTAGTTCCCTCCACTTTTCATATATCACCCTAAGCAAAACACATGACTATTTACATGTTAATATCAATTAAAACATTAAAAAGTTCAATACATTAGTCTCATTAACAATATTCAGCTATTGGATTGGCACTTATGGCCCAGCCAGGGACTACAATATGATATAATACAAACAAAAATTCTCATCATCCAGAAAAAACCCTATTAGTATCAATACATAAAAAAATCTACGTGTGGAGAATACCCAGTGTTGGCAAGGATGGAAAACAGACCCAGCCATGAAGTGGTAGTGGAAATAAAAACGCTGCTAATAAAATTACACAGACACAGATAAACAGAAAAACATGAAATATTGGAGCTGGGGAGATGGCCTAATCATGCTGCATAGGAATGAGGACATGATTTCAAATTCCCAGCACTCAAGTAAAAGCCAGTTATGACAGTACATGTTCCTGTTCTGTAACCCCAAAACTGGGGAAGTAGAGGCAAAAAGACCCATGGAGTTTGCTGTCCAACTAGTCTAGTTCCAGGCTCAGTGAGAGACCCTGTCTCAAAATAATAAGGTGGAGAGAACATTGGGTGTGCATGTGAACCTGTATACACACCTCTGTTCACATACAACCATGCATGCACAAAAAATGAAATAGCTTAAGTATACATCAGCAGGTAATTAGTTAAATAAATGAGCATATGTGTACAGAAGATTTTGCTATTTACAAGAATACACAAGGAAAACATGTCAGCACGAAAAGCTGCCCCACAAGCCACAAAAAAAAAAAAAAAAAAAAAGACATTCCCATACACACCGAAAATCATGGAAAGCCACACATGAATTGTTTAATAGATTTTCTCTAAAGAGGGATGGTAGAACAGTTGGAAAGACGTTTTATTTTCTAGACTGTTGTCACTTTCTATCATGGTGAAGGATGATGATACTTGTTCTTTTTTCAAATCAATTATACATTTATCAAAAGCTGCACAAAACAGTGTGATATCAAAACTATGTGTAAGTTAGATCCTTCCCTTGTGTCTAAAGCCTGTTTGTTCAGCCCAGTGCTAGTCTGGCCTACATCAAGCTCCAGGCTGTGGGTTCTGCTTCCGAGTCTTAGGTATCCAACCAATTAAGTCATTTAAGTCAAGGGAAAGGACTAAATATAAAGTCTCATTTGTGAATTACCACAATGAAATCTCTGTGCCTCAAGGACCATTCTCAAGCAAAAGGATGTGTTCAGGTCAGCAGATGGCTATTTGAAGGTCCTGAAGGAAATGTCTTCCCCAGAACATGAATCTCCTATCCTCCATTCACTCTCCCCCCACAGAACTACACCTTGGCCTGCAAGTGTCTTCTCAGTTTTCCTGCTCCCAGAAATTTTTTTTTTTATTGTAAATATATTTTTTTTATTGACGACTTCTTTAATTGTAGACAATATGCCATGGTACTTCCCTCCCTCCTCCCACTTTCCCCTTTGAAATTTCACTCTCCATCATATCCCCTCCCCCTCTCAATCAGTCTCTCTTTGCAGTTTGATGTCATGATCTTTTCCTCCTATTATGATGGTCTTATGTAGGTAGTGTCAGACACTGTGAGGTCATGGATATCCAGGCCATTTTGTGTCTGGAGGAGTACATTGTAAGGAGTCCTACTCTTCCTTTGGCTCTTACATTCTTTCTGCCCCCTCTTCCGCAATGGACCCTGAGCCTTGAAAGGTAGGTTTGAGATGTTTCAGTGCTGAGCACTCCTCTGTCACTTCTTCTCAGCACCATGGTGCCTTCTTAGTTATCCCAAGGTTGCCACCATCTGAAAAGAGAAGCTTCTCTAACCAAAAGTGAAAGTACCATTAATTTATGGGTGTGGACATTAAGAAAAGTGCTTACTGAACATATGGTGAGCATAGTATATACATTTAGCGAGACACCAGCAGACATTACACCCTTAGGACCCATAACTACCCCTGTTGTATGTTTTCAGTATCAGGGATGTGTTCCCTCCCATGGAGCAGGCCTCCAGTCCAATTAGAGAGCAGTTGGTTTTCCCCATAACAGACATGCCACTATTGGCTCATTTGGCCTGGCTGGCCAAAATTTCAACCATCATAAACCTTTTCCTAAACCATGTCAACAGAATAGAAAATCCATGAAAACCAAATGTTGTGCTTCACGGATATACACAATGCTTTCTGACTCTAGCTTATTTCTTCAGTTTTTAGAACAGGGGACATTAAAGAGTCCATTCCCCAGCTTCCCATTCTGCAAAGCAGGACCCTGGATGATCTCTAAGAGGTCCAGTTGCATTTTGGTACCTGATAATCCACCGGGCTTTCTTCAGTTAGAAGCAAAATGCACTCCTCCCTTTCTCTGAACTATTTCCCTTGGCAAAGGGGAACGTAAGAGTAACTGGACTGGCAGTGAAAACACTGACCCAAAATCTGATACAAACCCCAGACAAGACACAGCTCCAGAGATGTTGTGCACAGGGTCATCTTCTGAGACTGGGGACTCTGAAATTGACACCATATGCATTGTAGGGGTGATTGTTCCAGCAAGGGAAGGAAAAGCCACATGTCAGAACATTTTAGTAACACCTAATTCATCCTGAGGTTATAAATAAGAATGATGCTCCCTTAAAAACAAAAACTGAACAATCTTTAACTAGATTACTTCTATGACAATCCTTCAGGCAGAAGTAGACTTTATTAGGGAGACAACATGGATAAAGAGAAACACATAACAACTTTTATGGCATATTTTATGTGATTTTATTATTTGTTTGCAATAAATAAAGTAGTTATAGGGCTCCAAGGAAAAGGGCCCAGATGTTAGAAAGTTGTGTGAAATTTGGGGGAAACAAGCCGTAAAAAACACAGTCATAAAATAGGCTGTCAGTACCACACATCTGGACAATACAGTTGTATGTTCCTAGTAGCTGTCGTCACCCAAAGAAAACTCAATAACCTCATTTCACCCCAATTAGGCTGCATACCGAAAGGATCAACATTAAGTTGCCATAGGGGCACAACATTCATATGGCGCCTCTGTGTCAAGCTGCTTTTATCTTGTATTTGAATTTGGTAACCAAGAAATAAAGGAATCCTAACATAGTCATTTTCACTATTATAAAATCCAATTTAATTTAGTAATATAGTAAGTCAAAGTTTGATAGTTTGGACTATTGACTATGCCAAATCACAATAGACTTTCTGTAGCACACAAATGACCTGCCAATCATCCCAAATGGAGTCCTGCATGTCTCCCTTCAGATCATTTTCGAGTGTAAGTCTTGACACCATTGTGTGAAGGCTCTATGCCTTATTAGAAAAAGGTAATATTTGGGCAAGCCCTCAATGACATGGGGCCCTTTTGGGGTGTGTGTGTGTGTGTGTGTGTGTGTTTGTGAGCAATAAAGTATCTTTGCAATTAGACAAATATTACAAAACATAAAGCACCCTTTCATCTTTTTGTCACTGATAGACTGTGTCATGGGTTATACAATGTTATTTTCCCTAATAATTATCTTTTTTTCACAGGTGTTAATAGCAGCAAAAACAATTATGGATAGTGGAGAAAAATTAACCTTACCACTGATAGGGAAACTCTTGAAATTTCAACTTCTCCAGATTAAAGTAAAGGACAAACAAAGAAGAGAAAATGAAAAGAAGGTACTGTATATATGACACAGTGGGTTGTCTCAACAGGATGAGCAGTGGGCTAAGATACACTTCCTCTCTGTAAGCCACCACTGAGCATGACCAGCAAACTAGCAGTCACCTCAACTTCCTAGGGAAAAATGATCTCAAGATCTGCTGGAGGAAGTATGGTAAACACATTAAAAATAAGAACCCTTACATATGAAAATAACAACATTTGGGGCATGCTGAATATTATTTTGTGGTAAAATATTTACATAACTGTAACAGGGACAAAGACCCAAGAAAGAGGCAGGGAATCTGGAGAAGTAAATATGGAGGAAAAAGTCTTCAAGGCAGAATCTATTTAAAATATTTATGATATTCAACAGAGTGCTTATTAAAATGAAAAGTATACCTGCATCTTCATAGTAAAGTGACAATTCCAGCAGCTGTCCATCATTCCCATTTTCATATCATCTGTCTGAGAATTTCTTCACATGTGGATTTTTCATTTAATTTGACTCTGGGAACCAATCAGTGTGTTCACATTTGCATCTGAAAAATTGTTTTAAAATATTTTAGCAAAGTGGTGCCAGGCTCAAATCCATTTGCTATGAACATTATTCAAAATGAGAAATGCTTTTCTTATTTCCTAACTCATGCAAAATAAAACCAAATGCTTCTGTATGTAGATATGTAATGTGTGTATGAAATAGATTTGTATTTCAGTCATTTCTTTATGATCTTTAGTAGCAATGGCAAAAAAATCAATCAATGAAAAAAAAGATGAGAATATTCCCTAATGCCTTTTTTTTTTTTTTTTTTTTGCCTTTACACAATCCTCAAATTAGGTATCCTATTCGAAGTTAGCTGAATTACCTGTCAGGATAATTGTAGCAGTGGTCATAATATCACCTCATATTTGTGAGGTGGGGCTTTATGTTCTTCTAAGAGATTCTCACTAACATTTATCACTGTGGCACATATTGTCCCTACGAAAATTCTATTTGTAGAAATAGTTGTTGGTATATTCCTCCATCTATTGATGAAGTTTCCATTATGTACAAAGGATTTTTGTTTTAAGAAACATTTGGAGAACGTAACATTTGGCAAAAGGAAAATTGAAAATTAGTATGGTAACATCTCTTTTTGCCTGTTTAAATTACAGTGTCGCATGGAAATCTGAATTTTAAAAAGTAGACTGTGAATTTAGTGATAATTCCCCCATCTTCTACATGTGTGTATTACTCACAGTAGCTATAGATAGCATGCTGAAGAGTATCAGCTTACTTGCTTGGTACCCATTCTAATTTGCCAATTTATTACAGGAGAAGTTTGCATATTATATAAACACACTTTAAGTAAATAAAAATAGAATATTTTGTTAGCTGTGGAATTTTTTCATAATTATTATTAACAACATATTTCATATGGATACGTCATGTGTTGGTACCCAATTTTCCATTGTCCCTGTCCCCATTCCACCAGGGACCCTCCTCAGTGGGGTTGCAGGTATTACCTATGGGGTTGTGGGTTATGTGTTGTGAGAGGAGCAGACATTTCATTGGAAGGGGAAGGAATGCCTCTGGGCATGATGTAGCTCTTATAATCTTTTCACAAAATTTCCTGAGCCATAGTGGGTGTGTTTTAAGTCTACGTCAGTGATGAGCTCTTAGGAACCTCTGGATCTCTGCTTCATTAAGTGTTGAATATCCTCAGGGTCTGTCTCCTTTGCCCTGGTGCTGATTATCAGGTTCACCATAGAAGCAGCACTCTTCCTCATCTCCCCAATTGTGGCTTGGCTGAAGCTCAAGAGGTAGTTTATCTCCTTGGGGCTCACTACCTTCTGAAAATGAAGAAGAAATTTTCCAGCAGAGAGTAAAGTCAGCACAGTTTAAATGGGATAAACATTATTAATTTAGGGAGAATTTGATGTAGGTAACCCCTCTTTTAGCCAAAGACTAATGAGAGCTTGACACTGGAGAGCATAATCTTTGTCTCCATAGGGTTCTGATCTGGTTCCCAATTCCAGATATGGGTTCATTTATACTGAGCAGATCTCTTAGCCAATCAGAAAGCTATTGCTTACCCACTAAGGGTATTTGCTTCTGAGTAGCTTAGAACTCTGGTTGCTCATACCATTGTTGGCTACTTTCCCCCAGTAGCTTTTGTAGTGCTTTCCAGCACTAGATGGGCTAACTGTCTGAGGCCTGGCTCTCTTCTGGATTCCAGCCAGGTCTCTCCATGCTCTGTGTTGACAGCATGTGGTGTCTTCAGCAGTAGGATCTTACCTTTGCTTCAGGCAGGTAATCAAGTGCTTTGACAGAAACCTGTCTTGATTTGGGGACCTTGTAGGTCTCTGCAATTAACAGTTCATTATGGGTAGCAACTCATTTCTGGTACAGGCCAGAGACGCGTGTGTGTGTGTGTGTGTGTGTGTGTGTGTGTGTGTGTGTGTGTGTGTATAGCTTAGGCTTCATCCCACCCTCTCCCAGGGCCCTTCTTTTCAGGTGCACTTCCTTACTCCTTTTGAGGATTGTATCTTTTATTCTATCTCCAAGGATATAGCCCTATTATAGCAGTTCATTCTGGATTTAGTTTTGTGTTTGTATTTCTCCACCTTCCCCTTCCCCCCAAACCCTTTCATCCCTATTGTAGAGGCCTTGAGTTGCCTATCAGGTATTTCAGCAACTCAATAGCCCAGTAACTTTTTTGATGCATGCCAAAAATATAAAAATATTCTTGCAATATTATTTTGCTGGGCACTTGATTGAATTGTGATCTATAGTCACCATGTGTTGAGATTCTAAAGATAATGAGAAAAGCATTAATTGACTGTTTGAAAATCTGAGCATCCTGAGGAATTGGGGCTTAGACATAGTAAGAGAACTCTTTGAACAATTAAGAACCAACAATTACATAATCTATTTTAATGTCTTTATTAGTTTGGGTTCCCAGAACACAAAGCCATATCTCTGAGTTGAAAGATTGGAATAGAATCCTTTCCAGAAAGTTCTCTTGGTACAGGCTAGGTGAAAGAAGTTATTTGCAGGATGATGTAATATATGTTCATTTCAACAGCACTGCCCAGGAGGTCAGTTGAAACAATTGAGGTTAATGCATGTTGGCCAGGCATTTTTCAGAAAGCAACATAAACAAAAAGCATGAAAACTGATACTATGCTGTATATAATCAAAGTGAATAAAGTAAAGAAAACTTGTGGGTTTACCCTCTCCTGCCTTCTCATGAGCAGGAGCTCTTTATACATGAAGGCAAAAGCAAAGAAGCTAACAGAATTAGGTCCCTTGTTCTTTTGTCCCAATATAACAAAGGTAATGTGTTGCTATGCATTTGATCAGGTATTACTCAACCAGAAGCTTTCTTTAAAAAAAAAAAAAAAAAAAAAAAGAGCAACTAATAGTTTTCATTGTCAGATAAAATGAATTTATTTTGGACTTAGCCAAATTTAAGAATTGCTTTTACAATCTGTTTTGTATGAAAGCTTGATAGATAATTAATATTATGAGATATAAGTAAAGATATTTTTAAGAAAAGTTTAGCATGTGAATTTCTTGTGCACTAAAGACAGATGCTAATTGCAAATAAGTTGAATCTATCTGAAACATTTATCTGACAGATACAAAACACTTTTATGAGTTACATCCAAATATACATATTATTAAGTGTGCTCTACTATGTAACTATATTTCAGCATTTCAGAACTGTGAATATCATCTCACATAATAACTACAAATTAAAATTTTATTATATCTTAAAATCTGAATAAGAATGTTTTGTTCAGACCAAGTGTGGTGGCATGTGCCTTTAATCCCAGCACTTAGGAGGCTGAGGTAGAGGTAGGAGGATCACTGTGAGTTTCAAGGCCAGCCTGAGACTAATTCCAGGTCAGCCTGGGCTAGAGCAGGACCCTACCTCAAAAAATAAAAAATAAAAAATAAACAGTGATTTGTTCAGGAATGAATTTTCTTTGCATGGTTATTTCAATCTGTCTTTTTTTGTTGTTGTTTTTTGTTTTTTGTATTTTCGAGGCAGGGTCTCACTCTAGTTTTGGCTGACCTGGAACTCACTAAGTAGTCTTAGTCTTAGGCTGGCCTT
Source organism: Orientallactaga sibirica (assembly GCA_036365145.1). Classification (NCBI taxonomy): domain Eukaryota; kingdom Metazoa; phylum Chordata; class Mammalia; order Rodentia; family Dipodidae; genus Orientallactaga; species Orientallactaga sibirica. Next base: position 2,991,575 of record JAEOAD010000025.1, read on the forward strand.
GAACTCACGGTGATCCTCCTACCTCTGCCTCCCAAGTGCTGGGATTAAAGTTGTGCGCCACCACACCCAGGTAAATCTTTTTTTCTTCCTTCCTTTCTTCCTTCCTTTCTTTCTTTCTTTCTTTCTTTCTTTCTTTCTTTCTTTCTTTCTTTCTTTCTTTTTTTTTTTTTGGAGAGACACAGAGAGAGAGGGAGAAGAAGACAGAGAATGGGCGCACCAGCAGCCTCTCAGCCACTGCGAACGAAATCCAGATGCGTGCGCCCCTTTGTGGTCAATAGCGGCATTGCGCCCTTGCTTCACTTTGCATCTGGCTAAACGTGGGACCTGGAGACTAGACTGGTGTTCTTAGGCTTAGCAGACTGGCGCCTTAACCACTAAGCCATCTCTCCAGCCCAATCTGTCATTTTTTATTCTTAGTTCTAACATTAGCAATCTGTAGCCACTTAATTAATTCAACAAAAAATTGAAACATTTACAGAAGTAATATACTTTGCACATCTACTCTCATAATGTTCCTTATGATTTCAATTGCATAGTTTCTGTTCTAGAACATGTTTTAAGTTTGCTATCATATGAATTTTTATTTTCACAAACATTTTACTTCTTTTTAACTCCAAATTTTGTGTTATATATTAATTATAAACACTTAATTGTGAGTCATAATATTTCCATAATATTGAGAATTCAACTAAAAGAAAATATTTAATTGAAAAAGTTGATGAAAAATGTCTACAATACAAAAAAAATCATTAACCACTTAAATAGGTCAAGCTAAGTAGAATTTCTTGTGCCTCTGAATTGAATTCAGAATGTTTACAAAGTTTTATGAAAAGATGCAGCTGTATTCTAATTGAGCTTTTAATTGATGAATTCAAACCTGTCCAAATTTTCTTGGAGTTTTAAATAGAAAATCTTTTATAAGAATAATTCGTTCAAGCCAGGTGTGGTGGTGCACACCTTTAATTTCAGCACTCAGAGGTAGAGGTAGGAGGATTGATGTGAGTTCAAGGACACCCTGAGACTACATAGTGAATTGCAGTTCATATATTCTTACTACAAGCCTTGTTTTCCTACTAGAGGCCAATACAAAGAACTGTAAAGAAGTAGTGTTCAGCAAACTTTTCTTAAAACTAACCCACCCTAAGTTTGATGATGCAGCATAAACAATGAGCCACAAACAGGCCAGAGCCTCCCCCTGCCTGCCCTCCCAGAAAGGAACTAGGAGAAATTAGAGAAGCTTCCAAAGACATTCTCCAGCTTCCTCCAGTCAAAACCCCAGAAATGCTGGGAATCAGCCAGTGTGGTGCCATTTTTTGTGTGTGTTTTGTTTTGAAAGAAAGGCCATGGGGACATACCAGGAAATTACAGACTGGTTACTTTTGATTCACTTGTGGTTCAAATCTTCAGAAACTATTTTAGGAAATCAAGCAGAGGAAGAGCAGGACTCCGTTAGAGACCCATGTGGTTCCAAGAAGGGAATAACTTGCCTCACTAACTGGCTGGAATTGTTTGTGGCAAGATTATTGAAATGAGGATACTACCAACACAAATGTTGGATCTAAAAAGCCTCAAACCCCCAAAATTCTGAAGAAATAAGTGGCTCCCAGGCTGGCTTGTCTGCAAAGCAGAGTAGTGCTGTTCTGATTGGTTTGATTTTCATTAATGAAAAGTTGAAATGGACTTGTAGAAAAAGTTAAACACATGTATATAAGATAGAGAAGTATTTTCATAGAGCTATGGTTACAGCAACTAGTTATGGTGAGTTACCATTACTGACCACAGAGGTCTATATTTACTTTGAGGCATTTCTTTTATTGTTTGATCATTTTCATTTGTGTTTAACATTTTATTGACAATGTCCATATGTATACACAATGAACCTTGATTGTAATGTGCTCTCATCATCCTTTCCCCCCCCTCTCTCTACCCTCCTCCATTGAACCCCTTCTTCCTTCTAAATAGTCCTTGTTCTATTTTGATGTCATCATTTTTTGACCTCATATTATACAAGATTTGTGTAGGTAGCATCAGCCACTATAAGGGCATGAATGCAAGGGCCATCTTGGGTCTGGACGACAGCATTTCAAAGATTTCCTCCCCATCTTTGGCTCTTATATCCTATTTGTCACCTCTTCCACAGTGGTCCCTCAGCCGTGGAGGGTGTGATAGAGAAGTCTTTTTTAGTACTGAACAGTCCATTGTTACTTCTCAGCACTTTGATGCCATCTGAAAAGAGAAGCCTCTCTAACCAAAAGTGAGAGTACCATTAATATATAGTATAAATACATATTTGATCTTTTAGAAGGATTTAATGTGGAGCAAGAATAATTCCCAATAAGCTGAATATTTCCCAAAGCCAAACAGCTACTCTCAGTAATAAGAGCTGAAGTTCCAATCCAAAACAAATTGCAAAGGCTGTGTTCTTAACCAACTGCACACATCTCTCCCATGCATGTCTCAGCTAATCATGACTCCCACCCATCACAGTCATGTCCAAAGATTTTTCCACATAGGAGTAAAGGCTCAGCTCATTGATCTACTAAACAACTATCTGGACCCAATAATTTCTTTCCACATAATATCCTGAAATTTAAATATATATATTTTATTTATTTGAGAGAGAGAAAGAGGCAGAGAAAGAGAAACAATGGGCACCCCAGGCACCACAGCAAATGAATTCCGGATGCATGCACCCCCTTGTGCATCTGGCTTACGTGGGGCCTGGAGAGTCGAACCAGGATCCTTTGGCTTTGCAGGCAAACGCCTTAACTGCTAAGCCATCTCTCCAGCCAATATCCTGAAATTTAATGTAGGGATAACCATCAAGGAAAGAAACAAAACTTAACAAAATGTAACTTAACAAAAATGTTAAGTCATCAAGCTAATCAATCACTGATAAACAAGGCAATCCTGACTTAATTTCTAGTTCATTCTTCTGGCTCATAAATGATCCAGTTTCTAGAGAAACAAAACTTTCTGATTATTCTACTCACCCTTCTCCTTGCAATGGTGAAGTAGGATAGCAGTGGCTTCAATGATGCTAAAGTTTTCAGAGCCACCCATGACCCTGTAGGAAGCAGATACCAGACAGACATCAGACCACCCCACCCACTTACACCATAACCACCACATACACACTTGGCCAAGTTTTGATTCTTTGAATTAGGAACTACACCCTGAAGATGGGAATGGGGCCCCTTCAGACATTGTGTGGAGTTCTCAATATTGTATTCATTTGATCAGATGATCAAATGAAGCAAATGCATCCCTGAGCATATATTTTCTACACCATAACAGCTCTTTGAAGAAACAAGTTTTTTAAAAAAATTAATTTTATTTGAGGTAGGAGGATTGATGTGAGTTCAAGGACACCCTGAGACTACATAGTGAATTGCAGTTCATATATTCTTACTACAAGCCTTGTTTTCCTACTAGAGGCCAATACAAAGAACTGTAAAGAAGTAGTGTTCAGCAAACTTTTCTTAAAACTAACCCACCCTAAGTTTGATGATGCAGCATAAACAATGAGCCACAAACAGGCCAGAGCCTCCCCCTGCCTGCCCTCCCAGAAAGGAACTAGGAGAAATTAGAGAAGCTTCCAAAGACATTCTCCAGCTTCCTCCAGTCAAAACCCCAGAAATGCTGGGAATCAGCCAGTGTGGTGCCATTTTTTGTGTGTGTTTTGTTTTGAAAGAAAGGCCATGGGGACATACCAGGAAATTACAGACTGGTTACTTTTGATTCACTTGTGGTTCAAATCTTCAGAAACTATTTTAGGAAATCAAGCAGAGGAAGAGCAGGACTCCGTTAGAGACCCATGTGGTTCCAAGAAGGGAATAACTTGCCTCACTAACTGGCTGGAATTGTTTGTGGCAAGATTATTGAAATGAGGATACTACCAACACAAATGTTGGATCTAAAAGCCTCAAACCCCCAAAATTCTGAAGAAATAAGTGGCTCCCAGGCTGGCTTGTCTGCAAAGCAGAGTAGTGCTGTTCTGATTGGTTTGATTTTCATTAATGAAAAGTTGAAATGGACTTGTAGAAAAAGTTAAACACATGTATATAAGATAGAGAAGTATTTTCATAGAGCTATGGTTACAGCAACTAGTTATGGTGAGTTACCATTACTGACCACAGAGGTCTATATTTACTTTGAGGCATTTCTTTTATTGTTTGATCATTTTCATTTGTGTTTAACATTTTATTGACAATGTCCATATGTATACACAATGAACCTTGATTGTAATGTGCTCTCATCATCCTTTCCCCCCCCCCTCTACCCTCCTCCATTGAACCCCTTCTTCCTTCTAAATAGTCCTTGTTCTATTTTGATGTCATCATTTTTTGACCTCATATTATACAAGATTTGTGTAGGTAGCATCAGCCACTATAAGGGCATGAATGCAAGGGCCATCTTGGGTCTGGACGACAGCATTTCAAAGATTTCCTCCCCATCTTTGGCTCTTATATCCTATTTGTCACCTCTTCCACAGTGGTCCCTCAGCCGTGGAGGGTGTGATAGAGAAGTCTTTTTTAGTACTGAACAGTCCATTGTTACTTCTCAGCACTTTGATGCCATCTGAAAAGAGAAGCCTCTCTAACCAAAAGTGAGAGTACCATTAATATATAGTATAAATACATATTTGATCTTTTAGAAGGATTTAATGTGGAGCAAGAATAATTCCCAATAAGCTGAATATTTCCCAAAGCCAAACAGCTACTCGCAGTAATAAGAGCTGAAGTTCCAATCCAAAACAAATTGCAAAGGCTGTGTTCTTAACCATTGCACACATCTCTCCCATGCATGTCTCAGCTAATCATGACTCCCACCCATCACAGTCATGTCCAAAGATTTTTCCACATAGGAGTAAAGGCTCGGCTCATTGATCTACTAAACAACTATCTGGACCCAATAATTTCTTTCCACATAATATCCTGAAATTTAAATATATATATTTTATTTATTTGAGAGAGAGAAAGAGGCAGAGAGAGAGAAACAATGGGCGCCCCAGGCACCACAGCAAATGAATTCCGGATGCATGCACCCCCTTGTGCATCTGGCTTATGTGGGGCCTGGAGAGTCGAACCAGGATCCTTTGGCTTTGCAGGCAAACGCCTTAACTGCTAAGCCATCTCTCCAGCCAATATCCTGAAATTTAATGTAGGGATAACCATCAAGGAAAGAAACAAAACTTAACAAAATGTAACTTAACAAAAATGTTAAGTCATCAAGCTAATCAATCACTGATAAACAAGGCAATCCTGACTTAATTTCTAGTTCATTCTTCTGGCTCATAAATGATCCAGTTTCTAGAGAAACAAAACTTTCTGATTATTCTACTCACCCTTCTCCTTGCAATGGTGAAGTAGGATAGCAGTGGCTTCAATGATGCTAAAGTTTTCAGAGCCACCCATGACCCTGTAGGAAGCAGATACCAGACAGACATCAGACCTCCCCACCCACTTACACCATAACCACCACATACACACTTGGCCAAGTTTTGATTCTTTGAATTAGGAACTACACCCTGAAGATGGGAATGGGGCCCCTTCAGACATTGTGTGGAGTTCTCAATATTGTATTCATTTGATCAGATGATCAAATGAAGCAAATGCATCCCTGAGCATATATTTTCTACACCATAACAGCTCTTTGAAGAAACAAGTTTTTTAAAAAAAATTAATTTTATTTATTTGAGAGAGAGAAAAAGAAGAGAGGGGGGTAAGGAAAGAATGGGTATGACAGGATCTCCAGCCACTGCAAATGAACTCCAGACACGTTTCACCTTGTGCATCTGCCTTATGTGTGTATGCCTTAACCACTAAGCCATCTCTCCAACCCATGAAGGAGCAAGTTTTTCTTCATGAATTATATTTTCTTGGCATTGTAGCTGTTGGGAAGAGAAAAGGAGAGGTACAATAAAGAGGGAAAAAATAGAAAATATAGAAAAGGAAAACATAACATTCATAATGCTGCTATAATTATGTTAACATTTTAGACAAAATTGGGCATATTCAGGCTGTAGACATGTTTACATTTTAGTAGTATGCTGCCTTTTCTGTATATTTTTGTGGATTTGTTTCTCTACAGGGTTGTAATAAATGTAAAAACATTTTTAACATTTATTTATTTATTTATGTGTGTATTTGTGTGAAACACATATGCACCAGGATCTCGTGCTGCTGAAAACAAATGCCAGATGCTTGCATTACCTTTTGTCTCTGGCTTTATGTGAGTGGATGGTAAATTGAGTCTGGGTCAGCAGGCTTTGCAATCAAGTGACTTTAGCTGCTGAACTTTCTAGCCCCTAAAAACATTTTTTTGTTGTTGTTTTTTTTTTTTTTTTTTTTTTGTTTTGTTTTGTTTTTCGAGGTAGGGTCTCACTCTGGCCCAGGCTGACCTGGTATTAACTATGTAGTCTGATAGTGGCCTTGAACTCACGTCAATCCTCCTACCTTTGCCTCCTGAGTGCTGGGACTAAAGGCATGCGCCACCACACCCGGCAAGCCCCTAAAAACATTTTTAATCAATCTTTTTAAGTTAAATACTTCATAATTTTGCTCATATCATCTGGATCTATCATTATTATCTGCTATGTGTTATTTTATTGATTACCACAATTTTCTTAATTGTTCCTCTATTATTGGACATTTAGTTATTTACACATTTGGGGAAATAAACAGTGTACTCCATAGTAGGAATTCTCTAAATTTTGAATAATTTCTTTAAAATAAATTTATAGAACTGAATTAATTGGCCCAAAATGTTCCTAAAACCTTTGTTTTTAAGGTGGGTTCTCTGACCTTTAAACAAGGTCCCTATAATAAAAGATATGGTACTGGTCAAATGAACTTGGAGATCACTGCTATAGCAGTTGCTTTCTTATTTTTGGTACAAAGCACCCAGCAAGAAGTAGTTTATGGGAGAATAGGATTTATTTAGGCTTATAGTTTCCAAAGGGAAGCAGCATCATAGCTGGGAAAGCATGGCAAAGCAAGCAACTGGAGCATCAGCTCTTACCACAGCAGAAGGAAGAAGTCATATTGATTAGCTAGCTCTTAATACGTAGTAAAACTAAACTATTAGTTTTATTAAAACTCAAGCTCTGTCCCTAGTGACACACCTCCTCCAGCAAGGTTCTATCTTCCAAAGGTTCCACCAGTTAGGATCCAAGTGTGAGGCTTAATCACAAACACTTGAGACTATGGGGACATTTTACATTCAAACCACAACTCTCTTGAAGATACTGACTTAGAGAGCTAGCAGCATGTGGTTAATTAACAATGAATCTATGTAATACTATTTAACCTATCTCTCTAGCTAAGTTAACTCCATACATTTTCTTTCTGCTTGTCTCTTGGGTTTCCACCAGCTGGAATCAATAGAATGAGTTCCTTAACAGAAAGAGTGGGATCTCAAATGAATCCAACCATAAGACTCAGAGAAAACCCAGTTTCTCATAAACCATATAATGGAGTAAGTTAGTTATCACTTCCATAAGCATGCTTTCTTAGCCCTGTCTTTAATAAGCTTATTGTGAGGCTGTTATGCTAGATCACATATAAGTTATACATAATATGTAGATTATAAACTAAACTATAAAAAGGTGGTAAAATATAGCCATTTGCCACCACAGCCCCTGACTTTTACCGCTTTCCAATCCTAGTGAGGAAGAGGAGAATGAATGTTATTAATTGTAATTGAATTGTAAGTTTGTAAAATTTGTAAATAAAAAAAAATCTAAAATATTTTGAAGTACCAAGTAACTAGGTAGATTTATTACAGAGCAGGAGATTTTTTTTTTCTTTTTACCTTTAGAAAGATGATAACATAGGATTAAAAATTGTAGGTAGATATCATTTGACTGTCAACTGAACATATTAGTTATTTATATTTAGTTATTACTAAATTAAGACCCACATCTGCTAAGTAGCTTAAATGGTTAAGAAATCCCTATGCCTACCCAAAGCCTTCTCACAGTAGGAGGCATACAGATGCATTCTCTACATGCTGTGTTTTAAAGAAAATGCATTCCATAATAACTAGACCCTCCTTTATATGCTAGGGAACATGTGTCCCCCAAACATGTTAGATAAAAGGACTTTTGGGATTGTCCTCTCCTGCATTTTTGTATTCAATTGGCAAAAGTTTCCTCTGAGATTGTTTTTAAGTTATAAGCAGATGACCATAGGATAGGAATATGTGTGCTATACTATCCAGAAGCAAAAAAGGACAGGAAAAGAGTTTGTTTGAACAATATAGTTTGTGATTTAAGGTTCAGCTTTGCTGAGTGCTTAGCCTAATCTTGTTTGCTCCTTCCTTAGCTTCAAATCCCTGGACATAAGCTTAGAAGTTAAAGGGGCTTAAACAGAATGGAAGAGAAATTGTGAAGAAAGAGGGGAGTTAATTTTTATGTGCCTAGAGCTTATTAGAAAAGGATGAATCAATTTTAGACCAAGAAAGAATTCTGAGGGCCAAGCAGGCAATCATTGTCCAGAACCAGTGGTTTAAGGAGAGTGGCCAGGTTCTACTCCAGTGGGAAAAGAATGTAGAACGGTCTGAACACGGGAGATAGGAGTAGGTATACAACATCTGAGGTCAGACAGGGAAAGAGAGAATGGATTGAGTAAGGCAAAGAACACAATCAAAAATACATCTCTTAGCAGGGCATGATGGTGCATACCTTTAATCCCAGCACTTGGGAGGCAGAGCTAAGTGGATTGTCATGAGTTCGAGGCCACCCTGAGGCTACATAGTAAATTCCAGGTCAGCCTGGGCTAGAGTGAGGCACCTCCTTGAAAAACAAATAAATAAATAAATAAATAAATAAATAAATAAATAAATAAATAAAATACATCTCTTCCTGACCTGGAGACTATAGAACCCAGGTGTTCTCATCTGTTCTCTGCTCTACAGTTTCTCTGCCTCAAAGGATCTGTTCTCCACAGTATTCTTTTACAGTAATATTTCTTGAAGTTCTACTGATTGGAGATTTGATTATTGTTAAATGGTAAATACGAAACACTAAGTTGAATACAGAGAAGAGCACTGACAGCTATGTAAAATTGATGTATCAAATTAATTTGAAAGAATGCATATTTTCACACATCTTCCTAAATGGTGGGATTATGGTGATTTGTATAAATTCTTTAGATTTTTTCAAATTTTTTGATAATTATTAGTACTTTGATAATGAAATATTTTTAAGGGTGAACTGGGATTTATAGGGATCTTCTTTAAAGATACTTTCATGATTGTAAGGGTGGTAGACAGTGATTATAAATTTTCACTAATAGAAATTAGACTAAGGTTTTTTTTTTTTTAATAGACTTTTGAGTTTGGAAGGGGAGGAAGAGGGCAGTGCAAATGAAGAGCACCTGGACAAACCAACAGTGTCCAGCAAGTAGTTGGCCCAGGAAAGACTGAGTGTAGGAGAGGCAGCCAGGCATCAGAAGAAGCTAGGAGAATATCAGAGGCTGAGGCTGATGAAGAGAACCACAGCAATAAAATGAGCTGAGGGCCTGGAGTCAAGCCAGCCCAATGCCTTGGGACAAACCGTATGTCTTAATTGATACAGGGGGAGTGAATTTACCCATCTTGCATATTGCTTTGTGTCATCAAATTAAAAACACAATAATCTGTAAGTACCTTTCATACTACATTACTAGATTTGAATTTTTGGTTATGGCCAGCCCACTTCTCTCTAGGATCCCAAAAAGCACAGGAGAAATATCTAGAAGTTCTCAACATGGAACTCCAGAGGGAAAATATTTCTATGATACTCAGAAAATGTCTGTAAAATGATGAAATAAAGGACTTCCAGTAAGGTGGCAGTATAGTAGCCACACCAAAGCAGCCTAGAGAGGAAATAAGGTAGAAAAATAGCAAAATATGCTCTTCTACCAAAAAGTGAAGTGTATAAGGAATTATAAACCTCAGCAGAGAAGCAATAGAGACCCAGAGCTTGTAGTGATCACAGAAATAGGCAGAACCATAACCCACAGCAGTGCTGGACCATACAGCTGCCAGGCTCTTCCTGGAACACAGGAGAAGCCAAGGGAAGGGATTTTTCACTCACACAACCCTCCTCACAAACTCCAGAAACCTGAAGGAGAAGACAGCAGGGACCATCTGAGCATCTTGTGAGGAAGAGGATCTTGGAGACCAGCTAAGCAGCTCTGGCACAACTTCAGGCACCCTCCACAGCCTCCCCTTCCCCAATTGCTGGCACCTGCAACTACTGGAGACTTGGGGAAAGGAGTTCAGCTACCCAGCACCCAGCACAGGTGATCAGAGCAGCAGACCCACTGACCTAGCCAGCCTAGCCAAGTCCACAGTCCAGTAAAGAGGACCCAAGTAGGCATACAGGATAGATGAGACCAAAGCTATCCCAAAATATCATGGCCTACTTATACCAGGTCAGTACCCACCACAAACCTTGGTATATAGGCCTGCATTGGAAGTGCTAATTCTACCTACCATGTCAAGGCAGGTAATGTGTCAGACTCGATTGATGGTCAGCTTTGCCATTCTTAAATATTTTGGGCTGTCCTTTGTTGCTTCCTGGTTTATAGTGCTTTTGTCTTCTTATTCTTCTGTCATTTGTGGGAACTGTGTCTCATTTGGCCACAGGCTGACATGGAACCATTTACAGACCAGAAATCTCAGCCTCCCAGTTGACAGGATTAAGGGTATGGGGTAACATACACCCTTAAGGACTTTGACTTTGTTAGATTATCTGTTTGTTTTAATACCCACTCTTATAAATACCTTATGCTGGTTTTGATTGAATGTGTATATTGTTCGGTTGAATTTTAGAATTTTGGTCCACCCAGCCTACTAGAATACTTGCATAGCAAGAAAACCCAAAACCTAGGATCACATCTGCTGTTACTCTGGGAGTCATTTAAGACCCACACCTAGCACCTTAAGCTCCTACCCTGAACATAGATAACATCAGATTTGCACATCTAAGAATACTGCAGATAATTAGAAAACCCAAGCATTAAATTAATCCAAGATGCAAAAATCTCTATATTATAATACAAAAAGTCAAGATAATACAATCCCATCAAAAGTTATAAATCCATCAGAAATGACCTTCAGAGAGACTAATTTAGATAAAATGCCTGGGAAAGATTTTGAAAGGATGATTATAACTATGTTCAAAAAATCAACTTAATAAAATCAGAAGATCAATACAAGACATGAGTAGGGAAATAGAAATACTAAAGAGAAATGATAAGAAATACTAGAAATTAAAAACAAAGTCAAATTTAAAAAAATCTGTAGAAAAGTCTCACCAATATAATGGATGAAGGAGAGAACAGAATATCTAAATTAGAAGACCAGGTGGTAGAACTAATACAGTCCAACAAAGAGAAAGACAACTAATAGAAAGGCATGAAGGGGAATTTCAAGACATTTGGGACACTACAAAGAGATCAAACATAAGAATTCAGGGCTGGAGATATGGCTTAGTGGTTAAGGTGTTTGCCTGAAAAGCCAAAGGACCCAGGTTCAATTCCTCATGACCCACATAAGCCAGATGCACAAGGTGTCACATGCATCTGGAGTTTGTTTGCTGTGGCTGGAAGACTCTGGTGTGCCCATTCTATCCCTCCCTCTCTATCTATCTATCTATCTATCTATCTATCTATCTATCTATCTATCATCTATCTGTTTCTTCCTCTCTCCTCCCTCTCTCTCAAATAAAAATAAATTTAAAAAATATTTTAAAACAAACAAAAAACATAAGAATTCAGGGCATAGTAAAAGGAGAAGAATTTTACTCCAAAGGCAAAATAGGAGTTTTCAACAAAATCATAGAAGAATATGCCCCCTCCAAATTGGAAAAGAGATGCCAGTGCAGCTACAGGAAGCTTTTACAACATCAAACAGACAAAGCCTGGGAAGAACCTCTCATTGCCACATTATAATTAAACTATTTAACAAACAAACCAAATATATATAGAAAGCAGTTAAAGAGAAAACATAAGTCATTTATAAGGCAAGTCCATCATGATAACCGCAGATTATTCAACACAAATTTTAAAAACCAGAAGAGTTTGGAATGATGTATTCCAAGTTCTGAAAGATAACCGTTGTCAACCAAAATTACTTTATCCAGCAAAGCCACCCATCCAAATTGATGGAGAAATGAGGGCATTCCACAAAAAAACATGCTAAAGGAATGTATGACCATTAAGTCAGCTCTACAGAAAATGCTGGAAGGGATCCTCCATGCTGAAAAGAAAGAAAAATACACACATGAGGAAATGGGAGGGGGGGAATAACCATACTCAAATAATACTTAATCCAAGAAAGTAAAGGGAAAACGGGAAGCACTAAAAAACAAGAAGAATGGAGCAAATAAGTGCGTACCTTTCAATAATAACTCAATATCATGGCCTCAATACCCCAACCAAAAGACACAGGCTTACAGACTGGATTAAAAGGCAGGATCCTTCTTCTAAGAAACTCACTTCTCCAAAAAGGCAGACACTTTCTTAGGGTAAATGAATGGAAAATAGTATTTCAAGCAAATTGGCCTAGGAAACAAGAAGGTGTTGCTATCTAAATATCTGACAGTTTTATGGGGTACAGTGTCACACAAGTGAGACCACTGACTCGCAGAATGCGACTGTATTCTAGAGGTCAGTATCTCTGAGTGCAGCCCTGAACTGCTCGTAGTGTCAGCTTTTACTGAAGAAAACCACAGAATGTTTATTGCAAAAACAGGATGGGAGTTAAACTACAAAGTTACACAAAGTTATTGTTAAACAAGTGGGGTTATTACAAAAAAAGTCACAAGGTATGCATTACATAGGTCACATAGGCAGAACTGAGGCAAGAAACATTCTATACTATGTAATCACAAAGGTATTTAGAAACAAAGAGGTACAGGAAGGTCATGATACATTGCACAGAGTGGGTCATTCCATTCCTTAGATAACAGAAAACACCTGCATTTTGCAATGAGGCCTGTGGTAATGATTCCTGGAACTTCTTTATTGGTCAGGAAGATCAACTAGGGTGGTTGGTCCATCATGTGTGCCTAAAGACAAGGGCTGCACAGGAGGATGTTTAACCAGGTCTATTGTGTCCCTTTACAGTCCATCTTCCATTTCCCCCTCTGATGTAACACTAAGTCAAATCCTTGACTCATGTTTTCATCTAAGGGGGTGTATTGCATCTGCAATACCATGAGTTTAACAGAACTTACTCTATTTTTAACATATTTAATCAAAGTGTTAATGATATAAGGTCCTACAGTGAGGCCTAAGAGTAATAATGGTAAAGGGCAAGCAACTGCAGAAATAAGAGTAGTTAACCATGGGGACCAGTTATACATGGACTGGAACCAGCTATCAGTGGCTTGTCTTTGAAGTTTTCTTTCTTTAAGGTTTTCTCTGACTAGGGCTAAGGTGTTTCAAATTATTCTTGGCTGATTGGCATAAAAGCAACAAGTTTTACCTAAAGCCATACATAGTCCCCCCTGTTTCATAAAAAGTAAGTCTAATCTTCTTCTATTTTGTCCCCTTCACTTTCACAGCCATTAGAGTGGTTAGGATGACCTGGTGGGGGACCTTCCACTGGTGGTCCAACATCCCAGCATGGCGTCTCTTGATCCAAACTCTGTTATTAGGATAAAAGGGATGGGGGCAAACAGGGTGTGTCTGAAAAGCAGCCTTCATTGCCAGAACAATGGAGTCCTGGACTCTCTGTAAGGCTTGTACAGAACGAAGAAGCCTTTCACTAGTAAAGTCAGTTATCTGTTCAAGATCCATCTGGGGCAGGATGGGGGGGTTCTATACATAATTTTAAATGGATTCCTTTTACATAAGGGGTACACCTGGCCCTTAACAGGGTGAAGGGAAGGAGTCCCACCCATCCAGTCTCTAAGGTTAATTTAGTTAACGTTTCCTTTAGGGTCCGATTCATTCTTCTTTTTTCTTTTTAATTTTTCTTTTTTTTGTTTTTTTGTTTTTTTGTTTTTGTTTTTTTTTTTTTTTTGTTTTTGTTTTTTGAGGGAGGGTCTCACTCTACCCCTGGCTGACCTGGAATAACTTCGGTGATGATAGGCACAATGTAGTTTCTAATTAATACCCAATATCTTGGTCAATTCCCTACTGATTTTTAACACAAAAGCAGACCCTATATCTGATCCTATCCTGAGGGGCAACCCATAGCAGGGAATTATCTCCTCTAACAATTTCTGTCTCAAATTTCATTGGAAAAGTTTCCACTCATCATGAAAAGGTATCAACCTAAATAAGTAGATATTTATATCTATAAGGACCTGGCTTTACTTCTGTGAAATATACTTCCCATTATCTACCTGGCTCTGTTCCCCCTTTCCCTCATCCCCATTGGTGGCACATTACCAGAGGAGGCATTTGTCTGCTGGCAGGCCTGACAGCAGGTGGTGATATCCTTGATGATTGAGTCCATACCTGGGAAGAAAAACTTTTTTTTTTTAGTTCAGATTCCTTGTTGCTTTTTAGGTGAGTTCCTTCATGTAGTTGCTTAGCCAGTCTTTGTCCTAGGGCATGGGGCAGCAACAGTCATCCATTCTCCAGTTGATATCATTCTTGTGGGGTCTGTTCCTTTGTCAGTTGAGAGTTGAGCTGTAGGTCCCGTTCTGTATATGTTGGTCGTTCAGGAAGAATGGGTGCCAGGAGGGTTACCAGACAATTTGATGGATGCTGCGAGATAGCACTCTTCTGTGAGGTCTGCCAGCCTGTTTTCTCTTGCTTCTGTGGTCTCCCCCTTTTGATGACCAAATGGTAACCATTATGTCCAGAGTTTTATTTTTTAATCTTTATTTATTTGTTTGTTTATTTATTTACTTATTTATTTATTTAATTATTTGAGACAGAGAGAGGGAGAGAGTGAGAATGGGTGCTCCATGGCCTATAGCTACTGCAAATGAACTAGAGAATTGAACTAGAGTCCTTACGCTTCATAGGCATGTGCCTTAACCACTAAGCCATATCCCAGCCCCTATTTTTATTTTTAATGTCTTTACCTTCTGTTGGTAATTGTCCTTGCTCCTGGTAGATGGTCCCATGTACCGTGGCAAAGGCAAAATGGCTGTGTAGATATTCACTGTCTTGTCTTTCCCAAATATCAGAGCTTTGGTCAGTGTTATCAGTTCAGCTTTCTGAGCCAATGTACCCCTAGGCAGGGTCTCAGCACACAGGGTTTCTTTCATAGTCACCATAGCCCCTGAATACCTGATTACATCCAGGACAAAGCTGCTGCCATCAGAATACATCACCAGATCAGGGTCAGGCCAGGCCACATCTGTCAGGTCTGGGCAGAGTCCATGGAAGGTGGAGTTGATCTCTAGGCATTCAGGCAGAGGAGATGAAGCTTCATCAGTTTCTGGCAAAATTGTATCCTTGACTGATCTAAGAGAAAGGCCTGATAGTGGGTTATGTGGGAGTTGGAGAGCCATTGGTTGGAGGGGAGAGCTTTATAGAAGAATCTCTATTGCTTGTGGGGCTGTGATGGATAAAGTCTGTCCCAAGATTAATTTGTCAGTGTCCTTTGCCAGAATAGTAGCAGCTGCAATAGACCAGTGACAAGGGGGCCAACTGGTGGCTACTGAGTCTAACTTCTTAGACAAATAGGCCACTGGATGATGCCATGGCCCCAGTCTTTGGGTTAGGATGCTCCTGGCTGTCCCCTTAATTTCATCATGTAAAGTGGAAGGATTGGTTAAGTCTGGGAATACCAGGGCAGAGGCTGATGTCAGAGCTGACATTAGATCTTGGAATGCTTGTCCCTCATTTTCAGTTCAATTAAAAAAATTTTTGCCCTCTTGTGGCCTCATATAGAGGCTTGGCTAATTTAGCAAACCTTGGAATCTAAATTCTACAATACCCGACAGCTCCAAGGAATTCTTGGATCTGTCTCTTAGTGGGGACTTGAGTGATGGCCTAAATCCTAGAGGCTGACAGTGTTTTCCTACCTTCTTGGAGTTTGTATCCCAAGGTTGTCTTATGCACACACAGTCGAGCCTTCCTGGCTGATACACAATAGCCCAGATGTTGTAAGTCCAGGAGATGCTCTGTGGCAGAAAGGCATTTCTCCTCCACTTCTGCAGCTAGGAGGAGGTTGTTCACATATTGTAGGAGAGATACCTCAAGCATTTCCTTGCAAAAGGCCCACAAATCTCTATGAAGAGCCTCATCAAAGAGGGTGGGGAAATTTTAAATCACTGTGGAAGCCTAGTCCAGTTTAGTTGCCCACTGGTGCCTTGTCCATTCAAAGACAAAAATGGGTTGATTTTCCTTTGCCAATGGGATACTAAAGAAAGCATCTTTTAGGTCCAACACAGTATATATTTTCCTTTCAGGTAGAATCATACTAAACAAAATATAAGGGCTGTCTCATGGGACCTTGTGCCTTCTGGAAGGTAGCCACCATAACCTTAGCCATTTTCTTAGCCTATCTTCTACTAACTCTGAAAGAAGCTTACCCTCAAAACCTTCTGTTTTTTGAATCTTCTTTCTAATATCTGGTGCAGACTGAGTTACAAAAGCTATGTTAATAGCTCACCTATTCTCAGGGACCTCAGGATCTGTGGGGGAGTATGTCCTATACGCTTCCTGCAGTCTTTCTAAGAAAGCAGTGGGAGACTCAGTGGGCCCTTGGGTCATCTCA
Organism: Orientallactaga sibirica; assembly: GCA_036365145.1. Taxonomy (NCBI): domain Eukaryota; kingdom Metazoa; phylum Chordata; class Mammalia; order Rodentia; family Dipodidae; genus Orientallactaga; species Orientallactaga sibirica. Next base: position 3,008,252 of record JAEOAD010000025.1, read on the forward strand.
TTCAACTTCGACAAGTTTGTGGGGTGCCTTGTGGCTGCCTGTAGACAACTCAAAAGACTTCTGAGAAAGAGGTTAAGGGATGCCCTACCTTCAGTGGTGTTGGAATCCAGTTGTGTGGAAGGGAAAACCTCATCAATAATATTAGGGCTCTCCATAGGGTGGCCATTGGCTCCCAATACCAGTTTCTTGGCTTCCCTTCTGATTCTTTTACATTCCTCTGTGGTGAAGAGGGTCTGCAAGAGTTGCTGACAGTCCTTCCATGTGGGCTGATGAGTATAGAAGACTGTTTCAATATCAGATTCTGAGAGAGAGAACCTGCTTTAAATCAGGTTTAGGTTTAGCAATAAGAATGGGGCCACTGGGAAATCAAAACTAAGTCTTTAGTCTTCTTAGGCAAGCACCTTAACCATTAAGCCATCATTTACTGATGACTTTTTAAAAACATTTCTTTATATCCTGATATACATTTTAGGTAAGTTTGATATTTGCCTTATATAAAGAGTTCATACCTTGATCAAGTACCTTGACTCAGTTTACCTATTTAACCTTTTGTCTACTGAGAAATTTCATCTAACAGATGTGACTTTGGGTGTTCAAAAGAGAGGAATTATAAAGAGAAACAAATTTATATGCCGTTTGTCATTCCCTTTTCCTTGTCAGAAACAATTGGCTATTTTGTCTCTGGACAGGGCCTGGGGACACATGACTCAAATTTGCATGGGGTCTGAGATCAAGGGGGCACCATCCCTTTCTCCAGAGTCCAGAGACCAGCTTGCCATGACTTTAAATAACATATAACAGTAAGCAAGAGCAAAAGGAAATGACAGAGCAGAGAGCTAAGCATCCTGACATTCTTTGTCTTACTATGAAGTTGTTTGTTTTTACTTGGGAAATTTATTTTACTCATTTGCAATATGCAGGGTGATAGGGTCTTGTCTAACCTGGTTAGATCCCCAAAAGATATGAAGTACATCAGTGCTTATAACTTTGTGACCCACCTAGCATGGACATCACCTGTGTCTGATATAAACAGAATTTAGATTAAGTCTATGTTCCTATATAAAACTTTTAGAACATCCTTAAAAGTCTGCAAACAGTTGAAAAAAAAAGGCATGGTATTTAGGTTTAGCCTTTAAAAAATTAGCTTTCTGTTCCTTATAAGAGTAAACTAATTTTAGGCAAAATTTGGTCTTTTTAGATCTCCTACATCCTTTACACACACACACACACACACACACACACACACACACACACACACACAATCTTCATCCACATTCTTTCACATTCTGATCCAACTTCCACTCAAAAGGCATTTTTAACAAGCATTCTATGTCCAACATTGAAAAATCCCTTCCCAGTTCCTTCAATCATTTCATCTCATCACATAATTAACCACCTTTCATATAAAGTTATTAAGAAAATTACACCAAATTGATTAATAACCATCTTATTATTGGAAATTTGTAGAGAAAAAGTCTTTTTTGTATTTATGTCACCAAAAATCTCTACCTGACAACCAGACTTGTTACATCTACAGATTTTATATAACCCATTGATTTGAGATATCTCCTACCAATAAACTCCATGATATACACTTTTAAGTTATAAGCCTATGAATAAAGGCAAAACATGACAACCATTTTGGTGATATCTTTATCAATACCTCTAACACACTTGGAAGTGCTTTTATTAAGAGTAGCTAAGGCAAATTTTTATTTTTATCTTGAGGCAGGCTGGCCTAGAACTCAGGCCAGTTGCCTCCTCTTTTTAAGAAACAAGACATCACAATCTTTTAAAATACCTGGCATATTATGAGCCACCACCTCAGAGAGAATTTTATTGTTTTTAATAATCCTCTACGTAAGTTGACGTTGACATAGAACATATATTTATGATATCATGTAACAAAATATGGCTTTCTTTACATGTACAGAGCAAATTAAAGATAAGTTAAAGGTGCCCTCTGGTGGCTATTCTATGTTAAATGCCAGCCAATCAATTGAATAATAAGTAGTTTTAAACTTGGTTACCTGATTTTGATGGTTTTTTTTCTTTTCTGAAGATCTTTAAAGTGCCTTTTAACCAGTTTTAAAGGAGATTTTTTGAAAGAATGACTTTTTTTCCTTTTTTAATAATTTATTATTTTGTTTATATTATTCTAATTTTACATTCATATTGGTGACCCCATTATCTTACTCCCTGCCCTCCAAAGGGACCCTCATCAATGGGGTATATGGGTCATGCACTGTGGGGGTAGTCAAAAATTATGGGGGATAGGCCAAGTCTCTGTGCATAATGACCCAACTTGTGACTCTAACACTCTTTCTGCCCCCTCTTCCACAAATTTCCCTGAGCAATGTTGGGATCATTTTAGTTCTACTTCAGTGGTGAGGTTTTGGGATCCTCTGTGTCTATGGATATCTGGCTTAGTAGGAATTGGATGTTCTCTGTGTTTATCTCCTTCAGCCTTTTTCCGGTGTTATGTTCACCAAGAAAGCTTTACTCTTGCCCTTTCCCAACATTACTCTATGGTTTCAGCTGGGGACCTGGTGAGGTGTGTTAGGCTGATCTTCCCTTCAGGTTCATCGTCCATCTGAAAAAGATAAACAAATTCTCCAACAGAGAGAGACGTTAGTTCTAGATAGATGGAATGGCCATAGTTATTTTAGAGAGAATTTTATATCAACAGAATGACTTTGATCCATATCTTCAAAGATGAGGACAAGACAAATGAAAACAACACCAAACACAAACATGCTAGCAATCAAAGACAAGGACAAGACAAAAAACACAACACCAAACACAAATATGAGAGCAATAATGGCTTTCCTGACACTGCCACATGGCTTCAAAACTGAAACTGAACTACAAACAGACCTCTGTTAGAAATCTCTGAACAGAGCCAGAGAGGGTCAAGGGCAGCTCCTAAAACCCTCATCCAGGGGAACTAATGCTGCATCCAGCTTCCCTCTTGGACCCGGAAAAGCACGCAAAACTATAAAAACAGGGAGGAAAAGCACCTCTGGAGGTTTCTTGCTCAGCAAAGTAAAGCAAAGTAGGAGAAAGCTCTCCATCACTGGCTTGATACTAGCTCCAACACCAAGAACATGCAGACCAGCAGAGATCTGGCTCTTGGGCCAAGTTTAGGGGTCTTTCCCCAGTCTAGTCACCCCACAGTCAGGAAGAGGGTCTTGAAATATGGGTCCCGGACAAGCCCCCAATATTTTGTGGGGTAAAGTGTCGCACAAGTGAGACCAGTGACCCACAGAATGCTGGGTAAAAGCCAATGCACCAAGCTGGTAGTAGTGATTCCTGGAACTTCTCCTTTATATGTCAGGAAGATCAACTTTGGTGGTGTTCTCCCTTATGTGTGACTAAAGGCAAGGGCAGCATAAGAGAATGTTTAACCAGGTCTATTGTATCCCATTACATTCCATTTTCCAACAGGATAAACTTCAAACTAACATTAGTGAGGAAAAGTCACTTTATATTGATTAAAGGAACAATTCAACAGGAAGACATTACAATTTTAAACATATATGCACCTAAAATGGAGGCTCCCAATTTCATCAAACACTATTAAACTTAAGGTTACAGATAACACCAAGCACACTTGTAGTAAGTGACTTCAATACCCCACTCTCATCAATTGACAGGTCATCCCATCAACAAAAAAGAGAGAGAGAGATTCATCTGGATTAAATGAGGTCATAGAAAAAATAGACCTAACAGATATCTATAGAATATTTCATCCAAATGCTGCAGAATACACATTCTTTTCAGCAGCACATGGAACATTCTCCAAAATAGATAATATATTAGGACACAAAGCAAATCTTAACAAAAGCAGAAAAATTGAAATAATTCCTTGTACTCTGTTTAATCACAATGGGATTAAACTACAAATCACCAGCGAGAAAAGCTATAGAGCATATACAAAATCATAAAAACTAAACAATACACTACTAAATGATGAATGGGTCAATGAAGAAATCAGAAAGGAAGTCAAAAAATTCATAGAATCAAATGATAATAAGAATACAACATACCAAAACCTTTGGGACACAATGAAGGCAGTCCTAAGTGGTAATTTTATAGCTTTAAGTGCCTATATTAAGAAATTAGAAAGGTTGCAAGTAAACAACTTAATGCTTTCCCTTAAGGCCTTGGAAAAAGAAGAGCAAGGCAAATCAAAAATCAGAAGATGGGAAGAAATAATAAAGATTAGGGCAGAAATTAATACAAACCAAAAATCAAATCAAAGAATCAATGAAACAAAGAGTTGGTTCTTTGAAAGGATAAGCAAGATTGATAAACCCTTAGCAAAAGAAAGAGAGAAGAGACATAAATTAATAAAATTAGAGATGAAAAAGGTACCATTACAACAGATAACAAAGTTATGCAGAAAATCATAAGGACATACTTTAAGAACATATACTCCACCAAGTTTGAATTATGAAAAAAATGGATTATTTTCTAGATTTATATGACTGAACAAAATTAAGTCAAGATGACATAAACCATTTAAATAATAGACCTATAACAAGTAAGGAAAAATAAGCAGTTATTTAAAAAAATATCTCCCAACTAAAAAACCTCAGTTTTCTCCTTAACAGAACATGGATAATTCTTTAGTCATTGTGGTTGTTAAGATGTAATATCTGCTCCATAATATGAATGCAGTACATGGAAACACAATAATACTGATGATGATGATGATGATGATAGCCATGATTACAATAACCATTTACTAATCACTGCTATAAGTATGACTGTCAGCTCTATTGGGAAATCCATCAGAATAAGTTGACTTTTCTCCCTGTGGCCAAGTTGTACATAGGAATCCAAAAAGAAAGTTATATTAAAAACTTCAAAGCCGGGCGTGGTGGCACACGCCTTTAATCCCAGCACTTGGAAGGCAGAGGTAGGAGGATCACCATGAGTTCAAGGCCACTCTGAAACCACATAGTGAATCCCAAGTCAGCCTGAGCTAGAGGTAGACCTTACCTTGAAAAAAAAAAACGCTTCAAGTGTAAATTAAGGGAGTTAACTTAATCGTTGACAGCAATGACACTGAATGCAGCCATCTGACCACAATAAACTTCACCACTTGTCCCTCCTATCAGTCTATCTCTGCCCTGGACAGTGTTTTTTTTTCATATTTTTATTTATGTGTGTGTGAGAAAGAGAGAGAGAGTATGGATATGCCAGAGCCTCTTGCCACTGCAAATGAATTCCAGACATACAAGCCACTTTGGGTATCTGGCTTTATGTGGGTATTGGAGAATCAAATTCAGGACATCAGAATTTACAAACAAGTGCCTTTAACCATAAAGCCACGTCTCTAGTCCTCACCCTGGCCCTTTTGAGTGAATACTTCCATTCTTGGTCTTTGTAGATCTTCTTTTGCAATATGCTTTCTATTGTTTTTATTGTGACCAGTGCTCTTCCTGGTGGAGTCTCAGTTCTTTAGTGCTCATTTCCTTCTTCTTTCATTAGTCATTCACTCTGGTGGCCATATTATGAATGTTATCATCACCCAAGTCTTAAGATCTCACATTCCCTAACCTTAGAAGTTCCCTACCCTTTCCTCTTATAAAAAACTTAATAATGCCCACCCCTCACATACACACTGTTCCTTCACCATATCATTGTTTCCAGTCTGTGAAAGCCATTGGTTTTTCACCCATGGACCAGATCATTGTAATCAATCAGGGTCTTACACACTCGGTGTCCTTCCTCTTCTCCCTTCATCACAATAATTCTGCAAAACTTCTCCACCATGTCCATGCTTGTGCCTGAGCAGATAAACACAATTTTATACATTCAGACAACCCAACACAATGGCTATATTTTAAATCATTAATCACAAATTTTCCCTTTTTTTTAAAAGACAGGGTCTCACTTTAGCCCAGGCTGACTTGGAGCTCACCTTGTACCTCAAGTTGGCCTTGAACTCATAACAATCCTTTTACCTCAGCCTCCCAATTGTGCCACCATTCCCCCCTATCAAAATTCCCAATAAGGGCTCAATACTAGAAGAGTTTGTTACATTTCTTTAGTATACTTGCTCCTCATCTCACTCTTATATTACCTTTCCTATTTAAACCCCTTCTTCTTGCCTAGTCTCAGCTGTTTGCCCATGCTTTGTGTGAAAAACTGAGACATCCTCTCAACACCATCAAGACCTCTCCCCTTCTTGCATCCATACCTAACCACCCGTTCTTGCCTAGAGGCTCTTATTAAACAAGAAATTGTTCCTCTTCCTATAAAACTCTAATAACTGACTAACATTTTCTTGATATTATCCCATCTTGATATTTTCAGTTTTTTTCTACATCTTCAAATGTCTCCCTCTGCACTGGATAATTCCATCATCCTGCAGTTCCTGACTTTATATGCACAGATACATATCTCAGTGTCACACCTCCTATTAGCCACTCGTCTGCTGAATGATTCAGATTTCTACTTTCCCTTCATAGCCAAATATCTCAAGATTATTGTCTATATAAATTATTGTCATACTATTACTGCCTCCCTGCTACGATCTCGATAGTCCACCATAACTGTACTTGTTAATGTTATCCACACTACCAACACTTACCTTTTTGCTCTGTTTGGTCTTTTTGTTATTTGTCATAACTACATTTTTTCTAACATTAGCTGCCCTTCTTTCTCCCTTTCTCTCTCTTTCTTTCTCTCTCTCCCTCTCTCTCTCTCTCTCTCTTTCTTTCTCCCCCCCCCAGCTTCTCTGTCCCCAAATATACCAATATACAAAATTTGTAAATATCAGAGTTCCTGTTATCCTAAGCCCAATTCTCATATTTCTATTTCTCACCCAAGGCAATTCATCTCTTCCCATGCAAGTACCTGCTATCCCTATGTTTCCTGCTTCCGAATTTGGATCTCCACCAGAATATCTCTTCTGAGAGGAAATTGCATATGCTCATCTGTCTATTTGACATCACAGAGGCTTCTTAAAATATAGCATAATCACTCCTAATAGGCTGCCCATCTTAAGTGAAAATCACTTCTTACCCATTCTTCTCTACCTCTGTAAGGGGTACCCAGTGGTTCAAACCACTGGATCATTGAAATGCCCCTTTTGTTCAAAACTCATATCTAGTCTTTCAACCCTTGAAGTTTCAATATCCAACATGGATCTCAAATCCATCTATTTTTCTCCACTCTGCCAACACCTTCATATGATCACTGTTAGGTCTTATGTGGGTTATTTCCAGAGTTTATTGGACTTCTGGTTTCTAACCATGCAAATGCAAAGAATTCCCCCACCTGAAACCATCAAGCCTTGAAATACGAACCTCCATACCCAAAGCTCTGGATGACCTGGCTTAACTCTATTCTTCCCTCATCCTGGGATGCATTCCTTCTTGCCCTATTATGCTCCTCTCCTTTCAGTCCTCTGAACACACACAGCTGCTTTGTGACCATAGACCTTCATGTGTTAGCTTTCTGTGCTTCCCACATAAACAATCACTCGTTTGTCAGGTTTTCACTTAATTGTCACTTCCTCAGGGAAGGCATTTCATCACCAACTGATGAGTGAGTTCTCTTCAATTGTATTGCTATTACTACTGTCATTAAAATTTGTAGGTATATTTTCGTCTATTTGTTTGTCTTCTTATTGTTCTTCCTCCTTAGACTGAGCTCAAGAAGACAGAACTCATCTTTATTTTAGGAACTAGTTTATACCCCTGGTGTGCAAGGAAACCCTTTTACACCTCTGTACTTTACCTATACTGTCCTTGTTGCCTCTACCCAGTGCTGTGAGTAATGCTCTCATCCTCTGTTGATGTCTCCGTCTGCTCATAAAAATGTTAAATGAGTAAATGGGTAAATGAATAATGGTAGCCCACATATTTTCATGCTAGTATTTTCTTATTAGGCTTACTTAATTTGCATCATTGGGAGTAGCCCAAGAAAGACACAGGAAGTGTGGTGGGCTTACATCATTGTGAGTAGTCCAAGAAAGGCACAGGAAGTATGGTGGACATGATGTCCTCAAGGCTCCTCTTCCTTTTTAACTGCCCTTTTCATGACAATCATGAAACCAATTTCCTGGTCCTTTACTTCCATCACAAATTTGTACTTTTTGTCTTTGTATCCAGCTTTTCTAAAATGTTGTCTTCCCACTTGCATATACTCTAAGTTGAGTTTTACTTCATTTTCTAAAACGATGAGGCCCTTTCATGACCTGTACCTGTCTTTACCCAATGCTGTGAGCAGCACCAGCAACCTCTGGGAGCTGTTGCCCACTGCTGTTGAGGAGCAGGTGCCAAAGAGGCAGGTGCTAGGCACACAAGGGTAATCCATGGGTACCACTGATGCCTACTCTAGGAGCCAAAGCTGGACTGGGTCCTCCAGAGCCCTCTTCAGACAAAAATCAGATGGAATAGAGAAAAATTTCTTCTTTCCACTATCATGTGTCCTGCTGGTGAGGTCCCAGGCATATTTCTTCTGCTTGCCCCATCTCTAATGTACAGAAGGTTTTCAAATTAGTTTTCATGACCTTGAAAAAATGAATATCACAGTTCAAGATGATGGTACAATATTTTACTTAGTTTTATCTTCAGTTTTGTTGGATATGGAAAAAATAATTCTATAAGCATATTGTCAATCTTCTCTAGAGTCAGCATATGATCCAGTACTGCCAATCATCTTAATAAGCATAACCACTTTTGCTCTGAGAGTATAATTACACTGCATTTTTTTGCAATTCTTTTTTTGTTGTTGTTTTTCAAAGTAGGGTCTCACTCTAGCTCAGGCTGACCTGGAATTCACTATGTAGTCTCAGGGTGGCCTCGAACTCATGGTGATCCTCCTAACTCTGCCTCCCTAGTGCTGGGATTAAAGGCATGCATCACCACACCCGGCCATTTTTTTTGCAATATTTGAAAGAAATGGGAATATTACATTTTTACACATTGGTACATTGCTATCTAAGCATGCCCTAGGGCAATTTATAAAAAGAATTCCTGTGACATCTTATACTGATCCCATATTTCAGTGTTTCAGTCAGTACTAAGATATGAATGTAAAGTAAAATGATATAAGAGATTATGCTGGGCTGGAGAGATGGCTTAGTGGTTAAGTGCTTGCCTGTGAAGCCTAAAGACCCCAGTTCGAGGCTTGATTCCCCAGTACCCACGTAAGCCAGATGTACATGGTGGTGCATGCGTCTGGAGTTTGTCTGCAGTGGCTAGAGGCCCTGGTGCACCCATTCTCTCCCTCTCCCTCTCTCTCTCTCTCTCTCTCTTCCTTTCTCTGTCTCTAATCAATAAATATAAAAACTTAAAAAAAAGAGATTGTGCTAGGGTTAGTTTCTCAAAGAGTCTTACTAACTAAAAATGGTTAGCACATTACTATGAAAAAATTATCAAGGGGGTTTAAGAAAACTCATTATTTATGATTCTATGGCTTATTTTTAGTTTTAGTTTTGTTTTTTAAATATGGTCATTTATTACTTGTAAGAGTGAAAGAGAGAAACACCAGAGCCTCTTTCCACTGTAAATGAGCTCCTTTCGGTGGGTACTTGGGAAATTGACCCCAGGCTGGCAGGCTTTGCAAACAAGCACCTTTAACAACTGAGCCATCGCCCCAAACCCTTAGGTTTCATTTCTACTGATCAACTCCAACTCTCAGACTCAGACAGGTGTTCTCCCAGTTGGGCTAAGAGACAAACCTAAGTCCCTGATCCACAGGGTATTCTGGTACTCTGATGTCTCCTCCTGCTCTGCTTTGGATGGCTCAGGTGGCATGTGAGGCCATACTTGTGAGTCTCTCACAGAAGCCTGTTCTGTGAGTGATCCCCTGCACCCATCCCTCTAGTTCTCATGAGAAGACGTGCCTTAAACTCCACTGGCCTGGCTTCAACAATAACTAGATTTAAAAAATGAATAAACAAGCAATGAGATGAATTAAAGAATTAATTTGTCTGGGACTGGAGAGATGGCTTAATGGTTTAGGCACTTGCCTACAAAGCCAAAGGAACCAGGTTCAATTCCCCAGAACCCATATAAGCAGCATTCACAAGGTGGCACATGCGTCTTCAGTTTGTTTGCAGCAGCTGAAGGTCCTGGAGTGCCCATTCTCTCTGTCTCTCTCTATCTCCCTCTTTCTCTCTCTCTCTCTCTCTCAAATAAATAAAATTAAAAGGTTTTTTTAAAAGAATTAATTTATCTGATATTAGAAAGGCATTGCTCGCTTACTATGGGATTTGATGGGACAAAAGTATTATCTCATTTTAGGTGATAGAAGAAAGAATGAAGTCAGAGAAGGACAAAGGGAAAGGAAAGTCTCCCAAGGAGAAGAAGGCCCCAAATGCCAAGCCTGCTAAAGGAAAAGGAAAAGACCAGCCTGAGGCTGCCGTAACAGTGAAAAAGACCACCCAGCTGAAGCGGAGGGGAGAGGAGGATGACACCAAAACTTACATTGGTCAGTGGGCACAGATTGTATGGTTCACCCCTTGCTTTACAAGCTGTGAATAACTTAAGCACTCAGTTCAATAATTAAGCTTCCTTTTCCCTACTTTTTCATTCTTCACAAAACCTAAGATCATTTTCTCTCCATAACACTCTCATAGACAGATAATCCTATTTGCAATTCATTTACAGTTTTAACCAGTATTTACTTAGCATGTATCTTGCTAGGCACTGTACATTGAGAGGATAAAGAATGAAATAGCCACTGGTTGTGCCACTAAAAAAAGAGCTTACTATCTTGATGGAGACATAATGGAACAGTCAAATGTGATTGTAAGGCAAAGTAATTAGTGATAATTGTCACAAGAGAAATACAATGATAATAAAATCAGGCCACTTAATATATAACCCACACAGCCCACAGCTCCCTGACCTGAACATACCCCACTATCATTTTGCCTCAAATAGAGCAGCTAGAATTTTCATCCATTTTAGATAACTTAGGTAACTAACATAAAAATGAGTCATCCTAGGCAGCTATCAGTAATTCAGTCTGTTTTCCCTTGAGCCCAGATAGAGCTCCCTGCTATTATCTGAATTGTATTCATTTATTTATTAGTTTATTATTTTTAACCCATGGGCTTAATCTTTCAGCAGAGTCGATGCTGCACTGTACTTACATGAGAATGGTGGCATTCACACAGTGTGTCAGTTGATTTCTCTCATGACTCTCTGCTCTGAATACACAAACTATGAATTTATGCATGTCCCTGGCAATGCCAACAAGGATATTTTTAGTGATAGAAGAGCAATTACTTAACAGTTAAAATCTAATCATCTGAGGCTAGAGAGATTGCTTAGTGGTTAAGGTGCTTGCCTGCAAAGCCAAAGGGCCCAGGCTCAATTCCTCAGGACCCACGTAAGTCAGATGCATAAGGTGGCCCATGCATCTGGAATTCGTTTGCAATGGCTGTAGAACATGGCGTGCCCATTCTCCCTCTCTCTGTTCCTCTGTTTCTCTCTGCCTCTCTCTCTTTCAAATAAATAAAAATAAAGTGAAATAAAAAATTATTAAAAAAAAATCTAATCTTCTATTGTCCTGTTGCAAGTTGACCTTAATGTACTGTGCTGTGTGATAAGATGCTCTCATGCACCAAGTTCTATCTGTACTAAAGCACAGCCAAGATTCTCACCCCCAGAACGTCACACCCTAAGATAAGCTCACAAATATTTATAAAATTGTATAACCAGGAAAAACAGAGGAGAGAAAATGTATAATATGGGTTTTACATTTTAACACAATAAACACATCATTGGTATGTACCCTGTGCTCAGGATTCACACCACTAACATGAGTGCATTCAGTGCTTTGCTAAGGAGCACATCCATATTCAGTATTTCCTCCTCCTGTAAACACCTCTACTCACAAAGTACCACAAAGCTGTAGCCATTGTAATTCAGAAGTAAAGCCAGATGTGACTTAAGTGATTCAACCCAAAAACTAAAGCTGAATTCTAACAAAAAAAAAGCTATAACCATTTTCCATGGCCATAAGCCCTGTATATGTTTGTCCTCCTGCTATGCCTATGTCTTATTTGCAAAAGTTATTTAATATTTTTTTTAAATGACCACAGCCTTCTTACTGGAAGACTATTAATGAAAAACAGTCAACAGGCCTGCATTCCAACCAACGGGATGGTTTTTGGCAAGCCAGAAGAATTAGAAATGCATGCATAATGTGGGTAGGCATTAAACAGCTTGAGTACAATCTATTCCCTCTTACAGCCATGGCTGACCTTCTTTATGGTATTTCAACAGATGATGAGCCAGATGATGGTACCCAACACTACATTATTGTTGTGGGCTTCAACAATCCTCAGCTATTAGCCATTATAACTGAGCTTGGCATTCCCATAACCAGCGTGATTAAAATATCTTCAGAGAATTATGAACCTCTGCAGACACACCTGGCAGCAGTTAGACAGCAGCAGGAAGCTTTCCTGCAGCCAGAAGGTATGCAGTCGGCTACAGACTTACTGAGCCTGTCAATATTACCCACTATCCTTCAAGTGTAAATGCAATCTGCTGTCTAAAACATGACCATATAATATATACATTATTCAATGCTTTCAAGAATTTGATTTGCTATTTATTCTGCTTGTATCAGCCAAGAGTCATAAATTTTGCAAATGAAAATCACGCTTTGTGTTTTTATCCCTGTGAGCCACAGAAAACATATACTGTAGGTCAGAGGACTTGCTTATACAACTACATTTCTCAGGAATTTTTCATGTATAACTTTACCTCGAGTGCTAGCTGGAGAGTTGCTTCAAAAGTCATAGTAACCAGATGGCTCATGCAATCACACCCTTGGATTCTTACCTTATGTGAGTTACTCTTATTGTGATAAGCCAGAGGGACGTTCCCATCTTCCTGCCTTAGATTAGAAAGTTAAAGGATGAAGTCCCAGGCACACTACAAATCAGTCATTTTTGAGCCTTGGGGTCTTCATCTCAGGGAATTGTGCTAAATTACCCATGTAGGAAAGAAACAGAAAGCTACTGTACACTTGTACACTCAGTAATAGAACTGAGATTCAGTGTGAGTCTGTGATTCCAGTAGCCAAGCTTTTTCTGCTGTATGTGTTGCTTTTATTGTTATGGATATTTGCATAGAGATTTATAACCTACACAGTGATATCCCAATTTCCACAACACTGCATTTTTTAATTGTTCCTCAAAGTTAGAAATCACAACTCTGGTAATAATGACAGCTATCTTTTATTGCATCCATCTTGAGTTAAGCTGTTTTAAACATGGCCAGAACTTAACTACAGCATAAATCACTGATCCAGTCAGGTTTCAGGTCTATCATGAGGGAATCAACTACATTCCAAGTAGTCATGCAGCAAATATAAGTATGGCCAAAGACTGGTTCTATATAGACAGGGTCCTGAACATCTTTAGTTCCCAAACATGTGAACTTATTATAATCTTTCTGGGCCTTGACTATGAAGTGAAGGGATAAAATAAACTGTATTTAATATCACTCTCTTCTGATTACATAATTGCATCTTCCCACTTCAAGAACTTCTCAAAAAGTTATGTTTTTAATACTGTATGGACATCTTGACTTGTATATGACTCTCTATGTCAAGTTAAAATAGGAAGAAATTAAACACTCCCATATTAGAGTAAAACTTTTATTCTTACTAGATATAGATGCTGAAAAAGTGAAGAGAGAACATGCCGTAAAGGAGCTTGCAGTTTTCTGGAAGTACTTGGAACCAATCCTGAACAATGAGAAACCTGAAACAAATCTCTTTGATGTAGCTCGACTTCAATGCATAGTCAAAGCAGTGGACTTCCCTTCTGACTGGTCAGACCATGAGATGATGGTCAGTATATATCTTGATGAAAGTACATAGCTTTGATGTGACACTGTCACATTCACCACCCATCCATTCCTCAGATACTTAATGGGCACTGATTACAACAATGATTTTTGATGGGCTCTTGGAGGTAATGATGATATCAAATGTTTAGCAATGGTTATTTTCTCATTCTGTAGTTTTCAATATATGCATTAATGATGAGTCATAGCAGACAGTGATAAATAATAATGTCTTCTTTTATTTACTGACACATAGTTTTGTTTAATACTTCAATAATAAATTGGGTAATAATTAGAATAATAATATATAATGATGAATATAGTAAATTTTATAGTCTCTTTTAATTTTTTAATTTTTAATTTTCAAACATTGTTTTTCTAAGCTCTTCCCTTCTTTCCAAAAACCATATCTGTAAGATATTTGGTCAGCAAGCCCTATCTTTTTAAAATATTTATTTATTTATTTATTTATTTAAGAAAGACAGAACGAACCAGAGAAAGAGAATCAGAGAGAGAGAATGGGCATGCCAGAGCCTGCTCCCACTGCAAACAAACTCCAGATACATGAGCCACTTTGTGTATCTGGCTTAATGTGGGTACTGAGGAATCAAACCTGGGTCATCAGGCTTTTCAATCAAGTGCCTTTAGTCATTGAGCCATCTCTCCAGCCTGAGCAAACTCTATCTTAATAGGATGATTAACCCTGACCTAAAATCTAAAAGACTTTTCCCAAGAGTATTTCCCGGCCCTAATATTGAGGGAGTAGAGCCAAAACCAAAACTGTAAGACTGAGAAGCAATGATCAAGTTGCCATGTGTTCAGATACAAAGGAAGGGAAAGGAATGAAAAAGAGGAGAAAAGAAAGAGGAGGAGAGAAGAGGAAAGATAAGAGGAAAGAAGGGAGAAGAGAAATGGAGACAGGCAAAAGGAAAGAAATGCCTCTGAGCCAAAGGGAAGTCACCCATGACCATGAGCAATAGCACACTGATTCTGAGATTCTTGATCCCATTACCTTGAGATGGGTTGGCACTTAGTGCAAGAATGAAAACACGTAGGAAAGAGGCTTTAGTAGGCAGGACCTGAACAAGTCACATTGGATAACTTGAATGCATATCTCAACATAAGGTATTAGATGTCATTATGTAGAAACAGCAGACTGAGTCACTTAAACTTAATAAACTTAATAGAAATAAACACCAGCCTCATGCTGCATTTGGCCATGAAAATGGATGCTGCAGAGTTGGAGGCAGAGCCAGTGTTGGCAGCATAGGGTGCTCCTCTGCCTTTGTCTCTCCCACCCCTACCTGTACATATGTCTGCCTTCCTTTTTCATCCTCACACTCCTGCTTCCTGAATCTAATCTCAGAGAATTATCCTTAATAATGCATTCTTAATAATTAAGGATATTATAATCTGTCCTCACTGTTGCATGTATTTCCAGTAATATTGTACTATGAATATTCCATTTTATTTTATTGGAATCCAAATTAGACTCAATAAACATGAGATTTAATATTTTGAATAGACACTTTTTCCCTAGGATTCTAAAACCCTACATCAAAGCCAACTTTCTACTATTTTTTAGTATACCTGCTATTCCCCCATGCACATATCTATGGCTAATAGAACCATATATATCCACCCATATATTTGCAATGTGAAGAAATACTTTTCTTGTTACTTGGGCCAAGATCTGGCTGCATACTCTGTCAGGAATGTGCATGTATTTTTCTCCATAGGACATAAGAGATCCAAACCATTTAATTCCTGAAGCATAATTCGGGAGACTGCTAATGCAGCCTAAAACCAAATGCCTTTTGTTCCTGGGTTGAGTGAGGGTTTTCTTCTGTGGATCTTCTTGACTCTCAGGCCTAAGCTAGTATAAGCTGAAAGGTCCGCAGCCCTAGATAAAGGACATGCAATTGAATCATCAGAACATAGAAGTGAAGACCGTAGCTATTCCCACAACCTCAGAAAACAACACCCTGCTTCCTGTTTATGCCCACAGCTTCCTGTTCATTAGACAATGTGGATCATTCCTCTTTAAACAAAGTGATAGTGGCTGTATTTTATATTTTAAAAATTTAAAATATGAACATTCAATGACAATTAAACTTCAAAAAATATTTTATGTTTAATGATGTTACCTGCTTAGGTGAAATACTAGTGGTGCTAGAACATATCTGATTTTAGGATTAATGCTCAGTGAATCCAATTGAGCTTTATAGAGAGCCTGAATGGGCTATGTTGTCCATTGGCTGGTCCCTTTGATCTGTCAATTTCCAAGTAAATGTTGAGCATCCTCTTCATGCTAGGGCTTTGGTTGGTATCAAACAAGATCTGGTCTATGAGTGGAGGACCTGTTATTTAAAAATATTTTTTTAATATTTTATTTTTATTTATTTTATTTATTTGACAAAGAGAGAACGAGAGAATGGGTGCATCAGGCCCTCCAGCCACTGCAAACCAACTCCAGATGCTTGTGCCCCCTTGTACATCTGGCTAACGTGGGTCCAGGGGAATCAAACCTGGGTCCTTTGGCTTTGCAGGCAAATGCCTTAACTGCTAAGTCATCCCTCCAGCCCATGAAGGACCCATTATTAAGGATAATGAGGGAAGGCTGCCTTGAACATGAATCAGTGGGATAGTTGAATTCCAGGAGAAAAGACCATTGGATTGAATATTGAAGGCCAAAACTCATTTTAAAGTTAGGGTCACTTAATAAACATAAAAGTGATAAAATGCTTCAAATAGAAGCAGACCAAATCCATGGTGTTGCACTCTCAGCTCTTCCTTGTGAGTTGACAGTAGCCTCAAGTCTAGTATAGGAGCCAGCAAGGAGTCCTTCCTACTCCCTGGAAGGAAGAAAGCATTAGTAAGTACTGGCTGCAAATCAGCAAGCTGCACTTCTCCTGATCTAAGGTAATGAAAGCTGTACATCACATAACTGCCCAGAAAGACATGCAAACTGCTCCTGTAAGACATCTGCAACATCTCAAGTTAACCTTGGTTGCTGAAAGAATTTGCTAATCTTTAGTATATCATTTACTGATGAATTTTAAAATGAATAAAATAGATATGCTACAGTATCATTGAATAGAAGCTTTACTATATATCCTAGAAATACAAACAAAAATATATTCCTATGCCAGAATGTAGGCAAAGAATGGTAAATTGAAGTTTAAAAACCCTTAGTTCTGATGTTAACATATAAAGCAAACAGACAGGTGTGCTGTTATGGGCAGCACTGAGCATTTCACTGGACTTCTGCCAGCTTTTGAGTAATTGGCCCCACAAAAAGGTATCTCATTGTACCTGATCTCTTCAATTCAAGATGCAAGACAGGCCTATTTAATCTTCTTCCCTCCAAGCAGACAGGTGCAACCATCACAATATTCTCCTCCTGGAAATGCAAGCTCAAGTAATAAAAATATCAGATCTGTAATGTGCTTGCCAACACAGAAAACCATAGAAGCAAGAGTACACTTGGATTCCTTAGAGTTTCTCCCCAGTAGTAGCAGAGATGAAAGTCAGCCCAGTGAAAGAAAAGAAAGTAGGCAAATGAAAGGAAGAAACAGTAATTGTGCATATACTGCCAAGTACTTAAATGATACACAAAGCTGGGGCAAAACATTCTGTGTGCTCCCTGCACAGCAAAGTAAGAAACCATCTGATGTTTGTCTTTGACTAAGGGTATCAGAATTATCAAACATAATTTTTAAGAATTTACAAGGGAGCTGGGTGTGGTGGCGCACGCCTTTAATCCCAGTACTCGGGAGGTTGAGGTAGGAGGATCACTGTGAGTTCGAGGCCACTCTGGGACTACAGAGTGAATTCCAGGCCAACCTGAGCTATAATGATACCCTACTTCAAAAAATTAAATTTTTTTAAAATTAAAAAATTAAAAATAAAAATAAATTAAAACAACAGAAAATTTCTTTAAAAAAAAAAAAAAGAATTGACAAGGGCTGGAAAGATTGCTCAGTGGGTGAAGGTGCTTGTTTGCAAAGCCTGCAGGCCTAGAGTTCAATTCCATAACCACCCATGTTAGCTAGCGGTACAAGTATCTGATGTTTGTTTGAAGCAGGGAAAGGACTTAGAGATCCTCCAATACACACACACACCCATACACACACACACACACACACACACACACACGTTCAAAAAAAGAGAGGAGGGAGGGAGGAAGGGAAGGAGGAAAGAAAGAAGAAAGGAAGGGAGGGAAACAGAGAAAGAAAAAAGGATTTTTTTAAAAGAATTAAAATTTAAAGAAAATAATCCACACTGCAGAAATTAAGGAAGAGGTTGTTTTTTACTTAGTTAAAGCATTGAATTAGCCTTGTCCAACACTAGGCAGCTATGAGCCTCTGCATTATGGTGAATAGAACAAACATGATATAAAGACTTGGTCACCAAAGCTGGAGTCCAATCATTTGAGGAGTCAGGGAATTGCTTTCCTGTGAAAAGTTAACGGGCTTATCTAGGAACAGAAGTCTGATAGTATGAAGCCAATAACTAGTTGTCTTTCATTATCTTACTTGTAGCTGGAATTGGGCACCAATATCTTTGAAAATGTTGCATGCCTAATGTATGATAGCCTGGACTGGCAACGGCAGCACCAGCATTACCTGGAAAGCATGCAGCTCATCAATGTCCCCCAAGTGCTTAATGAGAAAACTGTCATAGAAACCATACCAATCCCAGAGGTAGGTATGAGCCAAGTGCTTTCATAGTCTAAAGGATTAAGTGAATGACTTGATGTTCACATTTATAAAGCATGTGAGGAGAAGGTTACATAAATACTTGCACCAGGGCTGGAGAGATGGCTTAGGGGTTAAGGCACCTGCCTCCTAAACCTAAGAACGCAGGTTCCAATCTCCAGTGGTTCCAATCTCCAGGTCCCACATTTAGCCAGATGCAAAGTGACGCAAGGGCGCAATGCCATACTTGACCACAAGGAGGCACACTCATCTGGATTTTGTTATCAGCAGCTGAGACACTGCTGGCGCGCCCATCTCTGTCTTCCTCTCTCTCTCTCTCTCTCTCTCTCTCTCTCTCTCTCTCTCTCTCCCTACTTCTATCTCTATCTCTGTGTCTCTCTCCAAAAATAAATAAATAAATAAAAAATATTTGCACCAAAGTAAAACTACTGCTGTATTGAGGCAGGAGGGTGGGTACCAAGAAAGATCCCTAGGCAGGCCTTACAGGGTTAGTGGTGAGATCATGAGCTGCCTCATCAGTCTAACAGTGCAAAGTAAGAATAAATCCACCAGGGCCTGGTGCAATACCTAGCATGTAGAACAAGAGGGTATTGATAAAATAATCCCAGTGGTTTTTGGCACTGACTAGGTGCTAGCACTGTACAGATGGTGGCAATACAGCAATGGAGACTCATTCTCTGTCTTCTTTGCTAAACCTTGAGGAAGAGGGCCACCACATCAAGGGCAGCTTCAAAACAGGACAATGAATCCTGTGAGAGCAGGCAGCTCAGACTGCAGTAGAAGCAATTTTTAAAAAAAGGCACCTCACCTGATTGGTAGAGACAAGGGAATCAGGAAAATATTACCAGGGTTAGATGTGATAAAGGCTGAGCATGAATCACACAGTGGAAAATCTAATGGGGAAAGACACAAGATAATAGTCTGAAGAGAAAAGAACAGAAACCAAGAATTATGGCACAAGCCATGACAAGGGAAGATCATTGTCCCCAGGCTGCCTGGGAAAAGTGGAGACCAACAATAAGAGCTGCAGTTGAAGAGGTGGGAGACAGATCAAGAATGTTCTTTGGGGAAAAAGTGGAAACTGGTGTGGTGGTGCATGCTTTTAGACCCAGCACTTGGGAGGCAGAAGAAGGAGGATCACTGTGAGTTCAAGGCCAGACTGAGTCTAATTCTAGGTCAGCCTGGGCTAGAGCAAGACTCTGCCTCTAAAAATAAAAAATAAAAGGAAAAGTGGAAATAGGAAAGGAAATTACTGCCCAACCTCCATTTTCAATGCTTTGTACTTTCAAGCTTGATAGGACAAGTGTGTTTTGTGATAGAGTGAATTTATTGAATGTTAAAAATGCTTTGACCTAGCCAGGATAGTTATCTGTGCCTTGAGGCTATCAATCATAGAATAGATCCATCTAAAGTATGGTGTACTTCATTTTGTTGTGATACCAAACATTCTTTATAGAAAAAGAGGTGAAAACCTTGCTTCAATAGTCAAGAACATTTGCTGAGAGGAGAGCCAGGTCAAGCACATGTTGGGGGTTCTCTGTGGCCAGCTTGCAGGGAACTAAGGTTAGCACAGCCTGTGAGCTCTTTATCTCATGTGCTGTTGTTTCCTCAGTGCATGCCTGTGCTGCTGGAGGCTGAGTCCTCAGAACCTAAGGTGTCTAGTGATTCATTACACGGTGGTGTTGCTGCTAATGCGTATCCCATGCATCTGATGAAAGATTTGGGAATGGGTGAATAACATGTCCAGGCAGATAAACTCAGCCCAGGGGATAAACACTGACTTTGGGCACAGCTACCTAGGAATATGGGTCTCAGAACAAACATACAGCCTTAACTTAGATTTTCATTGCATTGGAATTGTCACTGCCTTAATGTTCAAAGATATTTAAGGCCTCCTAGAAAAGGAGCGATGCATGTTTTCTGTGGCTTTGTGTAAATATGCATGCAGTGATCTGTGGCTTTAGATTTGTTTTCAGGGCCATGCTATAGTGATTTACAGGGGAAAAAATGGAGCATGTAATTCTTCCTCATGTACAGGAACTGTTCCCACAGTACCTTAGTCACCTAAAATGTCCTAACATTATTTGTGAAAACTGAAATTCGGTGATTAAAAAGAAGCTAGAACTCAAAAAAAAAAAAAAAAAAAGTCATGAAAGTAAAATGGGGACTAGTTGGAAAGGAAGGGGATCAGCAGGAAAGAGATGAATGTGACAGAAATACATTATGTATGTGCATGAAAATGTCACAATGAAACTAATTATCATGTATAAACAATAGATGCTACTTTAAATGTCCTTTGGTGCTGATTAACATGTTTGTTGAATTTTGTCCTGAATACATTGGAAAACCACTGAACTTGAGAATGGTATGACTCAGGGTCATCCAGGGAGGAAAACCTTTTTGTCTCCCATTAAACCATCATCCCATCACCTCCCTACAGTTGCTTAGTGGTATGTGTTGAGAAGAACTGAACAGAATTCTCACCCATTAACTTCTTTTCTTCCTTATGCAGACATTTTTTTATCCTAATTTGAACAGATGATTTTTTAAATATTGTATTTATTTATTTGAGAGAGAGAGATTACTAGAGACAGAGAAAGACACAGGAGAGTGAGTATGACTGTACCAGGGACTTCTACTACAACAAACATTAGACAAATGCCCCACTTTGTGTGTCTGGCTTTTTGTGCATACTACATGGAATCAAATTCAGGCTGTCAGGATTTGGAATCAATTGCCTTTAACCACTGAGCCTTCCCTACAGTCCCTGAACAGATGATTTTTGTGGTACAAAAATCCAGTCTTGGAATCCTGTTAGAATTAATCATATCAGCACTTGGTATAAGCATCTCTCAGCTGGATATCTCATTGTTTCTTTTTCATTTTTTTTTCTTTTAGCCTCCACAGCCTGTTGCTTCAGTCCCTGGAAAGAAGAAAGCACAATATGAAGAACCACAGGCTCCACCACCAGGCATGTATGCCATGTGCTGCTGGAGAATCCAGGGCATGATCTGGCACTGTGAGGAATTATCCTCCATATTGCTCTCTGCTGTTATGAGGATAATCCTGTCCTCCATATTGCACCCTTCACCTCAGTTCCTACCTTTATTAATGCATGGTCATATTTCAAGTTTATGTAATAAATTTTGATGGAAGAAATGGAGACCATGGTTTTATTGGGCCATGACATTTTTTGTATTTTATAGTGGCTTTTATCATCACAACTGAAGTAGACATGCGTTATTACAATGACTTGCTGAATCCCATTCCAGAGGAATTCATTTCTGTACCCCTGGTACTTCACTGTATGCTGGAGCAGGTGGGTAGATGCCAATGCCTTTCCCTGATGCTACCCTGTGTAAGTGTCTTCATCTTTTATGTTCCTCTGTATAATGTTTGATGCAGTGATTTGTGAGGGCTAAGGAGTAACTGCCTTACGGTATACCTGGTGCTGAGAGGGAAACATGATATACTCAAAGACACAATGAAATGGAGGAGAGTGAAAAAAAGGCTAGGCACAAGCCAGGTCCATGGGGAAATTCAGTGTTCCCAGACCCACCACACCAACATAGCACCTGTTATGTCCTGTTCTTATGTCTGGTAATATTGAGTTGTACCCTTCTCTGAACACAGACCCTGATGGTGTACATATTATATTGGCCTCTTCAAAGAAATAACATTTTGTTTCATTGATAACTCCTTTTTATTTTTATTTTGTTAATTTCTCCATTTGCCTTTATTGTTTTCTTCTTTAGGTTTGTTTTTTATTCTCTTAACTAAAAAATTACTTCATTTATTTTGGAGGAAGGTTTACATCTCCTTTTAACTCTTTCATCAGCTGCATCTTGATGCTTTCAATGCATTCAATGTTAAATATCTTTTTGTGTGTAATGTGGTATGTATGCCCATGTGATATCCCTTCAGTGCTCCTTTGCCCATTCTTACTTGAGCCAGGTTCTCTTATTATTGATTCCAAAGCTTCTCATATATTTCACAAGCCCCTGTAATTAGCCAGTCTCTGATCCCCACAGGACGTGATTACAGATGTGCATTCCCATGTCCAGCTTTTTATGTGGGTGCTGGGGATAAATTTGAGTTATCTCTCAGGCCTCTTCAGACCTTCATGATTGCACAGTAAGTGCTCCTAACTGCTAACCTGCTATCTGACCCATTATAAATATTTTCTATACCTAATTTTTCCATGACTTATTTTAATTTCTACCATTTCTTGCTGAGTTCTAATTTTATTACATTTTAGCCAGTAAACATTGTCTACAAGTTAGCAAATTAGAATTCCCTTACCTGATGTATGTAGGTAATTTTCATGCATGTTTTATGTATATTTTGAAAAAATGCTTTTTTCATGATGCGTGCATGCCCCAAGGTACTATTCTAAATAATTTCTTTTTTAATATATTTGTTAATTTATTTTAATTTTACATTCATGTTGGTGCCATCAATAGCCTACTCCCTGCCCTTGCCCCTATGAAGGGACCCTCCTCATTGGGGAATGTAGGTCGTGCATTATGGGGGTAGCCAACAGTTATGGGGAAGAGGCAATGTCTCTGTGCATAATGGCCCAATTTGTGGCTCTAACACTCTTTCCACCTCCTCTTCTGTGAATTTCCCTGAGCCACGTTGGGTTCATTTTAGTTCTACTTCAGTGATGAGGTCTTGGGAGCCTCTGTGTCTCTGGATATCTGGCTTAGTAAGAGTTGAGTGTTCTCTGTGTTCAGCCTTGTTCAGGTGTCAGGTTCACTAAGAAAGCTGCACTCTTGCCATTTCCCCCATTACTCTATGGTTTCAGCTGGGGCCTTGGTGAGGTGCAATAGGCAGATCCTCCCTTCAGGCTCGGTGTCCATCTGAAAAAAAGAAGCAATTTCTCCAATGTAGAGAGAAGACAGCACCAGATAGATGGGATGGCCATTGTTATTTTAGACAGAATTTTATATGCGAAGGCCCTCTTATAGCCCACAATTGGTGGGAGCTTGATATTGGAGAATGGGCTCATTTTTTGGACATGGTTTTAACTTGTTTCCCAGCTCCATCTATGGATTCCATTCCACTGAGTGGATCTGTTAGCCAAATCAAGAGCAGTTGATTACACACCATGGCTGCGTGCCACTATTGCACTTGTTTGAGCATCATGTCAAGTTGTTTACTTCTGAGTATCTTAGACTGCAAGTTGTTTGGACAGATGTCAGTCATTTTCACCATTCGCTTGTTTAGCACCCTCTGGCACTAGACAAGCAAACTGTGGACTGGCCCTCTTCCAGATTCCAACCAGGTCACTCCATGTTTCATCCCAACAGCATATGGTGTCTTCAGCAGTAAGGTCTTACCATTAACCTTTGGGGGGTCTTCAAGAACTCTGACAGAAATCTGTCTTTTTTGGGGAAGCCTTGTAGGTCTCTGATCAGCAGCTCATTGTGAAAGTTAATGGAATGCTGGTACTGGGAGTTACAAGTCAGAACCAAGGAAGATGAAGGAAGAAAAAGATAGGTAATATAAAAGAGAAAGAGAGCATAGAGAGGAGAGGGAGAGAAAGAGAGAGAGAGAGACAGACAGGAAAAGATTAAGGTTAGTATTCATGATGTCCTCTCCAGGGCCCTGTGGTGCAGGTGTTCCCTCTACGGGCTTGCTGAAGGATCAATGTTTTAGCCTATTGTTCAGAATATAGGATTTTATGGTACCATTTCCATTTGGGTCCCTATTTGTTTTCCCCGACCCTTACCCTCCGTCCCACCCTTACACCCCCCACACACACACTTACCCTCCCTTCCTGTCCCACCCTCCCTATTGTCTGGTCCTCAAGGTACTTATTGGTATGACAGCATCTTGGGCAGATTCAGGTTAGGAGCCACAGATGAGTGATACCATGCAATGATTGTCTTTCTGTGATTGGGTGAGCTCACTGAGAATGATCTGTTCCAAGTTTGACTATTTTTCTTCAAATTGCATTGTGTCATTTTTTTCTTACTGCTATATAGAATTCCATTGTGTAGATATACCATATCTTTAGTTATTCATTCATCTAACAATGGACATCTGGATTGAATCCAGCTCTTAGCTATTATGAACTGAGCAGCCATAAATATGGTTGAGAAAATCTCTCTGAACTGATGCCTGGGGCTTTTAGGGTAAGTGCCCAGTAAGGGAATAACTGGGTCTGTCAGTACCTCTATAGTCATCCTTTTTAGGAGTCTCCATATTGCTTTCCATAGTGGTTGTACCAGTTTACATTCCCACCAGCAGTGAATGAGGGTTCCTATTTCTCCACAACCTCTCTCCAACATTTGTTGTCATTAGATTGTTTAATGTTTGCTATCCTTACTGGGGTAAGGTGGAATCTCATAATTGTTTTAATTTGAATTTCCCTGATGATTAGGAATGTTGAACATTTTCTTAAGTGTGTGTTTGCCATTTGTATTTCTTCCTCTGAGAACTCCCAGTGCAGTTCTCTGCCCCATTTTGTGAGTGGGTTGTTTGACTTTTTATTGTTTAGATTTTTGAGTTCTTTGTAAGTTCTAGAAATGAGGCTTCTGTCAGTTGTATAACTGGCAAAATTTTCTCCCATTCTGTGGGTAATCTGTTGGCTTTGGTTATTATATATTTGTCTGTGAAAACACTTTTCAGCTTCATGAGATCCCAATGGTTGAGTGATTATTTAATTTCCTGAGCTGCTGGGGTTTTGTTCAGGAAATCTTTTCCCACTCCTATATCATTGAAGGTTCCTCCTTGTGGTAGTTTGAATATATGGCCCCCAATATATTCAATGTTTTATTAGTTTATAGTTTGCATCTGCAGTCACCTTGCTAGAGGCAATGTCATTGGGGGCGGATATTAAGGTATGATGATGGGTTTGAGATTCCATTGTAAAGATATGCAAAGTGTGCCCAGTAGGAGTTCCTGAAGTGTGCTGTGGCTTTTGGGGCTGTAGTTTTGCTCTGTGTGCTGTGTGGCTGGGGGCTTTGCTCTCTTGCCTGGTCCTGTGAAGATAGGCCAGCTTCTTCTGCCATTATGGAACTTCCCCTGGATCTGTAAGCTTCAATAAATATCCCTTCCTCCATAACTGTGCCTGGTCTGGAAGTTCATCTCAGCGAACCTGAAGCTGTCTGCTACACTCCTATTTTTATTCCAGTAGTAGCAGAGTTTCCAGTTTTATATTGAGGTCTTTGATCCATTTGCACTTGATTTTTATGCATGGCGAGATGTGTGGATTGAGTTTCATTTTCCTATATGTGGTTATCCAGTTTGCCCAGCACCATTTGTTGAAGATGCTGTCTTTTTTCCAGTCTACATTGATAGGGCCTTTGTCAAATATCAAGTAGCTGTAGTAACTTGACCCAAAGTCCAGGTCCTCTATTCTGTTCCATTCGTCTATATTTCTGTTTTTATGCCAGTACCATGTTGTTTTTATTACAATGGCTTTGTATATAACTTTAGATTAGGTATGGTGATGCCTCCAGAGGAGTTTCTTTTGCTGAGGATATGCTTGGATATCTGAGGCCTTCCGCCATTCCATATGAATTTTGAGATCATTTTTTCTATCTCTGTGAAGAAAGAAGTTGGGGCTTTTATTGGTTTTGCGTTAAATCTATATAATGCATTTGGTAAGATTGCCATTTTCACAATGTTAATTCTGCCTATCCAGGAGCATGAGAGGTCTTTCCATTTTTGCAGGTCCTCCTCAATTTCTTTCTTGAGTGTTTTTATGTTTAGATTGTATAGGTCTTTCACTTCCTTGGTTAATGTTATTCCAAGGTATTTTGGTTTGTTGTTGTTGTTGTTGCTATTGAAAATGGAACAATGTTGCTTATTTCTTTTTCTGTATCTTTGACTTTTGCATACAGAAAGGCTACTGATTTTTATGCATTGATCTTGTATCCTGCTACTTTGCTGAAGGCATTGATATCTTTTGAGAGTTTTGAGATGGAGGTTCTAAGGTCACTTGTGTATAGAAGCATGTCATCTGCAAATAGAGCTAACTTAACTTCTTCCTTTCCAATTTGTATCCCTTTGATTTCTTTCTCCTGTCTTCTTGCTTGAGCTAATACTTCTAGTACTATGTTGAAGAGCGGAGGAGAGTGGACACCCCTGCCTTGTTCCTGATCTCAGTGGGAATGCCTTCAGTCTCTCCCCATTAGTATTACTTGGGTGTTAGACGCTTTATATATAGCCTTTATTATGTTGAGATATAAACCATCCATTCCTATTCTTTCCAATGTTTTGATCATGAAGTGATGTTGTATTTTGTCAAAGGCCTTTTCTGCATCTATCAAAATGATCATGTGGTTTTTGTGCTTAAGCTTATTTATGTGGTATATCACAATGACAGATTTTTGTATGTTGAACCATCCCTGTGTTCCAAGGATGAAGCCTACTTGATCCAGGTGGATAATGCTTTTGATGTACTGTTGAATTCAGTTTGCAAGGATTTTGCTCAAGATCTTTGCATCTATGTTTATCAGGGAAATAGGCCTATATTTTTTTTTTCTTGTGGCATCTCTGCCTGGTTTTGGAATTTGGATGATACTAACTTCATAGAAGGAGTTGGGGATCATTCCCTGTTCTCCAATAGTGTGGCACAGTTTAAGAAAAATTGGTTTCAGTTCTTCCATGAAGGTTTGATAGAATTCAGCTGAGAAGCCATCTGGTCCTCGACTCTTCTTTTTGGGGAGGTGTTTGATTACCTTTTCAATCTCAATGGAGATTAATCTGCTCTGGGTTTAGCTTTGGTATGTGTCCAGGAATTCACCCATTTCCTCCATATTCTCCTGTTTTGTGGAGTAGAGGTTTTTGAAATAAGCCCTGATGATTCTCCCAATTTCACTTATATCTGTTGTGACCTCTCCTTTTTCATTTCTAATTTTTTTTATTTGAAGCATCTCTTTTTTTGCTTGATCAGATTGGCCAGGGGTTTATCAATCTTGTTAATTTTTTCAAAGAACCAGCTCTTTGTTTCACCAATTTTCTTAATTGTCTTCTTAGTTTCCAATTCATTAATTTCTGCTCTGATCTTAATAATTCTTTTCCATCTGGAGCTTTTGGGGTTGGCTTCTTCTTGTTTTTCCAATGCTTTTAGGTGGATGGCTAGGTTATTGATTTGGGATCTCTCTGTCTTTGTTATGAAGGGATTTACTGCTATGATTTTTTTCCCCTAAGGATTGCCTTCCTTGTGTCCCATAAGTTTTGTATGATGTGTTCTCATTGTCGTTCAATTCTAGAAATTTTGCAATTTCATTTTTTATTTCATCCACAACCCATTTATTGTTTAAAAGTGTGTTGTTCAGTTTCCAGGAGCTGGAGGGATTCCTGGTATACCTTTTGTTGTTAATTTCTAGCATTACAGCATCATAGTCTCATATCATGCAGGAAATTATGTCGATTTTCCTAAAAATATGGAGGCAGGCTTTGTGGCCCAATATATGATCTATTTTAGAGAAGGTTCCACGAGCTTCTGAGAAGAATGTGTAATCTGTAGATTTGGGGTAGAATGTTCTGTAGATGTCTGTTAGGTCTAATTGATCTATGGTTATGTTGAGCTCTCTTACTTCCCTATTAATTTTCTGTTTGGATGATCTATCTATTGCTGACAGAGGAGTATTGAAGTCCCCGACTATGATGGTGTTGGTGGTTATTTCTGTTTTGTTGTCAAGTAGTTTTTGTTTTATGAATTGTGGTGCACCTATGTTTGGTGTGTAAAGATTGATGATTGTGATATCCTCTTGTTGGATTGTTCCCTTGATAAGTAAGAAGTGGCCTTCTTTGTCTTTTTTGATTACTTTTGGCTTGAAGTCTATTTTATCTGATATTAGTATAGCGACACCTACTGGTTTCTTATTTCCATTTGCTTAGAATATCATTTTCCATCCTTTCACCCAGAGAAGGTGTCTATCTTTAGTGGTGAGGTGGGTTTCTTGAAGACACAGATTAAGCAGTCTAATTTTCTGATCCATCCTGTCAACTTATGTCTCTTGATGGGTGAATTAAGGTCATTAATGTTAAGCGTAATAACTGTGAGGTTTGATTTAATCCCTGCCATGTTGTGGTGGTTTGGTTTTTTTGGACTTTGAAGTGTTTTTGTTTTTTCTTTTTTTTTCTTTTTTTTTTTTTTTTTTTTAGTGCCTTCTCTGAGTTTGGTTATTGTGATTTGTTTCTTGTAGGTTCTTGAGGATGGTTATTTAATTCTGTGTGGAGGATTCCCTGAAGTACTCTCTGTAGATTTGGCTTTGTGTTCATATAGTTGTATAGCTGGGTTTTATCATGGAAAGTTTTTCTTTCACCATCGATTATGAGGGATATTTTTGCTGGGTAGAGTAGTTTGGGTTGGAAGCCATAAGTTCTTAGACTTTGCAGTGTTACATTCCAGGCCCTTCTGGCTTTGAGTGTTTCCATTGAGAAGTCTGAAGTAATTCTGATGGGCTTACCTTTATATGTAATGTATTGTTTCCCCCTAGCTGCTTTTATGACTTTCTCCTTGTTATCAATATTTAAGGTTTTAATGATAACTGTAATGCCCAGTTCACGGTGCCCCCAGTGACCACCAAGGAAGACCAAACACGTATGCAAACGCAAAGAGCTTTACTCGGGCTTAAGTTCAGTCTCTTGCCTTCACCAACACAGTGGATCCATGCAAGAGCCCGTAGAATCAGAATGGTGGGCTTTTTATTGAGGTTTGAGCAAGGGGGAGGGGAGTATCACCTACGCAACTACATGATTGGCTAATTTGAACATTAACTGTACTTGGGGGTTCTTGATTGGTCTTAGGATTTTGGCGGGCTAGGTCTAGGGGAATTTCAAACTTAATTGGCTCAGCAAGTGGCGGTTACATTTGAACAGGTTGGCGTGCATGGTTACATTCATTTGATTGGTTGACATTTACAAAACTCTGAGACGGTGGATCTTATTGGGCCATCCAGCCCAGGACCGCAAGAATGTTGAGTCATGCTCGCAAAGCAAGTTTATGGTTTTTCCTGGTACTGCTTGTTCTTCCCTTGATTTTGGGAACTTGCCCCTGTGGCCTACAGAGTGACTGATGCCTGTCATGGTGCTACTCTGGCCTGGGTCTTTCATTCCCCCCTCTCCTTGTACCTAAAGGGGAGCCAATCTTGGGTCCTAAAGGCCGTCTGGTTTTTCTAGGGGGCAGTATTGAGCCCTGAGAACTATCAGTTGAACTGTGTTAATGCGGTCTTTGACAAAGCTAACTAGTCTATTAAGTATACAGGGTCCTAGAGCAATTATGATCAAGAAAAGAGCTAGGGGTCCTATTAAAGCAGATATTAAAGTAGTAAGCCAGGGGGAATAGTTGAATAGGGACTCAAACCATCCCTGAGAGGCCTCGTGTTCTCGTTTTCTCCTTGCCAGACCTTCTCAGACCTTTGCCATATTATCTCTAACCACACCTGAATGATCAACATAAAAACAGCATTCTTCACCTAAGGCGGCACAGAGGCCACCTTGTTGGAGGAAGAGTAAGTCTAGGCCTCTCCTATTTTGTAATACCACCTCAGATAGAGAAGTTAGAGACTCTTTCAAGTGAGAGATAGAAGTTTCTATTCTTTCTATGTCTGCATCAATAGCCGTCCGCAAGCTAGAGTAATAATTTTTCTGGGTTACTAAGGCTGCTGTACCAGTACCTACTCCAGCCAATCCAGCTCCTACTATAAGGCTTAGAGTAAGGGCCGTGATGGCCTCTCATTTGTGTCTTTGAGCTAGGGGTTGTTCTGGTTGGGCAAACAATTCATCTTCTGTATGATAGAGGAGTCTGGGCACTAGTCTAACTAACACACAAAAACCTTTAGTGAAATTGAGAACCCCTAAGTGGATGCAGGGAGTTAACCCTGTGGTGCATGCCTACCACATATCAGTGGGAGGAATTAGAAATGTTAGATGGTTAGATTTAGAATTGGGATGGGGCAGTAGAGATGAAGTTGGGATGGTAATATTGCAGAGATGATTCTGGCCATAGGGCACAGTTCCTATACATAGTCCTTGTCCAGTTACAGACGTCAAGGTCAGTTGATCTTGTTTTTGCTGCCATCTACAGGTAGAAGTGTTAGTAGCACTCGTATAATTACCAAGTCCCGCAATCCCCTCATAGTATGGAGGCTGGATGTCATAACAAAGCCAACAAGCAGTAGTCAGGTTAGGGGCTGAAGCATTCAAAAAGTGAAAAGAGCGATCTATGAGGTCAAGCAGGGGATGTACCCCTGTGGGTTGTTCTGAAGGAGGGCTAGGATAGGTAGGTGACAGGGTGTGGGTAGTGGGCTGAGAAGGAGAAATAGGCAGGAGGGAGTGATTAGTGGGCTGGGAAGGGTTAGTGAGGAGGATTGGGGCTCAGGAGGAAGCAGGAATAGTGGTTTAGTCGGGGCCAGAACTTTATTAGGTCCTATAGGTAGTGGGGACCTTAATGGGGTAATTCTCATCTGGAAGGTGAATAATATTCCAGGATCCTGCCCAGATTTATATAGTCTGAGGCCCCATGTTTTTCCAGAGCCCCACCCAATGGGCTCCTTTCCTGATCCCATAAATCTAATAAGGATGGGATTACACCGTTTTTTTTTTTTAGACAATCAGAATGTGTAGCTACATACCCAATCTGAGATCTCCAGGGGGCCCTTTGGAGAGTTATGAAATCATCCTTGTCTTTTTGGGAACTTTCCCAAGTAAAAGTACCAGTGGATTCACATCCCCAGGAAGCACAGTAATAGTCAGAGGCCCAACCACACTGTCTTTTCTGTTCTTTTGTTCTCTCTTTATACCCGGGGCAGACATATATGGACAGGGCCTGTGTCCGCGCCCTGGTAGCCGGATGTTTACATCCAAACTCAGGAAAGGGTACTTGGCTACTAGGCTCCCAAGTTTCTTCAAAAAGATCACATAGGTCGAAAATGAGATCTGGCCACCAGGCCCCAGGTGGTGCAACATGGGAAGTGGAATTAATAATAGTCCCTGTTGCAGCATTAGTTATTATCCAAGTGATATTTACAGGGGAATGAGGGTTAGAGGATATACATACAGTTTATAATAACAAAGTCACTAGGAGCGCTGAAGCTTGAGTTTGAGTGGCAACTTTGGATCTTGACGGACTTGCCATTCTGGTTGATGACTTTCTGTTTCAGCCAGCGGGTCTGCCGAGTGAACGTGTGTGATGAATCCAGGTGGCGATTCCGTCTACCTTGACGGCGGTGGGGGTTGTCAGGATAATGACATAGGGTCCCTTCCAGCGAGGCTCTAGTGTATTATGCTGATGACGGCAAACAAAGACCCAATCCCCTGGCTGGTATCTGTGTGTTCAGGGAGGAGGTCCAGTCTCATATATGGCTTTTAGGTGAGACCACACTTCTTTGTGAGTTCTGATTGAGGATTGGAAAGACTCATGTAAATTTTGATTACTAAATTCATCAATTAATTCCTGTTTTAGGTCAGGCAGAATGTGAGGCGGTCTCCTGAACATAATTTCATAGGGGGTTAACCCTATCATATAAGGGGTGTTTCTTACCCTATAAAGAGTGAAGGGGAGGAGAGATACCCAGTCCAGGCCGGTCTCTATAGTCAATTTAGTAAGAGCCTCTTTTAAAGTTCTATTCATTCGTTCTACCTGCCCTGAGCACTGGGGCCTGTAAGCACAATGTAATTTCCAATTTGCCCCCAGTATTTTAATTACCTCTTGTGTTACCTGAGAAATGAATGCTGGTCCATTGTCTGAACTCAAAAGAACTGGCATTCCATGTGTGGGTAAAATCTCTTCTAGAATTTTCTTTGTCACCACCTGTGCAGTCTCATGTTTAGTAGGAAAAGCCTCTGTTCATCCTGAAAAAGTGTCTAAGGAAACTAGGAGATATTTATAACCACATTTACCTGGCTTTACCTCAGTAAAATCTAGTTCCCCATGTGCTCCTGATTTGGAGCCTCTTAGACGAGTTCCAAGTCCTTTTGAGTGTTGATTGTCCACATTGGTCACCTTACAACTTAAACATTTGTTAGCAATTTCTTCAACCTGGTATCTTACATTAAGTACTTTGAGATGACTGTGTCTTATTAGTTCTTCAGTACTTTTTGTACCAAAATGGGTGGACTGATGCAGATGTTGTAGGAGCTGCTTAGCAAGGTGGGAGGGAAGGATTAGTTTATGATCTCCGGCTCGAATCCAGCCATTGTTTACTTCTTGAGTCACTGGCATTTTTCTGATGAGTTTAAGGTCCTCAGTGGAGTACCCTGGAGTATCTGGCAACAGTGGTGGGCCTGGGTCTGGAAGTACAGTCATTACCAGTTTCGCCTCTGAGGCAACTTGTTTGGCTGTTTCATCAGCTCTCTGATTTCCTTTGGCCACTGGAGTTTCAGCTTTTTGGTGACCAGGACAGTGAATAATAGCTAGCTTTTGGGGCAGCCATAAGGCTACCAGCAAGTCTAAAATCTGTTCCTTGTTTTTAATAGTTTTTCCTTCAGCCATTAGGAGGCCTCTTTCTTGGTATATGGCCCCATGCACATGAGTGAGTGGTAGCAAAGGCGTAGCGGCTATCAGTATATACATTTAACTTTTTTCCTCTGCCTAATCGCAGAGCTTGAGTCAGGGCGATGAGTTCTGCTCATTGTGCAGAAGTTCCTTTTGGTAAAGCCGCCGCCCAGATAGTCTCTTTTTCAGCTACTACAGCTGCCCCCGCATACCTCTGTCCATCCTTCATGAAGCTGCTGCCGTCCGTGTACTAGGTGACCTCAGCGTCCAGTAGAGACCAGTTGGTGAGATCCTCTCTGATGTTGTAGACTCAGCTCAGGCTGTCAGCACAGTTGTGGAGGGGTCCCTCCAAGTCCAGATCTGGTAACAAGGTAATGGGGTTTAGAGCTGCACTAGGAAGAAACTGTATCTGGGGCAGATTTAAGAGTAGGCTTTGATAATGAGTTATGTGAGCATTGCTGATCCATCGATCAGGGGGCTGCTTAAGAACCCCTTCTATTGCATGGGGGGTAACAACCTGAAGTTCTTGTCCCAAGGTTAGTTTGTTGGCATCTTTTACTAATTGAGCTGTTGCCACTATTATTCTGAGGCATGGTGGCCATCCAGCTGCTACTAGATCCAATTTTTTTGATAGATAGGCAACTGGCTGGCTCCATGGTCCCAAAGTTTGTGTTAAAACTGCTTTAGTTATTCCCTTTTTTTCATCTACGTAGAGACAGAAGGGCTTAGTAATGTCAGGTAGCACTAGTGAAGGTGCAGTCAATAGCACTTGTTTTATTTCATTGAAGGCCTGATTTTGTGTTTGGGACCACTGGAAGGGGCTTCCCTCTTTAGTCCGCTCATATAGAGGCTTGGCTTTTTCAGCAAACCCAGGGATCCATAAGCAAGAAAATCCAGCAGATCCCAAGAACTCTCGTACTGCTCTGCGAGTGGTGGGTGTTGGTATACTTAGCACAGTCTCTTTTCTTGCCTGGGATAGCCACCTCTGTCCCTCTTTGAGAATATATCCTATATAAGTTACCTCTTTTAAACAAATTTGGGCCTTCTTGGCAGAAGCACGGTATCCCAGGTCTCCCAGAGTTATTAATAAGTCCTCTGTGCCTGCCTGGCAAGCCTGTGCTGTGTCTGCAGCTATTAATATATCATCAACATACTGTAGCAAGGTTAAATGTGGTTGTAGTTGTCGGTACTCACCCAGATCTTCATGGAGAGCCTCGTCAAACAGGGTGGGCGAGTTTTTGAATCCCTGAGGCAGCCATGTCCAAGTTAAGTGTCCATTAAATCCTTGTTCCAGGTCATGCCATTCAAAGGCAAATAGCGGCTGACTTTGTGCTGCCAGTGGAAGGCTAAAGAAGGCATCTTTTAAATCCAAAACCGTATAACATACTCTTGATGGGGGCAAAGAACTTAAAAGAGTGTATGGGTTTGGCACTGTTGGGTGGATGTCCATCACCCGCTTATTTATTTCCCTAAGATCCTGGACTGGCCGGTAATCTCCGGTATGTGGTTTTTTTACCAGCAGGAGTGGAGGGTTCCATGGGAGTGGCAAGGAACAAGTACCCCGGTGTCTCAAAGCCGCCTGATATGGGGGGTTATTCCCATATGGGCTTCCCGTGACATAGGGTACTGTCTCACTCTGATGGGTGTTGCCCCAGGCTTTAATTCTACCCAAATGGGTGGGCGATGCGAGGCCAGTCCCATTCCCCCAGTCTCTGTCCATGCTTGGGGAAACCTCTGCAGCCACTCAGCAATGTCCCTTATTGGACTTGGTTGTTGCTGGAGTCTATACTCATCCTCTAATTGCATGGTCAGTATCTGTATTGGGTGTCCATTTTTATCTTTGAGGCAGGGCCCATCTGGGTCAAAAAATATTTGGGCTCCCATTTTGGTAAGCAAATCTCTCCCCAGAAGGGGATAGGGGCATTCAGGTATGACCATGAAGGAGTGGGATACCCGGCCCGTGCCAAGGTCCACTGTTCTTCAGGTAGTCCATGAGTATTGGTTCATACCTGTGGCCCCCTGTACCCAGGACTTTTTGTTTGGCAGTTTTCCTTGTGATTTGGTTAGCACTGAATGTTGTGCTCCAGTATCAACAAGAAAAGTAATTGGAGACACCTTCACTTTTAAGGTTACCCTGGGCTTGGGGAGGGGGTCTGAACTCCGTCTCCCCTAGTCTGAGATGTCTCCCAGTTCCAGGACTCGCACTCTTTCTGACTTTTTATTTTTCTTGGGGCAATACTTATGCCAATGTCCCATTTCTTTGCAAAACGCGCATTGGTTGCGCTGGAGTTTAGGTCTGTCTGGCTGGGGTCCCTCCTTATCTTTTTCTTTGGTTAGCTTCCTGTGTGGATTTCTTTGCATTCCTGGAGATTCTTTGGTGGCTGTCAGAAGGATCTTGGCGGCCGATGCAAAAGCTCGAGCCTGGTGTTCCTCTGGGCTCTCTCAGTTGTTGTATACTCATTCTGCCAGTGCTACCAATTCCTGTAGGCTTCTAATTTTTGAATTTTTCTCCTGATGTCTGGGGCTGCCTGATTAACAAAGCTAAGAATAACTTCTGTCTTATTTTCTGGGAGTTCTGGGTCCATGGGAGTATACCTGCGGTATGCTTCCATGAGCCTTTCCAGAAAAGCAGCAGGACTTTCATCCTTTCCCTGTTGTACATCACTAACCTTGGCCAAATTGGTGGGCCGTCTAGCAGCGGCCCTGAGACCCCCCATTAGAGACTGGCAATAGACCTGGAGTCTCTCCTTACTTTCTGCCGTGTTGAAATCCCAGTTAGGTCTAGTCAAAGGGGAAAAGGTGTCTATCACAGCCTGGTAATTTGTGGAGTTCCCATCCATTCCCAGGACCAGTTTCTGAGCTTCTGTGAGGACCCTTTCCCTCTCCTCTGTGGTAAATAGAATCTGTAAGAGCTGCTGACAATCATCCCATGTGGGCTGGTGGGTAAAAAGGATAGAGTCTAGAAGGTCAATTAGGCCCTGTGGTTTTTCAGAGAACTTAGGTGTTTGCATTTTCCAGTTATAGAGGTCACTAGTAGCAAATGGCCAATAGTGATGAGGTTGATTGCCTTCTGTGTCAGGGGGCCCTATCTGAGCAGAAGGGTTGTAATCTCGGGCTCCAGAGCTGATGCCCGAGGGACTCGACTGTGAGTATAGCGGGGGCTCATTACAGGAGGTAGGGATGGCTGTTGGGGCTGAGGTTGAGCCTGCCCAACAGCCTGGGGCTGGGGTGGATTTAACAGAGGAGGAGGAGGATAAGGGGGAGGAAAAATTAATTCTTCCTGCTGGGAGTCCTGCAGGACTGAATATGGGGGGCAGAAGGTAGGGAGGGGGAGGCAATAGGTTCTTCTTCATTCTTAATGGCCAGAATAGTGGACAATTTATCCTGCCAAGGAAGAAAAGGTTTTAACCAGGCAGGGGGATTTTCAACCAGATCACACCACATTAGAACGTAGGGTATCTGGTCTGAGTGTCCATTTCCTGCAGAGGAATTTTGAAAGATATTATCTTGGACCCACTGTATTATGGGCAGGTGGAAAGTACCTTCCGGGGGATAGCCCACATTGAAGGTGGGCCATTCATGTCTGCAAAAGATAATTAGTTTTCTCTTTTTCACTTGTACATTTAGGTTAGAGGCCCTTTCTTTAACGTCTGTAAAATGGTCTGTCAGGAGAGAGAGAGGAGTCAAGTGAGTCTGTACCATCTGTCCAGTCACACAGAGAAGGAGAATAAGTCCAAAAAAAACACAAAGAAAGAAGGCAGAAAACAAGTTCAGCTGGCCAGCGAGTACAAAAACTGAAACTGGGACAGTGGTGTCATGCCGCTCCACGGGCGCGACCCACGTGGTCCTTCTGAAAATGGGTGGGGAGAAAAATTCCCCCCCTTGGTGGGCCAGAGGCACTCTGGTCCCACCTACCAAAACCTACCAAAGGGTGCATCCACCTGACTACAAACTGAGTTCGAAATACTAGAGAGATCTGAGAGACATGAGAGATTGAGAGACAAAGGAAACAGACAAATAGACACTTACCAGCCGGCAGTCTGAGCTCCACGTGTTGGTGGTCCTCAGGGATCTCCAGGGGGATCCCGGACAAGCCCCCAAATGTAATGCCCAGTTCATGGTGCCCCCAGTGACCACCAAGGAAGACCAAACACGTATGCAAACACAAAGAGCTTTACTTGGGCTTAAGCTCGGTCTCTTGCCTTCACCAACGCAGTGGATCCATGCAAGAGCCTAGAGAATCAGAATGGTGGGCTTTTTATTGAGGTTTGAGCAAGGGGGAGGGGACTATCACCTACACAATTACATGATTGGCTAATTTGAACATTAACTGTACTTGGGGGCTCTTGATTGGTCTTAGGATTTTGGCGGGCTAGGTCTAGGGGAATTTCAAACTTAATTGGCTCAGCAAGTGGCGGTTATATTTGAACAGGTTGGCGTGCATGGTTACATTCATTTGATTGGTTGACATTTACAAAACTCTGAGACGGTGGATCTTATTGGGCCATCCAGCCCAGGACCGCAAGAATGTTGAGTCATGCTCGCACAGCAAGTTTTATGGTTTTTCCTGGTTCTGTTTGTTCTTCCCTTGATTTTGGGAACTCACCCCTGTGGCCTTCAGAGTGACTGAAGCCTGTCATGGTGCTACTCTGGCCTTGATAACATGTCTTGGAGAATTTCTCCTTTGGTCCAGTCTGTTTGAAGTTCTATTAGCTTCTTGTACCTTGATGGTACTTTCTTTTGAGAGATTGGGAAAGTTTTCTTCAATAATTTTGTTGAATAAGTTCTCGATTCCTTTGGTCTGAATTTCTTCCCCTTCCGGTATTCCCATGATCCTAATGTTGGAATGTTTAAGGCTATCCCACATTTCCCACATGATCTGTTCACAGAAGTTTTTGAACTTATTGAAACTTTTGGATTCACATGCTGTTTCTTCTGTTCTGTCTTCCAGTTCTGAGTTTCTGTCCTCCACATGGCTGACTCTATTCTTGAGGGCTTCTATAGAGTTTTGAGTTTGTTCAATTTGGTTTGTAATTTCTACTGCTTTTTTATGTATAGTTTCCAAACTTCTGTCACGTTCCCTTTTCACATCATTTTCTGATTTTTTAGTGCTTCTTGGAATTCATTCTTGCATTTATTTATATCTTCATTGAGCTTAGCCAGCTAGTTATTGAGGTCTTCTCTTTTTTTGCTCTCCTTCAGGTCATTTAACTGTTTTTGGAGTCCTTTCTGGCTCTTTTTTATTAGGTCTAATCTTGCAAACAGCATTTATACAATTATTGGCCCTTTGTTGATTTTCTGCAAGTTCTGCTATTTTCTTGGCTAAGGTTGCATTGCTTCTGTCTTCATTTTAGGGTTCTTGTCCTATTATCTCTTCTGTGTTTTGGTTAGAGACATCCATTGTGGGACTGGGAAGTCTTGTTGGATTTACTTGCATTTGATTTTTCATGTTATTCCTTTTGCACTGTGGTCTGCCCATCACAGTGAACGAATCTTGCTAACTGCAGCAGGGAGCTGTAGTTTACCTTGAAGTGTCTTCAGTGCTGATTCCCTTTTATGTTTATTTCAATTAGGCTTCTGATGGCAGTGGGCTCTGCCTGCTCAGAGAGCAGAAGCCCATGAGGTGAGGGTCTGATGGTCTGATGAAGGACTTGTTCTTTGGTGGTTCAGGGTATGGGAGTGCGTGGTCTGGTGGACTGAGGGGGAAGGTGGCGCGGGGCAATGGGTCAAAGCAGACTGGTGTTGCATGGGCTACAGAGGTTGGGAGTATGGGAATGCATGGTAGTTCTGTGATGCTGAGGGTTGAGGGGATGGGACAGTGGGGCATTGGGACTATGTTGCAGGGAGTGGCTGGGATTGCAGGGTCCTGTGATAAGGCAGAGCAGGGATATGTGATTGCTACAGGTCAGGTGAAGTGCATCGGGGTGAACTGGTGGTGGTCACATGTGGAGGGAGGAAAAGGGAGGGAATGGTGAAGAACAACTTTTTGGACTGGTTCTGGGTCAGGGAAGGTGGGAGAGAGGGTGGGGCAGCAGGGGTAAGTGGCATTTGGCCTTTGAGTTGGTAGTTCCCATGCCCAGGGATGGGGTTCCTGCACCCAGGAGTAGGGCCTGCAGCAGCAATGGGGATGGAGCTGGCATTTGGGGGTCCTGTATGGGGGTGAGTTTGCAGGTGGAGTTCCCACAGGCATGGAGGGTAGGGGTGGGAAGGCACTGGGACCAAGAGAGTAGAGGTCCCACAAGCAGGGAGAATGGAGGTGGGGTGCAGGGACCAAGGGAGAGCAGGCTTAGAGGGTGGAGTTGGAGCCACACAGGACTGAATGAGTGAGGTTGCTGCAGGCACAGTGTGTGGGGCAGTGTTGGGACCCAGTGAGTGAAGTTCTCCACCGGCATGGAGGGTGGGGGTGGGACAGCACAGAGACCTGGCAAGTGAGGTTACCCAGCAGCATGGAGGGTGGGGGTGGGAAGGCACGGAGACCAGGCAAGTGAGGTTCCCCACCAGTACGGAGGGTGCAGGTGGGACTGTATGGTGACCCAGTGAGTGAGGTTCCTGCTGGCGTGGTGGGTGGGAGTTGGATGGTAAGGGGACCCAGCGAGTGAGGTTCCCTGCCAGCATGGAGGGTGGGGGTGGGATGGCACAGGTAATGGAGCTAACTTGTGGAGCTCCACAATGGAGGAAACCTAGGGCGGGGGAACACTAGCCTGCTGGCTTGGGTATGCTTAGCTAGTGAAGGAGGAACCTGCAGCTGTGACTAAGGCTAAGGTGGCTCTTTGAGGGGGAATTGGAAGACTGGTGGGTCCCCCGAGAGCATGGGAATCTGAGCATTCCCTGCTTTGGTCCTCCATGCCCTCCTGCCAAACCCTAATGAAGCCTAAAAGTCTTGCCTTTCCTTCCATGTCAAGTGAGGTGTGTTTACATGGATGCCATCTTGACCATCTCCTGTAAATACTTGCAACTATTAATTCAACTCATATAACTCAAACCAGTTACATGAAGCATGGACTATTATAATCCCCAATTTTACAGGTATGAAAACTAAGACCCTAACATGTTAAATTTCTTGTTTGAGTAGTCAGCAGTAGATAGGATTGAAACCAGTTAATCTGTATAGGAAAATGTCCTTGAAGGCATTAGTCCATTTTCTTCTTCTAATATTGCCAGAATGGAATCTGATGTAGGTTCAAAGTCTATATTTTTTCACAATGATTAAGTTTCTCTTCTTATAATTATTCATACTAGACTGTGTCAAAAGTAAAAGAGGAGCCAGGGAGGTCTCACATGGTAATGAGACTGGGTAGAAGACAGGGCAAATGAGATTAAGGCTCAACATGTGCAGGTATGAAAATGCCACAGTGGAAACGCATTCATTAATTTTCATGGAACCTACCTTAACCCCTTTGGAGAATAATAACTCTAATGACCTCTCTAGTAGATAGCTTCCATGATGCTGGGATGAATGTCCAACCAAACACAGTTTTATGGGAGAATGGGATTTATTTCAAGCTTACTGATCCAGGGAAAGTTTCATCAGTGGTGGAATAAACTGGTTTCCATTCACAAATCAAAGCATAGAGAGAAACCACCAGCAGCCAGCAAACACCAAAAACCAGCAAGCACAAACTGGCAGCAAGCCAGAGCTCACACCTTTGAGCTGGACCAGAGGATCCACCCCCAGTGACACTCCTCCAGCCAGGAGGCTGGAGACCCAAGTTACAAGCTTTTTTTTTTTTTTTTTTTTTTTTTTCAGCTAGAAATCTTTATTTAAGACCTAATTCATTGGATTATTTTTCGTATGCAAATACTTAATTCAAAATACATCAAAACCATTTATTTTTGGGGTCCGGAAGGTGATGTCGTGCGGGGCCACAATCAGCCGTCTGGGCCTCGTGCAGGAGCTAAGTTCCTGACAAGAATACCTGCAGCAAAACACCAAATTTGGAATTAGAAAGCAAGGGCTCTAGTCCCAATTGCCCCTCTATATAGAGGTAAAAATCATGGACTATATTTAAGCACAAATCCTCTGGTAATAAGCAATGCAGTCCCTAACTTGTGGATACTTTTAGATAATAGCAATGAATCCTCAAGGCATTCAAGACATCACTGGAAAACACAAAGGGCTGGGAAAGTGAGTCCCATAGGACAGACTTGACTTGTTCAAGCATAGTACTCACCAGTATATGTCAGAGCAAGTGTCCATCCAAGACTCTTTGTTGCCTTGTCAGAAGCATGAGCCAGAAGCTACTGAAGTTGGAAAACTTGCTCCGATGTCACCCTATGTGTAGGCAGTTGCACAGCCTGCATCAAAGAAGAATGCTGGCACAGTGCAGACATGGTTTTTCATTTGCTTACCCAGTGTGGGCAGCTCCACTATACTCCTGGCCCTGGCAGACAGATATGCTCATTGGTGCTGCTTTATATCAATATAGACTTCTAGTAACAAAGAAGGAAAAAAGACCATCCAAATCTCAATTGTCTTCAACAAAGTTTAAAAAGAAAGTAGAAGTATGGATTGGAATGACAGTCAAAGAACTAGCCAGAGCAATGGCAAAAGACATAGATTCTATATATGAAGCCTTATTGAACACTACTGTTGACTTAGATTCACTAGAAGCAAACTCATATTTAGATGAAGTCTGGATCAAAGAAGTAATAAAGAAGGCAGGAATGAAGCTGAAATGGACCAAGCTGAAACAGGACAAAATAAGAGAAAATAAAGATGCTGTAAGAAGGCCCCAGGCAAATCAAGCTTTGTTAACACCAAGATTGCCTGTTGTTACTATACTGGGTCATGTTGATCATGGGAAAACAACGTTACTTGACAAACTTCGAAAAACTCAAGTGGCAGCAATGGAAGCTGGAGGCATCACTCAGCACATTGGTGCCTTTCTTGTGTCTCTGCCTTCTGGAGAAAAGATAACATTCCTTGATACTCCAGGACATGCT
Organism: Orientallactaga sibirica; assembly: GCA_036365145.1. Classification (NCBI taxonomy): domain Eukaryota; kingdom Metazoa; phylum Chordata; class Mammalia; order Rodentia; family Dipodidae; genus Orientallactaga; species Orientallactaga sibirica. The sequence continues at coordinate 3,050,209 of JAEOAD010000025.1, forward strand.
GCCTTCTCAGCAATGCAAGCCAGAGGAGCTCAGGTCACTGACATTGTCGTACTGGTTGTAGCTGCAGATGACGGGGTGATTAAGCAAACTGTAGAATCTATCCAGCATGCCAAAGATGCTAAAGTTCCTATTGTCCTTGTGATAAACAAATGTGACAAAGCTGACGCTGATCCAGAAAGGGTGAAAAAAGAGCTTTTGGCTTATGATGTAGTGTGTGAAGACTATGGAGGTGACGTTCAAGCAGTGCATGTCTCCGCACTTACAGGTGATAATCTGATGGCTTTGGCAGAAGCAACAATTGCTCTTGCAGAAATGTTGGAACTGAAAGCAGATGCCACCGGTCCAGTGGAAGGAACAGTGGTAGAGTCTTTCACAGATAAAGGAAGAGGGTAGGACCATGCTCAAATGATTCTTTTTAGTAATTTTGTTCCATGACTTTTGAGACTTGATTATATAATGGTATACTATTTTATTGAATGTTTTAAGTTTCTGAACAATATTTTCAAAAGAATTTGCTTTATTTTATTGCAATAATACACAAAAATGTAGTTATTGTCAGACCATAACAACTATCTGTATATCCAGTCATACTGAAATGTCTTCAAGTAGGTGAGTTTTTCATCCCACTTTGACTTTGATATTTACCTTTTTATAGATAGACTAAATTGGAGTGAAATGTCAGTTGCTGTATTTTAAGGTTTCTAAACTCTTTGTGACTTTACCCACTATTGTAATATATAGTGAGGTCTTTGTAATGATTCTTGTGAATGCACCTATATTCTAGAGGCTTTCTCACTGTTTTGTGCACTAGCATGTTGGTAACCTCTTAGCATACATGGAGATGGTTTACAATATGGAATAGGATTATCAAAACAATCTGTCCCTATGCTGTCCTGCACAAGAAACAGTTTTGTTTGGTTCAGTTGAGTAGGAAACATGTAATATTAAATTTACTTGTTAGAAAATTAAATTTTAAAAAAAAACATTTATTTTTGTAAGAGCATATATGTTACTACTTCCTTTCTTCAAAACATACTCAATTTTGGGGATCTAATATTTTTAGAGCACTTATGTTATCTAATAAGTAAATATTTTTACTTTTTCTAAAAATTGAATTACATTGTATATGTATATTTTATGCAAATATATGTTACTAGGAGAATAAATCAATGTTCCAAGTTACAAGCTTTAATGAAGCATCTGAGTCCATGGGAGATGTACATTCACATTCCAACCATCACAACTCCCCACTAGGCTCCACCTGTTAAATGTCTCAGCAGTTCAACACCACCACATGGAGAATCAGCCTCCAAACAATGACACTGTTTGACTTTATTTTATTATACTTGTTAGTGTATACCATTGTTCAACAATCATCTAAGTGGAATCAAAATTCCTTACAGTTCCCCCATAAAGGCCTTAACAGTGTGTTCCTGGGCTGTTGCCATCTTGCCCTTCAGCCTACCACACAAATATATATGAGCTTGCACATGCACATGTGAGTGCAAAACACATACACACAATTTCTCATTTGCATAAGCCTTGTGATTTTTCTCAAATATATTACTGACATCTACTTTATCCTTCTAAAATCCAGCTTCTCTACCTAGAAAGCTTGTTTCCCACATGTCCCCTGTGATTCAATCTCCATTGAAAGTGGCATCTCTGGTATAGGCCTTCTCTGACCACCTGATTGAACATGGTCAATAGCACAGAGCACTCTGTCACATCATCCTGCTCTTATCATCAGCTCTTCTTTTTCACATGTACTTACTATTCTGCTTCTTGTTTTCCTCTTCCTACTGGTCTGTACACTCCACATATCCTGGAATGTCATGTAGTCTTAGACAACGTAAGTATCCAGAGCATAACTATCTACACCTGACCCATGTAGACCTGCTGAATTAATGAGCAGATGCTAAGAAATGCTTCTCTCACATCTTCACTGTTCTTTCTCTAGTATACGTACCTGTGGTAGTTTGAATATATGGCCCCCAATATATTCGTGTTTTATTAGTTTGTAGTTTGCATCTGCAGCCACCTGGCTGGAGGCAGTGTCACTGGGAGGATCTTAGGGTCCAGCCCTAAGGTATGGTGGTGGGTTTACAATTTCAGTCTAAAGTGTGTCCAGCTGGAATTCCTGAATTCCTGAAGTGTGCAGTGCCGTGTGGCTTTTGGCTTGTGGCTTTTGGCTTGTGGCTTTTGGCTTTCTCTCTCTCTCTGCCTGGTCCTGTAAGAGCAGGCCAGCCTCTTCTGCCATTGTGGAACTTCCCCTGGATCTGTAAGCTTCAATAAATATCCGTTCCTCCATAACTTTGCCTGGTCTGGAAGTTCATGGCAGCAAACCTAAAGCTGTCTGCTACAGTACCCTACCTATTATTTGATAGATGTTGAAACTTCAAGACTTTGTATCTTGTTACCAAATTTCCTTTGGAAATTGTGGTGGTTTGATTAAATTCAGGTGTCTCCCATAAGCATATGTGTTCTGAATGCTAGATTCCCAGCTGATGCAGATTTCAGAATTAACGCCTCCTGGAGGCAGTGTATTGTTGGGGGTGGGCTTATGGGTGTTATTACCAGTCTCCCCTTGCTAGTGTTTGGCACACTCCCCTGTTGCTATTGTCCACCTGATATTGACCAGGGAGTGATGTCCACCCTCTGCTCATGCCATTGTTTTCCCCTGCCATCATGGAGCTTCCCTTCAAACCTGTAAGCCAAAATAAACCCTTTCTTCCCAAGTTACTCTTGGTCACGTGTTTTCTAGCAGCAATGCAAACCTGACTGCAACAGAAATCTAGCTTAATTTTTTTTTAAAAGACTTATTTATTTATTAGAGACAGAGAGAGGGAGAATGGGCACATCAGGGCCTCTAGCCACTACAAATGAACTCCAGACCCATGTGCCACCATGTGTATCTGGCTTATGTGGGACCTGGAGAATCAAACCTGGGTCCTTAGGCTTCACAGGCATGCTGTACCTTAACTACTAAGCCATCTCTTCAGCCCCTAGCTTAACTTTCTATGGATGCTTTCTTTAGTAGAGTCTAGTCTGGAACTGAAGTTTTGTTTTAGCAATAATGTTTCTAATTATAAATTCTCTAATTTCATTTCACAATTTCTGTTCTGGTTCATAAGTGTAGCAGATATACATACATGTATACATGTGTGCATGTATATATGTATATGAATATATGATGTTTTCTATTATTATTTACAACATATTTCCTATGGATACATCATGTGTTGGTGCCCTCTTTTCCCTTATCCATGCCCCCATCCCAATGGGGAACACTCGTCAGTGGGGTTGCAGGTATTCCCCATGGGGTTGTAGTTTATGCATTGTAGGAGCAGTAGTCAGTTACTTTGGAGCGGGGAGGGAATGCCTCTGGACATGATGTTTCAACCTGTGGCTCTTACAATCTTTCCTCCCCCTCTTCCACAAAATTTCCTGAGCTGTGGTAGGTGAGTTTTAAGTCTACTTCAGTGATGAGCTCTTAGGAACCTCTGGATCTCTACTTTGGTAGTTGTTGAGTATACTCAGGGTTTGGCTTCTACACCCTGGTGCTGATTATCATGTCCAGCATGGAAGCAGAACTCTTGCTCATCTCCCCATTCCTCTGTGGATTCACCTGCGGCTTGGCTGAAGTATAAGGGGTAGTTTATCTCATCTGGTTTCACTACCTTCTGAAAAAGAAGAAGAGATTCTCCAATGGAAAATGAAGTCAGCATAGTTTAAATGGGGTAAGCATTATCAATTTAGGGTGAAATTGATGTATGATGATGATGTAGCCAAGACACTGGAGAACATAATCTTTGTCTCCATAGGCTTCTGATCTGGTTCCCAATTCCAAATATGGGTTCCTCTATACTGAGTGGATCTCTTAGCCAATCAGAAAGCTATTGGTTACCCTCAGAGGCTGTGTGCCACTATTGCACTGGAGTTTACATAGTGTCAGGGTGTTTGCTTCTGAGTAGCTTAGAGTTCTGGTTGCTCAGACCATTGTTGGCCATTTTCCCCAAGTAGGTTATGTAGCACTTTCCAGCACTAGATAGGCTAACTGGGCACTGGCTTTCTCCTGGATTCCAGCCAGGTCTCTCCATGCTCTGTGTCAGCAGCATATGGTGTCTTCAGCAACAAGGTCTTATCTTTTGCCTCAGGAAGGTAATCAAGTCCTTTGACAGAAAGCTGTCTTGATTTGGGGACCTCCTAGATCACTCTGATCAACAGTTCAATGTGGGTAGCAACCAAACTCTAGTACTGGGAGTTACAAGTCAGCAAAAGAAAAATGTTTTTTCTTTTAAGCTTCAGTTTCATCCCACCCTCACCAGAACCCTACTTTTCAGGTGCTCACCCCTTATTCCTTTTGAGGGGTATATCTTTTAGGCTATCTTCAAGGATAAAGGTTTCCATGGTATCAGCTCATTTTGGATTGAATTTTGTGTTTGTTACCCCACCTTCCCCTTCCCCTGCCCTCAAACCCTTCCATCCCTATTGTCTGGGCCTTGTGTTGCCTATCAGGTATAGCATATTTATACTTATCTAGTATCTCCATAAGATGTTTAGTCTTATATTTAAAACCTTTTTTTATTATTTTGGAGAGAGACACAGAGAGAGACAGACAGAGAGGGAGACAGATAGAGATGGGCGTGCCAGCAGCCTCTCAGCCACTGAGAATGAACTCCAGATGCGTGCACCTCCTTGTGGGCAAGTGTGGCATCGCACCCTTGCGTCACTTTGCACCTGGCTAAACGTGGGACCTGGAGATTGGAACCGGGTTCTTAGGCTTAGCAGGCAGGCGCCTTAACGGCTAAGCCATCTGTCCAGCCCTAGTCTTATATTTATATACTATCTCAATAAGATGTTTAGTCTTTTTAAATATTTTATTTATTTATTTGAGAGAGAGAGAGAGGGAGAGAGAGAGAAAGAGGCAGATAGAGAGAGAATGGGCCCACCAGGGCCCCTGGCCACTACAAATAAACTCCAGATGCATATGCCAGCTTGTGCATCTGGCTTATGTGGACACTGCGGAATTGAACCTGGGTCATTAAGTATCTTTCATACACCCACTTAATATGTTTTGATCATAAGTCCCTCCCATTACCTTCTTTAATTCCCCTCCTCCATCCTCTTTCACTGAACTCCTTTCCAACTATTTCCCCTTCTATTTTGATGGGGGGTTTTCCCTCTTCTGTCATCCATGAGAACATGTTGGTGGGTCAATATTGGGCAGGTCTTGAAGGTATTTAGTCTTTCTAGATCTCATTTACCCACATAAAAGTGACTATCATCCATTACTGATCTTATCTTATACTTTTTAAGTCTTGAAGAGAATGAAGATTTGACATGAATCCCAGTTTCTCTCCTCAATAATCATGGAGTTGGACCAACCATTTAACCCACTCATCCCAGTTTTCTGGAATAGAAAAATAGAAAACAATATCTATGTCAGAAGATTACTGTGAGACTTACGTGAGTTAGTGTATGTGAAGATGCCCTACACACCTGCATGGATAGGCACCACATAAATATTTATTGTCTCCAAAGTTGTGTGAACACTGTTTCAGTGCCATAAGAGAAGTAGTATTTTGTTGCCTCTTTGACTTTTACAAGAGCAAAGTGTGTCATTTACCATTTATAATCGTGTGTTATTGATTTTAACTTTGGAATTAAAATATATGTATTTTGAACATTTTCCCTTAGGTTTTGGTCATCATTGTTACTTTCCCAGCATTATGTGTAAGGGTGGGTTCTTTATCAGGAGGACTGCCTTTTCTGACTGAGAGCAACAGAAATGCATGAGTTTCTGTAAAGAAACAGCCATTAAATTCCTCTCAACTGTTTCCCTGAATAGGTTGTAGCAACTGAAGAAGATCTTGTCCCCCCAAGCCAGATAGAGCCACCTTCCAGAGCAGATGGCTTAGACTACAGGATCGCAGCTCACATTGTGTCCATCCTGCCCTCGCTGTGCCTCTCAGAGAAGGAGAAGAAGGTCAGATGGCATGAGAGAGACAGAAAGGTTTTTTTTTAAAAAAAAAAAAAGTACTTGCTATCTATTTCAATTAATATTTTTATAATTTAAATAGAAGCTTCATGAAATATTCTTAGCTGAAGAAGAATGTGAAGGTAAAGCAGTGACCAAAGGCCCTCTCCTACTGAACTTCCATGATGCCCATGCATACAAAAAGTACACACTAAAGGTAATCATTAAATGGTCACCCTGATAACTGACATAAGAACACATATTAGTAATTCCTCAGTTAGAGAAATCTCAACTGTATGTTACCAATGGTAATAAAATCTGATGTCTCAAAAGGATTCCTGCAATGAGGAATCTCAGAACACAGAAATAAATGGGGAAGAATTTTGTCAGCAGAGAAAACTTGTATATAGAGGTCCAATTAAGCACTAAGTTGATTTTCACCACCATTAAATTTGCATAAAATCTTACAGTTATTTGCTTTAAATAGCTTCTACTGTAGAAAATTAGTGGTGGCTAGAAAAGGATCTCAGAAGGAAAAGATGGATACATATGAGGCTTTGGTAGCTATCACTATGAATGAAGGATCAGTAATTTTGTGTGCATCAGTAACTTCTGGCAAAGTGATAACTAGCTTTTCTGACCTTCAGCAAAATACTGAGTTTGTCATCCTCAGTTGCTGCTTTCAAAGAATGAGAGTGAAGGTATTGTGTTTAGCCTTCTCCATATGCATAAGGCACTGGGTAGCTTACTTCAATGTTTCTGTCATGTTGATCTTTTTTGTAAGGACCAAAAGAATTTTGATCCAGTCCAAATTGAGCAGGACATGCAATCCATGTTGCCACTGTGGGAGTTTCTGCAATTCCCTCTGTCTCCACCTTGGAATAGTACTAGGCGTCTTGCTACCATCCATGAACTTATGCACTTCTGTACAAGTGGTGAGTACATTTGTTAAACTCATTTTAATGAATGGTCATATGTGTCCTTTAATAACTTCTTTACTCCCCAAAAGTATTTTGGTCACTAAAAGCCCATTTGGAGGCTAAACTTATGTTTTGATAGATGATAACTTCCTTACCTTGAATAATGTCACTAGCTATGGTGTGATGGCTATGTTACATGGCATTCTACAATTTCACTCACTGAGTTCTCTTTCCATTGTTTTCCTTAACCAGAACATTTATCTTAACTTCTAGGTCCCTCCTTCCCTCCCCTGTTGACATCATTAGAGGTGCTATAGTGATCCATCCTACAATTCATGTTTTTAATTTAAAAACAAACAAAACCTTCCATCCCAACTTACCATAGCTACTTTCCTAGAAAAAAAAAGTCATTTTATTTTTCATTATCTCATCAATGAACCTCTTCATCATCATGGAAGATTACACAAACAGTATTTTTAAATGTAGTGACAATACATGGGGAGTAGAAAAAAATAAGCCTGACCAGAGAACTTTGCCTGAATTGTCATGTTACAGCCTCCAGTTATAGACATTCACAAGTCATTTTTACAGCTTCCAGAAATTTTCTGATGCTCAAAAAGCAGGTGCAGTGTCCTCCTTATGCCCAGTCTAAATCAACAAATCAAACCTAACTTATCAATTGACTTGTATATACCAAGGAAAAAGATGAAAAATTATATTTCAGTATAAAAAATACAATCTCTGAATTATTCTATGTTGTAGATTAGAAAATTTACAGTAAAGTAGTACCACTGCCAGATAAGGAAGGAAGAATGAAGAGGCAGAAACCCTACTTCAACCAGATCCTGACTGTTGAAGTGGAAAACTGTTTCTGCTCCCCATCAGAGTGATAGTGTTGAAAATGGATGACCATGTATCTATTCATCCAATCATGTTCCTCTAGCTGGCCAGGGGATTTTTTTATTATTATTAAATGAAATGTGGCTGGTTTGGAATTGTGGTTCATTGGTAGAGCACTCACCTAGCATGCATGAGGGCCTAAGTTCAACTCCCAGCATTAAAAAAAGAAAGGTGACTGAGTCAGAGAAGGAGAATATGAGATACTAGGGGAGGCTTTTGTGGAAACATCTATCTCTTGCTGGTATTATTAAAAGTTCTTCCTTTTTCTTTGCCTCTCGTTGCCTTCCATATCCTTTTGGGAGTCTGCGTAAGTGATTGGAAAGAAATGTCTGTCCTAGTTCTTTACAGAGTGCTCTCTTTTCCCCAGAACAACCAGAGCTCTAACTAGGTCCTGTTACATTTGGATGAAAGAATGATATGTTAAGGATTGTTTTCTTCTACCTCTTTCCTCTCTGTCCCTCCACAGTGCTTACATCTCTAGTCAAAGGAGAGAAAGAGACAATCTTTAGATTGTCTCAATTTGGCCAGAATGCCCGCGGGATAAATTGTGAGCCCTTTATTAGATTGCCTTGACATAAGAGGTTGGGGAAGATGATACAGTGTGATGCAGGAGGCCAACATGCAGCTCAGGGATTCTATTGACCTGTTCCTCCACATACACACAGTCACACCACTCCATGGAATTTCAGGAACAATGTTTATATTCACTATCTCTATGAGAAAGATGAATCGTACAGAACCAAAAATTTCCTGACTGGAATGAACCTCAGAATTCATCTAGACAAAATGTATTTTCAGATGAGAAAGCTGAGATCCTAGCAACCTAAATTATTTGCTATAAGTTTGTAACAGTGGTACAGCTGAAAATAAAATTCTGGCTTCTCAATGGTCTGTAAAATGATAAAACTCATAGCGAAATTGATGGTACTGTAGGCAGTTTTGAGTACCTTTCCACTCCCATAACTGACCAATTGGCTATATTCCTGGATGAATAAACAGCCCCTTACCAGCATGCTACCGAGAGTGAGTGGATTCAAGCTGAACTCTCATGAAAACAAGAGAAACTGGAGGAAAGGTCATTAAGAAAATCCAGAATCCAGGTAGGTAGATGGTACAGTTGGTAAAGTACTTGCTACAAAAGTGTGGGGACCTGAATTCAGATTCCCAGCATTCACACACATGGGGAAGTCTGTAAGCCCACGGCAGGAAACAGAGACAAATGGATCCTTGGAGCAAGCTGGATAGCCAGACTACCCAAATTAGAAAGCTCTGGGGTCAGTGAAGAAACCCTGTCTCAATAAATGAGGCGGAGAATAATTGAAGAATATACTTGACATTGACCTGGGGCCTGCACAGACATGTACAAACATGTGCATCCACACATATACAAACATGCATATACACATATATATACACACAAGAATAGATAGACTTACATCTCAATTCAGAGTTCCATGGGCCTTTGTGATACAGGCAAAACCTGGGAGTCATCACAATTTTATTCACATCCCACAACCCCCACATTGCTCACCAGTATCCCAGACAAGTCCCTATCACCTCTTACTTGGACTGTTTTAGTAGCTGTCTGGCTTGCCTATGGGCTTTCACCTTTTCACCTTCAGGCTTTTATTCCTACAACAACCTTTCTAAAAAGTCCTTTCTAAAACTCTCGTCCTTCTAACCTACAAGATTTCTAATGGCCACCCATTTCTCCTGGGAAAATCCAAACATTCTGCCAATCATATTTTTAGCTCCTCTTCTGCTAAGCTTTCATTGTTCTATGCCTTACACCTACAATGACCTCACTGTACATCCTTGAGCATGGTGGTCACAGCCTCAATATCTCTGTGCTTGCTAAGACTTTGCCTCAATGCTTTCTCCTTCACTCCTGAACCACTTTGGTTCAAAGGATGTTTGTCAGCCTCCAAAGCACCACCCCCTTCCACTTTCACTTTTTATGTCCTAAGTTGACTATATTCCTCTTTTCATCTCTGTATCATATACACTTGTCTATTTTCAGCCATTATAGTTGATATTACATGAGAGCTGAAAGTTCACTGCTTTCTTTAATAGCTTTTATTATGAATACTAACATCTAGTAGATGCTGAGAAGAATCTATTTGTTTATTTATTTTTATTATTATTGTTTGTACATTTTTGTTTTTTGTGACAGGGTCATGCTATGTAGCCCAGGCTGTCTTGAAACTCATAACAATTCCTCCTTCAACCTCCACCTGTTGGGATTATAGGCATGAGTTACCATGGCCAGCTCAAAAAGTATTTCATTGGTAACTATTTTTATGATTTCTTTGCCTCCTTTATACACCCCCCTATTGCTTTTCTCTTCTTCAACTCTGTTGGAATAGAAATGGAGTAAACTTGAATCATTGATTTGACACAATAATTTTATTTTTTTTGCAACCTCTTGACCCCTATCTTGAACTTTCATATCATGCTCTTCTGTGAGTTGCTGGTATCTATGGCAAAGCCTGGTATTCACTTGTAGCATTAGCCAATAAGTTTATGATGGATACATATTGTGAAAGAATCGATACATGAGTGAATAGCATCAAATTAAAGCTGATTAACTTGAAAGTACAAATATAGAAAGTAGCAGTTTCTGTGGGGTGTGGGGAAGACTTTTCCTGAACCTGAATGAGTTGGAAAACCTAAATCTTATTCACAAGTGTTAAATTCCACTGGGTTAAATTACTACATCTTCAAAAGGTACCTTTGCCAAAAAATAAACTTAAACATAGCTTTAGGTGCCCTAAAAAGACCAAGTGAACATGATTGTCTAGCACTGATTAAGCTATGGAGGAGTTTGGGAGCCTTCCCAAATCTATTACATTGTGACTGTGTCATTTTCTTGGCATTAGGGATCTTTGATATTTGTTGCAGACTTGTGGAGCCCATGTTTCAAGTTAGATTAGCATCATCAAGGTGTGCCTCCTTTGTCACTCAAGTGAACAGGCCCCTTGATCACTCCCCATTAGCCCTGTACCATGTACTAATACAAGCCTGTCTAGAAGCATGAATCTTGTTTTTTTTTTTTTTTTTTTTTTAAATTTATTTGCAAGCAGAAAAAGATAGAAGAGAGGGAGAGACACATACAGAGAGAGACACAGAGAGAGAGTTGGCACACCAGGGTCTCCACTGCAAATGAAATCCTGATGCATGCACTACTGTATATCTGGCTTTATGTGGGTTCTGGGGAATCAAACCCAGGTCGTTAGACTTTGCCAACAAGTGCCTTAACCACTGAACCATCTCTCCTTTCTTACAGAAATCCTGAGCTGGAATGAAGTAGAACGAGCCTTTAAGGTATTTACTTTTGAGAGCCTGAAGCTCTCTGAAGTAGATGAATCTGGGAAATTAAAACCTTCAGGAATGATGTGTGGAACAGATGCTGAGACATTCAACATACCATGGGATAACCCAGCCAGATTTGCTAAACAGATAAGGCATCGGTACTTGCAGAAAATGAACTCTCAAGAAACCAAACCAGAAACAGGTATACAGCATGGAAGGGGTGAAAAGCATTCTTGCATTTATGATTGTCAGCCATTCTGGTATTGTGTTAATGAACACTCTTCATACTGACTAGATACTGAAACCAAAGACAAGATAATATTCATGGATCAGAACTGGTCACAGTCTATGCAAGACAGTGAGAGCCATCGAAATCTTCCAGATTCAGGTCAGCCTGCTGTCAAGCATTCTAACTCCAAAGCTGTAAAACCTTCAGACCATGGTGATAGAAAGTCATCAGAACAGGAGACCAGTGTGAACACTCAGCCCTGGCCAGAGCCTTTGGGTAAGTGTGTGTAGACATTATCATAAACAAAAGAAAGTTCAGGTTATATTATTTAAATTTAAATGACTATTTGCTTCAATTTAAGAACTAATTAACATCTAAATGGCTTGGTTAAGTAAACATTTTGTTTTGTTTTGTTTTTTGAGGTAGTGTTTCAGTCTAGCCAAGGCTGACCTAGAATTTACTATGTAGTCTCAGGGTAGCTTCAAATTCATAGCAATCCTCCTCCCTCTGCCTCCCAAGTGCTGGAACTAAAGGCATATGTCACTACACCTGGCTAACTTTTTACTGTTAGTTATTATTCAGTCCTTACTTTTCAAATTTTTTCAAATCAATTTTCAAACATCCTATTTTTTGCCTACTAGTCTACTCTTCCTTTAGGAAATTTAGAGCAATGAACATAATTAAAGTTTTCACCATTAGTATTTCATGACTGTTTGATAAAATTATTTTACAATTGCCATGTGATAACAGTAAAATGCCTATAATGCCTATAGTAGACCTTGCTTCAAAACCAATATTCAGTGGCCAACCCTTCCCTTCCCTCTTTTAGTCAGGACATTACTTTTATCCTAAAGTATAGTGCTATAGATAGTGTGATTTTAGAATTTATAGAATTATTAAAGATTAAATGTGTATTATACTACCTTTCACCCAACTGCCAGGTGTCTACCTGAAATATAGGTCTATTATTTCCATGCTATGCTGGTTAATCTCTGGTTGTCAATTTGATGGGATTTAGAGTCACCAGGGAAGTAACTTGCTCAACATATCTACTAGGGATCACTAGGTAAAATTAACCGAGGCAAGAAAACCTACCCTAACTGTGAGCAGTGCCATTCCATGGGCCAGGGTCCTGGGCTACATAAAAAGGAGAAAGCTCAGGCTGGAGAGATGGCTTAGTAGATAAGGGCCCTGCCTCCTAAGCCTAATAATGCTGGTTCCAATCTCCAGTGGTTCCAATCTCCAGGTCACACGTTTAGCCAGATGTAAAGTGACGCAAGGGCACAATGCCACACTTGACCACAAGGGGACACATGCATCTGGATTTCGTTCACAGCAGCTGAGAGGCTGCTGGTGTGCCCATCTCTATCTGTCTTCCTCTCCCTCTCTCTCTGTCTCTCTCCAAAAAAAAAAAAAAGGAGAAAGCTAGCCATGCACCTTTAATCCCAGCACTCAGGAGGCAGAGACAGGAGGATCACAGTGAGTTTGAGGCCACCCTGAGACTACATAGCAAATTCCAGGTTAGGCTGGGCTAGAGTGAAACCCTACCTTGAAAAACCAAAATAAATAAATAAATAAATAAAGAAATAAATAAATAAAGAAAGAAATAAATAAAGGAGAAAGCTAGCTGAGCACCAGCATTCATCACTCTCTACTTCCCATTGATGTGACAGTGTGACATCATCTTCCTCATTCTGCCACGTTTCTGCCACCATAATAAAACTTCTCCTAAAAACTATAAGCCAAACTACCCCATGCCCTTCCATAGGCTGCTTTTCTGGTCAGGTATTTTGTCCCAGCCAAGAGAAGGTAGCTGATTTACCTATTTATCACTTTCAGTGCCCCTTACTTGGCACACTTTACATTCTTCTCCAGTAGCTCCATACTATTTTTTTCCAAAATCTCTTTGTACCTTTTCCCTTTTGTTCTCTCATCCTGTACTATAGCCAAGCATTACCAGGCCTTGCCTCCTCTGCACAGCCTGTTCTCAATCTCTGTGTTTATGATCACAATACTCTCCTGCCACAATTCTCTTTTATGATTAGGTTTCAGTAACATTCCATGAATCCTTGTTAGGTGTGTCCATGCTGAAAGGCCTCCCTTAGCATTCCGTGGTTATAATTAATGTATGCTTCTTTTATGACATTAGTTATGTCTTACTATAATAATTCATATGCCTCTGAAGCTCTATAGCTTCTTAGAACTCAAAAGTATGCTAATTTAAAAATTATTAACCTGATGAGCTGGAGAGATGGCTTAGCAGTTAAGGCACTTGCCTGTGAAGCTTAAGTACCCATGTTCCACTTTCCAGATCCCATGTAAGCCAGACACACAAGGTGATGCAAGTGCAAGGTTGCACATGTGCACAAGATGGCGCACACACCTGGAATTTAATTATGGTGACTGGAGCCCCCGATGGGCCAATTCTCTCCCTGCCTCCCCCGCCCCCCCGCTCTCACTCTTTACATTAAAAAAATAGCCAGTTTGTTGGGCTAGCTTCAAAAATAAAATGAAAAAAAAATTATTAACCTGAGCCTGGAAAGAAGGCTCAGTGGTTAAAGACAACTTACTCCACAACCCTGCCAAACTTTGACTAGAATTCAGATCTTCAGCACTCACAAAGAAAGCCAGGTGCAAAGTGGCCCATCTAACTGTAATTCCAATCTTCCTATGGTAATGTAAGGTGGAGTTAGGAGAATCCTGAAGCTATATTAACATTCTCAGTGGCAAAACAAGAGACCATATCTCAAACAAAGTAGATGGAGAAAACCAACACCCTAAGGTTGTCCTCTGACCTCCACACATGTGTCATGGCATATGCACAGCCATACACATGCACACATCACTCTCTACTTCCCATTGATGTGACAGTGTGACATCATCTTCCTCATTAAACAAACATGCACACATACAAATAAAAACTCATTAACCTATGAACCCTAGACTGCCTTGGCAGTGATTTTGTCATGCTGATCCTTGTGCTGGTTTTATTTTCTTTTGTTTCATCCTTCCCAACAGAGGGTGTTCCCTGAGTAAACTTTCTGTGTCCTCAGTGAAATTACCATCCTTAGTAGCCTAACCCACAGACACACACACACACACACACACACACACATGCATACCACACACATGTACACACTCATGCACACACATACCACACACACACGCACACCACTCACATGCAAGCCACACACAAACACCATGCACACACATGCACGCACGCACACACATACACACACTCACAGCCAGAATAACTGAACCTAGGTTATTCACAGTACATCCTGTGAGAATGCAATCACATGACAATGAAGTCACGTTGCATTAGTAGCATTAGTGCTGAACTAGAATTAACTGAGAGAAGGAGGGCCTGAGATGATTGTTTTTTCTTCGGTTTATTTTGCTTTAAGGCAGCTGTTATAGACCTTTCTTTCCTCAGGCAACTTTTGCCACCTGGTGGTCAAACCACATAAATTGGTAGTGATGATAACTGAAACAACTCCCTAAATCCTCAGGGCTGAAAATGCCTCTGTGGACAGTGGATAGGCTAAGTGATGTTGAGAGCAGATCACGTAGCCCTTGGTGCTTCTCCATGGTGAACATAGAGCCACACCCAAGAGCCACCGTATCTGAGTAGAGGAGGGCAACTGAGTGTGGTGTCTCTCTGGCTGTTCCACATAAGGGGATGTTGGTGTCCATCTTACACTCTTACACATCTCACACATCAAAAGCACCCACTTAAATTCTCTTTAAACAAAGCAGGAGGGTTGAGGATTTAGCTCAGTGGGTGAGTGCTTGCCTAGCCCTGTGTTCAGTCCTCAGCATGGAAAAAATAAAATCACAAAAGCCAAAAAAAAAAAAAAAAAAAAAAAAACCAAAGGAACTAACAGAGCAGAAATCATTCATGTATTTCCTGCATACTCATTTTTGTATCAAGTGCATTTATATGCCTGTTTCTGGACATGAAGGGCTGAATATTTGTGCTTTTCTTAACCAAACACTGGGTTTCCATCTGAGACTGTTTTTGAACTTGACAGGGCCTATTGGATATTTATGAAAAACCTGAGAGTTGATAACTGTGAGGCTATAGGTTTAGATGTGCCCTTTATGCTTGTTGGGTGTTTTTTTAATAAAGTAACTGCTTTGCAGAGGGATCTTGTTATCTCTAAAGTAAAACAGATTAGGAAAGCTGGTTTTCAAAGGGAAGAGAAAGCATCCATTTCCAGATGTGTCAAAAACTACTGAATCACACTGTCAAAGGGTTCTGCGGTTGAAAGCAGAAATCAGAGAGAAAGAAAAAATGAGTTTGACTAGAGTATTAAATAAAGAGTTCAACTTAGTATTAGAATGTTTTCCCTTTGACAAAATAACTGATGGATAATTTCTTAGAACATATTTCTAAACTGGAGAGTTTTTCTACAGGGTCCTTAGATCCAAGAGGGAATATCAAATCTCCAGGAAATCTGGCAGACCACAGAATAGAATTATTTTTATTCCACAGATTTCATATCAATTGCTTCAAGGACATAAGGGACATCATGGTCTATTTAGAGCTATAGTTGGCTTGAGTTTTGTCTTAAATTGATATATTTATATAAATGCTGAACTGAATTGGCTTTATAGTTTTACTCCAACTCAAAACAAAACATTCACGCTATCACCTTCAACACCCCAAGGAAAATGGAACTAGCATTGAAAATGTAAGTAGCTGTGCTCTGGAGGGAAAACCATTCAGCTATCCTTGGTAGGCATAATTAGCTTCTTCCCTCTAGAATTGCAAATATGAGTCTCTTTAGCAAGAATGAACAGTTAAATATTATGCTTAATTCCAAATCAGCCTTTGTTATCATTTTTGTCTATGTTTTTACTCTCTGTATGATACTACACTCATTTCTACTTTCAATATGTGATATAGATTTGCCTCAATCAAAAGAAAATATTACTAAGTGTTAGATTCTGAGGGGACAGTGAGGAAAACAAGTAAACATTCCTATTCTTCAAAGCAGAAAGACCGCAAACAAATAGAAACTGTCACTTATAAATGCTATGACTAAAATGAAGCAGAATATGTGTCAGAAGCTGTTGAGAAGATGGCAAGTGTTTGAAGTAGGTGAATATCTAAGAGCAAAACTTGAAGACTGAGGGAAAGCAAGCAGAAAACCATTGACACATACAAGCTAACCAGGCTGTCTGCTGTGGAAAGAGCATAGAGACTGGAAGGGATGATTCGCGAGAGTTAGGCTGCGGATATTTAATACACAGCTTTGTGGAATGTGATCTGCAATGATTGTAAGCTGAAAAGAAGTCAGGTAGATGCAATAGTTTTGTGACATCAGAGTACATTCCCACATGACACCCCTCTCACATGTACTCCACTTCTTTGGCCAAAATTGGTAGGCAAGATTTCTACCGCTAAACCACCCATGCTTTTGTCAAATTTGGCAAAAGATTCACTATATAATTTGTCAACTTCTCTCTTAGACAGTCACAATCAGTAAGGCATTCCTAGTAAGGGTGTCTTTGTAAACTTTTATATCTTGGGGCTCTTTTTTCCCTACTGATGCAGAAATCAGGAGTGTGAATCTGTTCTCTTTAGATCCACTCAGATGGCTGTTACTTTAGACCCAAAGATGTCACAATCCCAGTCATCTTAGCACTCTTTGGTCACAAGGAGAGCTGAGGTGTATGACTCAAAGAAGCTCATGGAATGGTGCATTGGGATCTGACTACTTTATTCACTGATTTATTCATTTATGTAGTATTGTAAAGATGTGTGCACTTGTGTGTGCATGTGGATGCCAGAGGTTGACATTGAGTGTACTTCTTCATCACTCTCCTTTTTAGTTTACAGAAGTAGGCTCTCTCACTTGAGGCCAGAGCCCTCCAACTCAACTGTTCTAGGCAGCCAGCTTGCCTCAGGGTTTCCCATTCTGTCTCCTTAAACTCCCATCCTCAGCAACTGATTTATCCCCTAGGCCATCTCCCCAGCCTCAGCTACATTCTTTATTGAACTAAGTTTTGTGAAATGCCATCTATAAGTCTGCAGATGTTCACTAAATAATTTATTCACGAATGCTTGATGAATAGCAGAAGAGCTCAACAGAATTGGGAAATATTGTCCCTTTCTAATAGAAGGTGAGTTTACTGGTAGTTTTTCTACCCACACATCCCCTGTCCCTGCCCTAGTCTGCTATCCACCACGTAAATCCCAGAGAAATTGGAAAGGCAATGTCATGGTCACCAGTATGAGATGAATGGTATGTCCTAAGCAGCTAGTTTAGTTTTGTCGATAAATACTACAATTTATAAAGTCAGAGATGCACAGTGAGAAGTGAGCCATGCACAGCCTGAAAGCAAGATGGCTGCTATGATTTAGTGCACATCAGATAAGAAGCTGGGTTCTTTTCCTTTCCAAGAGTTTAGGATAAACTCTAGGTAGGCATTGATTTAGAATTATTGACACAAACACCTTTTTGGAGGCACAAAACATGCCTTTCAGGAATTACCTTTTCAGCACAGAAACATAGATCATATGCGCAAGAAAAAGGTCCAGTGCTGAGCAAAGGCAGAACAAAGCCTGAGCACAACCGCATGTTGGTGTCTTTGATTTACAGAGCAGACCATGGACACTGAGATCAAAGATGAAGCAGTCACAAAGCAGGATTCTCTTGAAAAGGTAAGGAATTATTTTCCTAAGAGTATAGAAGACAAGTAGGATGATCTGAGAAACCTTGACCAGACTGAGGAAAGAGAGGGGGGAGGGAAGGAGAGAGGGATTCTTAAAAGGAAAATACTGGTGTAAAGAGAAATGAATGATTCAGATATCTCCATACCCCCTCCAACTGGAGAGAAAAGAGTTAATTTACTAGCCCATCCAGCTGAATCAAAACTTCCCAGCTCCCTGCTCCTCTCTAGACAGTGTGGCTTGGCAACCTCACAAACACCTGCTGACCATACAGCCATGTAGAACTAACGTTGTCTTGAAGTAAGTTCAGAAAACCTGCCTATAATTGCTAACAGGACTCAGAAGAGTATAACCTAACAATAAAAATATTTAGATTATGTTGCACATAAAAAAACGGTCAAAGGCATACTCTTTCTGGCAGCAGCTCTCCTAAAATGTTGCCATATGGATGGATACATATGCAGATCTCCCCAATTAAATGAAGTGCATGCTGGTGAGCTGACAGAGTCCAAGAGGGCTCCATGTGGACTTAAACAAATTAGAGCTGAAACTGTGTTCCTATGATTGTTTTTAGAAACCCAAGAAGATGGTGGTAGAAGCAGATTTAGAGGACATAAGGAAGACACAGCAGCGCAGTCTAATGGACTGGAGTTTCACTGAACATTTTCAGCCAAAGGTCCTGCTTCAGGTATTTATGGGCTGTGATTCTCCATGAGACGGGTGGGTAGGTTTGAGGAGTCAGGCTATGGTTTAGAGTAGTTCACTTGTAGGTCACCCTTTCAGATATAGTTCAGATCAATATTCACATTTACTTCAGCCATAAAATGAGTTCATTCCAAGACTGAGCATGCATTCCAAGGAGATCTCCAAAACAGTTTAAATACACTTTCCAAGAAGATGTTTCTATAAAATATTGTAATATATAAAATTTTAAAAAAGCCTGGTACATGCGTTTTCTAGGGAACAAGGAGGTTTTAATAGATGCATCCCCATTTCTTCCCAAAGACTTCCATTCTGCTTGGCTTTTATTAGATTTCATAGTATCCCATGCTTCAGTTAACTAGTTACTAGAAGCTGTAATGCCAACATTTACTAAGCACTCCTCCAGGATGGTAAATACAATATGAAATATGCATGTTCCTCATAGGAACCCTATGACATAGACACTGTTTAGTTACTAGAATCTGGGGCACTTTGACCAAAAGTGACTTTTGCCTAAGGTCACATAGCTGCTAAGTGAGAAAAAAAAAAAAAAAATTCGATTAAGCATACATGTTTAACTATTATACAAAAATAACAAAAAAACCCTAAAACTAACTACCTTTGTTGTTTCTAGATTATACCAAACCTATGCTCTTTAAATTTGACTTTTAGTCTTTATCAGCTTTAAATCCACATGTTTTTCAAATATTTTTTATTTATTTTAGAAAAAGAGAAAGTATGGACATGCCAGGGCCTTTTCCCACTGCAAAAGAACTTCCAACTGATGCACTACTTTGTGCATATGGCTTTATGTGGTATTAGGGAATTGAATTTGGGCCAGCAAACTTTATAAGCAAGCACCTTTAACCACTGAGCAATCTCGCCCAGCCCATAAATTCACATATTTTTAAAGCCAGAAAATTCTACAGTCTTAAATAAAAACAGGAGCTTTCCAACTCCTTCCCAACCTCTTCAGTGGTAGAACAGATAATCCTCAGCAATAAAAAAAAAAAAAAGGTAACTCAAAAGAAAAGAAAGTTTCAGATGAGGGGAACAGAATATAAATGGAGAGAGAAGAGTGGGTAAGGCCAGAATGATAGGACCAGAGCTAAGTGGAAGTTTAGTATATATTGACAAGGTAATACCACAATAAACCTGACAGTATCTATTATGCTTGTATGTACTGAGAGGAGATTTAATCTACAGTCATGAGTTTAGGGATAAATTAGTGATAAATACATAGTAAACTAAACCAATGGGGAAAAGGCAATTATAAAGTCCAGTAAAAATAAAAGGACATATAATCATAGCATTGACAGTGCTTTAATTCCCAGTGTCACAAATCTTCAATGTATTTAACTGTATCTTTTGTTGTTTACCTGAATTTCTAAATAACAAGTGGATTTTGTTTAGTTTTAGTTTTAATATGGTGTATCATTATCACTTGACTCTCGTTTGAAAGCACGCTATGTCCACTCACATCCATTGTGCACATGTATACACACACACACACACACACACACACACACACACACAACATACACAGGCCTACATTCATCCTAGCAGTCTGTTCTCTGCTGCTGTTAAATATATTGTAATTTCATTTGGATCAATATTTCGTACTTATTTGACTTTGGTTTATAAAGTGCTATTTACATTTTTTGAACTATATATTATGCAATCAGATGCTCTACCACTAAGATATACCCTCTAAATTACATTGTGTTTATATCATTACATTGAATTTATATTATTACATTGTGTTTATATTTCCTTTTGTTTTAGGTGGTCTTGTTTCCCTTTTCCCCATTTGATTAGCTTACTGTGCATTTGTCATGAATTCATCTCTAAAGCCACTACCATTGAGTAAATTATCCTGGCTGTACCCATTATCTAACAGTCTCTTTCCAAGAAGACACTCTATCTTCCTCATCTAGTGACTTCTTTCTTTCAAGATACTCGTTTTGGCAGATTACCATTTCTTCACCTATCTTCCTTACTCAAGTTGTATGGCATGCAAATTTTTTAAACATTGGGCATTTTAAACATAATTTTCCCTTTCAGTGACTGACAGTATGGCTTTGTATAAAATGGTAAGATAAAAATTTTCTTTGAAATTTTAAAGGCATTGCTCCATAGTCATAGCTTCCCAGATTTTCTTAAGAAAAAACAAGCAAGTTCAGATTCCTGATCTGAACTTCTTCTCTCTGGAATCTTGTAAGACCTCTTTGACTAGGGAGATGGCTGAGTGAATAAAGTGCTTGCCATTCAACTCTGGCTCTGAGCTGTAGGCCCCACACAACTGCACAAAAGCCATGAGCTACAGTGGCTTCTGTGATCCCAGTGTGAACACACGGAAGGGAGCTGCAGAATTTCCCAGAAGCTCGCAAACAGACTAGTGAAGAATTAGAGACCTTACCTCAAAAGAGGTGTTAGGACAAGGACTGACCCAAGTTGTCCTCTGCCCTCCATACACACACTGTGGCATGAATGTACCTGCACTCCACACATGAACATACACCAAGTAAATAAAACCAAAATAATTTTTTAAAAAAGCCTTTCTGTTCTGAGTATTCTGATAATGTGCCCTTTTGTGATTCTCTTTCTATGTATGGTTCTGGTGAGCCCAGGGCAATTTTAAGCTCTTATCTTTATATCCTGGGAAATGTTCCACAGCCATTTCTATGACAATTTTCCCTTCCATTTTGTCTCTTCTTTCTTCCTAGAACATCTATCCTTATATTGCTGGTTCCCTTGGCTGGAACTTCCAGTGCATTTTTTTCTCTCACAATCTGTCCTCTTGAGCTATTTATACTCGCCAGAAAAAAAAAAATCTTACCTGTCTGAAAACATGAACCTACTTGTCATGGTTTAAAGACATGAAAGTTAGATTCTTACAGTCCCTGTAGACCTGCATTGACTATTGTGATGACCCACTAGTCACACGACATTCTACACATAGCTGTAGGTCCTAAACTCACTGGATTTTAAAGACTTAGAATAAAAAAAATTGATGTATCTCATTAATATTGTTTGTATTTACTACATGTTGAAATAATATTTGAATATATTTAGACAAAAGTATATCATTATCATTAATTTTACCACCCTTTTCCATTTTTAACCTGTAAAAGCTATAAATAGAATAATATATGCAGCTCACATTTGTAACTCACTTTATATTTGTGATTTACATATTTCCTCAGTTTTTCTTTCTCTATGGAGTTTACTGTTTCCCCAGTAGTATCTACAGTCTCCTGTTCTTAGAACCCCTCAGCTCATCTACTAGAGGCAGACATCTTCTCCTCCTCTGCAGCGAAGATGGGCTGACCACAACCTGGCAGTGCTGGGCTGCCCAGGGCACCTGGGATATCTTACAACATCTTTCCGTGCTGAGTAGCTGCCATCCACACCTTCCACCACAATATACTCCTGTTAGCCTGCTTTGGTTCTTGCATTCTGTGTATTTCCAATATTTCATCTCAACTTAGAATGTATTATCTTAATTCTAATTATCCATCTCATTCATTTTTGTTTTCTCAGAACAGTGCCTGACATGTACTCAATCTAGTATTTTTTCTACACTGCCATCCTGTTTCATCCTTAACGAAACTAATTATGCAACCAACAATATTAACACAAAATAAAGGGCAAAAGCCATTTAGTAAAAAGAAAATATAATGTGAATGCTTTTCAAACGCTAACTGAAAGCAGCTGTGGCTCTAAGAATCAGAGCAGTTCATTCCACAATAGCCAAGTAACAATACAGAGCTCTTAAGAGAAGGAAGAATAATGATCACCATAAATAAACATTTGTTTTCAGGGTTTTAGTCTCAGAGGAATTTGCCCTTCAAGGAAAGTCAGTAAGTAATAGACGGTACTCTCCATAGTCAATAAGTAACAGATAGCACCTAAATAGCAATTGTATTTTCATTGCGGAGATATTCCCCACATGAATGTTTTGGGTATTGGTGCTCAAGAACAGATGCTAACATTTAAGTGCCACCCCATAAAGATACTCATCCAGAGAACTAGATCAGGGAAGTAAATGTATTATTTTGGTTATACTACCAGTGTAGAAATGAAAGCAAAACTAAAACAGCCCTTCCCTTACATGATATACAATTTCATGCCTTGAGATCATCTACATGATAGAGAAGCTGAAGCTGCTTATATCAGATTGATATTGAAAACGCAAACAGAATGCAAGCCCACAGCTGTCCACTTCATTTTCCTAAGAGCAATGTCTTTGTTGATTGACACTGAGAAGGAAACAGGATAAGCAGCTGCTCCCTGCACCCTTCTGCCAAGGGGTATCATTGCAGTGCATATTGAAGGGTTACATTTTTATAAAGGTCAGAGTAGATGGGCAACCAGCAAAAGGTATGTAGTAAAAACTCCCCACTCATTTCACCATAATGCACACAATACTCTGTAGAGAATAGGACAGAAAAGTCAGAGCTCTGACACCACAGTTTATAATCTGCTTTTAGGAAAGCTTTTCATTATCTCCCAACCCCAACTTATGCTGTTAGCTTTTCATAATCCCATGAACACTTTGAAATAGGAAAAATGATCTATGCTATTATCTTAATCTGTTCACTTTGCCATAACAAAATACCAAAGGATAGGTAGCATAAATCATAAAAATTTATTCTCTCAGAGTTGTACAGGCAGGCAAACAATATCCAGGCATCCACATCCATTGGTATGATGAGAGTTCACTTCCTCCCTTGCTGAGGTCTCACACTCTAATGTCCCTTCTTATAAGAGCAGTAACACTATCATCGAGGCCTCACCCTCAGGACATCATCTGAACTACATTTCTCCCTAAATCCCAGTGCCAAAAACTGTCACACTGTTTAAATGTTAACATGTAAATTTGGAGCAGGTGGGGCACAGTTGAGTCATGTTAGTTCATAGCACCTATTTATCTGATAAAATTAAGTGATCTATGTGGAAGCATAGGAACATGTTAGATAAATAACTGCTTTATTATTATCTATCAACATTTATGAAGAACATGTTTAGCAAGCGTCTCTATCCCTGGGTTCTATTTTTTATATGAGTTATTTAAATGTTCTACAACATGTACATATTTATGATTTCATTTTCTAGTGATTAGGAAAGAATGTTTTGGGAAACCAAAGTTCACTAATAATATGGAAATTAGGAAAATAGAAAAAGAGGTCAGTGATGTTCCCTGAGCTGTAGCCCTTTCTCTTGGTGAAGAAACAACCCAACAGCACAGTTCTTCTGATTTTCAGGTTCTTCAAGAAGCCCATCAGCAGTATCAGTGTGTTGACTCCTATTACCACACCCAAGATAACTCCTTGCTGTTGGTTTTTCATAATCCCATGAACACACAACGCCTGCATTGTGAATACTGGAATATTGCTCTGCACTCCAATGTTGGATTCAGGTAATGTAGGTAGCTCAGTTAATTAAATAGTGAGTCAGGTTAGCTACTTGCATTTCATTTCCTTAGCCTAAAGTCAGGGTGGTTCAACTCAATGAACACATTTACGTATTGCCAAGATTCAAATGAGCTCACTAAACCATGCTGTGTGTTCTGTCCTAGATGTTGAAGCTATACCACTGAAAATTAACAGTACATTTTGCTTCATTGTGACTAGTAGGAATGTCAGTAAATTATACTTTATTCACTTGGATTTCAATAAGACTGCCTCTGAAATATTTCAAGTAGTAACTACAAAACATTTTGAATGCTGATTTGGGGTAATTCCACTTGATCTGGGAAAGATTTACAAGTAGAGTAACTGGGTGATTATCCAAATAAAAAGTTGAGTTTCCAGGGTTGGGAAGATTGCTCAGTAGTTAAGGCACTTGCTTGCAAAACGTAAGGACCGGAGTTCAATTCCCCAGTACCCATGTAAAACCACATGCACAAATAGCGCAAGCATCTGGAATCTGTATGCACCGTTAGAGGCCCGGGTATATTGATATATACACACTCTCTCTTTCTCTGTTTCTCTCCTTCTCTTTGCTTATTAATATATAAAAATATTTTTAAGTTGTGTTTCCAACCAACAATCACTGATATTTTCTTATTCTCAGAGTTTTGTTGTTATTTTCTACTCCCTTAAAACTCTGTTCTCTCTCCTCATTAACAGCAATGGCATTTCATTACTTTTTCAGTCAGGTTTACTATATACTCAACATATACTTTTGTATAACAAAGTTTTAGTTCTAAGGTACACAAAACAACAATTGAAATGTACTTGCAGAATAATTGGAGGAACAAATTGTGCACATACAAAAATATATTCACTTGAAGGTCATATGATGATTTTTTACTTAAGTATGTAGTAGTATTTATTTAACTAAATCTATTTCTCTCTTTTTTTTTCATTGCCACTAATTACATGTTTCATTTCTTTTCTGGTATCACTTAGTGATTAGGACCTCCAGATATTTTTAGAGAGCATTTTTATTGTGCTACAAAAGTATTTTGATATTAAATAAATAAGAATATATCTCTTATCAGGTTAAAAATGTTACTAGTTTGCTTTGACAGTTTCACCATTTATATTTTTTCTTGAGTCAAAGAAATGCTAAAAAAAGAAATGCTAAATTTTATCAAAAAATGCTGTAGTGTTAAACTAAACTTGAATTTCTATGATAAAACAAGTTTACATTGTGTTATAATTACTTTACTAATATATCATGTAGGATATTTGGCACTCTTGTTCATGGGCAAGATAGAGCTGTAATTTTCCCTTCTTTCAATATTCCTATTTGGGGGCTGAAGAGATGGCTCAGCAGTTAAGGCACTTGCCTTCCCAGTACCCACATAAGCCAGATGCACAAGGTGGCTCATGTGACAGGAGTTTGTTTGCAGTGGCTAGAGCCACAGGTGTGCCCATTCTCTCTCTATCTGCCTCTCTCTCTCTCTCTCTGTCTCTCTCAAATAAACAAAAATAAATAAAATATTTAAAAGTATTCCTATTTGGTTATACTGTTGAGATTAGAGTACCCTCATAAATTAACTGGAGAATGATTTCCCTATTTGTTTCTACTTGTTATTTTCTGCAAGAGTTTTGAAAGATCCTGATATATTTTTATTTAGTGATTGATACTTACAGATAAAAACATCTAGACTTAGAGAAATGTTTAACTACTGATTCAAAGTCTGTTGTGGACATTAACACCTTCAAATTTTCCATCTGATTTGCAAATTAGGTTTTGCAAACTGGACATGGTAGCCTATGCCTATAATCTCAAGAAGTTGAGGCAGGAAGATTGCCATGAATTCAAAGCCAGCCTGGGCTACATAGCAGACCCTGTCTCAAAAAAGTTAAGACAAACAAATAAAACCATAGCTACAATAATGGTTATACATTAGAGAAATATGTATGGACATCAGTAACACAAAATGTGGGGAATTATACAAGATCAGATGTGTTCAGAGTGGTATGGCCATAGACAAATGTGGGGAATTAAAAGGAAAAAGGATAGCTTTTGTATGTGATCAAAGTTGAGTTTTTATCAATTTATAATATGTTGTTACACATCAAAGATGTTAAATGTAAGCTTTATGGTAACCAGAACCAAAGCCAGTAATGCACACAAAGAAAGTTAGCAAAGCACAATGTTTCAAAAATCATCATAAAAAATATCAACAGAAAGAAAGGAACTAAGGAAC
The DNA here is from genome assembly GCA_036365145.1 of Orientallactaga sibirica. Classification (NCBI taxonomy): domain Eukaryota; kingdom Metazoa; phylum Chordata; class Mammalia; order Rodentia; family Dipodidae; genus Orientallactaga; species Orientallactaga sibirica. Next base: position 3,076,600 of record JAEOAD010000025.1, read on the forward strand.
TATCAAGCACAAAACAATAAAGGAAATGGCAATAATAAACCTTTGCCTACCAATAAGTAAATAAAAGTAATCAGATGGTATTAAATACCAGGGAGACCCAAGAGCCATGAGTACAACAAGAAAAGAGAGCCGATTGCCTAACACAAAATTTATCATCTCTACCACATCTACCTGGGCCCAGGAGACATTCCAGAGGAAGTGGCAGATTAAACTTGAATACTTCTCTCACCACTAGTCTGAGAACCTCCTCCAGGGAGATGGTGGTAGACACTGAGGAGACTCATCAAAGCAGAATTCAGAGGATGCAATAAACTCAACACTAAAGGAGACTTATAACACACCCTTCAAGGTTCAGGAAACATTGCCAGAAGAAGGGATGGAAAGATTGTAAGAGCCATGGTGTGGGAGGGTATACTCTGAGGCATTGTCCCCCCACAGAGTCTGGTGTATGCATGACTCTACAGTGAATACCAATAATCCCACTGAAGAGGGCCCTTGGTGGAATGGGAGAAGGGAGAGGAAATATTAAAGTATAACCCGGTGGGAATATGACTAATTTGCAATGTGTTCACATAATGAAAGTCTCAATTTTTAAAAAGGAAGAAAAGCCTTTGACTAGAAAAGTTATAGGCTCTAAGGGGGAAGACGCTACTGTTATTTGGCTAAGTGGATATGTCATGCCCATCAATTTCCCCTTTAAATATTTATATTTATATATGTTGATTAGTGGTCTGCTCATCTTTGGTCAGGCAAGGTTTTACAAATGGTGGTGACTACTGAAGAGACTCCAAGCTCATCAAAATGATGAAAACAAGTGACTATTGAGTCTTCAACACCAAATGAGTCATCTACATCACCCCTCCAAAACCTAGGGAATATTGCGGAAGAGGTGGCAGAAAGCATATACGAATGAGAGGATGAGGAGGAATGCCTTGGAACATTATCTTCCAGGCATGAAGAAATCATTGTGTTTATGATCTCACAGTTACCTGCACAAGATCTTCAAAATACTGTGCCCATCAACATTCCATCATGTATTATGCAGGAAGACAAAAAAACTAACATCAAAATACAAGAGGGACTTTTTGGAAAGGAGAAAGGGTTCAGTGGAAGAAGGATAGGAGAGGAAGAAAAATGATAATGGGACGGGATTATGACCAAGATTCATTATGTTCATGTATTAAAATTTTCAAGAATTTTTTAATTTAACCACAGATACAGGAAAGTATGTCCATAAGAAAAAGAAGACAGGGCTGGAGAGATGGCTTAGCGGTTAGGGCGCCTGCCTCCTAAGCCTAAGAACACTGGTTCCAATCTCCAGCGGTTCCAATCTCCAGGTCCCACATTTAGCCAGATGCAAAGTGAGGCAAGGGCGCAATGCCGCACTTGCCCACAAGGGGGCGCACGCATCTAGATTTCGTTCGCAGCAGCTGAGAGACTGCTGGAGCGCCCATCTATCTGTCTCCCTCTCCCTCTCTCTCTCTCTCTGTCTGTCTCTCTCCAAAAATTTTTTTAATTAAAAAAAAAAGAAAAAGAAGACACAGTTTTAATAGTAAATGTCCCTGTGAAGTTGAATTTAAGAGATAAAAATTTTAAACCAGTAACCATAGAATAATAGATATAAAATTTATAAATGCTAATATAAAAACACAGAACTAAAATAAGTCATGTGTAATAATTAAAGTATGAACATATTTCACCAAACAATAAAGAGAAATGATAAAAAAGTAAAAATTCTGGATTGATAGTCTATTTTTCTATAAAAATTTATATGTTTTACTAGGTTAAAAGTTTAATAGTTATATAAGCACATTATATTTTTGTCCCAAAATAAATAATTTCTCTTCTTAAAAAAGACATAGAGTGGATAAATAGATAATAAGACCCAACTATATGCTGCCTACAAAAGGCACACTTTAGATTTAAGGGCACATATTGGCTTAAAGTGAAGGGATGGGGGCAGGCATGACATACACCTTTCCTCCCAGCACTCACTCAGGAAGCTGAGCAAGGGGGAGTGCCATGATTTTGAGGCCATCCTGGGCTACAGAGAGAGTTCAAAATGAACCTTAACTAAAGCGAGACCCTGCTTCAAAAAAAAAAAAAAATACTGAAGGGATAGAAATATATGTTTCATGAAAATGGCAATCAAAGAAAGGGTATTTACAGAAACCACATATTGTTACTAGAATAATTTCACTGCCAGAGGTGGAATACCTTCTAGTGAGTTGTTGGCCAGGGAGTCTCCTAATGCCCCCAAAACATTATAAGCTATTGCCAAGGGTTTTGGTTGCCTACCAGAACTAGATAGTAAAACCCTGTTGCTGAAAACTCCACATGCTGGGTCTGCAGGTCACTGAGAAATCAAGTTGGAGCTGAGCTAGAAGCCTCCCTATTGACTAGCTGTCAGAAAGCTGGAAAGAACTATGCAGCCTGTTGTGGGAGAAAAGTCACCAATGGTGTTAACCAGCAGTGGACCTTACAAGCTTACAGTTGGACAGCTAGGCTGAATGTACCAACTGATGTAATGGTGGCATGTTATGGGGGAAACCATCTACTCTGATTGCAATTGAGGCCCACTCCATGGGATGGAATTCTTGCCTGTCACTGAAAATCCAGTCAAAAGCTCATGACTGGGGAGGTCAGAAGCTCCAGGGGAAAAACTACCACTGTTGTCTTGATATTATGACCACCAAACTGTACACTAATTACTTATGTTTATGCTCATATATTAATGTTACTCTCACTTTTGTTAGAGGAGCTTTTGTTTTCACATTACAGTGACCACTGGGGTGACTCAAAGCTCAACAAACTACTGGGAAATGACAATGGAATGTTGAGCACTAAGTGAGACATCTTTGTCACACTCTCCAAGGCTCAGGAACCATTGCAAAAGATGTGGCAGAAAGAATGTAAAAGCCAAAGGAAGGCGAGGAGTGCATACAAGACTAGTTAGAGCCAGGTGTGATGGCACATGTCCTTAATCCCAACACTTGGGAGGCAGAGATAGGAGGATTGCTATGAGTTTGAGGCCACCCTGAGACTACATAGCAAATTCCAGGTCAGCCTGAGCTATAGAAATACCCTACCCACAAAAAAAAAAAAAAAGAAAGAAAGAAAAGAAAAAAAAGACTAGTAGAAAGAATAAGGGATTCACTGGAAGTGGGCTTGGGAGGGGAAAAAGTAAGGATGGTAGGTAGGAAGGAATTATGATCATGATATATTATCTATATTTATAGAAGTTGTTAAGAAAAAGTTTTTTTAAAAGACATCTATATTTTTGATCAAACAAAATGGTCTTTAAGTTAAAACTGTCATAAGAGATAAAGGAGTCAGTTTATCAAAACAATATAATGAAAACTCAAATATTAACAAAATTAAAAGGAGAAATAGTATAAAATAATGTTGATGAGTTAACTTTCAACACTGAATAGATTAATAACTAGCATAAGTGAATGTTACTGCAGGTCCTAATAGATATACATAGAGCATTCTATTCAATGGCGACAGAACATATGGATTTTTTTCTGAAGTGCACATGAAACTTTCCAGAACAGACTATATTTATATTAGACCATCAAACAAGATTTAATACATTTAAGAATATTAAAATTATATCAAGCACCTATTTCAGCTACTGTGATATGAAACTAAAGATTAATTAAAAGAGAAAAATCAGAAAATGTATACTACTATATGAAAACTGAAAAAAGATTAAAAGTGACTTGAGCTAAACAAAATTGGAAACAGCGTAGCAATTCTATGGGATGAAGGGAAACAATTCTAACAGCAGGAAGTTCATTGCAATAAGAAGCTACATGAAGAGAACAAGTGCATCACGTGTTGACTGACTGCACCAGTGGAGCTCCAGACCTCTCAAACAGGAATCCTAATATAACATCTTAAGGAACTTAAAAAGGAGAGACAAACTAAGGCCAAAGCCAACAGAGGAAGGAAACAACAAAAATAAAGAGAAGCAAGGGGACTTCTAGGTAAGTCATAGTAGCCATGCCAAAGCAGCCTAGGTGGGGAATAAGCCATAAAATAGCAAAAAGTGAAGGTGCATAACAGAATTATCAACCACAGCAGAGAAACAAGAGAGACTAAGAACTTCTAGCCAGCAGAAAACCAGCTAAAAGCAGCTTCTGCCATAGCACTAGTGACCCTGATTCATGCACCCAGCTGACCCGGTACAACCCAGAGCCACAGGAGCAGAAGCCAGATGAAGAGATTTTTCACTCACATCAGCCTCATTGCAAAGTCAAGAAACCTGAAAGGGAATACAGCAGGGACCAGCTGAGCAGCTGCTGAAGGAGATCACAAATGGAATCAGCTGAGCAGATCCAATACAACTCCAGGCATCCTGCACAGCCTCCCCTGCCATAACCACCAGTGGTGCTGCAAACCCCGGGAGAACTCATCCACCCCTAGGCCACACAGCATCCAGCACACCTGATCAGAACACCAGATCCAGTGACCCAAGCAGCCTGAGTTCACAGTGCAACAGAGAGGGACCAAGGTTGGCACTCAGCATTGGTGAGATTGGAAGCCATTCCAAAAAGTAACAGGGCCTACTTACACAAATCAGGTACATAGGCCTGCACTGGAAGTGCTAATCTCGCCTCCCATGTCAGGGCAGATTATATATTAGATTTGATTGGTATATTCTTGATCTGGTCTACCACGCTCAAATAAGATATATTTTAGTGTTAACTATTTTAAATTTCCTGATTTATATAGGGTCTTTGTCTTTTCCTTCTGTCATTATTGGGGGCAGTGTCTCACTCAGCCCAGGCTGACCTGGAGCCCATTCCACACCAGAAATTTCAACCTCCCAGTTGAAAGGATTAAGGGTGTGGGGAAACCTAAGTAATTTTGACTTTATTAGATTGTCTGTTTGTTTTAATCCCCACTCTGGCATAAATACTCTGTACTAGTTTTGATTGAATGTATATATTGCTCAGTTGAATTTTAGAATTTTCCAGTCATTTGCTCCACCAATCTGAATGGAATATTTGAATAAGCAGGCAGACTCAAAATCAAGAGTCACTTCTGACTTTAATATGGGAGCATAAGAGCCATACCTGGCACCTTAAACTCCTACCCTAAAGATATATGAAGTGAGATTTACATGGCTAAGAACACTGCAGATAATTAGAAAAGCAAAGCATCAAATTAACTCAAGATGCAAAAATCTCTACATTATAACATAAGAAACACAAAAAATCAAGACAATGCAATTCCACCAAAAATTATAATTCCATGAGAAATGACCTCCAATGAGACTGTGTTAGATGGAATGCCTGACAAAGATTTTAAAAAACTGATTGTATCTATGCTTAAAGAAATCAAAGAAGAAATCAAAGGAATCAAACAAGGACAAACTCCTGAAGGCATCCCAAGAGAACACAGAAAACCAACTTAATGAAATAAGGATATCAATACAAGACATGAGTAACAAAATAGAAATAATGAAAAAATACCAATCACAAATACTAGAAATAAAAAACAGAGTAAATCAAATAGAAAACTCTATACAAGGTCTCATCAGCAGAGGACAGAATATCTGAACTAGAAGACCAGGTGGCAGATCTAATAGAGTCCAACAAAAAGAAAGACAAACTAATATGAAGGCATGAATGGAAATTTCAAGACATTTGGAATACTATGAAGAGATCAAACATAAGAATTCAAGGCCTAGTAGAAAGAGAAGAATTTCACTCCAAAGGCATAGCAGGTATTTTCAACAAAAACATAGAAGAAAATTTCCCCCCAATAGGGAAAGTGATGTGAATACAGATACCGGAAGCCTTTAGAATGCTAAATGAAGCTGGGTGTGGTGGCACACGCCTTTAATCCCAGCACTCAGGAGGCAGAGGTAGGGGGATTGGCATGAGTTTGAGGCCACCCTGAGACTACATAGTGAATTCCAGGTCAGCCTGAGCTAGAGTGAGACCCTACCTCGAAAAACCAAAAAAAAAAAGGAAGAAGAAAGAAAAGAAAAGAGAATGCTAAATGACAAAATCAGGAAAGAACCTCTCACTGCCATATTATAATTAAAGTAGAATACACACAAACCAAACAAATATATATTGAAGCAGTTAGAGAGAAAAATCAAGTCTCATACAAAGGCAAGCCTATCAGGATAACAGCAGATTACTCAACACAAACTAAAAGCAAGAAGGGCTTGGAATGATATATTCCAGTTCTAAAAGATAACAACTGTCAAACAAGATTATTTTATCCAGCAAAGTTATACATACAAATAAACAGAGAAATAAGGACATTCCACAACAAAAACTAAAAGGAATATATACAAACACTAAAGGAATATATTACCTCTAAACCAAATCTATAGAAAATACTTGAAAGGAATCTTCATGCTGAAAAAGAAAAGCACACACTAAGGAAACAGGGAAAACAAACTATATTAAAATAATAGTTAATACAAGAGAATAAAGACAAGACAGGAAGAACTACAAAACAAGAACAATGGCCAGAATAAACACATACCTTTCAATAATAATGCTTAGTATCAATGGCCTTAATGTACCATCCAAAAGACAGAGCTTGCAGAGTAGGAGAAAAAGCAGGATCCTTCTATTTATTGAAAGAGAAATCAAAAAACAATACAAAGAATCAATGAAATAAAGAGTTGGTTCTTTGAACAGATAAACAAGATTGATAAACCTTTAACAAATCGGACTAAAAGAGAGAAGAGACACAAATTAATCAAATTAGAGATGAAAAGACACCATTACAACAGATAACAAAGAAATTCAGATAATCATAAGGACATATTTTAAGAACACATACTCCACTAAGTTTGAAAATCTGAAAGAAATGGATTTCTTTGATTTACATGATCTACCAAAGTTAAATCAAGATGAGATAAACCACTTAAATAAATCTATAACAAGTACAGATATCCAAGCAGTTATTAAAAAAAGAAAGAAAGAACTTCCCAGCTAAAGAAAGTCCAGGCCCAGATGCATTCATTAGCAAATTTTATTAGACCTTAATGGGAGAACTAACAGCAATGATTCTCAAACTTTTCCATAAAATAGAAAAGAAAAGAATACTACCAAACTCCTTCTATGATGACAGAATCTCTCTCATACCAAAATAAGACAAATACAGAAAAAAAAAAAAGAAAATTACAGACCAATCTCCCTCATGAACATAGATGCAAAAATTCTCAATAAAATATTGGCAAACAGAATACAAGAATATATCAAAAAGATCATTTCCCCGACCAAGTGGGCTTTATCCCAGAGATGCAGGGATGGTTCAAAATACACAAATCAAGAAATGCAATACACAATATAAATGGGCTAAAGGAAAAAAAATCACATGATCATCTCAATAGATGCAGAAAAGGCATTTGAAAAAAATCTAGTATCCATGGTAAAAGTCCTATAGAAACTGGGAATAGGAGGAACATATCTCAACATAATAAAGGCTATTTATGACAAACCTACAGCCAAAATAATACTAAATGGAGATAAACTTGAAGCTTTTCGTGTGTGGGGGGGGTTACCATGGTTTATTGTCTACAATTATGGAAGTTGTCAATAAATATTTTTAATTCTCAGAAATAAAAAAACTAAATAAACTTTAAAAAGAGAAGCAAATAAAATAAACTAGAAAAATCAATGAATCTAAGAACTGGGTTACTGCAATGATAAGCAAACTTGGCAATCCTTTAGCAAGGCAAGATTTAAATAAATAAAATCAGAAATAAAGGAGAGGGCATTACAGTGAACACTACAGCAGTGCAGAAGAATGGAAAAGCTGCTAGTAACTATTCACCAGCACATTGACTAATCAAGGGGAAGACCAGAACCCAATTTTCCATCTGTGAATTCTGATAAATATGTAAAGAACTAATACCAAAAATTAATGAAACAGATAAGGAGATACCCTTCAAGGAATAAACCATAGATTTTACCACTTTGTGACCCATTGTTGCTAGAATTTCCTTAATATCCACTCCCTAATATTACTGAAATGATTTGATGTTGGAAAAAATGCCAGCAGCCCTGGGCTTCTCTCTAGGTGTGACAGTAACGTTGGTGCTCTCTCCTTAATCCTCAGTCCCATGTAACTCACTAGTTCTGCCATTAACCCTGGAATACAGGGCTTATCTGTGCACATACCTGGGAACTTGCCTGCCATAATGACTTATGTAAAATGTAAAGCATTTATTAATATAAAAAGAAATTAGCCGGGTGTGGTGACACACACCTTTAATCCCAGCACTTGGGAGGCAGAGGTAGGAGGATCGCCATGAGTTCAAGGCCACCCTGAGACTACATAGTGAATTCCAGGTCAGCCTGGGCTAGAGCAAGACCCTATCTTAAAAAACAAAACAAAGGGCCTTGGCAATAGCCTTTAATGTTTTGGAGGCTACAACAGATGGTAAGACCCTATTGCTGAAGACATCTCTTGCCTGAGAAGCAAGGTCACTGAGAAAGCAAGCTGATGCTGAGCAGAAAACCTTCTCCCTGTAGACCAGCCAACTGAAAGCTGGAAAAAGCTGCACTGCATGTAGCCCTATGGGAGACAGAAGTCATCAGCAGTGAAAACAGTGGACACTGGAAAATTCAAGTTTGGCCAGACAGACCCAATGACCGAATGGGTGCAATAGTGGCATGTCTGCTCTTGGGGAAACCAACTGCTCCCTAATTGTACTGAAGGCCCTCTCTATGGGAGGAAATACATACCTGGTACTGAAAAAACTAATCAAAAGTCTATGGCATGGACCAGAGTGAGACCCTACCTTGCAAAACCAAAAAAAAAAAAAAAAAAAAAAAGTCTATGGCAGGGGAGGTCATGAGTCTTAAGGGTATAAATCCTGCTCTTGTCTGGCTAAATGTGTATATTACTCCCACCAAAATGCCCTGAATGCACTACACTTAATGTTCATATTCAAATAATAATGCTACTCTCACTTCTGGTTAGAGAAGCTTCTCTTTTCAGATGGCAATGACCACTGGGATGACCCAAAAGGCAACATAGTGCTGAGAAGAAGGGACGGAGGAGTGTCCATCACTGAAACATCTCTGTCACACCCTCCAAGGCTTAGGGTCCATTGCAGAAGAGGGGGTGGAAAGAATGTAAGAGCCAAAGGAAGGGTATGACTCCTTTCAATGTAACTGTCCAGACAGAAATTGGCCTTGATTTCCATGACTTCACAGTGCCTAGCATTACCTTTGCAAGACCCTCATAATAGGAGAAAAAGATGATGACATCAAATTAAAAGAGAGACTCATGGAGAGAGGGAGGGGATATGATGGAGAATGGAGTTCTGAAGGGGAATGGGGGAAGGGGAGGGAAATATCATGGTTTATTGTTTGTAAATATAGAAGTTGTCAATAAAAAATTAAAAAAAAAACAAAACATAAAATAACAGCATGCCTGCTTACACTCTCAAAATAAAAACTAAAGAAGGAAATAACACTTCCAACTTCATTTTTTATTTATAAGACCACCATTGTACCAATACCAAAGCTAGATGACAACACTGCAGTAAAAGAAAATTACTTGTTATTATTCATAGCAGATATAAATATAAAAATAAACACCAAATACTAGCCAACTAAAATACTAGCAAGCCAACACCACATTAAAATTGTCATTCTTCATCCTCAAGTAAGAGATGCAATGAGAAGCCAACATACATGAAAGTAAAAATCATGTGATCACCAGGGCAATAGGGGCACACAGCCTCTGTGGGTAAGCAATAGATTTCTGATTGTTTAAGAGGTCCACTCTGAGCTGGGAATGGTGGTGCACACCTTTAATCTCAACACTTGGGAGGCAAAGGTAGGAGGATCACCATGAGCTTGAGATCACCCTGAGACTACAGAGTGAATTCCAGGTCAGCCTGGGCTACAGTGAAGACCCTACCTGGAAAAGCCAAAAAATAAAAAAGAGAGAGATCCACTCAATGTAAAGGAACCCATATCTGGAATTTGAAACCAGATCATAATCCTATGGAGACAAAGATTATGACCTCCAAAGTCATGCTCTCACTAGTCTGGCTAAAAGAGCAGTTACAAACATCAAATTGTCCCTAATGCTTATCCCATTTAAACTATGCTGACATCACTGTCCATTGGAGAATTTGTTCTTCTTTTTCAGAAGGTAGTGAAACCAGAGAAGATAAACTACCCCTCGCACTGGAGCCCAGCCACAGCTGAAATCACAGAGGAATTGAGTAGACAAGCATGAGCACTGCTTCCACACTGAACCTGATAATCAGTGCCAGAGTATAGGAGACAGACCCTGAGGATACTCAACACCTACCAAAGCAGGGATCCAGGGGCTCCTAAGAGCTCATCACTGAAGTAAACTTAAAACTCACCTACCATGGCTCAGGAAATTTTGTGTAAGAGGGGCAGAAAGATTGTAAGAGCCACATGTTGAGACATCATGCCCAGAGGCATTCCTTGCCCCACAAAATATCTGACTGCTGCTCCCACAACACATAAACCACAACCCCATAGGGAATACCTGAAACCCCACTTAGGAGCATCCCCAATGGCATGGAGGCAGGGTGAGGAAAAAGAGGGTACCAACACATGCTGTATCCTTATGAAATATGTTGTTAATAATAATAATGACATTTTAAAAATCATGTGATCATTTTAATTAATGCAATAAATACATATACAATTCAACATCCTCTCATGATAAACATTCATATATGTATATGTGTATTATGTAAATGTATATATATGTGTGTGGAATCTAGCTCAACATAACAAAAGCCATTATGACAAACCCACAGCTAACAACCTATATATTGCTAAAAGCTTTTCTAAGATGAGAAACATGACAAGGGTTTCCAATCTCACCTTCCATTCACTGTAATGCTGGAAGCCCTGGGCAGAGCAAGTAGCCAAAGAAAGAAACAGAATACAACCAAAATAGACAGAAAAAAATATGTTTCTGTTTACAGATGGCAATACAAGGATAGAAAACAAAGCCTAAAAATCCACAAAAATAAACTTGTTGGAAGTAATAATGAATTCAGAACCATTAGGATACAAAACATATAGAAATAGTTATGTTCTAATACACTGACAGAGTCTATCCAGGAAAAAATATAAGAAAACAAATCCATTCCCAGTAGGACTGATAAGGATAAAATACATAGAAATGAATGTAAATAGAAAGATGAAGCATATATATGTATACACTTCATGAGGCTGGGCTGAGGAGATAGCTCAGCAGTTAAAGGAACTTGTTTGCAAAGCCCGCAGGCCCAGGTTCTATGTAAAGCTAGATGTTACAAAATGGCTACTACATCTGAATTCTGAAGTTTGTTTGCAATGGCAAAAGGCCTGGCATGCTTAATCTCTCTCTGTCTCTTTCTCTCTTTTTTTATTTTTATTTTCTATGGGAGAGAGAGAATTGGTGCACCAGGACCTCTAGCCACTGCACTGGAACTCCAGACATGTGCACCACCTTGTACTCATGCATGACCTTGTGTGCCTGTGTCACCTTGTGTGTCTGGCTTATGTGGGTTCTGGGGAGTTGAACCTGGGTCCTTAGGCTTTGCAGGAGAGTGCCTTAACCACTAAACCATCTCTCCAGCCCTCTTTCTCTAGCTCTCTGTCTCTCTCATAAATAAAAATATTTTTAAAAGAATATCAAGACAATTTTGACATGAAACAAACCTAGAAGCATCACATTTCATGATTTTAAATACATTGCCAATATACAGTAATTTAAAAAGAGTGATACTGCCATAAAAACAGATATACAAAAAACAGTAGAGCAGAATTGTGTCCAGACATAAATCATGCATATACTGCCCTGTGACGAGGGAGATGAGCACATAAAATTGGGAAAGATTGTTTCTTCAAAAGAATGATGTATCTATATGCAACAGAATGAAATTGGATTCCTAATTTAAGTGCTACAACCAAAAACAATATGAGATAATGCATATGTTAATTAGCTCAATTTAGTCATTCATAGTGTATACATATCTCAAGGCCACATAATGTACATGATAAATTCATATTATTTTTCCCAATTTTACAGAACAATTGAAAAATATATTGTAGTCCTATCTTTCACCATACACAAAAATCAACTCTAAGCCAAGCATGGTGGGACACACCTTTAGTTCCAGCACTTGGGAGGCAGAGGTAGGAGGATCACTGTGTGTTTGAGGCCAGCCTGAGACCACATGATAAATTTCAGGTCAGCCTGAGCTATAGTGAGACCTTACCTTGAAAACCAAAATAAGTAAATAAATAAACTCTAGGGCTCAAGAGATGGCTCTGTGGTTAAGGTGCTTTCCTGCAAAGCCTAAGGACCTGGATTCAAAACCCAGTGTCCACACCCATGTAAAACCAGATACACGAGGTGGTACATGCATCTGCAGTTGGTTTGCAGAGGTTAGAGGCCCTGGTGCACCCATTCTCTTTCTCTCCGTCTCTCTTTTTCTCCTTTCTCTCAAAAATAAATTAAATATTAAATAAATAAAATATTTCTTTTAAAAATTCAACTCAAAGTGCATTAAAGACTTCTATAAGGCCCTGACATTGATAATGCAGTAGTTTCTTGGCTTTGAGAAAAAGCATATGCAACAAAACCAAAATGAGACATGTTTTGTTCATTCTAAGTCAATGTCTTTCTACCCAAAATATATAAATAAGTGCAATGGGACACTTTAATTTCATATACAATGTCCTAGCTCTTTTATATTAGTGTAGTTTGAGACTATTAGGAGCAATAGTTAGAAGTAAAAATGGGACACTCACTCAGCAATGGCAAGATCACCATGGCAATCAGAGACTGATGACAGACTGGCCACTCTGATAAGTGACACTCATCCAGCACTGACAAGGTCACCGTGCAACCTGGGGCCAAGACCAGAGACTGACTAGAGACCCTCTGCAAACTGATATGCAAATGAGCCAACCCTAAGGTGGCTATTGGCAGCCAGGATGACTGAGGAAAAAATGGTTATAAGAACCCCAGCAAAAGCTCACAAAATTGTCACTCAACTCAGAGACAGACTCAACAGTCTCCCTCTTAGTTGATACCTGCCACGAGGAGAAGCAGCAGCCCTGGGGACTCCTCAGAAGCCAGGCACAGTGAAGAGCAAGGCCCAGACTCCAGAAGCCACCCGAGGAATAAATGGAGTCACATGTGAGTGCCCCAGGGGGTTAGGGACAGGAGATCAAGGAAATTGAGAAAACAAAGGAAGGGACTTGGCTTAATTAACATGTGTGAAGAGTGAATAAAGTTTGGCAATTGAATTAACATAATCTGCCCCTTGACTACTGAGTTTAGCAACAGAGACTTCAGCTTGAGCTTGACATTTTACCTTAATGTCTTTTCTTTGTTGCTATAGACAGGGTTTGTATAAATTAATACATATTTTATTTCTCCTTTTCTTGAAGGAAATTTCTGTAGTGATGATCTTTTGTGATAAAATTAGAATTTTACATGCTATGAAAGGTTCATTTTGGTCTCTTTCATGAAAGTAATTCTACTCAATTATATAGTATTTTTGTTTGGTTGGTTGGTTTTGGGTTTAGAGTTTCTTTGTTTTTGTTTTTGTTTTTTTTTCTTGGTTTCTCGAGGTAATGTCTCTCTATAGTCCAGGCTTACCTGGAATTCACTATGTAGTCTCAGAGTGGCCTCAAATTCACTGCAATCCTCCTGCCTCTGCCTCCTAAATGCTGGGATTAAAGGCGTTCACCACCACGCCCATCTCAATTATATAGTTTTTGATTGACAGTGTAATTCTCAGCACATTGAAGAAAACACCTCAGTGTCTTCTGGATGTTACTGAGACTGTTAACAGAGAAACATCATTCTTCATGGGATATGATGGAAGCATGCAGTGTATAATCAGAAGAGACAGAGATGTCAATTGATCCCTATTCTAAACATGTAATAAGGGCCTAAACCAGCACAATAAAGTAATAAAATTAACTTAAAGGTGTAAGAATTGAAAAGAAAGAAATAAAAATGTCACTGTTGTCAGTCAATATGATTACCATAGAAAAATCTCAAGGCAACTTACAGAAAAATTGTGAAATAATGAGACATTAATTTGAGATTATATTTTAATTGCATTTATGTGCATTATAGGATAATGTTAGAAATTTTATTGTTGCAAAAAAAAAAAGGTAGCCGGGCGTGGTGGCGCACGCCTTTAATCCCAGCACTTGGGAGGCAGAGGTAGGAGGATCGCCGAGAGTTCGAAGCCACCCTGAGACTACATAGTGAATTCCAGGTCAGCCTGGACCAGAGTGAGACCCTACCTCGAAAAACCAAAAAAAAAAAAAAAAAAAAAAAAAGGTAAAATAGAGCTGGAAAAATGCCTCATTGGATAAGGCACTTGCCATTCAAACCTGAGTATCCAAGACTCCACATAAAAGCTGGAAGCAATAAGGTTATCTAGATTTTATTAAGGTAAGTAAATTACTCCTGTCTATATTTCATCTCTCCAGCACAAGATGACTGTCAAACTTAACCATCAGACTCATATAGTTCAAATGCCTTTAATCCAACTTTATGTCTACTTAGCTTTATAAAGGAATACAAGAGTAGGAAATGGAGAATGACCAGTGTCTCCATTATCTCCATCCCACCAGCAGGCTCAGCAACTATCTCAATACAAGGAATCATTCTTTCTGGTCAGCTGTGGCACAAACCAACCACAGCCTTAACTTCCCACCAGGACCTTCATACCAAGCCCTCAGCTACCTTAGCAAGGTGCAAGCCCAAAGATCTAGGTTTTCACAGTAAACAAAGTCAAAGCATACCGAAATTATTTTAAATAGTCATTTTCCAAGGCCTGGTTGATTCCCTTTACAAAGTAAGTCCATACCCATTGTTATATACATACATACATACATACATACATACATACATACATACATACATACATTCATACATATAGTTTTTTTGGTTTTCGAGGTAGGGTCTCACTCTAGCCCAAGCTGACCTGGAATTCACTATGGAGTCTCAGGGTGGCCTCAGACTCACAGCGATACTCACACATATTTTACACAGTAGAGTATGTTATCTGTTGTGAGAAGGATGGTAACCCATTACATGGAAAACAATTGAGACCTAGTGACTGGCTTCTTAGGGCCTAAGTGACAAGACAGCTCAAGGAGAGATGTGGTAATTTAAAGGGATTGGCTATGTTTCTGCTATTCTAAAGTGAAATCTTGTTCAGGTTTTCTAATTCTGGAATAAATTTATTAATTTCCATTTTTCTTGAGACTAATGCATACATAATATCTATATTTAAGTAGAATTTCCACACAATAAATGTCCACTCCCAAAAGTAATAAAATAGTGTCTCTCTTTAAAATTATGAATTTGTCTGTTCTTTTTGTTATACATAAGTAATATGTGTTAGGTCTGACAGGTCCCAATATAGAGTCACCAAGGACAGCAGGATGGCGACAGAGACATAAGGAAGTGGATTATCCACATTCCTCAAGAAACCCACCCAACCATTATCCCCTCCTTGCCTGCAATGCCCCCAGATCATGGTTTCTGCCCCCTTATTTTGTAAACCTCCCAGTCGCTGTTCTGATGTCACAGCCTGTCTATCTTAGATCTCTCCTCAGCTCTTCCTTTCCTCACCTTTCCCCAACTGAAAGCCCTATAAAGCCCACTGCCTGAGGAACTCAGGTGGGCTATGCTCCTCTCTTGTGAGCCAGCCCTGGCAGCTCGTGCTTTTCCCAAATAAAAGCTTTCATCTTTGCCTCAGAGTGGTTTGTGTGGTTGTGGTCACTCCCAAACTTTACATCTGGTGCCCTGACACAGATAGGAGGCTTCTGGTTGCCCTCTTAGGTGGCCAGACCTCCTTTCCCCTGACCAGACCACTGATCTGCCATTTATTTACCCTCTGATGGCTTCGGACCATCTTTGCCTGATACCAGCTTTCATATCCACCACAATTCGGCCTTACCCTTCTTCCCTTTGTCTCCTCCTTCCTTCTCAGTAAGTGTCCCTCTCAGGTTGGCCTGCCCTAAGGGTTAATCCCTCCTTGTGGAAGCCATTCAGGCATGCTAGGCTATACCCCTCACCCACTGCTGGGCCCCAACCCCAGGTCTCAAGAAAGACACACTCTCAACACCTCGGGTCTCACTCTCTGGTCTGCCACACCCTAAGTGCCCCGGCCCACGGGGTCTCTCAACGGAGACCTGGGGTAGAGGATGAGAGAATGAAGGAAGATAAGAGACACGAAGAACGAGAGCAAGACAGGTTGTCTGATTAAGTTCTGAAAAAGTTTATTTCACAGTTACTATTTAAGCTGTAACAATGAGGAAGTTCATTTGAGGTCATGGGGGAGATGAGAGTGGGGTACATTCCAGTGGCCAGGTGGTAATCTTAGTTCCTGGAACCAGCAGTTAAGATGTTTTCTCTACCCACAATTGTTTCTTCACTTGTGGTTATCAAGATGTTCTGTTAATCTTTCATGAGGATCTAGGCTAAGGCCTTGGCCCCCAGCATCTCCTCCCTTTTTACAATTTAGATAAGGCAGGCAAGTGAGGGTGAGGCATAGGAGATCTCATCAATAGATGAATGGGCCTTAACCACAGGGGGGAAGCATTGACCTTATCCTCCCAGAGTCATTTGAAATGGTGTCTTTTTTGGGGAGGAGAGGGCTATGGCCGTGAAGGACGTTGACTGTTTTAACTGGCCATCCTGAGAGACAAGAATTTAACACCATCCTCTATGCCATCAGGTTTGCTTCTCGGGGGACTCAGAAGTGGACTATAGGGTCCTCCCCCTGCAGTGCTTAGCCTTGAACCCCTTCCTGGTACCCACGCCACGCCAAGGCTGGCGCGCATAAATCTGAGTTTTATGCAGCTCCTAAAGGAGGTCAATCACCTTCAGGTTCAGCCAAGCCTCTGTCAGCCAAATCAAGTCTGTGGTAATATACCTGTATGGGTTTTGATGCCATGGAGTCAATTTGTTGTTTTATAAAGCCAGTAAGCCTATTAAAGATAAATGGTCCCAAGGTAATTACTAGCAAGAGACTGACCAGGGGTCCCATAAGGGGCATTAAAAGGGAGAACATGGAGGATTTCCACCAATTGTCGGTGGCGGTGGAAAATTTTTGTTCTTGTAATTCAACACTGAGCTTATGTAACTGTTGAACCCTGGTTTCTACAAGACCCAATTCGTTAACATAGAAGCAACACTCCTCTTTTAAAAACAAGCAGGTACCACCCTTTTCTGCGGTTAGGAGTGCCGGGGGTTTTTCCCTCCACCACCGGCAGGTAGAGCAGAAGAGAGAGAGAACCGGGCCAGCCGCTTCTCTTGAGGCTGAGCGAGAAGGCGGGTGTCAGTGACTCAAACCCCTTCCCCCCCAAAACACTGGGGAGAAAAACCACATTGAGTCGCGGAGACTGTCTAAGGCAGGAATCTCCCTGTTTATTGTCATGGGGAGGTATTTATATATTTTGAGGAAAGGGGTGGGAAGAGGGGATGAGAGAAAGGTATAAGGGCCAATAGTATTTCACCACGTCAGCAGCAGCTGGGTGGAGGCAGTTTCAGATTAGGTGCTGAGTCACTTCAAGGACAGGTCACCAAACTCTACTCAGGCTCTGGAAGCTCAACTAGGCCTCACCGGGAGTAGGCCAAGACTGGCTGGGCTAACCACTCGGCTTCACACTGGGCAGGGCCCAACATCTCCCCCTTTTGTTTTTGTAAGAACGGTGGACAGCTATGGCCTCTGTCCTAGGTTGTCCCCCTCTGGGAATCTTACCCGTCACTGAGCACCATGCCTCTAGCCCGTTGACCACTCCACGCCCTGTCTTAGGTTGTCTCAGCCTGTCTGAGATCTTACCCGTTGTTGGTTCGATGGAGGGCAGGGGAGGGATGTTAGGTGGATAACCAGTAAGCGGAAAAGCCGTTGCCTTTGAGTTGCGAACCTGTGGTGCCTTGACCTGATGAAGTTTAATTTTGGCCTGATGAAGTTTAATTGCCTCAAGCTGTTGGTGAATGAATTGTGTAATCTTATTAATTACACAGGGCCCGAGAGTGAGGATAAGAAGAAGGAGGGGTTCAGGGGGAGGGAGAAGGCAGGATAAAGAGCAAGAAGAAGGAGGGGTCCAAGGGGAGGGAGAAGGTGGGATAAAAAGCCATGTAAGCTCGTCTACAGCAGGTTGTCTTAGAAGTCCCGACTCCTCTTCTATAAATCTTTCTGGAGCTTTTCTGGCTTCATTTGGGTCTAGTAGCATCCACACCTTCAGTTGTTCCTGGGGAAGAAACAGAGGCATAGTTCTCAGGGGTGGGACACTCCCTGGAGAATTGATTATTATCATCCCCTTGTTGGGGTAAATATTTTAAGTCTCTTGCTGGTACAAGTGTCTATCTTCTTTAGAAAAATTTAAAATATTTAGGGTTAATAATGCCTTTTTTAGTTGGTCATGTGGGGGTAGGGATTCCCCCTTTTGTTTTTGTAATTGAGACTTGAGAGTTTGATGATATCTTTCCACAATGGCCTGGCCCCGCGGGTTATATGGGATGCCTGTGGAAAGTGAAATTTTTTAGGTTTGGAGGAAATCTATAAAAGTCCTGCTTACAAAGCAGGGACCATTATTGGTTTTGATTTGATCTGGCAATCCAAGGGTGGCAAAGCATTGAAGCATATGGCTAATAGCATGTTTAGTTTTTTCCCCAGCATGTGCTGATGCCCAGCAAGCATGGGAAAAAGTAGCAACTGAGAGAAAAATATATTTAAGTTTTCCAAATGGAGAATAGTGTGTAACGTCAATCTGCCAAAGGTGATTAGGGCGTAGTCCTCGAGGATTGGCTCCTGTAGTTTGAAGTGGAGGTACCTGGAGGAAAGGCTGACAGGATTTGCAAGTTTGGACAATTTTTTTAAGGTCCTTGACTGGCACATGGGGATATTTATGTTTAAGGCCCCTCTAATTTATATGAGTTAATAAGTGGAAGTGTGTAGCTTTTGAGACTGTATTACATTGAGGCTGAGAGGCCAGTTTGTCAGCCAAATTGTTTTTTTTTAGAGAGGAGTCTTGGTAAATTTTGATGGCCTCTGAGATGTTGAAGAAAAATGGGGTTAATTTTTTGTTTAAGTAGGGAGCAGGCTTGAATCATCAATGGGGTTATAATATTGGAGTCCAGTCTAATATGGGCCTCAATTAGGTTGGGTAACAGGTTAACAACATAAAGGCTGTTAGAAAATAAGTTAAATGGCTCCTGAATAGTGTCCAAAGACAAAACGACAGTAAATAGTTTTTTGAATTGTGTTGATCCTGTGACCTCATGGGAGATTGACTTTATGGGCATAGGCTTTTTTTCCCTCCTTAGGGGAGGGTAAACAACTAGGGAAGCTCCCAAGCACCCCCCATCAGTGAATACAGTAAGAAAATCAGGGTTGGGTTTAGATAAAAAAAAAAAGTCTGGGGGGTCTCCATTCCAACCTAGAGAAGGATTTTTTAAAGTAAATACTTTGGGCCCCGCAGGACACTTAGTTAAGAGCATAGAGTGGGTGCCCAGAGGTAAGGGGCAGGAACGGCGGTGATTTGCCTCCTGGCCTCATGGTGGACCGCCCGCCCGTTCCTAAGATATTTTTAAAGCAAGTTAGGAGCCGCCCACCTGCCTCCTTGTCGTTTGGCTGGCCTTTTTTTTTTTTTTTTTTTTTTGACAAAAGTGACCAAAAGTGACGCCTGGAGGTGCGGGCGAGGCACAGCCAGTGAGGCTCAGGGCAGTGCTCGGGCCCGGGCTGGAGCCGCCGCTTAGGACTGTCCCACTTGGCCCGCTCCCGCAGGGATGTCGGCGGAGCCTGGCTGTTGTCCCTCCGCTCGAAGCGCGCAAGTTTTGTTTTGCGGACCAGTGACTTGTGTTCCACACCTGCGAGGAAAGTTAACCTCGGTTTGGGACGTTTGGGGAACTCGAGCTTGTATTTGATCACAGTTTACATCCACAGAAAGCTACATGGAGGAGCTGTATGAGGAAAGAAGTTTACCGAAGAATGTTAGTGTGGAAGAATTTTGAAATGTCCGCATTCCCCACCAGGGGTTTGAGTACATTTGTCTTAGGCAGCAGTTACAGTTAAAAGACAGCAGGGCCAGTGGCGGCATGGGTGGCGGTCTTGGAAGAAGGGAGATTTTAAAAGTTAGTTTTATCCTTTTTTTACAGTTTTTAAGGGCAAAAATGAACTTTTCCCTGGAAAAGCCTTTAAGGCTGGCAATTAAGGCAAGGAGGATTAAATTAATCCATGGGGCTAAAACAAAAGTTTTGTCCCAAGAGCCACACTGTAGGAGGAGTAGGGCAATAGTAATATATATGAGTACAACATAAGTATAAAGGCCCAGAAAATAGTTAAGCGTGTTGTAGAATTGAGTTTAGATTTAGATTTATGATGGCCAGTGAGCCTGTGTCTTTATGGGACGGCCCAATGAAATTAAACACAGTGTAGCTGGGAGCAGATCTCCCCATTAGGTTTGTTTTGTCTTTTGGGACGGAGTTTTTATTTAAATGAGGAGGCAAAATGTTTAAAGTCTCCTTTAGGTCTGCCCACGTGGTGCATCCTCCATGAACTGGCGTTTAGAAATGGCGGCACCGTAGAACCTGGAAATGAAAGCAAAGAGAAAGTGGTGAGTTTCCTTTAGGTCTGCCCACGTGGTGCGTCCGCCATGAATGTACCCGTTTAGAAATGGCGGCAAACCGGAAATGAAAGGAAAGGAAAGAGAAAGGAAGTTGAAGTAAGCACAGATTATAGAAGTAAAGGTTAGAATATTAAATATGAAGATTACCTCATAACTTATGAGGATACACCCGTCAGCAGTCCGATTAGCCCGTCAGCTTAATTTTGAATTTTTTCTTCGTCATGTTGGCAGTCCGTAGTCTGTTTTGAATCCTCACATGTCCTCACACGGGGCACCAGTTGTTGCGCCCCACGTTTGGGCACCAGATGCCGAGTTTTTTTCCCTCCACCACCGGCAGGTAGAGCAGAAGAGAGAGAGAACCAGGCTTCTCTTGAGGCTGAGTGAGAAGGCAGGTGACATCGACTCAAACCCCTTCCCCCCCTAAAACACTGGGGGGAAAACCACATTGAGTCGCGGAGTCCGTCTAAGGTGGGAATCTCTCCCTTTATTGTCATGGGAAGGTATTTATATATTTTGAGAGAGGGTGGGAAAAAGGATGAGGTAAAGGTGTAAGGGCCAATAGTATTTCACCACGTCAGCAGCAGCTGGGCGGAGGCAGTTTCAGCTTAGGTGCTGAGTCATTTCAAGGACAGGTCACGAAACTCTACTTAGGCTCTGGAAGCTCGACTAGGCCTCACCGGGAGTAGGCCAAGACTGGCTGGGCTAACCATTAGGCTTCACACCAGGCAGGGCCCAACAAGGAGCAAGGGAGGTCAGTTGTCTTTGTAGAGAGGCCAATGATTCGGCTGAGGCCTCCATGGCCAGCGAGAACTGTTGAGAGAGCTTGGTAGTGGTGAGAAGGGACCAGCAGCCACAACAGAGTTGCAAGAGAGACGCCGGCTACTAGAGGGAGAAAAACAGCCCGCTTTGTTCTAAGGGGTGTTCCAGCCTAAGTCATTTTGGGTAAGATTTGTGGCTTAATGCAGGTCCAGTTAGAGCCAACTGGTGTATAAGGACCCTATCGGTCAAGATCTGTTTATATTGTTTAAACCCTAATTTACATATGCAGGGAATTATGCATAAGAGTAGTAGCAGGGTGCCTGACACTAATAGAAGCCAAATGAAAATCTGAGAAAGAAAATGTTTGGTAGATACTTTTTGCAATGTGCTTTCTAAGGCATCAAAAAATCCTTTTGCTGCCTTAGCAGGATCACCAAAAGACAAATGACTATATGAAATAACAGATATTTCCTTTTGTAAACTTTGTAAATCTATGCTAAGATTATTATGATTCCAAATACCCCAAATCTGATTTTCAACCTTCCACCATTCAGTAGCAGTTCCATTGTAGGATAAAGGAGTAATACATATGAATTGATAATTTGCATGACAGAACAATTGCATTTGAACCGCCAGATTGGCAACCTGTCTTCCTAAATACATAACAGCATCCTCTAGAGCATCTAACCTGACTAACAGCTTTTTATCAATATCTATCTGTGATGAAAAAGCTTGAGAAAAATTTTAATCAGTCCATTAACATGATCAGCTGTCTTCATCGATTGTGCCAGGGATACTGATGCCGTGGTGGAAGAGGCGATGATGGTTGCAGCAGTGATCTCCACAAGTAACCATTTTATTGAATCTTCTTTTCCACGTCAGCAATCTGTTGAGCTGCTGGAACACTTGAGCTCCGGAAGCTGGAGTACCAGGGCTCAGTCATTTTGACTGGCATAATTAAGGAGAACACATAACAATAAAGACTACATTGGAGGAGTAGTCTGTAGCTGTGTCTCCCTTAGAATTGATACAATTGGTGATAATACACCAGGTACAACTAAGATAGTAAATTTTATTTGGTGATTGCCCCACCCGGGCCTAACTACAAAAAGATAAGGGAGGGGCAGACACGTACGAAACTTAAAATGATTTTCTTTTAGGGTAACTATTACTTTCCATAATTCTGGTTGAGGCCGCCCTTGGGACTCAAGATGGGCGGTAATTCTGATTGTTTACTTTCTTGGGGACCCAACTGTAATCATAAATTATATTTATTTTGGTATATACCATCTGTAATTAATGGGTGGTTTGGATATATTAAATAACATCCCTCATGATACCTATTGCTTAAAAAGCAGATAGTTGGCTCTGCTGCAAGAGGTCCAGTTAATTGGTTTAGTCACTTCTTGCAGGAATTCTAGGTCATAATTGGCAGTGGTAAGGGAAGCATTGGAAAATATCATAAGTAAAGATTCTTCCCAGAGAGCAACTCTGGCTAGAAGGGGGTCAGGTACATAAGCCCAATATGCTTGTTGAGCCTGTGTTACTTTTAAGGTCAGGATAGCAAGTAAGGATATAAACAGAGTCTCTGGTGATAGAGGCTGTTGTGAATTTCATACCAGCATGACTCCTTGCTGGCAAAGGGCCTCAATTTGGCCCCAGGTCAGCATGTTTTCCTCCTGGGGGGCCTGGAACACTTTCTTTTCAGTGTCAGATAAGCCATCTCCTTGGATTTGGATGTTTTTCAGCTGGGGCCCAGGCAGACCTGGGCTGATCCTATGAAAATATAAGCAGATTCTCTCCCCCTTGTGAGGAGGGTATTAGGTCCCAGGCAGCTACTGGTGTGCCAATGGAGGGAGATAGGGGATGTTAGGAATTTTTTGTATATTAGCTATATTAACCATGTGAGAGAATTAAATACTAATGAGCCAATTTTAACCTTAAGATATAGTTAAAATGTTGACAAATAGGAACTTAATTAACTTTGTTGGGTACTCTAAATTTAGTCTTTTTTAACCATTATCGTGACCATATTAACATCAACAAGTTAAAGTTTTAAGTTTACAAACTGAATACCATAGTAACCTGCTATCAGCTAGGGCCATGCTTTTGTTAGTCTGATGTAAGCCCTAGGTTAATAATCATTTTATTGTATCTCAAAAGATCTGTAGTCCGGTTAAGTACTTTGTCTTTAACCTTCTGTTTAAGTTTACTCAATATCTTCATTTACATATTTTTATCTTACAAACTATGTAACCACTCTGTAACAATCTTTTTCATCAAATAGTTACCAACATTTAAAGTTTTTTCTCCAGCTTAACTTTTTTAGTCAGTTTATCTCATTACTACCAGCAAAAACTTTTATTGTCTTTACCATAAGGCTTTTAATAAAAGGCTTTATGAAATATCTTTAAAGAGTAGATCAGACTTGACTTCTGAAACACATTTAAATTATGAAAGTAGATTTGAACATTAGAAATTTTCTAACAAATTTAGTATTGAGCACATATTTAAATTTAAATATAACTCTTGGGACTGTTTTTTTGTTAGTAGTCCCAGAAAAGCATAGAGAGGCAAAGTGAGCTTAAAACAGTTGTAAATACTTATAAGAAGCCGGGTGTGGTGGCGCACACCTTTAATCCCAGCACTCGGGAGGCAGAGGTAGGAGGATCGCCGAGAGTTCGCGGCCACCCTGAGACTACATAGTGAATTCCAGGTCAGCCTGGACCAGAGTGAGACCCTACCTTGCAAAAACCAACAACAACAAAAAAAAAACTTATAAGAAGTCCACATCTACTCATAGTAATTTGGCATTTACCCATATTTCAAGGTTTTATGTGTTTGTAGTCCCCAGGCTCTGCAAGCCAGAGAAGCTAAGAAAGATCCTCTCTTTTGTGTGTGTGTTTCCCATGGAGGGTTTTGGATCTTTTCCCTCATGCTATAAGGCAGCTTTCTGATCTTGCCATTTTCGTTTTTTTTTTTTTAATAAATCTATTATCTCCTTGTTTACCCTGTTGGGCGGGTGTGGCTGGAGGGTATCAGGCCACCTGAGCCCACGTGGGGTCAGCCAGGCCCCTGGAGCCTGGTCCCTGAACCCAGCTGTGAGCAGGGAGAGAAGCAGGGGGGAGGGGCTTTTCCCCTCAGGTGTAGCTATTGTCTCCTCTGCTGCCTGTGCGTTTGCATGGCCCTGGCTCCAGAGTGGAACGCAGTCCAGCAGCCTTTGCCTCTTGTCAGCCTGCCGCGGCTTTGGGGCATGGGCCAGCAGCCATGGTGACTGAGATCTGGAGGACTTTTTCCCAGAATAAGTTGGCCTCTTTTTGAGAGAGTTTTATGCCCCTAACTTTAAGAAATGTCCTTAATAGGCTGATTTGTGATTCCTTTTGATGGGAGCTAGTGTTCCCCATGATAGAGAAAGTCCAGAAATGCCAAGACCAGAGGGCAACATTCCTGGCTGCAAATAGCACAGGGGATTCCCCAAAGGGCTTGACGTAAGCCTGTCCACAAGTTTAAGAGTCCAGCGACCACCCTAGAGGCCTTTACTGGTCGATGCGTTACCAGTTTGTCGATCGTGAAGAGATATAGATAGATGGTTGTTGCCAAATGGGCTGTCAGAATTCAAACAGTGAGCTCGGGGCCTTCAGTCAACGCCGGAGTGTAGGCCAAAAGACCTCAGTTGCCCTGTCGCTTTGTTTCAAATCCATGTGATGGCTCAAACCACAAATAAAGAATGAAAAAAGAGGATAGTTTCTGAGAGAGAGATCTGCCTTTCTCTGATGGAGAAAGGGGAAGCCTGCCTTCCTTCATACCAAAGCTTGACAGCCCTCAATGGGGAGGTGGCCACTGGGGGCCTTTAGCCCCAGGGGGAGGATGTCCCCAAGGGGTCACTCACCTATTAACCATGCATCCAGAAAGTCCCTGTTCAGGTTTTGAGATCTTTTTTCTTAACCCAAGTTCCTCATGTCTTGAGGGACTCTTTGAGACCCTTAAGAAACAAATCATGTTTGCTCAATGCTTGTCCCATAATTGCGTCGCTCTTTCTTACCTTTAACGGATCAGTCTCACAGATGGGTGACTCTGTGGCGATCACAATGCGGACCTTCTCTCACTTCTTGGCTGAAGTGGTGATCCAATGTTTAGTGGTCGACCCTTCTTTGAGAGCGACGTTCTCTCGGATCCAAGCCTTACACCCAGCCCCACATTGGGCGCCAGTTGCCCTGGCCCACGGGGTCTATCAACAGAGACCTGGGGTAGAGGATGAGAGAATGAAGGAAGACAAGAGACACAAAGAACGAGAGCAAGACAGGTTGTCTGATCAAGCTCTGAAAAAGTTTATTTCGCAGTTACAATTTAAACTGTAACAATGAGGACGTTCATTCGAGGTCATGGGGGAGATGAGGGTGGGGTACATTCCAGTGGCCAGGTGGTAATCTTAGTTCCTGGAACCGGCGGTTAAGATGTTTTCTCCACCCACAATTGTTTCTTCACTTGTGGTTATCAAGATGTTCTGTTAATCTTTCATGAGGAACTAGGCTAAGGCCTTGGCCCCCGGCACTAAGCAGGGCCTTTTGGTTCAGTTGCACCATCTTGGGACACACTCTTTTTTTTTTTTTTTTTACCCCTGGTGCTGAGGACCAAACCCAGGGCATTTTGCTCTTGCTAGGCAAGCACTCATCCACTGAGCTAAATCCCCAACCCCTTGGGACACTCTCATCCTCCCTCTTCTCCCTCCTAAGGTCTCATCTTCACTGCCTGCTGCTTTTGCCATTGGGAGCACAGATGCCCACCTTGTCCACTAGCAGGCTAAAAAGCCGACAGTTGTGACCCGTACAGCCTCTGCCCACGTGGGAGGTGCGGGCCCCATTCACCCTAACAGGCCAAGGGGTCATATTAGTATTTTGTGTAAATCTAGCTTAAGCCCTGGTTCCTTTCTCTCATCCTTGTTTTGCTCTTTTGCTGTCTCCTTAAGAACTTAAAGCCTCTGCAACTCTTGGATGACATCAAACCTCGTTGTCTGATCTTTCTCTGCAACTCTGCCTGGCCACAATATAAGCTAGAAAATGGTCAATGGGTCCAAATGGCCTAAATATAGTACTTTTTTTTTTTTTTTTTTTTTTTTTTTGGTTTTTCAAGGTAGGGTTTCACTCTAGCTCAGCCTGACCTGGAAAAATTCTCACTGATTTAGAAAACTTGTGCCAATGTGCAGGCAAATAGTCCAAAAGTTTTCACTCTGCTCTATCATGCTCCCACTAACAAGGTTCAGTTTTTGTCTCTGGAGTTGTAAATAGAATAGAAATTTAAAATGAAAATGCATAGCTTCTAAATGAATGAATGAATGAATGGAATGTATGAGGGGGAAATGGTTGTCTGTAATCTATATGAAAAGTGCACTTGAAATGAATGTATGCATGTGAGTATATATGTGGCTCACAGCCCTAAGGCTGTAGAATGACTTCTGTTCGGAGCAGTGCCATTTCATTGTGGGTAATGTTCTTCACCAAGCCCACTATACTAGATGTCATGGCCAACCTTTACTGTTGAATGTCCCCCAGAAGAAACATAAAGTAACTGGGGAGTTATGTCCCACTGTTCTGAGCCAGTCTAAGCAGATGTACCTATAATGTGTTACTTAATGCTTTTCCCTGAAGGGCTTGATCTGGAGATAGCCAGGTGGCCCTGGGAGAGAAAAAGGGGACCTAACACACAAATTTCATTGTTGGACAGAGAGACAAGACACAGATCTTTCTGGTGTTTATGCTGCCTCAAGAAAATCCCTAATGGCTCTTTCTTAGCTTTCTTGCCTTGCAGAGCCAGGGGTCTGCAGGCACAGGAAATCTGGCCCAAGTAGCATAATGCCAAGTTGCTGTGAATAGATGGAGACTTCTTATAAGAATTTGCAACTATTTTAAGTTTACCTTATCTCTCTATGCTTCTGTGAGACTACTAACAGAAAAACAGTCTAAAATTTTATGTTTAAATTTAGATATGCTCAATACTGAATTTGTAAGAAAATTTCTAATAATGTTCAAATCGGCCTTCATTTAAAAAAAAAAGTGTGTTTCAGGAAAGTTATAAGAAACAAAGTTCCAAAATCAATAAATGATAAAAATCTATATGTTTATTCTAGATAAATAGTATTAGCCAAGTCTGGTCTACTCTTTTGAAATAAAAACTTAAAAGTCATATTAAAAGTCTTATGGTAAGGACAATGAAAGTTTTTGCTGATAGTTATGAGATGAACTGACTAAAGAAGTTAAACTGGAGAGGAAACTAAATGTTGGAAATGTTTGAAAAAGATTGTTATAGCATAGTTACATAGATTGTAAAGTAAAAGCATGTAGATGAAGGTATGAGCAAAGTATGTGGATGAAAATATGAGTAAGATTAAACAGAGGGTTAAAGATAAAGCACTTAATCAGATTACAGACTTCTTGAGATAAAAAAAAAAAAATGACTATAAGCCTAGGGCTTACATCAGACGAACAAAGTATGGTCCTGGCTGGTAGCAGGTTGCTATGGTATTCAGGTTGTAAACTTAACTTTAACTCATTGATGTTAACTTACGACATTGCTGAGCAAGTTTACCAAAGTGCCACAGACAAAATTATAGAGTTGATTAAGGTTTGAGTAGTTATAGATTGTGTCATGAAATTTTATGTATGTATGTTCTGTGTATATTTTATATATGATTTAGAAGAAATTGAAAATATTTCTTTTTGGCTCAACATTTTATTTAGCTTTTAAAAGTGCTAACTCTCCTCATTAGTATATATAATGGTATCCTGATTCTGGTGAACTTTAAAAAAATTGTACAATTTTTCATGTCTTCATATTTACTACATAATATAGATTTCTTGTTTATTTTAAATTCTGTTAGCTGATCTTTTGTTCATAGTTTATTCTCTGTAGCCTCATGTGCTTTAAATATATGAACTCTACTTCTTGTTAATATCAGACTTTTCCAGCTAAAAGAATATTATAACTTGGTTTATACAAAGCAAATGATGTTTTGTCTATCAGTAAGCATACATCACCATGCCTGGATAAAACTCTGTAATTTTATGATGGTTCTTGTCTTATTCATCCTAGTTTTGCTGGGTGATTATCACTGAGGTTATAATCTAAGTCTTATAAAAAGTGACTTATTGTAATACTGTTCATATACCTTTCATAAATATTTCTTTAGTTAAGCCTTAAAATTGTTCAATGGTAAAAGGTACTTATTTAAA
This sequence comes from Orientallactaga sibirica, assembly GCA_036365145.1. Lineage (NCBI taxonomy): Eukaryota > Metazoa > Chordata > Mammalia > Rodentia > Dipodidae > Orientallactaga > Orientallactaga sibirica. The sequence goes on from JAEOAD010000025.1 coordinate 3,105,224, forward strand.
AAATTACTCTATGTCTGTCATATTGTCTTTAATGTATGTTAAAATTGGGCTTGCTTAACTCAACAATAAACAAGTTTTATTTTATTCTTAAGCTATGTATAATATATAATATTGATACGTAAGACATGTTTCCTGCTCTAGAAAAATAATCTTAAATTGATGTTCTGCTTCCAATTTGGGACATTGTATACAGACTACCCAAAGTTGTTTCAAACACAGATACCAAGTTTTTATACTGTCTTGTATACTGTATACTTATATCGTACTGCCATACAATTTCTAGATTAAATCAATTTCCTTAAAGTTATTGATAAAATATTGTTTTCAGGGCTACTAAAATGTTCTGCCTATACTTATAACTGCCAGATACTTAAAAGATACAATGTGTATGCATAGAAAATGCTACAGATAAAGCTTACACTGTCACCTGACAACTAAACTAAAATATTAATCAGAATGATTTTAAACTAATGTGCCATTCTCTAACCAGATCTGCTTTGCTATCCAGATATGTTTTACACCTTTTTAACTCCTCACAGATCCCTAAAAGTCTCTCCTACAGCACCATTATTGACCTCCAAAATATACAGCTAGTTCTGGCAGCCTACATGGTCTTAATCACCCAGTAAGAAAAATATAACTATAAAATATAACTATAATATAAACAAAGATTCAGACTAATAAACTCCCCTATCTGATGCTGACTTACAATACTAAACTCTAACATAATCTTATGCCTTCTGCTTCTGCCTGTTCCTGATTAACTTCATCTACCCTGACCCCAGCTCCTCCAACTTGTCTTAGCCAGAATCAGAGCTATTCCTAGGGCCCCCTACTTCCAGGGATAAGTACACCACCACCCCAACAGGCACTCTCAAACTTAAACTCTCTCAAGTTCCTACTTTTCCCCTGATCTCAAAATGCTCCTCTTGAATACACTGATGCCCCTCTGCCTCCTCTCTCTTGCCCCAAGCCCTCTAACCCTTGCCTCTGAGTGCTCATACTCCCCTTGTGCCTAGAGTTTTGATGTCATAATAAGCTCCTAATTCTCCTGTCTTCTCACGGGGTATACAGAGCCCATCTCCCTTACCTTCTCTATAACAGATATTGCCAGCGACTACCTCAAAGCCAAATCAATACAGGAATGGTATGAGAGAAGTCTCTGTTTTGTTCAGGACCAAGTCATAACAGCATGCTACACGAGCGCTGATGGAGGGTGCTCACTATCGATCTCAGCACTCGGCCACCTCTAGCCACCGTGGAACTGCCTCCTCATCACCTGCCCTGAAGGGAGACCCATCAACCACATTATCCAGCCTCTCCCATAAGAACTCATTGCCCCTACAGTCAGCATGAAGAAATTAACCTTCATCTCTTATCATTAATAAAAGGCTGGAATGTAATGTCTGACTGGTCCCAATATGGAGTCACCAAGACAGCAGGATGGTGACAGAGACATAAGGAAGTGGATTATCCACATTCCTCAAGAAACCTGCCCAGCCATTATCCCCTCCTTGCCTGCAATGCCCCCAGGACATGGTTTCCTGCCTCCTTATTTTGTAAATCACCTGGTCCCTGTTCTGGTGTCACACCCTAGCTATCTTAGATCTCCCCTAAAGGAACCTTTCTTATTCAAGCAGTTCTTTTCCTCACCTTACCCCAACTGAAAGCCCCCCTCTCAAATAAATAAAATATCTTTAAAAGTACATGTATAATTAAAAGAATGTAAATATAATATATATATGTATGTGTTTTTTATTTATTTTATTTATGAGAGAGAGAGAGAAAATTGATGCACCAGGACCTCTAATCACTGCAATTGAACTCCATGCATGACCTTGTGTACCTGCATCACCTTGTGCATCTGGCTTATGTAGGTTCTGGGGAGCCAAACCTGGGTCCTTAGGCTTCACAGGCAAAGCACCTTAACTGCTCAGCCATCTCTACAGTCCTAGAATGTATATTTTTCAAAGGCCCATTCTATGAATTAGCTAAGAAAATTCCATCTAAAGGAAAGGGATTAATACCAAAATCAACACATACTTGTAAAATTAAATGGTAAAAGTGAATCTGCATTAACAATAAAAGCAAAACCAAATGGATTAAATTCTTTAAAGTGTAATATTTGAAATTACTATTAATTGTTCTTAAAATCCCTTAAAAATAAAGCTCTTGGAGTGACTAGACTCCAAGCAGTTATTTAAAAGAGATGTGCCCACAAGACAAAATGATGTAGGGAAGTTGAAGTGTGGAGATGGCTAAGACGTCGGCAGCCAGCCTCTGCTGACATGGCATCTGTGAAGGCCTACACTGTTGGAGGCTCTGCCTGAGGACAGATTTATTGCTAAAGAAAAAAAAACCTTTACCATTGTAGTCAATTTTCCACTCATGTAGTCACATGTTACATATTGTTATTGATCATATTGCTAAAAGTTACAATCCATTAAAAATATATTTCTGGAGCTGGGTATGGTAGCACATGCCTTTAATCCCAGCATTCAGGAGGCAGAAGTAGGAGGATTGCTATGAGTTCAAGACCACCCTGAAACTACATAGTGAATTCCAGGTCAGCCTGCACTAGAGTGATACCCTACTTTTAAAAAGCTACATATATAAAAAGCCAGGCATGGTGGCACACGCCTTTAATCCCAGCACTCAGGAGGCAGAGGTAGGAGGATTGCCAAGAGTTCGAGGCCACCCTGAGAATACATAGTTAATTCCAGGTCAGCCTGGACCAGAGTGAGACCCTACCTTGAAAAACCAAAAAAAAAAAAAAAAGCTACATATATATATATGTATATATAATGTGTGTGTATATATGTATAATATGTATTTCTGGAAACAGATTCAAAAAATAAATTTATATACATGTTGTAAGGTTCGGGAGTGACCACGACCACACAACCACTCTGAGGCAAAGATGAAAGCTTTTATTTGGGAAAAGCACAAGCTTCCAGGGCTGACTCAAAGCCCACCTGAATTCTTTTAGTTCTTTTAACAGATGGCAGTGAATACTGGGGAGACCCAAAACTCATCAAGATGATGAGAAGAGAAATCTCCATACTTAACACTGGACAATTCATCTCTATCATACCTGCCAAGGGTCTGGAACATTAAAGAGGAAGTAGCGGAAAGACAATTCTCACTGTGGGCCAGAGAATCTTTTTATGGAGATGGTGGTTGTAAGGTTCAGGAGTGACTACGACCACGCAAACCACTCCGAGACAAAAATGAAAGCTTTTATTCAGGAAAAGCACAAGCTGCCAGCACAAGACAGGAGCACAGCCAAGCTGAGTTTGCAGATATTGGGCTTTATAGGGCTTTTCAGTTGGGGGAAGGTGATGAAGAGAAAAAGCTGAATAAAAAAGGTTCCTTTAGGGGAGATCTAGGATAGCCAGGGTGTGACACCAGAACAGTGACCAGATGACTTACGAGATAAGGGGACAGGAAATCATGACCTGGGGGCATTGTAGGCAAGGAAGGGATAATGGCTGGGCAGTTTCTTGAGTAATGTGGATAATCAACTTCCTTATGTTTCTGTTGAGCTTCTGCTGTCCTTGTTGACTCCACTTTGGAAGCCTATCCTGCCCTAACACTCCAGCCTTTTGTTAATAATAAGAGATGAAGGTTAATTTCTTCATGCTGATTGTAGGGGTCATGAGTTCTTGGAGAGGCTGGATAATGCGGTCAATGCCCCTTCAGGGCAGGTGATGAGGAGGCAGTTCCATGGTGGCTAAAGGTGGCAGAATGGTAAGATCCATAGTGAGTGCCATCAATGCCAGTGTAGCATGCTGTTACAACCTGATCCTGGATGAAACAGAGACTTCTCTTGTACCAGCCCTGTATTGAGCTGGCTTCTGGGCAGTCACTGGCAATATCTGTTATAGAGAAAGTGAGAGAGATGGGCTCTGCACACCCTGTGAGAAGACAGAAGGAAGAATTAAGAAGCTCGTTACTCTTGTCAACAGCTACAATATCAAAACACCAGGTGCAAGGAGAGAATGAGCACTTAGATGTGAGGGCTTGGGGCAAGAGAGGAGGCAGAGGGGCATCAGTGTTTTGGGATCCATGGAAGAGTAGGAACACGAGAGAGTTTAAGTTTGAGAGTGTCCCTTGGGGTGGTTGTGTACTTATCCCTGGATGAGATAGGGTAAGGACTTAGGAAGGAGGGGGCCTAAGGAATAGCTCTGTGTCTGGCTAAAGCAAATGTGAGGAGCTGGGGTCAGGGTGGGTGAAATTAATTAGGGACAGGCAGAGGCAGAAGGCATGAGTTAATGTTAGAGTTTAGTATTGTAAGTCAGCATCAGACAAGGGAGCCTATTAGTCTGAATCATGGTTTATACTGTAATTATATTTTGTAATTATATTTTTCTTATTGGGTGATTAAGACCATGTAGGCTGCCAGAATTAACTGTATATTTTGGAGGTCAATAATGGTGCTGTAAGAGAGGCTTTTAGAGATCTGTGAGTAGTTCTATGACTCTCAGAATTGTCATCTGCTAGGATAAATCAAGCCCATGCAGACCAAGTGGCCCTCCCTCTTTTGGAAAGCCTGGGGGACTGATTTTCCTCTGATGTGACTCTCCTGTTGCAGATACAATGACTTGGAATTTATCTCTGGGTCTCCATATCCTCTCTGATCAAGAAGACAGGTAATTTACCAGAACCTAGAAGTTAGCACTGTCCCATCATCTCCTGTGGCCTTCTGACCTGGAAGCAGGAACCAAAATATTGGTTATCCTTTTAACTCAAATGTTTCTAATTGATTCTGGCTTCTATATATGGTTATTAATCACTCAGAGAGACTGTACATATCTGATTAGCAAAACAGATTAGTTAAAAAGGTGTAGAACATATCTGGTTAGCAAAGCAGATCTGGTTAGAGAATGACACAATAGTTTAAAATCATTCTGATTAATATTAATATTTAAGTTTAGTTGTCAGGTGACAGTGTAAGCTACATCTGGAAAATAGAAAGCATACACATTCTATCTTTTAAGTTTCTGTCAGTTACTGTCATGCCAGTGTAAGTACCAACTATCCCCAAACTGGAAGCAGAACAGCAATTTAAGATTATTTTTCTAGGGCAGGAAACATGTCTTAAGTATCAATACCTTTATATGCAATGAACTGAAGATACCAGAAATGACACAGTTAAGTGAAACATTGACTGAGACTGATTATACATAGCTTAAGAATAAAATAAAACTTATTTATTGTTGAGCTCAGCAAGCCCAATTTTAACATACATTAGAGGCAATATGACAGACATAAAGTAATTTTTTAATAAGTACCTTTTACCATTGAACAATTTTATGGCTTAATTAAAGAAATATTTATGACTGTCATATGAAGCTTAGACAAACTCTATTAACATTGTTTGTATACAGTGGATTTCCCTAAGACATGGGGACCTTTTTCAGTTTTCCTAAGAACAAGACTATAATAGGTCACTTTTTATAAGACTTAGATTATAACCTTAGTGATTATCAACCAGCAGACCAGCATGAACAGGACAAGAAGCATCTTAAAATTACAAAGTTTTAGCCAGGCATGGTGATGTATGCTTATTGATAGCCAAAACATCATGTACTTTGTATAAACCAAATTACAATATTTTTTGATATCTGGAAGAGTCTAATATTAACAAAAAGCAGAGTTTACATATTTAAGGTACATGAGGCTACAGAGAGTAAACTATGAACAAAAGATCTGCTAACAGAACTTAAAATAAACAGGAAACCTATATTGTGTAGTAACATTTTTGGCTTACATATGAAGACATGAAAATTTTACAATTTTTAAAGTTCATCAGAATCAGGATACCTTTATATAACATTTTATATATTTTTAAATGAGATTTAGCACTTTTTAAAAGCTAGTTAAGATATCCATCCAATCTATGTCAGTTTCTGAAATTAATTCAGCTATATCTAATATACCCAAAGAATAAAAGAACTGGACTAAACTGCCATGTTATAATGAAAAAAGGAGACAAGTATCATGGAAGAGAGGGAATGGGCATGCCAGGGCCATTTGCCTCTGCAATCTCCAAACGCATGCTCCATTAATTGCATCTGGCTTTGCAAACAAGCACCTTTAACTGCTGAGCCAAAAAGAAATATTTTTAATCTACTCCAGATCAATTTTATAGAACTATAGTGAATTCCAAACATACACAAAATTTCATGACACAATCTATAACTACTCAAACCTTAACAAAGTCTATAATTTTGTCTTTGGTACTTTGGTAAACTTGCTCAGTAATGATGAAACTTAAATCTAAAGTATTAAGATTGATTGTTCGAGGAATTACATCTTAAATCTCAATATAACTTTGTTTAGAAAATTTTTTACTGCTCACCATGAAGTAAATAGTTTCCAAGTGTATGACAGATAAATACTGTCCAGTGTCTCCAAATGTAGTCTATTTACCTTATAAAATAGTAAAACAGAGAGTAGGTAATTTCTCTGAGATTTTTTTGAGGCAGGGTTCTATATTAATATATAATATAATATTATATAATATTAATATACATAATATATATTAATATAAATAGTAATGAGTCAATTTTAACTTTTAAGATTTAGTTAAAAGGTTGACAAATAGAGGAACTTAGCTAACTTGGTTGGGTACTCTAAATTCAGTCTTTTTTGACTATTATGACCAGATTAATCTCAAATGAGTTAAATGTGCTGAATACCACAGCAACCTGCTACCAGCCAGGACCATACTTTGTTAGTCTGATGTAAACCCTAGGCTAATTTTATATCTCAAGAAGGCTGTAATCTGATTAAGTACTTTGTCTTTAACCTTCTGTTTAAACTTACTCATGCCTTCATCCACATACTTTACTCATACCCTCATCTACGTACTTTTACTTTACAATGTATGTAACCAGTCTGTAAAAACTTTTTCATCAAACATTTAACATCCAACATTTAAAGTTTTCTCTCATTTATCTTCTTTAGTCAGTTCATCTTAAAACTACCAACAAATCTTTCACTGTCCTTACCATAAGACTTTTAATAAAAGGTCTTTTGAAATAACTTTTTTGTAAAAGAGTAGACCAGACTTGACTTATACTATTTATCTAGAATAAACATATAGATTTTATCATTTATTGATTTGGGAGCTTTATTTCTTATAACTTTCCTGAAACATATTTTTTTAAATATGGAAGCATATTCAAACATTATTAGAAATTTTCTTACAAATTCAGTATTGAGCATGTCTAAATTTAAATATAAATCTTGAGGCTGTTTTTCTGTTAGTAGTCCCACAGAAGCATAGAGAGATAAAGTAAACTTAAAACAGTTGCAGATTCTTTTCCCTTTTTTTTCAAGGTAGGGTCTCACTCAGGCCCAGGCTGACCTGGAATTAACTATGTAGTCTCAGAGTGGCCTCGAACTCATGGCAATCCTCCTACCTCTGCCTCCCAAGTGCTGGGATTAAAGGCGTGTGCTACCATGCCTGGCTCAGTTGTCTGTCTGTCCAACAATGAGATTTGTGTGTTAGGCTTCCTTCTTACTCCCAGGGCCACCTGGCCATCTACAGATCAAGCTCTTCAGGAGAAAGCACTAAGTAACACATTACAGGTACATCTCCCTGGACTGGCCCAGAACTTAAATTATTTTTGATCTACTTTTTGTCCCTGGGAAATACTGTGGGACAGCATAACTCCCCACTTACTTTCAGTGTTTCTTCTGGGGAACACTCAATAGTAAAAGTTGGCCATGCCATCTAGTACAGTGGGCTTGGTGGAGAACATCCCCCATAATGAAATGGCACTGCTCAGAACAGAAATCATTCTGCAGCCTTAGGGCTGTGAGCCACATATATACTCACATACACACATTCATTCCAAGTGCACTTTTCATATAGATTCCAGACAGCCATTTCCCCATACAGTCATTCATTCATTTATTCATTCAGAAGCTATGCAGTTTCTTTTAAAAATTCTATTTACAACACCAGAGACAAAAAACAAACCTTGTTAGTGGGAGCATGATAGAGCAGAGAAAAGGCCATGCACACCGAGTGAAAACTTTTGGACCATTTGCCTGTACATTGGCACAAGTTTTCTAAATCAGTGAGAATTTTGAAATCAAAAGTACCATGTGTAGTCCATTTGGACCCATTGTCTAGCTTATATTGTGGCCAGGCAAAGTTGCAGAGAAAGATCGGATGATGAGATTACAGGGAAAGAGCAAAACAAGGGCGAGAGAAAGGAACCAGGACTTGAGCTGAGTTTACACAGAGTACCAATTTGACTCCCTGTCCCATTAGGGTGAATAGGGCCTGCACCTCTCACATGGGCAGAGGCTGTACAGGTTGCAACTGTCAGCTTTTTAGCCTGTTAATGGGCAAGGAGGGCACCTGTGCTCCCAATGGCAAAAGCAGCTGGCAGTGAAAGATGAGACCTCAGCAGGGAGAGATAGAGTGTCCTGAGATGGTGCAATCAAACCAAAAAGCACCCCTTATGGTACAGTAGACCAGTGAGCAAGAGACCCAAGGGGTTGAGAATGCATCTTTTTCAAGACTTGGGGTTGGGGCCCAGAAGTGGGCAAGGGGTGTAGCCTGGCATGCCAGAACAGCTTCCATGAGGAGGGTCGAGCCAAGAGGGACACTTACCAAGAAGGAGGGGAGAAGAGTGAGGTCAAATTTTGATAGGTATGGAAGCCAGTATCAGGCAGAGATGGTCTGTAACTTTCAGAAGGTAAATGGCAGCTTGGTGGTCTGGTCAGGGGAAAGAAGGTCTGGCTGCCCAAGAGGGCAACCGGAAGCCTCCTATCTGAGTCACAGCACCAGATGTAAGGTTCAGGAATGACCACAACCACACAAATCACTCTGAGGCAAACATGAAAGCTTTTATTCAGGAAAAGCATGAGCTCTCAGGACTGACTCTCAAGAGAAGAGTGCAGCCAACCCCAGTTTGCAGATATTAGGCTTTATAGGGCTTTTCAGTTAGGGGAAGGTAAGGAAGCAAAAAAGCTGAATAAGAAAGGTTCCATTAGGGGCGATCTAGGATAGCCAGAGTGTGACACCAGAACAGTGACCAGGTGACCTTGAGATAAGGGGACAGGAAACCATGACCTGGGGCAAGGAAGGGATAATGGCTGGGCAGTTTCTTGAGGAATGTGGTTAATCAACTTCCTTATGTTTCTGTCACCCTTCTGCTGTCCTTGGCCACTCAATTGTGGAAGCCCATCTTGACCTAACAGTGGTAGACACTGAAAAGGCCTACAACTCCTCAAAGCTGAAAATAAGAAGCAGTTGAGAACTCAACACTAAATGAAATATCAGGGAGCAGTGGGGAAGAGGGTGGAAAGAATGTAAGAGCCATAGTGTGAGAAGGACTACTTTGGAACACTGTCCTCCAGACACAAACTGATTGGTGCATTCATGACCCCACTGAGATTGTTGTTACCACCACAAGACCTGCACTGCTCTGAGCGCATCAACATTTTGATATGGTAAACAAAAGCAAACTAAAGGAACAAAGGCAAACAAAAGGAATGAGACATCAAAACAGAAGAAGGACTACTTGGAAAGAGAAGGGTTCTCGGTGGAATGGGACTGGGGGAGAGGTGAAAGATTCTAATAGAAATGGAATATGAGGGCTGGAGAGATGGCTTAGCAGTTAAGGCGCCTGCCTCCTAAGCCTAAGAATGCCGGTTCCAATCTCCAGATCCCACGTTTAGCCAGATGCAAAGGGCGCAATGCCACACTTGACCAAGAGCAGCCAAGAGGCTGCTGGCGCATCCATCTCTATCTGTCCTCCTCTTCCTCTCTCTCTGTCTCTCTCTGTGTCTCTCTCCAAAAAAAAGGAAATGGAATATGATCAAGTTATAGGATGCTTATATAAGTTCTAAATAAAATAATTAAACTAAAGGTGAAGAAATAAAATACCTCAATTTGAAAATTACTCATCTTCAATTATTTTTCACCAAGCATGGTAGAGCATACCTTTATTTTTATTTTTATTTATTTGAGAGAGAAAGAGAGAAATGGGCATTCCAAAGCATTCAGCTGCTGCAAATAAACTCCAGATGCATATGCCACTTTGTGCATCTGAATTATGTGGGTCCTGGGGAATCAAACCTGGGTCCTTTGGCTTTGCAGCCAAGTGCCTTAACCACTAAGCCATCTCTCTAGACCTAAGCTTACACATCTTTAATTGTGAATGAAATGGTGCTTTTTGGATGTTCCCTAGGTATTAACATTTGACCACATTGCCACGTGAGCAAAGTAGAATCATTTTGTTACTGAACAACTCACTCACACAGGTGGTATTGCAAGTGCTTACTGGTTTTATTAATGACTTGTTTCCTGTCTTCTTTTCTTGTCTCTACAGGAGTTATTTGGAACTTGTTGCAAAATCCATTCAAGACTGGGTCACAGAGGAAGAAGCTAAATATCAGGAAGCCAAGATGGCTGAGGAGGTCAACAAGGCCAAGTCAGAGCAAGATCAGAAGTTTTCCATTGCCAAAACTTCTTCCAGCAAAACACTTGCAATCAGAAAATCTAAAAGTAAGCAACCAGCTTACTTTAAACCTAAAAGAAAGTCTAATTCTTCCCACCTTTTAATTGCAAGATTGAATATTTCAGTATTAAAAAAGTTGCCCCCCAAATTCCCATGACTCTTTGCTTTCTCTTTTAAGTGAAATAGCTTCATACCAAATTTGATTTAAATTGTACCTGAGTAGTGCCCCTTGTAAAATCTGGAAAATTTACTTTATTGTGCAGTTAAACATGATGTGTTGGGGAAATACCAAAAGTAATATTTATTGGTAGAATTGGTGGGTTAAGCTATCTAAAATTTGTTGATATCTGAGGTAAATTTAGAGTTGTGAGTCTCCATTAGAATCTAAATTCCAACAATGAATTAAATCAAGACTCTCCTTAGAACAGCAAACATAAGAATCCCAAAACAATGAGAGAACGGGAATCTAGAGGGAAAGGGGCTTCCTGGAGGCCTGTGGCAGGCTTGACAGATCTTGGATCAGTATGGGTCTTTGTTTTTGTTATTGTTAGTTTCCATGACTTTGAGCCCATTGAAGGAAGAGAAAAAGGGGTTAAAAAAAAAAAAAGAGCAAACTAGTTTTTAGAAGGATAGTTGGTTAATAAGTAAAACAGTGACAATTCATCTGGAAAATAGAGAAATTTAACAAGTCTATAGAAAAGGAACTTTCTCCCTGCTAATAATATTTATTATTTATAATAGCTTAAGTTGAAAGTGATTTCTCATAATGAAGCCAAGTTATGAAATAAGACTTAAGCCAATGACAATGAATTGTTTGGTACCCACCACAATGGCAGAACTACTCATACATAGCACAGCTTCTTCCTGATGGGACCCAAACAAGACAGCCTTGGTGCCTAGAGAAATGGATGGAACTGTAAGAAGTAAAAGTAAGACTGCCTCTCTCACTCAGTTCTGGGAAATACTTGCTTACTGGCAGAAAATTTGTTGATTGCCTTTTGGTTATAAAGCTACTGAACAAAACCAAAGCTGTAGAAAGCCAGAAAATGGTCACTTAGTATTTGGAGCGTGCCAGGTGAGTATTATATTCATTCAGTCCTTTCATAGCAGAAAAGATGTAAACTTTCAAAACAGAACGACTGACAAGAGAAAAGCTTTGGTGTGGATGGAGAAGTTAGATATTAATCTAAGACTAATTAGATTAAGGTTTCAGGGGGAGAGATTCAGTTCAGTAAAGGTTGCAACACATCAACATGCTCATATGGAATTCCCTGTCCCAAAACTGTGAGAACCCATCACAAAGTGCTTCAGTGTCACTTCAGATGGCCACTCTGGATGGCAAGAAAGAATTTGGAGATAAATGAGGAGCTAACCTAATGGCTTTGAGGTCCACTTCAACACAGAGATATTGTTCTTCTATTAAATTTCACTTAACAGAGTCACTAAGACAGTTAACTTTCTCTGGTGATAGGTGGCAAAGTAATTAGCAAAACTGAGATAACAGAACAAGAAAAAGAAAAAGAGAAAGAGAAAGAGAAAGAGAAAGAAAAGATTCCTTTCGTTTTAGAAGGCTCTATCAAGGTAAGGGAAGAAAATAACATTGATTAATTACAAATGCAAAACACCTTCAGTTGGAGAGTTTGTTAGTAACAGGAAATGACCTTTTTTACTAAAACACTCAGGAATAAATTAAATGGTGATGAAAGGATCTTATCTCCTCTACCAGATGAGAAGAGAACATGTGCCTAACCACAAGCCAGGCTGTGCCTTTCTCATAGCTATTTACTCTTCATTTGTTGAAAGTGTTTTGCTTACATATTTTACTTGAGTTTCTAATTGCAAAAGTAACATATGCTTTATAATAATTCAAAATTATCTTCCTGGACTAACTATATCCTAATTCCCCAAGATTTTTAGTTTCATTAAGTTCTGTGCTCACATAGCACATATGTACAAATATACTGAGGGGTTCGTTTGTTTATATATAGATGGGGTTTGGTTTGGTTTGGTTTGGTTTGGTGTGGAGCTTCTGATCCTGTGGCGCTCTGCTACTTTCTCAGGATATGGACATATCCACTAACCTTGCAACTCTTCAAAGCACATGGTTTAGGAGATTTTTTAAAAGGGAAATATCACAGTTTATTGTCTGTAAGTATAGAAGTTGTTAATAAAAAAAGAGAAAAATAAAAAAAAATTAAGTTTCATCATTTGGTATGATTGTTTTTGAGCTCCATCTGCAGCTCCTTTCTGTCCTTGAAGATTTGAGTAGGGATACCGAAAGTTCCAGGCTAACCTGAGTTTGATCTTTCTGGTGACCAGATCTCACCCCATCTTGAAACTATCTAAGACTTTGCCAAGAGTTGCCTCATTAAAACACTCCTATCACTTATGACATGCCAAAAGATTTAAGAGCTCTGTGCCAGGATGCAGGAATGAGGACCAAATATCTGGTTTTTATTATATAATAATATTACAGTTTCTATTAAACTCACTTGTTACTTATCTGAAAATGGCTTTATTTTGACCCTATACATTAAACATACTTTTTATTTATAAAATTCTTCATTGATTTTTTTATTTCCTCATAGTACTGTGAAGACATTGTTCTACATTTTTCTTGCTGATCTCATAGCTATTCATAAATTTTTAGTCTAAGTTTACATTCTGTTGTAGAAGCTTATCTTTCCTCTTTAACTTCTTTAAAATTATTCCATGATATTCTGGTAAATGCTTAGATGTCACTCTCTAGAATAACAAAAGTGTGCATGTATGTACATATATAAGTATATGGTAAAATGTTATCAATAGTATATTTGGAATGTAATTTATAAATAATAATAAAAATTGCAATACTCTTGATTGTAAATTCCATATAGCAAATTGATTTTACAAATATGCTTTTATTTATGTTTTGTTATTTTATTTTTAAATTAAATTTACTTTTTATTGACACTTCCATAATTATAGAACTTTTATTGATTTTTGATAAACTCTTGTGTCCTTACCCAACCTATGGTTACAATTGATAAACAACTATAATCCCAATATGAATGTTGATTAATAGTTCCACATATGCTAACAAGACAAAAGTGAAATAATGAGGTACATGATTAATTCAATTGTCAATGACAAGAGAAGTTGTCTGAATCAAGTGATAAACTTTGAATGCTGGAATAATGTTTTATCAATTTTTATGCTCATTAAAATACAATATGATGACTATAGGCACAACACACTTAAATTTAATCTTTATTGCTAACATTCTACCCATTGTTTTCTTTAGTATAAAGAATTAATAATCATTCAATAAACCTGATCTTTAAGCATTTGCTAATATCTGTGTGGAAATACTCTGACAGTGGTTGATTTCAAACTTCCAATTGTAGCATCATTAAATGCTGAGTATGCCATCATGCAGCTCAGTGTCTCCAGAATATAGCAGAGATAGCAGTGAAATGAAATAAAATATTACAAGTGATAAGTTTGAGCATTCATTTCACAATTTAGTTTTTAACATTATAACTAACTATGTATTTATATAATTTACTTTTTGATAATAGCTTTGGTTAATAGCTCACAAAATTTCTAAAATTTTAATAACAGCACACCATTGTTGTCTCCTGCTTTTGATTCATTGGCCATTTCAAATGTTGGGAATAAAGTATCCCATCAACTCTGGACATCCCTCTGCCATTATCTGTTCAAATACTGACTTTTCAAAGGTTCTACTCCATAAGACTCCTCTCATCATTTTTGATACTCCCATTTTCTTTTTTATGCTTTTGATACTTCATTTTGTTGTGTAAGCATACTAAAAACTTATTCTATACTTTTAGATCATAATTCTGATTAATCTTTGCAGATAAACTCACAGTTTTATTAAGGTTCTTACTCAAAGTGGCTTATTTTCTCATGCTTTATGATTTTTATTTGTGAGTTTATATGAACTCATAACTTGTCTTTTTGAGGTAGAGTCTCACCCAGGCTATCTCTGAACTCACAATCCCCTCCCCGACATTCCAAGTGCTAAGATTATGGGCAGGCATCAATGTGCTGGGCAACCCAAAAGTTTGTTGTTGTTGTTGTTGTTGTTTTCATTTTTCAGTTTTTCAAGGTAGGGTCTCACTCCAGCCCAGGCTGACCTGGAATTCACCATGTAATCTCAGGGTGGCCTCGAACTCATGGCAATCCTCCTACCTTTGCCTCCTGAATGCTGGGATTAAAGGTAGTGCTGACTTTTGGCAACAAATTCAATGTGCAAGGTTTGAAGCTAAGAGTTCTCAGAGGAGATTATCATCCCACATTACTGTTTAACCTAAAGCCAAAGAGACAGTAGAATTTCTTAGATGAAGAAAACTCATGTTTTCTAGTTCACTCAATGAAGGTGATATCTTTTAAATACCAGATTTATTCAGAGACTTCTGATCTGATTCCCCAGGATTCATTTCTAGTGCTCATAAGCGCATGGTATTAGTGATGGGGACTCTTACCATCAGTACAGAAGTGCTTTATTAGCTCTTTCACTTTTCTGCCAATCTTGTTATCTTTTATGATGGTATATCTATTATTTATTTATTTGCAAGCAGAGAGAGATAGAAGATAGACAGGGAGGGCTAGAGAAGATGGCTTAGCAGTTAAGGCATTTGCCTGCAAAGCCAAAGGACTGCAGTTTAATTCCCCAGGACCCATGTAAGCCAGATGCAGAAGGAGGCACAAGCATCTGGAGTTCATTTGCAGTAGCTGGAGGCCCTGGCAAGCCCATTCTTTCTCTCTCTCTCACCCATTCTTTCTCTCTCAAATAAATAAAATAAAATTTTTAAAAAAGAAGAGAGCTAGAGAGAGAATGGGCATGCCAGTGCCTCCAGACACTACAAATGAACTCTAGATGCATGTGCCACTCTGTGCATCTGGTACTGGAGAACAGAACCCAGGTTATTAGACTTTGTAGGCAAGTGCCTTAACTGCTGAGCCAGCTCTCCGGCCCAATGATGATTTTTTTTTCATTTTTTTTATTGACTACTTCTATACTTACATACAAAAAACGCATGATATTTCCCTCCCCTCCCCCATTTCCATTTAGAACTCCAATCTCCATCATATCCCCTCCCTCTCTCCATTAGTTTCTCTTTTAATGTGATGTCATCATCTTTTTCTTCTATTATGAGGGTCTTGCCAAGGTATTGCTAGGCACTGCAAGGTCATGGATATCAAGGCCAATTTCTGTCTGGACAGTTGTATTGTAAGGAGTCGTACCCTTCCTTTGGCTCTCCCATTCTATCCACCCCCTCTTCCGCAATGGTCCCTGAGCCTTGGAGGGTATGACAGACATGTTTCAGTGCTGGGCACTCCTCCATCCCTTCTTCTCAGCACTATGTTGCCTTTTGGGTGATCCCAGTGGTCATCACCATCTGAAAAGAGAAGCTTCTCTAACCAGAAGTGAGAGTGGCATTAATATGTGAATATGAACATTAAGCATAGTGCTTTCAGGGCAGCTTGGTGGGAATAATATATACATTTAACCAGACAAGAGCAGGCTTTATACCCCTAAGGCTCATGACTTCCCCTGCCATAGACTTCCAATGATGATTTTTAAAAATCCAATATTTTGTGCTGGGAATGTTTCTTAGAGCATCTAGTCTATTATACTGCTGGTCAACCATCTCTAGGATATAAAATGAGAGCTGGTGTCAGGGATAAGAAAAGGAAACAGAGGTACATAAGGACTGCTGCCAAAGTCCAAGCTACAGGTAATAAGTTCTTGAACAGAGGAAATTACCACATAAGATGGGAGACAAAATGGAAATGCAGAGAGATCTCTAAAGAAGCTGGCAGGTTTAGTGCAAAGTTAGATGAGAATCAAAGGCAACCCCATGGATCTTAGTTCAATGTTTCTATGTGTCAGAAAAAAATATTAGAAAAAAATCTCATTAAATTTCCTCCAAAATGAACCTAAATAAAAGACATACTTAATTTGTTTACAAAATCCCATTAGAAGTGGTAAGATAAATCAGAAAGTAAAGTACTTATTGCACAAGCATTAGAATCTAAGTTTGGATCTTCAGGTACCCATGTAAAATCTGACTATGGAGGCTAACACCTATAATTCCAGTGCTGAGGAAGTGGATATGGGAAGATCCTTGGGGCTCCCTGGCTATCCAGTTTAGTCATAACAGTAAGCTATGGTTTCAGTGAAAGATCCTATCTCAAAAGTAAGATGGAGAGTGGTTAAAGAAGACACCTGATGTCTACCTGTACCCTTCACTCACAGAGCAAATGCATGCATGTGTGTGTGTGTGTGTGCACACACACACACACACACACACACACACACACACACACACATTTTTTTAATTTACTTATAGGCATGGAAAGAAGAACAACAACGACTGGCCGAAGAGGAACGCTTAAAAGAAGAGAAGAAAGCAGAAAAGAAGAGTAAAGAAGTTGGTAAAAAGAAAAACAAGGATAAATCAGACAAAGAGGACAGCAAAACTTTGAAAAAAAAGCCTTCCAAGGAGAAAACAAAGGAAGAGCAGCAGGTCAAGATCCCAGAACCAACACAGGAGCCTCCTCCACTGCCAGAACCTGAGGTCATGTACCCGGTAAAACCACTTCTCTACAGTCCTCTTTTAACTATTTCTGATGGTTTGGGGGAATCAAAGTTTCTTCTATTATCCTAGAACTAACCTTATAATCTACCTTCTTATATCTAAAACCTTCTTTTTGCCAAATTCGGAGATAGGAGCACAGTCAAGCCCTGAGTGTCATGGAGCTAGACTATAAGTAGCAGGAAAGATGGAAGTGTGACTTAACTTGTATTGGAAACACTGGGCTAGACCCACACAAGTGAGTTTGAGGATCTCTGTGGGTGCCTGTGTTTGTAGCTTATATGCTTGTGGAAAGCCCTCTGTTTGCTAATTCTCTTTCCAGTGGCTATTTATGAGGAACACCTAGAGAGAAAAGAATGGGAAGAAATGCAATAGCCTCTGTTCTTTGCAGTGTTCTCTGTAAAGCAATTGCTTTGAGGATTCGTATGTGTCAAAATCACCTGCAGCTTTAAAAAAAATATTATCCTAAAGTATGAAACGGCAATAGTCCACAATTAAAAAAACTTCATTTTACATAGAAAATCAGCTAGTGAATGAGAACTTGATTTCTTCTCATACTAACTTGATAAAAGAACATGAATTTATTTAAAGTTATTTTATGAGGAGGCTCCAATGTACAGAGTTGAAATCATAAACCTTTCTAAACTCTGCCTATGGTTATATCATAAAACTTTCTAAAGATGCTATGCATGATGGGACACATTGTGATCCCAGCATTCTGGAGGCTGAGGCAGGACCATCACAAGCTTGAGGTCAGCCTGGCCTACATAATGAGATTCAGACTAAAAAATCAAGAAAAATATTTACAGACAATATGGATTTGGCCTCTGAGCCTGCAAAATGACAGCCATAATTGTTTAGCAAAAAATTAAGCTTCTGGCAATTTTACTTGGCTAACACTGATAAGTTGATTTTTGTCAATTACAGTTCCATACTTATTCTCATGTTGTGTTCTCTTCTAGTTTCGAGGATACAATATGGGAGATGTACCCATCCAAATCTCAGGGACAAATTATCATCTGTATCCTTCTGATGGAGGGCAGATTGAAGTCGAAAAGACAACGTTTGAAAGAGGTACCTTTTGAGAAAGCTAGTTCATAGCTTGAAAAATAACCATGCATTTCAGATAATCATGAGGCCGTGTGCTCCTGGGTGTGGCAGGTGACTGTCAGCTGTGGCCCTCATGTTGACTACACTCTGCACTTCCAGAACTCACATTCTTCTTCTATAATTCACTCTAAAAGCCATAGGCCAACCCAAGATTGACTCAGACACATTGATATGTGATATTTATAATCCAGTTATAAAAACATAGTAAAATACTTCTATGATTGGTAAATAGTTCATTAGTAACTGTAACAGGCACATAAATAATAAATACTATTAATTACAAGACATAGTATTATGTCTGAAAACAAACCTGTACTTTGAGTTTATAGAATATTTTTTTGGCTTGGGCTCTGGAACATGAGTCTTAAGAACCTGTAGCTATTAGCTTTTATTAAAGATTCACACATGTGACCAGTACCTATACCTTTTAGATGCTTCACAGTGAGTGCAGCATTTTCATCCCATTCCTATCAAATTTAAAAGACACCTCAATCAAAGTTAAAAATAAAAAGCTGGGGTCTGGAGAGCTGGATCGCCATTAAGGCAAAGCCAAATGGCTTGGGTTCAGTTCCTTTATATCTACATAAAGCCAGATGCACAGTGGTACATGCATCTGGAGTTCTTTTGCAGCAGCTGGAGGCCCTGAGCACCCATCTTCTCTCTCTCTCTTTCTCCCTTTCTCTCTCTCTCTCTCTCTCTTCAAATAAATTAAAAAAATGTTTTTTAAAGGTTAGATTAAAAAGAGAGACAGAGGAGCTGAGACAATGACTCAGCAGTTAAAGATGCCTACTTTGCATGTCTGCCATCCGAAATTCAATCCCCCATGTAAAGCCAACCCAAAATAGCTCACACATCTGTAATCCCAAAGAGCCTTTGGCGATGGGAGGCCAAGCTAGGGGAATCTCAAAGCTTGTAGACCAGCTAGACTGGCCTTCCTAGCAGCACAAACAAGAAAGATAGATTCTGTGTCAAAGAAGATGTAAGGAGAGGATAGACACCCTGAGGTTGTCCTCTATTCTCCACACGTGCCATGGCATATGAGTGTCCCAGGTATACATATACCCAAGGATTCATGCGCACATGCAAACACACACACACACACACACACACACACACACACACAGGAAGACAGAGACAATGGGGTCGGGGAGATTACTTAGTGGATAAAGTACTTCCTGAGCAAGTGTAAGCACTGTAGTTCAGAGCCCCAAAACCCATGTAAAAGCCTACAGGCCAAAGAGAAGGGAGCTAGAGATAGCAGAATTGCCCAAATTTTGTAGGCGTGGAAAACTCAGCAGTGAGCACTGCCTCAGGGTGGAGAGTGAAGACTGAAACCCAAAGTGTGTTCCCACACTTACACACATGAACAAATGGACAGTTATACACCAAATACAGACAGACAAAGAAATAGAAAGAGAAAGGTTTTTTAAAAATGAATTAAGATGCCGGGCGTGGCGGCACACTCCTTTAATCCCAGCACTTGGGAGGCAGAGGTAGGAGGATCGCCGTGAGTTCAAGGCCATCCTGAGACTACATAGTTAATTCCAGGTCAGCTTGGGCCAGAGTGAGACCCTACCTCAAAAAACCAAAAAAAAAAATAAAAATAAAAAAGAATTAAGATGCTATAAGAAGCTGGGCATGGTGGCACATGCCTTTAATACCAGCACTCAGGAGACAAAGGTAGGAGGATCACCATGAGTTCGAGGCCATCCTGAGACTACATAGTGAATTTGAGGTCAGCCCGATCTAGACAGAGACCCTACCTTGAAAAACCAAAAAGAAGAAGAAGAAGAAGAAGAAGCCGCCGAGTGTGGTGGCTTATGTCTTTAATCCTAGACTTGGGAGGCAGAGGTAGGAGGATTACTGTGAGTTCGAGGCCACCCTGAGTCTACATAGTGAATTCCAGGTCAGCCTGAGTTAGAGTGAGACCATACCTTGAAAAACCAAAAAAAAAAAAAAAAAAAAAAAAAAAAAAAAAAGATGTTATAAGAGATAATGGTTTTTTGGAAATTTTCCCACAATCACTATAATGATATTAACTATAACACTACCACACTACCATGTTTTGTGTATATAATTCTTCTGTCATTATAGCACTATGAATAACTAAAGATGCCAGGTATATTAGTACACACCTGTAACCCCAGCATTCAGGAGGCTGAAGCAGGAAGACCATGAGCTTAAGGCCAGCCTGGGACATATATATATAATTAATGTGGAGACTCTTTTATCTTAATTACTTCATTTGATGACTTATAAAGTTGGGCATAGGTATGTGTTGCCTCATATAATTTATTTGCTTTTCTTTAATTTGGTTTGAGATGGAACTAGAAGTCCTGTGACATCTTGCCCATTTAGGCACCTTTTAAAAGAAATCCTGACATCCAACTATTCACTCCCTGGGAAATTCTATAGTATATCATATGAACACCTCGACAGCTAGCTTCTTGTGCATCTGCTTTAAAAAAATTGGGTGCACCAGGGCCTCCAGACAGTGCAAACAAACTCCAGATGCATGTGCCTCCTTGTGCATCTGGCTTATGTGGATCCTGGGGAATTGAACTTGGGTCCTTTGGCTTTGCAATCAAAGCAGCTAAGCTGTTTATCCAGCCGTTTGTGTGCATCTTAAATCAGCCCACATTCTATCCCATGGTTCTTCCTTAGGCCCGACTTTTATCAAAGTGAAGGTGAAAAAAGACAAGCACAACTTTATAATTCACTTAACAGACCCAGTGGAAATTGTGAAAAAGCAAAAAGAAGAGGATTACTCTTCTGAAGAAGAGGAAGAAGAAACAAGTAAACTAAATATTGAAACAAGTAAGCAACTGCTTCTGTGTTATAATCCAGGTAGATAAGTAAGCAAGGCAAAGTGCCACAGCCACTCCTGACAGAAGTTCACAGACATCTCTCATCCCTACAGAATAATTGCTACAGATGCTACCTGAAGCATTTTGCCCTTTTGCTCACACACACTTTCCCTGAAACTGCACACTCATCATGTAAATGGCTCACCTGCACTTGGCTGCTGCAGCACAGCCAGTTCTTGTTCTGGTTTTCATACAGAAATGACCCAGGTCAGCTAAATTCATTCAGCAACATTGAGTTTGAGAAGGTCATTGTGACCTTAATGTTGGTTTGTACAAACTCTTTAACTCAGATTTCACAAACTGATTCTACTTAGGTTTTATGGTATCTTCAACATTTATTGCAAAGGTCGTGGTTTCCTTCCTATACTCTGTCACTCATTGAGCTTTGTAGCAACTTGTTTTCTAGGTTTCAGGGACAAGGGAAAAGTCATAAATTTGGCCATGAGAGTTATTACACCACTTAACATCTCAAGGTAAAACTACCAGGAGAAATTGAATGCTAATTATTCAAAAGTGAGAGTAGCATTAATATTTGAATATGAACATTAAGTGTAGTGCTTTCAGGGAAGTTTGGTGAGAATAATATATGCACTTAGCCAGAAAAGAGCATGCTTTATACCCCTAAGGCTCATGACCTCCTCTGCCATAGACTTTTAGTTAGGGTTTTAGTACTAGGCATGTATTCCCTCCCATAGAGAGAGCCTTCAGTCCAATTAGAGAGCAGTTGGTTTCCCCCAGAGCAGACATGGCACTATTGCACCTGTTCAATCATTTGGCCTGTCTGGCCAAACTTGAAATTTCCAGTATCCACTGTTTCACGGACTTCTGTCTCCAATACTGTTGCATGCAGTGCAGCTTTTTCCATCTGTCATTTGGTCGACAGGGAGAAGGTTTTCTGCTCAGCACCAGCTTGATTTCTCAGTGACTTTGCTGCCCAGGCTTCATCAATACCTTTGGGAAACCAAGGGCCCTGGCAATAGCCTGTATTGTTTTGGAGGCAACAGGGACCTCCCTGGCCCAACAACTCACTAGAAGGTATCCCATCCTTGGCACTGAAATTTTTCTGGTAACAATCTATGGCTTCTGGATGTGCCATTATTCAGAAAAGTAGGTTTACATATGTCTTATTCATAATATCTTGAGTTTTGATTGACCATAACCCCACTCTTCTCTTAATATCTTCCCTGGCCTCACTTAGGCCATTCCACTCCATGTAATCTGTTCTTCTACTTAAATATATAGCACCCCATAAAGTCCTTCCCTCTCCTCCTTCCCTTATAGCCTTTTTCTAGCTTACTGGCTTCTGCTACCAATTTTTGGTTCCAGCTCACACACATGTCTAAAATTTGTAGCCAGGATCCATGTATGAGAGAGAACATGTGACATTTGGCTTTCTGGGCCTGGGTTACCTCACTTATTATAATCCTTTCCAGATCCATCCATTTACATGCAAATTTTATAACTTCATTTTTCTTTACCGCTGAATAGAACTCCACTGTGTAAATTACCACATCTTTATTATCCATTCATCTGTGGAGGGACATCTAGGCTAGTTCCATTTCCTAGTTATTGTGAATAGAGCAGCAATAAACATGGTTGAGCAAGTATCTCTAAGGTAGTGAGAAGAATCATTAGGATATATGCCTAGGAGTGCTATAGCTGGATCATATGGTAAATCTATTTTTAGGTGTCTCAAGAACCTCCACACTGATTTTTACAGTGGCTGTACCAGACTATATTCCCACCAACAGTGTAGAAGGGTTCCCTTTTCCCTCATCCCTGCCAACATTTATTATCATTTGTTTTCTTGATAGTAGCCATTCTGACAGGCATGAGATAGAATCTCAAAGTAGTTTTAATTTGCATTTCCCTGATGGCTAAGGATGTAGAACACTTTTTTAGATGTTTATATGCCATCTGTATTTCTTCCTTTGAGAACTCTCTATTTAGTTCTATAGCCCATTTTTTAAATTAATTAATTTTTTTTATTGACAACTTCAATTGTAGACAATATCCCATGGTACTTCCCTCCCTCCCCCCCCCATTTCCCCTTTGAAACTTCACTCTCAATCATATCCCCTCCTCCTCTTAATCAGTCTCTCTTTTTAGTTTGATGTCATGATCTTTTCCTCCTATTATGATGGTCATATGTAGGTAGTGTCAGGCACTGTGAGGTCATGGATATCCAGGCCATTTTGTGTCTGGAGGAGCACGTTGTAAGGAGTCCTACTCTTCCTTTGGCTCTTACATTCTTTCTGACCCCTTTTCCGCAATGGACCCTGAGTCTTGGAAGGTAGGTTTGAGATGTTTCAGTGCTGAGCACTCCTCTGTCACTTTTTCTCAGCATCATGGTGCCTTCTGAGTCATCCCAAGGTTGCCACCATCTGAAAAGAGAAGCTTCTCTAACCAAAAGTAAGAGTAGCATTAATATATGGGTGTGGACATTAAGAGAAGTGCTTACTGCATAGCCCATTTTTTTTAATTGGGTTGTTTGATTTCTTATTGTTTTGTTTTTTTTTTTTTTTAGTTCTTTGTATATTCTGGATATTAATCCTCTGTCAGATGTAGAGCTGGCAAATATTTTCTCACATTCTGTAGGTTGTCTCTTTGCTCTATTCACAGAGTCTTTTCCTGTACAAAAGCTTTGTAATTTCATGAGATACAATTGGTTGATTGGTGGTTTTATTTCCTGAGCAACTGGGGTTATATTCAGAAAGTCATTTCCTATGCCAATATGTTAAAGGGTTTCCCCTACCTTTTCCTCTAGCAGTTTCAGAGTTTCAGGTCTGATATTAAGGTCCCTGATACATTTGGACTTGATTCTTGTACAGGGAGAAAGACATGGATCTATTTTCATCCTTCTACATATAGATATCAATTTTCCCAGCACCACTTGTTGAAGAAGCTGTCTTTTCTCCAATGAATATTTTTGGCATTTTTATCAAAAACCAGATGGCTGTAGCTGCCTGGCTTAACATCTGGGTCCTTTAATTCTGTTCCATTGATCTACGTGTCTGTCTTTGTACCATTCTGTTTTTGTTACTATGGATTTATAATATAGCTTAGAATTGGGTATAGGGATACCACCAGCCTTATTTTTGTTGCTCAAAATTGTTTTGGCTATTCTAGTTTGTGTGTGTGTGTGCGCGTGTGTGCGCGCGCATGCCTGCACACGCGCTTCCAAATGAGTTTTAGGATTGTTTTTTCTATTTCTGTGAAGAATGCCACTGAAATTTTGATGGGGATTGCATTAAATGTATACATTGCTTTTGGTAAGATTGAAATCTTCACAATATTGATTCTTTCAATCCAAGAACATGGGATGTCTTTCCATTTCCTAGTGTCTTCTGCAATTTCTCACTTAAGTGTTTTAAAGTTTTCATTGTAGAGATACTTCACTTCCTTGGTTAGGTTTATTCCAAGGTACTTTATTCTTTTTGAGGCAATTATGAATGGGAGAGATTCCCTAATTTCATCCTATACATGTTTTTTGTTAGTATGTGGAATATACTGATTTCTGTGTGTTTATTTTGTATCCTGCTATGTTGCTAAAAGTGTTTATCAGCTCTAACAGTTTGCTGGTAGAGTTTTTAGAGTCCCTTATGTATAGAGTCATATCATCTGCAAATAATGATAACTTGATCTCTTCCTTTCCAATTTGTATCCCTTTTATGAATGTCTCTTGCCTTACTGCTATAGCTAGCAACTATAGGACTGGGAAACTTCAAGTGGAAAGGCTTCAAGTTTTTCCCCATTTAGTATTATGTTGGCTATAGTTTTGTCAAAAATAGTTTTTATTATGTTGAGATGTGTTCCTTCTATTCCCAGTTTCTGTAGGACTTTTACCATGAAAGAATGTTGGATTTTGTCGAATGCCTTTTCAGCATCTGTTGATTTTTGTCCTTCAGTCCATTTATATAGTGTATTACATTTATCAATTTGTATATGTTCAACCATCCCTGCATCTCTGGGATAAAGCCAACTTGGTCAGGGTGAATAATCTTTCTGATATATTCTTGTATTCTGTTTGCCAATATTTTCTTGAGAATTTTTGCATATATGTTCATAAGGGAGATTGGTCTGTAATTTTCTTTTTTTGTTTTGTCTTTGTCTGGTTTGGTATCAGGATGATGCTGGCTTCATAGGAGGAATTCAGTAGAATTCCTTCCTTTTCTATTTTATGGAAAAGTTTGAGAAGCATTGGTGTTAGTTCTTCCATGAAGGTCTCATAAAATTCACCAGTGAATCCATCTGAGCCTGGACTTTCTTTAGTTGGGAGACTTTTTATAACTGCTTGGATCTCTGCACTTGTTATAGGTCTATTTAAGTGGTTTATCTCATCTTGATTTAATTTTGTTAGGTCATAGGGATCAAGGAAATCATCCATTTCTTTCAGATTTTCAAATTTACAGGCATATATATTCTTAAAGTATGTCCTTATGATTTTCTGAATTTCTTTGGTATCTGTTGTAATGTTGCCTTTTTCATCTCTAATTTTATTAATTTTTGTCTCTTCTCTATTTCTTCTGGTCAGGGTTTATCAATCTTGTTTATCCTTCCAAAGAACCAACACTTTGTTTCATTGATTCTTTGTATTTTTTTTGTTTCTATTTCATTAATTTCTGCCCTAATCTTTATTATTTCTTCCCTCCTACTGATTTTTGGTTTGCCTTGTTCTGCTTTTTCCAAGGCCTTAAGGTGAAGCAGTAAATTTTTTATTTGTCGAACTCTCTAATTTCTTAATATAGGCACTTAAAGCTATAAATTTCCCTCTTAGGACTGCCTTCATTGTCTCCCAAAGGTTTTGGCATGTTGTATTCTCATCATCATTTGAGTCTATGAATCTATTGATTTCCTTTTTGATTTCTTTAATGACCCATTCATCATTCAATAGTGTACTGTTTAGTCTCCATGAATTTCTGCATGCTCTGTAGTTTTTGTTGTTGCTGATTTGTAGTTTAATCCCATTGTGGTCAGATAGAGTACAAGAAATTATTTCAATTTTCCTGTATTTGTTAAGATTTGCTTTGTGTCCTAATATATGGACTATTTTGGAGAATGTTCCATGTGCTGTTGAGTAAAAGGTATATTCTGCAACATTTGGATGGAATGTTCTGTAAATATCTGTTAGGTCCATTTGTTCCATGACATCATTTAATCCAGATGTCTCTGCTTATTTTTTTCTGGGATGACCTGTCAATTGATGAGAGTGGGGTACTGAAGTCACCCACTGCAACTGTGCTTGGTGTTATTTGTGACCTTGAGTCTAATAGTATTTGTTTGATGAAATTGGGAGTCCCCATATTAGGTGCATATATGTTTAAGATTGTAATGTCCTCCTGTTGGAGTGTTCCTTTAATAAGTATAAAGTGACCTTCTTTTTCTTTCCTCACTAATGTTGGTTTGAAGTCTATCCTGTCAGATACTAGGATAGCAACCTCTGCTTGTTTCCTAGGCCTGTTTGCTTGAAACACTGTGTTCCATCCTTTCACCCCAAGACAGTGTCTATCTTTTATTGAGTGATGGGTTTCCTAGAGGCAACAAACAGCAGGATCCTGCCTTTTAAACCAATCTGCAAGCCTGTGTCTTTTGGTTGGGACATTGAGGCCATTGATATTAAGAGTTATTATTGAAAGGTATGTGTTTATTCTTGCCATTCTTCTTGTTTTGTAGTGTTTCCTGTTTCCCTTTACTCTTGTTTTAACTGGTATTTTAGTATGCTTTATTTTTTCCTGTTTCTTCATGCATGTGCTTTGCTTTTTCTTCAGCATGAAATATTCCTTCAAGTATTTTCTGTAGAGCTGGCTTAGTTGTCATAAATTCCTTTAGCCTGTTTTTGTTGTGGAATGTCCTTATTTTTCCTTCAATTTTGTTAGATAGCCTTGCAGGATAAAGTATTCTCAGTTGACAGTTGTTATCTTTCAGAATTTGGACTACATCATTCCAAGCCCTTCTGGTTTTAAAGTTTGTGTTGAGTAATCTGCTGTGATCCTGATGGGCTTGCCTTCATAGGTGACTTGCTATTTCTAACTGCTTTCAGTATATTTTCTTTGGCTTGCATGTTTAGTAGTTTAATTATAACATGGCAAGGGGAGATTCTATTCAGGTTTTGTCTGTTTGGTGTTCTATAAGCTTCTTGTATCTGCATTGGCATTTCTTTCCCAATTTGGGGAAAATTTTCTTCTATGATTTTGTGAAAATACATACTAAGCCTCTGGATTGAAATTCTTCTCCTTATATCCTGAATTCTTATTTTTGATCTTTTCATAGTGTCCTGGTTATCTTGGAATTCCCATTCATATCTTCCTATTAGCTTGTCTGTCTCTTTGTTGTACTGTATTAGATCTGCCTCCTGGTCTTCTAGTTTAGATATTCTGTTCTCTCCTTCATCCATTCTACTGGTGAGACTTTCCACAGTGTTTTTTATTTGATTGACTGTGTTTTTGAGTGCTAGAATTTCTGCCTGATTTTTCTTCAGTATTTCTATTTTCTTACTCATGTCATGTAATGACCTCCTTATTTCATTAAGCTGGCTTTCTGTGTAACCTATAACCTGCCCTGACATAGAATGAGAGATTAACACTTCCAGCGCAGGCCTATGTACCTACTGTTTTGGCAGAACCATTCTCTCTCTGTGTCTGCCTCTTTCTGTCTTTGTCTCTCAAATAAATAAATTAAATATTTTTTAAAAAGCAAAGAATATGTGATAAACATTATCTATGCTCTACAAAATCTAAAATATTTACTATATGGCCATTTTCAGAGTCAGTGTGTTCTGATGACACTTCTGATCTGATGACACTATGTGAGCCTATGCGGAGAAAGAGGAGAAGAGGAAGTACAGTGATCATGGCTGCCCTGCTTGTTCTTTTTCCCCCTTATTACAAATGTTTCAGATGTGGTCTGTTTAGTTTTATTAGCTCTTCTCTGATGGATTCATGTTAGTATGTCTTCTAAATGTTTCTTATATCTGACTCTCTTGAATGTCATCTTACTTGGTCAGCAGACCTGCATTGCCATCCTTTTCCCTTCATGATGTAGAGTTGCTATTGCCTGTCTCAGAACTACTGGATGGACTCAGATGACCACTGTATCTGAAAACAAAGCAGTAGCTTCACACAGGGAACACATTTCCAATTATTCAGTGTGTCCTTGTGTGATGTCCCATTTGCAAATGCTCTGTCTCCAAGTATCTTATGCTTTCATTATAACTTCCATTTAAATACTTGCTGTGGACTTTGACACAGTTTTTCACTTGATTTTCCAAGAAACCCAATTAATCTTAAACATGACCATCCTCCCTCTCAATTCATCTTCTGAATACCAAATGGTTTGGTTGAGGAAATGTTTTTATGTTCTAGAAAATGTTCTTGTAAAATTTTTCAAATACTTAAAAATCCAAGTATTCCTATCTTCTATATTTATATTTTGTTGAACATATGTTCTGGGGGGAGATTATTTTTGTTTTCTTACTAGTATTCCTTTTTCTGTCCACTCAAATACCTTAAATAACATGCTTAAAAGTTGTTTTTCTGAAGTTATTACCAATAAACCCCTTCATTAGTGGTTCATGAAGATACCTATTTCTCTTCACTTTATTTGACAATAAATATTATCTTTTCTAATATTATTATTATTATTATTTATTTATTTATTTTTTTTTTTGGTTTTTGAGGTAGGGTTTCACTCTGGTCCAGGCTGACCTGGAATTAACTATGTAGTCTCAGGGTGGCCTCAAACTCACAGCAATCCTCCTACCTCTGCCTCCCGAGTGCTGGGATTAAAGGCGTGCGCCACCACACACGGCTGTCTAACATTATTTTTAGTGATTTTAGGTTAATGGGAAAATTGAGCAGTTCAGATTTTCCATTTCATCTCTGCTCTGACATATACATAGCTCTCTATCTCTCTCACCTATTATCAAGCTTTAGCATGTATCAGAATAAACTGGAACACCAGTAGCAATATTTAGTTAACAACTATGTCCTATATATCCCTCTCCCAAAAGTATCAGTTCTGAATATACCTCCACATATCAGTTTACTTATTTTTTGTTTTGTTTTTAATTTTTTTAATTTATTTTCAAGCAGAGAGAGATAGAAGAGAGACAGAGAGAGAATGGGAACCCCAGGGCCTCTAGTCACTACAAACGATCTCCAGATGCATGTGCCCCTTGTGCATCTGGCTTATGTAAGTCCTGGGGAATCAAACCTGCATTCTTTGGCTTCACAGGCAAACACCTTAACTGCTAATCTATTTCTTCAGCCACCCCCCCCCCTTTTTAAGTAGGGTCTCAATCTAGCCCAGGCTGACCTGGAACTCACTTTGTAGTTCCTGGCTGGCCTCAAACTCACAGTGTCCCTCCTCCCTCTGCCTCCTGAGTGCTGGAATTTAAGGCATGCACTACCATATCCAGCTTCAGTTTACTTTGTTTTTATTTCATTTTTATTTATTATTTATTTTTATTTTATTTTATTATTTTTATTTATTTATTTATTTATTTATTTTTGGTTTTTTGAGGTAGGGTCTCACTCTAGCTCAGGCTAACCTGGAATTCACTATGTAGTCTCAGGGTGGCCTTAAACTCATGGCGATCCTCCTACCTCTGCCTTCCAAGTGCTAGGATTAAAGGCTTGCACCACCATGCCCGGCATTCAGTTTACTTTAAATAGAAAATGAATAGCCAATGAATAAAGCTTGATTTCCTCTCATTCATTTCTTCTCATAGAATGCTACAGCCTAAATCTCATTATCACTTGTAGGCCATAGTTTACATTAGGGTTCACTTTAATGTTGTGCATTGTATATACCCATGTATATACACATGGATCCCGTTAGAGTATTTTGTAGAGTAGTTTCACTTCCCTAAAAATTCTCTGTGCTCATCCCCTGCAACTGCTGGCAACTACTGACCTTTGTCCAGAATGCTACAGAGTTGGAATCATATGGTATGTCACCATTTCAGATTGGCTTCTTTCACTGTAAAACACAGTCACACTTTTATCTTGACTTTGCATAGCACCTTAGTTCTTTTCTTCATTCTCTCCTTCTTTCTCTCTCTCTCTCCCCCCACTCTCTCTTTGTGTGTGTGTTTTACTAGCAATTGAACCTGGGGCTTTGTGTATAATAGGCAAGGGCTCTAGCTCTGTGCAGTAGTCCTAGCCCAGTTAATTTATTTTTGGTTTAATATTTTATTTATTTATTTATTTGAGAGAGAATTCCAGGTCAGCCTGGAATGCGGCGCACCAGGGCCTCTAGCCATTGCAAATGAACTCCAGACACATGTACCACCTTGCAACTGGCTTACATGGGTACTAGGGAATCAAACCTAGATCCTTAGGTTTCACAGGCAAGCGCCTTAACCACTAAGCCATCTCTCCAGCCCTCAATTCAATTTTTTTTAACCCTGACTAATGACCTCTTATCCATATGCACCACAATTGATTTACACATTATTCTACTGAAGAACTTCCTAGTTGTTTCTAAGTTTGGGCATACAACACATATGTGTGTGAGGGTTTTTATGTGGATATACATTTTCAATTAATTTGGGTAAATAGCAAAGACCATGACTGTTGGTTAGCTAAAATATGATAGTTTGCACTAATCCACTAGACTGTCTTCCAAACTGTCTGAGACATTCATCTCTCACAGTTGAGTGAACATTCATATTGCTCTATGTCTTCACCAAGACTTGATGTCAGAATTGTGGGTTTTCTGCATTCTGATAGCTGCATAGTGATTATCTTGTTGTTTTAATTTGTACTTCCCTGATGATATATGATGTCAAACTTGTTTTCATAGTCTTATTTTCTATTTGTATACCTCTGTTTAGGTGTCTATAGAAGTCTTTGACCTGTGTTTTCATTGGTTCTGATCGCTAAGTTTTAAGAATTCTTTATAAGCTTTATGCACCAGTCTTTTTTTTTTTTTTTTTTTTTTTTTTTTTTTTTTTTGGTTTTATGAGGTCGGGTCTTGGCTACCCCAGGCTGACCTGGAATTCACTCTGTAGTCTCAGGGTGGCTTTGCACTCACACTGATTCTCCTACCTCTGCCTTTCAAGTGCTGGGATTAAAGGTGTGCACAACCACACCTGACTTGCAGTATTCTTTGACCTAATGTGTTCTTTTGCAAATATTTTTCCAAGTCTATGGACTGTCTTTTATTGTCATGAAGCATTATCATTTTTGTTCCTTTGATCCCAGTCTGGAAATAATTTCTTCATGGGTTCGTGTATTTTAAATCAACATTGTCCCATCTTCATTGTATGGTAATTGAGCACATGGTGAACTGAAAATCAGAGTAGAGGTTTATAAATTCCTTACCGATGCCTTAAGAATAAGCATTTTAACAAAATTTCATTTTAGAATTATGCCAAACTGAAACACTTTTAAATAGCATTTTAAAATGTGAGGAATTGTAAATGGATTTAAGAATGTGTTTCAAAATGTGAAGAAACTAAGACTGATCTGGTGGTTTTCATTTTAAAAGTCATGTGGCTCATACATCATATCAGTAATGAGCATATGGCTAAGCCATTAACCAGGTTATGTCCTCTCTTTATTTCAAACAAAAGCCCCTAAATCCAGACTCTCAGATTCCATCTTTCAGAATATGCCTTAGTTCTGACATACCAGACTATATGGTAAGGGCCAAACCAATCATTTTTTTCAATTGACTGTGTTAGAATAGCTAAGACCTCCATTTCCAGTCTTCCCACTGAGTTTTTCTTACATTTCCATTAAATAAAATGGACATCCCCTTGATTTGATTTTGTCTTTTAGAAATATCACATGCAGAGAATAAAGCTGTCAGCAAGTTTGGATCTTTTTCTGCCACCTTAGAAAATGGAATCTGCCTCTCAATAAGTTACTATGGAGCAAGTGGAATGGCACCAGGTGAATAAACTGAAAGAGTAACTATCTGTGACCAGAGGTTCCTGCTCATCTTCAGCTGACACACTTGTCAACCATCAGACCTGTTCTGATTTAATAATTTTTCCTTCCAGATGTATATATTTGGTGTGTGGTACTTATATATGTGGATATGTATGTATGTGTATTGTATACACTCATAATTTTTATCTATATTGTATAACAATGCTTTGACTTTTAAATTCCATTTATCATTGTATAATTGTTTACATAATCACATGTGCCTGTAACATTATACACACATATGTGTTTTCTTATTATCCTTGTTAACAAGCTCTGGAAGTAATTTTGTTAGACAGTGCCAAGAAAAATGTGATTTTTCAAGGAATCCTCCTGGTTTTCCACAGAATAATATTTTTATGATTGTGGAACTACTCAGTGTACATTAGTACAATAGTCTTAAAGGAGCCATACACTGGACATCTTCAAGAATTCCTCTGCCTCACTTTCAGTAAATGAATTCTCTATGTGTAAGCTATTTACTTTCAAATCACAAAATAATATATCATGTTACCAATAACCAATTAGGCAATTTGTGGATTCCCATGCATTTTAAAGGGATCTTGCCATAGCATATTTTTTAAAAGATTACTAATAAAAGTGTAACATCCATGCTGTGTAGCTTTAAAATTAAATGTTCATGTGGGCCATTTCTCAAACAAATGCAAAGACAGTTACTGCTCTGTTATTAAAGAGTGTTCAATGCAAATGAGGAGGTAAGAATATGTGAAATTATGGCCTGATTAACAAGTACACTAAAGTATTAAGTCTCAAATTTTCTAGTTATAATACTAATTTTCAAAAGAGTATATTGCCATTGAAATATATCCAACTATTAGACATGTTTAGCAAGTTAAAAATATATTCCCAGCTTGAGCAAATTTTGTGATATGTTTTTGAATATGAATATCAAATATGAATATTGAACCTGGTTCTTCTCCCTTTCCTGTTTGTAGAGGAGAAGGATCCTGATTTGGAGACCATGTTGAATATCCCTTCAGCACTTACCCCAACAGTGATTCCTGTTATTGTGACAGTCCCTCAGGGCAAAGCAAAAGGGAAACAAAAAGACAAAGAGAAGCCCAAAGAATCCCTTAAAGAGGAGGAGCACCCCAAAGCAGAAGAGAAAAAGGTAAGAGACCTTTCCATAGATCTCCAAATTCTGTCCCTCTCAATGTTAGCTTATTAGAGACTTTACTTATATACTAGCACACACAATTATAGCACACACATTTTCCTGTTCAGATGCATGAACATGCTTCACTTTTTCAAAATGGAATGGGCAATAAGAATTTGCCACAAAAGTTCAATTCCCTCTCCCATGACTTATTCTACACAAGTTGTCTCATGTCATTAAACTCAGAAAGGATAGTTCTGTCTTTTCATCCGTGTAGTTCTTTGCTTTTGGCCAGTTAAATTCTTGGAATTTCTTACTTGCATGACATTATTATTATTATTATTATTATTATTATTATTTATATTATATTATATTATTTATTTATTGAAATGAACAATTGAAGGCATATCCATAACTAAAAAACGGAAACAGTCTCATTTGTTAGACTTAGATATGTATGTGCAAAGAATTCAGCGAGACTAGGGAACAGTTTACTGCTGGTTAAAGAGCAGGCCACTTCTACTACCAAACTTTTTTGCAGCACACACATGTGTGCATGCATTCACATGTATGCACATGCACACACACACACACACACACACACACACACACAAATCAAAGGAGAGCTCTAAATGAAAGATAACAAGAAAAAAAAAAACACTGGTAAATCTTGACTATTGGCATTTACTACTAAAAGTACAGTCTATAAATGCTCCACTTATAGAAAAAATGTTTTTGAAAAAAGTGTTCAAGAGCCTAAATTTCATGTCTGGCCCTTTAAGAGTTATGGAGTTCACATTTATAGGACTGTTCTAGATGAATTTTCTCATGTGAGGCTATTTGACCCTTGTTAAATGAAATATTCAAACACCGAACTGAAAACTAAAGGTAGCCCATTTAATATTTATTTAGCCAGAAGCAACTTCACAGCAAACACTTCCATTTTTGTAAGATTTGTAAAAATTTCTGAGAATAAGAGGATGATAAAGATTACCAGCTTTGAGAATGAGGACAGATTTGATGGCGCCAATTTGTGTCTTTGAGTATTTTTGTTCATTCTACAGAATATCCTAAGTGTTTTCTTCTTTATTTTGCTTTAAGAATTTTTTGTTTTGGTTTTAGGGTCGCGCGCGCGTGTGTGTGTGTGTGTGTGTGTGTGTATGCTTGCTTGGTTTGTTGCTTGCTTGGTTGGTTAGACAAAGTCTAACTATGTAACCTAAGCTGGCCTCAAACTCACAATCCTACTGAGTGCTAAAATTACAAATGGGAACCACTACACTTGACCCTGCCTCGGGTTTTATATTCATTTCTTTCCTCACTAGTGATAAAGGAAAAAAAGAAAGAGAAGCTGGGCATGGTGGCACACTCCTTTAATCCCAGCACTCGGGAGGCAGAGGTAGGAGGATCACCGAGAGTTCGAGGCCACCCTGACACTACATAGTTAATTCCAGGTCAGCCTGGGCCAGAGTGAGACTCTACCTCACAAAACCAAAAAAAAAAAAAAAAAAAAAAAAAGAAAGAGAGAGAGAGAGAAACCTAAATGATCATCAGTAGACTAGTTAGACTAAGCTAAAGCTCTAGGAAAAAAAGAACACTAGCATGATTCCAGTAAGTAGCAAAAAGAATCAATGGAAGAAGGGTGTGATTATCATTAGGAAATGTTTGGAAGCTATGACTGGCTTCCATTCTTGAGTATATATTCTATGTACCTAAGCAAGAGTTCAGCTGTAGCTAGATAAAATTAGAATTTTAAAGTGCACACACTTAACCCCTTATTAATTTATGAGTAATCCTCTTTAATTGCTTTTACTTGCTATAAAATAATGCATGATCTTTATAGAAAATGAGAAGAAATATTATAATAATATGATATTTCTAGTACCTAACCTATAAGAAACACACACAAAAATATCATGGTTGCTTGTTTCCCACACACTGCCTATCTTAGTCTCTTTTAGCTACTATCACAAAATACCTAGAGTGAGTGACTCACAAACAATAGAAGTTTATTGTTCAAGTCCTAGTGGCAGGCATACTCCAAATCTGGTGAATCTGTTCCTGTAGATGGTACCTTCTGTGTCTTAATTAAGAGAAAGTGTGAGGATGCTCTGTTCTGCATCTTACTTCACAGAAAGGGTGAGGATCCTCTGTTCTGCCTCTCTTTGTTATGGCATGAATCCCAGTCCTAAAGGCAGAGCCTTCATGATTTAATCATCCCCCCAAAGTCTATCTCTTAATATTATTCTGGGTATTGGACTCCACCATCTGTGTTGAGAGAAGGCACCAATATTCAGACCAAAGATTTACCCATGTGCCTATACATCAAGGCTTAATTTAGCCCTAATTCCTCTATGAACCTTTTCACAATTGTCTTTATTAATGTTAATATTTCCTATTGTAAGTAAAGATGTACTATTGGGGATTTTCCTTTTGATTATCTTATCTGTTTATGTGTCATTCAGCCAGAGAAACTTCACAAGGGGGTTGAAGACTCACATATCTTTTCATATCTGTTGCAGGGTCTACTTATTTGTTCACAAGTTACATCTAAGTGCCCACCAAACCCTTGCATAGTACAACTAAATTAAAGCTGATTTAGGAAATGGTAAGCAATTATTCACATGCAAAATTCTTTACAGGAAGAAATGGAACCAGAACCTGTTGTACAAGAGACTCATTATGTTCCTACCTTCCAAAGCCTCAATGTGTCATGCCCTAATGGGCTCCTATTGACCTTCATTGGGCAAGAGTCTGCAGGTAAGTGCTAGCTGATGTAAGGCAAGGAGATAGGAGACAAAATCCCATATAGACAACAGATCATCATTGTACATTTTCCTACCAGTTAAAAAAACTTCCTTGTTAATAAAAATTATAGGCTATTTGCAAGTAATGAACATAATGATTTATCAAGCACTCACCATGACCAGGAATAGTCTAAGTACTTAACATACATGTAGAAATGCAAATATTATTTTAAAACTACAATGTTATAAAATAGAGGAGTTTAGGCCCTGTATTCCTGTTTCTGCAGAGGGCTACAGGTACAGTGGTTTGCTGACTCACCAAAACAAAGGACATTGAGCACAGAAATGAAGACAAGTGCACTTTAGGGAATAAAAACCATTCTAGTTTCCCTTTGGTGATGGGTAATTCTATATAGTCTGTTATTTCTATTGATGTAAAACATGGCTTCTAACTTATTCATATAAATAAAGATATTCAAGAAAGACTTTCTTAGTTAACCTGGTTGGACATCTGCCTATTGGGCTGAAATTGAGACCACTTAAATGGAGAGCAAAAATAACTAGGCTGATTTAAAAGTAATTTAATATTGTATTTCCTTGCCAGTCTAAACATTATTGTTGATCTACTTTGTTTTAATTGTACCCTTCCTTCCTTCTTTCCTTCCTTCCTTCCTTCCTTCCTTCCTTCCTTCCTTCCTTTCTTTTTTGGTTTTTCGAGGTAGGGTCTTGCTCTAGCCCAAACTGACCTGGAATTCACTATGTAGTCTCAGGGTGGCCTCGAACTCACAGTGATCCTCCTACCTCTGCCTCCCAAGTACTGGAACTAAAGGTGTGTACCATGACACCCAGCCTGATTTTGCTTTCTATTAGGCCTTCTTTGGAGTTACTAAACATTGACCAGGGGGCAAGATTTTCTATGATGAGACCCACTGTGTTCAGACATCTCCTGAAGTCTAAGATGTAATGAATGTCCTGGGAAGGATTTTATTTCCAAGCTCAAGAGGATATGCATTTGTGTTCTTTATCATGCTATCAAAGCCTAGATTAATATCTGGTAAATAGGCCTTTTCTACTAGCTTTATTATCTACCCTAATGTAGATAATAGAGGGATAATGTAGATAATAAAGTAAAAATGTTAATAACTGCCTGGAACCTATATAATCTTTTTAAACTCTTGCATATATTATGAAGATCCTAATACAAATCTGAACATAACCATAGTAAGATATCAAAGTAGCAGTGTCTTAAGGGTTAGACTGACACAGAAAAAGATTCCTGTGGTGTATGATTAATAGCCTTGAATTGAATTATTTCTTGAGTGACTTTGAAATTCTATTAAAAATTTTTTCTTTTCTTTTTTCTTTTGTGACGCACCACTGGCTTCTTTTTTAAATTTAATTATATATTTGAGAAAGATAAAAGGAAAGAGGCAGAAGAGAGACAGAGAAAGAGAGTAAAAAGAGGGAGAATAGGTGCTCCAGGGCCTCCAGCCACTGCAAACGAACACAGATACATGTGCCACCTTGTGCATCTGGCTTATGTGGATCCTGGGGAATTGAACATGGATCATTTGGCTTTGCAGGCAAGCTGCCTTAACCACTAATCCATCTTTTAGCCCTGAAAAATATTTTCTAACCTAAAATATATTGTTCAGTGTTAGTAGTTGTTTTGTTATTTCTGTAGTGGAAGACAGTTATTCAGATCTCGCCTCCACCACTTACTGGGTATGTTATCTTAGAGAACCGATAACTTCTTCGAGACTGCTCTGGAAAATGAATATATCTAAAAACTTCTTAAAACTGAACATGGCTCATATACAAAGCATTTAGCACATATAAATATATCAAGAAGTATTAATTGTGATTATTATTACTTCTGTGACTTGAGAGGTACAATTGAGAGGGCCCATTTTTCTCAGCTGACTGTCTTGGTTCTTAAAATGTCATCATTGAGCCAGGCGTGGTGGCGCATGCCTTTAATCCCAGCACTCGGGAGGCAGAGGTGGGAGGATCGCCATGAGTTCAAGGCCACCCTGAGACTACAGAGTGAATTCCAGGTCAGCCTGGACCAGAGTGAGACCCTACCTCGAAAACAAACAAACAAACAAACAAAAGTCATCATTGTATATTAATTTCACTCATTAAATGCTATTAGGTTCCAACAAACCGCATTATAAATTAAACAGACATCATTTAATAACACAAACTGAGTAGGTGCCAGATGCCAGAATTTCTCTTTCCTGTCACCCTTTCTCCTTCCTCTGCCATAATAGTCTCCCTTTTTCTTTCATGTCTTTACCCCCTAAATTCCACATTCACTTAGTCCTTTTCACTTATTTGTGAATAACAATTCTATTTCTTTTATGGCTGAATAATACTACATCATGTGTGTGTGTATATAATACATACATATCACATTTTCTTTATCCATTCATACATTCGTACACAGCTGATTCCATAACTTTCATGAATACTGCTTCAATAACCATGAGTGTGCAAGTGCATGCTGACTTACATTCTTTCAAGTACATACTCGTGAGTAGTATGATTATATCTGATAGTAGATCTGTTTTTAATTTTTTAAGGGGTTGATGTGCTAATTTTAATAGTGGCTGGACTAATTTACATTCCCAATATCAGTCAGTATATGAGGGTTTCTTTCTCCCAGCATCTTTACTCACCATTTGTTGTGATTTTCTTTTTTTTTTTAAATTTTTTATTGACAACTTTTATACTTACATACAAAAAAAAAAGCATGATATTTCCCTCCCCTCCCCATTCCCCTTTAGAACTCCAATCTCCATCGTATCCCCTCCCTCTCTCCATTAGTCTCTCTTTTAATGTGATGTCATCATCTTTTTCTTCTATTATGAGGGTCTTGCGAAGGTATTGCTAGGCACTGCAAAGTCATGGATATCGAGGCCAATTTCTGTCTGGGCAGTTGCATTGTAAAGAGTCATACCCTTCCTTTGGCTCTTCCATTCTATCCGCCCCCTCTTCCGCAATGGTCCCTGAGCCTTGGAGGGTGTGACAGAGGTGTTTCAGTGCTGGGCACTCCTCCATCCCTTCTTCTCAGCACTATGTTGCCTTTTGGGTCATCCCAGTGGTCATCACCATCTGAAAAGAGAAGCTTCTCTAACCAGAAGTGAGAGTAGCATTAATATGTGAATATGAACATTAAGCATAGTGCTTTCAGGGCAGCTTGATGGGAAAAATATATACATTGAGCCAGACAAGTGCAGGCTTTATACCCCTAAGGCTCATGACCTCCCGTGTTGTGATTTTCTTGATGAGAGCAATCTGAGGTGAAGCTACAGTAGACTGAAGATAGGAATAATTTTGATTTGCATCTCCCTGATAGCCAAGGATGTTGAACATTTTCCATATATTTGTTAGCCATTTATACTTCCTCCCTGAAGAAGTGTCTATCACTATTTTCCCTTGAAAAGTGTCTGTCAGTTCTTGTGCCTATTTATTGATTAGGTTATTTACTCTTTTTAAAAAAGCATTTTATTTATTTAAGAGAAAGAAAGAGAAAGAGAGAGAATGGCTGTGTCAGGGCCCCTAGTCACTGCAAATGAACTCCAGATGCATGCATCACGTTGTGCATCTAGCTTATGTGGGTACTGGGGAATCACACCTGGGTCCTTGGGCTGTATAGGCAAGTACCTTAACCATTAAGCCATCTCTCCAGCCCCAAGTTATTTACTCTTTTTAATTATTCCTATGTACATGGATATTAATCATGTGCTAAATAAACAGCTGCAAAAATTTCCTCCATTCCACAGGCTGTCTTGTCTCTCTGTTCACTTTTTCTCTGGCTGTAACTCAAAAAACAATAGCAAAAACTAACAATGGAGTTGTATCAGATTTGCAAGCTTGTACACAGCAGTTTGTTTTAAGGAAGTGTATTCAGCACTTTCTCCTGGTTACCAGCTAACAGCAGAGCACTGAGAAGGGGATATGTTAATTTTGAAGATGAATGGGTGACTTAGAAAGGGTCTAGTGAGGGACCTCCTTGGCACTCAGAGAAACCAGCTGACACTACCACAGCATTACATATTGCAAAGCCAGAAGCTCCTCAGAGAGGAGCGCACCACCAGAGGAAAAGGGAACTTTGCTCTGAGATGAGCTGGGTTTCCTTAGTATTCACTGGCATGTGCTTGCAAATGACCTTATCCACTACATTTGAGTGTTACAAAGGACCAGGTTTCTGAGTCATCAGTCACAGCATGGAAACTGCCCTTTTCTTTAGATGCAGATGAATGAAAAGATAAATCTCAGCCTCTACAGCATCACCCACTTCAGAAGATAGCTTGATTCTTTCTTATTTTTTAAGATCATTGTGGTGTGGAGGAGGAGCCCACCTGGAACATCATGATCCGTCAGAGCTATCCCCAGAGGATGAAGCACAATGAGTTCTATAAGACGATTATGCCACCCATTGAACAAGAGGCATCAAGAGTCATCACCAGCCAGGGAACTGTTGTCAAGTATATGTTAGATGGATCCACACAGGTAAAATACAATGACACATTAAGATAACAGAGAGTAGCAGAATTAGAGAAAAAGAAAAGATGTTGTCTACAAATACCAGGACACAAATAAACCTGTGATTTCTATTGTGATCTGAGATTGTAGGCTATATATAATATCTACCTTCTTATTTGTTTATGTGGTATAGGTGAGCATGTTTATGGGTGTGTCAGAGTCCCTTGTCACTGCAAATGTAACACCAGACACGTGAGCCATTTTATGTGTCTCGCTTTATGTGGGGTGGATGGAGAAGTGAACCCTGGCAGGCAGGCTTTACAAGCAAGCAACTTTAACTGCTGAGCCATCTCCATAGTCCCTAGAAAATAATTTTAAATGATAAATTTATAACTGCTGGAAAACAACAAAATATATCATCAATAAATCAAAGTATTTGTAGAGTTCCCAGCACATGCAAGGTATATAGGTTCAGATCTATGGAGGAAACAAGAACAAAGTTTAAAACATGTATAAGAGGAAAAACTTTAAAAATTAAAGTGTTCATTTAAAGTAGATATTTTCATCTCTGGGTTCAGAAAATCAGGGCAGTTCTGCAGGTAACCTATTATGTGAAAGCTGAAAACTGGGAACCATAATACCCAGAAGGCATTTGCCTTGCCCTGCCCTGCCATTCCCCAGCAATCACAGTGAAAAGACTCCTACAAGGAGACACTCCACGACCAAGAGCTGAAAAAGGTTCCCATTGAAAAATAAAACCTTGAATCTAAGAATCATCATCCTTGAAGGGAAATCCCATGAAAATAACAATAAATTAAAACAAAACAAATTAAAAAGTGAATAGAGGGCTGGAGAGATGGCTTAGCAGTTAAGGAGCCTGCCTGCTAAGCCTAAGAACACTGGTTCCAATCTCCAGGTCCCACGTTTAGCCAGATGCAGTGACACAAGGGTGTAATGCCACACTTGACCACAAGGGGGCGCACACATCTGGATTTCGTTCACAACAGCTGAGAGACTGCTGGCGCACCCATGTCTATCTGTCTCCCTCTCCCTCTCTGTCTGTCTGTCTTTCTCTGTGTCTCTCTCCAAAAATAAATAAAATAATTTTTAAAAATTTTTTAAAGTGAATAGAAATATAGGTATGAGATTTGAGAAAAAAATTTAACTGCTAGAGGGCTAGACAGTTGGCTTAGCAGTTAAGGCACTTGCCTGCAAGGCCTAAGGACCCAGGTTCAACTCCCCAAAATCCATGTAAACCTAATACACATGCATCTGAAGTTCATTTGCAGTGGCTGGAGGCCCTGGTGTGCCCATTCTCTCTCTCTCTCTGTCTCTCTCTCTCTCTCACTCTCATAAATAAGTAAAAATAAAATACAAAAATATTTTTTAAAAGCTGCTGGAAAAATCAAAAATTCTTAAGGGTTAAAAGTAACTATGAGTAGCTGGCTGTGGTGGCTCACACCTTTAAACCCAGCACTCGGGAGGCAGAGGTAGGACTACACAGTGAAGTTCAGGTCAGCCTGGGCTAGACTGAGACCCTACCTTGAAAAAAACTGAAAAGAAAAAAAAAAAGTAACTGAGGGCTGGAGGGATGACTTAGCAGTTAAGGCACTTGCCTACAAACCCAAAAGACCCATGTTTAATTCCTCAGGACCTACATAAGCCAGATGAGCAAGGTAGCGCATGTCTGGAGTTCATTTGCAGTTGCTGAAGGCCCTGGCACACCCATTCTCTCTCCTCTCTCTCTCTTTCTCTCTCTCTCTTTCCCATCAGTGTCTCTCTCTCAAATAAACAATAATTTTAAAAAATTAAAGTAACTATGAAAGGCCACCTGGTAGTAAGAGTGAATTATGAGGGAAAGTTTAAGAATATGAAAAGGGGATTTATATACTAGAATTTCCAGAAGAAGAAAATAGAATGAAAGGAGAAAACAATTTAAAATGTGACATAAGGAATTTTCCTAGTATTTAAAAACAACTTCATATTAAACAGGGTCACCAAGTGCAAATCAAGACACCAGGAGCTGGAGAGATGGCTAGGCAGTTAAGGTGATTGCCTGAAAAGTCTAACAACTTGGGTTCAATTCCCCAGTATCCATGTAAAACCAGATGCACAAAATGGCGCATGTATCTGGAATTTGTTTGCAGTGTCTGGAGGCCCTGATGTGCCTGTTCTCTCTGCTTCTCTTCTCTCCTCTTCTCTGTCTCTCTCTTTCTCCTTACAAATAAATAAATAAAAATATTTACTTAAAAAAAGACTGACACTCCCAGCACTCGGGAGGCAGAGGTAGGAGGATTGCCATGAGTTCAAGGCCACCCTGAGACTACGTAGTGAATTCCAGGTCAGCCTGGACCAGAGTGAGACCCTACCTTGCAAAACCAAAAAAAAAAAAAAAAAAAAAAAAAGACTGACATCAATTTATCTTTAAGCGATTATATAAGGGGCTGTGGAAATGGCTTAAACAAGAGGGCCTCTTGGGCCAGAGACCACCAAGTTCAATTCTCCAGAACCCATGTAAAAACCTGGGCATGGCCACAACCTCTGCAAACCAAGGTCTGGGGAGGAAGCAGAAACCAGAGCATCTCTGGGATTTGCTGGCCAACAGAATCTCTGAGTTAAGAGAAAGAGAGCTAATATGTGAACAAATAAAATTTTTAAAACATAGTTATAAAAAAGGCCTGGAGAGATGGCTTAGCGGGTAAACAATTGCCTATGAAGCCTAAGGACCCCAGTTCAAGGCTTGATTCCCCAGGACCCACATAATCCAGATAGACATGGTAGCACATGCATCTGGAGTTCATTTGCAGTGGCTAGAGGCCCTGCTGTGCCCATTCTCTCTCTTTCTGTCTCTTTTTCCCCCTTTCTCTGTCTCTAATAAGTAAATAAATAAAAAAATTAAAAGAAAAACATAGTAAGAGAGAGAGAGACTGTGTCTTGAGGAAATTCACAGAGAACAATAACAGGACACTAATGTCCCCACACGCACAT
Organism: Orientallactaga sibirica; assembly: GCA_036365145.1. Classification (NCBI taxonomy): domain Eukaryota; kingdom Metazoa; phylum Chordata; class Mammalia; order Rodentia; family Dipodidae; genus Orientallactaga; species Orientallactaga sibirica. Next base: position 3,148,570 of record JAEOAD010000025.1, read on the forward strand.
ACATGGGGAACACACATGCATATGCCACACATCACACACATCATACTACATGCAAAAGGAAATCATATAAATGTATCATCATGTCATTTTAGGACTGCATAGTCAAAAGCTTCCTGAAGAAAGCATGCTACCTATAAACAAAGAAAGAACTACATAGACATTTTGGTTTTCTGTTTGTTTTTTTATATTTTTTAATTAATTATTTATTTATTTACAAGCAGAGAGAGAGAGAGAGAAGAGAGATACAGAGACAATGGGCATGCCAGGGCCTCTAGCCACTGCAAATGAACTCCAGATGCATGTGCCCCTTGTGCTTCTGGCTTACATGGGTCCTGAGGAATCAAACCTGGGTCCTTTGGCTTCACAGGCAAATGCCTTAATCGCTAAGCCATTTCTCCAGCCCTACATAGACATTTGACTTCCTCCTCAGGTTTCTTGAGTGGCTGTGCACATGAACATGGACAGATGTGTGTACAGTACTTTTAGACATCATGCATAATAAGTAGATATTATCAGAAAATAGACTTTAAGCATATAATGGAATTTTAGATGTAATCATTTGAAAAGTATAAATGAATATGTAATTTTCTAAATTATATAGGATAAGAATGAATAATAGAAAAATACAGCAAAACAAGAAAATATAGGTCATAAAAAGAAAGAAAACAGAAGGTAAAAGCAAACATGAAATCCTATTTTTGTGCTGACTAGAAAGCACTGACTAGAAAGAACTGACCTACATCCTCAGCCATGCTTCCTGGGACTGAGTCTCAGGTCTGCCATCAGCTTTGCATTTTTTGGATTATTTAGGACAAAAATGTGTGACAGAGTACTCATTGTCAACCAGCCTCTTCCTTGCTTGTGAGTATGATAAGAACTCGCTTTTCCCCTCAGATTCTCTTTGCAGATGGTGCTGTGAGCAGTAGTCCCAATTCAGGTCCTGTTTACTCTCCTCCCGAAATGTCAGTAAGCCCTCATAATGGAGATTTGGTGGATTCTGTTTCTCAGCCAAAATCAGAAATAGCACCATCTGAAATTGCCATCACAAAGAAAGGTAATCAAAGCCTCTCAATTTATGTTGTATTTAATAGTTTTCAAATGATTAATAAGTCTACTGACTATCTTTTCTAATATACTAATATATATTCATGTACATATATTTGAATTTTTATTACAACACAGAATTACATTCTACTTCATGAACTGCTTTTTTCTGTTACTTATAAATAATGATCATTTCCTGTGTTGTCATATGCTCTTACACAACATAAGCAGTATTGCCTGGGCTGCTGTTTTAGAGTTGGCTGATCAGATCAGCAATGTCAATGCACAGTAGGCCTCTCTGGGATGCTACTGACCTTTCCTTCAACTTGAGAGAGGGCATGATGTGTTCATATGGCAACTTCCAAAGCAGAAGGGAAACAAGGTGAGGGAAAGCATTTTCTTCAAGTGTGTCTTTTCACTGTGGAAGAACAGGCCTTGGGTTCCCACTTTTGCTCAAACCTCAGGTGGTGTTGACCTTACTTATAGTTATCAACTCAGAAGCACCTTTAGTTAATAGACATTTTGGGGGCTGGAGAGATGGCTTAGCGCTTAAGGCACCTGCCTGCTAAGCCTAAGAACACCAGTTCCAATCTCCAGGTCCCAAGTTTAGCCAGATGCAAATTACGCAAGGGCGCAATGCTGCACTTGCCCACAAGGGGCGCATGCATCTGGAGTTTGTTCACAGCAGCTCAGAGGCTGCTGGCATGCCCATTCCTCTGTCTTCCTCTCCCTCTCTGTCTCTCTCAAAAAAAAAGAGACATTTTTTCAGTAGTTTTAGTTATTTTCAGTAGAACTCTTATTACCTACTTAGTGGTGTTGCAAGAAATGGAATACTGAGCTGGGTCTGATGGTACATGCCTTTAATCCCAACACTCAGGAAGCAGAAGTAGGAGGATCACCATGAGTTTGAGGCCACCCTGAGAATACAGAGTGAATTCCAGGTCAGTCTGAGCTAGAGTGAGACTCTACCTCAAAAAAAAAAATACACAGCCGGGTGTGGTGGTGCACGCCTTTAATCCCAGCACTGGGAGGCAGAGATAGGAGGATCGCCATGAGTTCGAGGCCACCCTGGGAATACAGAGTGAACTCCAGGTCAGCCTGAACTAGAGTGAGACCCTACCTTGAAAAACCAAAAAAAAAAAAAAAAAAAAACACAAAAAAATTAAATACCAACTACACATGTTTCTTTCCTCTTGCCTTTCCTTTGATTTCATATACTCATGTGCCTAATAATGGAAGAGAATAGTTTGCTAAAATTTCACAATCTGCAAGCAACCCTTTCTTCTTATACTCTTCTTTGCTCTGACCCATCCTCATCCTCTCATATCCAAATTTCTTCCCCAATATACATTGGTATTACCAATGTATGGATTTATCAGTACTATTATCTTTAGCCTTTACATTGATAAAACCTCCTAACTATTCCTCTTGCTTTCCTTGATGATAATTCTCAATATTCCTGCCAAAGTACACTACAAATCTCCTGACCACATCAGTATCCCACATTAATGTTTCTTCTAGAAAGAATTCTGGCTGGGCGTGGTGGCACACACCTTTAATCTCAGCACTCTGGAGGCTGAAGTAGGAAAATCATTGTGAGTTAGGTGCCAACCTGGAGCTACAGAGTGAGATCCAGGTCAGCCTGGGCTAAAGTGAGAGCCTACTTCAAAAAAAAATAAATAAATAAATAAATAAACAAATAAATAAATAAATATAAAAAAGAATTTGAAGGTCTTTAACAAGTCACAAAAATGTACATTAATGAATCAGTACCTGCTTCTCCAACCTTGTCTTTCAAACAAAACATAATGAAAATTTATCCACTGATTAGCCGGGTGTGGTGGCACACACCTTTAATACCAGCACTTGGGAGGCAGAGGTAGGAGCTCGAGGCCAACCTGAGACTACATAGTGAGTTCCAGGTCAGCCTGAGCTAGTGTGGGGCTAGAGAAATGGCTTAGCAGTTAAAGCATTTGCCTGTAAAGCCAAAGGACCCAGGTTCGTTTCCCCAGGACCCACATAAGCTAGATGCACAAGGGACACACGCATCTGGAGTTCGTTTGCAGTGGCTGGAATCCCTGGTGTGCCCATTCTCTCTCTCTCTCTGTCTCTCCTCTATCATTCTCTCTCTCTCTCTCTCTCTCCTTGCAAATAAATAAATAAATTTTTTTAATTATCCATGACTTATAGACTTCATATACCAAGTCATCCTCCCAAACCATTATCTTCCTTGTATCCCCATATTGGCCAGAAAATAAGACAAAAAGAACAAGGTAAAGAAACAAAGAAAAAGGGAGGAAGTAAAAGAAAATATGGTACTACTACTTCTGGAGAATTTCTCTCTACCTGTTATGAAAGTAATACTATACTTACTCTCTGATATTGTTCTAGAAGTATATTTCATCACAAAAAAAATCTTACAGCAATAGGCAGGCTTAGTTTAATGCATCTTTCTTCTTTAGCTACCCCCATTAATTGAGTCCCTACTAGTTAGAAGTGTCTTACACTCAAGTTCTGTTCTGAATCTGGAAAGGCTTCCGGGGTTTATCTCATCACTGAGGTCTGATAACACTGGCAAATCTCATTCACAAGTACTCTTACAAACTGAGTAATTCTAAGCTGATAGTTAGGTATTGGTATCAGAAGCCCAGTAGGATATCATCTTCCTGTTCCTACTGGATATTAAAAAGGAGCCTGGGAATAGAAGGATATGTCAGATGATTGTCAAAGTAGCAATTAAACTGAATCTTTGTCAGGCAGTCTCACTGGAGGTCATTTCTGATGGATTTATAGTTTTTGGTGGGATTATATTGTCTTGATTTTTTGTGTTGCTGGTGTTATAATCTAGAGATTTTTGCATTTTGAGTTAATTTGATGCTTGAGTTACCTAATTATCTATAGTGTTCTTACCGTGTAAATCTGACATTATATATCTTCAGTATAGGAGTTTAAGGTGCCAGGTGTAGCTCTTATACTCCAAGAGAAATAGCAAAAGTGATCCTAGGTGTTGAGTTTGCCTGCTATTCAAGAATTGTAGTACAGTGGGTGGAGAAAATTACTGGCAAATTCTAAAATTCAACTGAGCAATATTCAATCAAAACCAGCACAGAGTATTTATGCAAGTGTGGGGAATAAAACAAACAGATAATCTACTAGAGCCAAAGTCCCTAAAGCTGTGTTTTACCCTTAATTCTGTCAACTAGAAGGTTGAGATTTCTGGTCTGAAATGGGTTATAAGTCAGCCTGGAGCCGAGTCAGACCCTGCCTCCAATAATGACAAAAGAAAAAGACAAAGACCCTAAAAACCAGGACACGTCAAAGGCAACAATAGTCAACACCAAAACACAGCTTATTTGAGAGGGGAAAGCCAACCTGGAATATATCATTCAAATGTAATATATAATCTTTCCTGACATGGAAAGAGAGATTAGTGCTATCAGTGCAGGCCTACATATCTGGCTTTGTGGAAGTAGGCCCTGTTATTTTTGGGATGGCTTCCAATCTCACCAAAGCTGAGTTTCTACCTTGATCCCTCTCAGTTGTGCTGTGGACTCAGGCTGCTTGGTTGCTGGATCTGGTGTTCTGATTGGCTGTGCTGTATGCCACAGCACTGGCGGTTGGGGGATGAGAGGCTGTGCAGGGCACCTGGAGTTGTACCAGAGCTGCTCAGCTGGTCTTTTTTGTGTTCTTCTTCAGCAGCTGCTCAGCTAGTCCCTGCTGTCTTTCCCTTCAGGTTTCTTGACTTTGTGAGGTAATTGATGTGAGCGGAAAACCTCTTCACTTGGTTTCTGCTCTTTCAGCTCTATGCTGGCCAGGCAGGCAGGTGGGCTGTGCATGGATTGGGGCCACTGGGACCTTGGCAGGATTCTGGCTGGTTTCCTCCTCTAGAAAGAAGATAAGAGTTTCTCTTATTTCTTTGCTATGGTAGATAATAATTTATACATCTTCACTTTTCAGTAGAAAAGTGTATTTTGCTGTTTTTCACTTTATTTCCCTCCTTAGGCTGTTTTGGTGTGGCTACTATGCTACCATCTTACCTGGAAGTCAGGGTATTGATTAAACTGTATAAACTCATTTATGAGAAGCCAAGGGAAATGCCTGGCTGGTGAGGTGCCCTAGATTCATGATTAAAGAAAGCTACTAGTTGTATATAACTGATGCAATGACAAAGTAAGAGTTTAAAACCAGGTAAGGGCAGGATTCAATAATTCATGAGAAGGAGTCTTAAAATTTGACAGATATACCCTGTGGAAAAGATAGGCTTTACAGAGAACTGTCTTTGTAGAGATGGTGGTAGACACTGAAGAGACTCAAAACTCATCAAAGTAGAAAATAAGAGGATGTTGAGAGCTCAACACTAAAGGAGATTTCAAAGCTCAGGGACAAAGCCAAAGGACCCAGGTTTGATTCCCCAGTGCCCACATAAAGCTGGATGCACAAGGTGGTGCATGTGTCTTGAGTTTGTTTGTAGTGGCTAGAGGCCCTAGCATGCCCATTCACTCTCCCTCTCCCCCCCTTCTCTCTCTCTCTCCCCACTCTTCCCCTCTCAAACAAGTAAATAAAATAAAAGTTCAAGGAACATTGCTGAAGAGGGAGCAGAAAGAAAGTAAGAGTCACACACATAGGAATACTTTAGGACACTGTCCTCCTGACATTAACTCACTGGTACATGCATGACCCCACAGTGGTTATCAATACCACTGGAAGACCAGCACAGTTCTGAGCCCATCAGCATTTTGACATGGATGGTGGAAGAGGACAAAAGGAAGGAGACAGCAAAATAGAGGAAAGACTATCTTGAAAGAGGCAGGTCCTCAGGGGAACAAAAATGATAAAGGTACAGAAATACAATAAAATTACTGTATGATCATATTAAAATTCTCAATAGAAAAGATGGGATTAAAAAGTGGAATGCATAGGCTAGAGAGATGGCTTAGCAGTTATGGTGCTTGCCTACAAAGCCAAAGACCCAGGTTCAACTCCCCAGAACCCAAATAAGTCAGACATACATTCACATGTGCAGAAGGTGGCGCACACATTGGGAGTTCAATTTTAGTGGCTAGAGGCACTGTCATACCAATTCTCTCTCTCTCTCTCTCTCTCTCTCTCTCTCAGAAAAAAAAAGTGGAATACAAACCCTAAACTAACAATAGTTTTTGTACTGCAGGGAGTTGTCTGTGTGTATATGTGGGGAAGCTTATGGCAATTTCACTAAGGTTCAGATACCAAAACTGATCTTCTCTGTTGAGAAATAACATAATTAATAAATGCTGCTTATGATTATGCCAAAATGCCTGAGGCAGTTTACATTATGTCAAAACTTAATGAACAATATATATAAATGTGATTATAGTCACCTTGATAATTCTGATTTTACTTGGACTTCTACAGGAAAAGGTCACAAAAATCAGTCATCAATAGCACATAAGAATGAGATACATGAGCCTTTCTTGGAAGCAGCTCCAACAGCAGTTCCTGTGGAGGATCACATAGGCACCTGGTTTACAACCACACCTGAAGGAAAGCGGATAGGCACCAAAGGATTAGAAAGGATCCCAAACTTGGCCCCATTTTTATCCTTTCAGGCTACAGATCCTGTCAACGGAACGGTATGGCAAAGTAGTATGCAGTGAAAGATGTTTAATACATGAGGGGCCAAAAACAACACAGAAAAGTGTATGGAAATTCATAACCTTTAAATATTTATCAAGTAGTGGGTAGGTAAATGGGTGGACCCATCTTCCCAAATCAGTTGCTATACATACAGTATTATTAAATGCTAATTTACATATTATAGAATGGATGCAACCAGTTCAGAACAAAATGGTTTTTTTGTTTGTTTGTTTGTTTTTTGAGGTAGGGTCTCACTCTAGCCCAGGTTGACCTGGAATTCACTCTGTATTCTCAGCGTGGCCTCGAACTCATGGTGATCCTCCTATCTCTGCCTCCTGAGTGCTGGGATTAAAGGCATGCACCACCACACCTGGCACAAAATGGTAATTTTTGAAGTAAGGGTCAAGTAATGAATTTTTCATTCTTTTTTCCATTATTTATTTAATTATTGATTGATTGTTGTTGCTGCTGTTGGGAGAGAATATTGCTGTGTAACCCAGCCTGGCCATATACCTAAAAGAATGGCCAGGATGAGCTTAATGTTTCCTATGATTTCTAATCTAATCCATGTATTAAAAGCCATTATGGAGCTTGTGAGATGGGTTAGTAGTTAAGGTGTATGGCTGAGAAGCCTAAGGACCCAGGTTCAATTCTCCAGGTCCCATGTAAGCCAGATGCACATGGTGGTGCATGTGTCTGGAGTTCGTTTGAAGTGGCTAGAGACACTGGTGCACCAATTCTCTCTCTCTCTCCCTCTCTCTCTCTCTCTCTGTTTCTAATAAATAAATAAAAATAAATTCCCAAAAAAAGCCATTCTGTAGTGTTTAGTCTCTGACTATAGTCCTCTCCAACTTGTCTGTACCCTCCTAGCCTAGTTGCCATCATATGCTCATTGCTCCCTGGCATCCTTTGTCTCATTAAGTTCTTTACTCAAGCTACAATTGTGCACTGACATACCAAGCCCAAGCCCAAGCCCAAGCCCAGCACCATTTCTGTAGTCAGAGAGTTAGGCCAGTCAGAACCCTCACAATAGAAACCAATAGGACCTTGAATGCCATCCTATTAGTAACTTCTTTTTTTATTTTTAATTATTTTTATTTTTATTGACAACTTCTTTAATTGTAGACAATGTCCCATGGTATTTCCCTCCCTCCCCCACTTTCTCCTTTGAAACTTCACTCTCCATCATATCCCCTCCCCCTCTCAATCAGTCTCTCTTTTCATGATGTCATGATCTTTTTCTCCTATTATGATGGTCTTACGTAGGTAGTGTCAGGCACTGTGAGGTCATGGATATCCAGGCCATTTTGTGTCTGGAGGAGCACGTTGTAAGGAGTCCTACCCTTCCTTTGGCTCTTACATTCTTTCTGCCCCCTCTTCTGCAATGGACCCTGAGCCTTGGAAGGTAGGTTTGAGACATTTCAGTGCTGAGCACTCCTCTGTCATGTCTTCTCAGCACCATGGTGCCTTCTGAATCATCCCAAGGTTGCCACCATCTAAAAGAGAAGCTTCTCTAACCAAAAGTGAGAGTAGCATTGATATATGGCTGTGGACATTAATAGAAGTGCTTACTGGGCAGTTTGGTGAGCATAGTATATACCTTTAGTGAGACTCCAGCAGATATTACACCCTTAGGGCTCATGACTACCCCTGTCATACGTTTTCAGTATCAGGGATGTATTCCCTCCCATGGAGTGGGCCTCCAGTCCAATTAGAGAGCAGTTGGTTTCCCCCATAACAGACACGCCACTATTGGACCCATTGGCTCATTTGGCCTAGCTGGCCAAATTTAAAGCTTGCGGTGTTCACTGTTAAGTACCTTCACTAGTGTTTTCTCTCTCCCATTGACCTGCATGCAGTGTAGCTTTTTCCAACTTTCTGTCAGCTGGTCCTCATGGAGGAGGCGTTCAGGTCAGCTCCAACAGGATTTCTCAGTGAACTTGCCACCCAAGTATGTGGAGTCTTCAGCAATAGGGTCTTACCATCTATTCCTGGTGGGAAACCAAGGGCCTCAGCAATGGCCTATAATGTTTTGGGGGTATCTATGACCTCCCTGGCCAACAACTCAATGGAAGGTATCCCATCTCTGGCACTGAAAATTTTCTAGTAACAGTCTATGGCTTCTGAGCTATTAGTAACTTCTTTAATGATTACCCTCCTTCTGGTCTATAATAAGAAATTACACTTTATTCCATCATTACACCCTCATCACCTATAATAGTACATGGCATACACTCAGCACTGTACATTTGTATTCGTTTAGACTGCACTAAAGCAGAATGAGCTCACTTGTCTTCCTGGCTGAGGTCATTCAGCTCTTTTCCCTCTAGGATAATTATTATTCTTTGGCCAGCTTGAATAGGTTTAAATTATCTAGAAGATACACATATGGGCATGTTTGTGAGGCCCTGTTCACATAAATGTATCTGAAGAGAAAGGACCCACCATGTCTTAGTTCTCTACAGGAACAGAACTGAGAGAATGAATTGTATTAAACGGTATTAAAAAGACTGCTTATGGCAGTCCAACAATAACAATATGCAGGCCTGAGACTCAAGGAACCCAGTAGCAGATGCCTCAGCAGTCCCAATCCAGCACTGAAGGCCTGAAGGCTTCCTGGAGAGCCACTGATCTTCAGTCTACACTGCCCTTCAGTCTGCTCCGGTCTTCAGTCCACACTGGAAGACAGCAAGTAGCGTGGCAGCCAGGTGGGAGGAAGGGATTCTTTTCACCCACTCTGGGAGAAGGACTTCCTCCTTCAGTTAATCCTTCCTGGAAGAAACCTCAGAGACCCACCCAAGAGGAATGTCTGTGCATTCCTAAACAGACTCAAGTTGACAAAAAAAAAGCTTAACCATCACACACCCTAATAGAAGCTGCCCAGACTGAGTTATTCAGAGGAATCACGAAGCAGAATCATCCTGATGAGCACCAGCTTTCATGTTTTTGTGCTGTGTGACTGCAGACACAATGTGACCTGTTACCTCATCCTCTCACTACCATGCCTTCCCTGTCATAATAGACTTCCTGTCAGTCAAAATAACTGGACCTCCTGAAAGTTGCTTCTTGTCAGGTATTTGGTGAGAGAAATAAGAAAAGTAATCAATATGTCTTCTCGGACCTCATAGTCATTCTCATAATAATAGTCTCTACATGAATCAAAGGGATGTATTTAAACTGACAAACTAACAGAGCAAAATAAGCTATTTCTGACTACCCTTACTCAGCTTGGAGAAGGGATACAGACTAGAAACAGAGTATTCAAGACAGAACTGAGATTGGTTGGGAGGCCCAACAGTAAGCCACAAGCTTAGCTTCCTGATCCCTCAAGTCCACACACAGAATGCACTGAAGACACAAATAGGAGCCATATGTATGTGTGGATCAACTTGACAGAGATGCCACAGCCTCTGCTCCCACAAATCTCTAGTACTATTTTGTGACATCAGGCCCAGCACTTGTCAGCCAACTTATATTTCATCCTCTCCAAGGTAGTGCCGTGGAGCAGGTGCTTCGTGGTATAAGGGGTACCTTCAGCAAGCCGTGTTCATCTTAACTCCAGTTATCAAGGAAATAGGGCCTGTGAGCTTTGTCCCAGATTGACCTGGGTTAATCCAATCCTGATGCCACCTTTTCATTCACAGATGTTCTCAGGCACTTACTTTTTTTGAGAGAGAGAGAGACAGGATGAGAGAGAGAGAGAGAATGGGCACACCAGCAGCCTCTTAGCCACTGTAAATGAATTCCAGATGTTTGCGCCCCCTTGTGGGCGAGTGCAGCATTGCGCCCTTTCATCACTTTTTGCATCTGGCCAAACGTGGGACCTGGGCTTAGCAGGTAGGCACCTTAACCTCTAAACCATCTCTCCAGCCCCAGGCACTTACTTGTTGAGTGACTCACAGCAAATTACTTAAGTTCTATCAGCCTATGTGGTAGTTTGAATATATGTCCCCCAATATATTCAGTGTTTTATTAGTTATAATTTGCATCTGCAATCACCTTGCTAGAGGCAATGTCACTGGGGGCTGGTCTTAAGGTTGGGTTTGAGATTCCATTGTAAAGATATGCAAATGTGCCTAGCAGGAGTTCCTGAAGTGTTCTGTGTGACCTTTTGGCTGTAGTTTTGCTCCGTGAGCTGTGTGGCTGGTTGGCTTTTCTCTCTCTGCTTGGCCCTGTGGAGAGCAGGCCAAGCTTCTCCTGCCATTAAGGAACTTCTCCTGGATCTGTAAGCTTCAATAAATAATATCCCTTCCTCCATAACTGTGTCTGATCTGGAAGTTCATCTCAGCAAACCTGAAGCTGTCTGCTACAGCCTAATTTTCCTCATCTATAAAACAAGGAAACTGTCTACCTCAAGAATTGGTGAAAGCAACAGGTTAGGTTGATAAGACTTCCACCTTGTAAATTTAAATAGTCATGAATATAACACCATCTTTTAAAAACTTTTTATCGACAAATTATATATAAATATACAATGTACCTTGATCATAATCCTCTCCCACTACCCTTCTTTGTCTCCCTATCCCTGTATCCCCTCCAATGAACCAAAAGTGAGAGTAACAGTAATAGATAAGCATAAACATAAATATTTAGAGGACAATTTGGTGGGCATAATACATCCATTTAGCCAAACAATAGTAGCTTCCATCCTAGGGCTTATGACCTTCCTAGCCATAGGATTTTGACTAGATTTTCAGTACCAGGCATGAAATTGCTCCTGTGCAGTGGGCCAATCAAAGAATAGTTGGTTTCTCCCATAACAAACATATCAGCATTGCACCAGTTGGCACATTTTATTTGATTGGCCAACCATATAGCTTGCAGGATCCACTGCAAGTTAAGACTGTTGATCACTTTTCTCCCGCAGCAGGCTGCAAAACACTTTCCAGAACGTTGACAGCTAGTCAACAGGGAGGAGGCTTCCAGCTCAGCTCTAGCTTGATTTCTGTGCCTGCAGTGAAAGCATATGTTATCTTCAGCAATAAGGTCTTAACATCTACTTCTGGTGGGCAGCAAAGAGCCTTGACAATAGCCTATTATTGTAATCAGCTTCATGTTGCTGGGATGAACATCCAAATCAGGTACAGTTTAGGGGAGAAAGGATTTATTCCAAGATTACAGATACACTAATGACTGAAGAAGCTGCTTCCATACATTCAAACAAAGAAAAACAACCAATAAGTCAGCAAACACCAAAAGCAACAAGCACAAAGGGACAGCAAACAGCAGGGACCCCACCAGACATCAGGCTTCTCTGCATACTTTTGGGCTGGAAATCAGATCCACCCCCAAACACACTTTAGGTCTGCACCCCAGGATCTGTCCCCAGTGACACTTCCTCTAGCAGGATGGCTAGCGACTTCAGTTACAAGCTTTAATAAAATACCTAAGTCAGCTGGGCATGGTGGTACACACCTTTAATCCCAGCACTCAGGAGGCAGAAGTAGGAATATCACTGGAAGTTTGAGGCCATCCTGGGACTACAGAATAAGTTGAAGATAAACCTGGGCTAGATAAGACCCTACCTCAAAAAAAAAAAAAAAAGCCTCTGTCTATGGGGTACATACATTCAAACTAGCACACCTATTGCTTGAGGGCCATTAGGGCCTCCCTGACCACCAACTTACTGGTTCCAGTAATGAAATAAGTGCCACAAGGTACTTATTTGCAAACTTTATTTTTTAACACATATATTTAACATATATATAGAGAGAGAGACAGAAAGAGAGCGAGAAGGAGGAGGAGAGTTTCCAGGGATCTGGGGAGATGGTTTAGCAGTTAAAGGTGCTTACTTGCAAAGCCTGCTGGCCCAGGTTCAATTCCACAGCTACTTACATAAATTCAGACAGGTATCCAGTTACAGCAGCAAGATATCCATGTGTACCTATACACACACACAAATAAATAATATTTTTAAAAAGGAAGTAGTTGTTCATATGGATTATTCATAACATCTCTAATTTTGATTAACCCTCCTCTTCTTTATCCTCTCCCCGTAAGCCCTCACTTCTCCTCTCTCCCTAATGGTTCATTTCTAGAGTCCTTCTATTATTGACTCCTGCTCCAACCTACATAAAAATATAAAAATTGGCAGTAGAATCCTTATATGAGAAAGAACATGCAGGGTTTTTTTTTATTTCTATTATTCTGATTTTACATTCATAATATTGGTTCCATTATCCTCCTCCTTGTCCTCCCTCTTCCAAAGGGACCCTCATCAATTTGAGGTTTGACTTCCTGAGCCTGAGTATCTTTTTAGATCCATCCATTTTCATAATTTCATTTTTCTTTACAAATGCTAATATGAATACACATTGTGTATATGTATTATACTTTCATTAGCCATTCATCAGTTGATATGTATCTAGCTGAGGTGAATACAGCAGCAACAAACATAGATGAGCAATTATCTCTATAGTATAGAATCCTTGGGATATATTCCCAAGGGTTATACAGCTAGGTCATATAGTGTATCTATTTCCAACTGTCTCAAGAACCTCCACTGACTTCCCATCAACAATGGAGAAGGGCTCCTCTTTTCCAACATCCTGAGTAGAATTTACTGACATTTGATTTGATTTTTTTTTTTTTTTTTTTTTGTAGGTAGGATCTCGCTCTAGCCCAGGATTCCCTGGAATTCACTATGTAGTCTCAGGCTGGCCTCAAACTCACAGTGATCCTCCTACCACAGTGTCCCAAGTGCTAGGATTAATGGTGTGTGCCACCACACTTACCCCAGAGAGAGAAAGGGAAAGGAGAGAGAGACAGAGAAAAAGAAATAGAGAAAGAGAGAGAATGGGAGCACTAGGGCCTCTAGCTGCTGCAAACAAACTCCAGATGCATGCACCATTTTGTGCATCTGGCTTTGCAGGTACTGGGGAATCAAACTTGGGTCTTTAGGCTTTATGGGCAAGTGCATTAGCCACTGAGCAATCTCTCCAGACCAACATTTGATTTCTTTTTTTTTTTTTTTTTTTTTTTTTTTTTGACGTAGGGTATCACTCTAATCCTCAAACTCACAGTATTAAAGGCATGCACCACTATGCCCAGCTGATTTCTTTTTCTTTCTTTCTTTCTTTCTTTCTTTCTTTCTTTCTTTCTTTCTTTCTTTCTTTTCCTTCTTTCTTTCTTCCTTCCTTTCTTTCTTTCTTTCTTTCCTTCTTTTTTTGGGGGGGCGGGTTCGAGGTAAGGTTTCACTCTAGCCCAGGCTGACCTGGAATTTACTATGTATTCTCAGGGTGGCCTCGAACTCATGGTGATCCTCCTACCTCTGCCACCCAAGTGTTGGGATTAAAAGCATGAGCCACCACGCCCAGCCTTTCTTTTTTTTAAGATAGATAAATTAATTAATTTGAGAGAGAGAAAAGGGCAGAGAGAGAGAGAGAGAGAGAGCAAGGAAGAGACAGAGAGACAGAGAGAGAGATTGAGAGAGAGAGAGAGAAAATGGGTGTGCCAAGGCCTCCAGCCACTGCAAACAAACTGCAGATGCATGTGCCCCTTGTACATCTGCCTTATGTGGGTCCTGGAGAATCGAACCAGGGTCCTTTGGCTTTGCAGGCAAATGCCTTAACCACTAAGCCATCTCTCCAGCCCTCTGATTTCTTGATGTAGAAATTCTGACAGGAGTGAGATGGAATCACAAAGCAGTTTTAATTTGCATTTCTTTGATGGCTAAGTATGTTGAACATTTTTAAATTTTTTTAAATTAATTTATTTATTTGAGAGAAAGAGGCAGATAGAGAATGAGTGCATCAGGGCCTCCAGCCACTGCAAAAGAACTCCAGACACAGATGCCACATTGTGCATCTGGCTTATGTGGGTCCTGGGGAATTGAACCTGGGTCCTTTGGCTTTGCAGGCAAGTGCCTTAACTGCTAATCCAACTCTCCAGCCCACATTTTAAAAATACATTTATTGGCCATTTGTATTTCTTCTTTTGAGAACATTCTATTTGGTTCTGTAGCTCACATTTGGTTTAGGTTGTTTAAGTTCTTATTATTTAGTTTTCTGAGTTCTTTTTATATCTTGGATATTAATATTCTTTTTTAATGGATATTAATATTCTGTTAGACGTATAGCTGGCAGATTTTCTCCCATCCTGTAGGGTGCCTCTTTGCTCTATTCAGTGTCCTTTGGTGTACAAAAGCTTTTTAATTTCATGAGGTCTCAATGGTTGATTAGTGATCTTACTTCCTCACTGACTAGAGTTCTATTGAGAATATTCTTGCCTATGCCTGTATGATAAAATGTTTCCCTTACTTTTTCCTCTAGCAGTTTCAGAGTTTGAGGTCTGATGTTAAGGTCTATGATTCATTTGGATTAGATTCTTGTGCATGAAAAGAGATAACGATATAGCTTCATTCTTCTAAATATAGATATTTAATTTCCCAGCACCATTTGCTTAAAATGCTGTCTTTTCTTCAGTGAATGTTTTTGGCTTTCTTTTTTTAATCCTTTTTATTTATTTGACAGAGAGAGAAGGAGAGAGAGAGAGAGAGAATGGGCGTGCCAGGGCCTCCAGCCACTGCAAATGAACTCCAGATGCATGCGCCCCCTTGTGCAGCTGGCTAACGTGGGTCCTGGGGAATTTAACCTGGGTCCTTTGGCTTTGCAGGCAAACGCCTTAACCGCTATGCCATCCCTCCAGCCCCTGTTTTTGGCTTTTTTTTTCCCTATTTTCTTTTTTTTTTTCTTTTTTCTTTTTTTTTTTTTTTGGAGAGAGACAGAGAGAGAGGGAGAGGAAGACAGAGATGGGCACGCCAGCAGCCTCTCAGCTGCTGCAAACAAAATCCAGATGCGAGCACCCCCTTGTGGTCAAGTGTGGCATTGCGTCCTTGCGTCACCGCTGGAGATTGGAACTAACATTCTTAGGCTTAGGAGGCAGGCACCTTAACCGCTAAGCCATCTCTCCAGCCCCTTTTATCCTAGTTTTATCAACAATCAGATGGCTGTAGGCTTCCTTTATTTACATCTGGGTCTTTATTCAGTTCCATTTTTCCTGTCAGCTTTACATTTTGGGGATGAACCTCCAAACCAGACATAGTTTATGGGAGGAATGGCATTTATTTGGAGCTTACAGATCTCCATTACCAAAAGCAAGAGCAAAAACCAGCAGAAAAACCAGGCAGAACTCAGACTGCTCTCTGCATACCCTAGGCTGGAATTCAGATCCACCCCCAGTGACACATTAGGACTGGACCCCAGGATCTACTCACAGTGACACTTCCAACCAGGTGGCTGGGGATCTGATTCTTGAATCTACTGGGGGAAATCTATTCAAACTACCACATTAATTGATCTACATGTCTGTTGTTGTGCTAATACCATTTTTTTTTTACTATGATTCTGTAATATACCTGAAAATCAGGTATACTGATACTGCCAGTTTTATTTTTGTTGTTGAGAATTGTTTTGGCTAAGTAAGTGTTTTTGAATAGTACCATCTTTGTATTCAGTGAAGCACAGAACTAAGCTTGCTAGGATTCAAACATCTGGGTAAATAATTTTGTTCTGACTTTACATGTTCAGGTTATGACAACTCGTGAAGACAAGGTGATTATTGTTGTAAAGAAGGATGGTACTAGGATAGTGGATCATGCTGATGGTACCAGAATTACCACCTTTTTTCAAGCTTATGAAGATCATATTATTCCTCCAGATGATGAAGCAAGTGAGTTTTATTTTTCAAGTACATTACCTACAGCAGGTAGATCCTCAGTATTGAATATATATGCTCATAAGAAAAATCAAAAATATTCATGTGGTCCAAAGCACGACATATTAAAATCTTTTATTATTATTCTTATTTTACTGATTGTCTTCGTGTCTGAATTTGTGTTTTATTTTGCAGATAAAATTATAAATATCATGTGCAACAGATTTTGATAATATGCATATATTGTAAAATGGTCAATCAAGCTATCTCATACATATTATTTTTTGAGTTGAAACTCTTAAAATCTACTTAGCAATTTTCAAAATATAAGATATTATTATTATTATTTTTTTTTTTTTTTTTTTTTTTTGCTTTTGGAAGTAGGATCTCACTCTAGTCCAGGCTGACCTGGAATTCACTATGTAATCTGAGGGTGGCCTTGAACTCATGGTGATCCTTCTACCTCTGCCTCCCTAGTGTTGGGATTAAAGGTGTGTGCCACCACATCTGGCTTTGTTTATTAGAGACAGGGAAAGAGAGAGAGGGAGAATGAGCATACTCCCTTGTGCATCTGGCTTACATGGGACATAGAGAATCGAACCGAGGTCCCTAGGCTTCGCAGGCATGTGCCTTAACTGCTAAGCTATCTCTCCAGCCCATAAGATATTATTTATTATAGTCAAGATGTCACACACAATCTTAAAGCTCTTCTTCCTAGCTAATTGAAATTTTGTATCCTTTGACCAGCATCTCTCCAACCCCAGAACCCCTAGTGATCTCCATTCTACTCTCTACTTCTGTGCATCTAATGTTTTAAATCCTATCTGTCAGTGAGATTTTGCAGTATTTGTCATTGTGTTTCTGGCTTACTTAATATAAGGTCCTCCAGTTTCACAAATGTCACAAGTGACAGAACTACCTTTTCTTTAAAGATGAATAGTATCCCATCATATATCTTTATTATGGTTTCTTCATCCTTTCACCTGGATACAAACATTCTAAGTCTTGGCCATGATGACTCTTGCTGCTGTGAACAACGTGTATAGCACGTTAGTACCCTTTCTTATGCTCTTTGTCCTCTGTACAGACAGGGCTGATAATAGCTATAGTTGACTGAGCAATATAATAGTCTGTACTTCTACTTCTGAAGATCTATGATCCAAAATGATGGTAACTAAAAGCTGATAACACAACCCCTTCATTATAGATTGAAACTGAGGCCTGTCTCTTGTGATCCTTAACATATTTAATTTTCATAATTAGGTGACCTCATCTGAGTATCTCTCTTACTGCCAAAAAGATAATTAAGAAAAAGAAAGCAACAGTTGCTAATTAACTGGAAACTGATCAAAGAATCTGAGATTATGCCATCCAGCCTAACATAAATTTAAAGAGTATTTGTATAGGCTGGAGAGATGGCTCAGCAGTTAAGGTACTTTCCTACAAAGCCTAAGAACCCAGGTTCAATTCCTCTGTACCCACATAAAGTGAAATGCACAAGGTGGCACATGCATCTGGAGTTGGTTTGCAGTGGCTAGAGGCCCTGGAGTATCCATTCTCTCCCTCCCCAACTCTCCCAAATAAATAAATTTTTTTTTAATTAAAGAGAGCTGGGCATGGTGGCACATGCCTTTAGACCCAGCATTTGGGAGGCAGAGGTGGAGGATCACCATGAGTTTGAGGCCAGCCTGAGACTACATAGTGAATTCCTGGTCAGCCTGGGCTGGAATGAGACCCCACCTTTGAAAAACCAAAAAAAAAAAAAAAAAGTGGGCATGGTGGTGCACACCTTTAATCCTAGCACTCTGGAGGCAGAGGTAGGAGAATCTCCGTGAGTTCGAGGCTACCCTGAGACTACATAGTGAATCCCAGGTCAGCCCGGGCTAGAGTGAGACCCTACCTTGAAAAAAAAAAAAAAAAAAAAAAAAAAGATTAAAGTGTATTTGTAATGCCAAGTTATACCTTAACTTCCTTTTCCTAATGGTGAATTTTTGCTTATTGCATGTAGTTAAGATACATAACATAATGTTTTAATATTTGCATATGCAATAATATGATCAGTCAAGAAAATAAATATATCTATCACCTCACAGGGTTTATCTACTTCATAGATTATTTCCATTGTACAATATTATTATTATAGTTCTCATACTTAACATTAGAGCTCTAGATTTGCTCAGCTTGCATGTACAACTATATACCCTTGATTTTCAGCTCCTTATCCCCTCCCTATATCATCATGTATATCATATAATATACTAGTTTTAGTTGTACAAAGATACCCTTATGTATTTGCATAAGGAAACTGGTACAAGACTGCGAATTTCAATACTCAATATCATTAAAATATTGGGAAAACATCAATGTCCATCAGTACAGAAAAAAGTGTATATTCCTAAAAAGAACACTATGTAGTGCTAATAAAGAAATGCAAGCGCACACACACACACACACACACACACACACCCCAAAACTGCTAGAGACTCCAGGCATAGTAGAGTATGCCTATAGTCCTAGCATCCAGGAGGTGAAGGCAAAAGGACCAGGAGTTCAAAGCCAGTTTTTACAACATAGCAAGACCATCTCTCTCAAAATAAAAAGAAAAATATTACTAAAGATGTCAAAACAATGTTGAAAAGAAAAGTATAAAATGTTAGATTTGGTAATTATATATAATTAGATAGAACAATATATAATTCATGTAAATTTAACACACACAAATATATATTAACCCTTTTTAATATTTTATTTTTATTTATTTATTTGAGAAAGAGAGACAGAAATAGGCAGAGAGAAGAGAGAGACAAAGAAAGAGAATGGGTGCACCAGAGCCTCAAGCCACTGCAAATGAACTCCATATACGTGTACCCCCTTGTGCATCTGGCTTACATGGGTCCTGGGGAATTGAACCTGGGTCCTTTGGCTTTGCAGTCAAGTGCCTTAACCACTAGGTAATCTCTCTAGCCCCCTTCTTAATTTATATTTATTTGAGAGAGAGAGAAAGAGGCAGTCAGAGAGAGAGAAAAATGGGTGCACCGAGGCCTTCAGCCACTGCAAATGAACTACAGACGCATGCGCCCCCTTGTGCATCTGGCTTAAGAGGGTCCCGGGGAATCGAACCTGGGTCGGTTGGCTTTGTAGGCGAATGCCTTAGCCCTTAAGCCATTTCTCCAGCCCATATATTATTCTTTTTTTAAAATATATTTTATTTATTTATTTATTTGAGACAGTGAGAATGAGAGAGAGAGAGAGAGAATGGGCACACCAGGGTCTCCAGCCACTGCAAACGAATTCCAGACACATGTGCCTCTTTGTGCATCTGGCTTATGTGGGTCTTGGGTCCTCTGGCTTTGCAGGCAAACGCCTTAACTGCTAAACCATCTTCCCCAGCCCCCATATATTATTCTGATACATATTCATATAAAGGTATAAAGATGAATTACAAGAAAAAATAAATCTAGTTATAAGAGGAAATATCAACTTTACCTACTATTTATAATATATTTATATTTATAAATATAAATAAATTTATATTATATTTATAATATAAATATATTATAATGTATATTATATATAATAATATAATTATAATATATTGTTTATTTAATATATACAATATACAATATATAATTATATTATGTATAATATATTATATGAATGTAATAATATATTTATAATATATTGCTTATATAATATACAATATATAATTATATATTATATAACATAATGTATAATACATATTTTTATAATATATACATATTATAAATGCTGAAACAACTATGACAAAATAATAATACAGGTCAATTTTCATTAATGAAAACATGGGTGGTTAAAATTTATTTTATGCTTTTTAACTTTTAATTTCAAAAACTGGATATTTTCAATGTCTCAAAATAAAGACACTGAGACTAAGAGAGTGCATCAGGCAGAGGTAGGAGGATGACAGTGTATCAGGCCAGCCTGAGACTACCTAGCAGGTCATGAGCTAAGAATGAACAAAAAAATAAAAAAAATGTCAAAATAAATGGGCTGAGAGATGTGCATCAATTATGCAGTGTTAAGAGCTATTCTGAATGAACATCTGTCTGCAGTTAAGGCGCCTGCCCTAAGAACGCTGGTTCCAATCTCCAGCGGTTCCAATCTCCAGGTCCCACATTTAGCCAGATGCAAAGTGATGCAAGGGCACAATGTCGCACTTGCCCACAAGGGGGCGCACACATCTGGAGATGGTTCTCAGCAGCTGAGAGATTGCTGGCGCGCCCATCTCTGTCTCCCTCTCCCTCTCTATCTCTCTCTGTGTCTCTCTCCAAAAATAAATAAAATAATTTTAAAATTAAAAAAAAATGTCAACCTTGTAGGGTTCTTAGCACCCATGCTTTTTTCCATACAACTGGGAGACAGCAAGCTAATCCATAGCTGAATCCATCTCCCACAATGTAAGTATCCTATAGAATCTGATATCCTTGCATTTGTTTGTAGCTGAAGATCTGAGGACTATCACCAGACAGGTGAAGTGTATGCGAATAGAAAGCTTACACTATGCCACTGTTATCACCAACTGTGAGGATAGTAGCTGTTGTGCCACCTTTGGGGATGGAACATCTATTATTGCAAAGCCACAAGGAATGTATCAGGTAGGTCTAAGCTGTGCATTCTGCTCCTATGGGACAGTAACACTTCTGTAATAAATGCTACTGTTGCTTTCTTTACTCACCTGATCTTAGAACACATGTCTCACTTTAGTCCATTCCAGAAAAGCATTTCCTTACTTGTTTACAAAGCTTGACTTGCTCTGTGTCAAGAGATGGGCCCAAATGTGTCTACTGAGGATCTCTCACATGCTAGGCCTGGAGGTGTCAGAAGCACTTATCTACCTGCCTCACTTCACTCTGCCACCTCTGGCCTCAGTCTTAACTCTCCTTCCTTCCTAACTTCAGTCCACACCTAATGTCTCAGCAGAATTGGAGGAAGCAGATAGTCTCCCAAATGGAGCAGAACTTTATCCTTGAAGAGTCAAGAGATCCTGGCAGTTTCCTATTAGACACTATACTCCTCAATCCCTGGAGTCATAGGGAGATTGGTCTTTATCTTTTTACTTCCTTCCTAGAGAAGGAACACACAGCCAAGATATCAAGTGCCGTGTCACAAGATGTTAAGTACCAAAGCTACATGATGGGAAAATATCTCACTCTGACAGGAAATGATGCCAGTTTATCCTTCCCATCTCACAGATAATTATATCCTCCTTCTCCTTCATCTAGGGTAGATTTATATGGGATGGAGAAAGTACTGAAAGAGAGAGATGAAAGAAAACATATGTCAAATTATCTATGATATAGGCTTAGGCAATGATATCAACAGCATAAACTTCACCAAAATTTACAGTCTGTGTTTTGTAGAACACACCAAGAAAATAAAAGATAAACTACAGAATATATTATGTACATGTCACATAGCTGAAAGTAGTCTAGTGTACAGGGTAAAGAACCCCAACAACCTAGCATTAAGATGTCTAGTAAAGCCAGGCCTGGTGGCACATGCCTTTAATCTCAGTACTCAGGAGGCAGAGGTAGGAGGATCACTGTGAGTTTGAGGCCACCCTGAGACTACAGAGTGAATTCCAGGTCAGCTTGAGCAAGAGTGAGACCCTACCCCGAAAAACCAAAAAATAAAAATAAAAAAGAAGTCTAGTAACTCAATTTTTTTTTTTTAGGCAGGGTGTTGCTTTAGCCCAGGCTGACCTGGAATTCACTATGTAGTCTCAGGCTGGCCTCAAACTCACAGCAATCTTCCTATCTCTACCTCCCAAGTGCTGGGATTAAAGGCATGAGACACCATGCCTGGCAATAGATATTAATTTCTCCAAAAAAAAAATGCAGTGGAAAGAAAGTCAAGGAAAGATACTCAGTGCCATTTGTCTCTGAGAAAAATGAAACCAAACCACAGTCTTTGTCATTAGGGAAAGGGCAGCCAAACCACAGTCAGATAATAAAATAATTGTGATCAAAGATAATCAGAAGCATGAGAGAGGATGTAAGAAAATCAAAACCCTTATACATTGTTGATAGAAATATATTCTTTACATTTTGACAATTTCTCAAACAACAAACAGTTGTCATATGGCCAGCAACTCTACTTCAAGATACTCAATTGTTGTGCAAAGGGGCAGCTGATGTGTTTCAACTACATTATATATATGTATAAAATTGTCAAAAAAGGATATTATTTGAAACCTCTAAAAATGACATTGCATCTTACTTATTTAGTGTGCCTCATTTTCAAGCAGTCCCTTCTGAACTATAGGTTCTCAGAGACTAGGATCTCTGAACATTATTTTTATTAGAGTGATTTTCCAAGTCCCTCAAATTGCATAAAAATGTTAAGCATTTTTTTCTACTTCCAGGTGTTACCCCCAAACACAGGCTGTCTTTATATTGACAAGGACTGCTCAGCTACATATTGTCATGAATCAAGCAGTAATATCTACCATCCCTTTCAAAAGCGTGAGCAGCTGAGAGCCAGTAGGTACATCATGAAGCACACCTCAGAGGTGATCTGTGAAGTCCTGGATCCTGAGGGAAACACTTTTCAGGTAAGATACTTTGTCCATGATGAGACAGAGCCTAGGGCTTTGAGTTGAAATATTTAACATTAAACACGTTACACAGAGATTCTTGCCTTGGGATTCTTGCCTTGGGATCACTTCTCCACACTTTCTACCAATACTTTAGCCAAGAAAACATGAGCTTGAGTAGCTTTTTCCTTGACTCTTGTGTACTTCCATGGGGAATAATAAGCTTAATGATTGTGATAGAAATATTAAATCCTAATAGATAATTATAACAGAAGCACAAGGAAAGAAATATTAGCAGACATCTAAAAAATA
The DNA here is from genome assembly GCA_036365145.1 of Orientallactaga sibirica. Classification (NCBI taxonomy): domain Eukaryota; kingdom Metazoa; phylum Chordata; class Mammalia; order Rodentia; family Dipodidae; genus Orientallactaga; species Orientallactaga sibirica. Next base: position 3,171,767 of record JAEOAD010000025.1, read on the forward strand.
ATGCCACCACAAAAATGGATGTAAGGGGCTAGAGAATAGCTCAGTGAGTAAATTGCTTGCCATACAAGCATGAGGACCTGTGTTTGGATCCCTAGCATCCCTATAAAAGCCTGACATGGAGGTGAACACCTTAATCGCAGTGCTGGGGAGGCAGAGTCAAAGGAATCCTTGGGACTTGCTTGGCAGCTGCTCTAATGGAGTCAGTGAGTCCCAGACTCAGTGAGAGACCCTGTCTCAAAAAAATAAATAAATAAAGTGGAAAGTAATTGTGGAAGACATCTGATGTCAATCTGTGGCCTGAACAGAGAGAGAGACAGATGGACAAGCATAAGCATGCATACTACATAAATTCATGCACACACAAGAATGATATGGGGATGGTCTGTATTCAGATCAAATGAAAGCAAATGCAAGCAGCTGGCAATTCTGGGGCAAGGTGATGACCATAGTGAGAAATGTCTGGGCTGATGGGGACAAGGGGCTCTGGGGAGAGGTTTGGCTGTGCTGTTGTTAGAAATGAATCTAGGGTTTGAGAATGACCATACAGTACAAAGTATACTGGCAAAGCAAAGTATACTAATGCAGAAGGGTACATAGCTTTTTAAAGAGTTCTGGAAAGCATGCACAATAATGAGGGGTTTCTGCTTGTGTTATATATATATTCTTTAACACAGGCAGGATTGGGGGGCATTACTCTAAGTCAAAGTGTGGCCTCATCATCTCATGCAATTGGCTAAAATAGAAAAACAATGCAGTCTCTAGGATAAAAGAAGGGAAGATTTGGGGACCTTTGTACCAGATGCAGAAATGGAAGCTTTGTGTGCAAGAGTTCCTTGGCTGATTCTCATAGTCTCATAGTCTCAAGGACAGCTGACTTGGGGAGGGGCTCCCATAGAAGGTGTCCTTCCTGAGTGACTGTCTATTTCTTCTGTTTCTGTCCCTTAATGGTACCGTCACTGTCCGTGTACAGGCCAGGCATTGGCAAGCCATAGTTTCATGTTCTTTACAACCTATGATCTAAAAATGTCTTGTTTTACATTTTAAATAGTTTTTAAAAATCTAAACAAGAATAATATTTCAAGGCACATAAAAGTTATAGGAAATTCAGATTCCATTGTTGCTCTGTAAACTGTCACTGGCACATGGCAGTGCTCTTCTGTGTACCTGCTTGTCTTTGCTACTTTTCCTTGGTCATGGAAGAGCTCTGTAGTAGTGGTAGAGATTGTATGCCCTACAAGTCCTGAAATATTAACTGCTGGCCCTTGACCAACCCCTGCTCTAGGCATTCATCTTTTATCTTCATTCCTTACCCAATGGTAGAATCTCCTCCATTGGTTAGTGGGTATGAAGGTACTTTTAAGATTTGGACACAGACCACAGGATCCCTAACTTTGTTTTGGTGTGCAGACAAGACCTGCTTCAGCTTGTATTTTTCTTTGCTAAGTAACTGAAACTTCATAGCATGTGTTCAAACTGAGAGATTTCAGTTGTCAAAGAACTGAAGGAGAAAGTGCAAGCCCCTCCAGGTAAAATGTCTGTGGCATCCCTACTAAGCATTCTTCCAAAACAGACACCCTCTCAGGAAGCCTGCACCACATTCCTGGGGGGTATGGCTGGATCCAAACAGCAGTGATAACTAGAGCACTGTTCCTCATGTGAATTCTGATTTGTTTCCCTGTGTGCTCTACCTATGAGCCTTAACTCTGCACCTGAGTATCAGCTTTCTTCATGCAATGATCCTTTCATTCTATCAAGACTTCCATTATACAAGTACCCATCCCCTCATGCTTAAATCTCCCATTGTTGAACTTGTCCTCATAGGGTTAGATGTTGAAACCCTCTTGATCCTAGTCATTTTCCTCTCAATATGTTCCACTTTATCTTCACAGTGTGAGTGGCTTATGAGTAGAAACATGTGGATAGGTCATTTTTACTTTTAGTAATGAAGTTTATACTCAAGAGACTGGGGATGGCTCAGTGGATAAAGCACTTGCCACACAAGCATGAGAAACCAAACAGAACCTGGCAGGCTTGGATACCCACTTGTATTCCCAGTAGATACAGGAATCCCAGGAGTAAGCTGGCTAGCTAGACTAGCCAAATCAGTGAGTTCTGGGTTCAGTGAGAGACCCTGCCTCAGTAAATAAAGTGAAAGTTATTGAGGAAGACACCAGACATCAATCTCCACATGGACACTTACACCCATATACCTACATACACGTGTGCCCACAAACATGTGAATACACATGCACATCATGCACAGATACATTCAAAAAAATTTTATTGAAAAAGAAATTTATACTTAAGTAACAATACATTACAAATAAATATGCCTACTTTTCTGCATATATCATATATATCTCAGATTGAATCAGCAGGCGTGTAAACATTATGACATTTTACTTTTTCCATGAGTTGTTCTTACCACCAAGTCTCTTAGGTCCTGGCTGATGGTACTGCATCAACTATGTTATCTGAGAAAAAATTGGAAGATGACTTAAGTGCAAAAACAAAGGGCTATGATAGCTTATCATCAATTCATCTTGAAAAGAACCATATGCAAATCTATGGTGAACATGTTCCCAGGTAAAATGACAGTATGAATTTATTATGACTTATTTTTCATTTGAAATTCAAGAATTATTTTAACTGAATATTTCAACGTTTCAGGATTTTCTTTCTTCAAACAGGTTCTTTGTGATCTATGCTGATGGATCAGGAGTAGAACTGCTCCGAGACAGTGACATAGAGGAATACTTGTCCCTAGCCTATGGAGAGTCAACCACTTTGGTTCTCCAAGAGCCTGTGCAAGAACATCCAGGTAGAAAATGCATGCTGCTAGGAGCTCCATGTCCCTCTGCCACCTGGCATCCTTATCATCTGCCCCTGCCACCTTCTCCACTGGTCCCCATTGCTCATTTTGCCACTCCTTGTTGCAGCCAGCCATGTGCTGCTGAGCTGAAGTTCATCACATGCTATGTATCAGCATGTATGTATGAGCATCAAGCTGTGTAAACTGAGAATGACTTTCTGTCTCATTGTAACAGATGTACTCCTCGGTTCTTAGTTGTTAGTTAATTTCATGCTGCTTAGAAATGGTAAGAGATCTCTCTCAGGATTATTTTTTTGTTTTGTTTTGTTTTGTTTTGTTTTGATTTGATTTTTTTCAAGGTAAGGTCTCATAGGCTGATCTGGAACTCACTTTGTAGGCCCAGGCTGGTCATGAACTCACAGTGATTCATCTACCTCAGCCACCTGAGGGCTGAGATTAAAACTGTGTGCCACCATGCCCAGCTAAAATCACTTTTTGATCATTTTGAAGATGATGCCATGGTCAAATTGAATACAGTAAGAAAATACATTCTTTGTGTGAGTTAGAATGTTAATTGGAGGTAATGAGTTTTTATAAGCTATATTCATTGGGAATTTATGTTAGCTTCATCCATTTCAAAGAAACCAGTGTGTGATAAGATTAAAGGCATATGTTACTTTGATGTGATGGATATAAGTTTGTGTACATGTTTCCTTTTATCTTTTGTTTGGTATTATATAGTTTGTGTGCACTTATGAGAATGGTTGAATGACTATCCATGCATAATGTTATATAGCTTGTTATTTTTTCTACTTTTTTATATATTTTAGAGAGAGAGAGGAGAGAGAGAGAATTGGTAAGCCAGGGCCTCAGCCACTGAAATAGAATTCCAGATGCTTACACTACCTAGTGGGCATGTGTGACCATACACTTGCCTCACTTTTGTGTGTCTGGTTAACATTGGATCTGGAGAGTAGAGAAGCTATCTCTCCAGCATGTGGAGATTGAGCCTATGACTGGCCATACAGAACATGTGGAAAACTGTGTGAGGAAACCAGACATGGTTGCCCATATCTGTATTTCCTGCATGTGGGCTACATAGCAAGACCCTGATTCATTTGTGGGTCCTATATTATTATATAGCAACATAAGTTCATATATATACAGATGACATGAAAGTTGAAGTGAAATTGGGGACAAAGGATGAATGAGGGGGGAGGGGCAAGAAGGAAGGGCAGCTGGGCATGAGAGGATATGCTCAAAGTACATTATATATTTGCAGGACAGTGGTCTTATGTAACACAGCACAATGAAAAAAATTAAAACCTGTATGAAGACAAGAATTCTTCTCAAATTGCTATTTACTCATTTAACTAGCATCTACTTGGCAATCTGTCCTATGTGAAGTACTTGTTGTGTTTTGTAATATACAATGTACTAAAACAGACATGGACACTGCTTCCATAGAACTTGTAATTTAATAGGAGAAATAGGCATTACATATATAATCACACAAATGACTTGTGGCTATAAATCGGGAAAAGGTCTACAGAGGAATGGAGCATTGTTCAATAAGAGCATATCTCACAAAGAAACTTGATGTCATCTAGAAAGCTTCCTAAGGACACTTGACTCAAGAGCTTGCGGTATGCAAGATTAATTCAAGTAAGAAAGAATGTGTTCTTGGGGAAAAACACAAAGAAAAATATCATACAGTATTGGAGAACTGAGCCAAGGTAGCTGATGCTCAGAGGAGAAAAATGGTGGAGGCAGGGGTGAGAAAATAAATGTTTTGATTTTGGGATAATGGAAAGTCAAAGAAGAGCTTTAAAAATCATGGATGAGGGGCTGGAGAGATGGCTTAGCGGTTAAGGCACCTGCCTCCTAAGCCTAAGAAAGCTGGTTCCAATCTCCAGAGGTTCCAATCTCCATGTCCCACGTTTAGCCAGATGCAAAAAGGGGCGCAATGCCACACTTGACCACAAGGGGGCGCGCACATCTGGATTTTGTTCACAGCAGCTGAGAGGCTGCTGGTGCGCTCATCTCTATCTGTCTTCCTCTCCCTCCCTCTCTCTCTCTCTCTCTCTCTCTCTCTCTGTGTGTGTGTGTGTGTGTGTGGGTGTGTGGGTGTGTGTGTGTGTGTCTCCCCCACCAAAAAAAAAATCATGGATGAGGAGCTGCAGAGATACTTAATGGTTAAGGTCCTTGCCTGTGAAGTCTAAGAATCCAGGTTTGATTTCTCAGTACTCATGTAAGCCAGATGCACAAGGTGGGTCATGCATCTAGAGTTTGTTTGCAGTGGCTACAGGCTCTTATGTGCCCATTCTCTCTATCTGCCTCTTTCTCTCTAAAATAAATAATAAATAAAATATTTTTTAAAGTCATCATTAGCCTTCTCCCTGTCCTCCCCCCTCAGGGATTGTGGGTCTTGCATTGTGGGGGTAGCCATCAGTTATGGGGGTGAGGCAATGTCTCTGTGAATAATGACCCAACTTATGGATCTAAAAATATTTCCGCCCTCTCTTCTGTGAATTTCCCTAAGCCATGTTGGGTCATTTTAGGTCTATTTCAGTGACACATTATATAGATAACTAAAAAAAAAAAAAAAAAAAAGAATGTGTTGAAAGGACCCTGAAACTTTTGATGAAAGATAAATAGTGGCAGGTATATATGCTCAGATCTCAGTGGAAGGGGCTGAATTAGATAAACAGTCATGTCTAGAAGTATGCAGGGTGAAAGGTATGACTCAAGCATTTTAAGAGATGGAGGTAGCAAAATATGAACTATGGGGAAGAGGATACAACCAATATGTCTGGAAAACAATAAAAATTAATATCAAACTTAAAAAAATTCATGAGTAAGGGCTGGAGAGATGACTGAGCACTTAAGACACTTCCTTCCAAAGGCTGACAGCCTGGTTTCAATTCCCTAGTACCCATGTAAAGCCAGATGCACAAAGTGGTGCATGTGTCTAGAGTTCATCTGCAGCAACAAAGAGGCCCTGAAGCACCTATATGCATGCATTCATTCTCTCTCCCTTCTTTTTTCCTTCCTCCCCCCTCCTCGCTTGCTTTCTTTCTCTCACTTTCTCTCCTTGCACATAAATAAAAACATTTAAAAGTCATGAATGAGTATAGCTAGTCAAGCTAGCAGGTGGGGGAGGATTGTATTATTCTCAGAATACCAGTGGTTAGAAAGGCTGTTGCTATAGTTCAGAAAAGAGCTATCTCTATGGTGCATGATATAATGTAGGGTCTATAGAAAGGGAAGATGTGGATGGACTTGAATCAATTTATTGGAGACCTGACAGGACTCAGATGTAATTGTTGAGGGACAGTAAGGTGCCAGTGAATGCTTCTCAGTGATTGAAATTCAGTTTCTAGATGTTATAGTCACAGTCTCATCTTGTTAGACTGTGAAGTCTTTATGTATAATTAGTGTATCTGACTAACCTTTTATGTAAAAAGAGTTCAAAGTGTTTATTGAGTTTAATTAATACCTTTTGGATTTATAAGAATAATTTTGATGGAGAAATAACCTTCTGATAACTCTTTATGATCCAGGTGCCCTAAGCATCACAGTCCTTCGCCCTTTCTATGAAGCATCACCATGGCTAACGAAGAAGGAGTTAGATACAATTGTTCCTCCTAATCTCCAGTCAAGGTCATGGGAAAAGTTTCCCTCCGTTGAGGTATACATTTTCTGCTACAAAGCCACTTCATTTAAATATCAATCCAGCAATGAATCAAAGACTAGGTCTTGCTCTGTATATATATACAGAACATATAAGAATAAGGTGAAGGATTACACAAGAGTGTTTAACTTCAGTGTTACAAAGTAAACATTGTGGTTATGTCAGATTAGCAAAGTTCCAACCTAAAGTTTTTTTTAGTCAAAGAATATGTTTTAGGAAAAACTTATGAAATTTTATATTTTACAAAATTTGCCATTTTTTTCTTGCAATCAATTCATATAGTATGTACAGTATTCCATAAGCAATGTCCACAGAGAAGGTATTTGTGTTAAGTAAAGAAAGAGTTTTCAGTTTAAATTTCAATGTCTATAGTAAATGTTATAGCAAGACGATTATGAGAACAATATTAGAAAGCTCTTCCACCTCTATAAACAAGTTGAGAAAAAATGAAGGTGATCAGGAATTCATTCATATCATGATTTGCTACTTCTTATGTGGGATTTGGGAACAAGTCATGCTGGACCACAATTTCCTTCTTGGAAACTGAACATGTCCACTAAACTGCTCATGAAGGCTCTATGCAAGGTCAAAGTGCTACAAGATGATAAGAAAAATATATCATATTTAGGATGAATAAAGTTTATTCTCTTTCTCTGGTACCCATACACCATGAACTTGGATCCACTGAGTGGGTGTCATGGGCTACATGTTTTTAAATAAATACAAGAGGTGCACTTGAAAACAGATAGCAGCAAAGGATGTGAATCCTGAAAACCTGGTAGAAGAATGACATAGAAATAGGAGTTCACTCTTTTGGGGGTGGGGGTAGGGTCTTACTCTAGTCCAGTCAAGGTTGGAATTCACTATGTAGTCTCAGGCTGGCCTTGAATTAACAGAGATCCTCCTACTTCTGTCTCCCAAGTGCTGGGATTAAAGGTATGTGCCACCACCATTTTGTATCTGTCTCTCTTGCTACCTTTAAACTGGCAATGTCCCCATCAAAGCGAAAGACATGAAGATAAGAGTTGCTAAGATACTGTATTAGTTTCTTGTCTGCTTGATATGACAAAATGCTAGATAAGAACAGCTTAAGGAAGGCAGAGTTAATTTCAAGATGATATAGTTCATCATGGCAGGGATGGGATTGGCAGCAGGAGTATGAGACAGAAGTCGCATTGTGTCCATAGTCAGAAAGCAGGGAGAGATGATGCTGGTGCTCAGCATACTGTCTATGTTTTATTCAGCCCAGGACACAAGCCCAGTGGGATGGTACCACCCACATTTGAAGTAGATTTCCCATCTCAGTCTTATCTAAAAACTCACAAACATGCTCAGAGATTTGCTTCCATTGTGATCTCAATCCCATTAAGACAATAAGGTTAACCATCATATATATATATATATATTTGAAATTTGCAGTCATAACATTATGAATATTAGTCACTAGGTTTTCTAACATCCTGTTCCAGACTATCAGAACAGCACCTAGACAGCTCTAGTCATTGCCCTAACCCTGAAGGAACCAATTCTAGCTTGTCTTTATGACGTATCCTTTTCTCTTAGCTATCCTAAAGTCATACTGGATTGCAGGAGTAACCAGTCAGATCATGAACATCTTGTGATGAGTGGAAACTACCTCCAGGCAGTGGCAACTCTCTTATTGTCCACAAAGCCCTGCAATGGCTGATCCTGAACTAATGATCAGCAAGACCACTGAGGATACACACTTCTTGCTCCTCTCCTTTCATTCATCCACTATGGCCCCAAAGCAAGTAAATAATGAACATTATTAAAGCACCTGATTTCTTTGGTGAATCATTGCTCTTTTTGTTGGCAGAAAAAAACTCCAGGACCTCCATTTGGCACTCAGATTTGGAAGGGCCTCTGCATTGGGTCCAAACAACTAATAAGCACTCCTGCCCCAATACTCAAGGGCCCCAAGGTGCTTCAGATGCGCCAGTTCATCCAGCATGAGGTCATAAAGAATGAGGTGAAACTGCAGCTGCAAGTTTCCCTTAAGGTAATGGAATTCAGGTAACAGGACTCAGCAAGAATCAAGAACAAGGTAAATCAGTCCTGTCAGTTTCCTGAGGAATCTGAAATTACCTACCCCTACCAATATGCAGCACATAAATGAATGAATGCCAATCACCCAGAATAGAAGGCTGAAAGATAGAAAATATTTAATGACTCCTGTATTTGGATGCAGAAATCACAAAGAAGCCCCAAAGATATTGACATGGTAAAAAAGAAAACAACTTTTACATGTGATTGCTATATGTGGTGGGTTGATTCAGGTGTCCCCCATAAACTTAAGTGTTCTGAATGCTAAATTCCCAGCTGATGGAGATTTGGGAAATAATACCTCCTCGATACGGTATATTTTTGGGAACAGGCTTATGGGTATTACAGCCAGTTTCCCCTTGCCAGTGTTTGGCACACTCTCCTACTGTTGTCTACCTGATGTTGACCAGGAGGTAATGTCCACCCTCTGCTCATATCATTGTTTTCCCCTGCCATCATGGAGCTTCTCCTCGAGTGTGTAAGCCAAATAAACATTTTTGCCCCACAATCTGAGCTTGGTTGAGTGATTTCTACCAGCAATGAGAACCTGACTGCAACAGTAAAATTTTGGTACTGAGAGTGGGGTCATTGCTGCTAGACACCTGAATATGTGGCTTTTGGCCTTTTGGAACTGACTTTTGAGAGGAATGTGGAAAGATTTTAAATCTTGGCCTAAGAGATGCTTTGCAGTATTCTAAGTACAGCTTGATGGACTATTCTGGTCAGAGTTGAAAGATCTGAATGCAGTAAAAACAAAGGACTGTGGGGTTTACCTTATGAGGGTGAGAAAGAGCTTTGCCTACACTGGGATAGAAGCAGTCTGGGTGAGAGGCTTGCTGATTTGCCTGTGTCCAGAGAACTTGTGCAGGGTTGCATTGCATAGAACTGGACTGGTGTGAGCAGAGGGCTATGGTACAGAAAAAAATAAAACCTTTTTGAAACTGCTGCCTGTTCATCTGCAATTGAGAGATTACAACCGTTGGGATTGGGCCGACTGACCTGTATTGGGACAACAGAAAGAATGCAGTCTTTTAAAGGGGCCTAAATGCTTAAGAAGTGCCTTGTTATTCAAAGTCTGCTTTATTCCTCCCTGGATTAACAAATTGGCACCCTACCTGGTATTGTGGAGTATTAGAAATGCAGGAAAGAGAGTGTCATTGAATTTGCAACACAGTCTTGTGTTTTGGAAATGGCCATGGGCAGGTGAAGCAGGTTTACTGTATTGCCTCCATGGAGATCTGATGGAGCCATGAGTATGGACTGTGGGTTGCAGTGGAAACCCAGTGGAAGTACTTGGACCATGAGACAGCTACTAAGGAGAGCTCCTGGCCCCAAATGAAGTTTTCCAGTTATGTGAGTAGCCTAACTGGAGGGGCAGAATTGAAACTCCAGAGACATGTTGCTGGTTAGAATTATGAGACTTGGAGATTTGTCACTGACTACAGTTGTTGTACTTGGAGCTATAGAGTTTGATGTTTGCCCTGGTTGTTTTTAAATCTTGTATTGGTTATATATTTCTTTGCTATACCCAATGCCATTTTTGCAGTGTGAATGTTTATTCAGTGTCATTATGACTTTTGGGAGGTTTTTTTGGTATAATGGCTCAGTTAAAAGACCTTGGACTATGAGGATGTTTGAACATTATTAGGACTGATAAAAACTATGGGAACTTTTAAAGTGGGACTGAATGCATTGCATTTTACATCATGGATGGTTATCATGGAACCTGACTACAATACTATATACTCTTCCTTTCCTACTACATGGAAAATTAATGACCTCAAAAAATATACAAACACCTCAATTAGCCAGATATTTTTCCATGGATGGAGAAGGTTGTTGTTTTGCAAATAAATGGTCTAAGAATTTATAAATATATGAGTAATTGTATGCTCATATCTATAACATCTTTCAAGCATGTGTTTTGTTTATGCCCAGCATCTGGTATAGAGGAGAGGTTTGATGTTTATGAATATGCATCAAACATTATGTCCATTGATAGAATCATAAAGACCATACCTGAGACATTATCTAACTCAATCCACCCATTTTACTGAAGAGGGCACTGAGGCACAGAGGTAGAAGCAGGTTCTCTCTAAGGTCCTTGTGTAGTTCCATTCTGTGGTTTTAAAGTTTTACTTGTGGAGTATCCAGGTCTTTGCTTACTAACCTACAAGGGAAAAGGTGTTCCAGATTGTTTGACTACTTAACTGTTTGCTGAGAGATGCAAACTTATTTAACTTTTAGTCTTTTTCTAATACCTCAAGTTGGTATTGATTATATTGATGTCTTTCTCTGCCTTATTCCCAGTTTTCATCTTTGTTTTATTCTACTAATCTAGGACTATATAAACCATATTCTAAAGAAAGAAGATGAACTGCAGGAAATGACAGTCAAGGATTCCAGAACTGAGGAAGAGAGAGGCAATGCCGCAGATCTCCTCAAGCTGGTTATGGTGAGAAAATGTCCTGTGTTTTCCCATTTGTTTCACTGTTAGAGGCTTCCAAGCTAAATTATCACAACAAGGGCCTGGAGAGATGGCTTAGTGGGTAAGCGCTTGCCTGTGAAGCCTAAGGACCGTGGTTCAAGGCTTTATTCCCCAGGACCCATGTAAGCCAGATGCACAAGGTGGCACATGCATCTGGAGTTCATTTTGCAGTGGCTGGAGGCCCTGGTGTGCCCATTTTTTCTCTATCAATCTATCTGCCTCTTTCTCTCTCTGTCTGTCACTTTCAAATAAATAAAAAAATAAACAAAAAAATCTAACTAAATATCATGATGAATAGCCATGTGAGGTTTCTGTCATTTTTGTGAAACATTTGCTTCCTCTTTATAAATTCCTTGTTTCTGTGGAAATCAGACTCTTTTATGTGTTGAATTTTCCAAAATTTCTTCCTTTGGGTCTTCCTTTGATCATAATTCAGAAGATGTTCTGTGTTTTCCAGGTATCACTTAAGTTGAAATCTGGACATGTGGCTAAAAGGGATGTCTTTGTTGCAGGCAGCTGTATGTAAGCATTGGGGTAGAAGATTAAATAAACATAAAATTGATAATTCTGAACATACTCAAAGGAAAGATGTATTGTCTTTTGAAGCAACTAATATCTATCGAAATACTGAATGAATTGGTTAATGAAATCAAAAAGAAGAAAAGACAATTCTGAGACTTAAAATTATTTCCATTTTTAGAAAAATTTGTTAGGTTAAAATGAATAATGGGGCTAAGAAGATAGCTCAGAGGTTAAAGGCATTTGCTTGCAAAGCCTGTAGACCTGATTCCATTTTCCCAGTACTCATGCCACATGGACAAAGTGGTGCCTGGAGTTCATTTGCAGTGGCAAGAGGCCCTGGCATGCCCATATATATTCTTTTTCTCTCTCTTTCTGTCTCCCTCTCTCTCGAATAAATAAATAAATTTCAAAAAGAATAACAAAATATTCAAATGTTTTATATTAGCACTAGAAACTAATTAATTTCAGAGTTTTTCCATAAAAGGTCAAATTTAACAGATAAAGAATGCTGCTAAGTATGTAATATAATTATCAAATAATCGTATCTTCATTTCAGTCTTTCCCCAAAATGGAAGAAACTACAAAAAGTCATGTTACTGAAGGTAACTTATATTTAATATTTTTCTGCAATATAGCTACAAATTTCAAAATAGTATTACATACACTTGTTTTTCATTCTCTTAGCAAGGCCTCACAACACTCTTCCTGTGTTGGCTACATTGTGTTGAAATAGTTTATATTTGAGATCCTCAAAAACCATGATTCTTTGTCTAATTAATTTTTAACTTTCACCCATTGAATGAAAAACATTGACATTTGACTTTCATGTTGACCTCAACTACTCAGAACATAACTAAGATACAGGGAGAAAACAGCCAACCAACCAACATCACCCCATCTACATCCCCATAACTGGTAACCAAGTGTATGTTCATCATCCAAACCCAGCAATGTTTTAAGTATGTATAAGACAACAACTTACTCTTCCTTATTCAAGATGTGTTACCCAAACCCAAACTATAAAACTATGGTTTCATAGTTCACAGCAAATAAACATTGGAAAATCTGGCTGGGCTTTGTTTAAATTCTGTTTTCAGCTATATGACAAAGGTTATAAACTGGTAACCATAGGATTTACTAAGACCTCAGACTATTTTATGTGTCATCCACCATGCTGGCTTCTTTTTGTTGTTGTTGTTGTTGTTTGCCTACATGAGACTGTCACAATCCCAAAGTCCCTCTATCCTTATGCTCTGTTGTCACTCTTTTATAGAGTTCCCCTGCATTAGAATTGCCAAGTTAAATGAATATAAGTACAAAAGGCCTTAGTAAAACTGAATTCTAGGATGTAGGGAGATGGCTCAGTGGTTAAAGCCACTTTCTTGCCAATCCTGCTGGCCTAGGTTTAATTTCTCAGCCACTCATGTAAAGCTGGATGAGCATTTCTTTGCAAGAGACCCTGGTGTGTACACACACACACACACAATAAATAAATTTAAAACTGATTTCTAGATATATAATGAATAATAATTATTATGTCACCAGCATAGCAATTCCAGCTGCACACACACACAAAAATTTGTGTATCTGAAATTCAGATTTAACTTGTCCTATATTTGATCTTATAAACTTAGCCTATTTCACTTGAACTTGTAATGTTTGGTTCAAGCAAAGAGGCATGCATAACAAGCAAACACACAGGCTACCCAATAGTGAAGGTTCAGGCAACCATATTTTTTAAACTGGTTCAGGAGGCCATCAACATGCAAAACTGCCCATGACATATTACTAATGGTGATCCTATATCAACATTCCCCCAAAGCCTTTCCTACAGTACTGCTCTATGGGATTGGCTCCACCAAAAGAAAACGAGCTTTATGACAAAATAAGTTGGGATAATATTTCATATTGTCTTATTTTCTTAGAAAGCTAATTAAGGATGCCAAAAAGTCTTACAGTAAGGAATCATTTGACTTCATTTAAATAATTGTTTCCTAGGCTTATAGAACATGAGAACGTTTCCTCTTTTAATTAGCTGTCTTATCACTGTTTTGGCAAGTTGACCATCTCACCAAGACCATGTTCTGTGAATAATAAACTCTAAACATCAGTACCCAAATTTAAGAAAATTAGATCTTTATATTCAGGAAGTAGAGATATATTCAGTATGATAGTTAATTGGTTTCAAGATATGCTGTTTATGCTGGGCATGGTGGTGCATACCTTTAATCCCAGCACATGAGAGGCAAAGGTAGGAGGATCTCTGTGAGTTCAAGGCCAGCCTGAGACTACATAGTGAATTCCAGGTTATCTTGGGTTAGAGTAAGACCCTACTTCAAAAAAAAAGATAAAAGAAAAAGAAAAAAGAAAGACAGACTTGCAGTTTCAAATATGAGAGAAGTCTGTTACGTGTAACACAGTTTCCCTAACAGTGTGGACAAACAGGTTATCCCTGAAGTTTACAGTGGACTATACAATAAATGCTCATTAGCAGAACACATCACAGAAAGTTGTCTTTATATGTGTTTTACCATGTGTTATGACTTGGTCATGGAAATTTGGCTAAACGATTGATTGTAGACTCTTGAAAATATCTCAAGTAGTAATTGTGTACTGATTGAACATTGTGCTATAAAGAAGGAGGGATAAGTCGGGTGTGGTGACACACTCCTTTAATCCTAGCACTCCAGAGGCTGAGGTAGGATGATTGCTCTGAGTTCAAGGCCAGCCTGAGACTACATAATGAATTCCAGGTCAGCCTGTGATAGAGTAAAGCCCTACCTAAGGGGAAAAAAAGTAGGGATAAATGCTAAACATGTGTGTGTTTAAAGTTGCAGCCCACCTAAATGATTTATTCAAGCATTCTCTGGCTTCTGCTCCAAAATGTCCACCAGATACATTTGCTAAGGATTTCTTTGAAAAGAAATGGAGGTAAGCTAGTCTGATTGTGTTCTAGTTAGTGTTGGGCATTCAATGATTGGAAAATAGGGGGATATGTAAGTCAAAATTGCACCAGTGATTCATAAATGCACTGATGAGTCAAAGCCCTTCACCTCCCAGTACAGAGTGATGGTTTTGCTTAAGGGTATGTATGAAAGTACTGCCCTGTTTACCAGACTTTTCTTTTCTTTGACACAGGCATACAGCACCAGGAAAACGCTGGAAAGAAAAGCTAGAAGAACAGAGGTAATTCTGCCCTGATGACTATAAGAGCACAAAAAAAGGCCAGAGTCAGGGCTTAGTGGGTAAGGTGTTTGCCTGCGAAGCCAAAAGACCCAGGTTCAACTCCCCAGGACCTACGTAAGCCAGATACACAAGAGGGCACATGCGTCTGGAGTTTGTTTGCAGTGGCTGGAGTCCCTAACGTGCCCATTCTCTATCTGCCTCTTTCTCCTTCTCTCTCTCTCTGAAATAAATAAATGAAAAAACTTAAAAAAAAATGTTAAGGCTAGAGTCATTAGAATCTTAGAGCTGGGTAGGTTACAAGGTCTTTTGCCCAGGCTCCCCTCTACTATATTACTCTGTTGCATATAGGTGCACATTGCTGTCAGAAAATACCAGACCAAAAGCAGCTTGTCAGAAAAAAAGGGTTTATTTTGACTTACAGTCTTGAGGGGAAGCTCCATGATGGCAGGGAAAACAACATGAGCAGAAGATGGACATCACCTCCTGGCCAACATCAGAGAGAGTGCCAAATGCTAGCAAGAGGAAGTTGGCTATGACACCCATAAGCCTGCCCCCAACAATACACTGCATCCAGGAGGCATTAATTACCAAATCTCCATTAGCTGGAAATCTAGCATTCAGAACACCTAAGTTGATGGGAGACACCTGAATCAAACCACCACAGACTCCAAAATATTTCATGAAAGGTGTCACTCAGCTTCCATGTTACCATCTCTTGAGGAAGCCTGTCTTGAGAACCACTTCCTCTCCTGAGCAAGAACATGCTGAAAACACTCTCTGAGCATTTAGTAATTCTAATATATTCATAAACATTCTGGAATCTTGTTACAAATGTTCAAGGATCCATGTGAGAAATGTATACTGAGCTTAACACAGTTTGCATTCTTTTCAGTTCTAGCTTAAGATTTCAATTTCAACTCTCTCCATAAAGTAAGCCAAATGCATTTGTATAATAGTCTGTATACACTTGAGTGGCTCCTCTTGAAAAAATTGTCTTCATTAAGGTGTCAGAGTTATCTTTTGGAATGTGTTGGGAAAATAGAAAGATGAGACTTCCACTTGTAACGTCAACCTAGAAGGTGTGTACTGTCTGTATTAGAAAAAAAAAAAAAAACTATCTTTTTCTCTACCCACATTAGGTCCATGGGAGGATTCATGAACAAATGAAGATCCAAAGCCAAAGTTACACCTCAGTGCTTGTGTGCTAGACTTGAATAATGGACAGTCATGCACAAATATGATGATAAAAAGAATATTATCTAACAGTAATAAACTAGGAGAAATTAGTAGAGTATTTGTTCTGGTGTTCATCTTAGAAAAAAAAATACCTCTTTAACCCCCATATTGGGAATGTCTCTCACATGAGAGACTGACGACCTGTTTTAAAGAAGGGCCAAAAATCATATCCAAGAGTCTGGTGACAGAGACTGTGTCTATGGAGAAGGAGACTGAGAGATCAGGAGACACTATCAGATGGATACTTGCCTTTTATTAGGTCCCTTTTAATGACTTTTGAGTTCTAACATGTTACCTATTATTTTGAAACATTCACTTTTAAACTTTAACTTATAGTTAATGCATGCCAATAAAAGTCAAACACATTATTAGATGTGTGGCATAGAAAGAGAGATATTGGCAACATGGAAAAGGGATTGGGTACAGGAAGAAAAAGTTTCAAGGAAATGAAAGGTGGTCCATAAACATCAGATGTGGTAGAAAAACTCAAGAATGAAAAAAATATTGGACTTATCAGTTAGGAGACATATTGATTCTCTTGTAAGAAAAATTTAGGAGTCAAGAGCAATATCCAGTCTGCCCTGTTTGATGAGGAAGTGCAGTGAAGAAAGAGAGAGAAGATATTTTAATAGAAAATTATTGATATATTTAAATAAGATGGCTTGTTGATCATACCTTTCCAGTACTTCCAGGCATGTCACCTGTGTAAGAGCACTGGTCTCAGAGTCCCTGATCCAAGGACAACTGTAGTATGAGCTGATATACACTCTATTAAGCTGACTGCTTAAAAGAATTCAGTTTGCTTATCTATAAAATATGAGGAGAATCAGATGCCAAATATCTAGCTCCTTTCAGTTTTCACATTGGTATCTGATGGCTGTTTAGAAGGTACAACTGTCAAGACCATTAGCTTGGAGCATGCAACCTGGGTTTAAAAAAAAAAAACAATTTTATTTATTTATTTATTTATTTATTTATTTATTTATTTATTTATTTGTGAGAGAGAGAATGGGCATGCCAGGGCCTTCAGCCACTGCAAACAAACTCCAGAGGCATGTGCCACTTTGTACATCTGACTTACATGGGTCCTGGGGAATTGAATCTGGGTCCTTTGGCTTTGCAGGCAAGTGCCTTAACTGCTAAACTATCTCTCCAGCCTGAACCTGGGTTTTAATTCACTCAACCTCAGAATTAATTATGTGATTTGGAATAAGCACCTAATCTCTATGCCTTGAGTGTGTTACTCTAAAATGGAGACAGATCTTACCTAAGAATATCAGTTGGTAGCTCATTTGCCTTCCTTGGCTATTGACTCCCTTAGTAGAGGAGTCCTGGTACTAAAAGGGCAATTAGTAGGAGTATCCTGCTGGCTTTTAAAAAAAAAAAAACCTGTGTACCATTTCTTCAGGTGTTGCTTTTTTTGTTTTTGGAGGTGTTATGTTGTGGTGTTGTTGCCACTAATATTATATAAGCCTCCAGCTGTCATTCAAACTTCAGAGAACTGTATACAGCCTCAAAAGGTCCAACTAGTATGAGATTAGTCATTTGAGATTCACTGGTAACATTATTCACTACCTTATACAAGAGTCTGATTTCCAAAGTAGGAAATATGACTAAAAAGTAGAAAATGAGCCAAAACAAATTGACCAAAAAATAAAAAGTCTAATGAATTAATTTCTCTCAGTTTTATTGTAATTGACTGCATTGTATTCTTTGGAATTTAGAGCAAAAGTACAAGCAAAGGGCTGGAGAGATGGCACAGCAGTTAAAGGCGATTGCTTGCAAAGCCTCACAACCTGGGTTTAATTACCCATGTCCAAATAAATCCAAATGCACAAAGTAGTACATGCATCTGGCGTTCATTTTCAGTGGCAAGGGGACCTGGTGTGCTCATATCTTCCCCCTTTCCTCTCTCCATCCCTCTCTTTCTCCTCCCCTTCTTTTCCCTTGCAAATAAAAAATTTTAACGCACAGGAAAAAATTTTTTTAATTTGTTGTCTTCTTTTGCATGTTTTTGGAAATATCAACCAGGAAAAAAATTGAGCAAACAAAAATTTATCTAACTGAAATTAGGAACAAAGAATCAACACCCTATTTTAAATCTGAATTGAGCCAGTTAATTAAGTCTCAGGTAATTGAATGTAATTAATAGGAATTGAATTGCATGTTACTATGTAAGCTAACTTTCCTAATGTTTTTTTATTCTCTACTGCATTAACCTGACTAAGCCTTACCTTTCAAATCCATATTCTCACAAACATGTAACAAGAGAGTACTTTTCTGTCTTCCTTCAATGCTCAACTATTACTAGCACTCCACTCCCTGCCCTACACTGTGACTGTTAGTTATCCTCGCTCATCTCTTTTAAGCTTGTCATTGGGCTGAGTCTTTGTTGATTATTGTCCTGTGATGAATCCCAATTTGAAGTTTTTATTCCATTAGTATTTCTTCACCCTTTAGCTGCTAAAACAGCACTAAGATATTATGCTTTCTTAGAATCTCACAGCCACAGAACACTGTCCCTCTTCTACATGAGTCCCAGGCCCAGCCTGCCCCTCACTGGAACCTCAAGTAGTGTGCTCAGGATATTAGTAACTGGAGGCTGCCTGAGAAGAAATTACAGGAATCATGACTAGTTAGCAAAAACTAGAATTTACTTAGCCTTTTAGAGGATTTTAACTTGCAATTTCATTTTGGGGGTCTTATCATCATTGTTCATCCACTTAAAATATTTGTGGCAATTGCCTAAAATAAGTGTAAGTTTAAAATAAGTCTTTTGAGCCGGGCGTGGTGGCGCACGCCTTTAATCCCAGCACTCGGGAGGCAGAGGTAGGAGGATCGCCGAGAGTTCAAGGCCACCCTGAGACTACATAGTGAATTCCAGGTCAGCCTGGACCAGAGTGAGACCCTACCTCACAAAACCAAAAATAAAATAAAATAAAATAAAATAAAATAAAATAAAATAAAATAAAATAAAATAAGTCTTTTGGTTTTTCTTTTAAGTGTGATTATCTGGACAAGCTCTCCAGAAAACTACCTCCTTTTACTAAGACAGAAGAAGAAACAAGCAAAACTACTGTTCCAGATACATCTGCTCTTCACGTAGGTAAGATATTAGTATAATTCTTATTCTGTTAACTGACTTGAATTGAATAATACCATGAATGGCCTCTTCGAATTAAACTAGTTATACCATCTTTTGTCTCAGTGACAAAACATATTGTGACCTGAATATTATAGGATAACAGCTTTTTTTTTTTTTTTTTTTTTTTTTTTTTTTTTTTTTTTTTTTCGAGGTAGGGTCTTGCTCTAGCCCAGGCTGACCTGGAATTCACTATGTAGTCTCAGGGTGGCCTTGAACTCTCGGCGATCCTCCTACCTCTGCCTCCCGAGTGCTGGGATTAAAGGCGTGCACCACCACGCCCCGCTTGGATAACAGCTTTTATTTTACTGTGTACCAATCCTTAATATATATGTTGGGACCTGAATATCACATATTTACCTAAGTTATAAGGAAAGCAAGATATAAATAGAATTTTGGGTTCATTCCTTGTGCCTAAAAGAATTTAGAAGACCTAATTTAAAAACCAAAGGAAGAATGAAAGGTGGTTGAGGAACAGAACATTCATATGGCCTCAAAATAGTTAGCACGCTTATTAACTATAATGAGTAAAATGAATATGCATGTATAATGAAGACATGACATTCTCCACCTTCGTCAAGTAATCAAACCTTTACCGATAGTAAGACAACCTAGCACTAGGTACTTCTTCCCCATGTAGTGCACTGTGAAGTTCATTTGTAACTAGATAGAATTCATGTAAAAAAAAAAATCCTCAATCTGGGGGTTGGAGGGATGGCTTAGTGGTTAAGGCACTTGCCTACAAAGCCAAAGGACCCTGGTTCAATTCCCCAGGACCCAGGTAAGCCAGATGCACAAGGTGGTGCATGCGTCTGGAGTTCGTTTGTAGTGGCTGGAGGCCCAGGCTCACCCATTCTCTCTATCTGCCTTTCTCTCTCTCTTTCTCTCAAATAATAAAAAATAAAAATAAAGTTAAAAAAAAATCTTCAATCTGACCAGGCATGGTGGCACACACCTTTAATCCCAGCACTTGGGAGGTCGAGGTACAGAGGTAGAAGGATCACCATGAGTTCAAGGCTACCCTGAAATACAGAGTGAATTCCTAGTCAGACTGAGCTAGAGTGAGACCCTACCTCAAAAAAAAAAAAAAATCCTGAATCTGTGGACTGGAGAGATGGCTTAGCAGTTAAGGCACTTACCTGAAAAGCCAAAGGACTCTGATTCGATTCCCTAGGACCCATGTAAGCCAGATGCATAAGGTGGTGCATGTGTCTGGAATTCATTTGTAGTGGCTAGAGGCCCTGGCTCACCCATTCTCTCTATTCTCTTTCCCTCTCTCACTCACTTCCTCTTTCTCTCTCTCTCTCTCTCTCTCTCTCTCTCTCTCTCAAATAAATAATTTGACTTTGTCTCTTCAAAATAGTATCAGGATGGTGGTATGGCTCAGTGGTAGAATGCTTGAGCAAGTAAGTGGCCATGGGTTCAATCCCCAACAACACAACACACACACACACACACACACACACACACACACACACACACACACACATCAATAATATTGAAACAAAAAAGATTGATAGGTTGTTCTATCTTAAAAAGTACTAAATAACATAAAAACATGTGATAGGTTGAGAAAAACAGCTATACATGATATTCTAGGGGGACTACAGATTTCAAATTTTATTAGAGGACTGTAGAATGAGGACATTAGATAACTGTTAATTTCTTAGGTATGATTGTGTGGTAGATACATAGAATACCTACATTTTCAGCAGATGCATGCTAAAATATGTACTGATGGAATGAAATTTAGTGCTTCTCTTTAGTAATCTCAGTAATTAAGATATCTAGAGAGAATGTTCTACTGTCCAATGCAATGCCTGAGCTTTGGCTAAGGCAGCATCTAATTTCAAACAGAAATTGCAAAACAAGGAGTACGCCTGAAAAACAATCACTTGTAATTTGTAATGAAGAGAAATTAGGGGTGGTCCTTGTGCTGTTAGTTAGGTCTGCTGAACCCTGGGCAGACATGAGCAATCAATCAAGGCCTGCTCCTCTCTAAAGGAAGACAGGCTACAGAATTTTTCAGCACAGTAATTTGGAAGCTATGATTAGATGGGCAAGGTTAGCATACACAGGTTGAAATATATTTGCTTTCCCAATCATAAATATATTTACTTAAAATTTGTTTCATAAATACCCATGTTTTGAAAGATATTTTAATAAATAACTACATTTTCACAAGAATTAATGCATTTAAAATTATAAACCCTTTGTTAGTAAATTGCATTTCAGTCAAATTAGATGCAAAATACCTGGCCTCTTGGTAGCACAAGGTAGTACTACAATCTAGTCATAATGCTCACAGGAATCAGCCAGTTCCTAGAGCAGAAACTTTACAGTACCATCCTGTTTGTCAATTGTAAACATTTGAATCATATTGTGAGGAATCTGTCTCTTAGATTTTCTTATACTTCTTTTTTCTCAAGAGAATGGGAGAAAGCTCCTTGTTCATTGCAAAGCACATTGCTCAATGCTTGTGGACACAACCATTAGAGGTTATCATTTCACTGGTGAAAACATCTCTTGATGCTGCCTGTTTGGTTTTCTTTTCTTTTCTTTTTGTCAGATTCTCGGCCATCTATAGCTTCTGAACTATCCTTAAGTACACCTCTCCTTCCAAAGTTAGAAATTCCTGAGAATCCCAAGGAGTCTGCTAACCAGAGCCAAACAGAAAAGTTATCAAAACCTACAGAAGGTATGGCAGTCTTTGCTTGATCTTACGGTTTCTCAAAAGAAAATGTTGTGTCCCTTTGGCACATGGGAGGTGACGCTGGGCTAGGAGTATGACTGGAAGTCACAGAAAAAATTCCAGAGGGTCCTGAATCCTGGAGCTATGGAGTTTCATAAGGCTTCTTAGCATATAAAGTATCCCAAACACTATTTTGAGAATGTCTATAAATCTCAGCTTGAAAGGAAGAAATTTAAAATACTTTTTATATCTGTTACTTCATTTTTTTAAATTTTATTTTAATTTAATTAATTTTATTTTTTCTTATTCTTTATTATTATTTTTTTGGAGAGAGACACAGAGAGAGAGGGAGAGGAAGACAGATAGAGAATGGGCACACCAGCAGCCTCTCAGCCACTGTGAACAAAATCCAGATGCCTGCGCCCCCTTGTGGGCAAGTGCAGCATTGCGTCCTTGAGCCACTTTGCATCTGGCTAAACGTGGGACTTGGAGATTGGAACTAACGTTCTTAGGCTTAGCAGGCAGGCACCTTAATCGCTAAGCCATCTCTCCAGCCCTTATTCTATTTTTAATTTAATTTAATTTTATCTCTGTTTCTTAAACCTTGCATGATTCATTTTGTCATGCACCTGATAGCATTGCTTGAGCAATCAATAATTTGGTAGTTGGACTTGGTCTGTCTTTTATTGCAATACTTTTTTGATCCTGGATAAATATAAGATAAAATCTCCATCTTCCATAGCATGTAATTTTACTGAACTAAAAAAATTTTAAATAAAAATAAAGCAAAATAATGTGTACTATTTAACTAAATATGACTGGTCAAGATAGAGCATGTAATTTTAGCTGTATGGATAATATTGGCAAATATTATATTAAGTCAGTTAAACCAGGTACAGAAAAACATCATGTTCTTTCTCATATGTGGATCCTAACTTTGAACCTTTATGTATGTGTTTTATTGTGAGAGAGCATGTAAATGCCAGGGAACTAGAAAGGAGCCCATGAGGGGGAAAACATGATGCTTCAAGGAAGAAGGGTAGGGAAGGTGGCAGATCAAGTGAGGTAAAGTAAGGAGGATGCCAGGAAGGGGGGGGGGAGAATGAGGAGGGGGAGAAGAAGCTGAGGGTGGGATAACCAAAGCTAAGTATTTGTATTAATAAAGAATAAAATAAATAATATTTAAGAAAAGAAATATGTCTATGATGTTGTGCCTTGCTGACTTAATGGAAAGTACTCTGAAGACCAAGGTTTAAAATGAGTTCATCATAGACAAGTTACTTCTTTCTTAGAATTTTATTTTTTAAAATTAATACTAGCTGGGTGGGGTGATACACACCTTTAATCCCACACTACCTGGTGAGGCTGAGGTAAGAGGATGACCATGAGTTCGAGGTCAGTCTGGGGTACAAAGTAAGTCCCAGGTCAACCTGGGCTAGAGTGGGTTCCTTCTTTAAAAAAAAAAATTTGATGCTAACAGCATCTACTTTGTCCATCTCATAGGATTGTTAATAAAAACAAGTATTAAGTAATATATGGAGGACTGCATTGTCAAATGCTCAAATGTAAAATGAAAATTAATGTAAAGTTTTTACTTCTTTAAACAAGTTTTTGGAGAAGTAATGAAGACAAGTTTCCATCCTGGCATATGTTTTACATACTATATAGTACCCCAATTGTTTTTAGAAAAGTCCATTTGGCATAATTTAAATTTTCCTCTAACAGAACCTGAACCTTTTGTGCCTATCAAAATTCCAACCCAGTCATTGCTGCAGGATGTCACTGGACAAGCAAGGAAAGAAAAAGTGAGGTTACCTCATTATTTGATGAGTTCCAAGCCTAAGTCTCAACCTCTTGCCCAGGTAAAACAGACAAATTTCCCAGAGCCCCCCCCCTCAATGTTTTATAAATAAACTAGGGTCACTCTCAGCCCCTGTGGCCTACTGTTTACTATCTCACCATGAAGGCCTTTACTCCATGCCTAAAGGTAGGCAGAGTTTTACTGGCAGTGGCTTGCACAGGCTTATGAATTTCTTTAACCAGCTGCTGTCCGCCCTGCTGGGCATTGCTGTGTTTGAGGGGAGCCAGTTTAGCAGCTCACCATTGGCCACCTTTCTCCTGGTGCTCAGGATAAAATCCAAATGACTTTGTCTGCTACAGGGCATGGCCCCATTTACTCCTTTGTCCTACAGTGCCTCCAACCCACGTCCCCTTCAGCTACTGTGGATTTCTCTTCTTTTCTTACAAGCACCAAGCTCCTCCCTTCCAATGAGCCTCTAAGCTGAAGTTTTCACTAGGCCCTGATAGGAACCATCTCTTTTTTATTTTTTTCTTTTTTGAGGTAGGGTTTTGCTCTAGCCCAGGCTGACCTGGAATTCACTATGTAGTCTCAGTGTGGCCTTGAACTCATGACAATCCTACCTCTGCCTCCCTAGTGCTGGAATTAAAGAAGTATGCCACCACGCCCGGTTTAGTAATGATCTCTTCAACTCACTAGTTAAGTTCTAGTCGCTATCCTTTCTTTACTTGAAAGGCACGCTGTGGTCTTCCCCCATCATGATTGTGTCTATCAGACAGGAGTGCTTGCACCTGGGACTTTTATTTAAGAAAAACAGTCTGTTGTCCTGGTACCTCAGGATCCCTGTGAGTTTGAGGCCAGCCTGAGTTAGACCATATAGCGAATGCTAGGTCAGCCTGGGAGACTCTACCTCGAAAAAACAAAAACAAAACCAAAAAAATACAGTCTGTGTAGCCTGGCATGGTGGTGCACACCTTTAATCAGAGCACTTGGGAGGTTGAGTTTGGGGATCGCTATGAGTTTGAGGATAACCTGAGACTACATAGTGAAATCCATATCAGCTTGGGATACAGTGAGATCCCACCTCGGAAAAAAAATAAAAAGAAAGAAAAAGAAAAGAAAAGAAAAGAAAAGAAAAGAAAAGAAAAGAAAAGAAAAGAAAAGAAAAGAAAAGAAAAGAAAAGAAAAGAAGAGAAAAATACAGCTGGTCTCACTAAGTCTCACCTATGGCCTGAGATTTTGCAGCTTTAACTTTCAGATGATGTCAGCGCTGCTGATCTAAAGATCAGCTAGGGGGCAGAGCAGTGTGATTGCCTAACCAGAACCATTGGCAACATCACAAAACTAGCCATAAATGCAAAGTCCCTCCCAGACACACAAAGGAAAGAACACGGGCCTTAAAACTTGTGCACTTGAGGGCCTGGAGACACGGTTCAGTGGTTAAAGACACTTACTTGCAAAGCCTGACTGCCCAGGTTCAGTTCCCCAGCACGTACATAAAGCCAGATGCACAAAGAGGCACATGCATCTGGAGTTTGCTTGCAGTGGCAGGAGGATCTGGTGTGCCCGTACTCATTCTTTCTGTCTGCTTCTTTCTCTATCTCTCAAGTAAGTAAATAAAAATATTTTTTAAAAACCCTATGCATTTGAGACTCTTAATATTTGTCTTTCAAATCACTTAATATTTGTCTCTCAAATCTCTAAACTTGAGTTTCCTAATCTTTAAAATAAAACATAAAATACTATTTTAGGAGGATGTTGTAAAGATTACAAGAGACCATAGTCATGAATTCTTCCTCTAGCAAAGCATTATTTTTCTTTACTGTCAGGGACATTTTTTTAAATTGGGAATTGCAAAGAGAATCATTATTGTTTTGTTGCTTTTTTCCATACACTGCAAAGGTGCAAGACTCTGTTGGTGGAAAAGTATACACGTCCTCTGTTGCATCTGCTGCAATACGTAATCCAAACTCATCCCCTTTTGGGTTCCATCTTCTCCCACCATCAGTGAAGTTTGGAGTGCTTAAAGAAGGACACACTTATGCAACCATTGTGAAGCTCAAGAATGTTGGAGTGGACTTCTGCAGGTGAGGCCAGTGTACTCACTGAGTGTCTGCCCAGGGTCCAGTACTCTTGTGCTTGTATCACTGTCTTCTCTTTATAAGTGAATGCTCATTAAACTGTAACGATGCCTTTAAATATGAATCTTCACCTCATTCCCTTAATCCTTTGCTCACTAATTTGTCCGTCCATTCATCCATTCAGTTTTTCAGCAAATCAGCATGTACTGAGCTTCAGCTACATGGAGCTTGTCATCTACAATCATTATTCATACTTTGGTAGAAGTAATTCAGTTTCTGATTGTCGTAATCAAATATACATACAAGTTCTTCAATAACTAATATACAAAACTTAAAACTATATTTTTCAAATCAATCACCAACTATAATAGTATCTGTTTATATGTTTGAACTTGATATGAAAAGAGATTATTATTATTATTATTATTATTTTGGTGTTTTTGAGGTAGGGTCTCACTCTGGTCCAGGCTGACCTGGAATTCACTATGTAGTCTCAGGGTGGCCTTGAACTCACTGCAGTCCTCCTACCTCTGCTTCCCAAGTGCTGGGATTAAAGGCGTGCACCAACACGCCCAGCATGAAAAGGGATTTTTGAAAGTATTGTACATACTTAAGAAATTCAACACAGAGTCTCAATATACTTATGGATTTTTGTACATTTCTACAGTGAAGCAAATAACCTCTTACATCGTTGTTTTCCTTGTTTGCAAGGTCGTGTTTTCGCTTTCTTTGGTTATAGTCCCAGAAGAGAGATTGCTGGGTCTTATGGAAGCACTGCTTTTCATTCTCTGAAGGTCTTCATGCTGACATGCTACTCTCCATCCCCACCACGAGTTAGTTCCCTTTGGCGTTTTCTGTAACACTCATCTTAATGGATTTGAGGTGGTATCTCATAATGGCTTTGATTTGCATTTCCCTGTTAATTAATGCTAATAAGTCTTTTACCTTTTTTTTTTGGTTTGGTGTATTCTCACATATTTATTATTTATTTATTTATTTATTTATTTATTTATTTATTTATTTATTTATTTATTTGATTTTTCGAGGTAGGGTCTCACTCTGGCCCAGGCTGACCTGGAATTCACTCTGTAGTCTCAGTGTGTCCTTGAACTCACGGGGATCCTCCTACCTCTGCCTCCCGAGTGCTGGGATTAAAGGTGTGCGCCACCACGCCCGGCTCACATATTTATTTTTGATCTTGTATCCTTGGTTTCTGTGTGTTAACCAAAAAATTAATTCTAAGACCAATATCTGTAGGTTTTCCCTCTTATGTCTTCATCTATCTTGCTTGTGTATAAAAATGCTGCTGACTTGTATAGAGTGACATGCTGTCAAAATCTACAGCTTCACTTGGTTCACATTAGTTCTGACAGTCTTGTGGGTGTTTGCCTTTTGCTCAACAAGTTTTATTATGTCATCTGTGAAGAGAGGTAAATTTCCCTCTCCTTTTCCAAATTGGATGCATTTTCTTTCTTTTCCTCATCTGACTACTATTGCCAGTACTGTCTGTGCCAGTGAGAGCATGTGTGCCTTGTATCAGATCTTGGGGAAAATCTTTCAGCTGTGATTCTTTCTTTCTTTCTTTTTTTTTTTTTTTTGGTTTTGTGAGGTAGGGTCTTACTCTGGTCCAGGATGACCTGGAATTAACTACTATGTAGTCTCAGGGTGGCCTCGGACTCTCGGCGATCCTCCTACCTCTGCCTCCCGAGTGCTGGGATTAAAGGTGTGTGCCACCACGCCCAGCTTCAGCTGTGATTCTTTCAAAGGCATCCTCTGTTATGTCAAGGAACTTTTCTTCTGGACCAAAACTATTCAAAGAGATTTTTCTTTTCATTTTTTTTGGGGGGGGTGTGTTGAGATAGGGTCTCACTCTAGCCCAGGCTGACCTGGAATTCACTATGTAGTCTCAGGGTGGCCTTGAATTCATGGCGATCCTCCTACCTCTGCCTCCTGAGTGCTGGGATTAAAGGAGTGTGCCATCACGCCCAGCTTTTTTTTTTTTTTTTTTTTTTTTTTTTTTTTTTTTTTTGAGGTAGGGTCTTGTCCTAGCCCAGGCTGACCTAGAATTCTCGGGCTGGCCTCGAACTCACAGTGATCCTCTTTCTTCAGCCTCCTGAGGGCTAGGATTAAAGGCATCTGTCACAATGCCCCCTATTTAGTTTTTAATCAAGGAAGGATGTTGAACTTTATCAGATACTTTTTTAAAATGTAGATTTTTTAAATAAAAAATTTATTTGCAAGTACAGAGAGAGAGAGATAGAAAGAAGAGTGACAGAGAGAATGGGTGTGCCAGGGCCTCCAGCAACTACAAACAAACTCCAAATGTATATGCCACTTTGTGCATCTGGCTTTATGTAGGTACTGGGGAATCAAATCCAGGTCATTAGGCTTTGGTGCCGTAACCACTGAGCTATTTCTCCAGCCCTTTGTCAGATACTTTGTGTATCAACTGAGATGATCAGTTTCTATCTTCAATTCTGTTAATGTGACATTGGTTGATTTGTGAGCATTAAATTAGCCTTGCATGCCAGAGATAAATTGAACTTAGTCATATCATATATAATATCATTGATGATCTATTATTGCATTCAAATCACTAATATTTAGTAAGGATGTTTTTAATATTTTATTTATTTATTTATTTGAGAGAGGGAGAGAGAAAGAGGCCGAGACAGAGAGAAAGAGAGAGAAAGGATATGCTAGGGCCTTCAGCTACTGTAAACAAACTCCAGACCCATGTGCTACCTTGTGCATCTGGCTTATGTGGGTCCTGGGGAATTGAACCTGGGTCTTTAGGCTTCACATTAAGTAACTTAACCACTAAGCCATCTCTCCAGTTCTTAGTAAGGTTTTTTTTTGTTGTTGTTGTTGTTTTTGGTTTTGCAAGGTAGGGTTTCATTCTGGTCCAGGCTGACCTGGAATTAACTATGTAGTCTCAGGGTGGCCTCGAACTCTCGGCAATCCTCCTACCTCTGCCTCCCAAGTGCTGGAATTAAAGGCGTCCACCACCACGCCTGGCTCTTAGTAGGATTTTTTGCATCGGTATTCATTAATGACCTATAATTCTTTTGTGATTTTTTTTCTGGCTTAAATATTAAGGTAATGCTGATCTGAAGCTGAACTTGGAATAAATGCATCTTCCATGATGAGATAGGATGAGACTATGGGGTGCAGGAATGGGAATGTTATGATTTCAAAGTGATGGGTGTCAAAGTGAAAGCAGACTTGTGACTAAGGTTAATACTCTGCCTAGGCATTCTATTTCTTCCTGACTCAATCTTGGTAAGTTGTGCTTTTCTAGTTTTATCAATTTTATATAATTTATTCAAATCAATGGTATATCACTGCTCATAATAGTCCTCTGTGATTTTTTTGAGATGTCATAATTTTTTGTTTTTTGCCTTCTTTTTATTTGATTTCCTGAAAGTTAACTGATCTTGTTTATTTTTTCAAAATTTAACTGTTTTGTTGACTATATTTTTGTTCTCTTTTTGATTGATTTCTGTTGTAGTTTTATTTTTTCATTTTTTCTGCTAACTTGAGTTGAAACTGTCCTTTCTCTTGTTCCTTCAGATCTAATCTTACACTTTGTCTTCCTTTTTAATTCAACATAAGTTACTTACTTCCCTCTTAGTTTTCAACTCTGCACCTCAAAAGTTTTTTTTTTCCTTTGATTTGCTGCAGTGTGTTTTCTAGCTTCTCTTTTGATTTTCCCTCTGGCTCATTCACTGTTCAGGAGCATGATGCTTAATCTCACACAATGTTCCAAGATTTCTCCTGTAATTGACTTAAAGTTTCAGGACACTGCAGTCTGAAATTACACTAGATATAATTGTAATCTTACTCTTTTTTTTTTTTTTTTTTTTTTTTTTTGGTTTTTCGAGGTAGGGTCTCACTCTGGCCCAGGCTGACCTTGAATTAACTATGTAGTCTCAGGGTGGCCTTGAACTCATGGCGATCCTCCTACCTCTGCCTCCTGAGTGCTGGGATTAAAGGCGTGCGCCACCACGCCCGGCTGTAATCTTACTCTTTTTTTATACTAGACTTCACTCATTCTTTTTTTGTTTTTGTTTTTGTTTTTGTTTTTTTTCTTTACAAACTGGGGATTGTTGTCTCCCTCAGCTTTAGGTATGAGGGTACTCTGGACGAAAAGGGGAAGAAGATGAGAAATGAAGGAATCTAACAGTCCAGGGACCTCTTCCCAAGGACCCTCTACTTGTTTTTTTATTATTGCCACCTTCTATACTTACATACAAAAAACATATGATATTTCCCTCCCCTACCCTCCCCCCATTCCACTTTAGAACACCAATCTCCATCATATCCCCTCCCTCTCTCCATTAGTCTCTCTTTTAATTTGATGTCATCATCTTTTTCTTCAATTTTGAGGGTCTTGCGACGGTATTGCTGGGCACTGCAAGGTCATGGATATGGAGGCCAATTTCTGTCTGGGCAGTTGCATTGTAAGAAGTCATACCCTTCCTTTGGCTCTTCCATTCTATCCGCCCCCTCTTCCGCAATGGTCCCTGAGACTTGGAGGGTGTGACAGAGGTGTTTCAATGCTGGGCACTCCTCCATCCCTTCTCAGCACTGTGTTGCCTTTTGGGTGATCCCAGTAGGACCCTCTACTTTTGCATCTGGCTTTATATGAGTACTGGGGAATCAAGCCTAGGCTGACAGGCTTTGCAAACAAATGCCTTTAAAGCGCCGAACCATCTCCCCAGCCCCCAAGACCTCTAGATTCAAGAATATGTAAGTAAGGAACCAAAGGATTCCTTCTCGCCCTCCTCGAACCGAGCAAAGTGTGGAGGCCAAAGGGGCTGATGCTGGCACATCACCGAGAAAAAGCAGAAGCAGATGTGAGCACACCCGGCCCAGGGTACAGACCGCCTCTGTGCGGCAAGTGAGGGGACACGGGGATACGGGACGCAGGTCCGCGCGGCGCGGTCAGCCGGGCTCTGACCTCCTCTTGGGGCTGTGCTGCTGCGCAGAGGCTGTCGCTGCAACCTCGCGCCTCGGCCGCCGCCGCCGCCTCCGTGCCAGTGCTCAGCTCACCCAGGCACCGGTTGGCTTGAAGGAGGAATTCGCCGCCGCGGTGAGTGATGCGCATTAATCTTACCTTTCTAAAGACCTGTTGATGACTTAACAAATATTCAGTGGGTCCTGGCAAAACAATTATATTCAGTTGCTGTTGGATCTGAGGTTCTGTATATATGTTTGTTGGGTCTATTAGGTCAGAAGTTGAGTTCCTGTCCAATACTTCTAATTAATTTTCTTCTGTATGTATCTGTTCATTGTAGAAAGCCGGTACTACTAGTATTGAATCCATTCATCCTTCATGCTTACTAATGTTTTCTTTATATCCTTAGGTGCTCTAATACTTAAAACACCATATACCTGTCCTGCCAAATAACAACAAAAAAGATGACCTCTCATTTAGCCAAAGGGGAAGGGGGGCAGACAAACAAGGCAAAGAAATTACAGCAGACACCTCATACTTCTTTTTAATGGAAAGGCCTAAAAGAATATTATAAGTAATTGTATGCAATCAAGTTTGAATAAAACCTTGATGAATTGACCCTTTTAATGCCTTTAATCCCAGCACCTGGGAGGCAGAGAGGTAGGAGGATCACTTGAATTCGAGGCCAGCTTGAGTCTACAAAGTGAGTTCCACATGGACCTGGACTAGAGTGTGACCCTATTTCAAATAAACCAAAAATCAATAAATAAATTGATAGATAAATAAATGGCCTTTTGTTTCTCCTGTGAGTTTTTTGACTTGAAGTCTACCTTAAAGTTAATTATAAACAAACAAAAAAGTTAATTATAATCATAGTCACTTCTGTCTTTGTTTACTGATTGCATGAAATATCCTCTCACTTTGGCTGTCTGTATCCTTA
Source organism: Orientallactaga sibirica (assembly GCA_036365145.1). Lineage (NCBI taxonomy): Eukaryota > Metazoa > Chordata > Mammalia > Rodentia > Dipodidae > Orientallactaga > Orientallactaga sibirica. The sequence continues at coordinate 3,203,382 of JAEOAD010000025.1, forward strand.
AAATTTAAGGAGGTTGCTTATAGGCAGATTATAATCACAGCTTTTTGTTTGTTTTTCTCTTTTTTAAATTTTTTATTTATTCAGCTAGTTTGTATGTTCTGGTTGGAGAATTTAAACTAGTCACAGTCACATTATTAGTGATAAGTTAGGACTTACAACTGCCATTTTTATTATTTGTTTTCTGGTTGTTTTCTAGCTTCTTTGTTCTTTTCTTACTCTTTTTGTTGTATGTCTCTGATAATTTTTTAAAGCTCTGATAATTTTCTGTACTGCTTGTTGCTTCTGTCATTTATTTATTTATATACCTACTGTAGTTGTTTTGAGGTTGAATAAACATCTAATAGTTATGTTATCTTTAGCTGATAAGTTCTGTAAATCCAAAAACGTGAAGCTTTTACCTTTTCATCAAAGTTTTTGATGTCACAATTTACATGCATCTTTTTATATAGTATATTTCTTAAGTAGTTATTGTGGCTTTTAAATTGTTTACTTTTTTGTGTGTATCTCTGTGTGTGTGTTCCTGTAAGTACGTGCTCTGGCACTTGGGACAGGGTTTCTTTCGATCTTGCTCTGCAATTATTCTTTTCTTTTCACTCACAGAGCATTTCCAGGAAGTTCTCAGGTCTCCCATGTCATCAGAGCATTAAGATTACAGAAGTCTACCACAGCTTCTGGCTTTTTACATGAATGGTCTGAGGATCAAAAACTGTTACTCAGGCTTGAGCAGCTCAAGTACTTTTATCTATTCAACCATTCCCCTAGCCCTATCAGAATTCTTAAACTTCATACCAAAGATGTACATGGTGTGGCCCACTGTAAACATGTATGGTTATCATCATTACATTACTTGAGTATTCTGATTTGACTTTTAACCTTAATTGGTAGATTTTATGGTTTCCTTGGTATTTTCTATAGTACTTTCCATGATTTAGTTTCTGCATGGAGAACCCCTTTCAGCATATCTAGTAAGGCACATCTAATGGAAATGATTTCCTTGGGTTTTGCTTTCTTTTCTCCATATTTTTCCCTGATGAATAATTTTTCTGGGTATAGTATTTTTAAGTGACAGATCTTTTTCTTTCAGCTTTGAATATAGTATCTCTTTTCTTGACCCACATGGTTTCTGCTAAGATATTTACTGATAGCCTCATGAAATTCCTTCACTTGTGACTGAATGCTTTTCTTTTCCTACCTTTTAAACTTTTTTGTATTTGATATTGAAGTGTCTTTAATCACATTAGTGATCATTAGTGATACATAACAGAGGAATGAATAAGCATTAATCATTAGGGTAGTTTTAGCTCTGAAGATATAACTAAGTAAATCAATAATAAAAGTCCTAGCTCAGTTTAGTCTATACATAGAGCTGATAATATCACTGACATTTGATGACAGGAAAAAGCCTCAGTTGTTCACTTCTAGACAAAAACCAGTGGAATGTCAGTGCCTGCAGAAACCTTATACGGAAAGAAATTAAATAACCTGCTTAAAGGTCTCATAGGCTAGGATGAGGCTAGACCTCAGCTTGTCATTGCTGCCTCCACCATGTGGAAGGAATTCACTTCACTAATACAGATGTGGTTCCCCGTTTCACATGGGATTTCAGTAATTTCCATTGGGTCTACAGACCACTTTCAATTTCAAAGTGCCGTCTATGCTATTTTGAGTTGCGCTTAAGCACCATGTACATGGGAGAGAGACTTCCATTAAAACTGGATACTTATTTTAGTTGCAGAAGTATTATTGTGGTGACAGGCCCTTAAAAACGTGTACGATTCTGGTCTCAGGAATGGAAATCAGATGGAGTAGAATGACAGAAGCATCCAGTTTGAAAGATCATTGCTACCTTTTAGTTGCAGCAAACAGCAACTTCATGAATAATGTTTACTTCTTCTTCTTCTTTTTTTTTTTAGAGGTAGGATCTCGCTGTAGCCCAGGCTGACCTGGAATTCAGGCGTGACGGGCAGACAGCAGGTTTGAGGGCCCAAAGTCAGGTCAGGTTTTTGTGGAGGTCAGCTCTCCTTGGCATTTTAATTTACTCCAGGTCTTTAACCCTCAGGCAGACCCCACAAACCACAGGAAGGGAAGGAGATCGGCAAGCACCATGTGCGTGCAGGGAGCTTTTCAAATTCGTCAACATTTTCTGAGCCCTTTCTGTTTCTCCTCTTTCCAAACATTCAAACCCAATACCAAGTTAAGGTGAGACTGGCTCCCATGCTCCATTACTTCCAAAAGAGCCTTTATTCTCCAGCTTAATGATCTGGCTGCCAGCATTTGTGTTCACACTGGCGGCTATGCTGAAATGCACACACCGGTCCCACAGTAACTACACTCTGCCTGGGCCCATTAGCCACCAGTGACAAAGGGCTGACAGGCAGGCTGGTGGAAGCTCTGGATAGCCAATTGTGAAATGGGTCCCACATTCCTCTCCCAACTGATTGTTGAGGTCCCAATTCTTACGACGTAAATAATAGCACCTTCCTAATTTTGTAACACCTCAGGCAGTTTATTGCTTTTCTTTTTTAAAATAGTACAAACTTATTTCCATCTTTCTTTCTGGTAGGTTTAGAGTGAAGCAGCCCCCTCCCAGTACTGGACTGAAAGTGACATACAAACCTGGACCTGTAAGTCCTATGTGTTCATTGTATGTGGATGTGTGTGTTTCCACTGAAATGGGTTTTTAAATCATTCTGCCATCCAGTTTAAACCAAGTGTAAGTCTTTTCTGTTTTCATAAGCAAATAGTGTCAGTGTTGGTATAATATGTGGCTCCATACCACTCATTTTATGCAGGAAGCATGAGGAAGGCACTGTGTGTAATGTTACAGTTCTAGTTATGGAAACAATTTCTGAAGCTCACCTTATTTGTATCAGGAGTGCATTTATGGACAGTTGTGTGAAATTAACCTTTGAAAAAATTACATTCTTTGGAAAAGTGAATAATTTTTCCAGAATATAATTCTATTTTATATGAATCTGGCTTGCTTTCTTTGTATTTGCCAGAGGATATTATTTAAAACCCATTGTAAGAAATAATAGTATATTATTAAACTCATAAGCTGTTTTTTTGTTTGTTTATTTGTTTTTTGTTTTTCAAGATAGGGTCTCACTCTAGCCCAGGCTGACCTGGAATTCACCATGGAGTCTCAGGGTGGCCGCAAACTCACAGCAATCCTCCTACCTCTGCCTCCCAGTTCTGGGATTAAAGGCATATGCCACCATTCCCAGCTTCATCAGCTGTTTTATGTCTCCAAAATGCCTCTGAAAATACAAATTTAAAGGTTTCAACCTGTACAATGTAAAATCTCATACACATGTCAAACGTTTATTTTTTTTCCAAATAGCTAAAGAGGCTTTTGGATGTTCTCAACATAGAGGATAAATGATTGTAGTAATGGAAATGCTAATCTCCCCAGCTTGAGCATTACTCATTGTATACACACATCAAACTAGCATATTGCACTCAGTAACTATGTACATTTTTCTGTTTAAATTAAAGATGAAAATTAAAGAGAAATGAAAATAACAAGTGTTAATTTGTTCTGGAGGATACCAAAGGCTTGCTGGCTAAACCAGTCTAAATGAATCAGTGAGACAGCATCTCAAAACAAGGTGGACTGTGATTGAGGAGGACCTCTGGCACTGATCTCTGGTCTCTACATGTACTTGCACACATGTGTACACACACCTGCACACATGTGCCCACCCATATAATGAACATGCATACACACACATGCAAAAAGTTATCCTGTTCAGACTAATACATTCTTTAAAATGGGTGTTAGGTAAAATATTAATATGTTCCTGTTTTAGATTACAATTTTAGACACAAAATAAGTTAAAAAAAAATTTAACCCTTCTGGGTGTGGTGATGCATGCCTTCAATCCCAGCACTTGGGAGGCAGAGGTAGGAAGATCCCTGTGAGTTTAAGCCAGCCTGGGATTACAGAGTAAGTTCCAAGTCTATCTGGGCCAGAGTGAGACCCTTTCTCCTACAAAAAAAAAAAAAAAAAAAAAAAAAAAAAAAGAGCTAACCTCAAAAATACAGCCAAACAACACTTGTAAGTATATCACTTGGTTGCTTTGCCAGCCCTTACATCTCTCCAGGCAAACTATTAGGCTGGATGCCTATACACATATGATCAGAATGGAGTAAGAAGTCCAGTAGATTCACGAGTCATATGTCATTGAAGCAAATATGCACAGGATTATGAGCAGTTAGCAAGAGTCTGGTTCCATAGCAAGTACACAGTGATCCTAGGGTCCAAAGCTCTTCAAGCAGCGACACTTGCCGTTTATTGACATAGATGGGTCATGTAGACTACTGCAGAGACTCCTGGCTTCTTGTCATGACTATGCTCTGAACATTGCTTTTTTTCATCTGTGAGGGATTTCAGACCAGATTTTCTTATCCCACTTTTAGCTCAAATGTCTTGTGACATTGTGATATGATACTATCATCTACAAGTATGTTGGGCCACATTCATAGCTATACAGGGGTGCATGCAGCCCACAGTCTGCAGGTTGGACAGGCCTGATAGCAAAACAGCAGTGCACAGGCTAAAACACACAACTGAAATAGGTATTGATATTAAATCCACTCCCTCATGAGTGCCTGTGAAATAATTTATCACGGCTAGAGAGATGGCTCAGCAATCAAGGTGTTTGCCAGCAAAGCCCTAAGGACCCAGGTTCAATCCCCCAGTACCAATATAAAGCCAGATGCACAAAGTGGTGTATCTGGAGTTCATATGCATTGACCAGAGGCTCTAGTGCACCCATCCTCTTTCTCTCTCTCTCTCTTTCTCTCACACACACACACACTCTGTCTCTCATGTGCACCTTACAAATAAGTATTTTTAAAAAGAAGTAATTCATCACTATACTATATTAAGATTTAGAATATTCACAATATGAGACCCCTCCCAAAAAAAGAGATCAAAGCAAGTCCTTCCACTGTTTTGGGAAGTTAATAAATCTCATTTTAATCTAAAGTAGGAATTATGCCAAAAGCCAAAATGACTGTTGGATCAACCTGTGTAAGTACTAAAATCTCAGTATGGATTCTTTGAAGCTCACCCTACACAGATTTTTCTCCCTTTTTGACAGCAGGTTTGAGCTCTGACAAAAAAACATAATCTATAGTCTTCTATGTAAGTGTAACCATTGTTCAGCTTGGTTAGTTGCCAGCACTAGTTGAGTATGCGCTATGGCACTAGGCCAGCTGTCCTTATGCTAAATTTCAGCAGTATGCAGCCTTGCTTGATTGCTGGGCTTGGAGAACTAATGCTCTGGTTCTCAGAAACAGCTGCTGGATGGGCTCCAGTGTGCATACATGTACATTGTTGGATCCCCTAGAGGATGCATACATGTACATTGCTGAAATGGAAACATTTTTTCAATTCTATTACTTATAAAGCTATATTGAAAAATTCAGTTTGTATCTAATTGCTTTCCATGTGGCAGTTTCTGATTTTTTCCCCCAGATAACTGTTCCCAAATCTGCTTTTCACTCTGGAGAGGCAGCTTAGAAGCATAAGTAGCTCTTTCTTTCCTGGCTAGTATTCTTTACAAGGCACAAGACATGCAGCCCGGGCCTTGCTGTATTACTTCTGCAATACGTATTAAGTTTCTTCATTGTTGGTACAGACCTATTCCATGCCCCACACCACAGTATTTGGCATTTACACTAATTCTGTCTCCCTCTACTGGATTTGTCAATTTACACATCTTGAACTAGGATACCACTGACCCAGGGACAGATGGTTCATTTAGTCTCTTAAACTAATTTCAGATAAAGTTTATATTTATCCAAAACGAAATTCATATAGATCTTTAAAGATGTCAATAGAGAAGTTCACTGCTATCACTCAAGAAGTAGCACAATTATTAGTACTGTAGTGTGCCCTCACTTCTCATACCCTGGTGCTTAGTTTTCCTGTACTTTCCTCCCAGTAGCAAGTAGCACCTGCTTCGTCCTTCTGCAGCAGTCAGTTCTCCATCATTTGTAACACAGCTTAAAATAAAGATTTATTTTGGGCTGGAGGGATGCTTAGCGGTGAAGGAGTTTGCCTGCAAAGCCAAAGGACCCAGGTTCAATTCCCAGAGCCAGATGCACAAGGGGGTGCACGCGTCTGGAGTTCATTTGCAATGACTAGAGGCCCTGGTGTGCTCGTTCTCTCTCTCTCTTTCTCTGCCAAATAAATAAATAATAAAATATTTTTAAAAAGAAAGATTTATTTTGGCTTAGTTTCAGCCCATGGTCACTCAGCCCTGTAGTTTGGGCCTAAGGAACATCTTGGTGGGGAGCACATGCTAGAACAAAGCTATTCTCTTCTTGATGGTTAGGAAGCAGAGGAAAAGAGACAAGAGGTCAAGGTCCCAATGTCCTCTCCAAGGGCACACTCATAATGACCTTATTTCTTTTACTAGGTCCTACTTCATGAAGGACACACCAACTCCCAATAGTGATGGCAACCAGATTTTTAGCATATGACCTTTAAGGAATCTTTTCATGTTCAAACCAAAACACTGAAATTTTATCATAGATCCCATTTATTCCATGTAACAAATCTTTGAAATAATTCTGCTAAGTACATATAATACCTATCAAATTTAAGGGAGAGGAAACAAGGTTGAAATTTTAGTTAACTTGTCCAAATTGGTCTTAAACCCTGAACTCATAAATATCTGATTTCTAGGTGGCAGCTGGTTTGCATGCAGAGCTGAAAGTGGAGCTATTCGCCATGGCTTTTGGAGAGGATGGTGTCAAGGGATTAGCACACATCTCTCACAACATTGAGATCATGACTGAGCATGACATTTTGTTTTTACCCGTGGAAGCCAATATCCTTTGAAGTTCAATTTGAGTATTCATATCTAGTGCAGAAATTGTCCTGAATGAAACCAAAATGCATCACCATATCTTCCCTAGTTCTACTTCAGTAGGCCAAGTGTAAGGACATGAGCTATAGAGTGGCAACAGTAGAACTAAATAAAGGATATCAATGAATGAATGATGTGGGGGTGGAGAAAAGCTGCAAAGTCCAAACTCATGCACAGAAGGATGTGAGGAAAAGGTATCAAGTCCAAGGATTTGGAGTCAGAAGTCACTGATACAGATCTAGTTCAGAAGTCAGTGCTAGATATAGCATGACTGTAAGTACCCTCTATACAGGATTGACTGAGGACATGGGAAAGGAGAGAAACCTGGAGTCTGTTTAGGGAGTAGAAGGAGGAGGGGCCAATGAAGTCAGAATAAGCTATTAGAGGGGGGAAAAAAACTTGAATTAACTCAGAAGCTGTAGAATTTCAAGGAATAGACACAGTTGAGAGAGGCTATAAAAGTCTAATTGAGGACTGGAGAGATGGCCTAGCAGTTAAGGTGCTTGCCTGCAAAGCTTAAGGACCCAGGTTCAATTTCCCAGTATCCACATAAGCACAAGGTGGCACATGCATCTGGAGTTTGTTTGCAGTGGCTGGAGGCCCATTCTCTCTCTGTGTGTAATAAATAATAAATTTTTTAAAATAATTTTTAAAAAGTCTAATTCAGACTTGGTTGGTATAGTCTAAATTGCAAAGATGTTTCTATTAAACAGAAATATCAGGCATGCATAATTTTAAGAAAATTTATCAAAGGAAAGAAAAAGGCAATACCTCAATCATACAAAGAGAAAAGAAAGAACAGATGTGTTCAGTTTAAGGCAGACCCAATTATGTTTATAGTGTAGAGAAAAGAACCGTTCAAAATGATTCGTAACTCCAACAGAGGTCAGGAGAATAAGCAAGAATGAGGTATAAAGATTAGCCATGGGAATGGAAGGGTGAAAATAGCTAATGATACATACATTGAAATGAGGGCTAGGGGAACTGCCAGATGAGCTTGATTTCAATAGAAATGAGATGGAATTCATTTATTCTTTCAAAGGTAGTGTCTCTAATATGCCAGGCACTATTCTACACAGGAGATACCACAAGGAATGAAACAGAAATCCCTGCTTAATCTTACATTCCAGTGTCAGGACAAGCAATGGATAAAATAGAATGTGAGCTATAATAATGATAAATAGAAAAAAGTATAGGGGAAGGAGATTAGGGAGTGTTAAGGGAGGTTACAATTTAAAATTGTGAGATCTTTTCCTTCCTTTTGTGAATCTGATAATACAGCCTAGCTTGGCCTTCATCTTACAGTCTGCCTACCTCAATCTCCCAAGTACTAGGGTTACAGGGTAGATTACCACACCAACTTGGCTTCTGTTGTGTGTATATGTATGTAGTGATGGTGGCAAGATCCTTCCATTTTGATAAAAGGAAACTAAACAGAGAATCAGTTTTTCCTCTGGGAATTGAATAAATCAAACTCTATTTTCTATATGTAGATTATATCCTGACCCACAGTACCAGTCACTGCAGCTCACACCAATGAAATCATTCTGTTTCTGTGCTAATGAGCTATTTCCTTGCTTCTACAGACCACTTATCTAACACCAATAAAGCAGCAAATGGCTTACTAGATTTTTCCCATCCACCTTCAGCAATGATGGTTCATAGCCATTTTCCCACAATCTGGCACTATTTCTACCAAGACACCATGAAATTGGTATATTGATGTGATCTGGGACTGAGTTCTGGTGAAAGCTTCTTATAGAAAGTGCAGGTCCAGTTAGGACAGAAATGTATAGTAGGGGAGAACAGAAACATACTGAAATATGAGTATCCATCCTACATCCCCTTAGGTTGTGAAGGCAGAATTTGCTTTAAGACAAGTGTACCTAATGTGAGTTAATGTTGCTGGAAAGAATTCTGTGATTCTAAAATGTTATTTGGGTTTGAATCTCTGCATCATTTATTAATGAAAATCATAATCCTTAATGAGTATTTTTACCAGTTTTAACAAGAAGCAACTATGACAATCGTCCAAAAGATTTTCCCCAGGGAAAAGAAAACCCCATGGTCCAGAGGACTTCCACAGTTTCTTCCTCTGCACTTGGAGTCTTCATGTCTCGTAAGGTTCCTCAGCATTAGACTCTGTAAGTTATGAATGGGATTTTGAAGTGTGTGGCTTCACTCTTCAGGTTTTTCCCCCATTCTTAGAGCCAGAAGCTAAATCAATGTAGCCTGACTAAATAAAAAATACATTCAGTATTTGATCCTCATGCTACCTATAAAACAGGTTTTGTATTTCCTAGTGTATAAAGAATCAGGAGCCAGCAGAAGTAAGCCTAGTGTACTTGATGTGACTAACGTTTCTTCTCTAGGCACTGCCTTCACAGTGAGCCTATTTTGCGGTCCAGTGTTGCACAAGTAAGACCACTGACTCATGGAATGTGAGGCAAAGTTTATTGGGTAAAAAAGAAAGAGAGAAAATAAAAGTACACACCAGGTCTACACCCAGAGTTCAGGCTCTCAAGATGTAGCATTGTACTGTTCGGAGTGCGGCTTTTATTAGAAATAACCACATAATCTTCACAGAAAAAAACAGGGTGGGAGTTAAGCCATAAATCACAACATACATTATTAGATTATAGGGAAGAAAAAACCAGAATGAACTTGTGAACAAATCTGTTGGTTACAGGAAGTGCCTGGGGGTGTGAGGTAGGCCTGGTCCCCTTATCTGCCCTTAAGGGCTTTGCACAACAATGCAGGCCCTGGGTAATGCTATTCAGACCAGCAGAGCATCCTGTTTATCTCCCATCCCCACCTGTTCAAGCAAGTGTTTCATCCCATTGTTTTATGGGCTCTTACAAGGACGTGACTTCTATTTTTCTCTGAGCTTGATGTAAAGAAATAACATTTTGCCTTCTTTACAAGCCTACTCTGCAGAAGGCAGCAGCACATACTAGCCAACTACTCCTTTTGTACTTGAGAAGTTAGTTAGGCCAGTGTTTTCAAATTTTTTGGACACACAACTCCTTCCATATTCCTACAAACTCCTTAAGACCCTAAAAGGTTGTTTGTGTGGGAGGAGTTCTATCCATACTTATAAAGTACACATTCAAATTGGAAAATTTAAATTTTACTTAACAAATAGTGAACACAGTATATTACAATAAATAACATTATTTAATGAAAAAAAATCATTCTTTTCTAAAACAAAAATTTTAAAGGAGCAGCATTGCTTTACATTTTTACAAATCTCTTCGGTGTGTGGCTTAGAACAGAGCTGGAGTCTCACATCTGCCATCCTGTCTGTTACCATGTCACATATCATAGCTTCTGGAAACTAACCTATGCCTAGAGAGTGAGAGCAAGACAATGACATCTTCTAACCATTTTTTAGGGTTTCCACAGTGAAGGAGAACTCAGGGGCCAGAGGTACAAAATCAAGGAGTGATCCACAGCAGGACTGCTTCCTCCTGGAGGCTCTGAGGGCCCCTGCTCTTCTTCCTCTCATAGCTTCTGGTGTCTGTCATTCTTGGCTTCAGCTACATTCAAGTATTCACACTAGATGCTTCCTTGTGATTTGTCTCCTTGTAAGAATCCATTCATTTGATTTGAAGGCTTCCCTAATCTTAAATTATATCATCTTTGTACACCTTATTTGCAAACAAGATCTAACTTACCAGCCCCATTACATATAAATTTTGGAGGACAAACACAATATGATCTTCCCTTTGATCCTTCAAAATTCACATTCAGAATACATTTCATACCTGGGTGTGGTAGCACACACCTTAATCCCAGCACTTGGGAGGCAGAAGTAGGAGGATCACTGTGAGGCTAGCCTGGGAGTACATAGTGAATTCCAGGTCAGCCTAGGCTAGAGTGAGACCCTACCTTGAATGACACCCTCAACCCCCCCCAAAAAAAAACCCACCAAAAAACACATTTCCCATGCCAATGTTCCCCAAAGTCAACCCATTTCCACATTAATTTAAATTTAAAATCTCCTAAATATCATTGGCTCCAAAAGTGTCAAACCTTAAAGTCTAAATCAAGTATGGGTGAGAATCTGGGTATACCTCACCTGGTGTAGCAGACAGCTTCAGGTTCACTGAGATGAACTTCCAGACCAGGAAAAGTTATGGAGGAAGGGATATTTAGTGAAGCTTACAGATCCAGGGGAAATTCCACAATGGCAGAAGAAGCTGGTCTGCTTTCACAGGACCAAGCACAGAGAGCAAAGCCACAAGCCACACAGCATAGCACAGCACAACTCAGGAACTCCAGCTAGGCACACTTTGCATATCTTTAGATTGAAACCTCAAATCTACCACCCACCACACCTTAAGATCCTCCCAGTGACACTGCCTCTAGCCAGATGACTGCAGATGCAAACTACAAACTAATAAAACATGAATATATTGGAAGCCATCAATTCAAACTACCATATTCCGCCCCTGGCCCCCAATAGCCATCACACATCGTAAATTGTACTCAGCCCAGTTTCAAACGTCCCTGAGGTCTTGACCAATTTAAGATAGTGAGACCTGTAAAATCAAACAAATTAAATACTTTCAACATGTAAAGGCACAGAGTAAACATTTTCAACTTGTGTAAGGCATAGCAAGGAGAGACTAAAACAATGCAAATATTCAATCTCTCAGTCCAGTATCTTTAGCCAAGCACATCAGTCCAATAGAAATTTAACCTTGATCAACTCTCTGGCCTGGGCACCAGGATGCAGCCATCCCTTATGCCAGTAGCCCAATTCCAACAAAGTCTTCTGCAGTCTTTCCTTCCCCTTAGAAAGTTTATAAGCCAAGCCTCAAAGTTCAACACTGTCTGCACTTAGCATTTTCAAATTCTCATCAGAATAGTCCCTAAAACTTGGCTTACCACTCCAAAAGGTGTCCTTGTGGGTCCTCACCATTCCCTGGGGTCGTTGGCCACCCACGTCCTGGGTGCAGGAGTTGGGGGGGGGTAAGCAGGGTCTGTTCTGGAGCAGCGGGTGAGTGTGATGATGGGCAATGAACACCCAGGAGACCATCTGATGGACAGTGCTCATTTATTCAACAGGGGAGTGAGATTATAAACACTTGAGAAAGGTTGAGACAGCATATACAGACTATATGGCGACTGTATACATAGTTTATGGATTGCCATCTAATTGGTTGAAAGGCAGAAGTGTAAGGGAGATAACAGGAATGGCAGGAAAAGCTACGCAACTTCAGAGCTGTGAGAGAGATAACAGGAATGGTGGGAAAAGCTACATGACTTCAGCCACATAAGGGTCTCTTGGGCAGCTAGCCTAAAGGCCAGGAATTATGGGGGAAGGGCAAAGCGTGACTTATGGGATGGTCAGATCTTTTGGGATCAAGAAGGGGGAGGGCCTCGTCAGTTCTGCCCACTCTGGGTGATGACAGGTCACACTACAACCTTGCCCAAGGGTAGGTAGGGAAGGCCAGTCACAGTTACCAGGGTAGGGTCCTGACAATAAGGCCAGCTGCAACACCCACAGCCCAAGGTCCCCAGCCATGTTCATTAGTTCAGGCCAGCCTCCTCACAGTCCCAGCCCGTTTTTAGCAATGCCCAACATGTCTTCACTTGCAAGCCCCAAGTCCATGCCTGTTTCTTCAAAACAGAGGTTCCAAAGACCAAGATCCACATGGTCAGGTTCATCTCACCCCCACTTCTGGTACCAACTTCTGTAGCAGACAGCTTTGGGTTTGCTGAGATGAACTTACAGACCAGGCAAAGTTATGGAGGAAGGGATATTTAGTGAAGCTTACAGATCCAGGGAAGTTCCATAATGGCAGAAGAAGCTGACCTGCTTTCACAGGACCAAACTCAGAAAGCAAAGCCACAAACCAAAAGCCACACAGTACAGCACACCTCAAGAACTCCAGCTAGGCACACTTTGCATATCTTTAGATTGAAATCTCAAACCCACCACCACACCTTAAGATCCTCCCAGTGACACTGCCTCCAGCCAGGTGGTTGCAAATGAAAACTACACTGAATATATTGGGGGCCCATAACCTCAAACTACCACACCTGGGCCTCCTATGTATGGACCAGTGGAACTAGAAAAGAAGTTGTCAGCTTCCAAAATACACATTTGAGATAAGAATGGAATAGACATTTCTGTTCCAAGATAACTTCTTATCAGTGAAGTCAGCAACTCGGCAAGGCAAGTGGGCACTAGGTTTCAAGAACAGAAAATAATCTGTGCCTTTTGTGTCCATGGAACCTAACCAACTGCAGCCCTGGGCCCTGATGGCCTCCACCACCTTTGCCCAGAGCAGCAGTCCTATCTCTGGGTAGCCTGCTTACAGAATTCCACTGTATTTCCTACCTCACTTCTGTCTAGCTGTGGTTTGGACACAATCTCCAAGCCACAGAACCTGTGACTAAGCTCAGTATTAGTGCTATAAACAGTAACTCAGAAGAATTCACAGAAAGATGATAGAAAGAAAAACTTTATTCCAAAAAGCATAAAAATAACAATATGTTCCTATATACATATTTAACAACCTGCAAGAGGTTTAAAGATACTTTATACTTCTTGTTATTTGTTTATTTCATTTTGTGAAAGAGAGAGAATATGGGCGCACCAGGGCCTCCAGCCATTGCAAAAGAACTCCAGATGCATGTGCCACCATGTGCAGGTACTGGGGAATCGAACCTGGGTCCTTAGGCTTCACAGGCAAATGCCTTAACCGCTAAGGCATCTTTCCAGCCCTATACTACTTTTTTTTTTTTTTTTTTTTTTTGGTTCTTTGCAAGGTAGGGTCTCACTCTGGTCCAAGCTGACCTGGAATTAACTATGTAGTCTCAGGGTGACCTCCAACTCTTGGTGATCCTCCTACCTCTGCCTCCCGAGTGCTGGGATTAAAGGCGTGCGCCACCACGCCCGGCTCCCTATACTACTTTTTAACTCCAGAAGTCCCTGGTGTTGTATTTAGGGCAGAGAACAATCCCACCAAGGCTCAGGGAATTTTGTGAAAGAGGGTATAGAAAAAATATAGGAGCCACAGGGTAGGAATGAATAGCCAGAGGCCCTGCCCTCTCCCACCACACACAACGACTGACTGCTGCTCTCACAACTCATAACCCACAATGCCATGGTGAATACCAGCAATGCAACTAAGGGGGGGGGTCCTTAGTGGAGTAGGGACAGGGAAGAAAGGAATGACAGTACCAATACTTGATGTATCCACACAAAGTTTCAACTTAATAAAAAAAAAAAAATCTGCCATAAAAATATGACAAACTCCCCCCTGCCCCCACCCACCCAAGTAGGGGTCTCTAGTCCAGGCCAACCTGGAATTCACTATGTAGTCTCACAGTGGCTTCAAACTCACAGCGATTCTCCTACCTCTGCCTACCAAGTTATGGGATTAAAGGAGTGAACCATCATGCCTGGCTAAAATATGACAAACTTTTGAAATGTTAATTTCAACCTGAGTTTGCCAAATAGCTAACTTAAAAAACAATTTTTTGGTGGTACCTTGCTAGAATTTCCTAGGGACAACTACTGGAGTGCTCAGCCCATGAGAGTAGAAAGAAATCTTTCTATTCATACTCTCAAGCCCAAGAAAAGTAGCCAAACCATACAGCCATGCTAAAGCAAAGCTTGCTTCCACTTGGTGTTTTTAAGGTGATGCCAGTTCCTCCAGAGAAGCCCAACAAGGCACAGCCTCTCAGTTCTAAGTCAAGGTTAATATCATCTTCTTCCTGTTTCTCCTCTTCCTTTTCTTCTCTTCCAAGTGGCTAGTAGCATCAGCAAAGAACATAACTTCACTTTTTGCCTCACATTCCCTCTTGAGATAATCAAGACCTGCCATGTTGAAACCAATAACATCCTAGAGAAGAATACAAGAAAGCATAAACACGCATTTGCTCTTCTAGCTCAATGCAGCAGCACCCGTGACTAAGGCCCACTGTTTCAGATATTCACTCATCTTCCCCCACTAGAGACTTTTCTTTCAATCTATTCTTCCCAGCACCAACAAGGTTATCTAAGTGCACATTTGTGACTGTTTCGTATTGCAAAACACAAGGCACAGCATATGCTAACTCTGATGACATACACATGAGGTGTGTGCCTCACAGCTTCTATCTAGACAAAGACACTCACTTGGACTTGTCTGACTTTTGAAATGGTTGTTTCCTTTAATTTTTCTATTACCGGTACAAGCATCTGGTTGCTGGTGATCTGGCCAAAGTGAATCCTAATAGAAAAACAAAGCAGACATGTTATAAAGAAAAATTCTATCTGCCCTTCCATAGAAGTATAAACAGTGGCAAGGAAGCAACAACACATGCTTACCCCCTACCCAACCAAAAAACAACAACAACAAAAAAACCCCAAAACCAGTACCACATATGTATGAAGTATCAACAATAAAATCTAGGTTCCATTGTCATTATTATGGAGTACAGAAATGCTCCTAGCAAAATACAAACATACCACCCCTCACCAAGTTTCTTTCCCTACCATGCTATTATGCAACAAACATTCAAGACTGAGGGCTGGAGAAATGGCTTAGAGGTTAACATACTTGACTGCAAAGTCAAGGGACCAAAGTTGGATTCCAATCAAAAGGCTTTTTTTCTCTCCTTCATGTGGGTATCATGATGGCTTGCGTGCCGATCAATTATATTTTAAGAATATCAAGTTTTCATTTTGCACTCTACAAACCATGCTACAGTATGTTTATAATACGTATGTTTCTAAGAAAGATTCAAAAGCTGAAGAGATGGCTTAGTGGTTAAGGCACTTTCATGAAAACCCAAAGGACCCAGGCTCAATTCCCCAGGACACACATAAGCCATATGCACAAGGTGGTACCCGCATTTGGAGTTAGTTTGAAGCAGCTGCAGGCTCTGGCACACCCATTTTCTTTCCATCTGCCTCTTTCTTTCTCAAATAAATTAAAAAAATTTTAAGCCGGGCGTGGTGGTGCAAGCCTTTAATCCCAGCATTCGGGAGGCAGAGGTAGGAGGATTGCCATGAGTTCAAGGTCACCCTGAGAACACAGAGTGAATTCCAGGTCAGCCTGGGCTTGAGTGAGACCCTACCTCAAAAAACCAAAACAATTAAGTAAATAAATAACAAGTGTTTAAAAATATTCAGGATTGAGGAATGTTAGTTTAAAATGGGAGGAAATGGGGGAAAGGGAGTCAAGAAATCAAAAGCAATTAGGAAAGATTATTCTATGCTTTTAAAAATATTTAATTTTAATTTATTTATTTATATGAGAGACAGGCAGAGAGAAAGAGAGACAGAGAGGGAGAATGGGTACAGCAGGGCCTCCAACAACTGCAAACGAACTCCAGATACATGTACCACCTTGTGCATCTGGCTTAGGTGGGTCCTAGGAAGTTGAGTCCTTTGGCTTTGTAGGCAGATGCCTTAATCACTAAGCTATCTCTCCAGATCAGGAAAGATTATTCTATTGATGCTTAATGCCTACTTGTGTTCAAACTGAACATTCCCAACTGGTTTTGCAAGGTAGGGTCTCACTCTGGTCCAGGCTGACCTGGAATTAACTATGTAGTCTCAGGGTGGCCTCGCGATCCTCCTACCTCTGCCTCCCCAGTGCTGGGATTAAAGGCGTGCACCACCACGCCTGGCTCTGCTTTTAACTCTTAATGTATTGTACTGGTATATCCATCTACCCATCCTTTCATGGACATATGAAAAGGGCACAGTGTAACCAAGTGTAAAATTAGTTTTGATACCTCATCATGAATATTGGCTGCTTTAAATTATTTTGTTAGATAACTTTTTTCCCATGCCCCCCAAAAGTAGTATGTTAAAAATGATGATATACTCAGCTCATTTCCAATGAGCCGATTTTTTCCCTAGCAGCTTACCACATGACCACAGATCTTTACAATATTCTATAGAAAGCTCAGAGATAGAATGGAACCCATTATCCTGCTAACATTTGTAACAAAGCCACAAGAAAAAACAAAGTCATTCATGAGAGTCAAACTCTGACCCAGAGCACTAAAATACTCAATGACCAGTGACATCACCCTGTCAGGTAGCAACCACCTATAAAGTGTCCAGAGTTTCTCAGAGAACTATTGATCCTGATTTAGTGGAACATATGCCACAGCACTTAGAGATTAGTAATATTGGTGAATATTAAATCCCATGTTTGCAATGGGTTCCAAATTATAAGTAAGGTACATGTCACTGTTTGTCTTGTTATTGTTCTGACAGAGCATGAGGGTTAAGAACCATGAAATCGCCAAGCATAGTGGCATATGCCTTTAATCCCAGCACTCAGGAGGCAGAGGTAGGAGGATCGCCATGAGTTCAAAGCCACTCTGAGAATACAAAATGAATTCCAGGTCAGTCTGGGCTAGAGTGAGACCCTACCTTGAAAAACCAAAAGAACCATGAAATCAGCACAACATCTGAACACCTGGGAGGAATGCCATTAATTCAAGACCACCCAGGGCCACATAGTAAATTCTAGGCCTACAGAGAGGAACCGTCTCAAAACAAACAAACAAACAAACAAACAAACAAACAAACAAACAAACAAACAAACAAAAAGGATGAGTATGGTGGCACTAATTTACAGCACTCAGAAGGGAGAACCAAGAGTATTGCCACAAGTCTGGCCTAAATAGAAAGACCCAGGCGAGCTAGGGCAATACCATAAAACCCTGCCTCAAAACAAAACCCATGAAACCAGCTCACTGATTCATCTCATTGCACATATCTGTTTTACTATGTAATACTGCTGACCAGTTGATTTCAACAACAGTATTTTAAAGTGGAGGTCTGGGAATGGAATGTGAGAATAATATATAAGTTTTTTTTTTTTTTTGTTTTTCAAGGTAGGGTTTCACTCTAGCTCAGGCTGACCTGGAATTTACTATCTAGTCTCAGGGTGGCCTTGAACTCACTGAGCTCCTCCCACCTCTGCCTCCTGAGTGCTGGGACTAAAGGCGTGTGCCACCATACCCAGCTTTTAAAAAATATATACATTTATTTATTTATTTATTTATTTATTTATTTATTTGCAAGCAGAGAGAGATAGGAAAGAGATCAGAGAAAATGAGCACTCCAGGGCCTCCAGGTGCTGCAAATGAACTCCAGATGCATGTGACACTGCGTATTTAATCTGGCTTTACATGGGTACTGGGGAACCAAATTTGGATTATTAGGCTTTGCAGACAAATGCCTTACCGCTGAGCCATCTCTCCAGTCATATTTTTTTAATCTTAAGTTTTTAGGCATGTAGTGTTTTCAACTCCAGATCAGCAAAGATTCTTTATACTGTGCATTCTTTCTGAGATAGTCAGTCCTACATTGCCATTTATAACTACAGACCTACAGCTCAGAAGTTAAAAGCACTTGTTAAGCAGGAGGGCTCAAGACTGCCCAAGTTCAATTCCCTAGAACACATAAACTACTGGGGGTACCTATATCTATGTATGTAACCCCAGTCCTGTGGTGGCAGAGACCAGAGAATCACTGGGACTTATTAAAGAAAATGATAGATCTGAGCTGAGTGACTCTGCACCAAGAAAACGGGAGGATGAAAAGAAAAAGAGGCATGACATTCTCCTCTGTCCTCAAGTGTGTGCAGAAGTTATATACACTACCCACACTTCACATACGATATCACATACTCTACACACATGCACACACCAAAAACTAAAAATTGAAAGTAAGATTATTCTTTAGCATGCCATTATAAGAGCAACAGCAGCAACATCAAAAATTGGCTAGCTTATGGGCTGGGGAAAGACCTTAGCAGTTAAGGAGTTTGCCTGCAAAGCCTAAGGACCCTGGTTTGATTCCCCAGAACCCACAAAAGCCAGATGCACAATGGGGCACACGTGCCTGGAGTTTGTTTGCAGTGGCTAGTGGCCCTGGCATGCCCATTCTCTCTCTCTCTCTGCCTCTTCTCTCTCGCTCTCAAATAAATATTTTTTAAAAAATTGGCTGGCTTAAACAGTTTAAAAGAAAACACAATAATAGGTATAAATAGCTCAGTTGGTAAAGTGTTGTCTTGCAAACATGAAAACCTGAGTATAATCCTCAGAATTCATGTTTAAAGAAGTCAGGCATGGTAGTGCACATACATGTAATCCCAGCACTAGGGACAAGGAGACAGAACTCTGGGGCTCTTTGGCCAGCCAGTCTAGCCTAATCAGCCAAGTTTCACACCAAAAAGATGTCTCAAAAAATAAATAAGAAAGATAGCCCCTAAGTTAAGATACCTGAAGCTGTCCACTAGTTTCCACTCACCAGCACACACATGCAAAGAAAATGAAGCCAACTGGTTATACAGTAACTGGCTTTGAGCAAACCGACTGCATTTTCTTAGAGGTACTCTGAAGGCCTGTCACTGCAGCATTCCTGAGCTTCATCTTACCATTACACATGACTTGAAACACTAAGCCACCGCTATCCTTATTTTAAAGACAAGAATAATTGTCCAAATGGTAAGAAATATTTTATATCAGACAACATCAGAATTTGTAACATCTCTAAAACTAAAACACAAGATGTTAATAATGCCAGTGTTGACAGCTTCAGAGAGCACACTGCTGCAACAGCTTGGCTGAGTAGTCAGGGTACTTTTTGTCCAAAGATGTTACCTGAGGAGGAAGAAAAGGCACCGACATAGAAGTTCAACATCAGAGCCCATCTGGATGAACTCATTAAAGAGCTGAAGAATGTCTGGAACATAAGAGAATGGCAGTACGAGGAGAGACTCTTCCAGCTCACTGAAGGGAAAGAAAACAAGATGAAAAAGTCACATCCCACCTTCCCTTTACTGGTTTTCATATTGTAGATTTTGCCCACTCAGTCACTTGTACTCTGAAGGCTTTTCGATGTTTTGTTTTTATATTTAATATTTAACCTGTATAAAATGTATTTTTGTTAATAGTATCCTAGGGAAAAATTGAGCTATTTTTATAACCAAATACAATTTCCCCAAAGCCTTTTGCTGAGTATTCCTTTATTCTACCTTTATATACTTTTTTTTGAAATTTATGTACTTTTTATACATACGCACACACCTGTATTATTTCAGTTCTTGTGCATTTTTTTCATGACTTTTGAGTCTATAATGATTGACTGATAGCAATCCTATACCACTTTATTTTATTATTATAATTTTCTTTTTTTCTTTCTTTTTTTTTTTTTTTTTTTTTGGTTTTTCAAGCTAGGGTCTCACTCTAGCCCAGGCTGACCTGGAATTCACTACGTAGTCTCAGGCTGGCCTCAAACTCACAGTGATCCTCTTACCTCTGCCTCCCAAGTGCTGGGATTAAAGGCATGTGCCACCATTGCCTGGCTGCTATTATTATTATTATTATTATTATTATTTTGAGGTAGGGTCTCACCCTAAGCAAGGGCTGACCTGAAATTCACTATGTAGTCCCATGCTGGCCTCAAATGCACAGTGATCCTCCTACCTCTGCCTCCCAAGTCCTGGGATTAAAGGGTGTGCCATTATATCTGGCTCTATATCATTTTAAATTTTGCTTATTATTATGACTTTTAAACTCAGAGGCTAACTTCTTCTAAAACTAGGTCCAATATTATTAAACCATTTCCAATTAGAAATCTGAAGATGATTTTAATTGAGATAAAACATTAATTAATTAGTCAATGTCCTCTAATAACCAATTTCCTTTGCGTTAGCAAAGGTTCATCATTACCCTCAGATTGCCTTTCTGTAAGTTGTATGTAGATATTGAGAATCATTGGGAAAATAAACATCAGCATATCAATTTGAATACAAAAATCAAAAGGTAAGTAACATTATTCCAAAAATGTAAGGCAAGGAAAATAAAAACTCTAAAAATCAGTAAGACAAATTACTATAGAACACAAAGGTTCTTGTGATTAATTGTGTATTACTTCATGACATGTGACATAAGCTACCACCCTTAGTATTTTAGAAAAAGCTTCCTAGTATAATGAATTACTTTCCACCAAAATCATGAGTTTAAATTAAAAACAAACATAGCTATCAGTTAAAAATATATATATATATATATATACATTTCACATTCAGATAAACATACTGCTTCCTGGGAAATTACAACTGTACACTGGGACTCACCTTGACTTGACCCCTTTAAAAGTTTCTAGTACATAATTTGAAGGCTGTAAAGGAAGGATACCATTAGTGAAGCTCCTGGTTTCTGCTGAAGCCTCATAGTTCACTTGAGAAACTGCTCTCAAAGCAAGATCTGTATGGGTTTGGGGTTTTAACTGACCTGTGCCTATCACCAAATATGTAACCCTTAAGTTGGGCCAGTTTCCTTATCTATACAATGAAGACACTCTGACAAGATTATCATCATGAATAACATATGCAAATGAAATAGTAACTAGTAACTGCTGGATTAAGACTCTGCCATACTCCCTCTCCTCCTTTATTTGACTGATTTTGTCAACTTTGCCTCCAAAGACCTATTCAAAACTCATTTAAATGAACAGACACTGAACATAAATAAGCTCTATAAAAAGATGAGAGCTGGGGCTATTGCTCAGTGGTAGAGCACTGAACTAGTATGTACAAGGCCCTGGGTTCAATCCTTAGCTCTGCCAGAAAAAGAAGAAGAAGAAAAATTGCCAACAATCACAAAACATTTTTGAAGACAAAAGACTTTCCATGTATCCAAATGCTTCCTCGCATCTCTGAAAGTAACCTTTATTCACCAAGAAGGAATGCATTCTACTCACTGAAATATTGCCATATGCCATTAGGATGGGGTTCATGGGACGAGGAACCTATAAATAAAGTATTCAATTATTTCATTAAAAAAAGAGATTTTGGTGATGCTTGTCACAGATAGGGTAATAACACTCTTTTACAACTTTGGAAAAAAGAACACCCTAAAAATGTACAAAACACTTATCATACCCTATAGTTTTTATAGTATTTATGAATGAGCCTGGACAATCCACCTTATTTAAATATCTGAACTTGGCATCCTGCCTTGCAAACCCACCATGGAGGAACATGCGTTTCTACTCAATTCACAGAGCAGCTTAATTTGCAGTTTCCTATCCTTCCCTTTCATTTGTATGACTAAGCTTCCTTTCTCCAGTTCTTTGACTTAGAAAAATTCTAGTGCGTTTATCTCATGTTCTGAAATAAATTCTGAAATGAAAGCTTTCATTTTAGTAATTCTACTTATAAGGATTCCCTGTGCATATCTTACCTCTTTCCCTGCAGCCTTACAAATGGCTTTGTGTTCTTTCATTTTTGCAGTTTCCTCTCGGTACAGCTCAATGGCCTCCATGATCCTCTCGGCCTGCAGTGACAAAGGAAGAAATCATCACAGAGCATTCCCATCACCCAGGACACTGAAACTGGAAGGCCCGACTAAAATACCTAGCTTAATAAAGACATGCCAGTTAGAGTGCCAAGCAGCATTTACAGATGTCTTTGGTCTTTCTTTTTTTAAGTTTGTAGGGAAGAAACAATGTCATGGACTCAGGTGAGAATATATATGGACACCTCGTGTACAACAGTTCCCAAGAACACATAAAGGTATTACTTAGATCAGCTACAAGATTACTCCTGCCCTTGGTTTACAAGGGAAACAAATGAAACTTCTGTTCCTAAATTTTATTTTTTCCCTTCAAAAAGACTATGTGGTTGATCTAGAAGAAGACTTTTCCTAAAAAGTTGAAATCCTATTACCAAACAAGATTCTACATTCTATATCAACTTACTGCTTTGACTGTTTCAATAGTTTTCTTTCCAGTAAAGTAACTGTCACCTTGAGTTTCCCCTGGAACCTGCCAGAAACAAAGAGATCCTTGAACAATACCATTGGCATAAGCTAATGGCTCAAAATCAATACATCTTATATCTGAAATAAACATATACCCTTATAAAACTGACAACACAGTTATCATCTCCCATTGAGCAAGAAATGTCCAACAATGCTAAGTGTCTTGTATGCTTTGCCACAGGCATTATCCTGCAAATGCTTACAAAGTGGTCAACGTCTTAAAGATTTTTCTGACTTTTACTTTTGTTCTGCCATGGACTAAATAAATCTTTCAAGCTTTATTTAAAAAGAAAAGAGCCATTCTGGCAATTATTCAATACCAGATTTGGTCAATCACCTGCCACAGTATTAGGCTACAAAGTTAAATAAAGCATTGCAGATTTTCATGTTAGCTAGTAATGCCTTTGCTGCCTAACCCCAATACCAGTAAACATTCTCAAAATTACAGTAAATTTCAGCACCCTCCCCACAAAGTTTGACTTACTGCTGGTTGTTCTTCTTTGGCTACACTCTCTTCATATTCTGCTTCCCTTTGCTGCCAAGAGACAGAGAGAGGTTGAGAGGAATAAACATGGACTTCATAAAGGACAGGAGATAGTGAAAAGTGCTTCTTTAAAAACATAATCCCCGCCAGGCATGGCAGCGTGAGCTTTTAATCCCAGCACTTGGGAGGCAGAGGTAGGAGGATCACCATGGGTTCAAGGCCACCCTGAGACAACACAGTGAATTCCAGGCCAGCCTGGGCTAGAGTGAAACCCTACCTTGAAAAACCAAAAAAAATAATAATAATAATAAAATAAAAATAAAATTAAATAAATAAAAACATAATCCCTGGGCTAGAGAGATGGCTCAGCAGTTAAGGCACTTTTCTGCAAAGCCTAAGGACTCAGGTTTGATTCTCCAGTACCCACATAAGCCAGATGTACAAGCTGAAGCATTTGTCTGGAGTTCATATGCAGTAACTAGAGGCCCTGGCATGCCCACTCTCTCTCTCTCTCTCAAATAAATAACATAAAGCATAATCCCTGATGGCA
This sequence comes from Orientallactaga sibirica, assembly GCA_036365145.1. Taxonomy (NCBI): domain Eukaryota; kingdom Metazoa; phylum Chordata; class Mammalia; order Rodentia; family Dipodidae; genus Orientallactaga; species Orientallactaga sibirica. Next base: position 3,227,098 of record JAEOAD010000025.1, read on the forward strand.
TTTTTGTGGACCTGGCTGCTGAATGGGGTGACACTGGTCTTGGAAATATCTCTTGACAAAAACTCAAGCTGGGACAGCATTATCAGTTATCCTCTATACTGCCCTGCTTGCCATATCTGAAAGCAAACCTAAAGTTCTTACCATCTCCCGTTCCTCCTCAAGAATAAGAGGCTCCCTCGTTCTCTCCCAGAGTCTCAGAGATTTGTCATGGGATGATGATACAACATAGTCTCCACTGGGACTTATAGCCAGACACCATATTTCTTGGTGGTGCCCCTGGACAAAGGAAAACCCAAATAACCCCAGTTAAGAAAGTTATTCACAGACTACTGCTGATGTTAGTGAGCAATGTACACATTTTTAAAAGTACTTCTGAAAGTACCAAATGAGCAGAGCAGGCCAGAGAGGAAGTTACCTCCAATGTCTGTATGTGCTCAAACTTGTCTGCATCCCACTGCTTAATCTTCCGGTCTTTCCCCGCAGTGAAGAAGAGGTGAGACTTAGGTACAAACCGTAGGAACATCACACTAAAAGTGAGGTAGCCAAATATTATCTATCAAATTCCAGGTTGGTAAAGAGTTTTACACACATAAATGGCTTTTGAGTTGGAATATCTATTTTTAGAACTTTCAATTTATTAATGCCTGAGAACACTAGATACTGACAGTCTAGGAAAACACTACTTACACGTGACTCACAGGAAGCCCTTTGAGAAGACTATACCTACCTGTCATCATGTGCAAAGAGAGACCTGTGACAGTCCCCAAAGTCCAAACCCCAGATTTTCACATTTCTATCAGCAGAGCCAGTGGCTATTAGCATTCCATCCTACAAGAGACAAAATATTACTCAGTATTTGAATTCTCTAAGCTAAATGAAAGCTAACCAGAGCATACAATCAATCCACTTCTGTCAAAAACATTAAAAAATTCATCTTTTTACCAAGAACACCTTTTGCTTCGACCTACACAGCCATTTAAAATTTGGTTAAGTGAAAGACTGAACTTTGTCACTTTTGATATTCTTCTACTGCCATAATATATAGCATTGTTCCTGAATGTAGGGTGATCTGTTTACTTTGCTAAACAAGACAAAGCAGCTCTAGGGCTGAAGATGGCTTAGCAGTGAAGTGCTTGCCTGTGAAGCCTAAGGATCCCGGTTCGAGGCTCAATTCCCCAGAACCCATGTAAGCTAGATGCATGAGGTGGCACATGCATCTGGAGTTCATCTGCAGTGGCTGGAGGCCCTGGCGTGCCCATTCTCTCTCTCTCTCTCCCTCTCTCTCTCTAACAAATAAACAAAATTTTTAAAGAAAAAGCAGCTCTAACCTCTGACATAGGATTTTTGTGGAGAGTAGAAAAAAAATAATGCAAAAATAAAATTGAAAAAGAACTGATTAGATGGTTTATCATGAACTAGCCACCAGCCCGTTCATCTTTCCTTTTTTTTTTTTTTTTTTTTTTTTTTTTTTGAGGTAGGGTCTCACTCTAGCTCAGGCTGACCTGGAATTCACTATGTAGTCTTAGGGTGGCCTCGAACTCTCAGTGATCCACCTACCTCTGTCTCCCCAGTGCTGGGATTAAAGGTGTTCGCCACCATGCCTGGCTCATCTTTCCTTTTTTAATACCTACTTCAATCTTAATGCACTGAACAAACATCTACTGTGTCAATTCTTTCCCCTTTTTTCAAAGTAAACACTTTTTAAACACATATACTCTTTCTAAAAATATTTTATTTTTTATTAGAGTGAAAGAGAGAATGGGCACGCCAGGGCCTCCAGACACTGCAAACGAACTTCAGACGCATGTGCCACCTTGTGCATCTGGCTTATGTGGGTACCGAGAACTTGAACCTGTGCCCTGAGGCTTGCCCTAAATACATATACTTTAAATCGTAAACACAGAATTGTAATTCCTAAGACTGAAAGTAAACATAAAGCAAAAACACACAAATATCCACCTATGAAAATGATTTCTTTCTTCCTCACCAATGTCACCCGCAGAATAGAGCCTTTCATTTACAGTGTGTTCCCCCAATCACAGAATAGTAAATAATCCGAGGATATGACTAATATATATGACTCTTTAGAGAAAGATGTATATACAACAGAATGATATAAATACCCTTAAATGAAGACACCAAGCCATTGGATTCAGGAAAAGTATCTGCCTTAGGAAACACAGCTTGGAAACTTTACTTACATAAGAGATGTCCATGCATATAACGGGCAGTTTGTGTCCATATAGTGAAAGGAAGAACTAGGCATTAAAAAAAAATACAAATAATTCATGGTGGCCTACAAAATATAAAGTATAATTCATAAAAGTAGGTTTGCACACAAAATTTATAAGGCTAGACACAAGCTGAATTGCTTTACATTTTCAAAGAAGGCAAAAGCCGCTCAAGATAGCTCGATAAGATTAGCTGTATCAACAGTAAAGAAACAGCCCCCAAAGACTATGCTTAGGTCAGAATATGCCATAGGTATGTTCTCTGGACTCTTTACTGACAAGACTTTGGGATACTTGTTTCAAGAAAATATTCCTAGGGCTGGAGAGATGGCTTAGCGGTTAAGGCGCATGCCTGCAAAGCTAAGGACCCCGGTTCGATTCTCCAGGCCTCACATAAGCCAGATGCACATGGTAACACATGCGTCCGGAGTTCGTTTGCAGTGGCTAGAGGCCCTGATGTGTCCATTCTCATTCTTTCTCTCCCTCTCAAATAAATAAGTAAATAAATAAATAAAATATTCCTAAGTCCTACTGACATTCTGAGCACAGGACTCAGTAACATGCATGTTTTTAAAGCAACCCAGATAATCCTGAGGTACAGTCCAATGTGAAAACCCTGCCATTCTCTGAAAATAATAGCTATGACAAAATTTTCCACTCACATATTTTGTGAGCACATTAACTGTAACTTGTCTTAATCAAAATTATGTTTTTTGTTATTTATTTATTTATTTTTTTGTGGCAGGGTCTCACTCTGTAGTTCTAGGATGGCCTTGAACTCATGGTAATCTTCCTACCCCTGCCTCCCAAGTGCTGGGATTAAAGGCATATGCCACCACGCCCAGCTTAAACAAAATTATAAACCAAGGCACTCTTTCACAAAACTTCTGTAGTCCACTTACAATGTTTTGACACACACAAATCTTTAGAAACATACTACTGCTAGGTATTATCAAGGCCATTTCTTTATAGTCTCAACATAAACTTACGGCCACACAAAGGAAGACAATATTCCCAAGCATGACCACTGTACCTTTAAAGTATCCACATAGAAAATTTTCACAGTACAGTCCAGCAAGGACACAGCCAGGAGCTTTTGATTAGGAGAGTAACTGACACACAGGACCTCTTCATCTAGTTGTAAGGTTCGGGTCAGCCTCACAGACAGTCTAGCACCAAATAGAGCATTAAGAAAACAAAAGAAAAAAAAAAAAACAAAAACAATTACAAAATGTAAGGCAGCACAACAGAAAGTACATCAAGACCTCTCTAAAACCTGGACAAAAACTGTTCACTCACCTTTTCTGGACACTATTTTCATCTTTTACCAACTCAAAATCCCAGAACTTCACTGACTTATCAGCTCCACCTGTCACAAAGCCACGCTGAAAATTAAATGACATTTCATTAAAAACTGTTTAGGGGCTGGAGAGATGGCTTAGCGGTTAAGGCGCTTGCCTACAAAGCCAAGGGACCCAGGTTTGATTCCCAAGGATCCACATAAGCCAGATGCACAAGTTGGCACATGCATCTGGAGTTCACTTGCAGTGGCTGGAGGCCCTGGCGTGCCTACTCTCTCTCTCTCTCAAATAAATAAATAAACTTTAAATGAATTTGCAAATAAGTTTTAAAATGTGCTTCCTTTACCACCCTCCCTCATCCCTCTCCACTGCTCTGTTGGGGCTGTTGCCACAGACCTCATTTGAGAATTCCAAGCATGGACTCATACCAACAGAAACAACAACTAAAAAACAGTTACAGTCTCTACTTGTATCATTAAGAAATATCCTTAAGGAATATTGTGTGTGAAGGGGAGGAGGTGGGGGACTGGAGTTGCCCAAAAAGACACAAGTCAGATGAATTTGTTACAAAATAGTACTAAGAATAAGTGTGTTTCAAGTATCTACCTCAGAAAGATATAAATGTATTCCTGCAATGTCCACGCATTAAGAGGGCTAGAGAAAAGGCTCAGCAGTTAAGTATGCTTCCTGTGCAAGCACGAAGGTCAGAGTTTGAACCATCAGAACCAACATCTAACAGCTGGTCATGGTCATGTGGGTCTGTAACCCTAGTCCATGAAGGGAATGGAGGTCTGGGAATTATAGGAACTTGTGAAAAAACGAGCAGGCTCCAGAATTAGGAGACTCCAGCTCAAACAAAAACAGGCAGAAGAGCAATGGAGTGGGATATATGAAGTTCAACTCTGGCTACCACAGGCGAATGTGTGGGGCATAAGGGGACATACATGTGCATATACTGCATACACCATGCAAAAAAAAAAAAAATACCACCACCATAAAAACCACACTTGGAATGCTATATAACACAAAAAGCAAAGTTTTCATGATCTTTAGTTTTATTGACACAAAAGTCCTTTATAAATGCAGTGTATTATTACTACTTTTTAAAGAGTACTAAATGGTATTAGCCACTCTGAACTCTATACTGGGCTAGTGAATTTAGCACAATGGTAGGCAAGCACAGGCCCTGAGCTTTTCTCTAACACTGGAGGGAAACAACAACAACAACAACAAAACCCCACAGGGAAAAACAAAGATCTAAGCTCTGAATTTAGTTTTTTCAAAATTAGTACATTCTTCCATGGATGAATGTTTGGATAAATAAATGGATTGGACCTCTTAATGTATTATAAAAACCTCAAGATGTTCAGAGTAGCAATACCACTAAACACACACTTGTCAGCATGATTCCAATAAGGAAAGCATGTTTATGCCAAGTGGTAAGGACTGATATTTGCAGAAGATTTTTCTTAGGCATAGATGCATGGAAAGTCGACTTTGTCCACTGCACTGTGTTGCTCATGACAAGGTTTCCCTTTGAGAAAGCACAAGCCACTGGGAGAAGTAAGTCACAAGGGTCTGATACCACACTGCTCACAATCAAGGGCAGTCGAACCAGACTTGCAGATTTGAGCTGTTCCCATAACCATGTATGACGGCATCATGTATGAAGTCTAAAGACCAGACATACAGATACACAGAAAAGAGTTTTCTTTAAAGAAATCCTGTTTAGGCAGCATTTAAACTTCAAACAAGAACTGGAAAATGGCAGCCAAAGGCTAAAGTTCACGTACCTGATCTGGAGAAACAGACATGGACCACAAAGCTCCACTATGAGCATCTACCGTCTCCAGTAGACTTCCTGAGGCTAAGTCATAAAGCTGCAGTTTCCCTGTCTAGGAAGACAGAAAATGAACAAAGCTCTACGAGGGCATCTACAATTGCCAGGACACATGCCTATAGTTAAGAAAACACTCCACAACCAAGCAACAACAATGTGATCAGTCACTTACGGAAATGGATCATGTCTGAATTCTATCTGTATTTCCTCTCTGAAGAAATGTTATACCCTACTGCTGTGTTTAGCTAACCTTGGCTGGGCTAGAGTACTATACACCTCTGGATATATGGTACAGTCTTGAATACTGGACCACTCCTCACCTTTTGCATCAGTTCTACAACTTCTACAGAAATAGCATGGCTGTAGCCAAATAAGAACAGTAACAAATGGAAAATTTGACAGCTTTTAAAGTTTAAACAGTAGTTTAAGTGGACTTCCCTCTATAGTAACTGGCTTAACTAACTGCTCTTTAACTGGTGTTGGTTTCCACCTCTAAAATACATTAACAGTGAAAAACTGAGATCATCTATGATTCCTGGTTAGAGGTCTGCATATACCACGGCCAGCATGTAACTGAGTAAACCTGAGCTATATGGTAAGCCTCTAGCCACTGCAAACAAACTCCAGATGCATGCGCCACCATTGTGCATCTGGCTTACGTGGGACCTGGAGAATTGAACCTGGGTCCTTAGGCTTCACAGGCATGTGCCTTAACTGATAAGCCATCTCTCTAGCCCTTGATTTTTTTTTTCCAAAAAACAACAAAATGCTGGGCATGGTGGCACATGCCTTTAATACCAGCACTTAGGAGGCAGAGGTATGAGGATCACGGTGAGTTCAAGGCCACCCTGAGACAATATAGTAAATTCCAGGTCAGCCTGGGCTACAGCAACACCCTACCTCAAAAAACCAAAAAAAGGAAAGAAGAATATTTAAAACTCCAAAATGGGGCAACAGACTAACATCCTCTCCCTTATTAACCTAGCTATAATGGATTTCCAATATGCTAATAAGGAACCAAATTTCCCAAACATCTTTAGGGTAATGGGTAAAAAAGCCCCTAAGATCCCAAGATTTACCTTTGTTCCTATGACCACCTGCCTGTCACCAGGAACAAAGAAGGAGCACAGTGCATATTCACAGGCCAGTGTGCGAATACATTGCAGTGTGGACCTGTGAGCAAGAGGAATGAAGAATTTCTATTAAAGGAACATGAGAGAAGATAAAAGTCTAACACTTGGCACAGATTCAATTGTAGTCAAGAAGAACATACTATATAGTAATATAGTAACACATTTTTGTTTCTATGAAGAAATCCCAAAGATTCACAGAAAAGCAGAGTCATAGCAAAATATCGCCTGGGCTTTGCAAGGCCCACTTCCCCATCACCAATGTAGGACTCAATCTTCCATTGCCAAGATGCAGGCAAGCCTGAAGGATAGCAAGCTGAATTAACATATTCCTAGTCCTTACAAGTTCATCTTGTAGGACCATAAATATTCACCCATTCATCAATATTTTGGTCAATGACAGGCAACATATATGACAATCCTATAGGATTATAATGAAGTAGAGATATTCCTACTGCCTAATGCCATCAGAACTGCTATAGTATAGGTCAATATACTGCATTCACATAACCATGTTACTGACTTTTATATTTACTATACTGCCCTAATTATACAGTTTTCTGTAAAATAGTATGTCATGTTACAATGGCAGCAGCTTCAGATACCTCCTTGCTTACCACACATGAATGCAGCTAAACTGACAGAGCAGAGAACATACAAAATGTTCTAGATGTTTCCAGCTTTTTTCCTCTAGTAAGCAAGGCCATCAGCTTAAAGCTACTCGAAATATTCAAGATAGGAATATTTGGAGAGAGAGGGGCAGGTGTGAAGTTTGGAGAGAGGGAAGGTATTTAGTTTGAAGAGGGAGGAGAGGGGAAGGTGTGAAACTGCCACTGGGAAAAAAGGAGAATGATAAGAAACTGTAATAAATTTCTAAATGGCACCAACAGACTACCAGAAGTTGCAAAATCAGTATGGTTGTTTTCCAAGTACAGGTAAAACTCAAGATAGGGAAAAAGCTTGGTATATTTTACACTACATTTTAAAAGGTAACTCTGTGTGTGTGTGTGTGTGTGTGTGTGTGTGTATGCACATGTGACATCTGTATGTACACGTGTGTTTAGAGGCCAGAAGTCAAAGCTGCGTATCTTCCTCCATTTCTCTCCCCCTTATTTTTTGAGATGGGCATCTCACTGAACCAGCAGGTCACTGATTAGGCTAGACTAGCTAACCAGCAATCCCCAATGATCCTCCTCTTTCCAATTTCAGTGCTTTATAGGCACCCACATGCTGTTTCTGGCTTTTTAAAGTTTGCATACAGAGATATAGGCATCAGACATTCTGGCATTTTCAAAAACAATTTCCCTTACTTGATTCACATCTTCCCTCCTCTCCCCTCCAGGGTCCTCCACTGTTCTGTTTACATGTGTCCTTTAGTCCTTTCTTCATTGCCCTTCTTATTCAGCTCTTTATACTTGCTCTTGGTTATCAATTCTACCTTTATAGGATTTGCCACCTGCTCCAATGTACACATTCTTTTAAGTTTGCTTCTGGCATTTTGTGTAGCAAGTACTTTTATCAACTGAGCAGTCTCCCTCTATACCAATGGCAACCTTTCCTCATGTTTCAATAGCCAAAATCTACCAAACATATTTTGGGAGAAATGCATTTAGGCTCTTGAAAGTAATAGCCAATTATCAAGAGTAACAAAATTCTTTCAGAGAGAAGGAAAGTGTACAAGGCAAACGTTAGGAGTCATCCATTCACGAACCTGTTCCATATCTTAATGGAATCAGCTGCAGCTGAAAGCACAGCAATATTATCTGAGCTGAATGACAAAGTACGCACATCACTGCGGTGACCACCCATGGTGATTCTGCCCATCCGGACAGGCTGAGGAGTAGGCAGGGATGTATTGAGGGAATACAATTCCACCTGGTTGTTTTGCAGCAGGAAGACTGCCTTTAACTCTCCTTGAGGTGAATGAATCAAGTCAAAGGACCTGCATGTAAAAAATTCACAGAATAATAACATTCAGTAAGTATCTTAGTTCACAAAGTGATCCATGTCTATAAGACTTTGCCATGTCCTCAATCTATATGAAGTTTAATCAAGTACATGCGATTTTAGAAATGAAATTTCTCTTAATACTGAGCTACAGTTAAGTACAGGTATTTAAGGCCAAATAATATGGGATCAGATCTTGGTTCTGACAGATACTGCTGTGTGTATTTCTGTTTTTTAATTTTTTTAATTTAATTTTTAATTTTTTAATTTTTTAAAATAAATGGCTTAAACTGCTTTTTAAACAAAGGACATACAAGTTTTGTGATTGGCAGCAAGCAGGAAAGAAAGTAGATGGACAGCTAAAAGGTTATTCTATTAATCCAACCCAAGACAGGAATTCTTACTGTGTGTAACACATAATCAGTGTCTTCATATAGGTGCTTTCAAATATCATGAAAAAGCTTTGATAGCTCATTACTCTACAATAGTTGGTACTATGGTTTTACTCACTTGATCTTGGCAGAAGTTTTGATATTAGTCACCCGCTGGATTTCATCTTTCAGAGTCATTTCTACAGTGATTTGAAAGTCCTCCTCTTCCTCCCCTTTGCAAGAATTTAATCTAGGGAGGAAATAAAACCTAGAGTATTAGGCTCTCACTTCTCTAGGAGTAGCTCTGCTATTACTTGAGTCTACATGTGGCCTTAGAACAAATGAGCTGTCTGGGGAAGTGACTTTGCCACTAGGATTACCTCGAGAATTAATCAAACAGACTATCAATCCATTTAAAGGGATACCTTCAATACCAAATTCTGAATGCAACAGTCCCTAAAGTTTCCTATAATAAATCTCTATAATTCAGATTAGTCTACTGAAATGTTTCTGATAAACTTTTCTAAATTTAAGCTTTCTAGCCTACACTTAATCCAACCACATCACATAAGCCAGAATAGAGCTCAAGATTTGCTAAGTCACATCACATTTTTTGTTACCTCTGAGAGTTCATAAATTCCAACTACTAAAGAATGAATTTCACAAAAGAAAGCAATGGAATGGGAATTATGATCAAATTACATTATGTATATGTATGAAAATCATCAATAAAAGTTAGAAAAAAGTGAGTTTCAAGGTTTTACCTCCAAACTTCAATGATATAAATGTTCAACCAATCTTTTCTTCTCAGGTTTGCACTATGCAGCCCAGCCCCCTTCCTCACAGTCTGCTGCCACTAAAGGCACAGCTTACAAACTACTTTTACGAATCTCTGGTCTTGCTAGTTTTGGGTGGGTCTGACCTAAGATTCATAAAGATGTAAGAGATGAAGATGTACCAATTAGCAGAAATCCAAAACTTGTAGTACAAGTATCCTACAAATTCTTCTATAGCTTTAATAGTAATTGGTAGCTAAGTAAATACTGTATTTAACACCTGTCAAAAGTCAGGGAAGAGAAGGCCAGAAAGACTGAAATAGCTACATGGTAGGAAGGAGTATCTTTTTTTTTAGGGCGGGGGGTGTTGAGGTTGGGTTTCACTCTGGCCCAGGCTGACCTGGAATTCACTATGTAGTCTCAGAGTGGCCTTGAATTCATGGTGATCCTCCTACCTCTGCCTCCCAAAAGGTGTGTGCCACCACACCCAGCAGGAAGGAGTATCTTGAGGCATTGCCTCTTCCTCGCACAGAAACTGATGCATTTATGAGCCCAGGGTGAACAACAATAACCAATGCCAATAATGGAGGTCAGAGGAGAAGAGATATGTGTATAACCCAGTGGGAATATGACCACCACACAATTTGTTAAGAATTTAAAAGTAAATAAAAATATGTTTAAAGCAGCACAGTTTTTCTCACGAATATGGGGCTATCCAGAACACTTCATTATTACTAAATATTAGGAAACATACTTTGCTTTCTTTCTAGCTTTCTTCATTTTCTTATCCATTTTCTTCTGAACTTCCTCCTTTGAAAGGATGCAAAATACTTCTAGCACAGAATCAGTACCCTGGAAAGGCAAAAAGCTGATTTGAGTGCAGGAGAGTCAGTTGGAATTCAGCTTGTACTCACTAAGAACTAAATAGTAACTTTGGGACTGGAGAGATAGCTCAGTAGTTAAAACATGCACACTTGCTTGCAAAGCCTGTTGACCTAGGTTTGATTCCCCAGTACCCATGTAAAACAAGATGCACGAAGTGGTGCATGCACCTGGAATTGTTTGCAGTGGCAAGAGGCCCTGGTGCACCCATTCTCTGCTTCTGCTTGCAAATAAACAAATAGTTCAACAACAACAACAACAAAATTAGAACTTATTTTACCTCACTTACTAATTGCATTACCTTGAACAGCTTACACCCTGAGGTTGTGATCTCATCTATACAATGGGGATACCACTCACAGCATTTCACTGAAGACAAAACAAGATATACCTTCACCTTGTTGAGAAACACTAATAAGAATAACAAACATAATTATTTTCATTATAGCTCTGATAAAACAAGCTTGAGATCAAAGACCCACATAGGTGTATATTCTGCATATGTCCACACTGTATGTGAGTACCTGAAAGGAATAATGTTACTATGTTATTTTCTCCTAAGCTCAGTACTCACATGGCAAGCAAGAATCTTGCCTGTCTTGTCAATGGCAAGGTTCACCACTCTGTCTCTTCCTTCACGCATTATGGAACCAGCATTTCTGCATGAAAGGATACGCTAGGAAGAGAAAATTGAGGTCCAACATAAGTCCTACGGAACTTCTGAAAAGGTAAGACTTTACTATCATGCAAAAGATTCCCTAAAATGATAGAAAATAAAAATTTAAAGATCTGCAGTTCTTACATTTCCTATACTAAACTTATAAGAAACAAAAATTAATTACATCCTGGGGCATCTCATCCATGTCAAGGGAGCCATATTCTGCTTCAGGTGCTTCATGGATTTCAGGAGAAGATGCTTTGATTTTCTTAGGCGTTGGTTCTTCTGGGTCATTAATCTGATTTACAAGAATAGAAAAATAAAATTTGAGACAATGTATTCTAGAGGATGACTTTTTTTCCCCTTAATTTAAAAATTTAGGGCTGTAGAGATGGCTCAGCAGTTAAGGCACTGGCCTGGGAAACCTAAGGTTTCAGGTTCGATGCCCGAGGACCCAAAGTGGCACATGTGTCTGGAGATCGTTTGTGTTGGGCCCTGCCCGGTGTGAAGCCGAGTGGTTAGCCCAGCCAATCTTGGCCTACTCCCGGTGAGGCCTAGTCGAGCTTCCAGAGCCTGAGTAGAGTTTCGTGACCTGCCCTTGACTCAGCACCTAAGCTGAAACTGCCTCCACCCAGCTGCTGCTGACGTGATGGAAATACTATTGGCCCTTATACCTTTCTCTCATCCCCTCTTCCCGCCCCCTTCCTCAAAATATATAAATACCTCCCCTGACAATAAACAGGGAGATTTCCACCTTAGACGTTTCTCCCAGCTCAATGTGGTTTTTCTCCCCGGTGTTTTAGGGGGGGAAGGGGTTTGAGTCGCCGACACCTGCCTTCTCGCTCAGCCTCAAGAGAAGCGGCTGGCCCGGTTCTCTCTCTCTTCCGCTCTACCTGCTGGTGGTGGAGGGAAAAAATCCCCGGCATCTGGCGCCCACACGTGGGGCGCAGCAACTGCTGCCCCGTATGAGGACGTGTGAGGATTCAAAACGGACTATGGACTGCCGACGTGACGAAGAAAAAATTCAAAATTAAGCTGACAGGCTAATCGGACTGCTGACGGGTGTATCCTCATAAATTATGAGGTAATCTTTATATTTAATATTCTAACCTTTACTTCTATAATCCCCGGCAGTTTGCAGTGGCTAGAGGCCCTGGCATGCCCATTCTCTCTCTCCTGCTTCTCTCTCTCAAATAAATAAGTAAATAAATAAATAAATAAATAAATAAATAAGCAGATAAATAAATAAGTAAAATATTTTTTAAAAATTTAAATGCCATCTCCATAGAGAAGCTTCTCTGGCTAGCAGTAAGAGCAACCCTCATATTCTTTCTGCCACTTTTTCTGCAATGTTCCTGGAGCCCTGGAAGGTTTGATAGAAATGACTTGTCTAGAGTTAAGCACTCGGCTTTCTCTTCTCATCATTTTGATGAGTATTGGGTTTCCCTGATATTTGCCACCATCTGTAAAAAGAAGCTTCTCTAACTAATAGTGAAAGCAGCATTAATCAACAGGCATTAACATATACATTTAGAAGGCTTTTTGAGTGGCATAACATCACCATTTCATCAAAGAACTGTGATAGCTTCTCTTTAAGACCTTCCAAGCCAGGCTTCAGACTTGGTTCTCAGTACTAGTCATAAATTTTCTCCCACTGAGCAGGTCTCATGTCAAATCAGAGAGCAGTTGATTACCCCTATAACTTATGTGCCACCATTATACCTGTGGGTTCATCTTGCCTGGCAAGCTAATTTTGTACCTTACAGGACTCACTGCTTGTTCACATGGTTTCCTCCACCGGCAGCTTACAAAGTACTTTCCAGCACTATGGAAGCTAGCTGATGGGAAGATAGTTTTCATCTTAGTTCCAGCTTGATTGCTCCATGTCCTATGACCACCCACAGCCTGTAGTTTCTTTTGCAATAGGGTCTTACCATCTAGTTCTGATAGGCAATCAAGTGCTTTGGTAATGATCTACAATGTTTTGGAGGCCTTATGGTGAAAGTGACTTTTAGCCCTAGTGACCAAGAAACTACTTATAGCTTGATTAGTGACCTTTGACCAAATTACTTCCAAAGCAGGACAAGTATAAGAATTTATTAAAATCTGACATCATATACAACAAAACATTCATTATACCATCACCATTAACTTTCCACAGTATAAGGACTAATTTTAGGTAAATATAATAAAAACTAATGGCCCAATCTTTACTAACTTCAACTTTTTCTGTCATATTCTAGAAGCATTAGAAGTTGTAAAGGCACTGTTAAGACCGGCTATATCTTCTTTTTAGATACAGAAAGACAAACTTTAGTCTAAGGTATATAAAATGCATCAAAATGGCTACTGGATACCAAGCCATACACCTATGTCCAGCTAAGCCTATAGCCTTTTACTCCCTGCAGAAATTCTTCAAGAATTGTAAGTTCCCCAGAATAAATCTACTTTAAAAAAAAAAAGGAAACGAAAAAGCCAGACATGGTGGCACACTCCTTTAACCCCAGCACTTGGGAGGCAGTGGTAGGAGAGTCACCATTAGTTCAAAGCCACCCTGAGACTACATAGTGAATTCCAGGTCAGCCTGGGCTGGAGTGAGACCCTACCTTGAAAGACCAGAACCAAACAAACAAAAATAAAAACCATAAATTCTACATAGATTTTTTTAAAGGTTTCAAATACACTGAAATCCAACCATGGATACCCAAAGACCTATGAATACCAGGCTAAGAATACCATAAACTAAACAGAATTACCAGAAGGTATAAGCCTGATGTATTATCTCCTTCTCAGCTCAAATAAACAGGGTAAATGAGCATATGATGAAGGAAAATCTGTTTAGAAAGAAAGAACTCCTCCTAGTTAGTATTATGTGACATAGCTAATAATCACATCTGATTTTAAACGCAACAAACTGATAAAGCTGAGAGAACATATTTTTGCTCCCTGATCTGAAGAAAGGCACTCACCTCTTGCAGGTAGGTTATGTCCCAGGCCCTCAGTTCACTGTCAGAAGACCCAGTGATTATTCGCCTTTCTTCTGATACCAGAACCAACCCCCATACCTATAGAATATACAAAGATTCATCTATTAACTGTAAGAGATTTAAAGTTGCATAAGGTGACATTCTAGGTGTAAGTACACTCTAATACAAATGACAATTATAGGTTATTCTACATTGATTTCAGCAATGTCTAGAAATAGATGTACCCAAGAAAGTCTACTATATTAATTTGCAGCCTTTAGAATATCAAAGAATTGAACAATGGAAAAACACACTGTTGCAAATCAATAATCAATGGACCTTCTTTTCCTCATTAATTACAAGTGCATTTTTGAAAGTTTGATATAAGCAAAGCATGGAAAAGTTGGCAAAGATATTTAAAATATTCTCTAAACTTGGCTAAATAAATCTATGTTCAGATAACCATAAAACTAGAATTTTTGCTATTTACACTTATTGGAACACTGTACACACAGTCTAATTTAACCTCTCTATAGTCACAAGTTGACATTTAATTAAAATGCCATAGCATATACATCCATTTAACTGCTGATGTTATCTCTTTCAAACCAATCTCAGCATACAATGGCTAGCATACCATAAAAACAGAGCCCAGCAAATGGCTGGAACAGGAAATTCTTTTCCTTTTTGCCTTGCCAGTCTTTTCCTGGGCTCATGACCATACATGTACCTCAGTTCGGTGGCCAACCATAGTTTTGAAGCAGTGCTGGTTATCAAGGTCCCACCATTTCACCATGGTATCTTTCCCACTAAAAGAAAAAAGGAGGGGAGGATTAATGGGAAGAATCATTAAACTAACAGACACACGAAATATGTATTTGTTGCTTTAAAAAGATGATGTATAGCAATAAAGTTTAAAGTTTCTTTTCTACCTGACTTTTCTTTTGACAAGGATAGAAAAGAAAAGCAAGAAGCAAAAAGAGGCAACTAGCTAGCGGGTATGAGCACAGTATAAAGAATGTATTAAGAAGTGAAGCAAGTTTCTTTTCAAAGCACTCTAATAAAATCATTTTCTTTACCTTGTAACTAGCAGGTTCTTTTCCCGTAGAAACAGTGCTTGTGTGATGGCATCCTTGTGCCCTTTTAGACGATAGAGGCCACTTTCATTGATTACATCCCACACAATCACATCTGTATCCTAGAGAGATGAAATAACAAAGAAAACAATGGTTCTGTGTTTACAACCAAAAAAGGCCTACCTTGACAATTATTATAAAGGCAATACAAAGTCCTTGTGGAACTTAGAAAGCATACAGAAAGTAGTTTAAAATAACAGCCTTAATTTTTTATTGTATTTTCTAACTTGTAGCTTTTAAGCCATAGGAAAGCCATTAATTTTACAGAAGTCATTAGAAACTAGTTGGCATCTTCTCTTCTAGTCGTTTGTTTCCTCATTTTTCAGTTTGGTATGGCACTGTCACAGTGATGTTCTGTAACAGTTATCATGACCAGCATTGCTTAATCCTGTATTTCATAGGCTTTTATCAGAAGATATAATGCGAGGCAAACCTCTTCTGCTCACTTTATTTCTACCATCTGTACTCTAGTTTGAACGCTGAGAGCCCATACTTCCAGAAAACAATTTATGTAAATAATCTGCTTCTACAGAAATAAAATAAAATTAAAGAACAAAGTCTAGACACCTGTCTCAAAAGTCTCACCTTGGACCCAGAAGCCAGCCTGCCTCCTAGATGATCATACTTCAAGCTGGTGACAGCTGCTTTGTGTCCATTGAAGGTCACATTTCCTTCCCCACTAAGGAGGCTGAAGATTCGGATGGACCCATCCTCATAACCAACAGCTAAATGTAACCCATCTGGGGAGGGGCACAAGCAAGTGACTTCTTGTTTAAGTCCCTGAAGGATGAGGATCTGAAAAAGTAACATCCAAAACAATGTAGAAGCGTTCAACCATGTTATCAACATAAAAGTATGGGAATGATCAGGACCGTAAAATTCATAGTATCAATAATTCCAGATTGCTCTTATAAATAATGATAAAACTTGGCTACCTAGCTCACATTAATATAGGAATTACTGTTTGCATGAGGCAATGGAATACTCAAGAAAACATAAAACATTTCCCCCAAAGCTCCACACTGGTCTCATATAGATGCAGATTTCCCAGGCAGTGAAATAAGTTCCCGAGTCTTTATCCTAGAACTCCACCAAGTGATTCTCAGGAGAGGATAATAAACCTATCCTTGTTTTACCTGAGCCCAGTTTTATAAGAACCAACTACAAAGTACTAGAGTACTGTATGGTACTAGCCGACAAGGCTCTGGTAGCAAGAAGAACAAGCATCAAATTAACAACCTCCTGAGACCTACACAAAGTTAAAAGACCTCTATAAACTTGGCAAGTGGCAAACTCACTGAACTCAGTCACATGAAGTCCAAGTGCAGTCTCATAGACCTATATCTATATATGTAAGAAGATCTATGTATGTAAGATCTATATATGTAAGAAGAGTCTTTAGCAGAGCAAAGCCCAATGTTATAAGTGGCTGAGAGAGCAAACAGAATTGGTATAGAAAAGCAAGAGATGTCAGTAATAATAATTATACATATCTTCAGTTTGGTAAAAAACACAACACAATAGGATTTAGAACTTGGCCATCTAGCCTCAAATGAAAGCTACCTTTGAGGACTGTGTTGGTTAAGTTCTACTGTCAACTTGATCTGTTTAGGAATCCACACAGACCTTTTTCTTGGTTGGGTCTGAGGTTGCTTCCAAGAAGGATTAACTGAAGGAGTAAGTCCTTTCCCCACAGTGAGCCCTTCCCCCAGAGTGGGTGGCCCTCCTGGAGGGGGGCTTTATTTAAGGAAGCTCTGGGAGAAAGAGCCCCTTCCTATGATACTCAGTGGTGAGTGCCTTCACTCGTAATGGAGCATGCATGTTGGGCTATCCTTTCTCAGCATTGGATCCAAGTTTCCTCAGCCTTCCACCATGGCCTGAAGACCAGCAGTGGCTCTCCAGGAAGCCTTCAGTGCTAGATTGGAACTGCTGAGGCATCCAGCCATATGGACCGAAGAGCTACTGGGTTCCTTGAGTCTTAAAGTCTGCAGACTGCTACTGCTGGACTGCTGTAAGCTAATCCAATAAATTTTCTTTTCTTCTTTTTTTTTTTTTCTGTTTTGCAAGGTAGGGTCTCACTCTGGTCCAGGCTGACCTGGAATTCACTATGTAGTCTCAGGGTGGCCTTGAACTCTCGGTGATCCTCCTACCTCTGCCTCCCGAGTGCTGGGATTAAAGGCGTGCGCCACCACGCCCGGCTCTAAATTTTCTTTTTAATACAATTACTCTAATGGTTCTATTTCTCTAGAGAACCTTGACTAATAGAAGAACACACACACAAACAAAAGCATGTCTACAGTTAGAGCTCTTCTACATTTGCTTGTCTGTAAATCACTTTTAATTCACTTCATTTCTGACTTACCTTTTCTCCTTTCCTTAAGTCCCAGATGAAAACATGTTCACAGGCTGGTACTGCCACGTAGCGCCCTTTCTCACCACGAAGTGTCACAAAAACAATGTTACCTTTTTGGCTGCCAATCAAGCCAAAAACAGCACTAGCAACATAGCGCAGGTACTGCTTGGTGAGCCCCATGTTATGATGTCTGATACCACAGGTGAGCAATCTGTACAGACAAACAAAATTAAGTTTTGGGTGTACTTTCATTCTGGTGGTATAACAAACCAACTGTTTATCTTGTGGCTAAAAGTATGTAACTCTGACATCTTAGCATTTATTTACTCTGAATAAATAACTGACATTATTTTTTAACCCACTGTTAACATGTAACCTCTCCCTCTTTGAGTCTTCAATTGTTTACACTAGCAAGCACACTTCATAAAGTTCAGACATAAAACCATCTTCCCAGACCCAACTATGCACGTTTTGACCCTCAGATTAATTGGTAGCCCAAGAGCATTTCTACCAATGACATTTACTGTAAACCTACCTATTAGATAGTATCTACTATTCCAAACAGACAAGAGGTACTGTATTTAGGCCAAATCCCTGACATTATGGGATTTACCTTCAATTGATTGGTGGTCAAAGTAGTTTATGTACCTGTCAGCAGAAGGACTTAGGAAAACACTGCTGGGGTATGCCTCACCTCTGCTACTATTGACTCCCATTTTTGATTTTCAAGGCAGAGCCTCCTTTTAGCTTAGGCTGACCTGGAACTCTGTATAGTTCCAGGCTGGCCTCAAACTTACAGTGATTCATCTCCTACCTCTGCCACTCAAGTGCTAGGGTTAACTTCTTGTGCCACCATGCCCAGCTCCAAGTTTTAATTTTTAACAAGCTCCTAGGCCCTGCAGCTGCTTGCTGAGAATCCAAGATCATACTGTGAGAAAGAAGTACTGTTCCAACACATACAGATATGTCATTGGTTTCAAAATCAGAGTAGCCATCTCCACTGCCACTTAGAAATGGTAGAGCAACTTGAAACCCACAATCAAATGTAATGAAGATGCTGGTCAGATTAAAGAGATATAGAAATAAATTAATGCTGTCTGCACTCCCAAAAAAGACTAGACAGTATGCCACTCATAGAACTTAAAACTAAAAGAAATTATAGCCTTTTGGGAGGGGGGGATGTGTTTCTTCATGTTGGTATTCCTGTTTATTTAGTTTAATTTCAGTGTCTCTGATTATAATCTGTTTAGTCAACTTTAACAAAAGAATATTCAATCATAACTCTCTACCAATCATTACTGTTACCCACTGGATTTTTTTTTTTCTCCCAGGTTCCAACATAAAGCCAATAAAAATTCAAGGAAAGATTAAGATGCTTTTAACCCAAGCCATTTGACTAATTCTTCCCCAATTCTAGCAGTGGATCCTGCGAATTATAAAACTGGACAAACTGTCAAGATGTGCCCACTTGTGCAACAGAAGTGGCAAGTCTGTTATTGGGGAAGCCAACTACTCTGTATGGATACTGAAAATCTTGTCAAAAGTGTATTTCTGGGAAGGTCATAAGCCCTAGAGAGGAAACTACTTTCGTAGTTTTGGCTAAAAGGATATATTATGCCCACCAAATTGCCTTCTAAATATTTACGTCTATGCCCATATATTAATACTGATCTTAGAGAAGCTTCTCTTCAGATGGCAATGACCATAGGGGAGACTCAAAACTCAACAAAGTGCTGAGAAGTGACAGTAGAATGTTCAGTATTAAGTGAGACATCTCTATCACGCCCTCCAAGGCTCAGAGATCATTGGGAATGAAGTGTCAGAAAAAATGTAAGAGCCAAAGGATCAGGAACATTGCTTGTCTTCCAGTCACAAAGCAGCCATTTTATTCACGACCTTACAGTAGCTGAAGATGGCAGTGGCACACACTTTTGATCCCAGCACCCAGGAGGCCTAAGTAGAAGGACTGCTCTAAGTTGGAGCCCTACCTACTTAGTGAATTCCACGTCAGCCTGGGCTACAGCAAGACCCTACCTCAAAACAAACAAACAACCCCCAAAGAAGGACTAGTTAGAAAGAAGGGGTTAAGAGGAGGAGAGATAGTAGAAGTGGGACAAAGAAGGATGGTGGGAGCAGATTATGATCGGTGTACCTTGTGTATATATATATATATATATGGAGGTTGTCAATGAAAAGCTTTAAAGGGGGGGGGCTGTAGAGCTAGCTGAGCAGTTAAAGTGCTTACCTGCATAGCCTAAGGACCCGGGTTTGATTCCCTACCACCCAAGTAAAGCTAGATGCACAAGGTGGTGCATACTTCTGGAATTCATTTGAAATGGCTAGAGGCCCCGACAAGCCCATTCTCTCTCTGCCTCTTTCTCAAGTAAATATATACATTAAAAAAACTGTTTAGCACATTGTAAATATACGGATAATTAGTATTCCACACTAGCAGAAGCTATTATGCTCATCTCCATTTTACAAACAAGCATACCAAACATAGATGTTAAACAGCTAACTCAGCCATTGAACTGGTAAGCACCAAAGCCAGATTCCAATCCAACCAGTCTAAATGCAGCTTTCTCATTTAAGGACTGTGCTAACCGCTTCTCTCCTAGGCCTGTCATCTCTGGCCTGATTGTTTCTCTAAAGAAGAATCCATTTTTCTCCTTGCATTACATTCAACATCTTTAATCCCTGGGTTACTGCACTAGTTTTCAACCCAACACCTGCACCCCCATGTTTTTTACTCTTTTCAAGTAAAAGTCACTGTAATACCAAACGGATCTTTTTCACATGTAGTGTCCTTACTCCAAATCCCTCAAAAAAGCTGTCTGCAGACAACCCGCCCACGGGGATCGAGTAAATTCATCCTACCTAGCTCTTATTTATTTCTCTTATAATTATTCAAGGCTCTTTTCCTTCCGGCGCTCATGTCTCTTCCACGGATTGCATATTTAAACTACCCTCCACATAACCTGGCACTGGCAACTGTTTCACAGACTTCATGATCGTAACTTCCGAGATTTCACAAGAACCGCTTCATAACTCACAGCCCCCCTAATAGTTTGCATGATACTTTACGGCCAGGATGGTGGTGATAGGCCTGTCACGAGTCCCTACAAGGAGGCTGGTCGGGGAAAGAGAGGGGGTTCCGCACAGTACCCGAGGCATCTGCAAGTCGTGCCCACGCACTGCCAGGCACGCGCCGGCCCAGAGTGTAACCCAAGGCCTCCAGGTACCTGCGCTTGGGCCCCACCCAGGACCCGCGGTAACACCCCGACCTCCCCGTTGCCGACTCCAGGAAGCCCCAGCCAACATCGGCCGCCCTAGCACCCAAGCTGAGCAAGAAACCAGGACTCACCTCAGCCCACACGAGGCTGGAGCCTGCCACAGCAACCCACGCGTCCGCTCCTTCCGGGCCCGTTTCTGAGCTTCTTCCGCCCGACGAGCCCTTCCGGGAGGAAGTGGCGGCAGGGCGCGCTTTGATTGGCCGGCGGTGGCCCGGAGCGGAAATCCGCCGGCGCTTTCGCGTCCACAGCTGCTCACGCCGGCCCACGAGCCGGATTCCTGTCCGCGCCGCGCCCCGGACAGTGCGGTCCGGAATGTCGCTCGGCCGCCGTCCACGACCGCTTACCCTGCGCTGCTGCCGCCCGGATGGGACGCCCGCCGGGGAGCTGTGAGCGGGGGCGGGGCGGGCGGGGAAGGGCTTCCCGCGTTCGCGTAGAGGCGCCGGCTCTTGGGTGGGTTCGCCCGGGGCCGGTGTGGCCGTCGTCTGCACCGCGTGAGCCCAGAGACCGGCTCCCGGGCGGACGGGCGGCGTCCGGGAATGCCGGTGACACGGGGCGGGCTGCAATCCCAGGGGAACTCGCGGTGCCAGCCCGGGGGTCTGGAACCCCTACGGGGTTGAGTCTGCGGCTAGCCGGACCTGCGGTGACAGTGGCCTGCTTTTGTGTTTCCTCTCCTCGTTGCGTAGCTGAGGCCTGGGGGCTCCGTTGCCAGGTGGGAATTCGCTTTTCTCTTTTGCTTCTGTCCTTTTCCATCCTTGAGCTGGACAGAACTTTAAAAACAGAACTAGCCGGGCGTGGTGGCGCACGCCTTTAATCCCAGCACTTGGGAGGCAGAGGTAGGAGGATCACCGTGAGTTCGAGGCCACCCTGAGACTACAGTGTGAATTCCAGGTCAGCCTGGACTACAGTGAGACCCTACCTGGGGGAAAAAAAAAAAAAAAAACCTGTAGCTGTCCAGAACTGAAGCTGCTATGTAACCATACAAACGAAGTAAGCTCCTGCCATCGCTTGTTGAACCAGACATCTAAGGCCAGTTTAGAAATTAGACTTTATAATTTTTAGGGACTGTCTACAGTAATTGATTTTCTTCATACTTTTTTTTTTTTTTTTTTTGGTTTTTCGTGGTAGGGTCTCACTCTGGCCCAGGCTGACCTGGTGGCCTCGAACTCACAGAAATCCTCCTACCTCTGCCTCACAAGTGCTGGGATTAAAGGCGTGCACCACCATGCCCTTCATACTTTTGACACGTGTTTAGCGTGCTTAGTGTACTTAGCATATCTTCCATAGTCAAGAAAATTGTAATAGGAAATACATGGGGTGGTGGTTGTGGCAGCATAGGGGTTTTGAAACAGGATTGCCGCTGTGAGTCGCCTGAATGAGAAGGCAAGAAATTGTGGCAGTAGGCTATTATTTCAGGAGTCCAGCAGGAGAGGAACATTTGGATAGGTGTATCTGGTTAATATTATCCCCATATGTACCGTGCTTGCCTTGTTAAAAGAGAAAATGTGGGGCTGAAGGGATGGCTTAGCTGTTAAGGCATTTGCCCACAAAGCCAAAGAACCCAGGTTCGATTCCCCAGGACCCACCTTAGCCAGATGCACAAGGGGGTGCACACAACTCCAGTTCATTTGCAGTGGCTGGAAGCTCTGGTGCACCCATTCTCTCTCTCTCCCTCCCTCTTTCTCTGTTAAATAAATAAAAATAAAATAGTATAAGAAAAAGAGAAGAAAAGGGAAAATGTGTGCTTCAGTGGAAAACTGGATGGTTCAGAATTCTATCTCAATGGTATTCCATTGATTATCTGAGAAGGCTCTTTTACAGCTATGTGGACAACTGACATCACTCGTGTTTTTTTATAGCCATACATGATCTCTGCCATATCAAGGTCAGTGCAAGTTTTTTTTTTTTTTTTTTTTTTTTGTAAATACATTTCAACATTCCTGATCTGTTGGTGCATCTAAATCTGGGTTCCTATTATTTACCACTGTTTGCTTGTCCTTTGAAGCAAATGAAGTGTTGAACACATTTTCATTTATATTTATTTATTTATTTATTTATTTTTTTTTTTTTTTTTTGAGGCAGAGTCTCACTCTAGCCCAGGCTGACCTGGAATTCATTATATAGTCTCAGGGTGGCCTCGAACTCATGGTGATCCACCTACCTCTGCCTCCCCTGTGCTGGTATTAAAGGCCTGCGCCACCACGCCTAGCTCATTTTTATTTTTGAATAAGTCATAATTTTACCTTAAAAAAAATTCTTGCTAGACGTGGTGGCGCACACCTTTAATCCCAACACTTGGTAGGCAGAAGTAGGAGGATCCCCATGAGACTACATAGTTAATTCCAGGTCAACTTGGACCAGAGTGAGACCCTACCTCAAAAAAAAAAAAATTCTCAACATTACCAGGGCATGGTGTGGTGCATGCCTTTAAACCGAGTGCTCCAGAGGCTGAGGTAGGAGAATTGCTGTGAGTTCAAGGCCACCCTGAGACTACATAGTGAATTCCAGGTCAGCCTGAGCTAGAGTGAGACCCTACCTCAAAAAACAACAACAAAAAATTTATAAGAAGTCACTACCACAGATGGAAAATCATTACCAAGAATTGGTCAGGATAACTGTTGAGTGCTGAGATAGCTTCTCATACAAAATTTCTTAAACACTACTTCAAAGATACAACTTTCTTAAGCTTCAAATTGCTGAATGCATTAAAACTTGTAATTGATACGTACTCCAGGTCCTTTGCCAATAAGGGTGCTATTAGACACATTTTGGGTGCTTTAATTGTTGATGGGACCATTGATATGCTTAGAAGCCTTCTTTGCAGTATATGTTGTTAATGATTTTGAGCACTTCAGTTTTCATCTGAGTAACTTTTTTAAAAAAAGTCATTCTTCCATTTGCATAAATAATCTTCCTTGTAATTAATTGATTTGGGATAGGGGTGGTATGTACTTATTTTAAATCTTGAAATACATAAATAAAACTGGTAAGCTGGTATAAAGCTGGTAATTACTGGAGGTCCAGTGCATGGTACAGCCTTCTTTAGATTTTTATCCAGGCTTGTCTTATACACGTAAGCATTTTAAAGGATAGGGCTGGAGAGATGGCTTACTGGTTAAGGAGCTTGCAAGCAAAGCCAAATGACACAGGTTCGATTCCTCAGTACTCATGTAAACCTGGATACACAAGGTGGCACATATGTGTGGAATTTGTTTGCAGTGGCTAGAGGCCCTGGTGTGCCCATTTTCTCCCTCCATTCCTCTCTCTCACTATCTCTCTTTTTTCTCTCTGTGTCTCTTCCTCTCAAATAAATAGATGAATAAATATTTGGGGCCAGAGGGATGGCTCAGTGGTTAAAGCGCTTACCTGAATTCCCGAATTCAATTCCCCAGTACCCACATAAAGCCGGTTGCACAAGGTGCACGCATCTGGAGATCGTTTGCAGTGGGTAGAGGCCCTGCATGTCCATTCTTTCCTGTCTTCCTCCCCTTTCTGCTTGCAAGTAAATTTTTTTGTTTTTTAATTAAAAGTATAACAGTTACCTTCTTGTTGCTGCGACACCCAACTGGAAGCAGCTTGTGGAAAGAGTTTATTTCTGGCTTAAAGTTTTGAGGGGAAGTCTCCGCAAGGCAAGGTAAGCATGGCAGAACAAATAGCAGGTCTTGTCACATCATCAGGAAGGAAATAGTGCATCTACTTGGAGCCAGCCTACATTACCACTAGTGACATACCTCCTCCAGCAAGGCTCTATCTTCCAAAGATTCTACTATCTGGGGTTCAAGTATGAGGCTAAATTATAAATACACTCAGACCACCACAGACAACTAAGTATTTTAAAATTTCATTCTTTTTTAAATGATACTTTTTAAAAAAAAAAAATCTGGGCAAAAATTAGGGTTTTGAGATCATGATCAAAAATATTCTGCCTGATGCTGCCTGGTGTTAAAGAGTGCAGTCTGATTTCTGTACCAATCCAGTTTCTCCTATAAATCAGCATGTACAGGACTTAGAAGCTAAAAGGTGACAGAAGAAGAAAGTTCTATTCCACTGTATCATTTGAATTATAAAGAATACATAGCTGTTCTCTTTGTCTTTAGGTCCTTTTCAGATAACAGATCAGAGAATTTAACAAAGGAAATAGATAAGGTCCATTCTGGAATCTCACGTACACTTTCTGATCCTGGGGCATTAATATGCTCCAGATCCAGCTTTAATAAACCTTAGCGTTACAAACTTGTTGAAAGGTTAGAGCTTATCAGTTGGTTTTCAGTGGAACAAAATCTTCCTCCCTGTAGCAGACAGCTTCAGGTTTGCTGAGATAAACTTCCAGAACAGGCACAGTTATGGAGGAAGGGATATTATTTATTGAAGCTTACAGATCCAGGGGAAGTTCCATAATGGCAGGAGAAGCGGCCTGCTCTTACAAGACCAGGCAGAGAGAGAAAAACCACCAGCCACACAGCATAGCACACTTCAGGAACTCCTGCTAGGCACACTTTGCATATCCTTACAATGGAATCTCAAACCCACCATCACACCTTAAAATCTGCCCAGTGACATTGCCTCCAGCCAGGTGGCTGCAGATGCAAACAACAGACTAATAAAACATTGAATATATTGGGGGCCATATATTCAAACTACCACACTCCCCTTTAATGTTATCCCATTTCTGTCCGTAACCATAGATCATTGCAATTTGCCCCTTCCCTCACTTGAGCACTCTGGCCTTATCACTGAAACTATTAATCTGACAGTTTTCAAATGTATTTTTTTTGTTTGTTTTTTATTTTATCTTCTTTTTACTTATTTATTAGAGACACACACACAGAGAGAGAGAGGGAGAGAATGGGCACACCAGGGCCTCTAGCCACTGCAAACGTATTCCAGACGCATGCACCACCATATGCATCTGGCTTACTTGGGACCTACAGAATCAAACCGGGGTCCTTAAGCTTTGCAAGCATGTGCCTTAACCGCTAAGCCATCTCTCTAGCCCCTCAAATGTATTTTCAAGTCTTTCCTTATATAGGCTCTTGCACACACATTTTATGGGATCAAAGAGTCTTTTTCACGTGATTCTCAAAGGAGCCTATGATCTGAAGTCTTTGAAGAATCACTGTTACTTCAGGGATCAGATTTTCCTTCCTCTTTGGATTTGCTGCTCCATTTGCATTCCTGCCAAGGTGTGTATGTGCTTGTGCCCACAGTTGGGGAGGGAGATTATATGTCTTTGGTGAGCAGAGTCCCATTTCTCTAGATATAGAGCTGCAAAATCATTCAACCTTTATTAAATACTGTAGCATGTGCCAGAAAATGTCCTCAAATTTGCCCTACGCTAAGCACTGTGCATTAGCTACTACTCATTAAGCACTCAACTGCATTGTGGATCCCAGTGACTTCAGTGGCTGGGAAGATTCACCAGACTTTACTGACAGACCACTGCCAGAGTGTAAGTCACAGGAGGTGGAAGCATCTCAAGGAAGAAGTGGCCAGTTGCAAATGCAGCTAAGATTTTATTAACATTTGACATATAAGATACTCTGCTGACCTTGAAATCATAGTTGTATTATTGAGGTAGTATAAAACAAAACTCCAGGAAGTCGAATGATTAGAAGAAGATGCAAAACCCTAATGCAGATTACACAAAAGGTGTAGAGATGAGCTATAGGAAGACCTGGCTGGGCATGATGGCACATGCCTTTAATTCCAGCTCTCAGGAGCCTGAGGTAGGATCACCAAGAGTTCAGTGTCAGCCTGGACTACTGAGTGAGTACCAGGTCAACCTTGGCTAAAGTGAGGTGAGAAGAAAGAGCTGTTTTTATGGTATTATGAAGAAGAAATGGCATAGGAAAAAATTTCATTAGGAGAACTGAGGGGAAGGAGAGATTATGGTGGTGTTAAAGGAGCATTGATGTTATTACAGTGTCTTAAAAGCAGGCTGATCAGCTGAGCATTGTTTCACACACCTTTAATCCCAGCACTAAGGAGGCAGAGGTAGGAGGATGACTGTAAGTTTGAGGCCAGCTTGAGACTACATAGTAAATTCTAAGTGAGCCTGGGCTAGAGTGAGACCCTACTTCAAAAACAGAGAGGGCTGATCAGGTGGATGGAGTAAAATGCTAAAATTGCCACAGTTTAGCTGGTTGAAGCATGCAGAATCTCAAAAAAAAAAAAATTCTCAACATTACCAGGGCATGGTGTGGTGCATGCCTTTAAACCGAAAGTGCTCCAGAGGCTGAGGTAGGAGAATTGCTGTGAGTTCAAGGCCACCTGAGACTACATAGTGAATTCCAGGTCAGCCTGAGCTAGAGTGAGACCCTACCTCAAAAAAAAAAACAACAACAAAAAAATTTATAAGAAGTCACTACCACAGATGGAAAAACATTACCAAGAATTGGTCAGGATAACTGTTGAGTGCTGAGATAGCTTCTCATACAAAATTTCTTAAACACTACTTCAAAGATACAACTTTCTTAAGCTTCAAATTGCTGAATGCATTAAAACTTGTAATTGATACGTACTCCAGGTCCTTTGCCAATAAGGGTGCTATTAGACACATTTTGGGTGCTTTAATTGTTGATGGGACCATTGATATGCTTAGAAGCCTTCTTTGCAGTATATGTTGTTAATGATTTTGAGCACTTCAGTTTTCATCTGAGTAACTTTTTTTAAAAAAGTCATTCTTCCATTTGCATAAATAATCTTCCTTGTAATTAATTGATTTGGGATAGGGGTGGTATGTACTTATATCCGTTTTAAATCTTGAAATACATAAATAAAACTGGTAAGCTGGTATAAAGCTGGTAATTACTGGAGGTCCAGTGCATGGTACAGCCTTCTTTAGATTTTTATCCAGGCTTGTCTTATACACGTAAGCATTTTAAAGGATAGGGCTGGAGAGATGGCTTACTGGTTAAGGAGCTTGCAAGCAAAGCCAAATGACACAGGTTCGATTCCTCAGTACTCATGTAAACCTGGATACACAAGGTGGCACATATGTGTGGAATTTGTTTGCAGTGGCTAGAGGCCCTGGTGTGCCCATTTTCTCCCTCCATTCCTCTCTCTCACTATCTCTCTTTTTTCTCTCTGTGTCTCTTCCTCTCAAATAAATAGATGAATAAATATTTGGGGCCAGAGGGATGGCTCAGTGGTTAAAGCGCTTACCTGAATTCCCGAATTCAATTCCCCAGTACCCACATAAAGCCGGTTGCACAAGGTGCACGCATCTGGAGATCGTTTGCAGTGGGTAGAGGCCCTGCATGTCCATTCTTTCCTGTCTTCCTCCCCTTTCTGCTTGCAAGTAAATTTTTTTGTTTTTTAATTAAAAGTATAACAGTTACCTTCTTGTTGCTGCGACACCCAACTGGAAGCAGCTTGTGGAAAGAGTTTATTTCTGGCTTAAAGTTTTGAGGGGAAGTCTCCGCAAGGCAAGGTAAGCATGGCAGAACAAATAGCAGGTCTTGTCACATCATCAGGAAGGAAATAGTGCATCTACTTGGAGCCAGCCTACATTACCACTAGTGACATACCTCCTCCAGCAAGGCTCTATCTTCCAAAGATTCTACTATCTGGGGTTCAAGTATGAGGCTAAATTATAAATACACTCAGACCACCACAGACAACTAAGTATTTTAAAATTTCATTCTTTTTTAAATGATACTTTTTAAAAAAAAAAATCTGGGCAAAAATTAGGGTTTTTGAGATCATGATCAAAAATATTCTGCCTGATGCTGCCTGGTGTTAAAGAGTGCAGTCTGATTTCTGTACCAATCCAGTTTCTCCTATAAATCAGCATGTACAGGACTTAGAAGCTAAAAGGTGACAGAAGAAGAAAGTTCTATTCCACTGTATCATTTGAATTATAAAGAATACATAGCTGTTCTCTTTGTCTTTAGGTCCTTTTCAGATAACAGATCAGAGAATTTAACAAAGGAAATAGATAAGGTCCATTCTGGAATCTCATGTACACTTTCTGATGCTGGGGCATTAATATGCTCCAGATCCAGCTTTAATAAACCTTAGCGTTACAAACTTGTTGAAAGGTTAGAGCTTATCAGTTGGTTTTCAGTGGAACAAAATCTTCCTCCCTGTAGCAGACAGCTTCAGGTTTGCTGAGATAAACTTCCAGAACAGGCACAGTTATGGAGGAAGGGATATTATTTATTGAAGCTTACAGATCCAGGGGAAGTTCCATAATGGCAGGAGAAGCGGCCTGCTCTTACAAGACCAGGCAGAGAGAGAAAAACCACCAGCCACACAGCATAGCACACTTCAGGAACTCCTGCTAGGCACACTTTGCATATCCTTACAATGGAATCTCAAACCCACCATCACACCTTAAAATCTGCCCAGTGACATTGCCTCCAGCCAGGTGGCTGCAGATGCAAACAACAGACTAATAAAACATTAAATATATTGGGGGCCATATATTCAAACTACCACACTCCCCTTTAATGTTATCCCATTTCTGTCTGTAACCATAGATCATTGCAATTTGCCCCTTCCCTCACTTGAGCACTCTGGCCTTATCACTGAAACTATTAATCTGACAGTTTTCAAATGTATTTTTTTTGTTTGTTTTTTATTTTATCTTCTTTTTACTTATTTATTAGAGACACACAGAGAGAGAGAGAGAGGGAGAGAATGGGCACACCAGGGCCTCTAGCCACTGCAAACGTATTCCAGACGCATGCACCACCATATGCATCTGGCTTACTTGGGACCTACAGAATCAAACCGGGGTCCTTAAGCTTTGCAAGCATGTGCCTTAACCGCTAAGCCATCTCTCTAGCCCCTCAAATGTATTTTCAAGTCTTTCCTTATATAGGCTCTTGCACACACATTTTATGGGATCAAAGAGTCTTTTTCACGTGATTCTCAAAGGAGCCTATGATCTGAAGTCTTTGAAGAATCACTGTTACTTCAGGAATCAGATTTTCCTTCCTCTTTGGATTTGCTGCTCCATTTGCATTCCTGCCAAGGTGTGTATGTGCTTGTGCCCACAGTTGGGGAGGGAGATTATATGTCTTTGGTGAGCAGAGTCCCATTTCTCTAGATATAGAGCTGCAAAATCATTCAACCTTTATTAAATACTGTAGCATGTGCCAGAAAATGTCCTCAAATTTGCCCTACGCTAAGCACTGTGCATTAGCTACTACTCATTAAGCACTCAACTGCATTGTGGATCCCAGTGACTTCAGTGGCTGGGAAGATTCACCAGACTTTACTGACAGACCACTGCCAGAGTGTAAGTCACAGGAGGTGGAAGCATCTCAAGGAAGAAGTGGCCAGTTGCAAATGCAGCTAAGATTTTATTAACATTTGACATATAAGATACTCTGCTGACCTTGAAATCATAGTTGTATTATTGAGGTAGTATAAAACAAAACTCCAGGAAGTCGAATGATTAGAAGAAGATGCAAAACCCTAATGCAGATTACACAAAAGGTGTAGAGATGAGCTATAGGAAGACCTGGCTGGGCATGATGGCACATGCCTTTAATTCCAGCTCTCAGGAGCCTGAGGTAGGATCACCAAGAGTTCAGTGTCAGCCTGGACTACTGAGTGAGTACCAGGTCAACCTTGGCTAAAGTGAGGTGAGAAGAAAGAGCTGTTTTTATGGTATTATGAAGAAGAAATGGCATAGGAAAAAATTTCATTAGGAGAACTGAGGGGAAGGAGAGATTATGGTGGTGTTAAAGGAGCATTGATGTTATTACAGTGTCTTAAAAGCAGGCTGATCAGCTGAGCATTGTTTCACACACCTTTAATCCCAGCACTAAGGAGGCAGAGGTAGGAGGATGACTGTAAGTTTGAGGCCAGCTTGAGACTACATAGTAAATTCTAAGTGAGCCTGGGCTAGAGTGAGACCCTACTTCAAAAACAGAGAGGGCTGATCAGGTGGATGGAGTAAAATGCTAAAATTGCCACAGTTTAGCTGGTTGAAGCATGCAGAATATACCCTGAAGAGACTCAGAATTTAGAAAGTATGTAAGGAAGAGAGGTTTTTATTTTATTTTATTTATTTATTTATTTACTTATTTATTTAGATGTAGGGTCTCGCTTTAGCCCCAGGCTGACCTGGAATTCACTCACAGCAATCCCTACCTCTGTCTCCCAACTGCTGGGATTAACGTATGTGCCACCCCACCCAGCGAAGATTTTGAACTTGAAGGTTTTGAACTGGAGAAAAGTTCTGGTGTTTTGAGCTTTGATAGTTCTCTTCAGAGCTGCAGGAAGAGTAGTAATCAGAATGACCATGGATTTTAGTACCACTTTATTCATAATTTGGATCTCAGGGGCCATTTGCTAGTTTCCTTAGGCTGGTTATAAGAGTTCTAATACTGCTTGATGTGCTTTTTTTTTCTTTCTTTCTTTCTTTTTTTTATTTTTATTTTTATTTTTTGGTTTTTCGAGATAGGGTCTTGCTCTAGCTCAGGCTGACCTGGAATTCACTATGTAGTCTCAGGGTGGCCTCGAACTCATGGCGATCCTCCTACCTCTGTCTCCTGAGTGCTAGGATTAAAGGGGTGTGCCACCGCACCCAGCTTTGATGTGCTTTGTCTTTTTAAGGATTGGAGAGTTTATTTGTAGCATAGCTCATACCCTAATTCTGTAAGACCCTCTGAACCTGGGGTTCCTTTAATATCCTAGGCTCTCTACGTAATGCTCTCAGGTTTACTTTCACGTCTGTAAACTCTTTCTTTCTTTCTTTCTTTCTTTCTTTCTTTCTTTCTTTCTTTTTTTGTTGTTGTTATTTTGAGGTAGGGTCTCACTCTAGTTCAGGCTGACCTGGAATTCACTATGCAATCTCAGGTGGCCTCGAACTCACAGCAGTCCTCCTACCGACCTCTGCCTCCTGAGTGCTGGCATTAAAGGTGTGTGCCACCAAATCCAGCATCTACTGCTATTTTTGATCTGAACTGCTACTTTCTGGAACAGACATTCTCTACTTCTCTAGATTAAATTATATCCCTTTGTCCTTAAAACTATTTATTTATTTATGAAAAAGAAAGAATGGGTACAACAGAGTCTCTTGTCACTGCAGATGAACTCCAGACAGTCACCACATTGTACATTTTGTTTCATGAGGGTACTGGGAAATCTAACCGAGGCCTGCAGACTTTGCAAGTAATGCCATTGACTGCTGAACCATCTTCCTAGCCCTCCCTTTGATGTTTATAGTGCCTTCATCAAAATTTTAACTATTCATTTTACTATGATTATGTATTTCTGTGATATTTGTAGTTTCATTTCTTCCACTAGACATACAGCACCAAACATACTTGAACGAATGAGTACCTGGGATATTACAGGTCAAGAAACATATATTGTCTCATACTTTGTACAGATCAGGAGTTCAAAAGTGGCTTTGCTACCTGGCTCGGATTCAAGGTCTCTAATGATGTTGCAATCAAAGTATCAGCTGGGGTGTAAGGTATTTGCTGACAACTAAGGCTGAAAGATTCACTTGCAGGATGGTTTATTCACGTGCCTAACAGTTAATGTTAGCTGTTGGCAGCCACGCAGTTTCTTCCCTGGAATGCCTTTATCTGGGTTGCATGAATATGCTCAAGCCTGGAGCCAGCTTCTTCAGAGCACAGTTCAGGACAGCAAGGCGAATGCCACAGTATCTTTTATAACTTGTCCTTGAAAATCACAGTGTTGTTTCTGCAATACCGTATTCTATGCATAGACTGGCCCTATTTATTGAGACAGTCTCCCAAGATCTCCTTCAATGGCATTCAGCCTTTGGTACTTACAGAGGTGCCCCTGGAGTCTCCTAGGGTTACACCAGGAATGACTAAGACAGTTGCCTAAAAGTGTTGACGGAAGTTCAGTTAGGATTGCTGATTACATGATTTTCTTTTTCCCTAGTGGCACAGAAACAGAGCAAACAGATGTTGGGCTTATTTTGGGATTAACAAAGCATTACTAGGGAAGTGATAACATTAAGATCTCTAAGAGGGTAACTTAGTTCAGCAGTTGGTGATTGGTGTTTCACAGTAAGTAGGTCATTGGTGCAGGTGATTTTACACTGGCCCTGAGAAAGTTATAAAGGGCAATTTTTAATGTGCTTGCTTTATGCCATACTTTGCTATATGATTTTGGATAAATTGTATCGAATCCACACAATAACCCAGAAACTAATTAGCCCTATTTTAGAAACAAGCTAGCTTAGCTTTATGTGTGAACCTTGGATCCAAACTCTGGCTAATCTCTCCGATTGTATCATATTCCTGCTTCATTGTGTAACTGAATGTAGAGTTACTCAAGAACAGTAAAGAAGCTAAATTCACAATTATACATATAAAATTGCTATGTATAACTTTTTGTCCACCTTCCTTAACTTTTCATATGTTCTATAAGCAGGTGTTAGTGTCACAAATAAGTTATTTAAAGAAACAACTTTTTGTGCTAAAAGTTGAGGTTCAAGTTTACAAACTATATTTGTTTAATTTTTTTTTTTTTTTTTTTTTTGGTCTGGCTAAGAACTTTCAGCTTGACTCTTCATGTTTTTGAAATGAACTCTAGAGTCATCACATTGAGTTTGAGGCAGTTGAACTATTCCTGATGAGTCAAGTTCATTTGCTTTCTGCTCAGTTTGTCCAGGATAAGTCTCAGTACCTGTGAACTTATCAGAGGAACTTGTGGCTGCTATAGCTTGAAAGCCTGATTGAACAGACTAAACACTAGCTTCTAGATAAAATTGGTTTTTATCTCAGTAATATTCATACAAATTTAACATCCTTTAATCTACAAGGTGTTTCTGAAATTGATAGGCAAATGATTACCTTTCCTACCTAACTATACTGATAGAGGAATTAGCATATTGTGTTAAATTGTTGTTTCTTTACACTTAGTATCCGTACTTTCTCAACATGGTAGGTAGGAATATGTGTTCTCCTGAATCTGATAACAAATGTTTGGATCATACAAAAAAAACTTTAAAAAAATAAAATATTTTTATTTGCAAGCAGAGAGAGACAATGAGAATGGGCATACACCATATCCTCCAGATGCATATGCCACTTTGTGCACATGCTTTACATGGGTACTGGGGAATCAGACCCTAGTCATTAGGCTTTGCAGGCAAGCACCATAACTGCTGAGCCATCTCGCCAGCCCTAAAAAGCTTTTTTTTTTTTTTGGTTTTGCAAGGTAGGGTCTCACTCTGGTCCAGGCTGACCTGGAATTAACTATGTAGTCTCAGGGTGGCCTCGAACTCTTGGCGATCCTCCTACCTCTGCCTCCCGAGTGCTGGGATTAGAGGCGTGCGCCACCACGCCCAGCTACTAAAAAGCTTTTAAAAACAAGTTCCTGGGTCAATTTTCTCCCTAGTCATCCTACTACTCTTATTTGTGTTAACATTATAAGCTGCCCCGACCAGCGGGGGTTCAACAAGAGCCCGAGGGGAGATTAACCTGGATGAGAGAGACAAAACAGACACAAAGAAGGAGACTAAGCCTAATATATGGTCAAAGTCTCAAATTTTTATTTTTCACACAGAGGTTTATATAGGGGAGGCAGGAGGAAGGTAAACTAGAAACTGACCCAGGGTCACAAGACTTTCTGATTGATAAAGTTTGATCATGGGACTCTTAATCCCAGGGGTCACTGACCCAGGATTACAAAATGTTCTGATTGATAAGGTTAGATCATGGGACTCTTAATCCCAGGGGTCATGGGAAGGTCTGTTGTTACATTCCGATAGGCAGATAAAGTAATCGCCTGCAGCCAGGGCTTGTAGCTGGGGCAATTCTGATCCTAAGGCCTTTTGAGTCCATAAGATGGCTTCTCATACAAGATGGCTGTTATGCTGCTCATGGTCTCCGACAATAAGCCACTTCCAATGCCCTGAGTCCACTAAATGTTTTTTGGTCCTTTTGGTAGCATTTAGGTTTAACTGGTCCTTCTCGAGCACTCTTTGAAATACTTTCTTCTGAAGGCCTTAGACTTCTACACTTTGCTGGGTTTCCTTTCTTACCAGTCCTTGATCCCATTTTCTGACTTTGTACCAGGCTCTAAATTTTGCTATAAGATGCAATTCTGGGAGCTCTTTTTACTGTTTGTTTATGCATTTGCTCTAAAGACACCCAGTCCCTGTAGCTGAAAATGCAGTCTGTGTGCCCAGACTTGGGAGTTCTGGCATTATATAGTCAGTAGGATGTTGACAGAAACACTTGGCTACGTGACAGTCATCCCAACTTCATTTTCAAAAAGACGTAAGGGTAGAAAATTCCCTCCAGCAAGCCTCTAAAATGCCATATCTAACATTTTTTTTTTTTTCGAGGTAGGGTCTCACTCTGGCCCAGGCTGACCTGGAATTAACTATGTAGTCTCAGGGTGGCCTCAAACTCACAGCAGTGCCTACCTACCTCTGCCTCCCAAGTGCTGGGATTAAAGGCATGTATCACCATGCCCAGCTTCATATCTAACATTTTAAAAAACTTTATTGACAACTTCAATAGACAATAAAACTATGAAAATTCCCTCCTTCTGCTCCCATTTCCCCCTCTCAAATCCACCCTCAATCGAATCCTCCCCCCTTCAAATTATTCTTCTTTTTTTTTTTTTTTTTTTTTTGGTTTTGGAGGTAGGGTCTCACTCTAGCCCAGGCTGACCTGGAATTCTGGAATTCACTCTGTATTCTCAGGGTGGCCTCGAACTCATGGCGATCCTCCTACCTCTGCCTCCCGAGTGCTGGGATTAAAGGCGTGCACCACCACACCCGGCTTGTCTTACACATTTTTCATGACCACCATCTAATCTAGATTTCCTACATTGATTTTCAACTGGTCTCGCCCCCTCTTGATTTCATTAGCTAGAATAATTATTTCAAATATTGCATTTTGATTTTATCTTGGTCAACATCCTCATATTTAGAATAAGAAATAAAATTTTTGCTTGGGTTCACAAACTGCATCATCTGGCTTTGTTCTCTCACCAACTTGATGACCTATCATTCACTATCTAGCTTATTTACTCTAGCCAAACTGCCTTCTGCTCTTCCTGGACTACTATATTCATTTCTGCTCTTTGGCTTTTGTTTTTGTTGTTGTTGTTTGTTTTTCATTTATTTAATTGCAAGGAAAGAGAGAATGAGAATGGGCATGCCAGGACTTCCAGCCACTACAAATGAGCTCCACATGCCTGCGCACATCTTTGTGCATGTGGCTTCAGTAGGGTCAGTAGGCTTATGGACAAGCACTTTAACCTCTTGAGTCATCTCTCCAGCCCCTGCCTTTCAGCTTTTGTCTTGGCAATTTCCTCTGTCTGTAATACTCCCCAGCTTTGCATGGTTTTCTATCTCACTTCAACTCTGTTTTCAAATGTCACTTTTTTTCATATGTCACTCTCATAACACTCACTGCCTCCAGACATTCTGTTCTCATCATGTCTCTTCTTAACTGAAACATAAGCGCCCTAAAGCAGGATCCATGCTTTTACTCACCAGTGTATCCCCAGTATCTAGAACAGTAGCAAACATCAGTAGATACTTACAAAGGTTTATTGGATGAGTGAGCCTACCATTTACTGAAGCAGGTATCTCACTTACTGACAAGGTAGAATTTTCCATGTCTGCATTCTAGCTTTTGACACTGTGTCTTCAACCCTCCTGTTCCAATTTCTGTACAACCAACTGCCCACCTTATCACTCTTTCATACACCAGATCTCATATTGTCCACATTTGTTCATTCTTTCTTTGTATATATAGCTTCCTCAGTCTAAGCCTCCTCTGTCTTCTAGCTTCTTAAACTGTCACTAAGAAGTATTTAATTGAAAGGACCACCTTGTGTTTCAATATATCCATAGTATTAGACTGAATTCTTTGTTTTGAATTCTTTATACACATTATCTGTCTTCTCTCTTGAAGTCTATAACACTTTTTTTTTTTCTGTAGTAGGTACTCAGTAAGTATTGATTGAATACTCCTTTCTGGAAAGTAGAGCTAGTGTGAAAAGAATTTATGCTTAAATAATCCCCTTTAGAACATTTCATAAAAGAATTTTAGGGTCTTTTTTATTTAGTAGAATTTTAAAAAAAAAGATTTGCAGGCTAGAGAGATGGCTTAGCAGTTAAGGTGCCTGCCTGCAAAACCCAAGGACCCAGGTTTAATTCCCCAGAACCCGTATAAACCAGATGCACATGGGGGCACATGTATTTGGACTTTGTTTGCAGTGGTTAGAGGCCCTGGCATGCTCATAGTCTCTCTATCTCTCCCTGTGTCTAATAAATGAATAAGATATTAAAAAGAAAACAAAAGAAGCATTTTTTTTTTTTTAAAGATGCTTCTGTACTGAAATGACTCTCTTTCTTTTCAGCTAAAATTTCCAAAAAATACTGAATTGCTGAAGAGTTTGGGAAAAGACAAGTCAAAGTTCCCATTCCATGGATCCCTTGGGTGCACCTTCCCAGTTTGTGGATGTGGATTCATTGATAAGCTGGGGTGACTCGTGTGAAGATGAATTAAATTCTTCAGATACTATACCTGAAACATTTCAGGAAGACACCATTAGATCACCATTTCTTTACAATAAGGATATCAATGGAAAAGTAGTTCTCTGGTAATTTTCCGATTATACCATATGATATGATAACAGTGTCTTACAATTTTCTTCTCAATTCAGCTGAAATACTACTATTGCTTATGCATGTATAGTTTTATTAAAGTATAATTGGTATGAAATAAACTCTACAGATTTAAAATGTGCAACCTAAGTGTATGTAAATATACATAACACATAATTTATATGCAGCCATGAAGCCCTTACCATAATTAGATTATCTTCAAAAGTCATTTTTTTATAACTTTGTAAGCCTTCACTCCTGCACTTTCCTTCCTAGGGATCTCCAGTGATTTTCCTGTCATTATAGATTTACTAATCATAATGAAATCATAATGCTTTGTTTAATCTGGCTTCTTTTACATAATTACAAGTTCAGCTGTGTTGTAGAATATATCAGCAATTAGTTGCTTAAAAAAAAACTTTTCTGGGCTAGAGAGATGTCTTAGTGGTTAAAGGTACTTGACTTGCAAAGTTAATGGCCCAGGTTCGATTCCTCAGTAGCCACATACAGCCAGATGCAAAGTGATGCATGTGTCTGAGTTCATTTTGCAGTGGCAGGAGACCCTGGCATACCCATATTCATTCATTCATTCTCTGTCCTATCTTTCAAGTAAATAAATAAATAAATATATAAAATACTTAAATATGTTTTGTCTGTAATATAATTTACCAGCTTAACTTGTACAATCACCAGAAGTGGTGGCACACCTTTAATCCCAGTACTTTTGAGATGAAAGCAGTAAGGTTAAGAGTTCAAGGTGAGCTTCAGCTACATGCAACCTTATCTCGAAAGAAAGAAAGAAAGAAAGAAAGAAAGAAAGAAAGAAAGAAAGAAAGAGAGAGAGAAAGAAGGGCAGGCATAGTTTAGTGATTTTTAGTGACTTTATTCATAGAATTGTGTAGCATTTTTACCATCCAGAGCCTCTCCCAGCCCTTAGTTGTTCTTGTTTTTGTTGGTTTGCCTGTGTTGAACAACTCATATACTTATAATGACTACTATGAAATGTGTGGCTTTGCATAATGACTTATGTAGTACAAATTGTTACTTTGTGCCTTTTAGTGGCTGAATAATATTCTATTGTATGAATATACCACACTTAACAGCTTATTAGTTTGTGGGCATTATCTATTTTTATTTTGTAATATTTTTATTTATTTGGGAGAGAGACAGATAGAAATAGGCAAAGAGAGAGAGAAAGAATGAGTATGAGTGTGCCAGGGCTTCCTGTCACTGCAAAATAAGTCCAGATGTATGTGCCACTTTGTGCATCTGGCTTTGGGTGGGTAATGAGAAATCGAGATCAGACCTTTAGGCTTTGCAAGCAAGTGTCTGAAACCACAGAGCCATCTCTCTAACCCTGTTTTTACTTTTTTGTTTGTTATGACTAACACTGCTGTTCCTAAATTCTGTAAAACAGTCGTTTGAAATTCTGTAAGCATACTGTCATAAATAAGGCAAGAGGAAAATGCGTGAATGACATCATAGTTTTGTGAGTTCTAGGACTGTAGCACTTCACATTTAAGCTCAGGAATTTTCTATTTTTTCTACTTTGCTGCTGTTTCTTAGCTTGTGAATAAGCAAAAACTGAAGGGAGCAAAGATTGATTGCTTTGAAAGATTTAGAAACTAGGCCTCTAATCTCCCTTTTCTTCCCACAACTTATTTTTTTTTTTTTTCAAGGTAGGGTCTCTAGCTCAGGCTGACCTGAAATTCACTATGTAGTCTCAGGGTGGCCTCGAACTCACTGCGATCCTCCTGCCTCTGCTTCCCTGCCTCTGCTTCCCGAGTGCTGGGATTAAAGGTGTGCGCCACCACGGCCAGCTAAAAAAAAAAAAAAAATTTTTTTTTTTAAATTTTATTTATTTGAGAGACAGATAGAGTTGGCATGCCAGGGCCTCTAGCCACTGCAGATGAACTCCAGATGCATGCGCCATCTTGTGTATCTGGCTTACTTGGGTACTTAGGAATTGAACCTCGGTCCTTGAATTGTGCATGCAAGCACCTCAACCACTAAGCTGTCTCTCCAGCCCACGCTTGTTCTTTGTTTAACTTTTGGTCCTATAGGAAAGGAGATGTGGCATTATTGAACTGTACAGCCATTGTGAACACCAGCAATGAAAGTCTCACAGACAAGAATCCTGTGTCAGAAAGTATCTTCATGCTGGCAGGGCCAGATTTGAAGGAAGACCTGCAGAAACTTAAAGGTGAGTAGGTTTTCTTAGATCTCTTACTGTTTAGGAAACACACTCATGTCTTCTACCCTGAAGAATGGGCTTTGTGTTTAAGTGGGAAAAATAGGTAGATTTTGCTGATTTCCTTTTGTTGAAACTAAACAAAGAAAGTTTTTCCAATCCTCACACTGTGTTAAAAGCTTGGCCCTAAGATTCTACTGCCAGTGAAACTTCTATCATGTTGCTGGATTTTAGATTGACAGGCATCTTAGCTAAATAGATCTTTGGTAGCACTCAGCATATTGTATTGTCCTGCAATGAGAAGCCCTACAAAACAACTTCTTTTGAACTGGAAATTTTCATCATAATTTGATGTTGGTAGAGAATTTCTATATTCCTGCTAGATGTAGTCTCCTAAAATGAAAATTGACATACTGTGAACCAGAGTGTATTGCAGAAGCAAACATACTCTCCGTTCATATGTATTTGCTCCTTTTTGTTTGTACTCGTCCATGATTCTGGAAGTATTTCTTTAGAAATTGAGGCAGAAATAGTCCTGTTGGTTCAGCATCTCATTTGCTTTTGTATTACTTTTTAAAATGGGGAACATAGCAGCCCTTTGTTGTTTTTTGATTTTTTTTTTTAAATGACAGGAATGTATAAAATACAGCAGTATTTTATAAAATGTAAGCAGCAAATCCAACCTGTATAAAATCTTACTCTCCTTTATTTTTACCCTTTGAACACATAGTTTTTAATTTAATACATATATTAGAACGTGAATAGAAAGTTTTATGCTGACTCCATGAAAAAAACGAAAGAAAATGGGGCTGGAGAGATAGCTTAGCGGTTAAGGCGCCTGCCTTCTAAGCCTAAGAACGCCAGTTCCAATCTCCTGGTCCCATGTTTAGCCAGATGCAAAGTGACGCAAGGGGGCGTATGCATCTAGATTTCTTTTGCAGCAGCTGAGAGGCTGCTGGCGCGCCCATCTCTATTGGTCTTCCTCTCCCTCTCTCTGTTTCTCTCTGTGTCTCTCTCCAAAAAAAAAAAAAAGAAAGAAAGAAAATGAAGAATTACCTGATTCTGATTATCTGATAAATCACATATATAATTACATAAATATATAAACATAAATGTATGAATGTAAAGATTGTATGTAGATATATAGTTACGTACATAATGAATTACCTAACAGATATTTAAGAAACTGAACTTTGAGTTGGAGAGAATGCTTAGCAGTTAAGGCACTAGCCTGCAAAGCCAAAGGACCCAGGTTCGATTCCCCAGTACCCATGTCAAACCAGATACACAAGGTGACTCATGTGTCTGGAGTTTATTGGTAATGGCTAGAGGTCCTGCTATGCCCATTCGCTCTCAAATAAATAAATAAATAAATAAATAAAATATATACATATAAAGAAACTATTTTTACTGTGAAGGCAGAGGAGAAGAAAAGCCCTAGGTTAAACTACAAAATAATATACCATGAACAACATGTGGAAATTAGAAAGGATTTAAAGTAAATACTGAGAGTTTTCTGGTAAAGATTACAGAGAAGCTGGTCTGGAAATACGCCCTCATGGCATGTGTGCATGCATACTCACTCCTACATACACTTTAGGTGTAATAAAGAAAGTGGAGGCTGGAGAGATGGCTCAGCAGTTGAAGGCACTTGCTTGCAAAGCCTGACAGCCCATGTTCAATTCCCCAGTACCCATGTAAATGCAGATGCATCTGAGGTCATTTGCAGTGGCAAGAAGCCCTGGGTGCCCATTCTGTCTCCCACTCTTAGTTTGAAAATAAATAAAAAATATTTTAAAAAGAGAAAATGTAAAAGTTTATACTATAAAATTTAATATTGGGCTGGAGAGATGGCTTAGTGGTTAAGGCACTTGCCTGCAGAGCCTAAGGATCCAGGTTTGGTTCCCCAGTACCGGATGGAAGCCAGATGCACAAGGTGGCGCATGCATCTGGAGTTTCTTTGCAGTAGCTAGAGGCCCTAGTGCACCCATTCTGTCTCTCTTTTTTTTCTATATGCCTTTCTCAAATAAATAATTTTAAATTGTATAAAATTTAATATTGACCTATAAAAACAAAATCTCTGTATTTAGCAGAATTTGTTTGGGAGTCTTCAGTCCTAAAGCTGGGTTCATATTATTACTCTGCCCTTTGCTGTGTGACTTAAGAACAGCTACTTCACTACAGATTCTGTTTTCTAATTTTGAAAATGGAGATGGTAAATGTAGTTCCTGACAAAGCAAGAACTTAACAAATATTCTATGTTGGGAAAATTAATATACAGGTCTTAGGCTATAATGGATGTCCAATACTACTATTGCAGGGATTGGCTGTTAGTTCTCAGTTGTGCTTAATCAGTCTCTACCATCCAGAAGAGAAGTTATTAGTGGCACACTGAAAACTTAAATACTTTATACATTTTTATTAATAATTTAATAACATTATAAATTATGACTTAGGAGTTTGTAAATGATAGAATGTTGGAAGGAAGTATATAAATAACTTCTTCCATACTCTATTTCCTGGTCATTCTCCACATGGGATGTGTGCTCAGCCTGCAGTGTAATTCTGTAAATTGTTAATATGATGGCTATAGTTTACACTATAAACTTCATGCAGGGAGATACTGCCAGTACCAAAATGACAACATCCTTTAGCTGATACTAAATGAAATTTCAGAGGTTTTTAATTGAGTAGATTCAGGTTTTGCATTATTTATACTGAAAAAGCTAACAGCACCAAACTGGTTGATGTTAACAGTGCCAAAAGAGGTTATGATTTCCCTGTCCTCAGGACCCTATGGTAGTCAGTCCTCATTTTACTTAATTTATATTACTACTTGTCAAAAGCAATAAATTGGGATATGTCAAAAGAACATTATTAGGCTGCATCCTGAGGTCCCGAACTCAGTGTAGCCATGGTGCACCAGTTTTTTTTTTTTTCTTTCTTTTTTTAAATTTTTTTTTTTATTATTTTACTTATTTTTGGAGAGAGACACAGAGAGAGACAGAGAAGGAAAGGGAGACAGACAGAGATGGGCGTGCCAGCAGTCTCTCAGCTGCTGAAAATGAAATCCAGATGTGTGCGCCCCCTTGTGGTCAAGTGCAGCATTGCGCCCTTGCGTCACTTTGCATCTGACTAAACGTGGAACCTGGAGATTGGAACCGGGTTCTTAGGCTTAGCAGGCAGGCGCCTTAACCGCTAAGCCATCTCTCCAGCCCTTCTTTCTTTTTTTACCCAACTTTGCCTCACATTTCTTGAGTTGATGGTCTTACTTGTGCAACACCAGACCCTATAACATTTTGGGGGCTCGCCCTGGATCCACATTTCAAGACCTCCCTCGCCCACTCTGGGGCGACTGAACCAGGGAAGGACCCCTAATCTTGACCTGAGAACCAGATCTCCATCTGTCTGCATGTTCCTGGTTTTGGAGTTGGTAGCAAACTGTTGACAGGGAACTTTTGCCTACACTGCCGGCCCCTCCTTTATTGACCCAGCGACAGAGTTCGCATGAAGAGACACCATAATTGGGACGTTGGAAGGGCTCCTCCTAATCATGCCAACAGCCATGAAAATGGAGGGAACAAAATAGAAGGGAATTAGATTTACTTTTTATGAAACAAGGGAGCCTATGTATGGCTTTAGGTAAAATTTGTTATGTCAGTCAAAAGTAATTCAAGATACACTGGCTTTCGTTAGAGAAAATCTCAAAGAAAGAAGACTTCAGAGAGAAATCGCTAATAATTGGTTTCAGTTTATGTTTAGTTGGTCTCCATGGCTAACTTCCCTTATCTCTTCTATTGCTGGCACCCGGATACTACTGCTGTTAGGCCTTACCATAGGACCCTGCATTATTAATACTCTAAATAGATACATAAATAATAGAATTCTGTTAAACTCATGGTATTGTGGATGCAATACACCCCCTTACATGAAAATACCCTAGACATTCTTCTTCACCAATCAAGGATTTGACTTAGTGTCATATCAAAGGGGGAAACGGGATGATCCCTCTGTGCAATGTACCATGACCTTCCTGCATCTCTGTTTCTAAATATCTTT
The DNA here is from genome assembly GCA_036365145.1 of Orientallactaga sibirica. NCBI lineage: Eukaryota > Metazoa > Chordata > Mammalia > Rodentia > Dipodidae > Orientallactaga > Orientallactaga sibirica. The sequence continues at coordinate 3,270,802 of JAEOAD010000025.1, forward strand.
GTGATTACATAGCATAGGATGTTTCTTACTGCAATTCTGCCTATGTGACCTATGTAACCCTGTGACTTCTTGTAATAGCTACCCCTTGTTTAACAGTATGTAACTTCGTGTTTTTACTGTAAACATCATGTGGTTATTTCCAATAAAAGCTGACACTCCAAGCAGTTTGGAGCTGAATCCTGAGATCCCAAACTCTGGGTGTAGCCCTGGTGTACCAGCTTTTATTCTTTTTCTTTTCTTTCTTTTTTTACCCAATAAAACCTTGCCTGACCAAAAAAAAAGAAAAGAAAAGAAAATTATTAGCATGGTACATATTAATAGAAACCATATTATTTGACAGATTAAAGGACAGTTGATTTGGAAGAAACACTATAGTTACTCTCAAACACTTGAGAAGTCTTGAAGAGGGAGCATAAGAACTTCTGTTGCTAGAACTCTTAAGTTTATAAAATTATATTTCAGCTAGAAAAGTTTTTTCTTAGAAATCGAGCTTTCTGGAAATGGAGCAGTAAGAGTGGCTTATTAAGCACAAATTTCATCCACTTTGAAATCAGTGATACTTTCACTCTTTGAATGTCTCTATTTTGTGAACTAAAGCTATGAGGGTTGCTGTTTGGATTAGAATGGCATGATATTCATCTATAAAGAATTAGGAGCATGGGCTGGAGGGATGGCTTAACTGTTAAGGCATGTGTCTGCAAAGCCAAAGGACCCAGGTTCAATTCCCCCAGGATCCACGTTAGCCAGATGCACAAAGGAGTGGACACATCAGGAGTTCGTTTGCAGTGGCTAGAGGCCCTGACATGCCTATTCTCTCTCTTTCTCCCTCTTTCTCTGTCAAATACATAAATAAAAATAAAATATTTTTTTAAAAAAGAATTAGGAGCACATGAGATGATTCCAAGCAAGAATATATGTAATTCAGAGCCACATTACAGTTGTTGAATTCTTTGCATACATCAAGTGAGAAGAAAATACATTGGTCACTACATAGTTTTCTTGTGCACCTGTTCAATGTCCCTCAGTAAAGAAGTGTAAGGGTTTCACAGGGTGGGAAGCCATAGATTACATTATTTTCTTGCTATTTTATGGTTAGCATGGTTTTTGTTGAAAGCATGCAGGCCTGCTTGTGCTTCCTTGTTGTGGAGGCTAGGATTTGGAAAGAAATAAGTGAAGTTGAAATGTTCCTAAGTGATCTTTGGTAACTTAGATGCTCACACTGCTGTTGCAGCAGTGCTCCTTAGCCAAGGACAGAATCCTGCTGGACAGAGTTAGGACCAGAGGTAAACTTATCAGTAGATTAATATTTATTGTCCAGGCATTAAAAATACCTTGAGGATGATGTTTTAAATGTTTATAACAATGTTTAGGATTCAAGCTTTGATGTTAGATGAAATTTGGTGTACAAATAGAAAAGTCCCAGATTGGGAATGGGTACAGCAGTAGTACTTTGGATCACCAACATCCAGAATTTTATGAATAGGTATTAAAGTGGTGTCTGAATGACAGAACAGTTAAAACAATTCACAACATTTAAAACCTCTTTGTTCTTTCTAAACTCTGCTACAAGAGATCTCCACAACAAATAGCTGTCTTAATGTGTGTTTGCTTGCTGCCTGTTGTAGTCAGTTTTGCATTAATGGTAGAAAAGCCCCTGACCAAAAACAGGTTATGGGAGGAAATGATTTATTTTGACTTACAAACTTGAGGTAGAGCTCCATGATGGTAGGCGAAAACAATGGCATGAGCAGAGGTTGGACATTACCTCCCAGCCAACATTAGGTGGACAACAGCAGCAGGAGAGTATGGCAAACACTGGCAAAGGGAAGCTGGCTCTAATACCCATAAGCCCACCCCCAATAATGCATCACTTCCCAGAGGCTTCAATTTTCAAATTGCCACCTGCTGGAGACCTTGCATTCAGAACACATGTTTATTTATAGGGGACATCTAAATCAAACCACCACATTCTATCCTTGACCCCCATAAACTGATAACCATCCATGGTTTAAATGCAATGCATTAAGTCCAACTTTAAAAATCCCCATAGTTTTTATCAATCCCAATAATGTTCAGATTCCCATAGTTCAAGATCTTTTAACTGAGCTGGAATACCAAAAAGGAAAAAAAAAACAAAAACATAATGGCACAGAATAAATACTTACACTGCAAAAGATGGCATTGTGTATAGCAAAGAAATATTCAACAAATATAAGATTCAAACAAACAGGGCAAACATTAAGCTCTATTGGTCCAAGTCTGACAACTCTAATCAGTGACAAATCTCCAAGTCCAGTAATTAACCAGTGATGAGTCTCTGGAGTTCCAATTCTGACCCTCCAGCTGGGCTACTCACAGTCCCAGAAAAATTCATCCGGTGCTGCCAGCTCTCCTTGGTAGCCATTCCATAGTCCTGGCATCTCCACTGAGTCTCTATTACTACCCATAGTTCATCTTCATGGTTCCATCAGGCCTTCATGCAGGTAATCCAACAACTGTTTCACACTGCCCATGGCCAGCCATTTCCAAAGAGAAAACTGTGTTGCAAATCCTACTACCTTCTCTTTCCTGCATTTGTGATACTTCATAGTACCAAGTGGACTACCAACTTGTGAATCCAGGGGGCAAGAAAGCAGACTTTGAAGAACAGGACACTCCTTCAGCATTCAGGGTCCTTCAAAAGAGTACATTCTTCCTATTGTCCCAATGCAAGTCAGCTGGTCCAACCTCAGTGTTATAATCTGTCAAACAATTGCAGCTGAATTGGCAGCACTTCTAACATAAAGATTTCATCTTTCTGTGCCATATCCTTTTACACCAGTCCATTTCTACATAATGCAACCCCTCACAAGTTCTCAGGACACAGGCAGTCAGAACACAGCAGGCCTCACACAAACTGCTTCTAGCCCACTCCCTACAAAGTTTTTTCTCTGCCCCATAAACCAAACCTCACAGTTTATAGTTCTTAACTGCATTCAGGTCTTTGAGTTTTGACCAGAATCTATCAAGCTGTACTTGTATCACTGCAAGGCATCTTTTAGGCCGAGGTTTCAAATCTTCCACGTTCCTCCCCCAAATCAGTCCCAAAAGGCCAAAAGCCACACAGGTTTCTAGCAGCAACAAACCCTCTTCTGATACCAATTTTAAAAATTTATTTATTTATTTATTTGAGAAAGAGGTACACAGAAAGAGAGAATGGGCATACCAGGGCCTCCAGCCATTGCAAACGAACTCCAGATGCATGCGCCTTCTTGTGCATCTGGCTTACGTGGGTCCTGGGGAATCACACTGGGGACCTTTGGCTTTGCAGGCAAATGCCTTAACCTCTAAGCCATCTTCTCCAGCCCTCTGGTAACAATTTTATTGTTGCAATCAGCTTCATGTTACTGGCAGAAAGCACTGGACCAAAAGCAGTTTATGAGAGGAAAGGGTTTATTTTGGTTTACAGACTCAAGGGAAAGCTCCATAATGGCAGAGGAAAGCGAAGGCATGAGTAAACAGTGGATATCACCTGGCCAACATTAGGTGGATAACAGCAGCAGAAGAGTGTGCCAAACACTGGTAAGGGGAAGCTGGCTATATATAAGACCCAGCAATACATCATCTCCAGGAGACTCCAGTTTCCAAATTGCCTCTTGCTGGGGACCTAGCATTTAGAACACATAAATTAATGGGGACACCTGAATCAAACCACCACATTGGCTATTCTTAAATTTAAAATAATACACATATGTTGTTTATTTTAACTAATAATGTTCTCATTATAGCCACAGTATATATGAATTGTAGGAAATTGTGCACATACAGTCTAAAAATAATGAAAACCATAATATTTTTAGTATTCAGATGATCGCCACTGCTAACACTTTAGGGGAGATTCTTGTGGATCTTTCTATGTGTGGTATGAGTGTATATGCACATTGTTACATCTTTTGTAACTAAAGAATAATAATTGCATGTTTCCTGTTCTCCGGACAGTTGCATATATAGTGTCCTGCAATTTGTCTTCTGTAGCAAATAAAATACCTGTTAGCTTCAGATGTTACATTTAACTTCCAGACATAGTACCATTTCCAGTTGCCTGGAGGTATCTTTACAGTTGTTTCATACAAGCTCATTATTCAGTCCAGGAGAATACATCACACCTCGTTGTTACACCCACTAATTCTGTTTTGGTTTTATCGCTTTGTTTTGTTTTAAGTTCTGTGTTTTGTTACAGGACAGTTCTCTTTATAACAGTGCTGACATTTTTAGTGAACGAAGTCAATTTCTTTTCTAAAATATCTTAGTTAATATTTTTGTTTGACTTACTGGAGGTGCTATTTAGTCTGTCTTTCCTACAGACTGGAAGTTGTATCTGGTAAAATCAAGTTTTGGCTAAAGCATTCCACAGGCAATGTTGTATGTTGTATATTTCATACTATACCATATTAGAAGGATTAATCCATAAACTTAAACAGTATACTATGTGTTAGTAGACAGCTTCAGGTTTGCTGAGATGAACTTCCAGACAAGGTACAGTTATGGAGGAAGGGATATTTACTAATTTACAGATCCAGGGTAGTTCCATAATGGCAGAGGAAGCTGCCCCGCTCTTAAAAGGACCAGGCAAAGAGAGAAAAAGCTAAAAGTCAAACCAAACAGCACACTTCAGGAGTTCTTTAGATTTCAAACCCACCATCACAATTTAAGATCAGCCCAGGGACATATCCAGCCAGGTGGCCACAGATCCAAACTACAAAGTTATAAAACATTGAATATTTTGGGGCCATCTACTCAAATTGCCACATTCCACCCTTGGCCCCCAAGAGATTCAGAATGATCACACATTTTAAATGGTTGTATTTAGTCCAATTTCAGAGGTCCCCACAATCTTTACCAACTTAAGATAGTTCCAAGTGCCAAGTCTCCTCTGAGATTTAAGATTGTTTCTCACCGTGAGTCCTGTAAAATCAAACAAGTTAAATACTTTCTGATTTTCCTGCTTCCACCTCTTCAGCCATTTCCTATCAGCATGTGCCACCACAACTGGCAAGTTAAATGCTTTCAACATATAAAGGCAAAGAGTAAACATTTTTCATTAATTATTAATTTTTTTGTTGACATCTTCTATACTTACATACAAAAACATGATATTTCCCTCCCCTCCCCCCATTCCACTTTAAAACACCAATCTCCATCATATCCCCTCCCTTTCTCCATTAGTCTTTCTTTTAATTTGATGTCATCATCTTTTTCTTCTATTTTGAGGGTCTTGTGAAGGTATTGCTAGGCACTGCAAGGTCATGGATATCGAGGCCAATTTCTGTCTGGGCAGTTGCATTGTAAGAAGTCATACCCTTCCTTTGGCTCTTCCATTCTATCCGCCCCCTCTTCCGCAATGGTCCCTGAGCCTTGGAGGGTGTGACAGAGGTGTTTCAGTGCTGGGCACTCCTCTATCCCTTCTTCTCAGCACTATGTTGCCTTTTGGGTCATCCCAGTGGTCATCGCCATCTGAAAAAAGAGGCTTCTCTAACCAGAACTGAGAATAGCGTTAATATGTGAACATGAACATTAAGTGTAGTGCCCCCAGGGCAGCTTGGTGGGAATAATATATACATTTAGTCAGACAAGAGGAGACTAAGGCTCATGACCTCACCTGCCTTAGACTTTTGCTTAGGTTTTTCAATACCAGGCATGTATTCCCTCCCGTAGAGAGGGCCTTCAGTCCAATTATGGAGCAGTTGGTTACCCCAAGAGTAGACATGCGACTATTGCACCCATTCAGTCATTGAGTCTGTATGGCCAAACTTGAACATTCAGTGTCCACTGTTTTCACTGCTGATGACTTCTGTCTCCCATACGGCTGCATGCAGTGCAGCTTTTTCCAGCTTTCAGTTGGCTGGTCTACTGGGAGATTTTCTGCTCAGCACCAGCTTGCTTTCTCAGTGACTTTGCCTCTCAGGCAACAGATATCTTCAGCCATAGGGTCTTACTATCTGTTTCTCAAGGGAAACCAAGGGCTTTGGCAAAAGCCTTTAATGTTTTGGAGGCTACCGGGACCTCCTTGGCCAACAACTCACTGGAAGGTATCCCATCCCAGGCACTGAAAATTTTCTAGTAACAGTCTACAGCTTCTAAATGTGCCATTCTTCAAAAAAGTAGGTTTACATAAATCTTATTCACAATATCTTGAATTTAAATTGACCCTCCCCCTACCCTTCTTTTATGGACTCTCTTCCCATGGCCTTGCTTAGGCTATTCCCCTCCCTGTAATCTGTTCTTCTACTTACATATGAGCAATACCATACACTTAAGTCCTTCCCTTTCCTCCCTCCCTTACAGCCTTTTACCAGCTTACTGGTGTCTGGTACCTATTTTTGGTTCCAGTTCACACACAAGTCTATACATTTGTAGCTAGGATCCACATATGAGAGAGAACGTGTTTGGTTTTCTGAGCCTGGGTTACCTCACTTAGTATAATCCTTTCCAAATCCATCCATTTCCCTGCAAATTTCGTAATTTCATTTTTCTTTACCGCTGAATAAAACGCCATTGTGTAAATATACCACATCTTTATTACCCATTCATCTGTGGAGGGACATCTAGGCTGGTTCCATTTCCTAGCTATTGTGAATAGAGCAGCAATAAACATGGTTGTGCAAGTATCTCTAAGGTAGTGAGAAGAATCCTTCAGATATATGCCTAGGAGTGCTATAGCTGGATCATATGGTAAATCTATTTTTAGGTGTCTCAAGAACCTCCACACTGATTTCCACAATGGCTGGACCAGATTACATTCCCATCAACAGTGTAAAAGTGTTCCTCTTTTCCTGCATCCATGCCAACACTTATTGTCATTTGTTTTCTTGATGGTAGCCATTCTGACAGGAGTGAAATGGAATCTCAAAGTGGTTTTAATTTGCATTTCCCTGATGGCTAAGGATGTGGAACACTTTTTTAGATGTTTATATGCCATCTGTATTTCATCTTCTGAGAATTCTCTATTTAGTTCCATAACCCATTTTTTAACTGGGTTGTTTGAATTCTTATTATTCTGTTTTTTGAGTTCTTTGTATATTCTGGATATTAATCCTCTGTCAGATGTATAGCTGGCAAAGATTTTCTCCCATTCTGTAGGTTGTCTTTTTGCTCTATTCACAGTGTCCTTTGCTGTACAAAAGCTTTGTAAATTCATAAGGTCCCAGTGGTTGATTAGTGGTTTTATTCGCTGAGCAATTGGAGTTATATTCAGAAAGTCCTTGCCTATGCCTATATGTTGAAGAATTTCCCCTACCTTTTCCTCTAGCAGTTACAGGTCTGATATTAAGGTCCCTGATCCATTTGGACTTGACTCTTGTGCATGGAGAGAGACAATGATCTCTGTTTATCCTTTTACATACAGATGTCCAGTTTTCCCAGCACCACTTGTTAAAGAGGCTATCTTTTCTCCAATTAATATTTTTGGCATTTTTGTCAAAAATCAGGTGGCTGTAGCTGCCTGGATTAATATTTGGGTCTTCTATTATGTTCCATTGATCCACCTGTCTTTCCTTGTGCCAGTACCATGCTGTTTTTGTTACTATGGCTTTGTAATATAACTTAAAATCGGGTATGGTTATATCAACCAGCCTGATTTTTGTTGCACAAAATTGTTTTGGCTATTTGAGGTTTTTTGTGTTTCCAGATGAATTTTAGGATTTTTTTTTTCTATTTCTGTGAAGAATGCTATTGGGATTTTAGTGGGGATCGCATTAAATGTGTAGATTGGTTTTGGTAAGATTGACATTTTCACAATATTGATTCTTCTAAGCCAGAAGCATGGGATGTCTTTCCATTTCCTTGTGTCTTCTGCAATTTGTTGCTTGAGTTTTTTAAAGTTTTCATTGTAGAGGTCCTTCACTTAATTGGTTAAGTTTATTCCAAGGTATTTCTTTTTTTTTTTTTTTTTTTTTTTTTTTGAGGCAATTGTGAATGGGAGAGATTCCCTGATTTCATCCTCTGCACGTTTGTTGTTAGTGTATAGAAAAGCTACTGATTTCTGTGTGTTTATTTTGTATCCTGCTACATTGCTAAAAGTGTTTATCAGCTTTACCAGTTTGCTGGTAGAGTCTTTAGGGTCTGTTATGTACAGAATCGTATCGTCTGCAAATGATGATAATTTGATCTCTTACCTTCCGATTTGTATCCCTTTTATGAGTGTGTCTTGCCTTATTGCTATTGCTAAGATTCCAGTACTATATTAAATAGAAGTGGGGACAGTGGACACCCTTGTCTTGTTCCTGAATTTAGAGGAAAAGCTTCAAGTTTTTCCCCATTTAGTATTATGTTGGCTGTAGGTTTGTCATAAATAGCTTTTATTATGTTGAGACCTGTTTCTTCTATTCAGTTTCTGTAATACTTTCACCATGAAGGGGTGTTGGATTTTGTCAAATGCCTTTTCTGCATCTATTGAGATGACCATGTGATTTTTGTCTTTCAGACCATTTATATGGTGTATTACATTTATGGATTTGCGTATGTTGAGCCATCCCTGCATCTCTGGGATAAAGCCTAGTTTGTCAGAGTGAATAATCTTTCTGATATATTCTTATATTCTGTCTGCCAGTATTTTGTTGTGAATTTTTGCATCTATGTTCATGAGGGAGATTGGTCTGTAATTTTCTTTTTTTGATCTGTCTTTGTCCAGTTTGGGTATCAGGGTGATGTGGGCTTCATAGAAGGATTTTGGTAGAATTCCTTCCTTTTCTATTTTATGGAAAAGTTTGAGAAGCATTGTTGTTAGATCTTCCAGGAATGTCTGGTAAAATTCAGCAGTGAATCCATCTGGGCCTGGGCTATTTTTAATTGGGAGACTTTTTATAACTGCTTGGATCTCTGTGGTTGTTATAGGTCTATTTAAATGGTTTATCTCATCTTGATTTAATTTTGGTAGGTCATATGAATCAAGGAAATCATCCATTTCTTTCAGGTTTTCAAACTTAGAGGCATATATATTCTTAAAGTATGTCTTTATGATTCTCTGAATTTCTTTGGTATCTGTTGTGATGTTGCCTTTTTCATCTCTAATTTTATCAATTTTTGTCTCTTCTCTCTTTCTTTTGGTCAGATTTGCTAAGGGTTTGTCAATCTTGTTTATCCTTTCAAAGAACTACTGATTTTTTGTTTGCCTTGTTCTTCTCTTTCCAAGGCCTTAAGGTGAAGCATTAAATTGTTTAGTTGTGAACTCTCTAATTTCTTAATATAGGCACTTAGAGCTATATATTTCCCTCGTAGGACTGCCTTCATTGTGTCCCAAAGTTTTTGGTATGTTGTATTCTCATTATCATTTGATTCTATGAATTTCTTGATTTCCTTTTTAATTTCTTCAATGATGCATACGTCATTCAATAATGTACTATTTAGTCTCCATGAATTTCTGTATGCTCTGTAGTTTGTCTTGTTGCTGATTTGCAGTTTAATCCCACTGTGGTCAGATAGCGTACAAGGGATAATTTCAATTTTCCTGTATTTGTTAAGATTTGCTTTGTGTCCTATTATATGATGTATTTTAGAGAATGTCCCATGTGCTGCTGAGAAAAATGTATATTCTGCAGCATTTGGATGGAATGATCTATATATATCTGTTAGGTCCATTTGTTCCATGATATCATTTAATGCAGATGTCTCTGTTTATTTTTTGCTGGGTAGACCTGTCAAGTGATGAAAATGGGGTATTGAAGTCACCCACTACTGTTATGTTAGGAGTTAACTCTGACCTTAAGTCCAATAGTGTTTGTTTGATGAAATTGGGAGCCCCCATGTTAGGAGCATATGTGTTTAGGATTTAATGTCATCCTATTGGAGTGTTTCTCTAATCAGTATAAAGTGACCTTCTTTAACTTTCCTCACTAATGTTGGTTTGAAGCCTATCCTGTCAGAAATTAGGATAGCAACCCCTGCTTGTTTCCTCGGTCCATTTGATTGAAATACTTTGTTCCAACCTTTCACCCTAAGAAGGTTTCTATCTTTTATTGAGAGATGAGTTTCCTGTAGGCAATAGATGGTAGGATCCTGCTTTTTAATCCAGTCTTCAAGTCTGTGTCTTTTGGTTGTGGGCATTGAGGCCATTGATATTAAGAGTTATTATTGAAAGATATGTTTTTGCTCTCATCATTCTTCTTGCTTTGTAGTTCTTCCTGTTTTCACTTTACTCACTTGTTTTAACTGTTATTTGAGTACGGTTTATTTTTTCCTATTTCCTGCTGTGTGTGCTTTGCTTTCTCTTCAGCATGAAAGATTCCTGTAAGTATTTTCTGTAGAGCTGTTTTAGTTGCCATATATTCCTTTAGCCTGTCTTTGTTGTGGATTGTCCTTATTTCTCCATCTATTTGGATAGATAGCTTTGCAGGATAAAGTAATCTTGGTTGATAGTTTTTATCTTTCAGAACTTGGAATACATCACTCCAGGCCCTTCTGGCTTTTAAAGTTTGTGTTGAGTAATCTGCTATGATTCTGATGGGCATGCCTTTGTAGGTGACTTGCTTTTTCTCTCTAGCTGCGTTCAATATATTTTCTTTGGCTTGTATGTTTGGTAGTTTAATTATAATATGGTGGGGAGAGGTTCTTTCCAGGTTTTGTCTGTTTGGTCTTCTAAATGCTTCCTGTATCTGCATTGGCATGTCTTTCCCAATTTGGGGGAAGTTTTCTTCTATGATTTTGTTGAAAACACCTATTATGCTTTTGGAGTGAGATTCTTCTCCTTCAACTGTCCTTTGAATTCTTATGTTTGATCTTTTCATAGTGTCCCGAATATCTTGAAATTCCCATTCATACCTTCCTATTATTTTGTCTTTCTCTTTTTTGGAATATATTAGATCTGCCATCTGGTCTTCTAGTTTAGATACTCTGTTCTCTCCTTCATCCATTCTACTAGAGATTTTCTACAGAGTTTTTAATTTCACTGACTGTATTCTTTATTGCTAGTATTTCTGACTGGGTTTTCTTTATTCTTTCTATTTCCGAATTTATGTCTAGTATTGACCTCATTATTTTATTAAATTGGTTTTCTGTGTTTTCTTTGAATCCTTTCATTTCATCTTTGAGTTCTTTGAACCCTTTCATTTCCTCTTTGAGTTCTTTGAACATATTTATAATCATTCTTTTGAAATCTTTCTCAGGCATTTCCTCTAATTCAGTCTCACTGAAAGTCATTTCTGATACATTAATACTTTTTGCTGGATTTGTATTGTCTTGATTTTTTGTGTTTCTTGTATTATAATGTAGAGATTTTTGCATTTTGGATTAATTTAATGCTTGGGTTTTTTAATTATCTGCAGTAATATTCGATGTATCAATCTCGTATTATATATCTTCAGTGTAGGAGCTTAAGGTGCTAGGTATGGCTCTTAAGACTCTCAGAGCAATCACAAAAATGACCCTAGGTGTTGGGTTTGCCTGTTATGAGAGTATTCAAGTAGGCTGAATGAAACAGAATACAGTCAAATTCTAAAAAATTTAACTAAACAATGTACCCATTCAATGAAATACAGCGCAGAGTATTTGTGCAAAATAGGTGTTATGACAAACAGATCCTTTAACAAAGTCACAGTCCCTAAGCATGTGTGTTGCCCCACACCCTTAATCCTGTCAACTGGGAGGCTAAGATTTCTGGTCTGTAGAGGGTTCCAAGGTCAGCCTGTGACCAAGTGATACCCTTTCCCAACGATTGACAGAAGAGGAAACAAAGGCACTATAAATCAGGAGGCAACAAATGAGCAGCCCAAAATATAGCTTATTTACAAGTGTCAGATCTGACCATCCATCAGGTTTAACATATAATTTACCCTGACATGGAAGGTGCAATTAGTCCTTCCAATGCAAGCCTATACACCGGGCTTATTTGGTGGGTACTGACCTGGTGTAATCCCAGTTACCTTTTGGGACTGTTTTGGTCTCAGCTATGCTGTAAGGCTGCTTGGGTCCTTCTTTGCTGTGTTTTGGGCTCAGGAAGGCCGGCTGAGTCTGTGGGTCGCTGCTTTAATTGTGCCGGATGCTGGGTAGGTGAGCTCTCTTTCCCAGGTTTCTGGTGCTTGCCGGCGTTTGTGCTGGTGGTTGGGGATGGGAGGCTGTGGATGGCGGCTGAAGTCCGTCTGCTCGTCCACATGATCCTCTTCCTCTCAAGCTGCTCCGTTGGTCTCTGCCGTCCTCCTTCCACGTTTCTTGAGTTTGTGAGGAGGCCGGTGTGATTGGAGAATCCCCTCACCTGGCTTTAAAATCCCGTGGCTCAGGCCGAGCCTGGCAGCTGCCGTGGCGTGGAACTTGCCACAGCTGTGGAGCCACTTCTGCCCGCTTCTGTGGGCTCCAGACACTCTGGATCTCTCCTACTTCTCTGCTGCTGTTTGTAATTTACTATACACCTCACTTTTTAGTAGAAGAGTGTATTCTGTTGGATTTTTTTTGTTTGTTTGTTTTGCTTTTTTCCCCTAGCCTGGTTTGGCATGGTTCCTATGCCGCCATCTTAACCGTAGTCCCCAGAGTAAACATTTTTAACCGGTATAAGGCATAACAAAGAGAGACAAGAACAGTGCAAACTTAACAACCACAAAGCAAACATCAAACTTCTGCAGTTCAAGTCCAGTATAACCAGAGACTGATAGTCTCCAGATTTTACAATTTCATCCCTCCAGCTGGGCAAAGTAATCAGGGAAAACTTCCATCTCTAGCCAACAGCCTCCATGGTAGCCCTTACATCTTCAGGTCTGCATGCAAACCACAGTCCATCTTCTAATGGCTTTGCCAGCCTATCAGGGTCATCACACCCTGCCTCATGCCATGTCTCAGCAGTGGATTCTGGAACTGTAAGTACACTTCTTGACTCATTCCATGCATTTTTCATGCTTCCAAAATCAATATCAAGTTTGCAGGACACAGCCATATTCTTCAGCCAGGGACGAAATAATTCATGACCTTGAAAAGCAGGTTCCTTCTCCAGTCAGCTTTTTCCAAGAGTTTATATTTCTATCAGTCTTTCCTCAGGTATCCTCTCCAATGTTTTATTATAAAGCAGTTGGGGGCTGGAGTGAGGGCTTAGCATTTAAGGCATTTGCCTGCAAAGCCAAAGGACCTCAGTTTGATTCCCCAGGACCAACGTTAGCCAGATGTACAAGGGGCACACGCATCTGGAGTTCGTTTTCAGTGGCTGGAGGCCCTGGCATGCTCGCTCGCTCTCGCTCTCTTTCTCACTCTTTCTCTGTCAAATAAATAAAAATTTAACAATATTCAATGTAAATCAGTTGGACCATCATCCTTAAGATTGCTATTGTGTGACAATAGCAGCTTCAGTAACATAAATCCAGTCTCAGTGCCTTTACTTTTAACATGCTTGAGGTTTTCCAACTTAAAATCTTAAATCTGTCAATCCAATATCTTTAGCTAAGCACACCAGTCCATTACAAATTTAACCTTAATTAAACTCTCTGGGGCTGGGCAGCAGAATGTAGCTAGCCCTTATGCCAGTAGCCCAGTTCCAACAAAGTCCTCTGCAGTCTTTCCTTCCTCTTAGAAAGCTCATACGCAAAGCCTCAAAGTTCAGTACTGTCTGTACTTAGCATTTTCAAACTGTCATCAGAATAGTCCATAATACTTGGCTTACCGCTCCAGAAGGCATCTTTAGTTGCAAGCACCAAGTACATGCCTGTTGCTCCAAAACAGAAGTTCCAAAAAAGTTCAAAATCTACATGGTCAGATTCATCTTACCCCACTCCTGGCACCAACTTCTGTAGGAGATAGCTTCAGGTTCACTGAGATAAACTTCCAGACAAGGCACAGTTATGTAGGAAGGGATATTTGCTGAGGTTTACAGATCCAGAGGAAGTTCCATAATGGCAGAAGAAGCTGGCCCCCTCTTAAAAGGACCAGGCAGAGAGAAAAAGCTAAAAGCAAAACCACATAGCACACTTCAGGAGCTCCAAGCGAAGTAGGCACTTTATATATCTTTAGATTGGAATTTCAAATCCACCATCACACCTTGTAGCAGGCAGCTTCAGGTTCACTGAGATGAACTTCCAGACCAGGCACAGTTATAGAGGGAAGGCATTTATTTATTGAAGCTTACAGATCCAGGGGAAGTTCCATAATGGCAGAAGAAGCTGGCCTGTCTTTTACAGGACCAGCAAGAGAGAGTGAAAGCCAAAAGCCACACAGCATAGCACACCTCAGGAACTCCAAGGAGGCACACTTTGTGTATCTTTAGATTGAAATTCTAAACCCACCACCACACCTTAAGATCTGCCCAGTGATGTTGCCTCCAGCAAGGTGGCTGCAGATGCAGAGTATAAACTAATAAAACACTGACTTTATTGGGGGCCATCTATTCAAACTACCATACACCTTAAAATCCAACCCGTGACATCTCCTTCAGCCAGGTGGCTGCAAGTCCAAACTACAAACTAATAAAGTAATATATTGAGGGCTATCTATTCAAACTGCCACACCATGCAACATAACATGATCATAATCACCTTCTACCACCCTCTTTTCCTCCTCCTAAATCCTCCCCTCCACTGAATTCCTTCTTTTCAACTAGTCTGTCTTTTATTTTGATGTCATATTTTTTTTCCCTTCCTATTATTCAGGTATTTGTGTAGGTAGTGTTGAGCCCTGTGAGGTGATGAATGCCTAGGCCACTTTGTGTTTGGAAGACACTTGTAAGCACTTCTTCTTTTCCTTTGGCTCTTAAATTCTTTTTGCCACCTCTTCTACGATGGTCCTTGAGCCTTTGTCATTTCTTCTCAGCACTTGGTGATTTGAGCCACTCTGAATTTTTCTGTCATCATAGTTGTCTCTTTGGCTATAGCCATTATGTAAGTGCTGCTTCCCGTATTGAACTTGTTTTTGTTTGAGTGTTTGTTTTAGTAATACTCTGGTCTCAATTCAGAGGCACTATATCTTCTCTGTATCTTTCTGAGAATGTTCATGGTGTCAAGATTTTTGGTTGGTTCTTTTAAGCTTCCTTCCCTGCTTTGTTTATTTCTTGAGCATTTGTTTTATCCACCTTTGTTTGAGCCAGAGTCTTTCCTCGCTTCCTGTTGGTCTTTGAGTGCTAGTAGAATTTGAGAGGAACTGAAAGCTGATTAGTATTGTATGCATGGATGCATTGTTTATTAGTCTACTTATTTGTTTCTTTGAGACATTGCCTTGTTGTATCATCCTGGCTGGCCTAGGACTTGCTATGTAGCTTACTTGTACTCAGACTGAGTCCTCTGTCTAGCCTTCTAGGAGCTAGAATTGTAGGCATATATCACCATGCCCTGCTGCTTAGGTATTGTAATCCGTTGGGGCTGGAATAACAAAATACTGTTGATGGGTGGCTTATAATCAACAGATACTTCTCAGTTGTGAACTCTTGAGGGTGCAGCAGGTCTGCTGAAGGCCACTTCTGGGTTCATACTGCTGACTTTTGTTGCCTCTTCACACTGTTCATAAATGAGTCAGAGTAATCAGGCAACCCACTTTAGAGAGAGGGAACGAGCCTTTATTTCACATGCAGATCTCTATTAGCTAATGCCAGAAGAGATAGAAGCCCTGAACACAGATTGTGCTGGAGTTATATATCTTTTACAATCTTTTGTCTGAATTTTCCGGAGCTTGGAGAGGGGAGAGATTCACATCTGGGAGTGTAGGGTTCTGCCAAATAAGATTAAGTACAGGCTGCTGTTTCCCAAGACAAGGTAGTTATATATTGTGCAGAGGGTTCAGGCTTGGAGTCACAGAATTCTTGTTAGCTACCATAAATTTAAGTTGCTCAAAGGAATCTCCCCTCAGGAGGGAAGTGCAACATCTATCACTAACTGAAAGTCCTATGTGCATTTATATTTCTTATAGATACATTGATTATAGTCCATCTAAACTAACACAACCTAGAAGCGTCAGAAATATGACATTTCTTCAATAACATGGCAGAGAGAGGAATCAAGGACTCAGATTACTCTTGAAAGGATTCTTACCGTTTTCATGAGGGCTCCATCTTTTTGACTGTTGTTATCTCCAAAACATTACACCTTCTATAATACCATCACTTAGGCCAAGGTTTCAATATATGGGTGCATGTAAGCATTTAGTGTATAATATTGGCCAAAGGTTATTTATTGCTTAGTGAATGTGAAGACAGAACTGACGTCCTATGGTTTCATTGGGAATACTTCCTTTAGCTATCGGAATTTCTAGGGCTTTTGTCTTGGCCTTGAAGTTTTCTGGAAAGGAATCCCCCAGTGGTATAATCCCTTGGTATCCATCGTAGACATTTCATAGAGTAGAGGGCTAGACCTTTTACTGGCAACTGTAACGTTCTTTTCAGCTGTGCTTGGGGTTCTGGAATCCAGGAACTATCTAATGCAGCATCTCCAGAGAATAATCTTCCTTTTTGCTGCCATGGTGGTAAAGAAACCATCATCTTTCTGTGCCAGCTGTTGTTGTGGGTTTGACTGACTGTATAGACTTATTGCTCTAGCCTTCCTTTTATAGTCCCACATCACAACATAACCTGTAGAAATACCAAGGACCTTCATTTTTTGAGCTAGTAATAGCAATAGTAACAGCAAATGTATGTATGTGCTGCATCTATTAACTCACTCAAGTCCTGTGAAGTCAACACTACTAGTATTCCCTTAATAGGCAGTCAAAGCATGACGAGGCCAAGCACCTACCCAGAGCATCAGAAACGTGGTGGGCTTGGGACTTGAGTCGAAACAGTCGCTTGGATCTTACACTGCCTTTCTGTACATTTCAGCCTGTTTTATGAAGCAGGTAGCCTTTTCTCCTCAGATAAGTCTTTTGTCTTCCTGTCTCCCATACTTGGTGGTGCTTCTCTGCATTGTGTTGTTAACATGTTCTTTGACCTTGGTGTTGCTTCATTGTCACTTTGAGAAGGAACAAAGATAAAGTTTTGTCTTCATCCATATTTTTAAATGAAATTTCTCAAAGGTCTTTTATGCTTTGATTTTTTGAATTTTCCTAGCGTTTATGGACTTACATATATGTCCATTTTTTTTCCAGGGTGCCGAACTGGTGAAGCGAAATTAACAAAGGGATTTAACCTAGCCGCTCGGTTCATCATTCACACAGTGGGACCTAAGTACAAGAGCCGCTATCGCACTGCAGCTGAAAGTTCACTGTATAGCTGCTATAGAAATGTGCTCCAGCTGGCAAAGTATGACCTGCTCGTTCCCTAGATACAGCATGCCATAGGTGTAAAGCCCTAGCTTTAAAGATGAAATGGATCTATGGGAGTATAACTTTGAAGGGTTTACATAATTTAAGAGAACCTTGAAGGTAGGATTAATTATTAAAATTATTTTTTACAACATAGAATAAATGAGACAAATATGAATGACATTACGAGTTTATTAAGTTTTACTCTTTAAATTTGTATCTCTCAGAGTATGGTTAAATTATGTATTAATATAGTACTCAGATAGTACAGTTGAGTAAACTGTTGCACATTTATTGAAGAGGTATGGAAGGTGAGGTTGACTGGCATTTGAAATTAGTTATGGATTGTACCTGAATCAGAAATGTTTTAGTATAGCTTTTGTGGTTTCTGTTTGATTGCAGAGAGCAGTCAATGTCTTCTGTTGGATTCTGTGTCATCAATTCTGCAAAACGAGGTTATCCTTTAGAGGATGCAACACACATTGCACTTCGTAAGTAGTAATGGAAACATAGCATGTAGAACAAGTTCTTTAATATTCCTTCATTACTAGAAAAGTTAGCACCAACGATTCACTGATTGTTCTTGGCATCCTAGGGCCTGTTTATATTGATAGGTTGCAGAGCTCTCTATGTATTTATTGATTGATAGATCATACTGTTATTCCTTTTCCTCTTTCCATTTCCCTGGGCCCCTCCTCTGTGGAGTTATGGGATTTACTGTGAGGTCAAGAAGGCCTCAGTCAGTTCCAATGGACTATGCCTCAGGGTATTCCTATCCACTCTATTTTTGTTTTTTGTTTTGTTTGGTTTGGTTTTTTGGTTTTTCCAAGGTAGGGTCTTACTCTAGCTCAGGCTGACCTGGAATTCACTGTGTAGTCTCAGGGTAGCCTCGAACTCAGAGCGATCCTCCTACCTCTGCCTCCCGAACGCTAGAATTAAAGGCGTGTGCCACCACACACTGCCACTCAATTTTTTTATGTATAAATATAAAATTTTATATGCCTAGGTTATAGTCTTGTATCCCCTCATCCCTGGTCTCCATTACCAAAAGGATCCTCCTCAGTTAGGGTCCTTGGTATTCCATTGTGGGGTAATTAGAGCTTATGTTAGCTTGGGGGGAATTGTACCTCAGTATTTCTTTTTTATGTTTATTAGTATTATTATTACTAATTTGGTTTTTCAAATTAGGGTCTCACTCTAGCTCAGGCTGACCTGAAATGCACTATGGGTCTCAGGGTAACCTTGAACTGTCAGCAATCCTCCTACCTCTGCCTCCCAAGTGCTAGGATTAAAGGCGTGTGCCACCATGCTCAGCTGTTCATCATCATTATTATTATTGTTATTATTAACAAGATATTTTGTATATATACATCATGTGTTGGTACCCTCTTTTCCCTCATCTCTGCCCCCATTCCATTGGGGAGGCTCCTCAGTGGGCTTGTAGGTATTCCCCATGAGGTCGTGGTTTATGCGTTGTGGGAGCAACAGTCAGTTATTTTTGTGGGGAGGGAATTCCTCTGGGCATGATGTCTCAACCTGTGACTCTAACAATATCTTCCACAAAATTCCCTGAACCATGGTGGGTGAGTTTTAAGTTTACTTCAGTGATGAGCTCTTAGGATCCTCTGGATCTCTGCTTTGGTAGGTGTAGAGTATTCTCAGGGTCTGTCTCCTAAGCACTCTTGCTCTTCTCTCCAATTCCTCTTGATTCAGCTGTGGCTTGGCTGAAGTGCAAGGGATAGTTTATCTCCTCTGGTCTTGCTACCTTCTAAAAAAGAAGGGATTCTCCAACAGATAGTGAAGTCAGCAAAGTTTAAATGGGATAAACATTATTAATTTAGGGAGAATTTGATGTATGCGGCCCCTCTTTTAGCCAAAGACTAATGAGAGCTCTATACTGGAGAATATAATCTTTGTTTCCATAGGATTCTGATCTGGTTCCTAATTCCAGATATGGTTTCCTTTACAGTGAGAAGATCTCTTAGCCAATCAAAAAGCTATAGCTTATCCACTAAGGCTGTGTGCCACTATTGAACTGACATGTACATAGTGTCTGGGTGTTTACTTCTGGGTAGCTTAGACCTCTGGCTGATTAGATTGTTGTTGGTCATTTTCCCCCAGTAGTAGTGCTTTCCAGCACTAGAGAGGCTAACTGTCTGGGAACTGGCTTTCTTCTGAATTCCAGCCAGCTCTCTCCGTGCTCTGTGTCAGCAGCATCTGGTGTCTTCAGCAATAGGGTCTTAGCTTGCCTCAGGCAGGTAATCAAGTGCACTGACAGAAAGAGGTCTTGATTTGGGGACTTCGTAGGTCTCTGATCAAGACCTCAATATGGTTAGCAACCAATCTGATACTGGGAGTTACAGGATAGAGACAGGAAAAAAAAATTTATTTAAGCTTAGGCTTCATACTACTCTCATCAGAGTCCTACTGTTCAGGTGCTCCACCCTGACTTCTATTGATGGTTTATCTTTTAGGCTATCTCTAAGGATAAAGGTTTCTATGATATCCGCTCATTTTGGATTTAAGTTTGTGTTTGCTTCCCCCCACTTCTTCCCACACCCCAAAATCCTTCCATCCCTATAGTCTGGGCTTTGAGTTGCCTATCAGGTATGAAAAGCCACTCCAGCAGGTCCAGGTTAGAAACCACAGATATGTGACACCATGCTGCGTTTTTCTTTCTGTGATTGTGTGGCTTTACTGAGTATGATCTGTTCCAAGTCTGTCCATTTTTCTACAAATTTCATTGTTGTTTTTTAATTACTGCTGAGTAGAATTCCATTGTGTAAATGTACCACAGCTTTGTTACCCATTTATCCAATGATGGGCATCTGGGTTGATTCCAGTTCTTAGCTGTAATGAATTGAGCAGCTATAAACATGGTTGAGCAAACATCTCTGTATTGATGTATGGAACATTTAGGATACATGCCCAGTAAGGGAATAACTGAGTCTGTTGGTAGTTCTATGTTCATCCTTTTCAGGAATCTCCAAATTGATTTCCATGGTGGTTGTACAAGTTTACATTCCCACCAACAGTGGATGCAGGTTCCTCTTTGCCCAACATTTGTCACTGTTAGATCTTTCAATAATTGCCATACTTACTCAAGTAAGGTAGAATCTTAAGGTTGTTTTAACTTGCATTTCCCTAATGGTTAAGGATGTTAAACATTTTCTTAAGTGTGTGTTAGCCATTTGTAATTCTTGCTCTGAGAACTCTAATCCATTCTCTGCTCCACATTTGGGGTGGATTGTTTGATTTTTTAATTTTTTTTTAATTTTTTTTTTTAGTTCTTTGTAGATTCTAGATATTAGGCTTCTTTCAGTGGTATAGCTGGCAGAGATTTTCTCCATTCAGTGAGTAATCTATTGGCTCTGCTTATGGGATGCTTGACTGTGCAAAAGCTTTTTAGCTTCATGAGATCCCATTGGTTGAGTGATTGTTTAATTTCCTGGGCTACTGGGGTTTTGTTTAGGAAGGCTTTCCCCACTCCTATATCGTGGACAGTGCCTCCTATTTTTTCTTCCAGTAAAAGAGTTGTGTGTCTTATATTGAGGTCTTTAATCCATTTGGACTTGATTTTTTGTGCATGGAGAGATGAGTAGGACTAGTTGCATTTTTCAACATATGGTTATCCAATTTATCCAACAACATTTGTTGAAGATACTGTCTTCTCTCCAGTCTACATTATTGGCTCCTGTTATTTGACCTAAACTCTGAGTCTTCAGTTCTGTTACATTGGTCTATGTTTCTGTTCTTATGCCAGTACCATGCTGGTTTTGTTAATATGGCTTTGTAAAAGAGCTTTAGATCAGGTATGGTAATGCCTCCAGAGATGTTTTTTTTGCTGAGGATATGTTTGGATATCCAAGGTCTGCTACCATTCCCTATGAATTTTGAGATCATTTTTCAATCTCTTTGGAGAATGATGCTGGTATTTTTATTGGTATTGCATGAAATCTGCATATTATTACTTTTGGTAAAATTTCCATTTTTATAACATTAATTCTACATATTCAGGAGCATGGGAGGTCTTTCACCTTTAGAAGTTTTGAGAAGGAGACTTTCAGGTCACTTATATATAGGGTCACATCATCTGCAAATAGGACTAACTTTACTTCTTCCTTTCCAACTTGAATCCCTTTTTATTTCTTCCTCCTGTCTTATTGCTTGGGCTAGTACTATGTTGAAGAGCAGAGGTGAGAGTGGGCAGCCCTGTCTTGTTCTTGATCTCAATGAGAACTCCTTGAGTCTTTCCCCATTAACTACTATTTGGGCTTTGGGTGCTTTATATATAGCCTTTATTGTCCTGAAATATAAACCCTCCATGCCTATTCTTTCTAGCATTTTAATCATGAAGCGGTGTTGTATTTTGCTAAAGGCCTTCTCTGCATCAATTTAGATGATCGTGTGGTTCTTATGGTTAAAGTTTATTTATGTGGTGTATTATGTTGTCTGATTTCCCCATATGTTGAACCATGCCTGCATCCCTGGGATGAAGCCTACTTGATCAAGGTGGATGATGCTTTTGATGTATTGTTGAATTTGGTTTGCAAGGAATGTTCAGGAACTTTGTATCTAAATTCATCAGTGATATAGGCTTATAATTTTCTTGTTGCATCTCTGTTTGGTTTTGGTATTAGGGTGATGCTAGCTTCATAAAAGGAATGGGAAAGGATTTCCAGCTCTCCAATTATGTGAAACAGTGAGAAAAAATGGTTTCAGTTCTTTGGTTTTTCAAGGTAGGGTCTCACTCTAGTTCAGGCTGACCTGGAATTCACTATGTAGTCTCAAGATGCTCTTGGCATCTTGGCAGTCCTTCCCTCCTCTACCTCCTGAGTGCTGGGACTAAAGGCATGTGACACCACACCGAGCTGGTTTCAGTTCTCTAATGAAGGTTCAATAGAATTTGGCTGAGAAGGCATCTGATTCTGAACTTTTCATTTTGAGGAGGTTTTTGATTACCCTTTCAATCTCCATAGATGTAATAGGTTTGTTTAGGAGATTAATCTGCTTTGAGTTTAGTTGTAGTAGGTGGTATGTGTCTGGGAATTTATCTATTTCTTCAAGATTATCCAATTTTGTGGAGTATAGGTTTTGGAAATATACCCTGATGATTCTTCCAATTTCATTGATGTCTGTTTTGACCTCTCGTTTTTCATTTCTGATTTTGTTAATCTGAGACTTCTCTCTTTTCTACTTGATCAAATTGGCTAGGAGTTTATCAATCTTGTTTATTTTTTCAAAGAACCAGCTCTGTTTCATCAATTTTTTAAAAAATTGTTTTCTTAGTTTTCAGTTCCTTAATTTTTGCTCTGATCTTGATTATTTCTTTCCATCTGGAGTTCTTAGGGTTGGATTCTTCTTTGTTTTTCCAGTGCCATTAGGTAGACAGTTAGGTTATTAGTTTGAGATCTCTCTTTGTTATGCAGGGATTTAGCTCTATGAATTTTCCCTTTAGGACTGCCTTCATTGTGTCCCTTAAATATTGGTAAGTTGTGTTTTTTCATTCTCATTCAGTTCTAAGCACCCCAGTTCATGGCTCTATTCCCCAGGACCCATGTAAGCCAGATGCACAAGGTGAGACAAGCACAGAGTCACACATGCCCACTCAGTGGTGCTAACAGCTGTAGTTCAATTAAAGTGGCTGAGGCCCTGGGCCAATTATCTCTCTCATGCTCTCTCTAAACAAATAAATAAATGTGTGTGTCTACCTTGACGGCGGTGGGGGTTGTCAGGATAATGACGTAGGGTCCCTTCCAGCAAGGCTGTAGTGTCTTACACTGATGACGGTGAACAAAGATCCAATCCCCTGACTGGTATCCGTGTGTTGGGGGAGGAGGTCCAGTCTCATATATGGCTTTTAGGTGAGACCACACTTCTTTGTGAGTTCTGATTAAGGATTGAAAAGACTCATGTAAATTTTGATTACTAAATTCATCAATTAATTCCTGTTTTAGGTCAGGCAGAATGGGAGGCGGTCTCCCGAACATAATTTCATAGGGGGTTAACCCTATCATATAAGGGGTGTTTCTTACCCTATAAAGAGCGAAGGGGAGGATTGATACCCAGTCCAGGCCGGTCTCTATAGTCAATTTAGTAAGAGCCTCTTTTAAAGTTCTATTCATTCTTTCTACCTGCCCTGAGCACTGGGGCCTGTAAGCACAATGTAATTTCCAATTTGCCCCCAGTATTTTAATTACCTCTTGTGTTACCTGAGAAATGAATGCTGGTCCATTGTCTGAACTCAAAAGAACTGGCATTCCATGCGTGGGTAAAATCTCTTCTAGAATTTTCTTTGTCACCACCTGTGCAGTCTCATGTTTAGTAGGAAAAGCCTCTGTCCATCCTGAAAAAGTGTCTAAGGAAACTAGGAGATATTTATAACCATATTTACCTGGCTTTACCTCAGTAAAATCTAGTTCCCCATGTGCTCCTGATTTGGAGCCTCTTAGATGAGTTCCAAGTCCTTTTGAGTGTTGATTGTCCGCATTGGTCACCTTACAACTTAAACATTTGTTAGCAATTTCTTCAACCTAGGATCTTACGTTAAGTATTTTGAGATGACTGTGTCTTATTAGTTCTTCAATCCTTTTTGTACTCAAATGTGTGGACTGATGCAGATGTTGTAGGAGCTGCTTAGCAAGGTGAGAGGGAAAGATTAGTTTATGATCTCCAGCTTGAATCCAGCCATTGTTTACTTCTTGAGTCATTGGCATTTTTCTGATGAGTTTAAGATCATCAGTGGAGTACCCTGGAGTATCTGGCAACACGGGTGGGCCTGGGTCTGGAAGTACAATCATTACCAGTTTCACCTCTAAGTCAACTTGTTTGGCTGTTTCATCAGCTCTCTGATTTCCTTTGGCCACTGGAGTTTCAGCTTTTTGGTGACCAGGACAGTGAATCATAGCTAGCTTTTGGGGCAGCCATAAGGCTACCAGCAAGTCTAAAATCTGTTCCTTGTTCTTAATAGTTTTTCCTTCAGCCATTAGGAGGCCTCTTTCTTGGTATATGGCCCCATGCACATGAGCGGTAGCAAAGGCATAGCGGCTATCAGTATATACATTTAACTTTTTTCCTCTGCCTAATCGCAGAGCTCGAGTCAGGGCGATGAGCTCTGCTCGTTGTGCAGAAGTTCCTTTTGGTAAAGCCGCCGCCCAGATAGTCTCTGTTTCAGCTACTACACAGCTGCCCCCGTATACCTCTGTCCATCTTTCTTGAAGCTGCTGCCGTCCGTGTACCAGGTGACCTCAGCATCCGGTAGAGGCCAGGTCGGTGAGATCCTCTGATGTTGTAGACTTGGCTCAGGATGCCAGCACAGTTGTGGAGGGGTCCCTCCAAGTCCGGATCCGGTAACAAGGTGGTGGGGTTTAGGGCTGCACTAGGAAGAAACTGTATCTGAGGCGGATTTAGGAGTAGGCTTTGATAATGAGTTATGCGAGCATTGCTGATCCATCGATCAGGGGGCTGCTTAAGAACCCCTTCTATTGCATGGGGGGTCACCACCTGAAGTTCTTGACCCAAGGTTAGTTTGTTGGCATCTTTTACTAATTGAGCTGTTGTTGCTATTATTCTGAGGCATGGTGTCCATCCAGCTGCTACTGGATCCAATTTTTTTGATTGATAGGCAACTAGCCAGTTCCATGGTCCCAAAGTTTGTGTTAAAACTCCTTTAGTTATTCCCTTTTTTTCATCTACGTAGAGATGGAAGGGCTTAGTAATGTCAGGTAGTGCTAGTGCAGGTGCAGTCAATAGCGCTTGTTTTATTTCATTGAAGGCCTGATTTTGAGTTTGGGACCACTAGAAGGGGCTTCCTTCTTTAGTCAGCTCATATAGAGGCTTGGCTTTTTCAGCAAACCCAGGGATCCATAAGCGACAAAATCCAGCGGATCCCAAGAACTCTTGTACTGCTCTGCGAGTGGTGGGTGTTGGTATACTTAGCACAGTCTCTTTTCTTGCCTGGGATAGCCACCTCTGTCCCTCTTTGAGAATATATCTGTGGTAGTTTAAATATATGTCCCCCAATATATTCAGTGTTTTTTTTTTTAATTATAGTTTGCATCTGCAATCACCTTGCTAGAGGCAAGGTCACTGCCCCCCCTTCCCCAACCCCGGTCTTAAGGTGTGGTGATGGTTTGAGATTCCATTGTAAAGATATACAAATGTGCCTAGCAGGAGTTTCTGAAGTGTGCTGTGTGACCTTTTGGCTGTAGTTTTGCTTTGTGTGCTGTGGTGGCTGGTTGGCTTTTGCTCTCTCTGCCTGGCCTTGTGAGAGCAGGCCGCTACTTCTGCCGTTATGGAACTTCCCCTGGGTCTGTAAGCTTCAATAAATAATATCCCTTCCTCCATAACTGTGCCTGGTCTGGAAGTTGATCTCAGCGAACCTGAAGCTGTCTGCTACAATATCCTAAATAAGTTACCTCTTTTAAACAAATTTGGGCCGCCTTGGCAGAAGCACAGTATCCCAGGTCTCCCAGAGTTGTTAATAAGTCCTCTGTGCCTGCCTGGCAAGCCTGTGCTATGTCTGCAGCTATTAATATATCATCAACATACTGTAGCAAGGTTAAATGTGGTTGTAGTTGTCGGTACTCACCCAGATCTTCATGGAGAGCCTCGTCAAACAGGGTGGGCGAATTTTTGAATCCCTGAGGCAGCTGCATTAAATCCTTGTTCCAGGTCATGCCATTCAAAGGCAAATAGCGGCTTTGTGCTGCCAGTGGCAGGCTAAAGAAGCCATCTTTTATATCCAAAACTGTGTACCACACTCTGGATGGAGGCAAAGAACTTAAAAGAGTGTAAGGGTTCGGCACTGTTGGGTGGATGTCCATCACCCACTTATTTATCTTCCTAAGATCCTGGACTGGCCGGTAATCTCCAGTATGTGGTTTTTTTACCAGCAGGAGCGGAGTGTTCCATGGGGAGTGGCAAGAGACAAGTACCCTGATGTCTCGAAGCCACCTGATATGGGGGGTTGGTTATTCCCATATGGGCCTCCCTTGACATAAGGTACTGTCTCACTCTGATGAGGCTTTAATTCTACCCAAATGGGTGGGCAATGCAAGGCCAGTCCCATTCCCCCAGTCTCTGTCCATGCTTGGGGAAACCTCTGCAGCCACTCAGCAATGTCCCTTATTGGACTTGGTTGTTGCTGGAGTCTATACTCATCCTCTAATTGCATGGTCAATATCTGTATTGGGTGTCCATTTTTATCTTTCAGGCAGGGCCCATCTGGGTCAAAAAATATTTTGGCTCCCATTTTGGTAAGCAAGTCTCTCCCCAGAAGGGGATAGGGACATTCAGGTATGACCATGAAGGAGTGGGATACCCGGCCCGTGCCAAGGTCCACTGTTCTTCGGGTAGTCCATGAGTATTGGTTCATACCTGTGGCCCCTTGTGCCCAGGACTTTTTGTTTGATAGTTTTCTTGTGGTTTGGTTAGCACTGAATGTTGTGCTCCAGTATCCACAAGAAAAGTAATTGGAGTCCCCTCCATTTTTAAGGTTACCCTGGGCTCGGGGAGGGGGTCCGAACTCCGTCTCCCCTAGTCTGAGATGTCT
Organism: Orientallactaga sibirica; assembly: GCA_036365145.1. Classification (NCBI taxonomy): domain Eukaryota; kingdom Metazoa; phylum Chordata; class Mammalia; order Rodentia; family Dipodidae; genus Orientallactaga; species Orientallactaga sibirica. The sequence continues at coordinate 3,297,524 of JAEOAD010000025.1, forward strand.
CCCAGTTCCAGGACTCGCACTCTTTCTGACTTTTTATTTTGGGGGCAATCCTTATGCCAATGTCCCATTTCTTTACAAAGCGTGCGTTGGTTGCGCTGGAGTTTAGGTCTGTCTGGCTGGGGTCCCTCTTACCTTGTTCTCTGGTTAGCTTCCTGTGTGGATTTCTTTGCATTCCTGGAGATTCTTTGGTGGCCGTGAGAAGGAACTTGGCGGCCGATTCAAAAGCTTGAGCCTGGCGTTCCTCTGGGCTCTCTCAGTTGTATACTCGTTCTGCCAGTGCTCCCAATTCCTGTAGGCTTTTGTCTGCTAATCTATCTAATTTTTGAATTTTTCTCCTGATGTCTGGGGCTGCCTGATGAACAAAGGTAAGAATAACTGCTGTCTTATTTTCTGGGAGTTCTGGGTCCATGGGAGTATACCTGCGGTATGCTTCCATGAGCCTTTCCAGAAAGGCAGCAGGACTTTCATCCTTTCCCTGTTGTACATCCCTAACCTTGGTCAAACTAGTGTGCCATCTAGCAGTGGCCCTGAGACCCCCCCATTAGAGTCCAGCAATAGACCTGGAGTCTCTCCTTATCTTCTGCCGTGTTGAAATCCCAGTTAGGTCTAGTCAGAGGGAAAAAGGTGTCTATCACAGCCTGGTTATTTGTGGGGTTCCCATCCATTCCCGGGACCGGTTTCCGAGCTTCTGTGAGGACCCTTTCCCTCTCCTCTGTGGTAAATAGAATCTGTAAGAGCTGCTGACAATCATCCCATGTGGGCTGGTGGGTAAAAAGGATAGAGTCTAGAAGGTCAATTAGGCCCTGTGGTTTTTCAGAGAACTTAGGTGTTTGCATTTTCCAGTTATAGAGGTCACTAGTAGCAAATGGCCAATAGTGATGATGAGGTTGATTGCCTTCCGTGTCTGGGGGCCCTATCGCTCTGAGTGGAAGGGTCGTAACCTCGGGCTCCAGGGCTGATGCCCGAGGGACTCGACTGTGAATATTGGGGGGGGGCTAATTACAGGAGGTAGGGATGGCTGTTGGGGCTGAGGTTGAGCCTGCCCAATAGCCTGGGTCTAGGGTGGATTTAAAGGAGGAGGAAAAATTAATTCTTCCTGCTGGGAGTCCTGCAGGACTGGATATAGGGGGGCAGAAGGTAGGAGGGGGAGGCAATAGGTTCTTCTTTGTTCTTAACAGCCAGGATAGTGGATGATTTATCATGCGGAGGAAGAAAAGGTTTTAACCAGGCAGGGGGATTTTCAACCAGATCACGCCACGTTAGAATGTAGGGTATCTGGTCCAAGTGCCCATTTCCTGCAGAGGAATTTTGAAAGATATTATCTTGGACCCGCCGTATGATGGGCAGGTGGAAAGTACCTTCCGGGGGCCAGCCCACATTGAAGGTGGGCCATTCATTTCTGCAAAAGATAATTAGTTTTCTCTTTTTCACTTCTACATTTAGGTTAGAGGCCTTTTTTTTTTTTTTTTTTTTTTTTTTTTTTTTTTTTTTTTTGGTTTTGCGAGGTAGGGTCTCACTCTGGTCCAGGCTGACCTGGAATTAACTATGTAGTCTCAGTAGAGGCCCTTTCTTTAACGTCCGTAAAATGGTTTGTCAGGAGGGAGAGAGGAGGCGAGTGAGTCTGTCCCATCTGTCCGGTCACACAGAGAAGGAGAATAAGTCTGACAAAACACAAAGAAAGAAGGCAGAAACTGGGACAGTGGCGTCATGCCGCTCTGGGGGCACGACCCACATGGTCCTTCCGAAAACGGGAGGGGAGAAAAATTCACCCGCTGGTGGGCCAGAGGCACTCTGGTCCCACCTACCAAAACCTACCAAAGGATGCGTCCACCTGACTACAAACCGAGTTCGAAATACTAGAGAGATCTGAGAGACTGAGAGACAAAGGAAACAGACAAATAGACACTTACCAGCAGGTAGTCTGAGCTCCACATGTTGGTAGTCTTCAGGGATCTCCAGGGGGATCCGGGACGAGCCCCCAAATGTAATGCCCAGTTCATGGCACCCCCAGTGACCACCAAGGAAGACCAAACATGTATGCAAACACAAAGAGCTTTACTCGGGCTTAAGCTCAGTCTCTTGCCTTCACCAACACAGTGGATCCATACAAGAGCCCTGAGAAAGCAGAAAAGCGGGCTTTTCATTGAGGTTTGAGCAAGGGGGAGAGTACTATCACCCATGCAACTACATGATTGGCTAATTTGAACATTAACTGTACTTGGGGGTTCTTGATTGGTCTTAGGATTTTGGCAGGCTAGGTCTAGGGAAATTTCAAATTTAATTGGCTCAGCAAGCGGCAGTTACATTTGAACAGGTTGGCGTGCATGGTTACATTCATTTGATTGGTTGACATTTACAAAACTCTGAGACGGTGGATGTTATTGGGCCATCTGGCCCAGGACTGCAAGAATGTTGAGTCATGCTCACACAGCAAGTTTATGGTTTTTCCTGGTACTGCTTGTTCTTCCCTTGATTCTGGGAACTCGCCCCTGTGGCCTACAGAGTGACTGAGGCCTGTCATGGTGCTACTCTGGCCTGGGTCTTTCATTGTTTAGTCTCTAGTAGCTGGTGGAATTCTTGACGTGTCACTTTTGTTAATTTATAGCTTTAAAATATTGTGATCTTATATGATACAGGAAGTTACTTCAGTTTTCCTGAATTTATGGAGGCATGCTTTATGGCCTAATATATGGTCTGTTTTGAAGAAAGTTCCGTGGACTGCTGACAATGTGTATTCTGTAGAGTTGGGGTGGAAAGTTTTGTAGCTGTCCATTAGGTCTAGTGGATCTATGATGTAGAGCTGTATTATTTCCCTATTGATTTTCTGCTTGGATGATCTGTCTATTGATGATAGTGGAGTATATTGAAGTCTCTGACGATAATGGTGTTGGTGTTTATTTCTGTTTTATTGTCAAGAAGATTTTGTTTTATAAACTGGTGCACCTGTGTTTGGCACAATGGATTTATAATTGTGATGTGGTCATGTTGGATCATTCCCTTGATGAGTAACACGTGGCCGCCTTTGTCCTTTTTGATGACTTTTTGGTTTGAAGTCTATTTTATCAGATATCACTATAGCCACACTGACTTATTTTTTATTTCCATTTGCTTGAAATATCATTTTCCATCCTTTCACCCTGAGGAGGTATGTATCTGTCTTTAGTGGTGAGATGGGTTTCTTGAAGATAGCAGATAGTCCATTTTTTTGAACCATCACCTGATAACTTGTGTCATTTGATGGGTGAGTTAAGACCATTAATATTTAAGGTTATTACTGTGAGGTTTGAATTAATCCCTGCCATGATGAGGTGTTTTATGGGGTTTGGTTCTTTCTTGTGTTTTGTACTTTTTTGAGCCTAGTCTATTTTTGGTTATTGTGATCTTCTTGTTGGCTCTTGTGACTGGTTGTTTGACTCTTCCATGTGGAGTATTCCCTCAAATGTTCTCTGTAGGTTTGGCTTTGTGTTCATATAATCAGAGTTAACTTTTTTTATGGAAAGTTTTTCTTGCACCATCTCTTATGAGGGTTCCTTTTGCTGGGTAGTGTAGCTTGGGTTGGAAGTCATGTTTTTTTAAGACTTTGAGGATTTCTATTGAGAAATCTGAGGTTATCCTAAATGGGATTTCCTTTGTATGTAGGAAGTTGTTTCCCTCTTACTGCTTTTAGCACTCTCTCTTTGTTTTCATTGTTAACAATTTTAACTATGATGTGCCTTGGAGAGTTTCTTCTTTGGTCTTGTCTGTTTGGTGTTCTGTGGGCTTCTCGTATCTGAATAGGCCTCTCTTTTGAGAGACTGTGAAATTTTTCTTCAATAATTTTGTTGAATATGTTCTCTATACCTCTGGTATATCCTTCTGGTATATCCATGATCTGGATGTTTAGCCATTTAGAGTATCCCACAGTTCCCTTGTATTCTGTTCACTTGATTTTTAAAAATTTTTTGTTTATTTTTATATATTTATTAGCAACAGAGAGTGAGAGAAAGAGGCAGAGAGAGAGAGAGAGAGAATAGGCATACCAGGGCCTCCAGCCACTGCAAACAAACTCCATACACATACGCCACTTTGTTCATCCAGCTTATGTGGGTACTGGGGAATCAAGCCTCAAACCGGGGTCCTTAGGCTTCACAGGCAAGTTATTACCCACTAAGCCATCTCTCTAGCCCTCACTTGATTTTTTTTGAATTTAGTAAAGTTTCTTCTGTCTTGTCTTCCAGGTCATAGTTTCTGTCTTCCACCTGAGTAACTCTGTTAGTGAGGGGTTCTAGAGAGGTTTTTATAAGTTCTGTTTGATTTTTGTTTTCTGTTATTTTGTATCATGTCCATCTTTCTTTTGAGGTATGATTTCAATTCGAGTTCTGATTTTCTTGATGCTTCCTGGAATTCATTCTTACATTTGATCAAGTCTTCATTAAGCTGAATCAATTGGTTATTGAGATCTTCTATTTCTTGGTTCAGCTTTTTTAAATTATTTATTTATTTATTTGAGAGTGTCAGAGAGAGAAAGAAGGAGAGGGAGAGAGAGAGAATGGGCACACCAGACCTTCCTGGCACTGCAAGTGAACTCCAGATGCATGCACCACTTAGTGCATCTGGCTTACATGGGTTCTGGAGAATAGAGCCATGAATCAGGGTGCCTAGACTTTACAAGCAAGTGCTTAACCGCTAAGCCATCTCTCCAGCCCTCATTCATATCTCTTTTGAGGACTCTAACATTTTCTTCAATCAAATTAAGCCTACTGTCTAACACTGAATGCTCTAAGAGATTATTCTGTTCAATTTCATTGATACAGTTGTTGGTTTCTTGATGGTTTTCTTCTAGTTCAGCAATTCTTTTGATCAGGGTCTCATTGGTTGTTGTGTTTTCAGTTTGGGATTGAATTTCTGTTGATTTCTCTATGATTTCATTGGAGGCTTCCATTGTGGGACTAGGCACCCTTTGTGGAAATCTCTCAGTTTTCTAACTTTCATTGGCTTTTTTGTGTTGTGGTCTACCCATCTTGGGGAGATGCAATATTCTATTGAGGAGGAAAAAAAGTTTTTATCCTCATAGGGTCTTCTTTATAGGGTGTTCTGTTTTAACTATGAATTGGATTGGTGTACTGGTGTATGATGGGGATATAAAAATACAGATTGTGGAAATTGCAGGTACATTAATGGTACCTGGGGAATTGGGAGCTCTGGCCTACTCACTCCATTTGGACATACTCTTCAAGGGACCATGGGTTGGGTAATTAGGCGCCTAGAAGCTGGAGAGCCAGAGGCTAGTGGCCATGCACCCTCAAACTCAGGGGAATAGGAATGTTGGTATCCAGGGCCAGGCAGGATACCAGAACAAAAGGCCTACTTCCAGAGCCTCCACACAGGTCCCAGGCCTCCCCATGCAGGCACAGGGGGACCTACCTAGACCAGGGAACTGGAAGGATCCAGAGATCAGGCCTTTTCAGTCCATGCCTTGAGCACCCTCTGACACAGATGATGTAGTATTGGAGACCTAGGAGCACTTCAATCAGGAAGTCAGAGCAAGGGGCCTGTTTCTGCAGTAAGCTCTCAGGGGACCTGGGAACTAGGAGGAGCCGGGGAACAGGGATCTGCCTGCTTGGGTCCCTCAGACTATTTTACCCACCCACTCTGCAAGCTCTTCACCAAATTCTTCCAGGTTTAGTGTTGAGTTCACCAGCCACATATTTCCGTTAGCTTTGTGTTTGTGTTTATCTCCTTGGTTGCCCAGTTGTTGGGCTAGCATTGGGAACAGTACTCATGTTACTGCTTTCTCTGCAGTTTCTCCTGATCCCTGGTAAGTGTGGTAGAGGTGGCACATCTTGTAGTAAGTAGTCAGATGTCTTTTCTTGTTGAATAAGGTGGGTCTTCAGTCTCCCCATTATAAAACAGATTCTCCAACCAAGAGTGAGAGTAGCTTTGATTAAGGGAGGGTATGCTTGTAATTTTGACATTTTGAGGAGGATACCCACTCAACTTGTCCCAGGAACAAGGGGTACTTCTCTCTGGGGGTTGTGAGGGTCCCACCTAGGAGGCAATGGCTTGTTTCCCAGCATCAGTTATGAGTTCTCTCCCACTGAGCAGACCTCATGTCCACTCAGAAGGCAGTTTGTTTCCCACATGGACTGTGTGTCACTATTGCACAAGAGTGTGTTTCTTGTCTGTCTGGTGGGTTACATAGTTTACCTGGTCACCTGCTTATTCGTGCTATTGATAACCATTATCATATAGTAGGTCCCCTAGCACTTTGCAGTGCTATGAAGGTTTATTAGGAGTGGGCTGGCTTTCCTCTTGGTTCTCATGTGGTCTCTCAATGTCCTGTGATAGCAGCCTGTGGTGTCTTCAGCAATAGGGTCTTAACTTTTAGCTCTGTTGGATAGTCAAGTGCTTGGCAAAGGCCTACATTGTTTTGGGGGCCTCAGTGATCTCCCTGGCCAACTGCAGAGCTCTCCATGTATGTTCTTAGGTTGATATGTTTATCCCTTGAGATAAAAGCCAAGAAGACTTGCCCATTTAATTTTAAAGTGGTATTAAACTAGAATGTATGGCCAATGTACTGGTTAGTTGAATTGCAATTAATAATAATCTTAGCAGGGTGCAACAGTGTAGCCAAAACAAGTTTCACAAGATCGTATTTGCATAGCACCTTGCAAAGTACACAGCAGCTTTGACATGGGCTCCTTGAATATAAACCCACATTTAGGTGTCAAAAAACCAGTCATATGTACAGAAATGTCATACATGGTATAAAAGTACAGTGTCAGTCTCTTCTTGTGCGTTCTGGGTGAATGGTCCCCAGCATTGTTTCACTGGATAATGATACTTCACTCCCAATTTATTAGTAATTCATAAGAACAAAGATCAGTAGAGGGTGTTGCAGTCAAGTTGGCATTGCTGGCATAAAACACCCAACCAAGAGCCGCTGGTGCAGAAAAGAAAAGGGGGGGGTATTTTGGCTTACCAACTTGAGGGTAAGCTCCATGATGACAGGGGAAAACAATGGCATGAGCAGAAGGTGGGCATCATCTCCTGGCCAACATCAGGTGGACAACAGCAACAGGCAAGTGTGTCAAACAATGGCAAAAGGAAGGTGACTATAATACCCATAAGCCCGCCCCCAACAATACACTGCCTCCAGGAGGCTTCATTTGTCAAATTGCCACAAGCTGGAGATCTAAGCTTTCAGAACACCTAAGTTTATGGGGGACACCTGAATCAAACCATCACAGTAGGAATATGGATGTTATGAAGCAATTTCTGAAAATTTATTGGCAAACAGGAAGCATATAACTCTTAAAGTCTGTAATCTGTATAAGATCCATTTGATTTCTCTTACCTTAAATGTAGTAGTAAAAGTACAGCATCTCATTTAGTATTAACAGAGACAGTGGTGCAATTTGAGTACTTTCTTCAGTGTTTGTCAAAGAAATGGCTTGCTGGACGTGATGAAGTTAATCCCAGCACTTAGGAGGCATAGGTAAGCAGATCACTGTGAGTTCAAGGCCATCCTTAACTAGAGAGTTGAGTGCCAGGTCATTCTGGGCTAGAGACACACCCTACCTTTAAAAAAATGGCTCTTTTATGTTGAGTTATACATATATGTCCTGGGAATAAACCTAATAACATAAATAGATCCTTTGATCAGAAGCTTTCTTGTTTAACTATCAGCAGAACTTCTTCAGTTGGAAACCTAAGCAGAGCTGAGAGCTGGAGAGATGGCTTAGTGGTTAAGGCGCTTGCCTACAAAGCCGAAGGACCCAAGTTCAATTCCCTGATAACCCCATAAGCCAGATGTATAAGGTGGCACATGCATCCAATATTTGTTTGCGGTGGCTGGAGGCCCTGGCATGCCTATTCTCTCACTTTCCACCTTATCTCTCTCTCCTCCAAAAAAAAAAAAAATATTAAAAAGAACCTAAGCAACATCTTCTTCGTAGATTTATCAAGTCTTTCTTTTTTTTCTTAGTTCATTTGCAATTAAGTTCTCCAGAAAAATGCCACATTGAGTTTAAAAGAAATACCCACATTGAGGGGCTGAAGAAATGGCTTAGTGGTTAAGGCATTTGCCTGCGAAGCCAAAGGATCCCAATTTGATTCCTCCAGGACCCACGTAAGCCAGATGCAGAAGGGGCACATGCATCTGGAGTTTGTTTGCAGTGGCTAGAGGCCCTGTCTGCTTCTCTTCTCTTCTTTTCTCTTCTCTTCTCTTCTCTTCTCTTCTCTTCTCTCTCTCTGTTTGCAAATAAATAAATAAAAATTTTAGGAAAAAAAATTTTAAGTCCACATTGAAATAAATTTTAAGTTTATTAATTCATTCAATAAAAATTTGAGTGCTTGCTATTGGGCTAGGCTCTGTGCTACACACAGGAGGTGTGCTAGTACTCACTAAATGTTAGACCATGGCAGTTTGGTTGGTTGCTGAGAAGAAGAAAAGAAACTGAAGGGACTGTGTGGCTGGTGACCAGTACTAAAATTTCAGAGCCATGGAATTGGGGTTTTTCTGAATGGACACTGTTGAGGGAATTCAGTTTGATTACTATTTGACAACTTATTTTGTCCTCCAAAGCAAATACCACAGTAATATGCTGAGGAACTTTTACATGTGAACATCACAATTTAATGTAAACTTAAGTAGGATGTGAGAGATGAAAAATGTGTACCTAACAGAAGGAAAGTGACAAATGTTTATTCAGTCCTTCAATAAGTGGATCATGGTATTAGGTTCTTGGAATACGTTACTTACCAAGGCTGACAATATGTATTACTAGAGCCATTGTTAGTTTGGGTACTGTTTACTTTTGTATGATTACATGTCATAACCACAAATTCTGCTAGGCCTAGATTAATGTAATATTAATGTGAAATGTCCTTGGCCATCAAAAATTCCATAGCCTATAAAATTATGTAAGAAGTTTACAAATAGAAGAATATTCAAAAGATGCTTCTCAGTTTACTGTAGGATTATATCATCAGATGTGGCCTAAGTATGTGAGAGGAAGGATTGGAAATGGGATCAAGGTGGTTAGTTGGGGACAGAGTGTGGAGAATCATGGTAGGGACTTTGAATCTTTTTATATGCAGTACAGAGCCATTACAAGTGTTTGATAAGGAAGGTAATGCTACAAGATAACTGAAGAACCAAGAATATGTAGAATTTGAAATGAAAGAAAGAGAATAGTTAAGTACTTGTGTGCCAGTGAACACCATAACCCCACTAAGGAGGTCCCCAGGGAAACAGGAGCAGGGGCACGGGGACAAAAGAGTATAACCTGTTATACATATATTAATGTGTAAAATAAAAATTTTTAAATGTGTGTGAGAATTGAGAACCTGGAAGCTTCTAATAAAGAAGGAATCAGTGTTAGGAGTGTTAGCAGTATAACTTTACTGCTTGGATTTTAGCCTGGATGACTGAGGAATACGGTGGACAAGAGAGAGGTCAGTATTTATTTGGACACACTTAAATTGAGGTCTCTGGGTTATTTGGCCAAATATGCACAAATAGCTATAAGCAATTCCTTTGTTCAGAAAGCCAAATATAAAGATTGGGAGCCATCAGCATTTGAGGTAAAATATGATCAGCAAACTAGTAAAGCAAGAGGAACATGTGCTGTCAGGAAAATAAAGGTGGATAGAACCTTGAAGACATTTTTATATTTTGTTTTTTGAGGTAGGGTCTCAGTCTAGCCCTGGCAGAACTGGAATTTACTATGTCAGTCTCAAGGTGGCCTCAAACTCAGCTCTCCTCCTTCCTCAGCTGGGATTAAAGGTGTGTGCCACCATGCCCAGCTAACATTTTTAAAAGGAAGGGCATGAGTACAGAAGACCAAAGCCAGAGTTATTTAAGGAAAGCCAGGTCTTGGTATTTGAAAATGGTTAAAGAGGGGTCTGGAGAAGTGGCTCTTGCACTTGCATGCAAAACCTAATGAGCTGAGTTTAATTCCCCACTACCCATGAAAAACCAGATGCACAAAGTGGCACATGCATCTGGAACTTGTTTGCAGTGACTAAAGGCCCTGGTATGCCCATTCTCTTTCTCTCTCTACTTGTAAATAAGTAAATTAATTTTTAAAATGTTTTTTGAAACTTGGTATTTTCATAATTTTAAGTGTATAGTTCAGGTGCAACCTGTACTTGACATTGGTAAATAAAAATCAAGGTAACATATGTATTTTCACAAACTGTAGAAATGATCAAAGTAAAGCCTGGCATGGTGGTACACACCTTTAATCCCAGCATTTTGGGGGCAGAGGTAGGAGGATCACCATGAGTTTGCAGCCACCCTGAGACTACGTAGTGAATTCCAGGTCGGCCAGGGCTAGAGTGAGACCTTAAATCAGGGAAAAAAAAAAAAGATCAAATTATAGTTTTCACATGCATTTTTAAAAAAGATAATTCAACTTTGATTTCTGAGGGGTAGCAGCTAAGTAGGACATCTAATGCTGTGAATAAAGGAGTAGAAAGACATTGGGCTAGATCATTCCAGTTAAAGACCTAGGTCCCAGGGAATGAAAGGAACTTGTCTGGATTCAGCATATTCTGTAGGAGGTACTCTCTCAAAAACTGGAAATAGATCAGCAAAGACAGTTTATTTACTACTGTTGTAGAGGTTCCAGGCTGGTGGCTGAGGTCCTAGGGCAGAGAGGACATGAACAAGGAACTCCAAGGACAACAGAACAGAGAAGAGTTTACAGAAAGGACAGGCTTTTCTGATGAGGGGTAATTGACCTGAATGCAATAAGGAATGGCCCATTTTAAAAAGAAATGTTTGAAGAGTTTGATTTGTCTTTACCTGTAAGTCATTTCTGATGTTTTTATTCCCCTCCCAAGGTACTGTAAGGAGATTTCTCGAGATTCATGGGGAAACCATTGAAAAAGTAGTCTTTGCTGTTTCGGAACTTGAAGAGGTATTTACTAAATTATTTCTCTCGTTTCAATCTCCCTCTGTTTGTGTTTGCCTTTATATACTCATAACCTATTTACTGAATTTCCAGCAGAAAAATCCAGATTGTCTATGTGTATTTTTGGCAGGGAGACTTGCTTCTTGAGAAAATCAAGTTTATTGGAAGCTAAAAAATGTAAAGAAAAAACTTTTTTGTGAGGGGGAAGGGTTGAGATGGGATCTTATTATAGAGCCCTGGCTGGCCTAAATCTCAGTATATATATCAAGCTAACCTCAAACTTGCATTGTACTGCAATTAGAGGCATACAGTACAACTGACTTAGAAGCAGAATTTTCTTCATAATTTGAAAGTTGAACCATTGTCACTGTGAATGAACTGTTCAGGATGGAATTGTTCTCCTTTGCTGCCTGTGTTAGCTAACATTTAGGACATTGGCTTGTAACCGGGGAAACTACTGCTATGCTGGTGAAGCTTTGGTGTCACCTGACCTGGAAACAAGTGACAGCACAGCCTAGATGTTATCTTGTGTAGAAAGTTTCCTATATTTCAGTTAAACCAGAACTATTTTATGAAGTCAGATCTTTTCTTGTATCTTACGAAGATTTATTTTCTTTAGAGTTTATTCCACTCAGCTTTGATGTTTCTGTTTGTATTCATGGATAAATTTTGGTTAATCAAAAGGGTTAGCTTTGGTTGGGCAAGATAGAGAAAGGACTTGTAAGAATAATATTGATTGTTTAGCAGACAAGATGTATTCCTAAGGAAATAAGAAACAGCTAGGGCTTAGAAGGGCAATCTTCCCTAGCCAGCAAGCTTTTTCACATGGGAAGCCATCATAAAATACAGAAAATAAAGAGCAAAAATTAAAAGGCATGGTTAATGCCCATTTCTTCAAAAAAGGTACACAAGCTGGGCATAGTAGCTCACATCTTTAATCCCAATATTCTGGAGGCTCAGAGGGAAGGATTACTGTGATTTTGAGGGATGCTAGGCTACAGAGTGAATTCCAGAACACAGTGAGACTCTGCCTCAAAAACAAACAAAAAAGATGCACAAATGTGACCAGTAGATAATGTAAAAACACTTCACAGAACTGAACTTCACACATTCCAGAAATGTAAATCAAAGGAGGTACCACTTCACACTTATAAAATAGCCTGGTACTTACTTTAAAAGTTAGCTAATGTGATGATACAGCAGATTTTTTCTTAAGTATTCCTAGTTAGACTTTAAAACACAAAAATTTGAATATCAATAGGTAAAGCAACATTATTTATAATAGCCACAAAATCAAAACAACGTAAATATTAAATGTATAAATAAATGCAATATAAACATAATGGAATATTGTTCAGATTAAAAAAGGAAAAAAGTGCTGATAATATGTTGCAAGGAGAACCTTGAAAGCATGCTAAATGAAATGACACAAAAGGGCACATGTTGCATTCCACTTTAATGAAATGTCCAAAGAGACAGAAAGATGGGTAGCTCTCAAAGGGTAGAGAAGGTAAAACAGGGACTGCTGGGTTTGAGGTAATGAGACTGTTCTAGAATTAGATAATGGTGGCTACTATACAGCTTCGAGAATATATTAACAACCACTGAATTCTACATTTTCAAAGGATTAAAGTTATGGTACAAATTTTTTTTTTTTCTTAAGTATTACAAAGCTGCCATCTGTTCTTTCAATACACCTTCATAGAAGGTGTTAAAATCTGGACTGGAGAGATTGCTCAGTGGTTAAGGCACTTGCTTGCAATGTCTGATGACCCAGGTTCGAGTCCTCCATGCCCACATAAAGTTAGTGGTGCATGCATCTAGTATTATTTTGCAGCAGCTAGAGGCCCTGATATGCCCATTCATTATATTTCTTTTGTATTTTATTTTAGCACATTGTATTTATTTTTTACATTTTAAGGTTAGCATGCAAAGAATTGTGTTTCATCAGTGCATCTTCATACATATGTGGCATTATATTTCATTCTCATTTGTTCCCCTCCCCAGTGCCCTGCTCATGTATTCTTTTGTAAAGTAAAATTTATCTTTGTTCTTTGAAAAATTTATAATAAATAATAAAGGTTAGTAGTCCTCTACAATTAGTTAGAAAGATATTAGTAATAAAATAATAAAAGTGAACGAAAAGAAAAAAAAAGAACAAAAACTAAATCTGGGTTAGCAAAGAGAAGAGTAAAAAGAGGACAGAAAGGGAAGAACTCCAAAACTCAACCTGGATCAGATGGAGATTGAGTTCACTCTAAACTTAAGGAACTGGCATCTGAGCCGAAAGGCTCGGTAAGATCTCTAGTAAATGAAGATGAAAATGGCTACAAGAGTGGCAGAACTTAGGTGTGCCAGATTTGGAGACCTGTACTAGGATGGGCATGTCTCATTTAACTTGATGTACTAGCAGTTTCCTGATGTTTAACTTGAGAAGTGATTGAGGCTTCTAGACAGCAAGTGGTCTGAACAGAGAAGTGCTAAGGACTTTAATCTTAATGGAGGCTATCTTCACAGTGTATGGATCACGCTAGACACTGCCCAAACAACTTTATTCCTTCATTATTTTTCACAAAATGTCTTTTCTGACACAGGCCACTTACCAGAAGCTGCTACCTCTGTACTTTCCAAGGTCATTAAAGGAGGAGAGCCGATCATTGCCAAGCCTTCCTGCAGACATTGGAAATGCAGAAGGGGAGCCTGTAGTACCTGAACGGCAGATTAGAATAAGCGAGAAACCTGGTGCTTCTGAGGGTGAGTTCCATAATCTTACCATTCTTTATTCTCCTTAAGTAGCACATAAATAATCGTTTTTGTTATATTTTCATTCATGTATATCATTTACTTTGCTCATATACATGCCCTTGTTGTCCGCTCTTGTTCTTCTTTCTCCTTCCTGCTGGTCCCTTTCCCCAGAGAGTTCCTTTTCTGCTTCCATGTTATTTATATATATAAAATCTTGATTCTATATAGGAGGGAAAACATAAGATATTTTTTCCTTTTGAGTCTGGCTTATTTTGCTTAACATATAATGATCTCCAGTTCTATAAATTTTTCTGTACATGACCTAATTTCATCGTCCTTTATGGCTGAATAAAACTCAGTTGTATAAATATACCACATTTTCTTTATTCATTTGTCAATAAGCACATAGACTGATTTCATAATTTGGAATAGTGTATGAACAGTTTGTGTACCGAGTTAGATTCTGTCAGATTATATACTTAGGAGTTGGGCAGTTGGGTCATAATTGGGTTCTATGTTGAGATTTTGAGAAACTGCAGTGATTGCCATAGTGGTATCAGTGATTTCCATTCCCACTGGCAGTGTGTGAGGTTTTCAAACTGGACGGTTTACCTGTGTTAATTTACCCTATTAAGAAGCTAGAATACTGATGAAAGACCAGCCACAGACAAACAGGAAGTTCATCTTAACCTTTGGAAAGCTCCCTTAGCATGGGTTTAAAATCAAGGGCAGTTTATAAATTTTTAGTGTTCCTGAGATTTCTTTTTCAAATTAAAAAACGTATATAAAGGGCTGGAGAGATGGCTCAGAGGTTAAAGTGCTTGCCTGCAAAGCCTAATAATCTTGGTTTAATTCCCCAGTATCCATATAAAGCTCACAGCAGGAGCTTTTTTTTACCACATCTGGAGTTTGCAGTGGCTGGAGGTCCTGTCGTGCCCACGTTCTCTCCCCCCTCCCCCCTCCCCCGGTCTCTGCTTGCAACAAATAATAATAAAATATTTTTAAGTGCATATAGATAGTTAAGTAATTTTAACAACATTCTCAGCCGAACGAAGTTTAGAACCTCAGACAGGACACTATTAAGATAGCAGTTGAGTTCACTACCATCTTAAAATTTAAGATTTTAGCCAGGCGTGGTGGCGCACGCCTTTAATCCCAGCACTTGGGAGGCAGAGGTAGGAGGATCGCCGAGAGTTCGAGGCCACCCTGAGACTACATAGTTAATTCCAGGTCAGCCTGGACCAGAGTGAGACCCTACCTTGCAAAACCAAAAAAAAAAAAAAAAAAATTTAAGATTTTAAATAGCTTTTAACATTGTGCTCTAAAAGCCACAGGTTACATCAGATAGTAAGACAAGAATAATACTATAGTACAATCATTTATGTTGTTTCTTTAGATTTTATACTCATGTGGAAGTAGATAAGAGTATATTAGGATGGGAGCCCTTCTGAATCTATTTTATATAAAACTTCTACCATGCTTCCCACCTGTAAGGTTTTAAAGCCCTTGAATGGAGCCATTTCTCACACTTAAGTGCCGGGATTTTATTATGAAATCAGCATAGGGATTACAGTGGTATTCTTACTGTCAGCAAAGTTAGCACCAAGTTAAAATAAGTAGAAAGTTTTCTGACTGTGGAGAAAATTGTAAATGGTCCCAGATCTGGAAATGTTTGGAACGACGCTTTTCTGGATAGAAAACTGTGTACTTGGAAGGAGTCTCCAATGGGAGTAGATTTTTCAAATCCAGAATCACTAGAAAAATCTTCATGCTTGTAAATACCACTATACCATAAAATTTTTCCTCCATAAAATGCATTTGGTGTGATGAAGAGTAAAGAACAGCAAAAGCAATTTTAAATGGCATGTCTATTCAATAGATAAGACAAACCCAATAGCCCTAAGGCTTGATATGCATTTGTATTTCAGAAAATATTGTTACCTAACTGATAAGGGTCTTAGCATTTAGAAATATTTTCAAGTAAAGTGTTAAGTGTGTGTATGTGTACACGTGTGTGTGCACCCATGCAGTTTTAGTTTAGTTGATGGAAGAATGATTAATGGGCATTTCTTTGGTTTATTTACTTTTGAGGTTCTAACCCAGGCTGACCTGGGATTCACTGTGTAGTCTCAAGCTGGCCTTGAACTCACAGCAATCCTCCTACCTCGATCTCTGAGTGCTGGGATTAAAGGTGTACACTACCATGCCTGGCTAATGGACAGTTTTTAATGACAGCAGAGTCTTCTATTTTGGCCTGTCATAATTTCAGTAGCAGGAAAGTGGATATGTGGATAGCCCAGATGGCATTTATCACACTGGAATTTAAGTGGCAACATTACCTTAGGCAGTTTCCCATAGTCCAAGGTTTGTTTCTCTGTTTCTGTTTTTGTGGTTAACTGGTTTAATCAAGAAGTGGGCTCTTAAGGGGGGATCTGTTCCTAAGAGAGAGCCTTCTAATAGCCAAACTCAAAAGGAATATATAGACAGCTCAAAGAGTTTTCTTAGCTTATAGTGAGAACTATAGCTTTGGTTTTTCAAGGAAGGATCTCGCTCTAGCCCATGTTTACCTGGAATTCACTATCTAGTATCATGCTGGCTTTGAACTCAAAGCAGTCCTTCTACCTCTGCCTCCTGTGCTGGAATTAAAGGCATGTGCCACCATGCCTGGCTTATAGTATAACTTTTTATTGACAATTTTCATACATGTACATAACAATTTTGATTATAATCTCCTCCCATTATTTTCTTTTTGTCCTCCCAACCTTATACCTCTTCCACATCTCTTTCCCCTTCATTTTTCCTAATAGTTCTGTGTCATTAATTTTGTTGTTGTTTGTTTCATTTTTTTTGCCTTCATCCATCATCCATGATGTCATGTTGATGGACCGGATATTTGAAAAGTAACAATAGCTACTATGAAGTCATGAATGCAGTGGCTACTTTGTATCTTGTATCCAGAAGACAGTGTTTCAAAGCACTCCCCCTCATCCTCTGTCTCTTGTGTTCATTCTGCCACCTCTTCCACAGTATTCCCTGAACCATGCTGAGTGTGATAAACGTGTCTTACTTGGTGATGAGCACTTAACCATCAATTCTTCACAGCACTTTGATGAGTGTCAGATCTCCCCAGTAGTTACTACAACCTATAAGAAGTTGTTTCTCTGACTGAAAGTGAGAACAGTGCTAATCTGTGGACATAAACATAAGCATTTAGAGGGCAATTTCATGAGCACAACATATCCTTTTATCCAAACGACAGTAGTGTCTCTCCCCTATAGTCTATGAACTTCTAACCATCAGCATTTGACTAATTTTTCAGTACCTAGCATTGATTCCCTTCTGTGTGTGGATTGGGTCTCAAATCCAATCCCTTTGCAGTAATAAACATGCCACTGTGATACAGGTGTGCATGTCCTGCCTAGCTGGCCAGTTGTGTAGCTTGCAGGGTGCATGGCTAGGTGAGAACTATAACTCTTCTAAACCAAAATTATTGTGCTGGTATGACTATAGAAAAGCAGGATGTTAGCCAGGCGTGGTGGTGCACGCCTTTAATCCCAGCACTCAGGAGGCAGAGGTAGGAGGATCACCGTGAGTTCAAGGCCACCCTGAGAATACATAGTGAGTTCCATGTCAGCCTGGGCTGCACAGAGACCCTACCTCGAAAAACCAAAAAAAAAAAAAAAAAAAAAAAAAGAAGAAGAAGCAGGATGGTAAATAACAACTAAACTTATCTAAGTGAATGTAGTCTGTCTTCCTTATACAGAGTTACTTGACAAAAGAGTTGGAATTTATGTGCCTATCAGCAAAATGCCCTGTCCTTACATAGGGTCATGTAAATAATACAAAGCACTTGTTTTTTATACATTCATTAGTTGTTTTGCTATGAGGCATCTTTAAATCCAGATAGAGTCCAATTACTTTTGTCTTTTTGCTTATAATAACATTATAGTTTTTCCCTTCCTAAGGTTACTCTCAGGTCACCTTGGTTTGATTTCATGTATTCCTAAAACTGCTGTCATACATGGATGGGCACTTTCTTTCATTATCTTAAACTACCTAAAATTTACTTCATTTTCATAATCTTGACCCCAATTTGTTCTGCTATCCCACAGTCATTCCCAGTACACCATGCACAGTCAGTTTCATTTACTGTCTGCTTTTTTTTTAAAGTTTTTATTTGTTTACTTACTAGAGAGACAGAATGGGCACACTAGGGTCTCCAGCCACTGCAAACGAACTCCAGATGCATGCGCCACCTTGTGCATCTGGCTTACGTGGGTTCTGGGGAATAGAGCCTCAAACTGGGGCCTTTAGGGCTTCACAGGCAAGCGCTTAACCTCATCTCTCCAGGCCCTACTGTCTGCTTTTGCACGCCTCTACTGATAGTATGTTTTGTTACAGACAACCAAGAAGAGGAAGATGAAGGCTTAGGAGTTGATCTATCTTTCATTGGCTCTCATGCTTTTGCTCGAATGGAAGGAGATATTGATAAGCAAAGAAAACTGGTCCTTCAAGGACAGTTGTCCGAAGCAGCCCTGCAGAAGCAGCATCAGAGAAAGTAAGGCAAACCTCTTGGGACTGTTAGGTTCATGAGGCAGGTGATGAGAAACAAGAAAAGGACCTGACGTCTACTGATTATATACCAACACATGTGTTCTCATTTATTCTTCATGACAACCCAGTGAGCAAAATGCTATCCCCATTTTGTAGATGCAGAACTGAAAACAGTAATACATCAATTAAAGTGTGGTGAATCCAGTGTTAAGATAATTGATTTCAGAGTTTCTGCCCTGTCTAATTACAGTGAGAAATCAGAAAAAGTTTCAAGATTTTTACTCTCTGTTTATAACTAAAATCATTTAAAAAAATTTTTTTGGAGAGAGAGACAGAGAGAGAGGGAGAGGAAGACAGATAGAGATGGGCGCGCCAGCAGCCTCTCAGCTGCTGCAAATGAAATCCAGATGTGTGCATCCCCTTGTGGTCAAGTGCAGCATTGCGCCCTTTGCATCTGGCTAAATGTGGGACCTGGAGATTGGAACCAGCGTTCTTAGGCTCAGGAGGCAGGCGCCTTAACCACTAAGCCATCTCTCCAGCCCAAACAATTAAAATTTTTATCTCTTCCCAGCTTAAAGACCTTACAAACATATGGCCCATTCTTTTTGTTCAAGTGTTTCTAAAGAAATTCTAAATAAATCCTTTAAAAACATAGGTATTAGTCGGGCGTGGTGGCGCACGCCTTTAATCCCAGCACTTGGGAGGCAGAGGTAGGAGGATTGCCACCCTGAGACTACATAGTTAATTTCAGGTCAGCCTGGACCAGAGTGAGACCCTACCTTGAAAAACAAAAATAAACAAACAGCAACAACAACAAAAAAACATAGGTATAGCTTTTATACTTTTTTTTTTTTTGGAGAGAGAGAAAGGGAGAGGAAGACAGAGGTGGCCGCGCCAGCAGTGTCTCAGCTTCTGCAAACAAAACCCAGATGCGTGCGCCCCCTTGTGGTCAAGTGCGGCATTGCGCCCTTGCGTCACTGCATCTGGCTAAACGTGGGACCTGGAGATTGGAACCAGCGTTCTTAGGCTTAGGAGGCAGGCGCCTTAATCGCTAAGCCATCTCTCCAGCCCTAGCTTTTATACTTTTGATTATGTTTTTCCAAAGATGAATAATCTTAGTAAAGCTAGTTGCTTTTCAGAAAAATTAAAAGGAAAAAGAAGCTGTAAATGACTACTAATCTCTGCTTTATAAGGTTGGGGAAGTGTTGCATTTCATCGTGTTGTGTATACAATTAAATAATTGTGGTGAGTTTAGTACAGTACGTAATACTTGTCAAGCTCTGAAGCAGGTTGCTGCTGTTTTCTTCCATACTTGGCAGGTAATTGTTTTCCTTTTGAGTTTGATACTTCCTCCTTTTACACATCCATTCTCCACTTGCCTCTCCAAAGCCTATCTTTCAAATCCAGAATACGTTCCTCCTCCTGTATACTTTTTCACACCCTGTACTTACCAAAAGCATAATGTAGCATTTACTACACTGCTTTTTAATGATGTCTGGATGTTGTCAGTCTCCAATCATAAAGTAGGAGTTGGACTACACTAGATGATCTCTGGAGTCCCTTACCAAATTAAAATTTTGTTTCTCCTCAGTCTTGGGTCTTTATTATAATTTTGTTTTTAAACACACAAGCAAATTTGCCACTAGGTGGCACCAGTGAATAGTTTTTTGTTTTTTTTTCCCCCAAAAGATGTAGTTGTGATCCCCTAATAGTCCCAGTAGTTCCTAAGCGTGGTCATGTTTAGAATAATCTGGCGAATATTTTTTAAGTGCAGTGCAGTTCAGTACCTGGGCTTTCCCTCACATAGGACTGCAGGATATACATTCACATGCATACTAGGCATGCAAAGAGGTAGATATTTGACTTTTTTTTTGGTTTTATACAGGTGTATATTGTGGTTGATGCATTGCTAGTGGTTCACAAAGGTTTTGATCTCAGATCCCCTTTGCTCTCTTAAAAATGGTTGAGGAGCCAGGCATGGTGGTGCACGCCTTTAATCCCAGCACTCGGGAGGCAGAGGTAGAAGGATCGTCATGAGTTCGAAGCTACCCTTAGAATACAGAGTGAATTCCAGGTCAGCCTGGGACTGAGTGAGACCCTACCTCAAAAAGCAAAAAAAACAAAACAAAAAAAAAGGTTGAGGATGCCAATAAGCTTTTGTTTAGATGGGTTGTTATACCTACCAATATTTATCATTTATCATAGCAGAAATTATTAATTCATTTTAAAATAGCTAATCATATTTTTCAAAAGATAACTTTTAATTTAATAAGAAAACACTTGTTCTATTTAAAATCTTGCAAATCGTTTTGTTTTGTTTTGTTTTGTTTTGTTTTGTTTTGTTTTGTTTTGTTTTGTTTTTCGAGGTAGTATCTCACTCTAGCTCAGGCTGACCTGGAATTCACTCTGTATTCTCAGGGTGGCCTTGAACTCACTCACGGCAATCCTCCTACCTCTGTCTCCCAAGTGCTGGGATTAAAGACCTGCACCACCACACCCAGTTAAAATCTTGCAAATCTTTTAAAAAATGTTTTCATTTATTTTCAAAGTGAGTGAGAAAATGGTTATGTCACAGCCTCCCACCACCACAAATGAAATCTGGAAGCATGCACCACCCTATGCATCTGGCTCCACATGGGCACTGGGGAATCAAAACCAGGCTGGAAGACCCTTAAAGCAACACCTCCAACTGCTGAGCCATCTCCCCAGGCCCACAAATTTTTTAATGTTTGACTAAATGGAAGGCAGAATTTTGTTATTTAAATTGTTTCAGTAAGTTGTTTGGGATAAAAAATATGAAGAAAATCTGATATCACTGAAATACACAGTTGGAAAATGGAGGAGTATTTTAATAGCCTTTTCAAATAATTGGGAATATCTTTCTTTAATATTGTAGAAAGCTTGAAAAGTGGTAGTTTTTTTAAAGCTTGTAATGTGGAATCTTAAGATATACTCTTGAATTTTTCAAAAAGTCTGTTTACAAAATTGTTAGCTTATCCTGTACTGTGAACCTACTTCTTTAATATGACACATCATGGGTCTTTGGAAAACAATTGCTTCACTGAAATTACTCAGATGTTCCAAACACGGAGGTGTCACTATACAGGATATTTCTGTCAGTACCAGTACCAGTCTCACTTAGAAAAGTCTTTAAATATGAAAAATGGTCAGACTTCTTGAAAAGAGGAAAAACTGACAAAATCAGGATTGTGTGTCTCTGCTTGCAATTGTGTATATGAGGTTCAGGCTTTTTTTTTTTTTTTTTTTACTTTTTTTATTGACAACTTCTATTCTTACATACAAAAAAACCCATGAAAGCCAGGCGCGGTGGCACACACCTTTAATCCCAGCACTTGGGAGGCAAACGGAGGAGGATGGCCGAGAGTTCGAGGCCACCCTGAGACTATATAGTGAATTCCAGGTCAGCCTGAGCTAGAGTGAGACCCTACCTCAGAAAAAAAAAAAAAAAAAAAAAACCCAAAAACCCATGATACTTCCCTCTCCTCTCCCCATTCCCCTTTAGAACTCCATTCTCCGTCATATCCCCTCCCTCTCTCCATTAGTCTCTGTTTTAATTTGATGTCATCATCTTTTTCTTCTAATATGAGGGTCTTATGAATGTATTGCTAGGCACTGCAAGGTCATGGATATCAAGGCCAATTTCTGTCTGGACAGTTGCATTGTAAGGAGTCGTACCATGCCTTTGGCTCTTACATTCTTTCCACCCCCTCTTCCGCAATGGACCCTGATCCTTGGGGGGGGGGGTGATAGAGATGTTTCAGCGCTGGACACTCCTCCTTCCCTTCTTCTCAGCACTTTGTTGCCTTTTGGGTCATTGTCATCTGAAAAGAGAAGCTTCTCTAACCAGAAGTGAGAGTAGCATTAATATGTGAATATGAACATTAAGTGTAGTGCTTTTAGGGCAGCTTGGTGGGAATAATATATATATTTAGCCAGAGAAGAGCAGGCTTTATACCCCTAAAGCTCATGACCTCCACTGCCATAGACTTTTGCTTAGTTTTCTCAGTACCAGGCATGTATTCGCTCCTTCAGTCCAATTATGGAGCAGTTGGTTACCCCAAGAGCAGACATGCCACTATTGCACCCGTTTAGTCATTGGGCTTGTCTGGCCAAACTTGAATTTTCCAGTGTCCACTGTCTTCACTGTTGATGACTTCTGTCTCCCATAGGGCTGTATGCAGTGCAGCTTTTTCCAGCTTTCAATGGGCTGGTCTATAGGGAGAAGGTTTTCTGCTCAGCACCAGCTTGCTTTCTCAGTGACCTTGCCTCTCAGGCAAGAGATGTCTTCAGCAATAGGGTCTTACCATCTGTTTCTCAAGGGAAACCAAGGGCCTTGGCAAAAGCATTTAATGTTTCGGAGGCGACCAGGACCTCCTTGGCCAACAACCCATCCCATCCCAGGCACTGAAATTTTTCTAGTAACAGTCTATAGCTTCTGGATGTGCCATTATTCAAAAAAGTAGGTTTACATAAGTCTTATTATGACTGTCTTGAATTTTGATTGACCCTCCCCCTGCCCTTCTTTTACGCATTCTTTTCCCATGGCCTTGCTTAGGCTATTCCCCTCCCTGTAATCTACTTACATATGTGCAATACCATATACTTAAGTCCTTCCCTCTCCTCCCTCCCTTATAGCCTTTTACCAGTTTACTGGTTTCTGGTACTGATTTTTGGTTCCAGTTCACACACGACTCTATACATTTGTAGCTAGGATCCACATATGAGAGAGAACATGTGACGATTGACTTTCTGAGCCTGGGTTACCTAACTTAGTATAATCCTTTCCAGATCCATCCATTCCCTGCAAGTTTCATAATTTCATTTTCTTTACTGCTGAATAGAACTCCATTGTGTAAATGTACCACATCTCTATTATCCATTCATCTGTGGAGGGACATCTAGGCTGGTTCCATTTCCTAGCTATTGTGAATAGAGCAACAATAAACATGGTTGTGCAAGTATCTCTAAGGTAGTGAGAAGAGTCCTTCAGATATATGCCTAGGAGTGCTATAGCTGGATCATATGGTAAATCTATTTTTAGGTGTCTCAAGACCCTCCACACTGATTTCCACAATGGCTGGACCAGATTACATTCCCACCAACAGTGTAGAAGTGTTCCTCCTTTTCTGCATCCACGCCAACACTTACTGTCATTTGTTTTCTTTATGGTAGTAGCCATTCTGACAAGAGTGAGATGGAATCTCAAAGTAGTTTTAATTTGCATTTCCCTGATGGCTAAGGATATAAAATACTTTTTTAGATGTTTATATGCTATCTCTATTTCTTCTTCTGAGAACTCTCTATTTAGCTCCATAGCCCATTTTTTAACTGGGTTGTTTGATTTCTTATTGTTCTGTTTTTGATTTTTGATATTATTCCTCTGTCAGATGTACAGTTGGCAAAGATTTTCTCCCATTCTGTAGGTTGTCTCTTTGCTTTATTCACAGTGTCCTTTGCTGTGCGAAAACTTTGTAATTTCATGACGTCCCAGTGGTTGATTAGTGGTTTTATTCCCTGAGCAATTGTGGTTATATTCAGAAAGTCATTGCCTATGCCAATATGTTGAAGGGTTTCCCCTACCTTTTCCTCTAGCAGTTTCAGAGTTTCAGGTCTGATATTAAGGTGTCTGATCCACTTGGACTTGACTCTTGTGCATGGAGAGAGATAGGATCTATTTTTTTTCCTTTTACATACAGATATCTAGTTTTCCCAGCACCACTTGTTGAAGAGGCTATCTTTCTCCAATGAATATTTTTGGCACTTTTGTCAAAAATCAGGTGGGCTGTAGCTGCCTTGATTAATATTTGGGTCTTCTATTCTGTTCCATTGATCTTCATGTCTGTCCTTGTGCCAGGACCATCCTGTTTTTGTTATTATGGCTTTGTAATATAACTTAAAATGGGGTATGGTAATACCACCAGCCTGATTTTTGTTGCGCAAAATTGTTTTGGCTGTTTGTGCTTCCAGATAAATTTTAGGATTTTTTTTTCTATTTCTGTGAAGAATGCTATTGGGATTTTAATGGGGATTGCATTAAATGTGTAGATTACTTTTGGTAAGATTGACATTTTCTAAAAAAAATAAAATTTTTAAAAAAGATTGACATTTTCACAATATTGATTCTTCCAATCCAAGAATATGGGATGTCTTTCCATTCATTTCCTTGTGTCTTCTTCAATTTCTCGCTTGAGTGTTTTGAAGTTCTCATTGTAGATATCCTTCACTTCCTTGGTTAAGTTTATTCCAAGGAATTTTATTTTATTTTTTGAGGCAATTCTGAATGGGAGAGATTCCCTGATTTCATCCTCTACATGTTTGTTGTTAGTGTATAGAAAAGCTACTGATATCTGTGTGTTTATTTTGAATCCTGCTACATTGCTAAAAGTGTTTATCAGCTTTAACAGTTGCTGGTAGAGTCTTTAGGGTCTGTTTTATATAGAATCATATCATCTGCAAATAATGATAATTTGATCTCTTCCCTTCCAATTTGTATCCCTTTTATGAGTGTCTCTTGCCTCATTGCTATCGCTAAGACTATATATTAAATAAAAGTGGGAAAAGTGGACAACCTTGTCTTGTTCCTGAATTTAGTGGAAAAGCTTCAAATTTTTCCCCATTTAGTATTATGTTGGCTGTAGATTTGTCATAAATAACCTTTATTATGTTGAGATATGTTCCTTCTATTCCCAGTTTCTGCAATACTTCCACCATGAAAGGATGTTGGATTTTGTCGAATGCCTTTTCTGCATCTATTGAGATGACCATGTGATTTTTGTCCTTCAGACCATTTATATGGTGTATTACATTTATGAATTTGCATATATTGAACCATCCCTGCATCTCTGGGATAAAGCCTACTTGGTCAGGGTGAATAATCTTTCTGATATATTCTTGTATTCTGTTTGCCAGTATTTTGTTATGAATTTTTGCATCTATGTTCATGAGGGAGATTGGTCTGTAATTTTCTTTTTTTTGTTCTGTCTTTGTCTGGGTTTGGTATCAGGGTGATGCTTGCTTCATAGAAGGATTTCGGAGAATTCCTTCCTTTTCTATTTTATGGAAAAGTTTGAGAAACATTGGTGTTAGATCTTCCTTGAATGTCTGGTAAAATTCAGCAGTGAATCCATCTGGGCCTGGACTTATTTTAGTTGGGAGATTTTTTTTATAACTGCTTGGATCTCTGTACTTGTTAGAGGTCTATTTAAATGGTTTATCTCATCTTCATTTAAATTTGGTAGGTCATATGAATCAAGGAAATCATCCATTTCTTTCAGGTTTTGAGACTTAGAGGCATTCTTAATGTATGTCCTTATGATTTTCTGAATTTGTTTGGTATCTTTTGTAATGTTGCCTTTTTCATCTCTAATTTTATTAATTTTTGTCTCTTCTCTCTTTTTGTCGGTCAGATTTGCTAAGGGTTTATCAATCTTGTTTATCCTTTCTAAGAACCAACTTTGTTTCATTGATTTGTTTTATTGTTTTTTTTGTTTCCATTTCGTTAATTTCTGCCCTAAACTTTATTATTTCTTCACGTCTACTGATTTTTGGTTTGTCTTGTTCTTCTCTTTCCAAGGCCTTAAGGTGAAGCATTAAATTGTTTAGTTGTGAATTCTCTAATTTCTTAATATAGGCTCTTAGAGCTATAAATTTCCCTCTTAGGACTGCCTTCATTGTGTCCCAAAGGTTTTGGTATGTTGTATTCTCATCATCACTTGATTCTATGAATTTCTTGATTTCCTTTTTAATTTCTTCAATGATGCATATGTCGTTCAATAATGTACTGTTTAGTCTCCATGAATTTCTGTATGCTCTGTAGTTTTTCTTGTTGCTGATTTGCAGTTTAATCCTATTGTGGTCAGATAGCGTACAAGGGATTATTTCAATTTTCCTATATTTGTTAAGATTTGATTTATGTCCTATTATATGGTCTATTTTAGAGAATGTTCTATGTGCTGCTGAGAAAAATGTATATTCTGCAGCAGTTGGATGGAATGTTCTGTATATATCTGTTAGGTCCATTTGTTCCATGACATCATTTAGTGCAGATGTCTCTCTGTTTATTTTTTGCTGGGTAGACCTGTCAAGTGATGAGAGTGGGGTATTGAAGTCACCCACTACTGTTGTGTTTGGAATTATCTCTGACCTTAAGTCTAATAGTGTTTGTTTGATGATCTTGGGAGCCCCGATGTTTGGAGCATATATGTTTAGGATTATAATGTCCTCCTGTTGGAGTGTTCCTTTAATCAGTATAAAGCAACCTTCTTTATCTTTTCTCACTAATGTTGGTTTGAAGTCTGTCCTGTCAGAAATTAGGATAGCAACCCCTTCTTGTTTCTTAGGCCCATTTGCTTGAAATACCTTTTTCTAACCTATCACCCTAAAAAGATTTCTATCTTTTATTGAGAGGTGAGTTTCCTGGAGGCAACAGATGGTAGGATCCTGCTTTTTAATCCAGTCTGCAAGTCTATGTCTTTTGGTTGGGGCATTGAGGCCATTGATATTAAGAGTTATTATTGAAAGATCTGTATTTATTCTCGCCATTTTTCTTGTTTTGTAGTTCTTGCTGTTTTCACTTTACTCACTTGTTTTAAGTGTTATTTGAGTATGGTTTATTTTTTCCTATTTCCTGCTGTGTGTGTTTTGCTTTTTCTTCAGCATGAATGATTCCTGCAAGTATTTTCTGTAGAGCTGGTTTAGTTGCCATAAATTCCTTTAGCCTGTTTTTGTTGTGGAATATCCTTATTTCTCTGTCAATTTGGATAGATAGCTTTGCAGGACAAAGTAATCTTGGTTGACAGTTTTTTACCTTTCAGAACTTGGAATACATCATTCCAAGCCTTTCTGGCATTTAAAGTTTGTGTTGAGTAATCTGCTGTGCTCCTGATGGGTTTCCCTTTGAAGGTCACTTGCTTTTTCTAACTGCTTTCAATATATATATATTTTGGTTTGCATGTTTAATAGTTTAATTATAACATGGTGAGAAGAAGATCTTTCTAGGTTTTGTCTATTTGGTGTTCTAAAAGCTTCTTGTATCTCCATTGGCATTTCTTTCCCAATTTGGGGGAAATTTTCTTCTATGATTTTGTGGAAAACACCTACCAAGCCTCTGGATTGAAATTCTTCCCCTTCTGCTATACCTTGAATTCTTCTTTTTTTTCTCTATTCATTTTTTTTTTTATTGACAACTTCTATTATACCTTGAATTCTTATGTTTGATCTTTTCATAATGTCCTGGATGTCTTGGAATTCCCATTCATACCTTTCTATTTTTGTTGGACTGTATTAGGTCTGCCATCTGCTCTTCTAGTTTAGATATTCTGTCCTCTCCTTCATCCATTCTACTGGTGAGACTTTCCACAGAGTCTTTTATTTCACTGACTGTGTTCTTCAGAGCTAGGATTTCAACCTGGTTTTTCTAAAGTATTTCTATTTTCTTACTCATGTCCTGTAATGACCTTTTTATTTCATTAAGCTGGTTTCCTGTGTTCTCTTTCAGTAGTTTGTTTTCTTCTTTAATTCCTTTGTTTTCTTCTCTGATTCATTTCTTTGAGTATAGATAACATTATTCTTTTGAAATCTTTGTCAGAAACTTCATCTAAAACAGTCTCATTGGTGAACAATTCTGATGGATTTGTAATTTTTGGTGGGATTGCATTGTCCTGATTCTTTGTGTTTCTTGAATTATAATGTAGTTACTTTTGCATCCTGGATTGATTTGATGCTTAGGTTTTCTATTTATCTGCAGTGTTCTTAGATGTGGTGATCCACCTTTATATACTTTCAGGATATGAGTTTAAGGTGCCAAGTGTAGCACTTGTACCCAAATCCAACTTCAGTAGTAATCCTAGGTGTTGAGTTTGCTTGTTAAGCAAGTATTGTAGTAGACTGGTGGAACTGAGCAAAGTACACATTCAATTAAAACGAGCATAGAGTATTCAAGTGTGGGAATTAAAACAGTCGTATAAGGTCAAAATCCCTAAGGGTTGCTCTACACCATTAATCCTGTCAGCTAGGAGGTAGAGGATTCTGTTCTGAATTGGGTTCTAGGTCAGCCTGGATCTGGATCAGACCCTGCCCCCAATAATGACAAAAGCAAAAGACAAAGGCCCTATAAATCTAAAAGTATTAAAGACAGCAATATTCAACACCCCATGTTCAGCTTATTTGAAAATGGTAAAGCCAACCACAAATATGTAACCCATAACCTGCCCTGACCTGGAAAGAGAGATTAGCACTTCCAATGCAGGCCTATGTACCTTTTTTTTTTTTTTTTTTTTTTTTTTTTTTTTTTGGCAGCTGGCCTTGTTCCCTTTTGATGTGGCTTCCAAACTTACCAATGCTGAGTGCCCACCTCATTCCCTGAGCTGTGGAGCTTGAGCTCCGCTCAGTTGTGCTGGATGTGCTGCCACCGGGAGCTGAATGCTGGCGGTTCTCGGTTCTGATAGTTAGGGGATGGGTGAGTTCAGGAAGCCTGTAGTTGCTCACAATTTTCCCCTGTATCTCTTTCAGTAGCTCAGCAGACTTTTTTTTAGATTTCCGGGCTCTGCAAGGAAACTGATGATTTTTGAAAGTCCCCTTGTTCAGCCTCTATTGTTGCTGATAGGCACACCTGGCATCTTGGGGCCACAGTGGCTCAGGACCACTGTGGACCGGGCTGCCGAATATCGAGGATCTGGCCTCAAGCTCCACAGTGGGATTCTGGCCATCTCCTGCTTTTCCTCTGTTTCCTGGAAAAAATACTTTGCACTTTTCAGAAAAAGAGTGTAGGTTTGCTTAAATCCCTCATTGGTCTGGTTTGGCATAGTTCCTATGCCTCCATCTTACCCAAAAGTCCCTAAGTTCAGGTTTTATCATTATCAGTAAATTCTGCTGGTTATTTTTCTTAAAATGACATTTTTTTTTCATTTTTGCAAAGAAGAAAATCCTGTGTTAACCACCTTGAAGTAGCAGAAATTAAAGATAATTGTAAAAATTAAGGCTATAACTCCATCCTGTACAGTTTTTTTTAAGATTTTAGTTTTATTTATTTATGAGAGAGAGAGAGGGAGAATGGGCGCGCCAGAGCCTCCACTGTTTTGAACTCCAGATTCATGCGCCACCATGTGCATCTGGCTTACATGGGCCCTGAAGAATCTAACCTGGGTACTTGGGCTTCTCAGGCATGCACCTTAACTGCTAAGCCATCTCTCCAGCCCTTTTTCTGTTATTTCTAATATGGCATGTATTGATAATGCAAGCTTAAGTGTTCTGAGACCAAAAAACAAACCAGAATTGGTGACTAGTCAAAAGTTTCTCACATACCCAAGCTACAAGTCATCTGTTTGCACATACTGCCATGTTTGAGATTTCAGGGTTAGCTTTGAAAAAATTTTTTTTCTAAACCATTCTCTTATTTTCCCATGTTGAGTCTCCTGTAGCTTCTGTCCTCAGAGGTTAGGCTCTTGCACAGAGAAAAATGCTAAACTTATTTACAGGTGCAAGGTGTGTATTAAGAGGATGTAAAGGGGTCTTAACTGAGTTTAGGATGGGGTTTTTGCACGAGGTCTAGGAAAACTTCTGTTAATTGTAAAGATAAAAATTTCTGCCAGGTGTGGTGGTGCACACCTTTAATCCCAGCACTCGGGAGGCAGAGGTAGGAGGATCGCCATGAGTTCAAGGCCACCCTGAGACTACAGAGTGAATTCCAGGTCAGCCTGAGCCAGAGTGAGACCCTACCTTGAAAAACCAAAAAAAAAAAAAAAAAAAAAAATCCCCCAGATTCTTGGCTTTATACAAATGGATTAGTTAAGAGTAATTTAGTTTAATTTTCTTTTTCAATCAGTTGACCTTTGGCTGCACAGGTCAAAAGTAATTGATTAACTGGAAGCATTTGGCTTATAGCTAGGTTTGTGAGGGCAATATCTCATCTCAACTGATTGCAAACCATTGAAAAACTCATGTTTCTACCTTTAAAGCATCCAATGGCTGCTTTTGCTCCATTTTGGTATGTTTTATATGATTATAGATCTTTGGTTGTTACATTTTATCAGGTACATTATAGAAGTTTGTTAGCTGGAATTAGCTGTTGGAAAAACTACAAAGAAAAAGAAAAAAAAGAAAACCAGAAACTATTTTGACTTGTTATCTTCTCTTTTTAGCTTTGTTTTGACTTTGTGGTTAGAGCAAAAGATTGCTTGTCTTAAAAGCCGGGCATGGTGGTGCACACCTTTAGTCCCAGCACTCAGGAGGCAGAGGTAGGAGGATCGCTGAGAGTTCGAGGCCACCCTGAGACTACATAGTGAATTCCAGGTCAGCCTGGACCAGAGTGAGACCCTACCTCGAAAAACCAAAAAAAAAAAAAAAGATTGCTTGTCTTAATTGATATAAAAAAATATATGTAAACTAGAGCAAAAATGAGGTAGCATTTTTTTAGAGGTAGAAAAGACAATATAAGATACTCCTTGGGTAATGAAGATTAGAGAAGAAAAGCTTTTCTCTACTGAGTGAAAAGAGAAAAGCATCAACTTCTGCCTTTACTTCCTTCTCATAACTACTGATTTAAAAAAAAAATCACAAATAAGCAGACTGACACAAAAAAGTATAGGAGTGGTGGAGACTTGTGATGGCAGTCTTGTTGCATTGAATTTACCAGAGTCCTCAGAAACCAGGCAGGCACCCATGTCACAGCAATGACTTTTAACGGTTTCTAAGTCATGAACATAGGCAATAAACTCTTTGTAAAAGCATATTTACATAGACTTTGCTAACAGAAATTCATCCTGGGACGTTCTCAAATTATTCATCACTGATTAAGGTTAAAAACAAGTAAATTTAAGCCAGGCGCGGTGGTGTAACCATTTAATCCCAGCACCTGGGAGGGAGGAAGAGGTAGCAGGATCGCTGTTGAGTTCAAATCAGCCTGAGACGTAGTGAATTCCAGGTCATCCTGGGCTAGAGCAAGACCCTGCCTCAAAAAAGCATCAGCAGCAACAACAACAAAAACATATAAAATATATATTATTCCAGAATTTATACCAAGGACTAAAACTAATTTTAGATGAATAGAGGACGTAATTAAAAAAATAAAACTCAGCTGGTGATATGGCTTAGTGGTTAAGGCATTTGCCTGCAAAGCCAAAGGATCCCTGTTTGACTCTCCAGGACCCACGTAAGCCAGATGCACAAGGGGGCACTTGCATCTGGAGTTCATTTGCAGTGGCTAGAGGCCCTGGCATGCCCATTCTCTCTCTGTCTCTCAAATGAATGAATAAATAAAATACATTAAAAATTAATGTGTATAATACTGTGGTGGTTTGATTCAAGTGTCCTTCATAAGCTTATGTGTTCTGAATGCTAGGTCCCTAGCTGGTGGCAGTTGGGGAATTGAAACCTACTGGAGATGATGTATTGAAGGTGGGCTTATAGATATTATAGCCAGCTTCCCTTTGCCAGTACTTGACACTCTCCTATTGCTGTTGACTGCCTGAATTTGGCCAGGAGGTGATGTCCACCCTCTGCTCATGCCATTGTTTTCCCCTGCCATCAAGGAACTTGCCCTCATGACTGTAAGCCAAAATAAACCCTTTCTTCCCACAAGCTACGCTTGGATGTTTCTTGCCAACAACACCAAGCTACCTGCAACAAGTACTGAACTGTTTTCTTATATATATGTGTGTGTGTATGTGTGTGTGTGTATATATATATATAATTTATTTATTTATTTGAAAGAGAGAATAGGCACGCCAGGGCCTTCAGCCACTGCAAATGAAACTCCAGACGCATGTGTCCCCTTGTGCATCTGGCTTACCTAGGTCCTTTGGCTTTGTAGGCAAGCTTCATTAACCGCTAAGCCATCTCCTCAGCCCTTTTTTATTTTTAAAAAAATTTTTTTTTATTTATTTGTACTGTTTTCTCCCTAAAACATGAACTTCATGAGGGCAGCAGCTTTGCTGTCTTTTCCGTGTCACATTCTTGACATAGTCATACACTAAACTCAGTAAATCTTGATTGAATTAGTAGGCATCTATTTAGTCTTTCCCTATTTGAAATCCACCTCCCCCCTCTGTCTCTCTCCCTACCCCTATCCTTCTGTCTCTATCTCCCACATGCCGAGATTACAGGTATGTGCCACCAAGTCCAGTTTATACACTGTTGCAAATCAAACCTAGTGCTTTGTTCATGCTATGCAATGACTTTACCAACTGAATTACAACAACAGACCATGTTTTTATTAAAGATTATAGTATTTCTAAATGCTATTTTGAATACTTGATATCTTGTTATCAAGTATTAATATGATATATTAATATCCATCTGTGTAGTCCTCACTTGTGCATAAGGACTTTTTTCAGTTGTATGGTATGCATATCTTTTCTCACTCATGTTATCAATAACACAACACTCTACATGGCATAAGGGCCTCTTTAACTCCCTCCTCCTTGTAATGAAACATCAGTTTTTTAGGTTCAGCAATAGATATGAAAAATGGAGCTGGGCATGGTGGGGCACGCCTTTTGGTTTTGCAAGGTAGGGTGTCACTCTGGTCCAGACTGACCTGGAATTAACTATGTAGTCTCAGGGTGGCCTCGAACTCTCTGCGATCCTCCTACCTCTGCCTCCTGAGTGCTGGGATTAAAGGCGTGCGCCACCACGCCCAGCTGGGGCATGCCTTTAATCCCAGCACTCTGGAGGCAGAGGTAGGAGGATCTGCGTGAGTTCGAGTCCACCCTGAGAGTACATAGTTAATTCCAGGTCAGCCTGGACCAGAGTGAAACCCTACCTCAAAAAACCAAATAAATAAATAATAAATAAATAAATAAGGGTTCCATTTGGGAGTGGAATTGTAGAAGTTTATTATAATAATCATATCCTTTACCTATCTAGTTATAATCGCTGGTTGTGCCAAGCAAGATCTGAGGACCTGTCTGATATTGCTTCTCTGAAAGCCTTATACCAAACAGGTGAGCTCAACGAAATGACAGTTAATTCTCTCACCCATAGGGATCTGGCTCACTGGTGCTATGTGAAGCTTCAGTTTTGCTCTGATTTTCTCCATGTGATCCGTGAAGAATAGTTTTTGTGCTGATGTTGATAGTTTTCACCCATCATCTCAGTCTCTAGTATTTTCAGTTTGTGAACTAGTCACTTTCACTTCTTCCTGGTGTTTCTTTTTCTTTCTAGAATTTTTTCCCTATTTAAAAGTACTTTGTATTTGTTAGTACAAAATCAAAACCTTATATACAATGAGAACAGCCACATTGCTCACATTTACTCTTATTTTTCTTTTTGAGTTAGCACTTGTTAATTTTCAGATTTGAATGATACTTAGTTTTTCCTAGACATCAGTGAGCCTAAACAGAAAAAAAGTTATTTATAAAGGAAAGAAAATTTTATTTTTTAGATAGTAAAAAGAATCTAATGATAAAGCTTGAGTAATTTATGATTCTTGGTTTCTAAGCTTTTAAATGTGTAGAATATTTTTCTGCACAGAACAAATAATGATCTTGGAATAAAGTTTCTGGGTACTGATTACATTTCTGGTTGTAGGTGTGGACAACTGTGGTCGTACAGTGATGGTGGTAGTTGGAAGAAACATTCCTGTAACATTGATAGATATGGACAAGGTAAGCCATTAAAAAGTTTGTTCTTGCAAATAATGTGCATGTAAAAATTAAGTAGAGGGCCTGGGAAGATTGCTCAGCAGTTAAAAGCCCAGGCCACCCATGTAAACCAGACACAAAAACTGGCACAAGTGGTTGGTGGTCACTTGTAGTGGCAAGAGGACCTGGTGTACCCCTACACACACATGCATGCAAAAAGATAAAATTTAAAATAAAAAGTGAGTATTAATTTGGAAATCAGGACCTAAAGCATGAGGTGAGGCTGAATTGTGTATCTCTGGTGGACTGATAGACTGTGATGCCCCAATTCTAAAAGCCAGAATTTAACATTTTGGGTGAATTAAGGGTTTGATTTTTCTCTAGAGAAGAAGCAGTAATACCAAAATGCTGTAGTATTATATCCAGAAACAGTTCCTTTGGATGACAAGTGTTTGATTGGGTCAAGCTGTAGTATAATTTGTACAAGCAAATTTGAACTTCTGTTAAAAAAGAGAGAGAGAAGGGGGAGGAGGTAGAGGAGGGAGGGAAGAGGAAGAGAAGAAGAAAAAAAACACTTGAATGTTTATCAGAAGAGAAGAAACAGGTGTTGTAGTTTACCAGCACCATACTTCCATAGTCCCTTCATTTGGGGGAAAAGAACAGGAGTAAACTTTTGTTGTTGTTGTTGTTGTTGTTGTTTTGTATTTTGAGGTAGGGTGTCGAACTAGTCCAGGCTGACGTACAATTTACTATGTAGTCTCATGCTGGCCTTGAACTCAAAATGATCCTGCTATTTCAGCTTTTCTAGTGCTGAGATTAAAGGTGTGTGCTACCATACCCAGCAGAGAGAGAGAAAGAATGGGTACAGTAGGGCTGAAAACAGACTCCAAATGCATGCCCCACCCTGTCCATCCAGCTTTACATGGATACTGGGGAATCAAACTTGGGTTGTTAAGCTTGGCAGGCAAACTCCTTAACTGCTGAGCCATCTCTCCAGCCTATTTTTAAAAGAAAAAATAGTTGACTGGCAAATAAAAATAAATTATTCAGCCTGACTAGTAGTCTAAAAATAGTGAGTCAGAGCCAGGAGTGATGGTGCACGTCTTTATCCCATCCCTTGGGAGGCTGAGGTAGGAGGATCAGGACTACTGAGTGATGTCAGCCTGGCCTAGAGTAAGACCCTGCCTCAAACCTAAAAACAAAAGGAGAGTGAGGGCTGGAGAGATGGCTTAGCGGATAAGGTGCCTGCCTGCTAAGCCTAAGAACCCAATTCTAATCTCCAGGTCCCACGTTTACCCAGATGCAGTGACACAAGGGCGCAATGCCGCACTTGACCACAAGGGGGCGCACACATCTGGATTTCACAGCAGCTGAGAGACTGCTGGTGTGCCCATCTCTGTCTCCCTCCCCCTCTCTGTCTCTCTCTCTCTCTGTCTGTCTCCAAAAATAAAATAATTTTTAAAAAGGAGAGTGAGTCAAAATAACTTCTTCAACCTCAGAATTAGCCAAATTTGTAAATAATAAACATTGTCAGCAGTGGTAATTGAAACTATAAAAATGATCATACCCATCAACCAGTAATCCCATTCCTGAGAATTTATAATAAAAAAAAAAAAAAAAACAGTCCAAAAAATAGAAATAGCCAAAGTCAGGCTGGAGAGATGGCTTGGAAATTACGGCTGTTGCCTGCAAAGCCTAAGGACCCATGTTCAACTCTCCAGATCCCACATTAGCCAGACACACAAAGGTGATAAGTCAAGTGCAAGGTCACACGTGCCCACTAGGTGGCACAAGCATCTCAAATTCAATTGCAGTGGCTGAGGCCCTGGTGTGCCAGTTCTTCCCCCCACACCTCCCATCTATCTCTCTCTCATTCTCTCTAAAATAAAATTTAAAAAAAAATTTTAAATAGCCAAAGTCCAGAAATTGCTGTGTGTCATAAATCTATCTTCCTAGAAGCATCAGCTTTGTTAGATAATGACTGATGGGTATCTCTTTAGCACAGTCCACACTATATTCTTAACAAGGAGAGAACGTAGGCATGATTTCAAGATATGATGCAATTGTTCAGAAGCTGCAAAGTGCTTCTAGCTGAGCCTCAGGCTGTGGTTATTTGTATGGGAAGAGTACTGAGCCTGGCTCCTTCCTTACAGGAGGGTCCTTTACAGCAAACAATCATAAATTTAGAGTGGCTAAAAATGACATAATCACACGAGGATTTTTATGTTGCTTAAAAGCTATGGTTATAAAGAGCTGGGATGTAACTCAGTAGTACAGAGCTTGCTTAGCAGACACAATTCCCACAATTGAATCTCTAGTATTGTGAAAAGAAAAGGAAAAAAAAATATGATTAGTGAGTTAAGTGTTATAAAGAAATGCTTGTAATATCAAGAGGGATAATTTATTAAATTGTCTACCTACTTTGGCTTTCTGTCTATTTATACTGATCTTAATTGAGTTTCTGTTAATTTATTTATTTTTATTTTTGGAAGTGAAAAAGTGACAATTGGAACTACATATCTCATTTTTATTGGAGATTTGCCTTCCACAGCTTTCTTTCATATAGCTATTGTTTCTTTAAAAACTGTTATTTATTTGAGATAGCGAGAATATGGTTATGTCATGGCCTCTTAACCACTGCAAACGAACTACAGACACATGCTCCACATGATACATCTAGCTTTACGTAGGTTCTAGGGAATTGAAGCAAGCAAGTGCCTTTAACCACTGAGCCATCTCAATAGAATAGCAATAGAATAAGTTAAAGATGGGAAATCAGATGCCAAAAGGAGTATATTCTATTTGGACCACATGTGGGGATAGAGTGAACAGAAAGAAGACAAAGAAGCAGCTAGTTTAATAAAGGGAGAAGTAAGAATATTAAGAATAAACTCCTACACACAGCAAAAACTCACCTGGTGAGAATTATTAATAAGTTTGTATTTGTAGTTTCCTTTGCATTCTAATAATCATTGTGCCATTCATTCTTATCAATAATATGATTGATACCAATAAAAATCTAACTCCCTGCATTTATGATGTGCCATCTTATACAAAAGAATGAGATATGTTGTGAAGTCCAAAACTGGTACCAAGGAGAAAGAGACTCTTAGCATAGTGCCTTCCTCCAAGTGCTCTGCTAGCATTTGAACCCAGTGCACATTGGTGGCAAAGATTCACATAATGAGGGATTGGAGAACAGCTGGGTTTATGGTAGTCTCTTTAGTTGGTACATCTCACCTTCCTCTTTGTAGTTGTTTACAGCTAAACCATTGGGTCACACTGCCCTGCCCTTACTGTATCTTTTGTTTTTAGTGTTCAGCTTAAATATCTTCTAACAGAATATTTCTTTAATCAGCCTAAGTCACATTAGAGTCTTTTTAACTCTAGAATTGCTACCCAGTCTGTTGCCATTTACTGACAAAAATCTCATTTCCTCATTCAGATAAACATTAAAATTCAAAGAAAATTTGCTCTGTGAGAGAGCCATGTAAGGAAATACTATATTCTTTTACAGTGATCCTTGATTACATTGCAACCATGAGTCTATACCTGAATGGAGACTGGAGATTTTGATTGAACTTGATGAAACTTTAAGAATTATTCTGCTTCTAGAGGCTTTGATGTAATTATTCCAGGCAGGGAAACCTTGTATTTGAAGAGTCAAAAGATGAGAAAACTTAGAACACAACAGAAAGGCACTATACTGTATGTGTGAGCATCACCAGACACCATGATGAATCACTCTGTGAAGACTTTTGTGGGGGGTGAGGGGTTTCGAGGTAGGGTCTCACTCTAGCTCAGGCTGACCTAGAATTCACTATGTAGTCTCAGGGTGGCCTCGAACTCATGGCAATCCTCCAACCTCTGCCTCCCGAGTGTTCCCGGGATTAAAGGCGTGTGCCACCATGTCTGGCTCCTGTGAAGACTTTTTTTAAAGAGAATTCATACTCATCACTCTGATACACATGTCCATCTGTAGTGACTGGGAATAGATTAGATCACTCTGTGGCTGGGGAGAGAGGGTCAGTCTCTTGACCCTTGGGAAATAAACTACTGTGAAAAATTATCTTTATTTCTCTTTCTCTTTTAGGCTCTCTTATATTTTATCCACGTGATGGATCACATTGCTGTGAAGGAATATGTATTAGTGTATTTTCACACACTGACCAGCGAATACAATCACCTAGATTCTGACTTCCTGAAGAAACTCTACGATGTTGTAGATGTCAAGTTAGTGGTTCCCTTCCTTCCTTCCTTTCTTCCTTCCTTCCTTCCTTTTTTGCAAATTATGAAAGGAGTATGTCTTCTTTATTTTCTAGTTGTAAGCAGTTAACAGACATTCTTAAATTCTTTGAAAGGATATTTTATGCAAATATTTGTATCATACATAGATATTTTAATAATAGGCTCTCTTTCAAGCTTATTTTTGCATTACACTAAGTTAACATGTAATTTTTTTCTCTCTTATTAAACATCTGAGAATTTTGGGGGGTCATTACCAAAATGTGTGTACAAAATATTGCTTCCTATCACCATGGTATGTTAACACATGAAAATATATCTATAAATATCATTTAATTTGATCCAGTAACTCATGAAATTGTTAGACAAGATATTTGTACTAGATGTGAAGGAACTTTCCCAGGTTGAGATTCCATGATGAATGGTTTAACATCAAGAAAACACGATACCAAATGCTGATGAGGATGTTAGGAAAGAAGAACTTTTATTCACTGCTAGTGTTTGTCTGAACTGGTACAGCCACCAAAGAAATCATTATGGGGACTCTTCAAAAACCTAAAAGGATGGCTGGGAAGGTTGCTCAGTGGTTAAAGGAATTTGCTTGTGCAACCTACTGGGCAGGTTTGATTCTCTACTACCCACATAAAGCCAGATGTGCAAAGTAACACATACATCTAAAGCAACAGAGACTCTAGCATATCTATACTCTCACTCTCAAATAAATAAAAAATAATTTAAAAAAACTTAAATGGTTTAGAGAGCTGGCTTGGTAGATAAAGTGCTTGCACACAAGCAAAATCTGGGCATGGTGGTTCATACCTGTAATCTCAGTACTGGGGAGGCAGAAACATAAGGACCCTTATGGGGTATTCTAGCTAGCTTTTCTAGCTAAATGGTGAGCTCTGGGTCCAGTGAGAAGTTATCTAAGAAAATTAAGGTACAGGGCTGGAAGATGTTCAGTGGGTAAAAGTGTTTGCTGCACAAGTGTCAAAACTTGAGATCCCTAGAAGCCATGTAAAGCTAGATGATATTGCATGTATCTATAATCCCAGCACACCTACTGTGAGATAGGAGACAGGAACATACACAGTAGCAAACTGCAAGAGTCCCTTCCTCAAACAGGGTGAAAGGCAAAGACCAACACCAGAGATTGTCTTCTGACTTACACTTGTACACCATGCGTGCATGCATCTGCACTGGTCCCCACTTGTATACCGATTTAAATAGAGAAGGTAGAGAGTGATTGAAGAAGATACCAGACATCAGCCTCTGGCTGCCACATGCACACACACACATGTACACAAAAAAAAACCCAAAATAGAATTACATGGCTCAACTATACAAGTAAGTCTTACCACAGAGATAATTGCACATCCATGTTAATTGCTACTCTGTTGACTATAGCAAGGAAAAGGAATCAGCCTTGATGTCCATCAACAGATGAGTAAATAATTAGAATGATGTGCAATTAAAAGTAGAATTTTACTCAGCTATAACGAAAAATAAAATTAGAAAATGTTCAGGAAAATGGATAGATGTGGGAATTTTATGGGGAGGTAGCCCAGACTCAAAAAGACAAATTTCACATGTTCTTTTTTTTTTTTTTTCATGTTCAGATCCTAGCTTCTGACTTTGATATTTGTATATTTATGTGTTTGTTTGGGTCATGAGATAGGAAAAGCCATTTTTAAGAAAGTAGAAAAGGGACAGTAGGAAATCCGTAACGATCTGAAGTCATCGCCCCTTGTCCTCTAACAGCGGTTAGAGTGTCTTCTCATGAGAGGGGGGTAGAGTTAGGGTGACTGGACCCCTGAAGGTGAAAAACTCGGGAAAGTTTGCACTTGCTAGAAATCAAAGATTATCTTTTGCTTAGTGCCCCAGACCTGTTTTTCCACAGTCAGGACCCCTCCTGAGAGGGCTGTCTTTCATATGATTTAAACATTGTGTTTGGTCAAGTTCACTCCCAGGAACTTGGTGCCAGAGCTAATCTCTTCCTGAGACAGCCCCTAGTCCTAACCAACTAGTTGGCGCTGGTTCACCTGAACCAGAAGATAGCACACCACCCTACAGTTATAAATACCTTTTCAAGGGGAGGGCAGACTTTCTGATCACTTGGGAACTTCCAGCTGTGGGTGAGTTTTTCCCTCTGCTGGGTGAGGAGGGGCTCGGGCTCAGTCTATCCCCTAGCCCAGGCCCAGTCAGGAGGGGTCCCCTAGTCGTTAACTCTCTGCATGGGCTCCTTTATCCCCTTCAGCTCCCCACATAGGAGCTCCTTAAACTTTCTTTTCTCTTTCCACACTTTCTCCCCAGGCCCTCCACATGGGTGCTTTTCTTTGGCTCTACTTCCCTCAATAAATATAATTATTTAAAAAAAAAAAAAAAGTAAAAAGGGGAATACTGGAAGCAGATGGATACAAGGGACAGGGGAGAATTAACCAAAACAAAGTATGTTTGAAAATGTCTTAATGAAACCTGTTATTCTTTAAAGAAAAAAACAGAGGCTGAGTTAAAATTCTTAGGTAAAATTTTAATTGGAAAGAAAAAGGGGTTGAGGAAAAAGGAACACTGATTTCAGGAAATTTAGCAGATATTTTATTGGATTCTTGACTAGATCTGGTGCTTGCTATCATGAAGGTAGATTCTTTTTCCAAGTCTCTTCCTATGTAAAGAGACTTTCTCATTAAGATACAGCTTGTCTCTAAAGACAGTTTGCCTCTATCCTGTAGCTAGTGGGGTTTTCCCTTATGACAAGGTAAGGTGGTAAGGACAGCACATTCCATACATTGTTAATAAAGGAGAAACTGGGGTGGTAACAGACTTCATAGATTAAGGGTGTGAGGACCTGTGTCTCTTGGCCCCTGTGAATGTCCCTATTACTATTTTAATAGTATCCACATTTGAAAGATAAAAGAAAAGTGAAAGGTAAAATTTATTGTCCAGAGTCTCACAATAATAAATGTAGAATTCAAACCTAATAGACTACTGAGTAGAAAATTATTTTCATTTGACAATTTCCCTTGAGGTGATAATGGAAATTTTAAGTGGAATATGCAACATCCCACTATGCAAGTTCAAGCATAATGTTTTAAAGTTTTTCTCAATAATATATATATCATTCAGATAATGAAAATGGCATTCTATTCTCTGGGTAACTATTTCGTTACTGATCACATCACAGTGCCTTTATGTGGAAAAGCCCATTTTACAGTTAGTATACAAAGGCAGTATGTTATCATAAATTTCTCATTGTTTTGTTCTACTCATTAAATTGCATACTTTCATTATCCAGTAGACACCTGTTTGCTTGCAGGGTTGTGTGTGGGTGTGGGTGTGGGTGTGTGTGTTACAGAAGTGACAGTCCAATGTATTCCTGCTTCTGCCACTAACTAGTTCTCTAATTGGATTAGCCATCAGCTGTAATAAGAAAAGTTTAGACATTTCTCAAAGTCCTTTCCAATTAGCCTCATGTGGTGATTATGAAATAGTAAGAAAGCCTCAGGCATATCTACTACATGGAGTAATTGATAAGATTATGATTCTTGAGCCATGTCATTCAGGGTCAGGTGATGACTGGGTGCTGTGAGAGGCAGGAGCAATAACATGACTCATCTAAATTTGTCAGGTGAATTAAATAGAAAGCCATCATATAATTTCTGGGTCATTCAGTAAACACAATTGTAATATGAGGATTGAAACTTCTAGTTTCCAATTTTTTTTAATTTACTTATTTGAGAGAGGGGCACAGAGAAAGAGAGACAGAGAAAGGGAGAATGGATGCGCCACTGCACACAAATTCCAGACGCATGCACCACCCTGTACACATGGTTTATGTGGGTCCTGGGGAATCAAACCAAGGTCTTTTGGCTTTGTAGGCAAGCACCTTTCACTGCTAAGCCATCTCTCCAGCCCCCTAGTTTCTAATTTTTAAAACATTTTATTATTTATTTTAGAGAGAGAGAAAGAATGGTTACGCCGGGGTCTCTTGCTGCTGTCAGGGAACTCCCAGACCCATGTGCCACCTTGTGTATCTGGCTTTACATGGGTCCTGGGGAATTGAACCTGATTCCTTAGGCTTTGCAGGCAAGAGCCTTAACCGCTAAGCCATTTCTCCAGCCCTTAAATGATTTTGACTTGATTCATATATTTGATCCCAGAGGGTTTTTTTACAATATAAAATACAGTAAATTTTAAAATATGCATTTATTTCATCCTACCTTAAGGTGGCTCTGTCACATTAAACAGAAATGGTGTCACCTATAAATAAATTAGGCAGTTTAAGCATGAAATATTCTTCAAATTGTTTTTGACATTTCACTTATAATTCCATACATAAATTGCCACTGATTTTAAAATATATTTTCTTCTGTGAATATATTTATACAGTTAAGAAAAAAATGTCTATAATGGTGACTAGTCTTAAATATGACTTTTGTTGACCCTTGTGTTTGTTTTTATTTAGGTACAAGAGGAATCTGAAGGCTGTTTATTTTGTTCACCCAACATTTCGTTCAAAGGTACTGTATTAATCTTTTTTAGCAGAATCTTGAATTTAGTTGCACTGCATGCACAGAATATCATGATCAGTTGTTGCTCTCACCACTGTGACTGACTGCTCGTATCCTTATTTACCCTTTTAGTTCAGAATTGTCTTGGATATCTGACTGGTATCTGTGTGAACCACCCATATCAGCCATGGGCATCTCTGTCTTTGTGTTTGTGGCCTTGTTTACCACAGTCTTGCTCATCCTTTTGGCTCAGATCCTACTCCTCCCCTGCTTAACCGCTGATTTCTGTTTGTCCTTGGGGTCTTGGGATAGCACTTGCCTTTGGAAGCCTCCCCTGACCAACCTGATGGATGAACAGTAGATACTCCTACATTGTGTCACTTACGATTTTTGTAGCCTTTGATCATTGGAACGATTTTATTCTAACTGATTACTTAGTTTTCTTCTGTATATTCTAGCCTGTGAGATCTGTGAAGTCTTGGATGTAGCTATGTTACTCACAATTATATCTTTATACCTAATTCCTCACATTCACTTTACTTTATCTAGACATTAGTCCCATGATCCTAACCCTCCTAAAAATGCCATCCTTCTTGCCTTCACCTTCTCTGCCCAGCATGAAACCTGCATTCTACCACCACTTCAGCCACTCTAATAAATACCTAAGGTAACATGACCTGTGACCTTTTACTGTTTTCCACCTGTCCATAAAACTGGAGACAGTTCATTGTGTGGGCATGCTTCACTGCTGTGCGTGGACTGCTGAACCTAATGGAGAAGTCACAGAGCTCTAGGAGTGGACTCAGGATCATCCACTGCTAGGTCCTTGGATGTTCACGTGTCTCAGAGTAGCTTTCCATTCACATGCCCAATCCCACCAGTTCCTCCTTACTCCACAAGATAGCCTTGCTTGGTTATTCACCAAAAACATAAATCACTGCTATTAGAAAAAAGTCCAACTCACTTTTCCGGCCTCATGTTACCTGCTTTCTCATGGCCTTAGATAGTTGACCACTTCTTCATTGAAACACTTTTTCTTGACTTCTTTGAAAAACTTCCCTAGCTAGTTTCTCTCCTGCTCCTTCTTTGCCTCCTTTGTGAGCACTCTTTCTCCACTTATCCTTTAAGCCTTAGTGTTCCCAAGTCCTCTGTTCCTAAGTTTCATTCCATACCTT
The DNA here is from genome assembly GCA_036365145.1 of Orientallactaga sibirica. NCBI lineage: Eukaryota > Metazoa > Chordata > Mammalia > Rodentia > Dipodidae > Orientallactaga > Orientallactaga sibirica. The sequence continues at coordinate 3,341,248 of JAEOAD010000025.1, forward strand.
TTCTTTCTGTGACTTTATAACTCTTCACATATGTGTCTGGGGAAGCATGGTTTTAGGTGACCTAGGTTCATCATGTCAGACACATAGTGTAATCCCTTTGGGCTGTGTTCTCACCCTGTATAAAGGGAGGATGGTATTCTTAGAAGGATGAAGTGAGTTGGTACATGTAAAGTGCTTAAAGCATTACTTAACATAAATAGGCACTCCTTAATGTTACCTGTCTTTCATGCTCAAGCTAGACCTATACTTTGAATTGCTAATTAGATATTTTTATGTAGATGTTATTATATAGGCCCCTGAACTTCAACCTTGTTAAAATAATTGCTCATATCCTTCCTCCCTCCATCTACTCTCAAAATGCTTTTTGTATTCTCTGCCTTAGTAAAGGGGCCACTGCTTGCCCAGATACCAAAGTCAGAATCCTGGAAGGGCACCCTTGAATATTTTCTGTCTTATGACTCCACATTGTATCAATGTGTATTTGTTGTTTGTTGTTGTTCAACCATTAGTTAGTGAATATTGTCTTTGAGACAAACAAAAGGTTTATCTTGGTCTCTAGTATATCTTTGCAAGGCTGCCTGCTCTCACCACCTGTTTTCAATATTAAAAGATCTAGAATATGCATTATGACAAGAAAAGAAACAATGGGCATCTACATAAATTGCAAAGGAATAGATTAAAATTTAAATCACAGATTAAATGATAACCCATGTAGGAAATCCTCTGCAATGTACCCAAAAAAGCTTTTTTTTTTTTTTTTTTTTTTTGAGGTAGGGTTTCACTCTGGTCTAGGCTAACCTGGAATTAACTATGTAGTCTCAGGGTGGCCTTGAACTCACAGCGATCCTCCTACCTCTGCCTCCCAAGTGCTGGGATTAGAGGCGTGTGCCACCACGCCCAGCTCTTGTATGTTCTTATAACGCAGTGTGACTTAGCAACAAAATGTGTATTCCTGATAACACACAACTTGCATGAACATGTCAAAAACATGGCTTACATAAAGTTAAAGAATCCTTCTATATGGGTTGATTACCATGCTGTGTCACCTGTATTCTTGACTTTGCATTTCTGAATAATTGGGTGAAGGAATCTCTAGGCTCACAAAATATCTCAATTGTCCTTTCCCAAATCTTATTTTCTTCAATTTTTCTGTATGGTAGATACTAAATAATGAAAGCTGACCTTGTGCATATTTTTAGTTTATACTATAAACAATTGAACTTTAAAACTATACCATGTATGGGGCCTGGAGAGGTGGCTTAGCAGTTAAATGCTTGCCTGTGAAGCCTCAGGATCCCGGTTTGAGGCTCAGTTCCCCAGGAACCATGTAAGCCAGATGCACAAGGTGGTGCATACATCTAGAGTTCATTTGCAGTGGCTGGACACTGGTGCACCCATTCTCTCTCTATCTTCCTCTTTCTCTCTCTCTGTCAGTCTCAAATAAATTTAAAAAAATTTTAATTAAAAAAAAACTATACCATGTAAAGCTGACAATGGGGGAAAATGAAGGCAGTACTATGAGGCCTTCCCAAATAGACTTTCTAACTGACTTTTTCATTTGTGTGTGCTTTGAAAAAGCTTTTATCAACAACACCTGGAGGATATGATGTGAAGATGTAATGGGGCTGTAACAGATATCTTCAGTTTCACAGATGGTGTGCCATTCATTCCCACCACCATCCCATGTGGCTCTGTTGTAGGTTACTTAAGAGTCCTGGGAAATAATTGAATTACTGACAAACTTTTAAAAAAATAGAAATGAACCTCTTCATTTTATAGATGGAGAAATGGAGGCCCGGGTAGACATGCAGTTCATGAAGGAATATTATAACTTCCCTAAGTATTGTTAAAGCAAGCCCTCATGGGGCTGGGAAGATGGTTCAGTGGTAAAGGCACTTGCTTGTGAAGCCTGCTGGCCCAGGTTTAATTCCCCAGTATCCATGTATAGCCAAATGCAGAAAGTGATGACTGAGTCTGGAGTTCATAGGAGGAAGAGGCCCTGATACACCCATACTCACTCTCTTTCTGTCTGCCACTTCCTCTGTTTTCCTCTCTCTCAAATAATAAATATTTTTAAATAAAAAAGCAAGTCCATACACTCTTATTGATCCATTTGTTAATTTTTTTCAACTTACACTGAGTTCTTTAATTTAATTCAAATAGGCCACACTTCATTATAAAACTTACAGTCTAGAGAATGAATTAATGCAGAATGTTAAATGATTACACAGTAGTGTGAATAAACAGTGTTGTTGGGACACACAGAATGAAGGTCCTCTTCCAGCTTTATGTGAAAGGTGATCAAAGAAACATTATTCACAAAGGCAAATTCTGATCTGAGCTCTGTAGGGCAATGGGCCAGTGAAAGATCCAAGGGAAGGGGCCTGGAGAGATGGCTTAGTGGTTAAGGTGTTTGCCTGCAAATCCAAAGGATCTCGGTTCAATTCCCCAGGACCCACATAAGCCAGATGCACAATGGGGCACATGCATTTGGAGTTCGTTTGCAGTGGCTGCATGCCCTGGTGTGCCCATTCTCTCTCTCTGTCTGCCTCTTTATGTTATATATATATATATATATATATATTTTTTTTTTTTTTTTAAAGATCCAAGGGAATAGGTGTCAGGATGTTAAAGGTCCTGAAGTAAGAAGCAGACTGTAGGCTCAAATCACATGCCTAACTACCTCGCTTTGATGGATGCATTTCCTTTGGGGCATTCATTGCTTTTAGCAAGTTTTCTTAAGGTAGTTATTACTGTATAGTTATTTCTTACTTACAATCTAGCCCCTCTATTAGCATCTAAGCCATCTTTCAAAGGATTGTGTCACTCACTATGTCATTGCAGTGCTTAGTACACAGTAGTAAGCACATGTATGTTTAATTCCTTGCAAAGACATCTCTTTACATACCTTTGAGGTTTTTTGTTCTGCTGCTACAAGCTCTGACTCTAGCACTTAGTAGAGTCGTAAGAACCTCCATGGTCTCAGCATAACTAGTACTAGTTCTCCAGCTACATCTATGATTGTGTTGAAACTCCGGTCTTGAATTTTCACTAATCTAGTTTGCATTATTAAAAGGTATATACTAGCATATTATAAGTACAAACTTATTGGTGTGTAATTCATTGACTAACTTGCTTGGTTCTAATACTGGCCCAGTACCTCTCTGCTCTCCACTTCTTCCTCCAAATAAACTTGGTAAAATGGGAGGGAAGTGAGTTTTGAGAATAATGTTAAAATTTGAGCCTTGTTTATCAGTCATTGGTAGTATAGTTGATATAGAATAGTGGACTAAGCCACAAAAATCATCATAAAATGGGCCTTATATTCATTCTTCTTTAACCAATGCTTAAGACCTCAGCTCTATACCTTATAAAACTGTAGATTGTCATTCTTGGATTGTCATCTAGGTACCAGGGAGATTAAAGAAATAAACATAAGTAACAGAAATACTAGGAAGTAGGAATGAAGATCTTATAAGTGAGATTTAAACATAAGATCAGGTAAGAATCCAATAGAGCCAGGCATGTTAGCACACACCTTTAGTCCTAGCACTTGGAATGCTGAGGTAGGGAGACTTGTGAGTGTGAGGCCAGCCTGAAACTACATAGTGAATTCAAGTTCAGCCTGGGCTAGAGCAAGACCCTACCTCAAAAAAGAAAAAAAAAATTAACAGAATAGATTCTCTAGAGCAGCCAGGGAAAAGCAGTGGTAGAGATTATACCTGGACTAAGGCAGGAATTTAAACAAGAAAGATTTGGTTAGCGATAACAGGCCAGTTATTCAGTGCTTTTCTGACAAGTTTGAGGAAAGTATGTCATGTCAGGGGCTTTGGATGTATAAAAAGTGTGGAACAACCACTAAAGAATGGGGGGGGGTGACAAAGACACATTAACAAAATTATTGGTAACAGTGGAAAGTTCTCAAAATGGCATCTATGTATAATATACTCGGATTTTTCTTAACACTCTTAGAGTATATTATGCCAGTGCACTGGAAGCTCATCTGCACATGTGACTATCTTAAATGGGATAGCAATAATATTTAGATAGATAAATTTAGATAGATAAATAACATATAAATTCTATTACCTGCCTTATGTCTTGATGTCTTGCTATCAAAAATATTGTTTGCTAGCAAAAAAAAAATTTTTTTTCTGAGCTAGTCAAGTTTGCCAACTCAGATTTTGTAAAGTCACATAGAAATAACACTGCATTTACAGGTGGTTAAATTTTCCTCAACGTGGTAATTGAAAAGAAGGCTAATTATGACATTTTCATAAATATGTGATTTATTTCTCTCATTCACCTACACTATCCTGTTACCTGCTGATTTCTTCCTCTTTCAAACAGACACCCCTCTACTTTCTTGTCTTTTTTCTTTTTATATTTACAGTAGCATATAAGAGAAACAACATATTGTCTTTCTGCATCCAGTTTATTTTGCTTAACATCATAATCTCCAGTTCCAGCCATTTACCTATCAATTTCATTTTTATGGCTAAAGAAAACTCAACTGAATATGAATATATGTGTATTTGTGCACACATACACATTGATTTTTTTTTTTTTTTTTTTTTGGTTCTTCTAGGTAAGGTCTCACTCTAGCCCAGGCTGACCTGGAATTCACTCTGTAGTCTCAGGGTGGCCTCAATCTCATGGTGATCCTCCTACCTCTGCCTCCCAAGTGCTGGTATTAAAGGCGTGCGCCACCATGCCCAGCGCCTTGATTAATTTTAAGAGACCACATGTCAGGTATCAAGTGAAAACTTAGTTCTAAAATGTTGGGAAAAAATTTCAATCTCATTTGAAAATTTCAAAAGTGTAGCTGGAGAGATGGCTTAGCAGTTAAGGCACTTGCTTACAAAGCCTAAGGACCCAGCTTCAACTCCCCAGAACCCACTTAAGCCAGATGCACATGGTGGCACATGTTTCTGGAGTTCACTTATAGTGGCTAGAGGTCCTGACACATCCATTCTCTCTCAAAAATAAATAATAAAATAATTTTAAAAGTGTATGATAGCTCAGTGTGGTGGTGTACGCCTTTAATTACAGCATTTAGGAGGTAGAGTTAGCAGGAATCACTGTGAGTTTGAGGCCAGCCTGGACTAGATGGAGACCCTACCTAAATCCCTCCCCAAATTATATGAGATTTGGAGATACTAACTTACTATGCCATATCCCAGCCAGCACACCAGATAATGCAGTGTTTTTTACCACAGTGAGAATCATATGCTGTGTGATAGCATACTGCACATGTAAGAGTAAATGTAAAATGAAACAAAACATCCTTGTTACCCTTTGTAACTTACTATTCTTTTTGCTCTTTTTTGAGGCAGGGTGTTACTGTAGCCCCAGCTGTCCTGAAACTCTTTAGCCCAAGCTGGCATCACACTTAACAGTGATCCTCTTGCCTCAATATCCCAAATGCTGTGATTAAAGGTGTGCACAATCACACCCAGTTTATTCTTTTTAAAATGTTTTTCATAATCTGTTAAACTGTTGCACAACTCACTAATGAACTACAAACTGCACTTTGAAAAAACAGCTGGTTAATGACCTTGCAGTGCCTAGCAATACCTTCGCAAAACCCTCATAATAGAAGAAAAAGATGATGACATCAAATTAAAAGAGACTAATGGAGAGAGGGAGGGGATATGATGGAGATGGGAGTTCTAAAGGGGAATGGGGGAGGGGAGGGAACTATCATGCATTTTTTGTATGTCAGTATAGAAGTTGTCAATAAAAAAATGTGAAAAAAAAAGCTGGTTAACATTTCAAAGACTGGACTGGATAAATGGCTCAGTGGTCAAAGCACTTGCCTACAAAGCCTAGTGAGTTCCCACATAAAGCCAGATGCACAAGGTGGCACTTGTATCTGGAATTTGTTTGCAGTGGCTATAGACCTTAGTGTGCCCATTTTCTCTCTTTCTCTCTCTCAAAATAAATAAAGTAGTTTTTAAAGATTTCAAAGACTGCAAAATACAGTTTTTACTTAGTATAAATTTTCAAAATTGTGTTTATTTTTTGTATGTGTGCATGTGTGGTATATTGTGTGTATGCATATCTGTATGTGTGCATGTGTATGTGTGGTTGAATGTGCGTATGTGTGTGTAAGGAGGCCAGAGGTAATGTCAGATGTCTCCTTCATTCACTCTTCCACCTTGTATTTTTTTGAGAGCAGTTCTCACTGAAACTGAAACTAGAACTCACCAGTAGACTAGATTAGCTGATCAGAAAGCCCCAGAGACCCTCTCATCTCTGGGATTACAGGCCTGTATTGCTGCACCTTGCCTTTTTACCTCTGAGACCTGAGACCTGGGGGTGGAACTTAGGTCCTCATGCAACTGAACCATCTCCCCAGCCCTTTGTTTTCATATATATTAACACACACACACATACATACTTGGGGGGCTGGGGGGTTTCAAGGTAGGGTCTCACTCTAGCCCAGGTTGACCTGGAATTCTCAGGGTGGCCTTGAACTCATAGCGATCCTCCTACCTCTGCCTCCCAAATGCTGGGATTAAAGGTGAGTGCCACCACACCCAGCCCTTTGTTTATATTTTAACTGTAGCCACTGACTTACATGATTTTTCTCTTTTGTTAATCAGGTCTCAACGTGGTTTTTCACCACCTTTTCTGTCTCAGGACTAAAGGATAAAGTCCACCATGTGGACAGCTTGCACCAGCTGTTTTCTGCCATATCACCCGAGCAGATCGACTTCCCTCCTTTCGTCCTGGAATATGATGCCAGGGTAAGTACCAGTTCTCCCTTGCTTTTTAGTTTAAGTATCTGTCCTATAGAGCAGCAACTATGAGGACAATATTCTGGAATTACCAGACACTCTTGATGTAGATGAATGTGTTTTACTAAGTTTTGTGACTATCACTTAGCATTCTTTTTACTGCAGCCTTAGGAAAAAAGTCTTTGTCCTGAGAGTTTTTTCCCATTTCAGTAGATTTTCCTGCTATGAATTTACAGCCTTTCTTCAGTTTTATGGATAGTTTTCATAACATCTGAGACAGCCTAGTTTTCTTAAGACTAAAGGGTTTTCAGTTATTTGTACAGCCAGAAGAATTGAACATTGTCCACTTTGAGCATGAAAATCAGGTAGCCCGGATTGAGGAATGGCTGAACGGGCATGAATGCTTGCTGCACATGCATGAGCACTTGACAGTCCCCAGCACCTATATAAAAAGCCAGTCATGGCCACACATGCCTGTAACTCAGCACTGAGGGGCATGGAGACAGGATTGCTAAGGCTAACTGATCAGCCAGTCTAACCAAAAACTGGGGCGCTCCAGGTTCAGTGAGAGTCTGTCTCAGGGAAGTAACTCACAGTAGCAATAGAATACCCCTGACATCTTTCTCTTGCCTCATTCCATGTGTACGTAGAGCACACACGTCTGTACCCATGTGTATACCACAAATACAACACATACTAACACATACAAACCAAAAATACAACAGCCCATTGTAGTCTTCACCCTAAGTTTTCTTTTCTAAAAAACTTGAGTAATTTTCGAGCCGAGTGTGGTGGCATATACCTTTAATCCCAGCATTCGGGAGGCAGAGGTAGGAGGATCGCTGAGAGTTCGAGACCACCCTGAGACTACATAGTGAATTCCAGGTCAGCCTGAGCCAGAATGAGACCCTACCTCAAAAAACCAAAAAAGAAAAAACTTGAGTAATTTTTAATACTTTTTTTTTGAGAGAGAGAGAGACTCTATGGATGTGCTGGGCTTCCTGCTGTTGTAAACAGGTTCTTGATGTGATGCGTGCACCACTTTGTGCGTCTAGCTTTCCCCAGCCATCAGACTTTATAAGCAAACACCTTTAACCACTGAGTCATCTTTCTAGTCCTTAAGTGATGTTTTTAAGAGCATCTTCCAGTATTGACATTTTCATTATTTGTAAGAACCTTCTTCAGCACTAATCAAAGGATTACTTTTGAATTTCATCAGAGTTCTAATACTTTGTAATTTAAAAAGAAGTAACATATGGCCTAAATCTCCTCAATGTTGCTGTTTAACTGTTGTTAATTACATATCTTTATGAACCAGAGAACATATTTGAAAGTAATATTGTTTGAAATAAAGTATTGTGCAACATGTTGTATGCAGTGAAATAACAATAACATTTCTGTAACTGCAACTCTGATTTCTGTTCCCTTTATGTGAGGAGCTATGTGTTTGATGTGTCTTAAATTATACTTGGAGCATCTGAATCATAGAACAAAGACCATTGAATATACAGGATGGGAAAGAACTATATCACTTTGTATTTACAGAAGATTGGAACCATGCTTTCAGAGCTTGAATAGAATAGAATGTGAAATATAGTCAAGAACAGTTGATACTCAAAATCTGAGGACCGTTCTATCCTGAACTATATTCTGAATTTAACTCTATTTTCTGGAAAATTTAGAAACATAACTCCACCACACTCAAGCTTGGTTTTGTTTGAATGTTTTTCTTAGCTTTCTGTTACGTTTTTAAATATCAGATACAAGCATAAGAATTTTATCAAATTGAAGTATAACTCCAGGCTAGTCATTGGTTTCTTAAACTTCCTCTCAGTACCTCTACTAGTTTTCTAAAATTGTCATGTTAGACCATCTGAGTATGAAGACAAAGACATAAAAGTGGAGAAGAAAACTAAGAAGGTAAGAAGTGCTGATGGGTGGGCACATCCTGCACTGTAGTCAGTGCAGAGTGATATGCAAGGGAGAGCTGCCATTGTGTTCCTGGGCATAATATGCAGAGAAAGTGATGGGAGTCTGTCAGGACTCTACCCAGGCAGTGCTGGTGATGACAGCATGGATTTGAAGGGTAGAAATAGGTAGAAATGGACATTTTAGGGCTGGAGAGATGACATATTACGCAAAGGGCTTGTTTTGCAAATGAGGACTAGAAATTGGATCCTCAGCACCGTGTAGGTGGCCGATATCCATGGCCTTTATTTCCAGCACTGGGCAGAGATAGAGTACCCAGGGCAAGCTGGCTGGCTAAACTTAGTGAGCTCCAAGTTCACTGAGAGATTCAGACTTAGCAAATAGAGTGGACAGCAATTCATGAAGACATTCATGTCAACCTCTGGCTTCCACATGCATGTGCATTTTTAACTGCAACTGCACATGTGTGCCTGTGCGCACACCACACACACCAGAAAAAAAAAAAGAACTGGTCATTCTAAGAAATAAAATCTGTAGCATTTGGAGACTAAGCAGGCACTAGTGATAAATCAAAATAACTTGCTTTTGGTGACTGGTGTTGCCATTACTTTACAGAAGCATTATGAGGAAAAGGTGTGAGGGACTTGGGGAAGTGCAGGTACTGTGTGACATTCAGAAAAAACCAGGATGCCATGTTTAAGGAAATGTTCTTGTAGTGGGAAAGAATTTTAAATATGATTGGAGAGAAAATAAGTATAGAATTGGCACATTTTTATTTTCATGTTTGATTATGTCTTGTACATAGTAGCCTCTTTATTTGAAGAACTGAATTGGTATCAAGTTTCTTTGTACTTGAAAAAATTCAGCTTCTGAGATTTATGTCACATGGCAAAGCAACATTTTTTCTAAGATTAAAAAGGACCTTTGAAGACAGGTGAAAGGTAATTTTTTCTAGATACAAATAATACTGAGGCCACTTGCACAAAGAAGGGAGCTAGTCAGTAATCTTGTGAATAAAATCAAAGAAGAGTATGCAATTTTAGCTGACAAGAATTCTTCAAATTCTATGATTGCTTCCAGAAATAGAGAAAATAGGTGATTGCTCAGCAGTCTTGTCTAACATGAGATTAATGTCAGAAGCTCTATTTAGTGTCATCACATACAAGATGTACTTCTCTTAGTTTGCCACAGAATTCAGTGTAGATCTGAGAAACCTGAGAAAATATCACAGTACAATAGACTGGAGAATGACTTAAGGACAGACAGAGAGGTATTCATTTTCAAGTGACCTGCAGAATAGATTTCCCTTTGAGAGTGTGTTCTCTAATCTCTCTTCATACAGAATAGAAAGGTATGATTGGTTAGTGGCACAACTCTTGACAGGAGTGCTAAAATGCAAAAAAGGAAAAGGTTTTATTATGTTTTTCCAAGTTTCCATAAATATAGCCAATTCTATACTTATCTTTTTTTTTTTTTTTTTTTTTTTTTCTCCTTGATACCTGGTCAACTTTACTATCAGAAAGTAAATTTTCTTAGATGTCCTTAGTCCTGGCTGGGATGCTAGGATCAATTCTTATTCAAAGCATCTGCTCCAAAGATAGCTCCTGACTCATTCTCTCTCAGGTCACATCACATTGCCTACCAGGTTCAGGACCAGGTGAGTTTATTGTCCATAAAAACTGGAAGGGAAATACACCATGAAGTAATCTGTTTTTCTCTTCCTCGTTTTTCATTCCTAACTATTGCCTTATGTTAAAGGTATTTTGTGATTGTGGCTTACTGAAAAATAAGTTATTTGCCAAAGACACACTTTTTTCAGAAATGAGAATCCAAGGCAGGAGGGATGGCTTAGCAGTTAAGGCACTTGCCTGCAAAGCCAAAGGACTCAGGTTCAATTCCCTAGGACCCACATAAGCCAGTTGCATGCATCTGGAGTTTCTTTGCAGCAGCTGAAGGCCCTGGTGCACCCAGTCTCTCTCTCTCTCTCCCTCCCTCCCTCCCTCCCTCCCTCCCTCCCTCTCTCTCTGCCCCTCTTTCCCTCTCTCAAGTAATTTTTTTAATTAAGATTTCCCAAAGGAAAGACGAAAAACCTTTCCCCTTTGCTTTTCTACATTTCTACATTTGACACTAAAGTTCTGGCATTAAATTCTCCATCTTGACGTGTTGCTAAATTCCCTTAAGACCATAATTGTGACTAGTTTTGCCACTCAGGCATGTCATAAAAACTCATTTCTTGCCAAAACAGTTACAGTTACTAAATTCTTCACAGATAATTTTTTAATTTTTGTTGTTGTTACATAACTTTACTAAGACTCAGGATAGTCTAGAAGTGATCTATCTAAATTCAACTTCTGCTAGCTTATTAGCTAGGTGACTGTAGGTGAATTATATACAAGCTGTGTCCTCTTTATTTTCCTCTTCAGTAAAACAAGACTATTCCTCACACTATGGAATTATTGAGGCTTTTAAAGGGATAGTGAGAAAAGATAGTTTATAGAAAGCTCAATCCATGGTGTGTTATGATACCTATTTATCTCTTATTGCCTGTTCCTGCTCTACACCAGCTCTGGGGCATGCTGGCAGAGCTGTGCTGGTGGCTGATCTACACAGTGCCACACATAGACTACATTTGACATGTACTATCTCATTTGCTGAGTCCCTTTCACATTACCAGGTAAACTAGTCCTGCTACTTAATATTCTTGTCTCTTTTGTTCTTCCCACAGGAAAATGGGCCTTACTATACATCTTACCCCCCATCACCAGATTTGTGACCTTCCATCTTGCAGTGCTTCTTGATTCCAAGGATGCTCTTTCCACTACAACTGCTACCTACTGAAGCAATGTTCGTTGTTGCTGTACAGATCCAGAGAGCTTTTTGTCCCCACCTCTCTGGTATTTTTTTATTGACTATATTTTCTTGCACATAAGCAATCTAAAATTGGTAGGCCACACTGAACTGCACACATTTTAAATTTGTATATTTGTATCAAATTGAAGTGCTCATTTTTAGAGTGTTACGAGAAATAGGGGATCAACTTTTAAGTATCTTCAGTTTTCCAAAGGACTCTGAATTCTCCATTACACAGGCCACCAACATTGTTCATATCCTCTCTTAAACATTGCATGTTTCCTTTGTATATTTAAGTGCTCCCCAAAATATATAGAACCAGTGTATGCTGACTGGATGCATTGTTTGCTTCAGACCCTGGTGTAATGCTGTTTTATACAGGTGATCGGCTTATGACATAAGAGAATTGTTCAGGGTCAAGAATGTAGAAATGTATCTGATCAAAAACATAGAAATCATTAGCAAAGCAAAAAACCTGCAGTTTTACTGCAGAGACTAAGTACTAAGCCTCTTTGGATTACGTGATGTGTTACAATTGCCGCTCTTCTGATCTTAACAGTGTGGGGAAATAAGACTCTGTCTTCAATCCTTTTCCCATAGTTAGTGTTTTGGTCTCTTTGTTCAAAAGAATGCAGGTGCTAGCACTCCAAACTGAGGATCATTTCTCCAGATTCTACCCCTGAACCTTAGAGACTGTGCTGACTTCAGGGGCATGCCTAGTGTATGGGCTTAGTGTCATAAGTTACCTGCATCAGTATGGAGGAAGTGTGTGATGGCGTGCAAATCCAAGGACCTGATACTTGAGTTTTCCAGACTGCTTTTGCCACTCAGCCTGTATCTGTGCCTTAGCTTGTTTCTGAGTGGAAATTAGAATTTTGCTACCCACCTCACAGGGGATCATGAAGATAACATTCAGAAAGAGCTTAGATATCTCTAGATGCAAAAGGCTGGGAGAGTTTGGTGTGGGGTCAATTAGTTTTCAAGGGAAAAATAAATAAAAATAAGGGAATTCTGCAAGATACTCCTCCAGTACCTTGGCACCTTTTGAGTGTGTTGGGGCTTTTTGGAGGGAGGGATGTGAAGAGCTGTTTTAGAGCAAAATCCCAACTCTGACCACCTCTGCTGCTTTGTTCAGAATCTCCTCTGGCCCTCTCCTCCTGTAGAGCTCCCCTTTAACCAGAGACATCTGTTACCCATTTTAAACATTTCATCCTCAGTTACGGTCAAAGCATTATCATTTCCATGTGGGTGTCTGTATTGCTTTGGATTCCAACATCCACCCAACACCATCTCCTCACCCTTTCATATTCATTTTCACTTCAGAAAAGAAAAAGTAGAACCCTTCTGTGCTTACATTAAGACTATAAAGGGATAGTGAAAAACAAGCGTATCAGTGATTCCAAGGATCCCATTCCCCAACTAATTCTTGAAAGGAGGGGGGAAAAACCTTCTTGTCACTTAGGATAGGGCAATTGCCCAAAATTTATTTTAACCCCATCTTGTATTTTTTCCATATAAACAGGAATTACTTCACGTTTCTTATGTTTTGCATATATTGGACACATTTCTCTTGTCAGGTATGCAAGCCACTTGTGTATTGCATATGCTGACATGATAAGGGCTGCCTGGTATGTTTTGTAGGTCATCTGCTCTGGGCAGCCAGTCAGATGTCAGTGTTAAACTTACTCGGAAATAGTTACTCCTTTAACCCATTGAGCTTGAAAGTTCTGGGATTTTAACTTCATCTTCTACAGTCAACTGTTGGATCTTTTTCTGAGGTGCCTCTCTCATTAGGGACAGCTCTAAAAGTATGCGTACGTCTCTTGTGAATGCTGGACATGGCTACCTTGCCCTAATCTGGCCATACCCTTTGCATTTAACGATACTGGAAACTACTCTGCCATCTGAAAGCAAGCAAATTGATATTTGGAGGGTTTTGTTTTGTTGTGTTGTGTTTTGTTTGTCTGTGTTTGGACAGGTGTCATTGTGTAGCCTAGGTTGGCCTTGAACTCACAGTCCTCCTTCCTGAACCTCCAGAATGTTAGGATTACAAGCCACCACACCATACTATATATAGTTTTTTATAGATTCATACAACAGGCTTCTACATGCACCAGGTGGTAAAGGTAATACAAGACGAAAGTAATGTATAAATCATTCTTAGAGTAGAAACAGTGACCTTGAAACTGAGGTGATTAGCTTCTAGTGTGTATATGCTTTGTCAAAAGGTTGGATAGCATGCCATTTCAAGAACACATTAGAGGATATGGGGGTGGCTGGGTGGAGTTGGCCACTAAGGCCTGATATTCATTCAAAGCATTGCCAAGTCCTTCATCCAATTAAAGCTTCATCTTACCAAATGGGAGTTGAACAGCTGAAGATGTAACTTGCACAATATTATTTTACCAATTCATGAAGCATGCCTAATAGACAGTTTTAAAATAAGTACCTTCTTGCTTCAGGACATATTTGAGTTCTTCCTAACTCACACATAATCAAATTTCTTGGTAGTGAAAATGACCTCATCAGAAAAGCTGAATATTAGACTCTGAAGGGAAAGTTGTTCATTTTTGAAGGTTTTCTTTCATTTAATACATATGACTTCATTGAGTAATACTTTATTATATTTTTTTTCAAAAGAATCTGTGTGTAATAGGGTATTTTGAGAGTAATCGATGGAATTTTTAAGTACTTGGGGTAGTAAAAATGGATATAGATTTTTGATGAAACTTGTGAAAGTCTTAGAGGAATAAATTAGCTTTCCTCTCTAGAGAAGGGTAAGTGCAATCACTGTACTAACAAAACATGGTTTATCTATTTCTTCCTGTTTCTCATTTGCTTGGATATTATTTATTAATGAGGCTGTAGAACTGGTGATATAGTGCTACTCTTACCTAGCACCTGTAAAACCCTAGGTTCTATCGCCAGCACCACAGAAAGGGGGGCAGGGACTGATGAACAAACTACAGGTAATTTTTTCTTTTCTTTATAGCAGTTAACAGGAAACTGACAAAATGTGCATGATATAAGCTAAAAGTCAACACTAGTATGTTCCCTAATATATTTTATATATATGTACATAGACTTTTAGATCCTTGACATTAATAGAAATTAATATTTGAAATACCGAATAAAGAAAAAAAATAGTGATTCTCAGAACAGTGGATTGATTGTATTAAAGACCCAAAGTGCTACAAGAAATGCTTATGAAGACTTCTAAAACTAGAGTTTAAGTTTCCATTGAATTTTCTCTCCCTCATCTCTCTCTTCTTTCCTTTTCTACATAGTAGATAGCATACCTATACTATAGATCATATTATAAACCCAGAGATGATAAAGAATTACTTAGCAGATCAGAACATAATTTATACATGTGCATTCATAGCATAAATGTACATAATCTCTGCTTTACAGTCTTTGAATATGACTTCTATAACCCATATGTAAAGATATAGAGCAATAAATGACATAGGTTAAGCTTTCATTCTTACCACACTAGCCCTCAAGATCATTTTTGATGTGTGACTCTTGAGTAAGTTAACTTTTCTCCCCTACATTTTTAAGAATAGTATTCTTGAATCTTTTAAGTACATCTCCTTAAAGGCATATGGCCACTGGGTTCAAGAAGAAATTAATTTCTAGGTAATTTAAATTAACAAAATCAAAACTTAATTATGAACTGATAATTGGTCCAACAGTAAAACTTACATCCTCACATCACATAATTTTTTACAATGTATTTTTGCTTTGTTTTGTTTTGGATTGGATTTTGGTTTTTCAAGGTAGAGTCTCACTCTACCCAGGCTGACTTGGAATTTCTAATTTTTTTTTTTTTTTAATGTAAGCACACAGTTCGTAAACTCAGCCAGGACTTCGTTGGAATAGATCTCATTTACCAAAATATTTAAGAATATATATGTATGTATGTATAAAATTAACTGACTGGATCCTTAAATGTGTTTATTCAGAAGGCTGTTTTGGATACTTTGCATTTTACAGTATTTTTGGTCTCTCTGGGTTAATATAGAACCTGTGAAAGGTCAGTAGTGAAAATTAGAATGCTTATACTGAACATTCCTTTTTTTGTTATTTATAACAGGCCTTTCTCCAATTACCAGATTTAACCTAAAGAATTGCAATCAAAGTTCACAGCTTTCTCTATGAAGGCCTAGACCACTGCACTTCGAATTCCAGTGTGCAGATATTAAATCAGCAGGGGGAAGAAGGGGGAGGGATTATTGGTTAAAATACAGCTTACAAGCCCTTAAGTGAAATCATTATTGCTTGTCCCCAGCCCACATTTAAGGTAAAAGTACCTAGACTACACTTAACTTCCATAGGATTTTCCCCAGTCTGAGAAAAGGAGATGGAACTTACACTTTTCTGTGGACTGGGTACTTACATATAATGCTTCTCCAAGTCCTGTGAAGTATGTGGTAATGAAGGCCAAGTGACCTGCTGAGCACCACACAGACATAAGCAGTACAGGGTAGATCTGGGTTGTTCAAAGTTGAATGGCATACTCACCCCACCTTTTTTTTTTTTTTTTCCTTGCTTCTTTGTTTTTCAAGATAGGGTCTCAATCTAGCCCAGGCTGTACTGGGATTCATTATGTGGCCTCAGGGTGGCCTCTAGTGTACATGATCCTCCTACCTCTGCCTCTCGAGTACTGGGATTTGAGAGAGGGAGAGAGAATGGGCACACCAGACCTCTAGCCACTGCAAATTAACTCCAAGCACCATTATGTGTATCTGGTTTATATGGGTTTTAGGGGATCAAACCTGGGACCTTGGGCTTCACAGGCAAGTGCCTTAATCTCTAAGCCATCTCTCAAGCCCCACATCCCCTTTAATTTTTTATTTTAACTTTTCTAAAATTTTTGTTTATTTGAGAGAGAGAAAGTGGCACAGAGAGAGAAAGAATGGGCATGCCAGGGCCTCCAGCCACTGCAAACAAACTCCAGAAGCATGTGCCACCTTCTGCATCTGGCCTATGTGGGTCCTGGGGAATAAAACCTGTGTCCTTTGGCTTTGCAGGCAAGTGCCTTAACCACTAAAGCCATTCCTTTTATTTTTCAACTTCCATAATTATATACAATAAACTATGATAATCCCCTCCCCTATTTTCCCCATCATAAATCTATTCTCCATCATATTCCCTCCCCCTCTCAATTAGTCTTTTATTTTGATGTCATCATCTTTTCCTTCTATTATGAGGGTCCTGTGTAGGTAGTACTAAACATTGCGAGGTCATGGATATCCAGGCCATTTTGTGTCTGAAGATTGTAAGCAGTCCTACCTTTCCTTTGGCTCTCACATTCTTTCTACCACTTCTTCCACAATAAATCCTGAGCCTTAAAAGGTGTCATAGAGAAGTTTCAGGGCTGAGCACTCCTCTGTTACTTCTCAGCACTATGGTGCCTTTTGAGTGATCTCAGAGGTCACTGCCATTGGAAAAGAGAAGCTTCTGTAACCAAAAGTGAGAGTATTATTAGTATATGAGTATGAGCACTAAGAGAAGTGCTTATTGTGCAGTTTGGTAAACATAATATATGCATTTAGACAGACAACAACAGGCATTACACCCCTACTTGCACCCACATCTCTATTTATTTATTTATTATAATTTTACATTCATGTTGATGTTTCCGGTAGTATCCTCCCTGGCCTCCCCCCTCTGAAGTGATCCTCATTGGGAAATGTGGATTGTACATTATGGGGGTAGCCAGCAGTTATGGGGAAGTGGCAAAGTCTCTGTACATAATGACCCAACTTGTAGCGCACTCTTTCCGCGCCCTCTTCCGCAAACTTCCCTGAACCACATTGGGTTCATTTTAGTTCTTCAGTGATGAGGTCTTGAGAGCCTCTGTGTCTCTGGATATCTGGCTTAGTAGGAGTTGAACGTTCTCTGTGTTTATCTCCTTCAGCCTTGTTCTGGTGTCGGGTTCATCAAGAAAGCTACACTCTTGCCCATTTCCCCCGTTACTCTATGGTTTCAGCTGGGGCCCTGGTGAGGTGCAATAGGCTGATCCTCCCTTCAGGTTTGTCGTCCATCTGAAAAAGAGAAGCAAAATTCTCCAATGGAGAGAAAAGTTAGTACCAGATAAATGGAATGGCCATAGTTATTTTAGAGAGAATTTTATATGCATAGGCCCTCTTCTAGCCCACATTTGGTGGGAGCCTGATATTGGAGAATGGGGTCATGTTTTGTACATACTTTTGATTTATTTCCCAGTTCCAGCTATGAGTTCCATTCCACTGAGTGGATCTGTTAGCAAAATGAAGATCAGTTGGTTACCCACCATAGCTGTGTAACACTACTGCACTTGTTTGAGCATCATGTCAGGTTGTTTACTGTTGAGTAGCTTAGACTGCAAGTTGTTTGGACAGATGTTGGTCAGATTTTCCCCCAGTCACTCGTGCAGCACCCTCTGGCACTAGACAAGCTGTCTGGGAACTGACCCTCTTCCAGATTCCAACCAGGTCACCCTACGTTTCATCCCAACAGCATATGTCTTCGGCAGTAACCTTTGGTGGGTTGCCTTTGGTGGTGACAGAAGTCTGTCTCTTTTTTTTAATTTTTTAATTTTTTTATTTTTATTTTTTTTTTTTTTTTTGAGGGTGGGGAACCTTGTAGGTCTCTCTGATCAACAGCTCATTGTGAAAGTTAACCCCATGCTGGCACTGGGAGTTACAAGTCAGTGCCAAGGAAGGTGAAGGAAGAAAAAGATAGGTTATATAAAAGAGAAAGCAAGGAGAGGGAGGGAGATAGAGAAAGAAACATGCAAAGATTAAGGTTAGTCTTCGTGATGTCCTCTCCAGGTCCCTGTGGTTCAGGTGTTCCCTCTGCAGGCCTGCCCGAAGTATCAGTGTTTTAGCCTGTTGTTCAGAGTATAGGATTTTATGGTACCATTTGGGTCCTGATTTGTGTCCTGCCCCGGCCCGCGGGGTCTATCAATGGAGACCTGGGGTAGGGGATGAGAGAATGAAGGGGGACAAGAGACTCAAAGAAACGAGAGCAAGACAGGTTGTCTGATCAAGCTCTGAAAAAGTTTATTTCGCAGTTACAATTTAAGCTGTGACAGTGAGGAAGTTCATTGGGGGGGGCGGGGATAAGGGTGGGGTACATTCCAGTGGCCAGGTGGTAATCTTAGTTCCTGGATCCAGCGGTTAAGGTATTTTCTCCACCCATAATTGTTTCTTCACTTGTGGTTATCAAGATGTTCTGTTAATCTTTCATGAGGTACTAGGCTAAGGCCTTGGCCCCCGGCATTGGCCCCCAGCAGTGTCCCTCCCACCCCTACCCTCCTTCCCACCTTACACTCCCTCCCACCCTTACCCTCCCCTTCCGTCCCACCCTCCCTATTATCTGGTCCTCAAGGTACTTATTAGGTATGACAGCATCTTGGGCAGATTCAGGTTAGGAGTCACAGATAAATGAGACCATGTGATGATTATCTTTTTGTGATTGGGTGAGCTCACTGAGAATGATCTGTTCCATGTTCGACCATTCTTCTTCAAATTTCATTGTTTCATTTTTCCTTAGTGCTGCATAGAATTCCATAGTGTAGATATACCACATCTTTGTTATCCATTCATCTAATGATGGACATCAGGGTTGATTCCAGCTCTTAGCTATTATGAATTGAGCAGCTATAAACATGGTTGAGCACATCTCTCTGATCTGAGGCTTGGAGCTTTTAGGGTAAATGCCCAGTAAGGGAATAACTGGATCTGTTGGTAGGTCTATAGTCATCCTTTTCAGGAGTCTCCATATAGCTTTCCATACTGGTTGTACCATTTTACATTCCCACCAGCAGTGAAAGAGTGTTCCTATTTCTCCACAGCCTTGCCAGCATTTGTTTTCATGAGTTTTTTTAATGTTAGCTATCCTTACTGGGGTAAGGTGGAATCTCATAGTTGTTTTAATTTGCATTTCCCTGATGATTAGGGATGTTGAACATTTTCTTAAGTGTGTGTTTTCCATTTGTATTTCTTCTTCTGAGAACTCCTTATGCAGTTCTCTGCCCCATTTTGCGAGTGCGTTGTTTGACAATTTGTTGTATAGGCTTTGGAGTTCTTTGTAAATTCTAGAAATTAGGCCTTTGTCAGTTGTATAGTTGAAAAAATTTTCTCCCATTCTGTGGGTAATCTGTTAGCTTTGGTTATTATATATTTGTCTGTGTAAAAACTTTTCAACTTCATGAGATCCCCATAGTTGAGTGATTGTTTAATTTCCTGAGCTGCTGGGGTCTTGTTCAGGAAGTCTTTTCCCACTCCTATATCATGGAAGTTTCTGGTTTTATATTGAGGTCTTTGATCCACATGGATTTGATATTTGTGCATGGCAAGATGTGTGGATCGAGTTTCATTTTCCTACGTATGGTTGTCCAGTTTGTACAGCACCGTTTGTTGAAGATGCTGTCTTTTTTCCAGTCTACATTGGTAGGGCCTTTGTCAAATATCAAGTAGCTGTAGTTACTTGACCCAAGTCTGGGTCTTCTTTTCTGTCCCATTGGTCTATTTTCCTGTTTTTTTTGCCAGTACCATGTTGTTTTTATTATTATGGTTTTGTAGTATAGCTTTAGATCAGTGGTGATGCCTCCAGGTGATTTTCTCTTGCTGAGGATAGGCTTGGATATCCAAGGCCTTCTGCCTTTCCATATGAATTTTGAGATCATTTTTTCTATCTCTGTGAAGAAAAAAGTTGGGATTTTTATTGGTATTGCATTAAATCTATATAATGCTTTTGGTATGATTGCCATTTTCAGAATGTTCATTCTGCCTATCCAGGAGCATGGGAGGTCTTTCCATTTTCGCAGGTCCTCCTCAATTTCTTTCTTGAGTGTTTTTATGTTTTCATTGTATAGGTCTTTCACTTCCTTGGTTAATGTTATTCCAAAGTATTTTGTTGTTGTTGCTATTGAAAATGGGACAGTGTTGTTTATTTCTTTTTCTGTATTTTGTCTTTTGCATAGAGAAAGGCTACTGATTTTTGTGCATTGATCTTATATCCTGCTACTTTGCTGAAGGAGTTAATCACCTTTAAGAGTTTTGAGATGGAAGTTCTCAAGTCACTTGTATAGTATATGTGGTCTGCAAATAGGGCTAACTTAACTTCTTCCTTTCCAATTTGTGTCCCTTTGATTTCTTTCTCCTGTCTTATTGCTTGAGCTAGTACTTCTAGTACTATGTTGAAGAGCAGAAGAGAGAGTGGACACCCCTGCCTTGTTCCTGATCTCAATGGAAATTCATTCAGTCTCTCCCTATTAAGTGTTACTTGGGCTTTAGGAGCTTTATATGTAGCCTTTATTATGTTGAGATATAAACCGTCCATGCCTATTCTCTCCTTTTCTTTTCTTTTCTCTTCTTTTTTTTGGTTTTTCGAGGCAGCATCTCGCTCTAGCCCAGGCTGACCTGGAATTCACTATGTCATCTCAGGGTGGCCTTGAACTCACAGTGATCCTCCTACCTCTGCCTCCCGAGTGCTGGTATTAAAGGCTTGCGCCACCATGCCTGGCTTCTCTCCAGTGTTTTGATCATGAAGTGGTGATGTTGTATTTTGTTAAAGGTCTTTTCTGCCCCTATCAAAATGATCATGTGGTTTTTGTGTTTAAGCTTATTTATGTGGTGTATTACATTGACCAATTTCCATATGTGGAACCACCCCTGCATTCCAGGGATGAAGCCTACTTGATCCAGCTGGATAATGCTTTTGATGTACTGTTTAATTCGGTTTGCAAGGATTTTGTTCAGGATCTTTGCATCCATGTTCATCAGGGAAATAGACCTATAATTTTCTTTCCTTGTGGCATCTCTGCCTGGTTTTGGAATATGGGTGATGCTGGCTTCATAGGAGTTGGAGATCATTCCCTATTCTCCAGTAGTGTGGCACAGTTTGAGAAAAAATGGTTTCAGCTCTTCTATGAAGATTTGATAGAATTCAGCTGAGAAGCCATCTGGTCCTGGACTCTTCTTTTTGGGAAGGTGTTTGATTGCCTCTTCTATCTCCAAGGGTGAGATAGGTTTGTTCAGGAGATTAAGCTGCTCTGGGTTTAGCTTTGGTAGGTGGTATGTGTCCAGGAATTCAGCCATTTCCTCCATATTCTCCTGTTTTGTGGAGTAAACGTTTTTGAAATAAGTCCTGATGATTCTCCCAGTTTCACTTATGTCTGTTGTGATCTCTCCTTGTTCATTTCTAATTTTGTTTAATTTCTAATTTGGAGCATCTCTTTTTTTCACTTGATCAGGTTGACCAGGGGTTTATCAATCTTGTTAATTTTTCCAAAGAACCAGTTCTTTGTTTTATCAGTTTTCTTAATTATCTTCTTAGTTTCCAACTCATTAATTTCTGCTGTGATCTTAATTATTTCTTTCTGTCTGGAGCTTTTCGGGTTGGCTTCTTGTTTTTCCAAGGCCTGTACATACACATAAAAGTAGGTATATGATATCTCTATCACAATGATAAAGCCAAAACAATTTTACAGATTTGACATAGACAAAGTCTAAAACTTTAAAACAATACTAACTAAATATAATAGATGGAGATATTTTACCAAAATGAAATTGTCACCTGTAGTGTGATTCTGACACTAAGTACTAAAGTATGAGTTCTCTCAGCTAACCATGCTATGGTGGTGACATTTCCCTCTTCAGATACCATTTGTTCAGCATGTAGTGCTGTTTTGTCAAGCTCATCCTGCCTGTTTTCCTATTAAGTGAGTTGTCCATAAGCTTCCTTCAGCTAAAGCCGAGCTAAGCCTTAGCATGGAAATGATTTTACAATGTTTAACAAATTTTGTTTTCTCAAAAATTTTTATGGGTTAGAGAGATGGCTTAGTGATTAAGGCACTTGCCTGCAAAGCCTTAGGACCCAGGTTCAATTCTTCAGATCCCATGTAAGCCAGATGCACAAGGTGGTGCATGTATTCAGAGTTCATTTGCTATGGCTAAAATCCTGATGTGCCTGTTCTCTGTCAATCTGCCTCTCTCTCAAATAAAAGAGCTTAACAAAGGTGGAATGTATGTATCAGATTCAAATTCCCTTACTTACTAAAGCATAACTGTACAAATGATTAAAGTTAGTGAAGATAAGTAGGAACTATTGCTAAATTTTATTCAGGTTATCTTAAAAATATTTCTTTTATGTTATTCTAGGGGTGGACTGGCAATAATTTATGTTATAGAAATTATTTGATTCTTTTTTTTCAGTCCAGCCTCTTTTGGGCTTCGTGAATGCATGTCTCTCTAAGGTTGATGATAGGCCTTCTGTAACACTTCTCACTAACTCACCCCTGTCACAGCATAAGGAAAAATTGGCTGGCATCACATTTATAGACAGGCCCACTTCTTGTCTTTCTGTGTGGTAAGTAGTCTGCTCATTGATTTTTTTTTAATTTTAATTAATTTATTTATTTATTTATTTATTTATTTATTTATTTGAGAGCAACAGACAGAGAGAGAAAGAGGCAAATAGATAGAGAAGGGGTGTGCCAGGGCCTCCAGCTACTGCAAACAAACTCCAGATGCATGCACCACCTTGACTTTAGTCCAATCTGACCTGGAATTGACTATGTAATCTCAAGCAGGCCTTGAATTTACATCAGCCCTCCTACCTCAGCCTCCAGAGTGCTAGGATTAAGGTCATGAGCCACCACTCCCAGCTCCATATGCTAAACACATTTAAAAATAATGGTAAGGAAAGGGAGCTTTTTAAACCATCGTTTTTGAATGCATTCTCTTTCAATCCATACTCCTTGTCATGTCACATTAAGGGTTTTTAGTCCATTGAAATGATTGGGAGGAGCCGGGCATGGTGGCACACGCCTTTAATCCCAGCACTCAGGAGGCAGAGGTAGGAGGATCACCGAGAGTTCAAGGCCACCCTGAGACTACATAGTGAATTCCAGGTCAGCCTGAGCTAGAGTGATACCCTACCTCGAGAAACCAAAAAAAAAAAAAAAAAAAAAGAAATGATTGGGAGGATTGTAATTCATATGATTAATTCATAAACCTTAAAATGTACACAGAAACAACCTAGTTTCCTGAACCTCAAGGGACATTAAGCTACTTAATGGACTTTAGTCATATGTAGTGACCTAAATTAACAGAAATGGGTAAACCAGTATCTTTATAGATCCTATACTTTTTTACAACTTGGTTTTCAACTTGCTTGAAATGTACTTTATTATTATAACCTCTGAGCCTTGTATACTATGATAAGTTATGTTAAGATCAATGTTTGTTTTACATAATGATTTAGAACACTTCCAGATCTTCCAGTGCCTTGAGCTCATCCTCTTCATCCTGTTTCTGTCCTTTGTAGCAAGTGTAGGTTACCAGAGGTTGAATCTATCTTGCCCTGAGGCTTGGGAGCATCTTTAAAATCAGTTTTTAGGGCTAGATGGATGGCTTAGCAGTTCAGGCGTTTGCCTGCAAAGCCAAAGGAACTAGGTTTGATTCCCCAGGACCCACGTTAGCCAGCTGCGCAATGGGGCATACGTGTCTGGAATTTGTTTGCAGTGGCTAGAGGCTCTGGCGCCCATATTCTCTCTCTCTCTTTCTCTCCCTCCTCCCTCTTTCTCTGTCAAATAAATAAGTAAAAATAAAAATACTTAAAAAAAAATAAAAAACTAGCCAGGTATGGTGGCACATGCCTTTAATCCCAGCACTCAGGAGGCAGAGGTAGGAGGATCACCATGAGTTCGAGACCAGTCTGAGACTACATAGTGAATTCCAAGTCAGCCTGGGCTAGAGTGAGACCCTACCTCAAAAAAAAAAAAAAAAAAAAAAAAAAAAAAAGTTTTTAATTATCAGTTTATTGGATTTTTTTTAACCTCTTAAAATTTAAAAATTAAAATTTGTTTACTGTTACTGTGGAGTGGTTGGCTTTAGGCTCTTTAAATCTTTTAAAGATGAAAGAATTTCACTCAAAGAAAATAAATTCAGGGCCATTCATACTTCATTTCAACATAAACTGGCACTAAGTTTAACCTGGACTGTTGGATTAATACCATTGGTTGGGATCATGAATCCATGGGAACTTAACAGAGGGAACTCTTACCTGCATCCATCTAAGTCAAAATGGCCTGTACATCCTAACCTCACTTCTCAATCTTGATGTTTGAGACTGGAAGTATGGGCAGGCTCCACAGTGCTTTGATTTGTACAGCACTTAAGATGAGGACTAAGAGATGTACAGTGTTTTCTTGATAAACCCATCTTGTTGGTATAGAAGACAGTTGCCTGGTAAAGAACTTTTGAGCCTCACATCACTCAGTTCCCCAAAATTTTCTACATTAAGTCAGAAAGAAGTAGGGATCACATTCTTCAGTTCTCAGACATTCTCTTGTGCACCATAGATGGCTCTGCATCTGCTTTTGTTTGATTTTTTTAAATCATGATAATGTCTCATGCATAAACCAAAAGTCAAATTACATTTCTCATTGAATACAAAGATTCCTGTGATGTATACTTGTGTCAATTCTATGTGGACTATAACATTTTGTGATATATTTTTATTTTTTCTTTTCCTTTTTAGAGATATAATTTCACATGGAATTTATTTTCTATCTTCCACTGTCTTCTATTCCTACGCCTTGCCCATATGTCCAAGTTCAACTGCATTATATGCTCCCTTTAGACACTTCCCCATGTTACACTCATTGTAGAACATATTTCAGTAGGTCACCTGCCATGGTGGGAAGGCAGTAGAACTGGGCTGAAGCTGATTCCTACACAGTGGAAGCTTGCTTCCAGTGCTGCTGCAGTTGCTCCACTTTGCCTGCCCTTCTGTAAAGTGTGGGTGGCAGCTTCACAGTGTGGTTGCTACACAGCATTTGGCACCAGCTAGGAAGGTGACAAATATGTAGTCATTGGTGGAATGAGGAGACAAGTTGGTGACAAGGGGAGTAATCTCTCACTGGAGGTGTTCATCATTGGAACAAGGGGCCGGGTTGGTAACAAGGGAAATAACCTGTCCCCAGAGGTGTTCATTGTTGGAATGATGAATCAGGTTGGTGACATTGGGAACAACCTGTCTCCAGACAGACTTCCTTTGTCACCAACATGGCTATCAAGTAAAGCCCTTTGCTACATTCATTCTATAATTCATTTCTCGAAAAATGAGAATCTTAGAGAACAATTTGCAAGTACTTATTTCTCAGCGGCTGCCTCTCCTGTTTGGGCAAGCTAGGGCTTTGCTCTTCATGTGCTGTTAGTAATTGGTACTGTTGAGCACACTTTCTCTAGAGGAAAGTACTGTTCATCAGCTTTAAGAACTCATCTTAGAAGCTGGACCTTTAATTTCATTCCAGCATCAGTGACAATCCCTGCTCCTTTCCCGTGGACTAGATTCTGGGGAATTGAACCTTAGATTCTCAGGCTCTCATCCTTAAATAGCCAGTGCTTTTAACCACGGACACATTTCCCTAGCCTCTTTGAAACTCTTTTGGCTCACTCCCTTCTCCCCCATGGTTACTTATTAAATGCGCTATGTGGCATTGCTGGAACAAGTCTTCTGGATGATAGCAGTGAACAGCTGCAGCCATTATTTAAAATGCAGCTATTGCAAGCTTATTATCTTTGATCATTACCAAAACCTGGCAAGCTATGTTTTCACATAGGAGAAAAGGGAAAAAGAAAGAAAGAAAGAAAGAAAGAAAGAAAGAAAGAAAGAAAGAAAGAAAGAAAGAAAGAAAGAAAGAAAGAAAGAAAGAAAAAAAAAAAAACTGCTGGGCTATCTATTAAATGACATTGGTCTAGTCAGTAAAAGCAAATTGCAGTGCAGCTTTGTGTTAGCTTTATGGCGTCACATGTTTCCTACCTTCTGAATTTCATTGAACATATTCATTGCTATATGCTAGAGCCCAGACTAGTGCTGGTATATAGAGTAAGCATTTAATAAATACTTCTGAGTTCCAGGAGCTTGGGCAACAGTGTAACCCTGCCTCGAAAAAGAAAAAGAAACCACACACACAAATAAATAGGGCTGGAGAGATGGCTTAGCGGTTAAGGCATTTGCCTGCAAAGCCAAAGGATCCCTGCTCAATTCTCCAGGACCCATGTAAGCCAGAGGCAGAAGGGGGCGCATGCATCTGGAGTTCATTTGCAGTGGCTGGAGGCCATGGTGCGCCCATTCTCTCTTCTCTCTCTCTCTCTCCCCCTCCCTCCCTCAAAGAAATAAATTAATAAATAAAATATTTTTAAATGCTTGCTTCATAGATGAATTAATTCATTTTCTTTCATGCTAGTAGATATTAATCTCTGAGAAATAGTTGA
Source organism: Orientallactaga sibirica (assembly GCA_036365145.1). Taxonomy (NCBI): domain Eukaryota; kingdom Metazoa; phylum Chordata; class Mammalia; order Rodentia; family Dipodidae; genus Orientallactaga; species Orientallactaga sibirica. The sequence continues at coordinate 3,368,048 of JAEOAD010000025.1, forward strand.
ATGTTGTAGAACAACTCTTCAGCTATGTCTTATACTGAACAAGCTCACATTAAGTATTTGGTAGACCGTTAGAAGAAAACACTGTTCACCAAGAATTTGAGGACAGGATTCATAGATGCTTTGCTCCTTTCCCTTACTTGTAATCATGATACTGAGGTTATTAACCAAGGCTTGATTCTTTTTTTTCCACAGTCTGTTCACTTCCTTCAAAATTATTACTTTAGCTCAGTGTTTAAAAGCACTTCCTACTGCAAGCATGAGGGCCTGAGGAGTCCTGAGAGATCACTCCCATTCTATCCTTAGGACCCACATAAATAGCTAGATGTAACCCTGGTTGGTCAGGAAAACAGAGACCCACGAATCACTGTAGCTTGTAAAAAAAAAAAAAAAATCAATAAAAAGCAAAGCCTGGGGGTTGGAGGGATGGTTTAGTGGTTAAGGCATTTGCCTGCAAAGCCAATAAACCCAGGTTCAATTCCCCAGGACACGTTAGCCAGATGCACAAGAGGGCGCACATGTCTGCAGTTCATTTGCAGTGGCTGGAAGCCCTAGCGCACCCATTCTCTATCTGCCTCTTTCTCTGTCAAATAAATAAATAAAATATTTTGGGCTGGAGAGATGGCTTAGCAGTTAAGGCATTTGCCTGCAAAGCCAAAGGATCCCGGTTCGACTCTCCAGGACCCATGAAAGCCAGATACACAAGGGGGCACATGCATCTGGAGTTTGTTTGCAGTGGCTAGAGGCCCTGGTGCGCCCATTCTCTCTCTTCCCTCTCACGCCTTTCTCTCAAATAATAAATAGAATTTAAAATTTTTAGTAGCCGGGCATGGTGGCGCACACCTTTAATCCCAGCACTCGGGAAGCAGAGGTAGGAGGATGGCTGAGAGTTCGAGGCCACCCTGAGACTACATAGTTGATTCCAGGTCAGCCTGGACCAGAGTGAGACCCTACCTTGCAAAAAAAAAAAAAAAAAATTAGTAAAATATCTTTTTTAAAAAAGCCAGGTTTGGGATCAGTAATAAGCTCTGGCTTAAATAAGAATGGACAGAAAAGCAATAGATGTCATTCTGCTCCAGCCACTATAGGTAAGTACATGGGGTGCTGAATGAGCATACACTACCTTAGACACATATACACAACAAAAGAAAAAAAAAGATTATTAAAAATAATTTACAGGCCAGGCATTGTGGCACACGCCTTTAATCTCAGCACTAGGGAGCCAGAGGTAGGGGGATCACTGTGAGTTCAAGGCCATCCTGAGACTACATAGTGAATTCCAGGTCAGCCTGAGTGAATCCCTACCTCATGAAAAGTGAGAAGCCACAGGCTGTTAAGACCACATGCAGTCTTTGTCTTCAGAAATATAGCTGAGAGGAAAAGATGCATTGTTCACCACTTAAAGAGAATGAGAATCCAGTGGCCTGCTAGGTCTATGAGAAGGGTTATTTAGACATGGTTACCATCATTCTCTCTTATTAAACATCTTTTGTTTTCATGTGCTTATTTCTATCCTCATCTTGAGATTATGAGTCATTCTAAGTACAATAATGGGTATTTTGTGTGCACAAGATTTTTATAGAAACGATCTGTTGCTTAGAAAACATGAAGGAATTGTACTCACTGTCAACCCCTTTTCCTGCCTTCACTGCATCCCCCTAAAAGTTTCATTTTAAGACCTGAATTTTTTTTTCCCTGACCCTGGGACAAGCCTGCATCATACTTTGGTCATGTCATGCCATTTTTTTTTCCATGGCATTTGCTACTGGCCATATCCAGCCTCATAGTTAAGTCTGAAGTACTCTGACTTGGGTTGACAAGTAGCTGTTTGGTCATCTTTGCTACTTCACCCTTGCTATAGATTCTGAGCCTCCTCTCCCAGTGCAGCTCTTGCAGCATTAACATTCATGTCTTCCGGAACTGTGCTCACTGTCTTTGGGTTGGTCAGTATTGGTGTCTTACCACTCAATCAGCTCACACGTTCCAGAAAGAGTCTTTGTTTTGTCCATTGTGTTATCCCCACTGTCTCCTTGAACCATCCTTGACATATAGTAGACTCTCAAGTAATTATCAAAAGAATAAGTGGAGTGTGTTTGCATATTGTGCCAAGAAAAGTGAAATCTGCTCTTATTGTCTCTGGCCTCCATAGCCAGAGGGGCCACTCACTGCCACGTCTGCACATCTGCAATGGCTGGTCATACTGCTCCAGTTTGTTAGCTCCAAGCCCAATAGTCCAAAGACCACAACTCTTTCAGCTACAACAGGCTGATTCACTTAAGACCACAGGGGTGACGCCCTTGGAAGTGGAGATTTGGCCCAAGGAAACTATCACCAAGAATATGAGAGCCACCCTTAGCAGCATCAGAGCAATCCACAGGACAAAGCCCTAGATAGCATATGGTGGTCATCTAGCCATCCATAAAGCCAAAGCTGTGCAGCCGAAGCCTGTGGTAGTCAAGAGGAAGTCCCCAAGGTCAATGCCACCGGAAGCAATAGAGTACTGACTTTCTCAGACATGTCAAAAAAAAAAAAAAAAAAAAAAGGAAAAGTGAGATCTGATTCAGGAGAAGCACCTGAGGTATCAGAGAACAAGGAATCCATGAATTAAGTTATACACTTCTTTTATGGATACATTTGCCAGTCTAATTTTTCAAATAGGCCCAAATGACTTCTTCAGCCAGCAGCCTTGCATTAACTCTTAATACTTCACTTTTTTCCAGGCAAAGTATCATAAGTCAGCATTGGGTGTCAAGGCCTGAACTGTCAGCTACTAAGGCTGATGATAGGTATGAGTCATCATGAACCTGTCCAGTAACAAGGTACTCAGAATAATCTGTAAACCCTACATAGTCAGAACTGCTAGGTTGTCTTTTGTTCAGGTAGGGTTATAGTACTGTTGAGTCCAGTGTTAATCAGCAGTACCTAAGTAAGCATGCATTTAACTGCCTTTCAAGTGACCTGCCAATCGTCTTTGTCCTGGACTTCCTATGCTGTATTCTGCAATCTTAACACTAACATTTGCCCTCTGACCTTGTCTCGGATCACATGCTTGTTCTCAGAAGGGGAGCAATAATTCCCCACTTGGATTTGTGATATTGGGTTACCCATATTCATCCAACCCTCTTCCAACAGAATATCTGACCTCCAGGAGAGTTAGTGTGTGTTTCCAGTGAGCCAGCTGTATACTGAGATTCCTCTGCTCTGTCATCTATCTGCTTCTGTGAGCCAGATTGCTGTGGAACCCACTGGGCTGCTGGACTGTGGAGTCCTAAATTATCACTGTGAGCAGTTGTTTACCAGTCTTCTCTAATTCTGCAAGTAGGCCTGTCAGTTATGCCACAAAATAAATATTTTCATTGATATCATAAGAAAAGTTGTATTAATATTCTATGAAGTTTCTAATGAAAGTCAGCTTATGACTACACTGTATACTTCTGGAAGGTAAAGTGTGCATTACCACTTCTGACAATACCATATTCTTTGGGAAGGTAAAGTGTGCAGTATCTCTGCGGACTACACTATATCCTTAAGGAAGGTTAAGCATGCAATATCCCTTCAGACTATGCTATGTCCTTCTGCAAAGTAAAGTGTGCACTATCTCTTGTGACCACACTGTGCACTTCAGGAAGGTAAAGCATACTAAATCTCTCTGACTATACTGTATACATACAGAAAGTATGCAGAATCTATTCTACAAAGTACATTTCCAGAAGGTAAAGCAAACAGGATCTCTTCTGACCGCTTTGTATACTTCAAGAAGGGTGCTGTATCTCTTCTGACTTCCCCATATGTATCAGAAAGGTAAAGCATGCAGCATCACTTCTAACTACATTATAGGAAGGTAAAGAATGCAGTTATCTCTTATGACCACATTATACACATCAGAAAAGTAAAACCTGCAGTATCACTTCTGACCTCACTGTATAATTCAGGAAAGTAAAGCATACAATCTCTCTTCTGACCACACCGTATACTTCAGGAATGTAAAGAGGGCAGTATCTCTTCTGACCACACCAAGAACTTCAGGAATGTAAAGAGGGCTGTATCTCTTCTGACCACACTGTGTACTTCAGGAATGTAAAGAGGGCAGTATCTCTTCTGACCACACCGTGTACTTCAGGAATGTAAAGAGGGCTGTATCTCTTCTGACCACACTGTGTACTTCAGGAATGTAAAGAGGGCAGTATCTCTTCTGACCACACTGTGTACTTCAGGAATGTAAAGAGGGCAGTATCTCTTCTGACCACACCGTGTACTTCAGGAATGTAAAGAGGGCTGTATCTCTTCTGACCACACTGTGTACTTCAGGAATGTAAAGAGGGCAGTATCTCTTCTGACCACACCATGTACTTCAGGAATGTAAAGAGGGCTGTATCTTCTGACCACACCAAGAACTTCAGGAATATAAAGCAGGCAGTATCTCTTCTGTCCACACCGTGTACTTCGGGAATGTAAAGAGGGCTGTATCTCTTCTGACCACACCGTGTACTTCAGGAATGTAAAGAGGGCTGTATCTCTTCTGACCACACCGTGTACTTCAGGAATATAAAGCGGGCAGTATCTCTTCTGACCACACCGTGTACTTCGGGAATGTAAAGAGGGCTGTATCTTCTGACCACACCATGTACTTCAGGAATGTAAAGAGGGCTGTATCTCTTCTGACCACACCGTGTACTTCGGGAATGTAAAGAGGGCTGTATCTCTCCTGACCACACCGTGTGCTTCAGGAAGGTAAAGTGTGAAATCACTTCTTACTACACTAAACTTATGGAAGCTAAAGTGTACAGTATCTCTTTGACTAGACTGTTCACTTCAGGAGTTAAAACGTGCTGTTATTCCTTATGACTACACTGTATACTTCAGGAAGCTAAATCACGCAGTATCTCTCATGAGTGCACAGTTTACCTCTCGAAAAGAACACATGCAATCTCATCTAACCACACTGTGTACTTCCAGGAGGTAAAGCATGCAGAATCTCTTCTGACCTTACTGTGTACACATCAGGATGGTAAAGTGTCCAGTATAACTTCTGGCTACATTGTATACATCAGGAATGTAAAGTGGAAATTTTCTTTTTTGACCACACTGTATACTTCAGGAAGATAAAGCATACAGTATCACTTCTGACAATACTGTACACTTATGGAAACTAAAGTGTGCAGTATTTCTTCTAACTACACCATACACTTAAGAAAGGTAAAGTATGCAATTATTTCTTCTGACTATGTACACTTATGGAAGATAAGTCATGCAGTATCTCTCCTGAGTGCACTGTATACTTCCTGAAGGAAAAAGTTTGTAGTATCTCCTCTGACAACTTCTGGAAGGTAAAGCATGCACTATCTTTTTTTGTCCAAAATATGTAATTCAGGAAGGTAAAGAGGGGAGTATTTTTCTGACCACAATATATACTTCATGAAGGTAAAATGTGTAGTATCACTCTGACAACATTGTATACTTCGGGTAGGTACTGCATGCAGTATCTCTTCTGACTACACTGTATACTTCAAAAACATAAGGTGTTCAGAATCTCTTAAGCACATATATTTAGGGAAGGGAAATGGTGCAGTATCTCTTCTGACTATGCTGAATGCTTCAGGAAGATAGAGCATGCAATGTCTTTTTACCACATTGTATAATTCAGGAAGGTAAAACGTGCAATATCCCTCTCTTCTGACTATATTGTACACTTATAGAAGTTAAAGTGTGCAGTATTTCTTCTAACTACACCATACATCTTGGGAAGGTAAAACATGCAGTTATTTCTTCTGACTTCACTGTACAATTCCAGAAGGTGATGTGGGCAGTATCTGTTCTGACAACACTGTACACTTCAGAAAGGTAATGTGCAGTTATCTCTTTTGACCACACTATATACTTCAGGAAGGTAAAGCATGCAGTATCGCAACTGACTACATGGTACACTCTGCAAGGCAAAATGGTCAGTTTGTCTTCTGACCACACTATACATCAAAAAGGTAAAGCAGGGGCTAGAGAGATGGCTTAGCAGTTAAGATGTTTGCCTGCAAAGGGTCCTGGTTCAACTCTCCAGGACCCACGTAAGTCAGATGCACAATGGGACACATGCATCTGGAGTTCTTTTGCAGTGGCTGGAGGCCCTGGCATGCCCATTCTCCCTCCCTCCCTCCCTCTCTTTCTCTCTCTCAAATAAATAAACCAAACATCCATTTTTTTAAAAGGTAAAGCAGGCTGTATCTCTTCTGATCACATTATATTCTTCAGGAAGGTAAAGTGCAGTATCTCTTCTGGCTGCATTGTAGACTTTAAAACTGTAAGGTATGCAGAATCTATCCACATTGTATAATTGAGGAAGGAAAATGGTACACAGTATTTCTTCTAACTGCACTGTACACTTCAGGAATGTGAAGAGTGTAGTATTACTTCTGACAATAGCATACGCCTTAGGAAGGTAAAATATGCAGTTATCTCTTCTGACTACAGTGTACATTTCCAGAAAGTAAAGTGTACATTACCTCTTCTGACTACACTGTATACTTCAGAAAAGTAAAATGGGCAGTATCACTTCTGACCACACTGTATGCTTCAGAGAGGTAAAGATGCAATATTCCTTTCTGACTACAGTGTACATGTCAGAAGTACATGTTAAGTATCTCTTCTGACTACCCTTTATACATCAGGAAAGTAAAGCCTGCAGTAAGTCTTCTGATGACACTGTACACTATGGAAGCTCAAGTGTGCGGTATCACTTGATTACACTTTTGGGAGGCAGAGAGTGTGTACCGTCTTCTGACTGCAGTGTATACCTCAGATAGGTAAATAGTGTAGTATCTTTTCTGATCACGATGTATCCATCAGGAAAGTAAAGCATACAGTAACTCTTCGGACTACACTTTAAACTTCAGAAATGTAAAGCCTGCAGTATGTCTTCTGATGACATGGTACACTATGGAAGCTTAAGTGTTCAGTATTGACTTTGACTACACTGTACACTTTTGGAAAATAAAGTGTGTACTATTTCTTTAAACTTCAGTGTATAATTCAGGAGGGTAAATACTGCAATATCCTTTCTGAAAACACTTTATACTTCAGGAAAGTAAAGATAGAAGTGTCTCCTCTGACCAAACCATATACTTCAGGAAGGCTACACTGTATATGCCAGGAAGGTAAAGCATGCAGGTTTTCTTCTGACAGCACTGTATACTTCTGGTAAAGTGAGCAGTAGCCCATCTGTCCACACTCTATACTTCAGGAAGGTAAAGTGTGCACTATATTTTCTGAGTAAACCATGCATTTCAGAAAGTTAAAGCATGCAGTATCACTGCTGAATACACTGTATTCTTCTGGAAACTAAAGTGTTCAAATCTATTCCGCCTAAATTGTATATTTTGTGAAGATAAAGCATGCAGTTATCTTTTCAGACCACAGTGTGTACTTCAGGAATGTAAAGCATACAGTATCTCTTCTGGAAACACTTTATACTTCAGGAAGGTAATGCTGGCACTATCGTCTTGACCAAATTGCATATTTCAGGAAGGTAAAGTGAGCAGTATCTGACAACACCATATTTTCAAAAGCACTCAGTATCTCTTCTGTCTGCTGTGTATAGCTTGGGAACATAAAGTGTACAGTATGTCTTTTGACTACACTGTACACTTCAGAAAGGTAAAGTGTGTAGTATTTTTTTTTGTTACTAAACTATATACTCCCAGAACGTTAAGCATGCAGTATCTCTTCTGATCACACAGTGTGCTTCAGGAAGTTAAAATGTGCAGTTTCTCTTCTTACCAAACAATACTCTTCAAGAAGTTAAGGAATGTGATATCTCTTCTGAATCCACTGAACACTTCAGGAAGGTAAAGTGTGCAGTTATCACTTCTGTCTACACCCTACACTTCAGCAAGGTCAAGTGGGAAGTTACTGCTTCTGATTACACTGAACACTTATGGATGCTAAAGTATGCAGTATCTATTCTGAGTACACTGTATACTTCAGAAAGGTAAAACGTGCAATTATCTCTTCTGACTGAACTGTGTAATTCATGAAGGCAAAGCAGGCAATATTTTTCTGACCACACTGTACAGCTCAGGAAGATAATGTGTGCACTATATCGTCTGACCACAATATATATTTCAGGAAGGTAAAGTGGGCAGTACCTTCATGAAACACTACTCAGGAAATGAAAAGCATGTACATCTCTTCTGACCTCACTGTACAAAAAGCTGGAAGCTAAAGTGTGCAGTATTGCTTCTAACTACACCATAAACTTTGGGAAGGCACACCATGCTGGTTTTTCTTCTGACTGCATGGTAAACTTCTACAAGGTAAAGCATACAGAATCCCTTCTGACAACACTGTATACTTCAGGAAGATATAAAGTATCTAGTAGCTCTTCTAACTACACTGTACACTTATGGATGGTAAAATATGCAGCATCCCTTCTGGAGACACCATCTCAGGAAGGTAAAGTGTGCAGGTATCTCTTAACACACCTTATACTTTAGGAATGTAAAGCATGAAGTATCTTTTCTGATGACTGTACATTTCATACACTTCAAGAAGGTAAAGCTTGCCATTATCTCTTCTGACTAGACTGTACACTCATAGAAGCTCAAGTGTGCAGCATCACTTTTGACTGCACTGTACACTTCCAGAAGGTAAAGTATGTAATCTTCTGATTGCAGTGTATACTTCAGGTATAGTACAGTATCTCTTCTGAAAACACTTTGTGCTTCAGGAAAGTAAATCTGAAAGTATTTTCTCTGACCAAAGTGTACACTTCAGGAAGGAAAACTGAGAAGTATTTTTCTGACTACACTATGTACTCCAGGAAGGTAAAGCATTCAGTACCTCTTCTGACCACCATGTGTATTTCAGAAAGGTAAAGTGCACAGGATCTCTTCTGACAGCACTGTATACTTCTGGTAAAGTGGGCAGTATCCCTTCTGACTACACTCTATACTTCAGGCAATTAAAGTGTGCACTATATTTTCTGACTAAACTATACACTTTGGGAAGGTAAAGCATGCAGTTATCTCTTATAGAAGGTAAATTGTGCAGTATCATTTCTAACTATACCATACACATGGGAAAGTTACAGCATGAAGCATCCTCTTCTGCCTGCACTGTATACTTCCAGGAGGTAAAATGTGCAGAATCCCTTCTGACCACAATGAATACTTCATGAAGATAAAGTGTTTAGTGTCACTTCTGACAATGCTTTATACTTCAGGAATGTAAAGCATGCAGTATCTCTACTGAAACACTTTATACTTAAAGTAAAGCTGAAAGTATCTCCTCTGAAAAACTATGCTTCAGGAAAGTGAGTGGGCACTATTTTTCTGACCACACTGTATACTTCAGGAAGGTAAAGCATGCATTATCTCTTCTGACCACAGTATATACTTCAGCAAGGGAAAGTGTGCATTAAATCACCTCACCTCGCTGTATAGTTTAATAGGGTAACACGGGTAGTATCTCTTCAAACTACACTGTATAGTTTGCAAAGATAAAGCATGCAATTTTTCTGACTATACTGTATACTTAAGGAAGGTAAAGGGTGTAGTATCTATTCTGACTACACCATATACTTCAGGAAGGTAAAGCATGCAGTATCTGTTCTCTCCAAAGTGTATAATTTAGGAAGATAAATCAGGCAATATTTTTCTGATCACACTGTATACTCCAGGAAGATAAAGTGTGCAGTCTCTCTTCTGACAGCACTGTATACTTCTGGTAAAGTGGGCAGTATCTTTCTGACCACACTTTCTATTCCACAAAGGTAAAGACTATGTTTCAGGAAGGTAAAGTGAGAAGAACCTCTTCTGAGTACACCGTATGCTTCAGGAAGTTAAATTGTAAAGTATCTCTTCTGACTATACCATACACTTTGGGAAGTTAATGTGCAGTTATCTCTTCTGAATACACTGTAAAGTTTGGAAGCAAAATGTGCAGTATCACTCTGACTACACCATAAACTTTGGGGAGGTACACTATGAACTTTTCCCTTCTGACTGTACTGTATTCTTCTGGCATGTAAAGGGAGTAGTATCTCTTCTGATTACACTGTACACTTCTGGAATGTAAGGCAATGAGTATCTCTTCTGCCTACACTATATACACCCAGAATTTAAAGCATGCCATATCCCTTCTGATCACTTCAAGAAGGTTAAGTGTGCAGTATCTCTTCTGACTACATTGTAAACTTCAGGAAGATGAAGTGTGCAGAATGTCTTCTGAAAGTGCTGTTAGAATTCAGGAAAGTGCAGAATCTCTTCTGACTACACTGCATTCTTCAAGAAGGTAAAGCTTGCAGTTATGTCTTCTGACTACACTATATGCTTATGGAATCTAAAGTGTGCAATATCTTTTCTGCCTCATTGTACACCGCACGAAGGTAAACTCTGTAGTTATCTCCTCTGACAGCATTGTATACTCCAGAAGTTAAAGTGGGTACTGTCTCTTATGAGTGCACTGTATCTTTCTGGAAGGTAAAGTAGGCAGTATTGTTCTGACAACACTGTATAGTCCAGGAAGATAAAGCATGCGGTATGACTGCTGATTACACTGTATACTTCCAGAAGTTATGGCATGCAGCATCTCTTCTGACCACCCTGTATTCTTCAGGAAGGTAAACCATGCAGCATCTTTATTGACTAGAGTGGATTCTCTGGGAAGATAAAATATGTAGTATCTCTTCAGACCACACTTTATACTTCAGGAAGATGAAGTTTCCAGTGACTCCTCTGACAGCACTGTATACTTCCAAAAGGTAATAAGGACAATATCTCTTATGACTGCACTGTATAATTCCATAAGTGAAAGCAAGCACTATTTTTCTGACAACACTGTATTATCTAGGTAGGTAAAGCATGCAACATTGCTTCTGACCACATTGTATATTTCAGGCAAGTAACATGATCAGTATCTCTTCTGACTGCCTGGTATAGTTCAGGAAGTTAAAGCATGAAGGATTACTTCTGAGTGCAGTGTATACTTGAGGAAAATAATTCATGCAGTATCTCTTCTGACTGCATTGTATACTTCCAGAAGGTAAACTGGGCAATATCTCTTCTAACTATACTGGACACTTCAGGTGGTACAGTGTGTAGAATATCTTCTGACCACATTGTAAAGTTCAGGAAGGTAAAGCATGCAGTATCTGTTCTGACTGCACTGTGTATATTCAGAAAGTAAAGTGTGCAGTATCTTTCTGACTCCACTGTACACTTAGTGGAAGCTAAAGTATGCAGTATTTCTTCTAAGTATATTGTACACTTTGGGATGGTAAAGCCTGCAGTTATTGCTTCTGACAGCACTGTATACTCACGGAAGGTAAAGCAAGTAATACCTATTACTGTATTGTATCCTTCTGAAAGGTAAAGTGGGCAATATCTTTCTGACAACACTGTCTACTCCAGGAAGTTAAAGCCTGTAGTATCTCTTCTGACCACACAAAGGTAAAGCATGCTATATCTCTTCAGCCCACATGTATACCTCAGGAAGGTAATGTGTGCTGTGTCTCTTCTGTCTATACGGAATACATCAAAAATGTAAACATGCAGAATCTGTTCTAACCACACTCTATACTTTAGGAAGGTAAACTGCACTATCTCTTCTGATTACCCTATCCACTTCAGGAAGGTTAAGTGTGCAGTATCTCTTCTGATCACACTGTAATTCAGGAAAGCAAAATGTGTTGTATTTCTTCTGAGTACACTGTATACTCCTGGAAGATAAAGTACGAAAGTATCTCTTCTGACCATACTGTACTCTTTAGGAAGAAAATTGTTCAGTTTCTCTTCATACTACACTGTACACTTCACAAAATAAAGTATGTTGTATCTCTTCTGACAATACTGTTTACTTCTGGTAGGTAAAGTGTGCAGTTATCTCTTCTGACCACACTGTACATTTATGGAAGCCAAAGTGTGCAGTATCTCTTTGGACTACACCATAAACTTTGGGAAGGTAAACCATGAAGTTATCTCTCCTGATGACACAGTATACTTCAGGAAGGCAAGGGATGTAGTATCTCTTTTGACCACATTATACACGTCAAGAAGGTAAAGTGTGCATGTATCACTTCTGACCATATTGTACATTTTAGGATAGTAAAACAGGCAGTATCTCTTCTGACTATACTATATACTCCCAGAAGGTAAAATGTGCAGTATCTCTTCTGAACACACTGTATACTTCTGCAAGGTAAAGTGGGCAGTATCTCTTCTGACAGCACTTTATACTTGCAGAAGGTAAAGCAGCAGTATCACTTCTGATGATTCTGTATACTTCAGGAAGATAAAGCCAGAAGTATCTCTTCTGACTACACTACACTGAAGTGAACTTCAGGAAGGTAAAGCATTCAGAATAACTTCTGGCCCCACTTTTATACTTCAAGAAGTTAAAGTGTGCCATATCTCTTCTGAATGCACTCTATACTTCCTGCTAGAAAAGTGTGTATTATCTCTTCTGGCAACACTGTAAACTTCAGGAAGGTAAAGCATGCAGTATCTGCTCTGACCACACTGTATAGTTCAGGAAGGCAAAGCAAGCAGTGTATCTTCTGACTACACTGTCTACTCTCAGAAGGTAAAACGTGCAGTTTCTCTTCTGAACACACTGTATACTTCAGGAAGGTAAAGTGTGCAGTATCCCTTTTGACTACATTGTACACTCCAAAAAGATTAAGCATGCAGTATTTCTTCTGACCACACTGTACTATTTCAGAAAGTAAAGTGGGCAGGATCTCCACTTACCATACTGTATATTCAGGAAGGTAAAGCAGGCAGTATATCTTCTGACTATATCATGCCCTGCCTATATGCAACATCTCACCAGGGGGACCTGGAACTGTGGGCACTTCAAGACCTATTCCATGCTTTTCTCATGCTCCTGAAACTAATAGCAGGTGTGTAAGACATAACCATATTTTTAGCTTAGGTAGGAAATAAATCCGTGACTTTGAAGAGCAGGTTTCTTTCTTACAAAAGAGTTTGCATTTCTATCATTCAGTCTTTCCTTAGACAACCTTTCCACTGTTTCAATGTAAAGTAGTTGGGCCATTTTCATCCCAAATGCTAATGTATTTGACAATGGTAGCCTCAGCTACCAGTCTCAGAGCCTGTAATTTTAAACTCGCTTGAGTTTTTTCAACTTAAAATCAAGCACATCAATCCTTTACAAATTTAACCTTGATCAAACTCTCTGGGCATGGGCAGCAGAATGCAGCCATCCCTTATGGCAGTAGCTCAGTTCCAACAAAGTTTTAAGCAGTCTTTTTCTTTCCCTTAGAGAGTTAATAAGCAAAGCCTCCAAATACAATTCTCTCACAAGAATACTTCGTGCACCTTGGCTTGCCACTCTGGAAGGCAACTTCAGTTGCAAGCACCAAGAGCATAACCATTCCTCCAAGACAAAACTTCCAAAAGACCAAAATCCACATGATCAGATTCATCTCAGCAATTCTACTCCACTCCTTAGTATCAATTCTGTCACACCTTCATGTTACTGGGATTAACTTACAAACCAGACACACTTTATGGGAGGAATGGCAGTTATTTGAAGCTTACAGATCCAGGGAAAGTTCCATGATGGCAGAAAAAGCTCGTCCTCTTTTAACAGGTCCACAGACAGAGGAAAAAACAGGGACACCTCCAGTCAGGTACCTGGAAAACTAAGAAGCTTTAATAAAACTCCTGAATCTATTGGGGGATCGACCACACTGTACATTAAGGAAAATAAAGCATACAGCATCTCTTCTGAATAAATTCTCCCCTTCTGAAAGTGTGCAATATGTCTAAAGTCTAAAATGATTAAACTATACATATCAAAAAGTGTTCAGTTTTCTCTTCTGAGCACACTGTATACTTCAGGAAGGTAAGGCATGTAGTATCTTTTCTGACCACACTATACTTCAGGAAGGTACAGTGTGCAGTCTATATTCTGATCACAATGTGTAATTCAGGAAGGTAAAGGGTGCAATATTTCTTGTGACACTATATAACCCCAGAAGATAAAGTATGCAGTATCTCTTCTAACCATGCTGTACACTTCCAGAAGGAAACTTGTGCAGGACCTCTTCCTATTGCATTGTACAATTCAGGAAGGTAAAGCATACAGCATCTCTTCTGACTACACCATAGACTACAGGAAGGTAATGCCTGCAGTTATCTCTTCTAACCACACCATATATTTCAGGAAGGTAAAGCATTTAGTAACTCTTCTGACAGCACTGTATGATCCCAGAAAATAAGGTGGGCAATATCTTTCTGACAACACTGGATACCCCCAGTGCCCACATAAAGCATGTAGTATCACTTCTGACCACACTGTACACTTCACAAAGGTAAAGAGGGCAATGTCTTCTGACTACTCAGTATATTTCAGGAACATAAAGCATGCCATATTTCTTCTGACTACACCATACACTTTGGGAGGGTAAATTGTGCACTTATCTCTTCTCACTACACTGTGCACTCCTGAAGGTAAAGCAGGCAGTATTACTTTTGACTATACTGTACACTTCAGGAAGGTAAAGTATGCAGTATCTGTTCTGACTTTACTGTCTACTTCTGGAAAGTAAAGTACTCAGTATCTCTTCTGAGTACACTTCAGGAAGGTAAAGTGAGCCTTATCTCTTCTGACTACACTGTAGAGTTCAGGAAAGTAAAGCATGCACTATCTCTTCTGATCACACTAAACTTCTGGAAGGTAATTTGTTCACTATCTCTTCTACTACACTGAACACTTCAGGAAAGTAAAGCATGCAGTATCTCTTCTGACTATACACTTCTCAAAGATAAAGTGTGCAGTTACCACTTCTGACCACACTGTACACATCAGGAAGGTAAATTGTGCAATGTCTTTTTCCTACTACACTTTACACCTCATGAAGGTAAACCATGCAGTATTCTGACCACACTGTACACATCAGTAAGATATACTGTAAAGTATCTTTTCCTAGTACACTGTACACCTCAGGAAGGTAATGCATGCAGGATCTCTTCTGACTGCACTGTATACTTCTAGGTAGTAAAGTGTGCTGTATTTCTTTTAACTACACTACACTTCAGGAAGGTTAAGCATGTCATTATCCTTCTGACTACAGTGTATAATTCAAAAAGGTAAAATGCAATATCTCTTTTGCTTACACTGTATATTTCATGAAGGTAAAGCATGCAGTCTTTTCTGACTACGCTGCATACTTCATGAACAAAAAGCATGCAGTATCTCTTCTGTCTACACTGTACTTTTCAGGAAGTAAAGTTTGCAGAATCTCTTCTGACTACATAGTATACTTCAGGAAGGTAAAGCATGGAGACTTACTTCTGACTACACTGTACACTTTAGGAAGGCAAGTGTGCAGTATCTGTTTGAACATGTACCTGATGCTGAGCACAGCACTGGCTCTCAGCAAACAGTATTCACTTACAGCCTGGGCTGAGCATTACTTCAGATTCTCATATTAATTGGATGCCCTGGTCTTGATAGTTTCTTTTGATAAGAGGTTATAAATTGCTACTCCTCAATAACACTATTTTTATTATTTTTTTTTTTTTTTTTTTTTTTTTTTGGTTTTTAGAGGTAGGGTCTCACTCTAGCCCAGGCTGACCTGGAATTCACTATGTAGTCTCAGGGTGGCCTCGAACTCACAGCAATCCTCCTCCTGCCTCTGCCTCCCAAGTGCTGGGATTAAAGTTGTGTGCCACCATGCCCAGCGACACTACTTTTTGAAAGTGCCTGCTTACTTAAAATGTCACACCCATTTTTATATTTCAACTTTATACTGTATATTTTAGTATAAATTACTAATTCACCATGAAAATATGTAAATCATGTGTTACAACTATAGGGTGAAAATGTAGAAAGAAATGAAAGCAAGTACTTTGCTCTTGTCTCAATATTTAAATAATAATAAAAAAATAAGAGAAGCCAGGCATGGTGGTGCACGCCTTTAATCCCAGCACTCGAAGGCAGAGGCAGGAGGATTGCCATGAATTCAAGGCCACTGTGAGAATACAGAGTGAACTCCAGGTCAGCCTGGGCTACACTGAGACCTCAAAAAGCCAAAAAAAGAGTAATTTTGGTATTAAATGGGTTATTTTAAAGAAGATAGAAATGATGGATAATTTTTTACAAAAATCATTTGATGAAAGCATGCCTGCCCCAGCTTATAAAAATTTTAATAGATCAGTTGTTAAGTTACTTGCCTGCAATGCCAAAGAACCTAGGTTTAATTTCCCAGTACCCACATAAAGCAATATGCCTAAGGTGGCACATGCCTCTGGAGATCGTTTGCAGTGACAGGGGGTAGTGGTCCTGGTGTGCCCATTCATTCTCTCTCTCTCTCTCTCAAATAAATAAATAAATAAATAAAATATTTTTTAAAATTTTAAACTGTAAAGTAGCCTCTCCAACTAGTAAAATCCAACATCCTGCCAGGCATAATGGTTCATGGTTTTAATCCAAGCACTAAAGAGTAAGAGATAGGAGGATTTCTGTGAGGCCACCTGAGACAACAGAATGAGTACTAAGTCAACCCAGACTAGAGCTAGAGCAAGATCCTACCTCAGAACAACAACAAACACACACACAAAGCTGGGCATGGTGGCACATGCCTTTAATCCCAGTACTCAGGAGGCAGAGGTAGAATTGCCATGAGTTCAAGACCACCCTGAGACTACAGAGTGAATTCCAGGTCATCCTGGGCTAGAGCAAGACCCTACCTCAAAAAACAAAAGAAAAGAAAAGAAAAGAAAAGAAAAGAAAAGAAGGAAGGAAGGAAGGAAAGAAAAGAGAAAGAAGAAAGAAAAAAGAAAGGGAAAGAAAGGGAAAAAATAAAATATCCTTTGTAAATCAAGAAAATCCCCTTAACCCTGGGTATTTTAAGGATTTAGCAGAATTGTATCCTTTCTGAGTTGACTGTGTCAGTCTCAACATAATATAATGCAAGAATTTTGCCAAGGCAAATTCCTAAGAGGAACACAGTGCTGCAGAAGCTGTTCCCAGAGTCCTTAAGGCTGGTCGGTGCTTGCTTACATCCTGCAGCACTGTTAAGGATTAGCAATCAGCCTTGGTAATGAGAGATGGAGAAAAGAAGCAGCATTAAAATCAAGATTCCTCATGCAGATATGTTCTGAGATGAGTTAGAACAGTCAAGAACATTGTGTTCAATGATGAAGGCCAGGAAAGCTACCCATCTCTTTTTTAATGAATCTCTGGAGTGGTGCAGATTTCACTGTGAAGTGTTGAGACATGCTTTCTATCAGAGTTTTGTGTGCCTCAACCTTTGTGCAGTGCATAATATTTTGGTCAATCTGTGGACAGGATTATTATAGTAGACTTCATCATAATGCTTTTCAAATAAAACTTTGCATATGTGGTATGACAGTCACAACTGAGCATTTGAGAACACTGTAACTTATTTGTATTTCAGACTGTTTCAGAAAGTTTATATGGTAATCACTCTACATAAGATACCTTTGTTTAGTCATGGGTCTAGTGAAGTGTGACTTTGCAACAATTTTCCAAAACTAAGATTTGGAGCCCAGAGTGGCAGAACATCCATGTAATCCCAGCACTTATGAAGCAGAGGCAGGAGTGTCACCTCAAGTTAAGGTCAGCCTGAGCTACAGAATGAATATCTGTCTCAATTTTTCAACCCCCAGAAGAGAACATTCAGGTCTAGAAATGTATTGACTTGAGTTTTTTGCATGACTAAGAGCATTCCTTTGAGCACTCCTGAGTTCAGTTTTTAGCTGTCTTAGCTCCAAATGTGAGAACAGCATGCAGGAGTTAGAAATGAATATTCTCCATATTTTCCATAAGAAATTTTGTTGACAAAAATCTGAGGCCAGCAACTAATCCTTCAAAAGCACTTTCTTCTACTAAGTAAACCAAAAGATTATGCACTTTTTTCTCAACCTCTTAGACAATGATGCCCTTACCCTAGTCTGTAAGCATCTTTGGCATATGTGGTCCATTATCCTTACATATATTAGCACACTTAAAAAATTGGCTGCACAGATCTTCTGGACTATTGCCACTAGCCTTAGTTCATTTAATAAGCACTCCAGGACTCAAAGGGATTAACTCCTTTTGAGGCATTATATGGCAGGCCCTTCCTTTCCAGAGACCTGCTACATGACCCTGAGACTACCTGGCTAATATCTCATATTTCAGATTTGTCTTAAGTTCCAACAAGTCCTTTCAGAACTAAGACAACCCCCCAAAATGATATCAGGGCACCTTCATTTTGCTCAGAAGACTTAATTTTAATAAAGGCACTTAAAGAAGGCCCCTCCTGGGGGCCTACCTGGGAGGGCCCTTTACCCAGTCATTCTGTGTATCCCTATGGCTGTTAAGGTGAAAGTCATAGACTCTTGGATTAATCACACCATAGTCAGAAGGTAGCACACCTCCAAGGAAACACCATAGGAATTTGAGACAAAGGCTAGCCTCTACACCTGTGAACCAATAGAAGACCTCAAGCTGCTTTTCAGACGTCAGCTATCTCAAACGTGAGATAAATTCCTACCTCCATCTCTTGTATAACTTACTTTCTAAGTGTTTTAACAACCTATGTAGAAGCCAAAGCCAATTGAAATCATAGGAGCTAAAAAGGCCAGTATTTTGGCTCCTACCCCAAAGTCACAAGGGCACTGGAGATGGTGGGACACTTCTAACATGTTTTACACTGGCCTCTAGTAAGTCACTTGTCTTCTTGATCAAGGAGGACAGAGACCCAGAAACAAAGAAATTGGGGCACAGTCTGAAACAGGAGAGTCACAACTAAAGAGAAATCAGTCCTGTAGGCTTCCCAAAGGAGGGAAGGCTACTGGAACAGCATAGTCCTAACTCATCGTAACAGACAACACCAGCTCTGAAGAAACCATAGTGCTCTTTGCAGATCCCTAGAGTCTACTTTGGAGAGCCATTAGTGACCTCCAAAATTATGTCTTGAATTAAATTAAATTTTGGCTGCCTGCTTGGTCTTAAACACTCAGAAAGAAAAAGATAGCAAAGCACAAAGGGGTACAACAAAGCATGACACAAGACATAAACAGATAAATCTACTCTTCCTCTCACCAGAAAGCCTGCCTCACTTTCTATCCTTAGTGTTGTCCAGCCTTTTCTTTCTACCTGCTTATACCCAGGATGGAAACTCATTCCTTGTATAGGCCAAGAATATGCACAGGATAGTAATCAAATTAACTGCTAGGTTTGTGGGTGCTTGCCTACTTCCACACCGAAATGACTAGAATCAATTACAAATATATATTAACCAGGAAAGAACTAGCCTTCCTACTCTTAACCACGTTACTAGGTAGAATGTTTTTCAATGGCCTATCAACTCTACTAGGAACAAACAGGGACAAAGAAAGAGCATCTCAAAAAAACAAACTGACAAAGTCATGAAAAGGTATGTTGACTTCCTCTCTGACAGTTCTAATTCCGTGATAAGGGAGAACAATCATAGATATAAGATGGTTATGTTCAAATCTGGGATACATATATGTGCATGACTCCCAACAAAGACGTCAAAAGGCTCCCTTATGCTGGAACAAAGAACCCATACTCACTCAAAATATCCCAATAATGTTTATTATCTAAGAAGGGTTCCTTCAGACTTGTGCCAGAACATTATTACCCTCCAACCATCAGAATGGTTTAAAGCTGAATGGGTCCTGAGGCCAAACATACTGGGAAGCCTCTAATGGCATCCAGTGGTTCTGTGGTACCAACTTTTGGACCTGGATACCCTGAGGATGGATTGAAAGATGCACTCTAGGATTTCCCTTGATGCAAGGGCACAAGTAAAAACCTTGGAGTGCACAGACAATTTAAAGGTTTTAAAGCATGAATGGACTAGGAGTGTTTTACAATGGTATGATCATTTAGTCTGTTTTTATTCCATTTATTGGCTTAGAAGATGTCATCTGGCACATAGAAATTCACACTAAACATAACCAAAAGGCTTTAAATGACACAACTGAGGGACTCTCCCTTCTTAATTCTAAAGTTCAAATGATGAGGAAAGCAATTGTACAAAAATACATAGCTCTAGACATCCTCACAGAAGTCCAAGGTGGCACATATGCTATTATTAAGGTTGAATGTTGTGTATACGTCCCTGATAACTCTACCAATGTCTCATCTGCTTTACCTGACCTGCATAAACAGATTCAGATCATGTTGGATGCTACCATGCCATTCAGTGAACAGTTCTGGGAGTGGATTTCAAGTTTTTCATGGTGGATCATACCCATTGTAACCTTCATAGTCATTTTCTTCATCTCTGGAGTATATTCAACTACTGTTTTAGCTTATTTCTGTTCACTTACAGGCCACTCACACCCAGATGGTTATACAATAATCCAGCTCCATCTGTATAGCTGCCTTGATCACCCATTAAGAGAAGAACACTCACCACTTCTGACAAGACTGCCTTCCATCCCCACCTCACAGTGTTAGACTTCTTGGTCTCCAAGATTGTTGGGGTCCCCTAGGGCCAGCCCAGGAGGGACCACAGGGTCTCTGCCGAGTTGGGGGTGAGAGGCGCAGAGTCACAACACAGACTCCAGGAGTTGGGTGGAAGCAGCAGAGAGAGAGGAGCTGCTGCAAACTCGTTTATTCAAGGAAGTGTAGGGGATTTAAGGGGTTTGTCTGGCCAATCATTGTATGGGGTGTTCCCCTTCTTGTGACCAATGACAGCCTATCTCCAGGCAGATCATCTTGAAGCAGGTTTCTGTGAGCATGGGACTGTAGCTGTTATCATGCCAGGCCTGCACAGAATGCCATGTCCACAGAAGCCACTTCCTGGTTTCTTCTGGCATGCAGTCTGGCTAGGGCCAGACCTGTATTGTGTCATACATATCCTCCTTTTTGTTTTTATTATTAGCAATCCTGAGAGGCATGGTTCTTTGCCAAGCCATTGTTGACCCCAGGCCCCAAGGGATCACCACATGCGATGGTGCCTGTCTTAGGTTGCCCCATCTTGTGGGCTCTTACCCCTCATTGACTACCCACCATCTTGGTGAGAAAACCTGAGGGGTGCGGCCTGTTTCTTTTAGCATGCAGTCTGGCTAGGGCCAGACCTGCATTGTGCCATACACAAGATAGGCTCCAAAGCTTATGTTATTAATGTTTACAAATTTGTACCAAGCCAAAAAGATCTAGGATATTTGACATTTGACTGATAGGTTGTTCTCTTGGGCCTTTAGAATAGTGCCCCCTCCCTAGAAGAGACTGCCTTATCTTTCTGCCCCCATTCAGCATAAAGTAGTTCAAGATCTGATGTTGAGGCTGAAGAGATGTCTCAGTAGTCAAGGCACTTACCTGCAAAGTCTAACAACCTGGGTTTGATTCCTTACTACCCATGTAAAGCCAGATGCACAAAATGGTGCATTCATCTGGAGTTTGTTAGGAGTGGCTGGAGGCCCTGGTGTGTCCATTCTCTCTGTCTGTCTTCTTTTGATCTCTCCTTACAAACAAATAAAAATTTTAAACCAAATCTGAGGGCTGGGGAAATGACTTAGTGGTTAAGGTACACACTTACAAAACCAAAGGACCCAGGTTTGATTCCCCAGGACCCATGTAAGCCAGATGCCCAAGGTGGCACTTGTGTCTGGAGTTCATTTGCAGCAGCTGAAGGCCCTGGCATGGCCATTCTGTCCGTCTATTTATCTATCTATCTATCTCTCTGTCTCTCAAATAAATAAAATAAAATACAAAGATCTGCTGTCACTGTCCTCTTTCCTCTAATAGCAATTAGATTATCTTTCCCGGAGATGAGATGGGGGAATGTGAGATGCTAGGTTAGCCCTTAGAATTTAAGGATGGCCCGTAAGAGAGGAATCTTAATATCTTATTGTTAGCTCTGACAGGTCCCAATATGGAGTCACCAAGGACAGCAGGATGGCAACAGAGACATAAGGAAGTGGAATATCCACATTCCTCAAGAAACTTTGAAGCAATTATCCCTTGTAGCAGACAGCTTCTGTTTCACTGAGATGAACTTCCAGACCAGGCAAAGTTATGGAGGAAAAGATTTATTGAAGCTACAGATCCAGTGGAAGTTCCATAATGACAGAAGAAGCTGGCCTGCTCTTACAGGACCAGGCAAGAGAGAAAAGCCACAAGCCAAAAGCCACATAGCACAGCACACTTCAGGAATTCCAACTAGGCACACTTTGCATATCTTTAGATTGAAATCTCAAACCCACCACCACACCTTAAGATCTGTCCAGTGACATTGCCTACAGCCAGGTGGCTGCAGTTGCAAACTATAAACTAATAAAACATTGAATATATTGGGGACCATCTATTCAAACTACCATATTCTGCCTCTGGCCTCCAATAGATTCATAACCATCATACATTGTAAACTGTATTCAGTCCAATTTTAAAGGTCCCCACAATCTTTACCAACTTAAGATAGTTCCAAAGTCCCAAGTCATCTGAGATTTAAGATTGTCTCTTAGCTGTGAGTCCTGTAAAATCAAACAAGTTATATACTTTCAACATATAAAGGCATAGAGTAAACGTTTCTACTGGTATAAGGCATAGCAAGGAGAGATTAGAACAATACAAATTTAACCATCATCAACAGTCATCAAACTTCTGTAGTTCAAGTTCAATTCAACCAGAGACTGACAGGCTCCAAATTTTCTAATTCTGTCCCTCCAGCTGAGCAGAGTAGCCAGGGAAAACTTCCATCCCAGCCCAACAGTGCACTCCATGGTAGCTCTTGCACAATCCTGGTATATCTAAAACATCTTCAGGTCTCCATGCAAAGCACGGTTTGTCTTCCAAAGGCTCTTTCAGACTATCAGGGCATCACACCCTGCCTCTTGTCGCATCTCAGCAGCAGCTCCTGGAACCATGTGCAATTCATGACCATTCCGTATATTTTTCATGCTTCCAAAACTAATACCTGGTTTGCAGGACACAGTCAGATTATTAATTCAGGGACAAAGTAAATCATAACCTTGGAAAGCAAGTTCCTTCTCTAGTCAATTCCTTCCCAAAAGAGTTTGCATTTCCAACAGTTTTTCCTCAGGCATCTTCTCCATTGTTTTAATGTAAAGCACTTGGGCCATCTTCCTTAAGATTGCTAATGTGTTTGACAATAGCAGCTTCAGTGACCTAAAACCAGTCTCAGTGCCTGTAATTTTAACTTGCTTGGGATTTTCCAAGTTAAAATCTTAATCTCTCAGTCCAGTGTCTTTAGCCAAGCACATCAGTCCATTACAAATTTAACTTGCTGGGCCTGGGCAGCAGAACGCAACCCTCCCTTATGTCAGTAGCCCAGTTCCAACAAAGTCCTCTGCAGTCTTTCCTTCCCCTTAGAAAGCTCATAAGCCAAGACTCGAAGTTCAATACTCTCTGCACTTAGCAGTCTCAAACTCTCATCAGAATATCCCATAACACATGGCTTATCACTCCAGAAATCATCTTCAGTTGTAAGCACCAAGTCCATGCCAGTTCCTCCATAACAAAGGTTCCAAAAGACCAAAATCCACATGGTCAGGTTCATCTTACCCCACTCCTGGTACTAACTTCTGTGGCAGACAGCTTCAGGTTCACTGAGATAACCTTCCAGACCAGGCAAAGTTACGGAGGAAGGGATTTATTGGAGTTTACAGATCCAGGGAAGGTCCATAATGGCAGAAGAAGCTGGCCTGCTCTTACAGGAGCAGGCAAGAGAGAAAAGCCAAAAGCCACACAGCACACATACAGCATACTTCAGGAACTCCAACTAGGCACACTTTGCATATTTTTAGATTGAAATCTCAAACCCACCACCACACCTTAAGATCCAGTGACATTGCCTCCAGCCAGGTGGCTGCAGATGCAAACTATAAACTAATAAAATACTGAATATATTGGGGGCCATCTATTCAAACTACCACACTCCTCCTTGCATGCAATGCCCCAAGTCATGGTTTCCTGCCCCCTTATTTTGAAAATCACCTGTTCACTGTTCTGGTGTTACACCCTGGCTATCTTAGGTCTCCCCTCAGCTCTTCCTTTCCTCACCTTCCCCCAACTGAAAGCCCTATAAAGCCCTCTACCTGAGGAACTCAGGTTGGCTGTACTCATCTCTTGTGAGCCAGCCCTGGTAGCTCATGCTTTTCCCAAATAAAAGCTTTCATCTTTGCCTCAGAGTGGTTTGCATGATAGTGGTCACACCTGGACCTGACACTTATGTTGCACCCTTGCCACACCTATCATCTCTGCTTGCCCTGCCTGCTTCAACCACAGGACTAAACTCACCCAATCAGATCTATATCAAATGTGCACCCTGACCAAGTGTGGGTGAATTCCTCCTCTGAGCCCAGGCCGATTGGCAGTTATGGCACAATACAGGCCTGGTCCTAGCCAGACCACATGATAGAAGAACGCAGGAAGTGGCTTCTGTGGAAATGGCATTCTGCACAGGCTTGGTGTGACAACAGCTACAGTCCCATGCTCGCAAGAAGCCTGCTACGAGATGTCCTGTCCAGAGACAGGCTGTTATTGGTCACAAAAAAGGGGACCACCCCATACAAGGATTAGCCAGCCAACCTCCCTAAAACCCACGTGCATTTTCCTGAATAAACGAGTTTGTGGAGGCTCACTTCTCACTTTCACCCAACTCCTGGAGTCTGTGTCGTGACTCTGCGCTGCTCACCCTGACTCAGCAGAGACCCTACCATCCCTCCTGATCTGGCCTTAGAGGGGACTGCAACATCTGGCGCCTGAACAGGGACCCTCTGCCCCATCGGCATTGGCGAGATGCCCCATCCATGATCATCAGGACCCTCTCCCCTATCGGCATTGGCGAGACGCCCCCTCCTTGATCTTCGCCAAGTAGCTCCCTCGGCGTTTGGCAAGACGCCCCCTCCTTGATCTTCGGTGAGTAGCCCCCTTGGCATCTGGCAAGACACCCTGTTCTTGAACGTCTGGTGAGCAGCCCCCTTGGCATTTGGTAAGATGCCCAGTTCTTCATCATTGGTGAGAAAAGCCCCTTGCTGTTCCATGTGCTGACAGTTGCCCGTGGGTGAGCAGGTAGCCCCTTCATACCCCCTTTTTCTTTGTTTGTCATCCCCCCCATAGAAGGTACACACCACCGCATGGCCCCTAAGCCTGTCTTGGCCCCTCCATTATCTGGTTCATCCCAGCAAAATCACATAAGGGTTTGACCCACCCGATTTCAGAACCAAGGCCAGGCCTTTGGCTGAGCCTCTCGGAGACACCGTGTGGGCATATGGCCATGGAGTAATGACCCACGGAAGTCCCACCTAAGCACAAGACATGTGGGTCCTAAACACTCTATCCATATGTCTCAGCTGGCCCCAGCATTAGGACTTGTGGTTTGCATGATCATCCTCTGGTCTATCATTTTTGATCTGGGTTATTATTTTCTCAGTCTCTTTGATTCAGGAGTGTCCCATCCCAGCCCCCCCATCAAACAACACCACGCGGTAATGGGCAACCTCCCTCCCCACCAGAGGATGCCCCAGTTGCAGGCTTTTAAGGCCCTCCTCCTGCAATGTGGCTTAAAAGTAAAACAAATGGACCTCCATAGCTTTTGGGATGAAACTCTTGTTTTAGCCCCATGGATTCCTATTCTCCTTGCCATAATTGCCGGCCTTGAAGGCTCCACTGTGGAGGACATCATTTCTGCCCATAACGAACGCTATAAGGAGGAGCCCAAACTGGCTCTACAAAGCTCCTCCCTCCCAGCCCCCTCTTACAATAACTCTGATGAGGAGGAAGTCAAACCTTTAAATGACAATAGACTGCCACCCCAACCCCCTCCAGCTACAGCCACATTCACAACCACCCCTCCCCCTCTTTACCCTTGCAAGGACCTCCCCCCCAGTCCTGGACATACCCAGGCAACTGCCAGTTCCCTGACACACCCCTTCACCACCTTCCCTGTTAACGTAGGGCCGGATGCGACAGCCAGGCCACGGTACCCCACCCCCCTCTTTGATCTGGCTCTCATAGGTAAGATGACCCAGGAATCTCCCGTTGACTCTTACTTTGAACAGGTCCTTTTACATGCAATGGGCCATCCACTTTCAGACGTATTGAGCACATTCATTCACACACTGGTCTGCCTGACTTTATTGCTGATGGGAATTTGCAGGTAGACAAATTTATTGCTGTCTCCTCCTTGCCACCCTTAGAACAAGCTAGACGTTTATGCCAAAGGTTCCATCTATCCCCCACTAACCTAAGAACCCTATATCCTGAGCTCTCACTTGGCCAATTCAAGCATTTAGCCTGTACCTGTAAGGCATGCGCCCCCCATCCCCCTTAGGCCCCCTACAGCCTCAAGGAGTCAATCAATCCTAGGGGCCTTACCCCAAATTCTATCTGGCAGATGGATGTTACCCACATACCTTCCTTTGGTGACCTCAAATATGTCCATGTCATTGTGGACACTTACTCTAAGCTTACTTTTGCTATTGCTCTCTCAGGGGAAAAGGCTTCCCATGTCATTAAGGCTACAAAAACCGTTATGTTGGTCATGGCGTGCCCTGGTCAATTAAAACTGATAATGACCCTGCATACACATCTGCCCAATTCACATCCTTCATGGAATCTTGGGGAATAAAATACTCCCTTGGGATCCCCTACAACCCACAAGGACAAGCCATCATGGAGAGAACTAACTGGACCCTAAAGGAACTAATTATAAAACAAAAGTTAATGCAGGGCCAAGGGTATGCTTGTGTCTTTCCAGAAACTTCACAGATCCCAGTTTGGATTCCTGCCAGAAACATCCATCCAGCCACTGACTCAGCGACCAGCCTTGATGAAGAGGATGATCCCAAACCCCTCAGGCTGCATACGGGACTTTAAACTTATTCCCCCCCCCCCTTTTTATCTCCTTTTCTCCCAACTACTGCTTCCCAGAAACCATTTTTGGACAACTCTTCTTAGGCCATACTTGTTTGGTGCAGTGGACCTAGATTCTCATGCTTTTCCTAGGCTTTATTTTAGCCACTCTATTTCACTGTATTCCTCCCCCTTCAAGCACGCACTTCCCCTTAGCCACACCTTTGCCTTTATTGTTTATTATTGCCTCTTATGGTAATGCTATCCTCCAACCAGCCATAAATTCCTTTGCAACTCCTTTGATTATATTGAGCTGCTACCATTAAGGACACTCAATGCTACTGACTATGATGCTAGGGTGAACTCATGATAGTCACCCAGCAACCTGTCCTACACCAGTCCTTTTCAGACTCTCTAGTTAATTCTCACTTGCTGGGACTGTTCACATGCCACAAAGCCACGCCCACGTGGCCCTTCCATGCCTCCTAGGCAACAGCCTCATATGTATAGTACAATATAGGTGTAGCCCCTAGCCAGAACTCATGCTAAAAGCTATACCAGGCCATACCCCTCAGGTTTTCTCACCAGGATGGCGGATAGCCCATGACGGGTAAGATTCCATGAGATGGGGCAACCTAAGACATGCACCGTCACATGTGATGATCCTTTGTGGCCTGGGTTCAACAATGGCTTTACAAAAACCATACCAGGCTATCCCCTTGGGTTTCTCACCAAAGTGGCGAGTAGACAATGACAGGTAGGACTCCATGAGATGGAACAACCTAAGACAGGCACCGTCATGTATGATGATCCCTTGGGGCCTGGGTTCAACAATGGCTTGGCAAAAAACCATACCTCTCAGGGTTGCCAATAATGAAAACAAAAAGGAGGATATGTATGGCACAATACAGGCCTGGTCCTAGCCAGACCGCATGGCAGAAGAAAGCAGGAAGTGGCTTCTGTGGAAATGGCGTTCTGCGCAGGCTTGGCATGACAACAGCTACAGTCCCATGCTCGCAAGAAGCCTGCTACGAGATATCCTGTCCACAGACAGGCTGTCATTGGTCACAAAAAAGGGGACCACCCCATACAAGTATTAGCCAGCCAAGCCCCTTAAAACCCACATGCATTTTCCTGAATAAGTGGAGGCTCACTTCCTGCTTTCACCCAACTCCTGGAGTCTGTGTCATGATACTGCGCTGCTCACCCCGACTCGGCATAGACCCTACCGTCCTTCCTGAGCTGGCCTTAGGGGGGACCGCAACAGGCAGCAATACCTGGTGCAGATGTGCCCACCCTTTCCTGAGTGCAGACTCTAAAATATATCTTATTTGGGCCCATGGCCCTTAAGCTGCACATAACGCCATGCCTGGGTCTTTACACTGAAAATATTTAGTTGGGAAGGTACATTTTTTTATTACTGTTTTTACTTTTTAATCTCTTTGAAAGTGCATGGGCTCCTGGACCACATAGTATATTTTCCATGATCTCTCCAGTTACTTTCCTTTCCTCTTCAGCCCTTGAACCCTCTATCCATTTCCTTTTGTCATGTCTCTTTATGTATGAATAACATGTGTTGGTATAAAAAAAAATTGGGCTACAAAGGGAGAAAAGAAAAACTGATGTCAAGGAACAACCAAAGAAAAAGTAAGGGGGAAGAAAGTAACAGGAAATGGAAGGCAAAAAGAAAAGAATTATACAGTGGGCTGGGGACAGATCTCCCAAACAGCATATCTATCAGAGGATGACTGAGACCAATTCAGAGAAGGAAGTCTGACAGAATTCTTCCTTTTTAGGAGTAATAAGATAGCCACTAATGAGTTTGGAGATGTGGAAGTATAAGACCACATTTCTAAAGTCTGCTGGGCAGTCCTTTGACTTTTCTGAAATAGTGTTTCAGCCTTTCTGTATAGCATTGAGCAGTGAGAACCTCAGGAAGAAGCTGAAAGAGTGGTGAGATAGACACTACCAGCCATATGTATAATCTCTTGCCATGTGCCCAGGCATCATACTAGATAAGTCTCAACAATCCTGTGAGATTAGAGTTTCATTATTGTTTTATTTATGAAGACAGGGGAAGAGGGAGAAAGACCAAAGTCACAAGTGGTAAGGTAAAGATTCAAACCTGGTGATACAGGAATTTTGGTTCCTTGTGTGCAATGCACCAATAATTTGGGGTGTTCCCAGATCTTCGTCCTATAAATTCAAAGAATGAAATCCACAGTCCAGAAGTTCAGAAGGATTATAGTATAGCTTGAAACTTTAGGAGGAAGAAGAGCATGGGGCTTAAGCCTAGAATATATGAGAAAGAAGCAAGATGGATCTCTTGCCCAGGGAGGCAAGAATGGGCTTTGAGAAGCCCCATAAAAGAGGCGAGAGAGTATTTTAGAAGTTCAGCTTGAAGCTCAGATTTGGTATTTCATTGGGATTGGCTATGTAAGGAAGACCAAGTTTACATGTTACTACAGATAAAGATCAGATTTTACAGCTTTTTTGGTAATCATAGGGTAAGGATTAGAGTTTCTGTCATCTAGGAAGAATGCAAGCTTAATCTAGAAATCTTTCCTGGAGGGTGTAAGAACAAGTTTTTTGCAAACTTAGTGACATTTCCTACTTCTGGTTAAGTGGGGAAAGCCATTCAATTTGGGGTTATTTTACCCTGACTGCCTACCCAATTTCTATCTCCTATCACTGGCATTGACATTTCCAGGCCTCCAATTTACCAATTTGAGGTATATCCCTAAAGAAAGCCTGTGAATTAGTGGTGTGAATTCAGGCTTCCCAACTCCCAGTCACCTTTTTAGATCTTTCCACTGTTACTGATGGTGAAGAAAACAAGTCATTGGTTCTTAGGTATTGAAGTGTTTAATGAGGAGCTTTCAACAAAGCAAACACGAACATGTAACCAATCACATAGGAGTGTCTACTGGATCTTAAAACTGGTGGTTTGTTGTGTCATTTAATCCTTTCCCTTTCTATCACAAATCTTGTCATGGCCACCAATCCAAACAAGAAATAGTCATTCTCATGTAGAAACTTGGAAAAGAATAGAAAGACTGACATCCAGATTCAGTGTTTAATTATAGTCACAAAACATTTGGGGTGCTGATGAGAAGGCACAGAGGTTAAAGGAACTTCCTTATAAAACCCTGACAGCCCAGGCATGATTCCCCCAGGCCCCACTAAAGCCAGGTGCACAATGTGGAGCATGCATCAGGAACTCACTTGCAGTGACAAGAAGAGACCTTGGGGTACTCATTCATATTTATTTTGTCTTTCTCTCCCTCCTTTACAAATAAATAATAAATATATTCTTAAAAGAAAATATTTAGTACAACAATAGTTTTGGCTTAATTATTTATTCTACTGTTAATTTTTAGATGCATTTTGGCCAAATAGATGAGCCAATCTTTACTTCAGGCCCACAGGCTCCATGAGAGAGGAACACTTAGTTGCACAATTTTTGGTTTAAAGTTAACCAGGACAGCCGGGCATGGTGGCACACGCCTTTAATCCCATCACTTGGGAGGCAGAGGTAGGAGGATCGCTGAGAGTTCGAGGCCACCCTGAGGCTACATAGTTAATTCCAGGTCAGCCTGGACCAGAGTGAGACCCTACCTCGCAAAACCAAAAAAAAAAGTTAACCAGGACACTTGAAAGATCAATCCGGGGACTCCCTGGGCTCTGTCTCAGGAAAGGCAGCACCCCAATTCACTCACGAGAAACAGTCTTGATGCAAATAGCAAGAGGATTTTTATTCCAAGCGTGCTGGGGCCCACAGTCATACGCCACGCAGGGGTAGAGGACTGGAGCCCCGAGTGCAGAATCAGGACAGCTTTTATAGGATTATAACAAAGCCCATGCATTGTGAACCAATCATTTCACATCATCCGAAGCCCGCGCAATGCTAACCAATTCTTTCGTGACACTCTATAGTTCTTAGGCCAATCATTTCAAATTGTTCTAGCCCGCCCACTGTGGACCAATTAATTTGTAACACAGCATGATCTTCTTCCTATAGTCTCAGAGGTCTGCATTTGCATGGGCTCCTGGGTGGAGGTGACAAACTGCAGTTAAGAATCTTTCCTTTTATGGTGCAAGCAGTCTACAGAAGCTAGATGACAAACTGCAGTTAAGAATCTTTCCTTTTATGGTGCAAGCAGTCTACAGAAGCTAGATGACAAACTGCAGTTAAGAATCTTTCCTTTTATGGTGCAAGTAGTTAGTTAGCTCATTTCCCGTTATCTCATTAGGCCAGAGTCACGTACTCAAAAGCCTGTTCTTTTTTTTTTTTTTTTTTTTTACTTAGGTTCATGCAGGAAGCAGGCTCTGAACCAGCAAGAAGGGTGACCTTTTACCTATTTGCTGGCAGAGAGCCATCTGGAATTTGAAGCATGTATGGCTTTTTCCAACCTTTCACACTAACTATAGTACAGCCTATATTTGTTCCTATGAGTTGTAATCTGTCCAGTGCTGCTGTCCACAGTGCAGGTGAATGACACAGCTGAGGTCTGTCCAGTGCTGCTACCCACACTGCAGGTAAAGGACACAGCTATTTTCCTGGTCTTCATGTCAGCTCTGATACATTACAGCCTTTCCTCCTTTCCACCTATTTTCCTTTACTTCCAAAGTGATGTGAGTTTTGCCGTGAACTTCTCTACCTCTTTGAATTTCTGTTCTTTCCCTGACTCTTTCAGATCTATAACCAATGTCCTCCATGAAGGCTTCCCCAACTCTCTTACTTTCTGTAAGGTGCAGCAGTGACCAAAACCATGCAAACCATTCTGAGGCAAAGATGAAAGCTTTTATTCAGGAAAAGAATGAGTTTTCAGGGCTGGCTCACAAGAGAGGAGCATAGCCAACCTGAGTTCCTCAGGCAGTGTGCTTTATAGGGTCAGTTGGGGGAGGTGAGGAAAGGAAAGGCACTTCTTTGTTCTTTACATTAGCCATTTCAAAAAGCTAGGGCATGAGACCAGAACAATGACCAGACTACTTACAAGATAAGGGGGTAGGAAACCATAATCTGGGAGAATTGTTAGGCAATGAAGGGATAATGACTGGGCAGTTTCTTGAGGAATGTGGATTATTCACTTCCTTATTTTCTCTCACCATCCTGCTGTCCTTGACTCCATATTGGGACCTGTCTGACCTAACATTCCAGGCTTTTGTTACTGATAAGAGACAAAGGTTATTTTCTTCATGGTGCTAACCTTAGGGGTGATGAGTTCTTGGAAAGGCTGGGTAATGTGGTTAATGGGTCTCCCTTAAAGGTAGGTGATGAGAGGCAGTTCCATGGTGGCTACAGATGGCTGAGTGGTGAGATCGATAGTGAGCACCCTCCATCAGTGCCAGTGTAGCATGCTGTTGTGACTTGGTCCTGAATGAAACAGAGACTTCTTTTGTACCATCCCTGTATTGAGCTGGATTTTGGGGTGTCACTGACAACATCTGTTCTAGAGAAGGTCAGGGAGATGGGCTCTGCGCACCCCATGAAAGGATAGAAGGAAGAATTAAGGAGCTTGTTATGACATCAAAATGCCAGGCACAAGGGGAGAATGAGCACTCAGAGGCAAGGGATATAGGGCTTAGGGCAAGACAGAGGAGGCATAGGGGCATCAGTGTATTCAAGAGGAGCATTTTGGATCAGGGGAAGAGTAGGAACATGAGAGAGTTTAAGTTTGAGAGTGTCCTTTGGGGTGGAGGTGTACTTATCCCTGGATGAGATAGGGTAAGGGCTAAAGAAGGAGGGGGCCCAAGGAATAGCCTTGATTCTGGATAAGGCAAGTGGGAGGAGCTGTGGCCAGGGTAGATGAAGTAAATCAGGAACAGGCAGAGGCAGAAGATATAATTTAATGTTAGAGTTTAGTATTGCAAATCAGCATTAGATAGGGGAGACTATTAGTCTGAATCTTTGTTCATATTGTAGTTATATATTTTTATTTTTTATTCTGCTTTGTCTTTATTTAACTAGTGTTTAGAAGTGCAAGAAGATTAAATAGCCCCATTTCTTTCTTTCTTTCTTTTTATTGACAACTTCCTTAATTGTAGACAATATCCCATGGTACTTCCCTCCCTCCCCCCACTTTCCCCTTTGAAACTCCACTCTCCATCATATCACCTACCCCTCTCAATCAGTCTCTCATTTCATTTTTATGTCATGATCTTTTCCTCCTATTATGATGGTCTTGTATAAATAGTGTCAGGCACTTTGAGGTCATGGATATCCAAACCATTTTGTGTCTGGAGGAGCATGTTGTAAGGAGTCCTACCCTTCCTTTGGCTCTTACATTCTTTCTGCCCCCTCTTCATCAATGGACCCTGAGCCTTGGAAGGTGTGTTTGAGATGTTTCAGTGCTGAGCACTCCTTTGTCCCTTCTTCTCAGCACCATGGTGCCTTCTGAGTCATCCCAAGGTTGCCACCACCTGAAAAGAGAAGCTTCTCTAATCAAAAGTGAGAGTAGCATTAATATATGGGTGTGGACATTAAGAGATGTCTTACTGGTCAGTTTGGTGAGCATAGTATATAAATTTAGCCAGACACCAGCAGGTGTTACACACCTAAGGCTCATGACTACCCCTGTTGTATGTTTTCAGTCCCAGGGATGTATTCCCTCCCATGGAGCGGGCCTCCAGTCCAATTAGAGCAATTTGTTTCCCTCATAACAGACATTCCAGTATTCACCCATTGGCTCATTTGGCCTGGGTGGCCAAATTTAAAGCTTGCAGTGCCTATGTAAAGCCAGATGCACAAAGTAGCACATATGTCTGGACTTGTTTCCAGTAGCCAGAGGCTCTGTCACTCCCATTCTCTCTATGTCTCTCTGTTTCTCTCTGCTTGCAAATAAATAAATAAATAAATAAATAAATAAATAAATAAATATAATGATTATCATATTTTAAAAATGAGAGAAAAGGCATTGAAGGCAGAGAGTGGTTATCTGGGAGAAGGGAAAGGGGTTGATGGGATCAGTATCATGGGCAGCACTGATGCTAGGTTTGTGGTCACTGTTTCAGTGGAGGTGTGCTGCTGCCTGGGAAGGAATGCTGCTTGGCATTTAACACCTCTGGCTCTCCTTGGTGCAGCTCAATATTTGCAATGTTCAGAAATACCCCTGCCCCATTTCCAAATACCCCAAGGGAATAGAAGCATCCCTGATTGAAAACCACAGAGAGACTAGCCACAGGTCACATTTTCTTTAATCACATTCAGCTGGGAAGATAGAGGAGAGACATATACCAATATGAGAATTATAGTTATAAGGTTTGGAAGTGATCAAGGCCACACAAACCATTCTGAGGCAAAGATGAAAGCTTTTATTTGGGAACAGCATGAGCTGCCAGGGCTGACTCTCAAGAATGGAGCAAGCCAACCTGAGTTTTCAGTTGGGGGAAGGTGAGGAAGATATGTAACTTACCAGAGGCTAGAAGTTAGTATTGTCCATAATCTCCTGTGGGCTTCTGACCTGGAAGCAGGAACCAAATTATTGGTTTTAACTTTTAACTCCAATGTTTCCAATTGATTTTGGTTTCTACATATGGTTACTAATCACTCAGAGAGATGGTACATGTCTGATTAGCAAAACATATTACTTTAAAAAGGTACAGAACATATCTGATTAGCAAAGCAGATCTGGTTAGAGAATGACACATTAGTTTAAAATCATTCTGATTAATTTTTTTTTTATTTTTTATTTATTTTTTTTACAGAGTTTAGAAATCCAGTCAGGTGATTGCACCCTTGCCTCACTTTGCATCTGGCTAAACGTGGGACCTGGAGATTGGAACCGCTGGAGATTGGGACCAGCGTTCTTAGGCTTAGCAGGCAGGCGCCTTAACCGCTAAGCCATCTCTCCAGCCCTGATTAATATTTTTTAAGTTTAGATGTCAGGTGACAGTGTAAGCTATATCTGGAATATAGAAAGCATACACATTCTATCTTCTACAAGTATAGGCAGAACATTTTTATAGCCCTGAAAACAATATTTTATCAACAACTTTAAGCCAATTGACTTAATCTAGAAATTGTATGCCAGGAAAAGACAAGACAGTATAAAAACTTGACATCTGTATTTGAAAACAACTTTGGTTAGTCTGTATACCAATACAAGTATCAATTACCTCCCAAACTGGAAGCAGAACAGCAATTTAAGATTATTTTTTCTAGGGCAGGAAACATGTCTTAAGTATCAATATTTCTATATGCAATGAACTTAAGATACCAGAAATGAGACAGTTAATTAAGTGAAACCTTGACTGAGACTGATTTTATATTGCTTAAGAATAAAATAAAACTTGGTCATTGTTGAATTAAGCAAGCCCAATTTTTTAAATTATTATTTTTTATTGACAATTTCTATACTTACATACAAAAAACACATGATATTTCCCTCCCCTCCCCCATTCCACTTTAGAATTCTAATCTCCACCATATTCCCTCCCTCTCTCCATTAGTCTCTCTTTTAATTTGATGTCATCATCTTTTTCTTGTATTTTTGAGGGTCTTGTGAAGGTATTGCTAGGCACTGCAAGGTCATGGATATTGAGGTCAATTTCTGTCTGGGCGGTTGCATTATAAGAAGTCATACCTTTCCTTTGGCTCTTCCATTCTATCCGCCCCCTCTTCCTCAATGGTCCCTGAGCCTTGGAGGGTGTGACAGAGGTGTTTCTGTGCTGGGCACTCCTCCATCCCTTCTTCTCAGCACTATGTTGCCTTTTGGGTCATCCCAGTGGTCATCGCCATCTGAAAAGAGAAG
This sequence comes from Orientallactaga sibirica, assembly GCA_036365145.1. Taxonomy (NCBI): domain Eukaryota; kingdom Metazoa; phylum Chordata; class Mammalia; order Rodentia; family Dipodidae; genus Orientallactaga; species Orientallactaga sibirica. The sequence continues at coordinate 3,403,612 of JAEOAD010000025.1, forward strand.
CTTCTCTAACCAGAAGTGAGAGAAGTGTTAATATGTGAATATGAACATTAAGTGTAGTGCTTTCAGGGCAGCTTGGTGGGAATAATATATACATTTAGTCAGATAAGAGCAGACTTTATACCCCTAAGGCTCATGACCTCCCTTGCCATAGACTTTTGCTTAGGTTTTTCAGTACCAGGTATGTATTCCCTCCCATAGAGAGGGCCTTCAGTCCAATTATGGAGCAGTTGGTTACCCCCAAGAGCAGACATGCCACTATTGCACCCATTCAGTCTGCACCATACCAGGCTGAGATCCTACTAGTCTTGATAGTCCATACATTTTGTCCAGAAATGAGTCAAGTAAAGAAGGATGTTTCATCCAGGTACTCAGAATAAGAACATTCTTGAATCTGGGCTCTCACTTTCTCACTTTTTCTACTTGGTGTCCCAAGTGGGATTATCCTTATGAATACTCTGAGAAGAGGTTAAGCATCAATGAACCTACCTGATATGCTCTTTGTTGTCTGTCTGATTTTTTCAAAATAATCCTATTCTTTATTGTCTAAAAAAATCTTCTCTGCATAGTTTGCTTGTCTCTGAGGTACTAATGGTTAATTTACCAATGCAGTAGAACTGAGGGACAATCCCTGCATCATGGTGACCTAGGATGGAGATTCTAGGCAAGCAGCATTTGATGAGTACATTAAGAAAAAGCCAGTGGTGGGATATACCTTCCAGCAAGTTGTTTGTCAGGGAGCCTCCTGAAGTTCCCAAAACATCACAAGGTATTTTCAAGGCTCTTGGTTGACTACCAGAACTTTATGGTGAGGTCCTACTGCTGAAGACTCCATATGCATGGGCTGCAGGCCACTGAGAAATGAAGCTGTAACTGAACTAGAAGCCCCTCCCTGTTAACTACCTGTCAAGATGCTAGAAAGAGCTATAAAGCCTTTTGGGGGAAAAAAGTCATTGTTCTAGTTGGTTTCACATACCCAGGCACAGGTTTTTTTTTTTAATTTTTTAAAATTTTTATTTATTGACTAAAAGGAGAGAGAGTGAGAATGGGTACGCCAGGGCCTCTAGCCACTACAAATGAACTCCAGATGCATGTGCCATCATGTGCATCTGGATAATGTGGGACCTGGAGAATTGAACCAGGGTCTTTAGGCTTCACAGCCATGTGCCTTAACTGCTAAGCCATCTCTCCAGCCCCCCAGACACAGTTTTTGAGAGGAAGGGATTTATTTCAAGTTTACAAGGGAAGTTCCATCTTTGGTGGAAGGTGGTTCTATACATTTAAGCAGAGAGAAACAACAGCCCTTAAAAACCAAAAGCAGCAAGAATGAACAGACAGCAAGTTTCAGGGTCCTGGCCAGAACTCAGTCCACTCTGCATACTTTTGAACTGAAAATCAGATCCACCCACAACATACCTTAGTGCTGGAACCCAGGATTCAGCTCAGCCAGGTGGCTGGAGACCCAAGTTACAAGCTTTAATAAAACACCTGAGTCTATGGGGGACATACATTCAAACTATCACATTCCACCCGTGGACCCCAGTAGGCTCTTAAAGATCTCACATTACAAATTGCATTCAGTCCAAACTCAAAGTTTCCCATAGTCTTTACGAACTTTAAGATTGTTCTAAAGTCCCAAGTCTCATCTTTAAGGCTGTGTCCTAGCTGTAAGTTCTATAAGATCAAAACAATTTATATATTTCTAACATATAATAGCACAGAGTAAACATTGCCATAAGGCATAACAAGGAGAGACTGAACAAATGCGAAATTAACCATCAGGTAAACATCAAATATCTGCAGTTAAAGGTCAATAGCCATAACCAGTGATAACAGGTTCTGGATTTCCAATTTCCACCCCTCTAGCTGAGTTGAGAAGCCAGGGAAAATTTTCATTCCAAGCCAACAACACTCTATAGTAGCTCTGCACAGTCCTAGTATATTCAAAGCATCTTCAGTCTCCACTGCAAACCATAGTCAATTTTACTCACTGGCCTCTCTACCAGGGATATTACTCTGTTTCATTTGCCTCAGCCCAGGTGAAGGGGCGGAACTGGAAAATCCAGACTCTTCACTGGTTACCCTTTGTGGATATCAGACTTGAACCACAGAGTTTGATGTTTGCCTAATGGTTATTGATTTTCATTGGTTCAGTCATTCCTTGTTGTGCCTTACAGCAATGAAAATGTCTACTCTATGCCATTATATGTTGAAAGTATATAACTTATTTTGTTTTATAGGGATCACAGTTCTTAAGTCTTAAACCTCAGATGAGACTTGGAACTTTGGAACAGTCTTAAAATTGGTAAAGACTATGGGGACCTTTGAAGTTGGACTGAATATAATTTACAATGTGAGATGGTTATAAGTTTATTGGGACCCAGGGGTGGAATATAGTAGTTTGAATGTGTGTCCCCCAATAGACTTAGGTTTTTTTTTTAATTTTTTATTATTTTTTATTTTATTTTTAGAGAGAGAGAGAGACAGAGACAGATAGACAGAGAGGGAGAGGGAGACAGAAATGGGCGAGCCAGCAGTCTCTCAGCTGCTGTGAACGAAATCCAGATGCGTGCGCCCCCTTGTGGGCAAGTGCAGCATTGCGCCCCTGCCTCACTTTGCATCTGGCTAAATGTGGGACCTGGAGATTGGAACCGCTGGACATTGGAACCAGCATTCTTAGGCTTAGCAGGCAGGCACCTTAGCCGCTAAGCCATCTCTCCAGCCCTAGACTCAGGTTTTTAAAAAGCTTGTCTCCAGCTACCTAGCTGGAGGAAGTGTCACTAGGAAAGGATCTGATTTCTAGCCCAAAGGTATGAGGAGAGCTCTGGCTGCTTGCTGCCAGTCCCATACAGATTTTCTGTTTGTTTGTGATTGATTGTGGTGCTGGCTATGTGGTTGTGTCTCTCTGCTTGAATTTATGAATGGGAGCCAGCTTCTTCCTCCATTGACAGAACTTTCTTCTGGATCTGTAAGCCTGAAATAAACCCTTCCTCCTCTAAACTATTTCTGCTTGGAAGTTGATCCCAGCAATGTGGAGCTGACTATGGCAAGTGCCAAATGAGACATCTCTATCATCCCCTCCAAGACTCAAAGACCATGGCAGAAGAAGTGGAAGAGTGTAAGACTAAAAGGGGAGAAGTGTTTTGCAACGTTGTCTTCCAGACACAAAGTGGCCATGGTATTCATGACCTCACAGTGGCTGATACTACTTACACAATATTTGAATAACAAGGGAAAACAATGATGACAACTAGAAGAGGGAATAGTTGGAAAGAAGATGGGATTCAATGGAGGGAAGAATAAAAAGGAGGATTGTGGGAGGGGATTATTATCATGGTATATTTTGTATATGTATAGAGGGTGTCAATAAAAAGGTTTCAAAAATTCTAACAAAGAAGAAGTGCCAAGCATAGTGGCCCACACCTTTAATCCCAGCACATGGGAGGCTGAGGTAGGAGGATTGCTGTGAGTTTGAGAGCAGCCTGAGACTACATAGTGAATTCCAGGTCAGCCTGGACTAGGGTGAGACTCTACCTTGAAAAACAAATTAATTAATTAATTTAAAATGACAAAAGAAGGAGAAAACATCTCACCCCAAAGGGTCTAGCCATTTATGAAGCTCTGTTTTGTCACAGGCAAGAAAAGAACCATGTCTAGACCTTGGCAGTATTGAAAGAAGATTGATGATGGGCACCTGGTCAGGAAACCTTGAGTGGTTCCCCATAGGAATATCTGAGTGCCTATATAAAGTATTTAGGTGCAGTTAAGGGTGACCCTAGAACATTCTCAGATGGCCAACTGAGAGAAGGAATGAGCTGCCCTGACTTACAGATGTGCAGGACAAAAGTTGTCCTCAGAAACTGCCTCAGCATTGGGAAGCTGCACTGGGCCATAACATGTACAAGCACAAGCACATCAAGACTGCTTAGGAGATGGAATGGACTTGGGAGTTTGCTCCTGTCTTCCAATTTTATTCTTAAGGAAGAAACAGTGTTTCTCCTATGATAATTTGAGCATTGAGCTAAATTACTGGGTGATTTGGCCCCAGAGTTGCCCCAAATTAGTTCTCAGGAAGGCTTAAGGCTCATTTGTCTTCCAACTAGGCTATGCAAAACATAGTGCTCAAGCTGGGTGTGGTGGAGCACGCCTTCAATTTGAGCACTCTGGAGGCAGAGGTAGGAGGATCACCATGAGTTTGAGGCCACCCTGAGACTACATACTGAATTCCAGGTCAGCCTGGGCAAGAGTGAGATCCTACCTCAAAAAAAAAAAAAAAAATTAAAACATAGCTTTCTTCCTTTTGGAGGAGAAAGGAATGGCATAGTATTGGGTCCAAAACCCAGATATTCTGTCAAATGCCTCCTGATAACTGACATGACATCTCCAAACAAGTACTCAACAGGTTTATTCTTTAACACCAGAGGAAGATGTGTAGGCCTCCTCTTAGGTCAAACCAAGACAGTTTCTCCGACGGCCAGGTCTATGTAGGCCTAAGTAAATTTTCATCTGTGTTGCTGGAAAAAAAGCCACTGAGCTGAGGACAAAAGAAGAAGAGACGGGAGAAAGCCAAACCTGAATTCATCATGAATGCTTGCCTGCATGGGAGGTTTTTGTTGTTATTGTTGTTGTTCCCTGGGACTGTTCTGGCCAGCTTCAGAGAAAGAGGCATTGTTTCTGTTTATAGTCAGCTGGAGCCCATGGTGCTTTGGCCCACCCAACTGAAGTCTGGCATCCCCTTCCCATTATGCTTTAACACCCTCCAATCAGCTTTACCCCAGTTCTTGAAAACAGCAGCCCCTGCCAAAGGCTTCATCTTTCCTAGCCACTGCCAAAGGCTTCATCTTGCCTAACCACAATCGCCCTAACATCCAAGAGCCTGTAGCCCCTGAGGTCCCACCAGGTCTCCAGGCTGCCTTGGCACATTGTCAGAGGGTGGCTGCCACTGACTGGCACATTCACTACATTACACACTGTTGCTCTCATCTCTTATTCAGGGCTCTCCTCTTTAAGGATACAATGACCTCATTATTCCTCCATGAACCATACACCTAGTCCCGAGCTGGTTACAAAGAAAAGCCTCATAAAACCTCTGGTAAGCACGCCTTTAATCCCAGCACTGGGGAGGCAGAGGTAGGAGGATCGCTGTGAGTTCAAGGCCACCCTGAGACTACAGAATAAGCTCCGTGTCTGCCTGAGCTAAATTGAGACCCTACTTCGAAAAAAAAAAAAAAAGGAAAGAAAGAAAAGGAAAAAAAAAGAAAAGAAAAACCTCTGGTAAATGAATAACCAATAAAGAACAAATAAATAATAAGTACATATGTTTAAAAATATTTTTGGAGGACTGAAAAGATGGCTCGGAAGTTAAAGCACTTGCCTGCTGATGCAGTCAGGTTCACATTGTTGGCAGAAATCACCCAACCAAGAGTAACTTTTGGGGGAAAAAAGGAGTTTACTTTGGCTTACAGGCTTGAGGAAAAGCTCCCTGATGGCAAGGGGAAACGATGGCATAAGCAGAGGGTGAACATCACCCTCTGGCCAACATAAGGTGGACAATAGCACCAGGAAAGTGTGCCATGCACTGGCAAGGGGAAATGGAATATAATGCCCATAAGCCCACTCCCATAATACACTGCCTATAAGAGGTGCCATTTCCCAAATCTCCATCAGCTGGAAACCCAGCATTCACAATCCCTAAGTCTATGGGGGCACCTGAATCAAACCATCACATTCCACCCCTGGCCCCCATAAACTAATAACCATACATGGTAAAAAATACAAGGCACTCAGTACAACTTTAAAAGTCCCCATAATTTTTATGGTGACATTTTATACTTTTAATGATGTTCAAACATCCCCATACTCCAAGGTCTTTTAACTGAGCCATAGTACCAAAAAAATCCCTCCCCAAACCCATAATGACACAGAATAAACATTCACACTACAATAGATGGCAATGGGCATAGCAAAGAAATATTCAACCAATACAAGATTTAAACAGGGCAAACTTCAAACTCTGTAGCTCCCAAGTCCAACAACTCTAGTCAGTGACAAATCTCCAAGTCTGATAATACTAACTAGCAACAAGTCTCTGGAATTCCAATTCCACCCCTCTAGGTAGGCTACTCTCAGTCATGGAAACATCTGGGGCCAGCAGCTTTAACAGCCGTCTCATGGTCCCAGCTTCCCCACTAAGTCTCCACTGCAACCCACAGTTTATCCTCACAGCTCTATGGGGTCTCCATGCAGGCCTCCAGCAAACCGGCTTCACACTGTCCATGGCCATTTCCAAAACAAGACTGTGTTGCAAATTCATTGACTCTCACTTCCCTGCATTTCTTATGCTCTATAATACAAGGTGGGGTGCCAATTTGTTAATCCAGGGAGTAACAAAGCAGACTTTGAAGAACAGCACACTCTTTGAGCATTCAGGCCCCTTCAAATGAGTCTACATTCTTCCTGTTGCCCCAGTGCAGGTCAGCTGACCCAATCTCAAAGATTGTAATCTCTCATATAATTGCAGCTGAAAGGGCAGAAATTTTGTCCCAAAGGTTTCTTTCTGTGCTATATCCCTCTTCACACACCAGTCCATTTCTACACACTGCAACCCTGCACAAGTTCTCAGGACATGGGCATAACAGCAAGCCTCTCACACAAACTGCTTCTAGCCCAGTCCAGACAAAGCTCCTTTTCACCCTCATAAGCCAAACCTCACAGTCCATAGTTCTTACTGCATTCAGATTTTGCAACTCTGAACAGAATAATCCATCAAGATGTACTTACAGCACCGCAAGGTGTCTCTTAGGCCAAGGTTTCAAATTCATCCACATTCCTCTTGAAAATCAGCTCCAAAAGGCCAAAGCCACACAGCTAGGTGTCTAGCAGCAAATAACACCACTCCACAGTACCAAAATTACATTACTGTTGCAGTCAGGTTTGCATTGCTGGCATAAGTCACCAGACCAAGAGCAGCTTTTAGGGGGGAAAAAGGGTTTATTTTGGCTTACAGGCTTGAGGGGAAACTCCATGATGGCAGGAGAAAATGATGGCATGAGCAGAGGGTGGACATCATCCCAGGCCAACATAAGGTAGAAAATAGCAACAGGAGAGTGTGCTAAACACTGGCAAGGGGAAACACGCTATAATACCCATAAGCCCTCCCTCAACAATTCACTGTTTCTAGGAGTCTTTAATTCCAAAATCTCCAACAGCTCAGAACCTGCATTCAGAACACCTATGTTTATGTGGGGCACCTGAATCAAACCACCACATTTTCAAAGTCTAATGACTTGAGTTTGATTCCCCAGTAGTCACATAAAGATGCACAAAGTGGCACATGCATCTGGAGTCTGTTTGCAGTGGCTGGAGGCCATGGTGTGTCTATTCTCCCTGTCTATCTCTCTTCTATCTCTTTGTGCTTGCAAATAAATAAATAAAAATATTTTTAAAAATATTTGTGGGATAAGTTGGATCAGGATGAAAAGCCAATGCATCTAATCTTAGAGTATAATGTGTGAACAGGGATATCAACACCCTCAATTCAACAAATCCTCTATCACCATGTTTCTTTTCACCATGAAACATCACAATGAAATTAGGGCACAGAGACCTGAAGGGCAGCTTCAGAAGAAAACATCATAAAAGGCCACTTCTAGAAGGTGGTGTATGTATGCAAGATGGGACTGTGCACACACACACATTGCTATCTATTGGGCATGTGTCTTAAGCAAAGTTTTCATGGGTAGGCTTTGTGTTGTTGTCTAAGTTTAACCTGACAGGGCCCCATATCCTACCTATCCACCATCTTACTGAGGCACTAACTAGATTAGCATCTAACTCAGTGTGATGCATTCAGCAGGCTAGTAGGTAACTCCTGAGTGATATGAAGACCTCACATCCTGGAGGCAGCTCCTGTCTCCTGTTGCCTTATTCACATGAGGTCTGGGTCTTTCCTTGGAAGGCACATAACAGCCAATTTCTTCAGACTTCCAGCTGATGGAGAGCTCTGACCAGTTGCCTCAGAAGTGTTCTCCCAGTTTGAGGAATAATTCAGTACTGCTATCAAAAAAGACATCTCAATATTGTCCCTGAAAGCCCCTCTTCAATGGAATAGGAATACATAATAAAAATAATAAAATAGGACAAAAATCTATTAACGGAGAGTTATTTACAGCCATTGTCCCTTTGGGGATTCTGAGGGTTTGAAAGTATACAGAAGTAAGGCAAGACTAGTCAGTATAACAAGTTCTCACTTCTCAGCAGCACAGACAGCACAGATAGAGTTTATTTCTTGATCATGTTACTTACAATCAGGTACTCAGTGGGTAGGCTGCCATGGGATGGTTCATGGACTATGGCCTCTGTGAAGATTACCTATTTCCTTGAATCTGACTGTCCTTTGCTGTTTACTGGCAGACAAGGAGCATAGCATCCAGCAAAGCTGATTACAACAACATATCCATTGACCCAGCCAGTCTAGCCAATCCCACAGACCCAAGTGGGCACTCAGCATAGGTGAGACCAGAAACTATTCCAAAAGGTGATGGCCTTCTTATACTTGGTGAATACCTGCCCCAAAGCTGGGTATATAAGCCTGCCCTGAAAGTGCTAATTGCACCTTCCATGTCAGGGCAGGGTATATATTAGATGTGATTAATGGTTGGCTTTACCATTCTTAAGTAAGTTGTATTTTGGGGTTGTCTTTTATTACTTCCTGATTTATAGTGCCTTTGTCTTTTACTTCTATCATTCTGGGGGGCAGAGTCTTATTTGGCCCCAGGCTGACCTGAAACCCATTACAGACCAGAAATCTCAGTTGACAGGATTAAGGGTGTGGAGCATCACACACCTTAGGGACTTTGTTAGATTATCTGTTTGTTTTAATCCTGGCTCTTACATAAACACTCTGTGATTGTTTTGATTGTGTATATTGCTCAGTTTAATTTTAGAATTTGACTGTATTTTGTTCCACTCAGTCTACTATAATACTTGCATAGCAGGAAACTCAACACCTGGGGTTACTTCTGCTGTTACTCTAAGAGGAATATAAGAGCCACACATAGCACTATAGGCTCCTACTCTAAAGACATATAAAATCAGAGGTACAATATCTAAGAATACTGCAGATAAATAGAAAACCCAAGGATCAAATTAACCCAAGATGCAAAAATATTTGCATTATAATACAAGAAACACAAGAAATAAAGACAATATCACTACACTTAAAGTTATAAATACATCAGAAATGTCCTCCACTAAGACTGATTTAGACATAATGCCTGACAAAGATTTTTTTAAACACAAGCCTTTATTATTTATTTTTGGAGAGAGAGACAGAGAGAGATAGACAGAGAGGGAGACAGAGATGGGCGTGCCAGAAGTCTCTCAGCTGCTGTGAACGAAATCCAGATGTGTGTGCCCCCTTGTGGGCAAGTGTGGCATTGTGCCCTTGCCTCACTTTGCATCTGGCTAAAATGTGGGACCTGGAGATTGGAACCAGCGTTCTTAGGCTTAGCAGGCAGGCATCTTAGCCACTAGGCCATCTCTCCAGCCCCTAACAAAGATTTCAAAAGAATGATTATAACTATGTTTAAAGGAATCAAAGAAAAACACCTGAAGGAGAACACAAGAAACCAACTTAATGAAATAAGGTCAGCAATACAAGACATGAGTTAAAAAAAAAAAAACATAGAAATACTGAAGAAAAACCAATCAGAAATACTAGAAATAAAAAACACAGTAAATCAAACAAAAACTCTGTAGAAAGTCTCACAAGTAGAATGGATCAAGGAGAAGACAGAATATATAAACTAGAAGACAAGGTGGCAGTCATATAGGAACCATGCCAAAACAGGCTAGGGGAAAAAGCAAAAAACAAACAAACAAACAAACAAACAAACAAACAACAACAAAAAAAACCAGCAAAATACACTCTTCTACTAAAAAGTGAGGTGTATAGTAAATTATCAACCACAGCAGAGAAGTAGGAGAGATCCAGAGTATCTAGAGCCCATAGAAGCAGGCAGAAGCAGCTTCAGCAATGGCAGTGAGTTCCATGTGGCTGCAGCTGCCAGGCTCCACCTGAGCTGCAGGATTTTAAAGCCAGGTGAGGGGATTTTCCAATCACACCAGCCTCCTCAAAAACTCAAGAAACATGGGAGGAGGATGGCAGAGACCAACAGAGTAGCTTGTGAGGAAGAGGATCACGTGGACGAGCAGACGGACTTCAGCTGCCATCCACAGTCTCCCCTCCCCCACCACCAGCACAAGCGCCAGCAAGCACCAGAGACCTGGGGAAGAAAGCTCACCTACCAAGCACCCGGCATGATCAGAGCAGTGACCCACAGATACAGCCGGCCTTCCTGAGCCCACAACACAGCAAAGAAGGACTCAAGCAGCTGTGCAGCATAGCTGAGATCAAAGCATCCCAAAATGTAACTGGGATTACACCAGGTCAGTACCCACCAAATAAGCCCGGTGTATAGGCTTGCATTCAAAGGCCTAATTGCACCTTCCATGTCAGGGTAAATTATATGTTAAACCTGATGGATGGTCAGATCTGACATTCTTAAATAAGCCGTATTTTGGGCTGCTCATTTGTTTCTTCCTGATTTAGAGTGCCTTTGTTTCCTCTTCTGTCATTCATTGGGGAAGGGTCTCACTTGGTCACAAGCTGACCTTGGAACCCTCTACAGACCAGAAATCTTAGCCTCCCAATTGACAGAATTAAGGGTGTGGGGCAACACACATCCTTAGGGACTGTGACTGTGTTAAAGGATCTGTTTGTCATAATACCTACTTTTGCACAAGTACTCTGTGCTGTATTTCATTGAATGGGTACATTGTTTAGTTAAATTTTTAGAATTTGACTGTATTCTGTTCCATTCAGCCCACTTGAATACTCTCATAGCAGGCAAACCCAATACCTAGGGTCACTTTTGTGGTTACTCTGAGAGTCTTAAGATTTGCCCTAAATGTACTTTAGGACTTGGCTCTGAGATCTGTCCTTAGTGAGATACCTCCTTTTTGTTTGCTTGCTTTTTTTTTTTTTTTTTTTTTTTTTTTTTTTTTTTTTTTTTTTTTTTTGAGGTAGGGTCTCACTCTAGCCCAGGCTGACCTGGAATTCATTATGTAGTCTCAGCATGGTCTTGAACTCATGGCAATTCTCCTACCTCTGCCTCCCAAGTCCTGGGATTAAAGGCATGCACCACCATGCCTGCCTATATATCTTTTTTGTTGTTGTTGTTGTTTTGAGGTAGGGTCTCACTTTATCTTAGGCTGACCTGGAATTCACTATGTAGTCTCAGTGTGGCCTCGAACTCATGGTGATCCTCCTACCTCTGCCTCCTGAGTGCTGGGATTAAAGGCATGCACCACCACTCCCAGCTTCTATACATCCTTTTAATAAGACATATCAAGGAGAGATTGGACTGATATGAATCAGTAACTATCAATTAAACAATTTTGGATCTTTAATTTAAAGGCAAACAGTGGTTGACTAATCAGGGCCAAGCAGAGGCAGAAGGCATGAGTTAATAGCCAGCATCAGGCAGGGCAGTCTATTTGTCTGAACCTTGGTTTATACTGTAATATCTTATAGTTATATGCTCTTACTTGGTGTTTAAGACCATGTAAACAGCAAAAATTAACTATATATTGGGGGCTGGAGAAATGGCTTAGCAATTAAGGCATTTGCCTGTGAAGCCAAAGGATCCTGGTTTGATTCTCCAGGACTCACATAAGCCATATGCACAAGGGCACATGCATCTGGAGTTCATTTGCAGTGGCTAGAGGCCCTGGCATGCCCATTCTCTCTGTGTCTGCTTCTGTTCTCTCTCTCTCTTTCTCTCTCTCTCTGCTTGCAAATAAATTAATAAAAAATTTAAAAATTAACTACATATTATATTTTAGAGATCATTCATGGTCTGTAGGAGAGACTTTAGGGACCTGTGAGTTCTATGACTCTCAGCATTGCCATCTGCTAGGATAAATCAAGGCCAAGCTGACCTAGTGGACCTCCTTCTTTTGGGAAGCCTGGATGACTCATTTTCCTTCACTATGACTCTCCTGTTGCAGATACATTGATTTAGAGTCCATCTGCAGGTCTCCATGTCCTCCCTGATCAAGAAGACAGATAACTTACCAGAGGCTAGAAGTAAGTAAGTGTCCATTGTCTTCTGTGGCCTTTTGACCTGGGAGCAGAACCAAAATATTGATTATCCTTTTAACTCCAATGTTTCCACTTGGCCTTGGCTTCTACAGATGGTTATTAATCACTCAGAGAGACTGTACATAACTGATTAATAAAACAGATTTAGTTAAAAAGGCACAGAACATATCTGGTTAGCAAAGCAGATCTGGTCCCAATATTTTAAAATCATTTAAGTTTAGTTGTCAGGTGATAGTATGAGCTATATCTGGAACACAGAAAACACACACATTTTATCTTAAAAGATTAAAAAATATCTTTCAGTTATAATTATAGGCAGAACATGTTAGCAGCCATGGAAACAATATTTTATTGACAACATTAAATCAATTGATTTGATCTAGAAACTGTATTTCAGGAAAAGACAAGACAGTATAAAAACTTGTCATCTGTGTGTACCTATGTATGTACCAATTACCCCACAAACTAGAAGCAGAACAGCAGAGTTTAAAATAACAGAGTTGGGGCTGGAGAAGACGGCTTAGCGGTTAAAGCCCTTGCCTGCAAAGCCAATGGACCCAGGTTCGATTCCCCAGGACCCACGTTAGCCAGATGCACAAGAGGGCGCACATGTCTGGAGTTCGTTTGCAGTGGCTAGAAGCCCTGGCGCGCCCATTCTCTCCCTCCCTCCCTCGCTCCCTCCCTCCCTTCCTCTCTCTTCTCTGTCAAATAAATAAATTAAAATAAAATATTTAAAAAAATAAATTAAAATAAAATAACAGAGTAGGGAACATGTCTTAAGTATCAATATATCTATAAGCAATGAATTTAAGATACCACAAATGAGACAGTTACTTAAGTAAAACCTTGATTGAGACTGATTGGACACAGTTTAAGAATAAAGCCAAACCTGCTAATTATTGAGCTAAGTTAGTCTGACTTTAACATACATTAGAGACATTATGATAGACAAATTTATTTCTTCATCAAGTACCTTTCCTAGGATAGAAGGAGTTACCTAAGAACAAAGTCACAATGACTAAATCACTTCATAAGACTTAGACAATAATCTCAGTGATAACCACCTACTAAAGCAGCATGAACAAGGTACAATAACCTTATTAAATATTAAAAGGTTGACAAATAGAGGAACATAGCAAACTTGCTTGAGAATGTTAGAGCCGGTCTTTTACAACCTTATAACTGTTATTATGACAAGATTAACATCAGTAAGTTCCAGTTTTAGATTTGCAACCTGATTATCATAAAATCCTGCAACCAGCTAGGGCCAGCCTTTGTTAGTCTGATATGAGCTCTAGGCTAATAGTCACCTTAATCTCAAGTAGTCTGTAATCCGATCAAGCAATTTAAGACTTAGTTAATCAACTTTGTCTTTAAGCCTTCTGTTTAAGTTTACTCTTACTTTCATCTACATACTTTTACCTTACAATCTGTGTAACCATTCTGTAACAATCTTCTTTATCAAACATTTAATATCCAACATTTAAAGTTTCTTCTTCAGCTTATCCTTTTATCTAGTTTATCTCATTATAATTACCAGCAAAACCTTTATTGTCCTTATCATAAGACCTTTTAATATGACCATTTGTTTTTGTTTTTTTTTTTGTCCTTAAAAGGCTCTTTGAAATAATCCTTTATAAAGAGTAGACCAGACTTAACTTACATTATTTACTCTGAATATACGTATAGATTTTATTATTTGTTGATTTTTGGAACCTCTTTTTATCAGCTTTCTGAAACACATATTTAAAAATATGAAAACAGATTAGAACATTATTAGAAATTTTAGAAATTTTTCTAACTCAGCATTGAGTACTTCTCACTCTAAACACAAACCTTGGGGCTGTTGTCTGTTAGCAGTTCCATAGAAATATAAAGATCAAGCCCTGCAAGGAAAGCACTAAATGACACTTTTTTGTTTGTTTGTTTGTTTGGTTTTGCAAGGTAGGGTCTCACTCTCATCCAGGCTGACCTGGAATTAACTATGTAGTCTCAGGGTGGCCTCGAACTCTCTGTGATCCTCCTACCTCTGCCTCCCGAGTGCTGGGGTTAAAGGCGTGCGCCACCACGCCCAGCTAAATGACACTTTTTAATTGCAGGTGCCTGCTCATGTGTAGACCCTTCTGTTGTTGTTGTTGGTTTTTTTTTTTTTTCAAGGTAGGGTTTCATTTAGCCCAAGCTGACCTAGAATTCACTCTGTTGTCTCAGGGTGGCTTTGAACTCATGGTGATCCTCCTACATATGCCTCCCAAGTGCTGGGATTAAAGGCATGCACCACCATGCCTGGCTGTAGATCCCATTTTGTCCTTGACTTGGACAGCTGTCCCAGCCACAACATGTAAGAGCAAGACAGATGAGTTTCCCCAGATTTCTAGCAATTTCCTGGGATTGTCCCCAGAATTTAGCTATTCCTGATTGACCTTTTAGTCCTGGGGAACACAGCAGGACAGCATAACCCTTCTTTGCAAGTGTGGAGGGTCTTTCCCTCCTCCTCTTCTGGTAGGTACATGGTTGGGTTTAGGGCTTGAGTGACTTTCATCACATTTGTTTAACTCAGAAGCATTTGTAAAACCTTCCAGTGAGACTTTTATCTTTGTTTGTCTTTTTCATCATTTAACTTCTTCCTCAGTGTCAGACCGTGGAGAGGTGGAATTCTCCAGTAGCCTAAGCAACATTATCTGCTTTTACTCCCCTTTCTTGGCCTTGGGTTTTGCCAATTTTAAGTTCTGCCAGCCAGAACCTCATTACTGGAGAGTGGGTTAGGAGACAGCTGTGTGGGAGTGATCTCTGGCCTGAAGCTTCTGGTCTGACTCTAGCTAAGCATTTTTCCCCCAGCAGAGTTTTTGATTTCTCTCAGGGCTACAGGGCAGCTCCCTGATCTTGCCATTTTTCCCTGTCTATAATCTTAGTTACTTTGAGTGTTTCCTCTGGGGACCATTTAACAATAAAATCTCACCTTCCTAATTTACAGAAGTCTTTGATTTTCCTGGTGTCACCTTAGTATTATAATCTTCTGAATATTCCCTTCTGAAGTATGGTTTATTTTTGACCATGTAGTCTCGGGCAGTGGGATTGATGGAGTACTTCACCCACATTGAATTTCCCACTGTCTTAGTGCTGTAGAACAGACACAAAGACAAATCCTTCCTTAGAATGCACTGCTTGGGGCTGTGAGCCTCATATATACTTGTACACATATTCATATCAAGTGCACTTTTCATACAAACTCCAGATAGCCAGCTCCCCCTCATCCATTCATTCATTCATTCATTCAAAATTTAAACAATTTTTCTTATCTAATCCCATTCATAACCCTGATCCAGCTAGTTACAGAGGCCAGAGCAACATCAGTCCCTATCTAGCTACTTACTGAAACCAGAATACCATCAGTCCTGACCCAAATACCATTGGTTTACCTGATGGAGAGAGGGCCATCACCTCAGAGCAACACTGAGGCTTGGGGAAGCCTCTTGGGTGATCTATACATGCCAGCTCCACTAGACATGAGTAGTCACAATCCCAATTTCTAATTTCCCCAGGGAATTCTTACCTGGTCCAGACATCTGATTCACCTTTGTCTCCTTCCACTAAGAAACTCTGTTTCAGGGTTTCAGAGTCTCCTAGGGCCACCTGGAAGGGGACCCCACAATCATGTCAGGAGAATGTGCTTCCCACTTCCAGGGACTTTTGGCAGGCTAGGAGGCCCAAGAGCAGCAGTCCTTCCTGACCAACTGGTGTTGTGACAAAGGGAAATCTCACTGGAGCCTCCAGATATATTGTAGAAATTCTCTGGAAAGATCACTCCAAATCCAGTATGAGTGAAAGTAGAGGAGTTTATTTCTTGGGAACCAAAGAGCTTGAGGTAGCCCATCAAAGAAGCTCTGGCCATGAGCTGAGATTTTATTTCCATTCTATGGTTTTCATAGCCAAGGGGGGAGGGGTAAGTGAACAAACAAGATGTAGCAATTTGCATATAAATCATGTCTGTAGTCAGGCCACCCTAACAATGAACTCCATTTTACTGTGTTTTAGCCTAAACTGTATTTCCTTTTTATGGTCCCTTTGGGCCCTTTCTGGACAGTTTCTTCTTTGGGGTTTTTCTATCTGCTGACAACTAACTCTTAGCTCAGTGAATCAGTTCAACTTTTAGCTACTTTTCTATCACAATATCAGATCACAATGCTGTAAAGCTAGAAATTAACAAGAGATGCTTCAGGAATTTCATCAGCTCTTTGAGAGTGAACAACACACTTTTAAACAATGAATGTGTAGTAGCAGAAATTTAAAAAAAATTTAAAATTTCTAGAATTAATGACAATGAGAACACAACTTACCAAAATTTATGGGGCATGATGAAGGCAGTCCTAAGGGGAAAATTCATAGCATAAAGGCATTGTAAAAACAAGAAGAATCCAACCCAGATAGCTCCAGACAGAAAGAAATAATCAAGATTAGAACAGAAATTAATTGGAAACTAAGAAAATAATTAAGAAAATTGATGAAACAAAGTGCTGGTTCACTGAAAAAAAAAAAAACAACATTAATAACCTCCTGGCCAATTTGATCAAACAAAAAGAAAGAGAGAAGTTTCAAACTAACAAAATTAGAAATGAAAAAGGAGAGGTCACAACAGACAGAAATGAAATTGGAACAAAAGGAAAGACAGGACTTCTTACAATGCACAAAATGGCCTGGATATCTATGACTTTGCAGTGCCTGATACTACCTACACAAGACCAGTATAATAGGAGGAAAAGATGATGACATCAATTAAAAGAGAGACTGATTGAAAGGGGGAGGGGAGATGATAGAGAGTGTGAAGGGGAAAGTAAGGGGGTCAGGGAATTATCATAGTTTGTTGTCTATAATTATGAAAGTTGTCAATAACAAATTTTTAAAAAACTGCTTCTGGGGCTGGAGAGATGGCTTAGCAGTTAAAGCACTTGCCTGTGAAGCTTAAGAACTCTTGTTCAAATCTACAGGTTCCACATAAGCCAGAAACACCATGACACAAGCTCACAATGTCACACATGCACACAGGGAGTACATGCATCTGGAGATTTTTTTTTTTTTGCAGTGGCTGAAGGTCCTAGAGTTCCCACACTCTCTCTTTTTCTGTCTCCCAAAATAAAATTTTTATTTTTATTATTATTTTTTTTTCTGTTTTTGTGTTAGGCAAAGTTTTAATGGGTAAAAAAAGAAAGAAAAGAAAAAGAAGAAAAGCTTGTGCACCAGGGCTACATCCAGAGTTTGGGATCTCAGGATGCAGCTCTGAACTTTTTGGAGTGTCAGCTTTTATTGGAAATAAGCACATGATGTGTATAGTAAAAACAGAATTGAGGTTAAACCACAAAGTTACATACTGGTAAGCAATGGGGGACTCTTACAAGAAGTCACAGAGTTACATAGGTCACATAGACAGAACTGCAGCAAGAAACATTCTATGCTATATAATCACAAAGATATTTAGAAACAAAGCAATACAGGAAGGTTATGGTACATTGAACAGAGGGATCACCTCATTCCTTAGTTAAAAGTAAACACCTGCATTGAACAGAGGGATCGCCCCATTCCTTAGGTAGCAGTAATAACCTGCATTAAACAGAGGGATCATCCCATTCCTTAGGTAACAGTAAACACATGCATTGCACAGAGGGATCATCCCATTCCTTAGGTAACAGTAAACACATGCATTGCACAGAGGGATCATCCCATTTCCCCCTTTGATATGACACTAAGTCAAATCCTTGACTGGTGAAGAACAATGTCTAGGGTATTTTCATGTAAGGGGGTGTATTGCATCCACAATACCATGAGTTTAACAGAATTTATTCTATTCTTTATATATCTACTTAGAGCATTAATAATGCAGGGTCCTATGGTAAGGCCTAACAGCAGGAGTATCAGGGTGCCAGCAATAGAAGAGATAAGGGAAGTTAATCATGGAGACCAACTAAACATAGACTGAAACCAATTATTAGCAATTTCTCTCTGAAGTCTTCTTTCTTTGAGATTTTTCTCTAACTAAAGCCAATGTATCTTGTATTATTTCTGACTGGCATAACAAGTTTCACCTAAAGCCATACATAGGCTCCCTTGTTTCATAAAAAGTAAGTCTAATTCTCTTCTATTTGTTCCCTCCACTTTCACAGCTGTTAGAGTGGTTAGGATGACCTGGTGGGGGCCCTTCCAACATCCCAATATGGTGTCTCTTCATCCAAACTCTGTCACCAGGCTGACAGGGATGGGGACAAACAGGGTGTGTCTGAAAAGCAGCCTTGACTGCCAGAACAATGGAATTCTGGACTGTTTGTAAGACTTGGATAGAAAGAAGCTTTTCATTAGTAAAGTCAGTTATCTGTTTAAGATCCATCCAGGGCAGGATGGAGAGGGGGTATCCATACATTTACATAAGGGGTATACCTGTCCCTTAACAAGGCAAAGGGAAGGAGTCCCACCTATCCTTCACTGGTCTCTAGGGTTAATTTAGTTAAAGTCTCCTTCCAGGTCTGATTCATCCTTTCTACCTGTCCTGAACTTTGGGGATGATAGGCACAATGTAATTTCCAATTAATTCCCAGCATCTTGGTCAATTCCCTTGACACAAAGGCAGGCCCATTATGTGATCTTATCTTGAGGTGCAACCCATAGTGGGGAGTTATCTCTAATAATTTCTTAATCACTATTTGGGGTGTTTCAGACTTGGTTGAGGAAGCTTCTACCCATCCTAAATAGGTATCAGCATAAACAAGTAAATACTTGTATCCATACTGATCTGGATTTACCTCTGTGAAATCAGCTTTCCAATATCTATCTGGCTCTGCTCCCTGCTTTCTCAACCTCATTGGTGGTACCTTACCAGAGGAGGCATTTGTCTGTTGGCAGGCCTGTCAGCAGGTGGTGGTGTCCTTGATGACTGAGTCCATACCTGGGAAGAAAAACTCTTTCCATATTAGCTCAGCTAGCATGTTGCTGCCTAAGTGAGTTCATTCATGTAGTTGTTTAGCCAGTCTTCACTTTAGGGCTTGGGGCAGCCACAGTTGTCCATTCTCCAGTTGGTACAATCCTTGTGGGGTCTGTCCCTTTATCAGATGAGAGGTGAGCTATAGGTCCTGTTCTGGGTATATTGGTCACTCAGGAAGAGTGGGTGTCAGGAGGGTGACCAGACAATCTGACAGATGCTGAGAGGCAGCACTCTTTGTTGCTAGGTCTGCCAGTCTGTTCCCTCTTGCTTCTGTGGTTTCCCCTTTTTGATGACCCAGACAATGAATCATAGCCACTTTAGCAGGTGCCCAAATGTCAGCCAATAAATCCAAAATTTGATCAAGTATCTTGATTGAGTTTACCTATTTAACCTTTTGTCTACTGAGAAATTTCATCTAACAAATGTGACTTTGGGTGTTCAAAAGAGAAGAACTCTGAAGAGAAACAAAGTTATTTGCTGTTTGTCATTCCCTTTTCCTTGTCAGAGACAATTGGCCATTTTGTCTCTGGACAGGGTCAGGGGGACACATGGATTAAACTTGCATGGGGTCTGAGATAAAGGGGGTGGCATCCCTTTTTCCAGAGACCAGCTTGCCATGACTTTAAATAGCAGTAAGCAAGTGCAAAAGGAAATAACAGAGCTAAGCATCCTGGCATTCCTTGTCTTACTCTGAAATTGTTTGTTTTTACTTAGGAAATTTATTTTACCCATTTGTAATACATAAGGTGATAGGGTCTTGTCTATGTCTAACCTGGTTAGACCTCCAAAGAATATGAATTACATCTGTGATTATGATTTTGTGACCCTCCTAGTATAGGACATCACCTGTGTCTAATGTAAGCTGAATTTACATTAAGTCTATGCCCCTATATAAAACTTCTAGAGCATCCTTAAAAGTCTATAAACAGTTGAAAATCTTTAACTTTAGGCATGGTGTGAGGTTTAGCCTGAAAATTAGCTTTCTGTTCCTTCTAAAGGTAATTAATTTTAGGAAAAATTTGGTCTTTTTAGATCTCTTACATCCTTTATACATATACACATCTTACTACTTTTACATTTTGATCTAAGTTCCACTCAAAAAGCATTTAACAATTTTTAACAAAATTTAACAAAATTTTATTTATTTATTTATATTTTATTTTTATTATTCTAATTTTACATTCATAATGGTGACTCCCTTATCCTCCTCCCTGTCCTCTCTCTTCCAAAGGGACCCTCATCAATAGGGAATGTTTAACCATTATGGAAAGCTTTATGGAGACTCCTGAAAAGGATGACCATAGACCTGCCAACAGATCCAGCTATTCCATTACTGGGCATTTACCCTAAAGGCTCCAAGCCTCAGATCAGAGACTGTATGGCACAATACAGGCCTGGTCCTAGCCAGACCGCATGGCAGAAGACAATAGGAAGTGGCTTCTGTAAAAATGGCATTTTGCACAGGCTCAATGTGACAACAGTTACAGCCCCATGCTCGCGAGAAGCCTACTACGAGATGTCCTGTCCAGAGACAAGCTGTCATTGGTCACCAAAAGGGGACCACCCCATACAAGGATTAACAGCCCCTTAAAACCCATGTGCACTTCCTGAATAAATGAGTTTGTGGATTCTCCTCCACTTTCACCCAACTCCCGGAGTCTGTGTCGTGACTCCGTGCTGCTCACCCCAATTCGGCAGAGACCCTATCGTCCCTCCTGAGCTGGCCTTGGGGGGGACCCCAACAAGAGACATTTGCTCAACCATGTGTATAGCTGCTCAATTTATAATAGCAAAGAGCTGGAATTAACCCAGATATCCATCATTAGATGAATGGATAACAAAGATGTGGTATATCTATACTATGGAATTCTATGTAGCAGTAAGGAAAGATGAAATAATGAAATTCAAAAATTTGTCAAACATGAAACAGATCATCCTCAGTGAGCTCACCCAATCACAAAAAGATAATCGTCACATGGTCTCATTTATCTGTCACTCCTAACCTGAATCCACCTGAGATGCTGCCAAACCTAATAAGCACTATGAGGACCAGACAATAGGGAGGGTGGGATGGAGGGAGGGTAAAGGGGGAGGGAACAAGAGGGTTTGAGGGAGGACAAGGGTGGGGGCATACAAATAGGGATCCAAAAGGAAATGATACTATAAAACCCTTTATACTGAAAAACAGGCTAAAACATTGATCATTCAGCAGGCCTGCACAGGGAACACCTGAACCACAGGAAAGTGGAGAGAACATCACGAAGACCAACCTTAATCTTTGCGTGCCTCTCTCTCTCTCTCTCTCTCCTCTCTCTCTCTCTCTCTCTCCCTCTCCTCTCTATACTCACTTTCTCTTTCATATTATCTTTCTTTTTCTTCCCTCATCTCCCTTGGTGCTGACTTACAACTCCCAGTAACAGCACGGGGTTAACTTTCACAATGAGCTGTTGATCTGAGACACCTACAAGGTCTCCCCTCCCCCCAAAAAAGACAGATTTCTGTCAGAGTTCTTGATGACCCACCAAAGGTTAATGGTAAGACCCTACTGTCAAAGACAGCACATGTGTGTGAGACAAAACATGGAGAGACCTGGCCAGAATCTGGAAGAGTGTCAGTCCCCAGACAGTTAGCTAGTCTAGTGCCAGAGGGTGCTACACGAGCAACTGGGGGAAAATGGCCAACATCTGTCCAAACAACTCACAGTCTAAGCTACCCAGCAGGAAACAACCTGATGTAATGCTCAATTAAGTGCAGTAGTGGCACACAGCCATGGTGGGTTACCAACTGCTCTTGATTTGGCTAATAGATCCACTCAGTGGAATGGAACTCATTGCTGGAACTGGGAAATAAGTCAAAACCATGTACAAAAATGAGCTCAGTCTCCAAGATCAAGCTCCCACCAAATGTAGGCTTGAAGAGGGCCTATGCATATAAAATTCCCTCTAAAATATCTATGGCCATCCCATATATCTAGAACTAACTTCTCTCTCCATTGGAGAATTTGCTTATCTTTTTCAGATGGACAATGAACCCAAAGGGAAAATTGGCCAATCACACCTCACCAGGGCCCCAGCTGAAACCATAGAGTAATGCAGGGGAAGGGAAAGAGTACAGCATTCTTGGTGATCACGACACCAGAAAAAGGCTGAAGGAGATAAACACAGAGAACATCCAACTCCTACTAAGCCAGATATACAGAGACACAGAGGCTCCCAAAACCTCATCACTGAAGTAGAACTAAAATGACCCCAATGTGGCTCAAGGAAATTTGTGGAAGAGGGGGCAGAAAGAATGTTAGAGCCACAAATTTGGGCATTATGCACAGAGACTTGGCCTATCCCCCATAACTCTTGACTACCCCCACAATGCATGACCCACATTCCCCATTGATGAGGGTACCTTTGGAAGAGAGAGGACAGGGAGGAGGATAAGGGAGTCACCATTATGAATGTAAAATTAGAATAATATAAATAAAAATTAAAAATTAAAAAAAGACAAAAGCCAAAAAACCTTTAAATAAATCAAATGCCAACAAAAACTTTAGGAGAGACCTGTTGGACTATTTGGATTAATAAAGAAACCAAAAAGTTTCTATAAACAATGTCTTATTTGTTTAAAGCCCAAACAAAAGAGGAAATATCAGGCAAGTTAAAATTAAAATTATGTACTTATTTCTATCAAGCGATTTAAAAGTCACATGGTTTAAAATGTGGAGTTACGCTACCGCATTGGAACCTTGAATTAGAGATCTGCCTGTCTCAGCTTCCCAAGTAGCTAGGATAATAGGCCTATGTCATTTATTGTTTACCTTTGTTTTTTTCTGAAGATCTTTAAAGTGTTTTTTAACCAGTTTTAAAGGAGATTTTTTTCAATATACTGATTTTGACACATATCTTCAAAGACAAGAACAAGATACAAAAACACAACACCAGACACAAATATGCTAGCAATTCTGACTTTCCTGATGCTGCCATGTGGCTGCCAAATCAAAACTGAACCAGAAAACAGACATAGCTGCCAAACCAGAAACAGTCCTCCATTTGAGATCTCTGAATGGAGCCAGATAGGGTCAAGGGTGGCCCTTTGTTCCCTCATCCAGGGGAATTAATGCTGTGTCCAGCTTCCCTCTTGGACCCAGAAAAGTGCACAAAACTAGAAAAACCAGGAAAAAAATAAAAGCAAAAGGAAGAGTGGAACTCCAGAGATTTCTTACCCTATAAAGGAGGAGGCCAGCAGTCCTAGGCAAAATTTTCCTGTTAACAGCTTGCTTCCAACTCCAAAAACCAGGAACATGCAGACGGATGGAGATTTGGTTCTCAGGCCAAGATTAGGGGTCCTTCCCTGGTTCAGTCGCCCCAGAATTGGGGAGGGCAGTCTTAAAATGTGGATCCAAGGTGAGCCCCCAAAATGTTATTGGTCCAATGTCACACAAGTAAGACCATTGACTCACAGAATGTGAGGCAAAATTTTATTGGGTAAAAAATGAAAGAAAAGAAAAAGAAGAAAAGCTGGTGCTCTAGGGATACACCCAGAGTTCAGGATCTCAGGATGCAGCCCCAAAATAAAAAATTAAAAAAGTGCTACTAGGAGCCACAAAGAAATGAAATTGGAAGAATTGAAATTGGAAATTTGTTTACTTCCAAAACCTCTACTCCACAAAATTAGATAATCTGGAAGAAATGGATGAATTCCTAGACACATACAGCCTACCAAAACTAAACCCAGAGCAGATTACTCTCTTAAACATACCAATAACATCCATCAAGATTGAAAAGGTAATAAAATCCTCCCCCAAAAGAAAAGTCCAAAATTGATGGCTTCTCAGCTGAATTATATCAAATCTTCATTGAAAACTGAAATCAATTCTTCCCAAACTATTTGACATAATCACAGAAGGGAATGCTCCCCAAGTCCTTTTGTGAAGCTAGCATCACTCTAATACCACTTAAATAGACCTATACCAAGTACGGAGATCCAAGCAGTTATAAAAATATCTCCCAACTAAAAAAAGTCCAGGCCCAGATGGATTCACTGCTGAATTTTACCAGACATTCATGGAAGAACTAACACCAATGTTTCTTAAACTTTTCCATAAAATAGAAGAGGAAGGAATCCTACCAAACTCCTTCTATGAAGCCAGCATCACCCTGATCCCAAAACCAGACAAAGAACGAAAAAGGAAAATTACAGACCAATCTCCCTCATGAACATAGATGCAAAAATTCTCAACAAAATATTGGCAAACAGAATACAAGAATATATTAGAAAGATCATTCACCCAGACCAAGTAGGTTTTATCCCAGAGATGCAGGGATGGTTCAGCATATGTAAATCAATAAATGTAATACATTATATAAATGGACTGATGGACAAAAATCACATGATCAACTCATTAAATGCAGAAAAAGCATTTGACAAAATCCAACATCCCTTCATGATAAAAACCCTACAGAGACTGGGCATAGAAGGAACATATCTCTACATAATAAAGGCTATTTATGGCAAATCCACAGCCAACATAATACTGAATGGAGAAAAACTTGAAGCTTTTTCACTAAAATCAGGCACAAGACAAAGATGTCCACTGTCCCTACTTTTATTTAATATAGTACTGGAAGTCTTAGCCATAGCAATAAGGCAAGAGACACACATAAAAGGGATACAAATTGGAAAAGAAGAGACAAAATTATCATTATTTGCAGATGATATGATTCTATACATAAAGGAGCCTAAAGACTCTACCAGTAGACAGTTAGAACTGATAAACACCTATGGTAATGTAGCAGGATACAAAATAAACACACATAAATCAGCAGCCTTCCTATATGCTAACAATAAACACACAGAGGATGAAATCAGAGAATCAGTCCCATTCACAATTGCATTTAAAAAAAGTACTTTGGGATAAACCTAACCAAGGAAGTGAAGGATCTCTACAAGGAGAACTTTAAAACACTCAAGCAAGAAATTGTAGAAGACACTAGGAAATGGAAAAACATTCCCTGTTCTTGGATGGGAAGAATCAATATTGTGAAAATGGCAATCCTACCAAAAGCAATCTACACATTTAATGCAATCCCCATCAAAATTCCAACTGCTTGTTTTTTTTATATTATTCTGATTTTACATTCATAGTGTTGGCTCCATTATCCTCCTCCCTGTCCTCCCTCTTCCAAAGGGACCCTCATCAATGGGGAATGTGGGTCATGCATTATGGGGGTAGTCAAGAGTTCTGGGGGGTAGGCCCCAGTCTCTGTGCATAATGCCCCAATTTATGACTCTAAAATTCTTTCCACACCCTCTTCCATGAATTTCCCTGAGCCACATTGGGGTCATTTTAGTTCTACTTCAGTGATGAGGGAGCCTCTGTATCTCTGTATATATGGCTTAGTTGGAGTTGGATGTTCTCTGTGTTTATCTCCTTCAGCCTTTTTCTGGTGTCTATTTTATCTGATATAAATATAGCTACACCTGCATTTTTCTTATTTGTGTTTGCTTGGAATATCATTTTCCACCCTTTCACCCTGAGGAGGTGTCTGTCTTTAGTGGTGAGGTGGGTTTCTTGAAGACAGCAGATTGAGGAGTCTAGTTTTCTGATCCACCCTGTTAGCTTATGTCTTTTTATGGGTGAATTAAGGCCATTAAGATTCAGAGATATAAGTGTGAGGTTTGATTTAATATCTGCCATATCGTGGTGGATTATGGTCTTTGTGGTTTTTTTTTCCCTTTGGTTAATGTGGACTGCTTCTTGGGGGATCTTGAGATTGGTTATTTGTTTCTTCTGTGTGAAGAATTCCCTGAAGTACTTTCTGTAGGTTTGGCTTTGTGTTCATATATTTGTAAAGATGAGTTTTATGGTGGAAAGTTTTTCTTTCACCATCTATTATGAGGGATACTTTTGCTGGGTAGAATAGTTGGGGTTGGAGGCCATAGGTTCTTAGAGTTTGCAGTGTTCCATTCCAGGCCCTTCTGGCTTTTAGGGTTTCCATTGAGAAATCTGAGGTAATTCTGTTGCTGGCCCTTGCATGCTGCCAGAGGGAGGGGGTGGATGAAAAATAAGGAATCCACTGATTCCCACGCTCTAGGACAGGGACCACCACTGGTTAGGTCCTCCTGGGCGGGCATGACCCAAACTGCTGGCCAGATGCCTGCAAGTACTAGCCAGAGCCTGGCGGACCCTGGCAGTCCGAGTGACCATTGGGACGCTCGCAATTACCTCCCTGAGGTGCAGTAGCCCCTCCCGGTCTGAGTGACCACTGGGACGCCCGCCATTAACTCCCTGAGGCGCAGCAGACCCTACCGGTGGGACGCCCGCCATTGCCTCCCTGAGGCGCAGCGGCCCCTCCCAGTCCAAGTGACCGCTGGGATGTCCGCCATTACCTCCTGGAGGCGCAGCAGGCCCTGCAGGTCCCAGTGACTGCTGGGACACCCGTCATTACCGCCCTGAGGCGCAGCGGGCCCTGCAGATCCGAGTGACTGCAGGGATGCCTGCATCAATCAGGTGCCATTATTCCCCCTCCCGGGGCAGATCAGGGATCCAGGGAAGTAAGCCAGTGTTCCTGCCCTACCCTGCCTGAGCTCAACTAGGGTGGCTGTGCTCCCCTACCCCTCCCACCTCCAAAAGGAACACAGGCCAGCAGGCCAGTGTCCCCCACCCCAGCCTACAGAACTCCAGGGACCACTGCCCAGACAATCACCACTGCACCCCACCCCACCCCAGGGCAGCAGGCTTACATTTCATACACAAGGTTTCTGAACCATTGCAATGGGCAGACTACAGCGAAAAAGGAATAGCATGAAAAACCAGATGCAAGTGAATCCAGCTACACTATCCAGTCCTACAAAGGATGTCTCAAATCAAAGCACAGAAGAGACAATAGAATCAGAACCCTAAAATGAAGAGACAAGCTATGCAACCCTGGCCAAGCAAATAGCACAACTCTCAGAAACTCAACAAAGAGCCAACAATTGTATGAATGGTATCCTTGCTAGATAATACCTAATAGAAAGTAACCAGGAAGGGCTCCAAAGACAGTTAAATGATTTGAAGGAGAATGAAAAAAAAAGAGGCCCTCAATAACCAGCTGGCTAAGTTCAATGAAGACATAAAGAAATGCAAGGATGAACTTCAAGAAGCAATAAGAAAGTCGGAAAATGACACAAAAAGGGAACTAGACAAAGGGATGGAAACTATACATAAAAAAACCATAGAAAATATGAACCAAATTGAACAAGCCCAAAACTCTATAGAAGCTCTTAAGAACAGAGTAAATCAAGTGGAAGACAGAAACTCAGAACTGGAAGACAAAACAGAAGAAACAGTTCGTGAGTCCAAAAATTTTAACAAGTTCAAAAATTTCTGTGAACAGAACATGAGGGAAATGTGGGACACCCTTAAGCGTCCAAACATTAGGATCATGGGTATTCCAGAGGGGGAAGAAACACAGACCAAAGGAATGGAAAGCTTATTCAACAAAATAATTGAAGAAAACTTTCCCGATCTCTCAAAAGAAAATCCCATCAAATTACAAGAAGCTACCAGAACTCCAAACAGATTGGACCAAAGGAGAAATTCTCCAAGACACATTATCTTTAAGACTCTAAACATCAAGTACAAAGAGAAAATCCTAAAAGCAGCCAGGGAAAAACAGCACATTACATATAAAGGGAACCCCATTAGAATTACCTCAGACTTCTCAATGGAAACCCTAAAAGCCAGGAGGGCCTGGAATGGAACACTGCAAAATCTAAGAACCCATGGTTTCCAGCCCCAACTACTCTACCCAGCAAAAGTATCCCTCATAATAGATGGTGAAAGAAAAACGTTCCATGATAAAAATCATCTTTACAACTACATGAACACAAAGCCAAACCTACAGAAAGTACTTCAGGGAATTCTCCACACAGAAGAAACAAATAACCAATCTCAAGAGCCCCCAAGAAGCAGTCCACATTAACAATTAACAACAAAAAAAAAACCACTCACAAAGACCACAACCCACCACAATATGGCAGGTATTAAATCAAACCTCAAAATTATATCTCTGAATATTAATGGCCTTAATTCACCCATCAAAAGACATAAGCTAACAGGGTGGATCAGAAAACTGGAACCCTCAATTTGCTGTCTTCAAGAAACCCACCTCACCACTAAAGACAGACACCTTCTCAGGGTAAAAGGGTGGAAAATGATATTCCAAGCAAACACAAATAAGAAAAAAGCAGTTATAGCTATACTTATATCGGATAAAATAGACTTCAAACCAAAAGTAACCAAAAAAGACAAAGAAGGCCACTTCTTACTTATTAAGGGAACAATCCAACAAGAGGATATCACAATCATCAATATTTATGCACCAAACACAGGTGCACCACAATTCATAAAGCAAAATCTACTTGGCAACAAAACAGAAATAAACACCAACACCATCATAGCTGGGGACTTCAATACTCCACTATCAACAATGGATAGATCATCCAAACAGAAAATTAATAGGGAAGTAAGAGAGCTCAACAACACCATAGAGCAACTGGACCTAACAGACATATACAGAACATTCCACCCAAAATCTACAGATTACACATTCTTCTCAGCAGCCCATGGAACCTTCTCTAAAATAGATCATGTACTGGGCCACAAAGCCTGCCTCCATATTTTCAAGAAAATTGATGTAATTTCCTGCATGATATCAGATCACAATGCTGTAATGCTAGAAATCAACAACAAAAAGTACACCAGGAATCCCTCTACCTCCTGGAAATTGAACAACACACTTTTAAACAATAAATGGGTTGTGGATGAAATAAAGAATGAAATTGCAAAATTTCTAGAATTCAATGACGAGAACACATCATACCAAAACTTATGGGACACAATGAAAGCAGTTCTTAGGGGGGAAATCATAGCACTAAATGCCCTCATAACAAAGACAGAGAGATCCCAAATCAATAACCTAACCATCCACCTAAAGGCATTGGAAAAGCTAGAAGAAGCCAACCCAACTATCTCAAAATTCATATGGAAAGGCAGAAGGCCTCGGATATCCAAGCTCATCCTCAGCAAAAGAAACACCTCTGGAGGCATCACCATACCTGATCTAAAGCTATACTACAAAGCCATTGTAATAAAAACAACCTGGTACTGGCACAAAAACAGGAATATAGACCAATGGAACAGAATTGAAGACCCAGACTTTGGGTCAAGAAACTACAGCTACTTGATATTTGACAAAGGTCCTAGCAATGTAGAATGGAAAAAGGACAGCATCTTCAACAAATGGTGCTGGACAAACTGGACAACCATATGTAGGAAAATGAAACTCGACCCACACATCTCTCCATGCACAAAAATTAAGTCCAAATGGATCAAAGACCTTAATATAAAGCCAGAAACTATGCTACTACTGGAAGAAAAAATAGGAGGAACCTTCCACGACATAGGAGTGGGAAAAGATTTCCTGAACAAAACCCCAGCAGCTCAGGAAATCAAACAATCACTCAACCATTGGGATCACATGAAGCTGAAAAGCTTTTTCACTGACAAAAAAAAATACGGGTGTGGTATAACCTTTAAAGCCAGCAGATTATACCTAGTGAATTCCAGGTCAGCCTGAGCTAGAGTGAGACCCTACCTTGAAAAAAAAAAAAAAAAAAAAAATACTATAACCAAAGCCAGCAGATTACCTACAGAATGGGAGAAAATTTTCACCAGCTATACAACTGACAGAGGCCTGATTTCTAGAATCTACACAGAACTCCAAAACCTAAAAAACAAATCATCAAACAACCCACTCACAAAGTGGGGCAGAGAACTGCACAGGGAGTTCTCAGAGGAAGAAATACAAATAGCAAATGCACATTTAAGAAAATGTTCAACATCCCTAATCATCAGGGAAATGCAAATCAAAACAACTATGAGATTCCACCTTACCCCAGTAAGGATGGCTAGCATTAAAAAAATAATAATGAAAACAAATGCTGGCGAGGCTGTGGAGAAATAGGAACAAGCTTTCACTGCTGGTGGGAATGTAAAATGGTTCAACCACTATGGAAAGCTATATGGAGACTCCTGAAAAGGATGACCATAGACCTACCAATGGACCCAGTTATTCCCTTATTGGGCATTTACCCTAAAGGCTCCAAGCCTCAGATCAGAGTCATTTGCTCAACCATGTTTATAGCTGCTCAATTCATAATAGCAAAGAGCTGGAATCAACCCAGGTGTCCATCACTAGATGAATGGATAACAAAGATGTGGTATATCTATCCTATGGAATTCTACATAGCAGTAAGGAAAGATGAAATAAGGAAATTTGAAAAAAAAAATGGTCAAACATGGAACAGATCATCCTCAGTGAGCTCACCCAAGCACAAAAAGATAATCGTCGCATGGTCTCGTTTATCTGTTGCTCCTAACCTGAAACCACGTGGCAGGTGGCCAAACCTAATAAACACTCTGAGGCCCAGACCAAAGGGAGGGTGGGAGGGAGGGAGGGTAAGGGTGGGAGGGAATGAGAGGGTGGGAGGGAGAACAAGGGGGGGATACAAATTGGGACCCAAAAGGAAAAGATACTATAAAACCCTTTATTCTGAACAACAGGTCAAAACATTGATCCTTCAGCAGGCCTGCAGAGGGAACACCCAAACCACAGGAACCTGGAGAGAGCATCATGAAGGCCAACCTTAATCTTGTCCTGCTTCTCTCTCTCTTCTCTCTCTCTCTCTCTCTCTCTCTCTCTCTCTCTCCCTCTCCTCTCTATACTCACTTTCTCTTTTATATTATCTATCTTTTTCTTCCCTCACCTTCCTAGGTGCAGACTTATAACTCCCAGTGCCAGCACGGGGTGAACTTCCACAATGAGCTGTTGATCTGAAATACCTACAAGGTTTCCAATAAAGACAGACTTCTGTCAGAGTTCTTGGTGACCCACCAAAGGTTAATGGCAAGACCCTACTGTTGAAGACAGCATACATGTGTGAGACCAAACACAGAGAGACCTGTTCAGAATCTGGAAGAGGGTCAGTCCCCAGACAGTTAGCTAGTCTAGTACCAGAGGGTGCTACAGAAGCAACTGGGGGAAAATGACCGACATCTGTCCAAATAACTTGCAGTCTATTTCTCTCACTAAGTATAATCCTTTCCAGATCCATCCATTTCAAAGAGAAAAATTTCATTTAATTTCATTTTCTTTACTGCTGAATAGAACTCCATTGTGTAAATGTACCACCCTTTTATTATCCACTCATCTGTGGATTGAAGACATCTAGGCTGCTTCCATGAAAACTTAAAAGCTCCATTTCTGTGGAGGGAGGCTGGTTCCAATAGAGCAGCAATAAACATGGTTTGCAAGTATCTCTAAGGAAGTGAGAAGAGTCCTCTGGATATATGCCTAGGAGTGCTATAGCTGGATCATATGGTAAGTCTATTTTTAGCTGTCTCAAGAACCTCCACACTGATTTCCACAGTGGCTGGACCAGCTTACATTCCCACCAACAGTGTAGAAGTGTTCCTGTTTTTCCGCATCACGCCAACACTTATTGTCATTTGTTTTCTTGATGGCAGCCATTCTGACAGGAGTGAAATGGAATCTCAAAGTGGTTTTAATTTGCATTTCCCTGATGGCTAAGGATGTAGAACATTTTTTTAGATGTTTATATGCCATCTGTATTTCATCTTCCTGAATTCTCTATTTAGTTCCCAGCCCATTTTTAACTGGGTTGTTTGAATTCTTGTTATTCTGTTTTTTTGAGTTCTTTGTATATTCTGGATATTAATCCTCTGTCAGATGAATAACTGGCAAGATTTTCTCCCATTCTGTAGGTTGTCTTTTGCTCTATTCACAGTGTCCTTTGCTGTACAAAAGCTTTGTAATTTTATAAGGTCCCAGTGGTTGATTAGTGCTTTTTATTCTCTGAGCAATTGGAGTTATATTCAGAAAGTCCTTGCCTATTCCAATATGTTGAAGAGTTTTCCCTAATTTTTCCTCTAGCATTTTCAGAGTTTCAAGGTCTGATATTAAGGTCCCTGATCCATTTGGACTTGATTCTTGTGCATGGAGAGAGACAAGGATCTATGTTTATCCTTTTACAAACAGATGTCCAATTTTCCCAGCACCACTTGTTAAAGAGGCTATCTTTCTCCAATGAGTATTTTTGGCGTTTTTGTCAAAAATCAGGTAGCTGTAGCTGTCTGGATTAATATTTGAGTCTTCTATTCTGTTCCATTGATCTACCTGTCTGTCCTTGTGCCAGTACCATGCTGTTTTGTTACTATGGCTTTTGTAGTATAACTTAAAATCAGGTATGGTTATACCACCTGCCTGATTTTTGTTATGCAAAATTGTTTTGGCTATTCAAGATTTTTGGGTTTCCAGATGAATTTTAGTATTGTTTTTTCTATTTCTGTGAAGAATGCTATTGGGATTTTAATGGGATTGCATTAAATGTGTAGATTGCTTTTGATAAGATTGACATTTTCACTAATTGATTCTTCCAATCCAGGAGAATGGAATGTCTTTCCATTTCCTTGTGTCTTCTGCAATTTGTCACTCAAAGTTTTTATAGTTCTCATTGTAGAGATCCTTCACTTCCTTGGTTAAGTTTATTCCAAGGTTTTTTATTTTTTTTGAGGCAATTGTGAATGGGAGAGATTCCTGATTTCATCCTCTGCATGTTTGTTGTTAGTGTATAGAAAAGCTACTGATTTCTGTGTGTTTATTTTGTATCCTGCTACATTGCTAAAAGTGTTTATCAGCTCTAATAATTTGCTGGTAGAGTCTTTAGGGTCTGTTATGTATAGAATCATATCATCTGCAAATAATGATAATTTGACCTCTTCCTTTCTGATTTGTATCCCATTTTATGAGTGCCTCTTGCCTTATTGCTATGGCTAAGACTTCCAATACTATATTAAATAATAGTGGGGAAAGTGGACACCCTTGTCTTGTTCCTGAATTTAGAGGAAAAGCTTCAAGTTTTTCCCCATTTAGTATTATGTTGGCTGTAGGTTTGTCATAAATAGCTTTTATTATGTTGAGATATGTACCTTCTATTCCAAGTTTCTGTAATACTTTCACCATGAAGGGGTGTTGGATTTTTGTCAAATGCCTTTTCTGCATCTATTGAGATGACCATGTGATTTTTTCCTTCAGACCATTTATATGGTGTATTACATTTATGGATTTGCGTATGTTGAACCATCCCTGCATCTCTGGGATAAAGCCTACTTGGTCAGGGTGAATAATCTTTCTGTTAT
The DNA here is from genome assembly GCA_036365145.1 of Orientallactaga sibirica. Classification (NCBI taxonomy): domain Eukaryota; kingdom Metazoa; phylum Chordata; class Mammalia; order Rodentia; family Dipodidae; genus Orientallactaga; species Orientallactaga sibirica. The sequence continues at coordinate 3,436,993 of JAEOAD010000025.1, forward strand.
ATTTTGTTTTCTGTTTGCCGGTAATTTGTTGAGAATTTTTGCATCTATGTTCAATGAGGAGATTGGTCTATAGTTTTCTTTTTTGATCTGTCTTTGTCGGTTTGGGTATCAGGGTGATGCTGGCTTCATAGAAGGATTTTGGTAGAATTCCTTCCTTTTCTATTTTATGGAAAAGTTTGAGAAGCATTGGTGTTAGATCTTCCAGGAATGTCTGGTGAAATTCATCAGTGAATCCATCAGGGCCTGGGCTTTTTTTAGTTGGGAGACTTTTTATAACTGCTTGGATCTCTGTGGTTCTTATATGTCTATTTAAATGGTTTATCTCATCTTGATTTAATTTTACTAGGTCATATGAATCAAGAAAATCATCCATTTCTTTCAGGTTTTAAAACTTAGAGGCATATATATTCTTAAAGTATGTCCTTATGATTTTCTGAGTTTCTTTGGTATCTTTTATGATGTTGCCTTTTTCATCTCTAATTTTATCAATTTTTGTCTCTTCTCTCATTCTTTTGGTCAGGTTTGCTAAGGGTTTGTCAATCTTGTTTATCCTTTCAAAGAACCAACTCTTTGTTTCATTGATTTTTTTTTTAGTTTTTTTTGTTTCCATTTCATTAATTTCTGCCCTAACCTTTATTATTTCTTCCTGTCTACAGATTTTTGGTTTGCCTTGTTCTTCTCTTTCCAATTCCTTAAGGTGAAGCATTAAATTGTTTAGTTGGCCAATTTCTCTAATTTCTTGCCTTCATTGTGTCCCAAACATTTTTTTTTATTTTTTCATTTGACACCTTCTATTTATTTAAAAACAACATACTTTTCTGATATTTCTGTCCCTCCCCCATTCCCCTTTAGAACACCAATCTCCATCATATCCCTCCCTCTCTCCATTAGTCTTTCTTTTAATTTGATGTCATCTTTTTTTTCTTATTTTGAGGGTCTTGCGATGGTATTGCTAGGCACTGCAAGGTCATGGATATGAGGCCAATTTCTGTCTGGGCAGTTGCATTGTAAGGAGTTGTACCTTCCTTTGGCTCTTCCATTCTATCCACCCCCCTCTTCCACAATGGTCCCTGAGCCTTGGAGGGTGTGACAGAGGTGTTTCAGTGCTGGGCACTCCTCCATCCCTTCTTCTCAGCACTATGTTGCCTTTTGGGTCATCCCAGTGGTCATCGCCATCTGAAAGAGAAGCTTCTCTAACCAGAAGTGAGAGTAGCATTAATATGTGAATATGAACATTAAGTGTAGTGCTTTCAGGGCAGTTTGGTGGGAATAATATATACATTTAGTCAGACAAGAGCAGGCTTTATACCCCTAAGGCTCATGACCTCACCCTCCATAGACTTTTGCTTAGGTTTTCAGTACCAGGTATGTATTCCCTCCGTAGAGAGGGCCTTCAGTCAATTATGGAGCAGTTGGTTACCCCAAGAGTAGACATGCCACTATTGCACCTGTTCAGTCATTGGGCCTGTCTGGCCAAACTTGAATATTCAGTGTCCACTGTTTTCACTGCTGATGACTTCTGTCTCCCATATGGCTGCATGCAGTGCAGCTTTCCAGCTTTCAGTTGGCTGGTCTACAGGAGAAGGTTTTCTGCTCAGCACCAGCTTGCTTTCTCAGTGACCTTGCCTCTCAGGCAAGAGATGTCTTCAACAATAGGGTCTTACTATCTGTTTCTCAAAGGGAAACCAAGGGCTTTGGCAAAAGCCTTTAATGTTTTGGAGGCTACCGGGACCTCCTTGGCCAACAACTCACTGGAAGGTATCCCATCCCAGGCACAGAAAAATTTCTAGTAACACTCTACAGCTTCTAGATGTGCCATTATTCAAAAAGTAATTTTACATAAGTCTTATTCACAATATCTTGAATTTAGATTGACCCTCCCCCTGCCCTTCTTTTATGCATTCTCTTCCCATGGCCTCACTTAGGCCATTCCCCTCCATGTAATCTGTTCTTCTACTTACATATGTGCAATACCATACACTTAAGTCCTTCCCTTTCCTCCCTCCCTTATAGCCTTTTACCAGATTACTGGTTTCTGGTACCTATTTTTGGTTCCAGTTCATACACAAGTCTATACATTTGTAGCTAGGATCCACATATGAGAGAGAACATGTGACGTTTGGCTTTCTGAGCCTGGGTTACCTCACTTAGTATAATCCTTTCCAGATCCATCCATTTCCCTGCAAATTTCATAATTTCATTTTTTCTTTACCACTGAATAGAACTCCATTGTGTAAATGTACCACATCTTTATTATCCATTCATCTGTGGAGGGACATCTAGGCTGGTTCCATTTCCTAGCTATTGTGAATAGAGCAGCAATAAACATGGTTGTGCAAGTATCTCTAAGGTAGTGAGAAGAGTCCTCTGGATATATGCCTAGGAGTGCTATAGCTGGATCATATGGTAAATCTATTTTTAGCTGTCTCAAGAACCTCCACACTGATTTCCACAATGGCTGGACCAGATTACATTCCCACCAACAGTGTAGAAGTGTTCCTCTTTTTCCACATCCATGCCAACACTTATTGTCATTTGTTTTCTTGATGGTAGCCATTCTGACAGGAGTGAAATGGAATCTCAAAGTGGTTTTAATTTGCATTTCCCTGATGGCTAAGGATGTGGAACACTTTTTTAGATGTTTATATGCCATCTGTATTTCATCTTCTGAGAATTCTCTATTTAGTTCCATAGCCCATTTTTTAACTGGGTTGTTTGAATTCTTATTATTCTGTTTTTTGAGTTCTTTGTATATTCTGGATATTAATCCTCTGTCAGATGTATAGCTGGCAAAGATTTTCTCCCATTCTGTAGGTTGTCTTTTTGCTCTATTCACAGTGTCCTTTGCTGTACAAAAGCTTTGTAATTTCATAAGGTCCCAGTGGTTGATTAGTGGTTTTATTCCCTGAGCAATTGGGGTTATATTCAGAAAGTCCTTGCCTATGTCAATATGTTGAAGGGTTTCCCCTACCTTTTCTTCTATCAGTTTCAGGTCTGATATTAAGGTCCCTGATCCATTTGGACTTGACTCTTGTGCATGGAGAGAGACAAGGAACTATGTTTATCCTTTTACATACAGAAGTCCAGTTTTCCCAGCACCAGTTGTTAAAGAGGCTATCTTTTCTCCAATGAATATTTTTGGCATTTTTGTCAAAAATCAGGTGGCTGTAGCTGCCTGGATTAATATTTGGGTCTTCTATTCTGTTCCATTGATCTACCTGTCTGTCTTTGTGCCACTACTATGCTGTTTTTGTTACTATGGCTTTGTAATATAACTTAAAATCAGGTATGGTTATATCACCAGCCTGGTTTTTGTTGAGCAAAATTGTTTTGGCTAGTCAAGGTTTTTTTATGTTTCCAGATGAATTTTAGGATTGTTTTTTTCTATTTCTGTGAAGAATGCTATTGGGATTTTAATGGGGATTGCATTAAATGTGTAGATTGCTTTTGGTAAGATTGACATTTTCAGCATGGGATGTCTTTCCATTTCCTTGTGTCTTCTGCAATTTGTCACTCAAGTTTTTTAAAGTTCTCATTGTAGAGATACTTCACTTCCTTGGTTAAGTTTATTCCAAGGTTTTTTTTTTTTTGAGGCAATTTTGAATGGGAGAGGCCCTGATTTCATGGGAGAAATTCCCTGATTTCATCCTCTGTATAGAAAAGCTATTGATTTCTGTGTGTTTATTTTGTATCCTGCTACATTGCTAAAAGTGTTTATCAGCTCTAACAGTTTGCTATTAGATTCTTGAGGGTCTGTTATGTATAGAATCATATCATCTGCAAATAATGATAATTTGATCTCTTCCTTTCTGATTTGTATCCATTTTATGAGTGTCTCTTGCCTTATTGCTATGGCTAAGACTTTCAGTACTATATTAAATAGCAGTGGCGAAAGTGGACATCCTTGTCTTGTTCCTGAATTTAGAGGAAAAGCTTCAAGTTTTTCTCCATTTAGTATTATGTTGGCTGTAGGTTTGTCATAAATAGCTTTTATTATGTTGAGATATGTTCCTTCTATTCCCAGTTTCTGTAATACTTTCACCATAAAGGGGTGTTGGATTTTGTCAAATGCCTTTTCTGCATCTATTGAGATAACCATGTGATTTTTTCCTTCAGACCATTTATATGGTGTATTACATTTATGGATTTGCGTATGTTGAACCATCCCTGCATCTCTGGGATAAAGCCTACTTGGTCAGGGTGAATAATCTTTCTGTTATATTTTGTATTCTGTTTGCCGGTATTTTGTTGAGAATTTTTGCATCTATGTTCATGAGTGAGATTGGTCTGTAATTTTCTTTTTTGATCTGTCTTTGTCCGGTTTGGGTATCAGGGTGCTGGTGGCTTCATAGAAGGATTTTGGTAGAATTCCTTCCTTTTCTATTTTATGGAAAAGTTTGAGAAGCATTGGTGTTAGATCTTCCAGGAATGTCTGGTAAAATTCATCAGTGAATCCATCAGGGCCTGGGCTTTTTTTAGTTGGGAGACTTTTTATAACTGCTTGGATCTCTGTGGTTCTTATAGGTCTATTTAAATGGTTTATCTCATCTTGATATAATTTTACTAGGTCATATGAATCAAGAAAATCATCCATTTCTTTCAGGTTTTAAAACTTAGAGGCATATATATTCTTAAAGTATGTCCTTATGATTTTCTGAATTTCTTTGGTATCTGTTATGATGTTGCCTTTTTCATCTCTAATTTTATCAATTTTTGTCTCTTCTCTCTTTCTTTTGGTCAGGTTTGCTAAGGGTTTGTCAATCTTGTTTATCCTTTCAAAGAACCAACTCTTTGTTTTATTGATTTTTGTTTCCATTTCATTAATTTCTGCCCTAACCTTTATTATTTCTTCCTGTCTACTGATTTTTGGTTTGCCTTGTTCTTCTCTTTCCAATTCTTCTATATTTACATACAAAAACAACATATTTTTCCCCCCTCCCCTGCCCTCCCCATTCCCCTTTAGAACACCAATCTCCATCATATCCCCTCCCTCTCTCCATTAGTCTTTCTTTTAATTTGATGTCATTTTTTTTTCTATTTTGAGGGTCTTGCGATGGTATTGCTAGGCACTGAAAGGTCATGGATATCGAGGCCAATTTCTGTATGTCTGGGCAGTTGCATTTTAAGGAGTTGTACCCTTCCTTTGGCTCTTCAATTCTATCCACCCCCTCTTCCTCAATGGTCCCTGATCTTTGGAGGGTGTGACAGAGGTGTTTCAGTGCTGGGCACTCCTCCATCCCTTCTTCTCAGCACTATGTTGCCTTTTGGGTCATCCCAGTGGTCATCGCCATCTGAAAAGAGAAGCTTCTCTAACCAGAAGTGAGAGTAGCGTTAATATGTGAATATGAGCATTAAGTGTAGTATTTTCAGGGCAGCTTGGTGGGAATAATATGCACATTTAGTCAGACAAGAGCAGGCTTTATACCCCTAAGGCTCATGACCACACCTCCCATAGACTTTTGCTTAGGTTTTTCAGTACCAGGTATGTATTCCCTCCCGTAGAGAGGGCCTTCAGTCCAATTATGGAGCAGTTGGTTACCCCAAGAGTAGACACGCCACTATTGCACCTGTTCAGTCCTTGGGCCTCTCTGGCCAAATTTGAATATTCAGAGTCCACTGTTTCCACTGCTGATGACTTCTGTCTCCCATACACTGCATGCAATGCAGCTTTTTCCAGCTTTCACTTGGTTGGTCTATAGGGAGAAGGTTTTCTGCTCCGCACCAGCTTGCTTTCTCAGTGACCTTGCCTCTCAGGCAAGAGATGTCTTCAGCAATAGGGTCTTACTATCTGTTTCTCAAAGGAAACCAAGGGCTTTGGCAAAAGCCTTTAATGTTTTGGAGGCTACCAGGACCTCCTTGGCCAACAACTCACTGGAAGGTATCCCATCCCAGGTACTGAAAATTTTCTAGTAACAGTCTACAGCTGCTAGTGCCATTATTCAAAAAAATAATTTTACATAAGTCTTATTCACAATATCTTGAATTTAAATTGACCTCCCCCTGCCCTTCTTTTATGCATTCTCTTCCCATGGCCTCACTTAGGCCATTCCCCTCCATGTAATCTGTTCTTCTACTTACATATGTGCAATACCATACACTTAAGTCCTTCCCTTTCCTCCTCCCTTATAGCCTTTTACCAGATTACTGGTTTATGGTACCTATTTTTGGTTCCAGTTCACACACAAGTCTATACATTTGTAGCTAGGATCCACATATGAGAGAGAACATGTGATGTTTGGCTTTCTGGGCCTGGGTTACCTCACTTAGTATAATCCTTTCCAGATCCATCCATTTCCCTGCAAATTTCATAATTTCATTTTTCTTTACCGCTGAGTAGAACTCCATTGTGTAAATGTACCACATCTTTATTATCCATTCATCTGTGGAGGGACATCTAGGCTGGTTCCATTTCCTAGCTATTGTGAATAGAGCAGCAATAAACATGGTTGTGCAAGTATCTCTAAGGTAGTGAGAAGAGTCCTCTGGATATATGCCTAGGAGTGCTATAGCTGGATCATATGCTAAATCTATTTCTAGCTGTCTCAAGAACCTCCACACTGATTTCCACAATGGCTGGACCAGCTTACATTCCCACCAAAAGTGTAGGAGTGTTGCTTTTTTTCCACATCCTCGCCAACACTTATTATCATTTGTTTTCTTGATGGTAGCCATTCTGACAGGAGTGAAATGGAATCTCAAAGTGGTTTTAATTTGCATTTCCCTGATGGCTAAGGATGTGGAACACTTTTTAGATGTTTATATGCCATCTGTATTTCATCTTCTGTGAATTCTCTATTTAGTCCCATAGCCCATTTTTTAACTGGGTTGTTTGAATTCTTATTATTCTGTTTTTTGAGTTCTTTGTATATTCTGAATATTAATCCTCTGTCAGATGTATAGCTGGCAAAGATTTTCTCCCATTCTGTAGGTTGTCTTTTTGCTCTATTCACAGTGTCCTTTGCTGTACAAAAGCTTTGTAATTTCATAAGGTCCCATTGGTTGATTAGTGGTTTTATTCCCTGAGCAATTGGGGTTATATTCAGAAATTCCTTGCCTATGCCAATATGTTGAAGGGTTCCCCTACCTTTTCCTAGTAGTTTCAGAGTTTCAGGTCTGATATTAAGGTCCCTGATCCATTTGGACTTGACTGTTGTCCATGGAGAGAGACAAGGATCTATGTTTATCATTTTACATACAGAAGTCCAGTTTCCCCAGCACCAGTTGTTAAAGAGGCTATCTTTTCTCCAATGAATATTTTTGGCATTTTTGTCAAAAATCAGGTGGCTGTAGCTGCCTGGATTAATATTTGGGTCTTCTATTCTGTTCCATTGATCTACCTGTCTGTCCTTGTGCCAGTACCATGCTGTTTTTGTTACTATGGCTTTGTAATATAACTTAAAATCGGGTATGGTTATACCACCTGCCTGATTTTTGTTGCGCAAATTTTTTTTTGGCTATTCGAGGTTTTTTCTGTTTCCAGATGAATTTTAGGATTGTTTTTTCTATTTCTGTGTAGAATGCTATTAGGATTTTAATGGGGATTGCATTAAATGTGTAGATTGCTTTTGGTAAGATTGACATTTTCACAATATTGATTCTTCCAATCCAGGAGCATGGGACGTCTTTCCATTTCCTTGTGTCTTCTGCAATTTGTTGCTCAAGTTTTTTAAAGTTCTCATTGTAGAGATCCTTCACTTCCTTGGTTAGGTTTATTCCAAGGTATTTTTTTTTTTTTTGAGGCAATTGTGAATGGGAGAGATTCCCTAATTTCATCCTCTGCACTTTTGTGGTTAGTGTATAGAAAAGCTACTGATTTCTGTGTGTTTATTTTGTATCCTGCTACATTGCTAAAAGTGTTTATCAGCTCTAACAGTTTTCTGGTGGAGTCTTTAGGGTCCGTTATGTATAGAATCATATCATCTGCAAATAATGATAATTTGATCTCTTCTCTTCCAATTTGTATCCCCTTTATGAGTGTCTCTTGCCTTATTTCTATGGCTAAGACTTCCAGTACTATATTAAATAACAGTGGGGAAAGTGGACACCCTTGTCTTGTTCCTGAATTTAGAGGAAAAGCTTCAAGTTTTTCCCCATTTAGTATTATGTTGGCTGTAGGTTTGTCATAAATAGCTTTTATTATGTTGAGATATGTTCCATCTATTCCCAGTTTCTGTAATACTTTCATCATGAAGGGGTGTTGGATTTTGTCAAATGCCTTTTCTGCATCTATTGAGATGACCATGTGATTTTTGTCATTCAGACTATTTATATGGTGTATTATATTTATGGATTTGCGTATGTTGAACCATCCCTGCATCTCTGGTATAAAGCCTACTTGGTCAGGATGAATAATCTTTCTGATATATTCTTGTATTCTGCTTGCCAGTATTTTGTTGAGAATTTTCGCATCTATGTTCATGAGGGAGATTGGTCTGTAATTTTCTTTTTTTTGATCTGTCTTTGTCTGGTTTGGGTATCAGGGTGATGGTGGCTTCATAGAAGGATTTTGGTAGAATTCCTTCCTTTTCTATTTTATGGAAAAGTTTGAGAAGCAATGGTGTTAAATCTTCCAGGAATGTCTGGTAGAATTCAGCAGTGAATCCATCTGGGCCTGGGCTTTTTTTATTTGGGAGACTTTTTATGACTGCTTGGATCTCTGTCGTTGTTTTAGGTCTATTTAAATGGTTTATCTCATCTTGATTTAATTTTGGTAGGTCATATGAATCAAGGAAACCATCCATTTCTTTTAGGTTTTCAAACTTAGAGGCATATATATTCTTAAAGTATGTCTGTATGATTTTCTGAATTTCTTTGGTATCTGTTGTGATGTTGCCTCTTTCATCTCTAATTTTATCAATTTTTGTCTCTTCTCTTTCTTTTGGTCAGATTTGCTAAGGGTTTGTCAATCTTGTTTATCCTTTCAAAGAACCAACTTTTTGTTTCATTGATTTTTTTGATTTTTTTTTTTTTTTTGGTTTCCATTTCATTAATTTCTGACCTAACCTTTATTATTTCTTCCTGTCTACTGATTTTTGATTTGCCTTGTTCTTCTCTTTCCAAGGCCTTAAGGTGAAGCATTAAATTGTTTAGTTGTGAACTCTCTAATTTCTTAATATAGGCACTTAGAGCTATAAATTTCCCTAGTAGGACTGCCTTCATTGTGTCCCAAAGGTTTTGGTATGTTGTATTCTCATCATCATTTGATTCTATGAATTTCTTGATTTCCTTTTTAATTTCTTCAATGACCCATTCAACATTCAATAGTGTACTGTTTAGTCTCCATGAATTTCTGTATGCTCTGTAGTTTTTCTTGTTGCTGATTTGCAGTTTAATCCCATTGTGGTCAAATAGCATACAGGGGATTATTTCAATTTTCCTGTATTTGTTAAGATTTGCTTTGTGACCTATTACATGATCTATTTTAGAAACTGTCCCATGTCCTGCTGAGAAAAATGTATATTCTGCAGCGTTTGGATGGAATGTTCTGTATATATCTGTTAGGTCCATTTGTTCCATGATATCATTTAATGCAGATGTCTCTCTGCTTATTTTTTGCTGGGTAGACCTGTCAAGTGATGAGAGCAGGGTATTGAAGTCACCCACTATTATTGTGTTAGGAGATATCTCCGACCTTAAGTCCAATAGTGTTTGTTTGATGAAATTGGGAGCCCCCATGTTAGGAGCATATATGTTTAGGATTGTAATGTCCTCCTGTTGGAGTGTTCCTTTAATCAGTATAAAATGATCTTCTTTATCTTTCCTCACTAATGTTGGTTTGAAGTCTATCCTGTTAGAATTTAGGATAGTAACCCTGCTTTTTTCCTCGGCCCATTTGTTTGAAATAATTTGTTCCAACCTTTCACCCTAAGAAGGTTTCTATCTTTTATTGAGAGATGAGTTTCCTGGAGGCAACAGATGGTAGGATCCTGCCTTTTAATCCAGTCTGCCAGTCTGTGTCTTTTGGTTGGGGCATTGAGGCCATTGATATTAAGAGTTATTATTGAAAGATATGTATTTGCTCTCTCCATTCTTCTTGTTGTGTAGTTCTTCCTGTTTTAACTTTACTCGCTTGTTTTAACTGTTATTTGAGTATGGTTTATTTTTTCCTATTTCCCGCTGTGTGTGTTTTGCTTTCTCTTCAGCGTGAATGATTCCTGTAAGTATTTTCTGTAAGGCTGGTTTAGTTGCCATAAATTCCTTTAGCCTGTCTTTGTTGTGGAATGTCCTTATTTCTCCATCAATTTGGATAGATAGCTTTGCAGGATAAAGTAATCTTGGTTGACAGTTTTTATCTTTCAGAACTTGGAATACCTCACTCCAAGCCCTTCTGGCTTTTAAAGTTTGTGTTGAGTAATCTGCTGTGATTCTGATGGGCTTGCCTTTGTAGGTCACTTGCTTTTTCTCTCTAGCTGCTTTCAATATATTTTCTTTGGTTTGTATGTTTGTTAGTTTAATTATAATATGGTGGGGAGAGGTTCTTTCTAGGTTTTGTCTGTTTGGTGTTCTAAAGGCTTCCTGTATCTGCATTGGCATCTCTTCCCCAATTTGGGGGAAGTTTTCTTCTATGATTTTGTTGAAAACACCTACTATGCCTTTGGAGTGAGATTCTTCTCCTTCAAGTATCCCTTGAATTCTTATGTTTGATCTTTTCATAGTGTCCCGAATATCTTGAAATTCCCAGTCATACCTTCCTATTATTTTGTCTTTCTCTTTGTTAGACTGTATTAGATCTGCTATCTGGTCTTCTAGTTTAGATATTCTGTTCTCTTCTTCATCCATTCTACTAGAGAGATTTTCTACAGAGTTTTTAATTTTGCTGAGTGTGCTCTTTATTGCTAGTATTTCCAATTGGGTTTCTTTATTCTTTCTATTTCTGAATTTATGTCTAGTACTGACCTCCTTATTTCATTGAATTGGTTTTCTGTGTTTTCTTTGAATCCTTTCATTTTGTCTTTGAGTTCTTTAAACCCTTTCATTTCCTCTTTGAGTTCTTTGAACATATTTATAATCATTCTTTTGAAAACTTTCTCAGGCATTTCCTCTAACTCAGTCTCACTGAAGGTCATTTCTGATACATTAATACTTTTTGGTGGATTTATATTGTCTTGATTTTTGTGTTTCTTGTATTATAATGCAGAGATTTTTGCATTTTGGATTAATTTAATGCTTGGGTTTTCTAATTATATGTAGTAGTATTAGACATGTCAATCAATCTGGTATTATATATTTTCAGGGTAGGAACTTAAGGTGCTAGGTATGGCTCTTAAGACTCTCAGAGTAATGACAAAAGTGACCCTAGGTGGTGGGTTTGCCTGCTATGAGAGTATTCAAGTAGGCTGAATGAAACAGAATACAGTCAAATTCTAAAAAATTTAACTAAACAATGTACACAATCAATGAGATACAGCACAGAGTATTTGTGCAAAAGTAGGTGTTATGACAAACAGATCCTTTAATACCATCACAGTCCCTAAGGATGTGTGATGCCCACAACTGGGAGGCTAAGATTTCTGGACTGTAGAAGGTTCCAAGGTCAGCTTGTGACCAAGTGAGACCCTATCCCAACAATTGACAGAAGAGGAAACAAAGGCACTACAAGTCAGGAAGCAACAGATGAGCAGGCCAAAATATAGCTTATTTATGAGTGTCAGATCTGGCCAGGCTTATTTGGTGGGTACTAACCTGGTGCATTCCAAGTTACCTTTTGGGACGGTTTTGGTCTCAGCTATGCTGTAAGGCTGCCTGGGTCCTTCTTTGCTGTGTTTTGGGTTCAGGAAGGCCAGCTGAGTCTGTGGGTCACTGTTTTAATCTTGCCGGATGTTGGGTAGGTGAACTGTCTTTCCCGGGTCTCTGGTGCCAGAGTTTGTGCTGGCGGTGGGGAGGGGAGGCTGTGAATGGTGGCTGAAGTCCATCTTCACGTCCACGTGATCCTCTTCCTCACAAGCCACTCAGTTGGTCTCTGGCGTCCTCCTTCCACGTTTCTTAAGTTGGCGAGGAGGCCAGTGTGAGTGGAGAATCCCCTCACCTGGCTTTAAAATCCCGCAGCTCAGCTGGCTCAGCAGGAGCCTGGCCGCTGCAGTGGTGTGGATCTTGCTGCAGCTGCTGGAACTGCTTCTGCCAGCTGCAGGTGCTGGATCTCTCCTACTTCTCTGCTGCCATTTGTAATTTATTATACACCTCACTTTTTAGTAGAAGAGTCTATTCTGTTTTTTTTTTTTTTTTTTTTTTTTTGCTTTTTCCCTAGCCTGTTTTGGCGTGGTTCCTATGTAGCCATCTTAACCGGAACCCCTCTAATTTCTTAATATAGGCACTTAGAGCTATAAATTTCCCTCTTTAGGACTGTCTTCATTGTGTCCCAAAGGTTTTGGTATATTGTATTCTCATCATCATTTGATTCTATGAATTTCTTGATTTCCTTTTTAATTTCTTCAATGACCCATACATCATTCAATAATGTACTGTTTAGTCTCTATGAATTTCTGAATGCTCTGTAGTTTTTCTTGTTGCTGATTTTCAGTTTAATCCCATTTGGTCAGATAGCATACAAGGGATTATTTCAATTTTCCTGTATTTGTTAAGATTTGATTTCTGTCCTATTATAAGATCTATTTTAGAGAATGTCCTATGTGCTGCTGAGAAGAATGTATATTCTGCAGCATTTGGATGGAATGTTCTGTATATATCTGTTAGGTCCATTTGTTCCATGATATCATCTAATGCAGATGTTTCTCTGTTTATTTTTTGTTGGGTAGACCTGTCAAGTGATGAGAGCGGGGTATTGACGTCACCCACTACTATTGTGTTAGGAGTTATCTCTGACCGTAAGTCTAATAGTGTTTGATGAAATTGGGAACCCCTGTGTTGAGAGCATATATGTTTAGGATTGTGTAATGTCCTCCTGTTGGAGTGTTCCTTTAATCAGTATAAAGTGACCTTCTTTATCTTTCCTCACTAATGTTGGTTTGAAGTCTATCCTGTTAGAAATTAGGATAGTAACCCCTGATTGTTTCCTAGGTCCATTTGCTTGAAATACCTTTTCCCAAGCTTTCACCCTAAGAAGTTTTCTATCTTTTAATGAGAGGTGAGTTTCCTGGAGGCAACAGATGGTAGGATTCTGCTTTTTTAATCCAGTCTGCAAGTCTATGTCTTTTTGTTGGGGCATTGAGGCCATTGATATTAAGAGTTATTATAGAAAGATATGTATTTGATCTTTCCATTTTTCTTATTTTGTAGTTCTTCCTGGTTTTCGCTTTACTCACTTGTTTTAACTGTTATTTGAGTATGGTTTATTTTTTCCTATTTCCTGCTGTGTGTGTTTTGCTTTCTCTTCAGCCTGAATGATTCTGCAAGTATTTTCTGTAGAGCTGGTTTAGTTGCCATAAATTCGTTTAGCCTGTCTTTGTTGTGGAATGTCCTTATTTCTCCATCAATTTGGATAGATAGATTTGCAGGATAAAGTAATCTTGGTTAACAGTTTTTATCTTTCAGAACTTGGAATACATAACTCCAGGCCCTTCTGGCTTTTAAAATTTGTGTTGAGTAATCTGCTGTGATCATGATGGGTTTCCCTTTGAAGGTCAGTTGCTTTTTCTCTCTAACTGCTTTTATTATATTTTCTTTTGTTTGTGTGTTTAGTAGTTTAATTATAACATGGCGAGAAGAGGATCTTTCTAGGTTTTGTCTGTTTGGTGTTCTAAATGCTTCTTGTATCTGCATTTGCATTTCTTTCCCAATTTGGGGAAAATTTTCTTCTATGATTTTGTGGAAAACACCTATGAAACCTCTGAATTGAAATTCTTCCCCCTCTGCTATACCTTGAATTCTTATATTTGATCTTTTCACAGTGTCCCAGATGTCTTGGAGTTCCCATTCATACCTTTCTATTAGCTTGTCTTTCTCTTTGTTGGACTGTGATAGGTCTGCCATCTGGTCTTCTAGTTTAGATATTCTGTCCTCTCCTTCATCCACTTTACTGGTGAGACTTTCCACAGATTTTTTTATTTCACTGACTGTGTTCTTCAGAGCTAGTATTTCAGCCTGGTTTTTCTTCAGTATTTCTATTTCCTTCTTCATGTCCTGTAATGACCTTTTTATTTCGTTGAGCTGTTTTTCTGTATTCTCTTTCAAAAGTTTGTTTTCTTCTTTAATTCCTTTGTTTTCTTCTCTGATTCCTTTCATTTCTTCTTTTAGTTATTCTTTCATTTCTTTGAGTATAGATATCATCATTCTTTTGAAATCTTTGTCCGGAATTTCATCTAAAACAGTCTCATTGTTGAACAATTCTGATGGATTTGTAATTTTTGGTGGGATTGCATTGTCTTGATTCTTTGTGTTTCTTGTATTATAATGTAGTGACTTTTGCATCCTGGATTGATTTGATGCTTAGGTTTTCTATTTATCTGCAGTGTTCTTAGGTGTGGTGATCCACCTTTATATACTTTCAGGATATGAGTTTAAGGTGCCAAGTGTAGCACTTGTACCCAAGTCCAACCTCAGAAGTAATCCTAGCTGTTGAATTTGCTTGTTAAGCAAGTATTGTAGTGGACTGGTGGAACAATTTAGTAAGAATTTCTAAACTTCAACTGAGCAAAATACACATTCAATTAACATGTGCACAGAGTAAACAAGTGTGGGAATTGAAACAAACAGTCTTATAGGGTCTAAATCCCTAAGGATGTCTGTTGCTTCACACCCTTAAAACCGTCAGCTAGGAATCAGACCCTGTCCCAAATAATGACAGAAGCAATAGATAAAGGCCCTTTAAATTTAAAAGTATTACAGGCAGCAATATTCAACACCTCATATTCAGCTTATTCGAAAATGGTAAGGCCAACCACAAATATGTAACCCATAACCTGCCCTGACCTGGAAAAAGAGGTTAGCACTTCCAATGCAGGCCTTTGTTACCTTTCGGTGTGGCTTCCAAACTCACCAATGCTGAGTTCCCACCTTGTTACCTGAGCTGTGGAGCTTGGCTCAGCTGTGCTGGGTCAGGTGTTGGTGATGTGGTACAGAGCTGCTGCTAGTTGCTCAATTTGGCCAATTGTTGGGGTTCTGATGGTTGGGGGATGGGCGAGTTCAGGAAGCCTGTAGTAGCTCACACTGTTCCCCTGTATCTCTTTCAGTAACTCAGCAGACTTTTCTTCGATTTCTGGGCTCTGTGAGGAGACTGATGAGGTTGGAAAGTCCTTTTTTTTGTTTGGGCAGCGGCAGGGGCTCAGCTGTTCTGGGCAGTGGCTTGGAGCCATGGGTTGGAGCAGTGGATTGGAGATGCTGTGGAGTGGGCTGCCATGTGTCAGGCCACAATCTCTGCAGTGGGTTTCTGGCCGTCTCCTGGTTTTCTGCTCTTTCTGGTAAAAAATATTCTGCTCTTTTCCAAAGAAGAGTGTAGTTTTGCTTAACTCCCTCCCAGATCTGGTTTGGGGTGGATCCTATGTCACCATCTTACCTGGAAGTCCTCACTTTTCTTTTTTGAAACTATTTTTATTTTATTTACCCCATTTTGTACATTTGGCTTTACATGGGTACTGGGGAATTGAACTAAGGTCATTAGGCTTTGCAGGCAAGTGCCTTAACTACTGCACCATCTCTCCAGCCCTTTCCTCCCCTGCTTGATGAACAGCCTGGATAGATATTTATCAGAGTTCTAGACTTCTCAATGAAGTAGCTTTCTGATTTTATATATAAATATTTTATAATTATATATAATTTGTTTCTATTTATTTTGTATTGTGTTTGCTCTATTTTTTTGTAGTTTCTTATATGTGTTAGTTCCTTGTTATTGTGACAAAATACCTTAAAAGAAGCAATTTAATATTTATTTGGGCTTACAGTTTGAACGGATACAGTCTATCATGGCAGGAGAGGTATGGCAGTGGAATTATGAGTATGAAGCATCTGGTCACATTCCATCATAGTTGGGAAAGAAAAGTGACAAATTCTGGTGCTCAGCATTTTTTTTTTCTGTCTGATACTGTATCCCAGGGACCCTGGGTGTGACCCACATTCAGGATGGACCACCAACCTCTCTGGACACATCCAGAAATATGTTTCCATGGTGATTCTAAAGCCAGTCATGCTAACAATGACAATGAACTATCACAGCACCTTCTTTACTAATAAATGCATTTACTATGGAAATTTCTCTATAACTGCTAGTTTAGCTATGAGATGATAGTTTAGTAGTGATAGACTTAGTTTTCATTCATCTCAAAATTAACTTCTAAGAAAAACTTCTAGGAATAAATATTTGAGGACACCTTTGTGATCCCATGGTATGGAATAATATTGAAACATGACAGAAAAAACATTTTTGCAGAGAACAGTTGATAGATTTGTTTATATAGAAATGTAAAACATTAACACTGATTAAAGAATTGATGTAAAGAAGTGCTATCAATTAAAAAAATAAGAATAAAAAATTTGTAAAATGTTAGCCAGGGTTAACAAGAAATTCATAGAAAAAAGTTACAAGTTTTTTGGACAGCAACATCCAAAAATGATTGTTATGCATAATCAAAATAAAAAGAAAAAGTGCTATTTGACACACACCATGTTTCCAGAATTAAATCTGACTATCATATAACAGCAATAATTTCAGATGGGGGAGTAATTTTTCCATTTACTAAAGGAGATATTCTGGCACAACCACTTGGAAAAACATGTTTTGTAATTTCTAGGAAAGTTCAGAAGTCCCCACCCCAAGATTTTGCAACTTGATTTCTATATTTATGTCTTTGAGAAACTGATACACCTATACAGTGAAATATATGTCAAGGGAAATTTATTTGTTCAAGTAATATTTTGGAAGCATTTGACTATTGTCAGAATGGGGAAAAGATAAATAGAATGTATGATAGTAATACAAAAGAACAGACTTCTTCAAGCATAGTTCAAGAAGAATTATAATATCACTGGTTTTGGTCATCTATTCTATTTAATAAGGTAACTATTTTACATTTTGGCCAGTACTAGTGATGGATAATCCCTGGGAGGGCTTTATCATGGCATGAAAAGAAGGGTGGCACACAGGCGAGAAATCACTTCTTGCCACAGCACCTGCAGGAAGCAGCAAAATTAAGCCGTGTTTTGACAGGAGGGAGCACTCAGACTATAACACCCCAAAGCCCACCTCCAGCAACATGTCTCCTCCAGTAAAGTTTCACCTCCAAAATTGCCACTAGTTGGGGACCAAGTACTCATAATTAAGGAGACTATGGGAGCCATCTCCTTTGAAAGACCACACATGTAAAATGCAGGGCATGGCCACACATATTTGGAACACATAGCTCAGGAAGTGGAGATAGGAGGATCACTGTGTTCACTAGTTAAGCCAAAAAAGGGTGAGTTCCAGGTTCTGTGAGAGACCAGGTCTCAAGATAATGCTGAAAAAGAGAGATAGAAGAGGACACGTAGCATCCTCCTCTGGCTTCCACAAAGTGCATATGCATCTTCAGTCACACATACCACACATATTAAATAACAAACAAAAAAGTACTTCACTTGAGTCACTTTTTCTAGTTGCCATCTTGCTTCTTCTCTTAAAATGATCCTCCCAACAGACTATACTATATTTTTTGTGTTATCTGTCATTTCTTCTTTCCTTGTCCAGAAGAAATTGACCATTTTTATTAGTTATCTATGTAATGTACATACAGCCATGATGGTACCATCATTAGCCTTCTCCCTGCCCTCCCTCCTCAGGGATTATGGGTCTTGAATTGTGGGGATAGCTATCAGTTATGGGTGAGGCAATGTCTCTATGCATAATGATCCAACTTATGGCTCTAACAATCTTTCCACCCCCTCTTCTGCAAATTTCCCTAAACCATGTTGGGTTCATTTTAGATCTATTTCAGTGATGAGGTCATGGGAGTCTCTGTGTCTCTGGATCTCTAGTTTGGTAGGGGTTGACTGTTATCTGTGTCTATCTCCTTCACCCTTGTGCTGATACCAGGTTCCCTGAGAAAGGAGCACTCTTGCCCATTTCTCCAATTATTGTATGGTTTCAGCTAGTGCCCTGGTGAGGTGTGGTGGGCTGATTCTCTCCTCAGGTTCTATGTCCATCTGAAAAAGAGAAGCAAATTCTCCAAAAGAGAGTGAAGTCAGTGCAAGATACATGGATAACTATTATTGTTTTAGAGAGAATTTAACAGGTATAGGCCCTCTTGTATCCCATTATTGGTGGAAGCTTGATATTGGAGAGTGGGCTCGTTTTTGGATATAGTTCTGAATTGCTCACCTGTTCCAGGTATGGGTTCCATTCCACTGAGTGGAACTGTTAGCCAAATCAAGAGCAGTTGGTAACCCACCATGGCTGTGTGCCACTATTGCACTTGTGTGAGCATCATGTCAGGTTGATTGCTGCTGGATAGTTTAGACCATGAGTTGCTTAGATAGATATTGGTCATTTTCCCCCAGTTGCACATGTAGTACCTTCTGGCACTAGACAAGCTAACTGTCTGGGGACTGGTCCTTCCAGATTCCAGCTAGGTCACTCCATGTTCCATCCCAACAGCATATGGTGTCTTTGGCAATAGGGTCTTACCATTAACCTTTGGTGGGTTATCATGTACTCTGACAGAAATCTGTCTTCTTTTGGGAAACCTTGTAGGTCTCACTGATCAAAAGCTCATTGTGGATGTTAACCACATGTTGGTACTCAAAGTTACAGGTCAGTGCCAAGAGAAAAGAAGGCAGAAAAATATAGGGAGTATGAAAGAGAAAGTGAGAAAGAGAAGAGCAAGAAGAGGGGGTGAGAGAGAGAAACAGGAGAAGGTTGAGGTTAGTCTTCATCCTACCCTCTCCAGGCTGCTGTTATTCAGGTGTTCTCTCTAAGCACCTGATGAAGGTTAAGCCTTTTAGTATACCTTTCAGGATATAGGATTTTGTGGTACCATTTCCAATTTGGTCCAGTTTTTTGTCCCCCCACCTTACCTTACCTTCCCTCCCCATCATCCCTATTGTCCAGTCCTAGAAATGTTTATTAGGTGTGTTAGCATCTTGGGCAAATTCAGGTTTGGAGCCACAGATGAGTGAGACCATGCAATGCTTATCTTTCTGTGATTGGGTGAGTTCACTGAGAAGGATCTGTTCCAAGTTTGACCATTTTCTTCAAATTGCATTGTGTCATTTTTTTTCTTACTGCTATATAGAATTCCATTGTGTAGATATACCACATCTTTAGTTATCCATTCATCTAAGGATGGACATCTGGGTTGAATCCAGCTCTTAGGTATTATGAACTGAGCAGCTATAAAAATCAGAGAAAATCTCTCTAAACTGATGCTTGGAGCTTTTAGGGTAAATGCCCAGTAAGGGAATAACTGGGTCTGTTGGTAACTCTATATTCATCCTTTTTAGGAGTCTCCATATTGCTTTCCATAGTTGTTGTACCAGCTTACATTCCCACCAACAGTGAATGAGGGTTCCTATTTCTCCACAACCTCCCCAGCATTTGTTGTCATTAGATTTTTTTAATGTTTGCTATCCTTACTGGGGTAAGGTAGAATCTCATAGTTGTTTTAATTTGCATTTCCCTGATGATTACTAATGTTGAACATTTTCTTAAGTGTGTGTTTGCCATTTGTATTTCTTCCTTTGAGAATGCCCTGTGCAGTTCTCTGCCCCATTTTGTGAGTGGGTTGTTTGAGTTTTTATTGTTTAGGTTTTTGAGTTCTTTGTAGATTCTAGAAATTAGGCCTCTGTCTGATGTGTATCCAGCAAAAATTTTCTGCCATTCTGTGGGTAATCTATTGGCTCTGCTTATGTATGTTTGTCTGTGAAAAAGCTTTTCAGCTTCCTGAGAGCCCAATGGTTGAGTGATTGTTTAATTTCCCGAGCTATTGGGTTTTGTTCAGAAAGTATTTTCCCATTCCTATATCATGGAAAATTCCTCGTAGTTTTTCTTCCAGTAGTAGCTAACTATCTGGTCTTATATTGAGGTCTTTGATCCATTTGGACTTAATTTTTGTGCATGGTGAAATGTGTAGATTAAGTTTCATTTTCTTGCATATGGTTGTGCAGTTTGTGCAGCACCATTTTGCTGTCATTGTTCTAGTCTACATTGTGTGGGCCTTTGTCAAATATCAAGTAGTTGTAGTTACTTGATCCAAAGGCTGGGTCCTCAATTCTGTTCCATTAGTCTATAATCCTGTTTTTATGCCAGTACCATATAGTTTTTATTACTATGGATTTGTAGGATAGCTTTAGCTCAGGTATGGTGATGTCTCCAGAGGTGTTTCTTTTGTTGAGGATATGCTTGGATATTCAAGGCCTTCTGCCATTCCATATGAATTTTGAGCTAATTTTTTCTATCTCTGTGAAGAAAGATGTTGGGATTTTTATTGGTATTGCATTAAATCTATATATTGCTTTTGGTATGATTACCATTTTCCCACTGTTAATTCTGCCTATCCAGGAGCATGGGAGGTCTTTCAATTTTCTCAAGCCCTCCTCAGTTTCTTTATTGAGTGTTTTTACGTTTTCATTTTAAAGGTCTTTCACCTCCTTGATTAATGTTATTCCAAGGTTTTTTTTTTTTTTGATGCTATTGAAAATGGGACAATGTCACTTATTTCTTTCTCTGTATCTTTGTCTTTTGCATATAGAAAGGCTACTGATTTTTGTGCATTGATTTTGTAACCTGCTACTTTACTGAAGGAGTTACTCACATTTAAGAGTTCTGAGATGGAGGATCTTGGGTCACTTATGTATAGAATCATGTCATCTGCAAATAAGGTTAACTTAATTCTTCCTTTCCAATTTGCATCCATTTAATTTCTTTCTCCTGTCTTATCACTTAAGCTAGTACTTCCAGTACTATGTGGAAAAGCAGAGTGGACACCCCTGTCTTGTTCCTGATTTCCATGAGAATTCCTTCAACCTCTCCCCATTAAGTATTATTTGGGCTTTAGGATCTTTATATATAGCCTTTATTATGTTGAGATATAGAGATATAGACCATCCATGCCTATTCTCTCCAATGTTTTAATCATGAAGTGATGTTGTATTTTGTCAAAGGCCTTTTATGCAACTATCAAAATAATCATATGTTTTTTGAGTTTAAGCTTATTTATATGGTGTATTACATTGACAGATTTCCATATGTTGAACCATCCCTGCATTCCTGGGATGAAACCAACTTGGTCTAGTGGTCTAGGTGGATAATGCTTTTTTTTTTTTTTTTTTTTTTTGGTTTTGCAAGGTAGGGTCTCACTGTGGTCCAGGCTGACCTGGAATTAACTATGTAGTCTCAGGGTGGCCTCAAACTCTCGGCAATCCTCCTACCTCTGCCTCCCAAGTGTTGGGATTAAAGGCATGCACCACCACGCCTGGCTGGATAATGCTTTTGATGTGCTGCTGTTGAATTCAGTTTGAAAGGGTTTTGTTCAGGATCTTTGCATCTAAGTTCTTCAGGGAAATAGGCCTGGAGTTTTCTTTTCTCGTGGCATCTCTGCCTGGTTTTGGTATTAGAGTGATACTAACATCATAGAAGGAGTTGGGGAGCTTTCCCTCTTCTCCAATTGTGTGGCACAATTTGAGAAAGATTGGTTTCAATTCTTCCATGAAAGTTTGAGAGAATTCTGCTGAGAAGCAATCTGGTCCTGGACTCTTCTTTTTAGGTAGGTTTTTGAGTACCCTTTCAATCTTGATGGTTGTAATGGGTTTGTTCAGGAGATTAATCTGCTCTGAGTTTAGCTTTGGCAGGTGGTATGTGTCCAGGAATTCATCCTTTTCCACCATATTATCCAGGTTTGTGGAGTAGAGGTTTTGAAGTAAGTTCTGATGATTTTCTCAGAATCACATATGTCTGTTGTGATCTCTCCTTTTTCATTTCTAATTTTGTTAATTTGAGTTGTCTCTTTTTTATGCTTTATCAAATTGGCTAGGGGTTTATCAATCTTGTTTGTTTTTTTAAGAACCAGCTCTTTGTTTCATCAATTTTTAAAAATTGTTTTCTTAGTTTCTAATTCATTAATTTATGCTCTGATCTTAGTTATTTCTTTCTATCTGGAGCTTTTTGGGTTGGATATTTCTTGTTTTTCCAATGCCTTTAGGTAAATGGTTAGGTTATTGATTTGGGATCTCTTTGTCTTTGTTATAAAGGCATTTAGCACAATGAATTTTCCCTTGAGGACTACCTTCATTGTGTCCCATGTTTTGGTATGATGTGCTCTAATTGTCATTCTTTTCTAGAAATTTTGCAATTTCATTTTTTATTGCATCCACTATGCATTTATTGTTTAAGAGTGTGTTGTTCAGTTTCCAGGAGATGGTTGGGTTCCTGGTGCATCTTTTGTTGTTAATTTCTAGCAATACAGTATTGTGATCTGATATCATGCAGGAAATTATGTTGATCCTCCTAAATATTTGGAGGTTAGCTTTATAACCCAGTATATGATCTATTTTAGAGAAAGTTCCATGTGCTGCTGAGAAGAATGTGTAATCTGTGGAATTTAGGTAGAATGTTCTATATATGTCCGTTAGGTCTAATTGATCTATGGTGTTGTTGAGCTCTCTTACTTCCCTGTAACTCTTCTGTTTGGATGATCCATCTATTGCAGACAGTGAAGTATTGATATCCCTATAGTATTTTTACCTTTTCTTTCCTCACCTACTACTGAGCCTCAGCAATTAGTCTTGGTCCTAATCACCCACACAGCTGCACACTGTCTAAAAAGTCAGAAAATGTCCAGTAAACATTTTTAGCATCTTTGTGTGACACTTCTTTTGTTAACTAATCTCATTTCTGTTCTTAAATGAGATTATATTTTCCTTTGTTTTCATGTATATATGACTTTTCTTTCTTGACTTCTGTAGCTGCTCATTTAGTTAACTTACTTCTTTAATGCCAGCATTCCTGAAGTTTCTGTCCTTGATTTTCCTCTGTCACTCGGCATGCTCCTAGTGGGTATGGTTCTTTGTCTCTGAGTTTTAGCCCTCATAGCTTCCACCATCTTAGACTTTAGTTCAAAGTTCCAGACCCCACACAATGACTTCAGTTGTGCATTTTAAGACCTAAGAGACAAGTTAATAAGGGTATCTCATAACAAGCCTATGAAGTAGGTATGGCTGAGAATCATGGAGATACTAAAATGTTATCTTATTTAATGTGACATACTTCATAAGGGACAGAGACCAAATTTGGTCTCAGCCAGTATGACTCCAAAGCCCATACTTCCAACTCTTATATTGCCTTACTGTTATATAAATTATTTATTTCAATGTCAAAGTGAAGGTGTGGAAAGAATTATTAACCTTGGGAAGACCAAGGTCAGAAATGTTGGAGTGAGCAGAGAATGCCCAGCAAGCACATAGACTGTGAAGATCTGATCCAGTGGGTAGCAGAGTGGAAGTGCTTCAAAACTGGCAGGGGCATGCCTGGGAAGTGCTCTCACCTGTTGGGTCCAGTCAACCTCATCTAGCAGATCTACCTGCACAAAAGTAATTCCCCAAAGATTAAAAAAAGAAAAGCCCAAAGAATGTGATATGAAGTGCAAAGGAGACCCAAAGATAGCCTCCCTGAGCTTCTCCTCAACAGTTCTCAACCCAAAGCCCCAAGCAGCTCCAACCCCAACAAAACAGGCAGTGAATAACACTGGGCATTCAAGGCTATTTGGACTTCCTACCTAGCTCCCATGTACCTGATCCTAAGATTGCTATAAAAGGGAGCTGGTGGCACACCAGCTCCATATCATTTGTCACCATTCTCTGAAAACTAACCAACACTGGGCAAGGTAGAGTCCAAAATTACTTCAAATTGATACTTGCATTCCACTTGTCCTGGGGAACCAGCACTGTGGTGGCCCACAGGGTCCTGGAAATACTAGCAATGAAGAACACTGTCAGTGAAATTAAAAACTCTGTAGAAACTCTCTAGTAGAATGGATGAAGGAGAGAACAGAATATCTAAACTAGAAGACCAGATGACAGACCTAATACAGTCCAAAAAGAGAAAGACAAAATAATAGGAAGGTATGAATGGGAATTTCAAGATATTCTGGACACTATGAAAAGATCAAACATAAGAATTCAAGGGATAGTTGAAGGAGAAGAATCTCATTCCAAAGGCATAGTACATGTTTTCAACAAAATCATAGAAGAAAACTTCCCCCAAATTAGGAAAGAGATGGCAATGCAGATACAGGAAGCCTTTAGGACACCAAACAGACAAAACCTGGAAAGAACCTCTCCCCGCCATATTATAATTAAACTACCAAACATACAAACCAAAGAAAATATGGTGAAAGCAGCTAGTCAGACAAAAAGCATCAGTCACCAACACAAACAAAGTCAAGGGCCCATCAGAATCACAGGCAGATTACTCAACACAAACTTTAAAAGCTGGACCAGAGTGAAGGGCATGCAGGGCTTGATGTATTCCAAGTTCTGAAAGATAAAAACTGTCAACCAAGATTACTTTATCCTGCAAAGCTATCTATACAAATTGATGGAGAAATAAGGACATTCCAAAACAAAAACAGGCTAAAGCAATTTATGGCAACTAAACCAGCTCTACAGAAAATAATTCAGGAACAAGACAAGGATGTCCACTCTCCCCACTACTATTTAATGTAGTACTGGAAGTCTTAGCCATAGCAATAAGGCAAGAGACACTCATAAAAGGGATACAAATCGGAAGGGAAGAGATCAAATTATCATTATTTGCAGATGATATGATTCTATACATAACAGACCCTAAAGACTCTAACAGCAAACTGTTAGAGCTGATAAGCACTTTTAGCAATGTAGCAGGATACAAAATAAACACACAGAAATCAGTAGCTTTTCTATACACTAACAACAAATGTGCAGAGGATGAAATCAGGGAATCTCTACCATTCACAATTGCCTCAAAAAAAAAAAAAAGTCCTTGGAATAAACTTAACCAAGGAAGTGAAGGATCTCTACAGTGAAACTTTAAAAAACTTGAGCGACAAATTGCAGAAGACACAAGGAAATGGAAAGACATCCCATGCTCCTGGATTGGACAAATCAATATTGTGAAAATGTCAATCTTACCAAAAGCAATCCACACATTTAATGCGATCCCCATTAAAATCCCAATAGCATTCTTCACAGAAATAGAAAAAACAATCCTAAAATTCATCAGGAAACACAAAAAACCTCGACTAGCCAAAACAATTTTGCTCAACAAAAACCAGGCTGGTGGTATAACCATACCTGATTTTAAGTTATATTACAAAGCCATAGTAACAAAAACAGCATGGTAGTGGCACAAAGACAAACAGGTAGATCAATGGAACAGTATAGAAGACCCAAATATTAATCCAGGCAGCTACAGCCACCTAATTTTTGACAAAAATGCCAAAAATATTCATTGGAGAAAAGATAGCCTCTTTAACAAGTGGTACTGGGAAAACTGGACTTCTGTATGTAAAAGGATAAACATAGATCCTTGTCTCCATGCACAAGAGTCAAGTCCAAATGGATCAGGGACCTTAATATCAGACCTGAAACTGATAGAAGAAAAGGTAGGGGAAACCCTTCAACATATTGGCATAGGCAAGGACTTTCTGAATATAACTCCAATGGCTCAGCGAATAAAACCACTAATCAACCACTGGGACCTTATGAAATTACAAAGCTTTTGTACAGCAAAGGACACTGTGAATAGAGCAAAAAGACAACCTACAGAATGGGAGAAAATATTTGCCAGCTATACATCTGACAGAGGATTAATATCCAGAATATACTAAGAACTCAAAAAACAGAATAATAAGAATTCAAACAACCCAGTTAAAAAATGGGCTATGGGACTAAATAGAGATCTCAGAGGATGAAATACAGATGGCATATAAACATCTACAAAAGTGTTCCACATCCTTAGCCATCAGGGAAATGCAAATTAAAACCACTTTGAGATTCCATTTCACTCCTGTCAGAATGGCTACCATCAAGAAAACAAATGACAATAAGTGTTGGCTTGGATGCGGGAAAAGAGGAACAGTTCTACACTGTAGGTGGGAATGTAATCTGGTCCAGCCATTGTGGAAATCAGTGTGGAGGTTCTTGAGACAGATAAAAATAGATTTACCATATGATCCAGCTATAGCACTCCTAGGCATATATCCAGAGGGTTCTTCTCACTACCTTAGAGATACTTGCACAACCATGTTTATTGCTGCTCTATTCAGAATAGCTAGGAAATGGAACCAGCCTAGATGTCCCTCCACAGATGAATGGATAATAAAGATGTGGTACATTTACACAATAGAGTTCTATTCAGCGGTAAAGAAAAATGAAATTATGAAATTTGCAGGGAAATGGATGGATCTGGAAAGGATTATGCTAAGTGAGGTAACTCAGGCTCAGAAAGCCAAACGTCACATGTTCTCTTTCATATGTGGATCCTAGCTACAAATGTATAGACTTGTGTATGAACTGGAACCAAAAATAGGTACCAGAAACCAGTAATCTGGTAAAAGGCTATAAGGGAGGGAGGAAAGGGAAGGACTTAAGTGTATGGTATTGCACATATGTAAGTAGAAGAACAGATTACATGGAGGGGAATGGCCTAAGTGAGGCCATGGGAAGAGAATGCATAAAAGATGGGCAGGGGAGGGTCAATTTAAATTCAAGATATTGTGAATAAGACTTATGTAAACCTACTTTTTTGAATAATGGCACACCCAGAAGCTGCAGATTGTTACTAGGAAATTTTCAGTGCCTGGGATGGGATACTTTCCAGTGAGTTGTTGGCCAAAGTGGTCCCAGTAGCCTCCAAAACATTAAAGGCTTTTGCCAAAGCCCTTGGTTTCCCTTGAGAAACAGATAGTAAGACCCTATTGCTGAAGACATCTCTTGCCTGAGAGGCAAAGTCACTGAGAAAGCAAGCTGGTGCTGAGCAGAAAACCTTCTCCTTGTAGACCCAGCCAACTGCAAGCTGGAAAAATCTGCACTGCATACAGCCGTATGGGAGACAGAAGTCATCAGCAGTGAAAACAGTGGACACTGAATATTCAAGTTTGGCCATACAGGCCCAATGACTGAATGGGTGCAATAGTGGCATGTCTACTCTTGGAGTAACCAACTGCTCCATAATTGGACTGAAGACCCTCTCTATGGGAGGGAATACATGCCTGGTACTGAAAAACCTAAGCAAAAGTCTATGGCAGGTGAGGTCATGAGCCTTAGGGGTATAAAGCCTGCTCTTGTCTGACTAAATGTATACATTATTCCCACCAAGCTGCCCTGGGGGCACTACACTTAATGTTCATGTTCACACATTAACGCTACTCTCACTTCTGTTTAGAGAAGCTTCTCTTTTCAGATGGTGATGACCACTGGGGTCACCGAAAAGGCAACATAGTGCTGAGAAGAAGGGATAGAGGAGTGTCCAGCACTGAAACACCTCTGTCACACCCTCCAAGGCTCAGGGACCATTGCAGAAGATGGGGCGGATAGAATGGAAGAGCCAAAGGAAGGGTATGACTTCTTACAATGCAACTGCCCAGATGGAAATTGGCCTCAATATCCATGACCTTGCAGTGCCTAGCAATACCATTGCAAGGTCCTCAAAATAGAAGAAAAAGATGATGACATCAAATTAAAGGAAAGACTAATGGAGACAGGGAGGGGATATGATGGAGATTGGTTTTCTAAAGTGGAATGGGGGGAGGGGAGGGAAATATCATATGTTTTTTGTATGTAAGTATAGAAGGTGTCAATAAAAATATTAATAATTTTTAAAAAGGAAAGAAAAAAAATGAAAAGAAATCTCTTAAATTCTTAATGGTCTTGCTTTTACTTCCCTGTAAGATGGGGCGAGGTGAGGCGGATGCCATCTTGACTGGTACTCCTCCAATGGCATTCTTCCCAGAAATAGAAAACCCAAAAATTCATTTGGAAGCACAAAAAACCTCAGATATCTAAAACAATTTTGAGCAACAAAAATAAGGCTGGTGGTATCACCATACCTGATTTTACCTATTTTACAGAGCCATAGTAACAAAAACAGCATGGTACTGGCACAAAAACATACATGTAGATCAATGGAACAGAATAGACGACCCTGATGTAAGTCCAGGTAGCTATAACCACCTGATCTTTGACAAAAATGCCAATAATACTCATTGGAGAAAAGACAGCCTCTTCTGAAAATGGTGCTGGGAAAACTGGATATGCATCTGTAGAAGGATGAAAATAGTTCCTTATCTCTCTCCATGCACAAGAATAGAGTCCAAATGGATCAAAGACCTTAATATCAGAGCTGAAACTCTGAAACTGCTAGAGGAAAAAGTAGGTAAAACCCTTCAACATATTGGTCTTAGCAAAGAATTTCTGCCTATAACCCCAATCACTCAGGAAATAAAACCACAGATCAACTGCTGGGACCTCATGAAATCACAAAGCTTTTGTACAGCTAAGGACACTGTGAATAGAACAAAGAGGCAACCTACATAGTGGGAGAAAATCTTTGCCAGCTATACATCTGACAGAGGATTAATGTCTAGGATATACAAAGACCTCAAAAAATTAAATAATAAGAAATCAAACAACCCAATTTAAAAATGGGCTATGAAGCTAAATAGAGAGTTCTCAGAAGAAGAAATTCAGATGGCATATAAACATCTAAAAAAATGTTCTACATCCCTAGTCATCAGTGAAATGCCGATTACAACTACCTTGAGATTCCATCTCACTCCTGTCAGATTGGCTGCCATCATGAAAACAAATGACTATAAATGCTGGCAAGGATGCAGAAAAAGAGGAAACCTTCTTCACTATTGGTGGAAATACAATCTGGTCCAGCCATTGTGGAAATCAGTGTGGAGGTTCCTGAGACAGCTAAATATAGATCTACCATATGACCCAGCTATACCACTCCTAGGCATATATCCTAAGGACTTGTCTCACTACCTTAGAGACACTTGCTCAACCATGCTTATTGTCACTCTATTCACAATAGCTAGGAAATGGAGCCAGCCTAGATGTCCCTCAATGATGAGTGGATAATGAAGATGTGGCACATTTATACAATGGAGTTCTACTCAGTGGTCAAGAAAAATTAAGTTATGAAATTTGGTGGAAAATGGATGGATCTGGAAAGGATTATACTTAGTGAGGTAAGCCAGGCCCAGAAAGCCAAACATCACATATTCTCTCTCATATATTGATCCTAGCTACAAATGATTTGACTTCTATGTGAGTAGGAATAAAACTCAGTAGCAGAAGCCAGTAAGCTAGAAAGGGGATATAAAGGGAATAG
This sequence comes from Orientallactaga sibirica, assembly GCA_036365145.1. Classification (NCBI taxonomy): domain Eukaryota; kingdom Metazoa; phylum Chordata; class Mammalia; order Rodentia; family Dipodidae; genus Orientallactaga; species Orientallactaga sibirica. The sequence continues at coordinate 3,466,226 of JAEOAD010000025.1, forward strand.
AAAGGGAGGGGGGACTTAATAGGATGGTATTTTATATATGTAGGTAGAAGAATAGATTAATGGGGTGAAAAGGCCTAAGTGAGGTCAGGGGAAGAGATTGAGTAAAGGAATGGTGGAGGGAGGGCTAATCAAAATCTAAGAGGATATAAAAAAGTCATATGGAAACCTACTTTTCTGGACAATGGAACACTCAGAAGCCATAGATTGTTACTATAAAACTTTCAGTGCCAGGGATGGGATACCTTCCAGTTAGTTGTTGGCCAGGGAGATCACAGATACCCCAAAAACATAGGCCATTGTTGAGGCCCTTGGTTTCCCACCAGTAATAGATGGTAAGACCCTATTGCTGAAGACTCCACATACTTGGGTGACAAGTTCACTGAGAAAACCTGCTGGAGCTGAGCTGAAAGCCTCCTCCATGTGGACCAGCTGACAGAAAGTTGGAAAAAACTACACTGCATAAAGTTCAATGGGAGAGAGAAAACACCAGTGAAGGCACTCAACAGTGAACACTGCAAGCTTTATATTTGGCCAGCCAGGCCAAATGAGCCAATGGGTGCAATAGTGGCATGTCTGTTATGGGGGAAACCAACTGCTCTCTAATTGGACTGGAGGTCCACTCCATGGGAGGGAATACATCCCTGATCCTGAAAACCTATGACAGGGGTAGTCATGAGCCCTAAGGGTGTAATGTCTACTGGTGTCTTGCTAAATGTATATACTATGCTCACCAAACTGTCCAGTAAGCACTTCTGTTAATGTCCACACCCATATATTAATGCTACTCTCACTTTTGTTTAGAGAAGCTTCTCTTTTCAGATGGTGGCAACCTTGGGATGACTCAGAAGGCACCATGGTGCTGAGAAGAAGGGACAGAGGAGTGTTCATCACTGAAACATCTCAAATACACCTTCCAAGGCTCAGGGTCCATTGTGGAAGAGGGGGCAAAAAGAATGTAAGAGCCAAAGGAAGAATAGGACTCCTTACAACGTGCTCCTCCAGACACAAAATGGCCTGGATATCCATTACCTCACAGTGCCTGACACTACTTACACAAGACCATCATAATAGGAGGAAAATATCATGACATCAAACTGAAAAGAGAGACTGAGAGGGGGAGGCGATATGATGGAGAGTGAAGTTTCAAAGGGGAAAGTGGGGAGAGGGAGGGAAATAGCATGGGATATTATCTACAATTAAAGAAGTTGTCAATAAAAAAATTCAAACAATGAAAGAAAAAAAAAAAAAAGCAAACACCCTGAGAAGCTGTACATGCTAGGGCAATAGAGGCACACAGCCTTGGTGGGTAACCAAAAGCTTTATGTTTGGCTAAGAGATCTCTTCCGTGTAAAGGAACTCAGATAAGAAACAGGTCAGAATCCTATGGAGACAAAGATTATACTCTCCACTGTCAATATCACCCTAGCTTTTGGCTAAAAGGGGGGCTACTTATATCAAATTCTCCCTAAACTACTAATGCTTATCCCACTTAAACTATGCTGATGTCACTGTCCATTGGAGAATCTGTTTTTCTTTTTCAGAAGGTAGCAAGACTGGAGGAGACAAACTGACCCTTGCACTTCAGCCAAGGCACAGCTGAAACCACAGAGGAGTTGGGGAGATGAGCAAGAGTCCTACTTCCCTGTTGAACCTGATAATCAGTGCCAGGGTGTAGGAGACAGACCCTGAGGATACTCAACACTTACCAAAAAAGAGATCCAGAGGCTCCCAAGTGCTCAGCACTGAAATAGACTTAAGTCATAACATTGGCTCAGGTAATTTTGTGGAAGAGGGGACAGAAAGAATGTAAGAGTCACAGGCTGAAACATCATGCACAGCCGCATTGCCTCCCCCCAAAAAACTGACTGCTGCTCCTACATCATATGACCCACAACCCTTTGAAGAATACCTGAAACCCCACAGAGAAGGGTCCCCAGTGGAATGGGGGCAGTGACAAGGGAAAAGAGGGTATCAACATATGATGAATCCATTCAAAATATGTTGTTAATAAAACAAAAATAATGTGCTATGGAACTAAATAGAGAGTTCTCAAAATAAGAAATACAGATGGCATATGTGATGGTTAAGGTGTTGTCAACTTGTTTGTTTAGTAATACACAGAAATCCCTTTAGGGTGGGTCTCCAAGATTGCTTCCAGGAAGGATTAAATGAAGGAGGAAGTCCTTTCTCCATAGTGAGCCCTTCCCCCAGATGAGAACTTTAAGGAAGCTCTGGGTGAGAAGAGCTCCTTCCTTCCACTTGGTTGCTGGAGCTGCTTGCTGCCTCTGGTGTGGACTGAAGACCAGTGTTAACTGAAGACTAGAGTCAACTGAAGACCAGTGTGGACTAAAACCCAGCAGCTCCTCAGAAAGCCTCCAGGTCTTCAGTGCCACATTGGGACTGCAGAGGCATCTGGCCATGTGCACTGAGCAGCTACAGGTTCCTTGATTCTCAGGCCTGCAACTGCTATTGGACTACTGTAAGAAAATCTGATAAATTCCCTTTTTAACATAATTTAATATAATTTAACATAATTAATTCTGGAAGTTCTGTTCCTCTAGAAACCCCTGACTAACATATATTTTGGTACCAGAAGTGGTTCTAGACAAACAGAATTGTAAGGATGGGTTTCTCTAGTGGGCTTGGTGCTACCTGGAGTTGGCTCTCCAACTTCAGTACTACTAAAGACCCTACTGTTAATAAGGAGAGTGCTTTTACTGGAAATAAGGAGGGCACTAATAATCCCTGGTGTGAACTAGATAAAGAACTCCATGAGATAGATGTATTCAGTGATCCTATGTCATATCTTGTGAAGAGCAAGGAATTTAGTGACTCTGTATTTAAAACATTTGAATATTTGAGGAAGAATAAGACAAATTATGAGGCTGATTGGTCGCTTCTAGAATCTCTGGACAAAGTATTGAGAGACCAACAGAAGCTCAGAAAGGAAAATTCCAAGCTTAAGGCTCACATACATGATCTGAAGGCTTCTAAGTGTGCCCTGGAGGAGAGTCTCCTCTCTAGCCAGAACAAGGCTCAAATAGCAGAAAACCAAACCCAAATTCATTGTAAGATTGGCTATCAGACGTTAAAGTGAGGGCACTGATTGGAAAAGAGTGGGATCCTATGACTTGGGATGGGGATGTGTGGGAAGACCTTGATGAATCTGGGGACATTGAACTCTCAGATTCTAAAAAGCTGTTTTGCATGAAAATGTGACCTCCCCTCCCTTAGCAGCAGTCTATCCCCATCTCCACACCCTGAAGTATTACCCTCCTCACCCTTGTCTGAGGGAATTCTTTGAGGAATCAGCAGGAGGTGCTGCTGATTCTTCTCAGTTCCCACCCATCTTTGGCAAATGTTACACTGACAGTGGGTCCCTGAACTCAACCTGTGGTTATTTTCCCAGTCCCAGAATGTATAATTGGGGTAGATATACTTAGGAGTTGGCCAAACTCACACATTGGTTCCATGACTTGTGGAGTGAGGTCTATTTTGGTTGGAAAGGCCAAATGGAAGCCATTGAGGTTCCCACCACCAGGGAAAATAGTGAATCAAAAACAATATTGCAGGGCTGGAGAGATGGCTTGGCAGTTAAGGCACCTGCCTGCCAAGCCTAAGAATGCCAGTTCCAATCTTCAGGTCCCATGTTTAGCCAGACACAAAAAGTGACTCAAGGGTACAATGTTGCATGTGTCCACAAGGGGACACACACGTCTGGAGTTTGTTCACAGTGGCTGAGAGGCCGCTGGAATGCCCATTCTTCCTCTCTCTCTCCCTCTCTCCTCTCAAATAAAACAAACAAACAAGAAAAAACAGTATCCATCATAAAGTGGAATTGGTATATACCTGATCAGGCTTAAGCAGGCCCTGGAAGCACAAGTAAGTTACATGAGGAAGTTGCCCAAATGTCTATGGTTTCTACTCCTTTTACAATACCTTCAGTCCTCAAGCATGCACCTATGGCATAATGGGGTGTCCTATGATCAACTGACTGGAGGAGAGGACAAGGGCATGTTTACAGATGGTTCAGCACATTATGTGGGCACCTACCAGAAGTGGACAGCTGCAGCATTACAGCCTCTTTCTGGGACAACTCTGAAGGACTGTGGTGAAGGGAAGTCTTCACAATGGGCAGAACTTTGGGCAGTGCACATGGTTGTGCATTTTGCTTGGAAAGAAAAATGGCCAGATGTGCAGTTATACACTGATTCATGGACTGTGGCCAGTGGTTTGGCTGGATGGTCCAGGACTTGCAAGGAGCACAATTGGAAAAATGGTGAGAAGAACATTTGGGGAAGGCATATGTGGATAGAACTCTCTGAATGGGCAAAGGATATAAAGATACTTGTATCCCATGTTAATGCTCATCAGAAGGTGACCTCATCAGAGGATGACTTTACAGAATGCCTTATTCACCATCATGGTATTCCACACAGCTTTGCTTCTAACCAAGGAACTCACTTCACAGCCAAGGAAGTACAGCAGTGGGCTCATGATCATGGAATTCACTTATCATGTGCTCCACCACTCTGAAGTAGCTGGCTTGATAGAGCGGTGGAATGGCCTTTAGAAGAAACAGTTACAGTACCAACTAGGTGGCAATAGCTTGAAGGGCTGGGGGACTGTCCTCCTCCAAGCTGTATATGCTCTGAATCAGTGTTCTATATATGGTGGTTTCTTCTACAGCCCAGATTCACAGGTCCAAGAATCAAGGGGTGGAAATGGTAATGATCCTGCTTACCATCACACCAAATGACCCATTAGCTAAATTTTTGCTTCCTGTTCCCACAAACTTACGATCTGCTGGTCTAGAGGTTTTGATGCCACACAGGTAGTGCTTTTGCCAGGAGGCACAAAGAACATTCCATTGAACTGGAAACTAAGACTTCCCCCTGGCCACTTTGGGCTCCTGATGCCTTCCAGTCAACAGGCTAAGAAAAGAGTTACAGTATTAGCAGGGGTAATTGATCCAGACTATCAGGGTGAAATTGAACTGCTCTTCCACAATGGAGGCAAGGACGAGTATGTCTGGAGTGGAGGAGATCCTTTAGGGCATCTCTTAGTGTTAAAATGCCCTGTTATCAAAGTCAGTGGACAACTGCAACAACTTCATAGAGGTAGTGTGATAAATGGCCCAGATCCTTCAGGAATGAAGGTATGGGTCACCCCTCCAGGTTTTCAAGGTAGGATCTAATTCTAGGCAGGCTGACCTGGAATTAACTATGTAGTTGCAGGGTGGCCTTGAACTTACAGTGATCCTCCTACTTCTGTCTTCCCAGTGCTGGGTTTAAAGGCACACACCTGCCCTAATTAAAAAAAAAGTTAAGATATTATGAGTAAGCCATATGGAAACCTTCAGTTTTGGATCATGGTGCACCCAGAAGCCATAGATTATTAATAGAAAAATTTCAGTGTCAGGCACAGGATACCTTCCAGTGAATTGCTTGCCAAGGAGATCCCTGATGCTCCAAAAACATTACAGGCCATTGGCAAGGCTCTTGGTTTCCCACCAGAAATAGATTGTAAGACCTTTGTTGCAGTCAGGTTTACATTGCTGGAAGAAATCACCTAACCAAGAGCAGCTCTTGGGAAAAAAGAGTTCATTTTGGTTTATAGACTCAAAGTGAAGCTCCATCATGACAGGGGAAAATGATGGCATGAGAAGAGGTTGGATATCACATACTGGTCAACATAAGGTAGACAATAGTAACAGGAGAGTGTGCCAAACACTGGCTTGGGGAAACTGGCTATAACACCCATAAGCCTGCCCCCAACAATACACTGCCTCCACAATGTGTTAATTCCCAAATCTCCATCAACTGGGAACCTAGCATTCAGAACACCTAAGATTATGGGGGACATCTGAATCAAACCACCACATTCCACCCCTGGCCCCAGTAAACTGATAACCATCCATGATGTAAAATGCAATGCATTCAGTCCACCTTTAAAAGTCCTCATAGTTTTTTTTTTATTATTTTTTTTATTTTTATTTATTTATTTTTTATTTTTTTTATAGTTTTTTTTTAATATATAAAACAATGGTGTTCAAACATCCCCATAGTCCAAGGTATTTTAATTGAGCCATAATACCAAAAAAAATACCCCCCAAAAGCCATAAAGACACCGAATAAGCATTCACACTGCAAAAGGTGGCACTAGGCATAGTAAAAAAAAAAATTCAACCAATACAAGATTTAAACAGGGCAAACATCAAACTCTGTAGCTCCAAGTCCAACAACTGTAGTCAGTGACAAATCTCTAAGTCTGATAATTCTAACCAGCAACAAGTCTCTGGAGTTCCAATTCCATCCCTCCAACTAGGCCACTCACAGTCCTGGAAAACTTCATCTGGTGCCAGCAGCTGTCCTCATCAGCCGTCTTGTGGTCCTTGCATCTCCACTGGGTCTCCACTGCAACCCACCATCCATCCTCATGGTTCCATCAGGTCTCCATGTAGGCATCCAGCAAATCTACTTCACACTGCCCATGGCCATTTCCAAAACACAAGACCATGTTGCAAATTCAGTGACCCTCTCTTTCCTTTATTTCTTCTACACCACAATACTAGGTAGGGTGCCAATTTGTTAATCTGGGGGGGGGGATAAAGAATACTTTGAAGAACAGGACACTCCTTGAGCATTCAGCCCCCTTCAAAAGAGTCTACATTCTTCCTGTTGCCCCACTGCAGGTCAGCTGGCCCAATCTCAAAGGTTTTAATCTCATTTAATTGCAGCTGAATGGGCAGAAGTTTCAGCCCAAAGATTTCATTTCTGTGCCATATCCCTCTGCTCACACCAGTCCATTTCTACATAAGGCAACCCTGCACAAATTCTCAAGACATGGGCATAACAGCAAGCCTCTCACACAAACTGCTTCTGGCCCTGTCCATGCAAAGCTCTTTCTCACCCTCATAAGCTAAATCTCACAGTCCATAGTTCTTACTGCATTCAGATCTTTCAACTCTGACCAGAATAGTCCATCAAGCTGTTCTTACAGCACTGTAAGGTGTCTCTTAGGCCATGGTTTCAAATCCTTCCAAATTACTCTTGAAAAATCAGCTCCAAAAGGCCAAAGCCACACAGTCAGGTGTCTAGTGACACTACTCCTCAGTACCAACATTACTGTTGCAGTCAGGTTCACATGCTTGCATAACTCACCTGTCCATGAGCAGATTTTGGGGGAAAAATGGTGTTTTTTGGCTTACAGACTCTAGGGGAAACTCCATGATGGCAGGGGAAAACAATGGCTTGAGCAGAGGTGGGTATCACACCCTTGCCAACATAAGGTGGAAAATAGCAACAGGAGAATGTGACAATCACTGGCATGGGGAAACTGATGATAATACTGGTAAGCCTGCCCGTAACAATACACTACCTCCAGGAGGTGTTAATTCCCAAATCTCCATCAGCTGGGAACCTAGTATTCAGAACACGTAAGTTTATGAGGGACACCTGAATCAAACCATCACAATCCTATTGCTGAAGATTCCACATGCTTGGGCTGGAAGGTTACTGAAAATCAAGTTGGATCTGAGCTACAAAACTCTTCCCTGTAGATCTGATGAAAGAAAGCTGGGGAAAACTACATTGCCTGCAGCCTTATGAGAGAGAGAGAACTCATCAGCAGTGACAAGCAACACTGGACACTGCAAGCCTTAAATTTGGCCAGCCAGGCCAAGTGATTCAATGGGTACAATAGTGGCATGTCTGTTGTAGGGGAAACAAACCACTCTCTAATTGGACTGGAGCCCCACTTCAAGGAAGAAATACATGCCATTACTGAAAACTAGAAAAAAGCCTGTGTAGAGGGATTGCATGAGCCCTAGGGGTGAAACACCTCCTGGTGTCTGGTTAAATGTATATATTATGCTCACTGAAGACCTGCTCCATGTGAGGGAATACGTTCTTGGTACTGAAAACCTAATCAAAGTCTAGAGTGGGGGAGGTCAGGAGCCTTAGGGGTGTAATGTCAGCTCTTGTCTGGCTAAATGCATATATTATGCTCACCAAACTGCCCGGTAAGCACCCATGTTGGTTAGAGAAGCTTCTCTTTTCAGATGGCGGTGACCACTAGGATGACCCAAAAGGCAACATAGTGCTGAGATGTGACAGAGGACTACTCAGCACTGAAACGTCTCTATCACATTTTCCAAGGATCAGGGTCCATTGTGGAATAGGTGGCAGAAAAAAATGAAAGATCCAAAAGAAGGGTAGGACTGCTTACAATGCAATCATCCAGACAGAAATTGGCCTCGATATCCCTGACCTTGCAGTCATAGAACTACCTTCAAAAGATCCTCATAATAGGAGAAAAAGATGATGACATCAAAATAAAAGAGTCTGATAGAGAGAGAGAGGGGATATGACGGAGTGTGGATTTGTGAAGGAGAAAGTGGGGTAGGGGAGAGAATTATCATGGTTGATTATAAGCATGGAAGCTGTTAATAAAAAAAAAAAAAGTGTAGAAAAAGTCCAGGCCCAGATGTATTCACTGGTGAATTTTACCAGACCTTCATGGAAAAACTAACACTAATGCTTCTTCATAAAATAGAAAAGGAAGGAATCCTACCAAACTCCTTCTATGAAGCCAGTATCACCCTGATACCAAAACCAAAGATAGAACACAAAAGAATATTACAGACTAATCTCTCTCATGAACATAGATGCAAAAATTCTCACCAAAATATTTGCAAACAGAATATAATAATATATCAGAAAGATCATTCACCCTTACCAAGTAGGCTTTATCCAGAGATGCAGGGATGTTTCAATGTATGCCAATTGATAAATTATATAAATTTGCTGAAGGACAAAAATCACATGATAATTTCATTAGATTCAGAGAAAGCATTTGACAAAATCCAACACCCTTCATGATAAAAGTCCTACAGAAACTGGGAATAGAAGGAAGATATCTCAACATAATAAAGGCTATTTATGACAAACCTACAGCCAACATAATACTAAATGGAGAAAAACTTGAAGCTTTCCCACTAAAATCAGGAGGATAGCCACTGTCCTCACTTTTATTTAAGAAAGTACTGGAAGTCTTAGCCATAGCAATAAGGCCAGAGAAACACATAAAAAGGATACAAATTGGAAAGGAAGAGATCAAATCATCATTATTTGCAAATGATATGATTCTATACATAAAAGACCCTAAAGACTCCACCAGCAAACTGTGACAGCTGATAAATTTAGCTATGTAGTAGGATACAAAATAAACACACAGAAATCAGTAGACTTCCTATATGCTAACAACCAATATGCAGAGGATGAAATCAGAGAATCACTCCCTTTCATAATTGCATCAAAAAAAGAGAGAAATAAATAAAGCACCCTGGAATAAACCTAACCAAGGAAGTGAAGGATCTTTACAATGAAAACTTTAAAACACTCAAGACAGAAACTGCAGAAGACTCTAGGAAATGGAAAGACATCCCATGTTCTTGGATTGGAAGAATCAATATTGTGAAAATGGCAATCTTACCAAAAGCAATCTACACATTTATTACAATCCCTATCAAAATTCCAATGGAATTCTTCATGGAAATAGAAAAAAAAAATCCTAAAATCCATTTGGAAGCAGAAAAAAACTCAAATATCCAAAACAATTTTGAGCAACAAAAATAAGGCCAGTGGTATCACCATACCTGATTTTAACCTATATTACAGAGCCATAGTAACCAAAACCCAATTCAAATACAGACAACTTAATTGTGTGTTTGTTGTGTGTGTGTGTGTGTGTGTGTATGTGTGTGTTTGAAGAGGCAAGTATCATGCTAAGATGCTTTGTCAGCACCATCCCTATCACATCCTTCCAAGTTAGCTTCAAACCTTCTTTCTCCACAAACTTTATTCCAATCAATTCCATCTGGTAACTCTCTTTTCCCTTAAACAGAAAGCTTCTGTTGTGGTCAGCTTCGTGTTGCTGGCAGAAAATGCCCAACCAAAAGCAGCTGATGGGTGGAAAGTTGTTTATTTTGGCCAGATGCACAAGGTGGCACATATATCTGGAGTTCATTTTCAGTGGCTAGAGGCCCTGGAATGCCCATTCTCTCTATCTCTCTGTTTTTCTCCTAAATAAATAAATAAATAAATAAAATAAATAAAAATTTCAAAAAGACTTTATTCAGCACTGAAACATCCCTATACCTTCCAAGGCTCGGGGTCCATTGTGGAAGAGGTGGCAGAAAGAACATAAGAACCAAAGGAAGGGCAGGACTCCTTACAACATGCTCCTCCAGACACAAAATGGCCTCAATATCCATGACCTTACAGTGCCTGACACTACCTTCACAAGACCCTCATAACAGGAGGAAAATATGATGACATCAAAATAACAAAGACACTAATTGAGAGAGGGAGGATATATGATGGAGAGTGGATATGTGAAGGAGAAAGTGGGGGAGGAAGGGAATTATTGTTCTTTATTACCTATAATTATAGAAGTTGTCAATAAAAAAGTTTTACAAAAAGACTTTATCAAACATCCACGTTGTTCACTTATATACTGTCTACAGTTGCCTTCATGCTATGATGGCTGCACCAAGTAGTTAGGACAGCAGGCATATGGCTCATACAGTCCAAAACATTTTTTAAATTTTTTAGAGAGTGGGAGGAGAAAATTGGCCAACCAGGGCTTCAGCCACTGCAACCAAATTCCAGACACTTGTGCCACATAGTGGGCTCATGCGACCTTGCACTTGCCTCACCTTTGTGCATCTGGCTAACATGGGATCTGGAGAGTAGAACATGAGTCCTTAGGCTTTGTAGGCAAGTGCCTTAACCAATAAGTCAAATCTCCAGTCCAGTTTTAAAAATAATTATTTATATTTATTTATTTGAGAGAGATGGGGGGAAAGAGGCAGAGAAAGAGAGAGAGAATGGGAGCTCCAGGGTCTCCATCCACTGCAAATGAACTCCAGATGCATGTGCCATCTTATGCATCTGGCTTACGTGGGTCCTAGGAAATCAAACCTGTGTCATTTGGCTTTGCAGGCAAGCGCCTTAACCACTAAGCCATCTCTTCAGCCTCCAAATATATCAGAATTACATGAAGGTGCTCAGAATCTAGAATCCTAGGCCTCATTCTGACTGAGTATAACTCAGTAGTTCTCAGCTGGACATGGCCAGGGAGACCTCTAGAAGGTTCTGGAGCAGGCGCCTCCTTGGGCCACACAGAGAAACACTGTTCTTAGTGCAATAAGAACTTGGGCCCTGCTGGGTCCCCACCCACGGCATGACTCTGATTCTGTGACTCATGGCACAATCCCGCCTAGGCTTACTTTTCTCAGCTTGCCTGAACTGTGGATACTTTTAAGTATGTGAATGTGCTTGTTAAAAAATAATGTGTACAGCAAGATTATTTACTGTTCATGAGAGACAAATGCTATAGTAATATATCTTGTCCAATCTCCAGACAGATTTACATTTATCCCAAAGGATTCCTCAGTGGTGGAATTCACACAACTAGAATTAGGCTCAAAGGAGAAGAGCTGGGTTTTATTGGATCTTCTCTGCATCATTTGATCCACATCCATGTAGTACTAATAAAAGAGAAGAACAGAAACATTTATTTTCTTAAGTACACAGATCATTTCAGTTAATCCTCATACCAGTCCTTTAAGTTTGGCACTATTAATAGGCTAATTTAACGTTTTAGTGTGAGTATGAAGTATGTATATGTGTGTCCATATGCATGAGTGTGAGTGCAGGCACATGCGTGAAGATGAGAGGACAACTTCTGGTATCAGTCCTCACCTTCTAGCTCACTTGAGGCTGTTCACACTCTGTTGTCCAGGATACCTGGTCCATGAGCTTCTGGGAACCTCTCCTGTCTTTACCTCCCATATCACTCATTAGAAGTGCTGGGCTTCCAGAAACCTGCCACAGCTTCTAGCTCTCTCTCTAATGTGGGAGTCTGGTGATGTGAACACAGGTCCTCACACTTGCACCATAAGCAAATTATCCATTGAGCCATCTCTCCAGCCCCAATAGGCTAATTTTAAAGATGAGCACATTAGGTCATTTGCCCAAAGTCACTGATAGCTAGACTATGTCAGAGCAGGAAGTTAGGACCCAAGTCACCAGCTCTGGAGCCAACTGAGTATTCTATCATTCTCTGTGATTCCTACAGAATAACTGTCACAACCAGTGTCTTAGTCTCTTTGACTTGCCACAACAAAATACCTTAGTCCAATAACTTACAAATTCACAGCTAAGAAGGCTGGAAAGTCCAAGGCCAAAGTTGATATCCTTGGAAGAACTTTGTCATTGAGCAGCTCCTGTGTCTAACTAAGCAGAATTAGCAGAGACAAAAGCAGAAGCGTATGAAAGAGAAAATTATATCACCAAGCAGCCCTCCTTTGCAGTAGGGAGAACATGACAACACTAGGAATTCAATACCTCTCAAGATGTTCTTTGCAGCAATGGTGGGCTGGGCAGTCTGGGGAAGGAGGCTCTGCTCTAAACATGTCAGCCATTTTATTGAGACCTAGCCATGCTAGGGCTGGAGAAATGGCTTAGCAGTTGGGGCATTTGCCTGTGAAGCCAACAGTTCAATTCCCCAGGACCCATGTAAGCCAGATGCACAAGAGGCACGTGCATCTAGAGTTCGTTTGCAGTGGCTAGAGGCCCTGGTGTGCCCATTCTCTTTCTGTGTGTCTCTCTTCTATCTCTCTCTCTGTCTCTCTTCTCTCCCCCCCCTGCTTGCAAATAAAATAAAATAAAATAATCGTTAAAAAAAAGAGAAATATTCAGCTGATGCCCCTGCCTTGGCTGCCATGACCTCTCATGTAGATATAGGTGTTCTCTCTAGTCTTTGGACAACATTGATGAGCACCACACAACAGAGAAGTCAGTAACAAAAGGAGAACTATTCCCTTCTTGTGCCCCACTTAGGAGCACAGTCATACCCATAGTGACAAGGATATTCCTGTTCTAGGAGACAGCCAAGATGAGGGAGCAAAAGGTGGAGCTCTCACATGCCACCTGGACAGGGCAACAACTCCCAATGACAAGGCTCTTGAATTTTCTTACCAGTCCTCTTAGCCAAGAGCTGCTTGGTGCCCCATGAAAAAAACATATAATGGATGTCACAGGTGTGATGTCTCATGCCCATGATCTCAACACTTGGGGTAAAATTGCCAAATTCAAGGCCAGCCTGGGCTGTGGAGTGTGTTCTAAGTCAGCTTAGGCTAGAGTGAGACCATACTTCAAAATAAATAAATGAAGTAGGAAATACTGACTGGTAAAATGCAAGATTCCCACAGCTCTTTGATCAAAAACCAGAACAGGGTTTATGCCTTCTACTTAATTCCTAATCCTTTTGATTAAACACACATACACACACGCACTAGTTGGGCCATGACTATTTAACCCTCTCACCCATACATAACAGTTGGCCATGTAGTGTTAAGATCACTTTTACTTGGGGCTTAATAATCACATTAATAATGATACACTATTCATCCACTAGTCCTCTTTGCCTATAAATTCATTACTCTGTCAGCATGTACAGCATGTACAGCAGCTTGACTGAAGAAAAACAATATCAGGTCCCACTCATCACTTCTTTTTATTACTATTATCATTGACAACTTCTTTAATTGTAGACAATATCCCATGTTATTTCCCTCCCCCCCAATGTTCCCCTTTGAAACTTCACTCTCCATCATATCCCCCCCTCTCAATCAATCTCTCTTTTCAGTTTGACACTCTTACTTCTTTACTTCCAGTGTCCCCCACCATAGTGCCTCTCCTCCTCCCAGGTGGATGAGGGCCTGCATCTGGAAACAGAACTCAAGAAACTGAATCTTCTGTTGATCCTACTCTGGATGTGTGTCTGAAGCACTGCAGTCCTTAGATGGCTCAGGGGACCCTCTTCAATACTGCATGGAGGTCATAACATACCATCTTAATGTAAAAGGGGCTTTATCATCACTGCTCAGGAAGTTGCCTCTGAACAGCTATGCCACTTTGCACATTCAATGCTAATGACATGTAGTCAGCCATCCTGGCTTCACTGTCTTTCTATCCTTGACCTTGAGAACTGTTGACTTTAAAGTCCCTGGAAAGATGTTGGGCAGTTGCTCTTTTGGGCTTGTGGGCAGAGTAGACAAGACCCAGTTCTGACTTCAGAGAAATCTGTAGCCTAGAGGGGAAAGAGACAAAAACACAACCTGAGCAGGGGCCAGGCAAAGGGTTCTTGGCAAGTGGGGGCAGCATGTGTTTTAACCTGGAGGTTTAAGAGAGAGTTATGGGATTCAAGAAGACATTGCTCACACCACTGCCTTCCTTAACTCATGAGGTATGCGGGAGTATCTGATATGAATATTAGAGGCGACAGCTGCCTCCTGCATGGTTTGGCCTTTCCATTCAGCTATCTCAAGGTAAGGGAAGAAATCTCAAAATCCCTTTCTTCATCTTTCTAGGTACTCTGTTTCCTCTAGAAAAAGCAGAGACCCTTCACTCTGCTGAGCTCCTGTGAACCAGTTCCCAGCATTGTGCCTGGACTGTGGCAGCATTCACTCATTCTGCTGGGCCTGACACTGTTCTTTCACAGCATGATTAATGACCAGTCGAAGCCTGTGACTTTTACTGGTCCCTATGCAGATTTAATTGAGCGAAGCATGAAGATATTGAGACCCCTGTATGAGTTCTCACAAAGAGAAAACATTTAAAAAATCATTAATCTGGGGTTTGTTTTTAACTTTATGGTTTTCATGAGGTTTATTCAACTGATGCCAGCAACATCTGGAGTGGGAAGTGTGTCTGGTCCTATTGCAATAAAAAGAGGCTCCTTTGGCTAGGCTTCCTCAGGAAAAGGTCCAGAAAGCAGAGCAGTGGGGAGGGAGAAGGAACATCCGAGGCAGCGCTCAGCAATGGGTAGGAGGTATGTCCACCCAAGCAGCCATTCCAGCAGGCTAAAGCTGACCCAGCCAAGAATCCAGCCAGTTCTTTTCCTCCTGCATCCTCCCCAACTTTTCACTTTTTAGGATTTTATGATTCTTCTGCCATATGTGTCAAGCAACAATAATCTATCCACACTCAAAGCCAGGCTGCAGGCCCTACGCCAATTCCCAAGCCTTCTCCAGTCATGTATTTCTTTTCTTTTTTCTGTTTTTTTCTTTTTTGTGGGGAGAATTTTTCAAGGTAGGGTCTCACTTTAGGATAGGTTGACCTGGAACTCACTCTGTAGTCCCAGGTTGGCCTCGAATTCATAGCAATCCTCCTACCTCTGCCTCCTGAGTGCTGCGAGTAAAGGTGTGTGTCACCACACCCAGCTTAGTCTATATATTTCTTATCACTATTGTACTAAAAAGAAAAGCTCAGCACACAGAGAGTCAAATGAGTTTAAGACAATAGATAGGGTAAGGGTGAATTTTCCTGCCATAAAAATTCCTTTTCAGTTATTATGATCATGTTTTGTTAATAAAAATATTGTTTTTATTTCTTTCTCTTTGCTTCCAGATTTTTTTAGTCCATATACAATGCCAACACTTGATAAATCAGGTCAGAGTTGTAAGCTAAATGCTTAAAGCTCACTACACCCGCACAAGTATCTTTCAAGATGAATTCCTGATGTCAAATTATATCCAAACATAGGGTTGCCAACATCCTCTCAGTAGCATGGTGGAATGTTTTTGAAAGGGCAGGTGTATAATACCCAAACTTTAACATCTGGTAAAGACCTCCAGAATAAAACCTTCCATCTAGTAGAGGAATTATGCCTGTAGCAGCCAGCATGGCTCAATCTCTTCCAGCTATGGAAATTCACATCGATGAGAGGTAGGATTCTCTGCCTTGGAGAGTGCTGATTGTTAAAAGTTTTCTTTCACTAAAAGAGGATCTGCCTTCCTTAAGATGCTTTTATGGAACCAGTCGAGGGCCCCAGACCTCCCTGCCTAAGTCCAGCTGCTCTCCATGACGTTAGATGGCCAGCGCTTCACTCTTACAAATGACACTGCTAAGAATGTTCTTTTCCACAACTCCTAGGCCCCCCCAAGCATGAGTGCCCACACCTAGAAGTGGAACTATTAGACCATAGAATAAAGAATGTTTAGGCTAGGGCTGCAGAGATGGCTTAGTGGTTAAGGTACTTGCCTGTGAAGCCTAAGGACCCAGGTTCAATTCCTCAGAATCCACATAAGCTAGATGCAAATGATGGTGCATGTGTCTGGAGTTCATTTACAGTGGCTCCAGGCCCTGGCCATTCTCATTCTCTCCCTCCCCCTAATAAATAAATATTTTTTTTGAAAAAAAGAATGTTCAGGCTAAAAGAAAAGTCAATTTTTTTTCAAAGTGCTTGTATCATTCTTTGTTCCCACAGTGTATGGTCTTTATTTATTTATTTATTTATTTATTTATTTATTTGAAAGAAAGAGAAAGAGGGAGGTAGAGAGACAGAGAGAGAGAGAAGAGAGGATGGGTATGCCAGGGCCTCCAACCAGTGCAAACAAATTCCAGATGCATGAGCCACCTTGTGCATGTGGCTTATGTAGGTACTGGGGAATTGCACCTGGGTCCTTAGGCTTCATAGGCAAATACCTTAACTGTGAAGGCATCTCTCCAGCTCCCTTTCTTATTTTAATGAAGAGAAGTTTTAAGCCTTTTAATCTTTATTTTTATGGTGGATGTGTTTTGACTATTTAAGACTTTCTTATCCCAAGATTAGGAGAAAAGTTTTATTTTGTATTTTAAAATTTTCATTTCATAATACATTGGCTTCATGTAAGGTGTAGGGTGGGGATGCAATTAAACTTGGAGTATGACACAAAATGGGGTAGAGAAATGTACAGGGAATTCTCAGAGGAAGAAATACAAATGGCAAGGCACACTTAAGAACATGTTCAACATCCCTAATCATCAGGGAAATGCAAATTAAAACAACTATGAGATTCCACCTTACCCCAGTAAGGATAGCTAACATTAAAAAAACTCATGGAAACAAATGCTGGCAAGGCTGTGGAGAAATAGGAACACTCTTTCACTGCTGGTGGGAATGTAAAATGGTACAACCAGTATGGAAAGCTATATGGAGACTCCTAAAAAGGATGACTATAGACCTCCCAACAGATCCAGTTATTCCAAGCTTCAGATAGAGAGATTTGCTCAACCATGTATATAGCTGCTCAATTCATAATGGCTAAGAGCTGGAATCAACCCAGATGTCCATCATTAGATGAATGGATAACAAAGATATGGTATATCTACACTATGGAATTCTACACAGCACTAAGGAAAAATGACACAATGAAATTTGAAGAAAAATGGTTGAACTTGGAACAGATCATTCTCAGTGAGCTTACCCAATCACAGAAAGATAATCGTCACATGGTCTCACTCATCTGTGGCTCCTAACCTGAATCTGCCCAAGATGCTGTCATACCTAGTAAGCACCGTGAGGACCAGACAATAGGGAGGGTGGGACAGGAGGGGAGGTAAGGGTGGGGGAGAAGGTAACGTGTGGGGAGGGTAAGGATGGCGGGGGACATAAAATGGAAATGGCACCATAAAATCCTATATCCTGAAAGATAGGCTAAAGGTTGAATCTTCAGCAGGCCCGTAGAGGAAACACCTGAACCACAGGGCCCTGGAGAGGACATCATGAAGACTAACATTAATCTTTTCCTGTTTCTCTCTCTCTCTCTCTCTCCCCCCTCTCTCTCCCTCTTCTCTCTCTGCTCTCTTTCTCTTTTATATTACATATCTTTTTCTTCCTTCATCTTCCTTGGTGCTGACCTGTAACTCCCAGTACCAGCATTCCATTAACTTTCACAATAAGCTGTTGATCAGAGTGACTTATAAGGTTTCCCAAAAGAAGATAGATTTCTGTCAGAGTTCTTGATAACCCACCAAAGGTTAATGGTAGGACCCTACTGCTGAAGACACCATATGCTGTTGGGATGGAACATGGAGTGACCTGGCTGGAATCTAGAAGAGGGTCAGTCCCCAGACAATTAGCTTGACTAGTGCCAGAGGGTGCTACATGAGTGACTGGCAGAAAATGACTGACATCTGTCCAAACAACTCATGGCGTAAACTACTCAGCAGTAAAGAACCTGACGTGATGCTCAAACAAGTGCAATAGTGGCACACAGCCATAGCGGGTAACCAACTGCTCATGATTTGGCTAATAGATCCACTCAGTGGAATGGAACTCATAGCTGGAACTGGGAAACAAGTCAAAACCATGTCCAAAAATGAGCCCATTCTCCAATATCAAGCTCCCACCAATTGTGGGCTATAAGATGGGCCTACGCCTATTAAATTACCTCTAAAATAATAATGGTTATCCATTATCTTGCACTGACCTCGCTCTCCATTGGAGAATTTGCTTCTCTTTTTCAGATGGACATAGAACCTGAGGGGAGGATCAGCCTATCGCACTTCACCAGGGTCCCAGCTGAAACCATAGAGTAACAGGGAACTGGGCAAGAGTGCTGCTTTCTATTTCTTGGTGAATCTGACACTAGTGCAAGGCTGAAGGAGATAGACACAGAGAACATTTAACTCCTACTAAACCAGATATCCAGAGACACAGAGGCTCCCAAGACCTCATCACTGCAGTAGAACTAAAATGAACCCAATGTGGCTCAGGAAATTTGCAGAAGAGAGAGCAGAAAGATTGTTAGAGCCACAAGTTGGGTCATTATGCACAGAGACATTGCCTCTTACCCATAACTGATGGCTACCCCACAATGCACGACCCACATTCCCCAATAAGGAGGGTCCTTCAGAGGGGGAAGGACAGGGAGGAAGCTATCAAAGGCACCAACATGAATGTAAAATTAAAATTAAAATTAAAAGTTAAAAAAACTTGGAGCATGAGTACCAGTTCTCTGCACTTAACAATCCCTTTTATCCAACTGATTTGCTATAAATATTATTATGTATCAAAATTCCGTGTATGTGAACACTTATTTCTTGGTTCTCTTTTTTTTTTTTTTTTTTTTTTTTTTTTTTTTTAAGGTAGGGTTTTTCTCGAGCTGAGGCTGACCTGGAATTCACTATGTAGACTCAGGCTGCTCTTGAACTCACAGTGATCCTCTGACCTCTGCCTCCCAAGTGCTGGGATTAAAGGTCTGTACCACCATGCCCAGCTGGGCTCTCTATTTTTATCTAATATCCAACTTATCTATCTCAACAGCCATATAAGTACTAATAAGTGGCAAGCAAGGGTCCAGATGTATCAACCTTTGGTATCTGCTTGATTAAATGTTCAAATCACCCTAATGAATTCCAAACCATTTGGAATTGTGGCTGAAATAGCATCAATCAACTTGGACATATGTGATGTTTTATGATACTGAATCTGTCTATTCTTGAATTAAGAAAATTCATTTATTTTTCTCCTCCTTGAATATATTCATCAAAATGTCTGCACATGAGTCTTAAACATCTTTTTATAAACTTATATTCTTAAGTATTTAATTTTTATTGCTATTACAAAGTATTTTCTTTCTAAAATACTTTTGCTTCTTACTAGTACATAATCATATAATTTTTTTTTTTTTTTAATAAAACACTTCCCTAAATTCTATTACTACATTTAATTCCTTTCTTTGGATTTTTCAGTGCAGACAAATCCATTATCTTGACTACTAACTTCGTTTCTTTTTCTTTGTTGTTTGTTTCTCTTCTTATGCTTCTAGTTGATTTTTGTTGCCTTACCCTGTATGTAGCTATAGTCATCAGTGTCGAATAGATGCTGTGAACATAGATAGTTTTTACACACACACACACACACACACACACACACACACACCCATGGAGAGAGAGAGAAAGCTCTGTATACATTTTTATTTTATCAGTTCAAGCTGAATATTTTGATATCAGTGCAGATATTATCTGTTTTCAGGACAACCCCATCCCACCTGACTACCAGAGCTACAGCCCAGCATGTCTTCATGATTGAGTGGACTCAGAAGGCCTCCCTTCTCTCCTGACAGCTCAGCAATATCTCTCAGAATGCACTCTGTCCAGGATAGAAGCATTCTCATAAAATGGAGTCTGGAGTACTAGTAGTATTACTCCAGAAGTAATAATTTCTTAAATAAAAATCACTTCAACCTGATTATTTAGAATATTTTTGAGGAAAGAATTAGCTCAATAGATATTTTGTGCTGTGATTTTTCATAACAAGGCTAAGTGAATATATGGCAATGGCAATATTTTGCCATCTCCATTCAAATTCCTCTCAAATTACCAAATACATGTGGTACCAGCTCTTCTGTGGCCCTTATACTTCTTCAAGGCTCCATCCTCCTTGTCAACAGTCTCACCACTGTCTACTTTAGAGTAATCCCTTCATTTCTCTCCTAAAAGCCTACCCTGTCCACAGGAAAATACAGTCTTTTTCTTTCCCAGGCTAACCCTTCCACTTGTATTCTTACCCATTGCCATATTCTCTAATCTCTGCACTTTTAGTTATCCCTTCTTTAAGCTTTCTCTTTTCTACTACCTCCTTCCCCTAAGGTCACAGACATTCTCATGTGATCTTAGTCCTGTAACCATCCAACTTCTTTCACACAGTAGTGGCTTTTAGACTGAGTGACTTGACATTCCGATTTGACTTCCTTAATCTTGCCCATATGTCTAGAAGTATCCCACTCATTTTGCTTTCCTTCACTTGAGCATCTGAGTGAAATTTTACCTTCTTTTTTTTTAAAAAGAATATTTTTTATTTACTTGAGAAAGAGAGTGACAAACATACAGACAGAGAGAGTGAATATGGGCACACCAGGGCCTCCTGCCACTGTAAACAAACTCCAGATGCATGTGCCACCTTGTGCATCTGGCCTTATGTGAGTATTAGGGAATTGAACCTGAGCTCTTACTAAGCATTGTAAGCAAGTGCCTTTGACCACTGAGCAATCTCTCCAGCCCCAAATTTTACCTTCTTCTAAGACCTTATCTGGCATAGCAGTTGGAGACTGGGTTATTTTTTTAAGTTTTTTAAAAATTATTTTATTTATTTATTTTTATTTATTGGAGAGAGAGAATATGGAGCTCTAGGGCCTCCAGCTACTGCAAATAAACTCTAGACACATGTGCCACCATGTGTATCTGGCTTATGTGGGTTCTGGGGAATTGAACCTAGGTTGTTGTTGTTCTTTTTCTTCTTCTTCTTCTTTTTTTTTTGTTTTTGGTTTTTCCAGGTACAGTCTCACTCTGGCGGCTCAGGCTGACCTGGAATTCACTATGTAGTGTCAGGGTGGCTTTGAGCTCATGGCGATCCTCCTACCTCTGCCTCCTGAGTGGTGGGATTAAGGCGTGCACCACCCACCCAGCTGGAACCCAAGTTCTTAAGCTTCACAGGTAAGAACCTTAACTGCCAAGCTCTCTCTCTCCAGCCTTTTTTTTTTTTTTTCCTTTTGAGGGCCCCAGACCTCCCTGCCTAAGTCCAGCTGCTCTCCATGACGTTAGATGGCCAGCGCTTCACTCTTACAAATGACACTGCTAAGAATGTTCTTTTCCACAACTCCTAGGCCCCCCCAAGCATGAGTGCCCACACCTAGAAGTGGAACTATTAGACCATAGAATAAAGAATGTTTAGGCTAGGGCTGCAGAGATGGCTTAGTGGTTAAGGTACTTGCCTGTGAAGCCTAAGGACCCAGGTTCAATTCCTCAGAATCCACATAAGCTAGATGCAAATGATGGTGCATGTGTCTGGAGTTCATTTACAGTGGCTCCAGGCCCTGGCCATTCTCATTCTCTCCCTCCCCCTAATAAATAAATATTTTTTTTGAAAAAAAGAATGTTCAGGCTAAAAGAAAAGTCAATTTTTTTTCAAAGTGCTTGTATCATTCTTTGTTCCCACAGTGTATGGTCTTTATTTATTTATTTATTTATTTATTTATTTATTTGAAAGAAAGAGAAAGAGGGAGGTAGAGAGACAGAGAGAGAGAGAGAGAGGATGGGTATGCCAGGGCCTCCAACCAGTGCAAACAAATTCCAGATGCATGAGCCACCTTGTGCATGTGGCTTATGTAGAGTACTGAGGGAATTGCACCTGGGTCCTTAGGCTTCATAGGCAAATACCTTAACTGTGAAGGCATCTCTCCAGCTCCCTTTCTTATTTTAATGAAGAGAAGTTTTAAGCCTTTTAATCTTTATTTTTATGGTGGATGTGTTTTGACTATTTAAGACTTTCTTATCCCAAGATTAGGAGAAAAGTTTTATTTTGTATTTTAAAATTTTCATTTCATAATACATTGGCTTCATGTAAGGTGTAGGGTGGGGATGCAATTAAACTTGGAGTATGACACAAAATGGGGTAGAGAAATGTACAGGGAATTCTCAGAGGAAGAAATACAAATGGCAAGGCACACTTAAGAACATGTTCAACATCCCTAATCATCAGGGAAATGCAAATTAAAACAACTATGAGATTCCACCTTACCCCAGTAAGGATAGCTAACATTAAAAAAACTCATGGAAACAAATGCTGGCAAGGCTGTGGAGAAATAGGAACACTCTTTCACTGCTGGTGGGAATGTAAAATGGTACAACCAGTATGGAAAGCTATATGGAGACTCCTGAAAAGGATGACTATAGACCTCCCAACAGATCCAGTAATTCCAAGCTTCAGATAGAGAGATTTGCTCAACCATGTATATAGCTGCTCAATTCATAATGGCTAAGAGCTGGAATCAACCCAGATGTCCATCATTAGATGAATGGATAACAAAGATATGGTATATCTACACTATGGAATTCTACACAGCACTAAGGAAAAATGACACAATGAAATTTGAAGAAAAATGGTTGAACTTGGAACAGATCATTCTCAGTGAGCTTACCCAATCACAGAAAGATAATCGTCACATGGTCTCACTCATCTGTGGCTCCTAACCTGAATCTGCCCAAGATGCTGTCATACCTAGTAAGCACCGTGAGGACCAGACAATAGGGAGGGTGGGACAGGAGGGGAGGTAAGGGTGGGGGAGAAGGTAACGTGTGGGGAGGGTAAGGATGGCGGGGGACGCAAATGGAAATGGCACCATAAAATCCTATATCCTGAAAGATAGGCTAAAAGGTTGAATCTTCAGCAGGCCCGTAGAGGAAACACCTGAACCACAGGGCCCTGGAGAGGACATCATGAAGACTAACATTAATCTTTTCCTGTTTCTCTCTCTCTCTCTCTCTCCCCCCTCTCTCTCCCTCTTCTCTCTCTGCTCTCTTTCTCTTTTATATTACATATCTTTTTCTTCCTTCATCTTCCTTGGTGCTGACCTGTAACTCCCAGTACCAGCATTCCATTAACTTTCACAATAAGCTGTTGATCAGAGTGACTTATAAGGTTTCCCAAAAGAAGATAGATTTCTGTCAGAGTTCTTGATAACCCACCAAAGGTTAATGGTAGGACCCTACTGCTGAAGACACCATATGCTGTTGGGATGGAACATGGAGTGACCTGGCTGGAATCTAGAAGAGGGTCAGTCCCCAGACAATTAGCTTGACTAGTGCCAGAGGGTGCTACATGAGTGACTGGCAGAAAATGACTGACATCTGTCCAAACAACTCATGGCGTAAACTACTCAGCAGTAAAGAACCTGACGTGATGCTCAAACAAGTGCAATAGTGGCACACAGCCATAGCGGGTAACCAACTGCTCATGATTTGGCTAATAGATCCACTCAGTGGAATGGAACTCATAGCTGGAACTGGGAAACAAGTCAAAACCATGTCCAAAAAATGAGCCCATTCTCCAATATCAAGCTCCCACCAATTGTGGGCTATAAGATGGGCCTACGCCTATTAAATTACCTCTAAAATAATAATGGTTATCCATTATCTTGCACTGACCTCGCTCTCCATTGGAGAATTTGCTTCTCTTTTTCAGATGGACATAGAACCTGAGGGGAGGATCAGCCTATCGCACTTCACCAGGGTCCCAGCTGAAACCATAGAGTAACAGGGGAACTGGGCAAGAGTGCTGCTTTCTATTTCTTGGTGAATCTGACACTAGTGCAAGGCTGAAGGAGATAGACACAGAGAACATTTAACTCCTACTAAACCAGATATCCAGAGACACAGAGGCTCCCAAGACCTCATCACTGCAGTAGAACTAAAATGAACCCAATGTGGCTCAGGGAAATTTGCAGAAGAGAGAGCAGAAAGATTGTTAGAGCCACAAGTTGGGTCATTATGCACAGAGACATTGCCTCTTACCCATAACTGATGGCTACCCCCACAATGCACGACCCACATTCCCCAATAAGGAGGGTCCCTTCAGAGGGGGAAGGACAGGGAGGAAGCTATCAAAGGCACCAACATGAATGTAAAATTAAAATTAAAATTAAAAAGTTAAAAAAAACTTGGAGCATGAGTACCAGTTCTCTGCACTTAACAATCCTTTTATCCAACTGATTTGCTATAAATATTATTATGTATCAAAATTCCGTGTATGTGAACACTTATTTCTTGGTTCTCTGCTTTTTTTTTTTTTTTTTTTTTTTTTTTTTTTTTTTTTTAAGGTAGGGTTTTTCTCGAGCTGAGGCTGACCTGGAATTCACTATGTAGACTCAGGCTGCTCTTGAACTCACAGTGATCCTCTGACCTCTGCCTCCCAAGTGCTGGGATTAAAGGTCTGTACCACCATGCCCAGCTGGGCTCTCTATTTTTATCTAATATCCAACTTATCTATCTCAACAGCCATATAAGTACTAATAAGTGGCAAGCAAGGGTCCAGATGTATCAACCTTTGGTATCTGCTTGATTAAATGTTCAAATCACCCTAATGAATTCCAAACCATTTGGAATTGTGGCTGAAATAGCATCAATCAACTTGGACATATGTGATGTTTTATGATACTGAATCTGTCTATTCTTGAATTAAGAAAATTCATTTATTTTTCTCCTCCTTGAATATATTCATCAAAATGTCTGCACATGAGTCTTAAACATCTTTTATAAACTTATATTCTTAAGTATTTAATTTTTATTGCTATTACAAAGTATTTTCTTTCTAAAATACTTTTTGCTTCTTACTAGTACATAATCATATAATTCTTTTTTTTTTTAATAAAACACTTCCTAAATTCTATTACTACATTTAATTCCTTTCTTTGGATTTTTCAGTGCAGACAAATCCATTATCTTGACTACTAACTTCGTTTCTTTTTCTTTGTTGTTTGTTTCTCTTCTTATGCTTCTAGTTGATTTTTGTTGCCTTACCCTGTATGTAGCTATAGTCATCAGTGTCGAATAGATGCTGTGAACATAGATAGTTTTACACACACACACACACACACACACACACACACCCATGGAGAGAGAGAAAGCTCTGTATACATTTTATTTTATCAGTTCAAGCTGAATATTTTGATATCAGTGCAGATATTATCTGTTTTCAGGACAACCCCATCCCACCTGACTACCAGAGCTACAGCCCAGCATGTCTTCATGATTGAGTGGACTCAGAAGGCCTCCCTTCTCTCCTGACAGCTCAGCAATATCTCTCAGAATGCACTCTGTCCAGGATAGAAGCATTCTCATAAAATGGAGTCTGGAGTACTAGTAGTATTACTCCAGAAGTAATAATTTCTTAAATAAAAATCACTTCAACCTGATTATTTAGAATATTTTTGAGGAAAGAATTAGCTCAATAGATATTTTGTGCTGTGATTTTTCATAACAAGGCTAAGTGAATATATGGCAATGGCAATATTTTGCCATCTCCATTCAAATTCCTCTCAAATTACCAAATACATGTGGTACCAGCTCTTCTGTGGCCCTTATACTTCTTCAAGGCTCCATCCTCCTTGTCAACAGTCTCACCACTGTCTACTTTAGAGTAATCCCTTCATTTCTCTCCTAAAAGCCTACCCTGTCCACAGGAAAATACAGTCTTTTTCTTTCCCAGGCTAACCCTTCCACTTGTATTCTTACCCATTGCCATATTCTCTAATCTCTGCACTTTTAGTTATCCCTTCTTTAAGCTTTCTCTTTTCTACTACCTCCTTCCCTAAGGTCACAGACATTCTCATGTGATCTTAGTCCTGTAACCATCCAACTTCTTTCACACAGTAGTGGCTTTTAGACTGAGTGACTTGACATTCGATTTGACTTCCTTAATCTTGCCCATATGTCTAGAAGTATCCCACTCATTTTGCTTTCCTTCACTTGAGCATCTGAGTGAAATTTTACCTTCTTTTTTTAAAAAGAATATTTTTATTTACTTGAGAAAGAGAGTGACAAACATACAGACAGAGAGAGTGAATATGGGCACACCAGGGCCTCCTGCCACTGTAAACAAACTCCAGATGCATGTGCCACCTTGTGCATCTGGCCTTATGTGAGTATTAGGGAATTGAACCTGAGCTCTTACTAAGCATTGTAAGCAAGTGCCTTTGACCACTGAGCAATCTCTCCAGCCCCAAATTTTTTACCTTCTAAGACCTTATCTGGCATAGCAGTTGGAGACTGGGTTATTTTTTTAAGTTTTTTAAAAATTATTTTATTTATTTATTTTTATTTATTGGAGAGAGAGAATATGGAGCTCTAGGGCCTCCAGCTACTGCAAATAAACTCTAGACACATGTGCCACCATGTGTATCTGGCTTATGTGGGTTCTGGGGAATTGAACCTAGGTTGTTGTTGTTCTTTTTCTTCTTCTTCTTCTTTTTTTTTTGTTTTTGGTTTTTCCAGGTACAGTCTCACTCTGGCGGCTCAGGCTGACCTGGAATTCACTATGTAGTGTCAGGGTGGCTTCGAGCTCATGGCGATCCTCCTACCTCTGCCTCCTGAGTGGTGGGATTAAAGGCGTGCACCACCACACCCAGCTGGAACCCAAGTTCTTAAGCTTCACAGGTAAGAACCTTAACTGCCAAGCTCTCTCTCTCTCCAGCCCTTTTTTTTTTCCTTTTCCCCCTTTTTTTCCCTTCTCTCTCTTTTTTTTTTTTTTTAAAGTTTTTGAGGTAGGGTCTCACTCATAGCCCACTATGTAGTCTCAGGGTGGCCTTGAACTCATGGCGATCCTCCTACCTCTGCCTCCCGAGTGCTGGGATTAAAGGTGAGCACCACCATGCCTGGTTCCTTATTTTGTTTTTTAAAGACAATTTCATTGAGGTACAACTGATATATGTATATATATATTACTGAATCGTGTTCGTCTCTTACTGCCTACTTCCTATGCCATTTCTAAGCCACCTGGGTATGCCAATCCTCAGGAATCTTGAATTTTGCTGTGAGACTGCATCTGTCTTCAGCATGATGGTGCTGCTCTCAGGTAACCTCTCTGCTGTCACTCCCTTCTTAACTCTTTCTCCTGCACACTGTTTCCCCTAAAGTCTAACAACAGCCCAGAGCTGAGCAACACCTCTCTCTGACCAGGTCATTCTGAGTCTGTTGATCCCCATTCCATTGAGAACTGGAGGACTATGTGGGATGCTAAGAACAGGACTGGAATTTTCTTCTTGCCAGAGTGATGTATGTCCTAGTACATTTCCTGTTAATTAGCCATGACTGGGAGTATTTTCATGTCTCTAGGCTGATGTTCCTCATCTGGAGTCACTAGAATTCACTTGAGAAAGCACACTGAATTTTCATGTTGGTCATAAATGTTTTTAAAAGCAGTCACTTGATAGTCCAGGACAGGAAATCACAGGTTTGCTGTGAGGCTGGTTATCCAAGGGCTGCTGATTTTGAAAGAAATATAAATCCAGTTTAGCGTCAAGTGTGAGCAGCATTTTCTTGCCACCAGCTGATACAGGCATGAGTTCATGCCTCAGAACCCTGCTGGATGGTCACTCTTGCTGGACAGGGGGCCTAGGACTGTCACATGAGCATTTAAACAAGCAAACTTAGGTTTGATTGTTGAGTTCTTTGCTTCCTTGTGGCTTATACATTCTGCATGAATCTGAATTCTGTGACAATATAAGCTTATGCAATGCCAAGCACAAGGACACATTTTGTATTTCCCTGGTCTAAATTTGAGTACCTAGTCTTTTTGAATTATGTAACAACTAATCAGCTAGTTGACCTGATGTGAACTTATCCCCCGAGGCCCTGAGTGAGTGTAAAGGGAAAAGGAAAGGGCACACAGACATGTTGGAGGAGAAAGGGGAAAAAGAAAGAAGCCTCCACACCCCTCTATATGGATGAGCTCAACAGGAAGACTCAACAGGATGCTACCACCAGTAAGGGCCAGAACAAGGGTGAAACCTCACTATGAGACTTCTAAAGGCTTTGATTTAGGACACCCCCCATAAAAAGCTCAGAACTGATTTAATTGGGGCCAAGACCCTCAACCCAAGAGGCCTGCTGTGCAAGTATGTAGTGAGGCTGTTTTTCCCACTACAGCAACTGGCATGGATGCCACAGGCAAAACAGGCTTGTTCTAAGAACATAGAAGTTCTCCACAGCAATGCCATCTTTATATTATTTTCAGTATTTGCCAACCATCATCAATTTCCTTCCAAATTAATCACTTGTTTGCATTCTGTTTCCTCATATAATGATCCATTAACAAACTGAGTCCAGAGTTGGAGAGATGGCTTAGCAGTTATGACGCTTGCCTGTGAAGCCTAAGGACCCAGTTTCTACTCCATGGAACCCATGTAAGTCAGATGCACAAGGTGATGCACGTGCACAAGATTACACATATGCACAACATGATATACACATCTGGAGTTCAATTGCAGTGGCTAAGGCCCTGGCATGCCAATTCTCCCCCGCCCCTCATAAAAAAAAAACCTGAGTCAAGTCTTGTGTGCTTTATTCTTGGGCAAACGTGTCTTTATCTCTCTGGTCCTGATTTGGGAAGAATAGTAGGAATCCAAGGAAAAGCAAACAAACAAACAAAAACTTCATGCATATTATCTGGTTGGTAAGTAGGAATGAAGGAGGACAGGAGACAGTACCTTCTTTTAGGTAGTTTCAGTTTGGGATTGAGGTCCAAAGACAACAAGGAGATAACATCCCTCGTGCTACTTCATCCGGGAACAAGAATGGAACTCTTGGCAGAAATGCAACTTGTGTCTGATCAAGATTGATCTACAGCACCCCCTGCTATCCACAGTATAGCACGCTCTGGAGTTGGACTGGCCCAGGTGGGCTGGATCTGGTATCTGCCTTTCAAATCTACAAACCAATCAGGACTTCTCCTTTCATGGAAAGGCTGCTGTCTTCTTTCTGTCACTAGCTGCGCCCAGCTCCACCTCTCTCTGTTCTCTCCTCTGCTCTGCAGCCTCTCTTTCCTGGGCCATAAGAACATACCTGAATATGGTTTCCTCCACACCCAGCCTGGCTGGGTAGGAGGAGCATAACACTGTTTCCTGGTCTGGGGGAACTCTTTTGCTTGCCTCTTATTCTGCTTTATAGTTTGGGGTAACTCCTCACTTTGATTACACGCATGATTTTCCTCTGGTCTGTAATCTACCACTGTGTATTTCCCTTATATTCCAGATCTACCACATGGGTGCTTTCACTAACTCTAGGTTTGCTACCTGTGTAAGTTCTTTAAACTTGGGATAACCATGAGTGTAACTTTCTTCATTATTAATTTCTCCTCTGAATCTCCTGGTCTCTGCATTGATATCTGCCCTCTCGTTTTTCCTTGAGCCTCACCATTTGCCCTCTTCCCTGCATGGAATAAAGCACATGGCAGGCAGCTCTACCGGTTCCTCCTACATAAGCTCCTAGATTCTACTTTCCACATGTTTGTGGCTTTACTCTGATTTCTCCTTGAAAGCCTCAGTTTAACTCACCTCCACATGCTTGTGTCTCTACTCCAGTTTTTCCTTAAAACAAAAAAACTCAGTTTCTCTTGAATGAACTTATGAACTATCACTATTTTCCATCTAAGTGTGTGTTTCTGACTTCCCATGTGTTTATGACTGTGCTCCAGCCTTTCTTCCTAGATACCAATCTCCCTTAAATAAACTCAAAATTTGTGATGTCTCCCTAAATAAGCTTAATAATTCATAACTTATCCTTTATTACTTTTTTGTTGTTTTTTGAAGGAAAATGTATTTTATTCTTTGTCTGTTAAGGTATTCAACTTTAA
The DNA here is from genome assembly GCA_036365145.1 of Orientallactaga sibirica. Classification (NCBI taxonomy): domain Eukaryota; kingdom Metazoa; phylum Chordata; class Mammalia; order Rodentia; family Dipodidae; genus Orientallactaga; species Orientallactaga sibirica. Next base: position 3,496,247 of record JAEOAD010000025.1, read on the forward strand.
CACATAAACTGAACTCATGCACAATATATATTTTTTTTTGGAGACACGGGGGGAGGAGGAAAACAGATAGTGATGGGTGCCCAGCAGCCTCTCAGCTGCTGCAAACGAAATCTAGATGCGTTTGCCCCCTTGTGGTCAAGTGCAGCATTGCGCCCTTGCGTCACTTTGCATCTGGCTAAACGTGGGACCTGGAGATTGGAACCAACATTCTTAGGCTTAGGAGGCAGGCACCTTAACCACTAAGCCATCTCTCCAGCTCTCATGCACGATTTTGAAAATAAATGATAGCTGTGTTCTAGAACATTTGAACCTTTGTGGACCAAATATTTCAGAGAAGGTGTTATTTTTCATTTTTTATTAGTTATGTTTTTTTAATTAGAAATAAATTTAATTTAATTTATTTATTTGAGAGAGAGAAAGAGGCAGAGAGAGAACGGGCATTCCAGGGCCTCTAGCCACTGCAAAGAATTCCAGATGCATGCACCACCTTGTACATCTGGCCCTACATGGGCACTGGGGAATCAAACCTGGGTCCTTTGGCTTTGCTAGCAAGTGCCTTAACTGCTAAGCTATTTCTCCAGCACAATTTTTCCATCTTGAGCCCATCTTTATTAATTCTTTATGAAAGGTAGGAAAGAGCCCAAAACTTGGGGTTCATAAATTCTGGGGAACCCCTCCTTAACCCCAAAATACTGCATCAGGAACATGGTAAAATTATCCCCAACTTGTCATAAAAACATATAAATACAATAAATAATTACAGATGTTCCAGACCTGATTTTATAAACCAGGAATTAGAATAGACTTAGGATCTTGATCCAAGGCCTTGTTCTGGTTGAGAGAGGTTGGGGAATTACAGATAAAAGTCTGCACCCGTTCTGAGTTCCCTTCTGTTTCTACTTCCTTGCATAGGCTTGATCTCTCCTGACCATTTTATACTTCCTCAAAAGTGATTTATCTTTCAATGACTTATTTATTCCTGAGATCCAGACAATTCAGTAAGGGTTTCATTAGAATTTGCTCAAATATAATTGAGAACATTTTCTATATCTTATTAACCCATACTGAAATGGGAATTTGGGGGTTCCTCATCAATATGTCACCAACTTGGGTATCCCTGGATTCTTGTCTTATTAATTCAAAGAATTGAAATCCACAGACCAGTGGGTAAAGTTTAGTGTCTTTATTAGATTAAGAGAAGGAAAGAGCTGGGAAAGTTGGCACACACCTTTAATCCCAGCACTCAGGAGGCAGATGTAGGAGAATCACCATGAGTTTGAGGCCAGCCTGATACTACATAGTGAATTCCAGGTCTGCTTGGGTTATAGTGAGACCCTACCTTGACATACAAAAAACAAAAAACAAACAGAGGGAGAAGGAAAGAGGATAAAGTACAGAGTTCCTGCCCATTAAAAGGTGGGAGGGGGTAAAGCCTGCCCTTTGACCCAAATTTGGGTCATTAATAGATTCTGAATGGGGCTGAGCTAACCAGCCACAATGCCAGGATCAGATTTAAACCTTTCCAGGAATCTTAATTCTAGGAAAGGGAATTCCTTCCCAGGGAGAGACTCAAATTGTTTATGGAAAAACAGATATAGGGAATTCCTTTAGGCAAGAGATAAGAAGCCCACCCTTCCCTGATCCTAGTAAATTAGGGACTGAAGGTTCAAGCACATTCTTCCTTTACTTATGGGGGCCCAGTCACACCAATCACACTCCTCAATATTAAATGAACATTCATTCATTGTATGTACTTCTTCTTCTTTTTTTTGTTTTTTTGTTTTTTGGTGGTAGGGTCTCCCAGGCTGACCTGGAATCAACTATGTATTCTCAGGGTGGCCTTCGAACTCATTGCAATCCCCCTACATCTACCTCCTGAGTGGTGGGATAAAAGGCGTGCACCGCCATGCCCGGCTTCATTGTATGTACTAAAACATATTTATGTTCTTATTTTGCTAAAGTAGTTTACATTGAGTTTCTGTCGATTAGAACCAGTCCTCATGGATTATAATTATGTAAAGCTTTCAGATGACGCAACCTTCAGGCTGCCTATGCTGGAGTCCATAGATGAGGTTCCTTTGTTTTTGCCTCTGCAGAAATTGGAACTTTTATCTACGTATTGCAAGAGAAGAACAGCTATTTAAAATTAAGATCATTGTTTTGAGTAATTAGCCTCCAAATACTAATTGGTTCATCATGTAGGAGGCGTGCCATTTATATGGCAATATTTAAAAGTATAATTAGTTAATTGCCTAAGCACGCAATTGCTACTATTTTGTCCTGATAGCTTCATGTTGTCCCTAACTAGTCTTTCATTAGGATATTTTTAAGATATTTTCACATATTTATCTTGGCCACGTCACAGGAGAAGATTTAGTTTTACTTGCACAAAAGAACATGACCTATTATTATTATTATTATTATTATTATTGACAACTTCTATACTTACATACAAAAAGTGCATATTTCCCTCCCCTCCCCTCATTCCCCTTTAGAATTCCAATCTCCATCATATCCCCTCCCTCTCTCCATTAGTCTCTCTTTTAATTTGATGTCATCATCTTTTTCTTCTATTATGAGGGTCTTGCGAAGGTATTGTTAGGCACTGCAAGGTCATGGATATCAAGGCCAATTAAAGAACATGACCTTTTAAGGTAGTGGTTTCCATATTTTCCCCCTATCAGAACCACCTGGAGGGCTCAGTAAGCCATACTGGGTTTTGCCTTTCATAGGCCTGGGCTGAGAGTCCTGAATTTACTTTTTTTTTTTTTTGAGGTAGGGTCTCTCTCTAGCTGAGGCTGACCTGGAATTCACTCTGTAGTCTCAGGGTGGCCTCGAACTCATGGTGATCCTTCTACCTCTGCCTCCCAAGTGCTGGGATTAAAGGCGTGCGCCACCACACCCGGCTCTGAATTTACATTTTTAAGAAGTCCTATAGATACTGTTAGTATGGGGATCACTCTACTATCACAGGCTAGCCACACAAGTAGACCTCCGTAAGCACAGTTTACCACTTCTCTCTCAGCTCTTCATAAACACCTTGTTGGAAGAAGTACTTTACAAATAGCACAGTCAATCATTTATTCAACATTATTTACTATGCTCAGGGTCCTAAACTCAAATGCTTGAGGGGTCAGGAAGATAACCCAAAGGAGTTCAGGCTAGGAGGTGAGGAGATAGAAAAGGGAAATGTATATACCCATAGGCATACACTGTATCAATGGAGAGAGTATATCCCAGCTGAAGGGATGTTGTTCTGTACTCAGGTGGTTGAGGTCACGGACCTTAGAGCAGGGTCCATCACTTACTAGCTATGTTGGGTTAGGCAAGTCTCCCACTCTTCCCATGCCTCGTTTTCCTCATCCGTACTCAGCCATACAATCTGGATAATAAAACATACCTGTAGGATTTGCATGAGGATTAACACCTGTACATAATTTAGAAGATAAAGTAATAAGCACTATGATAACAGCAAAATCTGGTTGAAGGCCTTGGCATGTCCATTCATATTTTCTCTCTTTCTCTCTCTCCTTGAAAATAAATAAATAAAAATATTTTTGAGGCAAGCCCAACAGACTGGCCTTTTTAAAATACTCTTTTTATTGATTGATTGATTGATTGATTGAACAAAAAAAGAGGGAGAGAGAGAGAGAGAGAGAGAGAAAGAGAGAAAGAGAGAGAGAATGGGCATGTCAGGGCCTCCAGCCACTGCAAATGAACTCCAGATGTGTGCACCCCATGTGCATCTGGCTAACATGGGTCCTGGGGAATGGAACCTGTGTCCTTTGGCTTTACAGGCAAACACCTTAACCACTAAGCCATCCCTCCAGCCCCGGATTGGCCTTTTTTTATGAGAGAGAATGACAGAGTGAATTGTAACTCCAGGGCCTCCTGCCATTGTAATCAAACTCTAGATGTGTGTGCTACCTTGTGCATATGTGTGACCTTGTACATGTATCACCTTGTGTGACTGGCTTTTTTGGGATCTGAACTGTTGAACATGGGCTTCTCAGGCAAGTGCCTTAACTGCTGAGACATCATTCCAGCCCAATAATAAAAATATTTTTAAAAACTTTTAAACTGCTCACTTTGGTTTCACATACTAAAATTGGAATGATACAGAGAAGATTATAGCATGGCCTCTGCACAAGGATAACACACAAATTTGTGAAGTTTTCTATATTTTAAAAAAGAAATCAAGCTGGGTGTTGTGGCGCACACCTTTAATCCCAGCACTCAGGAGGCAGAGGTAGGAGGAGCGCCATGAGTTCGAGGCCACCCTGAGACTACATAGTGAATTCCAGGTCAGCCTGAACCAGAGTGAGACCCTATCTGGAAAAACAAACAACAACAACAACAACAAAAAAAAAAGAAATCAGAAAGGCTTTTTTGTTATTGTTGTTGAAAATGACTTTTTCTTTAAAAAAAAAAAAAAGCCCCAAGTCAGGGACTGGAAAGATGGCTGGGGGCTTGAAGGTGCTCACGGTTCAGTTCCCCAGTACCCATAGAGAGCCAGATGCAGGCTGGCATATGTGGCTGGAGTTCATTTGCAGTGGCAGGAGGCCCTTCATGACCATACTCATCCTCTTTCTCTCTTTCATTAAATAAATAAATAAATAAATAAATAAATAAATAAATAAATAAATAAATAACTTTTTAAAAATTAGCCCAGGGCTGGAGAGATGGCTTAGGGGTTAAGGCGCCTGGCTCCTAAGCCTAAGAACGCTGGTTCCAATCTCCAGGTCCCACGTTTAGCCAGATGCAAAGTGATGCAAGGGCGCAATGCCGCACTTGACCACAAGGGGACGCACGCATCTGGATTTCGTTGGCAGCTGCTGAGATACTGCAGGCGCGCCCATCTCTGTCTTCATCTCCCTCTCTCTCTCTCTGTCTCTCTCTGTGTCTCCAAAAAAAAAAAAAAAAATTAGCCCAAATTCAGAAACTAGTAGATATGATGACCAACCCAGGGGCTTGTTTCAGAGGCCTACTTTTACCACCACATACTATGTGTAAGGAAAATGAAAAAGAAAAGCAAAGGAAAACAACGGACTTAATCTCAACAGACAGAGACTGTTTATTGAAGCACAGTGAGGGGCTACAACCTTCCCATGGGATGGAGGCTGAAGCACGGAGCCAGTATGGGGTTCAAGTTTATAAAGAGGATCCTAAGAAAAACAGACTGGACCAGGTGCAGGTCCAAGGGGAGTAGATAAAGAACTGTAGATTGTTCAGAATAAGTTGTTTTAGCAAGATTGTCTAGGGAGGATGTCTTAGATTTTTTTTTTTAAAGGCTTTTTGAGTTAATGAAAGTTTATCAATTAGGGGAATTGTCAGGTTGTTTGGTATTGAATGTCTAATTTTTTAAAGGCCTTGTAGTATTAGGGATAGTCATTAACCCTTTACTCTGGATTCTGGAAGGATAAAAAAGCTTGGAGAAAACTGGGAATGAATGGGGCATTGTATGGGGGGGGTTCTTTGGGAAGGAGCCAGGAGGACATCAGATTTTGATTTTTTTTTTTTTTTTTTTTGGTTTTTCGAGGTAGGGTTTCACTCTAGTCCAGGCTGACCTGGAATTCACTCTGTACTCTCAGGGTGGCTTCGAACTCACAGTGATCCTCCTACCTCTGTCTCTCAAGTGCTGGGATTAAAGGCGTGCACCACCACGCCTGGTCAGATTTTTTGTTTTGTTTTGTTTTGTTTTGTTTTGTTGGGAAGGACAGTAGATCTTTTAGGGGTGTCTCATGTAGTCCTATGGAGGTTGGATGTCCAGGCACTGATGTCCAGCGGCCATGAAGAATTTAGTGACTTGTGAGGTGAAGGCATGTATTTTTTCTTGGAGGAATTTAGTGAGACATGTGAGTATGTAAGGACCAAAAGAGAGGGTATTATCATAATCAGGGGAATAAAGTACATGTCAGAGACAGGATAGATTTAGCTTGAAGGGAGTAGAGCTGTGAAAATTTTCAAATCACAGTAAGAGATATTTTAGTTGGTCACAGAGAGATATCAGCTTACATGTAGAGAAATATTTTTGGCTATGAAAAAGGCTAATATAGCCCAAAATATTACTGGCTCTGGACTGGTAATATTTATTATTTTTACAGTTGGTATAGTCCATCATTGAAGTTTTAGTCACACAGGTGTGGCTTTTGGGAGTTTTAGTTTTTGGTGGTTTTTGTTTTGTTTTGTTTTGTTTTTCAAGGTAGGCACTCACTCTAGCTCAGGCTGACCTGGAATTCACTCTATAGTCTCAGGGTGGCCTCGAACTCAGGGCGATCCTCCCACCCTTGCCTCCCGAGTGCTGGGATTAAAGGCATGCACCACCACACCCAGTTTTTTCTTTGTCTAACTTTATTTCATAGTTGGTGTACATAGTAGGCTGTTATCTCACATAGATCTTATGAACAGGCCAGGAGGCAGCTCTTTAGGAGAGTGATACTTATCACAGTTATTAGGAAAGAAATTTTTAGATTATGTTAATTTATTAGCCACCATGACCTGGTTATTATTTAGGTATGAACTTTTTGTATGTGACACGACAGTTATAGGTGACATGAATATTATATCTAAGGTTGAATAATAATAATAATAATAATTATATAGGTGATAGGTAAGGAAAAAGGAATTGTTAATTTGGATGGGAAGTTAATTGAAATTTTTGAAAATACAAAGATTTGGTTTAGGTAAGGTAGGAAAGATAAGAGATTAGTATTCTAGTAATATTTGAAATATCTTAAATTATTTTAAATTTAAATGTGATAGAGATTAATAAGTTAACTAATGTTGAAGTTTAGGTTTAAAGTGGTTTATTTTGTAAGTTTTAATGTGGCAGGCTTATACTCCTTACTTACATGATCTAAAGATGAAAACGTCTTATCTTTAGGAGAACTAATGAAAGTATTTTAGGTTGAAAGGCTAAATGTTTGATTAGTTTTGATAATTTGTTATTATCAGTTCTTTATTGTATAAGCATAATGAAATGATTTTTTTTTTTTTTTTGGTTTTTGCAAGGTTGGGTTTCACTCTAGCCCAGGCTGACCTGGAATTCACTATGTACTCTCAGCGTGGCCTCAAACTCATAGCGATCCTCATACTTCTGCCTCCCAAGTGCTGGGATTAAAAGCATGTGGCACCACACCCAGCTTGAAATTATGTTTTATATAATTTTATTGATTATATAATACAATGAAATATATTTTATATAATTATGTTCAGTTTTATCTATTAGAATAAGTTTATAGCAAATAAATTAAAGTCTTACCCAATAGGAAAGCATATAAGAGTAGAATATTTAAGGGCCTGGAGAGATGGCTTAGCAATTAAGCACTTGCCTGTGAAGCCTAAGGACCCTGGTTCAAGGCTCAATTTTCCAGGATCCACATAAGCCAGGTGCACAAGGTGGCACATACATCTGGAGTTTGTTTGCAGTGGCTGGAGGCCCTGGCGTGCCCATTAACTCTCTATCTATCTGCCTCTTTCTCTCTCTGTCTGTCACTCTCAAATAAATAAATAAATAAATAAACAAAATGTTTTTTTTTTTTTTTAAAAAAAAGAGAAGAACATTTAAGAAACCTATTGCTGTAAATAGGTTTTTTTTTTTTTTTTTTTTTTTTTCGAGGTAGGGTCTCACTCTGGCCCAGGCTGACCTGGAATTAACTATGTAGTCTCAGGGTGGCCTCGAACTCACAGCGATCCTCCTACCTCTGCCTCCCGAGTGCTGGGATTAAAGGCGTGCGCCACCACGCCCCGCTTGTAAATAGGTGTTTTATGTAACACAATAAAGGTTTAAAAAAATTTTTTTTTGTTTTTACGAAGTAGGGTTTCTCTCTGGTCCAGAATGACCTGGAATTAACTATTAGTCTCAGGGTGGCCTCAAACTCACAGCGATCCTCCTACCTCTGCCTCCCAAGTGCTGGGATTAAAGGTGTGCACCACCACGTCCGGCAAAAAAAACTTTTTTTTTTTTTTGGTTTTTCAAGGTAGGGTCTCATTCTGGCCCAGGCTGACCTGGAATTAACTATGCAATCTCAGGGTGGCCTTGAACTCACGGCGATCCTCCTACCTCTGCCTCCTGAGTGAAAAAAAATTTTTTAAAGAGTAGAACGTTTAAGAAATCTATTTTTGTAAACAGGTGTTTTATGTAACACAATAAAGGTTTTATCAGATGGAGAACATATAAGTTTAATATTTGGATATAGTTATCTCAATATGAAATTAAACAACTTTTATTTATTTATTTATTTTAAATGTTTATTTATTTATTTGCAAGCAGAGAGAGAGAGAGAGAGAGAGAGAGAGAGAGAGATAGAAGAGAGGCAGACAGAGAGAGAATGGGCACGCCAGGGTCTGTAGCCACTGCAAACGAACTCCAGATGCATGTGCCCCTTGTGCATCTGGCTTACGTGGGTCCTGGAGAATCGAACCGGGATCCTTTGCCTTCGCAGGCAAATGCCTTAACCACTAAGCCATTTCTCCTTAAACAACTTTTTATAACCCCTTTAATGTTATCAGGGACAAAGAAAATTAGGCCTGTATTTTAATGACCTTTAAGCCTAATATTTGTTTTTTTAAAAGAGAGAGAGAGAGAGAGACCCTAAGTGTTTGGAAGATGGGCAATGAGTTTGAGTTTGGCTTTTTTAAGCTGAAGTGGGATGGTAGAAAAACAATTGGGTGAGGGTTTTTATTTTTGTTAACTTTTAGGACTTGGAGAAGAATCAAAAGGGGCCCAGATAGATGGAGGTAGTCTGTTATAGGACCCTCTGAGGTCAATTAGTGAAATTGTAGAGGTCTAGAAAGCTGTTTATATTAATTTTGCAGTTCTGATTCTTATGTCATATTTAGATAGAGTTTAAATAAATAGATAAAACTAGTTAAAATATCTTGATCTTGTTAACTTTGATATTGAAATGGGAAACTAAGGCTTTATAGAACCAGTACCAGAGACAGAGTAGAGAATCAGTTTATTTTTACATCAGTATGAGTCCAGGAGAATCTTTTTTAAAGCCTGAAAAAATGGTTAATTAGTTGAGAGATATCTGTAGTTGTATTATGGAGTTTAGAAGAAATATAAGATAATTTTTATACTGGCCAGAAGCTGTAATACAAACTATGGCCTTGAAACAGTATAAAAACTATAGTGTCAGTACAACAGACTATGTAGTATGGGACATAACAAGCATAAACGTTTATTATAGTATAAGACATAACTTTGGGCCAGGGGCCTTTAAATTTTCTTTTATCATAATATGAGTGAGGTATGGCACTATAAATAAATTTACCACCTTATTATAGAGAATTAAGATTGAACTATGTAAACAATTAAGGTGAGAGAAATACAGAGGAAAAAATTTTAGAAGGTAGGTGCATCTTATTTTTAAAATATCTAATAGTTATAAGTATGGGCAGAACATGTTATCAGTTTTGAAAATAATATTTTATCAATAAATCTAAATCAATTAATTTAATTTAGAAATTGTTAGGAAAAAGACAAGTAAGACAGTTGGCATTTGTATTTGATAACATCTTTGATTAGTTTAGATACCTGTGTAGGTACCAATTACCCAGAGAAGGTTGGAAGCAGAGTTTGAAATCATTTATTTTATATGAAGTCCATTGTTTGAGCATGGGGCTATACCCTGAGGTAGAGAATATGTCTTAAGAGTTAATTTACTTATGAGCAATAAATTTGAGATACCAGAAATGAGACAGTTATTTAATTATATGATGATAAACAAAAGAGCAGAATTTGGCCAATGTTGAACTAAAACAGATGAGCTTTGATATAACATTTTATAAATCTGTTGTTAAAGAGAAAATGCTCTGTTGAATAATTAACATTTTTAGTTTAAATAAAATAGAAGTTATTTTTAAATCTTTAATGTTTTTAGTATGAGACCCTTATCTTGGGAAATTGAACACTAATAAGTGAATCTTTACCTTAAAATTTAGTTTTTCTAATAGTTAGAACATTTTCCTTGGTCTGTTTCTCTGTCAGTTAACAGTTTTTGGAAACCAGCAGAGACTATGGGGAGAAGCTGTAATGAGGAGTATCTAGATTGTCTGATGCCTTGTAACATTTTAGTTTTGTCTGAAGACCATCTTTTGTTTATGTTTATTTAGTTATTTATTTTTGTTTATTTGAGAGCAACAGACAGAGAGAAAGAGGCAGATAGATAGAGAATGGGCACATCAGGGCCTCCAGCCATTGCAAATGAACTCCAGATTCATGTGCCATCTTGTGCATCTGGCTTATGTGGATCCTGGGGAACCAAGCCTCGAACCGGGGTCCTTAGGCTTCACAAGCAAGCAAGTTAACTGCTAAGCCATCTCTCCAGGCCCATCTTTTGAATATATTTTTTTATTTATTTGACAGAGAAAGAGAGAGAGAGAGAGTTGGGTGCATCAGGGCCTCCAGCCACTGCAAAGCGAACTCCAGACATGTGCACTCTGTGCGTCTGGCTAACGATGGGTCCTGCAGAATTGAACCTGGGTCCTTTGGCTTTGCAGGCAAATGCCTTAACCACTAAGCCATCCCTCCAGCCACCATTTTTTGTTTTTAATCTTACTGTTTACATCTTTATACCTTTTTGTACTTGTATTGACCACTTAAACATCTTTTAAAATAACATTTTGTGTATATATTGTTGAAAATGTTTAATATTATCCTTCAATGATCTCATCTCATTTTTAAATAGGTGTTTTATGTAACACAATAAAGGTTTAAAAAAATTTTTTTTTGTTTTTAGAAGTAGGGTTTCTCTCTGGTCCAGAATGACCTGGAATTAACTATTAGTCTCAGGGTGGCCTCAAACTCACAGCGATCCTCCTACCTCTGCCTCCCAAGTGCTGGGATTAAAGGTGTGCACCACCACGTCCGGCAAAATCATTTTTTTTTTTTTTTTTTGGTTTTTCAAGGTAGGGTCTCATTCTGGCCCAGGCTGACCTGGAATTAACTATGCAATCTCAGGGTGGCCTTGAACTCACGGCACGATCCTCCTACCTCTGCCTCCTGAGTGAAAAAAAAATTTTTTAAAGAGTAGAACGTTTAAGAAATCTATTTTTGTAAACAGGTGTTTTATGTAACACAATAAAGGTTTTATCAGATGGAGAACATATAAGTTTAATATTTGGATATAGTTATCTCAATATGAAATTAAACAACTTTTATTTATTTATTTATTTTAAATGTTTATTTATTTATTTGCAAGCAGAGAGAGAGAGAGAGAGAGAGAGAGAGAGAGAGAGAGAGATAGAAGAGAGGCAGACAGAGAGAGAATGGGCACGCTTAGGTCTGTAGCCACTGCAAACGAACTCCAGATGCATGTGCCCCTTGTGCATCTGGCTTACGGGTCCTGGAGAATCGAACAAGGATCCTTTTGCTCTCGCAGGCAAATGCCTTAACCACTAAGCCATTTCTCCTTAAACAACTTTTTATAACCCTTTAATGTTATCAGGGACAAAGAAAATTAGGCCTGTATTTTAATGACCTTTAAGCCTAATATTTGTTTTTTTAAAAGAGAGAGAGAGAGAGAGACCCTAAGTGTTTGGAAGATGGGCAATGAGTTTGAGTTTGGCTTTTTTAAGCTGAAGTGGGATGGTAGAAAAACAATTGGGTGAGGGTTTTTATTTTTGTTAACTTTTAGGACTTGGAGAAGAATCAAAAGGGGCCCAGATAGATGGAGGTAGTCTGTTATAGGACCCTCTGAGGTCAATTAGTGAAATTGTAGAGGTCTAGAAAGCTGTTTATATTAATTTTGCAGTTCTGATTCTTATGTCATATTTAGATAGAGTTTAAATAAATAGATAAAACTAGTTAAAATATCTTGATCTTGTTAACTTTGATATTGAAATGGGAAACTAAGGCTTTATAGAACCAGTACCAGAGACAGAGTAGAGAATCAGTTTATTTTTACATCAGTATGAGTCCAGGAGAATCTTTTTTAAAGCCTGAAAAAATGGTTAATTAGTTGAGAGATATCTGTAGTTGTATTATGGAGTTTAGAAGAAATATAAGATAATTTTATACTGGCCAGAAGCTGTAATACAAACTATGGCCTTGAAACAGTATAAAAACTATAGTGTCAGTACAACAGACTATGTAGTATGGGACATAACAAGCATAAACGTTTATTATAGTATAAGACATAACTTTGGGCCAGGGGCCTTTAAATTTTCTTTTATCATAATATGAGTGAGGTATGGCACTATAAATAAATTTACCACCTTATTATAGAGAATTAAGATTGAACTATGTAAACAATTAAGGTGAGAGAAAACAGAGGAAAAAAATTTTAGAAGGTAGGTGCATCTTATTTTTAAAATATCTAATAGTTATAAGTATGGGCAGAACATGTTATCAGTTTTGAAAATAATATTTTATCAATAAATCTAAATCAATTAATTTAATTTAGAAATTGTTAGGAAAAAGACAAGTAAGACAGTTGGCATTTGTATTTGATAACATCTTTGATTAGTTTAGATACCTGTGTAGGTACCAATTACCCAGAGAAGGTTGGAAGCAGAGTTTGAAATCATTTATTTTATATGAAGTCCATTGTTTGAGCATGGGGCTATACCCTGAGGTAGAGAATATGTCTTAAGAGTTAATTTACTTATGAGCAATAAATTTGAGATACCAGAAATGAGACAGTTATTTAATTATATGATGATAAACAAAAGAGCAGAATTTGGCCAATGTTGAACTAAAACAGATGAGCTTTGATATAACATTTTATAAATCTGTTGTTAAAGAGAAAATGCTCTGTTGAATAATTAACATTTTTAGTTTAAATAAAATAGAAGTTATTTTTAAATCTTTAATGTTTTTAGTATGAGACCCTTATCTTGGGAAATTGAACACTAATAAGTGAATCTTTACCTTAAAATTTAGTTTTTCTAATAGTTAGAACATTTTCCTTGGTCTGTTTCTCTGTCAGTTAACAGTTTTTGGAAACCAGCAGAGACTATGGGGAGAAGCTGTAATGAGGAGTATCTAGATTGTCTGATGCCTTGTAACATTTTAGTTTTGTCTGAAGACCATCTTTTGTTTATGTTTATTTAGTTATTTATTTTTGTTTATTTGAGAGCAACAGACAGAGAGAAAGAGGCAGATAGATAGAGAATGGGCACATCAGGGCCTCCAGCCATTGCAAATGAACTCCAGATTCATGTGCCATCTTGTGCATCTGGCTTATGTGGATCCTGGGGAACCAAGCCTCGAACCGGGGTCCTTAGGCTTCACAAGCAAGTGCTTAACTGCTAAGCCATCTCTCCAGGCCCATCTTTTGAATATATTTTTTTTATTTATTTGACAGAGAAAGAGAGAGAGAGAGAGTTGGGTGCATCAGGGCCTCCAGCCACTGCAAACGAACTCCAGACATGTGCACTCCCTTGTGCGTCTGGCTAACGTGGGTCCTGCAGAATTGAACCTGGGTCCTTTGGCTTTGCAGGCAAATGCCTTAACCACTAAGCCATCCCTCCAGCCACCATTTTTTGTTTTTTAATCTTACTGTTTACATCTTTATACCTTTTTTGTACTTGTATTGACCACTTAAACATCTTTTAAAATAACATTTTGTGTATATATTGTTGAAAATGTTTAATATTATCCTTCAATGATCTCATCTCATTTTTTTTTTTTTTTTTTTTTTTGGTTTTTCGAGATAGGGTCTCACTCTAGCTTGGCTGACCTGGAATTCACTCTGTAGTCTCAGGGTGGCCTTGAACTCACAGTGATCCTCCTACTTCTGCCCCCTGAGTGCTGGGATTAAAGGCATGTGCCACCACGCCTGGCCTCATCTCATTTTTTATAAAACTTTAATCATTTTTATAGGACAATTAAAAGGAGAGTAAAAGAGGAGAGGGCATGCAGCCCCAAAGCCTCAGAGGGTTCTGATCCAAGTCACAGCACCAATTGACTTAGTATCAATTGACAGAGAAGCAAATAATTTAGCATCATGAAGTTAATCATTCTATTATTGGAATCTATAGAGAAACATCCATAGCAGAAAACCTTAGAATTTAAAGTGAGAAACATATCATGAACCTTGTTTTAATAATTTGACAGTATCTTAAAATATATGAGCATTAGAACATTTAATGACCATAAGCATTGGATTAACGACCATGAATGGCCTAAGCGAGACCATGGGAAGAGAATGCATAAAAGAAGGGCAGGGGGAGGGTCAATCTAAATTCAAAATATTGTGAATAAGACTTATGTAAACCTGCTTTTTTGAAGAATGGCACATCTAGAAGCTATAGACTGTTACTAGAAAATTTTCAGTGCCTGGGATAGGATACCTTACAGTGAGTTGTTGGCCAAGGAGGTCCCAGTAGCCTCCAAAATAGTAAAGGCTTTTCCCAAAGCCCTTGGTTTCCCTTGAGAAACAGATGGTAAGACCCTATTGATGAAGACATCTGTTGCCTGAGAGGCAAGGTCACTGAGAAAGCAAGCTGGTACTGAGCAGAAAACCTTCTCCCTGTAGACCAGCCAACTGAAAGCTGGAAAAAGCTGCACTGCATGCAGCCGTATGGGAGACAGAAGTCATCAGCAGTGAAAACAGTGGACACTGAATATTCAAGTTTGGCCATACAGGCCCAATGACTGAACGGGTGCAATAGTGGCATGTCTACTCTTGGGGTAACCAACTGCTCCATAATTGGACTGAAGGCCCTCTCTATGGGAGGGAATACATGCCTGGTACTGAAAAACTCAAGCAAAAGTCTATGGCAGGTGGGGTCATGAGCCTTTGGGGTATAAAGCCTCCTCTTGTCTGACTAAATGCATATATTATTCCCACCAAGCTGCCCTGGGGGCACTACACTTAATGTTCATGTTCACATATTAACGCTACTCTCACTTCTGGTTAGAGAAGCTTCTCTTTTCAGATGGCAATGACCACTGGGACCTCCAAAAGGCAACATAGTGCTGAGAAGAAGGGCTAGAGGAGTGCCCAGCACTGAAACACCTCTGTCACAACCTCCAAGGCTCAGGGACCATTGTGGAAGAGGGGGTGGATAGAATGGAAGAGCCAAAGGAAGGGTATGACTTCTTACAATGCAACTGCCCAGACAGAAATTGGCCTCGATATCCATGACCTTGCAGTGCCTAGCAATACCATCACAAGATCCTCAAAATAGAAGAAAAAGATGATGACATCAAATTAAGAGAAAGACTAATGGAGAGAGGGAGGGGATATGATGGAGATTTGTGTTCTAAAGTGGAATGGGGGGATTGGAGGGAAATATCATATGTTTTTTGTATGTAAATATAGAAGGTGGCAATAAAAAATCAATAATTAAAAAAAAGACTACATGAAACATAGAACACATGACATCACACGGTTGGCCAACATTAGACATGACAACATAAAACATGGAGAGAAATCCCTTTTTAAGATTTTAGTTATGTTTTAAATTTGTGAGGACTTAATCTTAACAGGGCAACAGCCAGCAGTTTTAATTTAAAGCTACAATTTATTTGTGGCCATTAGCCATATATAAGGGGTTTAGGGTTATAGGATTTGTTTTCATTTATTTTATCTAGCTGTGTGGCAGGCACTGCTTTTTTTGTTTGTTTGTCTGTCTGTCTTTCTTTCTTTCTTTATATTTATTTATTTTTTTGACAGAGAAAGAGGGGGAGAGAGAGGGAGAGAGAAAATGGGTGCGCCAGGGCCTCCAGCCACTGCAAACGAACTCCAGATGCATGCGCCTTGTGCATTTGGCTAACATGGGTCCTAGGGAATCAAACCTCGGTCCTTTGGCTTTGCAGGCAAATGCCTTAACCGCTAAGCCATCCCTGCCTCTGTTGTCAGTTTTTCTTTGGTGGCTGAGAATGAAAAGAAGGGGAAAAGGGAAATAAAAAGAAAATAAAAACTTAGATGTTGTATAATGATTTTAAATTTTAGCAAGGAGAGAAAAATTAGATATCCATATGTAGAAGAAGTTAAAGGGGTCTAGTGAAGACAGGAGATTTTTTTTTGGTTTTGGAGACAGAGTTTGTATTTGATTAAGTGGGATGGCTCCAATTTAGTGTGAGAGGGAGAGAACTTGGCAAGTCATAACCAGCTGACAGAACTGTGTGTGAGAGAGAGTTTTAGGAGAGGCAGGAGTTGGGGAGGGAACCTTGGACCATTTGTCGTGTCATAAATGAAAGTTATCAAGACCAATGAAAATGTTGAAATCCAAAGTACCAAATTCAGGCCACTGGTGGCCATTGTGTAGAGAATATTGCAGGCAAATTTGAATAAAGAGTTGGAGTAATTTGGTAGGCAGGAGCACAGATAGTCTGAGTTTCTTTAAATTAGTTTTGAGACATGCCAATGGAGTGTCTTTTGGAATAGGAAATTTAGAGCCCATTTTGGAGGCCAAGGATTAATGGAGTGGCTGATCCCACCACCAGGGACATCTTCCAGGCTTAGGGAGGGCCCTGCACTCATAATGCTTGGGATGTTCAGTGAAACAATACATGGGGCACTCCTGAAGCCTCCAATTGACCATGGACCAAAAAGTGAGAAACTCCCAGAAATTCTAAGGTCTGAGACAATGTGCCTCCACCGCAGACTGAGTGACTGCCTTGTCCTGAAGGCTGTAATTTGATGAGGATGTGGATGGCGGCTGTCACACGGCAATGGCCTCTCCTCTGGAGTTCAAAAGTCTGGGGGAAGAGGGTGAAAAGAAGAAAAAGAAGAATCCCCAGGTATCAAGCTGGAAAGACTGAAGGTTTCAGGTCACATCTGGTGGCTATTTAGTTCAGAGTAGTGAGCGCAACAAGGTTTTGTATTCCTAAGAGTGAAATATTAGCAGGGAGGTAGAGAGGAGGAGAGGAAAACAGGAGAGGGCATGCAGTCCCAAAGCCTCAGAGGGTTCTGACCCAAGTCACAGACCAAATATTAGGAAAGTGAAAAAGAAAAGTAAAGGAAAACTCAGGACTTGATCTCAACAGAGGCTATTTATTGAAGCACAGTGAGGGGCTGCAGTCTTCTCATGGGATGGAGCCTAAAGCACTGAGTTAGGCTGGGCTTCAAGTTTATAAGGAGGATCTTAAAAAAACAGACTGGACCAGGTGTAGGTCCAAGGGAAGTAGATAAGGAACTGTAGCTATTTGTGTCTTTGCTCAGAATAAGCTGTTTTAGCAAGATTATCTAGGGAGTATGTCTTAGATGGTTTTTGTTCCTTTAAGGTGTTTTGAGTTAAGGGAAGTTTATCAATGAGGGGGGAGTTGTTAGGCTTGTCGGGGACTGAATATCTCTGATTTTTTGGGGGTGAGGGAGAGAGACAGAGAGAGAGGGAGAGGAAGAAGAAGACACAGATGGGTACCCCAACAGCCTCTCAGCTGCTGCTAACGGAATCGAGATGCGTGCACCCCCTTGTGGTCAAGTGTGGCATTGCGCCCTTGTGTCACCTGGAGATTGGAACCAGCGTTATTAGGCTTAGGAGGCAGGCGCCTTAACCCCTAAGCCAACTCTCCAGTCCTGTCTTTGATTTTTTTAAAGGCCTTTTGGTCTTAGGGACAGTCATTAATCGTTGAGGGAAAAATCATTAACTGTTCACTATGTTAGCAGCCAAGGCCAGGAGGCACTTGAAGGGAAACCTCATACATTAATGCACCTTCAGGGCTATCCTTTGTTTGCTTGTTTCAGCCTATGCTCTTTAGCAAAATCTGAGAACCAGCTAAGGTCACTACATCACTGCAACTTGTTCATTCAAGCACCTAAACTTGGTTAATTATAGCAATGAATCTAGCAAACCTAGAAGCACAAGTGCCTATTACTTTTGCTTGGTGAACACAGGCTGTATGTCCTTGATCTGAGCATGCTCAGAAGTGTACATTTAAACTGAGCATGCTCAGTTCCAGTTGCTAAAGTTTCTCTACATTAATATGAATAGTTTCTAAAACAAAATCCCCACACTAGGGTTATTGTCACTCTGGAAGCAATGCCAAAGCTCTTTTCAACCTCTGCGAGTAACATATCTTTTTCCACTCTTATCCCTTGGCTGTGCTTTTCAGCTTTGTGCTCACCAAATTGGAAACCCACTGCACCTGGCTCAGGTGCATTGGTGCGTGGTAGTAGAATGCCATGAACAGCGGAAGTTCAGTTTTATCTGGCCATTAAGCAAACAAACAAAATAACCTTTTGTGGCTGGAGAGATGGCTCAGTGGGTAAGAGAACTGGCTGCACAAGCATGGAGACCTAAGTTTGATCCCAGTACCAATTTAAAAAGCTAGGTGTGGCTGTGTGTGCCTGTAACTCCACACCAAGGTGGGGAAGGACTAACTAAAACCGGCATGAGCTCCAGGTTCAGTGAGAGATTCTGTCTCAAGGAAATAAGAGCAGTACAGGAGGACACCTGATGTCTTCCTCTGGCCTCTACATCATGCACATGGGATGCATGTATCTGTGTGCATGTGTCACCTCCCCCCACATACTAGACACACACACACACACACACACACACACACACACTCCTTATGAGAAACCAGAGATCTGACACCAAGTGTGTGTGCGTGTAAAAGAAAGAGATAGACAGACAAACATCTATAGTTTGGCCATGACTTAACTCTTTATATTACCTAGTGGACCGAAAAAATCATGTCTTGAGCCAAGAATATACAACTATTATACAAATTCAGCACTACTCTTGAAGTGTACAGAGGGTGATGAGATAACCAGTTACCTGATGGCATGATGGGGCAAAAATGGGTCTTTAGCATGCTACACACTGTGCCTATCTCATGGCTGGCAGTTTATCTCATGATACTTGGCAGCATGGTCCTCTCTTAGTTTAACTCTTAGCTGGCTGATTTGACCTGTCCAATCAGAGACACTAAGGTTAGATAGATATCATGATGACATATCATTAACTTCCTAAAGTCAATAAAGGCAATTTGTTACAACTGGATCTTATTAGTGGTTTTTCTATTTTGTACTCAGCCAATCCTCAGGCCAGTCTCCCAGGCTGAGCTTCTCATAAAGCCAAGCAGTGCTTCCTGTGCCCCAGTGCTGCCTGGGCAGCTGACATGACCACACAGCAGCAGCCAAGCAGTGTAGGGGAGAAGCTCTCCAGCAGAGGAGGTATACACAAGCTGCAGCGCATGACCTGGAATCAGATCTGAAAGGAATTTCTCAATTAATGCTGAATTCACCAGCTCCCCTGCCCCAGGTTTCCATGGTTAGAAATGTGTGGCTTCCTTTATAAATTTCAAATTTATTCTCACATGCAGAATTATTGCTACATTTGTCAGTTACATTTCTGTCTATGAATTATGTGTGTTGTTTTTCTGACTGTGGTATATTTAGAAACACTAGGTAAAATATTCCCTGTAGAACAATACCTGGGAAATTCACGACACGTACAGCAACTCAAGAAAAATCTATAAGTGAGGGAATACATACCTGGTACTGAAAAACCTAAGCAAAAGTCTATGGCAGGGGAGGTCATGAGCCTTAGGGGTATAAAGCCTGCTCTTGTCTGACTAAATGTATATATTATTCCCACCAAGCTGCCCCGAAAGCACTACATTTAATGTTCATATTCACATATTAATGCTACTCTCACTTCTGGTTAGAGAAGCTTCTCTTTTCAGATAGTGATGACCACTGGGATGACCCAAAAGGCAACATAGTGCTGAGAAGAAGGGATGGAGGAGTGCCCAGCACTGAAACATCTCTGTCACACCCTCCAAGGCTCAGGGCCCATTGCGGAAGAGGGGGCAGATAGGATGGAAGAGCCAAAGGAAGGGTACGACTCCTTATAATGCAACTGTCCAGACAGAAATTGGCCTTTATATCCACAACCTTGCAGTGCCTAGCAATACCATCGCAAGACCCTCAAAATAGAAGAAAAAAGATGATGACATCAAATTAAAAGAGAGACTAATGGAGAGAGGGAGGGGATATGATGGAGATTGGAGTTCTAAAGGGGAATGGGGGAGGGGAGGGAAATATCATGCATTTTTTGGATGTAAGTATAGAAGTTGTCAATAAAAAAAAGAAAAATCTAATTTCTTACTTTGAAGAGTTTCATGTTATGGCAAGTTCATTGCAGCTGAGAGAAAGGGAGACTCTCAGGGAAACCAGAGGATTAGGAAAAGAGAAAAAGAGAAGGAAGCAGCCTTCATAATTTTAGAAAAGTCTCAAAATATGTAAACACTGGCTTTGAAGATTCTAGTTGTTCTTGAATTTTATTTCATTTATATGGAATAATTAGCTGCCTCTGGTACCCTACCAGAAGAAAATAATTATGGGCCTTTTCCCATAATTTTTCATTTGACTGTGATATAGTCAAATTTAGTATAAAGGCTTGGCACAAACCCATCAACTATTTAACCCCTTCCTAGACTAAGACGTATAAGGATGTACAAGCTCAAGTGAAGACACAAAATATTCTGGAAAATACTATAATGTTGTAATAGCAAGGTCTAGAATGGAAGCATTGTAGATCTCCCTCAGGTGACTGGGTCTGGAGTATGTAAAATAATTCACAAGTAGGTATCAATGTCGCCGAGGAAATGTGAATATCATGTCAGATGGTCATCAGCATCCTTCCTCCCTTGGAAAGTTTACATGGGCAGCCAGATTACTATCAGAGAGTACTTAGAGTGTGGAATCCGAGACAAGGAGTGGGCTGAAATTCTTTCTGAAGGCCACACTCATTGCCACTGCTTCAGGAGATTCATTTCTGGAGATGCGATAGCTGACCCAGCATTTGTCTCCTTTTTTCTTTAGATTCCTGGTGACCTTTCTTACCTCACATGGATAAATACCACTGATAGGTACTGTTTTGCCTTCATTAGATTTCCCAGCTCTGTTTTGCCTGTTAAAATGAGACATAATTAGCTCCTAAAGGACTTTTAATGTTATGATTCCATTTTAATGCATATTTTTCACTGACTTAACCTTGTTAGAGAAATATTATCTCTCCACTCAATTTTAATGCAAAGGAATTTTCATTTGGGTAATTCTCCTGATCGTCCATCTGAGGAAGAAAATTGACTACATTAAAGATGAATTTGAGAATAGTCACCTAAGAATGACTTTTTTCATCTTCTGGTACTCTTCTTCCTATTGTAAGCTTGGAAAAAGATAACATTCTCATATAGCAAGGTTAGGTTCCTAAAAAATAAGAATCCAGGGCTGGAGTGATGGCTTAGTGGTTAAGGCACCTGCCTCCTAAGCCTAAGAATGCTGGTTCCAATCTCCAGTGGTTCCAGTCTCCAGGTCCCACATTTAGCCAGATGCAGTGATGCAAGGGCGCAAGGGCGCAATGCCGCACTTGACCACAAGGGGGCGCATGCATCTGGATTTCGTTCGCAGCAGCTGAGAGACTGCTGGTGCGCCCATCTCTGTCTTCCTCTCCCTCTCTCTCTCTGTCTCTCTCTCCAAAAATAAATAAATAAAAATAAAAATAATTTAAAAAAAAAGAATCCATGTTGAAGACAAGGTGAGGGGCTAGAGAAATGGCTCAATGGTTAAGGCACTTATCTGTAAAGCCTAATGCATCAGGTTCAGTTCCTCAGTACCCATATAAAACCAGATGCCTAAAGTGGCATATGCATCTGGAGTTAGTTTGCAGTAGGTAGAGCACCCATTCTCTTTCTCTGTCTCTTTTCTCTGACACTCTCTGCTTACAAACAAATAAATAAATAAATTTAAAATACCAGGTGAATTAATCTGTCCAACTCAGAGGGAGACAGAGGTGTTATTATTAGTGTGGACCTCCACTGCTATCTCCTATGCTGGCCACAAGAATGTGAGAACAACACGCAGCACTTGATGACAGACATCTAAGAACTGATATGTCCCTCAATTCCTAAAGCATTGGCACTGCTCATTAGCATTCAGACAGCACTGAGAACTCTACTGTACTGTTGTTTATTATTTAGTTTTGATTAAATAATGGCAGAGCATCTTGATTTTATCAGTGTTGCAGTCAGGTTCACATTACTGACAGAAAATACCTGACCAAGAGCAGCTTGTGGGAAAAAGGGTTATTTTGGCTTACAGACTTGAGGGGCAAATCCATGATGGCAGGGGAAATGATGGCATGAGCAGAGGAAAACACAATGGAGAGTGTTAAATATGATTAGTGGTTATATATGTGTACAATCTTTAGATAGAATGTGCAAACAAGTCTCACTGCAAGAGGGAATCTGAACAAGCCTTAACAAAAGTGAATCACAAGATTTTCTCAAAAAGGAAGTGTCTAAGCAAAGAAAAGAATGAATGGGAAGTCCTGAGGCAGAGGAATGCCTGGACCATGTGGTTTTACAAAGGAATGAATCAATGACTAATAGACTACACATTAGCTACAGTAAGAATAAGCGCTCTCAAGCAAACCTGAGACAGACATGGACACATTCCAACAGACACATAGAAATACAAAAACCATCAGAAACCACTATGAGCAGCCATCATTCCTATACACATACATTACCAAAACTGAATCCTGAATAAGTAAAAATTTAAACAGACAAATAATGCTATTTGAAAAAAAAATGCTTTCCATAAAGGAAGAGCCCAGAGCCCGCTAACTTCATGATAGAATTTTATCACATATGAAAAAAGAAAAATTCTTATCCTAATTCTTTTTTATTATTCAGATAAAATAGGGAGAAAGGAATCTTTCTTAAGTTAATGCTACAAAGCCAAAATTATAAGGCACCAAAATTGATAAAGACACAAAAATGAAAACTGCAACCAGTGTCACTAATGAGCATCGATGAAAATTCCTCACAAAAATATTAACAAACAAAAAAACCGTGGTGGTGCACACCTTTAATCCCAGCACTAGGGAGGCAGAGGTAAGAGGATCCTTGTGAGTTTGAGGCCACCCTGAGACTACATAGAGAATTCCAGGACAGCCTGGGCCAGACAGCAAAAAACAAAACAAAAAAGTCAACCAGTGTTATCAAATGAGAGCCGCCCTAAGATGCAAGGACGATTTAACCTACACAAACTAATAATGTGATATATCACATTGGCAGAATGAAGCACAAAAGCCATTTAATCACTTCCATAGATAGCAATAGATACAGAAAATATACTTGATAGAATTCAACATCCTTTCTGATAAAAACTCCCAACAAATTAGGTATAAACAGAAGATCTCTTAACCCAACAGTGGCCATGTATGACAAACACAGCTAATAGCATACTGAATGGGGAATTTTTAAAAATTTTTATTTATTTTTGGAGAGAGATACAGAGAGAGACAGACAGAGAGGGAGAGGAGACAGAGATGGGCCAGTCAGCAGTCTCTCAGCTGCTGTGAACAAACTCCAGTTGTGTGCAAGTGCAGCATTGCGCCCTTGTGTCACTGCATCTGGCTAAACGTGGGACCTGGAGATTGGAACCGCTGGAGATTGGAACCAGCGTCCTTAGGCTTAGGAGGCAGGCGCCTTAACTGCTAATCCATCTCTCCAGCCCTGAATGCGGAAATTTTTAAGTCTTTTCCGCTAAGATCTGGCATAAGAGTGCCTACTTTTACTACTTTTATTCAACCTAGCACCAAAATCCTAGCCAAAGCAATTAGACAAGAGAAAGAAAGAATATCCAAATTGGAAAGGAGGAAGTCCAACTGTTTTTGCTTTTAGATAGCATGATCATATCAAAAGAAACCATTAAGGGGCTCCATACACACACACAAAGTAAAACTGCTGGGACTAATGAAGGAGTTCAGCACATTTGTGAAATACAAAAATCAACAAACAAAAACCAGTGGCATTTCTATCTGCTAATAATGGGTTACTGGAAAAAGAATCAAAAGAACAATTCTATTTAGAATATCTGTTAAAAATAAAGCAAAATACATAGATTAAGTTAATGAAGTAGCTGAAAGATATATACAGTGAAAACTATAAAACATGGATGAACCAAGTTTGATGGCTCACACATGTAATCTCAGCACTTGGGAGACTGAAGCAGGAGGATTGCCACAAGTTCATGACCAGGTGGTGGTATAGTGTGAGATCTGATTTCAAAATAAAAACAAAAATAATTGATGAAAGAAATTGAATAAGACACAAATAAGTGGACAATCCATATTCATGAGCTGAATGAATTAATATTCTCAAACTGTTTGTATTATCCAAAGCAATCTATATATCCAGTGTACTCCCCATCAAATAACTATAACATTCTTCACTGACAGAGAAATAAATTCTTGAAGTGCGTGTGTAAAAACACAATCTTGAACAATCTAGAAATCTTGAACAAAAGGAAGAAAAGTAGAGAAATGATACCACCAAATGTCAAAATATACTGCAAAGCTATAGGCTTTTGCATAAAATAGATCCACAGATGTATGGAGCAGAGTAGACAGGACAAAAATAATCTACCCATTTGTAGTTAACTGACAGAGAAAGCAAGAACAAACAATAGTGAAAGGACAGCGTCTTCAATAAATGATAGTGGAAAGACACATGCATATGCAGAAGGATGAAACTAGACTCATCTCTCACCAGTCATCAGAATTGATCAACATGTAGGATTTACAAAAATGTGAAACTACTAGAAGAAAATAAAGTGGAAATGCTTGAGGATGTTGGCATGCACAATGAGTTTTTCCATATGACCTCAGATGCATAAACAACAAAACCAAGGCTCAGGGAAACTCACAGAAGAGGGTGCATAAAGATTGTTACAGCCATGAGTTGTGTCATTATACACACAGTCATTGCCTCTCCCACATAACTGATGGTGACCCCCGTAAGGCAAGACCCACATTACCCATGGGGGAAGGACAGGGAGAAGGCTAACGATGGTACCATCATGTGGCTGTATATATACTATATACATAACTAATAAAAAATATTTTTAGAAAGAACATAGTCTTGAAGACTTGAAAGATCTGTTTTTAAGTTTTAGTTTTATTTATTTATTTGGGACAGAGAGAGAAGTAGGCAGAGAGAAGGGGGGGTGGATGGGCAGGCCAGGGTCTCCAGCCACTGCAGATGAACTGCAGATGTATGTGTCACCTTGTGCATCTGGCTTATGTGGGTCCTGGAGAATCAAACCTGGGTCCTTTGGCTTTGCAGACAAATGCCTTAACCACTATGCCATCACTCCAGCCCGAGATGTTTGTTTGTTTGTTTGTTTGTTTGTTTGTTTGTTTGTTTGTTTTGAGGTAGGGTTTCACTCTAGCCCCGGCTGACCTGGAATTCACTATGTAGACTCAGGGTGGCCTTGAACTCACAGCATTCCTCCTACTACTGTCTCCCAAGTGCTGGGATTAAAGGCTTGTGCCAGCATGCCAGGCCCAGGATCTTTTTTATAATAAAATAATTCTAGAATTCCTCCAAAAGACACAAGTGGTTGTGGTTTCAACATAAGCCAGAAGACCAAAGGAGATAGAAATACATTAATATATAGGAGGAGATTAAAATAGAGGTGGTTAAAATAAACAATAAAGAAAATAGTAAGCATCCACAAGAAAATGAAAAAATGCAAAACAGAATTCCACTTGTTGTGAGAGGAAGATGGTGTGTCACTTCCAGACTAACTAGAGAAAATACCAGATAAAATAAAAATGTGTATACTTTTTTGTAATCTTCTTGAGAGAGAGAGAGAGAGAGAGAGAGAGAGAAGAGAGAGGGTGGGGCACCAGGGCCTCCAGTCAGTGCAATCAAACTCCAGACATGTAAGCCACCTTGTAAGTATGTGTGATCTTGCGTTTGCATCACCTTCTGCATATGGCTTATATGGGACCTGGAGAGTAGAACATGGGTCCTTAAGGATTCATAGGCAAGTGCCTTAACCACTAAGCTCTCTCTCCAGCCCTGTGTATACTTTTGTTTAAAGCCATTGAAGAGCCATGGATACAGAGAAGCTCTGGTGAACTAAATTCAGGAGAAAAGTGCAGATGTGGTGGTGGGGTGGGGTCATCCCACACCGTGGAGTCCAGATGGGAGAAGATTCCTTGCTGGATCCAGGTCAAGCTAGTTCATCCTGGCCAGTGTCCGTGGGCTAGCACAGAAGCAGTGAGTCTGAGGAATGACAAGCACCAGGGTAGGTGTTGCTCCTTACCACTTTCTTTACCAGACTTGCATTGAGTGAGAAAAGACAAGAATTACATCAGGGTGCAAAAGCACTGAAATACATTTATTTGCCATTGGCTTTTTCTTTTCCCTTCCTTCCTCCTCCTTCCCTTCCTTCCTTTTCTTTGCTTTTCCTTGTTTCAGTTACTTTTGTGAAGTTACTTCTTATTGCTGGAGCAAAACACATGATCAGAAGCAGCTCATGGATGGAAAGGGTTTATTTCAAGGCAAAGTTTCACCATGGTGGGGAAAGTATGGCAAGAGCAGACATCAGGGCAGCTCCTCTCCACAACAATAGGAAGAAAGGTGAGAGATTGACCTTCTATGAACACCCAGTAGGGCTGGACTAATAAACCTCAAAGCCCCTTCATCTGCCCGTTCCCCACTCTAGAGATATACCTCCTCCAGCAAGGCTATACCTCCCAAAGGTTCTACCAGCTTTGAATAAAGTATGAGGCTTAATCACAAACCCTGGAGGATTTGGAGGACATTTCACTTTCAAACCACTACAATTTTATTTTTCTTAGTTAACAAATTTCAAACTTGAACATAATGTCATTGGATTGTAATCACCTCCCAAAACTTTCTTTTGTCTCCTTTCTCCCTCCTCCCTTCAACTGAACTCCTCTACAACTAGTCCCACTCCTACTTTGATGACTTTATTTATGTCAACATCCATGATTCATGTTGAAATGTTGTGAGCTCAATATTGTGAAGGTCTTGTGGGGGTAATGACAATCTCTATGAGGTCACAAAGCCACAGATATGAAGCCAGAAGATAGTGTTCCACAGTATTCCTTCCTATCCTCTGGCTCTTACATTTAAAAAAAATAAAATAAATTATTTGCCGGGCATGGTGGCATATGCCTTTAATCCCAACACTCGGGAGGCAGAGGTAGGAGGATTGCCATGAGTTGAGGCTACCCTGAGACTACATAGTGAATTCCAGGTCAGCCTGAGCTAGAGTGAGACCCTACCTTGGAACCCCCCAAATTTTATTTTATTTTGTTTATTTGACACACACAGAGAAACAGGTAGATAGAAAGTGTGTATACTTTTGTTTAAAGCCATTGAAGAGCCATGGATACAGAGAAGCTCTGGTGAACTAAATTCAGGAGAAAAGTGCAGATGTGGTGGTGGGGTGGGGTCATCCCACATAAGTAGGTATCCCAGATGGGAGAAGATTCCTGCTGGATCCAGGTCAAGCTAGTTCATCCTGGCCAGTGTCCGTGGGCTAGCAGAAGCAGTGAGTCTGAGGAATGACAAGCACCAGGGTAGGTGTTGCTCCTTACCACTTTCTTTACCAGACTTGCATTGGAGTGAGAAAAGACAAGAATTACATCAGGGTGCAAAGCACTGAAATACATTTATTTGCCATTGGCTTTTTCTTTTCCCTTCCTTCCTCCTCCTTCCCTTCCTTCCTTTTCTTTGCTTTTCCTTGTTTCAGTTACTTTTGTGAAGTTACTTCTTATTGCTGGAGCAAAACACATGATCAGAAGCAGCTCATGGATGGAAAGGAGTTTATTTCAAGGCAAAAGTTTCACCAACCACTATGCCATCACTCCAGCCCGAGATGTTTGTTTGTTTGTTTGTTTGTTTGTTTTGTTTGTTTGTTTTGAGGTAGGGTTTCACTCTAGCCCCGGCTGACCTGGAATTCACTATGTAGACTCAGGGTGGCCTTGAACTCACAGCATTCCTCCTACTACTGTCTCCCAAGTGCTGGGATTAAAGGCTTGTGCCAGCATGCCAGGCCCAGGATCTTTTTTATAATAAAATAATTCTAGAATTCCTCCAAAAGACACAAGTGGTTGTGGTTTCAACATAAGCCAGAAGACCAAAGGAGATAGAAATACATTAATATATAGGAGGAGATTAAAATAGAGGTGGTTAAAATAAACAATAAAGAAAATAGTAAGCATCCACAAGAAAATGAAAAAATGCAAAACAGAATTCCACTTGTTGTGAGAGGAAGATGGTGTGTCACTTCCAGACTAACTAGAGAAAATACCAGATAAAATAAAAATGTGTATACTTTTTTGTAATCTTCTTGAGAGAGAGAGAGAGAGAGAGAGAGAGAGAAAGAGAGAGAGAATTGGGGCACCAGGGCCTCCAGTCAGTGCAATCAAACTCCAGACATGTAAGCCACCTTGTAAGTATGTGTGATCTTGCACGTTTGCATCACCTTCTGCATATGGCTTATATGGGACCTGGAGAGTAGAACATGGGTCCTTAAGGATTCATAGGCAAGTGCCTTAACCACTAAGCTCTCTCTCCAGCCCTGTGTATACTTTTGTTTAAAGCCATTGAAGAGCCATGGATACAGAGAAGCTCTGGTGAACTAAATTCAGGGAGAAAAGTGCAGATGTGGTGGTGGGGTGGGGTCATCCCACACCGTGGAGTCCAGATGGGAGAAGATTCCTTGCTGGATCCAGGTCAAGCTAGTTCATCCTGGCCAGTGTCCGTGGGCTAGCACAGA
Organism: Orientallactaga sibirica; assembly: GCA_036365145.1. NCBI lineage: Eukaryota > Metazoa > Chordata > Mammalia > Rodentia > Dipodidae > Orientallactaga > Orientallactaga sibirica. Next base: position 3,524,761 of record JAEOAD010000025.1, read on the forward strand.
AGCAGTGAGTCTGAGGAATGACAAGCACCAGGGTAGGTGTTGCTCCTTACCACTTTCTTTACCAGACTTGCATTGAGTGAGAAAAGACAAGAATTACATCAGGGTGCAAAAGCACTGAAATACATTTATTTGCCATTGGCTTTTTCTTTTTCCCTTCCTTCCTCCCTCCTTCCCTTCCTTCCTTTTCTTTGCTTTTCCTTGTTTCAGTTACTTTTGTGAAGTTACTTCTTATTGCTGGAGCAAAACACATGATCAGAAGCAGCTCATGGATGGAAAGGGTTTATTTCAAGGCAAAGTTTCACCATGGTGGGGAAAGTATGGCAAGAGCAGACATCAGGGCAGCTCCTCTCCACAACAATAGGAAGAAAGGTGAGAGATTGACCTTCTATGAACACCCAGTAGGGCTGGACTAATAAACCTCAAAGCCCCTTCATCTGCCCCGTTCCCCACTCTAGAGATATACCTCCTCCAGCAAGGCTATACCTCCCAAAGGTTCTACCAGCTTTGAATAAAGTATGAGGCTTAATCACAAACCCTGGAGGATTTGGAGGGACATTTCACTTTCAAACCACTACAATTTTATTTTTCTTAGTTAACAAATTTCAAACTTGAACATAATGTCATTGGATTGTAATCACCTCCCAAAACTTTCTTTTGTCTCCTTTCTCCCTCCTCCCTTCAACTGAACTCCTCTACAACTAGTCCCACTCCTACTTTGATGACTTTATTTATGTCAACATCCATGATTCATGTTGAAATGTTGTGAGCTCAATATTGTGAAGGTCTTGTGGAGGTAATGACAATCTCTATGAGGTCACAAAGCCACAGATATGAAGCCAGAAGATAGTGTTCCACAGTATTCCTTCCTATCCTCTGGCTCTTACATTTAAAAAAAATAAAATAAATTATTTGCCGGGCATGGTGGCATATGCCTTTAATCCCAACACTCGGGAGGCAGAGGTAGGAGGATTGCCATGAGTTCGAGGCTACCCTGAGACTACATAGTGAATTCCAGGTCAGCCTGAGCTAGAGTGAGACCCTACCTTGGAACCCCCCCCCCAAATTTTATTTTATTTTGTTTATTTGACACACACAGAGAAACAGGTAGATAGAAAGAGAATGGGCACTCCAGGGCCTTCAGCAACTGTAAATGAACTCCAGACATATGTGCCCCCTTGTGCATCTGGCTTATGTGGGTAGTGGGGAATCAAACCTGGGTCCTTTAGCTTTGCAGGCAAGTGCTTTAACCACTAAGCCATCTCTCCAGCCCTGGTTCTTATATTCTTTTCACACCCTCTTCTACAATATTCCTTAAGCCTTGTAGGAGGTGATATCTCATTTAGCACTGAACACCAACCTGTCACTTAGTCTCAGTACTATGAGTTCTGAGTCTTCCCAGCAGAGTAACCACTGCCTTTCTTTTCCTCTTTCTTTCTTCCTTCCTTCCTTTCTCCCTTCCTCCCTTCCTCCCTTCCTCCCTTTCTCTCTTTCTTTCTTTCTTTCTTTCTTTCTTTCTTTCTTTCTTTCTTTCTTTTTTTCTTCTTTCTCACATGGTCTTATGTAGCCTAAGCTGTCTTCAAACTTGTTCTATAGCAGAGAGCATGGCCTTTAGCTCCTGATTGTCCTTCTTTCACATCCCAGCTTCTGGGTTCATAGCTGTGACCACCACACACACTGACGCTAAAAGCCCTGACATTTAAAACAAGAGGAGCTAGGGCTGGAGAAATGACTTAGTGTTTAAGGTGCTTGTCTGTGAAGCCAGAGAACCCAGGTTCGATTCCCCAGAACCCACGTAAACCAGATGCACAAGGACGTACACACATCTGGAGTTCATTTGCAGTGGCTGGAGGCCCTGCAGTGCCCATTCTCTCTCTTTCTCTCTCTCTCCCTGCCTGTTTCTCTCTCTCAAATAAATATAGAAGAAAAAAAAAAAAAAAAAAACAAGAGGACCTGGCATGAACTGAAGTGTTCCTGATTACCTTAGGTTCATGATTAGAAGAGATAAGCCACATATCCTAATTGCTTGACAGGGGAAGAGCATTTCTGTGGACAGATATTGTCTATTTTGGCACTAATGTGCTCCTATACATAAAGTTTCTCACATAAAAAAAGGATCACTAGACAAAGAAGCAGGGAGCTGTCATATGTAATCAAGAGAGTAGAGTGAAATAAAACAAGCAAAATGACCTAATCTTGGCATTATAAGGTATGACATTAAAATAACTTTTATAGCTCTATTTAGAATACAGATGAACTGATATATAAACCAAATTATAAAAGACGCATCAGATCAATAGGATCTCAGAGAACAAACAATTGATACTTGTGTGGCTAAAATGTAATATCTGAAATAATACATTTGCTTGGCTTAGCAGTGGATTGAGAAAAAAAAAAAAAAAAAAAGGATTTAGTGAAATCTAAGATAATAATAAACAGAACTAAAGAAGATAAAGTAAAAAGATATATTAAAAACCTGAGCCTCACATACCAGAAAGATAGAAAGTGGTATAAAAAATATTGTTTTTCCCAGAAATAGAGGGTAGAGAGGAAGGACATGAGATCCAGAGACACTGAAAGGAGACAGAAATATTTGAGAAAGTATAATAAGATTCAAGGCCATTATGAACAAAATTCCAGCAGGGCTTGTAGAAATTGACAAATTTGTTCAACAATATATAACATCATTTTATTTCATGCCCCAAACTGGTAACCTGGGCCACAAAGTTTATTGGTATTATCGTCACCTTTCACTTTTACTTTTCCTTTTGCAAAACATAGAGTTCTGCAGCACTGTATTATTCTCATTCACAATGTAACATCTGACCTCACCCAGAAACCATAGTAATAGCTGCATGAAGACATGCTTATATGTGTTTGGAAATGAAAAACGGCAGCAATTTGTCGGTTTGAAAACATGCTCACTAAGAAGAAGCGTGTAGAGAAACCGAATGGGTTGCCCTAGGGGGCTGAGCTCTTACCCTAGAAGTCAAGACAGATCTATCTTATTCAATTTTTACTCGTCTACAATAAACCAGACACTGGAACCCAACAGTTAAATATAGCAGCTATGATCTCTGCCCTCATGAGACAGAGGGAGCCAGGTAGCTTTGTTAGGCAGTTAGGGTCACTGGGCCCCAAAAGTAAAAGCAGGGCTGTCTTTGGGCTTGTTCTTACAGTCTGTTCTTATTAGAAATCAGAGGCGAAGCTGGCTTCTCCTTACCTCTTGCCTAAAGAAATTCCCTAGATCTGTTTTTCCACAAACAACCTGAGCCCCTCCCTGGGAGGGAGATCCCCTTTCCTAGAATTCAGATCTAATCCTGACACTGTGGGTGGTCAAACTCAGATCCCAGAACTTGGTATCATGGCTGGTCTCTTCTTGAGCCAGACTCTAGCCCAGACCAATCAGCTGTCTCTCTGGCTCACATGAGCCAAAAGGTGAAACCCTCCACAATAAGGTAATAAGTACATGTGTGTGAGGAGACAAGTCTCTCTCTTGGCTACTCTTTATCACTCCTGAATGTCCAGGATCTGGTCAGTGCTGGGATTAAAGGCCCACATGGACTCTCAGCCCACGTAGGTGTATCAATATTCCTTCCCTTGGTTTTACATTTCCCTAAATAAATATAATAATTTAATAATTATCCTCAGTTTGATTTGCCCAATTCTTTGGTTGAACACAAACTCAGGGTTTGGAGTTCAAGTACTTTCCTGAACTTCCCAGAGACCCCATATCAAAAAAAGAAAAAAAAATCTTGTTTGCAAGCAGACAGAAAGGGGGAAGGGAGAGAATGGGCATACTAGGGCCTCTTGCCACTGCAAATGAATTCCAGATACATGTGCCACCTTATACATCTGGCTTTACATGGGTACTAGGGAATTGAATCCAGATCATCAGACTTTGTAAGTGAAGGGACCAAACTGACACCATGATAGGCTTCAGTAAGGCACCACCCTAGCTAGGCCTAAATTTCAATTTCCTGGAGGGACAGGCAATATTCCTGAGAAACCTGAAACAAAGGGCCATTAATCAATGACTGCCCTGACCAGAAAAAGGCTGAGTCAGTTCCTGTAAGGTCACCAGACTTGTCCCTTTTGCCCCAGCCAATCAAAGATGAACAAATATAACTGCTCCTTGCTTTTAGCCAATTATGTTAGGAGATTACCTCAACCAACTAGAATTCCCCTAGTCCTAGCCATCAAAATCTTAAGACCAATCAAAGAAACACAAGTATGTTAATGTTCAAATTAACCAATCATGTTTAAAGACTGAAAGCCTGCCAAAATTCCCTTAGTTGTGCATAAAAGGAGCCTGTGAGCTCCTCCTGGGGTCATCATTTTGTATGGATGGTTGACCCCTGCATGGGATGCTCCTTGTTTTTACATACTATTTGACTCTGGGGTCTTTCTTCAGTGATTCTCGGGCCCTAACAATTGGGGGATTGTCCAGGATCCCTGGGGACCCCCAGACTCAATAGTAGAGCATTTTGTAGGGGAACTATTGGTTCTCTGCCAATCAGTGAGTGGAGCACTCCTCTGTGTTGGGTGTCTCTGTCTTGCTCTGTTCCTTGTTTCACTGGTAAATCTGGTGTCCAGACACAATCTGGAGGCCCACGAGGTAAGGCTGAAGAGCCACATATCACCTCAGGGCCTGGGGTTCTGAGGACGCTCTGGACCTCCTTCTGTTGGAGCCAGAAATCTCCAGTCTGACTCTGGTTTTGATAAACACTGGATGGGTTGCGCCCGCCTGGCGGAACCCATTTATAGGCTAGGCTGCTGTCAGCAGCATTTTGGTTTTGTTTCCTGGGGAATTTGTTTCTTTGTGTGTTTGTGTCCTGTTTGTCCCTTTTTACTTTCTTGTAAGGTATCATGGGACAGGCAGTGAGTTCCACCCACTGGACCTAGTCCAGTCACACTTCAAGGATTTCCAATGCCTGGCAGACAATCTAGGTTTAACAGTATGGCCAGGAAAACTAACCATTTTTTGCAGGAATGAATGGCCAATGTTCAACGTGGGATGGCCAGAGGTAGGCACCTTCCACCTCCCCACCATTTACAAAGTTAAGGATATTGTGTATGGGAATCCTGGCCTTCCTGACCAGGTCCCATATGTCACTATCTGGCAATGCTTGGTGGAGAGCCCCCTTTCTTGGCTGAGCCCTTTGTGCTGCCAACCCCAACAATCTTGTCAGTTAAGGAGTCAGAGCCACTGAAAGACTGTAAGCCAGTGTCCTGCCCCCTTCTGTTCCTGAGGAGGACCTCTACCCACCTCCCTATGTACCTGCCCCTGAGCCAGAACCTGTATCACAAGCGGTAGCTGCTGATTCTGGGGAAAGAGGCGAAAGCATCATAAGTTCTCCCCACACACAGTCCTGAACCATGAGACAAGCAGACTCCACAACAATTGCACTGCCTCTGCTGGCAACTGCCCCCGCCAATCAGAACGGCCAACAATTTATGACTCATATCCTGTTTTCTACCAGTGACTTGTATAACTGGAAAATGCAAAACCCAAAGTTTTCTGACAAACCCTCAGCCCTCCTAGATTTGTTAGATTCCATAATGATAATTTATCAGCCCACTTGGGATAATTGCCACCAGCTCTTACAGGTTCTTTTCAATACAGAAGAAAGAGAATGAATCCAAGCTGCTGCCTGCAAGCTGGTTCTTGGACCTAATGGTCAGACCACAACTGTGTAGGCTGACATGGATTCAGCCTTTCCCTTAACCCACTCAGATTTGGACCCCAACAGCCCTGCAGCAAGGAGATAGTGAGAGTCTACAACCAGATTCTGATTGGGGGGGGTCTCTGAGAGGCTGTGAGGAAGCCCACAAATTTATCTAAAGAAGGACAGGTTGTACAAGGTAAGGAGGAAAGCCCAGGGGCCTTTGTAGAAAGACTATTAGAAGCATACTGGACCTATATGCCCCTGGACCCAGAAGCAAGAGAAAACCAGTCTTCGGTAAACATGACTTTTGTCAACCAGGCAGCGCCAGATGTCTGCAGGAAGCTTCAGTGACTGGACAGTTTCACAGGTAAGCAAATGTCAGAACTTGTGGCTATAGCAGAAAAAGTTTATAATAATAGAGAAACTCCAGAAGACAGACCAAAGACTTAGCCAAACTACTGCTGGCTGCCTTGGGAAAATCTAACTCAAAGGAATTAAGAGGCATGGCTTATGGGAGAGACAGGAACAAATCAGCCCCACGATGGAGAAGGGAAGGACAAAACCAACCCTGTCTCCAAAAGGACCAATTTCTTTATTGAAAAGAAATGGACATTGGAAAGATAAATGTCCAAAAAGACAAAACTCCCAAAGTCTTAGAAGTAGAAGAACTCAGCAACTGAGAGTGTCAGGGCTCATGTCCCCTCCATGAGTCCTGGGTAACCCTAAAGGTGGAGGGGAAACCCGTAGACCTCCTGGTTGATATGGGTGCACAACATTCTATCCTAAAACAACAAGAAAACATGGGTCCAGGGAGCCACTGGGACTAATTAATATTCATGAACTAACTAAAGAGAAGTGGACTTGGGAATGGGATGGGTAAACCATTCATTCATGGTCATCCCTGGGTGCCCATATCCATTCCTGGGGCAAGACCTCTTGACTAAAATGGGGGCACAAATCCATTTCAGCTCCAAAAGAGGAGAGGTTCTCAATCAGAATGGTCCTGTACATGTATTGACTGTGTCCTTGGAGAAAAACATAAACTCTATACCTCACCCTCCCAAGCTATCCCTGAGAGTCCATATCTGAGGGAACTATGGGAAAATATTCCAGGTCTATGGGCAGAAGAAAGTCAGACTGGACTGGCCAAACATCAGGCCCAGATCATGGTCCAATTGAGAGTCAACGCCAGCCCAATTTGAGTCTTCCAATACCCTATTCCCCAAGAGGCCAAACTTGGTTTAATGCCTCACATAAACTGACTTTGGGAACAAGGGATATTAGTCCCTTGACAGTCTGCCTGAAATACTCCTCTCCTGCCAGTAAAAAAAGCTCCACTCCAATGACTACCGGCCTGTACAGTATTTGAAAGAAATTAATAAATGGGTGGAAGACATTCACTCCACTGTCCCGAATCCTTACACTCTGCTGAGCACTCTGCCACCTGAACATGATGTATACATGGTGCTGGACCTCAAGGATGCATTCTTCAGTCTGCCGCTATTCACATTTGAATGGCATGATCCAGAATGTGGATCCAATGGGCAATTAATGTGGACCAGATTGCCACAAGGATTTAAGAACCATTTTTGACGAAGCACTCCATGAGGATTTGGGTGAGTACTGTCAGGCCCGTCCCCAAATAACCCTCTTGCAGTACATAGATGACATCCTTATAACGGCCCCAGATGAAAAAGCCTGCTGCTCAGCCACAGAGGCCTTGCTGAAAGAATTGGACCATATGGGATACTGAGTCTCAGCCAGAAAAGTGCAGCTCTGCCAGAGGGAGGTAACGTACCTTGGGTAATACTCAAGGGGGCCCAACGCCTGTTGTCTCAAGCCCTCAAAGAGACAATCCTCAACATCCCCCACCCCAAAACCCGATGACAAGTTCATGAGTTCTTGGGGTCAGTGGGGTTTTTGTAGACTTTGGATACCCCAATTCACAGAAATTGCCAATCCTCTCTATGAGGCCACAAGGCGACAAGAAAACTCCCTATACTGGACCCCAGAAAGGGAAAGGGCCTTCATCCAATTAAAGGGGGCCTTCTTAGAAGCCCTGGTCCTGGCCTTTGCCAAATATTCACAAACCTTTCCGTCTTTATGTAGATGAAAACAAAGGCATAGCTAAAGGGGTATTGACTCAAACTCTTGGCCCCTGGAAGACACCAGTTGCTTACCTGTCAAAGAAACTAGACCCAGTGGCAACAGGATGGCCTCATGTCTCCAGATAATAGCAGCCACTGCCTTATTAATTAAAGACTCCAATAAACTAACTTTGGGCTAACCCTAAAGGTGACTACTCCTCATGCTATTGAAGGAGTGCTAAGACAGCCCCCTGACAGATGACTGACCAATGCCAGACTGACTCATTACCGAGCTCTTCTTCTTAACCCCCCATGGGTCCAATTTTCCACCAGCCAGGCCCTCAACCCTGCAACCCTGCAACCCTGCTACCTGACCGGGACCTGGACAGTCCCATACATGACTGCTCAGAGAGCTTGAGCAGTTTACAAGGGACCTGCCCTGATCTTAAGGATGTTCCCCTTAAAGGGACAGAACTAACTTGGTATACAGATGGTAGCAGCTTCCTTAAGGATGATGATTGGTATGCAGGAGCTACAGTGATAACTGAAGAGACAACCATGTGGGCAGAAGCCATTCCACCAGGTACATCTGCCCAAAAGGCTCAATTAATAGCCCTGACCAAGACCCTAAAACTAAGCCAAGGGAATAGACTTAACATTTATACTGATAGCTGATATGCTTTTGCAACTGTACATGTTCATGGGGCTGTCTATAAAGAAAGAAGACTATTGACAGCTGAAGGAAAAAACTATTAAAAATAAGCAGGAGATTTTGTATTTCCTATAAGCCATATGGCTACCTAGGGAGGTAGCAATAATGCATTGCCCCAGACACCAGAAAGGAGATTAGCCTACCTCCAAAGGAAACAACATGGCTGACAGGTGGCATGAGAGGCAGCCCTCCAGGTCACTACTGCCCTGATGACAAAGCTGCCTCCAATGATAGTGCCAACCTTGCCAGAGACACCAAACTTTCCTGACACAGAACAAGGGAGGATTCATACCTGTACAGCAGCTTATAAGAAACAAGGATGGTATAAGACTCCTGATGGAAGGATCATCCTCCCATTGGACTTTGCTAGTCAACTCATTAGACAAATGCACCAGAGCACTCACCTGGGTCAACAAAAGATTGAGGACTTATGGAGGTGGGCTCACCTCAAGGTTTTTGATTTAAGACAAAAGACAGCAGAAGCCATAGCCCGATGTCATACTTGCCATCTGGTAAATGCAAAAAGTGGTGTTTCCCAGTCGGGGGCCAGAGAAAGAGAAACCTGACCAGAAGTAAATTGGGAAATTGACTTCACAGAGATAAAACCTGGTTTGTATGGATATAAGTATTTACGGGTATTTATAGACACCCCTTCAGGACAGACTGAGGCTTTTCCAACCAAAAATGAGACTGCCACAACTGTGTCTAAGAAGTTGCTAGATGATATCATTCCAAGGTATGGTCTACCTGTTCTTTTGGGGTCAGATAACAGACCAGCCTTCATCTCACAGGTAATCCAGGCTATAGTTAAAATTGTGGGGACTGATTGGAAACTTCATTGTGTGTATCATCCCCAGAGTTCAGGACAGGTAGAAAGAATGAATAAGACCCTAAATGAGACCCTGACTAAATTAATCTTTGACACTGGCAGTTACTGGGTGTCTCTCCTTCCCTTTGCCCTTTTCTGAGTTTGAAACTCCCCTTATACTGTGGGTCTGACTCCCTTTGAAATTATGCATACAAGACCCCCACCTTTGTTACCTAATATAAAAGCAGAAATGTTAACTGAGTTTGATGATGAGAGATTTCTCTCCTCCTTACAAGCTTTATTCCAGGTGCAAGAACATTTCGGCCTTAGCTACAGGCCATCTATGACAAGACACCACCACCTACACCCCATGGGTTCAGACCAGGAGATCTAGTGCTCATCAAAAGACACCAAAAAGAGACTCTTGAGCCCAGCTGGAAAGGACCCCACACAGTGATCCTGATCACCCCAACTGCAGTCAAGGTGGATGGCATCCATGCCTAGAAACATCGCTCACACGTGAAGCCTGTTGACCCACATGTGGATCCAGACAACTAGGCTCCTGAGGAAAAACAGGATTGTGGTGAGCTATTGCACACCCTCAAGACCCACTTAAACTAAGAATTCATAAGTTAGGACTCAATGGTGACTGGATTATTTTGTGATGTAACTGCTTTCTGTTGCCTATTGACCCTGACCACCTCAAACCCATGTCAGCCCTACAATCTTACATGGGTAAGTACTAATATGAACACAGGGGCAATGGTTAACTCCATGTCCCATTTAGTGACCCCTGGAACCTGGTTCCCTGATCTGATGTTTGATTTATGTGACTTAGTGGGGCGATCATGGGACTTTATATCTATAGATGATGATTGGCATGGAGGGGGAGGAGGACCTCCCCCCATCCTATGGGTGCGATTCCCCTGAGGCATGAGCCAACACAGGAAAACAGGCCTTTATATGTGTCCTGGTCATGATAGAAGCTCAGGACAACAAACAAAATGTGGTGTCCCAGAGTCATATTACTGTGCAGCTTGGGGATGTGAATCCACAGGGGGCTATTTCTTGGGCCCCTCCAGTAAAAACAGATTACATCACTGTTACCAGAGTGGGGGGATCACCCTCCTGTGGACGATGGTCCTGACAATGTAATCCATTACTAATTAGGCTTACTAGCAGAGGAAAAGCTGCCACTAAATGGGAAGTTGGTAAAAGTTGGGGACTGAGACTATGTACAACAGGAATAGACCCAGGAGTAATATGTACCATACGACTCTATGCCCAATCACAGGAGGCTAACCAAGCAGTGCCCATTGGACCCAACCCTATCTTAGCCTTAACCCCCCCCCAAGCCAACTTCAGCCATGTACCCATGATTGTGCCCGCCCCCCCCCCAGGTCCCAGTTACATCCCTTGTATTTGAATCACAGCTACTTAACTTTACCTATGGGTTTCTTAACTCTACCGCTAACCTCACTAGGAAAGACTGTTGGCTCTGCTTAGATCCACGGCCCCCATCTTACACTGGCTGGGCTACTACAGGGAGTCTGACAGCCCCATCAAAAAGCCCACCAAGATGCTCTGGCCCTTACCCTTCAATCTGTAACTGGAAAAGGGTTATGTGTAATAGGAGTAGGGGGAAAGCTAAGTAACTTCCTTCACCTTAAACATCTTTGTAACCATACTGTCACCACAAATGCTAGTAATGCCTATCTTGTGCCCCCTAATGGAACTTGGTTTGCATGCACCATGGGCCTAACCCCTTGCATTCACCCCCAAATCTTTCAGAACACTGCCAGCTTATGTGTTCTCGTTACTCTGTTCCCTCGAGTCTCTGACCTTCCCTTTAACACCTATATGGAAACCCTAGAGAAGGACCACTATAGACAAAAACGAGACTTTAGAATCTCAGTAATCCTTCTTACAACTCTAATAGGGACTGGCATAGCTACAGGAATCGGCACTGGTACCATGGCCTTAATTAAGGCAGATAAAACTTATCAGGCTCTAACTAACCTTATAGACTCTGATCTCACTCAATTAGAAAAGTCTGTCTATCATCTAGAATGGTCACTAGACTCACTAGCTGAGATTGTACTACAAAACAGAAGGGGACTAGATCTACTCTTTCTACAACGAGGAGGACTTTGCCAAGCCTTAGGAGAACAACGCTGTTTTTATGTCAACAACTCAGGCATTATCAGAGACAGCCTGGCCATAGTCCACAAAAGGTTAGAGGAAAGGGCCAAAATTAGACAGGAAAATCAAAGCTGGTATGAATCTTTGTTCAATTGGTCCCCCTGGTTAATGGCCATAATTTCCTCCATGGCAGGCCCCCTTATCCTTTTGTTGCTTGCCCTCACTTGTGGGCCCTGTATTATTAATGCCATGATCAAATTTGTTAAGGATCACTTAGCCACAGTTCTATTGGTTCTAAGACAACAGTACCAACCTTTAGATACATCTCAAGGATTCTAGATGAGGCCACACTCAAGGGGGGAATGAAGGAACCAAACTGATGCCATGACAGGCTTCAATAAGGTGCCACCCTAGCTAGGCCTAAATTTCAATTTCCTGGAGGGACAGTCAAGATTCCTGGGAAACCTGAAACAAAGGGCCATTAATCAATGACTGCCCTGACCAGAAAAAGGCTGAGTCAGTTCCGGTAAGGTCACCAGACTTGTCCCTTTTGCCCCAGCCAATCAAAGATGAACAAATATAACTGCTCCTTGCTTTTAGCCAATCACGTTAGGAGATTACCTCACCTGCCTAGAATTCCCCTAGACCTAGTAGTCAAAATCTGAAGACCAATCAAAGAAACACAAGTATGGTTAATGTTCAAATTAACCAATCATGTTTAAAGACTGAAAGCTTGCCAAAATTCCCTTAGTTGTGCATAAAAGGAGCCTGCGAGCTCCTCCTGAGGTTGCTACTTTTTACGGATGGTTGATCCTCACATGCTGGTTGATTCTACAGAATAAACGCTCCTTGTTTTTACATACGATTCAACTCTGGGGTCTCTCTTCTAACATAAGCAAGGGCATTTAACTGATGAGCCATGTCTCTAGCCCATGAGTCTTAAAATATAGCAGCATAGGGACCGGGGAGATTGCTCAGTGGTTGACAATGCTTGCATGCAGGGCATGCTGGCCAGGGTTCAATTCCCTAGCCACCCATGTAAACCAGATGGGCAGCTGTTTGCAGTGACAAGAGACCCTGGCACACCCATACACAAATACACGCACATGCAGATCAATAAATAAATTGGTTAAAAATATATGACAGCATGTTCAGAGACCTGACAACCTTAGGTAGATCACAGAGCGAAGACTTGAACTAGGTACTCTAAACTACAATTCTTGAAGTCTACAAATCTATGATGCTGAGGAGGGAATCCCCTTCACTTAAAGAAATATTTTATTTATTTTCAAGGAGAGAGAGAGAAAGAGAGAATGGGTATGCCAGGGCCTCTAGCCACTGCAAACAAACTCCAGATGCATGCACCACTTTGTGCATCTGGCTTTACATGGGTACTGGAGAATTGAACCCAGGTTGTTAGGCTTTGCAGACAAGTGCCTTAACCTATGAGTGATCTTTCCAGCCCCCCTTCACCTTTTTTGTTTGTTTGCTTTTGTTTTTTCAAGGTAGGGTCTCATTCTAGCCCGGGCTGACCTGGAATTCACTATGTAGTCTCAGGATGGCATCAATCTCATGGCAATACTCCTACCTCTGCCTCCTGAATTCTGGGATTAAAGGCTTGTGCCACCATGCTCACTCCCCTTCACCTTTTAAAATAAGGGAAATGCTTACTTTGTGCCTTATTTTTGGGTTTTGGCATTGATAGATAGAACAAGAGAAAAGACTAAAGAATCCCAACACCTATAAAAACAGCCCTTTAGCAGCAAACAAAAAATTTCCTGTCTTCCTTGTTAATCAAATCCATCTTGTATATGAGAGCTCTTATGTGACTCTCCAGGGGGAAATACCAACCACATTGTCTAAGAAATCTTGGAAGGGATGAGGTCAGAAAATGCAGATTCTGGGTTGTCTCCCAGCTACCTTGGCTTCCTGAGGCAGAGTAGCCCTGCAGGAGCAGGGAAAGGTTCAGCTCCACCGGTGAGCTTTCCTGGGAAGGGGTCTGCAGCAGCATGCAGCGGAAGGTCAGATCCATATCCTTGGGAGGCTTTGCTGGGAAAGAATCTGCATTTTTTTGTTTGTTTTTTGTTTTTGCTTTGTTTTGTTTGTTTTTGAGGCAGGGTCTCGCTTTAGCTCAGGCTGACCTGGAATTCACTATGTAGTCTCAGGGTGGCTTTGAACTCCTACCTCTGCCTTCTGAGTGCTGGAATTAAAGGCATGCACCACCATTCCCGGCACTTTTTTCTTAAAAACAAACAAACAAACAAAAAAAACTTTTTATTGACAACTTCCAAAAAGACAGATAATAAACCATATTTCCTTCCCTCATTCTTCTTCTCCCCCTCTCAAATTCACTCTTCATCAAATCCCCTCTTCCTCCAATTAGTCTCGCTTCTATTTTGATATCATCATTTTTTCCTCCTATTATGAAGATCTTCTGTAGTTAGTGTCAGGTACTGTGAGGTCAGGGATATCAAGGACATTTTGTGTTTGGAAGATTGCACTGTAAGCAGTTCTACCCTTCATTTGGCTCTTACATTCTTCTCATCATCTCTTCCACAATAGGCCCTGAATCTTGGAGGATGTGAAAGATATGTCTCAGTGTTGAACATTTCACTGTCACTTCTCAGCCCCATGGTGACTTTTGAGTCACCCCAGTGGTCACTGCCATCTGAAAAGAGAAGCTTCTCTAACCAAAAGATAGAGTAGCATTACTATATGGATATAAACATTTTAAAAAGTGCTTAAAGGGCAGTTTGGTGCATGTAATATATACACTGAGCCAGACAACAGCAGGTGTTACTCCCCTAGGGCCCATGATCACACCAGCCATAAGCTTTTGACTAGGTTTTCAGTACAAGGCATGTACTCCCTCCTGTGGAGAGGGCTTGCAGTTCAATTAGAGGGTGGTTTGTTTCCCCCATAACAGACATGCCACTATTGCACCAGTAGGCACATTTGGTCTGGATGGCCAATGTTAAACTTTGCAGGGTTCACTGTTATTTACCATCATTGATGACTTCTTTCTCCCATAGGGCTGTGTGCAGCATAGCTGTTGAAAGCTTTCTGACAGCTACTCAGCAGGGAGGAGGTTTTCAGCTCAACTCCAGCTTTTTTTTCAGTGACCTGCAGGCCAATATGTGGAGTCTTCAGCAGTCAGCCCTTACCATCTAGTTTAGGTGGGCAACCAGGAGCTTTGGCAATAGCCTGTAATTTTTTGGGAGATAAAATGCTATCAACTCTGGGGGATATGGATTTACTAAATGGATTGGGCAGAATGGTGTTCTACATACCACCAGACTGACTGCTCTGTCTCAAAATCATGGGCTATCCAATGGGCCTCTGATTTAGGTCCCCATGCTAGACAAGCATGACAAACACCCAAGTCTACCTGCTCATCAGAGTGCTGTTAGAGGTTGTGGTTTTGAGACCTTAATGACCCTGACCTTGTTCTCAGAGGTCACTGGAAAGTGCTGGGCCAGCACCCAGGAATTCAGAACATGTGGAAGATTGGTGTCATTCAATATATGGACTCCATGACATACATGTTGGTCTCTATATGACACACCTTATTTTGATGTTTGTTTTTAATTTTTGGACTTTTTTGCTATATTCTAAGCATTTCAATGTGACAGGTGTCTGCTGGATCTGAGGAGTTACTATCAACGCTGTGATTTACAGTGGTTCTTCCTCTTCTACCAGTGAAGTTAAAACATTAAACCTAAATAGTTAACTGGCAAAGGGATCAAGCAAAGATGACTTCAAGTTCATTTTAAGCTTCTCCTCCACTGATGCATCAATTTGCTGCCACAATGGCAAACTTGAGCATTACCATCCTGAGGAGAAGTGCTTTTTTAAAAAGTTGAAAAAATTATTCAAGAATTTAAAAAGGAGTTTAAAATCAAGGTCAGAGTGTGAGAAGATCCCATTAATATGGTATTACTGATGCTTATGTCCAAAAAGGAAAGCAAAAGAAAGTTAATTACAGAAGTTACTGGCCAGTAAATTGGATACTCGTAGCAATAGAACAGATGTTAACAGTGAAAAATCCATTGACATCTGGAAAGGATAAAATCACAAAAGATTTACAGAAAGGAGTTCAAGAGGCTCTGTAAGAGAGAACCAGAGAGAAGCCAGGTCTTTAGTAAAGTATTTGGAACTTGGGTCCAGGATTGTGTTCAGCCTGCCACGCCACTTCTACTCTAAGGCCAGCTCAGATTGCCTGGAAGAGAACATGGTCACATGAACTCAAATGTCACATGGACTCAATTGCAGGCTGGGAGGTCATAAATAAAGAATAAAGACACAAGAGCCCAGAAACAGTTCTGAGAAGGAGACTGTGGAACTGAGGCCTTCCCCAGAGAGTAAATGTTTTGTTTAGTATTTTCACTCATGTTTTAAATGCATGAGCACCCTTTTTGTATTATATAACTCTGAGACAGCAACTCTGAGACAAGGCCTAAGCCCATTCTCCCACCATCATCAGACTTAGACTATCTTGATAGGGCTTCACAATTTTTAATGTGCATAAAATTTCTTGGGTGGGAGTCTATTGCTCCCAGTTTTCACTTACTGACGATGTTGGTCCATGGAACCCTTGTTTAAGAAGAAAAGCTCCAGTGCAGCAGTATACAATAGAACTTTCTGCAAAGTGAGTTCAAGTCCACCCTGAGACTACATAATGAATTTCAGGTCAGCCTGAGCTAAAGTGAGACCCTACCTCAGGAAAAAAAAAAAACTTTCTGCAAATATGGATATAATTGTCATTGTTCATGGAGCTATGAATAGCAATGTGAATCAAGAGCCAACTTTTCTTTGTTTTGTTTTGTTTTGTTTTGGGGGGGGGTGAGGTAGTGTCTCACTCTAGCCCAGGCTGACCTGGAATTCACTCTGTATTCTCAGGGTGGCCTTGAACTCACGGTGCTCCTCCTACCTCTGCCTCCGGAGTGCTGGGATTAAAGGCGTGCGCCACCACACCCAGCTAAAAGCCAACTTTTAATTTTCATTTAATTTCAATTAATTAACATTTAAACAACAGCTCCAGAGCAATTCATATGTACAGTAAATGTTGAGAAGCACTGGCCTGGAGAACATCAGGTTACATGGCTCCTGCCCAAGAAGCCATTGGTTGATGGCAGTGATCTGGGTTGTAAACATACTTCACATCCAGGTGTCAACAACCAGCTCAACCAGAAATCAATTCACATTATTTGGGGAAAATGGTTCTTTTTAGGCAGCAGATTTTAGTACTTAATATCATCTTTTTACCATGCAGAATCACACTGGGCCCAATGCTAATGTCTATTTTTTGAGAACTTTGTTTTTCTTTCTTTTCTTTTCTTTTCTTTTTCTTTCTTTCTTTTTTTTTTTTTTTTGGTTTTTCGATGTAGGGTCTCACTCTAGCTCAGGCTGACCTGGAATTCACTTTGTACTCTCAGGGTGGCCTCGAACTCACAGAGATCCTCCTACCTCTGCCTCCCGAGTGTTGGAATTAAAGGTATGCACCACCACGCCCAGCTTGAGAACTTTGTTATATCAATACATTGTATGTTGGTCCTAGTCCCATCTAGTTATACTCTTATATCTCCTCTCTCTTGCCCCTGTTCCACTGAGGACCCTCTTCAGAGGGGTTCTCAGTAATCACTATGGGGTCATTAATGTGCCAGGCAGTTTCTGAGGTGGGGGGACAATGCCTTAGCGTACACCTTCCCACTCTATGGCTCTTTCTTTCTACCCCTTCTTCCAGTGTTCCCTGTGCCTTGGTGTGAGACCAAGTGCTTGGCAATGGCCTGCATTGCTTTCTGACCAACAGCTCACTGTGAGAGGATGACCCACTTCTGGCACAGGGGTTTATCAGTAAGAATCTATGGTTTAGGTGTAAAGTTTTTCCACCCCTGTAGGGTGTTCCTGCCCAAACTATCTCTCAGTTTCTTTCTCTCTTTTAAAGAGAGTTGTATCTTTTGGGCTAGAGAGATAGCTCAGCAGTTGAGGCACTTGTCTGCAAAGCCTAACGACCGTGGTTCAGTTCCCTAGTACCCACATAGAGCCAGATACACAAAGTGGTGCATGTGTCTGGAGATTTTTTGTGGCAGCTGGAGTCCTTGGTGTGCCCATTCTCTCTATCTCTCTCTACTTCCAAATAAATAAAAATATTTTAAAAATAAAAAATAAACAAAAGGATTTCTATGGTACTAGAAATCATGTCATCTTTACATTTGTGAACCTGCTCTTACCCTCCCTACCTTACTCCAGGCCCCCTCAGGCCTTTCCATCCCTTGTAGCCTGTCTCTCCACTTGCCTGTCAAGTATCCCCTCCTCTCATTCCTCCCTGCTTCTCCTCTCTCAAAGCCTCATTCTAGTTTCCTTACCAGAACTACTGATGCTTACTACAACTTATAAACTAATCAAACTCTTTCATGTTATATTTGCATATGAGAGAGAACACGCAGCATTTGTCTTTCTGAGCCTATGTAACCTCACTTAGTATGATTTTTTCCAGGTCCATTTTCCTGAAATTTTCTTAAATTATTTTTTTAACCTGGGTGTGGTGGTACACACGCTTAATCCCAGAACATAGTGAACTCAAGGACAACCTAAGCTAGAGTGAGAAAACCACCCCCAAAATTCTAGCTAGATAGACTAGGAAATTGAAGAAGGCATGATAAAGGATATACCACTATTGATTCTACAGGTATTAAAAAGATAATAAAGATGTGTCTTTTGAGTTAACTATTCAACAATGAATACAATGTGGATGAAATGACCATATTTCTTGAAAAATACAAACTAGTAAATATTATTTAAGAAGAAATTGATAGCTTGAATAGTCTATCTCAGTAAAAAGAAATTAAATTCATAGTTTTTTTCTTTATTAGTTATGTACATACTCAGTGTGTAAACAGCACATGTTCGTATCATCCTTACCCTCATCCCTGTTCTCCCCCATCCAAAGGGACCTTCCTCATGGAGATGGCAGTTATCCCATGGGGATTGGGGATTGTGCATTGTGGGGGCAATGATCACTTATGGGGAAGAGGAAATGTCCCTGTGCATAGTTTCCCAACTTGTGGCTCTAACAATTTTTCCGCCCCCTCTTCCATGAATTTCCCTGAGGTCTTGGGAGTCTCTGTGTCTCTGGATCTGTGCTTTGGTAGGAGTTGAGTGTTCTCTGTGCTGATACCAGGTTCACCAAGAAAGCAGCACTCTTTCTCATTTCACCAATTACTCTATGGTTTCAGCTGGGGCCCTGGTGAGGTGCGATGCACTAATTCTCTCCTCAGGGTCTGCATCCACCTGAAAAAGAGAAGTAAATTCTCCAATGGAGAGTGAAGTCAGCACCAGATAAATAGGATAACCATTATTAGTTTAGAGGGAATTTAATAGTTATAGGCCCTCTTGTAGCCCAAGATTGATGGGAACTTGATACTGGAGAAAGAACTCACTTTTTTGGATATGATTCTAACTTGTTTCCCAGTTCCAGCTATGAGTTCCATTCCACTGAGTTGATCTGATAGCCAGTTCAACAGAAGTTGGTTACCCACCATGGCTGTGTGCCACTATTGTACTTGGGTGAAAATCACGTCAGGTTGTTTGCTACTGAGTAGCTTAGACCATGAGTTGCTTGGACAAATGTTGGCCATTTTCCCCCAGTAGCTCATGTAGTACCTTCTGGAACTAGACAAGCTAACTGTCTGGGGACTGACTGTCTTCCAAATTCCAGACAGGTCACTCCATGTTATGTAGCAACAGCATATGGTGTCTTCAGCAGTAGAGTCTTACCATTAACCTTTAGTGGGTAATCAAGTGCTCTGACAGAAGTCTGTTTTCTTATGGGAAACCTTGTAGGTCTCTCTGATCAATAGCTCATTGTGGATGTTAACCACATCCTGGTACTGGGAGTACCTTGGCCGGCACCAAGGGAAAAGAAGGAAAGAAAAGTTAGGAAATATAAAAGAGAAAGAGAGAAAAGAGAGAGAGAAACAGGAGAGTATTAAGGTTAGTCTTCATCATACTCTCTCCAGGGCCCTTTGATTCAGGTGTTCCAAGAACCTGATGAAGGTTCAACCTTTTAGTGTGTCTCTCAGGATATGGGATTTTATCATAACAGTTCCATTTGGGTGAAGTTTTGTGGCCCCGTACACCCTTTCCCTCCCATCTGGCCCCACCCTCCCTATTGTCTAGTCCTTGAGATGCCTATTAGGTATGTCAGCATCTCTGGCAGATCCAGGTTAGGAGCCACAGATGAGTGAGACCATGCGATGGTTGTCTTTCTGTGATTGGGTGAGGTTGCTGAGAATGATCTGTTCCAAATTCAACCATTTTTCTTCCAATTTCATTGTGCCATTTTTCTTTAAATATTTTTATTTATTTATTTACTTGAGAGAGAGGAAGAGGGATAGAGAGAGAGAGAGAGAGAGAATAGGTGCACAAATGAACTCCAGACACATGTGCATCTGGCTTACATGGGTCCTGGAGAATCAAACCTAGGTCCTTTGGCTTTGCAGGCAAGCACCTTAACTGCTAAGCCATCTCTCCAGCCCTCATTGTGTCATTTTTCCTTACTGCTGTATAGAAGCCCATTGTGTAGATACACCACATCTTGGTTATCCATTTGTCTAATGATGGACATCTGGGTTGATTCCAATTCTTAGCTATTATGAATTGAGCAGCTAAAAACATGGCTGAGCAAATCTCTCTGAATGGAGGCATGGAGCTTTTAGGGTAAATGCCCAGTAAGTAAATAACTTGGGTCTGTTGGTAACTCTATAGCCAACCTTTTGAGGAGTCTCTACATTGCTTTCCATAGTGGTGGTACATCTTGCATTCCCACCAACAGTGAATGAGGGTTCCTATTTCTCCACATCCTTGCCAGAAGTTGTTTTCATTTGATTTTTTAATGTTTGCTGTCCTTACTGGGGTAAGGTGGAATCTCATAATTGTTTTAATTTGCATTTCCCTGATGGTTAGGGATGTTGAACATTTTCTTAAGTGTGTTTGCCATTTATATTTCTTCCTCTGAGAAGTCCCTGTTCAGTTCTCTGCTCCATTGTGTGAGTGGGTTGTTTGATATTTTTTTTTTATTGTTTAGGTTTTTGAGTTCTTTGTAGATTCTAGAAATTGGGCCTCTGTCAGTTGTATAGCCAGCAAAAATTTTCTCCCATTCTGTGGGTGATCTATTGGCTCTGCTTATTGTATGTCAGTCTGTGAAAAAGGTTTTCAGCTTCATGAGCTCCCAATGGTTGAGTGATTGTTTAATTTCCTGAGCTACTGGGGTTTTCCAGTCTTATATTGAGGTCTTTGATCCATTTGAACTTGATATTTGTGCATGGCAAGGTGCGGATCGAGTTTCATTTTCCTGCATATGGTTGTCCAGTTTGTCCAACATCATTTGTTGAAGACGCTGTCTTTTTTTTTACAGTGTACATTGTTAGCGCCTTTGTTGAATTTTAAGTAGCTGTAGTTATTTGACCCAAAGTCCGGGTCCTCTATTCTGTTCTATTTGTCTATAATCCTGTTTTTATGATAGTACCATTTTTTTGTTGTTGTTGTTACACTATAGCTTTACAGTATAGCTTTAGAACAGGTATGGTGATGCCTGTAGAGGTGTTTATTTTGCTGAGGAGATGCTTGGATATCTGAAGCATTCTGCCATTCCATATGAATTTTGAGATTATTTTTTCCTATCTCTGTGAAGAAAAATATTGGGATTTTTTTATTGGTATTTCATTAAGTCTGCATATTTCTTTTGGCAAGATTGCCATTTTCAGAATGCTAATTCTGCCTATCCAGGAGCATGGGAGGTATTTCCATTTTCTCAGATCCTTCTCAATTTCTTTCTTGAATGTTTTCATGTTTTTATTATATAAGTCTTTCATATCCTTGGTTACTGTTATTCCAAGGTATTTTTGTTGTTGTTGTTACTATTGAAAATGGGACAATGTTGCTAATTTCTTTCTCTGTATCTTTGTCTTTTGCATATAGGCTACTGATTTTTATGAGTTGATTTTGTATCCTGCTACTTTGCTGAAGGAATTAATCACCTTTAAGAATTTTTGAGATGGAAGTCTCAGGTCACTTATGTATAGAATCCTATCATCTGTAAATAGGACTAATTTAACTTCTTCCTTTCAAATTTGTATCGCTTTTATTTCTTTCTCCTGTCTTATTGCTTGAGCTAGGTCTGCTAGTACTATGCTGACGAGCAGAGGTGAGAATGGACACCCCTGTCTGTTCCTGATCTCAGTAGTAATTCCTTTAATCTTTCCCCATTAAGTATTATTTGGGTTTTAGGAGCTTTATATATGGCCTTTATTATGTTGTGATATTAAACCATCCATGCCTATTCTCTCCAATGTTTTGATCATGAAGTGATGTGTTTTGTTGAAGGCCTTTTCTGCATCTATTGAAATAACCATGTGGTTTTTATGTTTAAGCTTATTTATGTGGTGTATAACATTGACAGATTTCTGTATATTGAGCCAACCCGGTGTTCATCAGATAAAGCCTACTTGATCAAGGTGGGTAATACTTTTGATGTGTTATTGAATCCAGTTTGTGAGGATTTTGTTCAGGATTTTTGCGTCTAAGTTCATCAGAGAAATGGGATGACAGTTTTCTTGTGGCACCTCTGCCTGATTTTGGTATTAGGGTGATACTAGCTTCATAAAAGGAGTTGGGGAGGATTCCATAATCTCTGATTGTGTGGAACAGTTTGAGAAGAGTTGGTTTCAGTTCTTCAATGATGGTTTCATAGAATTCAGCTGAGAAACCATCTGGTCCTGGACTCTTCTTTGGGGAAGATGTTTGATTCTTTTCTTTTTCTTTTTCTTTTTTTTCTTTCTTTTTATTATTTTTTATTTTTGGTTTTTCGAGGTAGGTACTCACTCTGGCCCAAGCTTACCTGGAATTAACTATGTAGTCTCAGGGTGGCCTTGAACCCACAGCAATCCTCCTACATCTGCCTCCCAAGTGCTGGGATTACAGATATGTGCCACGACGTCAGGCTTGATTACCTTTTCAATTTTGATGGGTATGATATGTTTGTTTAGGAGATTAATCTGCTCTGGATTTATCTTTAGTAGTGGTATGTGTCCAGGAATTCATCCATTTACTCCTGATTATCCAATTTTGTGGAGTAGAGGTTTTGAAATAAGTCCTGATAATTCTCCCAATTTCACTTATGTTTGTTGTGATCTCTCCTTTTTCACTTCTAATTGTGTTCATTTGAAGCATCTTTTTTTTTTCTCTTGATCAAATTGGCCAGGAGTTTATCAATCTTGTTTATTTTTCCAAAGAACTAGCTCTTTGTTTCATCAATTTTCTTAATTGTTTTCTTAGTTTCCAATTTCATTAATGTTTGCTCTGATCTTAATTATTTCTTTCTGTCTGGAGCTTTTTTGGGTTGGATTCTCCTTGTTTTTCCAATGCCTTTAGGAGGATGGTTAGGTTACTGATTTGGGGTCTCTCTGTCTTCCTTATGAAGGCATTTAGTGCTATGAATTTTCCCCTAAGGACTGCCTTCTTTGTGTCCCACAAATTTTGGTACAATGTGTTCTCATTGTCATTCAATTCTAGAAATTTTGTGTATTAGTCAGGGTTCTCTAGAGGAACAGAACCAATAGAATGAATTGTATTAAAAGGCAATTTATTGGATTAGCTTACAACAGTCTGGCAATAGCAGGTTGCAGGACCAAGAGTCAAGGAACTCAGTAGCTGATCAGTCCATGAGGCTGGATGCTTCAGCAGTCCCAACCTGGCACTGAAGGCTTGGAGGCATCCTGGAGAGATGCTCTCTTCAGGCTATGCTGGTCTTCCATCCACGCTGGAGAGTAGCAAGCACCAAGCAGCAAGCAGAGAATAGCGAGCAGCACAGGCAGCCAGGTGGGAGGAGGGGATACTTTCCTTCCCAGAGCTTCTTTTGGTAAACCAGCCCCCTCCTCCGAGAAGGGGTGCCCACTCTGGAGGAAGGGCTCATCCTGGAGGAAGGATTCTTCCTTTAGTTAATCCTTCCTAGAAGCAACCTCAGAGAAACACTTATTAGGAATGTCTCTGGATTCCTAAACAGACCAAGTTGACACAAACTTAACCACCACATTTTGCAATTTCATTTTTTATTTCATCCATCATCCATTTATTGTTTAAAAGTGTGTTGCTCAGTTTCCAGGAGCTGGTGGGATTTCTGGAGCATCTTTTATTGTTAATTTCTAGCATTACAGCATTGTCATATGATATCATGCAGGAAATTATGTTGATTTTCTTAAAAATATGGATGCAGGCCCAGTATATGATCTATTTTAGAGAAGGTTCCATGGGCTGCTGAGAAGAATGTGTATTCTATGTATTTTGGGTAGAATGTTCTGTCTATGGTGTTGTTGCACTCTCTTATTTTCCTGTTAATTTTCTGTTTGGATGATCTATCTATTGCTGATAGTGGAATATTGAAGTCCCCAACTATGATGGTGTTGGTGGTTATTTCTGTTTTGTTGTCAAGTAGGTTTTGTTTTATGAATTGCAGTGCACCTGTGTTTGGTGCATAAAGATTGATGATTTTGATATCCTCTTGTTGGATCATTCCCTTGATAAGTAAGAAGTGGCCTTCTTTGTCTTTTTTGATTGCTTTTGTTTTGCAGTCTATTTTATCTGATATTAGTATAGCAATGCCTGCTTGTTTCTTATTTCCTTTGCTTGGAATATCATATTCCACCCTTTCACTCTGAGGAGGCGTCTGTTATTAGTGGTGAGGTGGGTTTCTTGAAGACAGCAGAATGAGAGGTCTAATTTTCTTTTTTTTTTTTCTTTTTGGTTTTGCAAGGTAGGGTCTCACTCTGGTCCAGGCTGATCTGGAATTAACTATGTAGTCTCAGGGTGGCCTTGAACTCTCGGTGATCCTCCTACCTCTGCCTCCCTAGTGCTGGGATTAAAGGCATGCGCCACCACACCCGGTATGGTCTAATTTTCTGATCCACCCTGTTAGCTTATGTCTCTTGATGGGTGAATTAAAGCCATTAATGTTTAGGGTAACAATGTGGTGGTTTATGTGGTTTGGTGTTTTCTTGAGCTTTTGTAGTTTTTTGTGCCTTCTCTGAGTTTGGTTGTTGTGATCTACTTTTTGTAGGCCCTTGAGGTTGGTTATTTGACTCTTCTGTGTGGAGAATTCCCTGAAGTACTCTCTGTAGGTTTGGTTTTGTGTTCATATAGTTGTAAAGCTGACTTTCATCATGGAAAGTTTTTCTTTCACCATCTGTTATGATGGATACTTTTGCTGGGTAGAGTAGTTTGGGTTGGAAGCCATAAGTTCTTAGACTTTGCAGTGTTTCATTCCAGGCCCTCCTGGCCTTCAGGGTTTCTATTGAGAAGTCTGAAGTAATTCTGATGGGGTTACCTCTATATGTAATGTGTTGTTTCTCCCTAGCTGCTTTTAGGACTTTCTCTTTGTCATCAGTGTTTAGAGTTTTAATGATAATATGTCTTGGAGAATTACTCCTTTATTCCAGTCTGTGTGGAGTTCTGATGGCTTCTTGTAACTTTATAGGACTTTCTTTTGAGAGTGTAGGAAAGTTTTCTTCTACATATATATATATATATATATATATATATATATATATATATATATATATGTATGTTTTGTTGTTTTTTTTGTTTTGTTTTGTTTTGTTTTTTGAGGTAGGGTCTCACTCTGGCCCAGGCTGACCTGGAATTAACTACGTAGTCTCAGGGTGGCCTCAAACTCACGGTGAACCTCCTACCTCTGCCTCCCAAGTGCTGGGATTAAAGGCGTGCGCCACCATGCCCGGCTCAATAATTTTATTGAATAAGTTCTCCATGCCTTTGGTCTGAATTTATTCTCCTTCTAGTAGTCCCATGATCCAAATATTGGGACATTTAAGGGTATCCCACAGTTCCCTCATGTTTTGTTCACTATTTTTTTTTTTTTTTTTTTTTTTTTTTTTTTTTTTTTTTTTTGGTTTTTCAAGGTAGGATGTCACTCTAGCTCAGGCTGACCTGGAATTCAGTATGTAGTCTCAGGGTGGCCTCAAACTCATAGTGATTCTCCGACCTCTGCCTCCTGAGTGCTGGGATTAAAAAGGTTGCACCACCAAGCACCAAGCCCGACTTTATTTTTTTGTTTTGTCTTTTGAGGTAGGGTCTCACTATAGCTCAGGCTGACCTGGAATTCACTCTGTACTCACAGGGTGGCTTTGAACTCATGGTGATCCTCCTACCTCTGCCTCCCAAGTGCTAGGATTAAAGGTGTGTGACACCACACTCAGCCACAAAATTTTTTGCACTTAGTCAAACTTTTGGATTCATGAACTGTTTCTTCTGTTTTGGCTTCCATTTCTCAGTTTCTATCATCCACATGGCTGACTATATTCTTGAGAGCTTCTATAGAGTTTTGGGCTTGTTCAATTTGGTTTGTATTTTCTACTGCCTTTTTATGTATAGTATCCATCCCTCTGTGGAGTTCATGGCCCAAAGGGACAGAGGTGTTGGGCATTGCTAAACATGGGCTCGGACTATGAGGATGCTGGCCTGGGCTGTTGGACATGGCCGGGGACCTTGGGCTGTGTGGGTTGCAGCTGGTTTTGTCAGGAGCCCACTCTGGCAACAGAGCTGACCCTCCCTTTTCAAGTTTGTAGTGTGCCCCATATTTTCCCAGAGTGGGGGGAACTAGCAGATCCTCCCCTTATCCCAAAAGCACCTGACCATTTCATTGTCAGGCTTTGTCCCCCCACCCCCAGTTCCTGACCTTGCAGTCAGCTGTATGGCACAACACAGTTCTGGCCCTAGCCAGACCGCATGGCAAAGACACCAGGAAGTGGCTTCTGTGAACATGGCATCCTGCGCAGGCCTGGCATGACAACAGCTACAGTCCCATGCTCACAAGAAATCTGCTACAAGATGATCTGTCCGGAGACAGGCTGTCATTGGTCACAAAAAGGGGACCACCCCATACAATGATTGGCCAGCCAAGCCCCTTTAAAACCCCCTACACTTTTTTGAATAATGAGTTTGCTGCAGCTCGTCCTCTGCCTGCTTTCACCCAACTCCCAGAATCTGTGTTATGATTCTGCACTTTTCACCCCCAACTCGGCAGAGACCCTGCCGTCCATCCTGGGCTGGCCTTAGGGGGACCCCAACATTTGGCGCCTGAACAGGGACCCTCTGCCCCATCGGCATTGGTGAGATGCCCCATCCTTGATCATCAGTGAGCAGTGCCCCCCCCCCGGCGTTGGCAAGACACCCCTTCTTGATCATTGGTGAGAAAAGCCCCTTGATGTTCTGTGTGCTGACGGTTGTCCAAGGGTGAGCGGGCAGCCCCCTTCTCCACCTTTTTCCTTTGTTTGTCCTTTTCTCCTGGTAGGAAGGCACACATCGCCGCATGGTCCCGAAGCCTGTTTCAGCCCCTCCATTATTGGCTCATTCCAGTGAAATCACATAAGGGTCTGACCAGCCTGATTTCAGAACCAAGGTGAGGCATATGGCCATGGAAGTCCCCCACTAAGCACAAAACACATTCTAAACATTCTATCCATATGTCCTAAACATTCTATCCATATGTCTCAGTTGGCCCTGGCATTAAACTTGTGGTTTGCATGATTATCCGTTGGGCTATCATTTTTGATCTAGGTTTTTATTTTCTCAGTCTCTTTGATTAAGGAGTGTCCCAGCCTAGCCCCCTCCCCAACACCACCACGCTGTAATGGGCAACCTCCCTCCCCACCAGAGGATGCCGCAATTGCAGGCTCTTAAGGCCCTTCTCCTGCAATGTGGCTTAAAAGTAAAACAAAAGAACCTCCATAGCTTTTGGGATGAAACTCTTGTTTTAGCCCCATGGATTCATACAGAGAACATCTGGGACATTTCCATTTTGTCCTGGGTTCTCTTCCTCTCAAAGAAATGTGAGGTTTATGAAGGGCACACACCCCCTGCCCCATTCTTTCCTATCGTTCTTGCCGTAATTGCCGGCCTTAAAGGCTCCACTGTGGAGGAAGTAATTTCTGCCCATAATGAACGCTATAAGGAGGAACCAAAACTGGCTCTTCAAAGCTCGTCCCTCCCAGCCCCCTCTTACGATACCTCAGATGAGGAGGAAGTCAAACCTTTCAATGATAATAGACTGCCACCCTAGCCAATGACAGGTAAGACTCCATAATATGGGGCAACCTAAGACAGGCACCGTCGCATGTGATGATCCCTAGGGGGCCTAGGTTCAACAGTGGCTTGACAGAAAAACATACCAGGCCACACCCCTCAGGTTTTCTCACTAGGGTGGTGGTTAGCCAATAATGGGTAAGACTCCATAAGATAGGGCAACCTAAGACAGGCACCGTCATATGTGATGAACCCTTGGGGCCTGGGTTCAACAGCGGGCTTGACAAAAAAAACCATACCAGGCCAGACCCCTCGGGTTTTCTCACTATGGTGGCTAGTAACCAATGACAGGTAAGACTCCACAAGATGGGGCAACCTAAGACAGGCACCATCACATGTGATGATCCCTTGGGGCCTGTGTTCAATAATGGCTTGGCAAAGAACCATGCCTCCCAGGGTTTCCAATAATAAAAACAAAAAAGGAGGATATGTATGGCACAATGCAGGTCTGGCCCTAGCCAGTCTGTATGGCAAAAGAAGCCATGAAGTGGCTTCTGTGAACATGGCATCCTGCGCAGGCCTGACGTGACAACAGTTACAGTCTCATGCTCGTGAGAAACCTGCTACGAGATGATCTGTTCGGAGACAGGCTTTCATTGCTCACAAAAAGGGGACCACCCCATACAATGATTGGCCAGCCAAGCTCCTTTAAAAGCCCCTATACTTTTTTGAATAAATGAGTTTGCTGCAGCTTGTCCTCTGCCTGCTTTCACCCAACTCTCAGAGTCTGTTGTGATTCCACGCTTTTCACCCCCAACTCGGCAGATACCCTGCCATCCCTCCTGGGCTGGCCTTAGGGGGGCCCCAACTGCCACCTGCCCAAGAGACCCTTAATGGTAGTAAACAGTCTCCCTGAAGCTGTAACCATCCTATATGTGGCTGAAGTCATGTAGCTTTTCTGGCCACTTCTGTTATCTCCCTTGAAGCTTCTTCCTCTCAACCTTTGCCTTCCAACACCAGCCAATTAGATAGCAACCCACAAACGTATATATCCAATCACCTTATAGTCTGTATGTGTCTTTTCAGCCTTTCAAAGTGTTTATAAACCCACTCCTTTTTGAATAAATAAGAGCATATTGTCCATCAGACCATCTCCCAGGTGGTTCACTGCCCATTGCACTCACCTGCTCCAAGACCCTGCTTCCGCTCAGCTCCTCCTGCATCCAAGATGATGGTGGCCAATGACCCCTGGGATCAGAGAGGACCCCCACAAGGGTTAGGGGGAATGGGTCAAAGTAGACTGGTGTTGCAACAGGGTGGCAGAGGGGAAGGAGGTTGAGATTGCATGGTCCTGTGATGCTGAGGGGTGAGGGGCTGGGATAGTGCGGTCCATTGGAACCTTGTAGCAGGGGGTGGATGGGACTGCCTGGTCCTGTGACATGGCTGGGGAGGGAGATGGGACTGCTAAAGGTCAGGTGACATGTGTGGAGGAGGATGGGGCAGTGGTCCTGGTGACAGGAAGGGTGAGGAAAACTGGGGTGGGGGGGGGAATGGTAGTCTGATGGCTTGTGTCTGGAGTAGCCTGCAGGAAGTGCACAAGGACCTGGTCCATGCCCAGTGGTTGGGACTGCAGTATCAGGGAGATCTCAGTGGTTGGAAAACCCAGGGAGGGAGGGTGAATGCTAGCCTGCTGACCTGGGTCCAGGTAGACTGCAGGAAGTGCCAGAGGGCCTGGTTCATGCATGGTGGGTTGGTGGCTGGGATGGCAATGATCACAGGGAGATCCTAGTGGTGGGAAAGCTCAGGGAGGGGGGGGAACACTAGTCTACTGGCCTGAGTCATCTTAGCCTGCTGGTAGTACAGGAGGAACCTGTTGGCAAGGCAGCTGGGACGGCAGCTGGGACTGCTTGAGGAGTTTGGGGAACTGGTGGGCTGAGAGTGAGAATCAGCATATTCCCTACTTTTCTCCTCTGCACCCTCCCACTGGAGGTCCACTAGGATCTGCACCCCTAAGAACCCCAGAGATCTTGCCTTTCCTTTCACAAGAGGTGAAGTGTGGTTAGGTGGATGCCATCTTGACTGGAAGTCCTAAATTCATAGTTTAAAACTTTTTAAAAAGCAAATTCAAAGCCAACATATTGGTAAAATGCTATTAAATATTTAAGTAAATGTTAATAATTCTATATAAACTCTCCAAAAAGTTGAAATGAAGGAAATACTACTCAAATTATTCTATGTGCTTAGTGTTATTTTAATAACTAACTCAGACAATAATGTAACAAGAAAATAAACCTATGGGCTAACATCCTTCATTAACATGAATGAAAAAATTAAAAACATTTTATTAGTGTGAATTCAACAATGCATAAAATGATAATTAAATGTGACTGAATATGGTTTACCTTAGGAATACAAAGTTGACTTAATATTAGAAAAACAATGTAACTTATCAATTAAAAAGAAAATTCTGGCCAGGCGTGGTAGTTGCATGCTTTAATCCTAACACTTGGGAGGCAGAAGTAGGAGGGTTGCCATGAATTCGAGGCTATCATGAGAGACTACATCATGAACTTCAGGTCAGTCTGAGCTAGAGCAAAACCCTATCTCAGAAAACAAAAACCAAAGCAAAACAAAAATCCCTAGACTTCTCTCAATATATGAACAGGAAATAGTTAATAAAATTGAAAATACATTTCTCATAAAGAGTCACAGCAAGTAGAAACAGGGAACTTCCTTAACCAACAGGAAACATCTATGACAAGGCAATGGATAATCATACCTAATTGTGGAAAAGCTAAGGTTTAATATCTAGAATATATAAAAAACTCAGAAAATTCATTCTCTTTCTCTCTGTCCAACACATACACACTCTCTCTACTTGCAAATAAATCAATAAAATAAAATAAATCACAACAGATGCTGGTGAGGGTATGGGGAAAGAGGAACCCCCATCCACTGTTGGTGTTGGTGGGAGTGGAAACTTATAGTCACTTTGGAAATCAGTATGGGTTTCCTCTGAAAGCTAAAAAGACATCTATCATTTGATCTACTTCTGAGCATACACCCTAAAGGCTACTGTTTACTATGGACACACTTGCACACCCATGTTTGTTGCTGCTCTATTCACAATAGCTGGGAAATGGAATCATCCCAGATGCCCATCAAGTGGTTAAAGGTACTTGGTTGCAAAGCTTAACATCCTAGGTTCAATTCCCCGGTACCTACATAAAGCCAGATGTACAAAGTGGCTTATGCATCTGGGGTTCATTTGCCATGATAAGAGGCCCTGGCATGTCAATCCTCCTCCCTTTTCCTCTCTCTGTCTCTCTCCTTGCTATATATATTGTTTTGTTTTGTTTTTCAAGGTAGGGTCTTGATCTAGCCCAGGCTGACCTAGAATTCACTGTGTAATCTCAGGCTGGCCTCTAATCATGGCGATCCTCCTACCTCTGCTTCGCAAGTGCTGGGATTGAAGGTGTGTCCCACCATGCCTGGCTTCTAGCTAGAAATTTATCTTTAAAATTAATTTAATTTAATTTATTTATTTGAGAAAGGGAGAGAGGATAGGCAGAGACAAATAGAGAGAATGGGCATGCAGTGCCTCCTAGCCACTGCAAACAAATTCCAGATGCATGTGCCATCTTGTGCATCTGGCTTTATGTGGGTAGTAGGGAATCAAAACTGGGTCCTTTGGCTTTGCCAGAAAGCACCTTAACCACTAAGCCTTCCATCCAGCCTGAATTTTATCATTTTTATTTGAGCTATTTGCTTTCTCTCTCTTTTTCTTTCTTTTCTTTCTTTCTTTCTTTCTTTCTTTCTTTCTTTCTTTCTTTCTTTCTTTCTTTCTTTCTTTCTTTCTTTCTTTCTTTCTTTCTCTTTCTTTCTTTCTCTCTCTCTCTCTCTTTCTTTCTTTTTCTTTTTTTCTTGGTTTTTCATGGTAGGGTTTCACTCTAGCTCAGGCTGGCCTGGAATGGAATTTACTATGTAGTCTCAGGGTGGCCTTGACCTCAGGGCACTCCTCCTACCTCTGCCTCCCCAGTGCTTGGATTAAAGGCATGTGCCACCACACTTGGCTATTTTCTTTCTTAGGCTTGGAAACTAAGGACAGTTGAACATCAAACTCATCATTGGAACATCAAACTCAATGGCTAATTTTTCATGGTCAAAATGAACCTGTTACATTCAGCATCACACCCCACTTCTACTTAACCAATACACTGGAAGTGAATGGATTGTGGAGTATAAAAGAAACTTCCAGAGCTGCAGCCACAAGGAAGCACCACAACCACACCCAGAAATGAACAGATTAAAGAACAGCCAACATTTTCCTTTGGTTATAATTTTTTCAACCTTTTGTTTCTATAAAACTACAATGTTGTAGACATTTCTTAATGCTGGAGGCCAAGAAAAGACATAAAAGAAAGCGCCTTTGGCACAATCCAACATAACTTTATGATAAAAATGCTAAAGAATCTAGAAATAGAAGGAACATATCCCAACATAATAAAGACTATATATGACCAACTTATGGCCAACATTTTACTAAATGGGGAAAAACTCAAATCATTTCCACTAGAATTAGGAACAATATGAAAATGTAGAGCTTCTCCACATTTCTTGAATATAGTCCTTGAAGACTTAGCTTAAGCAATATGCCAAGAGAAAGAAATAAAAGGGATGCAAGTATGAGGGGAGACATTAAAGTATCCATTCTTGCACATGACACAATGCTGCACAATAAACCTTTAGGACTCTATTAGAAAACTCTAAAAACTTACAGAGCCTTTCAACAAAGTGGAAAAATATAAAATATGTAATATAAAATATATAATAAAACATAAAACAAAACAAAAAAAAAAACAGGCTTACCTGAAACTTACTCTGTAGTCCTCGGCTGGCTTTGAACTCATGGTGATTCTCCTACCTCTGCTTCCTGAGTGCTGGGAATAAAGGCATGCACCACCACACCTGGCTTAAAATTGAGTAGCTTTTCCATTCACCAACAGCAAACATGCTGAGAAACCAGGAAAATGACCCCATTCACATTAGCATCAAAAAATAAAATAAACTATCCAAGAATAAACCTAACCAATGAAGGAAAAGACTCCTACAATGATAATTTTAGACACTGAAAATAGGAATTGAAGAGACAGTAGAAGATAGAAAGGTTTCTTGGGTTCAGGGATGGGCAGAATAAATATAGTGAAAATGTCTCAGAAACAATCTACAGATTCAATGCAATCCCCACAAAAATTCAAATGTCATTCTTCATAGAAATAGAAAAAAAGAATTCTAAACTTCACATGGAAGCACAAAAGACTGTGATAGCCAAAGCAACCCCGAGCTAAGAGTACAATGCTTGGGTATAACAATACTTGATTCTAGGTTATACTGCAGCTCCATAGTAACAACAACAAAACCAGCAGGAGGTCGGCACAAAAACGGACATACAGATTAATGGGCTAGAACAGGAGACCTAAAACTAAACAGACACAGCTTCAACCACCTGATAGTTACACATGTGGATATCCACATGTGGAAGAGTGAGAATAATAATTTCCTGTATCTTATCAAACTAGAAATCAATAGCAAGATGAGCCACAGAAAATTCACAAATACTTGGAGACTGGACAATATACTTTTTTTTTCCCTAGGCAAGGTCTCACTGTAGCTCACGCTGACCTGGAATTTACTCTGTAGTCTCAGGGTGGCCTTGAACTCAGGGTGATCCTCCTACCTCTGCCTCCCAAGTGCTGGGATTAAAGGCGTGCCCCACCACACCCAGCTGACAATATACTTTTGAATGAACAGTAGGTCATTGGAGAAATCAGGGAAGAAAATTTAAAAATCCCGGAATCAAGTGGAAACAAACCTATCAGAACCTCTGGCATCCAGCCTAGGAAGACTTAAGAGAAGTGTGTTTCCATAAGTGCCCACATTTAAAGAGTTAGAGAGATTTCAACTAAACAATCTAATGATGTACTTCAAGGCTCCAGAAAAGCAAGAAGCAGCCAAACCCCAAATGCAGGCATTGGCAAGAAATGGAAAGAACAGGGCAGAAAATAATGATACAGACACTGAAATAATACATAAAATTAATCAGAGTTGGTTCTTTGAAATGATTAACAAGATTGACCAACTCCTAGCCAAACTAATTAAAAGAAAGAAGACCCAAATTAATAAAATTAGGGATGAAAAGGGAGTAGCAGACTCTCATGAAATTCAGAAGATCCTCAGGAAACATATTGAAAAGTTATATTCCAGCCAATTTGGAAAACAAAATACAAAATGCATACAAAGTATCAAAATTAAAACAAGAAGATAGAAACAACCTAAACAGAACCATTACAAGCAAAGAAATTGAAGTACTAATTAAAAGTCAGCCCACAATACAGCCTGAGGGACAGGGATTTACTGTTGAATTCTACCAAACTTTATAACAACATTGAATGAAGATATAATAACAATATTCTACAAATGATTCCACAAAACATAACAGAAGAATGCATTCTAACATAATTTTAACACTAGATAATGACACAACAAAAAGAAAATTATAGACGTGGAAGGAAATACCTAACAACTATACATCTGATATAGGGTTGATGTCTAACATATATAAAGAATGCAGACAACTCAAGAAATAAATACCTCAGTTTAAACTGGGAATAGTATCTGAATGGAAATTTCTAGAAAAAGACATACAAATGGCTAAGAAGTATATGAAAAGTGCTCAGCATCACTAATCAGAGAAAAACAAAATATCACAGTGACATCTCATACTTGTGAGAATGGCTATTAAAAGGCAAAAGATAACAATTGTTGGTGAGTATGTGGAAAAAGGAAACCCTTTTACAATATTATTGGGAATATAGTAGTCATCATAAAAGTTCCTCAAGAAACTGAAAATAGAACTATCATGTACTCCATGGGAGTGAAATCAGTATTTATAGGAGATACGCCACTATCATGTTCATTGCAGCATTATTCACAATAGCTAAGATATCCTAACAACCTGTTTGTTGTTGGATGGATGAATGAAAATATGTATTCATACATGAATATTTTTCAGCTTTAACTAAGAAGGAAGGCCTACCATGTGGGATAATATGGTGAACCAGGATATTATGATAGGTGAACAAAGATCCAAAGAAAAAATACTACATGATTTCACTTACATGCGGAATCTTAAAAAGTTAAACTCATAAAAGCATTAGAGGAGGGTGCTGGAAAGTTGGCTTAGTGATTAAGGCACTTGCCTGCAAAGCCAAAGGACCTCAGTTCAATTCCCCAGAACCCATGTAAGCCAGATGCACAAGGGGGCACATGCATCTTGAGTTTGTTTGCAGTGGCTGGAGGCCCTACCACACCCATTCTCTCTCTCTCTCTGCCTCTTTCTCTCAAATAAATAAATAAAAATAAAACTATAAGAAAGGCTTAAAAAATAGTATGTCTTTAAAAAAAATTTAAAAAGCATTAGAGGAGACTGGTAACTCCCAGAGACCAGTTGGGAAAATGGGAAGATGTTGGTGAAAAGGTACAGGCTTTCAGTTACACAAGACAGATACGTTCTGGGGATCAAAGGGATAGTGACCATAGTTAGTAACACAGGACTGTATACTTGAAATTTACTATGAGAACAGAACTATAGAGTTCTTTTTTTTCTTTCTTTCTTTCTTTCTTTCTTTCTTTCTTTCTTTCTTTCTTTTTTTTTTTTTTTTTTTTGGAGAAAGTCAGAAAGAGAGACACAGAGAATGGGCTTATGATACTCCTGCCTGAGCCTACAGAGTATTGTAATCACAGGCATGAGCCATCATAACCTCACTTACTTTTCTAATTGCAAGAAGTAATTGAAGTCATTGAAGTAATGAGCTTACTTCAGAGAAAGCCTTGCATTAAGGAAAGCCTGTAAGTCAGTTACACATTGCATTCTTTTGAGTCTTCCTCCTCTCTAAGCCAGAAAGGCCTCTGCTCTATTGGGACATAGCCCAGAGTTTTCTCTCTATCCACCCTCTGTGTTCTCATAGCATCCTCTTTACAAGACCAGAGAGTTTCCCTCACTATCTCCTGGCCAAGAGACAGGCAAGGCTGGGGTTGGTGTATAGCACCATTCCTGGCACACAGTAGGTACTACAGGGAATGTTTGCTAATGGATGGATGTAGTGAAGGGCTTCAGGGGAAAGATGAGGCCTGAGACAACAGGACAAGTAAGTCATGCATTTCCCCAGTGGATGTTCTTAGCCTGACTTTAGCAATAGCTGCAATACAAAGCTTTAGGTCACTGTGACAATGCCTGAAACAGTCAACTTGTAAGAAGGAAGGTTTATTCTGTTCAGAGATGAAGTCCATGGTTACATGGCTCAGTTGCTTTTGCTTTTGCATTTGTGGCAGTATACTTGATAGAAGCATGGGTGAAGAGGTTTGCTTACCTCATGGTAGCTAAGGAGAGAGACAGAATCAGGGTAGGTGGTGCTGGGCTCCTAAAACTCTTCAAGAGTATGCCCCTATGACCCAACTTCTTCCATTGAGACCTCACCTCTTAAAGGTTCCACCACCATGCCAAAGCTCCATCAGCTGAGAACTGTCTTCTGTGCATGAACTTTCAGGGCCTGATTTTTATTTATTTATTTATTTATTTATTTATTTATTTATTTATTTATTTATTTATTTATTTTGTTAGGGTTAGGGTTAGGGTTCAGGGCCTGCTTAAGAAACAAAGCATAACAGCAAGACATGCATTTGTTCTGTAACTGGTGACTGAGACAAGACTTCCCTCCTCTGAGAACTTCTTCCCTGCAACTGGCTAGGGAAGCCGATGCTGCTTCTGTCTTCAGAGTTTATCTGTCCATACCCAAGGTCCTGGATTCCTGGCTGTTCTCATGCCTTCTAGATGGGCTGTGCCCCAAGCCTGGCTTTCCCTGATAAGAGATGAAGGATGGAGGACTTGGTGGACAGCAGAGAAAGGGCTAGATGTTTTCAATCTTGCTGCCTGGCCTGAGTGGGGAGTGAAGTAGGATGGAGTGAGATTTGCTTCCTACTTTGCTGAGCCTAGATGATGGGTCCATGAGAAATACTTAATTGTACATAGAAAGAGGACATCTCCCTTTGACAGAGGATGCAAACTAATCAAAAGAAGCCCCCAGCCCTCTCCTTTCTTCTTCCTGCAGTAAATTCAAATTGATGGATATAAGAGATTCCAGCCTCCCTGGGGCTCCTAGGCTCACCAGTCTCACTGGCAACCTCAAATACGGGGCATTCAGAAACAGCTCAGAATTTCTCAGCTAGGACAGGGGAAATTCCAATGTGAGTCTACCTTGGTCTGGCTTCTCCATGAACTGTTATTTAGCTTGGATGTCCTTAATTACAGCCAGAAAATACTCCTCCTGTATGCCAAAAGACTTCAGTCTGGGCATGCTTGAAAAAAAAAAAAGCAGGGAGTAGGGACAGTACACCATTGGGGACATAAACAGATCAAGGTGCCAATGAAATAATTTAACTTCATCTTTTATTTTTTATTTTATTATAATTATTATTGGTTTTTCGAGGTAGGGTCTCAACCTAGCCCAGGCTGACCTGGAATTCACTATGTAGTCTCAGGGTGGCCTCAAAGTCACAGCAATTCTCCTACCTCAGCCTCCCAAGTGCTGGGATTAAAGGCATGTGCCACCACACCTAGCAATTCCATCTTTTCATGGAATGCCTCTGTCATACAATAGCTGCAGCAGTTAGGCAGCCCCAATGAGATTTAGCCTCCTCCTTCTCTAAAAGAGTATGAAAATACCTCCCTGGAGTATGTGTCCCAATAACGTATGAAAGGCCTGGGTTCATTCTGTCCTTTTCTTTCCCAGGCTGAACAGGGTACTAAAACCAAACTGCAGACTGTCTTTCCATCTCCTCTTTTGCTACCCAGCTCTTGATTTCATTCAATAGAGTAAGTTCTGTTTGCCTATTATTCCTATTATTTTTACCATGAAGTCCAATCTTCATTTTCTTCTAGGTACAAAACAATATTTTGTGTCTATGTACATCTGAAGAATATATAACGTATGGAAGCACAATACAGTATTGTGAAAACATACAGTGAAATTTGAAGATTAACCAGGATGGTTGAATGCAAAGGCAGGTTGGAAAGGTTCTATAACAACAGATGGGCTTCTGAAACACATTGCATATACATTTTCAGCTCGAACAAAAGTCATATCTGAAGACACTGTTTTAAGAGATTCAACAACCAGCAGGTGTTTTCAGACCCTTTTAGCTGTCTCTGCAGTTATTCTCCTTTTCCTATCCGGGGCCTTGGGCAGAAAGGAGATGGTTGTAAAGCCCCCTTCCCTCCTTTCATTATGTGGTGGGCCTCCAGCACCTCAAGAAAACAGTCTCCATCCATCCTCTTAGAGTCTCTAACTACCTTATTCATTAAGGGAGAGATGTTTGGGGGCTGAATCAGTGGGAATGAGGAGCGAAGAGAATACTCAATTTTTTTCTCTGCTAAGCCACTTCCTCATATGTTTCTTTTCTCTTGCAGTGTCCCTATCCTTACATGCCTGGCATGAAAGTTTTCAGTACACTTCAGAGGCTGTCAGCAACTTGAATCTCACTTGACCTTCTATATCAACCCGTCAGATACAGACTGTGGTTGGGAGCTAACTGAGTCATAGCCCAACCCGGTGCTGGTTTTGATCCAGCCTCAACTCCACAAGCTGTGTGCTACTCGAGGTGTGACCTGTCCACTATTAGGTGTCCTCAAATCTAAAATCAGTGGGAAGTGAGAACTCTAGCTTGTCCAGTGAAATGTGCGAATTGATTATGGTCACTAGGTGGCAGTATACAGAAAGAAAACTGTCTGGAGCCTCGAAGGACAGGAGTATTTTGCAGCAAGGGCACCCAGGTTCAACCTGAAGAGAAAGCTACCAGTTTCACTCAGTCAGCTGGTCCCCACACAGTTACTGAGCACTAGCGTTTTCCCGTCCTTTGCGACTCAGCTCTCGTGAAGCTTCCCTCAGGCATTCTCTCCTACGCTCTTCAGACCATGTTGATCGTCTCTCCACTCTCCCTAACCCACCCTGGAGAGGGTCGTTCTCTCTGCCTCCCTATGAGGTCCCAGAGATAAGCTTTCTTCATCTCACTTTCCCAAGTGCCCAACATGGGACTGTCATGTGCTTGTTATCTGTGTGAATTAATTCATGAATCATTTTGTTACAAGCAAATTAACCCTTTTATTTAATTTTTTTTGATCTGCTTTTTTTCTTGGTAATTCAGTATCAAGAGTTATTCCTGTGTTTCAAGCATCAAGCATTACCTTGGTGGGGTTTTAAGCATTTCTTAGCAGCAGGACTGCCTTAACAAAACAAAAACAGAAACAAACGAACAAACCTTTGTAACTACCAAAATACCTCCCACTAATGAAAACAGAGCTGCTTAGTGGATGGAGGCCTGGAGCTTGTTATATCTCTACCACCTTCCCTCTCCACCAAACTCCTTCTGAAACCCAGGGGTTCTAACAGTTTTTAAAAGTAGTAACTTGGTTATTGTATCAATACATCTTTTTATCTCCAGCTTCAGAAACTGCCTGGGGAAAGACTGGGTATAGTGAGGGCAGTAGCTGTGTTTCTATCACCAGGCAAATTCAGTTTTAGAGACATGTTCATTTCTTTCAAGGCTCCCCAATGATCTCTTTCACACATTCAGTTTTCTCCTCCTAAAAACCTAGTAACTTCTGGGCTGGAGAGATGGCTTAGTGGTTAAGGCACCTGCCCGCTAAGCCTAAAAATGCTGGCTCCAATCTCCAGGTCCTACGTTTAGCCAGATGCAAAGTGTCACAAGGGCACAATGCCACATTTGCCCACGAGAGGGCACATACATCTGGAGTTGTTCACAGCAGCTGAGAGGCTGCTGGCGCGCCCATTCTCTCTCTCTCTCCGCCTCTCCCTCTCTCCGTCTCTCTCCAAAACAAACAAACAAACAAAAACCTAGTAACTTCTATGCATACTTCAGAACAGCCCAACTGTTTTGGCTAGATGCTTCTCATGAGTTTTCTGTAGCCACCTGTGTGTGCTGCTATCTTAGCAGTAATGCAGCTACATTGAAATTGCATACTTATTGGTTATCTTCATAAACTATATTCTCTGAAATTGTGGATTTCTTTAAAATGAAAATCTTTCTTAAAAACCCAGTCTCCTCTTTATGTAATATAGAATGTGGAAGGTAGAAAGGACTTAATAATGCTTTAGAGTAAATTTGTACTATCAACAACACTCTTACTTTTTCCTTTTGGATTAGTATAGCTGTGCTTGTGGAATTTTATTTTGAAAACGATCACTATTTGGAGTACTGCCTTATGTACTCAGTATATCTGCCCCTTGTGATTGTGATTATAACTTGGGAGATGACACAGCTATTTTTCTCCCAAAGTCATCCCATTTTGATACCAATAATCCATTATTATTTGGTGTTGAAATGTAGGCTAGTCACAGTTGACACAGTAAAATGCCAGTGAAGTAAGATTTAAAAAAATTATCAGACACAGAAAAAGGTGTCCAGTCATCAATGTAGAACACATTCCTCTCAACCATGCCCCATGCCTTAGCTTCTCAAGTTACATATAACAAGGAAATAACCGTGTGTGTCCATTTTCTGTCTAGGAAACATATATCCACAATATCTCTTCCTTTTTTTGCTATGAAATAATGTTCCATTCTTTTTTTCCTTCCTTTTTTTATTGACAACTTCTATACTTACAGACAATAAACCATGATATTTCCCTCCCCGCCCCCCATTCCCCTTCAGAACTCCCTTCTCCATCATATCCCCTCCCTCTCTCCATTAGTCTCTCTTTTAATTTGATGTCATCATCTTTTTCTCCTGTTATGAGGGTCTTGCGAAGGTATTGCTAGGCCCTGTGAGGTCTTGGACATGGAAGTCAATTTCTGTCTCAACAGTTGCATTGTAAGGAGTTGTACCCTTCCTTTGGCTCTTACATTCTTTCCGCCCCCTCTTTCACAATGGACTCTGAGCCTTTGAAGGTATGGTAGAGATGTTTCAGTGCTGGACACTCCTCCATCTCTTCTCTCAGGACTATGTTGACTTTTGGGTCATCCCAGTGGTCATCGCCATCTGAAAAGAGAAGCTTCTCTAACCAGAAGTGAGAGTAGCATTAATATATGAATATGAACATGAAGTGTAGTGCTTTCAGGGCAGTTTGGTGGGAATAATATATACATTTAGCTAGACAAGAGCTGGCTTTATATCCTAATGCTCATGACCTCCCCTGCCATAGCCTTTTGATTAGGTTTTCCAGTACCAGGCATGTGTTCCCTCCCATAGAGCAGGCCTTCAGTCCAATTAGAGAGCAGTTGGTTTCCCCCAGAGCAGACATACTGCTATTGCACACATTTAGTCATTTGGCCTATCTGGCCAAACATGAGGTTTCAGTGACCACTGTTTTCTCTGCTGGTGATTTCTGTCTCCCATACGGCTGCATGCAGTGCAGCTTTTCCAGCTTTCAGTTGGCTGGTCTATAGGAAGAAGGTTTTCTGCTCAGCACCAGCTTGATTTCTCATTGACCTTGCCACTCAGGCAAGTGAGGTCTTCAGCAATAGAGTCTTACCATCTGTTTCTCAAGGGAAACCAAGGGCCTTGGCAATAGCCTGTCATGTTTTGGAGGCAACAGGGACCTCCCTGGCCAACAACTCACTGGAAGGTATCCCATCCTGTGCACTGAAAATTTTCTAGTAACAATCTGTAGCTTCTGGATGTGCCATTATTCAAAAAAGTAGGTTTACGTAGTCTTATTCAGACTATCTTGAATTTTGATTGACCCTCCCCTGCTTGTAATCTGTTCTTCTACTTTCATATATACAATATGTCCTTCCCTCTCCTCCCTCCCTTATAGCCTTGTTCTACCTTACTGGCCTCTGCTATCAACTTTTGGTTTCAACTCACACAGAAGTCTATATATTTGTAACTAGGATCCATATATGAGAGAGAACACACGACATTTGGTTTTCTGAGCCTGTGTTACCTCACTTAATATAATCCTTTCCAGATCCATCCATTTCCTAAAAAATTTCATAATTTCATTTTTCCTTACCGCTGAATAGAACTCCATTGTGTAAATGTACCACATCTTTATTATCCATTCATCTGTGGAGGGACATCTATCCTGGTTATATTTCCTAGCTATTGTGAATAGAGCAGCAATAAACATGGTTATGCAAGTATCTCTAAGGTAGTGAGAAGAGTCCTTTGGATATATGCCTAGGAGTGCTATAGCTGGATCATATGGTAAATCTATTTTTAGCTGTCTCAAGAACATCCACACTGATTTCCACAATGGCTGGGCCAGATTGCATTCCCACCAACAGTGTAGAAGTGTTCCTCTTTTTCTGCATCACTAACATTTATTGTCATTTGTTTTCTTGATGGTAGCCATTCTGAAGGAGTGAGATGGAATCTCAAAGTAGTTTTAATTTGCATTTCTCTGATGACTAAGGATGTAGAACACTTTTTTTAGATGTTTATATGTCACCTGTATTTCTTCTTCTGAGAACTCTCTATTTAGTTCCATAGCCCATTTTTTTAATTGGATGGTTTGATTTCTTATTGTTTTGTTTTTTGAGTTTTTTGTATATTCTGGATGTTAATTCTCTGTCAGATGCATAGCTGGCAAAAATTTTCTCCCATTCTGTAGGTTGTCTCTTTGCTCTATTCACAGTGTCATTTGCTGTGCAAAAGCTTTGTAATTTCATGAGATCCCAGTAGCTGATTAGTGAGCAATTGTAATTATATTCAGAAAGTCATTGCCTATGCCAATATGTTGAAGGGTTTCCCCAACCTTTTCCTCTAGCAGTTTCAGAGTTGCAGGTCTGATATTAAGTTTCCTGATCCACTTGGACTTGATTCTTGTGCATGGAGAGAGACAAGGATCTATTTTCATCCATCTACATATAGATATCCAGTTTTCCCAGCACCACTTGTTGAAGAGGCTATCTTTTCTCCAATGAATATTTGTGGCATTTTTGTCAAAATTCAGATGGCTGTAGCTGCCTGGATTAATATTTGGGTCTTCTATTCTGTTCCATTGATCTACATGTCTGTCTTTGTGCAGTAACATGCTGTTTTTGTTATTATGGCTTTGTAATATAACTTAAAATCAGGTATGGTGGTACCGCCAACCTGATTTTTATTGCACAAAATTGTTTTGGCTATTTGAGGCTTTTTGTGTTTCCAGATTGTGGTAGTTTGAATATATGTCCCCCAATATATTCAGTGTTTTATTAGTTATAGTTTAAATCTGCAATCACCTTGCTAGAGGCAATGTCACTGGGGGCTGGTCTTAAGATGTTAATGGTGGGTTTGAGATTCCATTGTAAAGATATGCAAATGTAACTAGCAGGAGTTCCTGAAGTGTGCTGTGTGACCTTTTGGCTGTAGTTTTGCTCTGTGTGCTGTGGTGGCTGGGTGGGCTTTTCTCTCTCTGCTTGGCCTTGTGAGAGCAGGTCGCTCCTTCTGCCATTATGGAACTTCCCCTGGATCTGTAAGCTTCAATAAATAATATCCCTTCCTCCATAACTGTGCCTGGTCTGGAAGTTCATCTCAGTGAACCTGAAGCTGTCTGCTACACAGATGAATTTTAGGATTTTTTTTTCTATTTCTGTGAAGAATGCCATTGACATTTTAATGGGGATTGCATTAAATGTATAGATTGCTTTTGGTAAGATTGATATTTTCACAATATTGATTCTTCCAA
Organism: Orientallactaga sibirica; assembly: GCA_036365145.1. NCBI lineage: Eukaryota > Metazoa > Chordata > Mammalia > Rodentia > Dipodidae > Orientallactaga > Orientallactaga sibirica. The sequence continues at coordinate 3,568,016 of JAEOAD010000025.1, forward strand.
TACAAGGACATGGGATGTCATTCCATTTACTTGTGTCTTCTGCAATTTCTTGCTTGAGTGTTTTAAAGTTTCATTGTAGAGATCCTTCACCTCCTTGGTTAAGATTGTTCCAAGGTACTTTTTTTTTTTTTTTTTGAGGCAGTTGTGAATGGGAGAGATTCCCTGATTTCATCCTCTGCATGTTTGTTGTTAGTATATAGAAAAGCTACTGATTTCTGTGTTTATTTTGTATCCTGCTATGTTGCTAAAAGTGTTTACCAGCTCTAACAGTTTGCTGGTAGAGTCTTTAGGGTCTTTTATGTATAGAATCATATAATCTGCAAATAATGATAATTTGATCTCTTCCTTTTCAATTTGTATCCCTTTTATGAGTGTCTCTTGCCTTATTGCTATAGCTAAGACTTCCAGTACTATATTAAAGAAAAGTGGGGAAAGTGGACACCCTTGTCTTGTTCCTGAATTTAGTGGAAAAGTTTCAAGTTTTTCCCCATTTAGTATTATGTTGGTTTGTAGGTTTGTCATAAATAGCTTTTATTATGTTGTGATATGTTCCATCTATTCTCAGTTTCTGTAATACTTTTACCATGAAGGGATGTTGGATTTTGTCGAATGTCTTTTCTGCATCTATTGAGATGATCATGTGATTTTTTTTCCTTCTGACCATTTATATGGTGTATTACATTTATCAATTTGCATATGTTGAACCATCCCTGCATCTCTGGGATAAAGCTGACTTGGTCAGGGTGAATACTCTTTCTGATATATTCTTGTATTCTGTTTGCTAAAATTTTGTTGAGAAGTTTGCATCTATGTTCATGAGGGAGATTGGTCTGTAATTTTCTTTTTTTGTTCTGTATTTGTCTGGTTTTGGTATCAGGGTGATATTGACTTCATAGAATTAGTTCAGTAGAATTCCTTCCTTTTCTATTTTGTGGAAAAGTTTGAGAAGCAGTGGTGTTAGTTCTTCTGTGAATGTCTGGTAAAATTTACCAGTAAATCAATCTGGGCATGGACTTTTTTTTTTTTTTTTTTTTTTTGGTTTTTTTGAGGAAGGGTCTCATTCTGGCCCAGGCTGACCTGGAATTAATTATATAGTCTCAGGGTGTCAGGGTGGCCTTGAACTCACAGTGATCCTCCTACCTCTGCCTCCCGAGTGCTGGGATTAAAGGCGTGTGCCCCCACGCCTGGCTATGGACATGTTTTTTAATTGGGAGACTTTTTATAACTGCTTGGATCTCCGTACTTGTTATAGGTCTATTTAAATGGTTTTTCTCATCTTGATATAATTTTTATTTTATTTTATTTTATTTTATATTTTATTTATTTTTGGTATATATTTTATATTTTATGTTTTATTTATTTTATTATTTTATTTTATTTGGGTTTTTCAAGGTAGGGTCTCACTTTAGCCCAGGCTGACCTGGAATTTACTATGTCATCTCAGGGTGGACTTGAACTCTTGGTGAACCTCCTACACCTGCCTCCCGAGTGCTGGGATTAAAGGCGTGATCCACCACGCCCGGCAAGAAGTCTACTTTTTTAATGTGAACATTCCTTATTCATTTAATGTAAACTATGAAGTCAAAAAAATTAGATAATGCAGAGATGGAACAAAACAGGTGTAACTTTTGTAACAAGTAGTATTCAGTGCATATGTCATACATAATGTACAGCAAATATATATCATAATTTAGAAAATCTTCATACCAAAATATATAAGAAGAAGCCAAAGAAAAGCCATGAAAGGTAGTAAGAGGAAGGTAAACTGGATCCAGTCCCCAGGTTATCCACTCATGTTAATCTTCCTCACCTAGCATACAACCTGAAGAATGGTTAGTCCTCAGAATGTCTATTGAAATAAAGCTCTGGATAATGGGATGGGCAATAGTAGTAACACACATACAGTGTAATTTAGAAGTGCATCATGTCTAACTAGCCACTGGCTAGTGAGCGGTCACATGATTCCCAGGTAAACATACTGAGGATGCCTCTGATACTGGAAGCCTTGCACTGTGACCTCTGGTGTGGGAAGCCTCATGCTGTGAAAACAAATAATTCTTGCACCACTTCTGCCTACATGAACAAAAATCAGCTGTGTGGCCCTATGCCTGAAGGTGCCACTAGCATATATTACTTTTAAAAATCTGAATTGTGTAAAACAAAAAAATCAGAAGTGTAACAGCAATTATTTATATGATAACTGAATGGAATAATTTAGAAAAACTAAACAGAACTTATTACAATTTATTTTTTGAAGTAGATATGAGCATGACAATAAAAAATTGTAGCAAAAAATGTCTGGAAGTTTACACTCATATTGCTTTTCCAGTGTCTCCATCCTTATTTCACTTTAACCCAAACTAGAAATCTAAAATGCCTCATTGTGAATGGGGACAAAACAAAAAGAGAACACTCCAAACATACCCACACTTGAAGGGATGGCCTTGGCCGTTTATCTAGACACAAGTAAACAAACATCAATGTATATGCTTAAACACACACCACACACACACATTCACTTTTCATAATTCCCTGCTTCTTCTGACTTCTCTGGTTAATGGACCAACTACTGTCTTGCATGGTCCACAGAAGAGGCTGACAAGAAGCCCATGTGAGGATCAGACAGAGGAAAGACATAGGCAATGACCTTTGCCGATTTCTGAAGTGACTTCTCTGAGAGAGCTCTTGTGTCCTGTGACATGGAGGTTTTCTTGTCTTTTGTAACAGGTGCACTAAAATCCTCTTTTCCTTTGTCAGGAGTATGAAGTGACAACTTCTTAACACCATCCACAAGCATTTTCTTTGTGTTGCCATGTCTATCTTCAGAGTCACTGTCTTCAAACTGAGCCTCTATAATGACATCTGGACTGTCACTGCAGCCTTTTAGGGGCTGCTGTGGTAGGTGGTGACCACAGAGCTCCTCGGGGAGATCAGATTCATAGGAAGTCTCTGTATCTCTGTCATTGCTCTCTGGTTTAATTACCTTCCACTGGTTTTCAGGAAGCAGCTTCACAACCACAAGGTCCCCATTTAAGGCTCTATTGCAAGCAACAACCCCATCAATAAAAATGTCTCTATCACCATCCGGGGAAGGAACGAAGGCTTCATGAAACTTCTTTGGATTAATTCTTAATATACCCTGGATAAGTGTTCCTCTCTTCAGGCCTTCTGAAACATCCGCCTTGGACATGTAGCTTTCAAATATGCTCTTTCGTTTCCCTCGCATGGACTTGTTCTTTGACTTTTTGTCACCTGGCGAAGCACCAACACCATGTGGGCCAACCACAGAGGACACACCTCTAGGGGTGCCCGGGGGCCGGAAGTTCAGCTTGCAGTCAGAATGGCTCATTACTGGTCCCAAAGTTGTCTCTTCTCTCCAAACCCAGTGGAACCTCCACTGTTCAGCTCAAAGTTCTTGCCTTTAGCAGCTCAGCTGTCATGAGCGTGGCTCCCAGGAGGCCGGACTCATCTTGATATAATTTTGGTAGGTCATATAAATCAAGGAAATCATCCATTTTTTTCAGATTTTCAAACTTAGAGGCATATATTGTCTTAAAGTATGTCCTTATGAGTTTCTGAGTTTCTTTGGTATCTGTTGTAATGGTGCCTTTTTTTTTATCTCTAATTTTGTTAATTTGTGGCTCTTCTCTCTTTCTTCTGGTCAGATTTAGTAAGGGTTTATCAATCTTGTTTATCCTTTCAAAGAACCAACTCTTTGTTTTATTGGTTCTTTGGATTTTTTTGTTTCTATTTTATTAATTTCTGCTCTAACCTTTATTATTTCTTCCCATCTACCGATTTTTGGCTTGCCTCGTTCTTCTTTTTTCCAAGGCCTTAAGGTAAAGCATTAAATCGTTTACTTGTGAACTCTCTGATTTCTTTTTTTTTTTTTTTTTTTTTGGAAAGAGTGAGTGTGTGTGTGTGTGTGTGAGAGAGAGAGAGAGTTAGAGAATGGTTGCACCAGCAGCATCTCAGCTGCTGGGAACAAACTCAGATGTGTGCATCCCTTTGTGGGAAAGTGTGACATTGCTCCCTTGCTTCACTTTGCATCTGGCTAAACATGGGACCTGGAGAATCAAACAGGCATTTTTAGGCTTAGCAGGCAGGCGCCCTCACTGCTAAGCCCTCTAATTTCTTAATATAGGCAATTAGAGGTATACATTTCCCTTTTAGGACTGCCTTCATTGTGTCCCAAAGGTTTTGGTATGTTGTATTCTCATCATCATTTGATTCTATGAATTTATTTGTTTCCTTTTTGATCTCTTCAATGACCTGTTCATCATTCAACAGTGTACTGTTTAGTCCCCATGAATCTCTATGCTCTGTAGTTTTTCTTGTTGCTGGTTTAACCCCATTGTGGTCAGATAGAGTACAAGGGATTATTTCAATTTTCCTGTATTTGTTAAGATTTGATTTATGTCCTAATATATGGTCTATTTTAGAGAATGTTCCATGTGCTGCTGAGAAAAATGTATATTCTGCAGCATTTGGATGGAATGTTCTGTATGTATATGTTAGGTCCATTTGTTCCATGACATCATTTAATCCAGGTATCTCTCTGTTTATTTTTTTGCCTGGATTACCTGTTAAATGATGAGAGTGGGGCATTGAAGTCACCCACTGCAATTGTGTTTTGTGTTATCTCTGACCTTAAGTCTAATAATGTTAGTTTGATGAAATTGGGAGCCCCCATGTTAGGTGCATATATGTTTAGGATTGTAATGTCCTCCTGTTGGAGTCTCCCTTTAATCAGTATAAAATGACCTTCTTTATTTTTCCTCACTAACGTTTGTTTGAAGTCTATCCTGTCAGATATTAGGATAGCAACCTCTGCTTGTTTCCTAGGCCCATTGCTTGAAATACCATTTTCCATCTTTTACCCTAAGATGGTGTCTATCTTTTATTGAGAGATGAATTTCCTGGAGGCAACAGATGGCAGGATCCTGCCTTTTAATCCAGTCTGCAGGCCTTTGTCTTTTGGTTGGGGGATTGAGGTCATTAATATTAAGAGTTATTATTGAAAGGTATGTTTTTATTCTTGCCATTCTTCTTATTTTGTAGTGCTTCCTGTTTTCCCTTTACTCACTTGTTTTACTGTTATTTCTGTATGGTTATTTTTTCCTATTTCCTTCTGTGTGTGTTTTGCTTTCTCTTCAGTGTGAAGGATTCCTTCAAGTATTTTCTGTCGATCTGGTTTAATTGTCATAAATTCCTTTAGCCTGTTTTTGTTGTGGAATGTCCTTATTTCTCCATCAATTTGGATAAATAGCATTGCAGGATAAAGTAATCTCTGTTGACAGTTTTTATCTTTCAAAACTTGGACTACATCATTCCAAGCCCTTTTGGCTTTTAAAGGTTGTGTTGAGTAATCTGCTGTTATTCTGATGGGCTTGCCTTTGTAGGTCACTTGCTTTTCATCTCTACTGCTTTCAATATATTTTCCTTGGTTTGTGTGTTTAGTAGTTTAATTATAACATGGTGAGGAGAGGCTTTTTCTAGGTTTTGTCTGGTGTTCTAAAAGCTTCTTGTATCTGAATTGGCATTTCTTTCCCAATTTGGGGAAATTTTTCTTCTATGATTTTGTTGAAAACACCTACTAAGCCTCTGGATTGAAATTCTTCTCCTTCTACTATACTTTGAATTCTTATGTTTGATCTTTTCATAGTGTCCTGGATATCTTGAAATTCCCATTCATACCTTTCTATTAGCTTGGCTGTCTCTTTGTTGGACTGTATTAGGTCAGCCACCTGGTCTTCTAGTTTAGATATTCTGTTCTATCCTTTATCCATTTTACTGGTGAGACTTTCCACAGAGTTTTTTATTTGACTGACTGTGTTCTTCAGAGCTAAGATTTCAGCTTTGTTTTTCTTCAGTATTTCTGTGTCCTTACTGTAATGACCTTTTTATTTCATTAAGCTGTTTTCCTATGTTCTCTTTCAGGAATTTGTTTTCTTCTTTGAATCCTTTCATTTCTTTGAGTATAGATATAATCATTCTTTTGAAATCTTTGTCAAGTATTTCATCTAAAACAGTCTCATTAGTGATCATTTCTGATGGATTTATAATTTTTTGGTGGGATTTCATTGTCTTTATTCTTTGTGTTTCTTGTATTATACTGTAGTGACTTTTGCATCCTGAATTGATTTGATGTTTGGTTTTCTAACACATTACTACTTTCTAGAGGGCTGTCCTGGGCTGTGATGTTTTGGCAGTCACATAGTTCACCTCTCCTTTCTTTGCTTTTCTTTTTGAAGTAGAGATTTGGCAGAGAAACTTCACAGGCCAACTCCTTCATTTTAATAGTGAGAAAAATATAGGCCTATAAAACCAAATTAACTTGCCTCATATGAGTCAGATTAACAGCTAATATCTATTGTGCTTACTATGCTCTACATTTCATATAAATTACCTTAGCTAATCTTTGCAACAACTCTATGGAGTAATATTAGCATTCCTAATAGACTCCAAAGATGCATAAAATGAGTCTTAGAGAGATGAATTCACATGTCCAAAATAACTACCTGGTGAGAAGCAAAACAAGGGTTCCATCTGCAGCCATCTGGCTCAGGGGTCCCTACCAAGGTCTGTTGACCAACACAAGGCTGTATTTTTTCCCATTGTCCAAATTTTTTTTATCTTCATTTCTGATTTTTATCATTTAGTAATAGGTAGGTATGTTAGACAAATGGTTAATGGCCTTAATGCTTCATTAAAAAAACTGCAATATACAAGGGAGAACCTATTTTAAACATTAAGATTTTTTATGTAATTCAAATGATCTGCACTGTGAGTGTGGGTTCTCACATAGGACATTCTTAGAACAAGACTCAACTGTTTTGGAAATGAATGGTTCAGAAGATAGGGAACACTATTTGTATTTAAGTGGAAAATTCCCCATGGTTGCAAAGGTAAATGAAAAAAGGACTGATTAAGGAAAGTAAGAGAGTACCATTAGTCCTTTCTGCACACACACTGTTTGCTTAGGCCAAACACTTGCCATTTGGGAACAGAAGTCAAACACCTGTTGCTCCACAAAGGGAAATTTTAGACCTGGTGTTATAGGGTTATTGCTGATAAGGATTGACCATGAAAAGCTTAAAAACTCAGCATCTGGACCCAAAACTTTATCTTCCTCTTGTTTACTTTCTTTATCTGTATGTATACCTCAGCTTGAAACATAGTTTTCCAGTCCATTACAGGCCAGGACCCACTGCCTTTTTCATTTCTGGAAGAAATCCTAATTCCTAGGTAGTGAGGAGGAGGAGGAAGAGGAGGAGGAGGAGGAGGAGGAGGAGGAGGAGGAGGAGAGAGGAGGCTCATCTGGTAAGTCCCTCATGTAGTCTGTAGGTTCTTCCTTTACTCATGGTGGACACAGATTCTAGCAAACACCTTTTTGGCATAAACCAGTTAATGTCCAGCCTCAGACCTCCTGAATCTACCTTCTAAAAGGCCCACTTTGACCATGTGCTCATGCCACCAAGGGTAGGAATGCTTGGATATGTATTCCTGCCTTGGGAGCAAACCATCTGACCTCATAATCTGTAGCTCTCCCCACCCCAGGGTTTGATTCATTGAATCAGGAGGCAGATTTGGAGGCTATATTTTTTTCACAAGCTTTCCAAGTAAGGTGATCAACTTTCCTGACTTGCTTGGGACTGAGGAACTTTCCAGGCTTTGTGGCTTTGGGGACCAAAAATAGTAGAAGTCATAAGCAAATCAGAATGAGTCAGTCAGCCTATTTCTAGATGACTATGATTACCTCTAAGACATCTTCAGGCTACAATAGTGCACAAGCCAGGTTAGCTCACTGTTTTTATAAGTAAAGTTTTATGGGACATATTCATGCTCAGTGATGTACACTTTGACTACAGCTACCTTTACACTGCAGTAGCTGTGTTGATCAGATGCAACAGAGACTACATGACTCCATAAACTTGTAACATATATTTCTTTCCCTTCAGTGATAACATTTGCTAACTCCAAATCCCACAATTCAATTCCTTTTGCCTTCTGCCCCCACTCTGTCTTTCCTTGCCCTTTCTTCACTCATGTTTCAAAGTCTCTTTGTAGCTCCAGAAAAAGTACCAGTTTCTATTTTTTTTCACATGTTGTTCTTTTTACCAATAATACTCTTCTTCCTACTATGCTTAGCTAAATTTCTTTGACTCAACAAAACACAACCTGGGCAAACCTTTCTATAGGCAGTCTTGCCAGGCTCTGACCTGCTCTGCACCCAGTTCACATGCATTGAAGCCTTGGAGCACATCTCTGTCACTAAATGCCCACCCTCTCTGCCAGAACAGAACATTTGCTTGTTGGTATCTCCATCAAGCTAGTAGGTCCTTCTTGGAAAGCACTGCAGCCCATTTATTTATTTATTTATTTATTTTTGGAATTTTATACTAACCATTAGAGGAGGTAGTGATTTAATGTGTCAGAACTTAAAATATATCAGCATACTGTAAATAATTCTAAAATATTGTAGGTAACCTTTAAAAACCCATGTAGTAAAAAAGAGGTGGAATTTATATAAAATGAATTTAAAAAGCAAAAGTAGAACTAATTAGTAAATTTACTCAAATGAAATAAGTTTAAGTGTTACAGAAATGAAAAATATTAGAAATTTATATATAATAAAAATGAATATAAATTAGCCAAATCCATGGACATTTCCAGTTAAACATTCATACAAATACATAATCATCTTTTCTCTTTATATAAGGATAAAACAAGCATACAAATATAATATGAAGATTCTGGCAAAAAAAAACAAGAGCCACTAAAAATATTTTCAGGGTTAAAAAATGGTGGGATATTATTTCAATAACAACATCCTTTATGAATGTTAAACCCTTGATTTAATTCCATGATTTTATTATGCCAGAGGCATTGGGTCTTCTTATTTTTTAAAAAAGAGATACTGGTATAATATATTGGCTTATTAACAATTAGGGCATTTTGTATACACAGTATCAGTGTGGACTAAAACAATTTTATACTGATTATTTACTATGATGCCTTAAACTTTCAAAGTCTTTTCAACAGAAGTAGCTGCAGATATTGAAGTGTCTTTTTTTTTATTTATAAAACACAATAAAATTAAGGATTGTTTTTTGTAGTTCCTAGTAGTAAGTCCTGTCTTATTTTCTCCAATAGTATAAATTGTAGTCTCATGCAGGACTGCATGAAGACCCAGCAGTTCTCACACCATGCTGCACATAGCCATATAAACTGAGGCAGCAAAAGCCAACGGTCTCCTGGTACGTGGTCAGTTCAGTGCCGCTGAAGTTGCTCCTTTTGGGTATCTTTCCACTTCAATGTGAAGTAGATTGTTAAGGTTTCATTAGTAGTCTCATCATGTGGCTTTTAAAAGAAAAAAAAATGATTTCTTCCATAGACCACAGTTCTCAGAAGAGACCTACTTTTGGAAATCATTTAATCTGGTGATGTTTTCAGTAACCAAAAGCTCTGTTGTAGATGAAATTTCTCAATGCAACTGTAATAAATAAGCATCTACATCCTTAGGTATATTATCAGTATATCCTGGAACCAAAGTAAGATGGTTTTCCTGTTCCCATAATCCACTTAATTGTTGCTTCAAAATTTTAATATTTCCATCACTTATAATTTGTTTTGCATGATAGTTCTGGCCACCACCTTTTTATTACTGCTTGAAGCCAGTTTAAACCAACTATTACATATTCTTCAAATTTGCTTTTTAGTAATGACTTTACTAGAGGCAACAAGTCTACACAGCAGCCAAGTGAGATATATTGCTTTTCTTCCTGTAAACTATTAGTTAGAACAGGAAGGCAATCTGCCACAACTCCAAGATCTTCTATCCTCACCAAATAGGCAACAAGTTCACTTATACTTCTCTTTCTCCAGAAAGTTAAAGCTACATTTAATCTCAAGTTCCTGCTGAATAAAACTTGGGCCATTGTTTCATGGTCCTGAGAAACCTCAGAAAAAAAGCCACTGTATTTAGATGATGGGCTTTCTGTTTGTGAAGAACCAGAATCGCTAGAGCTAACCAAAAATGTTCAACTATCATGGCGTAATTTTTCAGGCAGGTGGCCTGCACAAGCCAGTTCATTTTCTTTATTTGCCATGTCACAGTCCCCACTTTTAGGGGACTGTTTGTTTCTGTAACAGGGATTTAGAAATGGGTGATGACCTTTCTCTCTGCGACAGATCACCTTGCGTACTTTATCTGGGCTTTTCACAGCTTGTCCAACTGTTCTACTTATGTAAGCAGCCAACTGTTTTGGAGATTTCTTAACCTCCTTCATGTTCTTATTAGTGAAATTAGAGATCCTCTTTCTAGTAAGATCAATGGAATGATCCTCAATATTATTACAGGAGTTCTGTTTTGTAACATTGTTGGTTTTAGATGCCATAATCTCTTAAATACCGGCGCCTCATTTGCAGCGCCTCAGCCCAAGCACCACGCTGACTAGCCGCGCCCAGCAGCCTAGAGCGTCCCTCCGGTCCCCGGCCGGGCCCCACTTGGAGTCATTCAAACATCGCCGTGTGCAGCCTGCCCTGCAGCCTATTTATTTTTATACCTCTACTCTCAACTTTGATTCAACCATAGCCAGAAATCCAGAGAATATTTGTTGAATTGTGAATTTATAAATTCATAATTTTATAAAATGGGAGTGAGAGTTTCCCTGGGAAATTATCTGTTCATCTTAGAAACTTAAGGCCCATCCAGGACTCATTCTCCTTGCTTCTGAAAGGGGCCTTGGTTCGCCAAGCAATAAGCAATGAGGCCACCCTTGGCCTGGGTCAGCTATAGACAGAAGTAGGTGAAACATGGTAATGAACCATTCCCTCCATCATGGGAGCATATGACAGACAATGAACAGGAGAGATGGCATCAGGAGCTGATTTCTCTGTGTCACAGGAAGAGTTGCAAAACCACCTAGAGGTTGGGGTGACTATTTATTTTTCTGAGAATAGTTTTGTTTTCTTGGAAAACTCAATGGAAAATATGGGAATCACCATTTCATTCCTGTATCTCATCCATCCCCACCCTTAGCACTGTTTGGCTCCAGAAATGCCAGATGTGATAATTTTTGGAGCAAATGGAGTTACATGTTTTATGGATATAAACTAATTGGCTGTAAGTCAGCAATATAAAAAGTAGCTGAAACCATGCTCATTTTTCAAAAATTTTGGGTTTTTTTTTAAAGAGTGGTTTTTTTTCTTTCTTTCTTTTTTTTTTTGTGTATGGGGTGGGTATTGTTTCTAAATTTCTAGAAAATTTCCCTCTCTTGCCAGGCATGGTGGTGCACACCTTTAATCCCAGCACTTGGGAGGCAGAGATAGGAGGATCACCATGATTTGGAAGCCACCCTGAGACTACATAGTGACTTCCAGGTCAGCCTGAGCTAGAGCAAGACCCTACCTTGAAAAACCAAAAGAAAAAGAAAAGAAAAGAAAAGAAAAAGAAAGAAGGAAGGAAAGAAAGAAGGAAAATTTCCCTCTCTTAATGAATGAATCTACTCTGAGAACTAAGAACCCAGGAAGAGGTGTGGTGATGGACATACATAGAATCCATTACTTTACAGGGTAAGGCAGGAAATTGTTAATCTCAAAACCAACTGGGGATACATAGCAAGATTCTGTCTTATTTTAAATAGAAAGAAAGAAAAAAAAGAAAGACAGAGAGAGAGAAAGAGGGGAGAGAGGAAGAAAGAATCCAAGTACATTTCAGTTCAGAGTGCTAGGGAAAGCAGGCAACTTCTGTAGAAGCCCCCCTCAACACCACTGGTGGGTAGGTAAAGTGAAGCTGGGAAAGACACGGCAAACATGGGCTTGACAGGCACCTGCCACAAAGCTGTGGCTGCTGGGCCTCTCCACAGAGCTATCTGGGGACACCAAAGAGGCCTCCAGCATGAGATGGGTTTGTGCTTGGACCTCACTCTTCTGTTAAGACATAGGTTCAGCAAGAGTAGGCAGTCAGTTAATATTCAGGCTACTTACTGCCTTTTGGGACCTTCCATTCCTATAATGTCCACAAGGTCTCTCTCTCTCTCTCTCTCTCTCTCTGCATATGGTACAAAACTAAAGGGAAGAGAAAATATGTACTAGAAAGTTCAATGTGCTGGAGTTCGGCCTGAACACTTCCCAGATGTCAAATCAAGGGCAAGTGTGCCATCCTTTGTAGAAGAAGCATAATAGTACTTTATTGCTCCAGAGGTTGAAGATTAAATGAGGTAGCATATGAAAATGTCTTCAAAGTCCCTCACACATAGTGAATCTCCTAAGACATTTCTTGAATGGATAATACAGAGTTCTGACAGAGACAGGGGCCATGTGTAAGTAAGAAGCTCTAAAGGGCATTGGTATGCCAAGAGGTCAAGGTGATGGGCAGGCTTCACACCACCTTCTTCCCAGACTCTTCCAAATCCAGGACTGTACTCCTTGACCAGTGACTGTTCTGCCCTTGCTGGAAGCCTACTCTGAGGACCACTGGGCAGTTATGGATAGAGATCAGCTTTCCCCATATTTCTCTCCCCTATTTCATGCTCAGACTCTCCTGCTATCAAAGGCATTCCAAATAAGATTTCCAACCTAGACACAGACAGACCACTACTGGCTGCAAAGTCATGATCCATGTGCTTTGAGCACCTCAAACTCATGCCTAAAACCTGGCTCATGTTCTTCCAAACCCCACATGGGCCCTGCCTCACATGTTCCCAATGCAAACTAATGATATCATCCCCATTCTCTGGGCAAAACCAGCCACTATTGAGTTATTCTAAGCCTCTCTCTTTCTGCCCACCTTCATATTTGATCACCCACAAAGTCATTTATTTATTCATTAATTGGACAAATATTTGAGTGCTTGATATGGGTAAAGCACTGCTCTGTGTTCTGTTAAAAGGTAGTGAACCAGACAAACATGATCACTGTCATCTAGGAAGGGCTGACATTCAATAAACACACAGAAGATACACACTTATAAATTCTGACAAGTTGTATAGGAAACACAGAGGGTATTCTAAATATATAAAGAAGTATATGAAGAGAATCTAATTTGGATTAGGAAGTCAAAGAATGTACATTGATCAGAAATCTTTTGGTTACAAATAATGGCAACCCAATTTGAACAAGGTTAAGCAAAAAGGAAAAGTTTTTGAGAAGATACTAGGATAGTTAATAGTAGCAAGGAAGAACAGGGGCTCTGGGCTTTGAGAGGTCTCAAAAATGGATGATAAGATCCACAGGCACTGTTAGACTCTGTCTGCCTTTTCCCTATGTTATGTGGTGTGACTTCATTGTCTTCTACATCAGACAAACTCTCTCCACTTACCAGAGAACATTGATTCAAAGTTAAGTAGATTCTGTGCCAAGGATAAGAGGACTTTCCTTACCACTTCCTGATAAGAAAATTTGAGATTGACAGAGAAGTGGAATGTGAAGCTGGTTCAGTCCAGACTGGTGCCTATTCCTGCAGCCAATGAGGTCCAATGCCTTCCCCTGCACGAACTGACAGTTGTCTGAAGAAGGAAGTGTAAGGTAAGGGATGGTAGAAGAATTCATTAAGGAAGTGTCATAAGATCAAGAGGATATGGAGGATTTAGTCAGTGGGGAGAGAGTATTCTAAATATAGGAACCATCAATCATTCATCAGGAACATATTTCATTAATGCATTTCATGAAATGAAACAAATATGTCACAAATACTTATATTGTCTGAACCTGGGATAGGATTGGGAGCAGATGAGACAGTCCCTGTAATTTTGTAGTTACAAGATGAAATTCTTTGACAGGAAAGCATGGACCTTTCAGGGATGACAAGGAGGTCCACATAGCTAAAGGACAGCACACCATAAACCTGGAGGGTAAGGAAGAAGCCAGAGCTAAATGCTGAGGGTTTGGATTTCACTCTTAATGTTTCCAAATGGTCTTCACTAAAGAGTAACAACATTTGACTTATATTTTTAAAATACCACCTCAGTTGTTCTACCAAAGGGAATGTAAAGAAACAAAAGTTATAAGACTATTGCTGTAGCAAAGCAGAAAGGGATAGTTTAGAATAAGAATATATGAAAAGAAAAGGGTATATATAATGCATCCTGGAGTTTGTTTTAGTGGTGCTGGAGATTGAATGTAGGGCCTCATATATCCTAGGCAAGTAATCCACCACTGAGCTATATCCCCTGTCCACATCTTGAAGTTTGAATCAATAATGCTTGGTAGTAGATTGGGTGTAGGGCATGAAATAAAGGAAAGAGATGAGATGACTTCTAGATTGATGGTTTGAGAAACCAAGTGATTGGAGCTCACAGTTACTGAGATGGGCTGTGGGAGGATTACATTTGAGGAGGGAGGATGAAGAGCTTCATTCTGAGGCTGTTAGGTATGAAATGTCTAGGAAACGTGGAAGCAACTTGGCAACTTGGCAAGTGTGTGTACATACATTGTCAAACAGACATCAGAGAGAAGTCTGCAATGGTAAACTAAATTAAGTAGAGTATAGAATACAAGAAGATACCCAAGATAGAATCCTTGGAAGCTTCAACATTTAAATATTTTAAAAAATATATTTTATTTATTTATTTGAGAGAGAGAGAAAAAGGGGGAGAAAGAGAGAAAGGGAATGGGTGCACCAGGGCCTCCAGGCACTGCAAATGAACTCCAAATGCATGTGCCACCTTGTGCATCTGGCTTATGTGAGTCCTGGGGAATAGAAGTGGGATCCTTTGGCTTTGCAGGCAAGTGTCTTAACTGCTAAGCCATCTCTCCAGCCTGGAAGCTTCAACTTTTACAGGAAAGATAAATATTAAGCAAATAAAACCTGGGGAAAAGTAGCATAATAACAGAAGAGTCTGGGGTTGGAGAGCCAAAGGAAGAGGATTCTTTAATAAACAGAAGTGGTTGATGACCTCAAATGCAAGTGAAGTCTAAAAAACCTTTCACAGAAAACTAGCTTGCAGGTTGGGAATGTGGCTCAGTGGATAGCAATTCTCAACTTGGTGTAGTGGTGCATGAGTTTGAGGTCAGGCAGCACTACATGAGATCCTTTCTCAAAATAAAATTTAAAAAAAGAAAAATATTGTGCATTTAGCAACATGGAGGTCATTGGTAGTTTTATCAGGAGTAGTCTCACAGGATTAAGGTATAGACAATGGGACAAAATGAGTAAGATCTTTAAAAACCAAGGAAGCAGTAAATATGCCTTCCAATAAAGAATGCTCACATGGGTGCATAGATATACCACACTAATAACGAAAAACTTGTTATCAGAAAATATCAGAAAGATGTTGGCTTCCCCCAGGCATATTTACTCCATTTGAAAAGGAGATTAAGAATAAAATACAAGCCGGGCGTGGTGGCGCACGCCTTTAATCCCAGCACTCAGGAGGCAGAGGTAGGAGGATCGCCAAGAGTTCGAGGCCACCCTGAGACTACATAGTTAATTCCAGGTCAGCCTGGACCAGAGTGAGACCCTACCTTGCAAAACCAAAAAAATAAAAAAAAAAAATAAAATAAAATACAATTATAGTGATAGTGATGTATACACAGATCTGCTGATAGATAATAGGTGCTCCTTAAAACTCCATGTAGTCACTATCATTTTTATTTGCTGTTCATAACTTTAGAAATTTTCTTCCACTCTGTATTTGGCACACTTCTAGTCATGCTTTAAGACCACAGGCAGACTGTATCTCCTCTGTTCTCCCCAATCCCCTCCCCACACATAATCACTCTTTCTCCCTAACAAGCTGCTTCTAAATAGTCTGCTTTCTTAGATTATTGCTTCAAACACAGTGTGCTCTAAATGAGGCTAACCATTCACCAGCAGAGTTCATGTCTTGGGAAATAATGAGAAGAGAAGATTCGCTTTGGAGTTCCCTTAAAGGCCCAATCTGAGTAAATATTTTATAAACAGAGTGCCATGGCCAAGCAGGAGGATCTTGAGCAGCGTCTTACAGGTTAAAGGATTTCCAATTGGGTCCAGTCCTTTGTCCCCCCCCCCTTGCTCTCCCTTCCCTCACCACCATCCCTTTTGTCCAGTGCTAAAAATGTTTCTTAGGTGTGTCAGCATTTCAGGCAAATTCAGGTTAGGAGCCACAGATTAGTGAGACCATGCGACGCTTGTCTTTCTGTGATTGGGTGAGTTCGCTGAGAATGATTTCTCCCAACTTTGACCATTGTTCTTCAAATTTCATTGTGTCATTTTTTTTCTTACTGCTGTGTAGAATTCCATTGTGTAGATATACCACATCTTAGTTATCCATTCATCTAATGATGGACATCTGGGTTGATTCCAGCTCTTAGCTATTATGAACTGAGCAGCTATAAAAATGGTTGAGCAAATATCTCTGAACTGAGGCTTGAAGTTCTTAGGGTAAATGCCCAGTAAGGGAATAACTGGGTCCTCTATAATAACTGGTACCTCTATAGTCATCCTTTTTAGGAGTCTCCATATTGCTTTCCATAGTTGTTGTACCAGCTTACAATTCCACCAATAGTGAATGAGGGCTCCTATTTTTCTACAACCTCCCCAGCAGTTGTTGTCATTAGTTTTTTTAATGTTTGCTATCCTTATTGGGGTAAAGTGGAATCTCATAGTTGTTTTAATTTGCATTTCCCTGATGGTTAGGGATGTTGAACATTTTCTTAAGTGTGTGCTTGCCATTTGTATTTCTTCCTCTGAGAACTCCCTGTGCAGTTCTCTGCCCCATTTTGTGAGTGGGTTGTTTGAGCTTTTATTGTTTAGGTTTTTGAGTTCTTTGTATATTCTAGAAATTAGGCCTCTGTCTGATGTGTATCCAGCAAAAATTTTCTTCCATTCTGTGGGTAACCTATTGGCTCTGCTTATTGTATGTTTGTCTGTGAAAAAGCTTTTCAGATTCATGAGATTCCACTGGTTGAGTGATTGTTTAATCTCCTGAGATACTGGGGTTTTGTTCAGGAAGTCTTTTCCTACTCCTATATCATGGAGAGTTCCTCCTATTTTTTTCTTCCAATAGTAGCAGCTTTTCTGGTCTTATGTTGAGGTCTTTTTTTAAAAAAACTTTATTTATTATTTGAGAGTGACAGACACAGAAAGAAAGAAGCAGATAGAGAGAGAACGGGTGCCCCAGGGCCTCCAGCCACTGCAAACGAACTCCAGATGCATGTGCCACCTTGTGCATCTGGCTTACGTGGGGTCCTAGGGAATCGAGCCTTGAACAAGGGTCCTTAGGTTTCACAGGCAAGCGCTTAACCACTAAGCCATCCCTCCAGGCCCTATATTGAGGTCTTTGATCCACATGGATTTAATTTTTGTGCATGGTAAGATGTGTAGATAAAGTTTCATTTTCCTACATATGGTTTTCCAGTTTGTCCAGCACCATTTGTTGAAGATGCTGTCTTTGTTCCAGTCTACAGTCTTTGGGCCTTTGTCAAATATCAAGTAGCTGTAGTTACTTGATCCAAAGTCTGGGTCCTTGATTCTGTTCCATTAGTCTATAATCCTGTTTTCATGCCAGTACCATGTTGTTTTTATTACAATGGCTTTGTAGTATAGCTTTAGATCAGGAATGGTGATGCCTCCAGAGGTGTTTCTTTTGCTGAGGTTATGCTTGGATATCTGAGGCCTTCTGCCATTCCATATGAATTTTGAGAACATTTTTTCTATCTCTATGAAGAAAGACATTGGGACTTTTATTGGTATTGCATTAAATCTATATAATGCTTTTGCTAAGATTGTCATTTCACAATGTTAATTCTGCCTATTCAGGAGCATGAGAGGTCTTTCCATTTGCTCAAGTCTTCCTCAGTATCTTTCTTGAGTGTTTTTATGTTTTCATTGTAAAGGTCTTTCACCTCCTTTGTTAATGTTATTCCAAGGTATTTTTTATGCTATTAAAAATAGGACAATGTCACTTATTTCTTTCTCTGTATCTTTGTCTTTTGCATATAGAAAGGATACTGATTTTTGTACATTGATTTTGTATCCTGCTACTTTGCTGAAGGAGTTAATCAACTTTAAGAGTTTTGGGATGGAGGATCTTGGGTCACTTATGTATAGAATCATGTCATCTGCAAACAAGGCTAACTTAACTTCTTCCTTTCCAATTTGTTTCCCTTGTATTTCTTTCACTTGTCTTATTGCTTGAGCTAGTACTTCTAGTACTATGTTGAACACCAGAGGTGAGAGTGGACACCCCTGTCTTGTTCCTGATCTCAATGAGAATTCCTTCAATCTCTCCCCATTAAGTATTATTTGGGCTTTAGGCTCTTTATATATAGCCTTTATTATGTTGAGATATAGACCATCCATGCCTATTCTCTGCAATGTTTTGATAATGAAGTGATGTTGTATTTTGTCAAAGGCCTTTTCTGCATCTATCGAAATAATCATGTGGTTTTTGTGTTTAAGCTTATTTATGTGGTGTATTACACTGACAGATTTCCATATGTTGAACCATCCTTGTATTCCTGGATGAAACCTACTTGTTCCAGGTGGATAATGCTTTTGATGTGCTGTTGAATTTGATTTGGGAGGATTTTGTTCAGGATCTTTGCATCTAGGTTTATCAGGGAAATAGGCCTGTAGTTTTCCTTTCTTGTGGCATCTCTGCCTGGTTTTGGTATTAGGGTGATACTAGCTTCATAGAAGGAGTTAGGGAGCTTTCCCTGTTATCCAATTGTGTGGCACAATTTGAGAAAGATTGGTTTCAGTTCTTCCATGAAGGTTTGATAGAATTCTGTTGAGAAGCCATCTGGTCCTGGACTCTTCTTTTTAGGTAGATTTTTGATTATACTTTCAATCTCAGTGGTTGTGATGGGTTTGTTCAGGAGATTAATCTGCTCTGAGTTTAACTTTGGCAGGTGGTATGTGCCTAGGAATTCATCCATTTCCTCCATAATATCCAGTTTTGTGAAGTAGAGGTTTTTGAAGTAAGTCCTGATGATTCTCCCAATTTCACTTGTGTCTGTTGTGATCTCTCCTTTTTCATTTCTAATTTTGTTAATTCGAGTTGTCTCTTTTTTTCTGCTTGATCAAATTGGCTAGGGGTTTATCAATCTTGTTTATTTTTTCAAAGAACCAGCTCTTTGTTTCCTCAATTTTTAAAATTGTTTTCTTAGTTTCTAATTCATTAATTTCTGCTCTGATCTTAATTATTTCTTTCTGTGTGGAGTTTTTTGGGTGGGATACTTCTTGTTTTTCCAATGCCTTTAGGTGGATGGTTAGATGATTGATTTGGGGTGTCTCTGTCTTTGTTATAGGGCATTTAGCACAATGAATTTTCCTCTGAGGACCTGTGTCCCATAAGTTTTGGTACATTGTCTTCTCATTGTCATTCATTTCTAGAAATTTTGCAATTTAATTGTTTATTTCATCCACTACCCATTTATTGTTTAAGAGTGTGTTGTTCAATTTCCAGGAGCTGGTTGTGTTCCTGGAACATCTTTTGTTGTTAATTTCTAGCAATAGAGCATTATGATCTGACATCATGCAGGAAATTAGTTCTCTCCTCCTAAATATTTGGAAGCTGACTTTATCACCCAGTATATTATCTATTTTAGAGAAAGTTACATGTGCTGCTGAGAAGAATGTGTAATCTGTGGAATTTGGGTAGAATGGTCTATATATGTCCATTAGGTCTAATTGATCTATGGTGTTGTTGAGCTCTCTTACTTCCCTGTTAATTTTCTGTTTGGAGGATCTGTCTATTGCTGATAGTGGAGTATTGAAGTCCCCAGCTATGATGGTGTTGGTGGTTATTTCTGTTTTACTGTCAAGTAGGTTTTGTTTTATGAATTGTGGTGTGCCTGTGTTTGGTGCATAAAGATTGATGATTGTGATATCCTCCTGTTGGATTGTTCCCTTGATAAGTAAGAAGTGGCCTTCTTTATATTTTTTGGTTACTTTTAGTTTGAAGTCTACTTTATCTGATATAAGTATAGCTACACCTGCTTGTTTCTTATTTGTGTTTGCTTAGAATATCATTTTCCACCCTTTCACCCTGAGGAGATGTCTGTCTTTAGTGGTGAGGTAGGTTTATTGAAGACAGCAGATTGAGAGGTCTAGTTTTCTGATCCACCCTGTTAGCTTATGTTTTTTTTAATTATTATTTTTTATTGACTTTTATACTTACATACAAAAAAACCCACCTGATATTTCCCTTCCCTCCCACCCCATTCCACTTTAGAACTCAAGTCTCCATCATATCCCCTCCCTCTCTCCATTAGTCTCTTTTAATTTGATGTCATCATCTTTTTCTTCTATTTTGAGGGTTTTGCAAAGGTATTGCTAGGCACTGCAAGGTCATGGATATCGAGGCCACTTTCTGTCTGGGCAGTTGCATTGTAAGAGGTCATACCCTTCCTTTGGCTCTTCTATTCTATCCGCCCCCTTTTCTGCAATGGTCCCTGAGCCTTGTAGGGTGTGACAGAGGTGTTTCAGTGCTGGGCACTCCTTCATCCCTTCTTCTCAGCACTATGTTGCCTTTTGGGTGATCCCAGTGGTCATCACCATCTGAAAAGGGAAGCTTCTCTAACCAGAAGTGAGAGTAGCGTTAATATGTGAATATGAACATTAAGTGTAGTGCTTTCAGGGCAGCTTGGTGGGAATAATATATACATTTAGTCAGATAAGAGTAGGCTTATACCCCTAAGGCTCATGACCTCACCTACCATAGACTTTTGTTTAGGTTTTTCAGTACCAGGTATGTATTCCCTCCCATAGAGAGGGCCTTCAGTCCAATTATGGAGCAGGTGGTTACCCCACGAGTAGACATGCCACTATTGCACCTGTTCAGTCATTGGGCCTGTCTGGCCAAGCTTGAATATTCAGCATCCACTGTTTTCACTATTGATGGCTTCTGTCTCCCATATGCTGCGTGAAATGCAGCTTTTTCCAGCTTTCAGTTGGCTGGTCTACAGGGAGAAGGTTTTCTGCTCCACACCAGCTTGCTTTCTCAGTGACCATGCTTCTCAGGCATGAGATTTCTTCAGCAATAGGGTCTTACTATCTGTTTCTCTAGGGAAACCAAGGGCTTTGGCAAAAGCCTCTAATGTTTTGGAGGCTACCAGGACCTCCTTGGCCAACAACTCACTGGAAGGTATCCCATCCCAGGTACTGAAAATTTTCTAGTAACAGTCTACAGCTTCTAGACGTACCCTTATTCAAAAAAGTAATTTTACATATGTCTTATTCATAATATCTTGAGTTTAGATTGACCCTCCCCCTGCCCTTCTTGTATGCATTCTCTTCCCATGGCCTCGCTTAGGCCATTCCCCTCCCTGTAATCAGTTCTTCTACTTACTTATGTGCATTACCGTACACTTAAGCCCTTCCCTTTCCTCCCTCCCTTACAGCCTTTTACCAGCTTACTGGGTTCTGGTACCTATTTTTGGTTCCAGTTCACACACAAGTCTATACATTGGTAGCTAGGATCCACATATGAGAGAGAACATGTGACGTTTGGCTTTCTGATGTATAGCTGGCAAAGATTTTCTTCCATTCTGTAAGTTGTCTTTTTGCTCTATTCACAGTGTCCTTTGCTATACAAAAGCTTTATAATTTCATAAAGTCCCAGTGGTTGATTAGTGGTTTTATTCCCTGAGCAATTGGGGTTATATTCAGAAAGTCCTTGCCTATTCCAATATGGTGAAGAGTTTCCCCTATTTTTCCTCTAGCAGTTTCAGAGTTTCAGGTCTGATATTAATGTCTCTGATCCACTTGGACTTGACTCTTGTGCATGGAGAGAGACAAGGATCTATGTTTATCCTTTTACATACAGATGTCCAGTTTTCCCAGCACCACTTGTTAAAGAGGCTATCTTTTCTCCAATGAATATTTTTGGCATTTTTGTCAAAGATCAGGTGGCTGTAGCTGCCTGGATTAATATTTGGATCTTCTATTCTGTTCCATTGATCTACCTGTCTGTCCTTGTGCCAGTACCATGCAGTTTTTGTTACTATGGCTTTGTAGTATAACTTAAAATTGGGTATGGTTATACCACCTGCCTGATTGCACAAAAATTGTTTTGGCTATTCGACATTTTTGTGTTTCCAGATGAAAATTGTTTTGGCTATTTCTTGAAGAAGCTATTGGAATTTTAATGGGGATCTCAATAAATGTGTATATTTTTTGATTGACATTTTCCAGATGATTCTTTTATGTATTCTTCTTTTTTCTGATTTCATTGAAGAATGTTTATTGGGTATTTTATTTTTTTAATGAATGGGAGGATTCTCATTATGTTTGTTGTTAGTGATTGCCCATTTTTTTTGTTTAAGATTGCCATAAAAGTGTTTAAATAGCTTTTATTATGTTGAGATATGTTCCTTCTATTCCCAGTTTCTGTAATACTTTCTATACCATGAAGCAGTGTTAGTATTATAGGTTTGTCATAAATAGCTTTTATTATGTTGAGATATGTTCCTTCTATTCCCAGTTTTGTAAGATGACCATGAGGGGTGTTGATTTTGTCAAATGCCTTTTCTCCTATTAAGATTGTGATTTTTGTCCTTCAAAAGACCATTTATATGGTGTATTACATTTATGGATTTGTGTATGGTGAACCATCCCTGCATCTCTGGGATAAAGCCTACTTGGTCAGGGTGAATAATCTGTCTGATATATTCTTGTATTCTGTTTGCCAGTATTTTGTTGAGAATTTTTGCATCTATGTTCATGAGGGAGATTGGTCTATTATTTTCTTTTTTTGATCTGTCTTTGTCCGGTTTTGGTATCAGGGTGATGCTGGCTTCATAGAAGGATTTTGGTAGAATTCCTTCCTTTTCTATTTTATGGAAAAGTTTTAGAAGCATTGGTGTTAGATCTTCCAGGAATATCTGGTAAAATTCAGCAGTGAATCCATCTGGGCCTGGGCTTTTCTTAGTTGGGAGACTTTTTATGACTGCCTGGATCTCTGTGGTTGTTATAGGTCTATTTAAATGGTTTATCTCATCTTGATTTAATTTTGGTAGGTCATATGAATCAAGAAAATCATCCATTTCTTTCAGGTTTTCAAACTTAGAGGCATATATATTCTTAAAGTATGTCCGTATGATTTTCTGAATTTCTTTGGTATCTGTTGTGATGTTGCCTTTTTCATCTCTAATTTTATCAATCTTTGTCTCTTCTCTCCTTCTTTTGGTCAGATTTGCTAAGTGTTTGTCAATCTTTTTTATCCTTTCAAAGAACCAACTTTTGTTTCATTGATTTTTTATTTATTTTTTTTGGTTTCCATTTCATTAATTTCTGCCCTAACCTTTATTATTTCTTCCTGTCTACTGATTTTTGGTGTGCCTTGTTCCTCTCTTTCCAAGGCCTTAAGGTGAAGCATTAAATTGTTTAGTTGTGAACTCTCTAATTTCTTACTATAGGCACTTAGAGTTATAAATTTCCCTCGTAGGATGGCCTTCATTGTGTCCCATAGGTTTTGGTATGCTGTATTCTCATCATCATTTGATTATATGAATTTCTTGATTTCCTTTTTAATTTCATCAATGACCCACACATCGTTCAATAATGTACTGTTTAGTCTCCATGAATTTCTGTATGCTCTGTAGTTTTTCTTGTTGTTGATTTGCAGTTTAATCCCATTGTGGTCAGATAGCATACAAGGGATTATTTCAATTTTCCTGTATTTGTTAAGATTTAATTTGTGCCCTATCATATGGTCTATTTTAGAGAATGTCCCATGTGCTGCTGAGAGTAATGTATATTCTGCAGCATTTGGATGGAATGTTCTGTATATATCTGTTAGGTCCATTTGTTCCATGATATCATTTAATGCAGATGTCTCTCTGTTTATTTTTTGTTGGGTAGACCTGTCAAGTGATGAGAGCGGGGTATTGAAGTCACCCACTACTATTGTGTTGGGAGTTATCTCTGACCTTAAGTCCAATAGTGTTTGTTTGATGAAATTGGGGGCCCCCATGTTGGGAGCATATATGTTTAGGATTGTGATGTCCTCCTGTTGGAGTATTCCTTTAATCAGTATAAAGTGACCTGCTTTAGCTTTCCTCACTAATGTTGGTTTGAAGTCTATCCTGTCAGAAATTAGGATGGCAACCCTTACTTGTTTTCTAGGTCCATTTGCTTGATATATCTTTTTCCAACCTTTCACCCTAAGAATGTTTCTATCTTTTAATGAGAGGTGAGTTTCCTGGAGGCAACAGATGGTAGGATCCTGCTTTTTAATCCAGTCTGCCAGTCTATGTCTTTTGGTTGGGGCATTGAGGCCATTGATGTTAAGAGTTATTATTGAAAGATATGTATTTGATCTCTCCATTTTTCTTGTTTTGTAGTTCTTCCTGGTTCTCGTTTTACTCACTTGTTCCAACTGTTGAGTATGATTTCTTTTTTCCTATTTCCTGCTGTGTGTATTTTGCTTTTTCTTCAGCATGAATGATTCCTGCAAGTATTTTCTATAGAGCTGGTTTAGTTGCCATAAATTCCTTTAGCCTATCTTTGTTGTGGAATGTCCTTATTTCTCCATCAATTTGGATAGAAAGCTTTGCAGGATAAAATAATCTTGGTTGGCAGTTTTTAACTTTCAGCACTTGGAATACATCACTCCAGGCCCTTCTGACTTTTAAAGTTCGTGTTGAGTAATCTGCTGTGACCCTGATGGGTTTCCCCTTGTAGGTCATTTGCTTTTTCTCTCTAACTGCTTTCAATATATTTTCTTTGGTTTGTATATTTAGTAGTTTAATTATAACATGGCGAGAAGAGGATCTTTCTAGGTTTTGTCTGTTTGGTGTTCTAAATGCTTCTTGTATCTTCATTGGCATTTCTTTCCTAATTTGGGGAAATTTTTCGTCCATGATTTTGTGGAAAACACCTACTAAGTCTCTGGATTGAAATTCTTCCCCTTCTGCTATACCTTGAATTCTTATGTTTGATCTTTTCATAGTGCCCCACATGTCTTGGAGTTCCTATTCATACCTTTCTATTAGCTTGTCTTTCTCTTTGTTGGACTGTGATAGGTCTGCCATCTGGTCTTCTTGTTTAGATATTCTGTCCTCTCCTTCATCCATTCTACTAGTGAGACTTTCCACAGAGTTTTTTATTTCACCGACTGTGTTCTTCAGAGCTAGGATTTCAACCTGGTTTTTCTTCAGTAGTTCTATTTCCTTATTCATGTCCTCTAATGACCTTTTTATTTCCTTAAACTGTTTTTCTGTAATCTCTTTCAAGAGTTTGTTTTCTTCTTTAATTCCTTTGTTTTCTTCTTGTATTCCTTTCATTTCTTCTTTTATTTCTTTGAGTATAGATATCATCATTCCTTTGAAATCTTTGTCAGGAATTTTATCTAAAACAGTCTCATTGGTGAACAATTCTGATGGATTTGTAATTTTTGGTGGGATTGCATTGTCTTGATTCTTTGTGTTTCTTGTATTATAATGTAGTGACTTTTGCATCCTGGATTGATTTAATGCTTAGGTTTTCTAGTTATCTGCAGTGTTCTTAGGTGTGGATATGGGTTTAAGGTGCCAAGTGTAGCACTTGTACCCAGGTCCACCTCAGAGGTAATCCTAGATGTTGACTTTGCTTGATAAGCAAGTATTGTAGTGGACTGGTGGAACAATTTAGTAGCAAGTTCTAAATTTCAATTGAGCCAAATACACATTCAATTAACCTGAGCACAGAGTATACATGTGTGGGAATTGAAACATAGAGTCTTATAAGGTCAAAATCCCTAAGGATGTGTTTCTTCCACACCCTTAATCTTGTCAGCTAGGAATCAGACCCTGCCCCCAATAATGATAGAAGCAAAAGATAAAGGCCCTTTAAATCCAAAATTATTACAGGCAGCAATATTCAACACCTCATATTCAGCTTATTTGAAAATGGTAAGGCCAACCACAAATATGTAACCCAAAAACCTGCCCTGACCTGGAAAGAGAGGTTAGCACTTCCAATGCAGGCCTTTGTTACCTTTTGGTGTGGCTTCCAAACTCACCAATGCTGAGTGCCCACCTCTTTCCCTGAGCTGTGGAGCTTGGCTCAGCTGTGCTGGGTCCGGTGTTGGTGATGTAGTACAGGCTGCTGCTAATGGCTGATTTCTGCCAATTCGCTGGGGATCTGATGGTTGGGGGATGGGCGAGTTTAGGAAGCCTGTAGTAGCTCACCGTGTTCTCCTGTAGTTCTTTCAGTAGCTCAGCAGACTTTTCTTTGCTTTCTGGGCTCTGAGAGGAGACTGATGAGGTTGGAAAGTCCCCCGTTTATTATTTTTGTTGTTGTTGTTGTTTTGTTTGGGTGGCAGCGGCAGCGGCAGTGATGGCAGCGGCTGCAGGGGAAGCTCAGCGAGTCTCAGCTGATCTGAGCAGCAGCTTAGCACCGCGGATTGGGGTGGCTGCTCCAGCCACTGTGGAGCGGGTCAGTCCACAATCCCCAAAGTGTTATTTCCGCTGTTTCCTGGAAAAAAATATTCTGATCTCTTCTGAAGAAGAGTGTAGTTTTGTTTAAATCCCTCCCTGATCTGGTTTGGCGTGGCTCCTATGCCACCATCTTACCCGGAAGTCAGCTTATGTCTTTTGATGGGTGAATTAAAGCCATTAGTATTCAGGGAAATAACTGTGAGGTTTGATTTAATACCTGTCATATTGTGGTAGATTATGTGGTTTTTTTTTTGTTTTTTTTTTTTTTTTGGTCTTTGTGGGGGTTTTGTTTTGTTTTGTTTTGTTTTTGGTTAATGGGGTTGCTTCTTGGGGGCACTTGAGATTGGTTATTTGATTCTTCTGTATGGAGAATTCCCTGAAGTACTCTCTGTAGGTTTGGCTTTGTGTTCATATAGTTGTAAAGCTGAGTTTTATCATGGAAAGTTTTTCTTTCACCCATCTATTATGAGGGATACTTTTGCTGGTAGAGTAGTTGGGGTTGGAAGCCATAAGTTCTTAGAGTTTGCAACTTTCCATTCCAGGCCCTTCTGGCTTTTAGGGTTTCCATTGAGACGTCTGAGGTAATTCTGATGGGGTTTCCTTTATATGTAACATGTTGTTTCTCCCTGGCTACTTTTAGGGCTTTCTCTTTGTGATTGATGTTTAGAGTCTTAATGATAGCATGTCTTGGAGAATTTCTCCTTTGGTGCAGTCTGTTTGGAGTTCTGCTAGCTTCTTGTAACTGGATGGGATTTTCTTTTGAGAGAGGGAAAGTTTTCTTGAATTATTTTGTTAAATAAGTTTTCCATTCCTTTAGTCTGTGTTTCTTCCCCCTCTGGTATACCCATGATCCTAATGTTTGGATTCTTAAGGGTGTCCCACATTTCCCTCATGTTCTGTTCATAGAAATTTTTGAACTTGTTGAAATTTTTGGACTCATAAACTGTTTCTTCTGTTTTGTCTTCCATTTCTGACTTTCTATCCTCCACTTGGCTAATTCTATTCTTAAGAGCTTCTATAGAGTTTTGGGCTTGTTCAATTTGGTTCATATTTTCTACTGTTGTTTTTTTTAAATGTAAACTTTCCATCCCTCTGTCCAGTTCCCTTTTTACATCATTTTCTGACTTTCTTAATGCTTCTTGGAGTTCATCCTTGCATTTTTTTTTTTATGTTTTCATTGAATTTAGCCAACTGGTTATTGAAGACCTCTTTTTTTCTCTCTCCTTCAGATCATTTAACTGTCTTTGGAACCCTTCCTGGTTCTTTTCTATTAGGCTCAATCTAGCAAGGATAACATTCATACAATTATTGGCTCTTTGTTGAGTTTCTGAAAGTTGTGCTATTTGCTTGGCCAGGGTTGCATAGCTTGTCATTTCATTTTGGGGTTCTGATCCTATTGTTTCTTCTATTATTTGATTTGAGACATCCAATGTGGGACTGGATAGTCTAGCTGGATTTACTTGTATCTGTTTTTTTATGCTATTCCTTTTGCGATGTGGTCTGCCCATCATAATGGTTCAGAAAGCCTAGGGTGTGAAATGCTAGCCTGCTGCCCTGGGGTGGGGTGGGGCACAGTGATGAGTGTCAGGGTGATGGCCCCTGGAGTTCTGATAGGCTGGGGTGGGGGACACTGGCCTGCTGGCCTGGGTTGCCTATCAGAGGTGGGAGGAGGAGGAGACTGCCACCACCCTAGTTGGGCTCAGGAAGGTAGTGCAGGAACACTGACCTACTTCCCTGGATCCCTGATTTGCCGTGAGAGGGGGGTGATGGCACCTGACTGGTGATTGGGATCAGGAAGGCTGGGGAGGCACATGACCAGTGATGAGGCTCTGGCCAGTGAGAGAAGGACCAGACTGGTTATGGGGCTCAGGCAGGACCAGTGGGACCTGACCTGCAGTGGCACGAGGGGCTCTGGCCAGTGAGGGAGGGACCTGACCAGCTCAGACAGTCTCAGCAGGACCTGGCCTGGGATGACAGGTGAGGCTCTGGCTGGCTAGAGAGGGATGGGAGGGATCTGACCTGTAGTGTGGCTCCACAAGCCCAGAGAACCTGGCCTGGGATGGCACATGGGGCTCTGGCCAGCAAGAGGGTTCAGGCAGGTATGGCAGGACCTGTCAGGTGGTGGCACCTGCCTGAGAGCGTAGGAATCAGTGGATTCCCTATTTTGCACATCCACCAGCTCCCTCGGGAAGCATGCAAGAGCCAGCAAACCCTTTCAAAAAATCCATTAAACCTTAAGGTTCTTGCCTTTACTTCCCTGTGAGGTAAGGTGAGGTTAGGTCGATACCATCTTGACCGAAATCCAATTTTCTGTTAATTTCTGTTAAATGTATTCAGTCTGTGATTCATGTTAACTAATGTTTATTTATTTATTTTTAGGGCTGAAGAGATGGCTTGGCATTTAAAGAACTTGCCTGAAAAGCCAAAGGACCTTGTTTCAATTCGCCAGGTCCCATGTAAGCCAGATGCACAAGGTAACACATGCGTCTGGAGTTCATTTACAGTGGCTGGAGGCCATGGTGCACCCACTCTCCCTCTGTCTGTCTCTTTCTCTCTCTTAAATAAATAAATAAATAAATAAATAAATAAATAAAACATATTTATTTATTTTTAGAGGATCAGTCATCTAGCGAGGAAAGTAGGATGTTGAAGCTACTCACTATTAAAGTATCTGTATGTATGGATCTATGTATCTATGTTCATTAGTGTTGTTATGAAATTTGGAACCCAAAAGTTTGATGCATATTTATTTATTTATAATGTTATATTTTCTTGGTGGATTTTTCTTTTATTAACATGTAGTACCTTTATTTACCTCTTCTGAGTTTTTGTCTGAAGTTTAGTTCATCAGTTATCAGGATAGCTATGCCAGCTTGCTTCAGGCTTCATTTACTTCTTAAATTGACACCCATAATTCCCCCTCAGTCTGTCATTGCCAATGAGGTGTGTTTCTTGAAGGCAGTAGATAGATGGGTCTCATTTTGATTCCAACCAGCTAGTCTGTAGTTTTTTTTTTTTTAATTTTTATTTACTTACAAGCAGAGAGAAAGAGAGAGATAGTAAGGAGACAGACAGAGGGAGAATTGGTGTGCCAGGGCCTCCAGCCACTGCAAAAGAACTCCAGATGCTTCCAGTCAAGATGGTGCTCACCTAACCTCACCTCACCTCACAAGGAAGTAAAGGCAAGACCCTTAAGGTTCAAGGGATTTTTAAAGGGTTTTCTGGCTCTTGCTTGCTTCCAGAGGGAGGGGGTGAATGAGCAAAATAGGGAATCCACTAATTCCCATACTCTTGGGCAGGTGCCATCACAGGTCAGGTCCCCCAGTACCTGCCTGAGCCACATTGCCTGTCAGGTCCCTCCCTCACTGGCCAGAGCCCTGCATGCCATCGCCAGTCAGGTCCCTCCCTCACTGGCCAGAGCCCTATCACTGGTCAGGTGCCTCCCTAGGCTTCCTGAGCCCCATCACCAGTGCAGAACCTGACTCTCTCCAGGTGACTTTCTCCTCCCTACCCCTCAGCCCACTCAACTGCCTGGGGATTGACTGCTCACTTGTAGAGACAAGCTACTTTCTGATGAAAGTCCAAGATCCCTTGGAGTTTAGCCAGACCCGCAATGGCCTTTTGTAGGATAGTCCACAGGAATGAACTCTCTCTTACCTTCTTCTCTCCCTGATCTTCACCTTTTCATACTGGGTTCCATCGAGAGCTCAAATGTCCACCATGCTTACACAGGCTTAACAATTGCCAGTCGCTATCTGAAGCTTCAGCTTTTGCAACTTTTGTCTTCCTAAACAGTGGAGGCCCTGTGGAATTGAGGTCTTACTTAATTTAAGCCTTTGAGTAAACTCAGCCCCCTGTCTTTTAGCCCTCTCTGGGCTCCCTATTCACTTTCCTATCCCCTGTGCTTCTAGCACGGACATCTCTTGCCATTTGATCCTTCATCCATCTAACACCTCACCAAACACCCTTAAGGCAAGGCTCAAATGCAGTCTAGAAGCATCCTAAACTGTTGTCCTCCTTCCTCCCAAACCCCAGGGTTCCTCTAGCTCTCTTGACTCTGGCTTTATGCCTCCCAGAGGGTGAAGATTGGGGACGCCCTTCTCCACTCTTGGGATTTCTGTCTCCATCAGGCCTACTCTAAAGCCTCCAACTTTATCTTGGTATGAAGTGATGACTTAATATCAAGATCTAGCCCCACCTTACCTGTCCTTAAAATGGGTCTAGGCTCTTCCTTCCCAAGGACACTCCCTTGAGTTGCCTAAAATCAAATCTAAAATCATTAGAGCTGACTGACCTCAAAGCCAAACTTTTAGTTCAGCTTTCTAAGCCTGACACCAATTTGGAAGTTTCAAATTACAAGTCCTCACTGATTTGGACAACTTCATAAGATGAAATGGCAAGGGACGTAAGGCTCCTTTTTCTCAAGTCCTTTTCCATTTGTGTATACACCTTTCTCATTCTAAGCTGTTCTACTAATCAGCTTTTCCTTCTCCTTCCTCTGTGCAGACAACTGCTCCCAGTCCTTGTCATCTACCACCTGCCTTTTCTGAGTTTGATCCTGCAGAGGTGCCCTTACCCTTCTAAACCCGTGGCTCCTGCCAGGATAGCCTCCTCTGTGGAAATGATCTTGGTGTTCTCTCTCTCTCTCTTTCTCACCAGACTCAGCAAGCCATTCCTCCAAATTGGGTACAAACTCTTCTAGACTGTCCCACATCTGCCTCCCAAAGGAACTCCTGTCTTTACTGGGCCTCCTTAATTTCTGCATATGGATACCTAATTTCTCTCTCCTTGCTTTTCCTCTTTCCACCAGTGAAAAAACCAGCAGGGGAGGTGGGGCAATGACAGTGAGACAGCAACTGCCTCACAGCTAATAAAATAAGCAAAGACAGGCACCTAGGGAGGTCCTTGACTGTGGCTAATGGCTAGCAGAGAAAAAGAAGCATCAACTTTAAATTCAAACTAAGGACAGCTATTACCCTGTCATTATTGGTGGCTGTCTGTCCTAGGCCCAAACCAAAATCCCATACAGTTTCTGGTATCCACCCTATCTCTCTCTCCTTTCATCATGAAAAATTGCTTGAAAATTACAACTCCCCTGGGCTCTCAAAACTCCCAGATGGTTGGGACAGCCAGACAGAATAATTCACCTTCCCTTCCTCCAACCATAGAGAGGCCTTTTGCCACATCCACTTTATTTTAGCTGTAAGAGGGGTTGCATAAGCCTCTGTCTGTTTGTCTTCCTAAGGTAGCTAGGAAAACAGACCCAGCTCCCTTGTCTTGTCCTAGGAGTACTGCCCTTGGAGTTTCCAGTCTGAATACCTGCTTGCCTTCTGAACCTCCTGTCCTTCTCCAGGAGAAGGTATCTGACCTCTGTCTTTAGATCAGGGACTCCTGATCCTTAGACAGATGCTCCAGCACTTCTCACTCTTCTGTGGGTTCCCAAATTTCTAAAACTCCACTGGCCTCCCTGCTGGGTTGCCTCCTGATCAGTCTTAAAACTCTTGGCCTAAAAGGAGACATAAACTTCAAGCACCTCATTTTTAACTGCAATATGGTCTGGCCGCACAAGAAATTGGACAATGATTCCCTTGGGCTGAAAATGACATATTTGGCTTCCAAATTCTTAAAGCTCTTGATAACTACATAAACTGGATTGACAACTGGATCTATACTTCTACCCCTGATCTCTTCTCTGTCAGTTCTGCTGTCTGACCCAGGCCCTCCTTCCACCCCATTCAAGATTTTCTATTAGTGACTCACCCTTCCTTAGCCCAAGAAAATGACCACAAGCTCTCCTTTACTTTGCCACTACAAATGACAATCTCTCTCTCTCTCTCTCTTTCTAATCCTAAACTGTAGTTGTTTGCTTAACCTGTTTCTGTTCAAAGTGCAGCTATAAAACTGGCTTTTGAGAATGGCCTCCAACCCATTCTCCATACTCCACTGGTTTTCTTGTGCTTCTTGTTCTAGCTTAAACATGATTTGCTTTCCCAGAGAAATCTGCCTATGATCAACAGTCACATGGTGAGATAGGGAGTCTTTTCTCTCCTGTGTGGAACTTCCTTTACCCACCATAAACAATGGCCACGTAGATTATTCTTTATGGATCTAGGTAGAATCAATAGGATCTGCTCATCAACTTGATGCCTTCCCAGAGGGCATGCAGGCCTTTTCACATGGTACAGTCTCCCCAAAGAAAAAGTAAAACTAAAATCTTTAGAAAAAACATTCTCTTTGTGTTTCAAGTTCTTTGTCATGTCTAATACTTGCCAGCCATGTCATGTCATGTCATGTGTTCTATGTTTCATGTAGTCTGTCTTTATGTGACTGAATTCATGTTCACTAATTGCTCCAATGCTTATGGTCATTAAGTGTCCTGATCTTATAGATATATTTTAAGATAACATGAAATTACTAAAATCAGGTTTATGATGTATTTCTGACTTTATTATTGTTCACACTTACTACATGTTTACATTCCAGGGATTGAGCCTGCATCTAACAATGCCTTCTGAGTGTTTATGATTTAAATCTTAAGAGAAATGATTAATTTGAGTTTACTGATTAAACACAATCATGTTGATGTTTCACCTATAGTTATCAATGTTAAGATATGGTATATATGCTTTCTGTTGAGTGAAATTATTGAAAAAATGTCATATTTCTAATGCTCCTAGCCTATATCATTCTGGATGGAGTATAATCAGTGTATCTATGAAACTGTGTGGATGCACCTAAGACTTTTAGTGAAGCAATAGATTTTGCACTTCCCTCTTCTGAAACTGCTGCAAGGAAGATTTTTTTATGATATCTAATAGATAATAAAAATTTTGTAAGAATTTACAACTAAAATTAAACAAATAGGAACTGACTCTGGGTCTGGCCCTTTTTAGACAATATAAAGCCACCTTATCTCAGGAGACAGCAACCTGTCTTATTTGACAGAAAGGAATGTCTTAACCCACACAGACCATAAATCTCTTTCCTCCATAAGCATGGGAAAATTCAAACAGAGGATTGTCAAAGATGTGGAACTCCAGCACAATCAGTGTTTGGGAAGTCTATACATGAAGCTTCAGTGGAAGTTCTCTCCCTCTCTCTGAAGTGAATTCTGCCTAAAAACATGTCTTCACTTCAGGTGTTTTCAATTAAGATAAGATGGGTTAACATAAAAAGTTGTTTCTCTGTACTTCTCTTGCATTCATTGTTTATCTAATTCAAACTTAACTCTCTATAATAAGTTGCTAAATTTATTTATAGTGCCTTGCCTTATATTGAGATAAAAGTTGGGATTAGAAATGTAAAATCCCCTGACCCTTGAAGGGTTAATAACCTTCCCTGAAAACTAAATGAAACTAAAGAGTTACTAACTAACCTTAAATTTAGAAGGCCATAAAGAATGGAGACATCCAGTCATCTCTAGACAATTTTGCTAAAGAGCCTATTCTGAGCAAACAACTTTGATGCCTTATTTGCTTCTCTTGGACCTGCAGCTGATTTAGTCTGTTTGCATTAGGATCCTCCTTATAAGTTTGAAGCCCAGCCTGACTCAGTGCTTCAGCCTTCATCCCACAGGAAGGCTGCTGCCCCTCCCTGTACTTCTCAATAAATAGTCTGTAGAGCTTCAGTCCCTTGTTCTCTTTCACTTTTCTCTTACACTTTCCTTATAGCCCTAAGTTATGTCCTGTGTTGTAATAGACTTTTGCATTGGTAATGTTCCATATTTCATAGTCATTTGTACTGACACTGTAGTTTTTGTACTGTCTTAAGACCATAATTTGTATTGCAGCTTCTGACCTGTACTGAAAACCATCTTGTGTTTCTTCTTACAAGGTTGATATAAATGACCTTCTGGAGCTTTACAATTCCACCAATGCACCTCAGAGGGCCCTATAACAGGCTAACTCCATCTATCTGGGCTCCTTTTGATGGTTCATCAAGGTCTAAAAGTCAACAAGAATAAAGACTCCCCCCAAGTTAAAAATTCTTTCTTCCTTACAGATTATGTATGTTATTATTTTTCAACCTTAAATATAATATTCATGTCCCCTGTAAATGTCATGTCACATACAAGAAAATTCATACACAGATATTAACCAGATCATAATGACTAATAAATTTAATATGATCTAGGAGTTTCACTCCTAATGGCTCAGATAATTATCGATCTCTTGAAGAGCTGCCATCCTGCCTGTTCATAAAAGCCATGTGGAACCACAGTCTTCTGTGTACACAAGGTACAAAATCAAGTGGAAAACCAAAAGCTGAGACTCTTCGAAGCCACACCTTGTGACTAGAACTTCAATGCTGGACTGCAACAACTGTGGAGAAATAAATGGTACCAATCCAGAGCCAATAATATTTTGGGCTATCTTAGCCATTTTAATGGCCAATATCATTTTTCTGTATATGACCTGACATCTTTCTGTGATGAATTCCTAGACATATACCACCTACCAAAACTAAACTCAGAGCAGGTTAATCTCCTAAACAAACCTATCACATCCATGGAGTTTGAAAAGGTAATAAAAAATCTACCCCCCCCCCTAAATTTCAGGACTGGATGGCTTCTCAGCTGAATTCTATCAAACCTTCATTGAAGAACAGAAAGCAATTTTTCTCAAAATGCTTTGTATAATCAGAGACCAGGGAATACTCCCCAACTTCTTTTACAAAGCTAGCATCACCCTAAGACCAAAACCAGACAAAGATGCAACAAGAAAAGAAAACTATAGGCCCATATCCCTGATGAACTTAGATGCAAAGATCCTGAAAAAAATCCTTGTAAACCGAATTCAACAGCACATCAAAAGCATTATCTACCTTGATCAAGTAGGGATGCAGGGATGGTTCAACATACAGAAATCAATCAATGTAATATACTATTAAGTAAACTTAACCATAAGAAGCACATGATCATCTCAATTGATGCAGAGAAGGCCTTTGACAAAATATAACACCACTACATGATCAAAATGCTGGAAAGAACAGGCATGGAGTGTTTATATCTCAACATAGTAAAGAAAATAATACTTAATGGGAAAGACTAAAGGAGTCCTCATTGAGATCAGGAATAAGACAGGGATGCTCTCTCTCAACACTGCTCTTCAACATAGTACTAGAAGTACTAGTTCAAGCAATAAGACAGGAGAAAAAATAAAAGGGATACAAATTGGAAAGGAAGAAGTCAAGTTAGCCCTATTTGCAGAGGACATGATCCTATACAAAGGACCCAAAAATCTCCATCTAAAAACTTCTAAAGGTGATTGATTCCTTCAGCAAAATGGCAGGATACAAAATCAATGCACAAAAATCAGTAGTCTTTCTATATACAATGGAAAAATATACAGAGAAAGAAATGAATGAGGCTGTACCATTTTCAATAGCAACAAAAAATTAAATACCTTGGGATAACAGTAACCAAGGATGTGAAAGACTTACATAATGAAAACATTAAAAAAAAAAAAAACCTCAAGAAAGAAATTGAGTAGGGCTTGAGAATATGAAATGACTTCCCATGGTCCTGGATAGGTAGAATTAATATTGTGAAAATAGCAATTCTACCAAAAGCAATATACAGATTTAATGCAATAACAATAAAAATTATAGCATCATTCTTCACAGAGGTAGAAAAGGTGATCTCAAAGTTAATATGGAATGGCAGCAGGCCTTGGATATGTAAACATATCCTCAGCAAAACAGAACACCTCTGGAGGTATCACCGTACCTGATCAAAAGCTGCCACAAAGCGATAGTAACAAAAACAGCATGATACTGGCAAAAGAATAGAAATATAGACCAATGAAATAAAATTGAAGACTCGGACCTTAGGTCAAGTAACTACAGCTATGTGATCTTTGACAAAGGTGCCAACAATGTACACTGGAGAAGATAGCATCTTCAACAAATGGTGTTGGAGAAATTGGATGACTATATGTAGAAAAATGCAACTAGACACACACATCTTGCCATACACAAAAATCAAGTCCAAATGAATTAAATACATCAATATAAGACCTGAAACCATTCTCCTACTGGAAGAAAAAATAAGAGGCACTCTCAAGGATATGGGAATGGGGAAAGACTTCCTGAACAAAACCTCAGTAGCCCAGGAAATTAAACAATCACTCAACCAATGGGATCTCATGAAGCTAAAAAGCTTTTGCATGGACAAACATACCATAACTAGAGCCAATAGATTACCCAATGAATGGGAAAAAATTATGGCCAGCTATACCACTGACAGAAGCATAATATCTAGAGTCTACAAAGAACTCAAAAGTCCTCAGAGGAAGAATTACAAATGATTACCACACTTAAGAAAATTGTCAACATCCCTATCCACAAGGGAAATGAAAACTACTATGAGATTCCATCTTACTCCAGTAAAGATGGCAATCATTAAAAAAAAATCTAACAACAACAACAAATGTTGATGAGGATATGGAGAAATAGGAACCCTCATCCACTGTTGGTCAGAATGTAAACATGTACAACCACTATGGAAATCAATATGGAGATTCCTGAAAAGAATGAATGTAGAGCTACCAACAGATGCAGTTATTTCTTTACTGGGCATTTACCCTAAATGCTTCATGCAGTAATACAGAGACATTTCATTATAGCTAAGATATGGAATCAACTCAGCAGTTGTGGTACACAATGGAATTCTACTCACCAGAAAAAAAAAATGATACAATGAAATTTGTAAATAAAAAGAAAATAGACTTGGAACAGACCATACTCAGCAAATTCACACTATCACAGAAAGACAAATGCCACATGGTGTCACTTTTCTCCAGGTCCCAACCTGGGCCTGCTTGAGCTGCTAACATACCTGATAGGCAAGTCAAGGCCCAGACAAAAGGGATGGAAAGGTTTGGGATGGAAGGAAGGGGAAAGGGAGAAAACAAACACAAAATTAAATCCAAAATGAACTGATACCATAGAAACATTTATCCTTGGAGATAGCCTAAAAGATACAGCCCTCAAAAGGAGAAGGGGGAACCACCTGAAAAGTAGGGCCCTGGAGAGGGAGGGATGAAGCCTAAGCTTAAAACAACTCTTTTGTTTTGCTTTTTCAAGGTAGTGTCTCATTCTCTAGCCAAGCCTGACCTGGAATTCACTATGTAGTCTCAGGGTGGCCTTGAACTCACAGTGGTCCACATACCTCTGCCTCCCATGAGCTGGGATTAAAGGCATGCACTACCAAGCCTGGCTAAAATAGTTTTTTTTAATGTTCCTGGCCTGTAACTCCCAGTACCAGAGATTGGTTGCTACCAACATTGAGCTGTTGATCGGAGAGACCAATGAAGTCAAATCAAGACAGCTTTCTGTCAAAGCACTTGATTACCCTCCTGAGGCAAAAGCTAAGACCCAGTTGCTGAAGACATCACATGCTGCTGATGCAGAGTATGAAGAAACCTGGCTGAAAATCAGAAAAACGCCAGTCCACAGACAGCCTTTCTAGTACTGGAACACACTACCTAAGCAACTGGGTGAAAGTGGCCAACAATGTTCTGAGCAACCAGAGGTCTGAGCCACTTAGAAGTAAGCACCCTGAAAGGATGTACATGTGTACATGGTACACAGCCTTGGTGGGTAAGCAATAGCTTTCTGATTGGCTAAGAGTTCTGCTCAGTGTAGAAGAACCTATATCTGGAATTGGAAACCAAATCAGAATCCTATGGAGACAAAGATTATCCTCTCCAGTGTCAAGCTCTTACTAGTCTTTGGCTAAAAGGGGCTACATACATCAAATTCTCATAAATTAATAATGCTTATTCAATTTAAACTATGCTGACTTCTCTCTCCATTGAAGAATCTTGTAGCAGACAGCTTCAGGTTCACTGAGATGAACTTCCAGACCAGGCACAGTTATGGAGGAAGGGCTATTTATTGAAGCTTACAGATCCAGGGAAAGTTCCATAAAGGCAGGAGAAGCAGCCTGCATTCACAGGGCCAAGGAGATAGAGAAAAAACCAACCAGGAACACAGCACACAGAGCAAAACTACAGCCAAAAGCCACAGCACACTTCAGGAATTCCTATTAGGCACACTTTGCATATCTTTACAATGGAATCTCAAACCCACCACCACACCTTAAGATCCGCCCCCAGTGACATTGCCTCTAGCAAGGTGATTACAGATGCAAACTATAAACTAATAAAACACTGAATATACTGGGGGCCATATATTCAAACTATCACAAATCTGTTCTTCTTTTTCAGAAGGTAGTGAGACCAGAGGAGATAAACTATCACTCACATTTCAGCCAAGCCACAGCTGAATCCACAGAAGAAATGGGGAGACAAGCACAAGTGCTGCTTTCATGTTGAACCTGATAATCGGCACCAGGGTATAGGAGACAGACTCCTATAGGTATAGGAGATAGACTCTGAAGATACTCAATACTTACCAAAGCAGAGAACCAGAAGTTCCTAACAGTTCATCATTGAAGCTGACTTAAAACTTATCCACCACAGCTCAGAGAATGTTGCAGAAGAGGATGTGGAAAGTTTATAAGAGCCACAGGTTGAAACATCATGTCAAAGGCATTCCCTCACCCCAAAATAACTGACTGCTGCTCCCAGAATATATAAACCACAGCCCTGCAGGGAATACCTACAATCCCACTGAGGAGTGTCCCCATCAGAATGGGGAAGGGATACCAACACATGATGTAACCATACAAAATATGTTGATAATAATAATAATAATAATGATGCTGATCATAAAAAAGAAAATACTTGAAAGGATCCTTCATGTGAGACAGAAAGAAAAGCACACACATGAGGAATCAGGAAAAAAAAATAAACCATACTCAAATAATAGTTAGTACAAGAGAATAAAGGAAAAACTTGAAGAACTACAAAACAAGAAGAATGGCAAGAATAAACACACACCTTTCAATAATAACTCAATATCAACATCCTCAATGTCCCAACCAAAACATACAGGTTTGCAGAGTGGGTTAAAAAGTAGGATACTAATATTTGTTGGTTCCAAGAAACCCACTTTTCCATAAATGATGGGCATTATCCTAGGGTGAAAGGTAGGAAAACAGTACTTCAAGCTAATGGGCCTAGAAAACAAGCAGGTGTCACTATTCTAATACCTGACAGGGTAGACTTCAAACCAACATTAGTTAAGAAAGATAAAGAAAGACACATTATATTGATTAAAGGAACTCCAACAGGAAAACATTACAATCCTAAACATATATGCACCTAACATGCTCCCAATTTCATTAAAAAACACACACACACAATTAGAATTAAGGGCACAGATAACACCAAACAAAGTTGAAGTGGGAGACTTCAACACCCCACTCTCATCAATTGATAGGTAATCCCAGCAAAAAAAAAAAAAAAAAAAAAAAAAAAAGGAAGAAGCATTTGGATTAAATGAGGTCATAAAACAAATGAACCTAACAGATATCTACAAAACATTTCACACAAATGCTGCAGAATACACATTCTTTTCAGCAGCATGTGGAGCATTCTTTAAAAAAAAAAAATTAGGACGCAAAGCAAACCTTAACAAATACAGGAAAATAATTCCTTGCATGCTATCTGATCACAATGGAATCAAACTACAAATCCCCAGCAAGAAAATCTATGTAGTATGCACAAAATCATGAAAAATAAATAATACACTACTAAATGATGAATTTGTAAATGAGGAAATCAAAGGCACCATCACAACAATTACCAAAGAAATTCAGAAAATCATGAGGACATAGTTTAAGAACATGTACTCAATTAAGTTTGAAAATCTGAAAGAAATGAATGACTTCCTTGATTTACATTACCTACCAAAATTAAATTAAGGTGAGATAAACCATTTAAATAGATCTATAACAAGTATGGAGATCCAACAATTATATACTTAAAAAAAAACTCCCAACTAAAAATTGTCCAGACCCAGATGGATTCATTGGCTATTTGTACCAGATCTTCATGGAAGAACTCACACCAATGCTTTTCAAAGTTTTCCATAAAATAGAAAAGGAAGGATTTCTACCAAACTCCTTCTATGAAGCCAACACCACCCTGATACCAAAACCAGACAAAGATAGAACAAAGAAAAGAAAAGAAAAGAAAGTTACAGACCAATCTCTTTCATTAAATAGATGAAAAAATTCTCAAAAAGATATTTGCTAACAGAATACAAGAATATATCAAAAATGTCATTCACCCTCACCACATAGGCTTTATCCCAGGAGTGTAGGGATGGTTCAACATTTGCAAATCAATAAATGTACTACACTATATAAATGGACTGAAGGACAAAAGTCACATGATCATCTCAATAGATGTAGGAAAGACATTTGACAAAATCTAACATCCCTTCATGATAAAAGTTCAACAGAAACTGGGAATAGAAGGAACATATCTCATTATGATTTGAAGATAACATGATTCTATACCTAAAGGACCCTAAAGACTCTGCCAGCAAACTGTTAGAGCTAATAAACACTTATAGCAATGTAGCAGGATACAAAATAAGCACACAGAAATCAGTATCCTTCCTATATGCTAAAAACAAACATGCTGAGGATGAAATCAGGGAATCATTCCCATGCACAATTGCCTCAAAAAAATAAAGTACCTTGGAATAACTATAACGAAAAACACGAAGTATCTCTATAATGAAAACTTGGAAACATTCAAGACAGAAATTGCAGAAGACATTAGGAAATGGAAAAACATCCCTTTTTCTTGGATTGGAAGAATCAATATTGTGAAAATGGCAATCTTACCAAAAGGAATCTACACATTTAATGTAATCCCCACCAAAATTCCAACATTTTTTCATGGAAATAGAAAAACAATCCTAAAATTCATTTGGAAGCACAAAAAACCTCAAATATCCAAAACAATTTGAGCAACAAAAATAAAGCTGGTTGTATCACCATACCTGACTCTTTTTTAAAACATTTAAAAATTTTTATTTATTTATTTTTG
This sequence comes from Orientallactaga sibirica, assembly GCA_036365145.1. NCBI lineage: Eukaryota > Metazoa > Chordata > Mammalia > Rodentia > Dipodidae > Orientallactaga > Orientallactaga sibirica. The sequence continues at coordinate 3,609,334 of JAEOAD010000025.1, forward strand.
AGAGGCTGAGAGATGAAAAGAGGCAGACTCAGAGAGAGACAGAGATGCCGGAATGGGTGCACCAGGGCCTCCAGACGCTTCAAACAAACTCCACATGCATGTGCCAACTTGTGCATCTGGCTTACATGAGTCCTGGGGAATCGAACCAAGGTCCTTTGGCTTTGCAGGCAAACACCTTAACCACTAAGCCATCTCTCAAGACCGCCCTCATTTTTAACTTCCTTGGGGAAACATCCCTCTAGAATTCTTTTTTTTATTTTTATTTTTTATTGACAACTTCTATACTTACAGACAATAAATCATTATATTTCCCCCACCTCCCCCCAATCCCCTTCAGAACTCTGCTCTCCATCATATCTCCTCCCTCTCTCAACTAGTCTCTCTGTTTATTTGATGTCATCATCTTTTTCTCCTATTATGAGGGTGTTGTGAAGATATTCCTTGGCACTGCAAGGTCATGGATATCAAGGCCAATTTCTGTCAGAACAGTTTCATTGTAAGGAGTTGCACCCTTCCTTTGGCTCTTACATTTTTTCCGCCACCTCTTCCACAATGGACCCTGAGGCTTGGAGAGTGTGATAGAGATGTTTCAGTGCTGGACACTCCTCCATCCCTTCTGCTCAGCTCTATGTTGCCTTTTGCCATCTGTGGTCATTGCCATCAGTGGTCATTGCCATCTGAAAAGAAAAGCTTCTCTAACCAGAAGTGAGAGTGGCATTAATATATGAATATGAACATTAAGTATAGTGCTCTCAGGACAGTTTGGTGGGAATAATATGTAAATTTAGCCAGACAAGAGCAGGCTTTATACCCCTAATGACCTCCCCTGCCATAGCCTTTTGATTATGTTTTTCAGTACCAGGCATGTATTCCCTCCCACAGTGTGGGCCTTCAGTCCAATTAGAGAGCAGTTGGTTTCCCCCAGAGCAGACATACTGCTATTGCACTCATTTGGTCATTTGGCCTGTCTGGCCAAACATGAGGTTTCCAGTGTTCACTGTTTTCACCACTGGTGATTTCTGTCGCCCATACGGCTACATGCAGTGTGGCTTTTTCCAGCTTTCAGTTGGCAGGTTTACAGGGAGAAGGTTTTCTGCTCAGCACCAGCTTGATTTCTCAGGGACCTTGCCACTCAGGTAAGTGAGGTCTTCATAGTAGGGTCTTACTGTCTATTTCTTAAGGGAAACCAAGGGCCTTGGCAATAGCCTGTCATGTTTTGGAGGCAACAGGGACCTCCCTGGCCAACAATTCATTGAAAGGTATCCCATCCCTGGCACTGAAAAATTTTTAGTAACCATCTATGGCTTCTGGATGTGCCATTATTCAAAAAAGTAGGTTTACATAAGTCTTCTTCAGAATATCTTGATTTTACACATTCTCTTCCCCTGGCCTTGCTTAGGCCTTTCCCCTGCCTGTAATCTGTTCTTCTACTTTTATACATACAATACCATCCCATTAAGTCCTTCCGTCTCCTCCCTGCCTTATAGCCTTTTTCTAGCTTTCTGGCCTCTGATACTGATTTGGGGTTCCAGCTCACAAAGAAGTCTATACATTTGTAACTAGGATCCACATATAAGACAGAACATGCAATGTTTGGCTTTCTGAGCTTGGGTTACCTCACTTAGTATAATCCTTTCCAGATCCATTTCCCTGCAAGTTTCATAATTTCATTTTTCTTTATGCTGAATAGAACTCCATTGTGTAAATGTACCACATCTTTATTATCCATTCATCTGTGGAGGGATATCTAGTCAACCCCCCCCCCACCTTTTAAACCTATATTACAAAGCCATAGTAACAAAAAGAGCATGGTACTGGTGAAAAAAAAAAACAGACATGTAGATCAATAGAGGACTTAGATGCAAGTCCAAGCTGCTACAGCCACCTAATCTCAACAAATATGCCAAAAATACTCATTGGAGAAAAGATCCCTCTTCAACAAATGGTGCTGAGAAAACTGGATATCTGTATGTAGAAGGATGAAAATAGATCATTATCTCTCTCCATGAATAAGAATTAAGACCAAATTGAGCAAAGACCTTAATATCAGACCTGAAACTTAAACTGATAGAGGAAAAACTAGGGGAAACCCTTCAACATATAGGCATAGGCAATGATTTTCTGAATATAAGCCCAGTTGCTCAGGAAATAAAATCACTATTAACCACTGGGACCCATAAAATTACAAAGCATTTGTTCAGCAAAGGACACTGTGAATAGAGAAAAGAGGCAACCTACAGAATGGGAGAAAATCTTTGCCAGCTTTACACCTGACTGGGGATGAAAAAACTAAATAACAAGAAACCAAACAACCCAATTTTAAAATGGGCTATGGAACTAAATAGAGAGCTTTCAAAAGAAGAAATACAGATGTCTATAAACATCTAAAAAATGTTCTACATCCCTAGCCATTCAGGTAATGCAAATTAAATCTACTTTGCAGGCTGGAGAGATGGTTTAGCTGTTAAGGCACTTGCCTGCAAGGTCAAAGGGCCGAGGTTCATTTCCTCAGGACTCATGTAAGCTAGATGCCCAAGGTGGAATATGCATCTGGAGTTTGTTTGCAGTGGCTAGAGGCTGTGGTGCCCCCGTTATTTCTGTATGCCTCTCTCTCTCTCTCTCTCTCTCTCTGCTTCTTTCTCTCTCTTTCTTTCTCTATCTAAAATAAATAAACAAACAAACAAATAAATAAATAAAAACAACTTTGAGATTCTATGACACTCCTGTCAGAATGGCTATTATCAAGAAATCAAATGACAATAAATGATGGGTGGGATGCAGAAAAATAGGAACCCTTCTACACTGTTGTAGGGAGTTTAATCTGGTACAGCTATTGTGGAAATTAGTGTGGTGGTTCCTGAGACAGCTAAAAATAGATTTACAAAATGACTCAGCTATACCTAAGGATTCATTGCACTACCTTACAGACACTTGCACATCAATGTTTATTGCCATTGTATTCACAATAGCTAGGCAACGGAACCAGCTTAATTGTTCCTCAGCTGATTAATGTACAATGAAGATGTAGTCCATTTATACAATGGAGTTCTATTCACTGGAAAAGAAAAAAGAAATGATGAAATTTGCAGGGAAATGGATGGACCTGGAAAGGATTATACTTAGGTAATGCAGGCCCAAAAGGCCAAGCACCACATGTTCTATCTCATACATGGGTCCTAGCTACAAGTGTTTGGACTTCTATGTGAATTGGAATAAAACTCAGTCGCAGAGGCCATTAAACTAGAAAGGTGCTAAAAGGGAGGGATGAGAGGGGAGGACTTAAGGGGATGGTATTGTATGTATGTAAGTAGAAGAACAGATTTCTGGGGGGTGGAAAGACCTAAGTAAGACCAGGGGAAGAGACTGAGTAAGGGAAGGGTGGTAGAAGGGCTAATCAGAATCTAAGATTGTATGTATAAGTCATATGAAAACCTATTTTGGGGCACAATGGAGCATCTAGAAGCCATAGATTATTACTAGAAGATTTTCAGTACCCCAAAACATTACAGGCCATTGTTAAGGCCCTTTGTTTCCCACCAGGAATAGATGGTAAGACCCTATTGTTGAAGACTTCACATACTTGGGCTTTAAGGTCACTGAGAGCAGAGCTGAACCCCGCCCCCCTCCCCATGTAAACCAGCTGACAGAAAGCTGGAAAAAGCTATGCTACATGCAACTCCTTGGGAGAGAGAGAAGTCACCAGTGGAGATAAACAACAGTGTACACTGCAAGCCTTAAGATGGGACAGCCAGGCCAAATGAGCCAACAATAGGGTACAATAGTGCCAAGTCTGTTATGGAGGAGACCAACCACTCTTTAATTGGACTGGATGCCCACTCCACATGAATGAATCCATGCCCAATACTGAAAACCTATGACAGGGAAAGTCATGAGCCCTAGGTGTTTAATGCCAGCTGGTTTCTGGCTAAATGCATTTATTAAGCTCACCAAATTGCCCAGCAAGCACTTCTCTTAATATCCATACCCATCTATTAATGTTACTCTCACTTTTGGTTAGAGATGCTTCCCTTTTCAGATGGCGGTAACCTTGGGATGACTCAAAAGGCACCATAGTGCTGAAAAGTAATATCATTGAAACATCACTATCCTGACTTCCAAGACTCAGGGTCCATTGCAGAAGAGGTGGTGGAAAGAATGTAAGAGCCAAAGGAAGGGTAGGGCCCCTTACAGTGCACTCTTCCAAACACAAAATGGCCTGAATATCCATGACTTCACATTGTCTGGAACTACCTATACAAGACCAATTTAATGGAGGAAAAGATGATGACATCAAAATAAAAGAAAGACTGATTGAGAAGTGGAAGGGGCATGATGGAGAGTGGAGTTGCAAAGGGGAAAGTGTGCAGGCAGGGGCGGGGGTGAAGTTCCCATGGTTTTTTGCCTGTAATTATGGAAGTTGTCTATAGCAGACAGCTTCAGGTTTGCTGAGATGAACTTCTAGACCAGGCACAGCTATGGAGGAAGGGATATTATTATAGCTTACAGATCCAGGGGAAGTTTCACAATGGCTGAAGAAGATGGATTGCTTTCACAGGACCAAACACAGAGACAGAGCCAAGCCAAAAGCCACACAGCACACCTTAGGGACTCCAGCTAGGCACACTTTGCATATCTTTAGATTGAAATCCTACATCCACAACCACACCTTAAGATCCATCCAGTGACATTGCCTCCAGCCAGGTGGCTGCAGATGCAAGCTATAAACTAATAAAACACTGAACATATTGGGGGACATCTATTCAAACTACCACATTGTCTATAATGAAGAATAAAATAAATAAATAAATAATAAGAAAAGAAAATAAAGAAATTCTTTAGAATGATCACTCCAACACCAGTATGAGTGAAAATAAAGCTTATTTACCCAGGGACCAAAGAGCTTGAAATAGCTCTTTAAAGAAGCTCTGGCCTGGAACTGAGATTTTATTTTTATTTTATAGCTGAGGGGAGGAATAAGTAAACAAACAAAAAAAGTGACAATTTACATGTCAATCATTTCTGTAGTCAGGCCACCATAACAACTCCATTTTACTTTGTTTTAGCCTAAACTGTCTTTTCCTTTTATTGTCCCCCTGGGCCCTTTCTAGACAGTTCTCTCTTTTGAGATTTTTCCATTTGCTGACAAAAATAAATTTAAATCCTCAACAATTAACTCTTACAATAACTCAGTAAATCAGTTTAACTTTTAAGTTTTTTTTTTCTACTACATTAGCACCAAGAGTATTAACATGGAACAAGAATGAAACTAGGAAAAGGGAGAAATTGGGAAGGGAGGGATATTTGACAAACAAGTCAAAGAATAGAGAAAGTAAGAAAGCAAGCAAGCAAGAAAGCAAGCATGGAGTGAGATGGTCTTTGGGGGAATAGAGCGAAAAGCAAGGTGGAGAGAATTACATAAACCTAATGACAACAGTGAACTATTGGTCAGGGTGACCCATAGTGTCCCCAAAATAATGCCGACCATTGTCAAAGTAAATGGTTATCTGCCAAAGCTGAAAGGTAAGACCATATTGCTGAAGATACCTCAGCCTGCAGTCACAGAACATTGAGATATCACATTGGAACTGAGAGGGAAACCAGTTCCCTCTTGTACTTTCTTCATTGAAACATGTTTTTCTCCTTCCTTTGTGCTTAGGAATCCTTTAAGTACATTTGCAATGCTGGTTAGGAAGTCATGTATTGCTTTAGTTTGTGCTTACTTTGTAATGTCCTTATTTCTTTGTCAATTTTAAATGATAACTTTGCTGGACATAACAGTGATGGTTGGTGGTTGAAATGCATCATTTTTCTAATGCTTTCCTGGGTTTGGAATTTCTGTTGAGAGACTTTATTAGATAGAAAGATGTCAGACAGAGAGAATGTGTGTGCCGGAACCTCCAGCCACTGCACATGAACTCCAGGTGCATGCACTACTTTGTACATCTGGCTTTATGTGGGTAGTGGAGAATCAAACTCAGGTTGGTAAGTTTTGCAGGCAAGTGCCTTAACCATGAAACTATCTCTCCATCCCTGAGAGATCTTTTTAATTATTTTTTAGCATACAAAGAATTAGGTTTCAGGGCTGCAGAGATGGCTTAACAATTAAGGTGCTTGCCTGTAAAGGCAAAGGACTTAGGTTTGATTCTCCAAGACCCACACAAACCAGATGCACAAGGTGGCACATGCACCTGGAGTTCGTTTGCAGTGGCTAGAGTCCCTGGTATGCCCATTCTCTCTATTTGCCTCTTCCTCTCTCTCTCTTTCTCTTTAAAATAAATATTTTAAAATATTTATTTTTTTAAAAAAGAATTAGATTTCATTTGTTTTTAAACAAATTTTGTTTTTTGCTCCTCCCTTTTCCACCCTTCTTCTCCATGACTCCTCCCAATATAGTGTCCTTTCCACCTTCACACTTCATATTATATTCCATCTTCTCCTCCCTTCTTGCTCATGATCTCTTCTCATGATCTTCTATCTCAAATAATAGCCTATAATTAGTCTCACATTGTTTTATTTACATACATGCAAATGATAAAAGTTAGGATCCACATATGAGAGACAATATGTGATTTATATTTTTCTGGGTCTGAATTACCTCTTATACTTTTTTTTTTTTTCAAATTCTATCTATTTTCCTGCAGAACTCATAACTTTGTTATTTTATAGCTGAGTAAAACTCCCTTGTGTATATGAACTGAAAGGAGTAGCTGACATAAGTGCCTCCATCTTGACTTCCTCTTGTCATAGGCAGCCATTTTGTCCTAACTACAGGCTTCCTGGCAAAACGCTGTAGCCCATGGGGATGGAGACTCGAGGTCAACACACTGCTAGCTTAACCACAATATCCTGGGACATTGGGCTTGAACCCAAAAATAACTTATTCCACTAGACACAGCCAATCAACTGCTAGCTGGCTCTGCCAAAATAACCAAGTATTGTTCCTATTGACCCCACACCTGCTTGTGGTTTTTGCCCTTATAAACCCCTGCCTGAAGTAGCTGGGTGTTGCAACTTCAGCTCCCAAGTCTGACTGTGTCCCTAATTGATTATTATCTTGGCCACTGCAATAAACTGTTTTGCTGTTCAAACCTGTGTTTGCATTTTCTCTTTCTTTGCATCCCGAATCTTGGTTCCAACATGTACCACGTTTTTATTATCCAGTCATCTGTTGATGGACATCTAGGTTGGTTCCCTTACTTAGCTATTGTAAATAGAGCAGCAATGAACATGGATATGCAAATATCTTTGTGATAGGATATACAGGCCTTTGGGTATATTCCCAGAGGTGGTATACTTATATCATGGGCACAGACAACAGACAAAAGGATTACATAAAAACCAATTTTGGTGGACCAATTCATTTTATTTGGGTTATTTACAGAGCAGTGTTGTTTACAGCAGCAATATACGCAAAGGGAAGACTGGTTGGAGTCTTAAGCACACTACACCACTTGCAGGCAGCTCAATTGGAGTCTTTTTTTTTTTTTTTTTTTTTGGTTTTTTGAGGTAGGGTCTCACTCTAGCCCAGGTTGACCTGGAATTCACTCTGTGTGGTGGTTTGATTCAGGTGTCCCCTATAAACTTAAGTGTTCTGAATGCTAGTCCCCCTAGCTGATGGCAATTGGAAATTAAAGCCTCCTGGAGGTAGAGCATTGTTGGGGACGGGCTTATGGGTATTATGGGCTTCCCCTTGCCAGTGTTTGGCACACTCTGGTTGCTGTTGTCCACCTTATGTTGACCAGAGGGTGATGTTCACCCTCTGCTCATGCCATCGTTTTTCCTGCCATCATGGAGCTTCCCCCTCGAGCCTATAAGCCAAAATAAACCTCTTTTTTCCTACAAGCTGCTTTTAGTCTGCCAGCAATGAGAACCTGACTGCAACACTTTGTATTCTCAGGGTGGCCTTGAACTCTCAGCAATCCTCCCACCTTTGCTTCCCGAGTGCTAGGATTAAAGGCATGCACTACCACACCTAGCTTCAATTGGGAGGTATTATCCCCGTGCAGTTGTGTAATCTTAGGGTGGGGACTTGCAACACCTTCCCAGACTTGTTTACTTTGAGAGTCTCTGGAAATCCTTGCCCCTCCCAGGAAGGAATGTTTCAGTTTCTAATTAACATAAGTTTGGGGACTGGTTGAGTGACCTTTGTTTCAGGTCTCCTAGACTTGATATACTGAATCAAAGCCTTCTTCCTCTCTTCAATTTGGAGAAATCTGCTACACAACAACTTGGTACTTCAATTTTTGAGTTTTTGAGAAATCTACACAGTGATTTCTTCAGTGGCTGTACCAGGTTACATTCTCACCAACAGCAAGTTTCTCTGTTTCCTCACTGTAAGGTTTTTATATGACCAAAGACCACACACACCACTCTGGGGCAGAAAAGAAACTGTTTATTGGGGCCTGAGCTGCCAGTCTGTCTCATAGGAGGACACAGAGAGAGAGAGAACAGCTGGTGTGACTCTGGATAGTTCAGGTTTTTATAGAGTTTTTCTTTTGGGGATGGTGATACAGAAAACAAAGGACTAAAGAATTCAGGGGAGAGCAGGGACCAAATGGAGAAGCTAACTACTCAGATGGACAGAGACCAAACAGAGGAAGTAATCAATCGGAGGATAAGATGCAATCAGAAGAGGAGTCAGATTGTCTGGTAGGAAAATTGTGACCCAGGGCATTGTTAGGTCAGGGGAGTAAGGATTAGGCAATGTAAACATCTGAAGTTGCATCAGTCATGCTGCTGTCATTCCCCTCTTTCATCCTGACTCCATCGTGGGTCTCTTGTCCTACCTAACATTTCAGCATTTTGTTAAGGTTAGGGGGTGGGGTTTTCTCTCATTATTGCTTCCTACTGTGAGGGGGTGTGGTCAGGTATTTCAGGGGATGCTGGTGTCATCAGCTGGAAAGATCCTTCAGAGCAGGCAACAGGCAATGGGGAGTCAGTCAAGTCTGAGGAGGCTAAAAGTTAGTATTGAGTGGAAGAGGGATAGGATAATAAAAATTGGTTGAAAGAATGATGTGTGAGATTATGTATCTGCTTTTGGATGTTTTTACAAAGAAAGGGGGCTATCAAGAGTAAAAGAAATATCCCCATTAATGGCCTAAGTAATGGTAGTAGCCAAGGCCAAATAGTTCCAAAGATACCCCATGGTCCTAAGGACAGGGTAGATTCTGTTGGCCAGAGTTTGGAGCTTTTTAGAAAATCTCTAATTCTACTTTAACAAATTGGTTTATATAATAGCAACATTTCTCATTTACAAAGAGATATGTTCCTCCCTTTTCAGCTGTGATGAGATGGAGGGCTTGGTGGTTCTGAAGGACTACTGATGCCAATGAGGTAAGCTGCTGTTGCAGCAGATGAAGGGCCATAGCAGAGTCCTTAATGACTGTACTGAGTTTTGTGGAAAGCTGTTGATAAGAGATTAGACTGGGTTCCAAACACCCTGCAGCTAGCCCTGTAGCTGCTCTAAAGGAGGCAATGTGTATTCCTACTAGTACAGGTAAATGAACTGCTCTTCTGATGCTATAGTTGGGGTGTTGAGTGTGTTGGAGTAAAAAGTAGGATAGTTCACCCTCCATATAGAGGGTAAGGTTAGGAGCAAGGTGACAGGGATGTAGGGACCTGTATGTTTTATGGAAGAGAAGCAAGTGTACAGAGCAGAATCACACCAGAAGTAAATCCATGCTTGTAGGAGTGATTGTTAGAGATAGAGCTATTTTTTTTTTATTTTTTGGTTTTTCAAGGTAGGGTTTCACTCTGATCCAGTCTGACCTGGAATTAACTATGCAGTCTCAGGGTGGCCTCAAACTCATGGCTGAGAGACCAAAAAGAAATAGCATGCTACATCTGGCTTCTTGTAACTTCATTCAATAGACAGACAACAGTACTGACATTTTACAACAGACAGCCATGTTAAATAAAAAGCCCAGGCCTGACTCAGATAAGGAACTAGCTGGCTAATGCGCTGACCTTTGCTTCTGTAACCCATGCTTGCTTGCTCAGCTGCAGCCCCCCCAATCCGGGAGTCTCCACTTCAAGGACATTCCAGAGATACTCAACCGTGGGGGCCTCCGGCCTCTTGCAACAGATAATTTGGCAAACTGTCTACTGACCTGAGATAAGCAGTCTGGAATGTCCCTGCACACGCCCTCCCAGAGGCAATTATTTTAAAAGACATAATATGATGTAACCCCTGTGCCCCTTTCCCCCTCCTTTCCCTATATAAACCCCTTTCCTCTGAGGGCCGGGGCTCTTTCCCACTCCCACTGCGTCAATCTGTGTGGATTGAGTCCCTGCCTAGGCTTGAGAATAAAAAATCCTGTTGCTAAATTGCATTCGAGTGTCTTGGCTTTCTTGGTTCACTGAGTGACTCCTGGGGACCTCAACCTTCATTTGGAGGTCTTGGCACTTCATCTGGTTCCCTGACCAGGAATCCCAGAGACCCCAAAAAACCCGAGACTCGAGGGATTCTTCTCTGACTGGTCGGGTGAGTACCTGAGCACTCTCTTCTTCTTTTTTTTTTTTCTCTTTACTTTCAGTTTGCCGGCAAGCCGCATCTGCAGCATCTGTATTTCTGAACAGGTCATACATCCCTGGTGGACACACTGGTAAGGGCAGACCTGGAGGAGGCTTGAGACATCTTGCCCCCTCATCTGTGTGGGGGCTGTGTCCTGGAGGACAGAGCTAACCTGTTGGGGAGACCTGCTCCCATCAGTACTATGTTTGGTATTATCAAGCCGTCCCCTAGGGACACAGACTCGTCTGGCTGTCACAGATCTGAATCTGAGTCTAGTTCTGAAGCGCACATAGCTATTTCTTGGGCCCTCTGTGTTTGTGTCATACTCATGTGTCTGTGTGTTGTTGTTGCCCTGCTCCTACAGATGCTTATCCTTTGGACTTAATAACATGGGACAGACTCCTTCTTCTCCTTTAGAACTCTGCCTAGCCCATTAGAAACACATCAAAGACCTCACCCAGAAAAATGGAGTGTCTGTTAACAAGGGCAAATTGGTCACTTTCTGTTCCTCTGAATGGCCTACCTTTAATGTAGGATGGCCAACAGAGGGCACCTTTCATTTAAATATTATATTAGAGGTTTAAAAAATTGTTTTCTGTCCTAGGAATGGACATCCAGACCAGATCCCGTACATTGTGACCTGGAGAAATTTAGTTGAGGAACCTCTCCCTTGGATGAGAGCCTTCCTCCCTCCTTCACTCCCTTCTTCACAGGTGCTGGTGGCCACACCCAAAAGAGGCATCAAGCCCACTGCTGAAGCCTTGGCCCCAATTCTTGTGGGGGGCAATGAAGAGTCTGACATCTTTCCTCCCCCCATGCACTTCCTCCTAACCCTAACCCTCCCCAACCCCCAGTAGGTGCTCAAGCCCCAGCTGGCCCTCCTCTCAATCTGGAGGGACTAGCACAGGCCACATGGAGTCAGAGGGCAGCCACACCTCAAGCCCCTGACCAGTAAGTGGCTCTGCCACTCCACCCTGCCAGACCCATTGACGTGGAGGGAAATCAGCCTTTTAACTACTGGCCCTTTGCCACTAGTGACCTGTATAATTGGCATTCTCAGAATGCTCCCTTCTCTGAGAACCCTATAGGGTTAATTAATCTGTTAGAAACTGTTCTTTTTACACACCAGCTCACCTGGGACGATTGCCAGCAACTCCTACAGGTCCTTTTCACCACTGAAGAATGGAACAGGATCATCAAGAATGCTCAAAAACTGGTCCCAGGGCCCATGGGAGACCCCACCACTGATGCTGCCATAATAAATGGCAGTTTCCCAACCACCCACCCCACCTGGGACTACAATATGGCACAAGGTAAGGAGAGACTCCTGGTCTATCGCCAGACTCTGTTAGCGGGTCTCAGGGCAGCAGCAAGAAAGCCTGCCAATATGTCCAAGGTATATGATATTAGACAGGGACCAGATGAGAGTCCAGCTGCTTACTTAGAAAGACTTCAGGAAGCCTTCCGCAGGTACACTCCATATGAGCCTGAGTCAGGGGAAGGAGCCACTACCGTCATGTTTGCCTTTATTAATCAGGCTGTCCCCAATATCAAGAAAAAGTTACAGTCGCTAGAAAGACTAGGAGAGAAAAACATCAGGGACTTAATGGCAGTGGCAGAAAAGGTCTTTGATAAAAGAGAAAGCACAGAGGAGAAAGAGATTAAACAAGAAAGGAGGCAGGAAAAGAATTTAACTAAGATTTTACGATTACAACAGACTAAGCACCACCAAGAACTCAAGGAGATTTTGAGGGCTATGGGGAATCCTACTACTGGAAACACCACCCACTGGAGAGGAAACAACACATGAGCAAGATCTAAGGTAGGAAAAAACCAATGTGCCTACTGCAATACTGGGTCAGGGACTGCCCCAGAAAGAAACAACGGGCAAACATCCTGGCAGCCACATAGGAAGATAGTGACTGAGGGGGACAGGGCTCGGTCCCCCTCCCTGAGCCCAGGGTAACCCTTGAAGTGGAAGGGAAGAAAATAGCCCTTATGGTTGACACTGGGGCTGAGAATTCAGTACAATTACAAGCAGAGGGACCTATGTCTAAAAGAACTACCTGGGTCCAGGGGGCAATGGGTACCAAACCTTACCAATGGACAACCCAGAGGACTGTTAATTTAGGCACCAATCAAGTAATCCACTCCTTCCTGGTCATACCTGAGTGCCCATATCCATTGTTGGGGCTCAATTTGTTATCTAAAATGAAAGCTCAACTCTTCTCAGGCGAGGGGCACAAGTTTCCACTGCGGGCAGATCCTCACCTAAATTGAAGGCTGCCCCAGTCCAGGTTCTTGTAACTACCAACCTGATGGAAGAATATAGACTTTTCCAAAAATATGCCAAAAATGTGGAATCTCTGGATTCTTCTTGGTTGACAGATTAGCAGCAGGCTTGGGCAGAAACTGGTGGGATGGGATATGCACAACATAGGCCTCCCATACTGGAAGAGCTGAAGCCTGGAGCCATGCCAGTCAGGGTATGACAATACCCCATGCCAATGGAGGCCAAACAGGGGTTCACCCCCCACATCAGACGTTTCCTCCACTTGGGGGTCTTAAAGTCAGTCCAGTCAGCCTGGAACACCCCTCCTCCTACCAGTGAAAAAGCCCAACTCAGGTGACTCCCTCCTAGTACAAGATCTGAGGGAAATAAACAAAAGGACAATGGACATCCAACAGTACCCAATCCTTATACGCTATTGGGTAACCTAACACCTGAGCTCACTTGGTACACTGTTCTGGACTTAATGGATGCATTCTTTAGCCTGCCCTTAGCCCTACAGAGTCAACCTTATTTCGCCTTTGAATGGCATGATCCAGACATTGGGATCAATGGCCAACTTACCTGGACCTGACTGCCTCAAGGATTCAAATCTTCGATGAGGCCTTACATGAAGACCTCTTGAACTTCTGGGTACGTAACCCAGGATTAACTTTGTTGCAATATGTAGATGATCTTTTAATAGGGGCGACCAGCCAAGAGACATGCCTGGCGGGAACCAGAGATCTCCTGCAGATGCTGGGTGACCTGGGATACCAAACATCTGTTAAAAAGGCTCAGATCTGTAAGCAGCAGGTGACCTACCTGGCGTACATCCTCTGGGATGGCCAACGCTGGCTATCAGATGCCAGAAAAGAGACTGTACTCTGGCTCCCAACACCAACCTTGGCCAGGCAGGTCAGAGAATTCCTTGGCACAGCAGGCTTCTGCTGTCTGTGGATCCCCGGATTCGTGGAACTGGCAAACCTCTATATGAAGCCACCAAGGAAAACCAGCCTTTCCAGTGGACAGATCATTGCCAGCGAGCCTTTGAAGACCTAAAGGTATGCCTTCTAGAAGCCCCTGCCTTAAGTCTCCCTGATGTGACTAAGTCATTTATGCTCTTTATAGATGAACACAATAGAATAGCAAAAGGGGTCCTCACCCAAAGCTTAGGACCTTGGTGCAGTCCTGTTGCCTACTTGTTAAAAAAATTGAACACTGGAGACTTCCGGTTAAGATGGCGACATAGGAACCTCGCCAAAAAAGGGTAGGGGATAAAAGCAAAACAAACTCCAGCAAAATACACTTTTCTACTAAAAAGTGAGGTACATAGTAAACTTTCAAGCCCAGCAGAGACGTAGGAGAGATCCAGAGCGTCTGGAGCCCACAGAAGCGGGCAGAAGTGGCTCCACAGCCGCCGCAGCTGCCGCAGCAGCGGCGCGGCAAGGCACCGCCTGAGACAGCTGAACCGCAGGACTTTTAAAGGCAGGTGAGGAGATTTTTCCACTCACACCGCCTCCTCACAATCTCAAGAAACGTGGAAGGAGGACAGTAGAGACCAACAGAGAGGCTTGTGAGGAAGAGGATCGCGTGGAGGAGCAGACGGTCTTCAGCCACCACTCATAGCCTCCCCTCCCCCACCACGAGTGCAAGCACGGCGAGCAACAGAGCTCACTAGCTCACCAGCAGCATCGGGCGCAGCGAAAGCAGAGACCAACAGACGCAGCTGACTTACTGAATCCACAACACAGCAAAGGAACCAAGCAGCCGTGCAGCATAGCTGTGATCAAACCCGTTCCAAAAGGTAACTTGGTTTTCACTAGGTTAGTACCCACCAAATAAGCCTGGTATATAATCCTGATGGATGGTCAGATCTGACATTCCTAAATAAGCTATATTCTAGGCTGCTCATTTGTTGCTTCCTGATTTGTTTCCTCCTATGTCATTCATTGGGGAAGGGTCTCCCTTGATCACAAGCTGACCTTGGAACTCTCTACAGATCAGAAATCTTAGCCTCCCAGCTGACAGGATTAAGGGCGTGGGCTAACACATATCCTTAGGAACTGTGACTTTGTCATAATACCTGCTTTTGCACAAATACTCTGTGCTGTATTTCATTGAAGGGGTACATTGTTGAGTTAAATTTTTGGATCTTGACTGTATTCTGTTCCATTCACCCCACTTGATAATCTCATAGCAGGCAAGGGTCACTTCTGTGATTACTTTGAGAGCCTTAAGAACCACACTTAACACCTTAAACTCCTACACTGAAGATATATAATATCAGATTGATTGATACATCTAACATTACTGCAGATATTTAGAAAACCCAAGCATTAAATTAATTCAAGATGCAAAGATCTCTACATTACAATACAAGAAACACAAAACATCCAGACAATATAAATCCACCAAAAGTATTAATATATCAGAAATGACCTTCAGTGAGGCTGACTTAGAGGACATCCCCGAGAAAGATTTCAAAAGAATGATTATAATTATGTTCAAAGAACTCAAAGAGGAAATGAAAGGGTTCAAAGACCTCAAAGAAGAAATCAAAGGATTCAAAGAACACACAGAAAACCAATTTAATGAAATAAGGAGGTCAATACTAGACATAAATACGGAAATAGAAAGAATAAAGAAAACCCACTCAGAAATGCTAGCAATAAAGAACACAGTCAGTGAAATTAAAACCTCTGTAGAAAATCTCTCTAGTAGAATGGATGAAGGAGAGAACAGAATATCGAAACTAAAAGACCAAGTAGCTGATCTAATACAGTCCAACAGAGAGAAAGACAAAATAATAGGAAGGTATGAATGGGAATTTCAAGATATTCTGGGACACTATGAAAAGATCAAACATAAGAATTCAAGGGATAGTAGAAGGAGAAGAATTTCACTCCAAAGGCATAGTAGGTGTTTTCAACAAAATCATAGAGGAACTTCCCCAAATTGGGAAAGAGATGCCAATGCAGATACAGGAAGCCTTTAGAACACCAAACAGACAAAACCTGGAAAGAACCTCTCCCCGCCATATTATAATTAAACTACCAAACATACAAACCAAAGAAAATATATTGAAAGCAGCTAGAGAGAAAAAGCAAGTGACCTACAAAAGGAAGCCCATCAGACTCACAGCAGATTACTCAACACAAACTTTAAAGGCCAGAAGGGCCTGGAGTGATGTATTCCAAGTTCTGAAAGATAAAAACTGTCAACCGAGATTACTTTATCCTGCAAAACTATCTATACAAATAGATGGAGAAATAAGGACATTCCACAACAAAGACAGGCTAAAGGAATTTTTGGCAACTAAACCAGCTCTACCGAAAATACTTGCAGGAATCATTCATGCTGAGGAGAAAGCAAAGCACACACATCAGGAAATAGGAAAAAATAAACCATACTCAAATAACAGTTAAAACAAGTGAGTAAAGGGAAAACAGGAAAAACTAAAAAATAAGAAGAATGGTGAGAATAAACACATATATGTCAATAATAACTCTTAATATCAATGGTCTCAATGCCCCTATAAAAAGACACAGACTTGCAGACTGGATTAAAAAGCAGGATCCTACCATCTGTTGCCTCCAGGAAACTTATCTCTCAATAAAAAATAGAAACCTTCTAAGGGTGAAAGGTTGGAAAAAGGTATTTCAAGCAAATGGGCCTAGAAAACAAGCATGGGTTGCTATTTTAATTGCTGACAAGATAGACTTCAATCCAACATTTGTGAGGAAAGATAAAGAAGGTCACTTTATACTGATTAAAGGAACACTCCAACAGGAGGACATTACAATCCTGAACATATATACCCCTAACATGGGGGCTCCCAATTTCATCAAACAAATGCTATTAGAATTAAGGTCAGAGATATCTCCTAACACAATAGTAGTGGGTGACTTCAATACCCCACTCTCATCACTTGACAGGTCTACCCAGCAAAAAATAAACAGAGAGACATCTGCATTAAATGATATCATGGAACAAATGGACCTAACATATATATACAGAACATTCCATCCAAATGCTGCAGAATATACATTTTTCTCAGCAGCACACGGGACATTTTCTAAAATAGACCATATACTAGGACACAAATCAAATCTTAACAAATACAGGAAAATTGAAATAATCCCTTGTACACTTTCTGACCACAATGGGATTAAACTGCAAATCAGCAACAAGAAAATATACAGAACATACAGAAACTCATGGAGACTAAACAGCACTTTATTGAATGATGTATGGGTCATTGAAGAAATTAAAAAGGAAATCAAGAAATTCATAGAATCAAATGATGATGAGAATACAACATACCAAAACCTTTGGGACACAATGAAGGCAGTCCTACGAGGGAAATTTATAGCCCTAAGTGCATATATTAAGAAATTAAGCCGGGCGTGGTGGCGCACGCCTTTAATCCCAGCACTCGGGAGGCAGAGGTAGGAGGATCGCCGTGAGTTCAAGGCCACCCTGAGATGACATAGTTAATTCCAGGTCAGCCTGGGCCAGAGTGAGACCCTACCTCAAAAAAAAAAAAAAAAAAAAAAAAAAAAAAAAAAGAAATTGGAGAGTTCACAACTAAACAATTTAATGCTTCACCTTAAGGCCTTGGAAAAAGAAGAACAAGGCAAACCAAAAATTAGTAGACGGGAAGAAATAATAAAGGTTAGGGCAGAAATTAATGAAATGGAAACCAAAAAAACAATCAAAAAGATCAATGAAACAAAGAGTTGGTTCTTTGAAAGGATAAACAAGATTGACAAACCCTTAGCAAATCTGACCAAAAGAAAGAGAGAAGAGACAAAAATTGATAAAATTAGAGATGAAAAAGGCAACATCACAACAGATACCAAAGAAATTCAGAAAATCATACGGACATACTTTAAGAATATATATGCCTCTAAGTTTGAAAACCTGAAAGAAATGGATGAATTCCTTGATTCATATGACCTACCAAAATTAAATCAAGAAGAGATAAACCATTTAAATAGAACTATAACAACCACAGAGATTCAAGCAGTTATAAAAAGTCTCCCAACTAAAAAAAGCCCAGGCCCAGATGGATTCACTGCTGAATTTTACCAGACATTCCTGGAGGATCTAACACCAATGCTTCTCAAACTTTTCCATAAAATAAAAAAGGAAGGAACTCTACCAAAATCCTTCTATGAAGCCAGCATCACCCTGATACCCAAACCGGACAAAGACAGATCAAAAAAAGAAAATAATAGACCAATCTCCCTCATGAACATGGATGCAAAAATTCTCAACAAAATACTGGCAAACAGAATACAAGAATTTATCAGAAAGATTATTCACCCTGACCAAGTAGGCTTTATCCCAGAGATGCAGGGATGGTTCAACATAAACAAATCCATAAATGTAATACACCATATAAATAGTCTGAAGAACAAAAATCATATGGTCATCTCAATAGATGCAGAAAAGGCATTTGACAAAATCCAACACCCCTTCATGGTGAAAGTATTACAGAAACTGGGAATAGAAGGAGCATATCTCAACATAATAAAAGCTAATTATGACAAACCTACAGCCAACATAATACTAAATGGGGAAAAACTTGAAGCTTTTCCTCTAAATTCAGGAACAAGACAAGGGTGTCCACTTTCCCCACTACTATTTAATATAGTACTGGAAGTCTTAGCCACAGCAATAAGGCAAGAGACACTCATAAAGGGGATACAAATTGGAAGGGAAGAGATCAAATTATCATTATTTGCAGACGATATGATTCTATACCTAACAGACCCTAAAGTCTCTACCTGCAAACTGTTAGAGCTGATAAACACTTTTAGCAATGTAGCAGGATACAAAATAAACACACAGAAATCAGTAGCTTTTCTATATACTAACAACAAATGTGCAGAGGATGAAATCAGGAATCTCTCCCATTCACAATTGCCTCAAAAATAAAATACCTTGGAATAAACTTAACCAAGGAAGTGAAGGATCTCTACAATGAGAACTTTAAAAACTTGAGCGACAAATTACAGAAGAAACAAGGAAATGGAAAGACATCCCATGCTCCTGGATTGGAAAAATCAATATTGTGAAAATGTCAATCTTACCAAAAGCAATCTATACATTTAATGCGATCCATATTAAAATCCCAATAGCTTTCTTCATGGAAATAGAAAAAACAATCCTAAAATTCATCTGGAAACACAAAAAACCTCGAATAGCCAAAACAATTTTGTGAAACAAAAATCAGGCAGGTGGTATAACCATACCCAATTTTAAGGTATATTACAAAGCCATAGTAACAAAAACAGCATGGTACTGGCACAAGGACAGACAGGTAGATCAATGGAACAGAATAGAAGACCCAAATATTAATCCAAGCAGCTACAGCCACCTGATTTTTGACAAAAATGCCAAAAATATTAATTGGAGAAAAGATAGCCTCTTTAACAAGTGGTGTTGGGAAAACTGGACATCGGTATGTAAAAGGATAAACATAGATTCTTGTCTTTCTCCATGCACAAGAGTCAAATCCAAATGGATCAGGGACCTTGATATCAGACCTGAAACTCTTAACCTGCTAGTGGAAAAAGTAGGGGAAACCCTTCAACATATTGGCATAGGTAAGGACTTTCTGAATATAACCCCAATTGCTCAGCGAATAAAATCACTAATCAACCAATGGGACCTTATGAAATTACAAAGCTTTTGTACAGCAAAGGACACTGTGAGTAGAGCAAAAAGACAACCTGCAGAATGGGAGAAAATCTTTGCCAGCTATACATCTGACAGAGGATTAATATCCAGATTATACAAAGAACTCAAAAAACAGAATAATAAGAATTCAAACAACCCAGTTAAAAAATGGGCTATGGAACTAAATAGAGAATTCACAGAAGATGAAATATAGATGGCATATAAA
The DNA here is from genome assembly GCA_036365145.1 of Orientallactaga sibirica. Taxonomy (NCBI): domain Eukaryota; kingdom Metazoa; phylum Chordata; class Mammalia; order Rodentia; family Dipodidae; genus Orientallactaga; species Orientallactaga sibirica. Next base: position 3,629,032 of record JAEOAD010000025.1, read on the forward strand.
CATCTGAAAAAGTGTTCCACATCCTTAGCCATCAGGGACATGCAAATTAAAACCACTTTGAGATTCCATTTCACTCCTGTCAGAATGGCTACCATCAAGAAAACAAATGACAATAAGTGTTGGCATGGATGCAGAAAAAGAGGAACACTTCTACACTGTTGGTGGGAATGTAACCTGGTCCAACCATTGTGGAAATCAGTGTGGAGGTTTTTGAGACAGCTAGAAATAGATTTACCATATGATCCAGCTATAGCACTCCTAGGCATATATCCAGAAGACTCTTCTCACTTCCTTAGAGATACTTGCAAAACCATGTTTATTGCCGCTCTATTCACAATAGCTAGGAAATGGAAGCAGCCTAGATGTCCCACCACAAATGAATGGATAATAAAGATGTGGTACATTTACACAAAGGAGTTCTACTCAGCGGTAAAGAAAAATGAAATTATGAAATTTGCAGGGAAATGGATGGATCTGGAAAGGATTATACTAAGTGAGGTAACCCAGGCTCAGAAAGCCAAACGTCACATGTTCTCTCTCATATGTGGATCCTAGCTACAAATAGACAGACTTGTGTGTGAACTGGAACCAAAAATTGGTACCAGAAACCAGTAAGCTGGTAAAAGGCTATAAGGGACGGAGGAAAGGGAAGGACTGAAGTATATGGTATTGCACATATGTAAGTGGAAGGACTGATTACAAGGAGGGGAATGGCCTAACCAAGGCCATGGGTAGAGAATGCATAAAAGAAGGGCAGGGGGAGGGTCAATCTAATTTCAAAAGATTGTGAATAAGACTTATGTAAAACTACTTTTTGAATAATGGTACATCTAGAAGCTGTAGACTGTTACTAGAAAATTTTCAGTACCTGGGATGGGATACCTTCCAGTGAGTTGTTGGCCAAGGAGGTCCCGGTAGCCTCCAAAACATTAAAGGCTTTGCCAAAGCCCTTGGTTTCCCTGAGAAACAGATAGTAAGACCCTATTGCTGAAGACATCTCTTGCCTGAGAGGCAAGGTCCCTGAGAAAGCAAGCTGGTGCTGAGCAGAAAACCTTCTCCCTGTAGACCAGCCAACTGAAAGCTGGAAAAAGCTGCACTGCATGCAGAGTATGGGAGACAGAAGTCATCAGCAGTGAAAACAGTGGACGCTGAATATTCAAATTTGGCCAGACAGGCCCAAAGACTGAACGGGTGCAATAGTGGCATGTCTACTCGTGGGGTAACCAACTGCTCTATAATTGGACTGAAGGCCCTCTCTACGGGAGGGAATACATACCTGGTACTGAAAAACCTAAGCAAAGTCTATGGTAGGTAAGGTCATGAGCCTTAGGGGTATAAAGCATGCCCTTATCTAAATGTATATACTATTCCCACCAAGCTGCCCTGAAAATACTACACTTAATGCTCATATTCACATATTAATGCTACTCTCACTTCTGGTTAGAGAAGCTTCTCTTTTCAGATGGCGATGACCACTGGGATGATCCAAAAGGCAACATAGTGCTGAGAAGAAGGGATGGAGAAGTGCCCAGCACTGAAACATCTCTGTCACACCCTCCAAGGCTCAGGGATCATTGCGGAAGAGGGGGCGGATAGAATGGAAGAGCCAAAGGAAGGGTACAACTCCTTACAATGCAACTGCCCAGACAGAAATTGGCCTTGATATCCATGACCTTGCTGTGCCTAGCAATACCTCCGCAAGACCCTCATAATAGAAGTAAAAGATCATGACATCAAATTTAAAAAGAGAGTAATGGAGAGAGGGAGGGGATATGATGGAGAGTGGAGTTCTAAAGGGGAATGGGGGGAGGGGAGGGAAAACTATGCACCTTTTGTATGTAAGTATGTTTTGTTGTCAATAAATATTAAAAAAAAATTGGACACTGTAGCGGCAGGTTGGCCCTCATGTCTGAGGATTATAGCCGCCATGGCCCTTTTAGTTAAGGATGTAGACAAGCTGACCCTGGGACAGAACTTAATGGTTGCAGCCCCCCACGCCATCGAGGGGGTATTGAAACAGCTGCCTGACCATTGGCTCAGCAATGCCTGTATGGTCCACTATCAGACTCTGCTTTTAAATCCAGCCAGAATAACCTTCCAGACTCCTACAGCTCTGAACCCTGCCACTCTGTTACCTGATCCAGACCTGGAGACCCCTCTCCACGACTGCAGAGATACTGGCCCACGTGTACAATGTAAGGCCAGATCTCAAGGACACTCCCCTAAAAGATGCTGAGGTGACTTGGTTCACGGACGGCAGCAGCTTTACCCAGGATGGACACAGGTACGCAAGGGCAGCAGTCATTTCAAGACAAATGTTATTTGGGTGGAGCCCTTCCCAACGGGCCCATCGGCCCAGAGGGCAGAACTTATAGCCCTCACTAAGGCTTTACAACTAGGCGCTAACAAAAGACTGAACCTATATACGGACAGCTGATATGCATTTGCTACAGCACACGTCCATGGAGCAATATACAGAGAAAAAGGACTTTTAACTGCTGAGGGAAAGACTATTAAAAACAAACAGGAGATTTTGGATCTGCTTCAAGCCTTCTGGGGTCCCACTCAGGTAGCTATCATTCACTGCCCAGGGCATCAGAAAGGGGATGGACTAATTCCCCAGGGAAACAATTTGGTTGACCAGATGGCCAAACAAGTGGCTCTTGCAACTAAGATAGCCCCTGTCCTGGTAGACCCCGAAGGCAGAAAAAACAAGACATTCCAAAATACACCCCAGAAGATTTAACGTGGATTAAACAATTAAAAGGAGCTCAAAAGTCTGATGAATGGTGGAAAACAGAGAATGGCCACCCGATTTTACCTCAAAGACTGGAACAAAGAATTCTAAAAAAGGTTCACTGCTCTTCCCATCTGGGAATCAAGCGGATGCAAGAGTTACTGTGTAACTCCCATCTTAAAATACGAAATGCCAGCCAAACCATTGAGCAAATTGTGTCTAATTGCCAGCCTTGGTGTATGACTAATGCTACCGCTCTTCCCTCCAATCCAGGAACTAGGCTGAGAGGAACTAGACTGGGAACCTACTGGGAATTAGATTTTACTGAAATTAAGACTGGAAAATTGAGATATAAATACCTCCTAATGTTTGTAGACACATTTTCAGGTTGGGTAGAAGCCTTCCCCACAAAAACAGAGACTGCACAGGTCGTTGCTAAGAAGATATTGGAAGAGATATTACCCAGGTATGGCTTCCCAGTCTCTTTAGGTTCAGCCTTCATATCTCAGGTAAGTCAGGGAGTAGCCACTGCATTGGGGGCCAATTGGAAATTACATTGTGCTTATCACCCTCAGAGTGCAGGACAGGTAGAAAGAATAAGAGACCCCAACTACATTGGCTTTAGAGACTGGCGCTGTCTGGGTGGCTCTCCTCCTCTTTGCCCTGTTCTGGGTTCGAAACTCTCCATATCACATGTGCCTAACTCCTTTTGAAATAATGTTTGTAGTGCCCCCTCCTACTATCACAAGCCTCCTGGTGCAGATGGATGATCAAGACCTAGTTCGCTCTTTGAAGCACCTACAACTTATCCACAAAAAGGTCTGGCCCCACCTGAGAGCTGTTTATGAGACTGTTGTTCCCCCAAAGCCCCACAGGTTCCAACCAGGAGATAAAGTTCTTGTCAAGAGGTACGAGCAGAAGTCCCCCAAACCCAGATGGAAGGGCCCCTACATCGTGCTGATGACCACCCCCACAGCCATAAAGGTGGACGGCATCATGTCATGTATCCATTGGACCCATGCAAAGGTGGTCCCCTGGAAAACTGGAGACATGTGGATGAGCCATCCCAACCCAAAGGACCCACTCAAGCTCAGCCTCCACCAAGATGCCACACTCCAAGCCCCAGCCCCCTGATACTCATGACTGCTTGTTGCACTCTCCTTTAGGTCGGAAATGCCTCACCAGCTGCCCTTCCCCTTGAGCACCTTAGTGTCAACCCTCCTAGGACCTCTGCTCATTCTGCTCCTACTACTAACTTTTGGTTCTTGTATTCTTAATAGACTAATACAGTTCATGAAACAAAGATTGGGCACTATTCAGTTAATGGTCCAAAGAAATTACTCCTATCAACCTGTAGCAACTAACATAGATGCAGAAATATTTGAACTCCCAAAGAGGGATCCTAGATAGGCTCCCCGAGTACATAGAGAGGGGAAATGAAAGACCAAAAAGAAATAGCATGCTACATCTGGCTTCTTGTAACTTCATTCAATAGCCAGACAACAGTACTGCCATTTTAGACCAGACAGCCATGTTAAATAAAAAGTCCAGGCCTGACTCAGATAAGGAACTAGCTGGCTAATGCGCTGACCTTCGCTTCTGTAACCCATGCTTGCTTGCTCAGCTGCAGCCCCGCCCCCGTCTGGGAGTCTCCACTTCAAGGACATTGCAGAGATACTCAACCATGGGGGCCTCCGGCCTCTTGCAACAGATAAGTTCTGCAAATGGCCTACTGACCTGAAATAAGCAGTCTGGAATGTCCTGGTGCGTACCCTCCCAGAACCAATTATTTTAAAAGTCATAATATGATGTAACCCCTGTGCTCCTTTCCTTATATAAACCCCTTCTCTCTGAGGGCCGGGGCTCTCTCCCACTCCCGTTGCGTGGGTCTGTGTGGATTGAGTCCCTGCCTAGGCTTGAGAATAAAAAATCCTGTTGCTAAATTGCATTTGAGTGTCTCGGCTTTCTTGGTTCACTGGGTGACTCCCGGGGACCCCAACCTTCATTTGGGGGTCTTGGCACTTCAATGGTGATCCTTCTACCTCTGCCTCCCAAGTGTTGGGATTAAAGCCACCACGCCCGGCTTGAGATAGAACTATTTTTGAATGTCCCTGGCAAGCACTTAGAAATGTTATTATGCCAGCAGTCAAGAAGGCCTGAATGGGAGAGAGGAGCAGAAAAGGAAGAGATGGATTCCCAGGAAAAGTGGAGTCTAATATGGAGATGACATTGAATAGGGGTATTTCAGTAATAAGTGACTGTTGAAGAAAGTTACAAAGAAAGAAGGCAGCATGGTTTCTTGAATTGAGCTGGCTTACCAAGGAGAGCAAGGAATTTAGGATATACATCCAAGATTGAGTGGAAAGGGAAAGGTCATAGAGGTTGTTTTGAAGATCATTGTGAGCCTGTTTTATAACTTGAGCTGCATGCATGATGGAATTTTATGGCATTACTGGTGATGTTTGGAGGGACCTGAAAATCTTTATTTTCCCTCCACAGAAGGGTCTGTCCACTGTGTCTACTGAGTAGGTCACTCTCTTTATTCCATCTGCCTGTTTCTTGTTCCAGGGTCATTAATTATAAAGTAATATTTCTCCCTCATTGTCTGAGTTGTTGTGGAGTGATGCCATAGCCTGCCCTAGTGTAATGATATCTACAAACTCCAATGTTCCCCATGGGGTACTTCTCCTGCAGTCAGACTTAGTCTGGTCCTGAATCAGCAAATAAATTTAGGCCATGATGAGTTGAGGTTAGGAGAGTTAAAAACACAACCGGGACGGGAGGCCCAATGGAAGCATCAAGGAAAAGAAGAAAAGGGAGATGGGTGCTGCACATCCTGAGATTGGGCAAAATTAGATGTAAGGAATTTGTCGTTTCTGTCTGTAACTAAGACATCAAAACACCAAGCACAAGATGGGGATGAACATTTGGAGGCCAGAGAGAAAGAGTACATCATAAGAAAAGATAGATAAGGAGTTATTAGTGCTCCTTCGAGAAGCATTCTGATATGGTGGGGAGTGCAGGTATATGGGAGATTTTGAGTTTAAGGAGACCAGTTGACGTAGAATAGCACTTATCCCCTATTGGGTCAGAATCAGGCAATAAAATCTTGACCCATTGGAGCTGGGATAGATGCATCCAGTTGGCAATGCCTTGGAATAGTGAGAATAACTAGGTGAGATCCAGTGCAGTGAGGTGTAAGGCTCTGCGGAGAGATTGCTTAAGATATACATGATCACTAGGGTTAACAGAGAAAGTAAAGGGTTCTTTTGATGCTTGAGGTAGAAGGCAGTTGGCATGTTCTTGGAGAAGATTTCTAATGAGAGTGAATGCTGTTAAGTACTCATGGAAAGGAGGATCTGTTAGGGGAGGAAGGTTTCCCAGGAGGAAAGTGCAGCCATACATGAGTTCAAAGGGGCTGAGAAAAGCAGGAGCTCAGGAGGTAGAGCTGATTTGTGCAAGGGCAAGTGGAATGCAGAGGTTAACTTTGAAAGGTGGGTTTTAAGGATGGCATTTGCCCTTTCCACCTTGCCTGAGGATTGGGGTCTGTATGAGATATGCAGTCACCAGTTTACTTCCAGGGCTCTGGATACTTCCTGTGTTACCTTAGAGATAAAGACTGGTTCATTGTCAGATTGGATAGTAAGAAGAAGGAGGTGGGAGGCAACTATGTTTGCAGTCTACCCAGTTGCTGGGAAAGCTTCAACCCATCCTGAGAATGTGTCTACCATAGTGAGAAGGTACTTACCACAGTGAAGAGGCATGTGAGTGAAGTACATTTGCCAATCAATCCTGGGGAGAGAACCCCAGTGTTGGTGAGGCTTGTGGAGAGGCTTTGGTGCAGAAAGTAGGCTTGAGTCACGGAGGAAATCAATGAGGAGAGGTGAGGTTGGAAAATAAGTGGTGTCAGAAATCTTTGTAGGGGGCAAGCATCAATATGGAAAAAATTATGTAAATGAGTTAATATGGTAGTAGCCTGGGAATCATCAGGCTGGTAGTACAGGTCTCCCAAGAGTAACCAGCCCCCTGGGTCCAGGTCATCACCCTGTCTTGTGAGAGCTTGGTGTTGTTCAGGGGTATAGGAAGGGGTAAAGGAGGCTGAGCCAAGGAAAAGAGTTGAGGATATGCCTGTACTCTGAAGACTAGATTCTCTGGCTACTCTAACTGCAAACCCTGGGCCATGGATGAGGTTAGAGGCTGGTGTTCTCTGCAATGGATGATGACTGCTTCTGTGGGGAGGTAAGAAGCTTCTAGTAGTTTAAGTATAAGAGACCCATTGGTAATTGGGGTTCCTTTCACTGAGAGAAAGCCTCTCTCCTTCCAGATGACAGCATGGTGAAAAGCATACTTAGAGAATATATATATTCTTTCTCCCCTTGGGCTAAGGTGAGAGCTCTGGTGAGGGTGACAAGCTCAGCCTTCTGAGGTATACTTCCCTTAGGCAATGGACTAGTCTCTATTACTTGGCCATCTGAGACAAGAGCATACCCTACTATTCAAGACCCTTGTGGGGTGGGCTTCCATCTATAAACCAAGCGTGGTCAGGGTCAGGGAGGGGAGACAGTGGGGTTATGGTAGGTAAGCTCCTCTAAAGTCTGTAGACAGGAGTGTGTCAGTTGTTTAGATAGAGGTAGAAGAGTAGCTCAGTTAAGCAGGGGGCAGGAGTCTAAAGTAATGTTTGGGTTATCTAGAAAGGTGACATGAAAAAGTTGGAGTTTAGGGTGGGGAAATAGCTTAATGGTTAATGCGTTTGCCTGTGAAGCCTAAGGACCCCTGTTCGATTCCCCAGGACCCATGTAAGCCAGAAGCACAAGGGGTGCATGTGTCTGGAGTTCATTTGCAGTAGCTGGAGGCCTTGGCATGCCCATTCTCTTTCTCTCTGCCTCTCTCTCTCTCTCTCTCTCACTCAAAATAAATAAATAAAATATTTTTTAAAGTTGGAGTTTGGATGGGGTTAGGGTTGACAGGCAAGAGTTGGAGAGGAGATCCTTGAGCCTATGAGGTGAAAGAACTGTGAGATTTTGGCAAAAGGTGAGTTTTTGTGCTTCCTGAGTCAGGAGTGCTGCTGAGGCTAAGGCACATAGGCAAAGTTGCCAGTCCTGAACAGAGGTTTCTAATTGTTTGGAGAGGTAGGCCAACAGGGCAAAAAAGTTGCCTTTCATTTGTCCCAGAACTCCCAGTGCCATGCCTCTCTTTTCAGTGAGAAACAGGAGAAATGCCTGTTGACAACTAGGGAGAGCCAGGGCTGGCACTGTCAGGGTGATGTCTTGAAGATGAGAAAAGGCAACATCTATCTTTGTTTGGGGATCAAGTGGTTCATGTGAGTCCCCTTAGCTTCATCATAGAGGGATCTTGCCAAGAAGGAAAAATTGGGAATCCAAGTTCTGAGGAACCTAGCAAATCCAAGGAAACATAGTGTTTCTTCCTTAGCAGTAGGAGAGGACAGAGAGTGAAGGTGCTGGTGGTGGTCTAGGGTGAGTTGTCGTGAGGTGAGAGTAAGGAGGAAGCCAAGGTACTTAACTTGGGTTAGAGAGAGTTGAGCCTTAGTAGGGGAGACTCTTTTGTCCTTGGAGCCTAGAAAGTTAAGAAGCTTGTTCGTGTCTTGTCTGGAGTCCAGAAGAGAGGGTGAACAGAGCAGAAGGTCCTCAACATACTGTAAAAGGGTGCTAGGGGATAGGTCGAGGAACAGGAGGTCAGTGGATAGAGCTTGGCCAAACAGGTGAGGGCTGTCTCTAAAGCCTTTGGGTTGGACAGTCCTGGTTAGTTAAGTTGCACTGTGAGTGCAAATCAAGCCAAAGATGCCCCTCAGGGCTTGGGCTGGAGAGAGAGATAGCTTCCTGAGGTGTTGAAAGTATTTCTCAAGACCTGGGGAGCCAAGAAACAGGTGAGGGGTGTGGCCTGACATCCCTGAATTGTTTTGAAGTGAGGGAGTATACCTCCAAGAGAAAGAGCAGGCCAACCTGTGACATGAGAAACACTCCCCAAGGGGAAAAGGTTGAGGGAAGGTTTAGAGGAGAGAGAGAGAGAGAGAGAGAGGAAGAGAAGGAGGGAGGGATAATACTTTCTGTGGGAGAAACTTACTGAAGGGTAGAAGATGAGGGAAGGAGGAGAAGCAAAGCCAAATCATGGTGAGTGAGGAAACCTGCACCTTGGCAGATGGTCTGAGGCCATCAGAGGATCAGTAGCACCTTGGTGGCTTGGTCAGGGGAAAGGAGGTCTGGACACCCAAGAGGGTAACCAGGAGTCTCCTACCTAAGTCATGGCTCCAGATGTAAGTTTGTGAATGGCCAAAGACCATGCATGACCTCTCTGAGGCAGGAATAAAGCTGTTGGTCTGTCTCACAGGAGGAGAGAGAGAGAACAGATGGCATGACTCTGGATAGTTTTTTATAGAGTTTTTCTATTTGGGAGGAGGATACAGAAGACAAAGGACTGAAGAATTCAGGGGAGAGCAGGGATCAAACGGAGAAGCTAATTAATCAGATGGACAGAGACCAAACGGAGGTGGTAATCAATCAGAGAATGAGTTGCCATCAGAAAAGGAGCCAGATTTGTAAGAAAATTATGGCCCAGGGCATTTTTGGGTCAGGGGAGTAAGGGTTAGGCAATGTAAACATCTGAATTTGCAACAATTAAGCTGCTGTTGTTCCCCTCCTTTTTGTCCACTGCATCCTGGGACTCTTAGCAGTATTTGTTGTCATTAGTTTTTTTTAATTCCTTTCTTTCTTTTTTCTTTATTTACTTATTTATTTATGATAGGTATGGATAGAGAGAGGGATAAAGAGAGGAAGAGTCAGAGAAAGAGAGAATGGGTGCACCAGGGCCTCCAGTCACTACAAATGAACTCCAGATACACGTGCCACCCTGGGTTTCACAGGCAAGAGGCTTAACAACTAAGCCATCTCTCCAGCCCAAGTTTTTTAAAAGTTTTTATTAGATATAGACATATTAAGTATGTAAACAACACATGTTGGTACCATCCTTTCCCTCCTCCCTGCCCCTTTTCTGAAGAGATCGTCCTAGTTGGGGATGCAGGTCAACCCCATGAGGATTGTGGGTCATGCATTATTGGTGGGAGGGGGAGGGAAGAGGCAATGTCTTTGTGCAGAATGTCCTAATGTGTGGCTGTAATAATCTTTCAGCCCCCTCTCCTGCAAAATTCCCTGACCCATGCTGGGAGCATTTTAAGTGTACTTCAGTGATGGGCAGTTAGGAGCCTCTGGATCTCTGGTTTGGTAGGTGTTGAGTGTCCTCAGTGTCTATCTCCTTCACTCTTGTGCTGATATCAGCTTCACTAAGAGAGCAGCACTCTTGCTAATTTCCCTAATTCCTCTGTTTTCAGCTGGGGCTGGGGTGGAGAGCATTGGGTCGTTTATCTCCTCAGGTCCAGCTCCCATCCGGAAAAGAGAATCAGATTCTCCAACAGAGAATGAAGTCAGCACCAGTTAAATGAGATAACCATTATTAATTTAGGGAGAATTTAACAGGTATAGATCCTCTTATAGCCCAAGATTAGTGGGAGCTTGACAATGGAAAGCAGAATCATTATCTGGATATGATTCTGACTTGTTTCCCAAATATGGATATGGGTTCCTTTCCACTGAGAGGATCTGTTAGCCAATCCAAGAGCAGTTGGTTACCCACCATGGCTGTGTGCCACTATTGCACTTGTGAGAGCATCATGTCAGGTTTGCTTCTGAGTTGCTTAGATTTTGAGTTGGTTGGATAGATGTTGGCCACTTTACCCCAGTAGCACAGGTAGCACCTTCCAGCACTAGATGGGCTGTCTGAGGACTTTCTCTCTTCTGGATTCCAACCAGCTCTCTTTAGTGTATGGTGTCTTCAGCAGTAGGGTCTTACCATTAACCTCTGGTGGGTAATCAAGTGCTCTGACAGAAGTCTGTCTTGTTTGTTTTGGGAGCTCTAGTAGGTCTCTCTGATCAACAGCTCATTGTGAATGTAAACCATATCCTGGTATAGGGAATTACAGACCAGAGCCAAAGGAAAAGAAAAAAGAAAAATAGAAGAGTTGAAACAGGGGAAATTTAAGGTTAGGTTTTGTCTCTCCAGGGCCCTTTGATTCAGGTGCTTCCCCTAAGGTCCTCCCTAAAAGGTCCCCTAAAAGATCCACCTTTTAGTCTGACTTCTATGATATAGGATTCTATGGTACCAATTCAATTTGAGTTCAGTTTTGTGCCCCCCCACCACCATACCCCTTCCTGCAAGCCCTACCCTCCCTATTGTCCAAGCCTCAAGATGCTATTCAGATATGTCAGCCACTGGGGCTGATCCAGCTTAGGAACCACAGATGAGTGAAAACATGAGACTATTGTCTTTCTGTGATTGTGAGTTCACTTAGAATGATCTGTTCCAAGGTTGACCATTTTCTACAAATTTCATTGTGTCATTTTTTGTACTGCTGAGTAAAATTCCACCATGTAGATATACCACATCTTGGTTATCCATTCATCCAATGATGGGCACCTGGGTTAATTCCAGTTATTAGCTATTATGAATTGAGCAGATATAAACATGGTTGAGCAAATATCTCTGAACTGAGATGTGGAGCTTTTAGGATAAATGCCCAGTAAGGGAATAATAGGGTCTGTTGGTAACTCTGTATTCATCCTTTTCAGTTGTCTCCATATTGATTTCTGTAGTGGTTGTACCACCTTACATTCGCACTAACAGTGAATGAGTGTTCCTATTTCACCACATCCTCACCAACATTTGTTTTCATTTGATTTTTTAATGTTTGCTATCCTTACTGGGGTAAGGGGAATCTCATACTTGTTTTAATGTGCATTCCCTAATGGCTAGGGATGTTGAACATTTTCTTAAGTGTGTGTTAGCCATTTGTAATTCTTCCTCTGAGAACTCCTTATTTAGTTCTCTGCCCCACTCTGTGGGTGGGTTGTTTGATTTTTTTTTTTTTTATTGCTTAGTTTTTTGAGTTCTTTGCAGATTCTAGATATTGGACTTCTGTCAGTGGTACAGCTGGCAAAGATTTTCTACCATTCAGTGGGTAATCTATTGGCTCTGCTTATGGTATGTTTGTGCAAAATATTTTTAGCTTCATGAGATCCCATTGGTTGAGTGCTTCTTTAATTCATTGGGCTACTGGGGATTTGTTCAGGAACTCTTTTCTCAGTCCTATATTGTGGACATTGTCTCCTATTTTTGTCTTCCAGTAGTTGAAGGGTTTCATGACTTATATTGAGGTCTTTAACCCATTTGGACTTGACTTTTGTGTATGGTGAAATGAGTGGTTCTAATTTCATTTTTCTGCATATGGTCATCCAATTTGTCCAACACAATTTGTTGAAGATGCTGTCTTTTCTCCAGTCTACATTATTGGCACCTTTGTCAAAGATCAAGCAGCTATAGTTGCTTGACCTAAGGTCTAGGTCTTCAATTCTGTTCCATTGGTCTATGTTTCTGTTCTTGTGCTGTTTTTGTTACTATGGCTTTGTAATGTTGCTTTGGATTGGATATGGTGATACCACCAGAGGTTTTTTTTTTTTTTTTTTTTTTTTTTTTTTGCTGAGGATATGTTTGGATATCCGAGGCCTTCTGCCATTCCATATGAATTTTGAGATCATTTTTTCAATCTCTGTGAAGAATGATGCTGGTACTTTTATCTGTATATTGCTTTTGGTAGAATTTCCATTTTCACAATATTAATTCTCCCTCTCCAGGAGCATGGGAGGTCTTTCTATCTTTTCAAGTCCTGCTTTATTTCTTTCTTGAGTGTTTTTATGTTTTCATTATATAGGTCCTTCACATTCTTGGTTAGTGTTATTCCAAGGTATTTTTTTTCTTGCTATTGAAAATGGGATGGATCACTGATTTCTTTCTCTGTATATTTGTCCTTTGCATATGGAAATGCTACTGATTTTTTTTTGCAATGATTTTGTATCCTGCCACTTTGCTAAAGGAATTTATCACCTTTAGAAGTTTTTAGATGGAGACTTTTGGGCCACTAATGTATAGGATGATGTCATCTGAAAAATAGGGCTAACTTGACTTCTTCCTTTCCAATTTGAGTCCCTTTTCTTTCTCCTGTCATATTTTTTGGGCTAGTACTTCTAGTACTATGTTGAAGAGCAGTGGTAAGACTGAGCACCCCTGTCTTGTTCCCAATCTCAGTGGGAACTCCTTAAGTTTTTCCCCATTAAGTATTATTTGGGCTTTAGGAGCTCTATGTTTAGTCTTTATTTTGATCATGAAGTGGTGTTGTATTTTGTCAAAGGCCTTGTCTGAATCAATTGAGATTATCATGTGGTTCTTATGGTTAAGTTTATTTATGTGGTGTATTACAGTGACCAATTTCCATATGTTAAACCATCCCTGCATCCGTGGGATGAAACCTATTTGATCAAGGTAGATAATGCTTTTGATGTGCTGTTAAGTTCCATTTGCAAGGATTTTGTTCAGGATCTTTGCATCTAAGTTCATTAGGGATATAGGCCATATTTTTTTCCCTTGTTGCATCTCTGTCTGGTTTTGGTATTAGGCTGATGCTAGCTTCATAAAAGGAGTCAGGGAGGATTCTCTGGTCTTCAATTATGGGGAACAGTTTAAGAAAAATTGGTTTCAGTTCAATGAAGGTTTGATAAAATTCAGCTGAGAATCCATCTGGTCCTGGACTTTTCTTTTGTGGGAGGTTTTTGATTATCTTTTAAACCTCCATGGATGTGATAGGTTTGTTTAGGAGACTAATCTGCTCTGAGTTTAGTTTTGGTAGGTGGTATGTGTCTAGGAATTCATCCATTTCTTCAAGACTATCCAATTTAGTGGAGTAGAGGTTTTGGAAATATGCCTTGATGATTTTTCCAATTTCACTGATGTCTATTGTGAGCTCTCCTTTTTCATTTCTGATTTTGTTAATTTGAGACTGCTCTTTTTTTTTTTTTGCATGATCAATTTGGTCAAGGGTTTGTTAATCTTGTTTATCTTTACAAAGAACCAGCTCTTTGTTTCATCAATTTTAAAAAATTGTTTTCTTAGTTTCCAATTCATTAATTTCTGCTCTAATCTTGATTATTTCTTTCCACCTGGAGCTCTTTGGGTTTTCTTCTTGTTTTTCCAGTGACTTTGGGTGGACAGTCAGGTTATTAATTTGGGATTTCTCTGTCTTTGTAATGAAGGCATTTAGAGCTATGAATTTTCCCATTATGACTGCCTTCCAAACTTGTGTCCCATAAGTTTTGATAGGTTGTGTTTTCATTAGCATTCAATTCTAGGAATTTTACAATTTCCTTTTTGATTTCTTCCACGACTGATTCATTGTTTAAAAGTGTGTTGTTTAGTCTCCAGGAGCTATTGGAGTTCTTGATGTGTCTTTTTGGTAATTTCTAGCTTAAAAGTATTGTGATCTGACATGATGTAGGAAGTTACTTCAATTTTCCTGACTTTATGAAAGCACACTTTATGGCCTAATATTTGGTCAATTTTCAAGAAGGTTCATGGGCTGCTGAGAAGAATGTGCATTCTGTAGAGTTGGGGTGGAAAGTTCTGTAGATATCTGTTAGGTCTAGTTGACCTATGATGTTGTTGAGCTCTATTATTACCCTGTTATTTTCTGCTTGGATGATATGTCTATTGATGATAGTGGAGTATTGAAGTTGGTGTTTATTTCTGTTTTGTTGTTGAGTAGATTTTGTTTTATAAACTGTGATGCAACTGTGTTTGGCACATACATATTTATGATTGTGATATTCTCATGTTGGATCATTCCCTTGATGAGTAAGATGTGGTCTTCTTTGTCCTTTTTGATTACTTCTGGTATGAAGTCTGTTTTATCAGATATTAATATAGCAACACTCACTTGCTTTTTATTTCCATTAGCTTGGAATATCATTTTCCAACCTTTTATGCTGAGGAGATGTCTATATTTAGTGGTGAGGTGGGTTTCTTGAAGACAGCAGATAGAAAGGTCCAGTTTTTTGATCCATCCTGTTAAACTGTGTCTTTTGATGGGTGAGTTAAGACCACTAATATTTAAGGTTATTACTGTGAGGTTCAAATTCATCCCTTCCATGATGAGGTGTTTTATGAGGTCTGGTGCTCTCTTGTGTTTTGTACTATTTTGAGCCTGGTCTATTTTGGTTATTGTGATCTTCCTATTGGCTCTTGAGATTGGTTGTTTGTTCTGTGTGGAGTATTCCCTCAAATATTCTCTGTAGGTTTGGCTTTGTATTCATATAATCATAGAGTTGACTTTTTTCATGGAAAGTTTTTCTTTCACCATCTATTATGAGGGATAGTTTTGCTGGGTAAAGTAGCTAGGGTTGGAAGCCATAGTTTTTCAGACTTTGAAGTGTTCCATTCCAGGCCCTCTTGCTTCCAGGGTTTCCATTGAGAAATCTGAGGTAATTCTGATGGGATTGCCTTTGTATGTTGTGACTTGTTTCTTTCTTGCTGCTTTTAATACTCTCTTTGTTTTTGTTGTTAAGAGTTTTAACTATGATGTGTCTTGGAGAGTTTCTTCTTTGGTCCTGTCTATTTGGCGTTCTGTGGGCTTCTTGTATCTGGATGGGCTTCTCTTTTGAGAGAATCGAAAATTTTTCTTCAGTAATTTTGTTGAATATGGTCTCTATGCCTCTTATCTGGATTCCTCTCCTTCTGGTATATCAATGATCCAGATGTTTGGTCATTTTAGTGTGTCCCACAATCCCCTCATATTCTCTTCCCTTGATTTTTTTTCACTTAGCAAAGATTTTGGGCCTCCCGACCCAATTTCCTGTGTCTTCCAAGTCAGAGGTTCTGTTTTCCATAGGAATAACTCTGTTAGTGAGGGGTTCTAGAGAGGTTTTTATAATTTCTATTTGATTTTTGTTTTCTGTTGTCTTATTTTGCATCATGTTCATCTCTTTTTTAAGGTATGATTTCAATTCAAGTTCTGATTTTCTTGATGCTTCATGGGGTTCAGTCTTGCATTGGATCTTGTGTTAATCTTGTGATTAACAGAAAAAGTCCCCTGAAGAAACTCCCCTAACTTTATACACAAGCCCCTAATCCTCCTATCCCCCACCTAGCATAAAGGCCTTATAAAACCTAGCCTTTGCAAACCTAAAGGTGCTGTGCTCTTCTCTCATGAGACAGCCCAAAGGCTCATGTCTTTCCTGAATAAAACTATTACTTTGCTTCAGAGTGGTCTTGTGTGGTCTTGCGTGGTCTTGTCATTTCACCAATGTTATATCTGGTGCCATGACTCAGATAGAAGACTCCCAGTTGCCCTCTCAGGTGGCTGTACCTCCTTTCTCCAACCAGACCACAGAGCTGTTACTGATCCTCTGAAGGCCTCAGACTATCTCTGCCTGGTGCTGGATCTCCCACCCACCACATTTTGGCCTTGCTTTTCTTCTGTTCTTTGTCTTCCTCTTTCTCAGTAACTGTCCCTCATGGGTTGGCCTGTTCTTGGGTTTATTCCCTTCTCATCTAAGCCATGTCAACATGCCAGGCTACACCTCTCAGCTACTTCTGCATATCACAGATCTGGAGAAACATGCACTCTCAACACCATGGGTCTCTCTGTCTTTTGACTACCAAGCCATAAGTGGCACCTTTCAGCTCAATTTTCTAGCTTTGGGACACTTTCCTCCTTCCTTCTCTGCTTCTTTCTTTCTATCTCCACCTTCCTCCTTTTCTTGTCTCCTCATTGTGTCTTCACCCTCTCCCTCTTATCTGAGATGGGAAACAAGGCTCTGAATCAGTCCCCATCACCCCTGGCTTGTCTCATTAAGAACTTAAGACCACTGAGACTACAGGAGGATATTAACCCTAGACACCTATTTTTTTTTTTACTCTAATAAGGTTTGGCCACTATATAAATTGGACAATAGGTCTATATGACCCCAAATTATACTTTTTATTTCTGTATTCTTGCTGATTTATATAACTTCTGCCACTGCACAGGTAAGTGGTCCAAATTTCCCTATATTCAAGCATTTTTCACTTTACATGCTCATTCTTCTCTGTTTTGCTGTCATTCATGAACCTTAAAAGATTCTATCTCATTCCAGTCAGAATGGCAATCATCAAAAATTCAAATGAGCAGGAAGAGTGGTGCATGCCTTTAATCCCAGCAATGGAGCAGCAGAGGTAGGAGGAACTCCAGAAGTTAAAGGCCAGTCTGAGACTACAGAGTGAGTTTCAAGTCAGCCTGGGTTAGAGTGAGATCCTATCTCTCTCTCAAAAAAAATCTAATGACAAAAAATGTTGGTGAGGCTATGGGAAAGGGGAACCCTTATTCACAGCTGTTGAGACTGCAAACTTGTACAACCACTATGGAAATCAGTATGGAGACTCCTGAAAAGATTAAACTAGATCTACCATCTGACCCAGATACTCCATCCCTAGTCATTTACCCTAAAGACTCCACTCTTCACTGCAGAGACACTTGCTCAATCATGTTTAGTGCCACTCTATTCCTAATAGCTAGGAATTGGAATCAATCCCAGATATCCATTAACAGATGAATGGGTAATGAAGATGTGGTACATATACACAGTGGAATTCTACTCAGCAACAAGAGAAAATGAAATAGTGAAATTTGCAGGGAAATGGATAGACTTGGGAAATATTCTAAGTGAGGTCATGGAGACTAAGAAAGACAAATGCTGCATGTTTTCTCTCATATGTGGCTCCTACATTGGACCAGCTGAAGAGTATAACAGGAAGTAAGCATTATGACTATGGGCTTAAAACCAGAATGAGACCAAGGGAAAGTGGAATTAGGGAGGAAAGAGAGGAAAGTGTAGCAGACAGCTTCAGGTTCACTGAGATGAACTTCCAGACCAGGCACAGTTATGGAGGAAGGGATATTTATTGTAGCTTACAGATCCAGGGGAAGTTCCATAATGGCAGAAGAATCTGGCCTGCCTTCACAGATTCAAACAAGAGAGAGAAAAACTAAGCAGGCACACAGCACACAGAGCAAAGCTACAGCCAAAAGCCACAGCACACTTCAGGAACTCCCATTAGGCACACTTTGTATATCTTTACAATGGAATCTCAAACCCACCATCACACCTTAAGATCTGCCCAATGACATTGCCTCTAGCAAAGGTGGCTGCAGATGCAAACTCTAAATTAATAAAACACTGAATATATTGGGGGCCATATATTTAAACTACCACATAAGGGATACCCCAGACAAACCAGTGGAGGGAAAGGTCATAGAGGCCAGACACTTTGGGGTTGCAGGGGAAGGGAGGGTTGGGAGCAGAACTACACAAAACTAAAGAAGTTAGTACAATAGGAAACTTCCTCCTAAATAACAGTATAAAAGATATAACCCCAAATTAAGGAAGGTGGACAGACCAGCCCAAAGTGCCCAGGAAAATGTGGAGGAGACTTAATTCTTAGTCCACTGGTTCTGGCTTGTGAATTCCAGGGCCATATCTGAGCTAATTCCCACAGCAAGCAGTTGAAGAGGGAGACCTGTGAAGTCTCCACAACAATGCAGGCTATTGCCAAGCATTTGGTAACCCTACAGAGCTTAAAGGTAAGACCCAGGCTGAAGAGATGGCTTAGCAATTAAGACACTTGCCTGTGAAGCCTATGGACCCAGGTTTGATTTCCCAGTACCCACATAAGCCTAATGCACAAGGTGTTACAGGTGTCTGGAGTCTATTTGCAGTGACTAGAGGCCCTGGTGTGCTCATTCTCTCTCTCTCTCTCTCTCTCTCTCTTTCCCTCTCTCTGCTCTCTCCTCTCTCTCTCTCTCAAATAAATAAAATAAAAATAAAAGTTTTTAAAAAGGCAAGAACTATTATTGAAGATACCACAGATTGCTGTCTAAGGACATGTAGAGACCATGTGGGAACTCAGAGGAAAGTCAGTCCTCTCCTGGCAAACACACATGGTGCTGAAAAGTGCTTTGGGAGCTGATGAGTGATAATGATCACCAACAGCATGAATAAGCTGGAGACTCTGTAAGCTATGCAATCAACCAGCTGGACAACAGGTACACATTTATGCAAAGAGACACACAGCCTGTCCTCTGATTGGACATGAGGTCTGCTCAGACACAGGCAGGGCCCTAGGTGAAAGTAGGCTTGAGCTATCAGACATGACTAGGGTCCCCAGGCTATAAAGAGGTCACAGCAGCCTGGACCCTGGGTGAATCTTGGGTCCCAGGAACTGGCAGGAGTAAGGCCCATCCCCCTCTTGGGAGTTGCAGTGAGCCTGGTCTCCTAGATAAATCTTGGACCCTAAGACTGGCAGGAGGAGTGCTGATTCCTCCCACCAGCCCAGGGTGCCTAGGCTTCCTAATAAGACTTAGGCTTCTCTCATAGCCCTGTGACCTTTGGCCAGTTACCTAGGAAACTCCTTATATGGTATCAGCCAAAAGCCTTTACATAGCCCCATTCTCCTATGATTCATACCCTATGTCTCTTCCTGCCACTATGTAGATCACCTGACCCTCTCCCTATATGCTGGAATGAACATCTCTATATGCCAACTATGCATTGGCCAACACCATTTGAACCCATCAATACCCTTGGGACCCTCTTCCCTCTCTCTCAATGGCTTATACAAACCCAGTTCCTTCTTGAATAAATGAGAGCTGTTCTCTGAATCTGCCTCCCAGGTGTTTCTTCCTGTCGCACTCATGGCTGCTCAAGACCCTGCTCCACATTTGCCTGGATGCTACCAGGGAGCCAATGTGCAACAAACTCTTGAGGAACAAGCAACCCATAGCTGGCACCCAAACAGGGACCCTCCTGTGCCAGGGGTGAGTGCTCTCCCAGGGGGACAATCGTCATCTAGGGGACATAGGCCCCCTGTGGCCTGTGCCTCCATGGCATGACAGCTAGCAGAATCTTTCCTTTCTTTACTTTCAGTGTGCACCATTGTAAGGGACTGAATAAGGTGAATGAGAAACTGACATCTTTTGGCTGAGGCCACTCTTACCAGTGACTGAAGGCCCCTAGACCATTTCTTGGACCTTGCCAGCCTGCCTGGGCATTGTCAACAACCCCCTGTCTATTTCTCTCTAACTCCCAAACCGGTAATGCAATGACCATTTAAAAGCCCTTAGGATGGTTGCCAAACTCTTAAACTTGTGGACAGACTTGCATGTGGATCTTTGGGGAATCCCTGGTGCTATCCAGCTCCCAGGAATTTTGCCCTCTGGTCTTGATGTCTCCACTCTTTTTATCATGGGCAATATCACCTCCCACCAAAATAATCACAGATTCATGGATTGAGGGCTCTTCTGAAAGTTAGGGGGATTAAGCTCTCCCAGACAGAGGCTATCTCCTTCTGGGAAGAATTCCTCCAGATTTCCCCCTGGATGATTTCTGGAGATCCATATGACCCAGACACATGGACCTGCATAGCTTATTTAGCCAGGAGATGGGAGGTTCAGGAAGGAAACTTCCCTTCCCTTTCTTTTCTCCCAATCATAGCAGCTGTTAGGCAATGTATTAGTCCCCCTAAGACCTCTTCCACACAAAAATCAGATGATGGCTCCAATGAGAAGAGTCCCTAGGACTGGGCAATGGCAGACCTCAGTTCCCTTGAAAAAGCAATAGAAGAAAAATTTTTAAAGATAATCCCAAACTCCCCTACACCCACTCCCCTTTATCCGCCTTGCTACCAAACCAGCACCCCGATCCTGGTTGCCTCCCTCCAGACTCATCTTACACAGGCCAAAAGAATCCCAACATGATGAACTCCCCTGGCCAGAACGCCCTTCCACCCCCCCCCCCATGATCACACAGCAACTATGTGAGGCCTGAGATAACAATACAAAGGCATTCAATCAGAAAGCCTTTAAGTGGAAGGGCCCAGATGGAATTACAAGTCTCATCCAACCCCTAGTGGCAGATGTAACAACTAACCTGCTAGGGATCGACATCCTTGAGGCCCTAGATGTATTGCCAGTAATATATAGGAAGAATGCATTTAGATAGAAAACTATGAGAGATACCTTTATCAGTGTCACCCCAGTCCTAAAGGCCACAGTTAAGTATGAAACTCCCTGCCTAGAATGGCTCTCTGATGAACCAGCCTGAGTTGAACAGTGGCCTCTGCCAAAGGAGAAACTTGAAATCTTAAATCAGTTAGTAACAGAACAACTCCAACTTAATCACATCCACCCTTTGCAGAGCCCATGGAACACTCCTGTGTTTGTAACTCAAAAGGGCTCAGGAGGATGGAGGTTACAACAACATATTAGGGCCATCAATAAAACCATGCCCATTTGGGGTGGCCCTCAAAGAGGACTGCCCCTTGTGTCATCCATTCCAGCCAACACCCCCCTCCTTGCTATTGATATTAAGGATTGTTTCTTTTCTATCCCCCTGCACCCCTGGGACTGGCAATGCTTTGTGTTCTCAGTCCCCTCCATCAATAATGCAGGACCTGACAAACACTTTTTATGGTTCTGCCCCAAGGTATGACAAATAGCCCCACTATATGCTAAGAAGCAGTTGCTATGGCATTAAGGCCACATTTATATCAAGGCCTTAATATATATCATTACATAGATGACATCCTAGTATGGAAAGACTCCTCCGCCTCACCAGACAAGCTAAGGGATCAATTAATAACTTCCCTCACTGGGGCAGGCTTCAAAATTGCCCCAAATAAAGTCCAACTTATCCCACCTATAACTTTCCTGGGGACAGAACTCTCCCTCCCCTCTGCCCAGCCTCTTAAACCCAAACTATCCTTTCCCCAGAAGCTCACATTGGCCCTGCTTCAGAGCTTTCTGGGGAACCTCAATTAGCTCTGGCCATGACTCTCTGTCCCCACCAGTGATTTACAACCCTTATTTGACATGTTAAAAGGTGTCAAAAATCCATCCTCCCCCCACCTCCTAAGCTCAGAGGCAAAACAGGCATTAATCAAGATTAATAGCATATTTTCTGATATGACACTTGCCAGACAAGCCAATTCAGCTTATGATATTTAACTCCCCCCCCCAATCATCAAGGGAGCATTATGCCAACTCCAAGGAGTCCTGGAATGGCTCCACACTTCCACTGGTGGTGCCCCATACATATTAACAGAAATTGATGCCCTTGTGGCCATGATCAAAACCAGGCAAGACTGGGCTCTCCAAACCTTGGGCAAAGAGCCTGAAACTATCTTAACCCCCTTCTCCCTCCTTGATATACAATGGCTATTCAGGAACCATTCACAATTTGCAATTAGCCTAATAGGCTTCCCCAGTCAAATTGACACCCACTACCCTAATGAAAAATGGATTCCTGTAATACCCCTTTTAAAATGGCTCCCAACCCACCTCTTTTCATTAAAACAAACCCCTGGAACTCCCCCATTTTTACAGATGGGGAAAAGAGTGGAGCAGCCGTAGTTCATTACCACCCAGGGGATCAACCTCCCACCATCACTTTTAAAGAACTTCCTGACAGAACCCCACAATATAAGGAATTGTATGCCATCTATCTTGCACTCCTGAAGGAAGAAGGCCCCTTTATTCTCTTTTCAGATAGCATTTATGCTATTAATTTCCTCCCCTGGTTTGCTAGCTCGCATATCCGACTAGATGAAAACCCTCTTTCACTGCTATTGTCTCTAACCCCATTTTCAAAAGAAGGGCCCCCCTGTTGTACAACACATAAGATCTCGTAGCCCCTTACCTGGTCCCCTCACTAAGGGAAATACATTAGCAGACCAGACTGCCTCCTATGGAGACCCAACAGACATCTTCTTGGTCACCCTTGAGGAAGCAGAAAAAATTCATGCTAATACCCATGACAATCACACTTCCCTGTGATTCCCAAAAATAAACTCCAATGTATACTAAAAACCTGCCAGATCTGTGTCTCAATAATAACAACACCTGCCCTTTAGATGATGGGGACTAACCCCCGAGGCCTCAAGGCTAATGCCCTTTGACAGATTGACATCACTCATATTCCCCAATTCGGCCATCAGAAATATGTCATTATGACTTTGGATACTTACATCATATGCTCTCTACCTTTGCCATCATGGGTTTCCCCCATCAATTAAAACTGATAATGGCCTGGCTTTTGTTGGTTCCTCATTCAAAGCCTTTTGCATGCAATGGAAGATTACCCATCCTACAGGAATCCCATATGACCCACAAGGCCAAGGTATAATAGAAAGGACACACCAAACCTTAAAAGCCCAACTTAAAAAATAACAGCCTAATACCTATCCACCCAACCTTCACTTAGACATGGCTCTGGCTACTTTGAACATTTTCAATACATACAGAAAGTTCCAATAATCCCCCATCACCCTCCACTGGCACACACCAGAGACTGTCCCTCCCATCCTGGTATGATGCGAGATCCTTTAGATGGAATGTGGAAGGGACCTGATCCCCTTCTCACCACGGGAAGGGGATTTGCTTGTTTTCCCAGAGGACCAGCCCAGGCTTGAAATGTCCAGTTCCACCCCACAGACCAAAGAGATGGCCTGCTTGACGTTGACAGATCAGGGTTGGAAGAAATGGAGGAAACACAGTCCCCACTGGCACTACCTGAGTCAGAGAAAGGGAGTCTCCTTGGTGGATGACCATGACCTTGTGAACACAACCAAAGTTATATGTCCACCACAGGCCTCCCTCTCGGCCATTTTGTTGGCAGCTTTAACAATCTTATATTCGAATGCAAATGTCTCTCTCACTGCCTCTCTCATTGCCTTCCCCTCAGGATGGCACTTTGAAGCCCAATAGATGTATCAAGGGGTCAATAAAATCAATGGCACAGGATTTTGCCCTACTAAGGGCTGCCAGGACACTGTCACCTTCCATGTCTATCATAGGTCTGTGGTTTGTGTGGACAGCATGGCATGCTTTGCCTACTGCCAAATTAATAAAGAGTGCCTTAAAGACCAGGACTATTATGGGGGATGCTGATACAATAACTGTGTCATTGACAGCTTTAAGCATCCAAACACTGTCTTTAAAGCCTCCAGGAAAATTAGAGAATGTACACTCTCCATATGAGACCCCTGGTACTCTTCATATTTCTAGACAGTATAGCTCCTGCTTTCTGCCCAGAGCAAACTAACCATCACTTCCATTTTTTTTTTTTTTTGGAGAGACAGAGTGAGCCACAGGTCTAAACTTTGAGTGTCAGTTACATGGAAGGTGTTTTTAAGCATCAAGTCCCTGGGAACGTCTAAATGGGACTCAGGAACCAGAGCTTCTAGAGAGTCCCTCAAGAGGTGCCAGAGCTGATGCCCAGAGGCCACACTTGGATCACTGCTCTGTGGAGAAATCTGTTTTGTACAGGTGTCCCCCAACTGCAGACCCTAAATACTTTGCCCCATGCACATGACCCAACATAAAGGGTCTTCCCTTTTTCTCCTTTGTCCAATAAGATAATCTAGAGAAAAAAAAAGTTTTTTTGAGGTGAAACTCACTCCCAGTGAAGATGCTGTGAACACTGCTGAAATAAGAACAAAATACTTAGCATATTAAATCAATTTAATTTAATTGAGAAAGCAATAACACTATATATTACCTTTCTCACTGCTGCATTTTGTCAAGGCAAAAGTAACTTAAGGAAATAAAGATTCTTTCTGCTTATGCTCAAGGTGACACATTATGACAAGAACATGAAGTAGCTGGTCATATGGGATCCATGGTCAGGAAGTACAGAGTAATGAATGCTGCTGTTTAGCTCACTTTCTGTTTTGTATTCAATCCACAACCCCAGTCCATGGATGGGTGCTGCCCACTGTTAGGGTTAACCTAACCTGGAAGATCCCTCACAGACGTGCCCACAGGTTTGTTTGCATGATTCTAAACCCCATCAAGTTGACAAGATTAATCATCAAACACAGTTTGAAGGAAGTTCTACTGTGGATAAATCTTTAATAAAAAGGAAGAATCCATGTAACAAACCTCACTGTGGTCTTATTTTAAGAAATTGGAGCCTGATGTGGTTGCACATGCCTTTACTCCCAGCACTCAGGAGGCAGAGGTAGGAGGATCACCATGAGTTTGAGGCCACCCTGAGACTACATAGTGAATTCCAGCCTGAGATAGAGTGAGACCCTACCTCAAAAAAACAAAAAAGAAGGAGAAGGAGAAGGAGAAGGAAAGAAAGAAAGAAAGAAAGAAAGAAAGAAAGAAAGAAAGAAAGAAAAAGAAATTGGAAAGACCAGAAAAAATTATGACTTGCTAAAGGCTGAATGATAAAGTATTTTAGCAATAAAGTATTGTTAATTCAGGTGTGTAGATTGCTTTTAGATAGCATTATAATGCATACTTTATAGACTATTGTATACTATAAACACAACTTTTATGTGTACTTGGAAACAAAATAATTTGTGTGATTCATTTCCTTTATTGTAGATATCTAGAAACAAGTGCAGATAGTCTCTGAGGTATGTATATATTGTTAAACATCAATTTCCATAAAATTAATATATAGATTTTTTTGGTAAAAGTTAACAAGCACAAAATTTACACAAATATACAAAGAACCTAGGCTAATCAAAACGATTTTGGAAAACATTGAGAAGATAGGAACAAAGTTACAGGGTTTACATTCCTGAATTCAACATTTATTATACAACTGTAGTCATCAAAACAGTGTGGCATTGATAGCAAATACATACAAATTAAATTGATAACTGGACCCCAATAGAGACTGCTCTCTCTATATAGTCACCCTCCCATATCTACTGGTTCATATTCTTGAATTTGGTTAGGTGACTTAAGGGAGTAAAGCATCCAAGAAGTTCTGGAACCAATTCCCAACAGATATCAAGTTTCTACAAGTGGGCTCAATCAGTTATCCACATAACAGTAACAAAAAGGGGAGGCTTTAATCAATACCTCACACCATATTTAAAGTCAACTCAAAAACTAGCTCAAGGACTAGGGAGATGGCTTAGAGGTTAAGGCGCTTGCCTGTGAAGCCCAAGGACCCAGGTTTGACCCCCCAGTACCCATGTAAACCAGATGCACAAGATGGCACATGTGTCTGGAGTTTGTTTGCAGTGGCTAGAGGCACACCCATTCCCCCTCTCATCTTAAATAAATAAATATATAAAATGTTTTTTAAAAACTAGCCCAAATGTCTTTTTAAAAATATTTTTATCTATTGATTTGTAAGGAGAGAGAAAGAAGAGAGAGAGAGAGAGGAAGCACCAGGGTCTCTAGCCACTGCAAACAAACTCCAAATGGATGCACCACCCTGTGCATCTGGCTTTATGTGGGTACTATGGAATTGAACCCTGGTCATTGGGCTTTGTAGGCAAGTGCCTTAACCACTGAGCCATCTCTCCAGCCTAAAAATCTTAGGGATCTAAAGCTAACCATAAACTAAGAAACTTCCAGGAGAATACATGGGACAAACCTTTGTTTTTAAAGATTTTCAGCCATGTAGGGGTGAATCATTCAATAACAGTATAAATCGTGATAATGATTCTGAGTGAAAGAAGGCAGAGAAGAGTGGTTATTACATGGCTCCATTCATACTGCATTCTTTTTTAATTTAATTTAATCAATTTATTTATTTGTTATTATTTATTTTTATTTTTTTGGTTTTTCAAGGAAGAGTCTTACTCTAGTTCAGGCTGACCTGGAATTTGCTATGTAGTCTCAGGGTGGCCTTGAACTCTTGGCTATCCTCCTACCTCTGCCTCCATAGTGCTGGGATTAAAGGCATGCGCCACCACATCAGGCCATACTGCATTCTAAATAACACAAAGTAGCCTACAGTGAAAGCAGGCAGACTTGTTTGAATGTGAGATACTGGATGGTTAGGAAGAAGAGAACAGAAGGAGAACAAGGCAGGTGTGTGTGGGGCTGGATGTACTCACTGTCTTGATTAAGTTGATAGTTTCATAGCTATCATAGTACAAATGTTAAAACTCCATAAATGTTAACATCCTCTTTATTATATCTTAACAATTAGAATATTAGAAGCACATTTATGACATTTTTAAATGCAGGAAACAAAGAAGGATCACTAATAACACTAACAAACTGCTAGTCTGCTGATCCTGAGAGAAGAGAGACAGAGAAATAGAGAGAATGGGGGAGCCAAATCCTCTAGCCTCTGCAAATGAACTCCAGATGCATGTATCACTGTGCATCCTGTCTTTATGTGGGTACTGGGAAACCAAACTAGGATCATTAGGTTTTGCAAGCTAACGCCTTAGTCACTGAGCCATCTCTCCAGCCCTTGTTTGACTTCTTTTTTTTTTTTTTTTTTTTTTTTTTTTTTTTTGGTTTTGCAAGATAGGGTCTCACTCTGGTCCAGGCTGACCTGGAATTAACTAGTCTCAGGGCCTCGAACTCTCAGCAATCCTCCTACCTCTGCCTCCTGAGTGCTGGGATTAAAGGTGTGTGCCACCACGCCTGGCTTTTGACTTCTTTTTTTTGGAGAGAGACAGAGAAAGAGGGAGAGGGAGACAGATAGAGATGGGCATGCCAGCAGCCTTTCAGCTGCTGCAAACGAAATCCAGATGCATGTGCCCCTTTGTGGGCAAGTGCGGCATTGCGCCCTTGTGTCACTTTGCATCTAGCTAAACATGGGACATGGAGATTGGAACTGACATTCTTAGGCTTAGCGGGCAGGCACCTTAACTGCTAAGTCATCTCTCCAGCCCTTGTTTGACTTTTTGATGATTGCCACTTGTTGAAGAAATTCTCTGGAAAGATGACTACAATGCCAGTATGAGTGAAAGTAGAAGAGTTTAATTACCCAGAGGCTAATGAGCTGGGATGGCTCCCCAATAGCCTTTGGCCCCAAGTTAGATTTTAATTTGATTTTACAATGTTCATAGCCAAGGGGAGGGGTATTCAGAGCATCTCGGTTTTATAGAAGCAAGACATGGCAATTAGCCGAGTTAGCTTGTGTGGCCTATATGGTTTCAAAACAGTTTTGAAAACATACATATCAATCATTCCTGTAGTCAGGTCACCCTAACCATGAGTTTTATTTTACTCTATTTTAGTCTAAACTTTTTTCCCTCATATCACCCTTCTGGGCCCTTCCTGGATAGTTCTTCCTTTGAGATTTTCCAACTGCTGACACACATAAGTTCACTTCCTCAACAGTTAACGCTTATAGTAACTTAATAAATCAGATCAATTTTCAGCTTCTTTTCTGCTACATTCCCTCCTCTTCACCTTTATAATCCCATATGATCTTGTATGTAATTATTCCAACAAGGCACAGCAAACACCATTAGGACCAGTGGACATTGTGTCCTTAAGCTTTTGCCATTAATAGACTAATCAGCTTCCAGAGTGACTAGAGCAGGGCTGCAGTACCCTTCTCAGGGACAGGTGTCTTCCAGAGCTTGATCTTGAGGGTTCTCTCTGCATCCCTGGTGACCTGCCAGCTGCTAGAATCAGCTGAGGACACTGTCCTCTTGACTCTGGTGTGATTGATCTTGTTAGGTGGAGTTGTGCTCAGAACAAAGACCCAACATGGCCATCCTCCACATTCCCGAATATGATCTGGGGCAGCAGTCTCAAAACTCCCATACCTTAACTGTGACCTTATAAGAAGGCCTCTGCTCCCTCCCTTCCTTGAAGCAGTTACATTACTCAGCTTGCTCCCGTGCCTTACTTATGGCCATATAGGGAAACAGACCAGCTCCTAGCTAACATGTCATCTTCCCCCACCCAAGCCTTTAAAGACTCCATCTTAGGTCCCGGATGTGACTTCCCTGGCCCCACAGCTCAAGACCATTGAACCTGGCCCAAGAGCTGTTCCAATAAACCTGAACTAGCTTTGTTTATCTAGTCTGATCTGGTTCTTTGTGTCGGTCAAGCCTTTCAAATCTATATTGAACTCTTAGCTGATGGGTATGAACTCAACTTTTTAAGTGTATATATGTCTCCTTGTGTTACAGATTTTTTGTATTGACAGCTTCCATACTTACAGACAATTAACCATGAAAATTCCCTCCCCTTCCCCACTTTTCCTTTTACAAAATGTTACAGATTTTAAAGGAGCATCATCAATGGCAGGAGAATCTGGCTAATCTCTATAAATCTGAAGAAAGAGATACCATCGACCAACTAACACCCCCACATCAGCAAGCACAAACAGCCAGGTCTCTAAATTGTTTTACATTTTAGGTGTGGGCTCCAGATTTGTCCTTGGTGATATAAAGCATATCAAGGAGAGATTGGTCTAACACAAATCAATAGCTATCAGGTAAAAATAACCAGTGAGGACAATTTTCTTGCTTTTTTGTTTAAAGGTAAATCGTGGCTGGCTGATTGATCAGTACTAGACAGAGGCAAAAGAAAGCATGAGTTAATGTCCGAGCTTGGTCATATTGCTGTTGTGCTGTGGATCTTGTGTTCTCATTGGCTGTGCTGGATGCCATATGGGTGAGGGAATTCTCCAGAGGTTCAAGGCACTGATGATTGGGTGATGCAAGGCTGTACAATATGCCTGGAGTTGTAATAGAGCTGCTCAGCTGGTCCCTTCTGTCTTCTCCTTCAGGTTTATTGACTTTGTGAAGAGGCTGATGTGAATGGAAAATCCCTCCACTTGATTTCTGCTCCTGCAGCTCTGTGTCTGCTGCAGAGTGGGTGTACAGATTGGGACTGCTGGCACTTCAGCAGGATTCTGGCTATTTTCTTCATTTCTGGAAGATCTTAGTCTCTCCTGCTTCTCTGATGTGGTTGAAAACAACTTATACACCTTCACTTTTCAGTTGAAGTGTGTATTTTGCTGTTTTTCTGCTTATTTCTCTCCCTAGGCTGCTTTGGTGTGACTCTATGGCACTATCTTGCCTGGACATCCTTGCTTGGAAATTTTAAGAGAACTTTGGGTCCACTGTGATGACTTTTCCTTTTATTGGTCAGAAAATGGAGGCAAGAAGGCAAATCAGCTCTATCTGATTCCAATGTGATCTGGTGGTGCCAGTGAATATATGTTATTATATATGCATGTATATAATATTTTCAGATCTTCTCTATATTTAATTATCTGTCTCCTCTAGCAGTATATGGAAAGTAAATATTAAAATCCTGAAGTACAAATTCTTGCTTACCCTTTTCTCACAGCAATTCAGAATACCATCTTTTTGTTTTGAGGATATATTTTCATTGTTTCATATGCATACACATAATTGATGCCCTTCCTGCTGGTCCTCTCTTTCCAGGAGTATTTATAGGGAAGCACCTCCTCCTTTCAGCTCCTGAAATCCTCTATCTCAGAGTCTGAGGCTTGAGTGACCTGGCTTCTGCCTTGCTCTCTAACCCTGTCTCCAGACACACTGACCATTTGACAGCTTTTAGTGATTCTAGGGTTTTCTTTTTCAAGCCCAACATTTGAATTCTCCTGCCTATAAGATCACATCAAGGTCATTTCAAGATTTCATTTCCTCTTCCAGAACATAATGTAAATGCAACCTCTTCAGGGAGGCTTCTAGTATCAATCATTGTTATCATTTCATCTAGCTTGTCACCATATTTATTATATATTACAGGCATCTATTTCATTTGATTTTTAAATGATCTGTTTCTGTACTCAAATGTGAGCTCCTAAATTATAGGATTTTGTTTATTTTGTTCATTGCTATTTCCTCAACTAACAAGAATAATGCTTGGCACATGGCAAGTTATCAATAAAAGTTGTCAAATGGCAGTAAATCAATGAAAGGAAAAACCACTCAAAATTAACATGCTATAAAGAGTGCTAGATGCTATTGATATGTTGTTATTCTCATGACCACTTCAGAATAATTAGGAAAGCTTGAAGTACCATGTGGTCAGCAGAACACAGAACTTCTTGGAGCATTAACATGTCTCTGGTAGCAGCTTTCTTTAAAAAATTTCCTTTTGTTTATGTATTTGTAAGCAGAAAAAGAGAATGGGCATGCCAGGGGTTCTTGCTATTGCAAATGTACTCCAGATACATGTGCCATTCTATACATCTGGCATTACATTGTTACTGGGGATTCAAACCAGGACCATCAGGCTTTGCAAACAAGCACTGTTAACTACTGAGCAATCTCCCCAGCCCATAGTAGCAGCTTTCTTAGTCCTGCAAGTGGGGGATGCATCAACACTATGACAACAGGAAGAGGAAAGAGTGGTAAGACATGGACTGGGCAGCCTGATCCAGGGGTACAATGAATGGACCATCACATAGTACACTGAAAAGGGTTGACATTGCAAGATCTTAACCTTCCTTATTCTCACAACAAAGATAGATGGCATGTTCATTGGAAGATGTGGAGATAGCCCCTGTTGGAACGTGACATCCTTTTGTCTTCATGGTCCTCCAACCAATAGTGGGAGAAGTGTACACTGGACAGAGGGATGGGGAGGCCAAAGGTTGAAAAGTAGAGGGTGAGCTCAGAAGATCCAAGCTTGCACTGACAGGATGGCTCAGTGGGCAAAGTGCTTCCTGCACAGGTACCTTAAGTTCAGATCTCCAGAACTCACAGAAAATGCTAGGCATGGTTGTACATTCCTCCCTATAGTCCTGGCACTGAGAGGAAGATCCAGAAATTCCCCCAGGGCTTTCTGTTGAGCTTGTCTAGCTGAATTTGTAAGCTCTAGGTTCAGCAAGAGACACTGTTAAAGAATAATGTGGAGAGCAATAGAGAATGACACCTGATGTTGAATTCTGGTCTTCACACATGTGTGCTCACACACATATGAGCACATGCATACACCACACATCCATACACATAAAAAACTTTCTTTTTCTCTTTCTTTTTCTTTTCTCTCTCTTTCTCTTTTGTTTGTTTTTCGAGGTAGGGTCTCACTCTGGCCCAGGCTGACCTAAAATTAACTATGTAGTCTCAGGGTGGCCTTGAACTCTCAGTGATCCTCCTGCCTCTGCCGCCCAAGTGCTGGGATTAAAGGCATGTACCAGAATTCCTGGCAAAAAAACACTTTTAGAAAGAATATCCAAGCATGTGGGTCCATATTCACTTATGAGTTCTGGTGAATCCTTTATCTTTCTAAGCCTGTTCTTAAGTATAAAATAGGACATTACACCTGCCCACCTCACTCTCAGGAGAAAGATGGATGTGAAGAAACCAAGAGCTGCCAGATTTAGCAGACTGTCAACCAAGATGGGTTTTGGGCATTCAGTTTAAGAGGAATTCACAAACTTCAGATGCCATTTGGTGAAAATACAAGCTGATTATGGAGCTCTGGAGACCTCATGGTTTCAAGGCCATCTTCTTCCTTCCTGATGACTTTCAGTTGATTCAACTCAACCATGCTGAACAAGGTCCTCTCTGAATGCTTATCATGTGTGAAGATTTTTTATTTAATGAAGTGTAAGCTGAAGTGTGATTTAGCTGTTAATCTTTCCAATTGCAGTAAGAATTTAATAAACATTTTTGTATTTATAATAATAATTCCCTCTCTACATAGGTTAGAGCAGCCCAATATATGATTTCAAGCTTGTGTCCACCTAAGTTTTGGTGAGAGACAGTGAGAGAGAGGGAGGGAAAGAGAGAGATCAGTTCTTCATGGAGCTCCTATGAATAAGTAAGAAATTCCATTCAAATCAGTCTGCAGAAGAAAGGGAGGTCTCCAGTAACCAGCTGTTTCTCTGTGTAAATACATTTAGAAGGTAATTTGCTTTGGGGTTTCTGAGTATGGTAAGGTTATTGTTAATAGATGTACTTCCTCAGGCATGAACACTTCATTTACAGTCAACCCCTATATGAGAATTGATGTCATAGCACCTAGCTGCATTCTCATTTCTTCCAGATACTTCTAATGATCAGTCAGTTATCCATTCAAACAAACCATTATTAAGGACTTCTGGGTAAGAGGCAGCATAGGAGCCCACAACAAACCAACCTAAGGAGGGATTTAAGGAAAACTATAGCAAAATACACTCTTCTGAAAAGTTCAGCAGTATAGGTTTTTCTTAGACACAGCAGAGAAGCAGGAGAGACCAAGATCCACCAAAAAGGAGGAAAACAGCCAGAATTCCATTGAGGAGCTTGCAGCCCCCATCTGCATGATCTGCACGCCTGGCACCACCCATTAGGTGTGCCAAGCAGCAGCATCAGATACCAAACAAGGGGATTTTCCAACCTCATAAGCCTCCTTGCAAAGTCAAGAAATCTGAAGGAAAGATAGCTGAGATCAACTAAGGAGCTACTGAAAGAGATACAGTGGGAGTGTGTAAGCAACTCCAGGCTTCCTGCACTCCCCCATCCCCCAACTATCAGAACTGCAAACCTCTGGCATTCAGCCCCCAGCTGCAGGGCATCCAGCACAGCTGAACAGAACTCCAGCTCCACAGCACAACACGGAGAGATTGAGGTAGGCATTCAGCACTGGTGAGATTGAAAGCCATCCCAAAAGGTAACAAAGCCATGTGACAAAAAAAAAAAAAAAGAAAGAAAGAAAGAAAGAAAGAAAGAAAGAAAGGAAGAAAGGAAGAAAGAAAAAAAAAGAAATGAAAGAAAGAAAGAAAGCAAGAAAAAGAAAAACAGGTACATAGGCCTGCATTGGAAGTGCTAATCTCTCTTTCCATGTGAGGGCCGGTTATGTGTTACATATTTTTGGTTGGCTTTACCATTTTCAAATAAGCTGTACTTGAGGGTTGAATATTGTTGCCTTTAATGCTTTCAGATTTATAGGGACTTTGTCTTTTGCTTCTGTCATTATTGGGGGCAGGATATGATTCAGATCTAGGCAGACCTGAAACCCAATTCAGAATAGAATTATCTACCTTATAGCTGACAGGATTAAAGGTGTAGAGCAACACACACCCTTAGGGATTTTGGCTTTATAAAACTATCTGTTTGTTTTAATCCCCACACTCATATACGCTGTGCTGGTCTTTATTGAATGTGTATATTGTTCAGTTGAAGTTTAGAATTTGCCAGTAAATTGTTCCACCAAGTCCACTAGAATACTTGTTTAGCAAGCAAACTCAACACATAGGATTACTTCTGTGGTTGGATTGGGGTACAAGAGCTACACTTGGCACCTTAAACTCATATCCTGAAAGTATATAATGGTGGATCGCCACATCTAAGAACACTGCAGATAAGTAGAAAACCCAAGCATCAAATCAATTCAGGATGCAAAAGATGCTACATTATAATACAAAAAAACATAAAGAATCAAGACAATGAAATCCTACCAAAGATTATAAATCCATCAGAAATAATCACCAATGAGACTGTTTTAGATGAACTGCCTGACAAAGATTTCAAAAGAATGATTTTATGTATACTCAAAGAAATCAAAGAAGAAATGAAAGGAATCAAAGAAAAAAACAAAGGAATCAAAGAAGAAAACAAAGAAATTAAAGAAGAAAACAAACTCCTTAAAGAGAACACAGGAAACCAGCTTAATGAAATAAGGAGGTCATTATAAGACATGAGTAAGGAAATAGAAATACTGAAGAAAAACCAGGCTGAAATCCTAGCTCTGAAGTCAGTCAAATAAAAAACTCTGTGGAAAGTCTCACCAGTAGAATGGATGAAGGAGAGAACAGAATAGCTAAACTAGACCAGGTGGCAGATCCAATACAGTCTAACAAAGAGAGAGACAAGCTAATAGAAAGGTATGAATTGGAATTTCAAGATATCCAGGACACTATGAAAAGATCAAACATAAGAATTCAAGGTAGAAGGAGAAGAATGTCAATCCCAGAGGCTTAGTAGGCATTTTCAACAAAATCAGAAGAAAATTTCCCCCAAATTGGGAAAGCAATGTCAATGAAGAAACAAGAAGTTTTTCGAACACCAAACAGACAAAACCTAGAAAGAACCTCTCCTTGCCATGTTATAATTAAACTACTAAACACACAAACCAAAGAAAATATATTGAAAGCAGTTAGAGAGAAAAAGCAAGTCACCTACAAAGGAAAGCCCATCAGAATAACAGCACATGACTCAACAGAAACTTTAAAAGCCAGAAGGGCTTGGAATGATATATTCCAAGTTCTGAAAGATAACAACTGTCAACCAAGATTACTTTATCCTGAAAAGCTATCTATCCAAATTGATGGAGAAATAAGGACATTCCACAACAAAAACAGGCTAAAGGAATTTATGACAACTAAACCAGCTCTACAGAAAACACTTGAAGGAATCCTTCACATTGAAGAGAAAGCAAAACACACACAGGAGGAAATAGAAAAAAAATACACCATACTCAAAAAAAACCCTTATTAAGAGTGCTGGTTTGACATAGAGGTAGCATGGGGGAGCCTTGTCTTAGATCTGGGGTCTGGATCTATGGGCCTGGGCTATAAGTTCTGGCTGAGCTACTGTGAAACTTTGGAAAAATAGATCTTCAAATATTGCCCGGAGACAGTTAGCTCTTATCTCAGCTCCACAAATACTTAAACTTCTGCCCAAATTCTTGACCTTTATGCCTGAGACACTGGAAACTTCCCCTTCCTGTTAACTGAAAAACAGTTCCATGTAAAAGATGCACACAGATTACCTCTACTAACCAGGACTTCAGACAAGCATTGCTAGCAAGTCTCACTCGTAGCTCCCCTTGGCTGTTTTCTTGTAATTGTTCCTTGCCTTGTATGAATTTCCTTATATAACTTTCACTTTTTTTCTGGTCTCCATCTGACCCATATGCCCTGCTCTGGCAGGACAGCAAATAACAGGATAAAAATCCAGAGCTACCATTTCTATGTTACCTCAGCAAGACACTTTGCTTCTTGTCTGCAAAGACCTATCGTGATTGTCAAATGCTATGCACTGGATCAGTGTTGTGCATAACTAAGACAATGGCATCTATGATCTAGAACATTTTTTAATGGAAGGTTGTGTTGAGACTGACATTTGAGCATGCTGCAGCAGCTGAAATCCAGCCCATATTTCTCTCTTCCAACTAGTTAGGGTTGCATCTGCCCAGAGGAAATTGTGACTTTAAAAACCACTCCGGACCCCACTCCTCTTTCTTGCATGAAATCTAGGAGCTGGTAAAATTCAGCATGATCTTTCATTTGGAAAATTTAATATGATATTGAAAGGAATGTAATCAAGGCTGGAGGGATGGCTTAGCAGTTAAGGTACTTGCCTGCAAAGCCAAAGGGCCCAGGTTTGATTTCCCAGGACCCACCTAAGCCAGATGCACAAGGTGGCCCATGCATCTGGAGTTCATTTGCAGTAGCTGGAGGCCCTGGTGTGCCCATTCTCTTTCTCTCTATCTGCCTCTCTCTGTCTCTTTCAAACAAATAAATAAAATAATTTTTAAAAGAAATGTGAACAAAAGGAGTCAAATTTGGTGTCAACTTGTATACAAATGGAGAGTTCCTTCCAGGTATGTGTAGCAAACCTTTGACTATAAAATAAGTTCTGTCTCCTTTAGTAATCCACTATAGTAGCTCAAAACCCCCACTACCTGCCAAATTGGAGAAGTGCAGTCATTTGCTCAGGAGATACTCCTAAAAGTTGTGTGTGTGTGTGTGTGTGTGTGTGTGTGTGTGTCGCGCGCACATGTGCACACACACATGCGACTATATATATAAATATATACATATATTTACAAACTCTCTGCTTTTACATATGTGCATACACACATATGTGTGGCCCTTATCACCACCTCACTTAGTCCTCTGCTCACTTACTGGAAGAGAAGGAACTGAGACATAAGGGAGTTAGCTGGCCTCTGGACCACTGAACTCTGTGTCCACCTCAGCTGCTGCTACACTGCATACATGGCTGAGTGTGCCAAGATCTTTCTTACTCAATCCCAGCTATATGGATTGGTTAAGTTGCTACTCCAGCTCACTCCAGGTCCCAGCTTGCTGGCTCCACATAACTTGTAGAGGTTGTGCCCTTTATCTATCTAGTCTTGGTGATCCTCTCCATGGGGAATAAGAGAAGACAGCCTGTCCTGGCATCTAGCAGAACTGCTTGCAGTGGACAGCTGTCTATGTTCACACACAAAGCTACAAAGATGCCTCAATTGGGCCATAGACAAAATAATGCCCTTATTGCTTGCACACCATCTAGAAGAGGCACTTTCTTCAAATGACTCTGTTTCTTCACACCTTTTTGTGGGATATTTCCTCATGGGGACCTCCATTGCCTTTTCTAGTCTCTATCCTCAGTGAAACCAACTTTCCATTACACAATAATTAATTATGGCCAAGTCCAGGAAAAAGATTGGCAAGCCCCATAGTTTTTTCTGGGCCCATGCATGTTTCTAGATACGAGGTTGCACATGGTAATAGCAAAGAGCCTGGAAGGAGTGATTCCTAACACCTTGTCTTCGGCATCACAGTGGCAGCCACTGGTCTGCTAAGGGTCTTTTTGGTACAAATTACTCTGGAAGAGCCACAATCACAACTACAGCTTCTGGGATGACAGTCAAGACCTTGCAAGATTCATCAGCTGACTGCTTTCCAACCCCACATGCATCTGATAATTAAGCATAGGCTTAATTAGTTATAGACCACAGAGCAGGACACTTTCAGAACCCACCTGACAATGAATGCTAAGGAATCCCTGTGGGAAGGACAGGAAGAAAAGCCTCAGATCTAGAAGTCTCCAAGGAAACTTAAGGGCATTGAGCCTGGTCCATTCAGGAAGTGAAAAAAAAAAAAGATTCAGAAATAAACTTTCAAGTTAGGGTTGCCAGATTTAGCAAATAAAAATGCAGGGTGTCCAGCTAAATTTGAATTCCAGTTAAACAACACGTACTTTTTTGTTTAAGTATATCCCATATAATAATTTGGGTAGCCAGGGTTTAATGTGGCCAGGCCTACCAGTTACTGTCATGCCCACTTAGAGCACTCACGGAAGCCATAGAACCACAAAATTGCCCCCAGCCTGCTTGAGAGTTTGCTCCACAGCCTGGCTGCCTGTGAGGTGATCACAGGTTACACATGGCCTACGTGCTGGCTGTGTAAAGCAGAGTACATGGTCCTGTGCTGGAAGAGAAAAGGACAGTTTCCAAGAAGGGATCTGAGAAGAGAAGAAGCAGGCTCCTGCTTTTATGAGGAGGAGGGTTCCACCCAGTGTGCTTGCCTCTGGCTTCAACACTTTGCATGTGTTTTTCTTGGAAGAACACACTGGAGGCCTTCCTCTGTGGCGTACATGCTCCTGCAAGGAATGAGAAGCTTTCTCACTCAGACACACATTTTATAGGGTGGTTTCATTCCTCTAAACTCCAAATGTGTTTGATCCCTCAGTGAAAGGAGAAGGAGGTGCAAGCTGGAGAGAGAAGCTAGACCAGGGGTCCAGCAGGCTGCTGTCCAGATGGGCCTCAGCTGCTGCCACCTGGCAGCAGCTCACTCAGCAGAGGCCTTGGCCAGTAACCCAGAGCAGCCTCCCAGGAACCACCTCTCTGCATCCTTCATGGGGCCCATTAGGGATTTCCAGTATTTCCAGACCTAAATGGTCCAGAAAAGAACAATCATAAAATGTACTTCAAAGCCTATGAAGCATTTTTCTAGACATTCTCTCACTAGGCCCTTGCAACCACCATGTGGGGCAGGAAGGTTTGATAAGGAAAGGGAATGTGTTAGGTATACCTGGGACTTATTTTAGTTAGGTATGTCGAGATAGGGAAATGATTGTATAAAAGAAGCTTAGACTCACAGATCCTTAGAAACAAAAGCATGGGACAACATGTAGGGCTGTGTGGGGAGGTGCAAGGTTGGTCAGGAGACAGAAATGGAGGAAAACAGACCATGGCCAGGGAAAGGAATGGGTGGAGCAGGTGTGTTGAGTAGGCTTGGGATTGGGTAAGTGGGATGATTTCAGCGAACTCAGGACTATTATGGGGTATCTTGTCTAATACCTACTCTGAGTGGTTTGTGGTTGGAGAATATTGACCTGGTGTGTGGGTTTGGTGAAGAAAAATGATTGAAGATATGGGTTTTGGATTGGTTGGTTTGCCTATCAAAGAGGCTGTGAGCATAGTTACTTGCCATCTTTTGGAATTAGCTATCCCAGGGAGAAGCAGAATATTCAGGTTCAAGGCTGTAAATACCAGAGCATTAAAGATGCAGAAAGATATAGAAAATAAGCAAGTGCCAATACAGTGATTCTAGGGACACGACTTGCCAAGAATTACAAGCTGAAGAGGAATGGTGTTAAGACTCAAACCCAAGGGTCCTGGCTGTAGTCCAGGGTTCATTCCAAGGTAGTCAGATGCTCTGTTTTTCCTCCCAGGTGGAGTGGGTAACCATAGACAAATCTGCTCAGCAGAATGATTAACTTTTCCATTTTACCCAGGACTGACCAATTTCCCAGGTCACAGGATTTGCAGTGTTTTCACTGTCAGGATAGTTCCAGGTAAACTGGGATGGTTGTGTACCTTTCTCAGAAGCCAGCAGGGGGCCTCTAGCAGCTCTTCCTTCTTTTTTTTTTTAAATATTTTTTATTTATATTATTCTGATTTTACATTCATAGTATTGGTTCTATTGTCCTCCTCCCTGTCCTCCCTCTTTCAAAGGGACCCTCATCAATGGGGAATGTGGGTCGTGCATTGTGGGGGTAGTCAAGAGTTCTGGGGGGTAGGCCCCAGTCTCTGTGCATAATGCCCCAACTTGTGACTCTAACATTCTTTCCACCCCCTCTTCCGCGAGTTTCCCTGAGCCACACTGGGGTCATTTTAGTTCTGCTTCAGTGATGTGGTTTTGGGAGCCTCTGTGTCTCTGGATATCTGGCTTAGTTGGAGTTGGATGTTCTCTGTGTTTATCTCCTTCAGCCTTTTTCTGGTGTGATTGCCATGAACGCTGTATTCTTGCCCTTCCCCTGTGTTGTTCTATGGTTTCAGCTGGGGCCCTGTTGAGATGTGGTTAGCTGATCCTCCCTTCAGGTTCGTTGTCCATCTGAAAAAAGATAAGCAAATTCTCCAACGGAGAGAGGTTAGTACTAGATAGAAGGGATGACCATATATGTTTTGGAAAGAATTTTATATGCACTAGCTCTCTTCTAGCTCACATTTGGTGGTATCTTGATCTTGGAGACAGAGCTCATTTTTTGTACCTGGTTTTGACTTATTTCCCAGTTCCAGCAATGAGTTCCATTCCACTGAGTGGATCTATTAGCCAAATCAAGAGCAGTTGGTTACCCACCATGGCTGTTTGCCACTACTGCACTTGTATGAGCATTATGTCAAGTTGTTTCCTGCTGGGTATCTTAGACTGCAAGTTGTTTGGACCAATGTCGGACATTTTCCCCCAGTTGCTCGTGTAGCACCCTCTGGTACTAGACTAGCTAACTGTCTGGGGACTGACCTTCTTCCAGATTCTGGCCAGGTCTCTCTGTGTTTGG
Source organism: Orientallactaga sibirica (assembly GCA_036365145.1). NCBI lineage: Eukaryota > Metazoa > Chordata > Mammalia > Rodentia > Dipodidae > Orientallactaga > Orientallactaga sibirica. The sequence continues at coordinate 3,668,957 of JAEOAD010000025.1, forward strand.
TCTCACACACGTATGCTGTCTTCTACAGTAGGGTCTTACCATTAATCTTTGGTGGGTTTCAAGAACTCTGACAGAAGTCTATCTTTTTTGGGAAACTTTGTAGGTGTTTCAGATCAACAGCTCATTGTGGAAGTTAACCCCATGCTGGCACTGGGAGTTATAAGTCTGTACCTAGGAAGGTGAGGGAGGAAAAAGAGAGATAATATAAAGGAGAAAGTGAGTATAGAGAGGAGAGGGAGAGAGAGAGAGAGAGAAGAGAGAGAGAAGTAGGACAAGATTAAGGTTGGCCTTCATGATGCTCTCTCCAGGTTCCTGTGGTTCGTGTGTTCCCTCTGTGGGCCTGCTGAAGGATCAATGTTTTAGCCTGTTGTTCAGAGTAAGGGGTTTTATAGTATCTTTTCCTTTTGGGTCCCAATTTGTATTCTCCCCTTGTCCTCCCTCCCACCCTCTCAAATCAAGGTCTGAGCCTGGTGCATATAACAACTGGGAAGAAATTAAGAGACTTGGAATTTCTCTGGATCCGAGGCCCACACTGCTTACTTCTATGTCATTACTTAAGCCAGTCTTTTTACTTGGGACTTCCACTCTTCTGAGTTTCCTCCTTTCTCCCTCATTCTGTGTATATCTCTTGAGAGGAGGTATACCACCTCCTCCAGAAGCAAGTCTCATCTCCCCAAAACTGATAGGTTTTCTATATGCTCCCAATTAGTAATCACTTCACAGAACTTTGCGTTGAGTTTGCATATTTAATTTTTTTACAATAGAAATAAACAGTATAAGGGCAAGGGCTGTATCTTGAGACATTTATTAGCTTAACACGTTAATTGAGTGCTTACTCTATTCCCAGTACAAGGCCAGACATGTTTTACCCACTGGATACAATGATGATGGAAACAACCTAGTCCCTGTCTTCATGGAACCTAGCCTGACAGGTGAGACAGATTTAATCAAATCATCCCACAAGTAAGAGCAAAACTCCAGCTATATCCTTCACTGCTTCTTTCGATTACTACATAGGAGGAGTACCCAATGTTAAACAGGGGTTGGAGAACCAGGGAATCAGCAGCACCTGGAAAGTTTCAGTTGTGGAAATGCTAACAGAATGAAGAAAGATTTGACGAGGTTGAAACAGGAAAGGCCTAGAAGGCTGTGGGGAAAAGCATCAGCCTGCTCCTTTACTTACTTGGGAAAGGACAATAGCATATTCACAGCAAAGGTTCTCAATACAGGTGATTTTACCCCAGGGACATTTGGCAGTGTCTGGGGACATTCAACCATGTCTGGCTATATTTGTGAATACATATGTACTTATCACAACTAAGAGGAAGGGTTGCTACTGGTATCCAGAAGCTGAAGATGCTGCTAAACACCGTACAGTACACAGGTCGGTCCCTACAACAGAGGTTCCAAGCAGCAGTGGTACTCTGCAGTATAATAGACAGCCAAGAGCAATGTGCAAATGTGGTATGAGCAGATGGAGACTGAAGGTCTTGTAATCCTGCTACACAATTATGTCGGGGTTTGAGTAAAGACAAGTTGAGCTGTAGCATGAAGAACAGAACAGACAAGAGCAAAAGTAGAAAGACCAAATAGAAGTACATTTTATGGTCCAGTGCATAGGTGATGGTGGCTTGGACAAGAACTTTCGTGATAAGTAAGTCAAGCACCAAATGGATTTCTCAGTCCTTTAGAAGGTGGTAATACACAAGGAGTCAGGGTAGGGGTTAGAATAGAAGAAAGGATCAGATATTTCTAGGATGTCTAGCTCCAGGACTTGGACAGGCAGTAAGAATGGTTAATGTGTTCTTCTGTATGCCCCAATTCATTCAGTCATCACAGCTCTGGGAAGAACTGAAGTGCAGAGATCAAGCAGCATTGTCAGCTAAGCACTTGGGCAAGAGCCCTGCAGGGCCTCTCTTTCTGGCACTCTTCACAGCTGTGTATGGCCTCTCTGAACAATGTTGCTGCCCACTCAGCTGAGGAATATGGGCTGGGAACTAGACGGGTCAAAGCACATGTCACATTGGGCCTGTTGAACTCAAGGTCAAGTGGAAGAGCAAGAGGCAGTCTGGAGTCTAGAGACACGCTCCTCCCAGCCATGCCTTCCCAGGCCAGTGGTGACTGTTGCATAGCAGGGGCTCAGGAGTAACTGTTGGTGGACAAGTGGAACCCTTACTTGAAAAGTACCCTTGTTGCACCAAGCTTGATGTGCGGTATTCCGAGACCACCTGGAAGATAGGCATTGTCACAGAGTCTTTGTAGTGTGGGAAAAAACACAAGAGCTTTCAGGTCCTAGAACTCTTTCAGCCCTCTCTGTCACCTTGACCTGGGGAGGCAAAGCCTACTGCTTTCAAGGCAAACTTTCTGGGCTTCCCAGACCCTGGAAATTCAGTTGGCATGATGTCTGCAGCAGATGAGCAATGAATCTGCAAACTAAGGACAAAACAAAAACAGAAAAACTCTAAGGCCTGTATGCACTGCATGCATTAACTGTCTGTGCTCTCCAAGCATTCTACCCACCCAGGCCTCTTGGTGGAGGAAGACTCACTCTCTACACTGGAGAATCATAAATCCCTCCATTGCTCCCTTTTTGCTTCAGAATAAAATGAGGATCCCAGCCTGACAGACAGAAAAGCAACTCTTCAAAACTTCTGCCCAAATTTGGTTGTCACCAGAGGACCTAAGGCTGGGTAATAGGTTTCACTGTGCTACACTGGAATGCCCAGGTCTTGGCTGATTCCTGTGTGGATGAGAATATGTAGTCTGTCTGTGGGCTGGGGTTTCACTTGGGCAAGCTGTTTCCTTGTTTTATAGAATGGCATGCTCAACGCAAATGAAAAACGCAGGGCCCATCTTCAAGAACTGTCAGAATTTCAAGAGCATTAACAAAGTACAGTATTATGAGCATGATGAGGTGGCTTCAATCAGATGACCCCCATAAACTCATGTGTTCTGAATTATTAATCCCTAGCTGGTAGTAATTTGGTAGGCACAGCCTTTCTGGAGGAGGTGCCTTGCTGGGGAAGGGCTTTGGAGTATTATAGCCAGCTCCCTTCACCAGAGCTCAGTTCACTCCTGCTGTTACCACCTACTGTTACCACCTCCCTCCTATTATGCAGGCCTTAAGTAAGTAGCTTCAGCCAGTGTAAAGTCATAAATACCATGGCCCCTTTATGCTGGAAGACAGTATTGCAGAGCACTTCTCCCCTTTCTCTGGATCTTACATTCTTTCTGCCTCCTCATCTTTAATAGTTCCTAAGCCTTGGAGAGTGTGATAGAGCTGTCTCACTTCGTGCTGAACACTCCACTGTCATTTCTTCTCAGAACTTTGGTGAGTTTTAAAAATTATATATATAAGCCAGGCGTGGTGGTGCACGCCTTTAATCCCAGCACTCGGGAAGCAGAGGTAGGAGGATTGCCGTGAGTTCAAGGCCACCCTGAGACTACACAGCTAATTCCAGGTCAGCCTGGGCCAGAGTGAGACCCTACCTCGAAAAACCAAAAAAAAAAAAAATTATATATATATGGCCATATTATATCACCCATGCTTCTGTTACCCTGGAGACAATCCTTAGGGGAATTATGGTATTCACTGTGGGGTGGGGTTATGAAGGCCTCAGTCAGTCCCTTTGGGGTAGCAGGGGGACTGTACCTCAGAATATTTCTAATCACTCTGTGGCTCTTATAATATTTCCTTCCCCTCTTCTGTAATGTTCCCTTAGCCATGGCAGGCCTATTGACAGTCTGATTTAGCGTTGAGTTCACTGTAGCCTCTGGATTTCTGCTTTGATAGGTTTTGATTGATCAGTGAGTCTGTCATCATCATCCTGGAACTGGCTGTCAGGCTAGCACTATGAGCAGTATTCATGTCATCACTTCCTCTGCAATTTCTCCTGGGCCCTGGCAGAGGTGGTAGAGGTGGCACATCTCATGGTGGGCAGCCGGCTATCTTCTTGTCTTATCAGTGGATCTTGGTTCTCCTCTATTCTCTCTGCCTTCTGTAAAATAAAGCAGATTCTCCAAACAAGAGTGAGAGCAGCTTAGGTTAAAGGGATATGCCAAGTTATTTGAAATATGTAAACCCACAATCCTTCACTAAAGAGCAATGGGGGCTTCCTTTTGAAGTCTGAGTTTCCTGACCATGGGATTCTGACTTGGTTTCCAGTACCAGATATGAGTTCTCTCCTACTGAGCAGGCCTCATGTGCACCCAGAGAAAAGTTGGTTACCTGCAGACGCTATGTGCCACAATTGCACAATGTGCACTTCTTGTCTGGCTTTTCATAGTGCATTTCATAGTGGCCAGGGTCCACTACTTATTTATACTGTTGGTGACCATTGTCCTCCAGTGGCTCCAATAGGGCTTTCCAGCACTATGAGACTTTGCCAGGAAGGAGCTAGTTTCCCTTTAGGTTCCAGCATGATATTCCGATGTCCTGTGACTGCAATCTGTCATGTTTTCAGCAATAGGTTTTTACCTTTTAGCTCTGACAGGTAATCAAGTGTTTTGGCAATGGCCTACATTATTTTGGGAACCTCGTTTGTCTCCCTGGCCAATAGCTCACTGTGGGATGCAACCCAATTCTGAGCCTGTGACTTACTGGTCAGAGTCCATGGTTTTAAGGTTAATTAAGCCTTTTCCTCCTTCCGTCTGGACTATCCCTCCACCCTCTTTAATGGTGGTTATATTTTGTAGAATACTAGCCAGAATGAGGGTTTCTATGGAACTGATTCATGTTGTCTTAACTTTTGTGTAATTCCCTCCTCACCCTGTGTGGTAGTTTGAATATATGTCCCCCAATATATTCAGTGTTTTATTAGTTATAGTTTGCATCTGCAATCACCTTGCTAGAGGCAATGTCACTGGGGGCTGGTCTTAAGGTGTAGTGGTGGGTTTGAGATTCCATTGTAAAGATATGCGAAGTGTGCCTAATAGGAGTTCCTGAAGCTTGCTGTGTCTTGGCTGTAGTTTTTCTCTGTGTGCTGTGTGCCTGGTTGGTTTTTTTCTCTCTGCTTGGACCTGTGAAGGCAGGCCGCTTCTCCTGCCATTATGGAACTTCCCCTGGATCTGTGAGCTTCAATAAATAATATCCCTTCCTCCATAACTGTGCCTGGTCTGGAAGTTCATCTCAGCGAACCTGAAGCTGTCTGCTATACCCTGCCTATCCTCTACCCTCCTGCCTACTCTTTCCACCCCCAATAATCAGTCCCTCTCCTAATCAGTCAAGTACCTTCTCCTCTTCTCTCTCCCTAGTTCTTCTCTCTCCTGGTCTCATTCCAGTTTTGTGCCCATATTCCTGATGCTTACTTCTACTTGCACCCATCTCCACTTGACCCCAGCTACATACCACAAATGAGAGAGGACATGTGGCAATTGTCTTTCCATGCCTGAGTGGCCTCACTTGGAATGATTTTTTTTCTAGATCCATCCATTTTCCTGAAAATTTCACTAGTTCATTTTTTCCTTACCACTGAGTACAATTCCACTGTGCATATATACCACATATTCATTATCCATTCATCAGTTGATGGGTATCTGGGCTGATTCCAGTTCCTAGCTATTGTGAATAGAGCTGCAACAAACATGGCTGAGCAGGTGTCTGTATTAAAGAGTGGAGTCTTTAGGCTATATGCCTAGACATGGTATAGCTGGATCAAATGGTAGATCAATCTTTTTCAGGAGTGTCCATACTAATTTCCTCTTTACCCACAGCCTTCCCAGAATTTGTTGTCATTCAATTTGTAAAAAAATATTTATTTGTTTGAGAGAGAGAGAAAGAAGCAGCAATAGATAAATGACACACACACACACACACACAGACACACACACATATATATATATATATATATATATATATATATATATATATATATAGAGAGAGAGAGAGAGAGAGAGAGAGAGAGAGAGAATGGAATATGGGTGCACCAGGGCGTTTATCCACTGCAAACAAACTCCAGACACAAGTGCCTTCTTGCACATCTGGCTTACATGGATACTGGGGAATTGAACCTGGATCCATTAGTCTTTGCAGGCAAGTGTCTTAACCAATAAGCTATCTCTCTAGCCCCCATCATTCAATTATCTGATGAATGCCATCTTGACTGTTGTGAGATGAAACCTCAGAGTTGTTTGATTTGCATTTCTCTGATGATGAAAGATGTCGAACGTCTCTGTAGGAGTATGTAATGCCCATTTGTATTTCTTCCTTTAAGAATTTTCTGGTTAATTTTCTACTTCATTTTTTGATTGGGTTGCTTAATATTTTATTGCTTAGTTTTTTGAGTTCTTTGTAGATTCCAGATATTACACCTTTATTGGAGGTATAGCTTGTGAAGATGTTCTTCAGTGATTTTTTTTTTTTGGATTTTTCTTGTTTTTTCTTTTTCTTTTTATTGACATCTTCCATACTTACAGACAATAAACCATGATAATTCCCTCTCCTCCTCCACTGTCCCCTTCACAAATCCACACTCCATCATATCCCCTCTCGTGTTCCATTAGTCTCTCTTTTATTTTGATGTCATCATCTTTTTCTCCTGTTATGAGGGTTTTGTGAAGATAGTGCTAGGCACTATGAGGTCATGGATATCAAGGCCAATTTCTGTCTGCATTGGAAGCAGTCTTACACTTCCTTTGGCTCTTACATTCATTCTGCCACCTCTTCTGTAATGGACCCTGAGCCTTGAAAGGTGTGATAGAAATGTTTCAGTGCTGAACATTCCTCTGTCATGTCTTCTTAGGTCTATAGTGCCTTTTGGGTCATCCCAGTGGTCACTGCCATCTGAAAAGAGAAGCTTCTCTAACCAAAAGTGAGAGTAGCATTAATTTATGGGTATGAACATTAAGTAAAGTGCTTGCAGGGCAGTTTGGTGGGCATAATATATGCATTTAGCCAGATTAGAGCAGGCGTTACACTCCTAATGCTCATGACATCCCCCCACCATAAGCTTTTGATTAGGTTTTCAGTACCAGGCATACATTGCCCCCCATAGAATGGGTCTCCAGTCCAATTACAGAGCAGTTGGTTTTCCCATAACAGACCTGCCACTATTGCACTCCTTGGCTCATTTGGCCTGGTTGGCCTAACTTAAGGTTTTCAGTATTCACTGTTTTCAACACTGATAGCTTCTGTCTCCCATAAGACTGCATGCAGTGCAGCTTTTTCCAGCTTTCTTTCAGCTGGTCTACCAGGAGAAGGTTTTCAGCTCAGCCTCAGTTTGATTTCTTGGTAACCTTGCAGCCCAGACATGTGGAGTCTTCAGCAATAGGGTCTTATTATCTATTCCTGGTGGGAAACCAAGAGCCTTGGCAATAGCCTATAATGTTTTGGAGGCATCAGGGACCTCCCTGGCCTGGAAAGTATTCCATCCCTGGCCCTGAAATTTTTCTAGTAATAGTCTATGGCTTCTGGGGTTGCCATTATCCAAAAAAAGTAGGTTATCATGTGGCTTATTCACAATATCCTGAGTTTTGATTAACCCCCAACTCACACTCCTTTTACTCAATCTCTTCCCCTGACCTTGCTTAGGCCATTCCACCCACAGTAATCTGTCAATCTATTTACATCTGTACAGTACCATGCCCTTAAGTCCACCCCTCTCCTCCTTCCCTTATAGCCTTTTTCTAGCTTAGTGGCCTCTGCTACTGATTTTTACTCCAACTCACACAAGTCTGAACATTTGTAACTAAGATCCACATATGAGACAAAATGTGTGACATTTGGCTTTCTGGGCCTGGGTTACCTCACTTCGTATAATCCTTTCCAGATCCATCCATTTCCCTAAAAATTGCACAAGTTCATTTTTCTTTACTGCTGAATAGAATTCCATTGTATAAATGTACCACATCTTCATTATCCATTCCTCAGTTGAGAGCCATCTAGGCTAATTTCTTTTCCTAGCTACTGTGAATACAGGGCAATAAACATGGTTGTGCAAGTAGCTCTACAGTAGTGAGAAGAGTTCTTGCAATATGTACCTATGAGTATAGCTTGGTCATATGGTAAATCTATTTTTTAGCTGTCTCGAGAACCTCCACACTTATTTCCACAATGGCTGCACCAGATTACATTCTCACTCCCACCAACAGTGCAGAAGAGTTCCCCTTTGTCCATATCCTTGTCAACATTAATTGTCATTTGTTTTCTTGATGATAGCCATTCTGACAGTAGTAAGATGGGATCTCAAAGTAATTTTTGTAAAACAAAAGTTTTAATATGTGGCCAAGGGGAAGATTTGCTGCATTCAGGAATTGAAGAAATAAAAAAGGAGAGTAAAAAGAAAAATCTCCACTGTGACTAAACCTTGTATAGAATTTCAATCTTTTTTCCTACAAATTTCAGGATATTATTTTCAGTCACTTTTAATTTCAAACTAACACACACATTAAAACAGACACAAGTCACATGCAAACCATTTGTAGTTCCTATTATGCCTAACCTTGTGCCCCATCATGTGCGCCTCACACACAGTGGAGAGAGGGAAGACAAAGCACTGGTCTCCCCATTTTGCAAATATCAAAAGAGCTACAGAAGTCAAGTCTGTCCATACTTAAGAGGCAACTAATGTAAACTGTGACCTTTGATCCATGGTCTAATGGCTTTTCCACTCCCCCACCTCAATCCTATTTTCATTTAGGCCCATCAAATGCTCTCAGTACCTCATAATATAAATCTCATCTGATAGTAAATCCATTATAATGAATGAAAATTTAGGAGAAAAATACCTTATTCCATTGACCTCAAAATTTTAAGTTATAGCTACGTAGCTTTGGAACAAAAGACAGACTCCTGGGTGGTGTATGCTTTTTTCTGGATTCGCCTTTATCTTAAATTCTCCATGTTGTGTATGAATCCCACCATCCACTTACTTTTCAGACCATGTCTGAAGCATCGGCAACATTCCTGATATTCCCCTCTCAGATTTAAATGCCACTTATTTCTGTTCTTCATTCAAAATCTATCCCCAACATCATCTACTCTGTTTATAGCCATGCTCACAGTTCAGATTTAAGTCCTTCTCTCTTACCTGAAATAAACCTATTAAATGCAATTCTCCCTTAATCTATCATTTTCACTATGACCAGAAATATTGCTATAAATTATTGCATTCTGATGATTCTTCTCCATTCAAAACTTTATTGATAGCCCTCTATTCTCAGGATAACATTTTAAAACACACAACCTCACAAAGGACTTTTTGTGTGACCACAACATTTTTTTCCTTTTCATCTCCTTTATCTCATTTTATTATGTACCCAAAGAAGACAACTCACCAAACCCATTCCTTGAATGAGTTAATATGTACAGACCTCTGTGTCCTTGCCTGTGGACAATGCTTCATGCAACCAGATCCACCAGTTGGTGTTCATTATTTAGAACTCTGTTCACTGATTCCCACCCTGCCTCCAAAAAATTTCTTCAAAACTTCTCTGTTTTCCATCATATTAGATACTCTGTCATTTCAATCCTTTCACATTGTATCTTACTGATTCATTTTTGTACTGGTATTTGGGCAGTAAAGTTAAATAGGCTTTATGGGAAGGGTCAGGTCCTCACAATTTTAGATAGATTTTATTTGATGTAACTGGAAGAAAGACTTTCAGACTACTTTCTGAAATAGTAACGTTCAGAGTTTCAGAGTTTTTTCCTTTCAAAACTACTTTCTTTTTTCTTAACAAATGATTTTTTTCTTTTTGTTTTAACAACTTCTATACTTACAGACAATAAACTGTGATATTTCCCTCCCTTCCCCATCCTCCTTCAGAACTCCACTTTGCATCATATCCCTTCCCTCTTTCCATTAGTGTCTCTTTTAATTTGATGTCATCATTTTTTCCTCCTATTATGAGGGTATTGTGGAGGTATTGCTAGGCACTGCGATGTCATGGAGATTGAAGAAATTTCTGCCTGGACAATTGCATTGTAAGGAGTTGCACCCTTCCTTTAACTCTCACATTCTTTCTACCACCTCTTCCACAATGGACCCTGAGCCTTGGAGGGTGTGATAGAGATGTTTCAGTGCTGGACACTCCTCTGTCCCTTCTTCTCAGCACTATGTTGCCTTTTGGGTCATCCCAGTGGTCATCGCATCTGAAAAGAGAAGCTTCTCTAACCAGAAGTGAGAGTAGCATTACTATATGAATATGAACATTAAGTATAGTGCTTTCAGGGCAGTTTAGTGGTAATAATATATACATTTAGCCAGACAAGAGCAGGCTTTATACCCCTAACACTCATGACCTCCCCTGCCATAGCCTTTTGATTAGGTTTTTCAGTACCAGGCATGTATTCCTTCCCATAGAGTGGGCCTTCAGTCCAATTAGAGAGCAGTTGGTTTCCCCCAGAGCAGACATACCGCTATTGAAACCATTTGGTCATCTGGCCTGTCTGGCCAAACCTGAGGTTTCCAGTGTCCACTGTTTTCACTGCTGGTGATTTCTGTCTCCCATATGGCTACATGTAGTACAGCTTTTTCCAGCTTTCAGTTGACTGGTCTACAGGGAGAAGATTTTCTGCTCAGCACCAGCTTGATTTCTCAGTGACCTTGCCACTCAGGCAAGTGAAGTCTTCAGCAATAGGGTCTTACCATCTGATTCTCAAGGGAAGCCAAGGGCCTTGGCAATAGCCTGTAATGTTTTGGAAGCAACAGGGACCTCCCTGGCCAACAATTCACTGGAAGGTATCCTATCCGTGGCACTGAAAATGTTCTGGTAACAATGTATAGCTTCTGGATGTGCCATTATTCAAAAAAGTAGGTTTACATAAGTCTTATTCAGAATATCTTGAATTTTGATTGACCCTTCCCCCCACTTCTTTACACATTCTCTTCCCCTGGCCTCACTTAGGCCTTTCTCCTGCCCTGCCTATAATCTCTCTTCTACTTTCATATATACAATACCGTCCCTTTAAGTCCTTCCCTTTCCTCCCTCCCTCATAACCTTCTTCTAGCTTACTGGCCTCTGCTACCAATTTTTGATTCCAGCTCCCACACAAGTCTATACATTTGTAACTAGGATCCACATATGAGAGAGAACATGTGATGTTTGGCTTTCTGAGCCTGAGTTACCTCACCTAGTATAATCCTTCCCAGATCCCTCCATTTCCCAGAAAATTTCATAATTTTATTTTTCTTTACTGCTGAATAGAGCTCCATTGTGTAAATGTACCACATTGTTATTGACCATTCATCTGTGGAGAGACATTTAGGCTGGTTCCATTTCCAAGCTATTGTGAATAGGATGTGGAACACTTTTTTAGATGTTTACAACCCTTCAGTATTTCTTCTTCTAAGAACTCTCTATTTAGTTCCATAACCCATGGTTTGATTTCTTATTGTTCAGTTTTTTTAGTTCTTTGTATATTCTGGATATTAATCCTCTGTCAGATGTATAGCTGGCAAAGATTTTCTCCCATTCTGTAGGTTGTCTCTTTGCTTTATTCACAGTGTCCTTTGCTGTACAAAAGCTTTGTAATTTCATAAGATCCCAGTGGTTGATTAGTGGCTTTATTTCCTGAGCAATTGGGGTTATATTCAGAAAGTCCTTGCCTATGCCAATATGTTGAAGGGTTTCCCCTACCTTTTCCTCTAGCAATTTCAGAGTTTCGGGTCTGATATTAAGGTCCTTGACCCACTTGGACTTGATTCTTGTGCATGGAGAGAGACAAGGATCTGTTTTCATCCTTCTTGTTGAAGAGGCTATCTTTTCTCAAATGAATATTTTTGGCATTTTTGTCAAAATTCAGATGGCTGCAGCTGCCTAGATTAATATCTGGGTCCTCTATTCTGTTCCATTGATCTACATGTCTGTCTTTGTGCCAGTACCATGCTGTTTTTGTTACTGTGGCTTTGTAATATAACCTAAAATTGGGTATGGTGATACCACCAGCCTGATTTTTGTTGTTCAAAATTGTTTTGGCTATTCGAGGTTTTTTGTGTTTCCAGATGACTTTAGGATTGTTTTTTCTATTTCTGTGAAGAATGTCATTGGAATTCTAATGAGGATTGCATTAAATGTGTAGATTGCTTTTGGTAAGATTGACATTTTCACAATATTGATTCTTCTGACCAAGAACAAGAGATGTTGTTCCATTTCCTTGTGTTTTGTGAAACTTCTTGCTTGAGTGTTTTAAAGTCCTTATTGTAGAGATCCCTCACTTCCTTGGTTAAGTTTGTTCCAACGTACTTTATTTATTTATTTTTTTGAGGCAATTGTGAATGGGAGAGATTCCCTAATTTCGTCCTTTGCATGTTTGTTGTTAGTATATAAAAAGCTACTGATTTCTGTGTGTTTATTTTGTATCCTGCTACATTGCTAAAAGTGTTTATCAGCTTTAACAGTTTGCTGGTAGAGTCTTTAGCGTCTTTTATGTATAGAATCATATCATCTTCAAATAATTATAATTTGATCTCTTCCCTTCAAATTTGTATCCGTTTTATGAGTGTCTCTTGCCTTATAGACCAATATTCCTAATGAACTTAGATGCAAAAATTCTCAGTAAAATCTTCACAAACTGTATTCAAAAACAGATCAAAAGCATCATCCACTTTGATCAAGTAGGTCTCTTCCTAAGGATGCAGTGTTGGTTCAACATATGGAAATCAATACATATAATTCACCACATAAATAAACTTTAAACACAAGAATCACATGATTATTTAGTAGACAAAATTTGACAAAATACAACATCCCTTCATGAATAAAACACAAGACAGACTAGGGATTGAGGTACATATCTCAACACAATAAAGGCTATTTATAATGCACTTAAGGCCCAGGTCACACTAAATGGGGACAAAATTGAAGCATTCCCATTAGTGTCTGGAACAAGACAGGGGTACCTACTCTGACCATTGCTTTTCCACATAGTACTTGAAGTCTTAGCTCAAGCAATAAGACAAATGAAACAAACAAAAAACAAAAAAGATTCAAATTGGTAAGGAAGAACTCAAACTAGCCCTTTTTGCAAATGACATGATTTTACATGTAAGTGGCCCAAAAGACTCTACTAAAATACTTCTAAAGGTGATAAATTCTTTCAGTAAACTGACAGGATACAAAATCAATACATAAGGACTTCTGGTTAAGATGGCGATATAGGAACCACGCCAAAACAGGGTAGGGGAAAAAAGCAAAATACATTCTTCTACTAAAAAGTGAGGTGTATAGTAAACTATCAAGCACAGCAGAGCAGTAGGAGAGATCTAGAGCATCTGGAGCCCACAGAAGCGGTTCCACAGCTGTGGAAAGCTCCACACCACACCAGCTGCCAGGCTCCACCTGAGCCGGCTGAGCTGTAGGATTTTAAAGCCAGGTGAGGGGATTCTCCACTCACACCGCCTCTTCACAAACTCAAGAAATGTGGAAGGAGGATGGCAGAGACCAAAAGAGAGGCTTGTGAGGAAGAGGATCGCGTGGAGGAGCAGACAGACTTCAGCCGCCATTCACAGCCTCCCCTCCCCCACCATCAGCGCAAGAGCCAGCAAGCAGCGGAGACCTGGGAAAGAGAGCGCACCTACCCAGCATCTGGCACAGTGAAAGCAGTGACCACAGACACAGCTGGCCTTCCTGAGCCCACAACACAGCAAAGGACCCAAGCAGCAGTGCAGCATAGCTGTGATCAAACCCGTTCCAAAAGGTAACTTGGATTACACCAGGTTAGTACCCACCAAATAAGCCCGGTATATAGGCTTTGCATTGGAAGGGCGAATTGCACCTTCCATATCAGTGTACATTCTATATTAAACCTGATGGATGGTCAGATCTGACATTCCTAAATAAGCTATATTTTGGGCTGCTCATTTGTTGCTTCCTAATTTGTTTCCTCCTTCTTATGTTTGATCTTTTCATAGTGTCGTTCATTGGGAAAGGGTCTCACTTGACCACAAGCTGACCTTGGAACGTTCTACAGACCAGAAATCTTAGCCTCCCAGTTGACAGGATTAAGGGTGTAGGGTAACACACATCCTCAGGGACTGTGACTTTGTTAGAGGATCTGTTTGTCATAATACCTGCTTTTGCACAAATACTCTGTGCTGTATCTCATTGAAGGGGTACATTGTTGAGTTAAATTTTTAGAATTTGCCTGTATTCTGTTCCATTCACCCCACTTGATACTCTCATAACAGGCAAACCCAACACCTAGAGTCACTTCTGTGATTACTCTATAAGCCTTAAGAGCCACACTTAACACCTTAAACTCCTACCCTGAAGATATATAATATCAGATTGATTGATACATCTAATATTACTGCAGATATTTAGAAAACCCAAGCATTAAATTAATCCAAGATGTAAAGATCTCTACATTACAATACAAGAAACACAAAAAATCAAGACAATATAAATCCATCAAAAAGTATTAATATATCAGAAATGACCTTTAGTGAGGCTGACTTAGAGGAAATTCCCGAGAAAGATTTCAAAAAAATGATTATAATTATGTTAAAAGAACTCAAAGAGGAAATGAAAAGGTTCAAAGACCTCAAAGAAGAAATCAAAGGATTCAAAGAACACACAGAAAACCAATTTAATGAAATAAGGAGGTCAATATTAGACATAAATACAGAAATAGAAATAATAAAGAAAACCCAGTCAGAAATGCTAGCAATAAAGAATGCAGTCAGTGAAATAAAAAACCTCTGAAGAAAATATCTCTAATAGAATGGATGAAGGAGAGAACAGAATATCGAAACTAGAAGACCAAGTGGCAGATCTAATACAGTCCAACAAGAGAAAGACAAAATAATAGGAAGGTATGAATAGGAATTTCAAGATATTCAGGACACTATGAAAAGATCAAACATAAGAATTCAAGGGATAGTAGAAGGAGAAGAATTTCACTCCAAAGTCATAGTAGGTGTTTTCAACAAAATCATAGAGGAAACTTCCCCCAAATTAGGAAAGAGATGCCAATGCAGATACAGGAAGCCTTTAGAACACCAATCAGACAAAACTTGGAAAGAACCTCTCCCCGCCATATTATAATTAAACTACCAAACATAAAAACCAAAGAAAATATATTGAAAGCAGCTAGAGAGAAAAAGCAAGTGACCTACAAAGGCAAGCACATCAGAATCACAGCAGATTACTCAACACAAACTTTAAAAGCCAGAAGGGCCTGGAGTGATGTATTCCAAGTTCTGAAAGATAAAAACTGCCAACCAAGATTACTTTATCCTGCAAACCTATCTATCCAAATACATGGAGAAATAAGGACATTCCACAACAAAGACAGGCTAAAGGAATTTATGGCAACTAAACCAGCTCTACAGAAAATACTTGCAGGAATCATTCACGCTGAAGAGAAAGCAAAACACACACAACAGAAAATAGGAAAAAAATAAACCAGACTCAAATAACAGTTAAAACAAGTGAGTAAAGGGAAAACAGGAAGAACTAAAAAATAAGAATGGTGAGAATAAATACATATATTTCAATAATAACTCTTACTATCAATGGCCTCAATGCCCCAATCAAAAGACACAGACTTGCAGACTGGATTTAAAAGCAGGATCCTGCCATCTGTTGCCTCCAGGAAACTCATCTTCAATAAAAAATAGAAACCTTCTTAGGGTGAAAGGTTGGGAAAAGGTATATCAAGCAAATGGGCCTAGGAAACAAGCAGGGGTGGCTATTCTAATTTCTGACAAGATAGACTTCAATCCAACATTTGTGAGGAAAGATAAAGAAGGTCACTTTATACTGATTAAAGGAACACTCCAACAGGAGGACATTACAATCCTAAACATATATACCCCTAACATGGGGGCTCCCAATTTCATCAAACAAATGCTATTAGAATTAAGGTCAGAGATATCTCCTAACACAATAGTAGTGGGTGACTTCAATACCCCACTCTCATCACTTGACAGGTCTACCCAGCAAAAAATAAACAGAGAGACATCTGCATTAAATGATATCATGGAACAAATGGACCTAACAGATATATACAGAACATTCCATCCAAATACTGCAGAATATACATTTTTCTCAGCAGCACATGGAACATTCTCTAAAGTAGACCATATACTAGGACACAAATCAAATCTTAACAAATACAGGAAAATTTAAATAATCCCTTGTATGCTATCTGACCACAATGGGATTAAACTGCAAATCAGCAACAAGAAAAACTACAGAGCACACAGAAATTCATGGAGACTAAACAGTACATTATTGAATGATACATGTGTCATTGAAGAAATTAAAAAGGAAATCAAAAAATTCATAGAATCAAATGATGATGAGAATACAACATACCAAAACCTTTGGGACACAATGAAGGCAGTCCTACAAGGGAAATTTATAGCTCTAAGTGCCTATATTAAGAAATTAGAGAGTTCACAAGTAAACAATTTAATGCTTCACCTTAAGGCCTTGGAAAGAGAAGAACAATGCAAACCAAAAATCATTAGACAGGAAGAAATAATAAAGGTTAGGGCAGAAATTAACAAAATGGAAACCAAAAAAACAATCAAAAAATCAATGAAATGAAGAGTTGGTTCTTTGAAAGGATAAAAAAGATTGATAAACCCTTAGCAAATCTGACCAAAAGAAAGAGAGAAGAGACAAAAATTGACAAAATTAGAGATGAAAAAGGCAATATCACAACAGATACCAAAGAAATTCAGAAAATCATACGGACATACTTTAAGAATATATATGCCTCTAAGTTTGAAAACCTGAAAGAAATGGATGATTTTCTTGATTCATATGACCTACCAAATTTAAATCAAGATGAGATAAACCATTTAAATAGACCTATAACAACTACAGAGATCCAAACAGTTATAAAAAGTCTCCCAACTAAAATAAGTCCAGGCCCAAATGGATTCGCTGCTGAATTTTACCAGACATTCCTGGAAGAACTAACACCAATGCTTCCCAAAATTTTCCATAAAATAGAAAAGGAAGGAATTCTACCAAAATCCTTCTATGAAGCCAGCATCACCCTGATACCCAAACTGGACAAAGACAGATCAAAAAAAGAAAATTACAGACCAATCTCCCTCATGAACATAGATGCAAACATTCTCAACAAAATACTAGCAAACAGAATACAAGAATATATCAGAAAGATTATTCACCCCGACCAAGTAGGCTTTATCCCAGAGATGCAGGGATGGTTCAACATACGCAAATCCATTAATGTAATACACCACATAAATGGTCTGAAGGACAAAAATCATATGGTCATCTCAATAGATGCAGAAAAGGCATTTGACAAAATCCAACACCCCTTCATGGTGAAAGTATTACAGAAACTGGGAATAGAAGAAACAGATCTCAACATAATAAAAGCTATTTATGACAAACCTACAGCCAACATAATACTAAATGGGGAAAAACTTGAAGCTTTTCCTCTAAATTCAGGAACAAGACAAGGGTGTCCACTGTCCCCACTTCTATTTAATATAGTACTGGAATCTTAGCAATAGCAATAAGGCAAGAGACACTCATAAAAGGGATACAAATTGGAAGGGAAGAGATCAAATTATCATTATTTGCAGATGATATGATCCTATACATAACAGACCCTAAAGACTCTACCAGCAAACAGTTAGATCTGATAAACACTTTTAGCAATGTAGCAGGATACAAAATAAACACACAGAAATCAGTAGCTTTTCTATACACTAACAACAAACATGAAGAGGATGAAATCAGGGATCTCTCCCATTCACAATTGCCTCAAAAAAAAAAAAAAAAAAAAAAAAAAAACCTTGGAATAAACTTAACCAAGGAAGTTAAGGATCTCTACAATGAGAACTTTAAAAAACTTGAGCGACAAATTACAGAAGACACAAGGAAATGGAAAGACATCCCATGCTCCTGGATTGGAAGAATCAATATTGTGAAAATGTCAATCTTACCAAAAGCAATCTACACATTTAATGTGATCCCCATTAAAATTCCAATAGCATTCTTCACAGAAATAGAAAAAACAATCCTAAAATTCATCTGGAAACACAAAAAACCTCGAATAGCCAAAACAATTTTGTGCAACAAAAATCAGGCTGGTGGTATTACTTATACCAGATTTTAAGTTATATTACAAAGCCATAGTAACAAAAACAGCATGGTACTGGCACAAGGACAGACAGGTAGATCAATGGAACAGAATAGAAGACCCAAATATTAATCCAGGCAGCTACAACCACCTGGTTTTTGACAAAAATGCCAATAATATTCATTGGAGAAAAGATAGCCTCTTTAACAAGTGGTGCTGGGAAAACTTGATATCTGTATGTAAAAGGATAAAAATAAATCCTTGTCTCTCTCCATGCACAAAAGTCAACTCCAAATGGATCATGGACCTTAATATCAGACCTGAAACTCTGAAGCTGTTACAGGAAAAGGTAGGGGAAACCCTTCAACATATTGGCATAGGCAAGGACTTTCTGAATATAACCCCAATTGCTCAGGGACATCATGAAATTACAAAGCTTTTGTACAGCAAAGGACACTGTGAATAGAGAATGGGAGAAAATCTTTGCTAGCTATACATCTGACAGAGGGTTAATATCCAGAATATACAAAGAACTTAAAAAACAGAATAATAAAAATTCAAACAACCCAGTTAAAAAATGGGGTATGGAACTAAATAGAGAGTTCTCAGAAGAAGAAATACAGATGGCATATAAACATCTAAAAAAGTGTTCCACATCCTTAGCCATCAGGGAAATGCAAATTAAAACCACTTTGAGATTCCATTTTACTCCTGTCAGAATGGCTACCATCAAGAAAACAAATGACAATAAGTGTTGGCGTGGATGCGGAAAAACAGGAACACTTCTACACTGTTGGTGGTAATGTAATCTGGTGCAGCCATTGTGGAAATCAGTGTGGAGGTTCTTGAGATAGCTAGAAATAGATTTACCAGATGATCCAGCTATAGCAATCCTAGGCATATATCCAGAGGACTCTTCTCACTACCTTAGAGATACTTGCACAACCATGTTTATTGCTGCTCTATTAACAATAGCTAGGAAATGGAAGCAGCCTAGATGTCTCTCCACAGATGAATGGATAATAAAGATGTTGTACATTTACACAATGGAGTTCTATTCAGCGGTAAAGAAAAATGAAATTATGAAATTTGCAGGGAAATGGATGGATTTGGAAAGATTATACTAAGTGAGGTAACCCAGGCTCAGAAAGCCAAACATCACATGTTCTCTCTCATATGTGGATCTTAGCTACAAATGTATAGACTTGTGTGTGAACTGGAACCAAAAATAGGTACCAGAAAACAATAATCTGGTAAAAGGATATAAGGGAGGGAGGAAAGGGAAGGACTTAAGTGTATGGTATTGCACATATGTAAGTAGAAGAACAGATTATAGGGAGGGAATGGCCTAAGTGAGGCCTTGGGAAGAGAATGCGTAAAAGAAGGGCAGGGGGAAGGTCATTCAAAATTCA
Organism: Orientallactaga sibirica; assembly: GCA_036365145.1. Lineage (NCBI taxonomy): Eukaryota > Metazoa > Chordata > Mammalia > Rodentia > Dipodidae > Orientallactaga > Orientallactaga sibirica. The sequence goes on from JAEOAD010000025.1 coordinate 3,688,379, forward strand.
AGATAGTGTGAATAAGACTTATGTAAACCTACGTTTTTAAATAATGGTACATCTAGAAGCTGTAGACTGTTACTAGAAAATTTTCAGTGCCTGGGATGGGATACCTTCCAGTGAGTTGTTGGCCAAGGAGGTCCTGTAACCTCCAAAACATTAAAGGCTTTTGCCAAAGCCCTTGGTTTCCCTTGAGAAACAGATAGTAAGACCCTATTGCTGAAGACATCTCTTGTCTGAGAGGCAAGGTCACTGAGAAAGCAAGGTGGTGCTGAGCAGAAACCCTTCTCCCTGTAGACCAGCCAACTGAAAGCTGGAAAAAGCTGCACTGCATGCAGAGTATGGGAGACTGAATTCATCAGTAGTGAAAACAGTGGACACTGAATATTCAAGTTTGGCCATACAGGCCCAATGACTGAACAGGTGCAATAGTGGCATGTCTACTCATGGGGTACCAACTGCTTCATAATTGGACTGAAGGCCCTCTCTACGGGAGGGAATACATACCGGGTAATGAAAAAACTTAAGCAAAAGTCTATGGCAGGAGAGGTCATGAGCTTTAGGGGTATAAAGCCTGCTCTTGTCTGACTAAATGTAAATTTGATTCCCACCAAGCTGCCCTGAAAGCACTACACTTAATCTTCATATTCACATATTAATGCTACTCTCACTTCTGGTTAGAGAAGCTTCTCTTTTCAGATGACGATGACCACTGGGATGACCCAAAAGGCAACATAGTGCTGAGAAGAAGGGATGGAGGAGTGCCCAGCACTGAAACATCTCTGTCACACCCTCCAAAGCTCAGAGCCCATTGCGGAAGAGGGGGCGGATAGAATGGAAGAGCCAAAGGAAGTGTATGACTCCTTACAATGCAACTGCCCAGACAGAAACTGGCCTCAATATCCATGACCTTACAGTGCCTAGCAATACCTCCACAAGACCCTCATAATAAAAGTAAAAGATGATGACATCAAAGTAAAAGAGAGACTAATGGAGAGAGGGAGGGGATATGATGGAGATTGGAGTTCTAAAGGGGAATGGGGGGAGGGAGGGAAAAATCATGCACTTTTTGTATGTAAGTATAGAAGTTGTCAATAAAAAATTATTTTAAAAAATCAATACATAAAATCAGTAGCCTTCCTGTATGCCAAAGATAAACAAATGGAGAAAGAGATAAGTAATGCTTTCAATAGCCACAAAAAAATTAAATACCTTGGAATTTTCCTAACCAAGGAAGTTAAAGACTTATACAAAGAAAACATAAAACACTGAAGAGATAGGAATCATGCCAAACCAGCCTAGGGAGGGATTTAAGCAAAACCACAGCAAAATACAGTCTTCTTCTGAAAAATGAAGGTATATAGGTTATTATCAGCCATAGTGGAGAAGCAGAAGAGACCAAGATCTACCAGAAAGGAGGAAACCTGCCAGAATCCCTCCAAGGTGCCTGCAGCCCAGATCCAAGAGTCTGCCAGGCCAAGCACTAAGCTCCAGGAGCATAGACCAAATGAGGGATTTTCAAATCACATCAGCCTCTTCGCAAAGTCAAGAAACCTGAAGGGTTTGTGTTGGCAGCCATGGTTTGTTTATTTTTATTAAGTAGAAACTTTGTATGGATACATCGTGTGTTGGTACCATCATATCCCTCCTCCCTGCCTGTATGGCACAATATAGGCCTGGTCCTAGCCAGACCGCATGGCAGAAGAAAACAGGAAGTGGCTTCTGTAAAAATGGTGTTCTGCACAGGTTTGATGTGACAACAGTTACAGTCCCATGCTCGAGAGAAGCCTACTACAAGATGTCCTATCCAGAGACAGGCTGTCATTGGTCACCAAAAGGGGGACCACCCCATACAAGGATTAGCCAGCCAAGCCCCTCAAAACCCATGTGCACTTCCTGAATAAACGAGTTTGTGGATTCTCACTTCCACTTTCACCCAACTCCCAGAGTCTGTGTCGTGACTCCATGCTGCTCACCCCAATTTGGCAGAGACCCTACCATCCCTCCTGAGCTGGCCTTGGGGGGGACCCCAACATCTGGTGCCCCAACAGGGACCCTCTGCCCTGACCTCAGTGTTAGTGAGACACCCTATCCGTGACCCTCTGCCCCATCGGCGTCCGGCGAGACACCCTGTTGAACGTCCCATGAGCCGGTGAGCAGCCCCCTCAGCATTTGGCAAAATGGCAAAACACCCAGTTCTTCGAGAAGCCCCCTCAGCGAGTAGCCACCTTGGTGATGCCCTGTCCTTGAAAGTCCGATGAGCAAAGCGCCCAGTTCTTCATTGGTGAGAAAAATGGCCAACGGTTTCCTGTGGGTGAGCAAGCAGCCCCTTCGCCCCCTTCTTCCTTTGTTTGTCCTCCCCTTCCTCCCCAGGAAGGCACACACCGCCACAGGGCCCTGAATCCTGTGTTGGCCCCTCCCCCCACTAAGCACAAGACACGTGGGTCCTAAACAATCTATCCGTATGTCTCAGCTGGCCCCAGCATTAGGACTTGTGGTTTGCATGATCATCCTCTGGTCTATCATCTTTGATTTGGGTTATTATTTTCACAGTCTCTTTGATTCAAGAGTGTCCCAGCCCAGCCCCCCCCCCATCAAACAACACCACATGGTAATGGGCAACCTCCCTCCCCACCAGAGGACACCTCAATTACAGGCTCTTAAGGCCCTCCTCCAGCAACGTGGCTTAGAAGTAAAACAAAAGGACCTCCATAGCTTTTGGGATGAAACTCTTGTTTTATACCCATGGATTCTTATCCTCCTTGCCATAATTGCCAGCTTTAAAGACTCCACTGTGGACAACGTCATTTCTGCCCATAACAAACACTATAAGGAGGATACTAAACTGGTCTGCAAAGTTCGTTCCTCCCAGCCCCCTCTTAGGGTAACTCGGTAACTCGGATGAGGAGGAAGTCAAAATTTTAAATTACAATAGACCACCACCACAACCCCCTCCTGCTACAGCCACACTCACAACCACCCCTCCCCCTCGTTACCCTTCCAAGGCCAGTCCTGGACACACCCAGGAGAATGCTGGTTCCCTGACACGCCCCTTCACCACCTTCCCTGTTAACAGATGCAACAGTCAGTCTGTGGTACCCCACCCCCTCTTTGATCTGGCCTTCATCCATAAGGCAGAATCCTGCGTTGATTCTGCTTACTTTGAACAAGTCCTCTTACAATGGGCCATCCCGCCTATAGTGACCTGGCTGAATACCAGGCCCGCCAAAATCTTAGGGATTAAATTCCAATTACCTTGGATATGCTCCTTGGCACAGGACCTTATACAGACCCTATATCCTGAGCTCTTCACTTGGCCAATTCAAGCATTTAGCCTGTACCTGTAAGGCATGCGCCCCCCATCTCCCTTAGGCCCCCTACAGCCTCAAGGAGTCAATCAATTCTAGAGGCCTTACCCCAAATTCTATCTGGCAGATGGATGTTACCCACATACCTTCCTTTGGTAACCTCAAATATGTCCATGTCATTGTGGACACTTACTCTAAGCTTACTTTTGCTATTGCTCTCTCAGGGGAAAAGGCATCCCATGTCATCAAGGCAACAAAAACCGCTATGTTGGTTATGGGCATGCCCTGGTGAATTAAAATGGACAATGGCCCTGCACACACATCTGCCCAATTCACATCCTTTATGGAATCTTGTGGGAATAAAACACTCCCTTGGGATCCCCTACAACCCACAAGGACAAACCATCGTGGAAAGAACAAACCGGACCCTAAAGGAACTAATTATAAAACAAAAGCCCACTATGTCGCCCAAGAACCCCCACTTGGCCCTAGTGGAAGCTGTTTTCACCCTCAATTTTCTCACCTTTGATGAGGCAGGACTCTCCCCAGCCTACAAACATTGGAGATCCCAACCAGCCATGACACCCTTACCCTTAGTCCGCTGGAAAGATCCTCTTACTAATATTTGGAAGGGGCCCCACCCTCTTTTAACGCAGGGCCGAGGGTATGCTTGTGTCTTTCCAGAAACTTCACAGATCCCAGTTTGGATTCCTGCCAGAAACGTCCGTCTAGCCACTGACTCAGTGACCAGCCTTGCTGAAGAGGATGATGCCAGACCCCTCAGACTACATACGGGACTTTAAACTTATTTCCCCCCACCAGCCATTGACTCAGTGACCAGCCTTGCTGAAAAGGATGATGCCAGACCCATCAGACTACATATGGGACTTTAAACTTATCCCCCCCCAACCAGCTATAAATTCCTTTCCAACTCCTTTGATTACATTGAGCTGCTACCATTAAGGACATTCAATGCTACTGACCATGACGCTAGGGTGGACTCACCCAGCAACCTGTCCTACTCCAGTCCTCTTCAGGCTCTCTAGTTGATTCTCACTTGCTGGGACTGTTCACATGCCACAGAGCCACGCCCACTTGGCCCTTCCATGCCTCCTAGGCAACAGCCTCATATGTATGGTACAATACAGGTCTAGCCCCTAGCCAGACCTCATGCTAAAAGCCATAACAGGCCACACCCCCCGGGTTTTCTCACTGGGATGGCGGCTAGCCCATCACAGGTAAGATTCCATGAGATGGGGCAACCTAAGACAGGCACCGTCACATGTGATGATCCCTTGGGGTGTGGGTTCAACAATGGCTTTCCAAAAACCATACCAGGCCATCCCCCTTGGGTTTTCTCACCAAGGTGGCAATTAGCCCATGATGGGTAAGACTCCATGAGATGGAACAACCTAAGACAGACACCGTCACGTATGATGATCCCTTGGGGCCTGGGTCCAACAATGGCTCGGCAATAAACCATACCTCTCAGGGTTGCCAATAATAAAAACAAAAAGGAGGATATGTATGGCACAATATAGGCCTGGTCCTAGCCAGACCGCATGGCAGAAGAAAACAGGAAGTGGCTTCTGTAAAAATGGTGTTCTGTGCAGGCTTGATGTGACAACAGTTACAGTCCCATGCTCGAGAGAAGCCTACTACAAGATGTCCTATCCAGAGACAGGCTGTCATTGGTCACAAAAAGGGGACCACCCCATACAAAGATTAGCCAGCCAAGCCCCTCAAAACCCATGTGCACTTCCTGAATAAACGAGTTTGTGGATTCTCGCTTCCACTTTCACCCAACTCCCAGAGTCTGTGTCGTGACTCCGCATTGCTCACCTCAATTCGGCAGAGACCCTACCGTCCCTCCTGAGCTGGCCTTGGGGGGGACCCCAACATCTGCCCCCATTCTGCTGAGGGCCCTCCTCAGTGTGATCGCTGGTATTCCCCATGGGGTTGTGGGTTAGGAGATGTGGGAGCAGCAGCCAGTCATTGTAAGGTGGGGCCAATGCCTCTGGACATTCCCTTCACTCTGTGTCTCTTACAATCTTTCTGCTCCCTCTTCCAAAAAATTCTTTGAGTCATGGTGGGTGTCTTTTAAGTCTACTTGAGTGTTGTGCTCTGAGAAGGTTCTGGTTTTCTGCTTTGGTGTGTTTTGAGTATTCTCAGTATCTATATCCATGACCCTGGCACTGGTTGTCAAGCTGACTATTGAAGCAGCACTCTTGCTCATCTCACAATTCCTCTGTGGTTTCACCTGGGCTCTGGCTGATGTGTAAGGGGTGATTTATCTTCTTGGTTTGTGCTGCCCTGTGGGGGGACTTTTTCTCCAGTAAAGAATGAGATGACCATAGGTTCAATGGGATAAGCATTGTTAATTAAGAGATTTTGATGGGTGTAGCCTCTTGTTTGGTTAAAGTCTCGTGAGAGCTTCTTGTTAAAGTCCATTATTTTGGTCTCCATAGGATTCTGACCTGGTTTTCAGTACCAGATATAGGTTCCTTTCCACTGAGCAGATATTTTAGCTAATCAGAGAGCCATTGGTTACCCACCTAGGCTGGGTGCCACTATTGGGAATTATAAGCCAGAGCCAAATGTTTTAGGGTTAGGCTTCATCCCACCCTTTCCAGGGCCCTTCATACCAGATGATCCCTTCATACTCTTTTTTTCTTTTTTTAAATTTTTTAATTTATTTTAATTTTACATTCATGTTGGTGCCTCCGGTAGCCTCCTCCCTGTCCTCCCCCCTCTGAAGGGACCCTTCTCATTAAGGAATGTGGGTCGTACATTATGGGGGTAGCCAACAGTTATGGGAAAGAGGCAAAGTCTCTGTGCATAATGACCCAACTTGTGGCTCTAACAATCTTTCCGTTCCCTCTTCCACGAATTTCCCTGTGCCACATTGGGTTCATTTTAGCCCTGCATACTCTTGTTGGGGGTTGTATCATTTAGTCTGCTATGCAGGAGAAAGTTTTCTATGAAATGAATTCATTTTGGATTTTGTTTTGTATCTCCCTCCTCCCTCCCACTCCCCTTCCCTGAAAAACTTCCCCATTTCTATTATCTGAACCTCAAGTTGCCTGTCAGGTATGCCTGCAACTCAAGGTGTTTCAGGTTAGGAACCAAGGATGAGGGAGAACATGTGGCTGTGTGAATTCACTTAGTATGATGCTGCAAGTCCGTCCATTTTCCTACAAATTTCTTTGTATCAGTTTTCTTTACTGCTGAGTAGCATTCCATTGTGTATATGTACCACCTTTTCATTATTCAATCATCAAATGATGGGCCTCTGGGTTGCTTCTAGTTTTTAGCTATTGTGAATTGAGCAGCTATAAACATGATTGAATAATTATCTCATAAGTGAAGAGTGGAGTCTTTAGAGATGTCCAATAGAGGAATAGCTGGGTCAGTTGAAAGCTCTATTTTCATCTTTCTCAGGAGTATCCATATTGATTTTCGTAGTGATTATACAAGTGATTGCATTCCCACCAGCAGTGAATGAGGGTTCCTCTTTCCTCATATTTATTGTTATTTGATTTTTGGGGAGTTTTGATTTAGGTAGGGTCTCACTCTAGCCCAGGCTAAGCTGGAATTCACTATATAGTCTCAGAGTGGCCTCAAACTCACAGCAATACTCCTACCTCTGGCACCTGAGTACTGGGATTAAAGGTATGTGCCACCATGCCAGTGTCATTTTTTTTTTTTTTTAATGATCTCCACCCTTACTGGTGTAAGATGGAGTCTCATAGTTGATTTAGTCTGCATTTCCCTGATGGTTAAGGATGTTAAACATTTTCTTTCTTTCTTTCTTTCTTTCTTTCTTTCTTTTTTTTTTTTTTAAGGATCTCACTCTAGCCCAGGCTGACCTGGAATTCACTATGTAGTCTCAGGGTGGTCTTGAACTCACTGCAATCCCCCTACCTCTGCTTCCCAAGTACTGAGATTAAAGATATGAGCCACATCTGGATTTGAACATTTTCTTAAGTGAGTATTAGCCATTTGTATTTCTTCCATTAAATATGTATTTCTTCCATTGTATTTATTCCCTACTCAGTTCTCTGACCCATTTTTGGAGTGGATTGTTTGTTTTTTATTGTTTAGTTTTTCGAGTTCTTTGTAGATTCTAGATATTAGGCCTCTGTCAGTGGTATAGCTGGTGAAGATTTTCTCCCATTCTGTGAATGGTCTTTTGACTCTGTTTATAATATGATGGTTAGTAAAAAAACGTTTTAGCTTCATGAGATCCCCCTGGTTGAGTGATTGTTTAATTTCCTGGGCTATTAGGGTATTGTTCAGGAAGCCTTTTCCCATTCCTTTAATTTTTAATTCAAGGCAATTAAGAGTTTCAGGTCTTATGTTGAGGTCGTTAACCCATTTGGAGTTAATTTTTGTGCATGGTGAGGGGAATGTGTCTAGTTTTATTTTTCTGATTGTGGTTATCCAATTTGAACAGCACCATTGTTGAAGATGCTGGCCTTTCTCCAGTGTATATTGTTGACTCCTTTGACAAATATCAAGTAGCTGTAGTTGCTTGAACTGGGTTTTCAATTCTGTTCCATTGGTCTATTTGTCTGTTTTTATGCCAATGCCATGCTGTTTTGTTACTATGGCTTTGTAGTATAGCTTTGGATCAGGTATGGTGATATCTCCAGAGGTGTTTCTTTTGCTGAGGATAATTTTGGATATCCGAGTCCTTCTGCCATTCCATACAAATTTTGAGATTACTTTTTTATTTGTGAAGAATGATGCTGGGATTTTTATTAGTATTGTGTTGAATCTATATACTGTTTTTGGTAGGATTGCCATAATCATAATATTAATTCTACCTAGCAGTAACATGGACGGTCTTTCCATCTTCTCATGTCTGCCTCAATTTATTTCTTGAGTGTTTTATGTTTTCTATATATAGGTCCTTTACCTCTTTGATTAGTGCTATTCTAGGTATTTGATTATTTTTGTAGCTATTGAAAATGGGACGTTTTTCTGATTTCCTTCTCTGCATATTTTTAAAAATCTTTTGTGTATAGGAAGGCTACTGCTTTTTGTGTGTTGATTTTGTATCCTGTCACATTGTATCACCTTTAGAATTTATATGGTAGATTCTTTTAGGTCACTTATGTATAAGATCATGTAATCTGCAAATAGAGCTATATGTTTGACTTCTTCCTTTCTGATTTGTATACCTTTTATATCTTTCTCCTGCCTTATTCCTTGGGCAGGATTTCCACCCTCATTTTGAAGAGCAGTAGTGAGAGTAGGCACCCCTGTCTTGTTCATAAAGTCAATGGGAATTCCTTGAGTCTTTCCCCATTAAGTATCATTTGTGCTTTAGGTGCTTTGTATATAGCCTTTATTATATTGACACATAAACCCTCCATGCCTAGTCTCTCCAGTATTTTGATCCTGAAGTGATGTTGTATTTTGTCAAAGGCCTTCATTGCATCTATTTAAGAAACCATGTGATTCTTGTGTTTAACTTTATGTGGATTATTACAATTATCGATTTCTTTATGTTGAACCATCCCTGCATCCCTTGGATGAAGCCTGCTTGGTCACGGTGGATTAATACTTTTGATGTGTTGTTGAATTTGGTTTTTGAGGATTTTGTTCAGGATTTTTGCATACAAGTTCATCAGGGATATAGGTCTATAGTTTTCTTTTCTTATTGTATCTCTGTCTGGTTTTGGTATCAGTGTGTTGCTAGTTTCATAGAAGGAGTTGGAGAGGACTCCCTGTTCTCAAATTATGTAAAATACCTCAATATAATGTGGTTTTGGTTCTTTGATGAAGGTTTGGCAGAATTTGGCTGCGAATCCATCAGGTCCTGAACTTTTTCTTTTTGGAATATTTTTATTACATTTTCAATTTCAATGGATGTAATTGGTTTCTTTGGCCAAGTATCTGCTATGGACTTAATTTTGGTAGGTGGTATATGTCTAGGAATTTGTCCATTTCCTGCAGATTATCCAATTTGGGGAGTAGAGGTTTTGGAAATATGTCCTGACAATTCTTCCAGTCTCATTGATATCTGTTGTGACCTCCCCTCTTTCATTGCTAATTTAAGACTTCTCTTTTTTTTTTTTTTGTTTTTTTTTTTTTTGAGGTAGGGTCTCACTCAGGTCCAGGCTGACCTGGAATTAACTATGTAGTCTCAGGGTGACCTCGAACTCTCAGCGATCCTCCTACCTCTGCCTCCCAAGTGCTGGGATTAAAGGCAGGTGCCACCACCCCCGGCTGACTTCTCCTTTTTTGTTTAATCAAATTAGTCAGGGGTTTATCCATCTTTATTTTTTTCAAAGAACCAGCTCTTTGTTTTGCCAATTTTCTCTTTTTTTTTTCTTTCTTAATATATTTTATTTATTTGAGAGAAAGAGGCAAATTAGAGAGAGAGAGAGACAGAGAGACAGAGAGAATGGGCACACCAAGGCCTTTAGCCATTGCAAATGAATTCCAGATTCATGTGCCACCTTTTGCATCTGGCTTATGTGGGCACTGGAGAATCGAACCTGGGTCCTTAGACTTTGCAGGCAAGTGCCTTAACTTCTAAACCATCTCTCAAGCCCCTTAATTGTTTTTTTAAGTATTCGGTTCATTAATTTCTGCTCTGATCTTAATTGGCTTTCTCTATCTGGAACTCTCAGGTGTTGGATTGTTCCTGTTTTGCAAATGCCTTTGGGCAGATGGTTAGATTATTAATTTGAAATCTCTCTATCTTTGTTATGAAAGCATTTAGTGCCATAAATTTACCTTTTAGGACTGCCCCCACTGTGTCCCATAATTTTTGGTATGTTGTATTTTTGTTTTCATTTAGTTCAAGAAATTTTACAATTTCCTCTTTGATTTCTTCCATGCCCCATTTATTGCTCAATAGTGTGTTATTCAGTCTCCAGAAGTTGGTGAAATTTCTGTTGTTTCCTTGTTGTTAATTTCTAGCTTTAAAGCATTGTGGTCCAATATGAGGCAGGAAGTTATGTCAATTTTCCAGAATTTATGGACATAGGTTTTATGCCCTAATATATGATCTATTTGGAGAAGTTTCCATGGGCTGCTGAGAAGAATGTGTATTTTGTAGAATTGGAGTAGAATAGTTTGTAAATGTCTGTTAGGTCTAATTGATCTTTGGTGTTGTTAAGATCTATTATTTCCCTGTTGATTTTCTACTTGGATGATTTATCTAATGATGACAGGGGCATTGAAGTCTCCTATCATTATGGTATTGGGAATTATTTCTGATTTGTTGCCAAGTAGGTTTTGGTTTATTAACTGTGGTGTACCTGTCTGGTGTATAAATTTATGATTGTGATGTCCTTTTGTTGTATCATTCCCTTGATGAGTAAAAGGTGGCATTCTTTGTCCTTTTAATTACTTTTGGTTTGAAGTTCATTATGTCAGGTATTAATATGGCCATACCCACTTGGTTTTTATTTTCATTTGCTTGGAATATCATTTTCCATCCTTTTACCCTGAGGAGGTGTCTATCTTTAATAGGGAAGTGGGTTTCTTGAAGGCAGCATTTTGGAGGATCCATTTTTCTGATCCACCCTGTTAACTTGTCTTTTTATAGGTGAGGTAAATATATTAGTATTTAAAGTTATAACTGTGAGGTTTGATTGAATCCCTGTCATGCTGGAGGGTTTATGGGGTTTGGTGCTTTGAAGTTTTTCATGTCTGCTCTAGTTTTGGTTACCATGTTTGTCCTCTTGTAGGTTCTTGAAGTTGGTTGTTCAACTCTTCTTTGTGAAATAGTTCCTAAAGTATTCTCTGTAGGTTTAGCTTTGCGTTCATGTAATAATATGTCATGGAAAGTTTTTCTTTCTCTATTATGAGGGATAGTTTCCTGGGTACAGTAGTTTGGATTGGAAGCCATACTTTTTTAGACCTTGAAGTACTCCATTCCATGCCCTTCTGGCATTCATGGTTTCCATTGAAAACTCTAAAGTAACTCTCATGGGATTGCCTTTGTATGTAATGAGTTGGTTCTCTCTTGCTTCTTTTAGCACTCTGTCTTTATTTCATTGTCTAGAGTTTTAACTATGATGTGCCTTGAAGAGTTTCTTCCTTGGTCCTATCTGTCTGGTGTTATGTGAGCTTCTTGTATCTGGATGGGCCTCTCTTTTGCAAGATTGGGAAAAATTTTTCAATAATGTTGTTGAATATATTCTCTATGCCTTTGGCCTGGGTTTCTTCCCTTTCTGGTATAACCATAACCTGGATATTTGGCCATTTTAGAGTACCCCACAGTTCCCTTCTATTCTGTTCACATGATATTTTTGAGCTTATCAAGGTTTCTGGACTCCCAATCAATTTCTACTGTCTTGTCTTCCAGATCAGAGTTTCTGTCCTCCACATGATTGACTCTGATAGTGAGGGCTTCTAGACAGTACTTAGAAGCTCTGTTTGATTTTTGTTTTCTGTGGTGTTTTTCTCGATCATGTCCATCTCTTTTTTGAGGTCTAACTTCAGGTAAAGGCTTCCTGGATTTCATTCTTGCATTTGATCATGTCTTCACTAATCTTAATCTTGTGGTTATTGAGATCCTCTATATGTTGGCTCACCTTCAATTCATTTATCTCTCTTTTGGTTTTCCTCAATTAAGTTAAGTCTAGTGACAAAGGCTGTGTGCATTTCATTTATGTTATTGTTGGGTGTTTTTTTGTTTTGATGATTTGTTTCCAGTTTAGCAATTCTCATGGTCAGAGTAACATAGTCTATTGTGCTTTCATTTTGGAATTAAATTTTTGTTGTTCCCTCTATGCTTACATTGATGGCTTCCATTGTGGGAGTAGGCAGCATTGGTGGAAATCTCTCAGTTCGTTGACTTTTGCTTTTTTTTTTCTTTTGGATTGGGGTCTATCCATCTCAGGGTAAAAGTCTTATTTTATTAAGGAGGAAGCAAGTATTTGTCCTTGTAGGATCTTCAGTGAGTGTTCTGTTTTAGGTTTGAACCATATTTGGGTGGAATGATGTTATAACCACAGATGTGCAGGTTGTAGAGGTTGCAAGTGTGTCAGGAGCTCTAGGCTTGTGGCTGATATGAGAGCTGGTTTGGAAGTATAGAATCTCTTCAGCCCACTGTCACAGCCGTGCCTTGCCTGTGGGGCTCAGGAGCAGTAGCATTTTCCTTATTCCCCCACTGTACCCCAGCTGAGCAAGTTGTGGAGGTGCACTGATTTCCCCCTGGGCCTTCCAGGTACTCCTGTGCTCCCTGTCTGGGGGCAGAAATGAGATGCTAAGGAGGCAGTGTGTACCTGTTGGGGAATATGGGCAAGGGAAGTGGTGGATCCAGGTTTCATAGACCAGGCCTGACCCAGGGTTTGCAGAGGTGGCCAGTTTGGGGGCATAGTCCTCAGAGGTGAACCGAGGAGAGATGTGGGAATGTGAGGGTGGCCAGAGGTGTGGCTTGATGCCAATCACAGGAGGTGGCCAGGGCTGGGTGTGGGTCCACCTTTGTCTACCTGTCCACAAAGAGCAGGCTTTCTCCCTGTATTAATTCTTTTTTTTTTTTTTTTTTTTTGAGGTAGGGTCTCACTCTAGCTCATGCTGACCTGGAATTCACTATGTAGTCTCAGGGTGGCCTTGAACTCATAGCAAACCTCCTACCTCTGCCTCACAAGTGCTGGGAATAAAGGCATGTGCCACCACACCCAGCTCATCCCTCTATTAATTCTTTATCAAAGGTAGGACAGAACCCAAAACTAGGGGTTCATAAATTCTGGGGGACCCTTACTGACCCCCCAAATCCTGTATCAACAAGACATATGGGGATCTGGTGGTTCCTTATCTGCCCCACTAATGCAGGGAAACTGAGAGTCCTCTTTTTCCTTTTGAAATACTTCATGCCAAGTTCTTCTGGCTTTAAGAATTTTCACTGAAAAATCCGAGATAATACTGATAGTCTTATCTCTTTATAGAACAAACTGTTTTTCTCTTATAGCTTTTAGTAATGTCTCTTTGATTTCTGTGTTTAGTGTTTTGATTATTATGTGACAGGGAATCTCTTCTTTGGTCCTATCTGTTTGGTTTTCTGTGCATCTCCTGTACCTAGATCAGTTTTTCTTTTATAAGGTTGGAAAATTTTTCCTCAATAATTTTGTTGAAGATATTCCCTGTGCCCTTGGCTTTTATTTCTTCTTCTTTCTGTATGTTTATGATTCAAATATTTAAATAGACGTATTAAATATTTCAATTTGAAGTGTCATGTTGCTTTCACATTTTTTGAACTTGACAATGTTTCTGGAGTCCCAATCTATTTCTTTTGTCTTGTCCTTGAGTTCTGAAATTCTGTCCTCCATGTGGTCTATTCTATTGGTGAGGCTTTCTTCCTGGAAGCCTTTTAAGAGGATTATTGTTTTTCTGTTTTCTGTTATGTTTTTCTTTAGCATTTCCATGTCTTGCTTGAATTCCATTTTCTTGATATGACTTTTCATTGTCTCTTGAAGTTCATTCCTACATTTGGATATGTCCTTACTGAGTTTGTTCCATTGGCCTATGAGCTCATTTATTTGTTGATTCCCCTCAAATTCATTCAGCCTGCTGATCTCTATTTTGATTGTCTTTGATTTCATTAAGTCATCTATGGATTAATACTATTTCCTGATTCTCTTTGGTTTCCTTCAGTCATCTACTGAGTTGTTCTTGTTGATTTTCATCCATTTCCTTCATTCATCATTTGACTACTTTTTGTTGCATTTCTTCCAATTCATTGAGCCATCTTTTGATTTTTTTTAATTTGAAGTCTTTTGTCTATTTTCTTCCATTTCCTTCAGCCATTCTTGGAGTTCCTGTTTGATTTCTCTTTGTCCAGTTTCTTCACATTCAACCAGCCATTTGTTCATAGTCTTGTTAAGTTTGTTTAAAATGCTTGTCAAGATTGCATTTTGAGCTTCTATGCCTTTGGGTTTCTTCTACACTTTCATTGGAGGCTTCTGTTGTGGGAGTAGGTAATCTTAGTGAAAATCCCTTTGCTTTGGTGTTGTATGTTGTTTGCTTTGCATTGGGGTCTACCTATCTCCAGATCAGTGTCTCACTGAGGATGCAGAGAGCAGCTTTTGTATAGTCTGTGTTGGGTGGCCTGGTCTAAATTGATCATAGTGGGTGCAGGATTGAAGACTATACACTGGGCTGGGGTGGGTGCACTTGAGCCTGATCAGGGTCTACTTTGTGTGTGCTACCTCCCAGAAAATCGTGGTAAGACCTTTGGAGGCCTGGCTTGGCTGGTATCTAAGCTGGATGCTATTCTTCCAGTCCTATTTGCTGTCTGTCTCTTTGGAGTGAGATCAGCTCCAAGCTTCTTCTGGGGACTAGAGCCAGCATACCCTGTGTGTCAGCCCTTCTTCAGATAATTTTTTTGGTGAGAGGGTAGGCTTGTGGGTGGGTGTGAGAAGTAGAATCCACATTGGTTGGCTGCTCATCACTGACCTTCCCCTAACTTGTTCACTCCCAGGTTTCTATTCCTGGTGCACAACCCCGATGCTCAGTCCAGTCTCACAATGGCCTGCAGCCCTGCTTGCCACTGACCTTCTGCTGGTTTGTTCCCTCCCAGGTAGGTGCCCTGCAATGGTGTCTAGCTCTGGCACATAGCCCTGTCTTACAATGGTATGAAGCCCTGCTTCCCTCTCAATTTGGTGAGTTTTGAGTCTCCCCAGTGATCACTACCATGTGAAAAGAAAAGCTTTTCTAACCAAAAGTGAGAGTAGCATTAAAATATATGCATAAACATAAATGTTTAGAAGACAGTTTAGTAGGCATAATATGTCCATTTAGCCAGACAACATTAGTAGTTTTGATACTAAGACTTGTGATCTCCCATTAAGTTTTCAGTACCAGGTGTGAATTCCCTTCTGTGAAGTGGGCCTCAAATCCAGTCAGAGAGCAGTTGGTTTCCTCTATAACTGATCTGTCACCATTGTACCAGTTGATGTATTTGGCCTGGCTGCCCACCCATAAAGCTTGCAGAGTCTACTGCTAGTTAAGACCATTGATGACTTTTCTTCCTCAACAGGCTGAATAGCTCTTTCTAGCTTTCTGACATCTAGTCAATAGTCAATGCAAGCTCAGCTCCACTTTGATGTCTCAGTGATGTACAGCCCAAGCATGTGGAGTCTTCAGCAATAGAGTCTTACCATCTAGTTCTGGTGGGCAATCAAAAGCAATGGCAAAAACCTGTAATGTTTTGAGGGCTTCCCTGACCAACAACTCACTGGGAAGTATCCCAGCTATGGCACTAACATTTTCTTATAGAGTCTATGGCTTCTGGTCACAGTATTACCTACTTCCACAGGGTACTTCTGCCCAGATATACTCTTTTATTAAGGGAGGGAGGAAAGGGAAGGACTTAAGTGTATGGTATTGCACATATGTAAGCAGAAGAAAAGATTACAGGGAGGGGAATGGCCTAAGCAAGGCCATGGGAAGAGAATGTGTAAAAGAAGGGCAGGGGGAGGGTCAATCAAAATTCAAGATAGTGTGAATGAGACTTATGTAAACCTACTATTTTGAAGAATGGCACATCTAGAAGCTATAGACTGTTACTAGAAAATTTTCAGTGCCTGAGATGGGATACCTTCCAGTGAGTTGTTGGCCAAGGAGGTCCCGGTAGCCTCCAAAACATTAAAGGCTTTTGCCAAAGCCCTTGGTTTCCCTTGAGAAACAGATAGTAAGACCCTATTGCTAAAGACATCTCTTGCCTGAGAGGCAAGGTCACTGAGAAAGCAAGGTGGTGCTGAGCAGAAAACCTTCTCTCTGTAGACCAGCCAACTGAAAGCTGGAAAAAGCTGCACTGCATGCAGCTGTATGGGAGACAGAAGTCATTAGCAGTGAAAACAGTGGACACCGAATATTCAAGTTTGGCCATACAGGCCCAATGACTTAATGGGTGCAATAGTGGCATGTCTGCTCTTGGGGTAACCAGCTGCTCCATAATTAGACTGAAGGCCCTCTCTATGGGAGGGAATACATATCTGGTACTGAAAAACCTAAGCAAAAGTCTATGGCAGGGGAGATCATTAGGCTTAGGGGTATAAAGCATGCTTTTGTCTGACTAAATGTATATTTGATTCCCACCAAGCTGCCCTGAAAGCACTACACTTAATGTTAATATTCACATATTAACGCTGCTCTCACTTTTGGTTAAAGAAGCTTCTCTTTTCA
The DNA here is from genome assembly GCA_036365145.1 of Orientallactaga sibirica. Lineage (NCBI taxonomy): Eukaryota > Metazoa > Chordata > Mammalia > Rodentia > Dipodidae > Orientallactaga > Orientallactaga sibirica. The sequence continues at coordinate 3,704,830 of JAEOAD010000025.1, forward strand.
GATGATGATGACCACTGGGATGACTCAAAAGGCAACATAGTGCTGAGAAGAAGGGATGGAGGAGTGCCCAGCACTGAAACACCTCTGTCACACCCTCCAAGGCTCAGGGCCCATTGCGGAATAGGGGACGGATAGAATGGAAGAGCCAAAGGAAGAGTATGACTTCTTACAATGCAACTGCCCAGACAGAAATTGGCCTCGATGTCCATGACCTTGCAGTGCCTAGCAATACCTTTGAAAGACCCTCAAAATGGAAGAAAAAGATGATGACATCAAATTAAAAGAGAGACTAATGGAGAGAGGGAGGGGATATGATGGACATTGGAGTTCTAAAGTGGAATGGGGGGAGGCGAGGGAAATATCATGTGTTTTTGTATGTAAGTATAGAAGTTGTCAATAAAAAAATGAACAGAAAAAATTTATTTTGGGCTGGAGAGATGGACTTAGCAGTTAAGGCGCCTGCCTGCTAAGCCTAAAATTGTCAGCCAATCTCCAGGTCCCACATTTAGCCAGATGCAAAGTGACGCAAGGGCGCAATACTGCACTTGCCCACAAGGGGCGCATACATCTGGAGTTCATTCACAGAGGATGAGAGGCTGCTGGCATGCCCATTCTCTATCTGTCTTCCTCTCCCTCTCTCTCTGTCTCTCTCTGTGTCTCTCTCCAAAAAATGTATTTTATTTATTTCTCCATTGGAGAGATAAAGGCAGAGAGAGAGAAAGAGAGAGAGAGAATGGGTATGCCAGAGCCTCTAGCCACTGAAAATGAACTCCATATGTATGCACCACCTTGTGCAACTGGCACACATGGGTACTGGGGAATCAAACCTAGGTCTTCAGGCTTCACAGTGCCTTAACTGCTAAGCCATCTCTCCAGCCCCCTCTTCTTTTTAAACTTTTTAAAAAATTATTTATTTATTTATTTATTTATTTATTTATTTATTTATTTATTTATTTATTTGAGAGAGGCAGAAAGAGAGAGAGAGAGAGAATGGCATGCCAGGGCCTTCAGCCACTGCAAATGAACTCCCATGCATGTGCTCCACCTGTGCATCTGGCTTTACGTGGGTACTGGGTAATCAAACTTGGGTCCTTAGACTTTGCCAGCAAGTGCCTTAACTGCTAAGCCATCTCTACAGCCCAGATGTACTCTCAGTAGTTTATTTTTATTTTGGTTTTTCAAGGTAGGGTCTCACTCTAGCTCAGGCTGACCTGAAATTCACTATGTAGTCTCAGGTAGCCTCAAACTCTCAGCAATCTTCTTACCTCTGCCTCCCAAGTGCTGGGATTAAAGGCGTGACCACCAAGCCTGGCCCAGATGTACTCTTTTTAAAAATATATGTATTTTATTTGTATTTATTTATTTCTGAGAGAGAGAGAGAGAGAGAGAGAGCGTGTGCCAGATAGATAGCCACTGTCAATGAACTCCAGACACGTGTCATCTTGTGAATCTGGCTTATGTGGATCCTGGGGAATTGAACCTGGATCCTTTGGCTTTGCAGGCAAGAACCTTAACTCCTAAGCCATTTCTCCAGCCCAGGCATATATGTTATTACCTAGTGAATAAGTACTTTCCAAGTGACCTATTTCTGATGTCTTTAATTTTGATTAGCCTTCCTCCCATCCTCTCCTCTCTTCCATTCCCCACCTTCTTTCACCTTTCTTAATGCTTTTTGCCACCTGTTTGGATTTCTTTTCCCACAGTCACTCTTGCTGTCCATTTTCTCCTCTTTACTGAATCAAGCAAGTATTTCTTAGGTGCCTTCTGTCTGCCTGGAATAGCTCATGGTAGTACTGACTACTTAAAGTACTGGAAGTTGGGGTTGGGGAGATGATCCATTGAATAAAGTTCTCTCTCCTCAAGTCCCAAAGTTTGGTTCCCAGAACCCATGTAAAAAAGCCACAAGCCCAGAAAGACTTCTGTAATCCCAACATGCTGACACTGCAGGTGAGAGGGGAGAGGGATGTGGAAGAATTTCCAAGAAGCTCATGGCAAGCACATCAAAGAATAGCAGAGTAAGAATCCAGAGCAAGAAATCCTGTCAAAATGAGGTAGATGGGTAAGGGTCAACTGAAAGTTGTCTTCTGACCTTCACATGCACACCTACACTATACTCACACACAGGAACACACACACACACACAAATTGCATAAATATTGGAAGTCTACTCTGCCAGTGGTAAAAAGTGCTATCCTAAGTCATCTGCCACTGCCCTCTCTTCCCCAATTCCCTGCCATACCAGACCCTTTTTGACACCTCCAGGACATCCCAAAGGTACAGCCACTAAGAGGCTTGCTCCAGAGCCAAGGGCAATATGATCTCTGATCGGCTGGAAAGCAAGGGTGAAAGGACTCATCCAGTGATAAAGATGACCACTAGCAGGATGTGACATGGAACAGAGACTGGAGTGAACAAGGGAGTGACATGTGACCATCTGAAGCAAGGAGGATCTCCATAGGTGGAACAGTGGGTTTGAATGGTCCTGAAGTGGGATCAATGAGCAAGTTCATGGACATGTACAGGCCTGTGTTACTAAAGCAAGGGGAAAGGGTAAGATCCACAGGATGTCAGGAAGCACAGCCTGGAGGCCTTGCAGCTTGGTGTCTAGAATCTGGGTTTCATTCCAACTGTGATGAGAAACTAAAAGAGAGTTTGAAGTAGAGGAGTGACAGTAACTGATTCAGTATGGCATTTTCATAATACTTTGTTGTTATTGATCCTCCTCCACTCTCCTCTCTGTGTCCTCCGGTCCCACTTCTGCTGGTCCCCTTTGTCACCCCCAGTAACCTTCCTTCTGCTTTCATGTCATTTGTATTCTATTACCCTTTGTTACTCTTCCTCTTCCTTAAGACTTCCTTTTCCCCCCTCATGGTCTTCTTTCATAGTTTCATGACCTATACATTATATATATATATGTAGGTTCTACATATAAGAGAAAACATGCCGTATTTGTTTTCCTGGATCTGGGTTACTTCACTTGGTATAATAATTTCCAGCTCCATTCAATTACCTAAAAATGTCACAACTTCATTTTTCTTTACTGATGAGTAAAATTCCATAGTGTAAATGTATCACATCTTCTTCATCTGTTCATCTGTTGTTGACGTCTAGGCTGGTTCCGTTTCCTAGCTAATGTGAATAGTGTAGCTATAAAAATGGATGTGCAAGTATCTCTGTGATAGGACTTAGAGTCCTTTGGGTGTATGCACAGGACTAATAAAGCTGGATAATATGGTAGCTCTAACTTTGGTTTTTTGAGGACCTCCACATTGATTTCTACAGTGGCTACACTAGTTTGCACTACCACCAATATTGAATAAGGGTTCCCTTTCCCTATATTCTTTTGTTGTTGTTGTTTGCGCTTATAAAAATAATGCTTATTGAGAATTTATGTTACACTTCTCACTGAATATTAAATGTCTTAGATCCTTTCAGCAATTAAACCAGCAAAGTAACATGATCCCTCCTTTTACCTGTAAAGAAGTTGAATTTAAATTTACAGCACTTCTAGGGGTGGAAACAGCTGCTGTACACAGACCATACAACCTAGTTTCTGCCACTTGGTAAGATGTAGCTCATATAACCAATGTGTTTTCTATGACACTAATAGTGGCTCTCTGACCATCAGTCATTGGCATGAAACTGAAATGATATAACCTGTAGAATATAAAGGTTATGGTGGTAGAGGATGTGTTCACATCATTTCCTGTTTATTATTACTATTAACAACATATTTTGTATTGATACAACATGTTGGTACCCTCTTTTCCCTCATCCCTGCCCCCAATCTGTTAGGGACACTCCTCATTGGGGTTGCAGGTATTCCCCATGGGGTTGTGATTTATGCATTGTGGGAGCAGCAATCAGTTATTTTGTGGAGGAGGGAATGCCTCTGAGCATGATGTCTCAACCTGTGGTTCTTACAGTCTTTCTGCTCCTCTTCCACAAAATTCCCTGAGCCATGATGGTGGAGAGTTTTAAGTCTACTTCAGTGATGAGCTCCTAGGAGGCTCTGGATCTCTGCTTTGACAAGTGTTGAGTATCCTCAGGGTCTGTCTCCTTTACCCTGGTGCTGATTATCGGGTTCAGCATGGAAGCAGCACTCTTGCTCATCTCCCCATTCCTCTGTGGTTTCATCTGTGGCTTGGCTGAAGTGTGAGAGGTATTTTATCTCCTCTGTTCTTGCTACCTTCTGAACAAGAAAAACAGATTCTCCAATGGAGGGTGAGTCAGCATAGTTTAAATGGGATAAGCATTATTAATTTAGGGAGAATTTGATGTATGTAACCCCTATTTTAGCCAAAGACTAGTGAGAGCTTGACACTAGAGAAGATAGTCTTTGTCTCCATAGGATTCTGATCTGGTTCCCAATTCCAGATATGGGTTCGCTTACCCTGAGTGGATCTCTTAGACCATCAGAAAGTTATTGCTTACCCACCAAGGCTGTGTGCCACTATTACACCAGTGTGTACATCCTGTCAGGGTGTTTGCTTCTGAGTAGCTTAGACCTCTGGTTGATCAGACCATTGTTGGACATTTTCCCCCCAGTAATTCATGTAGCGTTTTCCAGCATTAGACAGGTAACTGTCTGGGGACTGGCTTTCTTTTGAATTCCAGCCAGGTCTCTCCATGCTCTGTGTCAGCGCATATGATGTCTTCAGCAATAGGGTCTTAGCTTTTGCCTCAGGCAGGTAATCAAGTATTTTGACAGAAAGCTGACTTATTTGGAAACCTCGTGGGTCTCTCAGATGAACAGCTCAATGTGGGTAGCAACCAACCTCTGGTCTCCTTTTCCCCATATTCTTGCAGCATTAGTATTCCTTGTTTTCTTGCTTTAACAGATCACTGTGATTGCAAAGAATGAAAGAATAGAAGCAAGTCAGCTGGACATCCAATAGTCTGAGAAGTACATGCTAGAGCTTTAGAAGGAGGGGTGGGGTGCAGTGAGACTTGCTCCAGTCTCCTAGGCTGAGGCAATCATACTAAGAAGACAGTTACTGGTGAATGCTAAGCTGCACATAATAAGGAAGTGCATGGGCTTAGAAGCCAAGGATGCCAGCTATACCTAGCTGCCAGTCCGTATCACAGTGGGGTGTCTTTGCAAATGTGGCTGAGCTCCTTTGGGACAAAAGAGTTAAAAGCACCCAATCAAAATGTTCAGTGTGTGCCAGCCACTATTTTGGATATGTGTGTGTTATGTGTATGTGTGCATGTGCACCTGTATGTGTATAGATATAGATGATATCTATAGATATATATCTATATAGATATGGATATATATAATCAGAAGATTATATGTACACATATAATCTGCACAGCCACAGAAATGGTAACAATTATTCTACAAAGGCACCAAGATATTCAATATTTTCTCAAAGCTTTGCAGTTGGTTTGTGGAGGAACTGTGGTGTGAATCCTGGTATGTGGCACCAGATTCCTGCTCTTAATATCCTACCATAGCCTATATTACAGAACCACTGAGTCATTCAACAAGTCAATGCATGTGAGTTATCATGTGCAGTTCTTGACATATTAAGGCCAAAAACACCTGTCTGTCTGCTGTAGGAAAAGTAAAGTAGGTATAGCTAGAAAACATGAAGCTCTGGGATCCATGTGTCTCAGAGAGAGTGTGTCCACAAAGATGCTTGCTGCAGCACTATGAGCTCTGGGACAGCTCTGGAAACAACCCGCCTGTCACCTGGGAGAGCAGATTCATAAACTGCTTATTCATCCAATGCCATACAGTCCAGCAGTGAAAAAGAATGAAGTAGAACATCAGTTGATTTCAGAAACAAAGTTAGGGAAGAGAGAAACCAAACTGTAGATGAATTGATACTGTATGAGCTGCTTATAAAAAGATGAAAACAAAAAACACAGACTTAGCCATTGTTTATGGAGATGCATGCACATGTATTAATACAGAATGAGATAGAGTGTGAAAGAAGTAAAGGCTGTCAGGAAGGAAAGCCACTAACATTAGTGAGTGATGGTGCTGATGAGCACAAGGGGATGGGGAGGGAAAAAAGGGGTTCCCATATTCATTGTGACATGTTATAGAAAAGATGAAATTATCTCAGTCATCCAGACTGAGTGACATTTGGGGTAGTTTTTCTTTCATAAATCGTTAACATCTGCTGTGATCTGACTCTGCCAGAACTGCTGTGCACATCAACTTTTTGAATCCTCAGAGCACCCTCACAGGCATTACTGGAAGGAGCTGAGGTGTAGAGTGTCAAAGCATCAAGCACTAGTGGGAGGTCAAAGTGGGCACCTCACATCCAGACTCTGCTCTAATCTGGCACACAAAAGCAACACTTGGAGCTCCATCATTGTACTATTCTCAGTATTTTGTTTTGTGCTTGAAAAACTCCAAAATGTGAATGTTGTAATTAAAACTTTTAAATAAATTGCAAACAAACAGAGGAGGGTCATCATGAGTGTTGACTACTGTGGAAGAATGAGAACTTTGGGCTGGGTGCGGCGGTGCATGCTTGTAATTTCATTGCTGGGGAGGCAGGAACAGGAAGATCCCCAGAGCTCCCTGGCCAACCAATCTAGCCTAAACAGTGAACTCCTAACTAATGAGAGACTTTGTCTCAAAAAGAAAGGTGGGTATGTTAGAGATGTTTCACTCCAGTGCCTGAAACTACCTACACAAGACCATCATAATAGGAGGAAAGATGATGACATTAAATTAAAAGAGAGACTGATGGGGGGGGATATGATGGAGAGTGGAGTTTCAAAAGGGAAAGTGGGGGGAAGGAGGGAAGTACCATGGGTATTGTCTACAATTAAGGGAGTTGTCAAATAAATAAATAAATGAAACGAAAAAAAAGAAAGGTGGGTGACACTCCTGAGGATGACACCTGAGGTTGTCCTCTGCCTCCACATACATGCACCTACTCACAAACACATACCAGTGCAGACAGTCACACACATCACCCACTTATGTACGTGAAAAATTTCTCAAAAGCCATGGAGATCCCATCAGTTGTGATCTGGAGGAAAGCATGGGTGAATTTTCCAAGTGTCTCCTGCAAGTCTCCCATCCTTCCCTGCACCTGCCTTCATTGTTATTTGCTTTGGTTTGGATGTGCCTCCTAAACTCATGACTTTGGAGACTTGATTCCCTAGTGTAACAATGTTGAGAGGTAGGTCTGATCAATGGTGGTGGGGTCATGAGGCAGAGCCCTGGTGAGTGGCTATGAAACCAGCCCACCCAGGTAGACTTGATTTGTCTCTGCACACATGCTGACTTGCCCTTCTACTTGTATGCCTTTTATCCTCCAAATAAGGCAGTAAGAAAGCCCTCTCTAGACACTATCTCCATGTTCATAGGGTTCCCAGCCTCTAGGATCTTGAGTCAAACTACTTATAAACAACCCTACATATGCCTAATTTTGTTACAGCAACAGAAAATGAACTAAGACACTACTTCTCTCCCTCTTAAAGTATATCTTACAGAAAGAATAGTTTGAATTCATCTTTCTGCCCCTAAAAGCAGTCCCTATTAAAGAATTGATGTAAAATAATTATTGTTGAATGAATAATGAGGCCCCAAAAGAGGCCACTTGCTTCCTTCACTGTTACACACTGCATCATTGTCCATATAGGTACTGACAGCTCTGGTAGTCCTTGCTAAGAAAAGGTGAGGCCCAGCTCCTGGTGACCACAGCTTAGATTCAGGGATCGAGGAGGACTATAAAGAAAGGACCAAAGTCACCTTAGTAGAAGCCAGCACTGCTGTGGGTGCTGCCAATTAGAGCAGACCAGAGCTTCAGGAGCAAGGACAGAGAGGTGCAAGGATCTCAGGTCTGCTTGTAATGAATGCCTAAGAGATATTGCAGCATCACCAAGTTTTCTGAATCAAGTGGAAGAATATTTTTAAAATGTACACACAAAGAATGTTGTCATTCTTTATTTTTTTATTTTTTTATTTTGGAGAGAGACACGGGGGGGAGGGGGAGAGAGGAAGACAGAGATGGGTGCGCCAGCAGTGTCTCAGCTGCTGAGAACGAAATCTAGATGCATGCGCCCCCTTGTGGTCAAGTGGGCATTGCGCCCTTGCATCACTTTGCCTCTGGCTAAATGTGGGACCTGGAGATTGGAACCGCTGGAGTTTGGAACCAGCATTCTTAGGCTTAGGAGGCAGGCGCCTTAACCCCTAAGCCATCTCTCCAGCCCTGTCATTCATTTTTTAAAATTTAAATCTCTTAGTGATAAATCAACACACAGAAAAAATATATCTACTTAGCTTTTAGCAACAAAATACAATGTGAAAATATTCACCAGAATTGGAAATGGATTGGGATTCAGATTCCTCAGGAGTGCAGAGTGTTTGGCTCTTTGAGCCTAGAATTCTCCATTTACTAGCTAATGGTGAACATGGTTAATAAAGTCTTTGTATTTGCCTCAGATTTTGTTTTACTATTAGTGCTTAGCACTTCTTCAAGGCCTAGCTATGCCCTGCGACTCAAGGTGATCAAGGTTATGAGAGGGAAAGGGGAAGAAAGACAAAGACAGACAGAAGAATTAGTAACCTGTGTGTTGCCTCCAGTATGAGAAGCACTCTGAGAGGATGTGTATGAAGTCTATGAGTACGTAAGGATATCTAAATGTCCCACTCAATGATTTTTAAGAGCCCTAAGACTCCCCAAATTCTTGCAACTTTTGGATATGTGGTAGTTTGAATAAATGGTCCCCAATATATTCAGTGTTTTATTACAGTTTGTAATTTAGATTTGCAGCCAGCTGGCTAGAGGAGGTGTCACTGGGCAGATTGTAGGGTCCAGCCTAGAGTGTGGCGGTGGATTTGAAATTCCAAGCTAAATATATGCAAAGTGCCTGGAGTTCCTGAAGCATGCTTGTTTGTGGTGTGGTTTTAGGGATTTGTCTTATGGCTTTTCCTCTCTCTGCTTGGACTTGTGAAAGCTGACCAGCTTCTGGCAATATAGAACTTCCCCTCTAATCTTCAATAACTATCCCTCCCTCCATAACTGTGCCTAGTTGGGAAGTTCATCTCAGTGACCTGAAACTGTCTGCTATAGGATACATTTACAAATTAAGAATATTCCAGCCAGAGCCTTGGACAGCATTAATCATTTTGCTCTCAGCTTTGACAACTCCCAGGTAAAACATGAAATCTGGTCTTCAAAAGTGTATATTTAAGGAAGCACAGGGAAACCTAATCCTCTACCAGCATTTTTTCCTTAGGGAAACAATGCACTATGAGCATGCCTCTTTTACTTACCAAATTGGAAGTTCTTCCTTACATGGAAGCTCTTTATAGCTTATTGTAGAACTTCTTGTTCACTGTTATAAGAAAAAAATCTGGTCAGAGTATCTCTAAGTAATGCTCCTCACTTTAATCTAGATAAAACAACCTTCTGAGTTGTCCTAGACTCCTCTGTCTCTTCGCCTCTCACTCCCAGTGGGCTGCCAAGTGCTGTCAGTCCTCCCCTTACAACTTTTCTTATATCCATCCAGACTTCCTCCTTCTGCTATGGCTTCCTTCCTTAACCTTCTAGCTGGCCTTCTGCTTTCCTGTCTGTTCTCCTCCACTCTGTCAGCCACAATGATGGTTGACTCATCTCCCACCAGTACCTCAAGCACAGCCATGCTTGGTAAATTCTCACCGACTCTGAACTTCTGGTTTTTCTACTGTTATGGGGTCTGGTGTTGCACAAGTAAGACCATCAACTCACAGAATGTGAGGCAAAGTTTTATTGGGTAAAAAAGAAAGAAAAGTAAAAGAAGAAAAGCTGGTGCACCAGGTCTACATCCAGAGTTTGGGATCTCAGGATGTAGCCCCAAACTGTTTGGAAGGTCAGCTTTTATTGGAAAAAAAACTACAAAATGTTTATTGCAAAAACAGGATGGGAGTTAAGCCATAAATCACAACTCACATTCTTAGAAGATTATAGGGAAAAAAAAAAAACAGAACAAACTTGTGAACAGGTCTGTTGGTCAGTTACAGGAAGTGCCTGGGGGTGTGAGGTAGGCCTGTGACCAAGAATCTCCAAATGTCCCGCTTATCTGCCCTTAAAGATTTTGCTTAACAATGCAGGCCTGGGGTAATTCTATTCAGACCAGCAGAGCATCCTGTTCATCTACCATCCCCATCTGTTTAAGCAAGTGTTTCATTCCATTCTTTTATGAGCTCTTACAAGGAGGTGACTTCTATTTTCTCTAAGCTTGATATAAAAAATGCAGAGAAATATAACATTTTGCTGTATGTACACTACCAGCTTACTCACAACCCCACAAGCTTCCCTTCAGCCTGCTCTTGAAGCTTGAGCCCTCTCTGTAATCTGACAAGAAGATTGTCATTGCCACCTTCATGCTTTCACACTCCAACCATCCTAGGGACAGCTTCTGGTGCTTTTCTCTTCCTTGCTAAGAATACTTGCAGAGCCCTTTACCTCTTCTGCAAGACACACTGCTAAAATGCACAACTGGGAAAGTTCTGTTACCTTAGTGACATGGATGTGGAGGACAAGTACCAGTGTTTGCCACATCTACCTCACCAGGTTCCTGTGGGGCTGGGGAGCTGGCTCAGTGGTTAAAAACACTTACTGTACAAGCCTGGTCACCACAGTTTGGATCTCTAGAACATATATAAAGGTGGGTGCAAGTAATGCATGTACCTCTCATCCCAACACACCTATAGCAATGGAAGGCAGAGCCAGGAGAATCCTGAAGCTTGCAGGTCTGGCATTTTCAGTGTCAGAAAACAAGAAAGACTGTCTTAAACAGAATGAAAGGCAAAGACCTCCATGCCCCAAGGTTATCCTCTGACCTCCCATTTGCACACAGTGGTGTACACACACACACACACACACACACACACACACACAAAGACAGAGAAAGAGACCACACCAAAAAGGTTATTTATTTATTTGTATTAAATACAAAGATTAAGGAAATCCTCAACATTGAAACAGTCTGTTCTTTCCAGTCCTTGTCTATCCACCCAAAGAATGGAATGGTTAAACTGTGAAGGGTGAAAAACAGATTTATTTACACTGGAATATAACAGCTGCTTAAACTCTGAACTCAGCTCTGGAAGGCAGTGGATTTGCCAAGCAAGAAGGCAAAAATGGTGGTTACAGCTAACTCTGGACAGGACTCAGGATACCTGTAAGGATCGTAAAATCACTGAAGAAAGACCCCAGAGTCAAATAGTATGTAAAAGCAAAGAGTGTTTATTCTGCAGAATCAGCCAGCATGCAGGGGTCAACCATTCGTACAAAATAGCGATCTCCAGAGGAGCACACAGGCCCCTTCTAAATACAGCTAGGGGAATTGTAGGCTGGTTAGGTAATCTTTTAACATGATTGGCTAAGCAAGCAGTAGTTTACATTTGTACATCTTTGATTGGTTGGGGTGAAAGGGACATGTCTGGGCATGTTTGGACATGTCTCCAGGAACTGACTCAGCCCCCAGAGCCCGCCTCTCGAGGAAATTGAATCTTAGGCCTAGTTAGGGTGGCACCTTACTGAAGCTTGTAATGGTGTCAGTTTGGTCCCTTCATTCCCCCTTGAGTATGGTTCCATCTCGAATCCTTGAGATGAATCCAAAGGTGGGTATTGTTGTTTCAGAACCATTAATTGTACTGTGGCTAAGTGATCCTTAACAAATTTGACCAAGGCATTAATAGTACAGGGCCCACAAGTGGGAGCAAGCAACAAAAGGATAAGGGGACCTGTCAGGGCAGAAATTAAAGTTGTTAGCCAGGGGACCAGTTAAACATAGATTCATACCAGCTTTGGGATTGTTTTCTTTTCAATTTTTTAATGAAGCCTTTTTTTAAGTATAGCCATACTTTTACAACACCAGAATGATTAACACAGAAACAACATTCCTCCTTTAAAGCAACACAGAGACCACTTTGTTGTAGAAATAGTAGGTCTAAACCTCGTCTGTTTTGAAGGGTAATTTTAGCCAGTGAGGATAGGGAAGTTTCAAGATGTGAGATGGAGCTTTTTAATTCAGATACATCTGTATCTATGGCTAGCCTTAGGACCCTTGTTTTATAAAAAGAAAGTCTAAGATTTGGATAGAAAGAAGCATTTCATTAGTAAAGTCAGTTATCTGTTTAAGATCCAGCCGGGCAGGATGGGGGTATCTATACATTTACATAAGGGGTACACTTTGCTCTTAACAGGGCCAGGGGAAGGAGTTCCATCCATCCTTTGCCAGTCTCTAGGGTTAATTTAGTTAAAGTCTTCTTTAAGGTCCAATTTATCTTTTCTATCTGTCCTGAACTTTGGGGATGATAGGTGCAATGTAATTTTCAATTAATCCCCAGTGTCTTGGTCAATTTCCTAGTGATTTCTGACATAAAGACAGGCCCATTATCTGATCCTATCTTGAGGGGCAACCCATAGCAGGGAATTATCTCTAACAATTCCTTAACTATTATATGGGCTGTCTCAGACTTGGTAGAGAAAACTTTTATTTATTTTGAAAAGGTATACACATAAACAAGTAAATATTTATATCTATATCGACCTGGCTTTACATCTGTGAAATCAACTTTACACTATCTACCTGGCTCTGTTCCCCTTTCTCCCTCGCCCCTGTTGGTGGTACCTTACCAGAGGAGGCATTTGTCTGTTAGCAGGCCTGACAGTGGGTGGTGGTGTCCTTGATGACTGAGTCTGTACCTGGGAGGAAAAGCTCTTTCCTCATTAATTTGGATAGCTTGTTGCTGCCTAAGTGAGTTTCTTCATGTAGTTGTTTAGCCAGTCTCTGCCCTAGGGCTTGGGGCAGCAACAGTCGTCCATTCTTCAGTTGGTACCATCCTTGTGGGGTCTGTTCTTTTATCAGATGAGAGGTGAGCTATAGGTCCTGTTCCATGTATGCTGATCTCTCAGGAAGAGTGAGTGCCAGGAGGGTGACCAGACAATCTGACGGATGCTGAGAGGCAGCACTCTTTAGTGCTAGGTTTGTCAGTCTGTTCCCTCTTGCTTTTGTGGTCTCCCATTTCTGATGACCCAGACAATGAATTATAGCCACTTTAGCAGGCTCCCAAATGGCAGCCAATAAGTCCAAAAATTTTATTTTATTTTATTTTTAATGTCTTTGCCTTCTGCTATTAATAGCCTTTGCTCCTGGTAGATTGCCCCATAGACATAAGGCATGGCAAAGGCATAATAGCTGTCTGTGTAGATATATACTATCTTGTCTTTTCCCAATATCAGAGCCTTAGTCCTCATTATCAGTTCAGCTTTCTGAGCAAATGTACCCTGAGGCAGGGCCTCCTCAGCCCACAGAGTTTTTTCCAAAGTAACCATAGTTACCCCTGCATATCTGATTCTGTCCATGACAAAGCTGCTCTCATCAGAATACATCACCAGATCAGGGTCCAGCCAAGCCACATCTGTCGGGTCCAGGCGGAGCCCATGGATGGTTGCGGTGATCTCTACGCAGCCATGTAGAGGAATTGATGCCATATTGGTCTCAGGCAGCAGGGAGACTGGATTCAAAGCCACAGTTTGGCATGGGGATCTGAGTGATGGCCTAAATTCTAGAGGTTGGCAGTATCCTCTTACCTTCTTGGAGTTCGCATCCCAAGTAGGTTGCCTTACACATGCACAGCTGAGCCTTACTGGCTGATACAGGATAGCCCAGATGTTGTAAGGTGTCCAGGAGATGCTCTGTGGCAGTGAGACATTTTTGCTCTGTTTTTGCAGCTAGGAGGAGGTCATCCACATACTGTAGGAGGGTTGCTTCAGACGTCTCATTGTGAAAAACCTGCAAATCCTTATGGAGAGCCTCATCAAAGAGAGCAGGGGAATTTTAAATCCCTGTGGAAGTCTAGTCCAGGTCAATTGTCCACTGGTGACTCATTCCATATCTGTCCATCCAAAGGCAAAAATGGGTTGACTTCCCTTTGCCAAAGGGATGTTAAAGAAAGCATCCTTTAGGTCCAGCATAGTATATGTCTTTCAGGTGGAATCATAATGAGCAAAGTATAATGGCTGTCTTGTGGGGCCTTGTGCCTTCTGGAAAGTAGCTACCATAACCCTAGTCATTTTTTAGCATGTCTATATTCAAAGTGTCTTTATTATTATATACCCTGGCACTAATCTCTATTAACTCTGCAAGAGGTTTACTCTTAAAGCCTTTTATGTTCTGAATCTCCTTTCTAATATCTGGTACGGACTGAGTTACAAAAGCAATGTTAATAGTTCCCCTATTCTCAGGGGCTTCAATAATTATGGAGGGGGGGTTATGTCCTACATGCTTCCTGAAGCCTTTCTAGGAAAGCAGTGGGGGGACTCCGTGGGTCCTTGGGTCCCTTCACCCACCTTAGACAAATTTGTAGGGCACCAAGCAAGTGGCTGCTTGGAGACCACCAATCAGAGTCTGGAAAAAGAGGTTAAGGGCTGTCCTTACCTTCATGGGTGTTGGTATCCCAGTCTGGTTGTGTGGAAAGGAAAACCTTTACAATAACATTAGAGTTCTCCATGAGGTGGTCATCAGCTCCCAACACTAGTTTTTTGGCTTCCCTTTTGATTCTTTCATGTTCCTCTGTGGTGAAGAGGATCTGAAAGAGTTGCTGACAGTCCTCCCATGTGGGATGATGGGTATAGAAGACTGTCTCAAGAAGAGATACCAGAAAACATGCCCTAAATCAGATTTGTGTTTAGCAATAAGAATGGGAGTGCTGGGGAATTGAACCTGGGTCCTTAGGCTTTGTAGGCAACGCCTTCACCTCTTAGCTATTTCTCCAGCCCCTGATGCTTTTCTTTTTATATCATCTGTCTATATCCCAATATACATTTTAGGTAAGTCTGATGTTTGTCTTATGTAAAGAGTTTGTAACTTGATTAAGTACCTTGACTCAGCTTACATATTTAACCTTTTGTCTACTGAGAAATTTCATCTAACAGATGAACAGGTGTTCAAAGAGAACTATAAAGAGAAACAAAGTTATATGCCATTTTTTATTCCCTTTTCTTTGTTGGAGACAATTGGCCATTTTGTCTGAACAGAGTCAAGGGGACATATGGCTTAAACTTGCATGGGGTCTGAGATAAAGGGGGCATCATCCCTTTTTCAGAGTCCAGCTTGCCATGACTTTAAATAGCATATGACAGTAAGCAAGAGTAAAAGAAAATGACACAGCAGAGAGCTAAGCATCCTGGTATTCCTTGTCTTACTCTGAAGTTTGTTTTTACCTAGTTAATTTATCTTATCCATTTGTAATACATAAAGTGATAGGTTCTTGTCTATGTCTAACCTGGTTAGACCTCCAAAGAATATGAATTACATCTGTGATTATGATTTGTGACTCACCTAGCATAGGACATCACCTGTGTCTAATGTAAGCAAAATTTACATTGAGTCTATGTCCCTATACAAAACCTTTAGAGCATCCTTAAAAGTCTGTAAACAGTTAAAAAAATCTTTAACTTCAGGCATGGTGTTTAGGTTTAGCCTGAAAATTAGCTTTCTGTTCCTTTTAAAACAAAATTAATTTTAGGCAAAATCTGGTCTTTTTAGATCTCTTATATCCTTTTTATATATGCACATTTTATCAACATACTTTAGCATTTTGATCTAAGTTCCATTTTCAAAAAGCATAAGCATTTTATGTCAAACATTGACAAATACCTTCCCAGTTCCTTTAATCATTTCATCTCAACCCATAATTAACCATCTTTTTTTTTGTTTTTTGTTTTTTTTTTTGTTTTTTTTTGAGGTAGGGTCTTACTCTAGCTCAGGCTGACATGGAATTCACTATGTATTCTCAGGGTGGCCTTGAACTCATGGCAATCTTCCTACCTCTGCCTCCTGAGTTCTGGGATTAAAGGTGTGAACCACCATGCCTGGCTTAACCATCTTTTTTATAAGACTAAAAATTACACCAAATCAATTAATCTTACTACCCATTGACAAAGTAGTTTGGCTTCAAAAAGTAAAACATTTTACTACTGGAAATTTGCAGAGAAAAAGCCTTAGTATTTAGGTTACACACACAAAAAAAATCTCTACCTGACAACCAGACTTGCTTTATAATACCAACATATATACCTTCAGATTTTGTATAACCCACTGACTTGAGATAGCTCCTATTAATAAACTCCATGCAATACACCTTCTATGAAAACATCACAACCATTTTGGGTATAATCTTTATCAATATCTCTAACACACTTGGAAATGCCCAAGAAGGGCATTCACTAGATATTGTCAAACAGTAATGTATGGGACCTGCTCAGGATGCCTAGGACTCCCATACACAATACCTTTAACTTGATAAATGGTAGGAAGGTGGAAGGTGCCTCTCTCTGGCCATCTTACATTAAAAGTCAGTCATTCATTCCTGCAAAAGATGGTTAATTTTTGCGGCCATACTGTTAAACCCAGATTGTCTGCCAGGCGTCTGAAATCCTTGAAATGTGACTGGACTAGGTCCAGTGGGGTGGAGCTTTCTGCCTGTCCCATGGTGTCTTACAAGAAAGTAAAAAAAGAAAGTAAAAAGGAGGAACAAGACACAAACACACAGACACAGAAGCAAATTCCCTGGGGAGTGAAAAGAAACCAAAATGATGCAGATGGTGGCCCATCCTATAAATGGGCTCCACCAGATGGGAGCAACCTGTCAGTGTTTACCAAAACCAGAGTCAGACTGAAGCTCTCCAGCTCCACCAGACAGCAGCCTATCCCATAAACGGGCTCTGCCAGACAGGCACTGTTGGGGTCCCTTGTAGGGACAGCCCAGGAGGGGATGCAGGGTCTCTGCTGGGTAGGGAGTGAGAGGTGCAGTGTCACGACACAGACACCAGGAGTTGGGTGGAAGCAGGTAGAGGGCGAGCTGCTGCAAACTCGTTTATTCAAGGAAGTGTAGGGGTTTTTAAGGGTTTGGCTGGCCAATCGTTGTATGGGGTGGTTCCTTTCTTGTGACCAATGACAGCCTCTCTGGGCAGATCATCTCGCAGCAGGTTGCTTGAGGGCATGGGGCTGTAGCTGTTGTTACGCCAGGCCTGTGCAGGATGCCACGTGCACAGAAGCCACTTCCTGGTTTCTACTAGCAGGTGGCCTGGCTAGGGCCCAACCTGCATTGTGCCATACATATCCTCCTTTTTGTTTTTATTATTGGCAACCCTGGGAGGCATGGTTCTTTGCCAAGCCATTGTTGATCCCAGGCCCCAAGGGATCATCACATGTGATGATGCCTGTCTTAGGTTTCCACATCTCATGGGGTCTTACCCGTCATTGACTACCCACTATCCTGGTGAGAAAGCCCAAGGGGTTGTGACTGTTGCCTAGGAGGCATGGAGGCCCAAGTGGGGGTGGCTCTGTGGAGTGTGAACAGTCCCAGCGAGAATCAACTATAGAACCTGAGAAAAGACTGGGGTAGGACAGGTTTACAAATGAGAAATGGTGGATAAGATATCATATGGTGGTTCACAAGGGGTTGCTGCTTCCGATTGATAAATGGCTCCCTGTAGCAGAACCTGGTTTGTTTGGATGGTGGTGATGCACTGAGAAAAAGCTCTGAGACATCTGAAAAGGATCAGCATGATGGTGAGAATAACTAGGATTCCCACCAGGATAAAAAGGGAGGAAGGGTGGAAGAAAGAAATGTAAAGTATCATCAGGAGAAACAGCTGTAAAGCCAATTGGTGCCTGTCTAACAATAACATGGAGGTCAGCATGAATAGTCATGTAAGGGCTTAGTCTACAACTAAGGAGGGAGCAGTTGAGAAAGCCCCCAGAAAAGAGTAAAAAGGTGGAGGTATTGAGTGTTGGGACCAACACAAAATAATAGGGGGGTTTAACATAAACAGGTTGTTGGGTGACTGTCGTGAGCTCACCCTTAGCACCATAAATAGTAGCATTGAGTGTCCTTAATGGTAGCATATCAATGCAATCAAAGGAGTTGCAAAGGAACTTATGGCTGCTTGGGGGTAGCATTACCATAAGAGGCATTAATAAGCAAAAAGGCAAAGGTGTGGCTTAGGAGAAGTACGTGCTTGAAGGGGGAGGAATACAGTGAAATAGAGTGACTAAAATGAAGCCTAGGCAAAGTGTGGGAATCTAGGCCCACCGCACCAAACAAGTATGGCCTAAGAAGAATGTCCAAAATGGTTTCTGGGAAGTGGTAGTAGGAAGAAAAGGAGATAAAAGGAGAAAAGGGAAGAATAAGTTTACAGTCCTGCATCTGGCCTGAGGGGTTTGGCATTATCCTCCTCATCAAGGTTGATCCCCAAGTCAGTGGCTGGATGGATGTTTCTGGCAGGGATCCAGATCAGGATCTGTGAAGTTTCTGGAAAGACATAAGCATACCCTCGACCCTTTGTTAAAAGAGGGTGAGGTCCCTTCCAGATATTAGTAAGAGGAACCTTCCAGCAGACTAAGGGTAAGGGCGTTGTGGTTGTTTGGGATCTCCAATGTTTATAGGCCAGGGAGAGTCCTGCCTCATCAAAGGTGAGAAAATTGAGGGTGAAGAGAGCTTCCACCAGGGTGAAGTGGGGATCCTTGGGTGACATAGTGGACTTTTTTTTTATAATTAGTTCCTTTAGTCCAGTTAGTTCTCTCCACTATGGCTTATCCTTGTGGGTTGTAGGGGATCCCAAGGGAGTGTTTGATTCCCCAAGATTCCATGAAAGATGTGAATTGGGCAGATGTGCATGCAGGGCCATTGTCAGTTTTAATTGACCAGGGTATGCACATGACCAACATGGCAGTTTTTGTTGCCTTAATCACATGGGATGCCTTCTCCCCCAAGAGAGCAATAACAAAAGTAAGCTTAGAGTAAGTGTCCACAATGACATGGACATATTTGAGGTTACCAAAGGAAGGTATGTGGGTAACATCCATCTGCCAGATAGAATTTGGGGTAAGGCCTCTAGGATTGACTCCTTGAGGCTGTAAGGGGCCCAAGGGTGCAAGGAGGTGTATGCCTTAGCAGTAAAGGTTAAATGTTTGCATTGGCTAAGCGAGAGCTCTGGGTATAGGGTCTGTAGGTTAGTGGGGGATAGATGAAACCTTTGGTGTAAATATCTAGCTTGTTCTAATGGTGTCAAGGAGGAGACAGAAATAAACAGATCAGAGAGGGGGGTGGCCAGGGCCTGGCTGTTGCATCCAGCCCTATGTTAACCAGGAAGGTGGCGAAGGGTGGGGCAATGGGGCATGTCAGTGAACTGGCAGCTGCCTGGGTGTGTCCAAGATGGAGTGGGCGGAGGTCCTTCCAAGGGTAAAGAGGGGGAGGGGTGGCTGTTTTTTTATCATTGAAGGCAGGTGTGAGCCCGGCTGCTGCAGGCAGCAGTTCAAGTGGTGGTCTTTTATCATTGAAGGGTTGGTCTTCCTCCTCATCATCATAAGAGGGGGCTGAGAGGGACGAGGTTTGAAGAGCCAGTTTCAGTTCCTCCTTACAGCTTTCATTATGGGCAGAAATAACTTCCTCCATGTAGGAGCCTTTAAGGCTGGCAATTATGGCAAAGAGGATAGGAAATAATGGGGCAAAGGGTGTGTGTCCATTGTGACCCTCTCATTTCCTCATGAGGAAGAGAACCTGGGATCAAATGGAAATGTCCCAGATGTTCTTGGGACTAATCCATGGGGCTAAAACAAGAGTTTCATCCCAAAAGCCATGGAGGTCCTTTTGTTTCACTTTTAAGCCACATTGCAGGAGGAGGGCCTTAAGAGCCTGCGATTGTGGCTTCTTCTGATGGGGAGGGAGGTTGCCCATTATGGTGTGGTGGTGTTTGAGGGGGGTAGGCTGTGACACTCCTGAATCAAGGAGAGTGAGAAAATTATAACCCAGATAAAAAATGATAGCCCAAAGGATAATCATGCAAACCACAACACCTATTGCTGGGGCCAGCTGAGACATATGGACAGAATGTTTAGGACCCAAGTGTCTTGTGCTTAGTGGGGGACTTCCATGGGTTGTTACTCCATGGCCATATGCCCACACAGTGACTTCGGGGAAGCTCAGCCTATAGCCTCGCCTTGGTTCTGAAATCGGGTGAGTCAGACCCTTATGTGATTTGCCAGGATGAATCAAGAGTGGAGGGGCTGGCACAGGCTTCAAGACCATACAGCAATGTGTGCCTTCCTACTGGGGGTAAAAGGATGAACAAAAGGAAAAGTGGGGAGGAGGGGGCTGCCTGCACACCCTTGGGCAACCGTCAGCACACAGAACAGAAAAGGGCCTACTCACCAATGATCAAGGAGTTGGCATCTTGCCAACACCAAGGAGGTAGAGGGTCCCTGTTCAGGCACCAGATGTTGGAGTACCTCGTAGGGCCAGCCCAGGAGGGGATGCAGGGTCTCCACTGGGTAGGGGGTGAGAGGCACAGAGTCAGGACACAGATACCGGGAGTTGGGTGGAGGCAGGCAGAGGGCGAGCTGCTGCAAACCCATTTATTCAAGGAAGTGTAGGGGTTTTTAAGGGTTTGGCTGGCCAATCATTGTAGGGGGTGGTTCCCTTCTTAAGACCAATGACAGGCTGTCTCCAGGCAGATCATCTTACAGCAGGTTTCTTGCGAGCATGGGGCTGTAGCTGTTGTCATGCCAGGCCTGTGCAGGATGCCACGTCCACAGAAGCCACTTCCTGGTTTCTTCTAGCAGGTGGCCTGGCTAGGGCCCAACCTGCATTGTGTCATACAGGGTAAATACCATCAGTATTTACCAAAACCAGAATCAGACTGGAGCTCTCTGGCTCTACCATAAGGGGGTCTGGAGCATCCTTGGAACCCTCCCAGCCCCAAGGCATTAATTGGCATGTCCACCTGTCCTCCATGGGCCTGAAGGTTGTGTCTGGACACCAGATTTACCAGAGAAACAAGGAACAGAGTAAAACAGAGACACACAACACAGAGGAGCACCCCAGCTCACCAATCGGTGGAGAACGAATAGTTCCTCTAGAAAACGCTCCACTATTGAGTCTGGGCGGTCCCCAGCAATCCCAGATGAACCCCCAAATGTAAGGATCCAAAAATAGCTAAAGAAAGACCCCAGAGTCAAATAGTATGTAAAAGGAAAGAGTGTTTATTCTGCAGAATCAGCCAGCATGCAGGGGTCAACCATTTGTACAAAATAGCCACCCCCAGAGGAGCATGTAGGCCCCTTTTAAACACAGCTAGGGTGAATTCCAGGCTGGTTAGGTAATCTTTTAACATGATTGGCTAAGCAAGCAGCAGTTACATTTGTACATCTTTGATTGGTTTGGGTGAAAGGGACATGTCTGGGCATGTTTGGACATGTCTCCAGGAACTGACTCAGCCCCCAGAGCCCTCCCCCCTGGGAAATTGAAACTTAGGCTTAGTTAGGGTGGCACCTTACTGATGCCTGTCATGGTGTCAGTTTGGTCCCTTCATGCCTACACATGGTGTATCACTAAGCATTATAGCTCCAATGCTTGGTGGCAGTGGGTTGCCCACCAAGAGGGCAAAAGTGTTACAGCTTAGAATCCTAGACAGACCTTGGTATACCAGTCAAGATGCACTGAAACAGGAACTAGGAAAGCCAGAGCAACAGCAGGTCCCAGCTGAGGCAGCAGGTCAAGTTGGGACTCTGAGGCAGGAGAATCCATGCACTGAGAGCACAGGAGCTGAGAGTAAAAGCAAGTCTGGGTGGAGAACAAGCAGCCCCCACCCTTCAGCAGCATGAGTAAATTCAGTGCCCATAGCACAAACATCGCAGGGAGTTCTCAGAGGCAGGAAATGATGTAGAATCTCCAGTACAAGCTTGAGTGACCCTGGTCCAACAGCCCAAGCCCAAGCTACCATAAGGGACAGGTCTTCATTCTTCAGGGGAGACTTCTCTCTTCTGAGAACAGTGGGTCTGTGTACTAAGAAGTTAAATGTGGGAAGTTATATATACACAGGTGGGGCCTGACTGGTCATGCAAATTAAGCAAAAATCACAGGACCATGCAAGAGCCTATCCGCCCACAAATAATTCAAGTGCCCCATCCAGTTACTTTGGCAGCTGCCAAGTAGCTAGCAGAGCTGGCTTTCAAAAAAGTGCCAGTAGAAGTATCCTGCTAGCACTCCAGCCATCACCCATTACCTGGAAGGGGCTTGTGGCTTCTTCACTTCCTTTTCCTTGTTTCCAGTGATCAGAGGAAAGCACTCAAGTGTAAAAAGACTGGTGGAAAATGGCCTGTGCTCAGAAATGTTTTAGTGCTGGCTCTGGTAACAGCCAGTGTGAGGACCCCATCTTTTCTGTGTTACATGCAGAAAGGTAAATATATTCACTTCCTCCTAATTTAGGTCTTCTTTCCACATAGCAAACTTGCACTATATCTTTGATGAATGAATGCTTAAACAAATGAGCTCATTTTGAAGGTTGGCTTCTGCTACCTAGAAGAAACCATTTGTAATTTGGTTACAATTATATAAAAGCTTCCACTACAGTAGTTTGCTATTTATGTGAAAAAGAGGTGTTTTTCTACATCACCATCTTGCTAAACTATTGAAATTATGCTGAGCACTGCCAAGTCTCATAAAATTCCAAATCAGCAGGGTTAATATTATTAGGGCTTTTCTGGCTTAGTGTGTGGTCACTGGGCTACACTGGACCCTGGCTGTTTCTCCAGTGACTCACGTCATTCCCTCATGCTTTGCCTGCCTTCAGGGACCAGAATGAAGAAGGGGATGGGTGCGGAAGTGGGGTTCTGGTCTCGTGGAAGTCCCAGGAAAAGTGATCACATAAAGGGAGCTTTTCAGTTAGAGGTCCCCACAACCTGGGACTCCCAGGAAAAAAAGTACATTGAGAAAGGCCTGTGCTGAACTGGGGGTGGAAGTACCCTTATGTGATTACTGAGGTTTCCTGCCCCATGAGAGGCACTGAGCAATAGGACTGTGGTAGTTTGAATAGAGGGCCCCCAATATATTCAGTGTTTTATTAGTTTGTAATTTGCATCTGCATCCACCCGGCTGGAGGCAGTGTCATTGGGTGGATCTTAAGGTGGGTGGTGGGTTTGAGATTTCAATCTAAAGATATGCAGAGTGTGCCTAGCTGGAGTTCCTGAAGTGTGCTGTGCTGTGTAGCATTTGGCTTTCTCTCTCTCTACCTGGTCCTGTAAGAGCAGGCCAGCTTCTTATGCCATTATGGAACTTCCTCTGGATCTGTAAGCTTCAATAAATATCCCTTCTTCTATAATTGTGCCTGGTCTGGAAGTTCATCTCAGCGAACCTGAAGTCTGCTACAAGGGGAATGACTGTCTGTCTACTTTGGGCCTGTTGCTTCATCAGTAAAGTCTTGAGTTCCTTTGCAGAAAAGTCCTCAGGTGCTGATTCAGCAAGTGCTCAGGACATTTTTCAAATAATGTATGTGCTTGGGTGTGGGTATGCCATGGTGCACATGTGGAGGTCTGAAGGAGTTTGTCCTCTCCTTCCTTCCTTGAGATTGTCTCCCTTTTGTTTTTTTCTTCTGGGTTTTCAAGGTAGGGTCTCACTCTAGCTCAGGCTGACCTGGAATTCACTATGTAGTCTCAGGGTGGCCTTGGAGGGTGGTAGGTGATCCTTCTACCTCTGCCTCCCAAGTTCTGGGATTAAAAGCCTGAGCCACCACACCTGGCATGCTTGTTTTTGACACTACATGTATGCCAGTCTAGCTGGTCCACCAGCTTCCAGGTTCTTCTAGCACCCACCTCCAATTACCATAGGTACATTGGGTTACAGGTGCATGCACCACTTTGTGTCCAGCCTTAGTGGGTGCTAGGAAATTGAACTTCAGTCAACAGGCTTGCAAGCAAGTGTCTCTAACCACTATACCATCTCCCCAGCCCAAGATTTGTCACTTAAGGCAATCCTAAGAACTCTGAAACTGACAAACCAGCCTAAACAGAAAAGCAATGGACAGAGGTAAGCAAGTGGTGCTTCTAGATGCTTGCTCCAAAAAAAAGGCCTGAAAAAGAATGGCAAAGGGTATAAATGCCCCTTGAACAACTCTGTAATCTCACCCCAGCCAATCAGCATTAATGTTCTATCACTTGAACCAATCAACACTGGTGTTCTATCACCCAGTCAATTAGCCAGTCACTACCATTGATCTCTTCTGGAATCTGGCACTTCCCTATTTTTCATCTTCTGCCTATATTATCTTTTTGGGACAATGTCTTACTTCTGCCTCTTCAGTTCCTCTCAGATAGTATTAACCTCTTACCAACTCTTACCAACTTTTTTAAACTATAGAATTTATATTCCAAAATATTCCTGAAATTGGGTTATGTTAACCAAATCTCTCATGATGTATTTTCTACCTGATTATATTCTAACTTAGTAAGATGATTCCTGTTAAGATTTAGAATCACTTTGTAAATAAATCTCTGGGCATGTCTGTGAGGAATTTTCTAAATTAGGTTAACTGAGGTGAGAAGACTTCCCATAATGTAGGAGGCACTATTCCTTGGGCAGGTTCCTGCACTGTATAAAAGGGAAAAGGCTAGATGAGCACCCACATTCATAGCTCTCGGCTCCCTCAATCTCTTGCCACCATACCTTCTCCACCACAGGAGATTACAACTTCAGACTGTAAGTTGAAATAACCTCTTACTTCTTTAAATTGCTTCTTGTCAGGTATTTGGTCACAGAAATGAAAAGGTAACTAATATACCTAATTATTAATTTATTCAATTTTCGGAATCCCTATTAAGTCCCAGGTATTGCTCCAGACATCAGGATCTTCTGTTTATAAAATAGATTAGTGCCTCTGTCCTTATGAAGATTGGGGCAGACTCACAATATGTAAATATATACTACATGAAATGTGGGTGTTGATGTATGTTATGCAGGCATAACGGCTGGAACATAGTAAATACTAGAAAATCAGGCACCATTTAAATAATGAGAATTAGTATTTATTAACTATTATTATTCTGGCACTTTCCTAATTCTTAATCACCTTATAAGATGGAGTTATTATCTCCACTTGCCAACAGTAAGCTGAGGCATAGCAATCATCCATTTGAAAGTTACGTGAAATCTGATCCTTGACACTCTCCAAGCCTTGCTTCCATAGTTCTTCTCTTGAAAATGGGCTGCTTTATAAAAATTCAAACAGGCTAGGGAGATAGCTCAGCAGTTAAAAGCACTTGCTTGCAACTTGCGGACTCCATGTTGATCTTCATCAGCATCCATGTAAAGATAGATGCAAAGTGGTACACACTTCTGTGATCCCAATGCACCTAGAGCGATGAGAGATGAAGCCAAGAGAATCCCAGACTTTACAGGCCAACTAGGCTGGTGCACATGCAGTGGAAAACAACTCAAAGAAAAGAGCAGGAGAAAACAGACACCTTAGGTTGTCCTCTGACCTCCACATCTGGGCTGTTCCAGGTATGTGCCCTCCACATATACATACACACACATACAAATAAAGAAAAAACATTTCAAAATAAAAGGAAGGCTCTGTGCTGTGCTCTACATCTGGCAGAGCTGTTCTGAGAAGACCGACTGTCAAAGGAAAGGTCTGAAGAAGAGCGAGACTGAAGCCAGGTTAGTGGCACAAACATGAACATATTTTTTCCTATGTTCCCCTGTCACATGGGCATGATCTTCCTCCCCAGATCTGCTTCTAGCTGACAGCAAAGAGGCAAGGACAGTTTTTTCTCAGGTATATATCGTAAACCCATGTCTCTTGTTTAGGAAAAGAAAGGAAGGAACGAAAGGATACCTTTTCCTAGCATGAAGCATCTAAAAGAGTAATCCTGTTGTTCTCAAAGGGCTGAAGGAGAAGTGGGGAAAGGGATCAGAAAAGTCCCTCCAGACGGAGAATGATGGCTTGTCCCTACTTTGACTCACCAGGCTAAATTAGAAATTGCTTATAAGGGTCTGGGAATCAGGGTATCCTCTGATACAAGATTTATCTTAATGACTGAAAGACAGTCTTGGGAAATTTAAAACTGAAAGAGGGACTGGAGAGATAGCCCAGTGGACAAATCACTTGTCATGCAAGCATGAGGGTCTGAGTTTAGATCCCCAAACCCAAAGTAAAAGCCAGAAATTGTTGTGTAATGGGCAGCAGACACAGGATTTCCCAGAAGCTCAGGGCCAACTAACCTTGCTTACAAAAGGAGCAGTGAACAATGTGAGACCCTGCCTCAAACGAACTAGAAGGTGGGGACCAACCTGAAAGTCATCCTGTGACCTCCACACACGTACAGTGGCATGTGTGCACTGACACTTATATATACACACATATACCTACACCAAAAAAAGAGAGAACGAGAGAGAGAAAAAAAGGAAATGGAAGAATGTGATGAAACACAAGTTTGTTTTGGTTTTAGTGGTGGGATTTTTGTTTGTTTTTTGGTTTTTCGAGGTAGAGTCTCACTCTCTAGTCCAGGCTGACCTGGAATTCACTATGTAGTCTCAGGGTGGCCACAAACTCACAGTGATCCCCCTACCTCTGCCTCTCAAATGCTGGATTAATGGAGTGCACCACCACACCTAGCTTGTTTGGTTTTGATACTAGGGACTAAACTGAAGTCCTTACATATATTAGGTAAGTATTCTACCACTGAGCTATACCCCCAACCCATGGAATAATGTGATGATATAATGAGATGATTTTAGAAAGAAACTTGAGGGCTAGGGAGATGGCTTAATGATTAATGGCACTTGCTTGAAAAGCCTGCTGGTTCTGAATCAATTCCCTAGAACCCATGTAAATCCAGACACACACTTTGTGTGTCTTCTTTAGTGGTATATGTATCTGGCATTCATTTACAGTGATAAGAGGCCCTGACATGTACACACACACACACACACACACACACACACATTTATTTGTGCAAATAAATAAAATAAAATTTCATATATTTAAACCCTAAAAAACAGTAAAAGATGTGAAAAAAGTAAAAGATGTGAATTGTGCCCTTGGGGCCCATGAAGTGTCTGGTTTAGGTGACAGAATTTGTATGTGGGAATGTAGAGAGTAAGCATATAACCACACTGGAGTCAAGGGACCAGCTTATGGACAAGTTGGTCTTGAACCTGTTCTGTCATCTCCTATTTGCAGCTTATGCCATGTTTTAAATAGTCAGGTGACACAATGTCATATGTATAGGCAGTGGGAAACAGCAAGACAAGGACCATGAAGGAATCAGAGGATATGACCTCCCTCCGCAAACCTGAAGTGAACCCACCACAGAGCTGCCAGTCCCTGGGGACACCTCCAGTGCAGAGGTGAATGTCCCCCACCCTGTCAGGCCTTGTCTTGTCTGTACAACACTGTTCTTGGTAATAATCAGACACCAGTTCCAAGCTGGGCCAATTCCAGTTCTCTTCTAAGAAACACCTAGCCTAGTTTCTGTATTGCAACTGATTCATACACTAATAACAAGGTTCTGGACAGTAAGTAGGGCCATAAATTCCTGATACTGAGGTCTTCAACATAGCCTTAGTTTCAGCTGCTTCCCATGGCTTGGTTGTTTACTCAACAGATTTTCCTCGACATGCCCAGTCTTCCTCAAAAATGTCCATCTCCCTGTTTTTCCCAAACTAATTTCTAGTCAGTGTAAGATGCTTTCAGTTGAAAAGAATGTGAAGAAATTCATAACTTGGTTCTATGCAGGCTATAGAGATGGCTTAGTGGTTCCTGCCTCCTAAGCCTAAGAACGCTGGTTCCAGTCTCCAGCTGGTTCCAATCTCCAGGTCCCACGTTTAGCCAGATGCAAAGTGACGCAAGGGCGCAATGCCACACTTGACCACAAGGGAGCGCACGCATCTGTATTTCTTTCGCAGCAGCTGAGAGGCTGCTGGCATGCCCATCTTTATCTGTCTTCCTCTCCCTCTCTCTCTGTCTCTCTCTCAAAAAAAATTGGTTCTATGCAACATGTGATCCATTCCAGTCCTTCATGGAGTGTCACTGTATAGAGTTGGGTGTAGAGACAATGAGACAATATTTGGAAATAAATTAAACAGCCTTTGGTAAAAGTGGCAAAGTGCAATCAATGTGCCTATTGGTCACCTGTGACCATGCATATACAACGGGGAAGGTTTTGGGGGAACCTGATAGCTGTTACCAAAAAAATAAGATGAGAAAAGCCGAGACATGGGACAGATGGTGGCTTCTTAGCTTGTCAGAATAACCTAAAGTAATAAAACAGTGAACCTTGGCCCAGAAGGCTCCCCTGAGGGCATAAAATCAAAGCCAAGGTCTTACTGTGACCACACTAGCTACTGGCCTGGGATCACCAAAATCAAGCCCAGAAACTGACGGTTCAAGGAACCAAATTATATGTCCACTTATATTCCTCACTGGGCTTCCTGTGGAATATGCATGAAAGTGGAGTCCTGGCAATGGACTTGGGATGTATGAGAGGGGCCAAGGAAACTGGGGAGCCTAAGCTATTCAGTCTTTCCAGAATGTTCCCCACTGCATTTCTACCCCAGCAACTAGAGGAAATAGCACTATAACTGCTGGCTTCCCTGCTCATTTATGCAGGCTGTATGCTCATCATTTGAATTTAGAGTAATCTGGAGGGGGGTTATGAAGAATCGGCATAGAGAAGAAAGAAGTTACACATGGCCTGGCTAAAGAATATAATTAAAACTGGAGAAAATGTGCTGACATAGACTTTGAGGATAGAATGTGTTATTTACTAGTTCCATTTGCTAAGTAATCTCTATCTGATGGTTATCAGATGGATTCTCAACAAAACTATTGAAGGAATGGAATTCACCTAGCTATCTGGGCTGAGAGGGAGCAATGGCTCTGTGATATCACAGTATCTGATATGACATGGCATTTGTGGTTTTATGTTGGATCATGCTAAGGGGACAGATCATGCGGGGCAGGAGCATCTTGGACATATGGGATGAAGCTAATGTGTGTGTGTGTGTGTGTGTGTGTGTAACAGCAACCACATGGAGCTAATGCCTGAGTTACAACAATGCCCCTTTCTCTGAGTACCACCCTAAAACTAAGATGGGCCCATGAAATCTTCATTTATATTCTATGAACTCCTGCATACCACCCTCCATCATTCCAGCCACCAACATGCTGGATGCAACAGTGAACAGGCAATGAAGAAGTCTGCAGAGAATTTAAAAACAATAACAAAGGGAAGCAAGAAGCCACTCTGTTCTTTCTCTCTCTTTTTTTTCTTTAGGCAAGCCCAACAGACTGGCTTTTTTTTTTTTTTTTTTTTTTGGAGAGAGAGACAGAGAGAGAGAGGAGAGGAAAACAGATAGAGATGGGTGCTCCAGCAGCCTCTCAGCTGCTGTGAATGAAATCCAGATGCGTGCACCCCCTTGTGGTCAAGTGCGGCATTGCGCCCTTGCATCACTTTGCATCTGGCTAAACATGGGACCTGGAGATTGGAACCGCTGGAGATTGGAACCAGCGTTCTTAGGCTTAGGAGGCAGGCACCTTAACCACTAAGCCATCTCTCCAGCCCCGGACTGGCTTTTTTATGACAGAGAGAGAGAATTGGCAGGCTAGGGCCTCCAGCCACTGCAATCAAACTCCAGAAGCACACGCCACCTTGTGCATGTGTCACATGTGTCACCTTGTGCATCTGGCTTATGTAGGATCTAGGAGGTCAAACATGGGTCTTGAAGCTTTGCAGGCAAACTCCTTAACTGCTAAGCCATCTCTCCAGCCCCAGTCTATTTTTTTATTATCCCCATGTGCCAGCAATGTCAGTGAAAAAGTACTCCTTCCAGCAAAGACAGTTTGTTGGTCTCAGCTTTAAATAGCTGCTGTGTTACTGTTGAATTTTAATAATATGCATGTAAGCTTCAAATTAGCAGTTCTTATTACTTACCCTTTATACATGCATTCTACATGGAAGTTAATTTGAACTTCCAATTATGCAGTTACACCTCCATGCACATGAACTTGGGTGCCTAAGTTTGTTTCAGACAAGTTCCTAACAGTTGGGATCATTCAGGCTCACTTGGTGTGCCCAACCCCATGGCACAAAGTTCTCTTACATCTGAAAAAAATGTCATAGTACACACAGCAGCAGAATGGTTACAAAAGAAAGAAACAGAACTAGGGTCATTTTAATGCTATCATTTTATGATGTCAGAAGAAATTGAAAGGGCAATGTCTGAGTATCTTGGACACTAATCTAAAGCAGTGAGTTAAATAGTGTTAACCACTTTAACTGGTTTTGACTGGAAGTATTAACTAAAAATAGGAAAATATGATAAAATTTTATTTTCAAAATTTTTCTAATCATATTAACATTTGGATGCTTCTAGAATTGATCTCTGTGATACAATGAAATAAAATGATGGTATAATTATAGAATTTGTTGTGAAATAGGACTTTTGTTAGTCTGCCGGGTCCTCCGGCAGGTAGGGATGAAGAAGGAGCCGGTCCAACTGGTCCCTTCTTGGGGCTGAGTGGGATGGTGAGTGTCGGCGACCCAGAACGCCCCCTCCAAGGCACCAGAGAGAAAAACACACTGGGTCGGGAGTGTTGTCGAAGCAGGAACTCGTTTTATTGTAGTAGGAAGATGTTTATATAGCCTTGAGAAAGAGGGTGGGGTCTCAGGATGGGAAAAAGGTGTAGGGGCCAATAGTATTTCACCACATCAGCAGTAGCTGGGCAGAGGCAGTTTTGGCTTAGGCCTTGCTGAGTCACTCGTAAGCGGGAGTAATAGGCCAAAGACAGATCGCCAAACTCTAGTCAGGCTCAGGAAGTTCCACTAGGCCTCACACCCGGGCCTCTTAGGGCCCAACATTAGTCTTTGCTAAATTTGTTCTTATGTTTGAAAGCTTTCCTATTTATGTTATTTCATACAGAATAGAATTTGATATTAAAATGAGTAAAGATACATGGACTTATTATATTGCCTACTAAATACATGAATATGCAAAGATTAACTTTGATTGAATTGACTAAAGGTCAGTAGAAATTAAAATACTGTCATGCTCAAAATTCATAACTATGTGAAATTGGTATTCAAGTCTAAATTTATTTTCCATTTTACAAAAAAATATATCACTATAATAAAAATATTTTTCATTATTTTCTTTTATCTTACTATTTCAGGTTTTTCGTTTTGCTTTTTATTTACTTTTTTTTGTTTAACTATATTATTAGACTTTTTCAGCATGTTTTTTGTTGACATTACCAACAACATAATTAACCATATTTCATGTTTATTATTCAAAGTACCTTTTGGATAAATTATAAAATGGCAGGCATCTACTATTATTTGTATCCAGATCATAAAACTAACCAAAATCTGGTCCATCTCTCCTTCTGAGAACATGGGTATCACCTTGGGGACCTATGTCATGTACCAGAAAGCACCAGAGCTTTGAGTCCCTGCTTTGCCCTTCT
Source organism: Orientallactaga sibirica (assembly GCA_036365145.1). NCBI lineage: Eukaryota > Metazoa > Chordata > Mammalia > Rodentia > Dipodidae > Orientallactaga > Orientallactaga sibirica. The sequence goes on from JAEOAD010000025.1 coordinate 3,736,104, forward strand.
TACAGTAACCTTAGATTATATGAGCTACTCAAAAATGATTCTAAGAGGTAGAACCCCTAGAGCCACTACCAGTTTCTCTTTTGGGACAATTTTTTTTTTCCATAAGAGAGGAAACAACAGCAGAGAAGGAAAGGAAGGATGTGAAAGGCAAAGCACACAGAGAACTGCATGAGCCAAAATGTCTGACCTACAAATGTCTACCATACTGAAGGATGGCCTGAACTGACGCTGCCAGGACAGTGTGGAAAATGGCTGAGGGGAGGAGGGGTGAAGGACAGGAATGAAGACACATAAGTGCCTGAGGATCTAAGGAAGTGGGTTTTATCCTGAGAAAGCTGACAGTAATGTCAACCCTAAGGTGGCCATTCACTCCATAAACTCCCTGCTCTTGGCCCACCAATGTAGGTGAGAGCATCGTGATGACTGCCTGTCAAAAACACTGAGCCAATGAACTTTTGGGCATTGAGAATGCCAGAGCCAGATTCTGTCCTGTGGTAAAGCTATTGCCAATCATGTTTCCAGCAGGTTGGGGCTCTCACAAAGAAACAGGCACAGAGGAGCAGGGAAAGAAATAACAGGTGACATTCAAGTCTCTTGCTCTAGCTACTTGACACCCTTCTCCTGGCTTGATTGCTCAACATGTCATTGGATTCTGGTAGAAACAGAGGAGAGGTTCTGATATTTGTAATCAAAATGGCAGCAGATGTATGAACTTTGTACTGCTGGGTTATTTTTTAAAACAAAAAAATTAGGGGTTTGGAGAGATGTCTCAGCATGTAAGAGTGCTTGGTGCAGAAGTATGAGGGCCTGAGTTTGATCTTGAACACCCATCTAAAAAGCCAGGCATGGCCATGTACACCTGTAACCCCATTGCTGAGAAGGATGGACACAAGAGAATCAGTGGAGCTGGCTGGTCAGCCAGTCTAACCCAAAAACGGCAGCTCCAGGGTTCAGTGTGAGACCCCATCTCTAGGAAAGAATGCAGAGAGCAATAGGGGACACCTGATATTCTCCTTTGACCTCTGTACACACACATGCATACACCATACATTCACATGCCACATACATAACATACCACACACACAAAGTAAAAAATTAATAATACAGCTAAAATATTGAGAGGTGGGGCTTGGAGAGATGGCTTAGTAGTTAAATGCTTGCCTATGAAGCTTAAGGACCTCGGTTCAAGGCTCAATTCCCCAGGACCCACGTGAGCCAGATAAACAAGGTGGCACATGCATCTGGAGTTCGTTTGTGTGGCTGGAGGCCCTGGCGTGCCCATTCTCTTTCTATCTATCTGCCTCTTTCTCTCTGTCTGTCGCTCTCAAATAAATAAATTAAAAGTAGCTGGGTGTGGTGGTGCATGCCTTTAATCCCAGCACTTGGGAGGCAGAGGTAGGAGGATCGCCGTGAGTTCAAGGCCAGCCTGAGAATACAGAGTGAATTCCAGGTCAGCCTGAGCTAGAAGGAGACCCTACCTCAAAAAACAAAAATAAAAAATAAAATAAAAAATTGAGAGGTGAAGACATGAGTGATCTTCACACCAAATGCCCCTGTTAGCTTTGACTTGTGGATTCCATGCCTGACACCACATGTGTGAGCTGTGGAGAAAGTTCTGGGTCTGGTTGAGCTATCCACACTCGAGGGAACCTACTAGGAAAGAGTCTGTTCTTAGCATGAGCTCCCACCTGATTGGTCATGCTTGTCCAAGAATGTCACATACACCCTGGTTGGATTTCTCTCCATTCTCTACCCCCAGGCCCTCTTGTAGGGAGAAAACTCTCTCTTCTAATCGAGTGGTAGGGAGAAGGTTGATCTCAAAAGAACCATAGTCTGCAGTCAAAGGAGAGACAGAAGACAATTGATAATTACCTACATGTGCCATGTGCCAAGAGCACTTTTCCATAGGACAGCCCATGAATAACCACACGTGCAGGTATTGGTACCCTCAGTTTACATGTAGTCCAACCACAGCCTGGTCCCTCCTGCCTCTTCTGTGTCTACAGTTAGCACACACCCTTGGCACCTGCTGTTCTTTCCCCATCCCACACCCCCTTTTTTTGGCCTTGTTTTCCACACAAAAATCTGCACAGAGAGAAAGCTGCTACTGATTGCTGAATGCAAGTTGCCAGGGGAAGTCTCTATTTTCTGGTTTCCTTGTGGGCACTAATTGTTGCCTGCTGAAATAGCAACTCTGGCAAAAATGTCTCTAATCTGCTTAGGTGTGCATCAGCTCAGCAACTAGCCCTGCAGTTAAACCAACTGACCATTTCTAATGGGCTGGAAACAAAATTCTCTTTAAAAGGACCAGGTGTTGGCTTAGAATCCCCAGCACAACTGCAAACATAGGTCCTCAAAGCAAAACAACCTCCTCTGTCAGGTTCATCTTCCCCTTTCTCTCTCCATGTCTTGTCCCAGCCCTCTCCTTGCCCTTCGGTCTGGGACAAGACTGCTTTCATGTGCATACATATGCACTCATGGAGCAATTCCAGATGCTGCAGATGCTATGAACCTCATCCAGGCAGCGGCCATGACCTCCACACTTGGGAGCTCAGGGAGAAGTGGTGACAACCCTGGATTGTCCTTTGTGTAGACATGCTCCTTCTCCATCCCTCCATCTTCTCCCAATGAACACTAGAGTCACAGGACCAGTCTCCACAGACATTACCAATAAAAACCAATAGCAAGGTCATAAACTCAAATGCCTTTGGGGACCAGGCAAGTAATCATAAAATAGCTGGCATTCTTCTCCCAGGGTCAGCTCTTTATGTCCCTCCGTCCACCATACAGCTAGAATCTTCTGTAGGTGAGGCCTCCGTCTCATCCCTATTTTTACTTATTTATTATTTATTTATTTGTTTGTTTGTTTGTTTGCTGGGGATGAACCCAGGCCCTAGCACATGTTTAGTAAGCGCTTTACCACTGAACTATATCCCTACCCCTTTTTTATTTTGACAGAGTCTCACTAAGTTGCTCAGGCTGGCCTTAAACTCACTCTACAGCCCAGGTAGACTTGAACTTGTTATTCTTCTGACTTGACTCCCACAGGAGCTAGAATTACAAGCTTGAGCCACTAGGCCTAGCTCTTCCCCCACCCTTTTCAAAAAATTTTTTTATTATTGTATTTATTATTTTTGGAGAGAGACACAGAGAGAAACAGATAGAGAGGGAGAGGAAGACAGATAGAGATGGGCGCACCAGCAGACTCTCAGCTGCTGTGAACGAAATCCAGATGTGTACGCCCCCTTGTGGACAAGTGTGGCCTTGCGCCCTTGCATCACTTTGCATCTGGCTAAATGTGGGACCTGGAGATTGGAACCGCTGGAGATTGGAACCAGCGTTCTTAGGCTTAGCAGGCAGGCGCCTTAACCACTAAGCCATCTCTCCAGCACCCACCCCACCCTTTTAAAACTTTACCCACGTGGTCTTTACCTGCTCCCTGCTCTACCTTTCTCCAGAGCATTTGTTACCAATGCTGGCTTTGTCATTCCCCTTGTATTTACTGTCAGCCTCTCCCATGTCCCAGGCTGTCACAATAGCAAATATGTACCCAAGTTGTTCCCTGCTGTAGTATCCCCAGTCCGTAATACATGCTGGACCATAACTACTGTAATATCTCCAGTCCCTAATACTCACTGGACCACACCCGCTATAGTATCCACAGTCCCTAACCCACACTGGACCACACCTGTTGCAGTATCCCCAGTCCCTAACATACACTGGACCATAACTGGTGCCCAGTAAATATTCTCCTGGAATGTGACCATCCTCACAAAACAGCTGAGACAGGCACTGTTGATGATGATGATGGCGATGATGTGCATTTATAGAGAAAGAAGGTGGCACACATCGAGTGAGAGATTCCTCCAGCTCCCAAGCACCTAGGTAGCCACACTTCCCCATCACTACACCACTGCTAATATGGTGTGTACCATTGACAGGGACTGGAGGAACTGTGGTATTTGAAAAATGCTTACGTTGTCTAAATGCATTCTACATTTCTTTAATCCTATTCCCATCAATAGCAACAAAGAATCACATGGCCTTCTTTAGTCCCCAGGCCACAAGTTTTATGAGGACTAACCTAAAGGAAGCATAGTAGGCAAAACAGACTTTTATTGAGTTGGAGAGAATAAAGATTTAAAGAAAAGTTCCTCTGTCTCGGAATCCATGGGTGTTTTCAGCTTGGCCATTTGCCCTTTCATAACAGGTCTCTGACAAAGAAAGGTCCAGGAAAAACTGCTGGGGCTGTAAGGCTGCCCTAGGACCTGTAGCAACAGAAACAGTTCAAGTGACGTGGAAGGACCTTCCTGGAGAGCTGATTCAAGGGGTTTCCAACCCAACTCACAGCCTGCCAGCTGTCACTGGTTGATCTCCTGGGACAATAGAGGTTCAGAGAGGAAGAGACAAGCCACGGACATGTGCAATGTCTTGGTATCTGCCATCTGTGGGGTCTCACTAGGTATCCTCATAAGCCTCTCCAAAAGTGGTCTGTTTCTTTGGTGCTCAAGTAGTACATGATCAACACACCAAGATATTGTATCAGTGTGTGAGCTCGGGAGGACCAGGAATGAGAACACCAGCCACAGCCCTCAGAATGCCGTTAGCACCAGAACCACAAGCCATGAGTATTTGTTGAAGGCTACAGACCACTTTAGTGTCATGACACAGGCTTTGGAAAAAGGGTCTCTTGTCTCTTGCAAGGCAGCTGTGGCCTAATAATTAACTCAGTCTCTTTCAAGCTCACTGAAAATGGCTGCAGTGATCAATTCCTTCAGCACTCACTGTAACCACTGTCTGAGCACCAAGTGTGTGCAGCACAGCAGGATGGAGTGGCACAAACAGGCATAGAGGGAGGTTCCCAAGCAGGGAGATAAGCAAGGTGCCAGATGTGGAGGCTGAAAACTGTAGGAATGCAGAGGAGGCAGACGCTCCCTGTCCAGGGGTGTGTTGTTGGAGGAGAAGCCAGCAAGGCAGGGCTAAATTGTGTAGCATTGTGTTGGAGGAAGGCAATCCCTGAGGGCGCCACCAGGTGGATAGGTTGGGGCACGAAGTTCCTCACAAAAACAGGAAGGACTATGATATTGTCACAGTATCTAGTACTGGAATGGGCCGTTCCATAGTACAAGAATGCCAATGAGCCCAAAAGTCTAACTGGAGTATGTGGTGCTTTGAACTAAGTGATCCTCATAGCCTCATGTGTTTTGAATACTTGGTCCCCAGCTGGTGGTGATTTGGAAAAGTTGTGGGGTCTTTGGGAGGTGGAACCTTGCTAAAGGAGGTGTGCTGCTGGGGATGGACCTTGAGGTTCATTAGTCCACTCGCTGGGTTTCATAGTCACTAACTCTTGCTGCTTCTTCCCGGCTGATGTGACAAAATGTGACTCCCTGTGGCCTACTTTGCCATGCTTTCCCTACCATGATGAAACTTCCCCTCAAAACTATAAGCTGAAATGAACCCTTTCCTTTCACAAGCTGCTTCTGGTTGAGGGTTTTGTCCCAGCAATAAAAAAGTTAGTACTATAGGGCAGAATCCAGTGCTGCATCTACTTGGACTAAGGTAGGAGTCTTGCATCTGACTCAGGAGTAAGTCCCTTCTGCCTATGAAGTCACACCATCCTCTGGGGCAGAATTTGCCTTCACACACTCTGTGTCTCATTGAGTCTTTAGAGGGTGTGAGTAGATGTCACCAGCTTCTCTGTGAACCATGGGTAGATCATGCTCAGGCTAGAACTCTGAACTCAAAAATACCTTGTTCTCCATTCCTGCTCTGCCATTTACTGGCTGTGTGGACCTCACAAGACATGGACTTTCCTTTAGTCTCTGTCCTTTGGGTAATGAAGTAGAATAGAACAATGTGGAACCCGGAGGACACATGGAAGAGTTCAGCAAGAACAGCACGAAGAAGTCAGTAGGATGATCTATGAAGAAAAGGTAGAGAGAAGTGTTTGCAGTCTAGAAAGGCCAAAGCAAAAAGAGTTTTGTTACCTGGAAGATGAAAGACAGGTGGGATTTTTGCCTGTGCTATCCTGTACCCTCAGGGTCTCAGAAGTGGCTGACAGATGTAGGCACTAAGGAATGTTTGTAAAATGGCTAAATGAAGACTAGCAACTGGGACCTCAACAGATATGCAACTGAGGAACAGACAGGCAGTGCAGATCCTCTGCCAAGCTGATATTGCTACCTGTGGAGTCACCCCTCCCTCAAAAGCCTAGCAACTTGTGGCTGCCTCTCTCAAACTCAGTCTCAACCCCAAGGTCAAACCCTTCCCTAACTCTGTAGCCTCACTGCAGGCTAAGACACATCTCTGCTGTATTTGTTCTGGCCCCAGTCACCACCTTCAGGTTGGGGCTATTTTGGATCTGCGGGTGTCAGGATCATAAGAAGAACCATCCTGGAAGTTGTGGCTGAGACATAGGCAGCGGGAGTGCTGAAGCCTGAAATAGCTGCAAGACTACAGAACATCTTAGAATAACTTTTGGCTTTACCACAATTCCAGGCTGGAGCCTCAAGTACACTCGAGAGCACCCAAATACACAGCTTGCTCAGGCATTCCAGGGCATGGGAAAGACTTGTGGGTGGAAAATGAGTCACCAAACAAAACCCAGAAATGTCCTTGTTTGGGAGAGAGTGGCAGCGTCTTCAGAGACTCAGATGGTACAGTCAATGGATGGTGACAGAGTGAAGTACTGAGCCACCAGTGTGGCCATGGCTGAGTGTGGTGAGGCCAAGACACCTGGAGTGGATGCTTCTAAACACCCAGGAAGGCTCCACAAATATGTGACTCAAAAAGCAAGTTACCTGCCCTGGCACATGGAGGGCAAAGGAGCTTTGTAATTTCCGAGTACCTTGTGTGCCGGGCATTGGGACCTACCTCTTAAAGGTCTTATCCTACCTGATTTTCACCAGTTTGGAGCACAGGGCATGCTCACTGCCATTTCACAGAATCATGAGCTTTGATGAGTGATGGAGCTGGGATTTGGATGCTTAACTATCTGGCTTTAAACTCCACTTCCTGGCCTTTGCAGATGGCAGGATTCTGACCTTGGAGAGGGGACCACAGTGGTGAGGAGACCAGGGTTACAGCCTCAGATATTTGAGAATGTTTCTTAAAGCCCCCTGGGAAAGCTACCAGTGAGACAGGGTCTAGGGGGTCCTAGGCGCTCTTCTAGCCCAAGCCCTACTCTTGATGCAGCCGGTATCCAGCTTCCCAGAGAGCTGAGTGTACCAGCAGATGGAGTCCAGAAGGAGCCATGCACAGCCCCTTCTGCACATGGCCCACAATAGTCGCTGCACCTTTCTTAGGAGTCCCAATTGCCAACGACAGGCAGTACCACATCCCCTTCCAAGGTCCAAGTCACTTTCTCAGTATAGACATTGTGCTACTTTTCCAAGAACTATGGGGCCTAAAGAAATCACTGTGGGAAGCAAGAGAGGGTCCTGTGACAGGAAAAACTCAGACCTAATCCTGACCTAGGTTATCCACGTCCTCATCTCTGTCCGATTGCCTGGGACCTTCAACCTGGCCAATATGCCAACATTCCTGGTAATATCCTCGGCCTCTGAAGCCAAGCCAAGCCAATCTTGAACTAGGCTGAGTAAGTGGATACCAGGGAGGGTGTAGTGACGGAGTTCACCACAAGGTGGAGATCTGGAGCAAATCCTCACCTGCTATCTCACCAAGAACTTTTTTTTTTTTTTTTTTTTTTTGCCCTCTCCCTAGAAAATAGCCACCAGAAGATGTGTTTTAAGGGGCCTTCAACATATGCATAGAGAATATTTGCATTTTTATTTCCTATGATAAAGTATAAACAGATTATGAATCAGCAGACATTCAAAGGTTGCCTGAGCAACTGGACGTAGCAGCAGCACTTTAACTGGTAGGAGCAGATAGTGAAGAACAGAGGCAGATGGAGTATAGAAGCCACATGACAGCACTGCAAGAAGGCTTTGCAGTGACTCCAGTGGGGCTGGCGGGTGCTCAGTATGTGACAAGCCAGATGAGGGGAACTAATGAGGCTGCTGCTTTATGACAGCAATCAACTTTCAACAAAGCTGACTCTTCCATCACATTAAAGACCCTTTGAGCTGTATTTATTGTGTTCTTTTGATGATGTTTAATATGTACATTTACTTTAGTCTTAGAAGTTTATCCTCAGTGTTATGTGTGTACATATTTAAGTAACATCATAAAAATAAATTAAGTCAATACTGGTGGCCTATGAGCATTTTTTTCTTGTAATTTATGTTATAAATATAATCAGGCTTATGTCCGGTAAACTTGAGCAATGCCAGAAAAGAAAGGATAGGAAGCTTGGTGATGGGAAGAATCAATACATGTGCCCTCCTTGGAGGAAGCAGGAACCCGTGATATCACGGGAAGAAGTCTGGACCACAATCAGAAGGAATGGGTGCTGGTCTAAGCAGGCCACTATGTGGAGGCCACTGCTTGTCTCTGGGCCACAGGCCCTCTACATGTTTGCTTCTACTTCTAAGGTTCTGGCCGCCAACTACTCAGTAGCTTCCTGGAGTCCTGGCCAACATCCTGCTCATCTGCTTCTCCAAGCTGGGGTTGTCAGGGGTGGGTGGGGGACAAGAAGGTGTTCTAATTAGGAAACAGCCTTGGCGCTCACAGACCTGCCCAGCATGGCTGGCTGCTGCTCTCCACAAACAGTCTTCTTCAATGAAGCCACTGGTCACTCTTCAGTGAATCTGTTAATAGGTATCAGGGGAATTAAATATCAGCCCATGGCAGACCGTTCTGGAAGGAGGTCAAACTGGCCTCCACTTGCATGGGTTTTCTTTCCTCATCAGTATGCAAAGCCTACACAGATACATAACACCAAGCATTCCATGGACCTGGGGTTGAGAACTGGACTGCTAGCTCCTTTTTAGCAGTAGATATAAGGCAAAGTCTCTGAAATCCAGGTGTTATGGTACCCTCTGGGCCCGACCTCCACCTACCCCATTATTCTCAGTCAAGTAATCATCATCATTTAAAATTTTTTAATTTAATTATTTAATTTATTTTTGGAGAGAGACACAGAGAGAGACAGACAGAGAGGGAGAGGGAGACAGATAGAGATGGGTGCGCCAGCAGTCTCTCAGCTGCTGTGAACGAAATCCAGATGTGTGCACCCCCTTGTGGTCAAGCGTGGCATTGTGCCCTTGCGTCACTTTGCATCTGGCTAAACGTGGGACCTGGAGATTGGAACCAGGTTCTTAGGCTTAGCAGGCAGGTGCCTTAACCGCTAAGCCATCTCTCCAGCCCTCATCATCATTTTAAATAGGTTTTCATGTTTTATAAGAGAGGTTAACATTCCTTAGCTGATGATCAGAACACAAAACTCGGTGAAAAGAAAACAAGGTGCGGAGGTTTTGTTAACCTGGGAACACAATTACAAAGTGGTCCCTGGATAGCAGAATCCAGTTATGTAGAGCCTGCCTTGTTCCTCCTACCCCACAACTCCGTTTGCACTCTCACATGTTCAGGGAAACTTGCAGCTGCACCTGCCTCAGGAACACAGTCTCCTAGCTCTTGGGGCTTAGCACATAACTTCCATCCTTCCTGTGAGAAGCCAGGGTGGGGTTATGTTGTACACTGTGGTGTCCCCTGAGGCACTTCAGCATAAATGAATGCTTGGTCAATTTGATTGTGTCTGCAGAGAATAAGGGTGGAGTGATTTGGCCATAATTATTTCCTCTTCCTTAGAAACACCTTCTTCTCGCTTGTCACTGATCAATTTCCTTGGGTAGAAGACAAACATTTTCATTCTACAACAGATGCAATATTTGATCCTTTTCTGAGAGGGAAGGGTGGGAGAGGGAGCACTGCACAGAAAACATGACTGGAGAAGGAAGCAGGAAGTCGGCTGGTGCCCAGATATTAAACCTGAAGCCCTTTCACAGTTCCTAAGAATGTAGTGAAATAATATAATTCTGCCTGACTAGATTGGTAGTTCTTGAACTTTTTGTTTTAAGGGAGAGAAACCTTTTTTTATTTTTTTATTTTTTTATTTTTTGAGGTAGGGTCTCACTCTAGCCCAGGCTTGACCTGGAATTCACTATGTAGTCTCGGGGTGGCCTTGAACTCACTGCGATCCTCCTACCTCTGCCTCCCAAGTGCTGGGATTAAAGGCGTGCACCACCACACCCGGCTTCTTCTTTTTTTAAGTGAAGCCTCAATAGGAAAACCGGTATGTAAGCAGGAAAAATTAAAGGTTGTGGGCTGGGACCCTGGAGTTGCCGCCACAGTGCCACAAACGACCTCCACTTTCCCAAGCCTCCCAAAGCGACTTCTTGGAACCACAGGGGCTCTGCTGGGCAGTTTGAGAATCACCTAAGCAGATTATTTGCCAGTCGGGCTCCAGAGAGACAGAGATGAATAACACCCAGTCCCTGCCAGCAAAGAGCTCTCAGATCACTTCAATGCCATGTGATAAGCACTGTGACAGAGGCAAGCTATGTGGCAGAGCGGAGAGGCCAGCCTGGCCTGGGGGAAGGGGCCTGGGATGGGGAAATGTTGGTGGAGGAGGTAAGGCCAGGGTGATTTTCAGAACACTGTATAAAACAAAGTGGACACGTTTAATTTGAAAAAGCTGTGGATGGGGCTGGAGAGATGGCTTAGGGTTAAACGCTTGCCTATGAAGCCTAAGGACCCTGGTTCGAGGCTCGATTCTCCAGGACCCACGTAGGCCAGATGCACAAGGGGGTGCATGTATCTGGAGTTTGTTTGCAGTGGCTGGAGGCCCTGGCGCACCCATTCTCTCTCTCTCTCTCTCTCTCTCTGCCTGCCTATTTCTGTATCTCTCTCTCTCTCTCAAATAAATAAATAAATAATAAAATATTTAAAAAAAAAAAAGCTGTGGATGTCTAAAGAGAATGTCACATTTCACAAGGTCACTGCTAAAATGGCACTCAGCCCTAAAGGGTCAAGAGGTCAAGGAACAGTGAGAGGCAGCAGGCTTGGGCGTGGGGAGAAAGAGGATAGCTGAGGGCTCAGGCTGCCTCCCAAGTGGAAGCTGTTTGCCTAAATCCAGCAATCCAGTCCCCCAAGAAGGCTCAAGGAAAGAAGGAAGGGTTGGTGCCTAATTGATGTTTTGAAGTAACTAAGGAAGCAGTCTTCAAGCTCCTCTGCTTAATTTCTTGCCACTGAGGCTTTATCATCAACCAGATCCCCTAAGCCAATGCCTAAGTTGGCAAGCCAGGTGCAGCCAGTCTAGACACGTGTACTTACCTCTGACACAAGGAAAGCAGGTCTTTAAGCTCCCTGGCACCATGGGAGCTAAAGATTCAAGTTATGGTTCCTACCTGGGACCTAGGCATCTAGGTGACTCTAGGCATCTTTAAGTGGGCTCAGAAGGGGGAGGGGCTGACCAGTAGGATATGCACAGATTTCTATGGGTGGGGTTTTCTGGACAGATGACCTAGTTTTCACAAGACACTGGAGTGGGGTCCAAAATCCCCAAATTTCTAAGAAACACATACCTTAAGTGGAAAGAACTGGGGTGCTGTGTCCAGAGGCCATGTGGAAGAAGGCAAACATTGAATTCTGTATGGCTTCCCAGGAAGAAGAAACTGGAACCAGTGGGTAAAGTTTCAGGGAGACTAATTTCAGCTCAATATAAGGGCAATATTTGAATGATGTGAAAACAGATTGTTGCTCCAAACACTAAGTTCCTTGTTGCTGAAGTATTTAATCAGCAGCTGTCCTTGGTGTTGGGGTGTGAGACAGAATGAAGGCCACTTGGGCTTGGTCCAGCTGTAAACTGGACCTACCGAAGGAGAGCTGTTTCTGAGGCCCTCCCAGAAGAAATGCAGAGACAGAAAACCATGAACTGTCCTCTCCCACGGCCTGATCTGCAGAAAGGAGTTCTAGGCATGGGAAGCTGTTTGGTTACAGTGCTTCTTGGCCCTACTATTACTATGCCCCTCAATGAAAGAGGACATAGAGTATACATGCTTAGCAGAAGACTGGACTTGAACCATTGACCCAAGCAGGCAGGCCTCCATATGTGCCCTGATACCTGGAAACAATAGAAATGTCTGTTTTTTTGCTGCTGCTTTTTTTTTTTTTTTTTCGAGTTTTCGAGGTAGGGTCTCACTCTAGTTCAGGCCGACCTGGAATTCACTATATACTCTCAAGGTGGCCTTGAACTCACGGTGATTCTCCTACCTCTGCCTCCTGAGTTCTGGGATTAAAGGCATGCGCCACCACGCCTGGCTCAGAAATATCTGTTTTTACTTTTAGGCAATGTTTCTCAGCTATATTCTATGTAATATGAGGTAAAATAGTCATCCGTTTTATTTCTCCCCACATTTTTCCAGCCTATATAAGAAAAATATAATGTGTATGCAGTGCTTTGTAAGTTAAAATTTTTGCATGTGTGTGGTACACATGTGCATTCAAGTTCACATGTGTGAATGCACCTGTGTGTAGGCATGCATGTGCACATGCACATGTGTGCATGATGTCAGGAGGTCAGAGGTCAATGTCAGGTATCTTCCTCAATCTTTTTTCCACATGATTTATTGAGACAGTCTCTCACTGAAACAAAAGTTTATTGATTACGCTACTTCAGCTAGCCAGCTTCCTCCAGGAATCCTCCTTTCTCCACTTCCCCAGAGCTGGGACTATGCAGACTCTGGGGTCCAAATGTAGATCCTCACACTTGCAAGCAAGCATTTTACCTATTGAGTCATCACCCCGGCCCAGTTAAACCTTTTTAAGGAAAGCTATATGGAAAAGACTGCTCTCCTAAAAGTCCTATTGTTGGCATTTTCAGATACAGCATGAGTATTGATCAAGCTTCACCACCACACTTCCTGGTGACACGAATGCATAGTGTGGGTCATGGATGCTCTCTGTGCAGCCTGCCCTTATGTTCTAACACTCAGTTTCCATGTGCTCAGTGTTCTTGCCAGAGTATTCTTTTTGCTCATTCCCCAGACCTTGTTTCGTGTGGAGCTGTGGTATGAAATGGAAAGGTGCACACGAAAAGCAGAGTCCTATGGTTCTCCTCGGGCTGAATCAAACAGACAAACAGATATAGTGCTTCAAAGGAGAAGTGAACAGCCACAGCCTTTGATTTCTTAAATAATCATGGAGAAGCGTTGCTGTGAAAGAAACAAAGGCTCTGGAACAGTTTAATTGGGATTATCACAAAACTATCACAAGCTTGTTTTCTAGGGGCAAACATTGCCTCTTATCCTGGGTTTCCTTATTTGTGAAGGTGCCCCACCCTCGCTGGCCACCTGGAGGGAGCCAGCCGCTTTCCAGCACACAGGACTGGTCCTCAAGGGCTGGGCAGCCCTGCGGCAGATCACAGAACTCAGAGAGCAGCCAAGTGGCCCAGGCGGCCTGGCTTCCTAGGGTTACCCAAATGGGTTGCTAACCAGGGTTGTTTCCTCCTGATTATAGCTGGACTGAGCCCCTAGGGATCCAGAACCTGACCAGAGGGCTTGGGGGTATGAACTACCCTGCCTTCCAGCAGCCCCTGCATGGCTTGGAGAAAGTGGTACAAGAGACCACTCCACACTAGATGGAGCTGGGTGCTAAGAGGATAGGAAAGCAGAGAAGCTGTTGTCTTGAGAGATACTGCCTGAAGCTCCCAAGATATCTGTCTACTCAGAGGACTGAAGGAGAAGCAAGCATAGCTAGAGAGGCCAGTATCTACCCCATATCCCTGGCTTATCAGAGCTTCAACATCTTTTTGATCCTCTTAGCATGTTGGGGTTAGGGCAGGGCAGGCCCCATCTCCCCACCTTTGCTATTGAATCTGAGGACTTTGGAAACCTGTTCAAGTTCACATCATTCATAAGAGGCCCATTCAGAGTATGAAACTGGATCTTCTCATCTCCACATGCAGTCTCCTCCCAGCATTCGTGCTGCCTCATTCTCACACCTGAGAAGCCTGATTCACAGCCTCCCTTCATCATATGGCCACTGTTGATAAGTTGCTCCATGGACTCCAGAGTCCTTTAGTGAGGTTGCTAGTTGGTTCTCCTCATAGAATCTGCAGGGCTGATGAGCTCATAAATGTCCAGAGAGGCCAAAGGACAGGGGCAGAGTCACAGAGCAAAGTCAGAATCAATTCAACTATGTTCTTTTGCCTGTTCCAACCCTAAAGAACATTCTCAGTGTGCAAAGGGTGTAATTCTCGTCTGCCTCTACTTGGGTTTGTGTGCCTCAGCTCTGCTCCAGGGCAGCAGCTATTTCAGGAGGCAGACAAGGAAGCAAGAAAACACAGTAAGCTTGATCTGCAGGCAGCTGAGGAAGGGTTGGCCATGGAGCATGCTCTGTGCTAATCCACCTTAGAAGCTATTGCTCTGTGGGAAGGGAAGGAGTGGAAGTAACTGGCCAACCCAAGGTAGGAACAAAGGTAAAAATATGAGAGTATTTTCAGTTTTTCAAAAGGATGATACAAGATGATCAAACAGCTCAGCTGTGTAATTAAAGTAGCTGAGCAGTTACTCGTGTGCGTGGTGTGAGTGCAGGTGTGTATGTATGCTCATATATGTATAATATGTGTGTGGTATGCATGCATGTGTGTACTTAAGCGTGTGGAAGCCAGAGGTCAATGTTGGGTGTCTTCATCAATTACTCTCCACTTGATTATTTGAGACAGGATCTTTCACTGAACCTGGAGCTCACTAATTCGGCTGGACTAGCTAGTCAGCAAGCTCCAGGGCTGCTTTCCCAGTGCTAGGATTACCCGGATTTTATGTGGATTCTGGGCATCTGAAGTCAGGTCCTCATGCTGATGTGGAAAGCATTTTACAAACTGATCCATCTCTCCAGCCTTTTATTGTTTTAAAAATAGGAACAAAAAAACTCAATAAAACAAAAGTAAGTCACTTAAAGGAACCCCAAGGAAGGTGAGCCATGGACACATGCACCTCTGTGGCTGCAGGAGAACACCAGGTAATCCCCTGGGCATTGGTTTTAGAGCCAGGAGACACGGCTATGTGCCCTTGGGCAAGCCACTTTGTCTGTCTGAGCCTCAGTGCCATCATCTATAGACACCAGAACTGCTTCACAGGGTGATGGTGATGAGCATATGACACACACTGCTCTGGGAAAAAGGTGAGTGTCACCCCAAGCCACCCAGAATGCTTTGCTCATATGGTTTCATTTTCTGTTTACTTCACTGACTTGCTCTTGTCTGACCTGCCTCATTGTCTGTCAATACTTTGCAAATGGACAGATGAGCTGACAAGGCCTTATCTTTGGCATAGACACACACATGGGTCTGAGTCCCCAGGTTCCCTAGCATAGCCAGAAACTAACATATAGCATGTTCTTGAGGTAGTCAGGGTGGCGTGGGGTGCCTGTCTCCTCCATCCCTGCTGCTTTGGCCCAAGCTTGGCTGTGGTGAGGCTGTTTTCTTCAGATACCTGTCCCATGCTTAGTTCACCAAGGGTACCCAAATGTCTTGATGGGCCTACACTGCCAGTGTAGAGACCCCAGACAGAGCTGGGCCTCACCCATGGGGAAATTGAGCCCCAGGAAAAAGCAACGCCTTGGCCCAGTGATAGCTCAGGGTGCCTGACCCCAGCCCTGCTTCTCAGGCATGAGCCCTGAGTGGCTTAGCGTACAGAGCTTTCTGATAGCCCAGAAGAGTGCAGAAGTCACACGCAGTCAGTTAACATTTACCAAGTGTCTAGCACTGCCAGGCACTGGGGTTTTAAGATAAAATGAGGAAATCCAACAATTTCCTGTTGAGGCCAGGCCACTTCAGAGTTGGACCCAGACTGTGTGC
The DNA here is from genome assembly GCA_036365145.1 of Orientallactaga sibirica. NCBI lineage: Eukaryota > Metazoa > Chordata > Mammalia > Rodentia > Dipodidae > Orientallactaga > Orientallactaga sibirica. The sequence continues at coordinate 3,751,864 of JAEOAD010000025.1, forward strand.
CTGTGTCCTCCATGCTCTTGGGGACAAGGACCTACACGGGCTGCCCTCAAACCTGATGATCCCTTGCATATCGGTTCCCCTCCTGGGCTCTTTCCAAGGTCCCCGGATCACGTCCTTGTAGATCTAGCCTGGCTTCCTCTGCGTGGGATGGCTTTGTTCTGCCTCCTCTTCTCCCTGATGGAGCAACAACCAGAGCTTGTTCTCCTGTATTCTCAAGCTAACTAGAGGAAAGGTCATATACTGTGACCCTGTGAACATTCCCTTCTCTCTAGCAGTTGCTCAACACTTTGACCAAAAAAGGCTTCCCCCTCTCTGTGTTCTGAGGTTCTCTGGAGACCATGGCCCAGAGCTGGGGGCCATGGACACCTCTATGCTTATCAGTGTGCTCTGAGCAAACAGAGTCACCTAGCAATCAACAGAGCTGAATGAGCCTTCTTCCAGATGATAGAATATGCCAGAAGGGGTAGTAGATGCAGGCACAGGGTAGGGCCAAGGAAGTGTCTGAACACTTCTTGTTTAACTGCCTTGAGTCCACACAAGGTCCAAGGCTGGATGGGTGGCCAAGCCAAAGACCCTCAGCAAGTATACAGTCCACAGCCCAGAGACAGGAGGGAAGCACCACAGAGTTGTATGATAGACGGGGTAGGACTGGGAATGACTGGCCCATTATCCAGAACATGCATTTGGGACTGGTAGTCTTAGTGTCTGGGGACATGGTCTGCACTTCCCTCTATTGTCCCACCGCTTACCGTGCTTTGTTATGCTGATGGAAAACCTTCATTTCAGGGGACATTCTGAACTTGAAACTCAGTTGGTTCTGACCCAAACATGTGTCAGACCCAGTGCTGGACCAGTCTAAACATGGGATTCTAATGAAGGACCATTGCTGTCTCACAGCCATGGCCAGGGCTCTGAGGCTTGGGGTGCAACCAGCCCCTATCTTCTTTAGGTGCGTACTCTCTGGCCAGGGACAGGTTTTTTTTTTTTTTTTTTTTTTTTTTTCATGATTGGACTTGCTACATCTGAGACCTCTTTCCCTTCTCTCCCTTGTTCTCAGGCATCATGTATCAATTAGCTCTTGGTACAAGATTTCTACGTATCAAACAACCAGAGACCTGGTGGAAGAGGTAAGGTTTGATATCTTCCAGCAAGCACGTCCATGTCTGCAGCAGCGGGATAGAGGGAGGTAAAGACTTAGAGTTCTGAATACATTCAGCCCTATCTCATCAAGTCCCCTCCCTTGTATCTTTAACTGCTGCCTCACTGATGGGCTGGTCTCAGCTTTAATATGTATTGAAATTTCACTAAAGAAAAAGTAATAGTAATCCCCTTAAACACCTACCACTTCCTAGTTTCCAGGAACTAGGAAATTGTGCATATAAAATATAAAAGGAACATTCACTATAAAAAGAATGTGAAGGGCAAAACAGTGCTGCTTCTAACCATGTCAAAGGAGGTAAGGTAAGCGTCAGACCAGAGGAAGAGCTTGACCTCCACTACTTGTGGTAGATGGTATTGATTATACAGCTATCCTAAACACTGTGCTGAAGTACTGCAGAAGCTAAAGAGTCATATGAGACAAACTAACTGAAGATCTAGACCATACATACAAGTTCCTTAGAACCACACTGAGAAAATGCCTTATTGTGTAAAACATTAACGAATGGCTGGAACCTGCACCAATGTCATTTTCCTGGTTTTTACATTGCAGAATATTTAAGATGTAATCATTGGGAGCCACAGCGTAAGGGTACATGGGACCTCTCATTCTCTTTCTGCAAATATTGTCAACTTACAATTCATAAAAGTTGACAGGCTGGAGATATGACTCAGCAGTTAAGGCACTTGCCTGCAAAGCCTAACGACCTGGGTTCAATTCCCCAGTACCCACATAAAGCCAGATGTACAAAGTGGCACATGCATATGGAGTTCATTTGCAGTGGCTGGAGGCCTTGGTGAGCTCATTCTCTCTGTCTCTGTCTCTCTCTTCGTTTCTCTCTCTCTCTCTCTCTCTGCTTGCAAATAAATGAAATACTTTTTAAAAAATAAAATAAATAAAAATTGGGCTGGGGAGATGGCTGTTATTAAAAGTGGTTGCTTGCAAAGCCAGCCAGTCTGGGTTCAATTCCTCAGTACCCATGCCCTGGTACCCCCATTCTCTCTCCCTCTCTTTCTCTCTCTCTTGCAAATAGGTAAGTAAATAAAAATTTGTTAAAAGTAAAAGAAATAAAAAAAATTATTTAAAGTCCCAAAACTTACACAGGGAATTTTAAGTGGGGTTACTTTCTGTTTTAAACATTTTTCCACCTTTTAAAAATTATAATGCAATGGAAACTTCCACTGGTTTTGTTTGTTCCTCCTATGTTCGGTTTAGGGAGGTGTGGGGGGCCGGGATGTGTGATGTGTGCAGATGCAATAACTCCACATGTGCATGAGCAGAGGCCAGCAGAGAAGGTTGGGTATCCTTCTCATCACTCATTTGCATACGTCTTTAATTGATCCTGGAGCTGCTGTTCAGCAACCCCAGTGATTCTCTGGTCTTTGTTCCCCACAACCCCAAGCAGACTGAGGTTATAGATGTGCATGGCAGCCTTTATGTGAACTCTGGGGAGTCAAATTGTTAGCCCAGCCTAACAGACCCTCAAGCTTAAGTGGCAAAGTGGTCTTAAGTGTCCAGTCATTGCCCCAGCCCATGTTTGTTGATTTTGCAGCGCTGATGATTAAACTCAGGGCTTTGTGCATGTGCTGTACCACTGAGCTTCTCTTCCAGCTAGCCACTCTGTTTTTAAGAGGAAAACCCTAGATTCCTTCAGCCAGCTCTGGCATCATGGTGGGCACAGGTCTCATGTTCTCCCTCTGTAGTTATTTTTAGTAGTTTCCCACCATTTGCCTGTCAAAAGGTTAGCTTCCTTGGGGCAGGAGCTAATGTTCGTCACTTCTGTGCATGGTCTCTGCTCCCTTTCTAGTGCTCAGGACAGAGCTTCATACACAACTTACATGTTCAACAAATATGTATTGAGCCAAAAACTCTGCTGCATATTAGAGTTACACAACCCAAATGCCAAGTAATGTGAAGAGCTCACAGCCTACAGACAGAAATGGGTTTAATATGATCAGCAAGACCCACTGAGGGGGTGGCAGAGAAAAAGAGCAGCCAGCTATGTCCCAGTGACAGGTGAGGAGGTGCCATTTGGGCTAGGCCAACAGGTGAGCTATGTAGCCAGGTCAGGCCCAAATTCTCAATCCCCTTACCTCAGCTTCCCAAATGCTGAAGTTACAGGACTGTGCCACCATACCCAGCTAACACTTTCAGTTTTAAAAAGTGATTGAGTCCAGTCCCATCCCTCACCACAGCCAGTTGAAATCCTACAGTAGAGGCATTCTCTCTTTTCCATAGAGAATGCATTCTCAGCCCCAGAGGATATCTGAATACACAGGTAGTACCAAACCTTATATATACTGTTTTCTTCCTGTACATACATACCCATGGTGGAGTTTACAAATTAGGTACACCAACAACTAATAATGAAATAAAACAATGAAAGCAGTATACTATAAAAAGTTGTTAAAAACTTATCATTTTGGCACTTGCTATGTTTAAGCCATAGTCATGAGCAGGTAACTGAAACTGTGGAAAATAAAACTCCAGATATGAGGGGACTGCTGGCTGTATTTCAATGTGCACGCTCTAGGAAAAGAAGCATGCTCCAAGACTATGTTCAGAATGAAAGTTGACCTGTCCTAGTGGGGAATAAAACCAGTCTTGATAAGATCAAAATAAAATGTAGTAATTTAACTGCCTGCCATGACAAAACTCAGCTCCCTTTAAAGGAAGACAAGAACAGCCAGGCTCCTGACAGAGTCTCACCACAAAGAATAGCATGTAAATAAAAAAATTACTAGATATGTGAGCTCACAGTGAAAATGTAAAGCAGTACACAAGGTCTCCCAAAAGAAATTCTCAAAGAGGGGAAAGGCAGCAGTTGTGGAATTGAGAAGGACCAACTGTGTGTCCCGAGGTCTAAGGACCACTCAAGAAGGGGAGACCTAAGAGGAGGCCTTGGGTCTTGTGAACAGAATCTCCCAGTGAGAATACAGGAAGGTGAGAGAATCTGGAATCAAATTTGGCAGGTCTGTGACTTTTGTGGTTATGCTGGAACAATATGCCAGAGCTAGAGACACCTTTGAAGGCTTCCCGTCTGCTGCTTTCATTACCTCTGGGAGCAGGAAGTACGACTCAGGGATAAAAGTGATTGTCTCAGGATCCCACCCTGGAATTAGAGCTGAGACTCCTGTAACTTTCCTCTATCACATGGCTTGCCTGTGACTATCTTGTGCTAAAGTAGGTTCTGGGATGACTACATGCATTCTTACAGGGGAATCCTCAGCCACAGTCCCTGTGACAGCACCAAGGTATCATTTCCTCTTTCTTCTCCAGCAATGAGTGGATTCCAGGACTGACAAATGTCCTAATAAACCAGGCCCTTGGTACCCATTTATGTGAATGGCTAATATTAATGTTTCTGACATTGGATTTCTAAAAATAGCTTAATTTCACAATTTCTTTAATTGTTGCTCAGAAGCAACATGGTGAGGTCAGGATTGTGGCTTTGATCCACGTTAGTGCCGGTTAGTATTAGAGGAAAAGGAAAATGCATTATATCTTCATTTCTATGGTAAATGAGGCTCCTGACAGCACATGGCAGCAGTAAAGGATGTTGGGAGGTATATGGTGTCCTCAACAAGCCCAAGGCATTGATATCGGAGCTTTAGGCCATACGCCTCTCAGAAGACAGCCCCCTACACCAGCCACACATCCCCAGTCAGCACTATTCCAGTCTTTCTAGAAAATACTTTCCAAGTACTTGGTGTGTCTGACTTACAGAAGTCATCTCCTCCTCCGCACACAAGGGCTGCCCGCTGCTGGCTGGGGTGTGATACTGCTTGCTGCTCTTCAGTCCTGGCTGCTAAGCGAACTAGCGAAGCCCAGCATGGAGTTGGCTATGGTCTCTAAGTTACCCTCTCCTCTATGGTGGGCGAGATCTTCACATTAGTCACAGAGGAAAAGAGGCTAGTTCTTATTATTTAAGGGAGAGAGGAAGAGAGAAAATGAGTGCAGAAAAGCCTCTAGCCACTGCAAATGGACCTCAGAGGTATATGCCACCTTTGTGCATCTGGCTTTATGTGGGTACTGGGGAATTGAACCCAGGTCCTAGGCTTTGCAGGCAAGATCTCTGACCGCTGAGACATCTCTCCAGCTCAATTAAATCAAAGTACTTCTTGTATGCCAGGTAGAAAGCATTCATTTAATCCTCACCAACCCTGTGAAGCAGCAATCATTAAAGCCTGTTCTTGGTTGTTGTGGTGGTGGTTGTTTGTTGTTTTTTGTTTTACAGTTATGTTTGCATTGCTGGACAAACATTCAACCAGAAGCAGCTTATGGGAGAAAGGTTTTATTTTAGGCTTACCTATTGCAGGGGAACTCCATCAATGGTAGAAGAAGCTGGCTCACTTTCATAGATCACAGCACAGAGACATCACCAAGCAGTCAGTAAACATGAACAGCCAGAGCTGAAACAGTTCTGAACACATTTTAGGATGGGACTACAAAATCCACCCCCAGTGACATCCCTATTCCTCAGCAGGGTTCTGCCCACTGGAGACTCAAGTTGCAAACTCAATCTTAATTTAAGAAAAAGTGTCTGAGACCATACATTCAAATCACCACAGTTACTTGGTTGATTTTTGTTGCACACTTGTTTGTTTTATGGTACTGGGTGTGGAACACAGGGCTTCACACCCACTACCAAGAGCTCAAGTGCTCTCCCACTGAGCTACAGTATCTGCTTTTATACTGTTTTTATTAATCAGAAAGCAGGCTCCAGTGATTAATCCTCTGTTCAAAGTCATATAGCTTGTCACTTATGTCTCTGAACATGGATCACTTTGACTTCAAAGGCCACAAGCCTGTGCCTACAGAAGTGGGAAGGAGGAAGGCACAGTTGGACCCTGGTAATTTGTCAGAGTATATTCATGGCAAATATCTGATTTGATGGGAAGAAGGCTGGAAAAACAGTAGATTAATGAGAAGTAGAAGGAAACTAACACAACTGTATTTTCAAGCCTCATATTGTAGTATGTACAATTTCTTACAAACTAACCATAGCAGGTGAAGAGAGACCACACGTGAACATCTGCATGAGCATGTATGCTGGGGCTTCTTACACGCAGATATCAATGTAGGTAAACAGATCTATATAAGCATGTTTCAGCAGGTATGATTTGATGTCATTTTTTCCAAGCACAGGAAAACAAAGCCATAAAAGCTCCTGTGTTTATTTTCAAGATCACGTTCAAAGATTCATACAGACTGCGACTTGAAACATTAACTTGTTTTCAAAACACTGAGTTAACTGAAGTGCATGAAGTGGCAAGTTCTAAGTTTCAGGAGCCAATCAGAAGCCACATATATGATGACTACCCAAGTGAGCAGTAACTAAGCTCTTGAGTCAGGTTCCCAGAACTTTCTTATCTGGTGAGCGCATGTGTTCAGGCTGGGAAGCCAGAGCTGCCCACGAGGCTTGGGGGACAACCTGGCAGATGTGCGGCAAGAAGACATTGATCTATGACTTCTGGGAATGCCAGATCAGATCTCACCATGACCCAGAGGCCATCAGCTTATTTTTAGAAGATGTGTTGAATCCTTTTCTGCCCCTATGGGCATACTATGAAGAAAATGGATTACTGGCCCAGGGCAGGCTACAGGCATGCCAGAGGGAACCCAGGAGGCTTGCAGCACTACAGTGAGAAGGGCCAGCTGTCAGACTGAGCAGGAGTTCTGTGATGGGCTAAGACTTCCTCAGCCACAGGAAACATGCACTGCCTAGAGCGGGACTTCTGGTTCTCTTGGACAGGGGAGTTGTTACTACTATCTACCTCAGCAGAGAGAGGGGCCTCATGTCTGTTTATGGCTCTCCCACGCTCTGTAGATCCTCCACACTTGGTCCACAGGAGATGGTCTACCGAGAGCTGCTGAATGAATGACAGCTACCCCATCCTTCCTATTTAGCCCGTGGGATCTGGCAGACACACGCACATATGCTCTAGGTGGATTACATTTCATTCACCTGATGCTTATGGAACACCTGCAGCTATGCACATGTGGGTTACGTAGCAGAGATATGCATTGAATTGGAGACACTGTAAGTTGGTGGCACATCCCGGGTAGTCACCAATAACTGACTACAGCCTCCTTCACAAGGACCAAAGATGCCCTAAAGACAACCTCTGCAGGGCATCAGAACTGACACCCATCATGAAATTCATTTGCTACCCTGGCATTGGGTATGTGGTCATGTGGGGCTTCAGTACAGAATCCAGGAAACAAGGTTGAACAAAAATCTCTGGAGCTCTGTAACTTCAGGTAAAACAAACACCTGCAGAGGTGGTGAGCCCTTCCTTCCCCTTCCTTCCTTCCTTCCTTCCTTCCTTCCTTCCTTCCTCCCTCCCTCCCTCCCTTCCTCCCTCCTCCCCCTCCCTCCCTCCCTTCCTTCCTCACCGGGCAGGTTACCTGTCTACTAGTGTTATCAGCATGACATTCTTCAGCCTTGAAAGGAAGACACCACAGCCATCCCCACAGAAACACAAGTACACAGAGGCCCAGGCACAGGTCTCCTCCACACCGAATAGAGACTACTCCATGGCCAGACTTTCTCCTTACTTCAGACCCCGAGTCCCTTCTCCAGGGCCTCCTGCCTTTCTAAAAGCTGGCTGGTGCTTGTGTCTTCCTACTTCCTCATACAGGCATATCAGGCCCACCTTAGTGCATATTCTCTTCATTCCTCCTCTAGAAACGGCCTGGTTCTAATGACTATGTTGGGTGACCTCGTGTCCTTCCTGAAAGTTGCTGGGTAGAAAACTGTTTGGAAATCCTGGGGTATGTTCTAGGAACTGGCTCTCAACAATCCTTCATTCAAGCAGAGCTCAACCTCCCCTCAGACTGTGCTGGGAACAGGAAGCATCTAGCACAGTGTTCCTCCCGGGCTCAAGGCAATGTGATTGGCCAGTAGAGAGGGGACATTTGCCAAGAGCATCTTTCCATGACATTTTGCATTACCGGCAGACAGCCCAGGAGTGTGGTGTGAGGAGGACACAGGCCATGCCCTGTCACCACTGCCTCCAAACACTCTATCATCTTTGTCACAAAGCCCTTGTCCAGTGCAGGCCACTCTCCAGGCCTGCTGCACACAGCTTCTGTTCATGTATTCATAGCAGCCCTACTGGGAACGGGGTCTGTACACACACAGTGACAAACGTGACCCTTCCAAGATGACACAAGTTCTGAGAAATATTAAAAAAATAGAATTAAAATTAATGTTTGAAGAAAAAATACCAGTTTTGTTTATTCATGCAGTGGAATTCCTTATATGATTCTTTACAAAACTGATGCTGAATCTTGAGTTCGAGCAGCAAGGACTTAAGATTTTTCCAAGTGTTCATGAAAAAGTCATTCAATCACTTAGTTTTAAACAGAGATAATATTATAAATGCTAAGCCTTAGGCATCACCTTAAAATAACATTCTCTTGGGCTGGAGAGAAGTCTCAGCAGTTAAGAATGCTTGCTGCTTAAGAATGAGGGCCTCCCAGGTTAGAGACCACCAAGTATGACCCCCCAGAACCCATGTAAAAAGCTGGACATGGTCACACATGTCTGTAACCCTAATTCACAAAGCCAGAGACCAGAGATTGCAGGGTCTCATTGGCTGATGGCAGCTCAAGAAAGAGACTGCGTCTCAAGGAACTATGCAAATGAGGGATAGAGAAGGGCACCTAAAGCCTGGAGAGATAGATGGCTTAGTGGTTAAAGCACTTGCCTGCGAAGCCAAATGACCCAGGTTTGATTCCCCAGGCGCGTGTAAGACAGTTGCATAAGGTGGCGCATGCATCTGGAGTTCATTTGCAGTGGGATTCCCTGGCATGCTCACTCTTTCTCTCTCTGTCTCTCCCTTCCTCTTTCTCTCAAATAAGTAAATATAAATTTTAAATATTAAAAAAGATAAGGGCACCTGATGCTCTTCTCTGGCCTCCACATGCATGTATATAGCATGTATTTCTGTATACGCACAGCCATACTCCATATATCACACACATGTGAATTCATAATGTTCTTTCTACTATAATCTGAAATCTTGTTTTTTGAGGAACGATCTGAGAGACTTAGCTCAGGAGCAAATCTGAACAAAAAGATGGAAAACTGGCAAGATTTTGTTCACTTCTAAGTCAACTCAAGAACTCATTCAAATGGGCAGCCCGTGTGGACTGGGGTCTCCCCTAGCCACAGCCCACTTGTCCCAGGACAGAGACTAAGTCCCATGGATCCTGGAGCATGGTTAATAGCCAGATCCATCTGCCGGTGGGGAAATCAGATGTGTGTTGTGAACTCAGCCTGGTGAATGTCCTCTGTAAAGACATTCCAGAAATGCCACTTGAGGATTATTTCCCTGTGTCCATCACCTGCCTTTCTCATGCCCTCACGGGATGAATCCCAGTCAGTCAGGAACTCAGCTTAAGTGCCATCTCTCTAGGAAGCCTTCTCTGTTCTTTCTCTGCTGTATACACCTCACTACCAATCACTCATAACCTTGGGCACCCATGGTGTAACTGAGCTACGAGCACCATGTGGATAGGGGCTTCTCGCCCCCTCTGATCAAGGCACAGCAAGGTGCTTTCTCTATAGCAAAAATGAATGAATAAATGAATGAATGAATGAATGAAGGCACAGGCAACCCCTGTGAACTAGGCTTTCTCCTTTTTAGCATTTGAAGCACCAGGTTCTCAGCAGCCAGGTACAGTAGGTCTCTTCTCAAACACATACCTCACCATACAAACACACATTCTTGCCCATAAAAAAGCAGAAGCAAATGAATTTCTGATGTAATCTGTAACCCCTCATATTTTTGTAGAACAGGGAGAGGCAAGCTGTGACCCATAAAATAAAGCTGTGCTCTGCTGGGTTCCCACATTTACATATGCTCTGCAGCTGACACTACTAAATGCAGAGCAGAGGTGACTGGTTATAGCAGAGATAGTCTAGCCTCCAGAGCCTGAAGTATTTATTACCTGGCTCTTTTCAAAAAGAATGCCCTTAGGCGTGGTGGCGCACACCTTTAATCCCAGCACTCGGGAGGCAGAGATAGGAGGATCGCCATGAGTTCGAGGCCACCCTGAGAATACAGAGTGAACTCCAGGTCAGCCAGCCTGAACTAGAGTGAGACCCTACATCGAAAAACCAAAAAAAAGAAAAAAAGAAAGAAAGAATGCCCTTAGAACATCAGTACAGTTGAGGGCAGGAACAGACTTAGGGACAAACAGACATGAACAGCAAGTGAGGCCGTACAGGCAGAGTGGCCTGGGACACAGAACAGGAGATGGGTGGAGCCTGCAGCTAGGGCTGCACCTGTAGCTCTGTCAGGAAACAGTCCCTGAAACTCACAGGTGTGCTGAGACCCACATGGGTGGGCCTAACATGGGCCTGCACTGAAAGGAGCTCAGGTGGGTTCCTCATCACCCTGAGCTTTGGCTTCCTCATCCTTAAAGGAGCAGGGCTGGAGAGATGGCTTAGTGGTTAAGGCGCCTGCCTGCGAAGCCTAAGAATGATTTTTCAAATCTCCAGGTCCCACGTTTAGCCAGACACAAAAGTGACACAAGTGCACAATGTTGCACGTGTCTGGAGTTCATTCCCAGAGCCTGAAAAATCCCTGGCATGCCCATTCTCTCTGTCTCTTCCTCTCTGTGTGTGTGTCCCCCTCAAATTAAAAAAAAAAGAAGGAGGAGGAGGAGGAGCACAGGGCGGGGGAGACAGCCTGAGCCACAAGCCTGAGTCTTTAGAATGCGAGTGTAAACGCTGGGCGTGGTGACAGACACCTGTGAGCCCAGTGCTGGGGAGGAGACAGGAGACTTGGCTCATGGGCCAGCCAGTTTAGCTTAGTTCCAGGCCAGTGAAAGACCTTGCTCTAAAATGGTGGACACTGCCTGAGAAAAGATACCCAAGATTGTCCTTTGGCCTCCACACAGATGTAAACCGTACTGTGTGACAAGGGTGAGGAACACGGGCTGTGTAGCTCTCATCCTTTGAGCTCCTTTGTTTCCAACACAGTCCTCACAGGTTTGGGTTCAAATCCTGCCCCCTGCCTATTGGAAACTTTGGGCCCTGGAAAGCACCGATTCCTCCTCTCCCCAGAACACAAGGACAAAGAACAGGGTGGTAACTGCTCCCAGACAAGACCCTGCTGTGAGAATGAAATGCCATGCCCAGGAAGCGCACTGCCCAAAGGGGTTTCCACAGACTCCAGTCCACATGTGTGTGTAGTAACTGACTTCCTCCCTTGTCAGCAAAAGTGTGGATTGACAGTAGGGCACTGCTACATACTTGGGTGACTTTGGTCAGCTCTCATTACCTCCCTACATTAGCAAACATTGCTCATAAAACACCGACATTGGGGGCTGGAGAGATGGCTCAGTGGTTAAGGTCCTTGCCTGCAGTGCCTAACAACCTGAGTTTGACTCCCCAATATCCATGTAAAGCCAGATACGTAAAGTGGCACATGTATCTGGAGTTCATTTGCAGTGGCTAAAGGCCCTGGCATGCCTGTTTTGTCTCTCTTCTCTCTCTCTCTCTTTGCAAATAAATAATCAAAAATATTTTTTAAAAACCTACAGACATTGGTCTACAGTTAGCATTCCATGCTCTGGAGAGAAGACTGGTACAACAGTGGCTTCTCCTCCTCTCCCTGGGGAATTTCACTTCTTGAGCCCTGGACTGGGATCCAGGGTGGAATCAGTCTCTTAAACAAAGCACCTTGGGGGATTCTAGACATCAAGGCACTTGGGAAGACACTGGGCTTAGTGAGTTCTGAGGGTCCTTGGAGATGCAAGCAGGTCTTGATTGCTCCAGTTCTGGGACCCACGGCAAGTGTGTGTGTGTACGCACACATATGCTTGTGTTATTTGCATGTGGAGGGGGGGAGGAAGGGAGGGAGAGAGAGAGGGGGTTGAGAGAGAGAGAGACTGCTGCTGCCTCCGGGCTAATGTAACTGTCAACTAGATTTTTCATTTCAAAAAGATTTGAGTTTCCCCTCCCTTTCTTTATCCTTGTCCCTCTAAATCCTTCCACCCCCTACAATGGGTCCCCCCACTTGCCTATCTACTATTCTCTCCTCTAATCTCTCCCAGCTCTTCCACTCTCCAAACCTCATTCTGCCTTCCTAATCTGCACTATTGATGCTTATTACACTTGTAAACAACTCAAACTATTCCATGTTAGGATTCTCATACAAGAGAGAACATGTGGTGTTTGTCTTTCTGAGCCTGGATAACCTCATTTAATATAATTTTTCCAGGTCTATCCGTTTTCCTGTGAATTTTATAATTTAATTTTTATTACTACTAAATAGAACTCCATTTATGTACATATACCACATCTTCATTGTCCATTCATCAGTCGATGGGCATCTGGGCTGACTCCATTTACCAATTATTGTGAACAGAGCAGCAACAAACATGGCTGAGCAAGTATCTCTACAGTAAAGTGTAGAATCATAATGGAATATATCCAGGAGTGGCACAACTGAAACAAATGGTAGATCTACTTGCAGAGTCTTGAGAAACCACCATACTGATTTCCATTGGGCTGTACAAGTTTTCACTCCCACCAGCAGTGGATGAGGGTAGCACTGATTGTTAATATCTCTTAAGAGCACTGCAGCTCAAGCAGCCAGTCAAACCATTCTTGCTGGCTGTGCTTACCCAAGTCTCTAGACAATTCATCATTTTCTCAGCCCCTGTCATCATGGATGGGGGATCTATGGTCAAGCCATCCCACCCAGAAGAACTCGGCATGGTTACATGAACCCACACAGTGTGCATACATGACACACACAGGCACACACTATGCACATTTGCCAATATACCCAGAGGTAGAACAGTGCACACAAACATACTCCATGCTCCTGGAGCACCCAACTTTACCTCCCTGGGCCCACTAGGCTCTGAGACTGGAGCCCCCGAGGCAGGAACAAGAAACAGGGTCAGTGGGGTGGACAGAGAATTTTAGGATCAGAAGCCTGCTGGGGAGGTCCAGGCCCCACATATCTCACACAAATCACTCTGCCCAAGGCTTGGTTTCATATACCTATGCATAGAGACCATTAGGTCCTTCTGAGAATTCAGGGAGGTCACTGGTGAACCTATTTGGTAAATAATGAAACTGCCTCAGTGTCACCTACGTCACCATTTTTCACTCCTCTTGAAAGTCGCACCTGCATACAAAGTTTCTAGTGATGAACCCTAGTTTCCCTCAGACCTTTGGTCTATGCAAATGCGAATATGCAACATCTGGAAAGCCTTGTGGTTTCAAGTGAGTTAGAGAAGACAATAACATCCCAGCGGGGAGATAGTTCAGTCTGTACCCTTGCCTTGTAAGAGTATGGACTTGCGTCTGATTACCAGCACCCACATACAAAAATCTCCAGGGGCTCTGGGGTGATGGTTCAGTCTGTAACATGCTTGCCTTGTAAGTGTATGTACTGGAGTCTGACCACCAGTCAGCACCCACATAAAGAATGCTCAGTGTAGTTCTGTGCTATTGTAACCCCAGTGCTGAGAGGCAGAGACAGGATCCCCAGGGCTTGCTGACTAGATAGTCTAGTCTAATTGTTGAGCTCCAAACCAATGAAAGACCTTCTCTCACAAACAAGTACAACATTTCTTAGAAAGGACACCTGAGGCGGTCCTGTGGCTTCTCCATGCACCCACACACCTGTACCCACATATATCATGTGCATACCCCCCACACCTTGGGTACATGGTGATGGGGGAGACCCTAGGGTAAGAGTGAAGAATGCCTTAAAGACTCAGAGTGGCAGGTGTCCTAGGCTCAGGAGCAGGGATGGAGGGCCTAGGAGCCTGCTTGTGCATTGTGGTCTTCAGTGCCTGCCTTTGAAATTGCAAATGTGTATTTTGAGTACAAGTTTGTGGCATGTGTTCATATTGTGTGGGTCACGTGGCTGTGCAGAGGGCTTATCCTCCTGGAGTTGGCACTGGTACCAGTCAGACTTCTTCACCCTTTGAAGTAAAGTCCAGCTACAAAAAATGCAAAGCTGTGGTTTCCATCTGCCTGCTCACCAGCTTTTGCCCATCATATCCCAGTGAGGGTTGCAGGTCCTGTGGGTAGCCAGACCTCATCAAGGAAGTCCACACCTCTGCCATGCTCAGCGGCCTGCCACCCTTAGTCTCCCTGAGTTTTCTCACATGTGTTGCCCAGTAAACCCTTAGCATATACCGGATAGGCCCAAGAGAGAAAAGCCAAGGGAGACTAGAACCAGAGATCATGGCAACTCAGTCCTTCTTCCTGACTTGGAAGAAGAAACTAAATCCCAAAGTGGCAAAGTCACTAGTGCAAGTCACACAGCTCATTGTAACATTCACTTCTCAGCTTCCCATGAGGAAATGTTGTGGAGTTCTTGTTATGTTCCTGGAACTTGCCAGGCACTGGCAAGGATACCAGAGAGCCTAAGTTAGGTCAAAGTCAATGATACTTTCCTAGAGAGTGACATTTAAGCCATCACTTCCCTAAAAGATGGATGAGGAGGAGACAGCTAGACCGACATAGATGAGAAGATTGGCTCAAACAGGGGAAGCTCAAACACACCCAGGGGCTCTGGCATAGGAGGCCTTCATGTGTTCGAGGGGGACAGCTACAGGAAGGTGAGCAGCTCTCAGAGAGGACGGGGAGATAAGTAGACTGCCTTGGGTCAAGATTGTGAATGTTCTTCTGCCTGAGAGGGACAGTTGGGTTGGAAAGTTGGGTTTAAGTGTGCTTGAACAGTGGTCTTCAGCTGGTGGTGCTGTTTTGGAAAGTTATAGAACCTGAAGGAGTTAGAACTCCACTGAAGGAAGTGGTTCACTGGGGGTGGGGCCAGTTCTATTTCCTGTCCATTTTCTGCTTCCTATTCCACTGAGACTTGAACAAGTAGCTACCCGCCCCCCAAACACCATGATGGAGCCACCTACCACCACGCATTCTCTGCCACAATACACTGTAGCACCTCAAGCCATGAGCCAAAATAAACCCCTCTCCCTTACATTGCTTCTTGTCAGCTATTTGGTAACAACAAAGAGAAAAAATACTCAACAGAGGGAGAGAGATCTTCTGCAAGATCGTTCTAAAGAAGAGACAATGAGGAGGGGAGGCAGGAGCAGTGGAGAATTACTCTTTGGACACTGTGCTGCTGTATGCTTGCACACAAGAGCCTTGCAGACGTACCTTCTTCCTTGCTCCTCTGAGATTCGAGGCTTGCCTAGAGACCAGTCACTCAGCTGGTGGGTTGTGAAGGCACGGTGGCAAGCCCCTCGCCATACTCAGCCCATTGCCCTTTGTGAAAATAGCCATCTATCTGCTCATCATGCTACATTTGTTCCTTCACCCCTGCAGTAGGGCTTTGTCTGCTTGGATGCCTGCACCTGACTGCATTAAGCCACAGGATGTGCTTTATCCATCCTCCAGTCTCAACTTTTAACACTGCCACCCACTCCTCCAGCCCCTGAGACATCAGGCCCTCTGAGATCTCACCTACCTCTTTAGCAATTACTTCTTGGACTTCCTGGTCTTCTCCCCTTTGCCAACTCACTCTGGGTGGATGCTTAGCAAGAAATCCTGGAATACTGGCTGCTTTGACTCCACGGGAGAGGCTCCATGTGCCACCTCCTGATTGTGAATGACAGCTGTCCATCCTCAGCCCTCATCCTGACCTTCAGCATCGAAATTCTACCGGCAATGATCAGCATCCCCTTCTCCAGACCAGATGACAAAGCCCCCCAACCTCCGACCCATATTGTCTTCTATCAGTTAATGATACCACTCTCTACCCAAGTTCCCACTATAGAAACTTATTATTCCCTACCCAACACCAGTACTACCATATACAATCAATTATCAGAGCTATAATACTACCCTGTAAATTCTTTTCCAGTCTTTTTTCCAATCTCTATTACCCTAATTTATGTCTGTATCCACTTCCTTGACCAGGTAAAAAGGCCCCAGGAGTGACATCAGAGTCATCATGGCACACATGGTAACACGCTTGCTCAGAGACAACGGGCTCCTTCCACCGAAGAGGTGACATCCCAGTGCACAGGAAGACAAGACAAGATGGCCTTCCCTCTCTTGCATGAGCCCAGTGTGTGGAGATGGGCAGGTCTCTCCTGGGGAGGCCACCCTGCCCCTGTTTCCTAGCCAGTATAACACTTACTCTCCAACGGGATCCAGTGGTGCCTAGCTACCCCCTACCGCAACTTCTACTGCTGCATATGATGGGAAGAGTCTAAGCTGGGTCCCAATGTCCCCTACTATCCTGATGGTAATCTCTTTGGAGTGTGGGTAGGGCCCGTGATTTGCTTATAACCAACAGAATGCTGCAAAAGTGATGCTGTCATTTCCCTGAGTTACTTAACTTCTCAGTCTTGCTAGAAGACTCTATTGCCTTCCTGGCACCCATGCTTCAGTGAAGCAGGGGACATTTTGGAGGGACCTATGTGGAAGGAACTGGTTTTTCATTGACAGTGTTGGCCCTCAGTCCAGCAGCCTGCACTGTACTGACCTCTATCAACAACCATGCCAGTGAGCTGGGAAGTGGATTGGCCTCCAGTCCTAGAAGACACCTTGACTGCAGGCCTGTGGAGACCGAGGCAGACAGGCAGCTCTGCTCTGATTTCTGCTGTAAGAATCTGCGGAGCAACAAATGCATGTAGCTTGATAGTAGTGACTTTGGGCTGATTGGTTGCAGCAGTAGGAAATGAACACACTTACTGTCACTTCTGCTTGAGGTTGAACCTTTCTGCTGGAAGCAACAAATGCAAGTGTACCAGGCTTCACCTGAGTCCTCTGGGATGGCTCACTTTACTGGTTTCTCTGCAGATCTTATGCCACAGCAATTTCCTATTATCCTTATACCTACATTTTTTCTACTTACAATATCTGTCCTCTCTTTTTGGCCTGTGACTCTAGATGAAATAACATCTTGCATGAAGATTTCTGAGACTGACTCACTGCATATGCTACCACACTGAACCAATGACAGGGTCCTCTGGCTGCCTGCCCTAAGCTCTCACTTGTCAGTCAGTGCCCCACCTTGTTCTAGTCATTGTTGTATAATCAAGACCTATTAAGTCACAGGGGTACAGTAAGTGTGTGCCAAGTGCATGTGCAGTTCAGCCTCACATGCCTAGGAACACCATAGTCAGCCAGGTTGCTGTAAAACCATCTTGAGTGGAAGACAGGTCTTGCTGCTCCTGGAGGCTCTTGTTAGGAGCACAATCGTTTAACATTTCTGCATGTAAGAAGAATTTCCAGCAGAGGAGATGCTAGAGTTCAGTGTGAAAGTTGTTGGCTTTGCTGTGATGGAGTGGCAAATTTAGAAAGGATAGAGAGACAGGGATTTACTGATTGTTCCGCTCAAATTTACCCTGGTATTATCTGGCAATCTTGGTTGCTGAGACATGAATCTCTCCTATAAATTTCCAGTTAATTCTACACTTAATATTAAGGAATCTAAAATTTAGAATGCTTTGTTGAATTATGAAAGAAGCTGAATCGGGATTCTGGGACCATAGGAGCAGAATCAGGACTCAGCACAAGGGACTCAAGATCATCCATAAACTGAACAAGTTCCACTGAATCAGTAGCTTAGGACCTGGGGTGACTACAATAGGTAATCACAAGTGGGGAACTCTCCAAAGGCAGATGCAAGGCTTGAAGCAACCTTGTCTAATCATCAATCTCCTCAGGATTCATGGAAAAGAGAGACCAGGCAACACCTGGGCCTGTACCTGTGCCCTTCCATGTATCTATGTGTTTCCCACCCTTGCCCCACCTCTTCTAGGGGAGTCTGGGATGAAGGATCCACAGCAGAACTGCAAAGTCTTTCACCATGGGGAGGTGCAGAGTGGAAGCACTTGAGACGCTGTGCTCTACTCCCCTTGCTATCCTCCTAATTCCACTTTTGTGCCAGGGAAAGGCTCCAGCATGTGGGCCAACTCCACTGACACTGGCTCATTCCATGGTGTCCTGTAGGGGAGATGTGGCTTCTGGGAAGTGAATTCCTCTTCCCTGTGCTAAAGCAGGATTTGCAGCTGGGCCAGGGCTAGAAGAAGCAAGGACCAGGCGCAGCCACAGCAATTGCCAGGCTAGAGGTCCTCCTAGACAAGTCTGCCACTGCCTCTAGGGGGCTTTAGCTCAAGACCTCTGACCTTGCCGTGAACTTTCTGGCTTCCAGGATTGCAGACAGAGGAGACTTCCAATGTGCTTCCTGCCTGCCAGATCTCTGCCAGGGAACTGGGAACAGTGAGGACCCCCATCCTATGACTGCCAGGAACCCGGTTTGGACAAGGCTCTGCTCAGTGAGGCTGCCCAGTGGGCGGGGGTTGAGGCCTGATGAGTAACCAGCTACTCTCCTCTCAGAAAACAAACTCCCTCCATGGAAGCCTGCAGGGGTGCAGCTTTGAGACTAAATCCAAATTCACGGACAAGATGGATTATGTATCCGAAGGCAACTGTTTCGTGTTGACCACATTCCAGTACTTATGGTTAGAAGCAGCTAAGACCATGTACTGACTTTACTACATTACAGACTTCTGCTAAGCATTTTATGAACATATTTGAATGTATATTATTATCCATGTGCCCTACTTTATTATGTGTCAGCGCATGATGGGGTTAGGTCAATACGGGGAGTCCACATCTGCACAGCTCTATCCAACTACACTGCTTCCTACTAGGGAAGCTCCTCACGGTGCCATCATTGTACCCGAATGTCCTCTACCAGTGGCACCATGCCTTCCTGCTTCCTTGTTTCCAGCTCCCTGTTCCTCCCTGCCTTCATCAATCTCTCCTGATCTTTCTCTGGCAGAAGCTCTCCCTATGGCTCACATGTAGAACAAGCAAGTATTGCCAGCACAAGCCCCTCAATGAGCTCACATAGAACCAAACCTTGAAGGGACCTCAGATCAGTTCTCCTAGTACCTTCCATATGTGTGTCTACACATATGATCTAATGCCTGTTTGGTATTTATTTTACTTTGTCTTTTTTGTGCATATGTGTGTAGTGTGCATGTGTGGAGATTTGTGTTCACATGTGTATGGGTGCATGTGTGCCTAGGTACACATGCAAGTACATGCATGTGCATGTGGAGGCCAGGGGTTGATGTCAGGTGTTATCTTCAATTGCTCTTCACCTTATTTTTTGAGACAGAGTCTTTCACCAAATCTGGAGCTTCCCAACTGGGCTATAGATCAGCTAAACAGCAGACCCGAGTGGTCTCCCTGCTCCTGTCTCCTCGGTGCTGGGATTATAGACAAGCATCACTCCTGGTTTTTACATGAGTGCTAGGGATCCAAACTCAGGTCTTCCTGCTTGCACGGTAGGCACTTTACCAATTGAGCCATCTCCCCACTTCTAATATTTGCCCATCCTAGTAATATCTTTGCATTGCCCACAAGACAAAACTTTGCAGTGTGTTTGGTATGCTTTTCACAAATTCTTAATTCCTTGGATATGTTTGTTCATCAATAATACTTTCTCCTAGCTCAGAGGGCTGTTGTGAGGATTAATATCAACACAGTTAAAACATTACCAAATTGTGTGTGTGTGTGTGTGTGTGTGTGTGAGTTACTAGTTGGGGCTGGTGTTGCTAACTCATTATGCCTACTAAGACAGGGAAGTATGTCATCCAGTGTAGAAAGAATCCTATCATGAAGGTGAACTTTCTGAAGTGCTGGTGTTCAAAGGGCTCAGATTTGGGTATGTAAGAACAAGCCTGCTCCACCCCACCATGCCCTGAGCTGCAAGATACTCCAGCTGAACTGCACAGGAGGCCACGGGAGATAAGAGGTAAGGACCAGGGACTCATCCAGTTAGCTGGTCTTCCTCAAACTGTCAAAACAGATCTCCTGCTTAGCAAACGTCTCCCAGGGCTTTAAAGAGATTGAATAACAGATGAAATTTTTGATAAGAAAAACAACATTAATTTTTTTTTGTTTTTGTTTTTGTTTTTGTTTTTCGAGGTAGGGTCTCACTCTGGTCCAGGCTGACCTGGAATTAACTATGTAGTCTCAGGGTGGCCTCGAACTCTCGGCGATCCTCCTACCTCTGCCTCCCGAGTGCTGGGATTAAAGGTGTGCGTCACCACGCCCGGCTTAAACAACATTAATTTTTAATAAGAAAAACAGCATAAATGTTATGGTCACTTTTCCAATGCTTTCATGCCTCTCTGCTCCCACGCACTTCTTTTACTTCCCAAAGGCTGAGACTGGCCTTCTGTCTTCTGGGAAAGTAGTTTCAACCTCCCCTGCAGATTTACTGACTTCCTTCTCTGCAAGTTCTCACCATGGGGTGAGGTGGCTAGTTGGCACAATGATTCCTGAGAGATGGGAAATCCGGTACTCATTCTACCTCACTGTCTGGAGAGTTCTATGTTCTCTAGACAGGAAGTAGGGCAGCAAGAATTTCAGAGACAGAGCTGGGCATTTGGGGCGGCCAAGGCCTCTGGAGGGCAGAGGAACAAAAAGGAGAGAATTTTGGAAAGAAGGTTCTCGAGAGAGCTGAAGACATTTTCCTAGAGGCAGGCTCAGCTGAGCACTGGGGCAAGCCAGTATATGTAGGCTGTGTTAGAACACATGCAGTCACTTTAAGAGCACCACTCCCCCCACTTCCAGAGCTGAGTTTGAATTATCACTTTACCCTCTTATCTATGTGCCTTCCTGCCTCACTCCAACCTTCTCCCCTGCTGCAGCAGAACAGCCTCTTGCTCCGAGGAGAGCCCTAGGCCATCTGAATTTATGGCCTTAGGTCTTATCTAATGGCTCCTAGCATGTAGACTGAGTCACATAAAGTAGAACTTTCCCCTCTTACCTAGACTCAGGAAAGGGACCACCTCACTTTGTGCTTTGGTTGCCAGAGCTCTCTTCCTCTCTCTCTGGACCCCACTATGCCTTGTTGGCACAATGCTTCAAACTCTCCTAATAATCAAAGCTTTAAGACTTTAAGAGGACTTTCATAGAACCAGCCTGCTGCTGTCCTTCTCATCCTGATTTTTCTTAGGGTGTGGTAAGAGCCAGGACAGGTTCCTATTCCCACAGCTGGAGTGTACAACCTTGCATCTCACTAGATATTGGGTAAAGTACTCAAAATGGTCTTGCCGCAATAGAAAATAGAAAATAGTAAGTGCTGCTTTGGTCTCACCTACAAATTTAAAAGTCCCAAAGGACAAAGTTAAGGAGTATTTATAGAGAGGCCAAGATCTCTAGCACCAGATAAGGTAAAATTCACAATATCTGTGATCCAATAAAAAATTATCAGGGACTGGTGAGATTGCTTAGTGGTTAAGGTGCTTGCCTGCAAACCAAAGAACCCAGGTTCGACTTCCCAGGACCCACGTAAGCCAGATGCCCAGATGTACAAGGTGGCACATGTGTCTAGAGTTCGTTTGCAGTGGCCAAAAGCCCTAGTGTGCTCATTTCCCCTTTTTATTTTTCTTTTCTTTTCTTTTTTTTTGTTTTTTGTTTTTCGAGGTAGGGTCTCACTCTAGCTCAGGCTGACCTGGAATTCATTATGTAGTCTCAGGGTGACCTTGAACTCACAGCGATCCTTCTACCTCTGCCTCCCAAGTGCTGGGATTAAAGGCACATGCCACCATGCCTGGCCATTCTCCCTTTTTCTATCTGCCTCTTTCTCTCTCCATCTCTCACAAATAAATAAAAATTAAAATTCCTGCTGGGCATGGTGGTGCATGCCTTTAATCCCAGCACTTGGGAGGCACAGATAGGAGGATCACCGTAAGTTCAAAGCCACCCTGAGACTACATAATTAATGCCAGGTCAGTCTGGGCCACAGTGAGACCCTACCTCAAAAAAAAAAAAAAAAAAAATTAAAATTAAAAAATCCTGTGAAAAACAGAAACGAAAATGATATCTGAGGCTGGAGATATGGCTCAGTGGTTTAAAGCACGCTTGCAAAGCCTAACAGCCCCCAATCAATTCCCAGCACATACATAAAGCCAGATGCATGAAGTGACACATGTGTCTGGAGTTCTAACCCCCTCTTTCTCTCTCAAATAAATAAATGAAAATATTACAAAAAATTATCAGGTATATCAAAAGATTGAGGCTGGAGAGATGGCTTAGTAGTTGAAGTACTTGCCTGTGAAGCCTAACAACCTATGTTCAATTCTCCAGATCCCTCCTTAGCCAGACACACAAAGGTGAGGCAAGCACAAGGTTGCACATGCCCACTAGGTGGCGCAAGCATCTGGAGTTCGATTGCAGTGGCTGAGGCCCTGGCACATCAATTCTCTCTCTCTCTCTCTCTCTCTCTCTCTCGCTCCCTCGCTCTCTCTCTCTAAAAAAATAAAATAAAAATAGCCAGGTGTGGTGGCACACATCTTTAATCCCAGCACTCAGGAGACAGAGGTAGGAGGATTGCTGTGAGGATTGCTGTACACACCTTTAGCTCTCGGGAGGCAGAGGTAGGAGAGTTGCCGTGATTTCAAGGCCACCCTGAGACTACATAGTGAATTTCAGGTCAGCCTGGGCCAGAGTGAGACCCCCACCTCAGAAAAACCAAGTTTAAATAAACTAAATAAATAAATCAAATAAATATAAAAATAGGGATGAAAAAGAAAAGGGTGTTTGGATGCCATTATTATAACAGGGATGATGGGTTGGTACACAGGGTTTAGTTCCATTATTATAACAGGGATGATGGAGAGAATAGAAGGGTGAGGATGCCATTATTTAACAGGGATGATGGAGTGAGACTAGAAGGGTGAGGATGCCATTATTATCAGGGATGATGGGTTAGAATAGAAGGGACCCCCAGGATGCCAGAACAAAAAAATGTTGGAGAAGAACAGAAGGGTGTTCAGGATGCCATTATTATAACAGGGATGATGGAGTTGAATAGAAGGGTGACAGGAAACTATTATAGGGATGATGGAGTTAGAATAGAAGGGTGTTCAGGATGCCATTATTATAACAGGGATGATGGAGTTAGAATAGAAGGGTGTTCAGGATGCCATTATTATAACAGGGATGATGGAGTTAGAATAGAAGGGTGTTCAGGATGCCATTATAGAACCAGCAATGTCAAACACCCATGGGCATGTGTAGCAGCAGGCACTTTCATTCATTGCTAGGAATGTAACCCGGTGCTACGTTTTTGGAAGACAGTTTGGCAGTTTCTTTTCTTTCTTTTTTTTTTTATTTTTATTTTTATTTTTATTTTTTGGTAGGGTCTCACTCTAGCTCAGGCTGACCTGGAATTCACTATGTAGTGTCAGGGTGGCTTTGAACTCATGACAATCCTCCTACCTCTGCCTCCCAAGTGCTGGGATTAAAGGCGTGCGCCACCACTCCCAGCTCAGTTTGGGAGTTCTTACAGAACAAACCTACTCTTACTATATGATACAGATACAGTAGATTAACTCCTTAAAAATTGTCCAAAGGAGTAAAGAGCTTTTGTCCACAGAGAAACTTGAGCATGGCATTTAAGGTAGCTTTCTTCACAACTGCCAACACTCAGGAGAAATCAAGAGGAGCTGAGGTATACCCACACAATGGAATAGTTGGCACTGCAAACAAATGAACCAGAAGACCACAAAAGCACACAGAGGATCTCAAATACATGGAGTTAAGTGGGAGAAGCCAGTTTGCAAAGGCTTTGGACATCTCCACCTTAGTCCCAGCAAAAATGACAGAAGAAGAACTTGAAGGAAGCAAACCTCAATACTAACACAGAGAATGGAAGGAGAGCTGGCTGCTGGCAAGGCAGAGCCTTGTGCTCTTGGAAGCTGAGAAGCAGCTAGGTGAGTGGTAGCTGACTTAACAGACTCAAGAGTTAGGCTTGGGATGGAGGGATGGCTTAGCAGTTAAGGCACTTACCTGCAAAGCCAAGGGACCCAGGTTTGGTTCTCTAGGACCCAAGTAAGACAGATACACAAGGTGGCACATGCATCTGGAGTTTGTTTATAGGGACTGGAGGCCCTGGTGTGCCTATTCGCTCTATCTGCTTCTCTCTCTCTCTCTCTTTTCTCTCAAATAAATAAATAATAATAATAAATTTTTAAAAGAGGCTTGTGCATCCAAGCACAAATGTGGCTAAAAAGATTGCTCTTAGAAAAAGGTGAACAGCCAAAAGAAAATACTTACCGATGTCCACATCTGGGCATGGCCCCACAGAGCATGACTGAGGGCAGAGAAGGCTGCATGGCTCTCAGCCTCATGCACTGGCAGGAACTGCTGACTAACATTTCAGTGACTATCCTAAAATAAGAATGTATAGGCAGGGATCACCTACCTTCTGAAGAAAGGCTTAACATGAATGACAGGGAAGAAACACATTAACAGAAAAGAAAGAAGCATAGGAAAATACCTTCAAAACTTAGAAACAGGGACTGGAGAAATGGCTCAGCAGTGAAAGTGCTTGCTTGTGAAGCCTGCTGGCCTGGGTTCTATCCCCAGTACCCACATAAAACCAGGTGCACAAACTGGCACATATATCTGGAGCTTGTTTGTAGACACAAGAAGTCTGGTATGCCCTATGCCCTCGTTCTCATTCTCTCTCTCTCAAATAAACAAATAAATATTTTAAAAACTTACAGACAATATTCTCAGACTGGCCAGGCATGATGACACATGCATTTAATCCCAGCATTCAGGAGGCAGAGGTAGGAGGATCTCTGTGAGTGCATGGCCAGCATGAGATTACATGGTTAATTCCAGGTCAGCCTGAGCTAGAGTGAGACCCTACCTTGAAAAGAAAAGAAAGGAGACAAAAGAAAAAGCCGGGCATAGTGGCTCACGCCTTTAATCTCAGCACTTAGGAAGTAGATGTAGGAGGATTACTGTAAATTTGAGGCCACCCTGAGACTACAGAGTGAATTCCATCTCAGCCTGGGATAGAGTGAGACCCTACCTCAGAAAAAAAAGAAAAGAAGAAGATAACAATATTCTCAGACTGATAGGAGAGACATTGCATCTGTGAAGGAGAAACAGAAAACTAAACAAAGCATAGTTTAAAAAAAAAAAAACTTTCACAGTTAAAAAGTTGAAAGCAAAATTTAGAAATTCATTAAAAAATTTAAAAGGCACATTCAGAAAATGAGAGAGAGAGAGAAAGATCTTGGTTCCAAATCAGAAAGAAACATTACAGATTTAGTCTAACAGACCCACCAACTAATTAATCAAAATCCATTCAGAGAAAAGAAGATGTTTTGAACATAAAACAATAAAACAACATTATCCAGCTGGGTGTGGTGGCACACGCCTTTAATCCTAGCACTCAGGAGGCAGAGGTAGGAGGATTGCCAAGAGTTCAAGGCCACCCTGAGACTACATAGTAAATTCCAGGTCAGCCTGAGCTAGAATGAGACCCTACCTCAGAAAACAAAACAAAACAACAACAACAAAAAAAATCCCGTAACTGAAAGCCGTGACTTTCAAATTAAAATGACCCATGGAGTACTTTATATAGTCATTGTGAAAACATTCAAATATACAGACAGACATCTGCACACACAGATACTGACACATAGCTATGAACCCAGATCAAGGTCCTCTGTCACAGGATTTCAGAATACCTGCAGGGAACAGGACACAGATCACAGGTAAAGGATAGTCAATACAACATCATACTTAGCAGTAGTTTTACGAGAAGGTAAGAAAACCATGAAGAAATGCCAACGGTCTCATAGAAATGTCCTCTAGCCTGAAATCTTAGTGTGAGTTTGGCCATGCATACAAGGTGACCAGGTACAAGCTGATCAGGACGTTTTCTAGCCTCTAAATCTGTGCTGCTTTGAGAAGTGCAGAGGTTTCAATGTAAAAGGCCCCCATAAACCCATGTGTTTGAACACCTGAGCCCCAGCAACGTGGCACTGTATGGAAGGTTGGAGAATCTTTAGGAAGTAAAGTCTTCCTGGAGGAAGTGTGTTGCAGGGGTCAGGCCTGGAGATTTTCTTCTCTCTCTGTCCTTCCTGTGATATAACATGATGCTAACTTCCTGCTTCTGCTATGCCTTCCCAAACCACAATGGATGCTACCCTCTAGAACTGTAATTCAAAATAAATTATTTCCTTCCCTAAGCTGCTTCCGGTCAGGTATTCATTACAACAATGAGGAAGTAACTGATACAAGGGGATCATTGATGTGTCACTAGGAGCTGATGAGACTAACAGGAAGGACCCACATGTGCAGCATGAGCAGCAACCAACCAAACACTGCCCTGGTATGTGGGGATTGGCGGTCATAGTTTTTAGGGAATTCTGTGGCCATGTAGTTCCCTAAGGGCCAGGATGGTAACTGTTCTGCAATGCATGGGACAGACAGTCCGTGAACCAAGAGGTGTCTACCTGGAATCATAAAGGCATATCCTTAGGAAATACTCGATGGACACTTGTATTTCACCCAGGCGCTGATAAAGCTTGAAGCAGGCCTGAGAGGCGTAGAGTGTTTTAGGAGGGGTAAGATGGAGAAGGATAGTTGACCTGGCAAGAATGGCTGAAATACATGAAATACAATGACTGGTTAAAACAAGCACATACACCACAGACCTGGGTCTATAGAACAAACTCTTTTCTATGACATCTTCATTTCTAAAGGGTTCTACAACTGCCCCATGCCCTCGTTCAGGCATGCCTCATCTCAGTATGTGCTGCCTGGACCATTGCTACAGTTTCCTACCCAGCCTCTCTGCTCCAACCACAGCTTTATACTTCTATCCACCACAGCTACCATGGTGGTCTTCCCCAAACACAGGTCTGACTGTCACTTCAGTGCTCAGAAGCTTTTAGTGGCTCCCTGTTGCCTTCTGTCTCTGGAGTGCATGCAGACACATCAGACTCATCTTGCCATTCACAACTCCAAGGCCCCTGCTTCTTGAGACTGTCTGGTGTGACCCAGTGTGCTCCATGAAAATGCTTACCCAAGCTGGCTGTGGTGGTGCACGCCTTTAATCCCAGCACTTGGGAGGCAGAGATAGGAAGATTGCCATGAGTTCAAGGACACCTTGAGACTATATAGTAAGTTCCAGGTCATCCTGGGCTAGAGGGAGACCCTACCTCGAAAAACCAAAAACCAAAAACAAAAACAAAAACAAAAAAAAACAAAAAAATGCTTACCCACACCATGAGTCACAGGTACTGCACAGGCTCTTCAGAGCAGGGACTGCTGTCATTCATCTTTGGATCTCTAGCATCTACCACACTGACTGGCCCAAGCATGTGCTCAGCAGGCTTCCTTGCTTCCTGAAGCGCATTGCTCATTTCCTCCCTCACCAGAAGGATGAAGTCAGGGAATGTCCCAGCTTCTCTCTTGTTACCAACATAAGAAAGAGTCCTACAGTCAGGTGTCCTCTGGGCAACTGAATCCTTCACAGCTTCTCTACATCACAAAGGCCCTTGTGTCAATGGGATGGTCTATGAGCAATGGACAAAGCCTCCACCAGTGGCTGATCAATGCTTGCATCTTGCAGATGAGGAAACTGAGGCCCAGTGAAGGCTAGTGACCCACAAAGCCACACATACCACAATAGGAGACTGTTTCAGTCCACTGTCTGTTCTAGAAGAGAATACCTGAGATCAGGTAATTTATAAACAACCTGTTTACCTGGCTCATGTCTTTGGAGGATAAAATGTTGTAGAGCATGGCACAGGTATGTGGCAAGGGCCTTTGTGCTTCTTAGTAAGGGAAAAGAGAAAGAGGAAGCCAAACTCATGTGCATAACAAACCTACCCTCACCAAAACAATCCCACGTCCATGATGACAACCGTCCTCGTGACCCGATCGCGATGATTGCCCCCTACTCTACATGGTTGAATTTGGGATTTAGTTTCCAACACATGAACTCTGGAGGACACAGCTGGACCACGGTAGGTCTGAGCTCCTGGCATCTAAGCCAGTACACCCCTGCTCTCCAGTGGTATGAACTGGGATTAACTGACCATAAACTGAGGGCTGGAGTGTGACCTCCATATATTTGATGGGACCCTCAAGGATTAATGTGTTGGGAGCATGGTCTCTATTGCTGCACTAAGAAGTCATGGGGCATTTAAGAAGTGGGGCTTAGTAGGAGGGTGCTAAGTCATTTGAGGCCACTACTCTCAGCGGAGTCCATCTTGCTCTGGCTTCCTGTCTTGCACTGTGCCTCTGTCTTACATATGCTCTCCTGCCACTGTGATGCCAGCCACAATATGGTCCTCACTTTGTGAGTTGATGCCATATTGTTTGTTGAGTTCAAGCATCATGTTCTTGATCCTTTGGAACTGTGAGATAAATAAACCTCTTCTCTCTGGAAAACTTATATAGTAATTAAAATAACTAAAAGTAGACTGACAGCACCAACTTGCCTTCCTCATCACCCTGATGCTGTACTGGGCTACTGGATAGAGGATGAGGAGGTAGACTCTGGAGGTGATCTGAGGCTGATGGTGCAGGATCCTGAGTCTTGTTCAGTGAGCAGTGAGGAACTCTTGGAGGCTTCTGAACATAGATGACTTGACTGGAACAGGGTTTCAGATTCAGAAGAGAAGGACAAAAGGCAAGCCACTGAGGACCTGTGAGGGAATGACAACTCCTGCCACCATACGTGGTCTTCCTTGGTTTATGCACCCCACAGCTAGTGGTACACAGAGAAAAATCTCCCATAAATCATATGAATAGTCTTTGCTGAGAAGTCTCTGCAGAAGGAAAACTGAAAGGGAAGATCCTGGATGAAGCAGCAGGGATTCTGCCTTGGTTTTCTGAAGATGAACCAGGAGAGTCAGGAGGTCAAGAAGGTGGTCTTGGAACAGTGTTTACAGTAAGTGCATGTTCCCCACCCCAGTACTACAGCCCTCAGTGCTGGGAGTAGAGCGCTCACATTGCTACATGCACTGTGGACTTGACCAGGTAACAGAGGGGACTCAGGAATTGGTATTGTACATTTCTTTGAAACATGGTCTAGCCCAGGCTAACCTAGAACTTACTCTGTAGCCTAGGCTGGTCTCTAACTCACGGTGATCTTCCTAGCTCAGTCACCTAGAATTAAAGATGTGTGCCACCATGCCTGGCTTTGCAATTGTTTTCTCTAGATTTCTCTTTTGTTTAAAATTTAGTCACAGATCTTTGGCTTAGAGTTCTAGGATGCCTGGAGGAACCCATACTGGGCCGCCTGGACAGGAAGACCTGCTTCCCTGGTGAAGTAACAGGCCACTGTGGAGGAGGGAAGGCTCAAGAGAGCTCTAGATGGAAGAGCTAGTTGGTCACGTGTCCCTCCTGCTAGAAGAGTGAAACCTTCCAGACTGGTAGTTTGAGGGGCGGGGTGGGAAGTGAAGAATCTCCCTCTGAGCAGATGTCAGTCCTTGAACTCGAGTTTGTTCTACAAACTCCAAACCCCCTTGATTTTTATTACCACTTAGAAACTGACCTCTTATTTTCTTCAAAATATGAAATAAAAGGCAACATACTAGCAATAGTCAACTAAAAGCACAAAAACAAAACAGTCTTTCCACACCCTGACCTAATATTCTTAAACGATGACAGGCAAATTTGTCTCTCTTATTAAAACCATGTGGGGAAACTTAACATTCGAACCAATGTGAAGTGCTAACACCTAGGTTATTAGTCTGGTGTTTCTGGTTGCCTTTGTTACTCGTTAAAATCTTTGACGTGCTCAAGTGCTTTTGGCTCCCTGGAATATCCTTTTCCTAAATGGAGCCTGTCTTCTAGCTCCTTAGGTACTGGCTGTCCTTACTTCTGTCGTGTGTCCTCCCCTAAACCCTTACGGCATGGTGTCCAACCCCCAGGCACATGAGCATTACCCAGGTCTGTTTCCTTGGTGCTTTCCAGGCCTATTGAATCAGAGCCTAGGAGTGAGGTCTGAGGAATCGGAATGTTTAACTAGTGTCCCAGGTGATTCTAATTGGACATTTTAAGGACCAAAATGAAGATCAGTACTTCAGTGAGGAATTATCTTGCACAGACACCTCTATCATATGCAAACACACAGGGATATCGTTTATTAACAACCTAGTGCTGGCATCTTTACTTTTGTCTTTGCGTCTGTGTGTCTGTGTGTGTGTGTTCATATGCATGTGGAGGTCACAGAACAATATTGAGTGTTCCTCAATAACTCTCCACCTTATTTTAGAGTCAAAGGTTCTCACTGAACCCAGAGATCACCAATTTGGCTAGACTGGCTAGCCATCAGGTCACAGGCATCCTCCCCTCTCCACCTCCCCAGTGCTGGCATTATAGGTGCATGCCGCTGTGCCTGGCATTTCATATGGGTTCTTGGGATCTGAACTTGGGTCTTTGTGTGGCAAGCACTTTACCAACAGAGTCATCTCCCCTGTCCCCAATCTATCTCTTAACCCTATACTAACCATATCAAGGAAGCATTCCGTTCTTGTAACAGAGGAAACAGATGACAGTTGCCAAAGGTCACAGAGCTAGGAAATGTCAGTGAAAGTCCACTTGGTCTACCAGCACACTTGTCACTTGCACTGCCCGTTCCTTCTGGAATGGAAGATAGAAGCCTAGAAGGAACCAGGCACTTGGTGTTGTCTGCCTTGTGGAGTTACGTACTTCTGCCTCCCTCCCCAGGCAGTGGCAACCCCTTGTTGGAGCCTAGCATTTCCTAGATACCTGTTTTCATGGCTGGGGGTGTGGGCAGAGCTGAGGGACTGTCTCCTCACAGTGTGAGGGTCTTTTAGAGCACACTGATTTTGTTAGAGCACATCCTTTTCCCTTTCGACTTCCTAGGGTGCTTCAGAATCGACAGCTCACAGCTGGACTCTGCATCCCTTTTGGGCATTGGCTATGTCTGATTATCATTTCTCAAGCCTTCTTGACAACCTGTGTGGTTAAAGCAGAAGCAGAGGCCTGAGCTCTTGGCCAGAGAGATCTGAGCCGGACCTGCAGAGACTGCTGGTGGTGCCAGCCTGGAGCCCCACAGCTATTACACTTTCAAACAATCCCAGAGCCCCTGAGAGAAGTGAACTGAGGGTCAATTGCTGGGGTTCTGGAATAAAGTGCTTGCTTGCCTCAGCCCTGGAGAAGCACATTGGGCCCCTAGAGCCTATTGGCAGGAAAGAGATATTTGACTCAACAATGGCAGATACAACTTGAAAGCCAAAGGATTGTCCCAAGTTCTTTGAGAACTGCTGTAAGCAAAACCAGTCAGTCTTAGATGTTGTAATACTTGAGAACACTACAAAGAACCCTGAGAAAATGCACGCTGGCTGAGAACACAAAAGGGATCGTGACACCGATGGGGAGAGGGGTCCTCAGCTGAGTGGGCCAGATCCAGAGGAGCCAGAGCACAGTGATGCCCAGGTAACAGGAGTGACAGCCTGTGTTCCACACCTTGGTAAGAGACAGGGTGGGAGTGGTTTTGTGGGGGAACTTAAACAGGCTGGCAAACTACAGCTGTGGCTGTCGCCCTGCTATTTATGTACAGCCTGTCACTAAGAGTAGGTTTAAGTGGGCGGGGAAAACCAAAAGAATATTTCACAATACATGAA
The DNA here is from genome assembly GCA_036365145.1 of Orientallactaga sibirica. NCBI lineage: Eukaryota > Metazoa > Chordata > Mammalia > Rodentia > Dipodidae > Orientallactaga > Orientallactaga sibirica. Next base: position 3,783,473 of record JAEOAD010000025.1, read on the forward strand.
CTTAGGTCTCTGTGTGGCAGAGAACATTTCCTCAGAACACAGTTGCATCCTCTCACGTGTTATCCCTGGCTGCTTTCATGATGTAACAGCCAGAGGAAATGGCTGAGGGTTAGACTCTACAGCCTGCAAAGCCTGAGATCTTGGCTGTTCGGCCCTTTACAGATGACACTTTCTCAAGCTTCAACACCTCAACATATTATTTATCCAATTGGTTTGCATGATGGTGGAGCCAGAAACTTGCTGATGCCCCGAGTCTGACAGTGTCTGCACCTGCCCTTTGCCACAGTTCCAAGACTGCTGACTTTACTGCAAGTCACTAATAGCCCCGGGAGGGATGGTCCCTTGTCTCACAGGAAAACACAACGCTGTTGGGGAAGGGAGAGCAGCCCTGGTGGGGGTGATGTTGGGGCTGCTCTAGGCCTGGGGTAGAGGAACATCTGAAACAGCAGCTTTGCAGAGGACACGCCCCTGCCATGCAAAGTCCTCTTTGTTTCTCCACACAAAATGTGCCTATCCTAGCAAAACCACCAGGTCACACATTTACAAAGCGCCTGCCACAGGAGCAGGAGGGTTCTAGGCCTTCTCAGTGTAGATTCTAATTCCTGGTACAGGGAAGTGAAAACACAAAATGTTTTCACTGTGTGGTGCGTTCTCCGTAGTCCTTCAAACAGTATCTTTCATTCTCTGCTTAACCCCAGCATGGCAGTGTGGAAATAGGCCCATAATTCTAGGGAACTGTGTGAGTTGGCAATATCTCAGAGGAAGGCTAAAAGGCCGTCTAGTGGGAATTATGATATTGCAACCCACAGGCCAATGGGCAACAGGAAAGTCTGCCAAGGCAGATCCAGTGCCCATGATTCCCAGTCCAGCAGCTGGGCCTGGTCCACACCATTCACCGTGTGTGTCAGCCCAGGCAGGTGTGTGGCTTGTGGCATGTTGCTCAACCTCTCTGAGCCATGGCTCCTCACTTGTCAAATGAGTGTAGAAGGGAGTAAGGGCAGAGACTCCCCCTTCCCTGTCTGGGTCAACATGACCATCAGCCATATTATAGATGATGCCCCTAAATGGCTTTTGGAAGTCTCAACAAATCATAGGCAGTGTTAATATTGACTTCCTGATGTCCAACAGAGCCAACGACTCCATGGCACTTACCCATCAGTGTTTCAAATACCACTCAAGAATTCAATTCTCTGGAACACTGTGAACTGCTAGAAGGCCAAGGGTTTCAAGAAACAGATGTGTCTCTGAACACCTGCTACTGGGCTTGGGGCTTTAGAGAAAACTATTCTTAGTAATTGAGATTATAACAGGGTTTTAGGGGTTTAGGAAAAGTCCCTGAACTCCAAGCCCTGAGTTCTTGTCTGTTTTAACCAAAGAACTGGATAAACAAGACTAAAAAAGATCATTTATGAACCATTACAATTTTTTTCAGGAATATATGAGGGAGAGGGAGGGTTTGCAAACCAAGGAAGGGAAAATGGATATACCCACATGGCCGGAGAACCCATGTGGGAAGTGAGCATGGGCCTAAAGTATAAAAAGGGATTTAGAAAGGAAAGAGGAACAAAGGCAGAAAGCTCCTGCCATGAGGAGGGAAGGAGGGGGTAGAACAGGACAGGAATCTGAAGTTCAGGAGAGATGAACAGAGAGGCTTGCCCAGCTGGCAAGGATCTATCTATAATCTCATTGTGGTGGGCTTTACCCTGACTCAGGTGAGTCCGAGAGAGGGCTGATTGGTGTGGATTCATGGGGCTGGCTCAGGAAGAGGCCAGACATGACACCAAGTTTTGGGACTGAGCTTAACCAACCACAATGCCAGGATCAGATTAAATTCTAGGAAAGGGAAACTCCCTCCCAGGAGGTGCTCAGGTTGTTTATGTCCAAAAAAAGATCTAGGGAACTCCTGTGATCAATAGGTAAAGAAAAGAGAAATCTTTCTCTGATCTCTAGTGAAGTAGAGATTTCAAGAGCAGATTTAAGGACATTTCTGCTTTTCATTTTTGGGGCCTAGTCACCCTAGCTACCTAACAAAGCTACCTACTCCTTCTCAAGATCATTATCTGCATTGGTCTTAGAGGACAGCTGAGCACAGAGCTGCCCTGTGAGCATGAGGGAAGCCAAGGAGCATGCTGGAATTAAACCTGAGGCTTCAAAGGCTCTGCTGATCTCACCATTTCACTGCCTGCCTTGGAAGGGTTCCTCACCCTGTGTCTCTTGCACCAGCAGGTAACCTGACAAAGGGCTTGAGTATTCCCTGTGGGGCCTCAGAACAGAGTTGTGGCAGGGAGCCTAGGGTTTGACATTCCTGAAATGAGGGCTGGGCCTGATTCAACAGCATCCAAAATTCACAAACTCGTTTTCTTTTCAGTAATAATGGAAAATAAGGCTGCTGAAAACCATGCCACCAAGGCCTGATCTGTCCACACTCAGATCATGTGAAGGCCAAGGAAAGCGATCTAAATGTAGGGGTGAAGGGGACCTGAGGCACAGGGACTAGGTACATGGAGTTGACCTAAGGGCAGGGAAGGACCACAGAGGCATAGGAACCTGAAGTAGCAGGAGTGGCAGAGCAGTATGAGACAGGCTCATAGGAGCCAATGTAAAGATTCTTTCCATAGAAGTCTGGCCTGGCTGTACTGTTTACTTAAGGATAAGTTGGGCCAACTTACACCTTATTTAAAACATGAAAACCTACAGGTGTTTGACTCCAGGAACTGCTTTGGGTTTTGTTGTATTCTGAACAGTCCCCCTTCTCAGTGTTCCAGCCCTGGTGAGATGGTTTCCCACCTCTGCAGATATCTCCTCCCATCCCACAGGTCATTTAAATGCCTATTATAAGCTTTTGCTTCAAAGTGGGTGGGGGAAGCCTTTTAAATTTCAATTCCGATTTAAAACTTAATAGCAAATACAAAAGGCACTCTGTTACTTTAACTTAGCTATTTAACTTTTATTTTTAACAAGTCAGCTTAATCAGTTGGTTTGGTTTCTTCCCCAAAGGCTCCTGGTGGAAGGTAGTGTGTTTGCCCCTTATGCCTCTTCTCCCTGCCACCCCAAGAACCACAGGGTGGAGACACACAGCATACAGTAGGAGACTAAAAGCTCAAGCTCTGAAGGAGAACACCCCAGAGCCAGCTGCTGTCTAATGTCTGGGTTCCCTCCTCTGTACACAACTGTCCCATCTCAGAGTCTGTGGGAATAGAATACAAAGGCTTAGCATAGCCCTTGCTACTTGGGTGACCATTCCTCAAACACACCAGCACCTTCACTGGGTCTCCCCATTATGATTCACAAAGGGACAGTTGTCTGAAAAAAGCTGCTGGCCTGTCCCAGGAATTCCTTTCCAGACTAAGTTGAAACAGATCTATTACCAAGCAACTCAACACCCCTGAACCTGGAGAAGGGGCTGGCATAAACATAAACATTTGCACATGGTGTAGGGTTTACAGAGCAACTTCAGGGCTGCAAGAGTGGGAAGGAGGTTTTGCAACCATATCTTTGTAGCCTTGTACTTGCTATCTGGTGGGAATATGGCAGCCTAGTTCAAAATTTGAGGCCCACCTGTTAACAGGTATGCAATGTGTGTGTACTGGGTGAACATGAGGCCTGGTAAGCACAGGAAGACCATTTCCTCACAGTTTAGTTTCCAACAGTCTAGCAAAGCCTTATGCACTATCCATGTTGAAGTGATGAAAGTGTCTAGAATAATCTTGGCAGGTGTACTCTTGCATATACACACCCAGCCTGTGACAGCCTTTCCCCACCCAAGCAACGAAAGAATACAGGCGGCTCTTGCTTCTCATGCCTTTCCTTAAGGCCCCTTTGGAGAAACTTCACACATCAAAAGGCAGTCTAGGCACTGACCTGCTTTTGGGAAAATGCCCTGGAGTCAGGGGACACCTGCTACATTCATGGCCAGAACAGGTAGACCAGTTGAGCTAGGTTAGGAATGGGATGAAACCAAGCTTATGGACTCAACCAGGCTTCCTGGGATCTTTTGGCAGTGCTCAGAACAATCTGTGAAAGGGGAATGCCAGTCAAGAGAGGCTGAGATGGCATGTGGTTCATCTGCCAGGGCAGCAGCATCTTCAAGATAACTTTTATCCCAAAAGAGAGAGACAGTTCTGCAGTAGAGGATGCCTGGGACCAGGAGACAGCAAACCAGCCCTGCAGCCCCAGCTCTGCTGTGATCACCTGAGGTGTCTGGCCACTCAGAACTAACTCCCTCTTTAGCAGTTAGGTGGAGAGAGAGGGTAGACCCTCACCATGGTGCCATTAAGCGCCATTTGACCTCTCAGTCTAGGTGTGTTTCTCCCTTCCTCTGGCTCCACTTCCATAGGTATATTGGAGCTAAAGTCACTTAACAGGTGAGTTGGAATAGCAGTCACACTGAGTGAAGTGTTGGCCTTTGCTTCTCAGAGATTGTGTGGCAAGTCATGTTCTCAGGAGATAGCCATCCTAAATTACAACCACATATGCTGCTAGCCCACCCAGTGACCCAAGATGCACCTTGGCCTGTGAAGGAGGAAGGAGACTCTCCTTGCCTGTAGAAGAGCACTTCTCAAATGCTAGCTACTGAGTGGTGACAGGGCATCACTCCAGTGTTGAGGAAGTAATAATTCGAGGGAAAATGCAACAGCTTCTACTAGGAGGGATGCAGGCAAAAGTAATAACCTTATTTATAGGTCAAAAGCTTGTAATCAATAGCATTAAGTGTCAGAACCTGACACTGGGAACTATGCTCCACTGCTAAACACACATGTTATTTCACATGTAACACACTGGTCTGGACAATGTCTGGGATCAAAATATTTCTGGCACTAGAGCATGCAGGACAATATCCAGGATTTGGCCTCCTCTTTGCTGGTGGCCCAAGTCCAAGTCCTCCATGGGCAGAAACACCACGTTTAACATTTAAAGCACCCTATCTATGCCAGGTGTGTGGAAAGAAGGCAGAGGAGAATGACACACACAGGTGTCTATTACATAGGTAAGGCAGTGGCTCCACCCAGTGAAGGACACAGACAGGAACAGGGGGTGGGAGCAGAGGCAGGGTCTGACAAGCCAGAGAAAGTGGGAAAAGGGGTGACACACCAGGCGTGGTGGCGCACGCCTTTAATCCCAGCATTCGGGAGGCAAAGGTAGGAGGATCGCCATGAGTTCGAGGCCACCCTGAGATTACATAGTGAATTCCAGGTCAGCCTGGGCTAGAGTGAGACCCTACCTTGAAAAACCGAAAAATGAAAAACCAAAAAAAAAAAAAAAGGGGAGGGGTGACATTTTGCTGAGCTTTTAGAAGTTACCTGTGTGGTGACACGCATGGGAGGAACTGGTAACTCTGAAAGCACAAGTAGGTGAAAGAACAAGGTGGCAGACTGGTGCTAGGTGCAACTCCAAATATCATGGTGCCAAGTGTGAGTATGACATTACTGTGACATCTACTCTTGCACGGCAGAGTCTTAAGCAGTTTTAACGTGCAGCAGGGGCACAGCACCTCTTAGAAAGATCTCCTGGAGAAGCCAAGTATAACTCATGACAAGACTCAGGATGTGGTGCAAGCAAGACCTGAGGACAACTGAGGGCTCACAGTCAAGGAATATTTTAGAAGGGTTACCCAGTACAAATGGGTAGGGCCAACAGACAGACAAGGAAAATTGTTCTTAAGGAGGAAAGGAGATTCATCTGGCATGCATGAGCAGTTCTAGATCCCGAGTCTAACGCTAGAACAGAGAAGACTGCTGTGAGGCCAACGAAATGGTGTACTCTGGCCACCAGGGCTTTTGAGGAGAAAGAGTATGGAGTAAATACACCAAAGAAGTAATGTGGAAGGAATCCACCTTTAGAGAACTCCAAAGAGCTAGCCCTACCTGAAAGGCTTAAGTCAGATCATAGGCAAGAGGCAAAAGATATTAGATATTCTTGGTAAATATGGTATGAGGTAAGAAATTTTGCACAAGCTGGGGGTAGTGGCACACGCCTTTAATCTCAGCACTCAGGAGGCAGAGGTAGGAGGGTCACCATGAGTTCGAGGCCACCCTGAGAGTACATAGTGAATTTCAGATCAGCTGAGCCTAGAGTGAGACCCTACCTTGGAAAATCAGAAAAAAAAAAAAAAAAAAAAAAAAAAAGGAGGGAAGGAGGGAGGGAAGAAGAAAGGAAGGAAGGGAGGGGAAATTTTGCACAGAGGGAGTCTTTCCAAAGTCTTGGAAGGGGGAGGAGTGGAAAGAGGCGGCGGAATCAAAAGAATGAGTATGTGGTTCACCACACCTGGTCTACACAATCTCTTTAAAACCTTTACCTATTTACATATCCTTTGTTCGCATCAATCCTTGTTGAAGATGGGCTGCAGAAAGTGCTTATTATTCAAGCATGAGGACCTGAATTGGATCCCCAGCACCCACATAAAACACTGGCTGTGGTAGCATGCATCTATAATCCCAGCACAGGGGATGTGGGGACAAGAGGGATACCTTGGGCCTGCTGGCCAGCTTGTCTAGCCCTGTCAGTGAGCCCTGGATTCATTGAGACCCTGTCTCAAAATAAGGTGGAAAATGATTGAGGTAGATACTTGATGTCAACCTCTGGCCTTCATACACACGTGCACCTGAACACACCAACACATATATGGACACACATACCTACTACACACATGCAAAAAACTGAAGAAATGATAGAAGGAGCATGGTATGGATGAGGGTATTTTCGGTCTTACTGAAATGATCACAGAGCCAAGAAAATTGGATCAAGTTGAGGTACTGGTGAAGATATATTTTAAGACATTATAGGCTAGGGACACAACTCAGCATAGAGTGCTAGCCACCATGCTCTGGACACTCATTTCAAGTGGCAGTACTCCAAAGCAAGCAAAGGAATACTTACCAACATAGGGATTAGCCACCAGATTGAGGGTCCACAGCAAGGCTCAGGCATTTTGGAAAAGTGATTTATGGCCTTCAGTGTAGCCCCACCCCAATCAGAGCACTAGTAGGAACTGCTGGTTACAGTGCAGTCAAGGTTGACATTGGTGGCAACTGCTCATCTCTATGTGATTCCTGAAACTTAAAAGTTTACTGGAGAGAGCCGGACGTGGTGGCGCACGCCTTTAATCCCAGCACTGGGGAGGCAGAGGTAGGAGGATCGATGTGAGTTCAAGGCCACCCTGAGAATACATAGTGAATTCCAGGTCAGCCTGAGCTAGAGTGAGACCCTGCCTTGAAAAAGTTTACTGAAGAGAAAGAAAACAAAAACAATGAGCAAACCAACAAGCTTTTCTTACTTTTAGATATACCTTTATTTCTCAAACTCAAAGCTTCATTTCATCAAGTTCTAATACATTTGCATTGATAAGGAGTCTCATGTGCATCAAGTAGGAAGATGAGTGACCAGTACCAAGGAAGAAAGCCTCATCTCTAGGCACTACTAGTACTTCAAGGCCAAGTAAATAACAAAAACAGCTTCCAACTTAGCCCAATGGGCATTTTACTTTTCATCCACATTAATTTGAAAATAAATAGCTGCTTTAGGGAAATTAAGTTTTTAGCCTTAAAAACACCCACAAATCCATGTTAATTTGGCTATTTCCTCTTTAGTGGGTGGTCATCTGACCTTCTTGTACGAATACACATGAGAATTTGACCAAATTTCAACAGCGCAGGCAAAACTCCAAGCATTTTCTTTAAGCTTAGACTTAAACTATTTTTTAAGTGATAGATAGGTACACAAGATTTAGGCACTTGAATTCATACATGTACAAAGTCCTTTTTCTTTCCTCTGAGAACATAACAAAAAATTCTAAACACCTCTCCTCCACACCCTCTGAATTTCATTAGTTGAGTTGGAATACTTTCTAAAATCAGCTGTAAATTTCTGGACTTTGTCAGGTGAAAGATGTAAATCTAACCTTGAAAACTGGAAGTGTTGCTTTCAGGGTACAGAACCACCAAGGGGTTTTTCCTATTGTAGGGCCCCCATTAGATGCCCAGGAAGTAATTAATTCCCAGGTGGCATGATGCCCTCTTCTCACAATTAGAAAGCTATACTTTAATACAACCTCTAGAAGGTGGCATTGGAGCTAAGACAGTACCAGAAAACTCACTAGAAGGGAGTATTCTCAAAGGTAGGAAGTTGCTGTAGAGTGGGGCCAGTTCCCAAAGCTAAGGCAATATTAAAATCCTACCCACCATGAAGAAAGGAGCTGGGTCAGAAGGCTGGAGGGTAAGTAGATTCAGAGTCTTAGCAATTTGATTAATAATGCATCACCACAAACACAGATTCACACGCAGCTCATTGTGACACAAATTCCCAATGTAGACCAAACTAGGGGCCAGGCTCTGGGGACTAGAATGACCAAAACAAAAAACAAAAACTTATCACGAACCAAGCATCTTCCCAACTGCTCCGTGTGCTAGATTCCCAGATGTAGGCCCTGCCTCAGCCCTGACACGTCAGCAGGAGCTCCTGATTGCATTAGTGACATACTGATTGAGAAGCAGGGGGAGAGGGAAGCTCAAGGACAATATAGCCCATGCTTTCTGCCGACCCAAGGAGAAAGGTACTGTTGTCACCCACGGGCCTGCTGTTCTGCTCGGCCACGAAGCAGGCTGGGATAACAGCACAAGAAAACAGTTTAGAGTCTAAAGCAACGAGGAGATGCCTTGTTTTTAAATTAGAACTTGTACTTCAACTTTGGTGCCCTCTGCCAGTTTTAAGTTTCATGTTACTCAACACACACACACACACACACCAAGTTTGGGGTAGCTTATGTGGTGCTTATGTGGGTGGCACAAAAGGTAGGTTTCAGATAAAATTTACAGACATCTGAAATTCAAAGTTACCCAGTCCATTCCAAGCGTGGCAGAAGGCTCACAAAACTAGTCCAGCGGTTGTATTTTAAAGACCCAGCTTTGGTCAATGTAACTTTACCTTGATGGTTCTAGAATACCTATCAATTCTCAAACCACAAATTTAGCTGAGCTGACTAAAAAGATCAGGTAAAGAAACTACAAAGAGGGTTGTCATGCGATTGTGGTTTGCAACATCTGTGCCTGCTTCTCATCCTTAAAGAAGACCATTACCAGTCAGGTATGGTGGCACACACCTTTAATCCCAGCACTCGGGAGGCAGAGGTAGGATTGCTGTGAGTTCAAGGCCACCCCGAGACTACATAGTGAATTCCAGATCAGCCTGGGCTAGAGTGAAACCCTACCTTGAAAAAACAAAAACAAAACAAAGCAAACAAACAAACAAAAAACCATAATCAGAGAAATCTCCAAAGACAAGCCAGACATTTTCCCAGTGCCTCACTGGTCCACAAGCCTCGGGGAGAAGCAATCCTGGTTTCTGTTAGCAAGTGCTCCTTTTGCCAGAGGCACCATGGTTACACAAGTCTTATTTTTGTACAAATAAGCTACCGTTTCAACACAATGGCAGCATTTTAAGGTCATGGATGACTAGATAGTTTTCAAAGGTGGGATCACTTTTCATTACTTTCCTTGTCACATTGAAGTGGCTCAGGTCCCTCACAGAACTGGCCTCCACTTAAAACCAGTGAATTCAAATGTAACCAAGGCTCACAGGGACACAGGAGGTGGTATGCTAAGAAGTGTGTACTAGTCACCTAACACAACACAGGCGCCAGCAAGGAGTTTCAGTCATGTCTTACTTAATAGGGCCAATACATCACATTCCAGAAGAAACTTGGGGGAAAAAAATCCTTAGAATTCACTCGTTTTCTACTAAGCATGTCTGCATTAAGATAAACTTATTGCTTAAAGTGAGGGGAAGCAATCTCACTTGACTTTGGATTTTTATGGCCACAGGAGAAAAAAAATTAGCATCATGGATTTGATCGAATCACTTCAAAAACCAACTGGCTGGCAATACTGTCTCTACCCTTGTTATCCTAAAGTGATGCTCTCTAAAAGCTCCCACAGAAGGTTTCAAAACATGAAAGCTCTCATCCAGGTCAACTGGGAAAAGCCAGAGTGCCTAGGCCTCTCCCATGGCATAAGCCTGCATAAGGCCAGCAATTAACACTGTTTCCTTCTAAAGTGCAGAACATAACAAACACAAGTCAAATCTAGCAGAGTAGGAAAGCTCATGCTTCACTCAGTTCTTCCCCAAATTCACCAGTGATTTCAAAGTGCTTTGGGGACCAGTATGTACTCAAAGCAGACATCCTGCTAACCTCCAACTTTCACGCAGTTGGGGTAAGAAATGAGATTCTAAAGCAATTCCACAGGTGACTGTGTCCTCTCGAACTCATGTGCTGTGAAAAATACTTGGAGAAGGAAATCACTGTGGGGGGGGGGTGGCCAAAGTACTCCACAAAAAAATAGCCTGTCATACTTGGAATGTTGATCAAAATGGGTTTCTAGTTAAAGCATGGGAAGACCCTCATGTCAGGCCAATGACTCTAGACATAGCACAATCCTTACTCTGAGGAAGAGCAACACAAAAGTCAGTCATGAGAGAGCCAGTGAGGAAAAAGTATCATTCAATTGGACTTCCTTAAAGAAAACAGAACATTCATGTTTCCTATTTACAATCCCTGTCCCCACCACCACAATTCTACTTTAATATTATGTTCCACGTTTTATTTTGTTTTCAAGTTACATTTCAAGAAAAGGTCATTTTTTTTCTCTCAATATCTCGTAATTCCTCGAGATAGCACAGCATCTAAACCATAAACCACTTCCAACCAGATCTTAAGACTCCAGCTATTGGCTTTGGTTTATTGATGAATGAAATTCTCAGCTCTGCTGACAGGGACTAGACATACACAACTAAGTCCCATGAACAAAACTTGATCACAAGAGCACCCTCATGTGTAACAGTTTGGGGCTGACTAAAATTGACACAAAAAAGAGATTCAGCACAGCCTTCAAGTCACTGCTGAGAATCCCTAGTGAGAGCCAATAGCCTACTGGAGGCTCACTGAGAAAAGCAGCTTGAGACTTCTCACATGCTGCCCAAGCTCTCCCAATCCCCAAGACTTCACAGAGCTCAGGTGCTGATGTTTGGGATGTGACCTGTTAGTGTCTATCTTGCAAAGATGTAGAAAGGTCACACTTCCTATTGCATTTTCCAAAACGACACTGAAATATGGATCCTTTTGGGGTTGGCTCATGGTAGTCTATGGATCCATTCCCATGGGTACACAAAGAAAAAAAAAACAATCAGAGCTGAGATCCTCTTTAAAAGCCAAACACCTACATCTAGGAGGAAGCTCTCCTGCCTGAGAGCCCTGGCCCAGTAGGTTCCCACTGTGGAAACCTTCAGGTTCTTAAGGTTAGTTACAGGGCAGCCAGGTAGGGTAAGGTTGACTGTAGGAGACTGGAGGATGGGCAATGTAGTAGTTGTTGAAGTTGCCGTCACTGACATAAGGAGCTGGCTGGTAGTAACAGGTGACATTAGTGGCACTTGGGATGATGTTTTGTTCTGCCAGCACACGCAAGGCCAGGAGGGAGATGAGGTTCAGTGTCTGCCTGCGTTCATGCCCCATGAGGCACACGGTGCTCTCATTCACCACCCTGCGAAGGATCATGAGGTAGTCATACTTGCTTCTCTCTTCTTCGGCAAAGTGGTTCTGAAGGTAGGTCTCCAATTTCCTTTGCTGTTCCAGGATGTCTGGGAAGTCGATGAAAAACCTGGAGCACATGTAACGCTCTAGAGTCTTGATCTCTTCCTGGTCTGCAGGCCTGAAGTCCCGCACAAGAAGATTACTGTACTTGAGAAGTCCCCCGCCTCGGATTTCTTCAGGGTTCTTGGTGGCGATTAGTCTGTTCTGCAGATGGTCAAAGGCTTCTTCAAAGTCTCCATACACACTCTCCCCAATCACTGTGGGGTGGAGGTGCTCGGAGATGGGGTGACTAGAGCAGTCATAGAAAAACAGCAAGGAATCCAAGATGATCTGGAAGGAGTCCACGCTGAACTCAAACTGCCGTCGGATGGAGTCGACAAACTTCAGCTCCACGTTCCTCCCATTCTTGTTGGAGAGGGAGATGAGGCTCCAGCGGTCTGTGTCCGTGCAGACCTTCACCAGCTTCTGCACATATGCCTCCTTCAGAGTGACGGGGCTAATTTTGAGCTTGTTCACACCCTCTGGCAGGAAGTTCAGGAGGGAACACAGAACCACATCTCTGACCAGCTGGAATTCTGCTTCAGTGGGAAGAGCCACATGAAAGATCAAGTCCAGGTCTTTGTACCCCAAGCCATTGTCTTTGACCAAAACATGTCCAGCTGCAGAGCCATTCAGCCGGACATCTTGCACTTTGATGCCTGCCTCCTCTAGCCGGCTGCGGGCAGTCTGGACAATGTCCTTCAGGGTTATCTCCAAGGTTGGAAAGTTGCCTCGTCCATGAACGGGTACGACCTCAGTCAGGACTTCATGCAGCCGGCTAATCTGATCCCAACTGAGCACACTGAAGGATACACAGTCGCTGGCACTGCTGCCCTCCGCTGCCATCGTGGGGGATGTTCTGGCCAGGGGGCCTGAAACAGAGGGGTGAAAGATGGAGTTAGTATTCACATAGACAAGATGAAGCTTCTAATTGAAGGAGCTCAAAGGTACTGACTTATCTATGAACAATTTCCTGTATAATGGCAGTCAGAGGTACATGCTGCTCAGTGGCCGTGAAGACAAAGAATGGTGCCCATGCAGAGTTCAGAACACTGTGAAGACCTCATTCTGCACCAATTTAGATAATGTCACAATTTTCTCATAGTTCTTTAATTTGTTTCTAGGCAAATTCACCTTTTGCTTCTTCTGTCTGTCTGGGGCAGGGGTGGAACTGGCTGTTCTATATGAAGTAAAGCAGACAAACTTACTAAACCATGTAACCTAAACACATTATTTAATAAAGGACCTGTACAGAGGAAAGAAAGAATCTGTATGTTTTGTTAACTTCCCAAGTTTCTAGAGAAGACACCTCTCATGCTTTAGCTACTTAACTATGTCTTTCACAAGATGATACTTATGTTATGGCACCTATGCAGAGAACAGAATGTACACTCGCTCCTTCCTTTGACTCCACGAACAGACTTAAGTCTGTAATCTTGCCAATACACAGCAGTACACCCTCCTTGTCAGAATGAGGCAGGTTCCCTTACAAAGACTTCCATGACCCTTCAAATATGAGAGTAGTTTGTCCTACATCAAATACTATATCCACATGAGACAGAAAGAAGGAATTGTTTATCGGATAAAGTTCTGATCATCCTGAGGCTAGATCAGCTTGTAGTGAAGCTGTCCTTTAGCACAGATGCCTATACAGGGCATGACAAACACCTGGGGGCTGGTGAACTTTCAACTGTACTTTGGAAATGAATGCCTTAAAGTTTCTTAAGGAGAATAAAGTTAGAACTAAGCAACAGAAGAAAAAAACCATCACTTCTTACACTTCACATACTGGAACCACAATGTTTCCAGAGTCAATGTGCATATGCATGTTGTTATTGTTGATTGTATACAGGATCTTGAGCATACAAGCAAAACAAGTGTTCTACCACTGAGCAGTATCAGCCCAGTAATTTTTTAAAATTATTTTATTTTTGAGAGAGACACAGAGAGAGACAGACAGAGAGGGAGAAGGAGGCAGAGAATGGGCGCGACAGCAGTCTCAGCTGCTGAGAACGAAATCCAGATGTGTGCACCCCCTTGTGGGCAAGTGTGGCATTGCGCCCTTGCGTCACTTTGCATCTGGCTAAACGTGGGACCTGGAGATTGGAACCAGGTTCTTAGGCTTAGCAGGCCGGCGCCTTAACCACTAAGCCATCTCTCCAGTCCCCCAGTAATTTTTAACTATGGTGAACATTTTAAAATGAAACATAATATATCATTAGAAATCCTACTTTGTAAAAACTACATGGATGAATTAAAAATGCGACTGCCCATGGACCCATATGGGCTGCATGTTATCTCAAAGAATGTAAAATTCAGTGGCATCCTCTGATTTCACAAACAGTTCTGCCACCCCTACACTTAATGACTTGCCACACACACAAAACCAATCTGATGCAGTTTCACTGTTTGCCATCTGCTGTGTGTTGAATGCCCATGGGTGTATTCTACTAGGGTTCCAACAGAGATTTCCTGTGGCTGTGGCTCAGTGTCAGAGCACTACTAAGCACACAAGGATGAGCGCTCAGAAGCTCCCCATCACAGAGGTAAGTAACAATACAAGGATGTGTGTGGTTCAGAAGAAGGAAGCAAATATAACACAAAGGCAGAGGCAGAGGATGCCCCTGGACTGGGAGACCAGAAAGGCCATGGAGGAGTTCCTTTATGGGAGGGGACACGAACTAACTGAAAGGCACAATGAGCTATTTGCAGGAACAGAGGGAAGGAAAGCAGCCCATGGCTGGAAATGATGAATGTCCAGCAGCCACAGTAAGCCTCGCAGGCCCATGTATGGTGGCTTCATGACAGGAAACTTCAGGAACAGGATTTGCTCAGCTGGAAATGGCAAGCCTGCCCCCTGGGACCAAAGCAGGGTCTAGAAAGAGCCATATGGGGTTGATTACTCCTTTGCTTTCCACAGAAGAGCCCTTATCAAGGGGAAGTTACCTGAAAGCTCCTTAGACACCTTATAAGTCCTTGGTCACTTAGATCACCCTACTGTGGCACACCTAAATTGTGACTAACACACTTGTCTCTTATGGCTGGCACTGGCTTTCAAGACAGATATGAGGCATCCTGTTTCTCTTCTTCCTTTGCATGCTGTATACTCTGTAGTTCTCTGAGGCCCCTTCTGTGATTAGTACACTGTAAACTATTGGATTCAAATATTTTCAGCAAGGTATGCTTTGAGCCTATTTTGAGACACAACTAGGTTACCCTAGTGTGATATGAATTTCTGTCACACGTGTTGGCTGATCTTTGTACTGTAACATCTGTTATACTGTTCATGGTTCCCACGTATGACACAGGTATGAGAAATCACAGCACCTGAGAGCCAACGCAGTCAGCAAAGGAAATGCAAGTAACAACTTAAATACCCAGGAAGAACACTAGTAATGTTGCAGAGAACAGAGGAAAGGCTTGTACTTTCTTTAAAAAAGGAGTTCTCATGAAGAAATAGTTACACAGGACTAAAATCAGGACTACTACTCTCAAACAGATGTACTCAATATGAGAGGGGACCATCTGTGACCACAGAGAATCTGAAAGCCATGATTCTTTGCTCTTGGGTTAAAAAGTGCTCTTGGGTTAAAATGTGTGTGCTTGGGCTGGAAGGCCACTGAGAAATCTTGCTTGAGCTGAGCTGAAAACATCCTCCCTGTAGACCAGCTGACAGAAAGCTGGAAAAAGCTACACTGCATGCAGCTCAATGGAAGAGAAAGAAGTCATCAGTGGAGATAAACAACAGTGGACACTGCAAGCCTTACATTTTTCCAGCCAGGCTAAATGAGCCAATGGGTACAACAGTGGCATGTCTGTTATCGGGGAAACCAACTACTCTCTAATTGGACTGAAGGCCCATTCTATAGGAGGGAATAAATGCCTGATACTGAAAACCTATGACAAGGGAGGCCATGAGCCATAGGGTTGTAACGCTTGTTGGTGTCAGGTTAAATGCATATATTATGCTCACCAAACTGCCCTGTAAGCACTTCTCTTAATGTTCATACCCATATATTAATGCTACTCTCACTTTTGGTTAGAGGAGCTTCTCTTCTCAGATGGTAGTGACCACTGGGATGACTCAAAAGGCAACATAGTGCTAAGAAGTGACAGAGGAGTGCTCAGCACTCAAACATCTCTATCATACCTTCTAAGGCTCAGGGTCCATTGTGGAATAGGTGGCGGGAAAAAAATGTAAGAGTCAAAGGAAGAGTAGGACTTCTTACAATGTATTCTTCCAGACACAAAATGGCCTGCATATACATGACTTCACAGTGCCTGGCACTACCTATACAAGACCATCATAATAAGAGGAAAAGATGATGACATCAAAATAAAAGAGACTGATTGAGAGAGGGTAGAGGTATGATGGAGAATGGAGTTGCAGAGGGCAAAGTGGGGGGAGGGAGGGAATTATCATGGGTTATTGTCTATAATTATGAAAATTGCCAATAAAAAATTTTAAAGTGCAATGCGAATATGTTCACACTGCTTAAAATTGGTAGTATAAAATTAAAACGTATTTTAGACTACTTATAAAATTCATATGGAAGGGTAGCAAGTGCCAAAAAGAATAAAAAGCCAGAATGACAGAAACAGTGTGTTATTAGCACAAAAAGACAAGCAAATTATTGGGACAGAATTTTCTAAATATACAAACAAAATCAAATACCTAGCAATATTTAGTTTAATAAAAGAAGCATGTTAAAATGGTAAAGGGAGGCCTGGAAAAATAGTTCAATAGAGAGATAAGGACCTAAGCTCAGTTCCGAGAACCCATGCTTAAAAAAATAAAGCCAGGTGACGTATGTTTATAAACCTAGCATTGGGGTGGGCTGGCAAGCCCATATAAGACTACTTGGTGAACAGACCAATGAGAGGCCCAGTCTTTCAAACAAAAAAGGTAGATGGCACTTTTCTAAACCATGTAAAAGCCACGTCACATAAATTGACAGATTTGACGATTAGGAGGCAAAACTTGAAGAGCATGTGTAACATTAGATGAGGTATTCATCTACTTAATAAATAAAAATCATAAATATCAGAACCCAATAAAGATGGGGCAAAGAAAACAAACATGTCATATTCAGCCTTACTCAAAGGAGGGCAAACTAAATCCTTCGAGCATCATTTTCACCCATCACATTGGGCAATGTCTGGTGTGTGGGAAAGCAGAATCCTCTGGCACATTGCCCATAGGCTCTCTGAAGAACATAAGACTTAACTTTAAAAGTGGACCTATCCTTTGATGTGGCAATTCTATTTCCACTCAATCTATTTTGAGTCTTATGCTCTGGGTACACCTGCAAGCACAGCCAGAGATACTCATGAGTGAGCTGCATGTGAAGCTGCAAAGGCTTACCAATGAAAGAAAGATGGTTAAGTGACTTCCCACAGGGACACATCAGCATACAGATGGCCCTGTTCAAAAGCATGGTGACAGTCCTATGAAATGTAAAAGCTCCCAATTCCCAAGTAGAAAAGTAAGTACAAAACTGTGCATGCAAAAGTTTATTCTTCTGCACATCCATAAAATCTCTGGGAGGACTCACAAATAATTCAATATGTACCAGACACCATCTTTCATTTGGGGGATGATGAAAAAAAAAAACATGTATCTTTGAATTTGGAAATTATATGCATAGTAGTAGTTGGTGAAAACTGAAAAATCTTATGATCTATGTCCCACTCTCAAATCTGTTCCTGATGAGCCTTCTGTTCATCTGCTACCTTGCTTAACTTCTTTGGCTCCCTTCCCTGCCCTGTCTCCATCCCCATGCACTAAGTGAACCAAATATCCTGAAAAGTATATCAAACAATTAGAAGTTTTACACAGCCTTCAACACTGGCTCTCCATGGAGGTAGGAGACAGATCTTCTTCTAGAATGCTTTCTAGTCACATTTCTATCTGTGTATTTAAAAGATACCCTTTATTTATGGTTTTAAAAAACTCTTAACAGGTAAACTCAAGTCATCTAGACCCAACATTTGGTATCAACACCTGTTTTCACCAGTTTCCAAGGCTGCTATTTCTCATTTCAAACATATTCCAGCTGCCTTTGTGACACTGTTATGTTAATGATTGACTATGGTTATAGCAATTCAATAAATACAATACACACTTTTTTAGGAACCCAGGGTGTAGTGTTTGTATCTTCCATGTCAACTTCGTGTGTGTGTGTGTGTGTGTGTGTGAACAATTTTGGGGAAAAAAGTAGTCTATAAAGCAAGCATAATATGGGACATGGACTAATACCAAGACCATGGTATATAGCTTTTAATTATCTCAACTTACCACAGTAAGTACACTGAAGTTAAACTTACCCAAATATATTTATAAATTTAGACAAAGTAGCTAGTTAACTTCTTAGTTCATTAGAAAAGCTAAAATACGTCATTTGTACCTATTATAAAGAAATTCCTTTTCCTTCACTCATCCAAATGATTTCAAGCATCAGAAGTTTATCTCTAAATTACTGAGACAAACACTGGCTCTACAAGTATAAATGCAAATTACAGACCCTCAGTGCTTAAACAATACACCAAAGCTTAGTTCAACAGTTTTCATTTTAATTAACTGCTTTAAATCAACACTGATATAATCCCCACATAAAAGAATCACATGAAACACACATTCCCAACTCATGAAAGGCCCTGGTTAAAGGCAAATTCTAGTTAGCAGAATTAACACAATAGTGGCTAGGAGACACATCAATGTGAAGTCCAGCAAACTCAAAGTAGTGTTGGAGAAGCAGATTCATTGTACTTTTCCACAGGGGAAGTTGACAGAGGTGGGAACTTGTCATTGATTTGAAAATCCAGGCACTTCTTATAGCCAGGACAGCCAACTGCCTACTTACTTCATACTACTTAATTTTTTCTGTATGTGTGTTGCTGCACATGCACATACATGTGTATGTATATGGAGGTGAGAGGTTGATGTTAGATGTCTTAATCATTCTCCATGTTACTTTTTGAGGTTCTCTCACTGAACCCTGATTGGGTTACATAAGTTAGCTAGCAAGCTCCAGGAACCCTCCTGTTTCCACCTCCCTGTGGGAATTATACGTGTACTGCCACACGCAGAATTTAAGTGGGTGCTGAGGTTCCAAACTCAGGTGCTCATGCTTGCATAATAAGCATTTACCTTCTGAGCCATCTTCCTAGCCCCTACTTTATCTTACTGGCTTGATTCATGGTGAAAAATCATCTTAAGGAGTCCGCCCATTCTGTGGCTGCTCGGAAAGGCAGGCTACACACATCAGAAAGAAAAGTGTTGGCAGCAGATGTGGAGAAGAAATGACAAACTAGGCCAGATCAGACCAAATTCCCAGAGGCCAAGGTAGATGTTGTACTTACCTCAATGTTTCTCACTGCTCAGGAAAGAGGGGCACAAGGTAGCTACGCTGTAGTCTTAGTAGGGAAAAAGAAACAATTGCTTTTCCTTCTTCAAATTCTTGGGTAGGCAGTTACCTCCAGAAGGAAGGACACAGGCTTGGGAAGTATGAGGGACTCAATCAGGCACTGGGGCGGGGGCGGGGGAGGCAGACACACCAGTTGGAGATAATGGTACTTAAGGACATTGAGGGCACTTCCATGAAGGCCTGAGGTTTAATCAACATCAAGTCTTTTTATTGTGTCTGGTATTAGGCATGGAAAGTGCTGAAAGAGTTCTGTGTATATACAGACATATTCCCATGAAGTTGAGAAAGGATTTTTACAAGTCTAGATCTATGATATTTAACACGAAAGTGGTAGAAGTGACTGTTAAAGGTGTCAGGGAAACAGGCTAGAACTGAAGCTCTCAGTTGCTGGAGCCCAAGGCCACAGGCAACTGAGCAACACACTAATCCAACTGAGGATTTAAGAATACACACACACACACACACACACACACACGTATATCAATATTCCTTTGGCGACAAAACTGATCCAGATTCTGGTGCACCTAAGGAAAATGTGTATGTTGAACAAAGACACTTGTGGTCCTGGCTCCTAGCCAAGAGGGACCCCATATACCTGGGGGATCTTCCCACACACATGTCACACAAACTATTCAACCGCAGGTACAAGGGAGAACGCTTTAGGAAAATGATTTTTTTCACTGCATACAAGACCTTACACAATTCAAGCAGAAGTAAAAGTGAATGGCAATACATTTCACCACATCCCATGCTGCCTCTCACCAGAGTGAGCTAGGTGAAGGAGACTCTGCTCCCTTAGGCCTATTTTTTATTCATTTAGAAGATGGAGGAAGGCAAAGGAAACAGTACTCAGAGAGCCGCCTTGATCAATTCACATTTAATCTTCACAAGCTAAACTCTTTTTGAGTAAATTAAGTAATATGGCTCAGAAAAGAACAAATAAGTTGAACTTACATCTTCAACTCTGGAGCCAATGTCCTAATTCTTAAAACTGTTGACTACTTCTCAAGCCCAAGAGGCCCTGGTGGGTGGAAGGTGGGAGGAGACCAGGAAACATCTATCACAAGCCACACATACAATGGATAACCAGTTCTTATTGCAACCAAAATTTAAAATGAGCAACGTGTATGTGTGTGTGCATATGCACACGTATGCTCACAGATGTGCATGCCTTGTGTACATTCACGTGGAGGTGAAAGGAAGATATCATCAGATGTCTGCCTCAATCGCTCTTCTGTCTTATTTTCCTGAGACAGAGTCTCTCACTAAACCTCGAGCTGCCCGTGTCTTAGTTAGATTGCCTGCCCCTGTATGGCCGTATCCAGATTTTTACATAGGCTTTACAGGGCTTGTACTCAGGTCCTCATACTTGTACAGCAAGTGTTCTTACCTTCCCATTGCCTCTGTCCCACCGTCCACACCACGGAGAGCCAAGCTTGATGGGTCAGCCTTTACTGCCTGTCTTTGTGAGGTTTCACAGAAGCAAAGGGTGCCAAGGCAGTTTAGAGGGGCCATCAGAGGACGTCCTTTATGGGTCATGGTATGTGGGAAATCCCACTTCTCAAAGGGGCTGCATACCACTTGTTTCAAAACAAACATCTTCTGGTTCTTCCTAAGTTACTATAGGGTAACTTTGGAAGCACCTTGCATAGCAGTAGCCACAGCTACGTCTAAGGAACAACAGCTATGTCTGGCTGTTCAGCCAAGGAACCTTAGCAGTGTTTCAGATAGCAGACAGTGGTTCCAAGGCTCTACTTGGTTCCTACAAAACCCTTGTCAGGAGGATACAATGTGCCCCATGACTCTTACAGAGGAAGAGACTGGGGGACAAAGAGTACATGCAAGTTGTAAAGTGTCCAAGCACACACTACTTGTATGTGGCAGAAAGGGGGTTTAAGAGGCTTTCTAGTCCTCTGTGGTGTGTTGGGGGTAGGAGCTGGTAATAAGGAAAGTATAAAGATGTTTTAATCAGATGGTGGGAGAGAAGTTTGGCAACTGGGCCAAGGTAAGACTAGGTGGCAGGTGTTAAAGGCAGAACTGAAGTATCTAACAGTTGTCAGAAAAGAAATTGCTCCCCCATAGTAGTTATGATTTGTGGGTGTTTCCATCCTGACTGGAGCTACTGGAATTAAAAGTAAGTATAGACATGTTAATAGTTAATGATAATCCATATTTTCAAAGGAACAATGACTACAAAAGAAAAGTCTAACATCTCAACTTCTGTGGTAGCCTGAGATTCTGGCTAGATAGCAAAACTGGGTGATTTTGGAGACAAGTTCCAAAGAAATGGATAACTCAGAAATAGGAAGAGCCAATCAGCTTGTCCAAGAAGCACTGAGAGAAAAAAAAGTAACGTCAGAAAAGGAGATGCTTTGTTAAAATGGACACTACTCATAGAATAAAAGAGCAAGCCTGGGATGAGTGCAGTTGTGCTGGCCCACTGGGTCAAGCATGACAAGAGGACCCTCACACCAGACAAGAGGGCAACCTTATCACATCAAAGGAAATGGTAACTCATTGGGAGTTGCAAAGAGAATGGAGATAAATTTGCAAGAAGTTACTGGGACCCCATGGACTAGCCCAAGAAGGAAAGCCAGGACTTCACTGAAACAGAAACAGCTGGAGCAGACACACTGCAGGTGCCACTTTCTACCTGCTATGTTTGACCCTTAAGATTCTTTCACCTGGGAAAAAAGCCAGGGGTGGGGCTGGGGGAGGGAGGGTGTGTGTGTGTTGCTAGGAATTGAACCCGGGGCCTTGTGTATGTAAAGCAAAGTAGTCTGCCACTGAGCTACATTCCTAGCCTTAGCCAGGCACTCTGAATAGAAATCTATAGCCAGCAGTTACTCAGCAGGAGAAAGGGAAAGGACTTGGCCTTCTGAAGAGAAATCCTCCCTCAGTCCTTCAATTCCTAGGGTCAGTAGAGGCCAGAAATTATCTAGGACCTTAGGCAGCTTGGAGGAAATTCTTTGAGCACCAGCTGCTAGTCTCTCACCAGGGCCTGGGCCCAACACTTCGGGGTCATATTCTGGAGACTCCTCCACCATACCAGACATGTTAAGAAATTACAGTCAACAGAAACACTTGTATGTGTTCATTATATGGAGTAAGAGTTCAGATGAGAAGACTCACAGCAATAGGAAAAGATAAATTAATGTCTTATTTAAATAAATATATATATTTAAATATTTATTTATATATAGTTAACTTTTTTTTTTTTTTTTTTTTTTTTTTTTTTTTGCGGTAGGGTCTCACTCTAGCCCAGGCTGACCTGGAATTCACTATGTAGTCTCAGGCTGGCCTCAAACTCACAGTGATCCTCCTACCTCTGCCTCCCTGAGTGCTGGGATTAAAGGCGTGTGCCACCACACCCAGCTAGTTAACATTTTCCCAAGAAGTAACTGTGATGGTAAATCTTGACTGCATTTACAATTACCTAGGAAATATGCTTCTGGGCATGCCTGCAGGGGCCTTCTCAGCAGGTTAAACTGAGGACAGAAGACCCATCCTGGGCATGGGCATCACCACCCTATGGACTGGAGTAAAATGAAGGAAACAGGCTGAGCACGAGCATTCACTGCTATCTGCTTCCTGACTGTAGAGTCAATATGACCAGCTGCCTCGCAAGCCTGCCACCATGTCTCCCACATGATGGACTGTACCAACTCTGAGCCAAGATTTACCCTTCTTTACATTGGTTTTGCAAGTATTCTGTCATAGCTACAAGAAAATGAACTAATAAATCATATTTATAATTACCCCACCCAAATACCCACAAACCTTTCTACCTCAGCCACAAAGCTGTGCCCAGAGAAAACATTTCTAAGTCAGTGAGATTCCAAGCTTCACAGATGGGTTTTTTCTCACTTTCAGTTTGATCCATTCGGACAAAGACCTCAGTCTATTTTCTCAGGGTTATCAGCAACCTCCCACCCATTTCACACTGTTTACCAGAGTCAGAAATTTGGTCAGATTCCCACAGCAGCATTCTGGACTGAAACAGAGGCAGGGCACAGAATGGGGGCTGCCTTGCTGTGCACCAGGCTTTCTCAGATTTTCACTTCCCACTGATGCCAACACCTAGTCTGAGTGGTTATCAATGACTGGGCCCACACAAAGATGACCCTAAATCGAAAGCTACTTCCACCTTTCAAAATAGGATGCGTCAGCAGCAAGTGTGGGTGGAAAGATAACACTGGAAGGACTTACGTTGAGGCTGCAAAAGCTCACAAAACAGATTCAAAACACGGGTACACATATCCCAATATTCAGGGACACCTGAAAAGTATAAGTGCTGAAAGGAATATCTGAAGTCACTGAAAATGTCAATGTTCACAAGACATCTTCAGTTGGAAACCAGTCAGAAAATCTGAGTTTTCTCCCAAGGTGTCTACATAAAGCATTTTCTAACTGACTAAATAATTCTGCTGCTACATTCTGTTTCTAAATCTGAGACATTATCACTGTGAACTCCCATGAATAATTCCCCATACAAAGTGAGCATGTGTTTGTTTTAGAGATGGACTAGACTAAGAAAATAATCTAGAGGGGTTCCTGGAGAGGTGACTGTTTATTGTTAAGGGTGACCATGCCACACTCCCCAGGGTTTAAGCTGACAGCCTGCAGATTTTATGAAAAGTTGCTTCCACACTATTTCACTACACAACTCTCTAGCTTAGTGTGCTGAAGCCATCACTGTCCAAAATGAAGATTGCAGACAGCTAGAAGTCCTGCCTAGTCATGAGCAGCATCCTTGGGCCTTATCAGCAAAGGGACCGGTGGCACTTAACTGTTGAATACAGCACTTATCAGAATAAGACATTAATACACACCCATTCACAAATGTCTAAGTGTGAGCTGGTCTCTGTTTCAGTTCCCCTGCTAACTATACATATGGTCGACCCAGGTTACGCATACCAGGTGCCTGATCTCCAGGTACTAAGCGTAGCAGTAGCCTGTCCCTCAGACAACATTCAAATGATGCTAAGTAAACTTCTACTTGTTGGGCTGGGGAGATAGCTCAGCAGTTAAAGGCATTTACTTGCAAAGCCTGATGACCCAGGTTCAAGTCTCCACTACCCACGTGAAGCCAAATGCACAAAGTGATACACGCATCTAGAGTTCATTTGCTGTGACAAAGTCCCTGTCACACCCATTCTCTTTTTCTCCCCCTCCCCTCTCCCTTTTCTCTCTCTGCTTAAATATTTTAAAATTTTATCACTGACAAATTAGTAAATTTTAATTGTCGATAAAATGGAGCCCTGGCTCCCTATCAGTGTCAGAAGATTTTATCTGCATTTCTTAAGGCTATTCTCTTAAACAGTCTTGGCAAACAAGATCATCATATGGGGAATTAAGCATCCTGTGTTTTGGCGGTGTTCACAGAATGATTACCAGTAAGTACGGTAGTGACTGAAGTTCCTCCCCTTGGTTTAAATATCTGAGTGTCTATTATGTTGTGAGCGCTGTCCCAAGAACCTGTGATACATTGGTCCCTGCCCTTGTAGAGCCAGCAGGCTGGTTCACACTCCTCATTTGTGACACTGGATGGCTCTTGCTTCCCGTACATGCAGAATCAGATTTTGAAACTAAAACTTTTTTTGTAGAGGGCTCAGATCTGCATTACCCAATACCAAAGCCACAGCTTCCTGGGCTTTTGAACACTTGGAATGTAGCAGGTCCAGAGGTGTAAGTGTGAAATACACAGTGCATTCCAAGGACTTGGTATAAATAAAGGAATATAAAGTACTTTTAGTATTTTCACACTGATTATATATTGAATGTTAATAGTAGACACAGTGGACTAAACAAACCTATTACTCAAATGATTTTGATCTGTTTTTGGCTCATATACCTATGGGACAGCATGGAAGCCTGAAGAGAACAGGGTTGGCCAGGACCAGGCCACAGGTAGCCTCTCAATGAAAGGCTTAGCCGTTAAGGTGCCTGCCTCCTAAGACTAAGAATGCAGGTTCCAATCTCCAGGTCCCATGTTTAGCCAGATGCAGTGACACAAGGGCGCAATGCCGCACCTGACCACAAGGGGGGCGCATGCATCTGGATTTCGTTCACAGCAGCTGAGAGACTGCTGGCGTGCCCATCTATCTGTCTTCTTCTCCCTCAAAAAAAAAAAAAAAAAAGGCAGAGAGGAAGCAAATATAACATCTACAGAGGCATGGACATGAGCAAGAAGAGCAGCAGCTGTGCTGGCTCCTGGCTGTACAACCCTAGACAACCACCTCCATGCAGCAGAAACCCACCTGGTATCTGCTTCACCTTCTGGATCCCATACTTCCTGCTACATCCTCACACAGTTATCCCACATGAAAGACAGAGCTACAGCCCCTGGCAGATGTGGAGTCCCAATGCCCACCTGTAACTGTGATAAGCAGAGGTAGGGATAACCATAATGTGTCTGGGGTGAGGGGCAGGAAGCCAGGCCAGGTATAAAATGTCTGTAAAGTACCAATGAGTGATCAATCAATGGGGAATGTGGGTCATGCATTGAGAAAGGGGACTTTTGTGCTTGTTGATTTAAGATCAAAATTTTCAAAAGTAGAAAACCAGGGGTGGGAGTTTGCTCGGTGGGTAAAGTGCTTGCCACACAAGCATGAGGACCTGAGCTTGGATTCCCAGCACCCATGGAAAAGCTGGACACACCAGCAAATGTCTGTAATTCTATCTCTGGGGAGGCAGAGACAAGAGGATCTGCGGGACTTGCTGGCTAATCAGTCTAGCTGAATCAGCCTGCTCCAGGTTCAGTGAGAGACCATGTGTCACAAATAAGGTGAATAGTGACTGAGAAAGACGGCTGATATTGCCCTCCAACCTCCATATTTGCACATGCACCTAGACACACATTTGTGTCCACACATGAGTGCATACACTCAGGCACAACACACACACATATGAAAATGTGCAAGGAAGAACTATAAAACACTGAAGCAGAGAGGTCTAGGATGAAGAGACCCTCAGATGGGAGAGGGTCAGTCAGAGCCCATGGGAGGGACTCAAAGCTGTATTAAAATAAAGTTCAACAAAGAAGGGGTTATAATCATTTCTTTTCAAATACCAGAGTAGGACAATTGGAGAAAATTTGCACGAGGGGACTTTAAGAACAGTGCCAAAAAAAGGGGGGGGGCAGAACTTGTGGAGAGTCAAGGAGCCCCCAGGGAGGGGCAGTTCCTGGGAGCCCTTACTCTGGTGCTGGGGATGCATGGAACTGAGAACTGGCTGGAGGCAGAGAAGCGTGTTGCCACTCACCAAGCTTCTGTTTACAGGCCCCTAAACCAGGTCAATGATGACAGTGGGAAACAAAAAATAAAAAGAAAGAATCAGCAGAACCAGCAGCTGAGTGAACACGGAGAGAGAGGCTGAGCGAGCCTGTGAGCCAGAGCAAGCTGGCGTGGGCAGGATGGGGAGGTGGGAAGTGCTCAAGGGAGCAGGACCAGCGCTTAGCTTGCCTTAGGAGTTTCAGCTGCCAGCCAAGTTGCCATCACTGTTCCTCAGCTCCAAACCATTTCCCCTGAGGCTTCACTGAAAAGAAGACCCAGAAACCATTCTGCACTTTAGACAGGGAGCTTTTGATCCAGAACACGCCAACCAGGAGAGTGCCCACTTCAAGTACACCTACTTCTTTGCAAGGAATGGCAGGCAACCAGGAGTGGAGAATGCATTTACGTTACTCTGCAGTGACCACAGATCCTGCTTTGCTGGCGTTCACATGCCAGGGCTGAAGCAAACAAGGGAAAATTCGAGTTCTCTGATGGTATCATGAAGCCAGCCCAGCTCCTCTCACATCCAGAATGCTCCCACAGGCCCTTTACATACCACTCCCTTGGCCTCCCTCAGCACCTGGCAAGAAGTGCCGCCTAGGAAGCACTTATTTAATCACTGTTATCCAAGAAATAAACACGATGCACTTGACTGACCAACACTCTAAAATGCTCTGAAACTGAAAAACATCCTACTTGGAGGGTTGTTTCACATCAACAATTATTTCTTCATATTGTTTTTTCACTGTTTTCCAAAAAGTTCTGCAAACACTTTGAGAACAAGCTACAAGAGGCCAGCTGTACAAAATATTAACTTGAAACAATTCATAAGGTTCCCTTACCTAGTTATGTAAAGAAACTTCCTCTAAATCATCTAAATTCAAGTATGAGCTTCCTTATGTGCACAGTCAAAAAGTAAAAAGTACAAAAAAAAGTTGGAGGAACCTTAGACATAAGAAATCAGTTGGCTCTACTGATGTGCCCAAATAGCTTTAAACATGAACACTTTAAAAAATATAATTTATATAATGCAAGTTATATCAACTTAATGAGCTCCAGTCAAAACAAAATAGTGGAAAGAATTTTCCTTATTTCTCTGTTTATCTCAGTGGTGAGAAAAAGGAACAAACCTTATCTAACCAGAACCTTAACCCAAGAAACATCTCAGACTCTGTCTCATCCCTATTAACCCCTAAACACACACTGCTCACACACACACACACACAGGGAAGGGAGGTACACAACCAGGGACAGGTAAGAGATCAAAAAGCTCTAAGACAAGTTTAACTTAACCAACACAATCCAAGCCCAGGGCTATAACCCTCCACTCAGACAACCCTTCCTTCTTCAGAGGTGGACTCCAGGAACACAACACACCGAAGAGAAGATGAAGACAATGTATAACTTAACTGCAGCGGTAAAAAAAAACAATTAAACGTCATTTCCCAATTGTGCAGCAATGGTGTAGATCTAATAGGGGCACCGTGAGAACAAAGCACCACAGTCCACTTGACGGTTCTCTTTATGGTTAGGTGTCCTTGGACTTTCAGAAACAGGAGGAATCCTCTGTCCTTTGACCAGCACTGAAGTATGCACACGGTCGGCCCTGGCTTTGAACGCTGGGGATCAGGGTGGGACTGAGGTCAGACATCAGGGCGAGAACCTTGCAGAGGACACAGCGCTGGAGACATAAGTAGCAAGAGCAAGCGCCTGGCACTGTGCTCACTCACATTTCTGTCCAACAGACCAAAAGCCAAGCCTTCTCCTTCACTTCCATAAATACCATCTCTAGATACAAGATAGGTATTGTGGGAGAAACTCAGCCTAAAAAGTGTGGCTGTTTGTTCTGTGCACATGCTTAAGTTACTCATGAAATTAAGAACCTTTCTTTTGGGAACAGTTTATAGAGATCTCTGAGCAAAAAATAAATAACTTTGATATTAAGAGACATTCCCGCAGATAACTGAAATTATATATTGCATATCAAAATCTTCCTTCTAAAAGCTCCTTATTGAAAAGTATATGTTCTTAAGGGTTTGTCTTCAGACAAGGCTTCAGCTATCTGATTAGGGATACAAAACTTTCCATCTTCACCAACAAAAATGTCAAAGGGCAAAACTACTTACTGCTGGTCCAGTTCAGGGTTCCTCTGCTACAGAGAGAAAAGCCAGCCTTCTTTAGTCCACACTCACACCCTCCAACGGTTCAACTGCAGGGTCTAATGTGGCACCTCTCACACCTTCAACCACACCTCTGGAGACTTAAGGCACAGTACAATTCTTAGTAAGCTCTCCTGCCACCGCCTGCCTGCCTGGCTGGCTTTCTAGCTCAGTTCCACCAAGTAACTTATCTAAAAGCTGGTGCAGTGAACAATGCATATCCCTCCTTCCCAAGGTAGAAGGGAGAACTGGGAGTCAAGTTTTGCAGGACTTAATAAGATTAACTTTATTTCTGGAATACCAATTCGTCACAATTATATGCAAAGCTATCTTGCTAAGTAAGTGCACTTCATTATAAAGCACGCCATACCTTTAACACGACTTAAAGAGAAAGCAGGTCCTCACTTAGGAGACTGAAGACCTAGGCAGTGGTCAGGGCCCCAGAAGGGAACCTCAGCGTTAACGGGACGGCTGGAAAGGGGCCAAGATCGGTCAGCTCTGACAGCCGGCTCTGCGTTCGAGGCCCTGTCCTGGCACTGGCCCCTCCGGCCTTCAGAACTGAGGTGGCCCGTGCAGCCCGGTCGGCGCTCCGGGTCCCTTTCTTGCCAGGCTCCGCGCGAGGGGTCGTCCCGCGACCCTCCTGAGGCGGCTGCACCTCCAAGCCACGAGCTGCCCGAGTCCACCCCACTCGCGTGGCTTTGCGCCCACGCCGTAAGCAACTTTCGTTCCCCAAAGGGGAGGAACGCGGTTTCACTGGCACCTTACGCTCCCGAAAGTTCCTAGACGCGCGGCTCAGATCGCTCGGCTGCGCGCGGAGTCCCCCAGGTGCCGAGGAGCTCCGCCGCGGTGCTGAGACCCCGGGCCGGGCCCCGGAGGCGCCCTCCTCCCTCGCCGCCGCAGGCCAGCCCCGGGCGCCGGGACCGCGGGATTCGAATCCGCGCCGCGGAGCGCAGAGCAAGCGCAGTCCGCCCTCGGGCGGGAGGCCCACTGCGACCACCGCCCGGCCCGCCGGGACTCGCCGAAGTTCGCCAGACGCCGGCCGCGGTCTCGGAAAAGTTGCAGCTCCCGGGAGCGCGTCCTCTGCCGCGGGACGTAGCGCGCGTGAGGGCGGCGGGGTGCGGGAGCCGGGCAGGAGCGCTTGCCGGGACGGCCCCGAGCGCGGGGAGAGACCGAGACAGAGCGCGGCTCGGCGGCCGCAGCATCCCCCCACCTGGGGCTCACCTGGGCGCTGGAGAGGAGGCGACACCGCCGTCCCAGGCGAGGGCAGCCGCCAGCAGGAGCGGCGCTCACAGCCCCCGCGCAGCCGCCCCGAGTGAGCTGGCCGCCGCCGCCCCCTCAGATCTTATCGGGCCTGACCACTCCCCCGCGCCGCCCCGCGCCCCGCCCGCCGCCGCCGCGCGCGGACGGCCCTCCCCAGGGACCAGGGCGGGGCGGGGCGCGGGCCGGGATGCTTCCGCCCTGGCGCTGACGGCCGGGGCCTCTGATTGGCTCCCGGGGTGAATGGTTGCCGAGAGACCGGTAAACCTTCGGGGCGCGAAGGGGCGGGGTTGCGATCGGAGCAGTACTGCGCAGGCGCAACAGAGAGGGGCTGTGTCGCCAGCACCGCACCTTTGGAGTTGCCCGGACACGGTGCTTCCGCGTTTCCTCGGTGCTGGTTGCGGCTCCGGTCGCGCAGCGTCCCTGGCCCGCTGTCCACGCCGCTCCTGGCGGAGCCCCTGCTCGGCCCGCGGCTCTGGGCATTCTCGCGTCGCTCCTCCTCCACTCCGGGAGCCTGCACGCGCGTGTTTGGGAAGTGGGCGAATCCAGGCTCCCGGGCGCTGGGAGTCTTTCTAACTCATTCTCCAAGCAAATTGGCAGGAGGTGAGGTCTTGGGCGGGGGAAAGGGCGCAGCTGGTTCTCGGCCGCGGGACCACCTGTGTGCAGTTAGTGGGGCTGAGGCCCGGGCATCCTCTCCAAGCCAGGCAGCTCCGGCCCTCCCCGCATGCCAGGCCTGGTGGCCGGGGTTATGTAACATGCAGGCCAGGCTGGACACCGTCATTCATTCCGCAGCCCCTGGCTGATAGCCCAGGTTTTGAATTCAGAGTTGTGGACTCCGCTGCTTAACTATCTGGATGGCCTTGGCAAGTAACTTTTGCTTTTCTTCTCTTTTCGGGGTTTGAGACCGGGGTTTATGTAGCTCAGGGTGGCCTTGAACTCATTGTGTACCGTGGCTAGCTTTGAATTCCTGAACCTCCTGCCTTCACCTCCCAAAAGTGCTGGGATTACACGCATGTGTCACCACACCTAGCCTGAACAAATAGCTTAACCAATCCGTCTTAGACGTCCATTCCCCATCTGTATGAGAGGACAGGATGGGTAATGTGGGATTGTGAAATTATGTGATAAGAAAATACTTGGTTGTTAATCCGTGCACCACTTGATATAGTGAAAAGTGCTGTGTCTATCGTTTAGCTATCGTTTTCTGTCAATAAACATTTCTTGAGTTTGTTCTGTTACTCTACTGTTTGCTGGGGATGGGGAAGGGAGATAGATGGCTTTCTGAATACGGTACTGCCCTCTCCTCTCTTTCACCCCTGCCTTGCAGAGTCTGCCAGGGCCTTAAGAGTTCTCACATACTTGCCTTCCCTGGTGAGGAGTCAGGGAATTCCCAGGAACTCTATTGGGATATGACATGGGGGCTTATAAGGAAAGTCATTGTGTCCCTGTTCTTGCATGCAAAGTCAAGATATATGGCCACTTTTATTATTGTTCTTAAAGTATGACAGTCAAGGTCTCATATCTATAGCATGCAAAGTGACATTTTTACATTTGTATGCATCTCCATAACTGCCACCCAAACATTTCTAGCTTGTCCATGCTCCTTCCTACTCAGCATGCCGCAAGGGTAAGCACCATTCAGACTTTGGTCATCAGTGTATCAGTGTTTGAGCTTCACATGGAGGAAGTGTGAATGCTTTCCTGCCTATAAGATTCCACTTAGACTTTGCCACTACTGTGTATGACTTTATTCTATAAGTATTCTGCAGTTTATGTGCTCATTCTACTAGTTGGTGGACATTTGAGATCCTCAAGTTGATTTTTCCTTCATGTTGAAGCTTCTGGAAGCACTGTGTTTGTCTTAAAGGAGTCAGCATTCATCCATATAAGGCATAAACTCGAGATTGGAACTAGGGGATCATAGAGTGCACTTATGATGCCTCAAATATATTGCCAATGTTCTAAGGTACAATGATAACAGCCAAAAGAAAAAAACACTAACAAAATTTTAAACTATAAAACAAAAATAGGTATGGTATAAAGAAAACTGATGCTATAAGATTTCTGATTCCATATTTTTACCATTTTGGTATCATGTTTTCATTAAATTAAAAACAGATGGGCATTTCATTTTGTATTTAAATGCTCATTTTTCTGATCATCAGTGATATTGAGCAATTTTCAGATGCTTATCAACCATTTTGATGGCATTTTAAGGAAGTGTCTGTTTAAACCTTTTGACTGTTGATGGGGAGCTATCTGGCTAAAGAATCAACAAGTTTTCTAATTATTCTGAATAGGAGTTCTTTAGTATGTTTTTGGCAAATGTCTTCCAATCTGTGCCTTATTTTTATTGTTTAATGTTATTTTTTGCATGTGTATATATGTGGTATATGTGCATGTGTGTATGCATGTTCATATGTGTTGGTGCACAGGTGTATGCATGTGCTAGAGGTTGACATTGGGTGACGTCTTTGATCACTCTCCCCCTTATTTATTGAGACAAGATCTCACAAAACTAGAGCTTGTCAGTTCAGCTAGGACCTCCAGTCTCTGTCTCCTGAGCACTAGGATTACAGGCAGTTCTCCACTCATCCAGCATTTATGTGGGAGCTGGATCCAAACTCGGGTCCTCATCCTTGCACAGCACGTGCTTTACCCACTGATCTCTCTCCCCAGCTCCTTAATGTTAGATTTAAAAAAAAAAATTTTTTTAATTTATTTGCCAGCAGAGAGAAAGAGAAGAGAGAGCAAGAATGGGCATGCCAGGGCCTTTAGCCACTGCAGACAAACTCCAGATGTATGTGCATCTGGCTTACTTGGGGTCCTGGGGAATCAAACCTGGGTCCTTTGGCTTCATAGGCAAATGCCTTAACTGCTAAGCCATCTCTCCAGCCCAATGTTAGTTTTTGATTAAAGGAAGTTCTTAAATCAGTCCAGTTAATCTTATTCTTTTTTATGCATGTGTGTTTTCTGGTACATGTATGTAGGTGAAGGCCAGAGGGCAACCTCAGGTGTCAATTCCTTCAAGGGTTGTCCACCTCCTATGACTCAGGGTCTATCATTGGCCTGGAGCACACCAATTATGCTAGACGGGTTGGCCAGCAAGTCCCAAGGATTCACCTATTTCTGCCTCCCCAGAGCTGGAATTATAGGTACACACCAACATGCCTAGCATTTTTACATGGGTTCTAGAGCCTGGAACTCAGGTCCTTGTGCCTACAAGGCAAGCACTTTACAGACTGAGCCATCTCTCCAGCCCCATTAATCTGGTCTTTAATGACTAGTGTTTTTCATATCCTTTTAAAGGAATCTCTATCCCAAAGCCTAAATATAATCACCTTTGTTTTTCTTTACTTTTTATTTTATTTTATTTTATTTTATTTTATTTTATTTATTTGAGAGAGAGAGATACAGAAATAGGCAGGTAGAGAGAGAGAGACAGAAAGAGAGAGACAGTGAGAGAGAGACAGTGAGGGAGAGAATGGGTGCACCAGGGGCTCCAGCCACTGCAAACGAACTCCAGATGCATGCGCCCCCTTGTGCATCTGGCTTACGTGGGTCCTGGAGAATCGAGCTTCGAACCGGGGTCCATAGGCTTCATAGGAAAGCGTTTAACCGCTAAGCCATCTCTCCAGCCCCTCTTTACTTTTTTAAAGCAAGGTCTCACTGTAGTCCAGGCTGACCTGGAATTCACTATTATAGTCTTAGGGTGGCCTTCCTCCTACCTCTGCCTCCCAAATGCTGGGATTAAAGGTGTGCACCACCACGCCCTGCTATTATTCTTTACTTTTACTACCTGTAAAGCCTTCAGTGAGTAACTTAACCATCTTTCTATAAAGCTGCACTCTCAATAAAATGTATGCAAATTTTTACCTTAGTCTTTACTGCTACTTTTTCAGTGCTTGTGGATACCCCTAGGAGAGGGATCCTCCTGTTAAGGAGTTCTTTATTGTTATCTGTTTTTAGGTGTGCACACAAAACAGGGTTTCATCTTATAGCATCTGCATACATATATGTTAGTATACTTGGTTCTCATTTGTCCGTCTCTCCCCTGGCCTCCCTGTGCCCCTTGTCTTCCTCCAGCTTGCACATTCCTTCCCCCTGTTTTATCACCCCTTCGGCTTTCTTATCACATATATTCATTGCTCTATTTACCACGTAATAGAATTCTCAGCCTAAAATTTGAGCTAGCGTGTCTGCTTCAGTAAAATTTGTTAAACAGAATTAGGTAATTCTATGGTGGGAGGTATGACAAGCCAAGAACCAAAAAAGAAATTCATTATACTCATATGTGTATATTTTTTCCTTAAGCTTCTTTTTATTCCTGGAGCACTGCTAGACTTTTTTAGAATTTTGTTTCAGCTTTTTTTTTTTTAAATACGCTATGTTCTTTCTACCTCATAAAACAGTGGCGTCCTGGAGCTGGCAGGAGTCTCAGGAAGTTGCCGGTCCTGCCCATTGGACATGGAACCAGATATTGAAACTGTCCTTCCAAGATTATCGGCGCCTCCTTGCCAGATTCCAGCTTCTACTGGAACACATCCAATCAAAATGTTCAAAGGCTTGTTTTGCATTCTGAGTAATTCAGTGATTTCTACCAGGAGAGCTGGGGGCAGGGGAAACAGAGAGACAAAGCAGTCTTTAAAACACAACTGTGCCCTTTGAGATTTCATATCACCCCAGTTAGAATAGCTATCATCAAGAAAAATAATGGCAACAAATGCTGGCAAGGCTGTGAGAAAGGGGAACTCATACCCACTGTTGGTGGGAGTGAAAACTGTTGCAGCCACTATAGCTATCAGTGAGGTGGCTTCCCCAAAAGCTAAGAATTGAACTGCTGTATGATCTGGCTCTACCACTTCTGGGTATATACCTGGACTCTATATCCTACCACTTCTGGGCATATACCTAGACTCTACATCCTAGCCAGAGATTCTTGCATATCCATATTCATTGCTGCTCTGTTTACAAAAACCAGGTAATGGAATCAACCTAAATGTCCATCAGCTGATGACTAGATAATGAATATGTGGTAAGATACACATACACACACATACAGTGGAGTTTACTCAGCTGGAAAGAAAAATGAAGCTATGAAATTTACAGGAAAATGGATGAAATTGGAAAGACTTATCCAAGTAAAGTAATCCAAGCCTAGAAAGACAAAAATCACATGTTCTCTTTCAAAATATGTAGATCCTAACTTTTTTTTAAAATTTATTTGAGCATGACAGAGAAAGAGGCAGAGAGAGAGAGAGAGAATGGGCACACCAGGGCCTTCAGCCACTGCAAATGAACTCCAGATGCATGTGCCACCTTGTGCATCTGGCTTATGTGCGTCCTGGAGAATCGAGACTCAAACCGGGTTCCTTGGGCTTCACAGGCAAGTGCTTAACTGCTAAGCCATCTCTCCAGCCCCATGTATCCTAACTTAATGTGTATGTATGTATGTATGTATGTATGTATGTATGTATGTATGTATGTAAGTAAGTAAGACCACAGGAGGGGGAGAAAGAGGCAATGAGAAGGGGGAAAGAAAAACAGAAAGGAGGGTTGTGTTGGAGGAGGAGGGTATGGGGAAGGGGAGGGGAAAAGGGAAAGTGGTGAAGGGAACACAGTTTGAAAACATAATTGAAACCTAATTATTTGTCTGCAAATAATAAATGGAATTAGTGGCTAGCAAAAATAACACATGGCCTGGAGAGATAGCTTAGTGGTTAAGGTGTTTGCCTGCGAAGCCAAAGGACCCAGGTTTAATTCCCCAGGACCCACATAAGCCAGATGCACAAGGGAGCATATGCGTCTTGAGTTTGTTTACAGTAGCTGGAGGCCCTGGCATGCGCGTTCTCTCCTCTCTCTGCTTCTTTTTTTTTTTCTCTTTCTCTCTCTCAAATAAAAAAAAAAAGTGTGTCTCCAATGGCTTTGAAAAATATATCTTAACAGAATCTTAAATATTCCAGTGAAGGGCTGGAGAGATGGCTTAGCAGTCAAGGCACTTCACTGCAAAGCCAAAGAATCCAAGTTCAATTTCCCAGTGCCCACATAAAAGCCATTGCATCTGGAGTTCGTTGGCAGTGGCTAGAGGCCCTGGTGTGCCCATTCTCTCTATCTGCCTCTCTCTTAAATAACTAAATAAAATATTTAAAAATATTCCAGTGAAGAAAAGAAGTTTATATTGGTCCCGTTATCAAGCAAGAAAGACCATTTGAAGGGTGGTCACTCATTCCCTAGTATATCAGCTTCCTACACCTTGTTTTGCATCACTGTCTCAGGGTGGATGTCACTATGTTTATTCAAATGCCTCATAAATATCTAAGATGATTATATACATTTTTATTACCAATTGCATATAAAGGAGTGCACGGCTCAATGAATGTTCATTCACAAACTGAACAAACCTGTTACAAAGAGATCAAGAAATAAACATCAAAGTGATTGGGGGTATACTTAAAACCACCACATCCTAGTGAGTTGGGGCCAGACACAAACTTCTATTTTCCACTCACCACCTAGTGCTGTCACCAGAAAACCTGTTTCCTCTCTGGCTTCTTCAGGCCAGTATTTTTTCTAAGTTGTTACAAAAGGAAAGCTATGTTTGGAGTGAGAAGGTACAGGGTTTTTTGTTTTGTTTTGTTTTGTTTTTTGTTTTTGGAGCCCAAGTTCAGAATGGCTGTACCCTAAGACCGGTTTGAGTGGGAGGAACAAGAAGGGGGAATGGGCTGACCTTTGACCTTGGCTATGGTAGCAAGCTTCACATAGCAAGGCAGCAGAGACACAACTGCCGGTAGAGTTCAAAGGGTATGACAGGGTCCCAAGAGAGGGAAGGATGGTGGTGGTAGCACTGCCAGAGCAAAGAGACTGCCAAGGATAAGCAGTGCTGATGCCCTCCTAGACACTCCAGTCTCCTTTCCTGCTGTCTCCTGGCCATTGTGTCTTTGGAGCAAGGATTTAGGTGGAGTCAGGTGGCATGTGTCCCTGTTTCAGTCAAAGTGAAACCTTGGACAAATGGCCTAACCTCTCTGAGTTAGTTTCCTGGCCCAGAGATGGAAATGGTGATGGAATTAGCTTATCTGCTTCATAGAGTCACTGATGGAAGGGGAGGAAATGGAAGTGGTGATGGAATTAGCTTACCTGCTTCATAGAGTCACTGATGGAAGGGGAGGAAAGGGAAAGAGAAGGGTCGAGGTAGCTCTTTGCCCAGTTTGTACTCTTCTCACACTACTATCAGGGCAGCTTGGTGAGCAAGTGAGATTCAAGCAGAAGAGGATAAATTCTCAACACTTTGCCATGCCTGCATTCATCTTCCCAGACCCAACATCTAACCTGAGATTAATGTTTTTAAAACCTCCCTTTTGGGCTGCTATGAGTTTGAGGCCAGCCTGAGACTACATAGTGAATTCCAGGTCAGCCTGGGCTAGAGCTTTAGCCTTACCTCAAAAAACCAAAAAATAAATAAGTAAATAAAAACTCTTCTGGGAAAAGAGATTCTGTCCAAGTCAATTATTAATCAATGGCCTCATGTCCTTAACTGAATTCTGGGTCTGCTCTGAACCAAGCCTGTGCTTCCAATCTTTCAGAGCCTTCCTCAATGCCTAGACTCCCAGCACTAGAGACTCCTGCTAGGAAAGAGACCCAGCTGTGCCTGTGTGGCTTGCCGGGAGTGGCTCACTCACCAGCACATGCCACTCTCAGCTAATTTATGCCAAGATATAATTTATTTAAAAGCTATTAGGGAGCATACACACAAGTAACTGGACAGCTGGACACTTGTCCATCGTCTCTGCTATTAGGGACACACACTGAAGTTCATACTGCCAGATTTGGACTTGTTCAGGGATGACACTATGAAGTCAGTACACACAGGCAGCAAGCAGGTGTTACCCACTGCTTCTCCTGGAAACTATGTAATTGTCCCTGCATCACTGCATAAGCAGAACATTTGTGTCTGGTGTTCTTGCTGCTTCCACTGCCATTTTCTCATGGGTAGAGGGCTGCGTCTGATCAGCAGGAGCCATATGGAGTGCCCAAGTGCAGACTGCAAGGGAGGCTGGGAAATGGATTATCTGCTAGTCTAGCTTTAACCTTAAGGCAGAAGTTTCTCAAAACACAAGATTCACATGCTGGTCCTCTTCCTTTAGCCTCACACCAGTGTCCTGTGAGCGTGTCAGCACCTTCCCTCCTCCAGGTCTGCAGCACATGCATGGGCAGGCTTCTAAAGCTGATGAGTCTGAGTCACGAAAATGGATTCTTAAGAAGCTTCTATGATGGAGGCTGTCCAACTGGCCTTACCTTGCTTTTGGGCAGGCAACACTTTCCCTCTTCAAAATTCTTAGAATAAAAGCACTCACTCAGTGGATGTCTGATGGAAAGAAAAGGAGGAGGGAAAGAAAGAAAATGGGAAAAGGCCCTGGATACTCACCTCTCCATCTCCATCCCTAGCTGTGTGTGATATCATTTTACTGCTTCTGGCTCCATGGTGAGCGCTGGGCTCAGGGCACAGGGCCATGCTGCCCAAGTCTCATCATGAGGTTGGCTGCATATAATGACAGTGTCCCAGAGCAGGCGCTTGTGTAACAGGCAGATTTACCAAGAGGGGATGACTGTTTGCTCAGCAGCTGAGAAGTCTATAATTAGACCATCACAACATCAGCAAAAGTACAGGATCAATGTAATCAGAGAAGAAATGGAAAAGAACGCAGCAGCAGTCAAAGCCTCCAGTGGGTTCCCGTGGTTTCCGGAGCACTAATCGCCCAGGCGGGGCTCAATGCCCTGCTTGTGGGTTTCCTCCTGGGTGATGACAAGTTTGGCTCAGGTGGAACTGTGCCTGGCCCTCTCAGTCACCTGGTCCTCTTCCTCTCCCCAGTCTTGTCTCCTCTTCCTCTGCCCACTGAGTCAGGGATGCAGAGCCAAAGGTAACAGGACTTTTAGCCAAAACTCACAGGTGAGGCCCCTCCGGTCCTCGTGTGTGATGGGGAGTGGGCAGGACCGGCTTCTTTAGCATGCAGATTCCTAGGCTCTATCTCAGCCTTTCTGAACCAGAACTCCTAGGGAAAGCCGTGGAATCTGCATTTACCACATCCTCAGAACTGCTGGGCTGAGCACCCTCCCATAATGATGGGCTGGCCTGTTGCTTCTGCTCAGCAGCAGACTCAAGCTGGCAACCATTTGGGGCAGCCAAGGTTAAAGGCCTTTCCAGAGCCCAGGAATGATGATGGGCTTCTTGTTTTCTTTTTAATCATGTTAGGAATCCCGAGCTGCAGACATGTTTATCTCATTAATCCTCCTGACATCTGAGCCAGGGAGCAATGTCCAGTGCCTTTAGTTTCTTCCCACCACAGTAGATCCAGGCCCAGAACTGTCGCCAGAGGATCTGGATCTGAGGGTTTTGAGGCCTTCCCAGGCTGATCTTGACAGAAACACCTTTATTTCTTATTTTAAATTTTTATTTTTATTTATTAGAGAATGAGAATGGGCACACCAGATCTTCTAGCTACTGCAAATGAACTCCAGCTGCATTGTGCCACCATGTGTATCTGGCTTACGTGAGCTCTGAGGAATTGAACCTAAGTCTAGGCTTCGCAGGCAAGCACCTTAACTGCTAAGCCATGGCTCCACCCCAAAACCTTTTATTTCTTAAGCAAGTTTTTTTTTTTTTTTACATAAATAACACATCACATGGAAGAAAAAATGCAGAAGCAAAAGGAATAAATTATGTCCAGCTGCTGTCACCTTGCTCTTGGGCAGGCAACACTGTCCCTCTTCAGAATTCTTAGATGAAGTCACTCAGTGGATGTCTGATGGAGGGAAAGAAAAGGAATTGCCGTGCTGCTTATATTTTGATGGTTGTCCTTCCACATCTACACACGTGTATGTAGTGCATGCTCACATTCTTGTATGAGCAAGGGCCCTGAGCACACACTGGAGCATGGTTAGTAACAAGAGTTTAATGAAGGCCAAATCAAAGGCAGCCTTAATGGAAGGGTAACCATAGAGGATTGGTGACACAAGGGACATTTCCATACTAGACCCCAAGGAATGAGAGAGAAGTTACTAGAACCTGGAGGTTACAAGAGAGCTACCTGACAGGAGCTGTGGCCTTCTGTTAAAGAGGTTCACCATCACAAGCCTGGTGCAGATCCAGGTGAACACACTGAATCCCCTGCCTGTGCTTCCTGTTGACCAATCCTAGCCAGCAGTCAGGTTGGTACAAACTCCTGACAGTGAGGAAAGAGGCTGGGAGAGGGTCTACACGGGCATATGGAGAATGCCCCAGAGCACTTCCAGGTGGATTTACCAGTGCAACAAATTTGCTATGTCTAGAAAATAACACCACACCAAATGAGCGGAATGAATGATTGCTTTGTGATGTCCCCCACACAGTGAGCAAGGAGCCCTGACTACTAGCTCCAGTTTCTATATGTGAGACAAGTCAGTTGTTCACTTCGTCAGTGAATTTGGGCTCCTCCACAATCAAGACTT
The DNA here is from genome assembly GCA_036365145.1 of Orientallactaga sibirica. Classification (NCBI taxonomy): domain Eukaryota; kingdom Metazoa; phylum Chordata; class Mammalia; order Rodentia; family Dipodidae; genus Orientallactaga; species Orientallactaga sibirica. Next base: position 3,823,689 of record JAEOAD010000025.1, read on the forward strand.
AGGGATGGGTAAGAAGGAGGAACCAGAGAGGACTGGTGGAGCCCCAGGCCTCCAGGGGCTTACATTCTCATAGTGGGGTGGAGGTACAACACTAAGATCCATAAGCCAGGTAAGTGACAGGCCCCATGAGGAAGAGCTAAATGGCAGAAATGGCAGAAATGACCTCCAACGTGACAATTTTGAGAGCTAGACAGATGACTGGGTCAGGAGATACCACCCTCTGGAAGGATGAAGGCCTTTATCTCCAAAGAGAATCTGTTTTCCTCTTTGAGTGCATGTTATGATACAATGGCACTTAATGCATCCCAGTCTTAAACTAACCAGCTAGAACCATGCATGAGCTTAAAAAATAACCACCTTTGGCTGGAGAGATGGCTTCGTGGTTAAGGTGTTTGCCTGCAAAGCCAAAGGATCCCAGTTCAACTCTCCAGGACCCAATATAAGTCAGATGCACAAGGGGGCATATGTATCTGGAGTTCGTTTGCAGTGCCTGGAGGCCCTGGCATGCCCATTCTCTCTCCCTCTCTGCCTCTTTCTCTCTCTCAAATAAATAAATAAAATATATTAAAGAAAAAAATTATAAAAGATAACCACTTTTATTTTTAAATTAACTGTGTTTGTGATAGTAAATTACAGCAACAGAAACAACCAAAGAAAGAAATGCCCAAAGGTCTATACTAGGATACATATACATATACAAATACATCAGTATTATAAAGCCTCTGGTAGCTAAGATTATAATGAGGAAATGTGCTAAGTTCTTCATAGACATTGATCTCCCAAGAGCCCCAGGAGGTGGGTCATATTATCGTCTTTATTTTGTCGCTAAAACCACTGAAGCATGGAAAGCAGTATCCTGCAAAGGCACACACAGCTGGACCCAGGCCGTCTGTTCAAAAGCCCCACTTCCCCAAATCTAGGTACTACCACACTAAGCCAAAACTATTTCCATATTTGCCTTTTGAATTTTTAAAAAATATTTTTATTTATTTATTTGAGAGAGGGAAAGAGGCAGAGAGAGAGAATGGGCATGCCAGGGCTTCCAGCCGCTGCAAATGAACTGCAGATGCATGTGCCCCCTTTGTGCATCTGGTTTATGTGGGTCCTGGGGAATTGAACCAAGGGCCTTAGGCTTTGCATGCAAACTACTAAGCCATCCCTCCAGTCCCTACCTTTTGAATTTTTATTCTCTCCCAAGTGCACAATGGAATTTTTCCAGAGGTGTGTGATGTGTGATAACATCACTTTGCAGGTAATGGAATGTGTATTGATGTTCTTGTTTTTTTAATACTTTTTCAGACTGAATTTCAGCATGGAAAAAATGATTGATGTTATTTAAATTAACCAAAAAAAAAGCCCCCTTTGTTTCAGTATTAGTTACTTTTCTTGTTGCTGTGACAAAATATCTGACAAAATAATAAGAAAGGAAGGGTTTACTTTGGCTCCCTGTGTGAGGATACAGTCTGTCCTGTTGGGGAAGGTATGGCTGTAAGGAATGTGAGGTGGCTGGTCACATAGAATGTGAGGTGGCTGGTGCCCAGCATAGCATCTTCAGTCAGGCTGAAGTCTCAGGATGGAGATGAGTACTGCCTCCCAAGTTGATGCCCAGCTCACTTTTGTATTTACATTCTCCAAGACAACCCCCCTCCTCCACCAAGCCATGAAATGGTGCAGCCCAGATTCAGGTGTATATTCCTAGCTCAATTAAACTTCTTTGGAAACATCCTCGCAGACAAGCAGGTTTATCTCCTAGGTGACTATAAATCCTATCATGTTGATAATCAAGATTAGCCAAAATTCTTAAATTTTTTAAAGCATCTTTAATAACATAAGCGGTCCTAAAACCAAAAAGTTTGAGAACTGCAGCCAAATTCTTCTTTCTGTGGGCTTCAGAGTAGGGAGATTCCAGAAGATTATGGGATCAAATTGACTGGCACTAGATTCCATGCCTAAATTGTGAGGGATAATAAGACTCAACACTACATGATTATGGGAACCCAAAGAGCTCAGCTGACCATTTTCCTGGCTTTGGGAGCCATGGTCCTCCCTTGCTTGCTGCTGGCCAGGATGGCCTACTGGTCTGGCCACATATGATTAGGCTGGAAATTCTAGGGGAATTGGGAGATCTACTTTGCTGGCTGTATTTGTATTCTTACTTGTGAAGAAGAGCCCTAGTGGAAAGCTTTGTGTTTTTCAGTAGACTAGTTTTTAGCAAGTTCTGAAGAACTATGATACATGTTTGTGATAAACCCTAGATTTCCAGTCTATAAAATTGGGAATAAATTAAAGTCATTGCCTTTAATTAATGATTATTGAGAATTGTAGGAAATAAATTTTAGTCAATCATGGAAAAGACTGCAATCTAACACTGTACTATAAATAATTGTTGCCCTTACTTAGAAGTGAAAAGAATGTAGTCCCAGTGACTAGAGAGGCAGAGGAAGACAGCTATATCTCAGGAGTTCAAAACCAGTCTGAGACATAGCAAGTCCTCAAACACACACACACACAAAAAGAAATAAATTTTTTAAACACATACACTGGATATTCTAGGCCAGTGATCAATACCTTCTGTGTTTGTAACTAGGCAGTCCCCATGCACCTGGATGTAATTAACACCCAACACCAGAGCAAGTCCTCATTGACCACAGGGTGCCCATGTACTTCTGGCTTCTCAATTGAATTGTGGTCATTTGGAGAAAAACTAGACATTTGGAGTAGAAACGAGACATCACCTCTATGTGAACACAATGACACACAGAGCTCCTGTTGCCATTTTGCTGCCCTGAGAGGAACCAGTATATGACAATGTCTGTACACTGGCCACAGCAGAGCCAGAGATTTGGAGCAACCAAGCCAGAGGCCACATTATGACCAAATCTTCCTCCTCTGGAGCCATCACCCCACCAGTGTCCTAGCCACCAAGCCTTCCTCCTCTGGGGTCATCACCCCACCAGTGATGACTAGACTTCTGTTTGCAGGGACCATCACCCTCCCAGTTACCTATCCACCAAGCCTTCCTCCTGTAGGGATCATCACCCCACCAGTGACCTAGCACTTAAAAACTTTTTTAATTAATTAATTTATTTATTTGACACGGGGGGAGGCAGATATATAGAGAGAATGGGCCTGCTAGAGCCTCTAGCCACTGCAAACAGACTCCAGATTCATGTGCCACCTTGTGTATCTGGCTTATGTGGCTACTGGGGAATGGAACCTGTGTCCTTAGGCTTCACAGGCAAGTGCCTTAACCACTCAGCCATCTCTCCAGCCCCCTTAAATAACCATTTTTTCCAACTCAGATACTATCAGCTAGAGAAAAAGTTCAGCTGCCATATTGATCAAATAAAAAGTAATTCTGGTAATTTAAAGACAATCCCGATCTTCCGTCACCCACACTCAGATGACCTTCCACATGATGTCCTCCCGGAGCCACCACAGGCATTTTGTATAATGTTTTTTTTTTCTTTTCTTCACAGAACTGTCCTACCTGTGCTTAGTAAACAAGTAACAGAAACTTCAGACTTACCAATGGAAGGGAAGGCATGAAATAGGAGCCTTATGGGACTGTTACCAGTGGTCTCTGGTGTTTCCATGTTCTCAGTATCCTGTTGAAAGAACTGAAGAGAAGCACAGACAAGTAGTTAAGCAGCAAAAAACTTTATTAAGAGCAAAGCTACAGTAAAGGTTTGAGAACACAGCCAAAGGGGCCGTGGGCCACTGGAGTGGAGAGCACTCAAGGGCACCAGGAAGTAGTCTGGGCTTCTCTTTTTAGGATTTTTGGCAAGGATGGCTGGCTGCTAGGGATGTATTTAGTGATCCTATGGTTTGATTGACAAGTTTGGGTTATAACGTTTACTGTGCTTGTTCTTTCCTGTAGGGCATCTGATTTTAATCATATGTATGCCCGGTAAATAGAGGTTTCTAAAAAGTTCACTTAGAGGATATAGTTTGCCTGGTTGCACATGCACCCAAACCAGTTCAGGCTGGATGCCCCCCTGCCGTTCCAACCCCAGATCTATCTAAGAATATATTTGAATGGGTACTGAAGAATGGTGGATAAGGGGAGGAGGAAATTAGCTCATTTCATGGAGTGGGCATATGTATGGCTCATGAGGGTCACAAGTGAGGGTCCCAAGTTCTCAAAAAGTTGCTAAGTGATTTGTTTAGGAGAAACATGTGCTCAGTGCTCAAGCCAAGCAGGGTCCCTGGTGACTAACCTATTCCCTGTGCTTGCCTGCCTCAGGACATCAGCTTGCAGGTCTCTGCAGCAGAACAACTGCTGTCAGAGGAGACAAAGCCTTGACTCCCACTCTGGTGGGGAGGACTTGCTGAGTTCAAGTCCCCTCTTGGCCCATCCCTGTGGATGAGTTATTTGACCTTAAGGAGCTACAACTTCCCTCTTTCAATATGAAGAGGTGTGGCCATTCACTCTGAATTAAAATACTCCCTCCTGGAGGGAAGAGAGAATATCATAAGACTGAGAAAAAGAAAGAAGATCCATAAGACTCATGAGCTCCTTCCCTAAAGTTATATATATATGTAGTAAATAATTGCTGAGGAAGAAAGATGCTTCAGTAGAACTGCCTACAAGCTGTGCAAGGAACTCCAATGATTTCAGTTTTCCTGCAGCATCTCCCAATCTGATGTAGGATATTTCTGATGATGCAGCTTCCTGAGTCATCCATGTTCCCACAACTAACCCCTCACCCATATTCTTTTTTTTTTAAATTTTTTTCTTTTATTTTATTATATTTTTTGGAGACACACACACAGAGAGAGAGAGAGAGAGAGAGAAGAGAGAGAGGAAGACAGAGATGGGCGCGCCAGCAGTGTCTCAGCTGCTGAGAATGAAATCCAGATGTGTGCGCCCCCTTGAGGTCAAGTGCGGCATTGCGCCCTTGCGTCACTTTGCATCTGGCTAAATGTGGGACCTGGAGATTGGAACCGCTGGCGATTGGAACCAGCGTTCTTAGGCTTAGGAGGCAGGCACCTTAACCCCTAAGCCATCTCTCCAGCCCCTCACCCATATTCTTATAAGTAACTCCTCAAACTCACTGGCTCATCAAGACAGACTGGGTTAGAATCCTTTCTTTGGTCTGTGGCTGGTATCCTATCTGAGGTGCACAGACATTTACCCACATGATCCCAGGATGTCAAAGGAGGATGTCTTTCTCATCAGGCCATTTTAATACACACATAAGCCAATTCACATGTCAGGGGTATATGGCAATCAGGAAGTTTTTACAGAAAACATCAGCTAGTATTAGCCAAGATTCCCTCCTTGGATTTCAGTTTTCTCTCCAGGGAAGGTTCCAGAAGATCTCCTTGGCCCCTTCAGCCTGACATGTTATTCTCAGCAGGCAGCCAAGAGGCTTGCTGGAGACCCTCTCATTGAGGAACTAGGGGCCCTAGGCAACCAGCACTCATCCATCATCAGTGGGAAACTACCCTGTCCTGCCTGTTCTTGGGGATATGGTAGGGGCTGTCTGCCAATTGCCTCCAGATCCCTAAAGGAGAGATCCATACTGACTTTTTGTTTTCTTTTGTTCAATGTAGAGGGTGTAGCAGAGTCCACACTGGGCATCATATACAATGCATGTGGAAAGTCTGAGCAGATGTGCTAAGAGCATGGGTTCGAGAGTCAAAGATATTCTGTTGGGCCATGTATCCTGTGGTTCCATGTGCCTAAAATAAGAAGCCTCCTCCCTGTCTCTCTGGGTGACCGTGAGGATCCCATCAAATAACCAATGTGATCTATGAAAGTGTCTTTCTTATCACAGTGCCTTATGAATATCTATTCTTATTTATTTACTTATATTTGGAACCTGAGACCACCAGCCAACACTGCAATAAGGACAGAGCTCTACCTGAGGTTGCAACAAATAATCCCTTATCATTGGCTTCAGATAACAGACACATTCTGTTTAGGTTGCTGGGCTAATGAGACCAGAGTCCTATAGGGATGCTAGGCAAGGACCAGGGAAAAGTACTCACAGTATGCAGGACCAAATTTGGGTCTAAAATATATCATAGCAGTTCTAGGGACCCATTTTCCTCATGGCCTTCCCAGTAGCACATTAATGGCTTCTGATCATTATACAAGGCTACTCTCATTTCTAGAATCTCTTCCATTCCCCAAATCATCAACTCCTTTACTACTTAAAACTTGAACTCACACAGAAGGAATCCAATGGGGAAGGTGGTACCAGCCACTCTGGACATGCACATCCTCTCTGGAAGCTTCTAGGTTGTCAAGGCCTCAACTAACTGTGCTCCCCCAAGATGAGAGGGTCCTGTCAAAGAGTGTGAAATGGAAACAGGTTCTCAAGAAGCATTCCAGGAGCACAACTCCTGCAGAGGAAGGGAAGCCAAGATCACCAGCTGTCTCAACTGGATTGCCATCAACCAAAAGGGTCTGCCAATGGAGCCTATGCTTGAGCCATCCACAAGGAGCAGTGAGATGCAGCTCTCACCAGCTTGCGCTGCTTCTTCCATCAAGTTGGTGACATTTTCAAATCAAAAGAAATTATCGTGGGACTCAAGCCTGTGAGCTGTCTCCCAAATGGTTGTTTTTGTCCGAATCTAAGGCCTGGCGCTGTAAATGTACAGAGAAGACTTTGTGACCATTTTGGCCAAATTAGCTCAAGTGGAGAAGGAGATTTTCTTTGTGGCCTTCCCCAGGCTTCAGGGAGCCTGCTCGTGTTTAGAGACCTCTGTGAGTCTTCAAGTTCACTGCCATGTCACACAGATGAGGTGCCACCCCTCTGTTGTTCTTGTAGATGGGAGGATACAGGTGGAGACTGGCACTAAAAGTCACTCCAGTTACAAGTGACCCATGTGTGACCGAAGATGCCCTGAACAGAGGAGTTGGAGTGAGGGCAAAGCTGGCTTCTGGTCAGAGGTAGAAAGCCTTGTCTGCTGGGCAGGGCCAGTCCCAGCACCAGTCCTTGGAGAGGAGAGGCTGGAGGAGGTACTGAGGTCCTCATGCAGAAGCAGAGAGAGGGCTTCAATCTGTAGACATTAAGCAGATTCCTTCATTTAGGGTATTGTTCTAAAAAATTTGAGACCATTGGAAGCCCTGGGCTCATTTGTTTGAAAGGCAGGTACCACAGGGCGTGGTGGTGCATGCCTTTAATCCCAGCACCCAGAAGGCAGTTTTAGGAAGACTGCTGTGAGTTTGAGGTCAGCCTGGGCTAGAGTGAAACCCAGCCTTGGAAAACAAAGAGGATATGGCTCAACAGTTAAAGGGGCTTGCCTGCAAAGCCTAACATCTGGGTTTTATTCCCCAGTATCCACATAAAGCCAGATGTACAAAGTGGTACAAGCATCTGGAGTTCATTTTCAGTGACTAGAGGCCCTGGTATGACCACACACACACACACACACACTCTCTCTCTCTCTCTCTCTCTTTCTCTCTTTTTCTCTCATAAATAAGTAAATAAGTTTTGTTTTGTTTTGTTTTTAAAGGCAGATACCTGTGTCTCACCTCAGAGGTGTTTCTTCTGTAGCTTTGGCATGAAACCCCAGGGGAATTTTATTTAAACAAGCACCTCTGGTAATTCTGACCCCCAGGACCAAGGACGACACCTTAAGAATCTGGTGTTTAACTGCTTTTAGTCAGTGCTTAAAAGTGCTTGCTTGCAAAGCCTGGTGGCTAGGATTCAAATCTACAGTACCCACATAAAACCAGATGAACAAAGTGGAGCATACATCTGGAGTTTGCTTGCAGTGGCAGGAGGCCCTGGCACTCCCCTCTCATTTATCTCTCTCTCTCTCTCTCTCTCTGGCATATACAAGGCCCTACACTGCATGAACCAGGAGAGGTGATACGCACCTGTAATCCCAGCACTTGGGAGGGAGACGTAGGAGGACCAGATGTTCAAGGTCACCCTTTTCTACATCAAGTTCAGGACCAGTCTGGGATACAGGAGAACACGTTTCAAATAAAGGTGATGTCAGGTAGATCTGGCTCAAAGCACAGCTCTGCTACTCACTGTGCCACCTTTGGGCTCCTTAATCATTCTGTGCCTCAGTTTTCTCTTCTGAGAAATGAATAAAAATGTCAACCTCATTGGGCTATTTGGAAGAATAATCACACATGGAGGTATGTTATGACTAATGCCACCCTGGTGCCTGTGGCAGTCTGTACTTGTGAAAGGATCCTTTTTGCAATCCTCCTGCCTCAGCCTCCCAAATAGCTGGGATTTTAGGCCTATTCCACTAGACCCAGTGAATGTTAATTCTAGCATCCTGAAGAAGTCCTGGACTAGGCAGGCCCGTTCAGAATCATCATTGATAGATCAGCCCTAACCCCACCCCCCACCCTAGGCATACCCACACCCACTCCTTTCTCTCTCTCTCTCTCTCTCTCTTTGGTTTTTCTTTTTCAAGGTAGGGTCTCACTCTAGCCCAGGCTGACCTGGAATTCACTCTGTATTCTCAGGGTGGCCTCAAACTCATGACGATCCTCCTATCTCTGCCTCCTAGTGCTGGGATTAAAGGTGTGAGCCACCACACCGGGCTTCCTTTCTCTTTCAACTGGACACGCCCTTAGTGCTCCTTGAGCCTGCTGGTACTGTCCACCTTTTTTGACTTCCCAACACAGCAGCCATCAGCAGAGCACATGTCACCCACATTGACGTTACATCTGTAAAGATATCTCATGAACACAGCATGAGTACTCTTAAGTCTTAGACTTCTGGTTTTGCAAGCAGTACTCCAAGAACCAGCATCCATTCATTGGAGAAATGGAATAATCTGTGTGGTCAAATATCTGGGCTTTCTGTAAAACAGTAAAAATCACTAGCTTGGCTGATTTTATGCAGATTACTGTTTGATGTTGATTACTTTATACTGAGGAGTTCCCAAACTTCACTAAGCAGAACTTAATCTGTTAGGATTAAAGTTACTTTAAAATCTAAAACTCTGCTATTTTGTTTTTAAAGAATAATGGTCATCATTGTATCTGAGAGGCCTGGGCATTTCTAACAGTTCAAATGTAGAGTAATGCAGTTTTTAATCTCATTGAAATTAAAGCTCTGGAAAGCTTCCAAATATTATATCCATACCTCACAAAACCAGCTTGGGGGTTCTGATTAGAGTAACTTTCAGAAACACGGGTTCTAGTCTTGGCTTTTTCTGATTTGCTATGAGACCTTAGACAAGTTACTTCTGTTTTCTGAGCTTTGCTGTGCCCATTTACACAGCAAAGAGCCTGTCCTCTAGACAATGACCCTTCTGTAGTTTGTATGTCCGGGTGGGGGTAGTCCTCATGGTTTCGTGGAGTGACACTTGCTCTTGCTTCCAGTTTAACAGGCTATAGGGCAGTAAGAACCCGTCTTGCCACCAATGACCCCAAATAAAATACAGTTTTATTTGTTTTGCACTGAACTAATTCCCCAGGGCAGCCATCCAAGCACAGTGGGGCTGGTGGTAATAAAGAAAGCCCAAGATAAGGATGTAGTTTCCAGAACCAAGAACATTAGCAGAGTTTTCCTGATGCCAGGACAGTGAGAGGCAGAGTGGACAGCCCCTTCAGGTGCTCACTTGTTTGGTAGTAGACTTCAAAGCTCCAGCCTGACCTGTGTCTCTTGCTGCTGAACTGACAGAGTCCTGACTTACCTGGCATCATCTAGAAGAGACATGGCTCTGAGAGGCCATCCAGCAGCCTAGGTCCATGTTGCCACCATGCCCTTCCATGTGGTACATGTTCACATCCAGAAGAGTAGGACTGACTTTTTCTTCCGAGGAAACACATGGCAATGCCAGCCAGAGGGTGGGATCAGCACTTGGAATGTCCCCTTCATGACCCCTCCCTTGGTGCATCCCTTGTCATACGGAACCTGCATCTAGGGTTTGGTTTGTCTCTCCTCCACACTCATCCTAGTACCTATTTCTTCTTGGGTGAATCTGGCCATAAATTAGAGAAGTGAGGGGAGTCATGAACAACTTTATAATTGTTACATGTTTCACAATTATTACATGATCACTGTGTGCCAGGACGGGAACCAAGTTTTGTTTGCTGGGTGTTAGATTGATGGTTTTATATGAGTGGGGCAGGAGACAGAAGAAAGAAGAACTAAATGCTTAAAGTTACAGGGTAATCAAGTCCAGGGCTCAGGATTCAAACCCAGTCCATGGGCACTGTGGAAGTGAGACAGGGTAGAGGTGCTTTCCAGATGCCCTCTGGGCAGCTTGGACATATTTCCTTCCCACTTCTGTCCTGATCTTAGCACCGAGGCCTGTGGGAAACAGATCTCTCTGAGATGTTCTGCTGTGCTCACAGTGTAACCTGCTTTGTTCCTTCCACCTTGAAGGATGAACAGTGGCCAGAGCCACTCCTGAACCCACCTCACACTTCCTAAATCAGTCTATAGCAGCCAGAGGGTCTTTGAGAAATCCTGACGTAGGAATGTACCATTTAGCTGCCACATAACTTCTATTAAAAGAAAGCTTTAAACCAGTTAAATTTAACAAGGCTTACTTGAATAAGAAGGTTCTAGCAGAGAGCCAGATAGCATTCTAGACAAGGATGGTTTGCTGTGCCCTACACATGCACAGGCAGGCTTTAGTTATAGCCAGAGAAAGGGAAGTGACATACAGAAACAACCTGATAGGCTGCAGCTAGAATTTGCCTTGTATGGACATGGTCTGATGAGTTGGCAGCCCGTGATTGGCTGAAACTCAACTGTTAGGATTGTCTGAGAGTCAGTTGCTTGGTTACAACAATAGGCTTTTAGGTTAGATTTCAGTTTGTTTATATATCAAGCTAGAACATAGTCTACTAAATAGGGAAACTGCTTTGGGTCAAACTTTATCACTCAACTATGGAGGCTAGTTTAGGCCAAATTTGTTTCACAGTAACACCTCTCTATTCCTCCATAAAAGAAAAATCTCAGCTCCGTCATCAGTTTCATAGCTTTATGGTGAGGGTGAAATATACCACATATAACAACTCTTTTATTTGCAAACAGAGGGAGTATGGGTGCACTAGGACCTCTTACCACTGCAAACAAACTCCAGATACATGTGCCACTTTATGCCTTGGCTTTATGTGGGTACTGGGAATTCGAACCCAAGCCATCAGACTTTGCAAACAAGCACCTTTAACCACTGAGCCCTTTATGTCTACAGCCCCTGTGACTCTTCATTAATGATAATAACTAGCTTATATTTACTAAACTTTCAAGCTAAGAACTTGATGAATATTATCTTTGTTTTGAAATATTCAAATAGCACAGGGAAGTTCAGAAATGGTTCAAAGTCTTCTTCTAAGAAGCAGCAGTATCTGGGCTTACTCTAGGCTCACTGTGAGTCAGAGGTGAGAACTCCCTTTTCAAATCCTGACATCATTCAAGTAGTCAATGTAATGATGATCTGGTACCACAGTGAGGTGAGCCCTCATCGTAAAGATCACTGGGTCACAGAGATGCTTGGCAGAGACCTGAAACATGCTGCCTGTATAGGAAAGCATGAAAAAAAAGTCTCCTGAAATAATCACTACCCCCAGGGCCACTCAGTGTCCTGTTTGTAGGTGTGTCAGCCTGCAGACAAGAGCACCAGGAGAACTGGAATCCAAACATGAAGCCACACTGAGAAGTGTCTTCAGCTGCTGTTCTTAACACATTCTGTCAGCAGCATTATCAAGGGAAGGGAAGTGTGGAAGCAGATCATGGACCCTGGCTGCAGCACCCCACACTCATTCTGTCACTTCTGCTCACAAGTCCTCAGAGCTGAGTGGAGTTCAGTACCTACAGGCTTGGCCCACCCCAGCCCTTCAGCCACACTGGCTGGGAATGTCACCTTCCAGTGACTTGGGGCCCATTAAGGAGCTCAGCAAGTAGACCTAGACCAGGGTGTCTCAAGACCCAGGTCATACTCTTCAAACCCTTACTCTACCGCTGAGCTTCTTGTGCCTGAATTTCCAAGCAAGAGTTCTTCCAGGTTTTCAGTTTGTGTAACATTATTATTTTATTAATAATCTTAATTGCAAAAGTTGCTAATACCTAACTGAAGAGTGACTCTATGCTGGGCACTGGGTTGTAACTCAAGGAGTCATCACAAAGCCCATTATTTCCACATGGCACGGAAGGAACTGAGGAACAGAAGCATCAGGAAGTAAGCCAAGGTCAGCAAACTCAGAAGTGACAGTGCTGGCAAGTGAAGCAGGGCTGATGGGCAGTAAAGCCCACGCTGTAGTGACGTGGCACCATTCTTCCCTCCTGGCTTGGTAATCTGCCCCTGCTCCAGGTTCTATCCTGACTCCAGTTTTACCAGTCTCTTGTCCTCCTACAGATCAGGGTGTGGCATCCATGGAGTACCCTTGTATCTGTCTGGTTTCTCCAAAGAAATGGAATCAATGAGAGGTGGATGTATAGAGCATAATGAGTAATTGTAGGAGCTGCTCATGTGATGATGGAAGCCAAGGAGCCCCATGGTGCGCTGTCTGTCAGAACCAGGAGAGCCAGTGATGTGATTCACAATAAGTCAGAGGCTCAAGAACCAAGCAGTTGTCTGGTTTATGTCTTTGCATCCAAATATCCAAGAGCCGGGATGTGAGCTGTCCAAGAGCTCGCACTCTGGATGGGTGCTCACACTCAGGTTCTCAGAGGATTATCTGGTGCCCACTCTGCTAGTGAAAGAGTAATCTTATCACTCAAATACAAATTTCTCCTGGACCCCCCCCCCCAACCTAGAAGTTATGAGGCACTAATTACAGTGGCACCACTTAGCCCAGTCAAGTAACCATATAAAACTTATGACAAACAGAGACCCTAAGTCTCCATTCTCCTAGACTTTATGCCCTCTCCACTCCACCAGCAAGTCCTGCAGATCCGCCCAAGGACTCTGTTCCTGTCCCTTCTCAACTGACCTGCCTATCCACACAGCTGCTCAGCCACGCCCAGAGTATTTCCAAAGCCCCTCAGCCTCTCTCCCTTCTCCCAACCTTTTCACACATAATCTACCCTATTGGTGGCAGCTGATGGTCTCCACTTGAATAATTGTTGTTTCTCCCTCAGTGAGGCTACCCAGTCTTGCAAATTACAGGGTGAGAACTGAGCTTCAAGTACGGTATTCAAAGACTCAAACTCTGACCCGAATCCCTTTTGCCTGTTCTTCTGCAACTACCTTCTAAACTTTCATTCTGGCCATGCCTACCTTATCCCTGTGACTCATCTATCCCTAATGTTTCCTCACCTTTAATTAGCCTGGTTTTCCTGATTTTAATGACATACCTGAAGCCAGATTCTTATGAAGAAAAGAGGTTTACCTAACTTTAGAGGCTGGAAATCTAAACAGCCTAGCTTTGGCTCTGGCAAGGGCCCATTTGTCTGTTACCTCATGATAAATTGCTGTCAGAATGACAGAAAGACAGACATGGGACAGGAAAAGACCACCCATTTGGCTGCATTTTTTTTTTTTTTTTTTACAGTAGATGGAACCATCAAAGACAGACAGACACGGGAGAGGAAAAGGCTGGAGAGAGGAAGGCAGTCTCCTGACTTGCCACCAGGCATTATTCCTTAAAACCCCCACTTTGCAATACCACCACACTGAGGACCAAGCACATTCAGATCACAATCTCCTTCATACACATCAATGAATAAGAGACACAGTGTTAATTGAACACTTACATATGCTAAGAACCATTTCATGTATATGGAAGGAGCCATCTCATGAGGTATGGATGAGCTGAAAAGACAGGCTGGTGTCTTTGAGAAACTAAATGCCAGGGTGATGGAGTAGAGTTGGTGAGGGGGGAAATGTACCTTGAGAGAAGGTTGGAGAAATCAGCAGGACCTAGACCTTGTAGACACTTGCATGCCACAGAGTTCACGATATAACTCCTGGGACAAGTGAAAACCATTGCTGGGTTTTAGCAAAGAAGTGAACAATGTGAAACCACAAATAGCGCTGCAACGGTGCCAACACCTGCCGACTTTCTTCTCTGGATGCAGCCCTCCTGTCACCATCTTTCCTTCATCTCTGGATGCAGCCCTCCTGTCTCCATTATTCCTTCTTCTCTGGATGCAGCCCTCCTCTCTCCATCTTTCTTCCTTCTCTGGATGCAACCCTTCTGTCTCCATCTTTCCTTCTTCTATGCATGAAGTCCTGCTGTCTCCATCTTTCCTTCTACTGTGGAGGCAGCCATCCTGTCTCCATCTTAACTTCTTCTCTGGATGCAATCCTCCTTTCTCTATCCTTCCTTCTTCTCCGGATGCAGCCCTCCTGTCTCTATCTTCCCTTGTTCTATGGATGTAACCCTCCTGTCCCATCTTTCCTTCTTCTCTGGGTGCAGTCCTCCTGTCTCCATCTTTTCTTCTTCTCTGGATGCAATCCACCTTTCTCCATCCTTCCTTCTTCTCTGGATATAACCCTCCTGTCTGCATACTTCCTTCTTCTCTGGATGCAGCCCACCTGTCTCCATCTTTCCTTCTTCTCTGGACGCAACCCTCCTGTCTCTATCTTTCCTTCTTCTCTGGATCTAAACCTCTAGCTCCACATTTACTTATTCTCTGGATGTAGCCCTCCTGTTTCCATCTTTCCTTCTTCTCTGAATGTGACCCGCCTGTCTCCATCTTTCTTCCTTCACTGGATGCAGCCCTCCTGTTTCCACCTTTCTTTCTTCTCTGGATGCAGGCCTCCTGTCTCCATCTTTCCTTCTTCTCTGGTTGAACCCCTACTGTCCCTATCTTTCCTTCTTCTCTGGATGTAACCCTCTTGTCTCCATTTTTACATCTTCTCTAGATGCAGCCCTCCTGTCTCTATCTTTCCTTCTCTGGATGCAACCTTCTTGTCTCCATCTCTCCTTCTTCTCTTGATTCAGCCCTCCAGTCTCCCTCTTTCCTTCTTCTCTGATTGTAACACTCCTGTCCCCATCTTTCCTTTTTCTCTGGATCTAACCCTCCTGTCTCCATCTGTCCTTCTTCTCTGGATGCAGCCCTCTTGTCTCCATCTCTCCTTCTCTTGATGCAGTCCTCCATTCTTGCTCTTTCCTTCTCTGCATGTTACCCTCCTCTCAATCTTTCCTTTTTCTCTGGTTATAACACTCCTGTCCCCATCTTTCCTTCTCTGGATCTAACCCTCCTGTCTCCATCTTTCCTTATTCTCTGCATGTAGCCCTGCTGTCTACCACTTTCCTTCTTCTCTAGATGCAACTCTCCTGTCTCCAACTTTCTTCCATCTCTGGATCCAGCCCTCCTGTCTCACTCTTTCTTTTTTCTCTGAATGCAGCCCTCCTGTCTCCATCTTTCCTTCTCTGAATTCAACCCACAGCTCTCCATCTTTCCTTTTTCTCTGGATGCAACCTTCCTACCTCCATTTTCGTTCTTCTCTGGATGCAACCCTCCTGTCCCCATGTATCCTTCTTCTCTGGATATAACCCTCCTGTCTCTATCATTCCTTCTTCTCTGGATGCAGCCCTCCTGATGACATCTTTCCTTCTCTGAATGCAACCTTCCTGTCTCCATCTTTCCTTCTTCTGTGGATGCTGGCCTCCTGTCTCCATCTTTCCTTCTTCTCTGGATGCAGAACTCCTGTCTCCATCTTTCCATCTTTTCTGGATGCAGCCCTCCTGTCCTGATCTTTCATTCTTCTCTGGATGCAGCCCTCCTGTCTCCATCTTTCCTTCTTCTCTGCATGTACCTTCCTGTCTCCCTCTTTCCTTCCTCTCTGGATGCAATCCTCCTGTCCCCAACTTTCTTCCATCTCTGGATCCAGCCCTCCTGTCTCACTCTTTCTTTTTTCTCTGGATGCAGCCCTCCTGTCTCCATCTCTCCTTCTTCCCTTGATTCAGCCCTCCAGTCTCCCTCTTTCCTTCCTCTCTGGATGCAATCCTCCTGTCCCCAACTTTCTTCCATCTCTGGATCCAGCCCTCCTGTCTCACTCTTTCTTTTTTCTCTGGATGCAGCCCTCCTGTCTCCATCTCTCCTTCTTCCCTTGATTCAGCCCTCCAGTCTCCCTCTTTCCTTCTTCTCTGATTGTAACACTCCTGTCCCCATCTTTCCTTTTTCTCTGGATCTAACCCTCCTGTCTCCATCTGTCCTTCTTCTCTGGATGCAGCCCTCCTGTCTCCATCTCTCCTTCTTCTCTTGATGCAGTCCTCCATTCTTGCTCTTTCCTTCTCTGCATGTTACCCTCCTGTCTCAATCTTTCCTTCTTCTCTGGTTATAACACTCCTGTCCCCATCTTTCCTTCTTCTCTGGATCTAACCCTCCTGTCTCCATCTTTCCTTATTCTTTGCATGTAGCCCTGCTGTCTACCACTTTCCTTCTTCTCTGGATGGAACCCTCCTGTCTCTTTCTTTCTGCTCTGGATGTACCACTCCTGTCTCCATCTTACCTTCTTCTCTGGATGCAGCCCTCCTGTCCCATCTTTCCTTCTTCTCTGGATGCAACCCTCCTGTCTCCATCTCTTCTTCTACTCTGGAAGCAACACTCCTGTCTCCATCTTACCTTCTTCTCTGGATGCAGCCCTCCTGTCCCATCTTTTCTTCTTCTATGGATGCAGCCCTCCTGTCTCCATCTCTCCTTCTATTCTGGAAGCAACACTCCTGTCTCCATCTTTCCTTCATCTTTGGATGCAACCATCCTATTTCCATCTTTCCTTCTTCATGTATGTAACCCTCCTTTCTCCATCTATCCTTCTCCTCTGGATGCAGCCCTCCTGTCTTCCTCTTTCCTTCTCCTCTGGATGCAACCCTCCTGTCCCCATCTTTCCTTCTTTTCTGGATGTAACCCCCCTGTGTCTGTTCTTCCTTCTTCTCTGGTTGCAGCCCTCCTGTCTCCATCTTTTCTTCACCTCTGGATGCAACACTTCTGTCTCCATTTTTCCTTCTCTGGATGCAGCCCTCCTGGCTCTATCTTTCCTTACTCTCTGGAAGTAACCCTCCTGTCTCCATATTTCATTCTTCTTGGGATATAGGCCTCCTGTCTCCATCTTTCCTCTTCTCTGGATGAAACCCTCTTGTCCATCTTTCCTTCTTCTCTGAATGCATCACTCCTGTCTCCATCTTTCCTTCTTCTCTGGATGTAACCCTCTTGTCTCCATCTTTCATTCTTCTCTGGATGCAGCCCTCCTTCTTCTCTGGATGTAACACTCCTGTCCCCATTTGTCCTTCTTCTCTGGATGCAACCCTCCTTTCTCCAACTTTCTTACATCTCTATATCCATCCCTCCTCTCTCACTCCTTCTTTCTTGTCTGATGCAGCCCTCCTGCCTCCATCTTTCCTTCTCTGAATTCAGCCCACCTCTCTCCATCTTTCCTCTTTCTCTGGATGCAGCCCTCCTGCCTCCATCTTTCCTTCTTCTCTGGATGCAAACCTCCTCTCCGCATTTTTACTCCTTCTCTCGATGTAACCCTCCTGTCTCCATCCTTACTTCTTCTCTGGATGCAGCCCTCCTGTCTCCATCTTTACTTCTTCTCTGGATGCAGCCCTCCCTTCTCCATCTCTCCCTTTTCTCTGGGTGCAGCCCTCTTGACTCCATCTTTCCTTCTTCTCTAGATGCAGTACTCCTGTCTATGTCTTTCCTTCTTCTGTGGATATAACCATCCTGTCTCCATTGTTCTTTCTTCTCTGGATGCACCCCTTCTGTTTCCATCTTTCCTTTTTCTCTGGGTGCTGCCCTGATGTCCCCATCTTTCCTTCTTCTCTGAATGCATCCTTTCTGTCTCCATCTTTTGTTGTTCTCTGGATGCAGCACTCCTGACTGTATACTTTCTTATTCTCTGGATGCAGCCCTCCTGTCTCCCTCTTCCCTTCTTCTCTGGAGGCAACCCTCCTGTCTCCATGCTTTCATTTTCTCTGAATGTAACCCTCCTGTATCCATCTTTACATCTTCTCTAGATGCAGCACTCCTGCCTCTATCTTTTCTTCTCTGGATGTAACAGTCCTGTCTCCAACTTTCCTCCTTCTCTGGATGCACCCCTCCTGTCTCCATCATTCCTTCTCTCTGGATGCAACCCTCCTGTCTGTATCTTTCTTTCTGCTCTGGATGTACCACTCCTGTCTGCATCTTACCTTCTTCTCTGGATGCAGCCCTCCTGTCCCATCTTTCCCTCTTCTGTGGATGCAACCCTCCTGTCTCCATCTCTCCTTCTACTCTGGAAGCAACACTCCTGTCTCCATTCTTCCTTCTTCTCTGGATGCAGCCCTCATGTCTACATCTTTCCTACTTCTCTGGATGCAGCACTCCTGCCTCCATCTTTCCTTCATCTTTGGATGCAACTGTCCTGTTTCCATCTTTCCTTCTTCGTGTATGTAACCCTCCTTTCTCCATCTATCCTTCTCCTCTGGATGCAGCACTCCTGTCTTCCTCTTTCCTTCTCCTCTGGATGCAACCCTCCTGTCCCCATCTTTCCTTCTTTTCTGGATGTAACCCCCCTGTGTCTGTTCTTCCTTCTTCTCTGGTTGCAGCCCTCCTGTCTCCATCTTTTCTTCTTCTCTGGATGCAACATTTCTGTCTCCATTTTTCCTTCATTGTTGGATGCAACCCTCCTGTCCCCATCTTTCCTTCTTCTCTGGATGCAGAACTCCTCTCTCCATCCTTTCTTCTCCTCTGGATGCAGCCCTCCTGTCTCCATCTTTCCTTCTTCTATGGATGCAAACCTCCTGTCCCCATCTTTCCTTCTTCTCTGGATGTAACCCTCCTGTCTCGATCCTTACTTCTTCTCTGGATGCAGCCCTCCTGTCTCCACCTTTTCTTCTCTTGATGCAACACTTCTGTCTCCATTTTTCCTTCATCGTTGGATGCAACCCTCCTGTCTCCATCTTTCCTTCTTCATGTATGTAACCTTCCTTTCTCCATCTATCCTTCTCTGGTTGCAACCCTCCTGTCCCCATCTTTCCTTCTCTGGATGCAGAACTCCTCTCTCCAACCTTTCTTCTCCTCTGGATGCAACACTCCTGTCTCCATCTTTCCTTCTTTTCTGGATGTAGCCCTCCTGTCTCCATCTTTCCTTCTTCTCTGTATTCAACCTTCCTCTCCTCATATTTCCTTCTTCTCTGGATGTAACCCTCCTGCCTCCATCGTTCCTTCTTCTGAGGATGCAATGCTCCTGTCTCCATCTTTCCTTCTTCTCTAGATGTAACACTCCTGTACCCATCTTTCCTTCTTCTCTGTATCTAACACTCCTGTCTCCATCTTTCCTTCTTTTCTGGATGTAGCTCTCCTGTCTCCATCTTTCCTTCTTCTCTGGATGCAGCCCTCCTCTCTCCTTCTTTCCTTCTTCTATGGTTGCAACCCTCCTGTCTCCATCTTTCTTTCATCTCTTGATCCAGCCCTCCCTCTCACTCTTTTGTTCTCTGGATGCAACCCTTGTGTCTCCATTTTTCCTTATTCTCTGTATGTAGCCCTCCTGTCTCCATCTTTCCTTCTTCTCTCGATACAGCCCTCCTGTATCCATGTTTCCTTCTTTTCTTATGCAGCCCTACTGTCTCCATCTTTCCTTCTTCTCTTGATACAGCCCTCCTGTATCCATGTTTCCTTCTTTTCTGGATGCAGCCCTACTCTATCTTTCCTTCTTCTCTGGATGCAGCCCGCTTGTCTCCATCTCTCCTTCTTCTCTTGCTGCAGCCCGCCAGTCTCCATCTTTCCTTATTCTCGGTATGCAACCCTCCTGTCCCCATCTTTCCTTCTTCTCTGGATCTAGCACTCATGTCTCCACCTTTCCTTATTCTCTGGATGTAGCCCTCATGTATCCATCTTTCCTTCTTTTATGGATGAAACCCTCCCGACTCCAACTTTCTTCCATCTCTGGATCCAGCCCTCCTGTTCCATGTTTTCTATCTTCTCTGGATGCAGCCCTCCTGTCTCCATCTTTCCTTTTCTCTGGATGCAGCCCTCCTGTCTCCATCCTTCCTTCTACTCTGGCTATACCACTTCTGTCCCCATTTTTCTGTTTTCCATAGAGGCAACCCTCCTGTTTCCATCTTTCCTTCTTCTCTGGATGTAACCCTCCTATGTCCATCTTTCCTTCTTCTCTGGATGCAGCCCTCCTGTCTCCATCTTTCCTTCTTCTCTGGATGCAACCCTCCTGTCTCCATCTTTCTTCCGTCTCTTGATCCAGCCCTCCTGTCTCTCTCTTTCTTTCTTCTCTAGATGCAGCCGTACTGTCTCCAACTTTCCTTCTTGTCTGGATGCATCTCTTCTCTCTCGATATTTCCTTCTTCTCTGGATTCAACCCTCCTTCCTCCATCATTCCTTATTCTCTGGTTGTAACCCTCCTGTCCCCATCATTCCTTCTTCTCTGTATGTAGCCCTCCTGTCTCCATCTTTCCTTCTTCTCTGGATGCAACCCTCCTGTCTCCATCTTTCTTCCGTGTCTTGATCCAGCCCTCCTGTCTCTCTCTTTCTTTCTTCTCTAGATGCAGCCGTACTGTCTCCAACTTTCCTTCTTGTCTGGATTCATCTCTTCTCTCTCGATATTTCCTTCTTCTCTGGATTCAACCCTCCTTCCTTCATCATTCCTTATTCTCTGGTTGTAACCCTCCTGTCCCCATCATTCCTTCTTCTCTGTATGTAGCCCTCCTGTCTCCATCTTTCTTCTTCTCTGGATGCAACCCTCCTGTCTCCATCTTTCTTCCATCTCTTGATCCAGCCCTCCTTCTCACTCTTTCTTTCTTCTCTGGATGTAGCCCTCCTGTCTCCATCTTTCTTTCTTCACTGGATGTATCCCTCCTCTATCCTTCTTTCCTTCTTCTCTGGATGCAACCCTCCTGTCTCCATCATTCCTTCTTCTCTGTATGCAGCCCTCCTATCTCCATCTTTCTTTCTTCTCTGGATGTAGCCCTCCTGTCTCCATCTTTCTTTCTTCACTGGATGTATCCCTCCTCTCTCCATCTTTCATTCTTCTCTGGATGCAACCCTCCTGTCTCCATCTTTCCTTCTTCTCTGGATGTAACACTCTTGTCTCCATCTTTCATTCTTCTCTGAATGAAGCCCTCCTGTCTCTATCTGTCCTTCTTCTCTGGATGCAGCCCTCCTGTCTCCATCATTCCTTATTCTCTGGATGCAACTCTAGTGTCTCCATCTTTCCTTCTTCTCTGGATGTATCCCTCCTGTCTCCATCTTTCCATCTTCTCTGGATGCAGCCCTCCTGTCTCCATCATTCCTTCTTCTCTGGGTGCAGCCCTCCTGTCTCCATTTTTCCTTCCTCCCTATGTGGAACCCTCCTGTCTCCATCTTTCCTTCTTCTCTGGATGCAACACTCCTGTCTCCATCTTTCCTTCTTCTCTCAATGAAACCCTCCTGTCTCCATCCTTCCATCTTCTCTGGATGCAGCCCTCCTGTCTCCATCTTTCCTTCTTCCTTGGATGCAGCCCTCCTGTCTCATCATTCCTTCTTCTCTGGATGCAGCCCCCCGGTCTCCATTTTTCTTTCTTCCCTATGTGGAACCCTCCTGTCTCCATCTTTCCTTCTTCTCTGGATGCAACCCTCCTGTCTCCATCTTTCTTCCATCTCTTGATCCAGCCGTCCTTCTCTCTCTTTCTTTCTTCTCTGGATGCAGCCCTCCTGTCTCCATCTTTCCTTCTTCGCTGGATGTATCCCTCCTCTATCCTTCTTTCCTTCTCCTCTGAATGCAACCCTCCTGTCTCCATCTTTCCTTCTTCTCTGTATGCAGCCCTCCTGTTTCCATCTTTCCTTCTTCTCTGGATGCAGCCCTCCTATCTCCATCTTTCCTTCTTCTCTAGATGCATCACTCCTGTCTCCATCTTTCCTTCTTCTCTGGATGTAATCCTCTTGTCTCCATCTTTCATTCTTCTCTGAATGCAGCCATCCTGTCTCCATCTTTCTTCTTCTCTGGATGCAACCCTCCTGCCTCGATCTTTCCTTCTTCTCTGAATGCAACACTCCTGTTTCCATCTTTCCTCTTATCTGGATGCAACCCTCCTGTCCATCTTTCCTTCTTCTCTGGATGCAACCCTCCTGTCTCCATCTTTCTTCCATCTCTTGATCCAGCCCTCCTTCTCACTCTTTCTTTCTTCACTGGATGCAGCCCTCCTGTCTCCATCTTTCCTTCTTTGCTGGATGTATCCCTCCTCTATCCTTCTTTCCTTCTTCTCTGGATGCAACCCTCCTGTCTCCATCATTCCTTCTTCTCTGTATGAAGCCCTCCTATCTCCATCTTTCCTTCTTCTCTAAATGCATCACTCCTGTCTCCATCTTTCCTTCTTCTCTGGATGCAATCCTCTTGTCTCCATCTTTCATTCTTCTCTGAATGCAGCCCTCCTGTCTCCATCCTTCCTTCTTCCCTGGATGTAACACTCCTGCCTCGATCTTTCCTTCTTCTCTGAATGCAACACTCCTGTCTCCATCTTTCCTCTTCTCTGGATACCACCCTCCTGTCTCCATCTTTCCTTCTTCTCTGGTTGCATCACCCCTGCCTCCATCTTTCCTTCTTCTCTGGATGTATCACTCTTGTCTCCGCCTTTCATTCTTCTCTGAATGCAGCCCTCCTGTCTCCATCTTTCCTTCTTCTCTGGATGTACCCCTTCTGTCTCCATCTTTCCTTCTCTGGATGCAGCTCTCCATTCATCATCTTTCCTTCTTCTCTGTATGTAACCCTCCTGTCTCCATCCTTCCATCTTCTCTGGATGCAGCCCTCCTGTCTCCATCTTTCCTTCTTCTCTGGATGCAGCCCTCCTGTCTCCATCTTTCCTTCTTCCTTGGATGCAGCCCTCCTGTCTCCATTTTTCCTTCTTCCTTATGTGGAAATCTCCTGTCTCCATCTTTCCTTCTTCTCTGGATGCAACTCTAGTGTCTCCATCTTTCCTTCTTCTCTCGATGAAACCCTCCTGTCTCCATCTTTCCTTCTTCTCTTGATGAAACCCTCCTGTCTCCATCCTTCCATCTTCTCTGGATGCAGCCCTCCTGTCTCCATCTTTCCTTCTTCTCTGATGCAGCCCTACTGTCTCCATGTTTCCTTCTTCCTTGGATGCAGCTCTCCTGTCTCATCATTCCTTCTTCTCTGGATGCAGCCCTCCTGTCTCCATTTTTCTTTTTTCCCTATGTGGAACCCTCCTGTCTCCATCTTTCCTTCTTCTCTGGATGCAACGCTCCTGTCTCCATCTTTCTACCATCTCTTGATCCAGCCCTCCCTCTCACTCTTTCTTTCTTCTCTGGCTGCAGCCCTCCTGTCTCCATCTTTCCTTCTTCACTAGATGTATCCCTCCTCTATCCTTTCCTTCTTCTCTGGATGCAACCCTCCTGTCTCCATCTTTCCTCTTCTCTGGATGCAACCCTCCTGTCCATCTTTCCTTCTTCTCTGGTTGCATCACTCTTGTCTCCATCTTTCCTTCTTCTCTGGATGTAAGACTCTTGTCTCCATCTTTCATTCTTCTCTGAATGCAGCCCTCCTGTCTCCATCTGTCCTTCTTCTCTGGATGCAGCCCTCCTGTCTCCATCTTTCCTTATTGTCTGGATGCAACTCTAGTGTCTCCATCTTTCCTTCTTCTCTGGATGCAACCCTCCTGCCTCCATCTTTCCTTCTTCCTTGGATGCAGCCCTCCTGTCTCCATCATTCCTTCTTCTCTGGATGCAGCCCTCCTGTGTTCATTTTTCTTTCTTCCCTATGTGGAACCCTCCTGTCTCCATCCTTCCATCTTCTCTGAATGCAGCCCTCCTTTGTCCATCTTTTCATCTTCTCTGGATGCAGCCCTCCTGTCTCCATCTTTCCATCTTCTCTGGATGCAGCCCTCCTGCCTCCATCTTTCCTTCTTCCTTGGATGCAGCCCTCCTGTCTCCATCATTCCTTCTTCTCTGGATGCAGCCCTCCTGTGTCCATTTTTCTTTCTTCCCTATGTGGAACCCTCCTGTCTCCATCCTTCCATCTTCTCTGAATGCAGCCCTCCTTTGTCCATCTTTTCATCTTCTCTGGATGCAGCCCTCCTGTCTCCATCTTTCCTTCTTCTCTGGATGCAGCCCTCCTGTCTCCATCTTTCCTTCTTCTTTCTGGATGCAGCCCTCCTGTCTCCGTCATTCCTTCTTCTCTGGATGCAGCCCTCCTGTCTCCATCCATTTTCTTTCTTCCCTCTTCTCTGGAACCCTCCTGTCTCCATCTTTCCATCTTCTCTGAATGCAGCCCTCCTTTGTCCATCTTTTCATCTTCTCTGGATGCAGCCCTCCTGTCTCCATCTTTCCTTCTTCTCTGGATGTAACCCTCATATCTCCATATTTCCTTCTTCTCTGGATGCAGCCCTCCTGTCTCCATCTTTCCATCTTCTCTGGAATTATCCCTCCTGTCTCCCTCTCTCCTTCTTCTCTGGAATTATCCCTCCTGTCTCCATCTTTCCTTCTTCTCTGGAATTATCCCTCCTGTCTCCCTCTCTCCTTCTTCTCTGGAATTATCCCTTCTGTCTCCATCTTTCTTCTTCTCTGGATGCAGCCCTCCTGTCTCCATCTTTCCTTCTTCTCTGGATGCAGCCCTCCTTTCTCCATCTTTCCTTCTTCTCTGGATGCAGCCCTCCTGTCTCCATCTTTCCATCTTCTCTGGAATTATCCCTCCTGTCTCCCTCTCTCCTTCTTCTCTGGAATTATCCCTTCTGTCTCCATCTTTCCTTCTTCTCTGGAATTATCCCTCCTGTCTCCATCTTTCCTTCTTCTCTGGAATGAAGCCTCCTGTCTCCATCTTTCCTTCTTCTCTGGATGCAGCCCTCCTATCTCCATCTTTCCTTCTTCTCTGGATGCAGCCCTCCTTTCTCCATCTTTCCTTCTTCTCTGGATGCAGCCCTCCTGTCTCCATCTTTCCTTCTTCTCTGGATGCAGCCCTCCTGTCTCCATCTTTCCTTCTTCTCTGGATGTAGCCCTCCTTTCTCCATCTTTCCTTCTTCTCTGGAATTATCCCTCTTGTCTCCATCTTTCCTTCTTCTCTGGATGCAGCCCTCCTGTCTCCATCTCTTCTGGGTCTGCAGAGGCTGCAGCAAGCAAGGTGATGTGTGGAACGTAGTGTAGGACAAATAATGTTCAGGGCTGCCCCTTGGCAAGGATTGTGGGCACCCTGGAGGAGATGGGTGGCTGAGGGAAACGTCAAGGAGTGGAATGGGTATATGGACACTGAGTGGGTGGCAGAAGGACCTGGGCTTTATCCCAAGTGACAGGGCACCCAGGAGGAGCCACTGTACTAATGATGAATGATGAGCAAGAACAGCCTGGGCCAGAGCTGAGAACCCTGGGAGAGCTGCCCATCAGCAATGCCATAACGTTTTGGACATCATGAGCAGGCAGAGGGAAGAAGAGTGAAGCACACAGGGGCAGCTTCAGAAGCAAGGACCAAAAGAAGCTGAGTCAAAACAATGAGGAAGCCACCCAGAGAGTAGGGAAGAGTGGATGCTGGTGTCTGTGATCTGACTGGTGAGGAGCCATGAAGCTATTTATCACAGTGTTGCTCAGACAGTCCAGACTTGTGAACTCCACAGACCTAGCCTGCAACCCTAACAGCTGCTGCGCATGCCCCAAGTGTCGGCTCTCTGAAAGAGGACCACAGAGGTAGCACACACTATTGTGAGCTAATTACTGCTAGTTGCTGCTGGGCCATGGAGGCAGCTGGTCTAAGACCTCTGTGACAGCTACCCACACCAAGATGTGCTCGGGAAGGCTTCAGAGCACAGAGAGCCTGCAAGCACAGGGTGGTAAATTATCAGATTCAACCACAGAAAGCAACGGGATAGTTCCTGCTGGGGCCAGGAGCAAACCTGAGTGATGAGTGACCGAGGATGGCTGCCTGCATGGGAGGGATGATTGAAGCTACCAAAACCTAGCTCGATGGTATGGAAAGAAAATGGAGAAGAGATGGATGAAATGCCTGGAATCCCTGAGCAGAATCGCTGGCAGTGCATGGGGAACTGTGTAGCCAGATGTTTACTTTGCCTCCTGGATGGAATCACTCCACATGGAAACTTTACCAACCCAGTGAGGTCAGAATCCATCCACAGACCCCATTCCAAAGGAGCAACATGGCAGAGTTGACTAGGCTCCCTCTAGCCACTTGTGAGGATGGCTGGGTCAGAGGGCAAGGGAAACAGCACCATCCTCAGCCCTCCCTGGTGCATGCCCACATAGACAAACCTCTGGGCTGGACAGAGGATGGTGACACACCATTTGCTCCCTAAGTTTACTCCAAGTTTCCCTGGCTCTGGAAAGAAGACCCACAGGAAGGGAAGTTTAGCTAACAGAGGCCAGGAAGTGCTGCCCTTGGTCTGTGGCGGGGGATGTTGGCCTGCTTCCTTCTTGCTTACAACAGGATGGCACCAGTGAAAGCAAACAAAACAGAAGCCAGTGCAAAGGAGTCCTTGGCCTTCCACAACGAGGTGATCCTGTAATCCAGGCCAGGAACTAACGATGAGCTCCTGGGGCAGGCACTAGTTAGGAGCCTTGTGAGACAGCCAACTACTCCAGGGGCCTGCTAAGAATTAAAGAATTCCAGTAAAATAGAAATAAAGCCCAGGTAACATGGAAGCTTTTATTGGAAAGAGTGTGTATGGTTTGTATGCACTGACCACTACAAGCTTCTTGATTTTCAGTTGCCAAAGCTTGGCTTCTCATCTCTCCACTAGGTCCTAGGACCTGCCTTGACAACACTTCCTTTTCTCTATACTCGATGTCAGTCTGCAAGTGCTAACTAATAACTTCCAAAGCCCAGTGGCTCAGAAGGATGAGCACATTTCTCATGGACATCCCATGCTTGAGGCTGCCAAAGGTGAGTCCTTTGGTTCTGCCCCAAGGCGACTCCTCTTCCTCTAACCCTGGCTGCCAGAACTCCCATTTCCCACCCAGATCAAGTCGTTGTCATGTAAAAGAGAAAGTGTGGTAGTTTGAGTCAGGTGTCCCCTGTAAGCTTCTGTGTTCTGAATGCTTGCTCCCAAATTGGTGGCAATTTGAGGGGTGGAGCCTTGCTGGAGAAAGTGTGTTGCTGGGGGTGGACCTTAAGGTTTATTAGACTTTAGCTTGCCAGTGTTACTCAGTTCACTCTCCTGTTACTGTTGCCCACCTGATTTGGCAAGGAGTTGATATCCATCCCCTGCCATCATGAAGCCTCCCTCAAAACTATAAGTCAAAATAAACAACTTTCCTCCAATAGGCTGCTTCTGGTCAGGTGTTGATCCCAGCAAGGAGAAGTTAACTGCAGCAAAAAGCAACATGGCAATAAGCTTCTGCTGAGGCCTTGGTGTACTGCCCATTGCATCCCGTGGACTGAAACATGTCATGTGTCAAGTCCCTCAAAGAGAAAGAGAGCCTGAAACAAACACAGACAACCTACCTTCCTTCCTGCAGACCTTCCTACAGGCAAGCACTCTCAGGTGAGTGAGGTCATTCTCTTCTCACCACACCCTTACTAAGTGGTAGTAATATCAATAGTATTTATGAGCTATCAGCCCTTTTTGTGCCAAGTGTCTTTTACAGAAGCATTTCATCATGGCCACTCTGAAATGGAGACCACTGTCATTCCCATTTCACAAATGAGGAAACTGAGACCAAGAGGTAATGACTTGCCCAAGGCCACATAGCTTCCAAGGGCTGCTCTGGAGTTCTCTCCCCGGCCCCAGAGCTACACTGATTCTTCCTAGAGGGAGGGCTAGGTAGGGTAGTGGCCCCACAGGCAGATTGCAAACTGAAGCTCAGAAAGGTGACTAGATGGACACACAAACAGACAACTTAGGACAGAACTAACATATAAATAGTCTGGTTCTAGGCCAAGACTACTTCTATGCTGTCTCCTCTGCTCATTGACTCCTCCCCCACCCAAGGACTAGGGCATTGTCACCCAGCACTTGGAGTCTCCCTCTTTGGTGCTTCACACCAACCAACTCCTCACTATGGAGCTAGTAGCCTTCTGGACACAAAGATCTATTGCTCTTTCTACATGTGGAACTGTGAGGGCTATGGAGTGTGCTTGCCCCTTCTGTCTCCATTTCTCTGATGGGGTATTGAGGGCCCTTCTCAGTGAGGTTACTGGTATTCACCATAAGGTTTTGGGTTAAGAATGCAGCAGTCAGTCACTGTGGCAGGAATGGGCAATGCATCAGGATACTTCATACCACCCTGTGGCTCTTACAATCTTTCATCCCCCTTTTCTGCAATGTTCCCTAAGCCTTGATGGTCATGTTATAAGTCTACTTTAGTGTTGAGCTCTTAGCAACTTCTGGATTTCTGCTTGGATACGTTTTGATTGTCCTAAGTGTCTATCACCAGCTCCCTGGAGCAGGTTGTCAGGATAGCACTGAGAGCAGCACTCGTGTTTACCTCACCATTTCCTCTGTGGTGTCACCTGGGCCCTGGCAGATGTGCAAGAAGTGGCTCATCTCATGCTGGGCAGTTGGCTATCTTTTCTTATCATGTTGATGGATTTTGGTTCTCCCCAGTTTTCACTCAGGCCCTCCATTCTAATCCTGCTGGAATTCTTGTGCAAATACATTGTTCCTCTCCTTACTTTTCACCATCTTCCTCCTTCTTCCTCCTTTTTGGATTTCTTCTACTACACACTCAGGTCCATTCCCACAGAGAACCCAAATGTGTATGTGTGTGTGTGTGTGTGTGTGTGTGTGTGTGTGTGTATCAGGGGAAGGCTCTTGGCACTCTCCCCCAAATGCACACACTCCCTCCCAGAAACACATGTGCACACATGTATACACAATTCCACATACATAGACATATATGTACACACATAGCTAACAATATTCACATGCTAATAAAACATACATAACTATAGCCGCATATGCACATACACCCATGTATACACAGACACATGCACACATATATACCTTTTGTATACATATATGTATACAAATATACATATGCATATTCATGTGTACATAGAGCAACATGCCTACAATATGTACACTTGTGTGTATTTTTATGCACATTCATACATATGCATAAACATATACAAACACCCATCTATATGTGCAGACATATTCATGAACACACACAGACATACATGTGCATGTGTGCAGATATATTTGTACACACCCCTTACATGTGCAGCCACTGGAGCAGTGCTTGGCTTGCAGGATGTATAATGCCATCTGTAGAGCCAGCTCCTCCCTTCAGAGGTAAGAGCCCTTTGAAGAACAGGGTCCTGGTGCTACGCTTTTAGCTGGGGAACACTCAAAGGAAGACTGTCCTTGGTGGTCACATCCTACCCCAGTCCTCTCTAGCAAGTGCAGAAACTGGGGCCCAAAGAATAAAAGCTAACACAATGCTAGGCACAGTTCTTAAGATCTGTGTATGTTCTAACCCAGCAGGATGTCTATCACTGTTCTCATGCTCTAAAAGAAGAAACTGGGGCACAGGAAGGGGCCTGCCTAGTAGCCTCCTGGCAGGTGGTAGAGTTGGATTCAGGCAAGTTGGCACTAAGTGCCAGTGTATCTCCAACTAAAAGCTGGGCTGCTTCTCTGCCACTGGGGGTGCTTATGTGACCTGGGCAGAGGGACTTGTCCCAGCAGCAGAGGAAGGGTTCCATCACAGACTTCCCCAGCTGCCTTCCACCCTGCTTCAATACCTGTGATCTGTCCACACAGAAGCAAAAAGGGCCCAGGTGGGGAATAGGTGGAGGGAAAGTGGGCATTCCCGTCACTCATCCTGCCCATAGCTCCTGGGAAGTACAGCCAGTGACTCCAAAGCCAGAGCCGGATGCCTGCTTTCTTTGCCAGTTTGCTCACATTCTCCTGGCTGCACTTTTGTGGAGTGATTTAAGTTTAATTCCAGCCGGAATGACTGGAAATACCAAGTATTTCACCAGGATTAGTGCCTGGTCTGGACAGCCAATGGTCTCAACCACAACCAGGTACTCTGGACCTCAGATCCTTAATCTCAAGGAAATCATTGGTGACTAAGCTCCGGTGGCAACTCAGCCGCAGGAGAACAAGTCAACATCCAGCCCCCACGCCTTTGCCCAATGGGGTGGGGAAGGCAGAAGAGGAGGATTCAGAGAAGCAGCCTGTCTTTCAAAACCACCCACAGCCATGGTCCAGTTCACTCAGCCATCACCAAAGTGCCCCAGAGGAGGGGAACTGTGGGAGGAAAAAACCAAAGCCTGAGGCCAGTTCAGCCTGGGGACAGTGGCCGGGCTGTGCAGTGGGTTGGGGCATAGCTCCTAGTGGCTTCATGATGACAGATCCTTGGCCTTGGCTGCCATCCATAACTTCCCCACAACCTGATCCCTGGGTCTGAGAAACAAAGCACAAACCCCAACTCCATGCCCCACCCCTAAACAGAAGAGGGAAGAAGACCAAGTGGAGGTTTTCACACATAGCACAGTGCCTGCTCACGACAACTTACAATTAAATATTAGGAATTAAAAGAAAACGTAGGCTTGTCACACCTACAAATCATCAACACCTGTTTGAGGAAACAACCAAAGTATGACCATTTTCCTGCCCAAGGCAATGACTATTTTTTCCTCCTCCATGTGGGTTCCATCTTTCCCAGGGCTTCAGTCAAATATGTCAGAGGGAGAGTGGCCAGAAAAAGGCTAGGTTTCACAGATGGCTCCAAGTACTACATTGTATTCTGAGCTGCCCTCACCCCTTCTGGAGCAGGCATCCCTCGGATGCCTTCATCCTACCAGGCTTGCACCATTTTCTATGCCTAGTTCTCACCATCATTCTTCTGATGCCCTGATGCCTTATAAGGGGACAGTATCACTCTTCCTCTCTTGGTGACCAGTGAGCAGGGTGGCATGTGTTCCTCTTTCTCTCTACCTCTGCCATGCTGAGGACTTACCATGCTGAGGCATCAACTGCCCCTGTACCTCAGGCCCTGCTGAGTGGCTGAGAAAGTCCCTTAGCACCTTTCACCTACTGACAGACTGTTGTAGAAGGAGCAGGCGAGGAGAAATGCAAGGCATTGTGAGGTAAAGAGAAGAACAAGGGAAAGAATGCAGAAAGAGCAACTCTCCAGTGGGCTCAGCAGTTGTCCTGGCTTCTAAGTGTGAAAGTTGACCTGGCAGAGTGGAGATCTATAGATCCAAGACACCAGAAGGATGGAAGACTGAAAGGCAGAGCGTGGCAAGGTTGAGCTATTGGACTTTTGGGCTGGGAGCAGAGCAGGGTGATGACTGGATTAAAAACTGAGGCAGGTGTGACTCTGCCCACCCCACCTTCCCGTGTGATGGACCAACAGCTCTGTAAGAAACCTCAGGACTGAACACCCTTGTTAAGGACATACCCCGGCCTGCTGAAGTCTGGTTCCATCTAGTCCCACCTAGAGGACAGAGCCAGCAGGTGTCAGATGGACAGCAGCTCTAAGTCTGATGACCACTGCCTTCCACCTTGGTTTCCCGCACAAGTAAGCATGGTCTTTTTCCTCCCATCGTGGCTGCCAACCTTGAGACTCCCCTCAGACTAGTGGCCAGCTAATTCCTCCCTCCTGGTGCCCAGCCTCTGGACCATCCCTTATGATCCACCCAGGCAGACCCCCTTGACAAGCAAATCAGACCCTGTTGAAGACTCCTCTGGAGGAGGCAGTTTTGAGGGATATGGCAAAGAGTTCATGCGGAAGTCTCAGCACTCGGTCTCTGTGGCTCCCCTGCCCCTTCTCAGCAGTCATGTGCTCATAGGCCTCCACTTCTCAATGGTTTTGCCTCCTTCCCTCCTCAGACTGCCCCCCTTGGCCAAAACCTTGTCCTTATTAGCTATCCTTACTAGGTGTCCATGAATGAGCACCAATATATGATGGAAAGCAGGACAGACAAGCCCCACTGTGTACCTGGAGCCAGCAGTTCTTCCTCCATGGTGATGGAAAGTGCTGAGGACAGCAAAGAAGGGAGCAGAGTGGGTGAATGCTGGTGGTGACTTCAAGACCCAAGAGGCAAGGAGCCTATGCTGTGGAGAATAGTGGGACTCCTTGAGGTAGAGGAAATTTTTAAATTTTATTTTATTTATTTGAGAGAGAGAGAGAGAGAGACAGAGAGAGAGAGAATGTGCCAGGGCCTTTAGCCACTGCAAATGAACTCCAGATGCATGCACTACCTTCTGCATCTGGCTTATGTGGGTCCTGGGGAGTTGAACCTGGGTCCTTTGGCTTTGCAGGCAAACACCTTAATTATTAAGCCATCCCTCCAGCCCTGTTTTGTGTTTTGATTGTGGTGGTGATCACATGATTATCAACATTTGCAGAGGCTCAATGAAACACACATCCTTTTGAAATAGTGAGCTTTTTTTTCTTTCAGTATCAACTATTAAACCTAGGACCTCAGACATACTAGGGAAGCTTTCACCACTGATCAATACCTCCAGTCCTCCTTTTACTTTTTATTGCAGAATAAAGTCTCATTAAATAGTCTATGCTGGCTTTGAACTTGTGATCCTCTGCCTTCTGAGTAGCTGGAATTTTTGCCTGCACCGCCAAACCAGGTGAAAAATGGTAAGCTTTTGATTTGTATGAATAAGACCTCACTTCATAAAAGGAATTCTCAACCCTCGGAAGCAGGAAGATAGGAGTGACCTGGTGGGATTTCAGGGTTAGAGGCTCTCCATGCTGGCCACCATGTCAAGAAGGAGAGCAGATGTGGGTCTGTGCAGGTGTGCTTATGTGTGCGTTCAGATGATAGGAGTCTCAAATTTGAGTTCTATGTTCTATGTGGCCCCAGGTTGCAGTCACGTTAAAAACTTCTGCCAGCTGACTACCTCTGGTGTGGGATGAGCTTGTTGGCAGCCTTGTCTCCAAGTGTACATGAGCAATGGAGGCTAGGAGTTATGCTCTATCCCAGTGCCCCAGGGCCTCCTGCAGTGTCCCCTGTAAGGAGGTGCTTGGTGCACACTGGCTTGGAGTTAAATGCCTTGACTCAAATGGAATCATGCTAAAAGGTCTCAGAACTGTCAGTGGCAGTGTGTTTGCTGAGCTCCAGGGCTCACAGCTCCCAGCCAATGTGTAAGAAGGGGACAGATGTTTCTCTAGACTGCATTCCTGGCTCACATCTTGTTCCAGAACCCTGAAGGTTCTGACTCCAAACTGCCTTACAGTTTGGAGGTTCTGGACACCACACTGTCCTCACACTGAAGGTCCTGGACTCATGACAGCCTCACGCTGAAGACTCCTACAGGAGCTGTACCCAGTCTCCTGTATCTCCAAGGTGGGGAAGGGATAAGAAAATTCTAGGCAACACAGAGGCCATCAACATCAAAGGTCAACAGCAGAGGCCTTTTGTACTTATATCTGTATTGGGGTTGTCTCTGAGACTCAGGCAGCACAACTTGGGGAATTGTGGAGAGCAGAGCTGTATGAGACACACACTTTACAGATGTCATTGCTGTTTCTTCACAGCAATCTGCCAGAGTTTGAACCTTTGCCCCTAGTGAGTATGGCAGAACTGAGTTTCCCTGTAAGTGTTTTCTGATTCCATAGTCAGGACCTCCTCAGAGGCAAAGGAAGGCAAGGGACTCTGTGATGAAAGACTACCCCCAACAGGAGTTTTGGAGGGACCAGCTGAGTGAGGCCATGGGGACTGCAAAAGGGTCATATGAGACAGAAGCCAAGGATGAGTGTGGGGCTCCTGGAAGATAAGGCCATGTTGCCTTCAGGCCCAAGATAATTTTTTCCAATGGGGGTCTGATTATAGCCAAGAGAAGGACAGTGGTCTCATCTTTGAGTCACAGGCTGGAAAGGAGCACAGCACAGAGAAGCTGGAAGACTTCAACCTGAGCATGCTGAGCCCCATGCCCATGGTTCAGCACAGCCCCTTATATCTGCATGAGAGGTGTGCATTCCACCCCCTTACCGGTGTCCTCTTGTGATCTCACGCCATTGCGAAAGTAGTTTGCTAGCATGCTGGATGAGGGAACTAAGCCTGGGAACATTCAGTGATGACCCAAGGTCCCGTGGTAAGTAAAAGTCAAGATTCTGGCAACCTGTTAATGAGTATTGAGCTCCATGGCTTGCTGTGTGCCTTGGAAATGCTTAACTACCAGACTAGCTTGTCCTGGATAGGAAGTAGAAGGGTAAAAGCTGGCCAAGAATGCCAGGATCTTAATCTAAAGAGGAAAAATATCACCTCTCCTCACCCATTCTCTCTAGGGCTAAGGGCTGAGTTGGCCCAAGTACAAGCTCTTGAGCTTAGTCAATGGTTATTTAGCTTGAGGCTGCATTTCAGTTCAGCACCAGAGTGAAAACCAAGCTTCCTTCCTTCCTTTCTTTTTTCTTCACTCCCTACCGCCCTTTAACCTATCTACCTTCCATTCATCTATCCATCCTTCCATTTATTCTTTCTTCCACCCTTTTCTTTTCATCTACCCATTCATCTTTCCAGTCAACCATCTTTCCTTCTATCTACCCATCTTTCTATCAGTCCTCTCCATTCTCTATCCAATGAAGGTTTATTGAGCCCTGCTCAGTGCTAGGTACTGGAGATGCTCTAAGAGGAAGACACAGGCTGTTGGGAAGTTCTATGGCCCAGCAGGGAAGCAGACAGTGACCAGATACAGACCAAGACCAAGCAAGATGAGAACACGATCCTTGTGAAGCAAACACAGCCTGTTCCAGGAGGCCTGAGGGAAGAATAGGAGGAGCAAGGAGATCACTCTAGAAGGAGGGAACAGCACCTGTAAAGGCCCCTGTGGTGGCAGCAGGTTCAAGGGGAGCAGAGGGCTGTGAGCGTGGCTGGGGGGAGAAAGTGTTTGTCAACTACAGCCTAGGAAGGCCAGATAAGGCAGGGCCTTAGCCTCATTTTGAGAATAATAGAAAGGAGAGTTGCGGGGGGGACTTGAGCAGAGGGTTGGGGCTCAGGCTTATGTTTCTAAGAAGTCCTGTTTCTGGGTCACTCTCCAAACACCTCCTTTTTAGCTGCTGAGAGGCTGGCAATACCCACAGGGCCCCAGCATGCACACTCCTTCTGTTCTACAGCCCAAACTGTGGGTCTGGGGGTCTCACTGAACATACATGTGCAGTCACCAAATGACCAGAATTTGCAGGGCTCTGACACTTTCCCTGAAAATTTCATTCACCCATAAAATTCCAGGATCTGGAAACAGGAGCTTTTCCTAGCTACTTGCCTATTTCTCTCTGGCTGTGTGGCCTGTCCAGTCCTGATTTGTTTCTTAGGCTGAGCTAGGAATTCACTGATCTCTTAAAGGGCTAGTGCTCCAATTTTTAAAATTTGACACCTTCCCACACCAACTCGATGATACTGGATGTCTAAGACTCCAGTAACCACAGCAAACACAGTTGGTGCCCACTGGCCTCCCAGCATCCATGAGGAGAATAAGCAGGGGTTACCTCTGCTCTGTCACTTAGCCAAGTCTCCAGAGAAGTGAAGTGAGCCCCACTCAAACCCTCAGACTCAGTGGGTCTCAGAATTCCACATTTCACAGGTCACAAGGAAGGGATTGAACTGCAGAGGACTTTCCCTATCACTCTTATAGAACTTTGTGCCCTCAGCAAAAAGAGAGAGGAAAAATATAACTCCATTTCTGGCAGAATAACGTCTCCCTTCCATTCTTCATAGCAGTTTGACTGAACAGCTTTCAAAGAACCTGGATCAGGACCAACATCAGGCCAAGGGAAGCTGGATCACCCTGCAGACCTACTGCCTGGGACAGTACCAGGCCTAAGGTGCATGGGTCATCTGGACATCAAGGTCAGTTTTTCTCCATAGTGATCCTTCTAATATGTTAGTAGGCATGTTACCACTGCCTGCCAGGGAGATTGAGGCTTAAAGAGGTCATAAGTTCAAGTAACAAGGGCCTCTGAGAATTAGAGAGTGGTTTTAAATAGTGATATGTCAGGCTTACTGAGGTGGCAGCCAGGGTAACAGGAAGCAGGGTTGTTACTAGGTAAATGTGGTCCTCTGTGGCCAGCATCACTGTGGGTGTAAGTAAGGGATACCAGCTCCTCCCATGCATTCCTGTCTGGGGAGGGGGCTGCCTTTTCAGCAAGGCCTGGATCTCCTACCCAGGGAACACGACAAATGAGGCTCCCATTTGCTGGTACAATCTTTCCTCAATGTCCATCTCACTTTTGAAGGTTTGGAGCTGTCTGCAAGATGACAACATAGAATGGAATATGTGTTCTTCTGCCCTACAGGCCTGCTGGAGCAGGTCTGGGGCATTACTCCCTGTGTACCTCCAATGGGGCACTTGTCCATGGAGGTTTGGTGTTGTCACTTTAAGATCAACTGGTGACGAGGGACTTTGCACACACTATCCTTTGATTATAAAAGGGGGTAACCCAGAAAGCGTCCCTGAAAATCTCTGCCTAGAAAAGTTGGTCCTGGTGGAACCAGAAGCCACCAGCCTTGCCTGCTAGGGGAGTTGCCCTCCCTAGTTTTTCATCACTGCTGTGCCCTCTCTGTCTCCACTGCCTTGACCTGGGTGATGTAGTTCCTCAAAGAGGGCAGGGATCACTGGCTGCCAGGAAAGAGAAGGGGAGAGACTAGGCAGCATTGTCTTCCAGGAGGTTCCAGGCATCAAGTTCACCCGCTGACTGGAGAGTCTCACCTGCTCTTCACTCCTGGCCTCACATCCCTGAGCTCTCAGGACTCGAACTTCCCTGTGCCCAGGCAGGAGAAAAGCAGGAGTGAATGGCACTGAGGATGACCTTCCAGACTCTGGTTACCTGACTGCCCATGCCCCACTAGAATCTTCTCTGAATCCATCCAGAATGACACAGATTCCACTGGCCTCTAGCTGCAGGACTCACATGCTAATTTGTGTGAGGGGAGAGGTGTCCAACCCTGCTTGGTGCAGTTGTGTTTTCTACACTGTCCCTGTTGATGTGAAGCTCTTGCCATTCCTTCCCAGCCATGATAAGGCATTCCCTCAAAACCGTGGGTTACAGTAGACCCTTTCCTTCCATAAGCTGCTTTTGGTAGTGTATATTGTCCCAGCAATGAGAAGGCAGCTGATAGAGTACAAATCTTTTTTTTAATTGGTTTTGGTTTATTTTTATTTATTATGAACAGACAGAGAGAAAAAGAGGCAGAGAGAGAGAGAGAGAGAATGGGTGCACCAGGGCCTCCAGCCACTGCAAATGAATTCCAGATGCATGTACCACCTTATGCATCTGGCTTACGTGAGTATTGGGGAATCAAGCCTTGAACCGGGGTCTTTAGGCTTCACAGGGAAGTGCTTAACCACTAAGCCATCTCTCCAACCCCCAGGGCTAAAGAAGCCAAGGAGGCTAGGTGAAGGATAGTGAAAGGGAAGGGCCTATAAGATAGGCCTAAAAGAAGGGCAGCTGCTAAAGACCTACACTCAGAGTCAAACAAGAGTCATCAGGCAGCCCCCAGAGCCCCTCACTGGGGACATCAGCACCATGTTGTGTAGAATTGGGCAACTGCTTGCAGAGGTGAGCCTAACATGGGTTCTCAAAGTGTGAACCCCAGGAACGGCAGGGCTCCATCTCGGTATACACTGATGTTTGACAATCACAAGTCCACTTGGATTCTGGTCCTCAACATCCAGAGGAGGCCTAGGAACAGGGCTGGCTAGGGCAATAAGGTTTGGAGAAGAACAGAGAACCCCAACTGTGACACATAAACCACAGAAGGCCTGAGTGGTTAGAATATGTGAGGAAGATCCTCTGCTGCACGGGAACCCCACTTTTCAAATGATGGCCCAGTCAGTGATGCCCTTCCATCATGACAGGTTTGCAGCCTGGCTTCCTGGGCCAGCTCAGGAGCAGTGGCATCCGCTCCTCCACCCGCCCCCTAAGAGCTGCCCTAGCTTTACACAGGCAGTTTCATAGCCTCAGAACATTGGTGGCTGGCCTGAGGCCACTTAGATCCTGGGCTGTAGAGGGAGGTGGCATCAAACCCACCATTCCCTGTCTCTGGCTGTCATATGTCTTCCTCTCGGTTCACCAGGTTCAAGGGTCTCCCATGTGAGGACAAGTTCCCCACCTCATATCTGGAGGGAGCTCAGGCTTCCTGGCAATTGAGGAGTTAGGGGCAGACTTGGAGTCAGGTGTCTCCTGGGCCTGGCTTTGTTCTCTAATCCCAAGCATGTAAATGCTGGCACTCTGTCCAGCATCTCTCAGGAATTTGCTGATTCAGGAGTCTCCATTTCTAAAGCCTGCCATTCCTGTGGACTGTCCCCCAGCCAGGCCAGTTACTGCTGCCATCTGCAGAGGGCTGCGCCCAGCCAGCCTGATATGGGGAGGAAAGCCCACCACCTTCACTGTGCTGGCCCCTTAAGACCTTGCCTCCTTGGACCCTGCTTCAAGCTGCGCTTGACATCTCGTGTCCTTTGTTCTCTCACAGAGACCTTTCTTCCCCTGCCCGAAAATAGACTGGCCTGGTATATAGCAAGAAATCCCAGGACTGCCTCCTGCTCCTGTTCCTCGGGCCTCACCACAAAGTATTGATAGCAAAGCTCCTCAGCTCTTCTCCTAAAACGCAACCTGGGATGGAGGATCAGAAAGGCAGAACCTGAAGTTGTTCTGCTGTCTGAAGGCCCATTAGGAATACAGATTCTCCCATCAGGAACTCTGGGGGAGATTGTTATACACACCACAGGGGCCTCCAGACAAGCCTCTGTCATTTCCAACCTCCTCTCTCACCAGGAGACCATTCCCTGGCACCCATTTTACTCTTAAGCCCAAGCATGTCTGGCATGTCCCTGCAGCAGACAGGTTTCACTTTGTCATCCTGGCCCAGTCTTCACCTGCAGCATCTGTGATAGTCAGTCTTCAGTATCGACTAGAGTGGATTTAAAATCAGCACACATACTGTAGGGCGTGTCTATAAGGGGGAGTCCCAGAGAGGTTTAACTGACCAGGGAAACCTTACCCTGAATGTGGGCAGATGCAGTGTGAGCAGCTTGGCTTTGTACTCCTGCTGCCATTTTCCCCTCCGTGATGGGCTGTACCCTTGAACTGTGAACCAAGACAAGCCCTTCCTTCCTTAGGGTGCTTTTGCCAGGCCCTTGTCACAGTAACAAGAAGGTGACTACTGCTGCATCTCCCTCCAGTTTTTCCATGGTTGTTTTCTTCTGCATCTGACCTTCCCTTCCTCAGACTGATGTTTGTTTTCTTACTTCAAAAACTGGATAATTTATTCATATGTTTGGCAATCCCATGGCACCTGTTGCTATCATCCAAACAGCATCTGTCCTCTACCAATCATGCAGCACCCAGCGGCAGATCCTCGTGACTTAGTGTGACTGGGGCAGCAGGGCGCCAGCTCTTAAGCTTATAGTCCATAAATGGAAACAGTCACCCGAGATCTTCATTTATCTACCCATTCTATACCTACGTCCGCCCACACCTGAGCCTTGCTCTTTGTCCGTCTAGCAGACAGGGCCCTTGCTATGCCCCACACCCCACCAGCATAGTGCAGGGCACAATACTCAGGCCTGCGCCTGCTGCTGCAATCATCTAGGGGGCCAGTGACTCCCCATGCTCCCCTCCCCCATCCTCTAGAAAAAGGAGGACAGAGGATGACGGTCTGGCACTGCTGAGCAGGTCCCAGAGGATCTACATAGCCACAGAGATTTCCACTTCCGGTTACTACTAACAGCCCGTGAAAGAGGTACAAGGAACGATCACCACCCATTGCCTAAAGAAGAGAGTGTGGATGACAACCGTTTGCTGCATCTTTCTTCCTCACCAACTCCTAAGTAGATTGTCTGCAGTGTTGGCAAACATCTTTTGTGTGTGTTCTTCTGAGAGTTGGCTGACCAAGAGGGCCTGTGCCCATCGGTCAGACTCTGTGACAGTACCACAGGAAGAGTAATGGGGTCTCACTTGGAGAGTCCACGTGGCAGATCAAATTGAATCCCAAGCTACTACCTGCTCAGTTACCATGTGACCTCAGACAAGTTATTTTACTTTTCTGTGCTTCAGGTTTCTTACTCTCACCGTTCAAAGGCATTCATGACCACACATGGGATGATGTTACCTATGCAAGACCTGTATAATAGGAGAGAAAAAAATGATGACACCAAAATCGAACAGGAACTAGTTGGAAAGAAGGGATTCAATGGAGGGGGATAGGAGAAGAGGGACCAAGAGGGTGGTAGAGGGGGTATGATCATGGTATATCGTGTATATGTATAAAGGTTGTCAATAAAAAGTTTTTTAAAAGTTGTACTAATAAAGTCCATCCTGGAGGATTATTATCAGGATGGCTTGATTAGCATACATCATTTACTGAATAAAATAACTGCTAGGAATTGTCAGTCCTGGCTGGAATACAAGTAAGTCCTGCCCTTCTGACACTTGGATTGGCATTGCCAGGCATCAGGTGCCACCCTGGCTCTTAGCACAGTCTTTGGTATGAAGCTGTCAGCAGGACTACTAACTCCCCCGGATTTCTCCTCTTCTTTGTCAATGGGACTTTTTTTTTTTTTTTTTCTAAGATTTTATTTTTATTCATTTATTTATTCGAGCTGGACAGAGGGGAGAGAGAGAGAATGGGCATGCCAGGGCTTCTAGCCACTGCAAATGAACTCCAGATACATGTGCCACCATGTGCATTTGGCTTACATGGGACCTGGAGAATCAAACCTGGGTCCTTAGGCTTCGCAGGCATGTGCCTTAACTGCTAAGCCATCTCTCCAGCCCAGGACTTTCTTGAGAAGGTGCCTGAGAATCTCTGCAACCTCCAGAATAGGTGTGCACTCTCACTGTGTGCCACAGTTCTTTTCTGGAAAGCCATTTATTTGGCAACACATTTGTAGAGAAGTATA
The DNA here is from genome assembly GCA_036365145.1 of Orientallactaga sibirica. Lineage (NCBI taxonomy): Eukaryota > Metazoa > Chordata > Mammalia > Rodentia > Dipodidae > Orientallactaga > Orientallactaga sibirica. The sequence continues at coordinate 3,864,310 of JAEOAD010000025.1, forward strand.
TGAGCCCCTGCCCTTTGACCCAGTACATCCACTTCCAGGAATCTGCCTTAGGCAATAAGCAGTGAAGTGTGTAGAGTTTTGTGTGTCATTTTGCCCATTGTGGTCTTGTTTGTATTTTAAGCACTGAGCCATCTCTCCAGCCAATGTTGTTTATATTTTATAATAAAATAGGAACACATGAAATCCTAGGGAAGTAAAGGAATCACATGCTTTTGACAATGTCCTACCTTTAATAATTTCCTCAAAAGCATGCAGTGTACATAAATTGAGTTGAGACGTTCAGGCCTTAAGCTATCAGTTCTGAGCTCTTATTTGCCCTCCGTGACAGCGTATGGCAATCCCTGACTCTTAGGATGGCCATAGGCCTCAAGTGAGGCATGACAGGACTGGAGGCTAGCAGGGTACAGGCCAGCCATGTGGTTGGCACCCAGCAAGGGGCTACTTTAATTAAGTACCTAACGCTCCCATGAAGTAAGGGCAGCGGCTCCCTATGTTAACAGGCAGTACACAAAACTCAGAGAGGTTAGATGGCCGACCAGGGCCTTGGGTTGAAACCCAGGTGAGGGCTCAACTCTCCTAGACCATTCCTCTCCCATCTATTGCTCGCTAGAGCTGTACTCATATGCACACCACAGCATTACCAGCTCTCTGAGCGGGTTCTTGGACAGTATTTCTGCTCTTTTCTTAGTGATGTAGGGACTCAGGCTGACAGCCTGATGGGAATGGATTCAGATTCACACACCACTTGCCACTGAGCAAATCTTCCTCATAGCACCTGGGGTTTCATTTGTTGTTTTAATCTCTTAGAGAAATTATAAGGGTCAGACCAGAAGTAACTTCCAGCTGCACAATGCAAAGTGAGCCATGTTTTTCAGCTGCAAAGACAAAGGTTTGAAGATGCTCAAAGTGTCTGGAGAGATTGCTCAATGATAAAGGCATTTACTGGCAAAGCCTAATGATCTGGGTTTGATTCCTCAGTACCCACATAAAGCTAGATGCACAAAGTGGCGCATGCATCTGGAGTTTGTTTGCAGCAGTGCAGCAGTGGCAGGAGGCCCTGGCACACCCAAACTCAATTTCTTTGTCTCTCAAATAAACAAATAAAAACATTTAAAAAAAAGATATTCAGAGGGCTGGAAAGATGACTTAGTAGTTAAGGCACTTGCCTGCAAAGCTGAAGAACCCAGATTGAATACCCCAGTATCCACATAAGCCAGATATAGAAGGTGGCACATGTGTCTAGAGTTCATTTGCAGTGGCTACAGGCTCTGATGCACCCATTCTCTCTCTCTCTCTCTCTCTCTCTCTCTGCCTGTCCCTCAAATAAATAAATAAAACATAAAAAGAAATATACTTAAAAAAAGATGTTCAAAGAAAAAAACTCGTTCAAAGTCCTGGGGAGCACTCAGCTCTTACAAGGCCCCAACCCTACATAGCTCAGGCTGGCCTAGAATTTCCCATCCTCTTCCCTCTTGCATGCTAAGATTATAGGTCACCACCAGGTCCAGTAAAAGACCCTCCTTCAGAGAGTTCAGTGGGTTTGGAATATTTACAGAGTTGTGCTGCATCCATGCAATCTGGTTGTAGAACACCGTTATCACCCCACCAAGAAGCCTGTGCCCCTCAGCATTCTTACCTCCCTCCAATTTCTTCTGCCCTGGCAGCTGCTAATCTATTTCCTGTCTCCATAGATTTGCTTGGTCTGGACATTTCACACACATGAGATCACACTGAGTGGTCTTTTGAGGCTGGCTTCTTGTTTAATAGCTTGTAATCACTCTGTTCATGTTTAGTAGGGATTTGCACTTCACTTGTTTTAGGGCTGCATAATGCCCATCATATGCATTCTCGCCTATCCATTTCTTAGCTAATGGGCATTTGGGTTGCATCTGCCTCTTGACTATTATGAACAGTGCTTTCTTGCACATTCAAGTGTCAATTTCATGTGCATGGCAGTCTTCAGTGTTCAAGTAGACTTGGCAAGTAGCCACTCTTTTTATTGTACTATTTCTCAGAACTTTGTCATGTTAATATGCATTTTCCAAAATCATTTGCCTAGAAAATTTTTTTCCAAAATGTGTCTTGAAATCTTTGAGAAAGTCTGATTTAACATGCCTACATCCTTTTGGGGGAAATAGAAGTTCAGAAGGATTCAGTAACAAAAAGGAACAGATGAGAGGAGACCAGAGAAAGAATTTCCTAAGCATAAAGGGTGTCAAAAATCCAAAGAAATTGAAAACAAGTGTGCTATATATACTGACATCTATACTTCCAAACTTCATGCCAGCACATGACAATTAAATAGACCACTGTTTCTAAAACTGGTACAAAGGAGAATAGCTCTAAGCAGTGCTGATAATTACAATGCTCAGGTCTTATCCACATGGAGAACTAGGTTTGAGGGCCTCATGGGTGACTATAAAGCATATCTAGTGTTAAAAAGTAGAGGACCCTGTGTGGTATGGTTAACAGGTGAAGACATTAAGATATCAGTAAAAGAGCCGGGCGTGGTGGCACACGCCTTTAATCCCAGAACTTGGGAGGCAGAGGTAGGAGGATCACCATGAGTTTGAGGCCACCCTGAGAATACATGATGAATTCCAGGTCAGCCTGGACTAGAGTGAGACCCTACCTCGAAAAACCAAAAAAAAAATAAATAAAAAAGATATCAGTAAAAGCCCCATACTCCCACAGAACAGCAAAAAGCAAACACTTTGTCAAAGAAAAACAAACAAGAAAAATAGCTCAAATTTGCTACAAATTATGTATTTATCAAGCACTCCCTATACTTCCAGATTGTATTTTCTTATTTAAATCTTTCAACACATGTGTCATATATCCCCATCATACAGATGAAGAAACCAAAGCCAAGGCATGGCTCCAGACCACACAGCCTGGAGGGGACAGTGTCCTGCCTGGACCCCTTCACATGCCCAGGAACCAGTACTTAGACTAGTATTACACTTGTTCTCCATAACTGCCTTTCTCGCACCAAATTGGAAACCATTTAGAAGCTAATTCTCCATGTTGGGAGGACACAGGGACCAAAGTGTTCCCCCCGCCATTACAGATAGAATTATTAACTGGTAGAACTTCTCTGAAAACCACTTGTCAATATGCGACTTAAGTCTTAAAAGTACTGATGCACTTTAGCTCAGGGACCCCCTTGTATTAAATTGTTCTGAAGCATAAGGATGGCAATATGAATTTATATGCAAGCACCTTCACTTAGGTTTAAAGATTATAAAAACGTTTTTCAATTTTCCTTCTTTTTTTTTATTATGGACATACTTAGAATGGATACATCATGTGTTGGTACCATCCTTTCCCTCATCCCTGCCCCCATCCCACTAGGGCCCTCCTCAGTGTGATTCCCCATGGGGTTGTAGTTTATGTGTTGTGGGAATAGTAGTCAGTTATTGGGGGTAGACAAAGCCTCTGGGCATGATATCCCATCTTGTGGCTCTTTTTTTCATTACAGACATACTTAGTATGGATACATCATGTCTTGTTCAATTCTCTTTCTAAACAAAGTTATATCCTTAAGAGAAGGTTCTACCAGGCCCATTGGTTCTTAATGACCTTTGACTGTCCAGATTCCTATGGGTTAAGTGGCCCTTGGGTATGGCCTGATTCTGGAGCAAGAACTGCTGCTGTAATTCCAACCACACTTGCTTACTGCTGCCTCTCAACGGGCCTTTGTTCCTAGCTCCATACACTGATTCCTTTGCATAGCAACCAGATTTCCAATATTTTGAGGTAGCTATGATTATCTCGATCACTCACCTCTGAAAAATACCATTTACAGAACCATTTATATATCTAATTTAACTCTAACCATAACAGCCAGACCTTGGAGGCACCACTGAATTTTATTCACTCTTTTTTCCACCCAGGCCACCTCAAACTTGCCTCTACCATAAACCCACATAGCAAGACCATCTATCCTCTCCTGAGGAAGACTAACCCTAACCTGCTCTCTGCTATGTATCTCCTGTATCTGCATGAACAGCAGCCACGGTATTGAGAACAGTGTGTGGGCACAAAATAGGCTCTCAATAAACACATGTCAGTCAAGGAAATGTGAGACATTTAGGCTTGCAACAAAGACCTTTTTTCCTCTGAATACCAGACACTCCTTGACTTATGATGAGGTTATGTCTAGATAAGGCCATCATAAATTGAAAATGGGTAAATTGAAAATGCATTTAATACTTAATCCATTTAAAAAAGAAAATACCACAAAAAACTATCTTTGCAGTTCTCAAATAGGCTTTATTTTTTATTCTAGAATCAGGCAGCACTCAGCTTGTTCCAGTCCATGAGGGCAGGTGGTATTTATAGCCAAAGAAAAGGAAGCAATATGCAAAAAATGGAAGTGAGGTACAAAAACAGCCCAAGTGGCTCCAGCTTGCATCTGTTTATTTTGCTTTTGAACAGTTTCTATAGTTGGCCACTTGACTGAGACTTGTCATGTTGTTACAGAGCAGACTGTAGTCTTTTCACAGGTCAAGATAGGTTACAGTTCACTATGTATGGAGAAACTTCTAGACCAAACTTAAAATATGTATGGAGGCAGCTTTAAGCCAAATGACTCATTTAATTCTAACAAATGTCATAGCCTAGCAACACAGAACACTATCCAAGTGGATCATTCACCCTCATGGTGAAGCTAGCTGGCTATGTGCTGTGGCTGCCCACTGTTGCCCAGCATCTTGAGAGAATATCTGACAACACAGTGCTAGACCAAGAAAGGACCAAAATTCAAAACAAAATCTCTATGAAATACATATAAATTTTACCACCATAGCTAATTTGAAAAATCTTCCGTTGAACCATCCTAAGACAACCTGTACTCCTTGTATCTGTAAAACTAGAGCTTTCACAACTATTGCCTCTGAAAGGGGCTCGGAAACCTCTTTGGAATAAACTCTGCAGATGTATTTTCTCTCCTTTGTATTCCTGATGTGATCATCTTAATCCTCGAGAGAGCAATGGATGATTCTGACTGAACCCAAAGAAGGTTGGTGACAGGTGAGGAAGGAGTGGCTGAAGGAAAAGCTCACAGCCACACTCCAACACATCTCCCTATCCAGCATTGCACGCTGTGTTGTTACTGCTTACCCAAGAGTGCCAGTGGAGATGCCGCAACTCCACCACCAACACTCTGGGTGCCACTGTCCAGGAGTTCCAAGGTCATCTCCACGCCTGTGGTCCTGGAAGGCAGGACTGTCAAAAGGCAAAGTTATAATGAATTTGGTTTAGTGATCTTAACTGGCTTAAATTTGTGTTTCTAGAATCAGCAACACAGTCATTTTGTTCCCATGAGCTGAGCAGAGGCAGTTGGTTTTCTAGAACAACAAGGGCTAGAGGAGGTAGAACCAGAAAGCAGACAATGGAGCCTTATGGTGCTGGCTCTAGCTGGCCTGTGTGCAGATTCCATTTGTCTCTATAGCTCTCTCCTATTTTCTCAGAAGGTCAGATAAACACCTTGTTTGGGCTTGGGGTGTGGACATCATTTTGGTTTCATCTGTTGAGCCTAGTGTGGGTGCTCAATGCAAACATCTGGCTACCAATGAATTTTATTTAACAGGATCAGCTTGCTCCAATCTTAATCCCTAACACCTCGACATTGGGGTTGCTTTTATCACCTGAGGTCATGGACAGAAGTATTTTAATATTTCAAGAATGCCAGCTACTCTCCCTGGATTCTGCCCACTGCTGGAGCATGGCATCAAGGTTTTGTCCAGAAGCCTTTAGGACAGTGAGAATAGTCCCACACTCAAAGCCACATGGACTCGTTTCAAGCTATGTTACTTTTGGAAGTCACTTGACCTTGAGTCTCCCTTTCCCCATCTAGAAAACGTATGCAATAACAGGTTGAATGGCCAAGAGGTATTCTCACTTAGCGAGGTAGCCCTCCCGGCTTCACCCTGATTCAGGACCCACGAGAGGGAAAAGGGTAGCTGTAACACACACAGACCTTGCCAGGTCCCACACATCACATACCACTTTCTTATCTGGTTACTGTACTTTACAGATCAAAATCCAGAAGGCATTGTCTGGATGTAAGCCAGGACACTGGGAATGGATCTCAAGCAGGCAAGTCTTGGCTATGCCTATGAACAACGCACCTAGCTCGCAGGATCCTCTGGGGACTACACTGCCTTAGTGTAGTCTAGTGCTGGTCTGCCTTAGCCCTAGGAGTGGGCCCCTTCCTATGCTGCTCAGACAGATGGCAGCTTCCCCTCACCACTCCACTTGCCATTTTCCACTCTGTCACTAAGGTAATTCTGAGCACCTGTGTGTGAGAGCAGAGAGCAGCTGCATGTGCTCTCCCTGTTGATTAGTTGCTAAGTTGGAAGCTGCCCTGCAGCCTGGTGCTTGGTAGGGTGTAGACATCTGGGGCCCTGGGAGGAAAGCTGCCCATAAGTAGACTTGTCAGAGTCCACATCTGCTAGCCTTATTTCCTCCCCTGCCCCAGCTCTCTTACGGGAGCCCTGCAGGGGAAAGTAGTCTATGTATGGCAGTCCCACAGCCCACCATGCGTCCTTCAAAGATTTCCCCTATTTGCCAGGCACAAGGCCGAGAGTTCATTTTCTGAACTGAGGTAAGTGACAGAGAGACCAACTATTATCCTTGTCCCATGAGACTTAGACTAATTGTGCCATCAACAAATGAATAAACACAAAAGAGGGATAAATGTACACCTAGAAAGGCTTCCTAGAAGAGGAAATGACATCTTGGATTGATTTGTGGAGGCTACTGGAGTGAGTGCTGGGATGAGAGGAACCTTGAGGCCATCTTGAGAGAATATTGATTGATTAGTAATGTCTGTTACTGAAGAGAGATTGTGACAGTTCTTATGCCAAATATTTGTTAACCCTGTCTTAGGCCAAAGTATGAATGAATGTGTCAGGTTCCAAGGAACTGACAAGTGGGACGTGGATTATTTGGCTTATAACAAACATTTAGTATTTCTTGCATGTCAGGCATGACCCTAGATAATTTCACAACACTCCTTGGAGCTAAGAACTGTCTCTGTGGCAGCTTCCTCTCTCCACACCACTCCCCATTTTCCACTTTGTCACTAAGATAATTCTGTTTTCTGGATAAGGAAATTGAACTTTAGAAATGGCTTTCCCATAGCCATTATTGTCGAGTGTCAGAGTTGAAGGAACTCTGCGACAGATGCCTTGCCCAAGCTCATGTAGACGTGGAAAACTGGGGGTGAGGAGGAAGAGAATGTCCCCTGGATACCTGATCTAGAGGTTGGACCATGGGCCGACAGAGCCAGTGCAAGAGAATCGAGCTCCTGTTTACAGTGAGTCAGTGAGGGCACCGAGAGGCTCCAGTGTCCGTTTCATCTACTTCCCTTGGTTTATTATTATTATTATTATTATTTTTAATTATTATTTTTTATTGACTTTTATACTTACATACAAAAAAAAACCCCACCTGATATTTCCCTTCCCTCCCCCCATTCCACTTTAGAACTCCAGTCTCCATCATATCCCCTCCCTCTCTCCATTAGTCTCTCTTTTAATTTGATGTCATCATCTTTTTCTTCTATTTTGAGGGTTTTGCAAAGGTATTGCTAGGCACTGCAAAGTCATGGATATCGAGGCCAGTTTCTGTCTGGGCAGTTGCATTGTAAGAAGTCATACCCTTCCTTTAGCTCTTCCATTCTATCTGCCCCCTCTTCCGCAATGGTCCCTGAGCCTTGGAGGGTGTGACAGAGGTGTTTCAGTGCTGGGCACTCCTCCATCCCTTCTTCTCAGCACTATGTTGCCTTTTGGGTGATCCCAGTGGTCATCACCATCTGAAAAGAGAAGCTTCTCTAACCAGAAGTGAGAGTAGCGTTAATATGTGAATATGAACATTAAGTATAGTGCTTTCAGGGCAGCTTGGTGGGAATAATCTATACATTTAGTCAGATAAGAGCAGGCTTTATACCCCTAAGGCTCATGACCTCACCTACCATAGACTTTTGTTTAGGTTTTTCAGTACTAGGTATGTATTCCCTCCCATAGAGAGGGCCTTCAGTCCAATTATGGAGCAGTTGGTTATCCCAAGAGTAGACATGCCACTATTGCACCCGTTCAGTCATTGGGCCTGTCTGGCCAAGCTTGAATATTCAGCTTCCATTGTTTTCACTGTTGGTTATTAATAAGGAGTCCTGGAGAGTTTATACTTATCACATGTTTGAAGGTCCAGACAGGACAAGGATCTGTGTGTGTGCCTCCATCCTTCCAGACCTTATCTTGGCTCTCCCAACTCCCAAGCAGGGTCAGGTGCAGAGACAGTTTATAGGTGGAGGAGCTCAAAGGAGTAACAAAGGCTGAGCCTCCGGATCCTCTGTGTACCTCCTCCTGCCACAGGGTCTTTGTGGGGCTTAGCCAGCTTAAGTTGAATTTGTGAGGATGACTTTGAAGTGACATATCTTCAATCCAGTTCCACAAGCACTTGCTGAGGTACCTCCCAAGTGCCGGCATGGTGCTAGGCTTTGGGAAGCAGCAGGAAGGATAAACCTCTCTAGCTGGGGTTCTCGGGGGAGAAGGACCTAGGACAAGGTAGAACTACTTCCTGTCTGGTCAGAAGGAGGACAGGAAGGTAGGAATACTTTCTGCAGAGGTGAGCCTGGTCGGTGTTCCAGCAGCAGCTGGCTGGAGAGGAAGTCCAGTGCAGGGAGCTGAGGAGTACTGAGTGAAACAGGGTGGAGGGGAGGGGCCAGTGCTCGGCTCGGGATCTAGGGCAGGGGCCACCCTCTGGCAGAGAGGCACTCTTGGCTCTGGACTAGGGAGCTTAGAGAACCTGTTCTCTCTTCTTCACCTGGAACAGAAGAGCTGGGCTTCTCTGTCTTCTCTTTTTCTTGTTAGGGCTCCAGCCTCCTCCCTCACATGAATGGGGCATGTGGAAGGTGTGTCTGTTGGTTTTGAGAGCGAGAGCGCCAAGTCCTGTGTTGCTCCAGCGACTCAGGCACCTGCTGGACTGCTGTCTGCCTTCCCAAAGGAGGGTGGTCCCACCCCTGCAGCCTGGGACACTCCAGGTCTCTAAATGGGAAGCACTGATGTCAGCCTGGCCCTGTGGACATTTCCCACCTGCTCTTCCTCTTCTTCCCAGGCGAGGAGGAGAGCGATTGGCCTTAGCAGCTGGGAGGGGCTCAGCTTTGTGTGCTGACTATAAAAATGTCAGCTTCTTTGGGCAGCTTCTTGAATCAATATTTGCTGTTCTGAGGCTGAGTTCAAATGCCCAGTAATCCTTTTGGTCTGGCTTCTTCCTCTTCACTTGGGCTAAGACGCACACCTATAATACTTGGCAATGCCCCTCACTGACTGGGCCACCAGCCTGCTGTTCGGCAGAGAGAAATTGCCCAGGGCCCTAAAGCAGCTCGCTAGAACGGCCCTGAGCCCCACTTCACTCATCTGATCAATGGACAGGAAAATGACCCCTGCTATTCAGAGTACTGGAAGTTCAAATAAAAGCAAGGATATGGGGCTGGAGAGATGGCTCAGTGGTTAAAGGCACTTGCTTTAGCCTCCAGGCCTGGGTTCAATTCTCCAGTACCTAAATACAGCTGGAAGCAAAGTGGTGCATGCATCTGTGGCCCTAATTGTCTATGACAATGAGAGGCAAAGCCAGCTGAATCCAAAGCTTATGAGCTGTTTGTTTGCAGCAGCAAGAGACCTGTCTTAAAGAAACAGGCACCTCAAAGTTGTCCTCCCACCTCCACACTCACTCTGTGGGGCGCACACACACACAAACATTAATTTTATTTTTATTTTTTCTATCTTTTTTGTTTTTTGTTTTTATTTTTTCACAAGACAGAGAGAAATAGAGAGAGAGAGAATTGGCATGCCAGGGCCTCCTGTCACTGAAATTGAGCTCCAGATGCATGCACCACCTTGTGTGCATGCATGACCTTGTGCGCGCATCACCTTGTGCATCTGGCTTATGTGGGATCTGGGGAGTCAAACCTGGATCCGTAGGCTTTGCAAGCAAATGCCTTAACTGCTCAGCCATCTCTCCAGCCCTGATTTTTTAAAAAGACGTGAAAGTTTTATCCGTCATCAAGCTAGTCAGCATATTCATGACAAAAGTGACAATGATAATGATGATGACGCCATTTGCTGAGTGTTCCCTGAACTGCCATTCAGCTGCAGATGCTCCAGCAGTTTCCCAGCAGTGATCTGAGAGCAGGCGTGCCTGGTGCACTTTCCCCTTGGAAACATTTACATCAGCTACTTCTCTACTTCCAGTGATCACCCATCTTGAGCCTCTTTCTGGTCAGAGGTCAGTGGAGTGTTATGGACACATGGACCTCGGAAGGTAAACGGATCTTTGATGTCTTGGTGTGTATAAAGCACAGGCAGGGTCCCCCATGGCCTCATGTGAGCTGATGAAGCCTTTGGGAGGTGGAGCCTTGCTGGAGGAGATGTGTCATTGAGGCGGACCTTAAGGTTTATTACCGATGTTCAGAGTTCACTTTCTTTTCTCCCCCCAACACATAATGAAATTTCCTCTCAAAACTAAGCAGGAAACAAACCCTTTCCTTCCATGTGCTACTTCTGCCCAGCAATGAGAGGTAACTGCTACTCAGGGCATTTGACACTTAGAAGTTGCTTCAAAAGTAGGCATTCTCTGCTCTGTGGTTGGTACCTCCTGGTCTACCACATTCTCTCCTCTTGCATGTGATGCTGGGCCTCAGAACCCAAGAAGCTTCCCCTGAGCAGCTCTCACAGGGAAAAAGTGCTTTCACGCTCCAGTGGTGGCAGGATGCTGGATACACACAGGGCACAAGACAGGTGCAAGCATGGTACCTGATATCATGAGGAGCCTTTGGGTGAGGGGCACACTGGATCCACCTTTAGGGCTCACAGTACCCGCCTGGGGTTCACCAGTGTATTCAGGCTCTCAGTTGTATGGCACAATGCAGGTCTGGCCCTAATCAGACCGCATGGCAAAAGAAACCAGGAAGTGGCTTCTGTGAACATGGCGTGACAACAGCTACAGTCCCATGCTCACAAGAAACCCACTATGAGATGATCTGTCTGGAGATAGGCTGTCATTGGTCACAAAAAGGGGAACACCCCATGCAATGATTGGCCAGCCAAGCCCCTTTAAAACCCCCTACACTTTTTTGAATAAACAAGTTTGTGACAGCTTGTCCTCTGCTGCTTCCACCCAACTCCCAGAGTCTGTGTCGTGATTCCACGCTTTGCTCCCCCAACTCGGCAGAGACCCTGCCATCCCTCCTGGGATGGCCCTAGGGGGGACCCCAACATCTGGCACCTAAACAGCTACCCTCTGCCTCATCGGCATTGGCGAGAGGTCCCATCCTTGGTCATCGGTGAGCAGACCCCCAGCATTGGCAATACACCCCCTTCTTGATCGTTGGTGAGAAAAGCCCCTTGCTGTTCTGTGTTTGCCCGAGGGTGAGCGGGCAGCCCACTCCTCCCCCCTTTACTTTGTTCATCCTTTTCCCCCAGTAGGAAGGCACACATCACCGCACGGCCGCAAAGCCCATTTCAGCCCCTCCATTATTGGTTCGTCCTGGTGAAATCACATAAGGGTTTGACCTGCCGATTTCAGAACCAAGGCGAGGCCTTTGGCTGAGCTTCTCAAGAGACACCGTGTGGGTATAAGGCCGTGGAGTAATGACCCACAGAAGTCCCCCACTAAACACAAGACACGTGGATCCTAAACATTTATCCATATGTCTCAGCTGGCTCTGGCATTAGGACTTGTGGTTTGCATGATTATCCTTTGGGCTATCATTTTTGATCTGGGTTATTATTTTTCTCAGTCTCTTTGATTCAGGAGTGTCCCAGCCTAGCCCCCCCATCCTCAAACACCACCACACTGTAATGGGCAACCTCCCTCCCCACCAGAGGACGCTGCAATTGCAGGCTCTTAAGGCCCTCCTCCTGCAACGTGGCTTAAAAGTAAAACAAAAGGACCTCCATAGCTTTTGGGATGAAACTCTTGTTTTAGCCCCATGGATTAGTCTGGAGAACATCTGGGACACTTCCATTTGGTCCCAGGTTCTCTTCCTCGTGAAGAAACACGAGGTTTATGAAGGGCACACACCCCCTGTCCCATTCTTTCTTATTCTCCTTGCATTAATTGCCAGCCTTAAAGGCTCCACTGTGGAGGAAGTCATTTCTGCCCATAACAAACACTATAAGGAGGAACCAAAACTGGCTCTTCAAAGCTCGTCCCTCCCAGCCCCCTCTTACAATAACTCGGATGAGTAGGAAGTCAAACCTTTAAATGATAATAGACCGCCACCCCAACCACCTCCTGCCACAGCCACACTCACAACCACCCCTCCCCCTCCTCCCTTGCAAGGACCTCCCCCCCAGTCCTGGACACACCCAGGTGACTGCCAATTCCCTGACACACCCCTTCGCCACCTTACCCATTAACGTAGGGCCAGATGCAACAGCCAGGCCCTGGTACCCCACCCACCTCTGTGATCTGGCCCTCATCCGCGAGGCAGCCCAGGAATCTGGCATTGACTCCTACTTTGAACAAGTCCTTTTACAATGAGCCATCCACCTTCCGACTTATTGAGCATGTTCACTCACACACTGGTCTGCTTGGCTTTATTGCTGATGGGAATTCACAGGTAGACAAATTTATTGCTGTCTCCTCCTTGCCACCTTTAGAACAAGCTAGACGTTTACACCAAAGGTTCCATCTATCCCCCACTAATCTAAAAACCCTATACCCTGAGCTCTTGCTTAGCCAATGCAAACATTTAACCCGTACCTGTAAGACATGTGCCCTCCTAGCCCCCTTGGGCCCCCTACAGCCTCAAGGAGTCAATCCTAGAGGCCTTACCCCAAATTCTATCTGGCAGATGGATGTTACCCTCATACCTTCCTTTGGTAACCTCAAATATGTCCATGTCATTGTGGACACTTACTCTAAGCTTACTTTTGCTATTGCTCTCTCAGGGGAAAAGGCTTCCCATATCATTAAGGTGACAAAAACTGCTATGTTGGTCATGGCATACCCTGGTCAATTAAAACTGAAATAAGCCGGGCGTAGTGGCTCATGCCTTTAATCCCAGCACTCGGGAGGCAGAGGTAGGAGGATCGCCGAGAGTTCGAGGCCACCCTGAGACTACATAGTTAATTCCAGGTCAGCCTGGACCAGAGTGAGACCCTACCTCGCAAAACCAAAAAAAAAAAAACTGAAATGACCCTGCATGCACATCTGCCCAATTCACATCCTTCATGGAATCTTGGGGGAATAAAACACTGCCTTGGGATCCCCTACAACCCACAAGGACAAGCCATCGTGGAGAGAACTAACCGGACCCTAAAGGAACTAATTATAAAACAAAAGTCCAATATGTCACCCAAGGACCCCCACTTGGCCCTGGTGGAAGCTCTCTTCACCCTCAATTTTCTCACCTTTGACTAGGCAGGACTCTCCCCAGCTTACAAACATTGGAGATCCCAACCTACTGCAACACCCTTACCCTTAGTCCGCTGGAAAGATCCTCTTACTAATATCTGGAAAGGACACCATCGTCTTTTAACACAGGGCCGAGGGTATGCTTGTGTCTTTCTAGAAACTTCACAGATCCCAATCTGGATCCCTGCCAGAAACATCCGTCCAGCCACTGACTCAGGGATTGACCTTGATGAAGAGGATGATGCCAAACCCCTCAGTCTGGATATGGGACTGTAAACTTATTACCCCGTTTTCTCCTTTTATCTCCTTTTCTCCCTACTACCACTTTCCAGAAACCATTTTGGACATTCTTCTTAGGCCATACTTGTTTGGTGCAGTGGGCCTATATTCCCACACTTTTCCTAGGCTTCATTTTAGCCACTCTATTTCGCTGTATTCTCCCCCTTCAAGCAAGTACTTCTCCTTAGCCATACCTTTGCTTTTTTTGCTTATTAATGCCTCTTATGGTAATGCTACCCTCCAACCAGCCACAAATTCTTTTCCAACTCCTTTGATTACATTGATCTGCTACCATTAAGGACACTCAATGCTACTAATTATGATGCTAAGGGTGAGCTCATGACAGTCACCCAGCAACCTGTCCTACCCCAGTCTTTTTCAGGTTCTATAGTTAATTCTCGCTTGCTGGAACTGTTCGCACGCCACAGAGCCACCACCACTTGACTCTCCCATGCCTCTTAGGCAATAGCCACACCCCTTGGGTTTTGGCACAATGCAGGTCTGGCCCTAGCCAGACCGCATATCAGAAGAAACCAGGCCACACCCCTTGGGTTTTCTCACTAGGATGGCGGTTAGCCAATGACAGGTAAGACTCCATAAGATGGGGCAACCTAAGACAGGCACGGTTGCATGTGATGATCCCTTGAGGCCTGGGTTCAAAGTGGCTTGACAAAAAACCAAACCAGGCCACACCCCTTGGGTTTTCTCACTAGGGTGGTGAGTAGCCAATGACGGGTAAGACTCCATGAGATAGGGCAACCTAAGGCAGGCACCTTCACATGGGATGATCCCTTGGGGCCTGGGCTCAACAATGGCTTGGCAAAGAACCATGCCTCCCAGGGTTGCCAATAATAAAAACAAAAAGGAGGATATGTATGGCACAATGCAGGTCTGGCCCTAGCCAGACCACATGGCAAAAGAAACCAGGAAGTGGCTTCTGTGAACATGGTGTCCTGCACAGGCCTGGCATGACAACAGCTACAGTCCCATGCTCATGAGAAACCTGCTACGAGATGATCTGTCTGGAGACAGGCTGTCATTGGTCACAAAAAGGGGACCACCCCATATAATGATTGGCCAGCCAAGCCCCTTTAAAACCCCCTACACTTTTTTGAATAAATGATTTTGCGGCAGCTCACCCTCTGCTGCTTCCACCCAACTCCTGGAGTCTGTGTCGTGATTCTGGGCTTCTCACCCCCAACTCAGCAGAGATCCTGCTGTCTCTCCTGAGCTGGCCCTAGGGGGGACCCCAACACTCAGTGACTACCAAAGAGCCAGCATGCAACCCTGTCATGTGTCTGCAAAGGTGGCCATACCTTTAAGGTGGCGGCAGGGAGAAAAGTCTCATTAACACTGTGGCAGTAAAATAATTTTGGGCAAAACCAAGAAGATGGATGTGGAGTGCCAGGACATCTCAGGGCTCCTCAGATACATGCTCAGCCAGCTCTACCCTGAGACTCACTAGTCTAAGGCCAACCATAGCCCCACTGGCTCTCAGCTTAGCCTGCACCCCAGCACTGGGGCGGGTCATGAGCAAAGGGGATAAGGCTCCAGTCTGTTTGCAGCCCCACCCTGGCAGGGCACACCTTGGCTGTCTTCATAGGCACCCAGGAAAGAGGGATTGAGAGATCCTTCCTGACCCTCAGGGGGTGAGAGGTACTTGGGTCCTCCAAGCACCAGACACAAGCAGAACCCCGGTTGTCACCACTGTGGAAGTTTCAGCCATGCATCCTGAGATCCTCCCTGCCCACTTATTGTTATGGTGTAATTACCACAAGAAATCTGAATGAAAATGAGAGTGAGGATGAGGGAGGGCTAAGCAGAGTCTCCAAAGAGCCTGGGTTGTTTACTAAGCAGAATCCTGCCAGGAACACAATCTGCACGGGAACCTTTGGGACGAGGCCCAGGGAGAGCTACAGTTTAACAAGCAGATCCTGGTGGAGCCTTTGGGAGGTGGAGCCTGCAAAATCCAGGGCCAAACACATCCCTCTCTGAAATAGTCTCTATTTGTTTACAACTTCTTTTTAATTTGTGTACAACTTGCCTACAATGAGGCCCAAACTTGCAGCTTTCAATGAGAGTACATCAAGGCTCACATTTCCATCACGCTAGAAACCTGCCTGGCACCCCCGCGGCTGAATGGCATCTCTTGGGCAATATGACTTCTACCACAGAAGTTTACTTCTTCTCCGGCTTTCTGTGACTGAAGTGCTTACAGTGTGCTTCTGTGTCCCGCTTCTGAAAGTGAGCACATGGTGAAATCAGCAGTCCCTTCATTCCCTTGGTGGCTGAAGAGTAACTCGCTGCATGAGTGTTTGGTGGTGGCGTTTCCATTCTGTGGATGGATGTCCACACTGTTTATCGTTCAAACTGGTTTGAACAAAGCTGCTATGAGCATTGACGTGCAGATCTTTTGTGAGCATGTTTTTACTTCTCTCAAGTAAACACTTAGGAGGGAAGTTTTGGGTCACTGAGCAAATGGGATGGGTGTAGCAGAATTGTAAATGCTTCTTGGTCTTGCACCTGTACAGTCTCCTTCTCCAGATTGTGGGCAAGATCTGTGGCTTATGTGGAACCAACAGAGCATAACAAAGATGAGACAAGTCACTCTTAGGTTGATGACACATTACTTGAGACTTCTTAGCAGGCTAGGGGAAGAGACGCCATTGGAGAAGGAAGCTTCATGTCAGGAGAGGGTCCCAGGCCATGTAGTGAGAGATGCAGAGGCTTCTTGAGGCTGAGAGCAGACTCCAGCTGACAGCCAGCAAGAAAGTGGGACCCAGCCTTACAATAGCAACTGAATCCTGCCAACAGCCACAGAGCTGGGAAGAGACTTTCAGCTCTGGACAGGACACAGGCCAGATGACACATGAGGTCATGACTGAGGAACCCGGAGGTATGCTCTTTTAAGTTGCTAATTTGTGATAACTTGTTTGTCTGGGTAGAATATGGGTATATAAGTATATTAGTCTATTTTCTGCTGCTGGAACAAAATATTACAGACTGGGTAAATTACAGAAAAATATCTCTTTCACAGTTCTGGAGGGAAGCAACTCCATGACCAAAAGACTACCCTGGATGGGTGTCTTCTGGTAAGTGAGCACCCAGGCACAGACAGGGAGGGAATAGGGGCTGAGCTTTTAAGAAGCCTGTTCTGGAGGTAACTAACCCACACTGAGACACCAGGATTACTCTGTCAGTGAGGGTGGTGTCTCTATGACTGAATCATCACTTCAAGATCTGATGATCTCTCAACACTGTTACAATAGCAATCATGTTTCAATGTGAGTTTCAATCCATAGCAGTGAGGAAAAATAAAATCACCTCAACAAATGGGTTGCAAACCCTAATGTAAAAGCTAGAGAGATACTAGGAAAAGAGCATGAAAACCTATCTCAAGATCATGGACTAGAAAGGACTTAAAAAATCATTAAAGGGATTCAAGGAAACAGAGATGAACTCAATTCAGAAAAATTAAGGGAATTTTGATAAGCAAAAGACACCACTGAGAAAAATACTTAAGTCACAGGCTGGAAAGAAATATTTGCAATACAAGAAATTGCCAGTGGATTTGTATTTAAATATGTAAAATTCTTAAGACTATAAATAAAAGATAGAAACCAATTAAAATGAACGGAGAAGACAAGCAAATAACCAATAAGCCTATGTAGCATATGACAAAGTGACAACCTCACTAGTCATCAGACAAAAGTAAAGTGAAGCCACAGTGAGATTGCATGCACACCAATACTGAATGTTGAAATGAAGAGTGACCATCCTCAATGCTGGAGGGGACCTAAAGCAAGTCAAACTCATGCACTGCTATAGGGAGTGTAATGGTGCACGTGCACACACACACACACACACGCATGCACACAAATTCAACCAGTTAAAACATTTACCTGATTTTAATGTTTTAGGCTACAACAATAAAACTACATGCCTATTAAGACTAGTATTTGAAATGTGTCTTTTGATGTTAAAAAAATGGGCATGGTGGCCCATGCCTATAAGCCCAGCACTGCACAGATGGAGTTAAAGGTCATCTTCTATTACATAGGAGTTTGAGTTTTGAGTTGTCTCAAAGCTAAGTAAAAGAATTAATATTATAAATGGACATGGTTAAAAAGTCAGTTAATTCAGGGCTGGAGAGATGGCTTAGTGGTTAAATGCTTGCCTATGAAGCCTAAGGACCCCAGTTCGAGGCTCGATTCTCCAGGACCCACGTAAGCGAGATGCACAAGGGGGTGCATGCATCTGGAGTTCGTTTGCAGTGGCTGGAGGCCCTGGCGCACCCATTCTCTCCCTCTCTCTCTCTCTCTCTGCCTATTTCTGTATCTCTCTCTCAAATAAATAAATAAAAATAAAAATAAAATATTTTTAAAAAGTCAGTTAATTCAGTAAGACTTGAAAGAGGAATTTGTATCCATTCCCTACACCCTTTTCTCTAGAGAGCAATCATTTTATACAAATTTTTATTTTATCAGATTTCTTCCCCTTAACCACCACTCTCACAGAGACCTTTACTTCCCCTTCTCCCTCCGTGTATGCCTCCATGTTTGCTGCTTATTTAGTGTTTAATTACCATTGTTAAATATGAGGCAGGGTCCAGCCCTCCACTACACTTAGTATGCTTTCCTTCTTCACACTCTTTTGAGGTTTCCTTGAAGTTACTTTTTAGTTTTTGTCTTAGCTCTGGAGTCTGAAGAAAAACTAAAGTGCTTATGCTTTACTTGGGAAAAGCGAATCCAGAATAGAGAATAAAATCCCGCTCCTGCTGTGCTTCACCCAGAGCAACTGGGGCTCCACAGGCTGCAGCCAGTAGCTTCTGCAGAGAGGCTGCAGGATAAGCCATGTCACACTCCTCCATGACAAGGAAGCAAGGGCTTACCCTTCTGGCTCTGTCCTGTGTCTGTTTTCCCATTGTCCTTCTGTGGCTGTCCCATGCTGGAAGTGGGTGGGTGGAGAGGGACACACAAGCTCAGGGGAACATCCAGTTGGCCCAGCAGCAGGAATAGCCAGAGAAGCTCAGGGTATTTTATCTGGCACAGGGGTCCACATAGTATCACTAATTCAATCCCCACTATGTACCCCAAATGTCTCAGTTTAATGCAGAGAGGTGAGGTGACATCCCCTGGCTTTGACCTGCTACATTCTGACTGGTCTCTAGCTACGCCTGATGCACAGATGCTGAAATCTCTTCTCATTGTCATCTGAGATTGTTTTTTTTTTTTTCGAGGTAGGGTTTCACTCTAGCCCAGGCTGATCTGGAATTCGCTATGTAGTCTCAGTGTGGTCTAGAACTCACGACAATCCTCCTACCTCTGCCTCCTGAGTGCTGGGATTAAAGGTATGCACCACCATGTCTGGCTTTCATCTGAGATTTTTTAATGAAATATTTTATATTTATTACTTATTCATTTATTTGACAGAGAGAGAGAGAGGGAAGGAGGGAGGGAGGGAGAGAATGGGTATGCCAGGGCCTCCAGCAGCTGTAAACAAACTCCAGACGCATGCTCCCTCTTGTGCATCTGGCTTACACGGCTCCTGGAGAATCAAACGTGGGTCCTTTGGCTTTGAAGGCAAACGCCTTAACTGCTAAGTGATCCCTCTAGCCCCTGACATCTGAGATTTTATTTTCCCTTTTCTTAGGTTGGAACTTCTGGTTTTCTGAATTCCTTATTTTCTTTTTGTTTTAAGCTTAAACTTTTTTTTTTTTTTTTTTTGTAGAATACCTAAGAAATTATGCATAACAGGTATAAGGTGCCCTGAAGTTCAGTTTGGTCTTGGTAGTAATCCCCAAACTGAAACATTGGTTCCAGCATCCACAGTGTGTGTTAGACAGTAATGACATGGCTTTGGGACTCAGCATTATAACTAACCAGTACAAATATGTAAGTGACTTGGATAAGCCATGCCATTCAAATTATTGTTAATACTGGAACATTTACCTTTAACTGTAAGTACAGTCATCATTGTAGACACATTTTGAAATGAAAAATCTCCTTATGTGTTTTATATGTGTTAAACCTATTAGTCAATTGTATAAAAATGTATGTATGTTACTTAAAAATTTGAATGTTGCAGTAATTAATGAGAAATTTTACATATGAAACCAGTTATTAAAAAGAAGAGCTGGGGCTGGAGAGATGGCTTAGGGGTTAAGGCGCCTGCCTCCTAAGCCTAAGAACACTGGTCCAATCTCCAGCGGTTCCAATCTCCAGGTCCCACATTTAGCCAGATGCAAAGTGACGCAAGGGCGCAATGCCGCACTTGACCACAAGGGGGCGCACACATCTGGATTTCGTTCGCAGCAGCTGAGACACTGCTGGCTCGCCCATCTTTGTCTTTCTCTCTCTCTCTCTGTCTCTCTCTTTCTGTGTCTCTCTCCAAAAAGAAAAAAAGAAGAAGAAGAGCTGGATAAATGGCTCAGAAGTAAAAGGCACTTGCTTGTAAGCCCACTATCCTGAGTTCAATTCCTCAGCATCTATGTAAAGCCAGATGCAAAGTGGTGCTTGTGTCTGTGATCCCAAGGTGCCCATGGCAATAGGATGGATGTAGAGCCAGGAGAATCTGGAAGTTCACAGGCCAGCTAGACATGGCACACATAAAGCAACAAAAACAAAAGCATAAAGGAAGACCATGTCTCAAGCAAAGTCGTAGGAGAGAACAGACCTCCACATGTGTTCTGTGGAATGTACGTGCCAATACATACACATCACACATATCCACACATGTGCTTGGATACATGTACATATAATAGTGAAAAACATTCAGACTGTTGCATAAGAAACAGATTATTAGTTCATGTGAAGGGTAAGGAAGACTAGTTATACATTGGAAGAGTTTTGTGTCATTTTTGAGCCAAAATGTCAATAAAAAAACTAAGTGACACAAGAAAGATCTTAGATTATATAACATGTCACTATAGCATTGGTTTGTGCACGAACAATTGTAACACAAACAAAATAAACTTTAAAACTGTATCTTTTTCTTATCTGCAGTCATGTGACAGCATTCAGTCAAAGATGGACAGAATATGCAATGGTAGCCCTATGAGATTATAATGGATATAGGCTTGGTAGCATTCACATTTAATTGCAGAACTTGATAGCCAAGGAGACCATGGGTTCAAGGCCGGTCTGAGCTACAGAATGAAACTGTCTCAAGAAAGAGAAAGAACAAAATAAAAACAGAAAAATGAGTTTAAAAGAAAGCATTTGAAAATTTATTTTGCTATATAATAAAGGTAATACTGTTAGCAATGCTTCAGATAAGCATAGTTATACTGACTTTCTTCTGGTCAGTATTTTCATGGTATATCTTACTCCATCTCACTCAGTTTTCTGATGCTTATATTTTCTTATGCTTATATTTCAATGGCTTCACTTGAACCAGTATAGCTGGATTTTTTTTTAGCACTGATGGCAACTTTTGCTTTATTTTTATTTATTTATTTATTTGAGAGAGAGAGAGAGGAAGGAGAGAGAGAGAGAGAGAGAGAGAGAGAGAATGGGTGCACAAACAAACTCCAGACATGTGTGCCACCATGTGCATCTGGCTTACCTGGGTACTGGGGAATCGAACCTGTGTCCTTTGGCTTTGTAGGCAAGTGATTTAACTGCTAAGCCATTTCTCTAGCTCACTTTTGCTTTTTTATTGTAGTGTTTATTCATAGTCAATGTAATTGCTTGATCATCTAGTGGGATATAAAATTTCAGCTCAGACAAGTTCTAGTTTCCAGGGCTGCTTTTGAGAAATCCAAATTCATTCTAATACTTGAATCTTTTTGTACAATTTTTTTCCTTCCCAATAAGCTCTAGAAGCATTTCAGATGCTTTATCTTTATTCACAGTTTTCTTAATCCATTTTGAGCTGCTATTCACTGACTCAGTGATTTATTTATTTACTTGTGAGAAGAGAGAGAGAGAGAGAGAGATGGGGGTTGAGGAATGGGTGCACCAGGGCCTCCAGCTGCTGCAAGTGAACTTTAGAAGCACATACTACCTTGTGCATCTGGCTTTACATTGGTATTGGGGAATCATATCTGGGTCCTTTTGTTTTGCTGGCAAGCTCCTTAACTGCTAAGCCATCTCTTCAGCCTGACTCAGTGATTTGTAAAGAAAAAAAAGAATGTGTTAATTAGAGTTCTGGAGGCTGGGAAGTCTCAGATGAGGGAGTGGGTAATTGTCCAGGGCCTTCTTTTTAAAATATTTGTTTATTTGTTCATGAGACAGAGAGAATTAATAGACACATCAGGACATCTTGCCACTGCACATGAACTCCAGACACATGCACCACTCTGTACATCTGTCTTTACATGGGCACTGGTGAATTGAGCTGCTTATGAGAGGAAAGGGCTTACCATTTCAAAGGAAAGTTCTATCATGGCAAGGAAGGCTTGGTAGAGCAGGCCATTGGGATGTTACATCTTGTCACAGCAGCAGGAAGGAAATAATTTCAGTGAACTAACTGAATATCCAGAGGGCCTTAACTGCTAAGCCATTTCTCCAGCCCATCAAATAATTTGTAATGAAATACCACAAGTACTTAAAACTAAATGATAATGAGATCACTGCTGATCCAGACATGTGGACGTGGCATATGAGATGTTCAAAATTCTTAGTCTTCAACATCTGCATTAGAAGCTGATAATTAAGTAAGTGTTCACCCTAAGTTACAGAAAGCAGAAACTTCTGCAGAAAGTGGAAGGAAGCAAAAATAATTAGTAGAAATTAGTGAAATAAATATGAGCATGTGGTGAACACAAGTAAGTAGGTCTTTGAAAACACAGTTGCCTCTGACTGGGTGGTCCTTCCCCTCCCTCGTCACTCGGCTGATGCCACAGGCAGAGGAGTCTATCAAGCCTGAGGGACTTTCACTTGTGTTCACCTATCTGGCCTTCTGGTGTCAGGGGGGTTGGCTACCCTGGACTCCAGTGTCTGACATCTCAGCTGCCTGTAGTCAGTCTACTCAGCTAGCACCTGAGACCTTCCACTTGACTCCAAAGTTGAGCCTCTGAAGCCCAGCTCCCAGGCTGTTTGCCTTATATCAGAAATGTTGGCTCCAGGCGGCTGCTTGCTGATATTGACTGCAAGGTTGGCCTGCTTTTCTGTGTTCTAAGTCAGAGAGTCTAGCCTTTCCTTTCCCTTTCCTTTCCTTTCCTTTCCTTTCCTTTCCTTTCCTTTCCTTTCCTTTCCTTTCCTTTCCTTTCCTTTCCTTTCCTTTCCTCCCCTTTCCTCCCCTTTCCTTCCCGTCCCTTCCCTTCCCTTCCCTTCCCTTCCCTTTCCTTCTTTCCTTCCCTTTATCTCTTCTTTGAATACTAGCCAAATCCCAAGCAAACCTGCTGAGCTGCTTTCACCAATGCAACCAGATTTTACAATTATTGATTTTAAGAAACCTGGATAGCATAAGGCCACTTCTGAGATAATTTTCTGATTCAACACAGCCTGACAGCACAGTAGAAATGCCTGGGTACTGACAGCATCTGACAGCACAGTGGAAATGACTGTGTGCTGACAGCAGCTGGCTGTGCTCGTGTGGACCAAAAGGATGACTTAACAGTAACCCAGCACCGTAATTACAGAATGTGCTTTGTAATCAACAGATGTTGCATGGATGATTTTTTTATTTTTATTTTTTATTTTTTTTTTTTTGGTTTTTTTGAGGTAGGGTCTCGTGCTCGCCAGGCCGACCTGGAGTTCACTATGTAGTCTCAGGGTGATCCTCCTACCTCTGCCTCTCCAGTGCCACGGATGATTTTTTTTAAGCCCTTTACTCTTTTGGTGTTTCATAATTTGTGGGTTGCCTTCCAATGATGGTCTCTTTCAAGCTAGATGGTTGCAATTTCTACTTCCTAGAAGAGGAAGCTATGGTCATTAAGACCAAGATGTGGAAACCTGGAAGCTTCCTGTCGAGGCTGAGGTGCCCACTGGCTGTGCTTGACTTCTCCACCCTGAGCTACGGGAGCAGGAAAGGCCCAGGAGTGCTCTGCTTCCCACTTTCACTTTGGGAGGCGCTGCTGGTCTCTGAGCAACAAGCTGCAGCTCTGGGTGACAGACGGCCCGGTGCCTCTCCAAGAGTCCTTCTGCCCATAGCTGCAGTGACTGACAAGTCCTGGGAGTTTTGTGCAGTTGTTTCCGAGGCCTCCTGCCCCAGCTGAACTGACTGTGGCTGGAGGAAGGACTGGCAGAGAGTGAGTGAGGAGCACCCTGTGCCCTGTAAACCTCAGATGCTTGCCAAGTGGAAAAACACCAGCCTTCAGAATATTTCATTTCTCGTGCTTCTTAGAAACATTTCATCCAAGGGCTACAACGCAATGGCCAGCCCACTCCTGTGCCAGGCAGGCACTGCTTCCCTGTCCTGTGCTAACAGGTGGCCATTTCCCAGGATTGGGTCTATGGCACACACCCTGCATGCCCGGAGGGAACTACCTGCTTTCGTCAAGCTGGTGGCCTTTCAAGAAAACATCCTCGCAGGCCTGGGAGGCTTCCAGCAGTAGCCTGTCCTCTTCTCGATGCGTGTTCTTCAGGGGCGGCACGAGGACACTCTCCCAGAGCTGCTCGGGCACAACTCCTGGAAGCTGAGGCCCCACCCGGGCAGAGCGTGAACTCAGGTCCAGCAGGCTTCCCTGACCACATGGCTGCTGAGCTCCATCCGGGGGCAGACCCAGGAGGGCAGCCTGAGCTCTGACTGGACTCTCCCAGGCTTGACCTCAGGCTCGGACCAGGCTGCAGAAGTGTAGAAGAGCTTTCCATGTGTGGAAGAGGGACAGGACCCTGTAGCTCTTTCAGTGATCGCTGGCTCTTGGACTTCATGGTGCAAACTACAGTGGCCAGGACTATGCCCACAGGTGAACTCAGTAGGCCTTTGTTGGGAGGGGGAGTTTTAGTAGGCACAGTATTTGCTACTGTTTCAAGCAACCCTGCAGAGCTACTTAATCACCTAAAGCCTAGTTTTCTCATCTGGAAACCAGAATTCCTCTATCTAGGACCCAAACAGCCATTTGCGATGAGGATAGCATGAGCCCATGTTTGTGATGTGATGAACAGAGCACCTGGCACTTTAGAAGGACCTGGAACATACGGGCATTACTGTTACACTGGATGACAAGAGCTCAAGTTACAGGGGTTTTATAGGTTTCACGGGATGTGCAACAACTACTTTCTAACCTCTCAACAAGGCCTCAGATGGGCAGAGGTGAGTCTGTCTGTGTGAACCTGGGTCCCTACTTTGTTAGAGAAGGATTTGCTGTGCTTTAGTTGTCAAGGCCTCATGATGCCTTGTGGGAAAGAATTTCCACCCTGAGATAGGTGTATAATAATCCCATTTTCAGACAAGGAGATTGAAGCTGAGAGAGATTTATGGGTTGGAGCAGTATCACAGAGAGAGCACAAAAAGGGGGCAGACTCAGAACTTAAACCCTGTCTGACTTTGTAAGGAATATTTCTCTTTTTGTTGCTGTTGCTGCTCAGCACTAAATGGCCTTTGGAGTTTAGGGACTCGACTTCCTTTGAGAGTCTCAATGGGCAGAAAGCTCCCTCTCCTGGGCGGGCAGGCTAAGCAACTGGACCTTCCTATTATTGACATGAATATAGCTCGGGCTTCTCATAGGCTGTGAGGGAAAGAACCAGGAGGACTGTGCTGGGTAGTGGGCTCCTGCCCTGGAGCTCCATGGCCTCACTTCCAGAGCCCCTGATGTGTACCCATTCTCTGAGCCTCTCTCAAGACTGAGCCCTGAAGCGTCCTGCTCATAAGTCTCTTGCCTGAAGAGCCCCAGCTAGCCCCAGCTCCCTGAGCTAAAGAATACCAGGAGACATAATCAGTCAGCCACATCAGGCTGCCTCCTCAGAGACAGTGCCTCTAGACTGGGAAAAGGGTGCTCATGCTGCTGCGGGCTCTTTGTGGAAGCCAGGGCCAGGCTGATGACTTCTGGTCTTGCCCTTTCTCACGAAGCTCACTTTCAGTGAGCTGTGGTGGGACCGAGCCTTGATCTATACACTGTCAGATACAGCCCTTCTTAATAGTCACACATTTATTTGTGTACTCTCATACATGTACTAACTGCTTCATAACACCCCCATCCCACACTGTGCATCCACAAGTCGTTCTTGTCCCACTGGCCCCTATGACTCAGTTTATTTCTTCTCCACTAGCCAAGTGAGACACTGGTGTTGGTGCTGGTACAGTGACGCTGGACTTGGCTGGAGCTCAGAGGGTCTGGTTTGTTATGCTGAAGGCTGGGCACTGCCCTGTGAGGACAAAGAGCTGAGGAACAGGCCAGAGTCAAGACCCTGGGGTGCTGTCTCTGCAGCAACCTGCCCCTAGAGACTGGTATGGAAGTGCTCAGAGGCCTCAACAGAGCCTTCCCTCCTCTCCCTACTTTGTCTGGGTCCTCTCCTTTGCCACATGACTTTCTGCTTCCCAAGTTGGGTGAGATGGAACAAGATGATTCAGCATTTTCTCCACATTTCCATCTGATAATCCTTCACTCATTTGATTTTTCTTTTCTTTCCAAAATTTCATTTGCCTTTTTGTCTGTGCTGGAAGTCCATGCTAGTGTTGGAGAAATGACCTAGTAGATAAAGAGCTTGCTACAGTACCTGAGTTTGGATGCTTAGACCCCTGTAAAAGCTGGAAGCCATGGTGAGCTTCTGAAATCCCAGCATGCGTAGTGAACAAAGTGGTCAACAAGAGGCCTCAAATGAGATGGATGGTAACATCCGCCCTGAAAGTTGTCCTCTGACCTCCAGATGCATACTGTGACACACACAGGTCTAAATTCACACACACACACACACACACACACACACACACACACACACACACACACTTAAATGAAGTCCACAATGAAACTGAGCCAGTTTCTCTGGTTGTCCTTCAGGTTTCCACATTCCTGTGGAGCAAATTCTTATCTTTTCCTCACTGCCTCTCTCCTTAAGCCACAACACCTTCTTTCCCCTTCTTAATAATGTAACCTTCCCACATCATGGAGAAAACCGAGTTATCAGGAAAGATCCCACACCCATCTCTCCTATCCTTACACCTCTCCCCATATTCCCTGTCTCTGGCTACAATGGGTGACCATACCAAACTCCTGGGAAGGTCACCAAGGCCGTGGGCATTGCCCTTTACAGACACAGCTCCTGTAGCCACTTCGGTGCATCAGGTCTTCTCTCTTCACAGACCACACCCATCACAATAGCAGGTGGCAGTATTCACCAAGAAAGGAAAATCTTCCTCCACTCCTTATCTCTGAGGTCTGGTTTCCTTGTTTTTTTATGCTCCACACAGAAGCAAAATGCCTAGAGTTGTGTGTACTTGTTCCTCCTTCTCCCTTTCCTTAAAGCTTTCTCCCAGCTGACACTGTCCCCATCGTGCCATATCATTCTCACATTGCCAAATCCAATCTGCTTCTTGGGTTCATTCATTGACCTAGCTTCTAGGCTCTTCCCTGGCCACTCCTTGGGCCCCTTTACTGCTTCCTTCTCATTCCCAACTTTAAACACAGGGCCTGGGTGTTAGCCCTTGGATGGTATGTTTTTGTGTCTTTATTGTGTGGCCTAAACCCCAAAATAGTCTCCACATGCTGTGATGAGTGGCAAATGTCTCTCTGCCTGGACCTTTCCTGGACTCCAGGCTCAGTCAGCTACTTCTCAGTGTCCACTTAGACATCTAACACAGCATAAAGGTCAGCAGGGTCAAGAGCAGCATCCCCATTGCACTGCTACATCTTAGTTTTCCATTTGCTAGGCTCTGGAGTTAAACTCGAGTTCTTTCCTTTCCACCTATATTACCATCATGCAGCTCTACCTTCAAAACACATTATGTCAAACCTCCGATCCTCAACACCCCCTCCGACAAGCTCTCTGTGGCCACCTTTCCCACCTGGTTTTTTTCCGTAACCTCCTAACTGGTTTCCTTTCTGCCACTACAGCTGCTCTTTAATCTGGTCTCCCCCAGAAGTCCAAGTGACTCTTGGAAATGTGGCAGATCATGTCATAACCATGTTTGGTCTTCCAGGGACTTCTAACTCATTCAAGGTGAGTCAATCTTAACAAAAGCTTAGAAGTCTAATGATCAGCTTGCTGTTTCCTTGGTTGGCTGGCCAGCCTCCTGCTGGTCTAGTAGCTGCACACACTGCTTGCTCCCTTTTACAGCCCTGCCTGGACAGGTGCTTTCTGGAAACTGCAATGTCCATCTTGCCCTGGTGCCTTAAGAGTTTTCTTTTCGTAGTGTACTTCTTTCAGCCAGGTCCCTAGCACATGCAACAGACTTCCCATCTTTAAAGTTTCACATGAGTAACTCCCCTCTGAAAGCTTGAGATGGCAGTTTGGATTCCTCTCCACTCTCTCCAACTTTCCCTCTCCAAAAGGTTCTTGTGTTCCAGTTGCCCAAGCTAATAACACTTGCTTGGGCCAACTCTCCTCGGTGCCATAGAAGGGCTACACTGGCTCGGTACTGCTTGCTCTCACCTCCCTCCTCTCGCCTGTGCTCTAGTAACACTTGATGTACACATTCACTTATAGAACATCTTTTTCTTTAACTGTCCAGAGTTTTAAGTTTTTTCCACTTTTGACATTTTTATACATGGATATAATGTATTTTGATCTTATTCCCCCAGTTAACCTCTCTTATCCATCTGCCCTCCCTCTAATGCCCTCCTTCTTTCCCATAATCTCCATCTTGCTTTCAGGCCTTTTTTGTTTTTTAAACCTATTGAGTTTAGTTAGGGTTACCTGCATGATCATGGTTGGAATGAATAACACACCAATGCCTACACCACTGATGAACCTGACTCCCCTTCTTCCAGCAACCACTAGCTGCTATTAGATGCTTTGGGTGGTGTGGAGTTTCAGGGATTCATGCCCTATCAATGGTGAAGTATCAACAGGCTCAGTGTTGTGCGGGAAACCACAGCTGCTGTGAGTTCATTAGTGAAAGGGCCATGCTGTATCCAGAAGACAGCATTTTGCAGCCTGTGTCCATCCTTGTGCTCTTTTATTCTTCCTACCTGCTCCATCTTCCGCAAGGTTCCTTGTGGCTTGCAGGCAGTGGTTTAGATGTTCTGTTTAAAGCCAAGAACATTTCACATTCCCATTTTAACTCTGAAGCACTGTTAGGTAGCTGGTGCTGTAACTTAGTGCCTTGCAGTTCTCAGCACACAGCAATATTTATTGTTCAATGAAAAAACAATTGTCAACAAGTTTAAGCAGAGTTGCATAAATAACAAAAGTTGTGAGCAAGTAAAACTTGATGTATGTCATTCAATATACTATTTTATGGTCTGGAGATGTAGCTTAGTGGTAAAGCCTTTTCCTGGCACACGAGTCCTCGGATTTGATACCCAGCACTGCCAACACATGCACACACACATATCATTTCACAACCTTGATTTTCCCAGTGAGCTAAAATCAAGTGACTTAGTGGTGATCGAGTGGGTATGCACACAGCATGCACACACTGACTTAGTGATCGAGTGGGTGTGCACACAGCATGCGCACACTGACTTAATGATCGAGTGGGTATGCACACAGCATGGGCACACTGACTTAGTGATCAAGTGGGTGTGCACACAGCATGCGCACACTGACTTAGTGATGCTGGAGTGGGTGTGCACACAGCATGCACACATTGACTTAGTGATTTAGTGGTTGTGCACACAGCATGCTCACACTGACTTAGTGATGCTGGAGCGGATGTGCACACAGCACAGGCACACTGACTTAGTGACGATTGAGCGGGTGTGCACACAGCACGGGCACACTGACTTAGTGACGATCGAGCGGGTGTGCACACAGACTTAGTGATGATCGAGTGGGTATGCATACAGCATGGGCACACTGAGCACAGTCAATGTTTCTCATTTTGTAGGAATAAGCTGAGAACTAAGCTGAGTACCTTGCCCATAGCCATATACCTATTCAGGAGAAGATAAATGTCACTGTGGACTCATTAGTCGAGCATCACTGTTCTTCCCACATGACCCAGGCACTCTGTGCACCACAGAAACCACAATTGCAGAAAAAAGACATAATGAACGCCTCGTCTCTTTGTCAATGGTTAAGTTTTTCTTAATGTTACATGGGTTTGAGAAATTTGTTGACAGAAAACTCAGAATCCAAAGAAAAGTGGATGGTCATCTGTCTGGTCTGGTAGGATAATACTGGGCTCTAAGAACTGGGGTTATTTAATAAAGGTTTAAGAGGAATAAAGAGATGTTAGTGTACTAAGTCATTAGACAGCTGGCAATCTAGCACACAAGGTAAAGGTGTGTCCACAGACCAATGTGAAGTAAGGCAGACTGTAAGAAAATACAAAGTAAAAAAATTAGTGAAGTTTCTGTGATAGCTCCCCACATGTCAGGAGCTCCTTGAACTTTATCTCTTTTCTTTCCATGCTTTCTTTCACAGGCCCTCCATGTCAGATCTCTAGCCATGTGGGTGCCTTTCCTTGGTTCTACTTCCCTCAATAAATATAAATAATTATCCTTCTCAATTTTCTTTCTTTAATTCTTTGACTAAAATTAAAAATGGACCTAGGGTTTGGGGTGCAAGGACTTTCCTGGCCTTAGCACCCTGTTACATAACATTTTACTTAAGTTGAACTTCACTGTCCTAGGAAGGAAACCTGAAGAACTGGCTGGTGGTACACATTACTGAAGATTTACTACTACTTTTTTCATGCTTCATGGGTACAGGGTTGTGAATACTCTGTGTTTTGACAGCAATGATAAGATTCCATCACCTGGCCTACAGTCCAGCTGACTATCCTTACACTCCTCAGGCCTGCTTGCCCTTAAGTCACTCAAATAGGGTCAAGTCAGACCTTAATGTGACAGAGTAACATGCAGCCATTGAAAGAGTTGGAGATAATCTCAGAGGCCAGGTTAAACTAGGTTAGAGGTAATGTGAATATAAGTATAATCAGGTTGAAAAAATTGGTCTATTGTTTGCTTTCTTAAAATAAGTGGCATAAAAATTATCCTCTCAGCAAACTTGTCTTCATTTCCTGTAAAATTGAGGAATGAGAAGACAGGCTGAACCAAAAGAAATATTCTGAACACAGGAGATTAAGGATTGTCAGTAACTGTAAACTTAAGTCAAAGTTGCTCTTCTGTCCACAGGAAAAAAAAAAAAAACTGAACTGCTTGTCACCTGTGGATAAAACTGTTATGGGGTCCAGTGTCGCACAAGTCAGACCACTGACTCACAGAATGTGAGGCGAAGTTTTATTGGATTAAAAAAAAAAAAAAAAAAAAAAAAAAAAGAAAGAAAGAAAGAAAAGAAGAATAAAAACTGGTGTCACCAGGTCTACACCCAGAGTTCAAGTCCTCAAGATGTAGCATTGTACTGTTTGGAGTGTCAGCTTTTATTAGAAATAACCACATTATGTTCATAGAAAAAACAGGATGGGAGTTAAGCCACAAATCACAATTCACAGGTTGCAGTTACAGCCATAAAAGTAAACTTTAAACATAAAGGGGAATTTGCATTGCGGCAGAGGCATTCCATTCTAGAGGAATAAACAAACTTGTGAATAGTTCTGTTAGTCAGTTATAGGAAGTGCCTGGGGGGGGGGGTGAGGCCACAGTCTCCAAGTATCTTGCTTATCTGCCCTTAAGGAGTTTGCTTAGCAATGCAGGCCCAGGGTAATGCTATTCAGACCAGCAGAGAATCCTTTTTATCTACCATCCTGTTTATCTACCATCCCGGCCTGCTCAAGCAGTGTGTAAAGTGACTTCTATTTTTCTCTGAGCTTGTTGTAAAGAAATAACATTTTGCCCTCTTTACAAAAACCAAACAACAAATAGAGACTTTTCACTTAAAGAACATCTTTATTTGATTTCCAATAACAATATTGTCTTTGATTTGTAAAAAAAAAAAAAAAAAAAAAAAAAAAAGTCACATTACTGAGTACATGACTGGAAACCAGTTCAGGAGCAGCCAGTGGGCACCAATTCAGGAGCTCATACTTACCCACTTCTTAGTTTAGGGACAAATTGTTAGCCAACTTGAAACCAGCAAGGGTAAAGAATGGCATTTCACCTTCCAAACCCAGTACAATTGGGGATACTTTAACCCAGCAAAAGCTAACTTCTAAATTTCTAAAAAAAATACTTTTTCTCAACTGAGCTTTCCATGAAGTTTCCTGGCGTGCAATATGCAGAATTTAGCAGCATTCAAATAGCTGCAAGTATTTGCAATTGTTTAAAAGCCTTTGCATATTCATATGTATGTACCTGGTGAGTGAGTTTGAGTACCAAAACATCCACACTGAGCTGAAGTGGCCTCTGAGTAGGTGGGACCAAGAAATGCTTGTTCATTCAGCATGAATGAGATCATTCTGAATCCAGGCTTCTCCTCCTCTAGAGTTTCCAAAAAATACTGATGTATCTGATAAACTTATTCCTGAAAACAACCTAGTCTCTGTCAGGATGATTGGTACATTGTAATGTATATGCTAGTAATTATGCTAGTATGGCATAATTTTAAGAATTTCATGAATTCTGCAGTTAGTTGCTGGGCTTAAGCTAAGTCTGAAATGGATTAGTTGTTTAGAAGTATAAAGTTGGGGTTGAGGGATGCTTTAATTGGAAAAAGACACCTACATGAAGCAAAGTGAAAGGGAACACTACTCCTCTGGATACATCTCTTCACTCCTCAGACTTCGGCTGTTCTAGAGGTAATGGGTAGTAAGCACCCTCCAGTCTAATAGCTGCTGTGCCAAGTGGCAAGTGAGGCACATAACCCCTTGTGGCCTAGAAGTTTCCAAAGGATTAATTTATGCAGCACCAGTGTCCAGGATTTGATTCTACTCTTGCCTGAGAGTACTCAGGCAGGTTAGCTCCTACAGCCCAAGGAATCCAGAGTACTGGCCCAAGGGTCAACAAGCAGGCAGAAATTAGAGAGAAAATAGCATTCTGATGCCACACTTTTTTTTTTTTTTTTTTTTGCGAGGAATTATGACATTAAATAACAAGGCTGAAAGCCTCTTCCATGCTAGTCATAATATTGTCCTGAAACCCGAACAGACTTCTGAAGTGTATTATCTACTTTCAAAACAACAAAATATACAGCTTTGAGTAACACAAGTACATACAATTGTACATACATACATCTTTTGTTTTAAAGTGAATTATTCAAATAATAAATGATAAAAGATGTGGGTCAAAGGTTAGAGGGTCTCAACCCAACTTAAATTTGGGATCAGGGTCAGCAGTTGTGACCTATAGATCAAATCCAGCCCTCCATCTCCTTTTAAAAATTAAATTTTACAGGAGCATAGCTAAACCCATTCATTTGCATATTATCTACAGCTGTTCTAACACTTCAACAGCACAACTGAGTAAAGAGAGCTGAACGGCTCGCAGAGCCCAAAATATTTATTATCTGGCCCTTTACAGGAAAGCTTGTGGACCGACTGTATTTTGATCAAGAAGAACATCTCTCTCACGATCTGGATGAGATGAAGAACAGAAAACATCTTCACCAATGTTCTTGAGTAAGAATAAGTGACGAATGTGTCTCCATAGCATACGTGGTTCCTTAACACTCTGTTTATATCCTGTACAGCCAGCCCAAAGCATAGACACTAGTAAAAACCTGTGTACAACTGTATTTATATGTGCAAAGATTGGGCAGGATAGGAGCCAATTTCAGGGTAAGGAACCCTACAGACAAGAACTCACAATATTAATTGGAACTTAGAAATATTAGCATATTTTTTCTTTATACTTAAGAAATATGGGTACTATCATTAGTGGAAGTATATATACCAGAGAAAAGACAATTTAGAATTGCAAGTTTTACCCATGAATTAGGGACAAATCTTTTTGAATATAAAATAACAAGCACTTCTACAAAATATTGATTTTAATCATGTATGTACTTAAAGTGATATAGCAAAATAAGAATGTTTTTATTTCTAAAGTAAATATTTTAGTCAAAGTTACATCAGAAATTAAATATTTCTTTGACTTTTTCCAAGAGATTTTTGCTATCAACTACAGTTACAGTTGTCAGTATTATATAGTAATACATTGTTTAAAATATATTATAAACCTTTTATCTTCCTCTTTAATTTAAATGAAATATAAAATTAAGGATTTCATAACACAAGTGATTTTGGAAAACATTTAAAATGATATGAATGGCTTTCATACAGAAAATGCAACTGGAATCAAACAACATGTTTTAATGCTGGAATGTGCCAGGAACAGTGCTTTGTATATACATGTATGTTCATTCATTTTGTCACCCATGCACTTGTTCAGAGAAGTCCAGCTTAGGGAGAGGCTGAACTGCAGGAAGAATGGCAAGCACAAGCTCTCCTCAGCAGATTCAGAGTGTAGATAAAGACTCTGGTAAGGCAGAATGGAGAAGAAGGGAGAAGAATGATGGAGAGTTCAGACAGAATCTACCAAGTAAAGCCCTAGTTCCATAGATGACATCATGGGTAATCAGGGTTGACACTGCACAGGAAGAATGCATTCCTTCATTTACATCTACATACATACTAACACACAGGAATACAGTGGTGTTAGCCATGAAATGTGCAACCCACCAGAAAGAAAGAACCCTCAGACTGGGGAGCTGTTTTCCTGAGCCAGGTATTAATTAATTAATTAATTAATTAATTTTTTTGTGAGGGCCTCATTCTCTGAGTTTTAATAGCTTCATGTTGATTCAACCATTTAAAAAAAAAAAACTTGTTCTAATCCATAGGGTGTGGTTCTCAAGTGGAGAGCAGTAAACATAGCAGGTAGAGAGTGATCCACGTCCCTTTTTCTCCCCTTTATCGATTTGGTACAATTGTGCCAAAGCAGAAAGTAAGGTACTGGCTCTTTAGGACACTCCAGGAAACAAGCGAACATTTCTGGACTGTGCAGGTTTTATAAATGCAAATGTTGCACCTGAGCAATGACGTCTAAATGCAAAGGGTGTGGTGGACAGAAGACACTCTTAAAAACCAAGCAAAATACTGAGTAAGAGTTGATCTTGAAGAAAATTACTTTAAAAATCTATAATGAAAATAAAACATGACACTGGCAAATCACTCATACCTGACTTGAATTGCCTTTGGTATTCAGAGAAGAAAAGCGCTGTTTGAAGCTCTAGTTATCACAGAGAAGGGAGTAGTGAAGACCTGCTCAAATTCTGTCAGAACTGGTCCTGCCTGCATACTTCCCTGCTCATCCCTAAGGCTCCAGTCACCCAAATGACACCAAACACTTTAGGAAGGGAGCTTTGTTTCCTCTCAGGTGGCTCCAGGAGAACTAAGACAGCCTCCATCACTCCACATTTTATGAACAATGTGGAGAGTTTGTGGCCTAATTGCTCTGGGTCTTCCCAACTATACATTATGACCAATAAATGGACTTGTGCTGCTTTTGGGAAGAAGGCTAACTCACTTTCTCTTCTATAGTAGGAGGCATCTCCCTTTCTCATTTACATTTTAAAAATTTCAAGTAGAAGATACTACAATTTCAGAATATGTGCTCAAATTTGACCCTCTTAAAAGGCTTACTACAACTCATTCTTCACCCTGTATCTATATATCTGGAACAGTTCTGTGGTAGCTGTCACTTATGGATTGTGGCTGAACTGTGAGGGTCATGTGATGGTCTACGGTGCAAGATAATCACCCTTAGACAATGTTTAATAACAATTCATTACTTTTCTCAAATTAAAATCTGGTCTATGCTAACAGAGAGTTAAAAAGAAAAACTATCAACTAAGGAAATAAGCTTTCAGAATTCCAAAGTGGGGTTCATGTACAAACTGGTTTATGAAATAGTCAAATTCAGAGTAAATATTAGACTATATTATTTCTAAGTTATATTAATAATAGGTGCTATCTGTATTAAAGGAAAAGAAATTTAAGGGACAGAAAATTTATAAGTGTATTTATCTTAAAGTTCTTGATAAAATTTAGTGTTTTTTCTGCCAAAATATAAAGCAATAATTTCTTTAGGAATATTTATTAATGCAAAATCCCTCATGTTTACTCCATTTTAAGTAAATATGATTAATTACACTATACATTGTCATTGAAAATTATTTTGATGCTATTCTACTAATTCTTTGGAGATTATGTATTCTTGGAGAAACTAAAAATAAACATAAAATATTTGTGAACAGCTCACTTATGTGAGGAGATAATAAATAAGGGACTCCCTGACCCCATCTCAAATAGAATGCTTAAGGAAGTCTCACTGTGT
The DNA here is from genome assembly GCA_036365145.1 of Orientallactaga sibirica. Classification (NCBI taxonomy): domain Eukaryota; kingdom Metazoa; phylum Chordata; class Mammalia; order Rodentia; family Dipodidae; genus Orientallactaga; species Orientallactaga sibirica. The sequence goes on from JAEOAD010000025.1 coordinate 3,900,239, forward strand.
TGTGTTTTGCTTTACTAGACTATGAGTCACTTAGCTTGTGACAGCAGATGCAGAGCTGTATACAGTACGTGGATTCTGCCAAGCCACAGAGAAAAAGTTGTAAGGTGAGTGACTACCAACTGTATTATGAGATTAAAGTATATAAAATTTACTTAGTAGATCTGTTGGTTCAGAAGAGAAGACTACCAACAAAATCAATGACTTTTCTAACAACAGGTTTCAAAGAAACAAACTGGCACTTTCCCCATTTACTGTCATGCTATCAACATTAGACTGAATTACATGCACACAGTCCCAAACTCAGGCTTGTACATAGTGGTTTGATAATACCAGTTTCTATGACATCATATGGAGACAAAGACTTAAAGAATATTCTCTGTGAGATCATGCCCTCAGAGAAAATTAAATTTAAACAACAAGCTTCAATGAACTAGGTTGAGATTGAAATGGTTGGCAGTCTGGTATCCCTTGGGGAACTTGAAAATTCAGACAGGGACAGGAATTCTGTTTCTTTGAGTCTTCTTGCTTCTCATGTGGTTACACTGTTCTTTTGCTCCTGTTTACCTTAGGTCACTCCATTACTGAAATGGAGGAGAAAAGGGAGAAACAATGTGTAGTATCTGACTTGAAAGCTGCTCCACTGTGGAAAGAAAAAAATCTGTAATTGGTTCCAAAAGCCATCTCTAACTCTTGCATGGTGTTCTACATCCTTGGCTCTCTAACAATACAGAATAGATATCACTTTTCATGTGGCCATCTCCTTTAAGAATCAAAGCAGTAAGGTCTCTACACTACACGTACCAGAACATGTTTTGGTCAGGTATAAAATGGAATAATTTCAAAGTTGACATATCTACAAGTTGAAAAGTCTTGCAGGGAAGAATTCACCCTGGCATGTTGACAGAGGTCCAGGTTTTCAAAAGTTGCCTCTCCAGACAATTTCTGTAGTGGTCCATGTAAACAAAGCACAGGTAAGAATGGTCCTTCTTGGAGCTGTGTTCATCGAACAGCAGGATTACCTGAAAGTGTGGTGTTGGCTAAATGCAACACCGGCAGAGGGTGGGCCTCTGTGTTAAACACCCAGTGGTCTAAAGGTAAAAGGTCATCACCAGAGAACAGCAGGTACAAGTATCTGAAAATAAAGAGAAATGAATGGACGTTAAATTCATCAAGAAAATCAAGTGAGATCACTGGGGCCAAGAGAGAAAATGAGTATTTGGGGCTGTTTTGATAAAAACCCAAAAACAATATCCAGACGGGAGCACAGAAAATCAAGGAGAATTCACACTAGGCCAGCTGAACGAAGTAAGATTATGTTTCAAATATTCCGCATACTGGTAAAGCCACGAAAAGATGAGCTGTGGAAACAGCGTACAACAAATTACTTTCAAGGACACTCTCTTAAACAACAAACAGTATCAATCATAAGTTTGGCAACTTACAGCACTTAGAACTAGAATTAGTTCACATTTATTAGCAAACCAAGAAAACACATGTATTATTTGATATACAAAGGATCTTGACACTATACATAATACATTAGCAGTAGTCACAGATTTTACAGTTCTTGTTATGGAAACCTATTAAATAAATGTCAGAAACCTGTATTTATAAAAGCCTTAACTGGTTTTACTGGATAGAGACACTGTATATGAAGATAAAGAAGTTGACTTGTCTGTGAAAACTGCAAGCAGTCAGTTTGGAGTTACACATAATCAATAAACATTATAATGTCAGGAAAAGTCCAGTCTGAATCTTATTAGGGGAGCTTACATTGAATATAAAAATCTATAGAGTTTATGGTTGAGGGTGTAGTTTAGTGGTATAGCACCTATCTAGATGTGCAATGCCCTGGGTTCCAGCACCACCACCACAAAAACAAAACTTAACAAAATAGATTTCCAGTTAAGATGGTGGCGTAGGAACCATGCCAAAACAGCCTAGGGGAGAAAAAGCAAAAACAAACAAACAAACAAACAAACAAACAAACCCCAGCAAAATACACTCTTCTACTAAAACATGAAGGGTATAGTAAATTATCAACCACAGTAGAGAAGTAGGAGAGATCCAGAGCGTCTAGAGCCCACAGAAGCAGGCAGAAGCAGCTCCAGCAGCAGCAGCAGCGAGTTCCATGTGGCTGTAGCCACCAGGCTTGACTTGAGCCGCAGGAAAAAAAAAAAGAGCCCGGTAAGGGGATTTTCCATTCACACCTGCCTCCTCGCAAAGTCAAGAAACATGGAAAGAGGATGGCAGAGACCAGTGCAGCAGCTTGTGAGGAAAAAGATCGTCAGGACCAGTGGGAGGACATCAGCCTCCATCCACAGCCTCCCCCTTCCCCACCACCAGCACAAGCACCAGCAACCACCAGAGAACTGGGGAATGGAGCCCACCTACACAGCACCCTGCAAGATCAGAGCAGTGACCCACAGACCCAGCCAGCCTACCTGAGCCCACAGCACAGCAAAGAGGGACCAAAGCAGCTGTGCAGCATAGCTGAGACCAAAAACCATCCCAAAAGGTAACTGGGATTACACCAGGTCAGTACCCACCAAATAAGCCTGGTATATAGGCTTGCATCAGAAGGACTAATTGCACCATCCATGTCAGGGTAAATTATATGTTCAATCTGATGGATGGTCATATTTGACATTCTTAAATAAGCTATATTTTGGGCTGCTCATTTGTTGCTTCCTGATTTATAGTGCCTTTGTTTCCTCTTCTGTCATTAGTTGGGGTAGGATCTCACTTGGTCACAAGCTGACCTTGGAACCCCCTATAGACCAGAAATCTTAGCCTCCCAGTTGACAGGGTTAAGGGTGTGGGGCAACACACATCCTTAGGAACTGTGACTTTGTTAGAGGAGCTGTTTGTCATAATACCTGCTCTTCCATAAATACTCTGTGTTGTTTTTCATTGAATGTGTATATTGTTTAGTTAAGTTTTTAGAATTTAGAGTATATTCTGTTCCATTCAGCCCACTTGAATACTATCATAGCAGGCAAACCCAACACCCAGGGCTACTTTTGTGGTTACTCTGAGAGTCTTAAGAGCCACACCTAGCACCTTAAGCTCCTGCCATGAAGATACATAACATCAGATTGATTGATATATCTAATAATACTGCAGATAATTAGAAAACCCAAGCATTAAATTAATCCACGATGCAAAAATCTCTACATTATAATACAAGAAAAGCAAAAAAAAAAAAATTCAAGACAATATAAATCCACCAAAAAGTATTAATGTATCAGAAATGACCTTCAGTGAGACTGATTTGCAGGAAATGCCTGAGAAAGATTTCAAAAGAATGAATATAAATATGTTCAAAGAACTCAAAGAGGAAATCAAAGGAATCAAAGAACACACAGGAAACCAACTGAATGAAATAAGGTCACTACAAGACATGAATAAGAAAATAGAAATAATAAAGAAAAACCAGTCAGAAATACTAGCAATGAAGAACACAGTCAGTGAAATAAAAAACTCTGTAGAAAATCTCTCCAGTAGAATGGATGAAGAAGAGAACAGAATATCTAAACTAGAAGACCAGATGGCAGCTCTAATACAGTCCAACAAAGAGAAAGACAACTAATAGGAAGGTATGAATGGGAATTACAAGATATTTGGGACACTATAAAAAGATCAAACATAAGAATTCAGGGTATAGTAGAAGGATAAGAATTTCACTCCAAAGGCATAGTAGGTATTTTCAACAAAATCATAGAAGAAAACTTCCCCAAATTGGGAAAGAGATGCCAATGCAGATACAGGAAGCCACTCAGACAAAACCTGGAAAGAACCTCTCCCCGCCATATTATAATTAAACCACCAAACATATAAACCAAAGAAAATATACTGAAAGCAGCTAGAGAGAAAAAGCAAGTCACCTACAAAGAAAGGCAAGCCCATCAGGATCACAGCAGATTATTCAACACAAATTTTAAAAGCCAGAAGAGCTTAGAGTGATGTCTTCCATTCAAGATGAGAAATAAGGACATTCCACAACAAAAGCCGGCTAAAGGAATAATTGAATATTAAACCAGCTCTACAGAAAATGCTTGAAAGAATCCTCCATGCTAAAGAGAAAGAAAAGCACACATATAAGGAACCTGGCAAAAACAAACCATACTCCATACTAGTTAATACAAGAGAGCAAAGGTGAAACTGGAAGAACTACAAAACAAGAAAAATGGCAAAAATAAATAAACACCTTGCAATAATAACTCTTAGTATCAATGGCCTGAATGCCCCAATCAAAAGACATAGGTTTTCAGAGTGGGTTAAAAAGCAGGATCCTTCAATTTGTTGCCGCCAAGAAACTCACCTTTCTACAAAGGATGGGCACTATCTTAGGGTGAAAGGTTGGAAAATGGTATTTCAAGCAAATGGGCCTATCCTAATATCTGACAGGGTAGGCTTTGGACCAAAATTAGTTAGGAAAGATAAGAAAGGTCACTTTATATTGATTAAAGGAACGCTCCAACAGTACATTACAATCCTAAACATATATGCATCTAACATAGAGGCTCCCAATTTCATCAGACAAATGCTATTAGAACTAAGGTCTCAGATAACACCAAACATACTTATAGTGTGTGACGTCAACACCCCACTCTCACCAATTGACAGGTCATCCCAGCAAAAAATAAACAGAGAAGCTTATGGATTAAATGAGGTCATAGAACAAATGGACCTAACAGATATATACCGGACATTTCATCCAAATGCTGAAGAATACACATTCTTTTCAGCAGCACATGGAACATTCTCTAAAATAGACCATATATTAGGACACAAAGCAAACCTTAACAAATGCAGGAAAACTGAAATAATTCCATGCACTCCATCTGATCACAATGGGAACAAACTACAAATCAATAGCAAGAAAAGCTATAAAGCATACACAAAATCATGGAAACTAAACAATGTGCTACTAAATGATGAGTGGGTCAATGAAGAAATCAAGAAGGAAATTAAAAAAAAAAATACATGGAGTCAAATGATAATGAGAACACAACATGCCAAAACCTGTGGGACACAATGAAGGCAGTCCTAAGAGGGAAATTTATAGTATTAAGTGCCTATGTTAAGAAATTAGAAAGGTTGCAAGTAAACAACTTAATGCTGCAACCTAAGGCCTTGGAAAAAGAAGAACATGGCAAACCAAAAGTCAGTAGACAGGAAGAAATAATGAAGAATAGGGCAGAAATTAATGAAATAGAAACAAAAAAAATCCAAAGAATCAATGAAACAGAGTTGGTTCTTTGAAAGAATAAACAAGATTGATAAACCCCTTTAGCAAATCTGACCAAAAGAAAGAGGGAAGAGACACAAATTAATAAAATTAAAGATAGTATGGAGATATAAGCAGTTATTAAAAATCTCCCAATTAAAAAAAGTCCAGGCGCAGATGGATTCACTGCTGAATTTACCAGATCTTCATGGAAGAAATAACACCAATGCTTATTAAACTTTTCCATAAAATAGAAGAGGAAGGAAACCTACCAAACTCCTTCTACAAAGCGTCACCCTGATCCCCAAACCAGACAAAGATAGAACAAAAAAGGAAAATTACAGACCAATCTCCCTCATGAACATAGATGCAAAAATTCTGAACAAAAGATTGGCAAACAGAATACAAGAATATATCAGAAAGATGATTCTCCCTGACCAAGAAGGCTTTATCCCAGAGATGCAGGGATGGTTCAACATACACAAATTGATAAATGTAATATATTATATAAATGGACTGATGGATAAAAATCACATGATCATCTCATTAGATGCAGAAAAAGCATTTGACAAAACCCAGCTTCCCTTTATTATAAAAGTCCTACAGAGACTGGGAATAGAAGGAACATATCTCAACATAATAAAGGCTATTTATGACAAACCCATAGCCAACAAAATACTAAATGGACAAAAACCTGAAGCTTTTCCACTAAAATCAGGAACAAGACAAGGGTATCCACTGTCTCCACTTTTATTTAATACACAACTGGAAGTCTTAGCCATAGCAATAAGGCAAGAGACACACATAAAAGGGATACAAATTGGAAACGAAGAGATCAAGTTATCATTATTTGCATATGACATGATTCTACACATAAAGGACCCTAAAGACTCTACCAGGAAACTGTTAGAGCTGATAAATACCTATAGCCATGTAGCAGGATACAAAATAAACACACAGAAATCAGTTGCCTTCCTACATGCTAACAACACACACACAGAGGATGAAATCAGAGAATCGCTCCCATTCCCAGCTGCATAAAAAATAAATAAATAAAGTACCTAGGGATAAACCTAACCAAGGAAGTGAAGGATCTCTACATAAAAACTTTAAAACACTAAAGTGAGACAGTGTAAGACACTAGGAAATGGAAAGACATCCCTTGTTCTTCGATTGGAAGAATCCATATTGTGAAAATGGCAATCTTACCAAAAGCAATCTACACATTTAATCCCCATCAAATTTCCAATGGCATTTTTCACAGAAATAGAAAAAACAATCTAAAAATTCATTTGGAAGCACAAAAAACCTCAAATATCTAAAACAATTTTGAGCAACAAAAATAAGGCTGGTGGTATCACCATACCTGATTTTAACATATATTACAGAGCCATATTAACAAAAACAGCATGGTACTGGCACAAAACCAGACATGTAGATCAATGGAACAGAATACAGGATCCTGATGTAAGTCTGGGTACCTATACCCACCTGATCTTAGACAAAAATGCCAATAATACTCATTGGAGAAAAGACAGCCTCTTCAGCAAATGGTGCTGGGAAAACTGGGTATGTATCTGTAGAAGGATGAAAATAGATCCTTATCTCTCTCCATGCACAAGAATTAAGTCCAGATGGATCAAAGACCTTAATATCAGACCTGAAACTCTGAAACTGCTAGTGAAAAAAGTAGAGGAAACCCTTCAACATATTGGTCTTGGCAAAGACTTTCTGAATATAATCCCAATTGCTCAGGAAAAAAAACCACAGATCAACCGCTGGGACCTTATGAAATTACAAAGCTTTTGTACAGCTAAGGTCACTGTGAATAGAGCAAAGAGGCAACCTACAGAATGGGCGAAAATCTTTGCCAGCTATACTTCTGACTGAGGATTAATATCTAAGATATACAAAGAACTCAAAAAAAAATAAGCAATAAGAAATAAAACAACCCAATTAAAAAATGGGCTATGGAAATAGAGTTCTCAAAAGAAGAAATACAGATGGGATATAAACATCTAAAAAAATGTTCTATATCCGTAGTCATTGGGGAAATGCAGATTAAAACTACATTGAGATTCCATCTCACTCCTGTCAAATTGGCTACCATCATGAAAACAAATGACCCTAAATGCTGGCGAAGATAAGGAAAAAGAACCCTTCTACACTGTTGGTGAGAATGCAATCTGGTCTAGCCACTGTGGAAATCAGTGTGGAGATTCTGGGAGACAGCTAAAAATAGATCTACCATATGACCCAACTATACCACTCCTAGGCATATATCCTAAGGACTCGTCTCACTACCTTAGAGATACTTGCTCAACCATGTTTATTGCTGCTCTATTCGCAATAGCTAGGAAATGGAACCAGCCTAGACATCCCTCAACTGATGAGTGGATAATGAAGATGTGGCACATTTACACAATGGAGTTCTACTCAGCAGTAAAGAAAAATGAAGATATGAAATTTGCTGGAAAATGGATGGATCTGGAAAGGATTATACTTAGTGAGGTAACCAGGCCCAGAAAGCCAAACATCACATGCTCTCTCTCATACATGGATCCTAGCTACAAATGATTGGACTTTTATGTGAGTAGGAAGAAAACTCAGTAGCAGAAGCCAGTAAAGCTAGAAAGGGGATATAAAGGGAATAGAAAGGGGGGGGGGGGGACTTAATAGGATATATATGTAAGTAGAAGAACAGATTAATGGGGGTGAAAAGGCCTAAGTGAGGTCAGGGGAAGAGATTGAATAAAGGAATTGTGGAGGGAGGGCTAATCAAAATCTAAGAGGATATAAATAAGTCATATGGAAACCTACTTTTCTGGACAATGGAATACAGAAGCCACAGATTGTTACTAGAAAACTTTCAGTGCCAGGAATAGGATTCCTTCCAGTGAGTTGTTGGCCAGGGAGTTAACTCGTACCCCAAAACCTTATAGGCCATTGTCAATGCCCTTGGTTTCCCACTAGGAATAGATGGTAAGACCCTATTGCTGAAGATTCCACATACTTGGGCTGCAAGGTCACTGAGAAATCCTGCTGGAGCTGAGCTGAAAGCCTCCTCCACATGGAACAGCTGACAAAAAGTTGGAAAAAGCTACACTGCATGCAGGTCAATAGGAGAGAGAAAACACCAGTGAAGGTACTCAACAGTGAACACTGCAAGCTTTAAATTTGGCCACCTAGGCCAAATGAGCTAACGGGTACAATAGTGGCATGTCTGTTATGGGGGAAACCAACCGCTCTCTAATTGGACTGGAGGCCCGCTCCATGGGACAGAATACATTCCTGATACTGAAAACCTACAACAGGGGTAGTCATGAGCTGTAGGGGTGTAATGTCCATTGGTGTCTGGCTAAATGTATATACTATGATAACCAAACTGCCCAGTAAGTTCTTCTCTTAATGTCCACACCCATATATTAATGCTACTCTCACTTTTGGTTAGAGAAACTTCTCTTTTCAGATGGCGACGATCTTAGGATGACTCAGAAGGCACCATGGTGCTGAGAAGAAGGGACAGAGGAGTGCTCAGCACTGAAACATCTCTTATACACCTTCCAAGGTTCATGGTCCATTGCGGAAGTGGGGGTAGAAAGAATGTAAGTGCCAAAGGAAGAGTAGGACTTCTTACAACATTCTCCTCCAGACACAAAATGGCCTGGATATACATGACATCACAGTGCCTGAACAACAGACCATCATAATAGGAGGAAAAGATCATGACATCAAATTGAAAAGAGAGACTGACTGAGAGGGGGAGGGGTATGATGGAGAGAGGAGTTTCAAAGGGAAAAGTGGGGGTAAGAAGGGAAGTACCATGGAATATTGTCTATAATTAAGGAAGTTGTCAATAAAAAATAAATTAATTAAAAAATAACAAAATAATTTCAAAAACCACCAGAGTTAGAAAATCTGGAATCTAGTTATATAGTTAACACAACTAGCTGTACATTGCAGGACTCAATAAAGGTGTTATTTTAAAATCTCTTTATGCTTACTATTATAGTTCTGGTTGACAGAGTAAAAACACAGCACTAAGGTAAATGGGGACTGCACATCAACACTGTGATTAGTAAAGCTGGAACAGTGAGGAACAGGATTTCCTATCTTACCCCTTGACCCAATACCTTGAGACCTGCTTGACTGATTTACTCACCAGGCTGTAGGCAGACAAGGTGCAACAGATTTGCAGACCTCTGCAAGGTCTGCCTACTGTATAGAAACGCTGTAGTCCCAGTGTGGCTCTTGGTGTTCTTGGTGCAATGCCCCTGCCATTTGGTTATGTGTAGGCTAATGATTGTCAGGGCCACCCCATTCTCATTGTATCAACAACTATCTTTAGAAGGGAAAGGAAAGGGAAATTTGGACGAGAGATACATAGGGGAAGACCATTTGAAGATGGAGACAAAGGTTGAACATCATTTCCCATGCTTTTTTAAAACATTGCCTCTCATGAAATATCAGCACAAAATTTTCACCAATTTTTAAATGAACGGCATGTTTTCTTGCTGGAATTCTAGAATTCTTCCTATTATGTAGACACAAGTACTGTTCAAATATTTGCCTGGCAAAGATTTTATCACATTCTCTTAATGTCTTTCAAAGAGCAGATGCTTTCAATTTTATGACCAATTGTTTTAATGGATTTTGCTTTTGGTGTCATATCTAAAAACTCTTTGCTTGGCCCTTGGCCATAAGTAGTTTCTCCCATGTTTTCTTCTTAAAGTTATATATTTTCAGGCTTGAAACTTAGGTTTTTGACCCATTTAAAATTATTATTATTATTAATTTTAAAACATTTATTTGCAGGCTGGGGAAGTGGCTTAGAAGTTAAGGTGTTTGCCTGTGAAGCTGAAGGACCCCAGTTCAATTCCCTAGCACCCATGTAAGCCAGATACACAAGGGGGCGCAAGCATCTGGAGCTCGTTTGCAGTGGCTGGAGGCCCTTGTGTACCCATTCTCTCTTTCTATCTGCCTCTTCCTCTCTCTCTCAAATAAACAAATAAAATAAAAAAAATTTATTTAAATGTGTGTGTTGGGGGTTGGGGGGGGAAGGGAACTGCAGGGTCTCTTGTTGCTGTAGAGAATACCTGTCTGGCTTTACATAGTTGGCTGGGGAATTAAACCTGGACCAGCAGGCTTTGCAAGAAAGTACCTTTAACCACTGAACCATCTCCCTAGCCTCTTAAATTAACTTTACATATAAATTCAAAAATCCCAGTGCTGGGATCCCCTGCTCTGGAGGGTGCATGCATGGAGGGTGCATGCATGGAGTAAGTAGGCCAGAGTTCCCAGTTTGTTCCCCACTTCCCAGTTCCCTGATCCTGGTACCCCTACTGTTGGCTTGGGGGTGGGGGCAGGACCCAACTGACATGCTGTGGAAGCATGCTTTTTTGACTAATCTTTCTTATTAACCTACCCCTTGCTCCTGGATTCCCTGTTCTGGAGGGTGTATATGCACAGTGAATAGGCCACAGCTCCAGTTTTTTCCCCACCTCCCAGTTTTCTGGCCCAGTACTCCTGTAGCTGATTTGGGGCAGCCTGGACCGTGAGTGTATGCTGCAGAAGCAGGCTTTTTGCTCCAGCTTCCTGACTGACCAGCCCCTAGGTCTGCAAATCCTTGTTTCCAAGTCAGAGGGTGCATTGCTACTGCAGAAGCTAGCCTCTTGCTCCTAGATCCCCAGCTTCCTGGCTCCTGGTTCTTTAGCCCCCAGTTCCCCTGTGCTGAAAAGTGCACACAAGTGGAGAGAGTAGCCTTAGCTCCCAGTTCTCCAGGTACCCTTGAAGCACTTGCAACTTCCACAATTTGCACATCTGTGGTTATAACCCCAGCGACTCCAATCCAGTTCACATTTAGAACAGAACACTCACTGAAGATCCTACATGGACAAATACTTGCTTCCTTCTCAATAAAATAAGACTTTTGCCCCAAAATCGGTAGACCACAATGCAACAAAACCAATAAAAGTTAGAAAACTGAGGGATGTCCACCAAGGATGCCTAGTCCCACAATGGAAGCCTCCAATTGCTGAGCTAGAAGCAAATCATCAAAAAACCAACAATCATATAAATGAAATTGAGCAGAATCATCTCTTAGAGCACTCAGCTTTTGTCACTAGGCTTAACTTAATTGAAGAAAATCAGAGTGGCCTCAAAAGAGAGATAAATGAATTGAAGGTGAGTCAACAAATGGAGGATCTCAATAACTCCTAGATTAAGCTTAATGAAGACATGGTCAAATGAATTCCAGAAAGAATCAGAAAATTAAACCCTGAAATGAAATTGTACCTCAAAAGAGATGGACAAAATGCAAAAAAAGAAAGAAAGAAACAAAGAAAGAAAAACAACAACAAACAAACCACAACAGAAAAGAAAAATCAAATAGATCTTTTAAAACCCTCTCTAGAACATCTAACTAACAGAGTTACTCATGTGAAGGACAGAACTCTGAGCTGGAAGAAAATTCAGAAGAAATTGATTGGGAGGCCAAAAACTGCTAAGTTCAAAAACTCATGCGAGAGGGTCCAGGTAAGATGGCGGCATAGGAGCCACGCCAAACTGGATCACGCATAGAATCAAGAAAAACTACACTCATCTGAGGAAGAGAGCAGAATATTTTCTCCGGGAAATAGCGGAAAAGCAAAAGACAGCCAGAAACCCACTGTGGAGAGTGCGGCCCCCGGCAGCTCGCTCCCCAACACCGCCGCGGGCTCCCAGCCGCGGACTCCCCAGCCGCGGGCTCCCCAGCCGCGGGCTCCCCATCCGTGGGCTCCCAGCGGCTTCGCTCCACCCCAAGAGCACCCCAGCAACTTCACTTCACTCAGCTGGCTCCCCAACGGATCGGCACCAAGACTCCAACTCTCGATCCAAAGCTTCCAACCAGGTCAGCTAAGCCCCGCTGAGCTTCCGCTGCAAACGCCGCCCGAACAAACAAACAAAAAAAAAGGGACTTTTCAACCTCATCAGTCTCCTCACAGAGCCCAGAAATCAAAGAAAAATCTGCGGAGCTACTGAAAGAGACACACCCTGAGTTGCTGCAGGCTTCCTGAATTCGCCCATCCCCAATCATCAGCTCCCCAGGGAATTGGTAGAATCGAACAACAACCAGTGGCAAATTTGAACCACATCGTCAACACTGGCCCCAGCTGACCTGACCCAAGCTCCACAGCCCAGGTAACGAGGTGGGCACCCAGCATTGGTGAGTTTAAAAGCCACACCAAAAGATAACAAAGGCCTGCATTGGAAGTGCTAACCACTCTTTCCAGGTCAAGGCAGGGTATGTATTACATATTTGTGGGTGGTTTTACCATTTTCAAATAAGCTGAATGTGAGGGGTTGAATATTGCTATCTGTACTACTTATAGATTTAAAGGGCCTTTATCTTTTGCTTCAGTTATTATTGAGGACAGGGTCTGATTCCCAAGCTGACAGGACTAAGGGAGTGGACCATCACATGCCCTTAGGGATTTTAACCCTATAGGTCTGGTTGTCTCAATTCTCACACTTGTATACTCTGTGTTCATGTCAATTGAATGTGTATTTTGCTCTGTTGAAGTTTAGAACTTGCATCGAAATTGTTCCACCAGTCCACTACAATAATTGCTAACAAGCAAACTCAACAGCTAGGAGTACTTCTACTTAAGTACAAGTGCTACACTTGACACCTTAAACTCATATCCTAAAATACTATAAAGGTGGATCACAACACCTAAGAACACTGAAGATAAATAGGAAACCTAAGCATCAAAGCAATCCAGGATGCAAAAGTCACTACATTATAATACAAGAAACACAAAGAATCAAGACAATGCAATCCCACCAAAAATTGCAAATCCATCAGATAGGTCCAACAAGGAGACTGTTTTAGATGAAATTCTGACAAAGATTTCAAGGGAATGATGATATCTATGCTCAAAGAAATGAAAGAAGAAATGAAAGCAATCCGAGAAGAAAACAAAGGAATTAGAGAAGAAAACAAACTGTTGAAGGAGATTACAGAGAAACAGTTTAATGAAATAAAAAGGTCATTAGAGGACATGAACAAGGAAATAGAACTACTGAAGAAAAACCAGGCTGAAATCTTAACATTGAAGAACACAGTCAGTGAAATAAAAACTCTGTGGAAAGTCTCACTAGTAGAATGGATGAAGGAGAGGACAGAATATCCAAGCTAGAAGACGAGGTGGCAGATCTATCACAGTCCAACAAAGAGAAAGACAAGCTAATAGAAAGGTATGAATGGGAACTCCAAGACATGAGGGACACTATGAAAAGATCAAACATAAGAATTCAAGGTATAGCAGAAGGGGAAGAATTTCAATCCAGAGGCTTAGTAGGTGTTTTCCATAAAATCATAGAAGAAAATTTTCCCCAAATTGGGAAAGAAATGCCAATGCAGATACAAGAAGCATTTAGAACACCAAACAGACAAAACCTAGAAAGAACCTCTTCTCGCCATGTTATAATTAAACTACTAAATACACAAACCAAAGAAAGTATACTGAAAGCAGTTAGAGAGAAAAAGCAAATGACATTTAAGGGGAAACCCATCAGGGTCACAGCAGATTACTCAACACAAACCCTAAAAGCCAGGAGGGCCTGGAGTGATGTATTCCAAGTTCTGAAAGATAAAAACTGTCAACCAAGATTACTTTATCCTGCAAAGCTTTCTATCCAAATTGATGGAGAAATAAGGACATTCCACAACAAAGACAGGCTAAAGGAATTTATGACAACTAAGCCAGCTCTACAGAAAATACTTGCAGGAATCATTCATGCTGAAGAAAAAGCAAAACACACACAGCAGGAAATAGGAAAAAAGAAATCATATTCAACAGTTAGAACGAGTAAAAAGAAAACCAGGAAGAACTACAAAACAAGAAAAATGGACAGATCAAATACATATCTTTCAATAATAACTCTTAATATCAATGGCCTCAATGCCCCAATCAAAAGACATAGACTTGCAGACTGGATTAAAAAGCAGGATCCTACCATCTGTTGCCTTCAGGAAACTCACATCCGAATAAAAGATAGAAACATTCTTAGGGTGAAAGGCTGGAAAAAGATATATCAAGCAAATGGACCTAGAAAACAAGCAGGGGTTGCCATTCTAATTTCTGACAGGATAGACTTCAAACCAACATTAGTGAGGAGAGATAAAGCAGGTCACTTTATACTGATTAAAGGAACACTCCAACAGGAGGATATCACAATCCTAAACATTTATGCTCCCAACACGGGGGCCCCCAATTACATCAAACAAACACTATGGGACTTAAGGTCAGAGATAACACCTAACACAATAGTAGTGGGTGACTTCAATACCCGCTCTCATCACTTGACAGGTCTACCCAACAAAAAATAAACAGAGAAACAACTGCATTAAATGATATCATGGAACAAATGGACCTAACAGATATATACAGAATATTCCATCCAAATACTGCAGAATATACATTCTTCTCAGCGGCACATGGGTCATTCTCTAAAATAGACCATATGATAGGACACAAATCAAATCTCAACAAATACAGGAAAATTGAAATAATCCCTTGTATGCTATCTGACCACAATGGGATTAAACTGCAAATCAACAACAAGAAAAACTACAGAGCATACAGAAATTCATGGAGACTAAACAGTACATTATTGAATGATGCATGGGTCATTGAAGAAATTAAGAAGGAAATCAAGAAATTCATAGAATCAAATGATGATGAGAATACAACATACCAAAACCTGTGGGACACAATGAAGGCAGTCCTACGAGGGAAATTTATAGCTCTAAGTGCCTATATTAAGAAACTAGAGAGTTCACAACTAAACAATTTAATGCTTCACCTTAAGGCCTTGGAAAGAGAAGAACAAGGCAAACCAAAAATCAGTAGACGGAAGAAATAATAAAGGATAGGGCAGAAATTAATGAAATGGAAACCAAAAAACAATCAAAAAAATCAATGAAACAAAGAGTTGGTTCTTTGAAAGGATTAACAAGATTGACAAACCCTTAGCAAATCTGACCAAAAGAAAGAGAGAAGAGACAAAAATTGATAAAATTAGAGATGAAAAAGGCAACATCACAACAGATACCAAAGAAATTCAGAAAATCATACGGACATACTTTAAGAATATATATGCCTCTAAGTTTGAAAACCTGAAAGAAATGGATGATTTCCTTGATTTATATGACCTACCAAAATTAAATCAAGATGAGATAAACCATTTAAATAGACCTATAACAACCACAGAGATCCAAGCAGTCATAAAAAGTCTCCCAATTAAAAAAAGCCCAGGCCCAGATGGATTCACTACTGAATTTTACCAGACATTCCTGGAAGATCTAACACCAATGCTTCTCAAACTTTTCCATAAAATAGAAGAGGAAGGAATTCTACCAAAATCCTTCTATGAAGCCAGCATCACCCTGATACCCAAATTGGACAAAGACAGATCAAAAAAAGAAAACTATAGACCAATCTCCCTCATGAACATAGATGCAAAAATTCTCAACAAAATACTGGCAAACAGAATACAAGAATATATCAGAAAGATTATTCACCCTGACCAAGTAGGCTTTATCCCAGAGATGCAGGGATGGTTCAACATATGCAAATCCATAAATGTAATACACCATATAAATGGTCTGAAGGACAAAAATCACATGGTCATCTCAATAGATGCAGAAAAGGCATTTGACAAAATCCAACACCCCTTCATGGTGAAAGTACTACAGAAACTTGGAATAGAAGGAACATATCTCAACATAATAAAAGCTATTTATGACAAACCTACAGCCAACATAATACTTAATGGGGAAAAACTTGAAGCTTTTCCTCTAAATTCAGGAACAAGACAAGGGTGTCCACTTTCTCCACTATTATTTAATATAGTATTGGAAGTCTTAGCCACAGCAATAAGGCAAGAGGCACTCATAAAGGGATACAAATCAGAAAGGAAGAGGTCAAATTATCATTATTTGCAGATGATATGATTCTATACATAACAGATCCTAAGGACTCTACCAGCAAATTATTAGAGCTGATAAACACTTTTAGCAATGTAGCAGGATACAAAATAAACACACAGAAATCAGTAGCTTTTCTATACACTAACAACAAACATGCAGAGGATGAAATCAGGGAATCTCTCCCATTCACAATTGCCTCAAAAAAAAAATACCTTGGAATAAACTTAACCAAGGAAGTGAAGGATCTCTACAATGAGAACTTTAAAAAACTCGAGCGACAAATTGCAGAAGACACAAGGAAATGGAAAGACATCCCATGTTCCTGGATTGGAAGAATCAATATTGTGAAAATGTCAATCTTACCAAAAGCAATCTACACATTTAATGCGATCCCCATTAAAATCCCAATAACATTCTTCACAGAAATAGAAAAAACAATCCTAAAATTCATCTGGAAACACAAAAAAAAAACTTGAATAGCCAAAACAATTTTGGGCAACAAAAATCAGGCAGGTGGTATAACCATACCCGATTTTAAGTTATACCACAAAGGCATAATAACAAAAACAG
Organism: Orientallactaga sibirica; assembly: GCA_036365145.1. Lineage (NCBI taxonomy): Eukaryota > Metazoa > Chordata > Mammalia > Rodentia > Dipodidae > Orientallactaga > Orientallactaga sibirica. The sequence goes on from JAEOAD010000025.1 coordinate 3,917,017, forward strand.
CATGGTACTGGCACAAGGACAGACAGGTAGATCAATGGAACAGAATAGAAGACCCAAATATTAATCCAGGCAGCTACAGCTACCTGATTTTTGACAAAAATGCCAAAAATATTCATTGGAGAAAAGATAGCCTCTTTAACAAGTGGTGCTGGGAAAACTGGACATCTGTATGTAAAAGGATAAACATAGATCCTTGTCTCTCTCCATGCACAAGTGTCAAGTCCAAATGGATCAGGGACCTTAATATCAGACCTGAAACTCTGAATCTGCTAGAGGAAAAGGTAGGGGAAACCCTTCAACATATTGGAATAGACAAGGACTTTCTTAATATAACTCTAATTGCTCAGGGAATAAAACCACTAATCAACCACTGGGACCTTATAAAATTACAAAGATTTTGTACAGCAAAGAACACTGTGAATAGAACAAAAAGACAACCTACAGAATGGGAGAAAATCTTTGCCAGCTATACATTTGACAGAGGATTAATATCCAGAATATACAAAGAACTCAAAAAACAGAATAATAAGAATTCAAACAACCCAGTTAAAATATGGGCTATGGAACTAAATAGAGAATTCATGGAAGATGAAATACAGATGGCATATAAACATCTAAAAAAAATGTTCCACATCCTTAGCCATCAGGGAAATGCAAATTAAAACCACTTTGAGATTCCATTTCACTCCTGTCACAATGGCTACCATCAAGAAAAAAAATGGCAATAAGTGTTGGCGTGGATGTGGAAAAACAGGAACTACACTGTTGGTGGGAATGTAAGCTGGTCCAGCCATTGTGGAAATCAGTGTGGAGGTTCTTGAGACAGCCAAAAATAGACTTACCATATGATCCAGCTATAGCACTCCTAGGCATATATCCAGAGGACTCTTCTCACTACCTTAGAGATACTTGCAAAACCATGTTTATTGCTGCTCTATTCACAATAGCTAGGAAATGGAAGCAGCCTAGATGTCCCTCCACAGATGAGTAGATAATAAAGATGTGGTACATTTACACAATGGAGTTCTATTCAGCAGTAAAGAAAAATGAAATTATGAAATTTGCAGGGAAATGGATGGATCTGGAAAGGATTATACTCAGTGAGGTAACCCAGGCTCAGAAAGCCAAACATCACATGTTCTCTCTCATATGTGGATCCTAGCTACCAATGTATAGACTTGTGTGTGAACTGGAACCAAAAATAGGTACCAGAAACCAGTAAGCTGGTAAAAGGCTATAAGGGAGGGAAGAAAGGGAAGGACTTAAGTGTATGGTAATACACATATGTAAGTAGAAGAACTGATTACAGGGAGGGGAATGGCCTAAGTGAGGCCATGGGAAGAGAATGCATAAAAAAAAGGGCAGGGGAGGGACAATCTAAACTCAAGATATTATCAATAAGACATATGTAAAACTACTTTTTTGAATAAAGGTCACGTCTAGAAGATGTAGACTGTTACTAGAAAATTTTCAGTACCTGGGATGGAACTCCTTCCAGTGAGATGTTGGCCAAGGAGGTCCCAGTAGCCTCCAAAACATTAAGGCTTTTGCCAAAGCCCTTGGTTTCCCCTAGAGAAATAGATAGTAAGACCCTATTGCTGAAGACATCTCATGCCTGAGAGGCAAGGACACTGAGAAAGCAAGCTGGTGCTGAGCAGAAAACCTTCTCCTGTAGACCAGCCAACTGAAAGCTGGAAAAAGCTGCACTGCACACAGCATATGGGAGACAGAAGCCATCAACAGTGAAAATAGTGGATGCTGAATATTCAAGCTTGGCCAGACAGGCCCAATGACTGAACAGGTGCAATAGTGGCGTGTCTACTCTTGGGGTAACCAACTGCTCCATAATTGGACTGAAGGCCCTCTCCACAGGAGGGAATACATACCTGGTACTGAAAAACCTAAGTAAAAGTCTATGGTAGGTGAGGTCATGAGCCTTGGGGTATAAGCCTGCTCATGTCTGACTAAATGTATATATTATTCCCACCAAGCTGCCCTGGGGACACTACACTAAATGTTCATGTCACATATTAACGCTATTCTCACTTCTGGTCAGAGAAGCTTCTCTTTTCAGATGGTGATGACCACTGGGATGACACAAAAGGCAACATAGTGCTGAGAAGAAGGGATGGAGGAGTGCCCAGCACTGAAACACCTCTGTCACATCCTCCAGTGGCTCAGGGACCATTGCGGAAGAGGGGCGGATAGAATGGAAGAGCCAAAGGAAGGATATGACCTCTTATGATGCAGCTGCCCAGACAGAAATTGGCCTCGATATCCATGATCTTGCAGTGCCTAGCAATACCTTTGCAAGACCCTCAAAATAGAAGAAAAGATGATGTCATCAAATTAAAGAGAGACTAATGGAGAAAGGGAGGGGATATGATGGAGACCAGAGTTCTAAAGTGGAATGGGGAGGGGAAGGAAATATCAGGTGGGGTTTTTTTGTATGTAAGATTAAAAGTCAATAAAAATCTTAAAAAAAAAAAAAAAAAAAAATATATAATTATACAAGGGATGTGTGGGATACCTTAAAATGACCAATACACTTGGGAAGAAATCCAGGCCAGAGATAGTGAACATATTCAACAAAGTTTTCCCAATCTCACAAAAGGGGAATTGGATATTCAGATACAAGAAGCCCACAGAAACAAACAGACATTTAAAAGAAGAATCTCTCCAAGGTACATCATTTATTTAAAATTCAACCATTTTATTGAAAACAATGAGAGTGCCATATTGTCCAAGAAAAATACAACTTCACATAACATACAAAGACTTTCCCATCAGAATTACCTCAGATTTCTCAATGGAAATCCTGAAAGCCAGAAGGGCCTGGAATGGAACACTTCAAAAAGAAAAACTAAGATTCCAACCCAAGATTTAAGCAAAAGTAGGTTGAATTAGATAATGAAATGAAAACTATCCATAAAAATGTCAGTTTCTTCAAATTATTTGAACACAAAGCCAAGTATTCAGAGAATACTGAAACATCTTATGATAGAAGAGTTGGCTAACCAATTTCAAAAGAGCCTATAAGATGAAGATCACAATAAACAAAAACTACAGCAGACTCAAAAAGTACAAAGCCAGGTTGGCCAAAGAGCCACTGCAGCATATCATAGCAGGGATTAACTCAAACCTTAGATACTATAACATTAAATAAGAATGATCTTGATAGGAACTGGCAGGTGCCTTTAATCACTGGGAGGAAGATGGCTCAGGAGGATGGTCAGAGTTCAAGGCCACCCTGAGACTCATAGTGAATTCCAGGTCAGCCTGGGCCAGGAGTGGCTGAACTGTTCAAAAAAAAAAAAAGATCTTAACTCACGAATCAAAAGACACAAAATAATGTGTCTTTGGATTTTCAAAAATGGAGCAAATGTCTTGTTATTTTCTGAACAAAAACCCATCTCAGGCACTAAAGACAACACACAACAATCAGGTGAAAAGATGGATAAATGATATTCTAAGTAAAAGGAAATGAGAAACAAGCAGGTGTTGCTATATTAATATTTGATAAAATAGACTTCAAACCAAAAGTAATCAAAAAGGACAAAGAAGGCCACTTCTTACTCATCCAAAATGAGGACATCACAATCATAAATCTATATACACCAAACACAGGTGCACCACAGTTTATAAAACTTATCAACAAAATAGTTATTTTTAATACACCATCATAGAACATCAGTTAATATTACCATTAACAGATCATTTAAGAGAAAATCAACAGGGAAATCTGAATCAAATAAATGTTTTCATCAGGCCATACAGTCATTGCATAGAAGCATCACATTCTTCTCAGCAGCCATTGGAATGCATCACAAAATAGATCAGATCATTGCTGGACACATGCCTCTGTAAGTTCAGGAAAATTGCACATTAGCTAAACACTGCATCTTATCATATCACAAGCTGCATGAAGTCTAGTGTTTTAACAAAAGATACAAATTCTTTGACCAACTCCAGGAGACTGAAAACATATTTTAAACAATGAATGGATTCCCATGTTAATATTTAAAAAAAGAAATTAACAAATTTCTAGAACTGAATGATAATGTTACCAAAACATGGGAGAATAAATTAAGACATACTTAGCTTCAATGCCTTTGTAATAAAATGTAGGGACCTTAAATTAATAAGATAAATATCCACTATGTTATTTAACAAGAAAATCCTTTCTGTTGTTGTTGTCAGAGGGAAAGAAATAATCAAGACCAGAGCAGAAATTAATGAATTAGAAACTAAAAAAAAATTAAGAAAATCTAAGAAACAAAGCACTGGTTCTTTGAGAAAAATAAACAAGACTAATAAACCCTTGGCCAATTTGATGAAATGAAAAAAGAGAAGTTTCAAATTAACAAAATCAAAAATGAAAAGGGAGACTTCCGGTTAAGATGGCGGCATAGGAACCATGCTAAAACAGGCCAGGGAAAAAAACAAACAAACAAACAAACAAACAAACAAAAAACAAACAAACAAAAAAAAACAACCCAGCAAAATACACTCTTCTACTAAAAAGTGAGGTGTATACTAAATTACAAATGGCAGCAGAGAAGTAGGAGAGATCCAGAGCATCTGGAGCCCACAGAACAGAAGAGGGCAGAAGCGGCTCCAGCAGCTGTGGCGAGTTACACACGGGCAGCTGCCAGGCTCGGCCTGAGCCGTAGGATTTTAAAGCCAGCTGAGGGGATTCTCCAATCACACCGGCCTCCTGACAAACCCAAGAAATGTGGAAGGAGGACAGCAGAGATCAACGGAGCGGATTGTGAGGAAGAGGATCCGTGGACAAGCAGACGGACTTCAGCCGCCATTCACAGGCTCCCCTCCCCCAGCACCAGCACAAGCGCTGGTAAGCACCAGAGACCTGGGGAAGAAACCTCACCAACCCAGCATCTGGCTTGGTGAAAGCAGTGACCCACAGACACAGCCGGCCTTCCTGAGCCCGCAATACAGCAAAGGACCCAAGTAGCCATGCAGCATAGCTGTGATCAAACCCATTCCAAAAGGTAACTTGGATTACATCAGGTCAGTACCCACCAAATAAGCCCGGTGTATAAGCTTGCACTGGAAGAGCAAATTGCACCTTCCATGTCAGGGTAAATTATATGTTAAACCTGATGTATAGTCAGATCTGACATTCCTAAATAAGCTACATTTTGGGCTGCTCATTTGTTGCTTCCTGATTTATAGTGCCTTTGTTTCCTCTGCTGTCTCACTTGATCACAAGCTGACCTTGGACCCTCTACAGACCAGAAATCTTAGCCTCCCAATTGACAGGATTAAGGGTGTGGGGCAACACACATCCTTAGGGACTGTAACTTTGTTAGAGGATCTGTTTGTCATAATACCTACTTTTGCACAAATACTCTGTGCTGTATTTCATTGAATGGGTACATTGTTTAGTTAAATTTTTAGAATTTGACTGTATTCTGTTCCATTCAGACAACCTGATACTCTCATAGCAGGCAAACCCAACACCTAGGGTCACTTCTGTGATTACTCTGAGAGGCTTAAGAGCCACACTTAGCACCTTAAACTCTTACCCTGAAGATATATAATATCACATTGATTGATACATCTAATATTACTGCAGATAATTAGAAAACCCAAGCATTAAATTAATCCAAGATGCAATGATCTCTACATTATAATACAAGAAAAACAAAAAATCAAGACAATATAAATCCACCAAAAAGTATTGATATATCAGAAATGACCTTCAGTGAGACTGAATTAGAGGAAATGCCTGAGAAAGATTTCAAAAGAATGATTATAAATATGTTCAAAGAACCCAAAGAGGAAATGAAAGGGTTCAAAGACCTCAAAGAGAAAATCAAAGGATTCAAAGAACACAGAAAATCAATTTAATGAAATAAGGAGGTCAATACTAGACATAATACGGAAATAGAAATAATAAAGAAAACCCAGTCAGAAATGCTAGCAATAAAGAACACAGACAGTGAAATAAAAACTGTAGAAAATCTCTCTACTAGAATGGATGAAGGAAAGAACAGAATATCTAAACTAGAAGACCAGGTGGCAGATCTAATGCAGTCCAACAAAGAGAAAGACAAAATAATAGAAAGGTATGAATGGGAATTTCAAGATATTTGGGACACTATGAAAAGATCAAACATAAGAATTCAAGGGATAGTAGAAGGAGAAGTTCACTCCAAAGGCATGGTAGGTGTTTTCAACAAAATCAAAGAGGAAAACTTCACCCAAAATTGGGAAAGACATGCCAATGCAGATACAGGAAGCTTTAGAACACTAATCAGACAAAACCTGGAAAGAACCTCTCCCCACCATATTATAATTAAACTACCAAACATACAAACCAAAGAAAATATATTGAAAGCAGCTAGAGAGAAAAAGCAAGTGACCTACACAGGCAAGCCCATCAGAATCACAGCAGATTACTCAACACAAACTTTAAAAGCCAGAAGGGCTTGGAGTGATGTATTCCAAGTTCTGAAAGATAAAAACAGTCAACCAAGATTACTTTATCCTGCAAAGCTACCTATCCAAATTGATGGAGAAATAATGGCATTCCACAACAAAAACAGGCTAAAGGAATTTATGGCAACTAAACCAGCTCTACATAAAATACTCACAGGAATCATTCACTCTGAAGAGAAAGCAAAATACACACAACAGGAAATAGGAAAAAATAAACCATACTCAAATAACACTTAAAACAAGCGAGAAAAGGGAAAACAGGAAGAACTAAAAAATAAGAAGAATGGTGAGTATAAATACATATCTTTCAATAATAACTCTTAATATCAATGGCCTCAATGCCCCAATTAAAAGATACAGACTTGCAGAATGGATTAAAAAGCAGGATCCTACCATCTATTGCCTCTAGGAAACACATCTCTCAATAAAAGATAGAACCTTCTTAGGATGAAAGGTTGGAAAAAGGTATTTCAAGCAAATGGGCCTAGGAAACAAGCAGGGTTGCTATCCTAATTTCTGACAGGATAGACCTCAATCCAATATTAGTGAGGAAAGATAAAGAAGGTCACTTTATACTGATTAAAGGAACACTGCAACAGGAGGACATTACAATCCTAAACATATATGCTCCTAACATGGGGGCTCCCAATTTCATCAAACAAACACTATTAGAATTAAGGTCAGAGATATATCCTAACACAATAGTAGTGGGTGACTTCAATACCCCACTCTCATCACTTGACAGGTCTACCCAGCAAAAAATAAACAGAGAGACATCTGCATTAAATGATATCATGGAACAAATAGACCTAACAGATATATACAGAACATTCCATCCAAATGCTGCAGAATATACGTTTTTCTCAGCAGCACATGGGACATTCTCTAACAGAGACCATATACTAGGACACAAATCAAATCTTAACAAATACAGGAAAATTAAAATAATCCCTTGTACGCTATCTGACCACAATGGGATTAAACTGCAAATCAGCAACAAGAAAAACTACAGAGCATACAGAAATTCATAGAGACTAAACAGTACATTATTAAATGATACATGGATCACTGAAGAAATTAAAAAGGAAATCAAGAAATTAATAGAATCAAATGATGATGAGAATACAATATACCAAAACTTTTGGGACACAATGAAGGCAGTCCTACGAGGGAAATTTATAGCTCTAAGTGCCTATATCAAGAAATTAGAGAGTTCACAACTAAAGAATTTAATGCTTCACCTTAAGGCTTTGGAAAGAGAAGAACAAGGCAAACCAAAAGTCAGTAGACAGGAAGAAATAATAAAGGTTAGGGCAGAAATTAAAGAAATGGAAACAAACAAACAAAAAAACAATCAAAAAAATCAATGAAACAAAGAGTTGGTTCTTTGAAAGGATAAACAAGATTGACCAACCCTTAGCAAATCTGACCAAAAGAAAGAGAAGAGACAAAAATTAACAAAATTAGAGATGAAAAAGGTAACATCACAACAGAAACCAAAGAAATTCAGAAAATCATACAGACACACTTTAAGAATATATATGCCTCTAAGTTTGAAAACCTGAAAGAAATGGATGATTTCCTTGATTCATATGACCTACCAAATTTAAATCAAGATGAGATAAACCATTTAAATAGACCTATAACAACTACAGAGACCCAAGCAGTTATAAAAAGTCTCCAACTAAAATAAGTCCATGCCCAGATGAATTCACTGCTGAATTTTACCAGACATTCCTGGAAGAACTAACACCAATGCTTCTCAAACTTTTCCATAAAGTAGAAAAGGAAGGAATTCTAACAAAATCCTTCTATGAAGCCAGCATCACCCTGATACCCAAACCGGACAAAGACAGATCAAAAAAAGAAATTACAGACCAATCTCCCTCATGAACATAGATGCAAAAATTCTCAACAAAACACTAGCAAACAGAATACAAGAATATATCAGAAAGATTATTCACCCCGACCAAGTAGGCTTTATCCCAGAGATGAAGGGATGGTTCAACATACGCAAATCCATAAATGTAATGCACCATATAAATGATCTGAAGGACAGAAATCACATGGTCATCTCAATAGATGCAGAAAAGGCATTTGACAAAATCCAACACCCCTTCATGGTGAAAGTATTACAGAAACTGGGAATAGAAGGCACGTATCTCAACATAATAAAAGCTATTTTTGACAAACCTACAGCCAACATAATACTAAATGGAGAAAAACTTGAAGCTTTTCCTCTAAATTCAGGAACAAGACAAGGGTGTCCACTTCCCTCTCTTCTATTTAATATAGTACTGGAAGTCTTAGCCATAGCAATAAGGCAAGAGACACTCATAAAAGGGATACGAATTGGAAGGGAAGAGATCAAATTATCATTATTTGCAGATGATATGATTCTATACATAACAGACCCTAAAGACTCTACCCGCAAACTGTTAGAGCTGATAAGCACTTTTAGCAATGTAGCAGGATACAAAATAAACACACAGAAGTAGCTTTTCTATATACTAATAACAAACATGCAGAAGATGAAATCAGGGAATCTCTCCCACTCACAAAACAACAAAAACAACAAAACAAAACAAAACAAAACAAAAAAGTTGGAATAAACTTAACCAAGGAAGTGAAGGATCTCTACAAAGACAACTTTAAAAAACTCGAGCGACAAATTACAGAAGACACAAGGAAATGGAAAGACATCCCATGCTCCTGGATTGGAAGAATCAATATTGTAAAAATGTCAATCTTACCAAAAGCAATCTACACATTTAATGAGATCCCCATTAAAATCCCAATAGCATTCTTCACAGAAATAGAAAAAAACAATCCTAAAATTCATCTGGAAACACAAAAAACCTCGAATAGCCAAAACAATTTTGCGCAACAAAAATCAGGCTGGTGGTATTACCATACCCGATTTTAAGTTATATTACAAAGCCATAGTAACAAAACCAGCATGGTACTGGCACAAGTACAGACAGGTAGATCAATGGAACAGAATAAAAGACCCAAATATTAATCCAGGCAGCTACAGCCACCTGATTTTTGACAAAAATGCCAAAAATATTCATTGGAGAAAAGATAGCCTCTTTAGCAAGTGGTGCTGGGAAAACTGGATATCTGTATGTAAAAGGATAAAAATAGATCCTTATCTCTCTCCATGCACAAAAGTCAAGTGCAAATGGATCAGGGACCTTAATATCATACATGAAACTCTGAAACTGCTAGAGGAAAAGGTAGGGGAAACCCTTCAACATATTGGTATAGGCAATGTCTTTCTGAATATAACTCCAACTGCTCAGGGAATAAAACCACTAATCAACCACCGGGACCGCATGAAATTACAAAGCTTTTGTACAGCAAAGGACATTGTGAATAGAGCAAAGAGACAACCTACAGAATGGGAGAAAATCTTTGCCAGGTATACATCTGACAGAGGATTAATATCCAGAATATACAAAGAACACAAAAAACGGAAAAATTAATCAAACAACCCAGTTAAAAAATGGGCTATGGAACTAAATAGAGAGTTCTCAGAAGAAGAAATAGAGATGGCATATAAACATCTAAAAAAGTGTTCCACATCCTTAGCCATCAGGGAAATGCAAATTAAAACCACTTTGAGATTCCATTTTACTCCTGTCAGAATGGCTACCATCAAGAAAACAAATGACAATAAGTGTTGGCGTGGATGCAGAAAAAGAGGAACACTTCTACACTGTTGGTGGGAATGTAATCTGGTGCAGCCATTGTGGAAATCTGTGTGGAGGTTCTTGAGACAGCTAGAAATAGATTTACCATATGATCCAACTATAGCACTGCTAGGCATATATCCGAAGGACTCTTCTCACTACCTTAGAGATACTTGCACAGCCATGTTTATTGCTGCTCTATTCACAATAGCTAGGAAATGGAAGCAGCCTAGATGTCTCTCCACAGATGAATAGATAATAAAGATGTGGTACATTTACACAATGGAGTGTTATTCAGCAGTAAAGAAAAATGAAATTATGAAATTTGCAGGGAAATGGATGGATCTGGAAAGGATTATAGTAAGTGAGATAACCCAGGCTCAGAAAGCTAAACGTCACATGTTCTCTCTCATATGTGGATCCTAGCTACAAATGTATAGACTTGTGTGTGAACTGGAACCAAACATAGGTAGCAGAAGCCAGTAAGCTGGTAAAAGGCTATAAGGGAGGGAGGAAAGGGAAGGACTTAAGTGTATTGTATTGCATATATGTAAGTAGAAGAAAAGATTACAGGGAGGGGAATGGCCTAAGCGAGGCCATGGGAAGATAATGCGTAAAAGAAGGGCAGGGGGAGGGTCTTTCAAAATTCAAGATAGTGTGAATAAGACTTATGTAAACCTACGTTTTTTAATAATGGCACATCTAGAAGCTGTAGACTGTTACTAGAAAATTTTCAGTGCCTGGGATGGGATACCTTCCAGTGAGTTGTTGGCCAAGGAGGTCTTGGCAGCCTCCAAAACATGAAAGGCTATTGCCAAGGCCCTTGGTTTCCCTTGAGAAACAGATAGTAAGACCCTATTGCTGAAGACATCTCTTGCCTGAGAGGCAAGGTCACTGAGAAAGCAAGCTGGTGCTGAGCAGAAAACCTTCTCCCTGTAGACCAGCCAACTGAAAGCTGGAAAAAGCTGCACTGCATGCAGCTGTATGGGAGACAGAAGTCATCAGCAGTGAAAACAGTGGACACTGAATATTCAAGTTTGGCCATACAGACCCAATGACTGAACGGGTGCAATAGTGGCAGGTCTACTCATGGGGTAACCAACTGCTCCATAATTGGACTGAAGGCCCTCTCTATTGTAGGGAATACATACCTGGTACTGAAAAACCTAAGCAAAAGTCTATGGCAGGGGAGGTCATGAGCCTTAGGGGTATAAAGCCTGCTCTTGTCTGACTAAATGTATATTTTATTCCCACCAAGCTGCCCTGAATGCACTGCACTTAATGTTCATATTCACATATTAATACTACTCTCACTTCTGGTTAGAGAAGCTTCTCTTTTTAGATGGTGATGACCACTGGGATGACCCAAAAGGAAACATAGTGCTGAGAAGAAGGGATGGAGGAGTGCTCAGCACTTAAACACCTTTGTCACACCCTCCAAGGCTCAGGGCCCATTGCAAAAGAGGGGGCGGGTAGAATGGAAGAGCCAAAGGAAGGATACGACTCCTCACAATGCAACTGTCCAGACAGAAATTGGCCTTGATATCCATGACCTTGCAGTGCCTAGCAATACCTTTGCAAGACCCTTATAATAGAAGAAAAAGATGATGACATAAAATTAAAAGAGAGACTAATGGAAAGAGGGAAGGGATATGATGGAGATTGGAGTTCTAAAGGGGAATGGGGGGAGGGGAGGGAAATATCATGCATTTTTTGTATGTAAGTATAGAAGTTGTCAATAAAAAAATATATATATATAAATGAAAAGGTATAGGTCACAATAGACATCAATGAAATTGGAAGAATCATCAGGACATACTTCCAAAACCTCTACTCCACAACATTGGATAATTGGAAGAAATGGATGAATTCCTAGATATGTACCACCTATCAAAATTAAACTCAGAGCAGATTAATCTCCTAACCCAAACTATCACACCCATTGTAATTGAAAAGGTAATCAAAAACCTCCCGCAGAAGAAAACTCCAGGACTGGATGGCTTCTTGGCCGAATTCTATAAACTCTCATTGAAGAACTGAAATCAATTTTTCAAAAATTGTTTCAACAATTGGAGCACAGGAAATGCTCCCCAACTACTTTTATGAAGGTAGCATCCCCTTAATACCCAAAACCAGATAGAGATACAACAAGAAAACTACAGGCCTAAATCCATGATGAACTTAGATGCAAAGATCCTGAACAAGATCCTTGCACACCAGATTCAACAACACATCAAAAGCATTATTCACCTTGATCAAGCAGGATTCATCCTAGGGATGCAAGGATGGTTCAACATATAGAAATCAGTCAATGTAATACACCACAGAAACTTAATCACAAGAACCACATGATAATTTCCACAGATGCAGAGAAGGCCTTTGACCAAATACAATATCACTTCATGATCAAAATGCTGGAGTAAATAGGCATGGACAGTTTATATCTCAACACAATAAAAGCTATATACAAAGCACCTCAAGCTCTAATAATAGTTAACAGGGAAAGACACAAGGAGTTCCCATTGAGATCGGGAATAAGACAGGGGTACCCACTCTCACTACTGCTCTTCAACATAGTAACTGAAGTCCTAGCCCAAGAAGCAAGACAGGAAAAAGAAATAAAATGAATTCAAATTGGAAAGGAAGAAGCCAAGTTAGCCCTATTTGCAAATAACATGATCCTATACATGAAGTGACCTGAAAGTCTCCACCTCAAAACTTCTAAAGGTGACAATTCCTTCAGTAATGTGGCAAGGAAACAAAATCAACACACAAACATCAGTAGCCTTTTTTTATATACAAAGGACAAATATACAGAGAAAGAAATCAGCAAGGCTGTCCCATTTTCAATAGCCACAAAAAAATCAAATATCTTGGAATAATACTAATCAAGGATGTGAAAGACCTACATAATGAAAACATAAAAACACTCAAGAAAGAAACTGAGCACTTGAGAAGATGGAAAAACCTTGTATGCTCATGGATACTCAGAATTAGTATTGTGCAAATGGCAATTCTGCCAAAAGCAATAAACAGATTTAATGCAATACTGTTGCAGTCAGGTTTGCATTGCTGGTAGAAATCATCCAACCAAGAGCAGCTTGTGGGGGAAAAAAAGGTTTATTTTGGCTTACAGACTCGAGGGGAAGAAGATCCATAATTGCAGGGGAAATGATGGCATGAGCAGAGGTTGGACATCACCTCCTGGCTAACTCAGGTGGACAAGAGAACCAAGAGAGTGTGCTAAACACTGGCATGGGGAAACTGGCTATAACACCCATAAGCCTGCCCCAACAATACACTGCCTCCAGGAGGCAGCTGGGAAGACTAGCGTTCAGAATACCCAAGTTTACGGGGATACCTGAATCAAACCAGCACATTCCGCCCCTAGCCCTCATAAACTGATATCATACATGATATAAAATACAATGCATTCAGTCCAACTTTAAAAGTCCCTGTAGTTTTTATCAATCCTAATGATGTTCAAACATCCCTATAATCCAAGGTCTTTTAACTGAACCATAACACCAAACAATCCCAACAAAACCTATAATGGCACAGAATAAACATTCACACTGCAAAAGATGGCATTGGGCATAGCAAAGAAATATTCAACCAATACAAGATTTAAAACAACCAGTGCAAACAACAAACTCTGTAGCTCCAAGTCCAACAACTCTAAGTCAGTGACAAATCTCCAAGACTGATAATTCTAACCAGCAACAAGTCTCTGGAGTTCCAATTCTGCCCCTCCAGCTAGTCTACTCACAGTCCTGGAAAACTTCATCCGAGGCTGGCAGCTGTCCTCAGCAGCCATCTCATGGTCCCATCATCTCCACTTGGTCTCCACTGCAACCCATGGTTCATCCTCATGGCCCCATGGAGTCTCCATGCAGGCATCCAGCAAACCTGCTTCATACTGCCCATGGCAGTTTCCAAAACACAAAACCATGTTGCAAATTTAATGACCCTCTCTTTCCTACATTTCTTACACCCCATAATACCAGGTGGAGTGCAAATTTGTTAATCCAGGGGGGAATAAAGCAGACTTTGAATGGGCAGCAGTTTCAGCCAAAAGATTTCGTTCTGTGCCATATCCCTCTGCACATACCAGTCCGTTTCTACTCACTGCAAGCCTGCACAAGTTCTCAGGACACAGGCATAACAGCAAGTCTCTCATATAAAGTGCTTCTAGCCCAGTCCGGATAAAGCTCCTTTTCATCCTCATAAACCAAACCTCACAGTCCATAGTTTGTACTGCATTCAGGTCTTGCAACTCTGACCAGAATAGCCCATTAAGCTGTGCTTACAGCACTGCAAGGCATCTCTTAGGACAAGGTTTCAAATCCTTCCACTTTCCTCTTGAAAATCAGCTCCAAAAAGCCAAAGCTACACAGTCAGATGTCTAGCAGCAATTCCTCCTCAGAACCAACTTTGCTATTGCAGTCAGGTTCACCTGCCGGCAGAAATGAACTGGTACATAGAACCCTTTCTCCTTGAAGGAAGACTAAAATATATAACCCTCAACAAGAGTATAAGGGGAATGCCCAAAAAGAAGAGCCCTGGATAGCATAGGATGAAGCCTAAACTTAAAAAATTTTGGCTCTGACCTGTAACTCCTAGTACCAGAAATGGGTGCTATACACATTGAGCTGCTGATTGGACAGCCCTACGAGATCCCCCAAACAAGACAGGCTTTCGTCTAAGCGTTTGATTACCTGTGTGTGGTAAAAGATAAGATCCTATTGCTGAAGACACCATATGATGCTGACACAGAACATGGAGAGACCTGGCTGGAATCCAGAAGAGTCAGTCCCCAGAAAGTTAGCCCTTCTAGTGCTGGAAAGTGCTACATGCTACTGGGGGAAATGGCCAACAACGGTGTTAACAAGCATGGGTCTAATCTACTCAGACACCAGTGCAATAATGGCACATAGGTTTGGTGAGTAACCAATAGCTTTCTGATTGGCTAAGAGATCCACTCGGTGGAAAAGAACCCATATCTGGAACTGCAAACCAGGTCTGAATTCTTTGGAGACAAAGATCATGTTCTCCAATCTTAAGCTCTCACTAGTCTTTGGCTAAAAAAAGGGCTACATCCATCAAACTCTCCCTAAATTGATAACACTTCTCCAATTTAACCTATGCTGACTTCATTCTCTGTTGAAGAATCTGTTTTTCTTTTTCAGAAGGCAGTGAGACCCAAGGAGATAAACCACCCCTCACATCTCAGCCAAGGTCCAGAGGAATCGGGGAGACAAGCAAGACTGCTGCTTCCATTGTGAGTCTGACAATCAGCACCAGGGTACAGGAGACAGATGTTAATGACACTCAACACATACCAAAGCAGAAATCCAGAGGATCCTAAGAGCTCATCACTGAATTTAAAATATGCCCACCAAGGCTCAGGGAATTTTGCAGAAGAGGGGGCGGAAAGATTATAAGAGCCACAGGTTGAGATGTCATGCTCAGAGGCACTGCCCCCACCCAATAACTGAGTGCTGCTCCCACAACACATAATTCACAACCTCATGGGGAATATCAGCAACCCCAATGAGGAGGGCTCCAGAGAAATCGGGACAGGGAGGAGGGAAAAGTTGGTACCAACACATGATGCATCCATATAAAGCATGTTTTAAATAAAAAAAATCCAAATGTTTCAGCACTATTAGTTGCAGAGCCCATCCTTTCTCATGATGCTGCCGTAGTATCTTTGCCAAACATCAGTAGTCTACATGTGCACCCCCCATGAACTTTCTGCTCTTTTCACTGATACTGGGAAATGTGTTAACATAAACTATTTTGCAGCTTTATGTTACCTTGAAGTCACTTATGTGAAGTTTCCTACTTTTTTCTTTTTCAAACTTGTTTTGGCTATTCTAGATCCTCTGCATTTTCCACAGGAAATTCAGAAACAGCATTTCAATTTCTACACACACACACACACACACACACACACACACTCCCTCCCTCTCCCTCTTTCTTCCTCTTCCCTTCCTCTCTCTCCAAGAATTCTGAGTAGTATTGCAGAGAATCAATTAATTAGTTTGGGAAGATGTAGCATCAAGTGTTCAGGATCACAAACATTTATTTAGGTCTTCTTTCTTTTGGAACTGATTTTTAAATCTCAGTGGATAGCTCTTTCATATTTCATCAGGATTTGCCCATAAATATTCCACATATCGATGCTATCTTATGTAGCATTCTTTGTTTTCAACTTCTGATTACTTGCTGCTCCTATATGCAATTGTTTTACTGTACTGAACCCATAATATGTAAGCCTGATAAATTTACGTATGTCTTTTTTTCTTGGTTCGATTTTTAAACACTTTGTTCTTTTTTAAAAAATATATTTTATTTATTTATTCATTTGAGAGAGAGAAAGAGGGAGTGGAGGAGGAAAAGAGAGAATGGGCACGCCAGGGCCTCCAGCCACTGCAAATGAACTCCAGATGCACGCGCCTCCTTGTGCATCTGGCTTACGTGAGTCCTGGAGAATCAAACTGGGATCCTTTGGCTTTGCAGGCAAACACCTTAACTGCTAAGCCATCTCTCCAGCCTACATTTTGTTCCTTTATCTGACTGCTAGAACCTTCATCACAATGCTAACTAGAAGTGAAGAGAGCAGATATTTTTGTTTTGTGTCTGATTTCTGGGTGAGCCAAGCACATTTTCAGTATAATGTTATCAGTTTTTCCCCCCATATATGCCCTGTATCAAGCTGAGGAAGTTTCTTTTCATCCTCATTTGCTTATACCTTTGATGAGGTATGGGTGTTATAGTGTGGCACTGTTTCTATGACTTAATTTCACATATGTGTGTGTTTATAAAGTGCCTGTGTGTACATGTATGTGGAAACCAGAGGTTGATGTAGGATGCTGCTCTCTACCTTAATTCTCTTGAGGGAGGGTCTGTCACTGAACCCACAGTTCATCAATTTAGCTAGACTAGCTGGCCAGTGAGCCTCAGGGAGTCCCTGTCTCCACCACCTCAATACTGGGGTTACTGTTGCACACACCTGCTCTGTCATATTATGTTAAGTTCTGGGAATCAGATTCCAGGTTCTACAAAAACACTGAGCCATGTCCAAAGTCACCAACATAAAACAAACAAGCAAAAACATAAAACGTATTGTCTTAACCTCCTTTTCGAGACAAGGTCCTGCTATGTAGCCAAGGCTGGCCTCAAACACAATCTTGCTACCTTAACCTCCAGAGTGCTGAGGTTAGAGGCATGCACCCCTATACCAGTCTTATCTTAACCTTTAAAAAATTTATTTATTTTCAAGGAGAAAAACAGAATATGAATGAATGAACGAATACGGGTATGCTCGGCCTCTTGGCACTTAGTATTACTCTAATCTTTCTCCATGATTACCCTAGAACTTATTTTTCAAGGTATGAGGCAACAGATTAGGACCACTTAGAAGTTTACTTAATAATAATCACTTGATAATTGTTTAATAATTGATAATTAGATAAAATTAGTTATTTTAAGGGATGAATTTAAAAAAATAGGGTTGGGGAGACAGCTCAGTGGTTAAAGGCACTTGCTTGCAAATCCTGCTGTCCTGAGTTTGACTTCCCAGTGCCCACATAAAGTCAGATACACAAAGTGGTAGCACATGCATCTCGAGTTTATTTTCAATGGCAAGAGGCCATCCTCTTTCTTTCTCTAATTAGATAGATGTATTTAAAAATAAAATTACAGGGCTGGAGAGATGGCTTAACGGTTAAGGCGCCTGTCTCCTAAGCCTAAGAATGCTGGTTTCAATCTCCAGGTCCCACGTTTGGCCAGATGCAAAGTGACACAAGGGCGCAATGCTGCACTTGACCACAAGGGGGCGCATGCATCTGGATTTTGTTCACAGCAGCTGAGAGGCTGCTGGCGGGCTCATCTCTATCTGTCTTCCTCTCCCCCTCTCTCTGTCTCTCTCTCCAAAATAAATAAATAAATAAATAAAATAAAATTACAAAACTAAATATACTTAACAGCAATGCAGTGGTAAACAAACTTAAGTTACTTTCCCTTATTGCTTTCAAAATCATATGACTCATAATCAGAATGAAGGGATAAACAAAATGTGTAAATTCAAACAACAGGAAAATGAATACAACTCATCAGTAGAGCAGAATGGGTTACTGGTAACTGTATGTTACATTAATCACTCTAAAAACACAATGTAGAACACAGAATAAGCAAATGTCACAGGATTTGAAGTACAGGGCAACCACAGTGGCAGGAAGCAGAGAAGCTTGGTGTGGAGGAGATGGACAGAGATGTTCTGTGTAGGTATCATTTACATAGGGATATGCTTTGAGAAAGGTGTTGACAGGGATTTCCCAAAGTGTGCTGACATAAACTAAGAAGGCTACAGTGATAAATTAGTGATGCTCACTAGAAGATAAAATTTTATAGGATCACTATGAAATATGTGGTCTATCACTGACCATCATCTTGCTGCATATGACTGTAATAACTGGACCAATATGGAAAACATGGACCATCACTGATCACAATCATGTAGCATGAGTGTATTAAGTGGACCACTATGAAATGTGGTCCATCACTACCATCATCATGCAGCATGAATGTAATAAGTGGACCACTATGGAATACGCAGTCCATCACTGACCATCATCATGCAGCATATGGCTATAATAGCTGGACTGGCAGTTACCCAGTCTTCTGACTGCTAAATATCAATTAGCTATTCACTTAAAACATTTCAATAACTAAGAAAATACTAACAAAAATAGAAGGCAAACCCTCATTATTGCCACTAAGCAAAATTTGTGTTATAGCACCCTCTAGTGTAGCAAAAGAAACTGGCAAAGGTATTTGAAAGAACAGGGTTTTGAAAACAGAAAGAATGCTTGTAAGTAAATGTAAACTTAAACATCTCTCCCCCCACCTGCTGTGTCTCAGTATCTAACATTTGTGTAGTACATTGTGCCAGATCCTGAGATGAATTTAGAACTAAAACCCATCATGCTGCTACTCCAGTGTACCTACTTGAAGCAGGTAGACTAGAGAACCCAGCAGTTAAGCTGTGGTTAACCTAGTGGACTTTATGGGTGCTAGTTTTCTTGTGGTACTAAAAATTAGTGTAAACTCCATGGAATTTATATTTGAGTTTGGGAATATTTAAGGAAATTATACATTATATTAGCTGGCAGGTGCTATGAGAAAAGTAGAGGGAAATGTTAGGGAGTAAGGGAGCAATGTAATATTTTACAAAGGACAATGAGGGAGTGACTTGAAAATATAATTGGAAATGATAGAATTATACAAACTACTACTTAAGTGATCATATATGCAAACAGCTAACTCCCCGCTACTTACATAACAGAGTAAACCTACGCAACAAACTCAGTCACTCACTGAGGGACATGCGGTTGATAAACAGACAAGTTAAAAAGACCCTGCAATTCCGAACTTCTGCTCTGCTGGTAGAGGCAGACAAACCACATAGCTATGGCAAGAGACAACAAAGGTAAGGGCAAACAGGGAGAGAGCGACGGACAGTACAAGGACATATGTGCAGGCTCATTTTCACAAGGAGACCCTCAAAAATACACCAATTTAAATTTAAGGAGAATATGAGAGTTTTTTTTTAAGAATGTAAATTCTTTGATGTCAGATTATTCCCCATGATTGCTGATACATCCCCAATCATGGAAACAGCAGCTAGTAAAAATCAGGTACCTAACAATAAACATTTGTTAGACAATTTCATGACTTACATAGTATCTCTTTTCTACTTTGATGACAATATGCACAAAGCTTTCCTATGTTTGTACTTTATTTATAAGAGTTTAAAAAGTAGGAACAGGGCTGGAGAGATGGCTTAGTGTTTAAACATTAAGGTTAAGGTGTTTGCCTGTGAAGCCAAAGGATCCAGGTTCAATTCCCCAGGACCCACGTGAGCCAGATGCACAAGGTGGTACATGCATTCTGAAGTTTGTTTGCAGCGGCTGAAGGCCCTGGTGCACTCATTCTCTCTCTCTCTCTTTGCCTCTTTCTCTCTCTCTCAAATATAAAATAGTTTAAAAAGTAAGAACATTTAAAAAATTTGTAAAGTAAAAAGGCTACAGTAACTAAAGTTAAGTATTAAAAACTATTTTTAAAAACTATTTTATTTTTATTTATTTGAGAGAGAAAAAGGCAGACAGAATGAGTACACCAGGGCCTCCAGCTGCTGCAAACAAACTCCAGACACATGTGCCACCTTGTACTTCTGGCTTTTATTTGGGTCCTGGGGAATCAAACCTGGGTCCTTTGGCTTTGCACGCAAATGCCTTAACCGCTAAGCCATCTCTGCAGCCCAAGAATTTTTAAATAAATTTAGAGCAGCTAAGTGTATAGCATTCATCAAGTCTGCAGCAGGCTTCCTGTTCACTCGCTTCCACTCACCTACTTACTCACTTCCTGTTCACTTATTTCTACTCACCGACTCACTTCTTATTCACCCATTTTCCCTAGAGACTCACCCAGAGCAACATCCACTCCTTCCAGTTCCACTCCTGGTGAGTCACCCATATGGATATACCATTTTCAAATCATTTTATTTTCTTGTTTTTCAAGGTAGGGTCTGACTCTAGCCCAGGCTGACCTAGAACTCATTCTGTAGCCCCAGGCTGGCTCATAGCAATCTTTCCTCCTATGTCAGCCTCCAGAGTACTGGGTATAAAGGCATGTACCATCACCCAGTTCTTGAAATCTTTTATACTATGTTTAGACATATAGATAGTTGGCATTGTGTTACAACTTCCTGGAATGTTCAGTCCAGGCATAAGTGTCTTACCACACAGCCCAGATGCGCAGCAGGCTGTTCCATACATGTTTGTGTAAGTTTACACAACAAGATACTTATTTTCAGAATATGTCCCTATCACTTTGAGACCTTACATGGCAAAAAACTTACTAGAATTTTCTAGTAATTTGAATTAATTGAATGAATTGCTCCACTCGTGCTCTAGCTATCATGACTGTTCTTGAGGAGTCTGAAACCGCTCACTATCCTCATCATTTTTATGACTTTTATTTTCTCTTATTGATCTTTCCCTCCTCTGTGCTGTGCCTTAGTGTGAATCCATTTTCATGTACTCTACTAGATCTAGATTTCTTTCAAGCAGGAAACTCATGTCCTTCATTTCTGATACATTTTCTTCTTCTTCCTTCTTTTTCT
This sequence comes from Orientallactaga sibirica, assembly GCA_036365145.1. Taxonomy (NCBI): domain Eukaryota; kingdom Metazoa; phylum Chordata; class Mammalia; order Rodentia; family Dipodidae; genus Orientallactaga; species Orientallactaga sibirica. The sequence goes on from JAEOAD010000025.1 coordinate 3,938,368, forward strand.
TATTTTTTGGGGGGGTTGGTGGTGGTTTCAAGGCAGAGTTTCACTCTAGCCCAGGCTGACCTGGAATTCACTATGCAGCCTCAGGGTGGCCTTGAACTCACAGCAATCCTCCTACCTCTGCCTGAGTGCTGGGATTAAAGGTGTGCCACCATGTCTAGCTTAATACATTTTCTTGAATTATCTTATTATATTTTGTCATAAAATAAAAAATTTAATTTTAAGAAACTCAAAGCATAGCATTCATACACACACACATGACAAATCTTATCTGTCCTATGACAAAGGTTTCTAAGTCAGTACTGCTTATCAACATTTAGAAGTAGGGTACTAAAAGGCTAACTGGAAACTAAGGCAGGTTAGCTGTTTTGGCAAGAAAATCTTGTGTGTCAATATTATTTATTTTTTGTTTTTTTCTTGTGAGCAAATCAATTTTCCCAGGAGGAAATCACCTACTCTATCTACTTTTAGCAGTATTTGTGATTACTAAGTCTACAGCCTACTATAGCTCAAATACTTCAGGCAAGAAATCTTCAATTCAAGACAGAGATGAGGAAAGGATATGGAGTCTAATGCTCCTAGGTAAGTGACCACGCCCCCAATTCTAGTATTCAATCTTACTGATCACTCCAAAGTACTTGTGAAGTACCACTGTGTTCAGACCAATGCCCTGGGCTGCAGGTACTCCGCTTGCTCTACTGATCACTCTGCAGTACCAGTGACAATGTATCACCAAATTTAGATCAATGCCATGGGCTTCAGGTACTCAGCTTTTTCTGGTCTGCTCTATCATCCATACATGTGTTGACCCCTTTGCCGTTCTGGCACTGGAATTATAGGCATATGTTATCATGCCTTTTTTTTAAATTTAGTTCTGGGCAGTGAATTCAAGTCCTAATTCTGGCACCGCAAGCATTTTATTGACTGAGCTTTCTCTCCAGCTCTGAAAGCAAATAAATTTACTATGACATGTTTATTTAACTAGGATACAGCAAAGGAATCACTAAAGCTGTCACTGTTTTTTAGTCTACTGCTCTTATAGCTATTTACACAGACTCAAGCCTATTCACATAGAATAAACAACAGTGAGCATTAGGACAGATGTTCCACCTCAGTGCTATAGGGTCACTGCAGAAAAGGTAAGGAGGGGCTAAAATGAAGAAACAAGAAAGCAGAAACACAAAGGCTTAGTGACATATGAAGAAGTGATGGGAAAATAATAGTATTTATAGTATAATAGTATCATCAGAAAAGGAAAATTTGAATAATATGAACATTTATAATGACTTAGCTTAAGACATATACTATAAACTTTTATTTTCTTGGAGATGGGTTCTTGTACCTGGTCTGCAAATGACAATGCTCCTGCCTCAGCCTCCAGAGTGCTGGGATTAAAGGCATGCCCACCACACCTCAACACATGCTGCATAAAATTATAGTCTAAGTCATTCTTTTAGAGAAGCTGCTGAAGCTTTACAGTTATATTAAAAACTTGAATAAAATGTAGTGTGATGTAACAGTCATTATTTAGTAGCAATTATACAACACTTGTCTACAATGTTCATAAACAAATGTTCATAAACAAAAAAAATAAGATACAGACTCATAATGGAATACTAATCATCCATAAAAAATAAAATTTTGGGGCTGGAGAGATGGCTTAGGGGTTAAGGCGCCTGCCTGCTAAGCCTAAGAACGCTGGTTCCAATCTCCAGCAGTTCCAATCTCCAGGTCCCACGTTTAGCCAGATGCAAAGTGACGCAAGGGTGCAATGCTGCACTTGGCCACAAGGGGGCGCACACATCTGGATTTCGTTCACAGCAGCTGAGATTGCTGGTGCACCCATCTCTGTCTCCCTCTCCCTTTCTGTCTCTCTCTCTCTGTGTCTCTCTCCAAAAATAAATAAAATAATAAAAAAATTTTTTTTTGTCATTTTTGACAACATGCATAGAACTTAAAAGTCATTGTGTTAAGTGAAATGAGCCAGACAAGTAACTGCATAATCTCCCTCTTAAATGGCATCTCAACAAGTTGCCTCATAGATGTTGAAAGTAGAATGGTGGTTATCAGAAACTGGTTAGAGGAGTGAAAGGATAGTTGTCATCGTGCATTGCATACAAAGTTACAATTACACAGGAAAGAGAACTTCTGGTATGCTAGTGTACATTAGGGGTAATTACATATGGCAACACTTCATATACAGCAGCACTTCAAAGAGAATTCTGAAAATTGTCACCAGAAAGAATTGGGTAAAAAACATTAACCAATATATAAGCTTATTAAGTCATTACATATTCCTTCTTTTTATGTGCCAGTTAAAAATAAATTTATTTTTTAAAAATTTACTTACTTTAGCCAGGCGTGGTGGCGCACGCCTTTAATCCCAGCACTCGGGAGGCAGAGGTAGGAGGATCGCCGAGTTTGAGGCCACCCTGAGACTACATAGTGAATTCCAGGTCAGCCTGGACCAGAGTGAGACCCTACTTCTCAAAAAAAAAAAAAAAAAAAAAAAAAAAAAAAAAAAAATTACTTACTTTAATGTTTCAGCGAGAAAGAAGCTTTGTTGTACATCATCATGTGTAGGAGTGGGGGAATATACATCCTTGACCCCAGAGAATCCTCCACTGACACGGCAGTACTTTTCAATAGCCTGTGCAAGAGAGCAAACAGAAGAATTAATTCCATGGTATTCTAATGGTGAAGAACAAGTCTAAGATTGTGATCAAAAGTTCACAGAAATCTCTATGAAAATTTGACTGAATAATATATTATTTTAATAGATAATACATAACTACAATTTAAGAGCTAACCATTAGGAAGTATTATTATGTGCTGAAGGTTATTCTAAGGGTTTTAGATGCACTAACATTTGAATTTCATAACCCTAGAAGGTTAATAGCTCCATTTTTCAGATGAAGAAATGGAGCTGAGTAATTTGTTCCACATTACCTGCTGTGCTCTACTGCTTGACTAGAACTTAAAATTCTTAATTTACATCTCCTTGTGCATCTTTGAACATGCATAAATGAAATCCTGAATCAAAATGAATGTATTCATAACTCTACTTTTAAGCCAAAGCAACCAAATACTCTGCCTATACAGGTGGGAGAATTATTCCATTCATAAACAGCTGAAAGCACAGTGATTCTGTTCTTTTTTGTACTCTAATTCTGAGATGTTGGCTATTCTAGTTACGATTATTTAACTAATAGTTACTGTCTTGACTTGTTGTACCTCCCATTCTTCTTTTCTAAATAAAAATATAGTTAACACTGAAAAGTGCTTAATCAAATTTATTTTATAGGTTTGTATTTATTGTAACTTTTAAGGAATTCTTATGTACAGATTTCTTCTTTGCACACTCCCTTTAACCCAAGCTCCTCTCACTCTTGGTTGGAGAATGTTTTATTTTACACATGGGAAAGAAAATGGAGGAGAGCCTAGACCCCTTGATAAAATTAGAAGATAAGCAATGGCCCACGGTGAGACTTGTCATCTCTACCACATCTGACTGGCCCAGGAAAACTTGCAGTAGCCCAGGAGAACTACTGGCCTGACAACCAGCCCCAGGGCAATGGTGACAGACATAATGATCAATCAAAAGCAATCAAAGCAGAAATCTGCAGGCTATAAAGAACTGAACACTAAATCAGACTGCCAATAGCTCTACCATGGCTCAGGGAACATTGTGGCAGGACAGAAAGATTCCAAGAGCCTCAGAGTGGGTAAGAATATCCTGAAGAACAGTCCTGTCCCCCACCACCACCCCATAGGGACTGAGTGAGGCTTTCATGACCCCATAGTGAATACCATAACTCCACTGAGGTAGGCCCCCAAGGTAACGGAGGCTGGGGGGAAGGGATAAAAGAATATAACTTGATCATATATAATATATTATATCATATATATATATACAAATTCCTGGTTCCAATTTCATATGTACACTTTGTCCTTCAACCTAGGAAAAGTTTAGCAATTTACTGATCTACTAAGGAACTATTCAGAAAACAGGGTAAAAGAAGCAGGGATAATCTGCTCAGCTACAATTTGAGTCATTTGACACATCTGAAATTACATAAAATTAAGCAGCTTATTTTTTCCTTTTTCTTTTTTATAAATAAGTCTTTTTTTTTAGAGAGACAGAGACAGAGAGAGAGGGAGAGGAAGACAGATAGAGATGGGTGTGCCAGCAATCTCTCAGCTGCTGCGAACGAAATCCAGATGTGTGTGCCCCCTTGTGGTTAAGTGCGGCATTGAGCCCTTGCGTCACTTTGCATCTGGCTAAACGTGGGACCTAGAGATTGGAACCGCTGGAGATTGGAACCAGCATTCTTAGGCTTAGGAGGCAGGACTTTAACTGCTAAGCCATCCTAAATAAATATTTTTTAAAAAATAAATTTTATTTATTTATTTATTTGAGAGAGAAAGAGGCAGAGGGAGAGAGGGAGAGAGAATGGGTGACAGGGACTCTAGCCACTGCAAATGAACTCAAGATGCATGCGCCCCCTTGGGCATCTGGCTTACATGGGTTCTGGAGAATTGAACTGGCACGCTTTGGCTTTGTAGGCAACACTTTAACTGCTAAGCCATCTCTCCAGCCTCAATAAATCTTTTTTTTTTTTTTTAATTTTAGAGAGAGACAGGGAGAGAGAAAGAGCATTGGTATGCCAGGCCCTCAGCCACTGCAATCAAACTCCAGATGCTTGCACCACCTAGTGGGCATGTGCGACCTTGCACTTGCCTCAACTTTGCATCTGGCTAACATAGAATCTGGAGAGTCAAACAGGGGTCCTTAGGCTTTGCAGGCAAGCGCCTTAACTGCTAAGCCATGTATGTCTGAGCCCCTAAACAGCTTCTTTTTTACAGTACTGAACAACAGCCTTTAAAATGATTCCTTATTTAAAAAACTCTCAGTAAGAATGAGTGAACGCTAGTACGAAAATATTCCTGGCAAAAAGCAAAATGGGCTTTTAAGCCATGTTTCTATTGCTCAAGAAATAAACTGAGTAACAATTTCATGACAGAAGTGAATCTCCCTACAAGTTCTCAAAGTGCAGGAGCAGGTGGCGTGGCACTGAAGGAGCCTGGCCCAGCCTCACTTACCAGTGCTGCTTCCCAGCCCCACTGTCTGTATCTTGGGTCATGTGTGAATCTCCATAGGTACCAATAGGTTTCAATTACTTCTGGACGGAGAATGTAATATTTTTCAGCCTGCCGGACAGCCACGGCCTCTACTGCACCATCGAACTTGAATGATTCAGGACCTAGTTTTAATGCTATAACATGACAAAATAAATAAATTAGCAAAATAAACCATTTGCTTACAAGACTGTTTTTCTATTTTTCTCTCCTGAAACAGGTATGTAGTAATTTTTACTGTTTTACTTTACTATTACTGTTATTCAAAATGAATCACTTAATTACAAATATTACTATTATTTTAACATAAAGTATTTCTCAGAATATATATATAACATACTGCTAAACTTCACTGTACCACCAAAAGTCTAGTTGTAATCTGGAAAAAGTGCAAAGCAAAACATAGCCCACAATGCCGTCTGTGTGGTCTAAAGTCAAATGACAGTCATTGTGCAGAATTCCTATCCAAAGTATTGAGATAGTTTTAAAATCCATTTCCTAGAATACATATAAGAAAACATCTTAGAACTTATATCTTAAATTAGATTTAGTTGTAAACTTATACTTTTTTTTTTCTTTTTGGTTTTTCGAGATAGGGTCTCACTCTAGCACAGGCTGACCTGGAATTCACTATGTAGTCTCAGGCTGGCCTCGAACTTACAGCAATCTTCCCACCTCTGCCTCCCACAAGCACTGGGATTAAAGGCACGTGCCACTATGCCCGATGTAAACTTATACTTTTAAAGGAAACATTTAAGAAATAAGAAATTTTACGGCTGGAGAGATGGCTTAGCAGTTAAGATGCTTGCCAGCAAGGCCAAAGGACCTTGGTTTGATTCCCCAGGACCCATGTAAGCCAGATGCACAAGGTGGTGCAAGCACCTGGAATTCGTTTGCAGTGCCTGGAGGCCCTGGCGCACCCATTCTCTCTCTCTCTCTCTGCCTCTATCTCTCTTTCTCAAATAAATAAACGAATAATACAATATTTAAAAAAAGAAATAGGAAATTTTAAAAAATATCATTTTGAAAATAAATGCTCTTTTCATTATAGCATCTGTATATACGTCAGAGTTTCTGACTACCAGTTTCTAAGAAATTTATCAGTAAATTGTTTAATCATCAGCTTAAATAAAACATGGTCTTGGGGCAGGCAAATGCCCTAACCGCTAATCCAAGGATCCCGGTTCGATTCTCTAGGACCCACGTAAGCCAGATGCACAAGGGGGAGCATGCATCTGGAGTTCGTTTGCAATGGCTGGAGGCCCTGGCATGCCCATTCTCTCCCTCTCTCTTTCTCTCTCTTAAATAAATAAAATATATTGAAAAAACATGGTCTCACTCTATATAGATATATTTGTATATAATATGGATATATTCCAACATTATATGTTATTCCTTAAATGATGATTTTCACTGAGATTAGAAAACAGTACTGCATGGAATTTTTTTTTTTTTTGAGGTAGGGTTTCACTCTAGCTCAGGCTGACCTGGAATTCACTATGTAGTCTCAGGGTGGCCTCAAACTCATAGTGATCTTCCTACCTCCGCTTCCTGAGTGCTGGGATTAAAGGTGTGTACCACCACGCCAAGCACATGGAATGTTTTTAAGGACCTTGCTAGGGTTTAACTGTATCACCTCTAACATCCAGGTGTTGATAATCAATATGATAGCATTAAGAAGTGGGGATTTCGAGATGCTGACATACCTAATAGGCATCTTGAGGACCGGACAATATGGATGGTGGGGATGGAGGGGAGGGTAAGGGTATAAGGGGAGGTCACAAAACTGGACCTAAATGGAACTGGTACCATAAAATCCTATATCCTGGAAGACATACTAAAAGGATGAACTTTCATTAGGACATTAAAGGGAACACCTGAATCAAAGGGCCCTGGAGAGGGTAAGATGAAGCCTAACCTTAATTTTCTCCTGTTTTTTTCTCTCTGTTTTTCTTTCTCTTTTATATTATCTATCTTTTTCTTCCTTCTCTTCCCTTGGAGCTGGCCTATAACTCCCTGTACCAGGATGCAGTAAACATCCACAATGAGCTGTTGATCAGAGACCTACAAGGTTTCCCAAAAGAAGACAGACTTGTCAGAGCACTTGATTACCTACCAAAGGTTAATGGTAAGACCCTACTGCCAAAGACACCATATGCTGTTGGTGTGGAACATGGAGAGACCTGGCTGGAATCTGGAAGACAGCCAATTCCCAAACAGTTATATCATCTAGTGCCAGAGGGGGCTACATAAGCTATGGGGGGTGGGGGGGAGAATGGCCAACATTTGTCTGAGCAACTCAAGGTCTAAGTTACTCAGTAGCAGACAACCTGACATTCTGCTCACCCAAGTGGAATAGTGGCACACAGCCATAGTGGGTAACCAACTGCCCTTGGATTGGCTAACGTATCGGCTCAGTGGAAATGATCCCATAGCTAGAACTGGGAAACAAGTCAGAATCATATCCACATAATGAGTTTGCTCTCCAATATCAAGCTCCCACCAATCTTGGGCTACAAGAAGGCCTACACCTATGATAGTCTCTCTAAACTAATAATGGTTATCCAATTTAACTGGTGCTGACTTCACTCTCCGTTGGAGAATCTGCTTCTCTTTTTCAGATGGACGCAGAACCTGAGAAGAGAATCAGCCCGTTGCACTTCACCAGGGCCCCAGCTGAAACCATAGTTATTAGGAAATGACAAAGAGTGCTGTTTTCTTGGTGAATCTGATACCAGCACAAGGGTGAAGGAGAGACACAGAGAACTTTCAACTCCTACCAAACCAGAGATCCAGGGACACAGAGGCTCCCAAGAGCCCATCACTGAAGTAGACCTAAAACGAACCCAACATGGCTCAGGGAAATTCATGGAAGAGGGGCAGAAAGATTGTTAGAGCCACAAGTTGGGACATTATGACAGAGACATTGCCTCTTCTCCATAACTGATGGCTTCCTCCACAGTGCACGACCCACAATTCCCATGGGGATAACTGGCATCCCCAACAAGGAGTGTCCCTTGGGGGGGGATAGAGATAAGGGTAAGGATGGTACCAACATGTGCTGTTTATATACTGAGTATGTCCATAACTAATTGAAACAGAGGTGGGGCTTTCAGAGATGATGAGGTCTTCATACTGCACTTGGTTAGCTTTCCTTTCTCCTGCTGCCATATGTGAGGTAAGCAGGCAGGTCCTCACCAGGTACCTCAGATTTGGCTTTCTACGGACCTCCAAAATTGCAAGAAATGGTTATTCTTTAAAAATTACTCTGGCTGAAACAGTCTATTATCGCAACACAAACAGATTAAGACAGAGCTCCTCCTAATCATACACCACCCTACACCTGGGCAACACAAAATCTTTTTCCATTGAGCTGTTAGGACTACACAAAATTCCAGCTCTTATCTTGCTTCTGGCTATCAGGTTGTAGTGGTGGGAAAAGTTAAGTTTCTAGTGCCTTACTTTGAGGATGAATGAATGATATATATTAACAGTAAAGAAAGTATATAGTATAAAACTGTATTGTAATTAAGTATAATAATAATAATGAATGCCCTATCTATGACCAAATTTCTGCATTAGAAGGATAGCAATGTAAGCCTCAAATAATTACAATGCAAAGGAGGTGGAAATTAACTCTGATTAAAGCTCAAACATTGTAAGTGACAGAATAATTCTATTAAGAAAAATATGATCTGCAAGAATTAACTCCATTGCCACTAAATCTTGCAGAGCTGAAGTAGAATTCAATCAGGGGTCCATAATCTGAGGGTGCAGAACTCTATGGCTGTCTTCAGAAGACATAGTACTGAGCCCAAGGTGCCTCTGAAAATTCTATGGAGAATTTTTTGTGTGCACATGAAGCTTTTGGCTAGATACACAATTGGATCTTAGGAGAAACCCAACAAATTAGCAGTATTTTGTAGAGCAGAAAAAAAAACAAACTAAGTGAAACAAAGCAAAACAAAACATCTTCTATTCAGCAGGTCTATCAAAGGATGAAATGTATTTTGGCGTTTCATAAGTTTTGAAATGATACAAGTCTGTGTTTATTTAATGCCGAACAACAAGTTTGCACTTTAATGTGGAATCATCAAATCAATCAGCCTTGTTTTTCTTTCTCAAGATTACTTTGGAAATTCAGGTCCTTTTGTAGTCCCATAAGAACTTAAAAGCTACTTTTCCTATTTCTGTAAAAAATACCATGGAATTTTGGTAGGGATGCCATTAAATATATAGACTGCTTTGAGTAGTATAAATTCTTCCAACCCATGAACACAAGATATCTGTCAACTTACTTGTGTTCCCTTCAATTTCTTTCATCAATGTTTTCTAGTTTTCAACATATAGATTTTTCTCTTTTTAGTTAATTCCTTATTTATTTATTTATTTATTTATATTTTTGGAGAGAGACACAGAGAGAGACAGAGGGAGAGGGAGACAGATAGAGAATGGGTGCACCAGCAGTCTCTCAGCTGCTGTGAATGAAATCCAGATGTGTGTGCCCCCTTGTGGTCAAGTGCGGCATTGCACCCTTGCGTCACTTTGCATCTGGCTAAACGTGGGACCTGGAGATTGGAACTGGGTTCTTAGGCTTAGCAGGTAGGCGCCTTAACCGCTAAGCCATCTCTCCCCTAAATACTTATTTTTGATGCTATAAACAGGATTCCTTTCTTGATTTCATTCTTAGATAGATTTCTATCAGTATAAAGAAGTGAAACTGCATTTTGTTTACTGATTTTGTATCCTTGTACTGAATTATTCATTCATTTGTTCCAACAGGGTTTTTATAGAATCTTTTAAATACCTTTATTTATTTGAAAGACAGAAAGAGAGTATACCAGGGTCTCATTCCACTGCAAATGAACCCCAGACACAAGTGCCACTTTGTGCATTGGGTTTTACGTGGATCCTGGGAAATTGAACCCAGGTAGCCAGGCTTTGCAAGCAAGTGCCTTTAACCACTAAGCCATCACAGCCCTTTTTGTAGAATCTTTATTAGGGTTTTCTATATATAAAATTATGTCATCTGGGAATAGGAGTTCTTTCATTTTTCTTCCTCCCTCTCTCCCTCCCCCTCTCTCTTTCTTTCTGATTTAGATGGCTTTTATTTTTCTTGCTTGATTTATGTGCTAGTAACTTCCAGTTCTACACAGAACAGACTCTGAGTTCAAGACCACTTGAGATATACAGTGAGACTCTCAAGAATAAACACAGGGACTAACTGGAAAGAAGGAGTTCAGTGGAAGGGGAACAAAAAGTATTGGGAGGGGATTATACATTATGTACATGTATAAAAGCTGGCAATAAAATAGTTTAAAAATAAACAAAAACACAAGCAGAGATGAGAGGAAAAAAAAAAATACGTTAGTTGGTCTGGATTTCTTATGTTTTTAAATGAGGTGCCCCAGACGTAGACAAATAGTACATATGTATGGATCTCAGTATCTAATTTTACACATGCATGTTTGTATGTGAGCAAATGTGGTTACAGGTCTTGAAACTAGAAAGGGGGCTATGAGAGGGGGAGAAAGGTTTTAAGAAAATGGGATGGGGAGAGTAATAAAATACTCAAGACATGAAAATGGAAAGGTACCTACTGGGTGGCAGAAGGATATAGAAAAGGAGTGCAGATCAATCAAAACAAAGTATTATGGAAATGCCACATGAAACTTGTTATATATTGTATGCTAGTTTAAAATAAGTTTTAGTAAGCTGTCAGTATTATTAGGATGAAGTTTTTATGGATTAATCTTAAGACTAAATGTAACTTAGGTAATAGCCATAAATGGTGGTAAAGTATCAGAGTTAGAGTAGGACTGGCTGCATGGAACTAATATTTTGAGCATCTTACTAAAAACTGTATTTTGCTCACCAGTCAAGCATAACATCACACAAAAATGTAAGTAACAGACCAGACCACCAGACTTGGTGAGTGAAAAGGACAAGCCAAAATTATGTGCATGCCCCATCCATTATTTAGATCTAACTATTGCTGCATGTTTCTTAGAAGCTCTTCTGTTTACTAAGTACTATACACAAAACACTTGCAGCATTCCACTGTGTACTTAACTGATAATTCATTATCTTCAATCCTGCTTTATGATGGATATTTTGTTGTAAAAGGATAACTTATGTTCAGCATACGATGGGTGTTCCATGTTTAATGCAATAAGAAATTTTAACAATTAGAACATATCATATTTGTAATATATTCGTTATATTAAATTCTATGTTTCAGACCTACCATTTGATTTACGATGAAAATCTGCACAGCAAAAAGCCTCAATATCTATCAACAAATATTTATGTTGGTTTTACTAACTTTAACTACATTTTAAGTATATAACTGACAGCCCATATCATCATCATGATAATTTAATTCAGCTTTTATCTGTAGCTCAGATCACTGACTTTATTTGTGCTAATACTTACACTAAGCCTCTATGAAATAACATTGCTTCTATGTCCCTTTGAGTTACATTTTTAAAGAAATGAAACAATTCACTTATTAATAAGAGTGATCAATTTTGCCATAAATTCAATTCCTTACTACATAAAAATAACTTGACAGATGTATGAACTAGGATAAATTTAAGTCAATCATACTTTTTAAAAAAATATTTTATCATTTATTTATTTATTTATTTATTTATTTATTTATTTATTTGAGAGAGAGCGATACAGAACTAGGCAGGTAGAGAGGAAGAAAGAGAGAGAGAGGGGAGAGAGGAGAGAGGGGAGAGAGAGAGAGAGAGAGAGAGAGAGAGAGAGAGAGAGAATGAGTACACCAGGGCCTCCAGCCACTGCAAACGAACTCTAGATGCATGCACCCCCTTGTGCATCTGGCTTACGTGGGTCCTGGAGAATCGAGCCTCGAACCAGGGTCCTTCGGCTTCATAGGCAAGCATTTAACCACTAAGCCATCTCTCTAGCCCTAAGTCAATCATATTTGAGTCATGGTATCTAATGACAAATTAGTCTTAATAGAAATCTAGCTATTTCAGAAAGTACTAATTCAACTTCTGAAACCACTGATAGAAATTACCTGTTTGTAGGTTTTCAGGTTATTAATTCTTCATATAAAAATACCCTTTTGAGCCGGGCATGGTGGCACACACCTTTAATCCCAACACTCAGGAGGCAGAGGTAGGAGGATTGCCACGAGTTCGAGGCCACCCTGAGACTACATAGTGAATTCCAGGTCAGCCTGGGCTAGAGTGAAACCCTACCTCAAAAACCACCCCCCCAAAAAAAAACCCCTTTTGTAAGCCAAAAAACATTGTAGAAGGCCTAACCCAGTTTCTCAACCCTTTTTATATCACTGTGCCTATAAGGAACCTTTTTAGGCTTAAAAAAAAAAAAACTATCTTCTCCTATGAAATTTTCATACTCAGTATATATCAAATATCTACATCCATTAATACTTGTATTATTTGTGCTATTAACAGGAAGCTAAAATTCTTCCCACTTTCCCAATAACCTACATGTCAACATTCAAAACTATCTCAATCTTAAGAAACAGAAGATCATAAAGTATTGTACAGTTTCCCAAAGCAATTTCAGAAGATCATTTTAATCAAACATATTAAAAACTTATTGGTGAATTGAATAAAAAAAACTACCAGTTATACTTTCAAGGTAATGACTATTCTCTTTCAGTTATTTCGATTTTCCTAGGGTTATAATCAAAGTAACATAATCTCTCTAATAGTTTGGGATGTATGTGTGCTGTGTTCATGTATATGTTTATATGGGTGGGGCATTTGTGTGCATGTGGAGGGTAAAGGACAATCTTAAGTCTTAGCCTCAAGACTGCCATTCACATTTTCTCTCACTGGCATGGAACTCATCAGTTAGGTTGGAATGGGAGGCAAGGGAGCTCAGGAGGTCTTTCTCTACCATGCTCAGCCTTTTACTTGGGTACTGGGGATTGAACTCAGGTCCTCATGCTTGTGAGGTTAAGTACTTTGCCATCTAAGCTATCTCCCTAGAGCCCAGTTTGTGATTCTTTTGAAAATCACGTAATTCCATACACATCTATTGTCTTTATAGCAATTACTTTCAAAGTATTAAAAATGAAACCAAGTGAAAACACACAATTGAGAATTTTTAAAATGATTAATTAAAAAATAAAAGTTAAAAACATAATTTGCTATTTTAATGTATGGTATTTTAAGTAGCAGTACCAAATATATTTTTCTTTTAATTCCTTGATACATTTTTTTTTGTAATTTAGCAATTAACTATGTTAATATTCTTACCAGTTCTGTCATATGACTCATGACATGTTCGTGCAATTTCAGCCCCTAGCTCTAAATAATGACCAGCTTTATCCTTTCTGGAACCATCTGCTCCTAGTGCAAACATTCCCCCAGCAAAGCAGGCCAAATGCCCCATTTTCTTTTCCAAGTGTCCATTCTTCCATTCTCCAATAAAGGTAAGTCCTCCCCGGGACTTCTTAATAAGATGTTTTTCTATAGCCTATAAGAAGGAAAAAAGATTTAAAATTTCAGAGGCAAATTGTGAGCTTATTTATTTCTGGCTATCAGGAAACTTTAGTATTGTGTTACTCTAAATTGGGAGACTATATTTCTAAGAAGTAAGTTTTGCCTTTTAATTTTTATTTTTGAACTTATTTGAGAGAGAGAAAGAAGCAGATAGACACAGAAAGAATGGGCACACCAGAGCCTTCAGCTACTGCAAACAAACTTCAGATGCATGCACCACCTTGTGCATCTGGCCTACGTGGGTCCTGGGGAATTGAACCTGGGTCCTTTGGTTTTGCAGGGAAGCACCTTAACCACTGAGCTATCTCTCCATCCCAGAAGGAAGTTTTTGAATGAGATTTAATTTCATGTCAGAAAGCTTACCGATGTTAACATGTTTTTTTTTTTTTTTTTTTTTGAGGCAAGCTCAAGAGACTGGCCTTTTTTTTTTAATGCAAGAGAGCAAGAATGAGACAGAGAGAGCGAGAGAGCATTGGCACAATCCTCCAGGCACTACAATCGAACTCCATTTGCATGTGTCCCCTTGTGTATCTGGTTTACGTGGGACCTAGAGAATTGAACATGGGTCCTTAGGCTTTGCAGGTAAACACCTTAACCACTAAGTCATCTCTTCAGCCCAATATTTTTTTTTACTTCCTAATTTTTTCCTGGAAATCAAACAATATTACATGATTGTATTCCAAATTTAAACCTTAAGGTGTGTTTGGGAGCACATCTTATTTCCAGCCCAAAGGTATGCAGAGAAGCCTGAGCTCTAGTGGGGTCCCTGCTATTTGTTGACAGTTTGTGCTTGTTGCTTCTGATGTTTGTTGGTGCTGGTGTTTTGCTTGCTGCAGTTTTTCTTCTACTTGGATCTGTGAACCGGAACCAACTTCTTTTGCCATCTATGGAACTTCCCCTGGATCTGTAAGCTTGAAATAAATCCCTTCCTCCTCTAAACTGTGTCTAGTGTGAATGTTCATCTTAGCAACATGAAGCTGTCTACAACAAAGAGAATAGGCTTAGGCTTACTGCTCAGATCCAAGCTTTGTTATTTCCAGGGATACTATTTAAACAAGTTACCTCACTCCACTGTGCCTCAAGGTTATAAAGAGGTTATAATGATCAAATATATCATCTATGTAACAGTCTAGAACGATGCCTAGCAAGTAGAAAGCACTACAGAAGTGTGCTGCCAATGTAAGTCTTTATTCATAAGGCTCTCAATGTGTAGGTTCAAGCAGTCATTTCAAGAAGAAATGTTTATGGAATGTATAAAGTCAGAAATTTTTCTGGTTTCTATAGAAATTAAAAGCAATTGAAATAAAATTTTATAAATACATTAAACTTTTCAACAATTTCTTCAGAATATCGCAAGAGAAAATTTAATGTCAGGATTTTCAATTGAAACTCTAACAAAGATGTTTACATACATGTCTTTCCTGATATATATAGTAAAATGGTTATTCCTAAATGTCACAATAAAATGGTTAGGCCTGTCTAGTCACAATCAAATACTCTGTGCATATAAATTGTTTTTTCTTTATTTATTTGAGAGAGAGAGAGAATGGGCATGACACAGCCTCTAGCCACTGCAAACAAACTCCAGAAGCATGAGCACCCTTGGCTTACGTAGGAACTGGGGAATCACATCTGAGTCCTTAGGCTTCACAAGCAAATGCCTTAATCATTAAGCCATCTCTCCAGCCCACATTCAAGACTTTAAATAAGAAAATATTCCAGGAATAATCACCTCAACGGCATCATCATACATTCTTCTTGCCTCATGGTCTGTTTTATCTGACATCAACCATGCTTTCAGTAAGTATTCATAAAAACTATCTCCTAGACCACCAACTGATGTATGATCTGCAACAAAATGAAAAGGAGAAAGATTCAAGTGGAAGAAAAAAGACAATTAAATAAGGCAATATTTTTCAAGACCATTTTACAGGCTAATAATTTAAAATTCTTTAAGATGATATGGGCATTCCTATTTCCAACATTCTCCAAATTTAGTCTAGTAAGCATACACCATAACAACTTTCGTCTATATAATACCTAATTTTCTAGATGTGTTATCTTACATACTTAGGATGCTTTTTCTTGAATTATATAACTTGCACATTGCCATTCATCCAAACTTTTCCAAGATTGAGAATAATTATCTTTTATACAGTAATGGTGTTAAATACACAAGTGGTTATTAAATAAGGTGAAGATCATTTGATAATAATCAGAAGGAGTTCACTCAAACACGTTTCTCTGGAATGTGGTGAATCCTATGCCATAGACATTAATCTACTTCTTTAAAAAGCTTAAGATCAGGCTGGAGAAATGGCTTAGCAGTTAAGACGCCTGCCGGCCAAGCCTAAGAACGCCTGTTTGATCTTCAGGTCCCATGTTTAGCCAGACACAAAAGTGAGGCAAGTGTATGATGCTGCAATTGCCCACAAGGGAGTGCACACATCTGGAGGTCATTCACAGCAGCTGAGAGGCCATTGGCACACCCATTCTGTCTCTCTCTCTCAAAATAAATAAATAAATAAATAAATAAATAAATAAATAAATAAGACTGCTTTTTTTTTTTTTTTTCAAGGTAGGGTCTCACTCTGGCCCAGGCTGACCTAGACTTCACTATGTAGTCTCAGGCTGGCCTCGAACTCATGGTGATCCTCCTACCTCTGCCTCCCGAGTGCTGGGATTAAAGGCATGTGCCACCGTGCTCAGCTTAAGATTGCTTTTATAACATACTTTTCATAATATAATTAGCTTTTGAGTATTCCCCTTAATTACTATTATGTACATATAGTACATTTGTTTTTCTCAAGTATAGTCTTAACTCTTTGCCCCCTTTTTTTTGAGGTAGGGTCTTGCTCTAGTCCACGCTGATCTGGAATTCACTAGGTAGCCTTAGGGTGGCCTCGAACTCATAGCGATCCTCTTATCTCTGCCTCCCTTGGATTAAAGGTGTGTGCCACCATGCCTGGCTGTATTCTTTGACCTCTTTACCTTTAGTTCTATTCACCTGAGCATCACAACTCCAAGATAACCAACAACATTCTTTCTTCCCTGAATTTTCACAGATTTTGTCACAAAATTTACATCTTCTCTGCATAAAAAGAAAAACACCACATTTCTTATAAGCCTTTCAACCAATCACAGTACTATTACTATTTGTTCAAATTGTTCGGAAAAGATGTACTCTTCAGTGTTTTATAAGGAAAGTGGCTGTTTATCTGACAGAAAACCACATACTAATACCTTTAGCTCACAAAATAGATTCAAACATTATTGACTTAATACTATTTAAGAATATAACTAGTAGGGAGACTTCCAGGTAAGATGGCTGCATAGGAGTCACACCAATCCAGCCTAGGGAGGGACTTGAGCAAATCCACAGCAAAATACACTCTTCATCCTAAAAGTGAAGGTTTGCTATCCTAATATCTGACAGGATAGACTTCAAACCAACATTACTGAGGAAAGATAATGAAGGTCACTTTATACTGATTAAAGGAACACTCCAACAGGAGGACATTACAATTCTAAACATATGTGCACCTAACATATGGGCTCCCAGTTTCAATAAACACTATTAGACTTAAGGTCACAGAGAACACCAAACACATTTTAGTGGGTGACTTCAATACCCTAATCTTATCAATTGACAAGTCATCATGGCAAAAAATAAACAGACATGTGGATTAAATGATGTCAAGGAACAAATGGACCTAACACATATCTACAGAACATTCCATCCAAATGCTGCAGAATATAGATATTTTTTCAGAAGCACATGGAACATTCTCCAAAATAGACCACATATTAGGACACAAAGCAAATCTTAATAAATACAAGAAAACTGAAATGATTCCTTGTACTCTATCTGAACACAGTGGGATTAAACTACAAATCAGCAACAAGAAAAACTATGGAGCATACAGAAGTTCATGGAGACTAAACAGTACACTATTGAATGATGAATGGGTCATTAAAGAGATCAAAAAGGAAATCAAACTCATAGAAGCAAATGATGATGAGAATATAACATACCAAAACCTTGGGACTCAATGAAGGCAGTCCTAAGAGGGAAATTTATAGCTCTATGTGCGCATATTAAGAAATTAGAGTTCACAAGTAAACAATTTACTGCTTTACCTTAAGGCCTTGGAAAAAGAAGATAAGGCAAACCAAAAATCAGTAGACGGAAAGAAATAATAAAGACTAGGGTAGAAATTAATGAAATAGAAGCCCAAAATACAATCCAAAGGATCAATGAAACAACAAGCAATGTACAGAAAATTGAATGGGAAATATGGAGATTCACTAGAAGAAAACCACCACATTGGAAAAGTTAAGAAGATTTAGAGACTGAATTTAATGGCTACAAGAAAAGAGTTGGGAACTCAAACACGAAGTTTAAAGTTCAAATAAACTTTGGGGGAATACCAAAATGTGTTTAAGAGTTGAAAGACAATGCTACCTGGAACGCAGGTCAGCAGCCGAACACTGATCAGTACAATGGACACTGCCTTCTCTGACATTAGAACGGAAGAGCTATGACCGAATGAATAAATAAATGAATTGACAGGTTAAGAGTTTAATTTTATGCTGGGTGTGGTGGTGCACGCCTTTTATCCCAGCACTTGGAGGCAGAGGTAGAAGGATTACTGTGAGTTCAAGGCCACCCAGAGACTACATAGTGAATTCCAAGTTAGCCTGGGCTAGAGTGGAACCCTACCTCAAACAAACAAAAAAAGTTTCATTTTATATATTTTGATAGTGCTGATGATGCAACCCGTTAAGCCTAATAAGCAAGTGCTCTATCATTGAGCTACATCCCTAACCCATCCTTACTTTCACTCTAAATGAAATAAGGTCATCTGGGTGCAGTGGAAGTAATTGAAAAGAGGTACAGTGACTAAGTCAATCTTGTTTGTCAACTTGACTGGATGTAGAAATGCTTCAGGAATTTGTAAAGCATACCTTCTAAGATGTCTGGGGTGATAATTCCAGGGACAATTAGATTATGAAGGCTCAGACCTAATGAATAGATGGATTCATAATATGACTGAATTATTGATGGGGTGGGAAAAGGCAGGAGGAGGTGAGGACTAATTGGAGGAAGTAGGTAACCGAAGGCATGTCCTTGAGGGCTATATCTTGCCCTGGGCCCTTCTGATATTTACCTTTCGCCACTTCCTGTTTGTCATTGTTCTGCTCCATCAAGATTTCCCCACCAGGATGGACTGACACTTCTCACTTTTACTGCAAGTCAAATAAGTAATTCCTTCCTTTAAGTTGCTCTCAGGCATTTTGGTTACAGTGACACAATAGTAATGAATATGGTTATCCATCCACTATGCAATAACTAAAGAGTTACGCTGAGAATATGTAATAAAAAGAAAGAAAAATCTAGGTAGCTGCTTGCAGATCTTCATTAAACCTGTCTGAATTTTTTGAGTTCTAACTCAAAAACATGTATATTTCATTTCTTATTTCTATCTGCTCTGGGATACAGGCTAAAGTCCTAAACATGCTTCTCTTGACACTCTGGTCTTTCCCAATAAACATCTGCTTTATTTATAAAAGAAGAAAAAGAGGAGGGAAGCAGAGAGGGAAGAAGGAAGAATGGATGGATGGAGAGATCTAGAGATGGCATATTTATGAAGCAAAGGGATGATGAAAGGGAAATTAAATTTGAACCACAAGTCCACAGTTAGGCTGGAAAACTGAGCAGTAAAATGTATGCCAAAGTTTTCATGTTGTTCAGAGGGAAGACACAATAATGATTGATTCTAGATGTTTCTATAAAAATATAATATATTATAAAAATATAAAAAGTCACAGGCTGGAGTGATGGCTTAGCAATTAAGGTGCTTGCCTATGAAGCCTAAGGACCCAGGTTTGATTCTCCAAAATCCAAATAAGACAGATGTACAAGGTGGCACATCTATCTGTAGTTCATTTGCAGCGGCTAGATACCCTGGTGTACCTATTCAGTCTCTAATAAATAAGTAAATAAATAAAAAGGAACTATTTCTAAAATAAAAAAGATCAGGATACAAGTTAACATTTCAGGACAACTGTTAGGAAAAGTGAGTGTGTGTGTATTTCAACCAGTTTAAAAAATGGGGGGGCAGCATGGGGGAGACTATTTTTAATAATATTCAATAAATAGGGGAGGAAAAGATACTAGGGGGCTGGAGAGATGGCTTAGCAGTTAAGTGAGTTTCCTATAAAAGCATGAGGGCCTGAGACTGGCCAAGTTCAAATTTCCAGATCCTATGTAAAAAAGCTAGGCATGGACAGGTGCGCCTGTAATCTCACTCTCCTAGGGGAGGAGAGACCCGAGAATCAATAGAGCCACACAAACTATGGAACTGGTGAAAAAGAAACTCCAGCTCAAACCCCAGACCAAGTAGGAAAGTAATGTAACAGGACACCCAGCCACATGATGTTCCCCTCTGGCCACCGCACTGCAGGCAAAGAACCCCCACCCACAGGCAAGCCCACTCCCCCCCACACACAGAAAAAGGTAATAGGAACTGACTTTTAAAAAAGGCTACTTCTGTGCTCCTGGTAACAAAAAACCTAACACAATGGTTTCTGAAGACAATGAAATATAGAAACAAGGTAAGGTTGTTTGCCCACAGGTAACTGTCCCAGGAAAATTTTCAGACAGACACCCAGGGAAGGTGAAGTGAGGCAGGCTTTAGTAGGTCTCCTAATTTGAACAAGTGAAGTTGTAATTATGAGAACAGTGTACAAAGCAGGAAAAATCTACAAGAGAACCTCAGTAATGTGCAAAGGATTCCTTTTGAGTATTCAGCATAGTGAGCAGTGCATGTGTATGAGAAAACTGCCTGAGATGGGGAAAGAACTGGAACAGCAAGAAGGGTCCGCATTTGCCCACCAAGGGTTCTCACATGAGGGAAGCTGCTTTACAAAAGATGCTTTCCTCCAGGCTTGAATTCCAGGTCAGCCTGGGCTACAATGAAACCCTAACTCAAAAAAACCAAAAAAAAAAAAAAAAAAAAAGCTTCCCATTTGACAAATCCAACATCCTTTCATGATAAAAGTCCTACAGAGACTGGATATAGAAGGAACATATCTCAACATAATAAAGGCGATTTATGACAAACCCATAGCCAACATAATACTAAATGGAGAAAAACCTGAAGCTTTCCCACTAAAATCAGGAACAAGACAAGGGTGTACACTGTCCCCACTTTTATTTAATATAAACTGGAAGTTGGTGGTGCATGCATCTGGAGTTCGCTTGCAGTGGCTAAAGGCCCTGGTGCACCCATTCTTTCTCTCTCTGCCTCTTTCTCTTTCTGTCAGTTGCTCTCAAATAAATTAATTAATTTTAAAAACAAAATTAATTCTTTCTGGAATAACTGGATATATACATGCAAAAAACAAACAGGCCCCTATTACAAAAATCAACTCAAAATGTATTATAGATCTAAACATTATACCTAAATCTATAAATATTTCAAAGAAAAACAGAAAGAGGTAGGAGGATCGCTGCTAGTTTGAGGCCAGCTTGAGACTGCGTTGTAAATTCCAGGTCAGCCTGGACTAGAGAGAGACCCTACCTCAAAAAACCAAAAATAAAATAAAAGAAAATGAAAAAGAAAAAAAGAAATCTTTGTATGCTTAGATTAGGCCAAGATTTCCTAGCTACAATACCAAAGTACAATTCATAAAAAAAAGACTGATTAATAATGGCTTTTATAATTAGACTATTTTATATTTCAACACTATTAGGAAAATGAAAAAAGCTACATACTAAGAAAAATACTTGTTAGAATATTTCTTGTAAAGGTTTTGCATTTAGAATATATACAGAAATCTGAAAACTCAACAACTAAGAAAACAATTAATTTTAAAGACTATATTGTATATAAGAAGTTTGGTTAAACAATTCACCAAAGAAGATAAGTGGATATCAAGTGGCATATAAGAATTTTAAGGCTGGAGAGATGGATCAACTATTAAGGTGTTTGCCTGCAAAGCCTAACTTGGGTTTGATTCTCCAGTACCCATGTAAAGCCAGATGCACAAAGTGGTACATGTATCTGGAATTCATTTGCAGTGGCTGGAGGCCCTTGCATGCACATTCTCTCCCTCTGCTTGTAAATAAATAACATATATTTTTTAAAAAGTTCAACATTAAGGCTGGAGAGATGGCTTAGCAGTTAAGGTGCCTGCCTGTGAAGCCTAAGAATGCCTGTTCAAATCTCCAGGTCCCACATTTAACCAGATGCAAAAGTGACACAAGCGTGCAATGTTGCACATGTGCACAAGGGGGTGCACGTGTCTGGAATTTGTTCACAGTGGCTAAGAAGCCCTGGCGCACCCATTCCCTCCCTCTCTCTCTCTCTCTCTCTCTCTGCCTCTTCCTGTCTCTCTCAAATAAAAAAAAAGTTCAACATCAGTCATTTTGGAGGCACATGTTAAAGCTACAATGTGTTACTACCACATACGTGTTAAGAAGGACAAAAGTAAAGGAACATTGAAGAGAATATAACATAGTACATCTACTCTGAAAAACAAATGGCAGTTTCTTTAAAGTTTAACATACACATCTACTATATGATACAAATGACTGACAGCTCCATAGTTACTCAAGTAAAACAAGCACACATGCAGGCTAGCACACATATGTTCACAACAGCTTTTTTCTAAAAAAAGTTAAATTTATTTATTTATTTGAGAGAGAAAGGAGAGGGGGAATGGGTGCGCCAGCCACTGCAAACAAACTCCCAGCTTTTTTTTTTAAATAGCAGCCCAGTTAAAACAACTCAAATGTCCATCAACAGGTGTATGAATGAAAAAATTGTGCTATTACACATAATGAAAATTCAGTCAAAACTACTGATACATATAACATGGATAAATCTCAAAATAATTAAACTGAGAGAAAGAAGCCATATAAATAATATAGCCTTATATATGGTTGTAAAAAATAATAAAAACTAATGAAAAAGAAGATCAGTGGCTTCCTGAGAAGGCTGAAGAGGAGAGTGAGGAAGGGAATCCAAATAAGCATGAGGAACTCTTTCTGAGGTGATATGTCCCCTACTTTGATAGTAGTTGTGGCTCTTTTTAAAATTTTTTGTTTATTTATTTATTTGAGAGTGACAGACAGAGAGAGAAAGAGGCAGACAGAGAGAGAATGGGCACGCCAGGGCCTCCAGCCATTGCAAACAAACTCCAGATGCATGCGCCACCTTGTGCATCTGGCTTACGTGGGTCCTGAGGAACTGAGCCTCAAACCGGGGTCCTTAGGCTTCACAGGCAAGTGTTTAACCACTAAGCCATCTCTCCAGGCCCTGTTGTGGCTTTTAAAAAAATTATTTATTTATTTGAGAGAGACAAAGAGGGAGGGAGGCAATGAGAGAGAGAAAAAATGGGCATGCCAGGGCCTCTAGCCACTGCAAACCAACTCCAGACACATGTGCCCCCTTGTGCATCTGGCTTACATGGGTCCTGGAGAGTTGAACCAGGATCCTTTGGCTTTGTAGGCAAATGCCTTAACCACTAAGCCATCTCTCCAGCCTCACTGTCATGGTTTTTATAGGTGTAGATATGTTTTAAGATGTATCAAGTTATACTGATGTGTGGCTGTGTGTGTGTGTGTGTGTGTGTGTGTGTGTGTGTGTGTATAATATATGCACATGTGTACAGAAGCCAGAAGAGAATGCCTGGTGTTCCCTATCACTCTTCCACATTGTTTCTCTGAGACTTTCTCTGAACCCAGAGATGCCATTTCCAGTCTTATTATCTAACCAGTGAACCCCAGTAATTCGCTTGCCTTTGTTCCCACAGGCCTGGTTGGGGAGGAGGGGTACAGGTGTGTGTGGCCATGCCTGGCTCTTTACATGGGTGTCAGGTATTAAACTCAGGCACTCCCTGGCCCTTATAATTTCTAGGCAAGTATTCTGACCCACTGAGCCATCTCCCCAGCCCCAAGTTATCCATTTTGCAACAATTTGTTAGATATTGTTAGATATTAATTCTACTCAATACCAGGCTTTTTGTTTGTTTTGGTTTCTCAAGGTAGGGTCTTGCTCTAGCCCAGGCTGACATGGAATTCACTCAGTAGTCTCAGGGTGGCCTTGAACTCATGGCTATCCTCCTACCTCTGCCTCCCAAGTGCTGGGAATAAAGGTGTGCGCCACCATGCCCGGCTCTTAATACCAGGTTTTAAGAAAATGTAAAAGAGGGCTGCAGAGATGGCTTAACGGTTAAGGTGCTTGCCTCTGAAGCCTAAGAACACATATTCCAATCTCCAGGTCCCACATAAGCCAGATGCACAGTGAAACAAGAGTGCAATGGTGCACATGCGCACAAGGAAGAACATGCATCTGGAATTCATTTGCAGTGGCTGAAGGCCCTGGAACACCCACTCTCTCTCTTTCTCAAAAAAAAAAAATATATATATATATATACATACATACATACATATACACACACACACATACATATATAAAAGAAAATGTAAAAGAATATTTGTAGTCTAAACCTATTAAAACCTAACAAATTTGTTTCACCTTAGATTTTAAAATGTTAAGTCTCTTATACTGTAAGTTTCAAAAATATTTGAATAACAATACAGCCCAACTAAAATTTCTTCAAAATTGAAAATAGTCCAAAGAAAGCCAAGGCTGTATAGGAAGCTCCTATGAAGACCTAAGGAGATACAGATTAGTGAAGAAAAATGATGGAGTAAAGGAATTTACTTCAAAGTAAATCAAAGTGAAAAGTGTGGTAGGGATCAGGAGGATCTGGAGATGATGTATTTATAGTGATTGCAACATGATGATCTTCATCAGCCATGCTTAAGCTGACTTGGGGCACAAGTGTGACAAGGAGATGGCTGACAAGTTTTCCAGTTTGCTGCACATCTAAAGCAAGGTAACCACAAGTCTGGATCCTGGAAAGGAAGTAAATGAATACCTAGAAACCTTGCTCACTGTTCTTTTGTTATGCCCAAACAATAGAACACCAACTTTGGACCAAGTGACCTGTCAAATCTCCTCTACTATTAGCCCCAAGGTCATAATTTTCACCATCAGTGAAAACTTCAGTATTGGCTGTCAACTTCTTACCTAAAGCTGACATCTCAAATCTCTGTACGTCTCCTACTGTTCTATCTACTCTCTTATAGCAGAAAAATGTGTTCTGCTTCATACAGAAAATATACACCACTGGAAGCAACAGAGTACAAAACTATGCCCTTAAATTTTCTGTACTCTACTTATCAATTTACCCATTCCCTGTGCGTGGTCAGGAGGAAAAACTATCTGTTTTTGGCTTTCTACACTTTCCTCCCAGTGCTCCCTTTTTATTTGTAACTTTTACCCTACTTCTTAGCATTTGAAAGCTTATCATGAACTTAACATAATATTCTTTCTTGACTCTATTTTACTCCTTTATTTGATTATCTATCAGGTTACTTATTGTGAGAAGGGAAAATCAGAGATAATGTCTAGATTTCTAACTGACCAATAAATAAACAAATGGTGTCTTTCACTGGAGCTGGAAATCCTGGAGGAGAAGCTGGCTCAAAGTGAATGACATTAGAATTTTGGGTCTGTTGAATGTGAAGTGCTAATTAGATATCTAAATGGATCTAACAGACAAGCAACCAGGTAAATGGAAATTCAAGGAAAAATTAACTTAGAAGGATACACTTGAGAGTTAGGAAACCATGAAACAGATTTGGGCCATTGTAGTTTATTCAGAAACAATATATTGTGATTAATGGACATAAAGGCACTAAGAGAATATGAATGTTGAAAGAATGGAGGCAGGTAGGGGAGGAGGTCACAGGAGTTGCTAAAGATCAGCAAGCATAAGCTAAGGAGAAAGTAGTGATGAGTCTTGAGAGCAGGCACACATATAAGCTGAGGTGAGGGTGGTGTTGAATCTTGGGAGCACACACACACACAGGCTGAGGAGAGAATGGTGTTGAGTCTCAGGAGCAGGCACACATAGTTTGGTGAAGCTGGGTCCCTGACACTAGACAGTCTGTTCCACTCCTGGTTCCATTCCGCTACTCACTAGCTATGTAATTTTGTGTAAATGACTTAATTTTGATGTACTTTATTTTCCTCATCTATAAAAAAGGGAGTAAAGCAGCATTTACTTCATAAGACCGGATGTAATTTTGAAGAGCAAGTGAATTAGTAAAGCATAAAGCATTGAGATCTATGGCATCTTAGAAGCATGATATAAAAGCAAATTACTAAAAGAAAGGAAGTTTACAGACAGATCAAGTAGAAAAAGACTGCTTTCCTTTCCTACACTCCCTCAGCTTCTATCTCTTGAATGGTCTTGATGTGCTAGGCACTGTTCTAGGTACTAGGGATAGAGCAGAGAAGAAAATTAACATGCATCTTGTATTCTGCTGAGATGAAAAACAAGCAAGATAAATACATTAATGGGAAAAGTATATAGTAAGTAGGAAGATATACAAATACTTGGAATAATGGTTTGAATGGGATTGCATGTTCCCCACAGCCTCTGACATTTTAAAAAGTTATTTATTTATTTATTTATTGACTTGTTGACTGATTGATTCCAGAGAGAGAGAGAGAGAGAGAGAGAGAGAGAGAGAGGCAGATACATACACAGAGAGAATAGGCATACCAGGGCCTCTAACCCTGCAAATGAACTCCAGACACATGCACCACCTTGTGCATCTGGCTTACGTGGGTACTGGGGAATCAAATCTGGGTTGTTAGGCTTTGCAGGCAAGCACTTAACTAAGCCATCTCTTTAGCCCTGGTATTTTTTATTAAGGTTAAACTTCCTACTTAAGTTTCCAGCAGCTTGCTGGAGGGAGTGTGTCACTGGCAGCAGATCTTATTCTCAGCCCAAAAGTGTGTAGAGAGCTGTGTATGCTGGTGTTGGTTGTGTGCGCTGCTTTTTGGTGTTTGCTGGCTATTTGGGTATTTCTCTCCGCTTGGATCTCCCACCACTGATGGAACTTCCCCTGGATCTATGAGCCTGAAATAAATCCCTTTCTCCCATAAACTGTGTCTACTTTGGATGTTCATCCTAGCAACATGGAGCTGTCTACAATACTTGGTTACTAAGATTATTGCTATTAACAGCAAATGATTATGGACTAGTATGTAATAGATACTGTTTAGGCACTTTATACATAATAAATCATTTTATCCTTATAATAACCTCATAAGTAATGTTTTGATATTGTAATTCCCATCATACAGATAAGGTAGCTCAGATATAAAGTGGTTAGATACTCTGTAGGTCACCAAGCTCTGGAATATAGCAGACATGGGATTCACATCCAGCTATTATGACTCTCTTCTGTGATCTCCATCACCAAGGAGGAGAAAATGTATATTTGGAGTGACAGTGGTAGTGAAATTTTAAGCCTGCATAAGGTAAGTTGAATTTTCAAAACCTGGTGAAAGTAAGAGAGTGAGCCAAGGTTATATCTCTGGGAAGATTACTCTATGCAAAAGGAATGGTAAGGGTAAAAATTTGTTGGTGGATTCAAGAATTGAGATGACTGGAGCAGATATGAAGGAGAAGAGATACTGGGAGCTGGGTCAAACAAGCTCACAAGAACTCTCAGCCTTTACTCTGGAAAGTAAAAGAGGAGAAGTCACAGGAGTCATGTAAGTAGCATAATTCACACAATAAAATTACAACAGACTGCAGAGGGACCAAGGTAAAATAGTAAGACTAATTAAGATGCTATTGGTCAGTTTCTTATCAAGATCACAAATAGAGAAAAAAAATTAAAAAGAACAAAGACTTTAAAGTTAGCTCAGTTTTAGAGGTTTCAGTCTATGTTCATTTAGCTTCATGGTTTTTGAGTTGTGGTGGGAAGCATGTGATAGAGCAGAGCTGCTTACCTCATGTGAGACGGAGACGAGAAACAGAGAGATAGAAAAAGGTAAGTTATAGCTCTCTAGGGCATATCTAAAATGACCTCTTTCTTTCAGTTAGGCTCCACCTTCCTTCCACCTTCCACTACCTCCCTAAATGCCTTCACATTGTGATCCATGAAAAGATCAATCTACTGATTAGGTCAGAGGCCTCAGGATCTACTTACTTCACAAAAGCCCATCTGCTGGCAACCATCTTTACCACGTGAACCTTGTAGAGGGGCACTCACATGCCATCCACAATAGCTTCTTTTAGAGAAATACAGGTGAGAGATAGTGGCTCAGCTCAGTGATGGCAACTGGATTCCAGAGTATTTGAAGAGTAAACAAAAAGTATTTCCTGAGGAACTGGGAAGTTGGGTGTAAGATAAAGGAATAAGTTCTCATCAAGATTTATGAACAAGAACAGCACTGCCATAAAGGTTGTATTAATCAGGGTTCTCTAGAGGAACAGACGGATAGAATGAATTGTATTAAAAGGGAATTTACTGGATTAGCTTACACAGTCCAGCAATAGCAGGTTGCAGGTCTGAGAGTCAAGAAACCCGGTAGCTGCTCAGTCCACTAGGCTGGAGGCCTCAGCAGTCCCAATCCGGCACTGAAGGCCTGGAGGCTTCCTGCAGAGATGTTGCTCTTCAGTCCACCCTGGTCTTCAGTCTACACTGGAAAGCAGCAACACCAAGCAGCAAGTACCAAGCAGAAAGCACCAAGCAGCAAGCACCCAGTGGCAAGCAGCGAGCAGCACGGGCAGCCAGGTGGGAGAGAGAGCCTTTCTTCCCAGAGCTTCTTTTTATCAACCAGCCCCCTCCTCCAAGAGGGGCCGCCCACTCTGGGCCACCCACTCTGGGGGAAGGGCTTACCCCTGGGGGAAGGATTCTTCCTTTAGTTAATCCTTCCTAGAGGCAGCCTCAGAGACACACTTATGAGGAATGTCTGTGGATTCCTAAACAAATCAAGTTGACACAAACTTAACCATCACAGAGGTATAAGGGTGCTTGTGGTATAAGCACAAGGACCTGATTCAATGCATACAGCACTCATGTCAAAAGCCAGGCACTGCCTTACACTCCAGTAATGCCAGTGCAGCACAGCAGAGACAGTAGGCTTTCTGGGACTCTCTGGTCAAGCAGCATGCTCCAGATTCAGTGATGTGACTTTCTCAACAAGATTCTTACAAATCAAATTAAGATTATCCATCATGATCAAGTGGGCATCATATTGGGAACGCGCAGGGTTGGTTAAACATACATAAGTCAATAAATGGTACACCATATAAAACTAGAGATAAAAACCACATATCATCTCAACTGATGGGAAAAGGCATAAGTCCATCAGGCCTTCATGATGAAAGTCTTGGAAAAAGTAGGCATAGATGGCACAAAATAATAAAGGCCATATATGACAAACCCACAATCAATATTATATTAAATGAAGAGAAACTGGGACCATTTCTACAGAGGAGGGGGGTGGGGAAAGGGTTAATTAAAATTAAAGACATTATGTGGTAAGACAAGAAGATAGCTAGCTGCCTACTCTGAGACGTGCCACCACTGCCACATCTGCCAAGGACCAGGTGAAACTGCAGGGGAAGCAGCAACATGAAAGCTGCTCTTATGGCTAGCCTGACAACTAGTTCAGAGCAATGGTGACAGGCATAGTGATCAATTAAAACCCATCAAAGCAGAAATCCAGAGGCTACAGAGAACTAAATCAAAATGCCAACAGGCTTGCCATAGCCCAGGGAATGTTGTGGAAGACGGAGCAGAAAGATTGTAAGAGCCACAGAATAGGTAGGAATACCCTTCCTTGCTACCCCACAGGGAGTGAGTGAAGCCTTTATGACCCTACAGTGAATACTATAACCCCAATGAGAAGGGCCCCCAGGGTAACGGGAGCAGAGAATAGGGGATAAAAGAGTAAAAACAGTTATGTGTAAAGTTTTTTCAAATAAAGATGTTAGGAATAAGCCATCTGGAAACCTAATTCTCAGCTAGTTAATAAAATATTTTTTTAAAAAAAGAGGGCTGAAGAGATTGCTTGATGGTTAAGGCACATTAGGCAAAACCTAATGACCCAGGTTCAATTCCCCAGTACCTACATAAAGCCATATGCACAAAGTAGTGCAATCATTTGGAGTTTGTTTGCAGTGGCTGGAGGCCTTGGTGTACCCATTCTATCTGTCTCTCTCTATTCTTTCTCTCTGCTTGCAAATAGATAAATAAAACTTAAAAATAGAAAAGAGATTGGTACTTCTGGTAAAATATTGGTCACAAAAGACTCTGATACTCTCAAAACATTACAAGTATTGCCAAAGCTCTTGGTTGCCCACCAGAATTAGCTGGTAAGACCCTAATGCTAAAGCCCAACATGTTTGGGCTCCCACTCACTGAGAAATAAAGCTGGAGCTGAGCTGGAAGCCTCCTCCCTCTTGTCTAGCAGTCAGGATGCTAGAAAGACCTGTACAGCTTTTTGGGGAAGGAAAGTCATGAACAGTCTTAACCAGCAATGAACCTGCAAACTTTACTGCTGGACAACCAGGCCAAATGTCCCAACTGGTATTATGGTGGCATGTCTATTATAGGGAAAACCAAATGCTCTCTGACTGGACTTGAGGCCTGCTTCGTGGGAGAGAATTCCTGCCTGGTACTGAAAACCTAATCAAAAGCCTATGGCTAGAGCAGTCCTAAGTCCTAAGGAGAAAACTACTACTGTAGTCTGGCTAAATGGATATATTATCCCAACAAACTGTATTCTAAATATTGTCTATTAATATATATAAGTACTACTCTCACTTTTGGTTAAAGAAGTTTTGACCACTGAGGAGACTCAAAACTCACCAAAGTGCTGAGAAGAAATGAGATATTTCTATCATACTAACTAAATGAGATAATTTGGTTTTTTAAAAAATACTTTATTATTTATTTATTTGAGAGGAAGAAGAGGAAGAAGGAGATAGAGACAAAGAGAGAATGGGTGCATCAGGGCCTCTAGCCATTGCAAACTAAGTCCAGATGCATGTGCTCCTTTGTGCATCTGGCTTACGTGGGTCCTAGGGAATCGAACCAGAGTCCCTTGGCTTCACAGGCAAATGCCATTTCTTCACCCCCTAAATAAGATATTTCTATCATACTCTCCAAGGCTCAGAGACCATTATGGAAGAGTCTAAGAAAGGCGAAAAGTGCTTTGAAATACTGTTTTCCAGACAGAAAGGGGCTTTGGTATTCATGGCCTCACAGTGGCTAACTCTACCTAAGAGAAGGGGCAAAATGTTGACATCAATACAGAAGATAGACTAGTTAGAAAGAAGGGATTCAGTAGAAGGGGGAAAGGCAGGTAATGGGAAGGGATTATGATCATGTTACATGTCTATATGTATGGTAGTTGTCAAAACATTCTACAACAGAAAACCAATCTTATTAGTGAATAGTGTAGAGAATACTACATTCTCATCAAAATTAATGGGAAACAAAATATATGAAGAAAAATCCCTGTCAAGTAAGAATCTGTCCCTCTTGTTTTCTAGATCACGTGAAATCACAATAAAGATAAGAATGCCACTTCAGAACCTTCCATCACTTTTCTTTCCTGTGCAGATTATTCTAGCAATTAAAACACTAAAGACGTATTTCTTAGCAAATATATGTATTAAAATAATAATTATTTCATCTTCGTTTAACAATGGAGAGAGTTCATATGACAGGTAGGGTGTCATGACCACCCTAAGCATGTCACGACAGTACAGGGACCACAAATCCTTCTAACACATGCCTGATTAGAAGACAAGCTTCAAAGAATGGCCTCCCCAACCTTCATTACAGCAGGCTTAAGTAACCTTTCTGTTTTGACATATTATTTAGCTAGTTTTAGTCAGCTGAGTTCATTATTCAAGTTTTCTTATAAATATCATAAGAAGATATTATTCATTAAAAAATTATATATTGTGGCTGGGCATGGTGGTGCACGCCTTTAATCCCAGCACTTGGGAGGCAGAGGTAGGAGGATCACTGAGTTCCAGGCCACTCTGAGACTACATAGTGAATTCCAGGTCAGCATGGGCTAGAGCGAGACCCTACCTCAAAAAACCAAAGAAAAAAATTATATGTTGAAACATGTATTGAATTATGGTCAGTTACATTTCATTACATCTGCAGACATGACACCATCTTCAACTATTAGGGTGATGACAGCCACTATTTCTCTATAGAACTGCTAAGGAATAATAGGTACATTCTATAGCTCCAAATAAAACCTTGTAAGCTTATACATAATCTAATCCTTTACCATTTGTTATACCAATTACTTAGTGGTTGGAAGCTCTTGATTAGTTACCAGTTTAATACTAATTTTACTTCTCTTGCTTTCACTGAGGTATAGTGCTGTGCCAACATACATTTTCATATTTTATTTTATTATTTTATTTTACTTTACTATTTTATTTCATATGGTTTTTTGAGGTAGGGTCTCATTCTGGCCCAGGCTGACCTGGAATTAACTATGTAGTCTCAGGGTGGCCTCGAACTCACAGTGATCTCCCTACCTCTGCCTCCCAAGTGCTGGGATTAAAGGTGTGTGCCACCATGCTCAGCACATTTTCATCATTTAATATAACCATCTCCACATTTAAAACCAGGAGCAATGTAAATCAGTCTCTTTCAAAGTAAATGATTGCTCTCTTTGGTAGTAAGATTCTTATTTATGTCTCCATCACAGGATTTCTTTTATTTTTTTTTTTAAAACAAGAAAATTCTACCCTGTCACTGAACAGTCCAAAAATTAAGAAGTGTTGGGGTCCCTCCTAGGGCCAGCCCAGGAGGGATGGCAGGGCCTCTGCTGAGTAGGGGGTGAGAGGCGGGGAGTTACGACACAGACTCCGGGACTTGGGTGGGAGCAGCAGAGGGCGAGCTGCAGCAAATTCGTTTATTCAAAGAAGTGTAGGAGGTTTTAAGGGGCTTGGTTGGCCAATCATTGTATGGAGTGGTCCCCTTTTTGTGACTAATGACAGCCTGTCTCCAGACAGATCATCTCGTAGCAGGTTTCTTTTTTTTTTTGGTTTTTCGAGGTAGGGTCTCACTCTGGTCCAGGCTGACCTGGAATTCACTCTGTAGTCTCAGGGTGGCCTTGAACTCATGGCAATCCTCCTACCTCTGCCTCCCAAGTGCTGGGATTAAAGGCGTGCGCCACCACGCCTGGCTATGTAGCAGGTTTCTTGAGAGCATGAGACTATAGCTGTTGTCATGCCAGGCCTGCGCAGGACACCATGTTCACAGAAGCCACTTCCTGGTTTCTTTGCCATGCAGTCTGGGTAGGGCCAGACCTGCATTGTGCCATACAAAGAAGTACAGCTTTAACTCTAAATCAATACTTTAAAAGAAATATGCTAGAGATTAAGTGAAAGAACAGAGTATTAGGTAAGACTACAGAAGGTATATGAAAGTAATCTTGAGAGCTAGTACTGTGGTCAGAAGAGGACTCTAAAGGTAAGATACAAGCAAATCAACATGATATCACATAGTGAGTCTTTAAAATGATACACTCTCATGTGTCTATTTCTGGATTTGTTGTAAGCCTAATAAAGGATTAAGAAATAAGTTTAAAAAATCAATATCAAAAGAGAATTTAGGGCTGGAGAGATGGCTTAGCGGTTAAGGCGCCTGCCTGCTAAGCCTAAGAACCCGGTTCTAATCTCCAGGTCCCATGTTTAGCCAGATGCAAAGTGATGCAATGGCGCAATGCCGCACTTGCCCACAAGGGGGCGCATGCATCTGGATTTCGTTCACAGTAGCTGAGAGACTGCTGGTGTGCCTATTCTCTATCTGTCTCCTCCCTCTCTGTCCTCTCTATGTCTCTCTCCAAAAATAAAATAAAAATAATAAATAATAAATAATTAAAAGAGAATTTAAAGGAAATGAAATAAAAGTGGGAAAGGTGCAAGTCTTAGACTTCATATAAAGGTCAAGGAAAATGTGAGTTTTATTTTTAAACCTCTCTATGATTTATTGTTAGGGCTTTTAAGTAGATTATAACTTATTGGACTTATTACTCTATCTTGCTAAGCTCTTCTAGGTAGGTGGCCCAGGGAAACACTATGTACAGAAGCCTGAGGTCTCCAATATCTACGGAATTAATCACCCAGTAGTCTGATTTCCGTACTTGAACTTTTGAACCCTGATTGCCTACATGTCAAATTTGAGGAAGCACAGTACAAGGTCCTTGTGATGCTCAGAAACTGGTGAAGCATTTAGAGCACCAATCATCACATCTCAGTGTGTCATGAAGTTAACAATAGAAAATGTCTACAGAAGCTATTTCTTAAAGTGGTCTTATACAAAATTTTAGAATAAAAGCTAATATGTGACATTTTCAAATATGATATCTTATAAATTTGACCTACATAATCTTCATATTAAAAATTCATCTAGGGGCTGGAGAGATGACTCAGTGGTTATTCCAGTAGCCATGTAAATCCAGATGCACAGAGTGGTGCATGCATCTGGAGTTCGTCTGCAGTGGCTATAGGCTCTGGCATACCCATTTTCTCTTGTTGCAAATAAACGAATAAACACACAAATTTTTTAAATTCAGCCAGGTCAAGAAACAGAGATACTAAAAAGTTAAATAATTTACCACAATTGTTAAACAGGAAAGCCATGATTATTAGTCTTGTCACTCCAAAAAGGATGCCCATTGTTGTTTGTCTACAATTTTAAAATTTAGTAATACACAATTTAATGACCCAGTGTGATGAATTTCCTGTATTTGCTTCACTTTAATTATTAAGTGGCATTAGTTAAACATTGTATTTAGAAAATTGGTGAAAAACTAAGTAAAAAAAAAGAACTAATGACTTGCCTTTAAGTTATGGTTACTTACTATATTCTTTTACTTATGTTGCCAAGTACTTATACTGAAAGTAATTATCAGTAATTATTCTGATTGCCATGTGCATGTCAGACATTCTCATCACTCTAATTACAACACAGCTAGCCAAAGTTGAATTGTTACTTTCAGTTCAATTAGATGTTTGTTTTGCAGTCTATTTATAGATATGACAGATGTATACTGCTGAAAATGACAACAGAACGTGATTCACTTTCCAAAAGTTGAAACAACTATATAAAAACATTCAAAAGAACAAACTACAGGATTCAGTAAGAACTGCAGCAACAAAAGAGCTGTAAGGACAGTTCATATGGTTATCAGAGGCTTTGCAGAGATAGCCAGAGAGTGGTTCCATGCATTCTTTTCTCTATGGATAGTCTCTACTGGCCACCAGTGAGCAGCTCTCTCTACGCATTCTCAGTACTAGTATCCAGTCAGAGGCTCTCTGTATGCATTCTCAGTACTATCCAGTGAGAGGTTCTCTGTATGCATTCTCAGTACTAGTATCCAGTGAGAGGTTCTCTGTATGCATTCTCAGTACTAGTATCCAGTGAGAGGTTCTCTGTATGCATTCTCAGTACTAGTATCCAGTGAGAGGTTCTCTGTATGCATTCTCAGTACTCAGTACTCGTATCCAGTGAGCATGCTCTCTACACATTCTCAGTACTAGTATCCAGTGAGAGGTTCTCTGTATGCATTCTCAGTACTAGTATCCAGTGAGAGGTTCTCTGTATGCATTCTCAGTACTAGTATCCAGTGAGAGGTTCTCTGTATGCATTCTCAGTACTAGTATCCAGTGAGAGGCTCTCTGTATGCATTCTCAGTACTAGTATCCAGTGAGCAGCTCTCTGTATGCATTCTCAGTACTAGTATCCAGTGAGAGGCTCTCTGTATGCATTCTCAGTACTAGTATCCAGTGAGAGGCTCTCTGTATGCATTCTCAGTACTAGTATCCAGTGAGAGGCTCTCTGTATACATTCTCAGTACTAGTATCCAGTGAGAGGCTCTCTGTATGCATTCTCAGTACTAGTATCCAGTGAGCAGCTCTCTGTATGCATTCTCAGTACTAGTATCCAGTGAGAGGCTCTCTGTATGCATTCTCAGTACTAGTATCCAGTGAGAAGCTCTCTGTATGCATTCTCAGTACTAGTATTCAGTGAGAGGCTCTCTGTATACATTCTCAGTA
The DNA here is from genome assembly GCA_036365145.1 of Orientallactaga sibirica. Taxonomy (NCBI): domain Eukaryota; kingdom Metazoa; phylum Chordata; class Mammalia; order Rodentia; family Dipodidae; genus Orientallactaga; species Orientallactaga sibirica. The sequence continues at coordinate 3,974,001 of JAEOAD010000025.1, forward strand.
CTAGTATCCAGTGAGCAGCTCTCTGTATGCATTCTTAGTACTAGTATCCAGTGAGCAGCTCTCTGTATACATTCTCAGTACTAGTATCCAGTGAGAGGCTCTCTGTATACATTCTCAGTACTAGTATCCAGTGAGAGGCTCTCTGTATACATTCTCAGTACTAGTATCCAGTGAGAGGTTCTCTGTATGCATTCTCCGTACTATCCAGTGAGAGATTCTCTGTATTCATTTCAGTACTATCCAGTGAGAGGCTCTCTGTATACATTCTCAGTACTAGTATCCAGTGAGAGGCTCTCTGTATGCATTCTCAGTACTATCCAGTGAGAGGCTCTCTGTATGCATTCTCAGTACTAGTATCCAGTGAGAGGCTCTCTGTATGCATTCTCAGTACTAGTATCCAGTGAGAGGTTCTCTGTATGCATTCTCCGTACTATCCAGTGAGAGATTCTCTGTATTCATTCTCAGTACTATCCAGTGAGAGGTTCTCTGTATGCATTCTCAGTACTAGTATCCAGTGAGCGGCTCTCTCTACACATTCTCAGTACTAGTATCCAGTGAGCAGCTCTCTGTATGCATTCAGTACTAGTAGAGGCTCCAGTGAGCATTCTCAGTCTCTGTATGAACTCTCAGCATTCTCAGTATCCAGTGAGAGGCTCTCTGTATGCATTCTCAGTACTAGTATCCAGTGAGCAGCTCTCTGTATGCATTCTCAGTACTAGTATCCAGTGAGCAGCTCTCTGTATGCATTCTCAGTACTAGTATCCAGTGAGAGGCTCTCTGTATGCATTCTCAGTACTAGTATCCAGTGAGAGGCTCTCTGTATGCATTCTCAGTAGTAGTATCCAGTGAGCAGCTCTATCTACACATTCTCAGTACTAGTATCCAGTGAGCAGCTCTCTGTATGCATTCTCAGTACTAGTATCCAGTGAGCAGCTCTATCTACACATTCTCAGTACTAGTATCCAGTGAGCAGCTCTCTGTATGAACTCTCAGTACTAGTATCCAGCGAGAGGCTCTCTGTACGCATTCTCAGTACTAGTATCCAGTGAGCAGCTCTCTCTACACATTCTCAGTACTAGTATCCAGCGAGCGGCTCTCTGTATGCATTCTCAGTACTATCCAGTGAGCAGCTCTCTCTACGCATTCTCAGTACTAGTATCCAGTGAGCGGCTCTCTCTATTCTCAGTTTTAATGAGTGCTGAGTAGATTATAAAGTAGTTTGAATTTATTTTGTGGAGAAAAATCTTAACAAATTGTGCTTTTGAATTAAACATTTTATTGCAGTAATTTCTATCCTACACTCAACTATGGAAAGTGTATTGTTCAGTGAAAATTCATTTCTTCCATAGTGATGCAGAACCATGATTATTTCCACCTCCAAAACTGTTTCATCCTCACCAACTACAGCACTGCCAACAATTCTTCGTTCTCTTCTGTATTCTTTCTTTGTCTTGCATGCTTGTTTGGTTTTGTTGAGAGGTCTCACATACAGCCCAGTCTAGCTTTAATTCACAATCTTATCTCTGTCTCTGAAATCCAAGGCTACATATATAATCTATAGATAGATAGAAGCTCCATTTGTTTTACTGAAGCCTCTGCTCACTTCTACTTTTTTATGTCTATGAATCTGATTACTCTAATGCATGACATAGTAGAATCATATGTTTGTCTCTTTGTGGTTGGTTGTGGTGGTTTGAAATAGATATCCCCCACAAACTCATGTATTTTGCCTGCTTGATCTCTAGCTGGTGGCAACTGGAGAGATGGAGCCTTGCTGAAGGAAATGTATTTGGGAGGGGGGGTTCTTTGGGGTGTTAAGAGCTCAATTTTCCCCTTGCCAGAGTTAAGACCACTCTCTTGCTGCTTTCTGCCAGCTGCTGTGGCAGAGGTGATGTCCAGCTTCTGCTCCTGCCATGTCCCTGCTGTTATGAAGCTTCCCTCAACACTATAAGCCAAACTAAGCAACTTTCCTCACATCATCTGCTTTTGGTCAGGTGTTTTGCCCTAACAATACAAAGGCAACTACAACACTTTTTTCACGTAGCATGCTTTCAAGTTTTAACTATGTTGTAACAAATATCAGAACTTTACTCTTGGCTATGCTGAGTAATATTCATTGTAATTTTATCCATTCACTGTTAGACACTAGGGTTATATCCATTTTCTGCTGGTATAACAAATGAGGCTTATTTAGTTCATAGTTTGGGTGATTCAAGGTCATTGTGTCAGTATATGGTCAGCTCTGAAGGGTTTCTGGGTACAACAGAGAAACAGAAAGGGAACTGGCAGAAGGGGCAACCATATGGAGTGATTTCACTGTGACAATTCACTCCCATCAAAACCTGCTTACTACACAAGAACAGTATTGGTCCCTTCTGAGGGCAGGGGTCTGGTTATCTAATTACCTTGCGCTAACCCCCCACCTCATGTCTTAAAGGCTCTATTACTACTGGTCTACTTGCCACTCTTGGATCAGAGCCTTCACATCTAAAACAAAGCAGACTACTTCCATCTCTTACCTATTGTGAATAAAGTTGCTGTGAACACTGGCAGACAAGTATCTTGAGTCTGTTTTCTATTCATGTGGGTATATACAGAAGAGCTAAATCACTGTTCATATAGGCGTTCTACGCCTACCTTGTGGAAAACCCCCAGGTTTTCATAGTGCCTACAAGGTTGCACATCTCCACCAGCAACAGCAAGTTTTCCAATTTCTCCACATTTTTGCCAACACTTTCTGTGATTATTATACCACAGTGATAGCTATGAAGCAGTGGGTATCCCACTGTGGCTTTGATTTGCATTTCCATAATGACAAGTATGTTTTCCATTGACTTATTATTTTGCATATGTTCTTGGGAGAAATAACTATTTGTCCATTGCTCAATTGTGCTGGCTTCCTGTTGACTTGTAGGATTTCTTCATATCCTATGGAAATATACCATCATCAGGTATGTGACTTGCAAGTATTTTCTCTTGTTCTATAGGTTTTCTCACTTTCCCGATAATGTCCATTAATGCACAAAAGTTAAATTAAAATTTTATTATTATTATTATATTTATTTTTGGAGAGAGACACAGAGAGAGACAGACAGAGAGGGACAGGAAGACAGATAGAGATGGGTGCACCAGCAGTCTCTCAGCTGCTGTGAATGAAATCCAGATGCGTGCGCCCCCTTGTGGGCAAGTGCGGCATTGTGCCCTTGCGTCACTTTGCATCTGGCTAAACGTGGGACCTGGAGATTGGAACCAGGTTCTTAGGCTTAGCAGGCAGGCGCCTAAACCACTAAGCCATCTCTCCAGCCCAAAAGTTAATTTTAATACAATGAAATTTATCCAATGTTTCTATTGTCAACTGGTCTTTGGTGGTATACTGAAGACTATTGTCAAATCCAGGCATGGTGATTTGCTCATTCTAAAGGTTTTACATTTCGGGCTCTTTAAATCAGGTTCTTTCATCTATTTTCAAATCAGTTTTGTAGATGGTACAAATTTAGCTTCCTTCTTTTTTTCTGTGGTCCTTAAGCTCCCTAATCACTGTTCATGTGAAGAAAGAAAGTGATGCAACAACTAACACAGCATCAGTGCAGTGCTGTGCTGTGTTGCTGGTCACTGCAAGGCTGGCAAGTCCCAGAGTCTGATCTGTTTCAGTACTCAGAAGGACTCTGCTGTGGAAGAAAGCATTTTGCTTTTTTATTTGTAATTGTTTTCATCTTACTTGAAAAGTAATAGATGTCCACTAAACAAAAGATGTCAAACCTGAATAAAGGTAAACCAAAAGGAGAAAATAAAAGCATTCAGAGAAAAACAGGTAACACTTTGATTTCCACTCTTATGAGTGTTTTCTTTTTCTCTGTTTCAAAATAACCTTCTGGGGCTGGAGAGATGGCTTAGGGGTTAAGGCGCCTGCCTCCTAAGCCTAAGAACACTGGTTCTAATCTCTAGCGGTTCCAATCTCCAGGTGCCACATTTAGCCAGATGCAAAGTGATGCAAGGGCGCAATGCCGCACTTGACCACAAGGGGGTGCACACATCTGGATTTCATTCGCAGCAGCTGAGATACTGCTGCCGCGCCCATCTCTGTCTTCCTCTCTCTCTCTCTCTTTCTCTCTCTCTCTCTCTGTCTCTGTCCAAAAAAATAATAAAAAATAAAAAGTTTAAAAAAAAATCAAAATAACCTTCTGGATTGTCTTATTTATCTATATCAAGTACTCTATAATAAAACTTTTAATGGCTACATGGTATCCTACATTGGGAGGGACCAGAATTTTTTTTTATTTTTTATTTCATTTGAGACAGAGAGAGAGGGAGAGAGAAAAAGAGAGAGAGAGAATGGGTGTGCCAGGACCTTCAGACTTGAACCTGGATCCTTAGGCTTCACAGGCAAACACCTTAATCACCAACCCATCTCTCCAGCCTGGACTATAATTTTTAGCTAACCAAATATGTATCAGAATTTTCAAAAATTGCACTGCTCAGTAGCAGTACATTAGGTACAAATACAGTTACATAAAATTTAAATTAATTAAAAATAAAATTCAAAATGTAGTTCCCTAGCTATACTAACACTGCAAGTGTTCCATAACTCCATTGGATCACACTAATAAGGACAGTATGTTCAACAGAATGCTTCACTGGAGAACTCTTTATGATGTGTTTAAAATATACCTATTATAAACAACTCTTAGGTTAATGTAAATAAATATTAAATAAATGTTATATCTCTGAAAAGGTCCCTGTAACTGATTTCAGGAAATGAAGAATGAGAAGCATAAAAATATCCATATTCTTTGAAACAATGTGTACGTGGAGATGTTGGTTTCCTTTATCAATTAGGTAATCAAAAAATTGTGTCTTTGTTTAAAAGCTGCACTGATCTGATTGTAAGCATAGTGAAAAAGGAGAGAGAGGTATGTGGGGACAAGTCCATGGAGATGCTACAAATGTAATATCTCTGTAAACCTGTTTTACAGTGGTCATCTGCACAGAGACACTAAGCTAGTACAAGCACCCTTTATTTTCAGTAATGCTTTTAGAGTTAAATAAGAGTATTTGCTCAGACCCCAAAACATTGTAGGCCATTGCCAAAACACTGCAAGAGCTCAAAAGTAAGACTTTATTGTTGAAGACACCACACACTGTAGTCAAGTCATTGGAATGCCATGCTGGAACCGAAAGGGAAACTAGCTCCCTGTGGCTAGTGCTCGTAGTGTTGGAAGAAAATGGTCACCAACAGCATCAATTATCAGGGAACCCCGTAAACTATCAAATCAACTAGCCAGACCAGAAGTTCACACCTGTGCAATAGTGGCACACAGCCTCTGCATGTAAACAACTGTTCTCTGACTAGACATGAGGCCTTCTCAGTGGGAGAGAACCCATACCTGATACTGGAAAATAAATCAGATTTCTGTATCAGGAAACTCATACTTCAGAGAAGCCCCCAGATGACAGAGAAAATGGAAGAGAGTCGAGATCCATCGATAAGAAGATAACCAACTGCCCACGACAACACTTGCCAGCTCTTCCACATCTGCTAGGGCTCAGGAGAACTTGCAGTGGAAGCAGCACCATGAACACTGTTCTTACTGCTAGCCTGACAGCCAGCTCCAGGGTGATGGTGGCAAACACAGTGATCAAGCAAAACCTGTCAAAGAAGAAATCCAGGGGCTACAAAGAACTCACCATTATATCAGACTGTCAACAAGCCTGCCATGGCTCAGGAAACATTGCAGAGAGGGGGTGGAAAGATTTTAAGAGCCACAGAGTGGGTGGGAATATACTGAGACATGGTCCCCCACTACCCCATTGGGACTGACTGAGGCCTTCATTACCCCACAGTGAATTTATCCATAACCCCACTGAGGAAGGCCCCAGGAAAACTAGAACATGGGAGAGAGAATAAAGGAGTATAATCTGTTTTAAAAAATTAATAAAAATAAAGAATATTTGCTCCTTGTCCACCAGTGTTTTGCTTTTCTGAATTAATTTTTCTTACACCATTTTTGAGGGACCATCTTTTTCTTATGCTCAAACAAGAGGTCTCAATATAGAAATGATATGAAAATTATTTTCCAAATATGACCATATTTGAACTGTGACTATATTCCCTCATGTAAAACTTGCCTTTTGTCATAAACTGTACGTTAACATATATTTTAAAAAACAACACTTTATCCTTTATGTTTCTGCTTAATGTAACATACTTAAAAAATACTTCCCTGATTATACAATCAACCATCTTATAATTTTTTATGGTTTTTATCTTAGTCAACTAATAGTTATATAAAATATATATTGGCATATGGTATATATTTTCCTCAATGCTATAATTTCCCTCCAATATAAGAATTTCCCAATCTTTATATAAAGAGATAAAACTTGATGATCAAATTCTTCCAAATTATTAAGTAGAGATTCAACCCAGTTACTCACTCATAGATGAAAGAAAACCACACTTTTCGGTAAAACTCTGAAGACACCACAGGCTACAGTCACAAGACACTGAGCAATCATGCTGAGCCAGATGTGGTGGTGCACGCCTTTAATCCCAGCACTCAGGAGGCAGAGGTAGGAGGATCGCCGTGAGTTAGAGGCCACCCTGAGACTACATAGTAAATTCCAGGTCAGCCTGAACTAGAGTGAGACCCTACCTTGAAAAACAAAAACAAAACAAAACAAAACAAAACAAAAAACAACAAAACAAAAACAAAAACAAAAAAACAAAAAAAGAAATAATGCTGGAACTGAGAAGGAAGCCAGCGCCATAATGGCTAGCCCTCAAAGTGCTGGAAAATGCTATGTGAGCTGCTAGGGGATAATGATCACCAAGAGTGTGAACAAGCATGCTATCCTGCATGCTGCAAAACCAATCAGCCAGGCAATATGAATACACCTGTTCAATAGTGGCACATAGACTATGGGGATAATCAAGTGGTGATTGTAAAGGAAGCCTGCTCACTGAGGGGAAATTAACACCTGGTACTGAGAACCAAATCAGAACCGTATTGCTTGGAAGGTCTTATACTCTAGAAGGAAGCTCCCACTTTATTTGTCTAAAATGAGAGGGTATACCCATCAAAAAGTCTTCTAAATGTTTATGCTTATCCCTTTTGATCCATGCTGTTCTCACTCTTGGTTAGAGAATCTGCTTTTTACAGATGATAGCAAATACTGGGAGACCCAAGATCCATTAGTAAAACAAAAGGAAAGCCAAGTGCCCAGCATAAGATGAATCATTTCCATTGCATCTGCCAGCACTCAGGGGACATTACAGAGTAAGCTGTGGATTAAATGTGAGTGCTGCTCTCATAGCCAGCCTGAGAACCTCCTCCAGGGAGATGGCAACAGACACTGAAGAGACTCAAAACTCACCAAAGCAGAAAATCAGAGGCTACTGAGTACAACACTAAAGTATACTTAGGACAGACCCTCCAGGGCTCAGGGCACACTGCGGAAGAGGAGGTGGGCAGATTGTAAAATTCATAGGGTAGGAATGAGTATCATGAGTCATTGTAACCCCCCCACCACCATTCCTCCAGACTGACTGGTGCATTCATGATCCATTGAAGAGGAGCCTCAGGGGGATGGAGTGGGGGAGAGGGAACATAAGAGTATGACTGTATGGGAATATGACCATACAGTGAAGTTCACAATAACAAAAACAAAAATACAAGCATACTATATTTCAGAGATTATTGCTTAACAGAAAGTAAAACATCTCAGAATGCGGGCAGGGAGGAGGAAAATGATGGTATCAGCATATGATGTGTCCATACAAAGTTTCTACTTAGTAAAAGAAAGAAAGAAAGAAAGAAAGAAAGAAAGAAAGAAAGAAAGAAAGAAAGAAAGAGGGAGAGAGAGTTTATTTTAATGGTTGTAGCAATACAACATTATCTTACATCTGTTTGTATAAGTACTGCATAAAAAATTTCGGGAGGTGTTGGGCTCTAGGAGGTAAAATGCCATGCTTCACTCATACTAAGTAATTGTTTTTCCAATGAGCAAAACCTAGCCCCAGTAATGCATTTTTATGAATAACATGGTGTGGTAATGCATTGTATGGATTTCATATAATTTAGTTCATGTCATCTACTGGTTATTTTGTATCCACTACTCCCCTATTTAAAAATTATAGCAATAAATACCTTTATTCATACGTACTTGGGATTATTTAGTGAATAAGCTCTAGAAGTAACATTTATTAAGTAAATGTATGCATTTGTAATTTTGACTGTGAGCAAATTAAAAATATACCACCCTGGCAAAACAAAAAGAAATAAAACTACATTTATATGTTTTACAAATGCAGTTCTCTAAGTTCTGATTTTTTTTTTCGGAAAATATTTTCATTCAGTCTAGGCATTAGATCTTATATTTTCTTCAAAAATAAAGAGAACCAGGAGTGGTAGCACTTGCTTTATTTAATCCCAGAATCAGAGGTAGGAGGATTGTTGTGAGTTCAAGGCCAGTCTGAGACTACATAGTAAATTCCAGGTCAGCCTGCAAAGTAAGCTGCACGTATATTTCAGGAGAAAGAAGAGGGTATGAGGAGAATCAAGACTGAAATCTATTCTATGAAAGACACAACATAAAAAGACATAAAGCAGGTCCAACCGGCTTGTTTATAAAATAAAGTGCAATTTTCTGAAACAGAAGCCAAGACAAACACTTTCCAGTTCTTGGTACTCAGACTGGCATATTTTTCCACTGGAAGATTTAGGAGTGCTTTCAATACATAAATGAGATAACTGTGACTTTTATATTTTATTTACTACTTCATTATAATTTACTTACTCTCAAAAATAACCCAAACGTGTTATTAGAAGCAAAGTTGTTATTTATGTTTATTTTATTGTTTTTCTACTATTTTTAAGGACAGCATTTGTAAGAACCCTTGTTTACTAAAATTGCAAATTATACATTTCCACATGCATATTTACTATTTGAGTTAATACCTACCTAGAAGAATTGTAAAGCTCTAATGATAAAAATTAGCCCCTGCCCCCAAGTAAAACACCTTCCCATTAGCAAAAGAATCACTTCTGCCACAATTTCATATTAACAACTTGTACATTTCTCTATTCCAATGTTTGCCACATTATAGCAACCATTTCCAATTGTATATCTATCCTGCTAAACTGCAAGTAGCTCCCAAAATTCAGGCCAAGCTCTAATTTTTTCATCATCTCTAGTCTCATGCATAAACTTGGCATATGACTGGTAATAACAAATGCCATGACATCTTCTTAAATAAGTGAATAGAAAGAGTCTGTCCAAGGACAATGACTGCCTTCTCCAACCATGTAACATACTCCTTTGTGTTTGAGACCCCTCATGCAAGTACTTATCCTAAGCATGGCTCTTTATTTACCTGGAGATATGAGGAATTACTACACATAACCCTGTAAACTGCTACACTATAGTTTAGCAAAGAATTCACACATACATTAAAGAAAATATTCTATTGAAACAGGTTGCTGATGTTTTCCATTTTACATGTAGAAAAGCTGAAGCTACAAGATATTAGGAACTTACCAATATTAACAATAGAAGATCATAGGGTTAAGACAGGAACTGAGGGGTTCTAATTCCACATAATGTACCTTTCACTACACCAAGCAAACCATTTACAAATAACTTTTTTAACAAGGTATGAGTTGTACTAGGAATACTTACACTGGCCCCAGCGCCCTGTTCTTGGGTTTAAATAATTTGGATAAAGACCATTTGGACGATCCATTTTCTGAAGTAGTTTTCGAATATGCATGACCTAATCCAAACAAAATTAAAAGTTCAATTAGCAAGAACAAATGCCACCCAGCCTTACTATAGTCTAGGCTTTATGATTCCCACCCCCAAACTGTAAACCTCCACCTATCCTCTGCCTTTTTTGTTTGTGTTGGTCATGAAGGACTTCCATATCTTATTAAGTGACTCATTATGCTTATTAGATGACATATGATCATGAAAAATAAAGCAGTAATAAAATACAAAGAAAAGGTGCTCAGACAAAACTTTAAATCCTAAGCATCTAAAAATTCGGATATAACCATTAGAAACATTAGTCACAAATATTCCTAAGTATCCACTGGATACATTCAAAGATTAGAAATAATTTCATGAAAATGGAATGATAACATTTCTATGAAAAGCAGTAATTTGAATTTAGTAAATAAATAACCCAAACAGTTGGGCTTATAAATATCATCCCCAGAATACATTTCTCTGAATTCTCAAATTTTTAATTCCAAAAAAGATCTTCCTGAGGCTAAGGGAGGGGAAATCAAGACCTATCAGGAGGCTGGAGATTTTCCAAGGAGCTCATTCTGACTAACCTGTAGATCAGTTAATTTCATTCATGAGTGCTTTCAGGTGAAAGGAAGGGGGACCCACACCACTGAAAGTATTTATATCTAAAATTCTCGCCATTCAAATTTATTTTTAAAAATTTAAAATAGGGCTGGAGAAATGGCTTCACAGTTAAGGTGTTTGCCTGTGAAGTCAAAGGACCCAGGTTCGATTCCCCAGGACCCACGTAAGCCATATGCACAAGGTGGTGCATGTGTCTGGAGTTCTTCAGCCCTAAATCTCTATATATTCTTAACCTTTTTTTTTTTTTTTTGGTGAATTAATCATTTGCTTTCTCCCTCTTTTTTGTTTGTTTTTATATGTGTATGTGCAGGTGTGTGTGTGTGTGTGTGTGTGTGTGTGTGTGTGTGTGTGCATGCATGTGTGTAGAGGCCAGAGGACAACTTCAGGGGTTGTCAGGAATACCATCCATGTTTTTTTATTTCTTTTTAGACAAATTCTCTCATTGGTCCTGGCACTCACCAATTAGAATATTCTGCCTGGATCAGCAAGTCCCAGGGATCTGTGTGTATCCACCTATCCCAGCGCCGGGATTACAAGGGTGTGCTACCACACTCAGCATTTTTAAGTGGGTTCTGAGGACTAAACTCATTTACCAATTGAGCTATCTTCCAGCCCTTACTTTTCTAAGACAGGGTCTTGCACCATAGTCTAGGCTGACCTCAGATTCTCTACAGAGCCCACACTGGTCCTGAATCAATGTGAATGATCCTCTTGTCTCAGGCCCAAAACGCAGAGATAACAGGCCTGTGCCACTACACTGGCTCATTATCCTTCTTTTTTTTTTTTTTATATATTTCATTTATTTATTTGATATATAGAGAGAAGCAGAGAAAGACAGAGAGGCAGACATAGACAGAATGGGGGTGGCAGAGCATCCAGCCACTGCAAATGAACTCCAGATGCATGCACCACCTTGTGCATCTGGCTTACATGGGTCCTGGGGAATCAAACTTAGGTCCTTTGGCTTTGCAGGCAAGTACCTTAATCACTAAACCATCCCTCCACAGCCTCATTATCCTTCTTCTTAACCCAGCTACTCACAAGAAAGCTGTGATATGAAAGATCAAGATAAGAGTCAGAATGGAAGTATGTTTTTAGCTTTTACTTCCTCACCAGCTGAGAATGGAAATGTACCATTGCCCTTAGAGAATCTGCCATTCATTCCTCACCAGAATTTGTAGGAAAACATAGCTTGTCTGTGGAATTTCCTGTTCAAATGTATTCTTCTAGCATCTCAGCATATTATTTCAAGTCCATCAATCTGTGACCTTTTCTTCATTTACTTAGATCTTCTGCAATGTCAGTTAATAACGTTGTGAGCTTTATATCTTTTTAGATTTCTAATTTGTGAAAAACATACTTTTGGTCCTTTCTTATAAGGTTATCTTCTAAAAAGAAATATTTTATTTATTTATTTATTTGCAAGCAGAGAGGGAAGATAGAGAGAATGGGCACACCAGAGTCTCCAGCCACTGCAGATGAATTTCAGATGCATGTGCTACCTTTTGCATCTAGTGTTATGTGTGTACTGGGGAATGGAACCCAGGTCATTAGGCTTTGCAGGAAAGCACTACTGCTGAGCCATCTCTTGAGCCTTCATAAGTTATCTTTTATAAAATGATACTTTTTTGCCTTTTGTCGCTGATACTGAGAAATAGTAATGACTTGTAATATTTATATTGATGTTTTATATAAAAATGACTTTTGTTTTTAGTATAAACTGAATTTTTCAGAAAAGAACTAAAAAGAACCTACACTTGTGTTAACAATTCTATGTAGGTGATAAACTAATTAGGAAGAAGGTGGAATGCTGCAGGTGCAGGTCCAAAGCTAAGTTATCTTGAACTGTCTTTAGACCTTTTAATAGCCATTCACTCCTCACCTCTGTGTTTGGCCTAACACCATTATGAACACTAGGTAAATCTTTTTGGAATGTATTAAATGGACCACTAGCTCCACCAGTCTAAAGCCTCAGAATGTCATCCCATGGCATCTAAGGCCTAAGGCAGAGATTTTCCTAGTTTTCTATAAACTTTTAAAAGGTGACCTGAATTATGACTCTGTTATCCTGTTACATAAAACTTCATGAAAATTTTACCACATTGGAACATGATGGTATCTGGGGTTACCTGAATCTTGTTATTGGGCCATGGTCATTCAGATATGGCTCTAAAAGAAATTATCTCCTTCCCTTGAAGGTGAGACCTATATTTTGCATAGGCACTAGTCATTTAAATATAGATGGTCAGGGTTAACAGTAGAGCTCAGAGGTGGAGGGCATGCTTGCATGTGCAAGGTCCAGATTCACAGCACACACACAAAAACCACCAAAAATAAGGCCCTTTCATTCTCCTCAAAAAATGTAGGCTGTCTGAGCACATAGGTAATTAGTGAATAACTGACAGCTTCTTTTTCCTTTTCAGTTTGTCAGCCTTCCTTTTGTTTTTATCGCAGTGTTGCTAAGTAGGATGATCAGAACTACAGAGTAATATTTTTTTAAAACATAATAATGGTTGTAGCTTTCCAAATAATAAATATTTTAAATATGCTCTAAGTATAAAATAGACAGTTTTGAATAATTTAAAAAGAAGAAAACAAGAGGAACCCAGAGCCCTGAAACATATTAAGGTCTTTTGGCAAATCAACAAGGACTCTTGTAATAAATGAAAAGTGAAAAAATGGACAAAAAAAACTAACCTTTTTGTAGTAAACCAGGTCGCCTGTCAAATAGCTTAGGTGAACAAACTCCATGTGCAGTGTACCAAATTCAGCCAGAATGCTGCTACCTGCAGATGCCCAGCCCCAGTTTCGTCCTACTCCACTGAATGAAAGGAAATAAGAGACAGGGTTGGGAAAAGATCATGACTTTTTAAATGAACACTTATGTTTTAAATAGATCTCTTAGAAATTATAAGTAACTTGATAATTGTTATTTTATTTTTTATTAAAAATTTGAATGAAAATAGCCATACTTTAAAAATCAAAACAATATAAAAACTATGTATTAAATATATTCTCATTTCCTATATACCACTCAGCTCCATAATCATTTTTCATTAGTTTTTCTTACAAATTTGGATTCTTTTTTTCTTTGCTTTTTTTGAGATAGGGTCTCGCCCTAGCCCAGGCTGACCTGAAAATTCACTATGTAGTCTTGGGCTGGCCTCGAATTCACAGTGATCCTCCTACCTCAGCCTCCCAAGTACTGGGATTAAAAGCATGCACAACCATGCCCAGCATAATAATAATGATAAAAAATAATAAAATAATAATAATAAATAGTATTTTTTTTTTTTTTTTTTTAGGTCTCACTCTAGTCCAGGCTGGCCTTGAACTCAGTGATCTTCCTACCTCTGCCTCTGGAGTGCTGGGTAAAGGCATACACCATTATGCCCACTCTATATTTGGAATTGTTATGCCTACTTAATACAAATATATATTATTTTCCATATTTTAAGCAAAACAAAATCTATACAACTGCTCTGTATCAAGCATTGTGCTCTTGCAATACACCTTATTAGCCTTCATCAAAAACAGCTTTTTTTGTAACTGTAGAGAATTTCATAAAATGATTCTATTTTATATACTCCTTTATTCTTATCTTGTATACAGCCAGTCAATACATCATACTGACCTGTGTTAAGAATAAATTACAATCTATACAGGACATAGTACAATGCTTTAGGTTATATGATAGTATTTTGTCATTGAAACTGTAGTTTTTTATATCTAAAAGTATATGCAAATCAACGAAGGAAAATGAATTTTGTAAGTATGTACCACCTTTACTTTACAAATAGGCGGTACCTACTATGCTATGGGAAAGACACTGGTAAAATTAGCATATAGTATTCCTGCCCTTGCAATAAAGCCACTGAAATAGTAATGTCCACTATTTCCTAGCACCCACCTAAGGACCAGATGCAAAGTGACACATGCATCTGTAAACCCAATGACAATAAGAGATAGATCCAGGAGAATCCCAAAGCCCATGGGCCAGATAGTCTGACATTCATTTGCAGTCTGGCAGTTTATATACAGAAGCAAAAGATCTTTCAAACAGGTGATTTCCATAAGTATGTGGTAGCACAAGTACCCCCCCCACATACACAATGAATAAATACATAGATTTCAAAAATGAAAAAATAAAATCTCTGTGTTTCTGAAATAATGTACTGAGCTTATCAAGGGGAAGTGGTCTCTGATAAAGCAATGCCTAGGAAGTCCAATACTTCAGCATGTAAAAGTTTCCCAGCCAAAAGCAATGAAGGAAAATTTCATTCACAGTTCATCCACTTTTTAAACTTACTAAATTATTTTAAAATTATATTTTAATTCAGACATTTGAAAAATGAAATTTGAAATATGACACCTACATATATTTTAACAACTAAAAAAATGAGAAAATTCTAAAAACAATATATAAAACCGAAGATAGAAATTTTTCAACTAAAAAAAAAAAAGATTAAGATGAGTGGCTCAAAACCAACCTGATCATAATTTCTCCTACAAATGTTATGATTCTTCTACAAATGATATGATTTCTCAACTGATCAAAACACAGATACTAAAGTGTACATATCTTTTAAATATTACCCAGAGAACCTGAATAACAAAAATTTGCAATGAATACCAATAAACAAAACAAACAAAAACATTACTTATTTCCTGGCTGACCACTGGCAACAGGGTTTTAGAAATATTTGATAAACTTCTGATGATTAAATGATAAGTCAACTTAACTTTCCATAATCATTTTGATTTTTTAGATAATGACTCATCTACATTTTGGTTTGTATTTTGTGAAAGTTTCCTAAAGATCTTCAATCTACGCATTCAAAGAACAAAGTGTTTAGTAAATTGCAATTATTAGAAATAAAGTTTGCAAACAACTGATGCTGAAATGTATCCCAACAAAAGTGAAGAAATGAGAGAATTCAAATAATGGACAAATTTAAACTAGAAAATTTTGACTTAGAGAACAGTCTGACAGAGTTATCTGTTCCACTTAGATTTAAAATAATTAAAAGATGCATGGTATACTCATTCACCATTGGAGAATCTGTTTTTTTTTTCCAGAAGGCAGCAAGAATGGAGGAGATAAACCACACATGAGCTAGGACCCAAGAGAAACCACAGAGGAAATGGCAACATGAGCATGAGTGCTGCTTCCATGGCGAGCCTGTCAACTAGCACTAGGGTGATGGAGACAGACACTTAAAACACCAAAGAGCTGGGTGTGGTGGCACACGCCTTTAATCCCAGCACTCAGGAGGCAGAGTTGTTCCAAGACACCCAGAGACTAAAGAGTGAATTTCAGGTCAGTCTGGGCTAGAGTGAGACCCTACCTCGAAAAACAAAAACAAATAAACAAACAAAAAAAACCCACCAAAGCAGAAATCCAGAACCTGCTGAGAGCACAACACTAAAGCAGACTTAAAACACCCACCACAGTTCAAGGAATTTTGCAGAAGAGGGGGTGGAAAGATTTTAAGAACCACAGAGTGGAAGGAAATGTCTGGAAGCACTGCACCCCACCCTCTTACTCTCATCTCTCATAACCTACAACCCCATGGTGAATACCAACAATCCCACTGAGGAGGGCCCCCAGCAAAATGGGGCAGGGAGGAGGGAAAAATGATATCAACACATGATGTGTCCATACAAAGTTACTCAATAAAAAAGTAAAAAAAAAATTAAAAAGATACATATCTAGATTATTTACATATTATAGTATGCAAATTTTTAGGACTATCTGAAATTTAAGTAGAACTTTCTCTAAGCCAACTATAAATGGAACTCACACAATAATCAAGTGGAGATATTTATAATTTCAAACTTGGATAAGTATACAAAGAATATTCTTTAACTTTTTTAGAAATGATTTTTCTTGGAAAATAGTTCTAAATGAAGATATTTCACAGTAAATCCAATAAAATAAAAACAATCTTTTAGTCATAAAGTAAACCTTTAAAAATTTTAAAATTATTTAATATCTTCATTCATTCTCAGATTGCATACCTGTAACTAATGTGCTATTGGTAACCCTAATGAGATTCTATAACATGGCTAGTTAAATATGTTAAGTATAATGAAAATATTTTTCCTATGATATCACATATGTGGCAACATATTATCTTACATACTATATTTGTTTCACTTTCTCATTGAGCCTGTATTTTTTTAAATGAAGTACACTATGACAAACATTGTTTTATGTGTTTTCCTTATCCCATGGTTCTAATTATTTGCTAACATTAATCAGCCAGAGTCAGAAGTAATAAAAAAAAAATGCTTAAGGGCTTAAGGAAAAAAAAAACAACAACAAAAAACTTGTGGTACAAGTAAAGCTACAACATAAGAACAGCCTTCTCACCTCACAGATGGTTAGACTGAAACAACCTCTGGTGAAAAGACCTAAGGGAAGCCATCTTAGGCCACTTAGCCATCTTGACATTCTCAAGGAGCCAAAGAAGATTAAAGATTAGCACAGAGCATTAATTACAAGAATGAGGATGTAGTTCCAGTAAAGACATCTGATGTTTATTCTTGCCCTGAGGTCAAAATGCCCTGATACCTGGTATCTTCTTAATACTTGGTGCTAAATGCAAAATTCTGCACTCGTAATCATGCTTGCTTGCTCTTGCTAAAGACAATTATAGGGAAGGGGGAATGACTGGGGTTCAGATCATTGTAAAGGAATGTGGGTTTTGCCTTTAAAAACTCACTATAAACTGGGTGTGGTAGCACATGCCTTTAATTCCAGTACTCAGGAGGCAGAGGTAGGAGGATCGTCATGAGTTTGAGGCCACCTTGAGACTACATAGTGAATTCCAGTTCAGCCTGAGCTAGAGTGAAACATTACCTCGAAAAACCAAAAACCAAAACCAAAACCAAACAAAAACAAACAAACAAACAAACAAACACCTCATTGTAAAAATAGGACAGGGCTGCTCTCCTTGCTGTAAGGGGACAGACACGGGCTGGCTTAATAAAGACTCTCCTTTTAAATTTTTATTCAGGCGGTCTTCTGTTCATTTCTGGTCTGGGACTCACTACATTTGCAGTTCCCAACCCTTACTCCCTCCTCAGCCTGTTACCTCCTAACCATCAAGTGTACACTGTGCCATCTTCAGCATCCCTCTGGTCGAGGTGAGTCAGTGCATATTCACCTTTGAGAGGAATGATCCTGAAGGAGGCTACTCTAGACAACTGACCTGAACTAGGCTACCACAAGGGTTTAAGCATTCTCCCACCCTGATTGACGAGGTACTTAGTCAAGACCTCTTAGCGTTTAGGGCCACTCACCCAGAAGTAGTCCTATTGCAGTATGTGGATGATCTCTTACTAGCTGCAAGAGGATGAGAAGGACTGTAAATGGGCCACTGAGTTTCTATTGGAGGCTTTGAGGAAAAGGGTCTCGGCCAAAAAAAGCCCAACTCTGTACTTCATCAGCTGCATACCTGGGTTATATCTTAAACCAAGGAAAAGGGACACTCTTACAGGGACATATTGAAGCCATCCTCAGAATCTCTCCCTCAACCACTAAAAGATAAGTGAGGAAATTTTGGGGGGCAGCTGGGTATTGCCAGCTCTGGATCCCACGTTTTGCAGAAATTGCAAAGTCTCTCTATTCCAGTAGACGTGGAGGAAGCTCCTCCTTAAACTGGATTGAGGCTGAACAGCAGGCGTTTGAGCAACTGAAACAAGCCTTAGTATCAGCCCCAGCACTCGTGCCACCTGACATCCACAAGCCTTTCCAGCTACATGTTGGTGGTGTAATGCCCAGTTCACGGTGCCCCCAGTGACCACCAAGGAAGACCAAACACGTATGCAAACACAAAGAGCTTTTTACTTGGGCTTAAGCTCGGTCTCTTGCTTTCACCAACGCAGTGGATTCGAGCAAGAGCCAGGAGAAGCAGAAAAGCGGGCTTTTTATTGAGGTTTGAGCAAGGGGGAGAGGACTATCACCTATGCAACTACATGACTGGCTAATTTGAACATTAACTGTACTTGGGGGTTCTCGATTGGCCTTAGGATTTTGGCGGGCTAGGTCTAGGGGAACTTCAAACTTAATTGGCTCAGCAAGCGGCGGTTAAATTTGAACAGGTTGGTGCACACGGTTACATTCATTTGATTGGTTGTCATTTACAAAACTCTGAGAGGTGGATCTTATTGGGCTATCCAGCCCAGGACCATAAGAATGTTGAGTCATGTTCACACACAGCAAGTTTATGGTTTTTCCCGGTACTGCTTGTTCTTCCCTTGATTCCGGGAACTCGCCCTTGTGGCCTACAGAGGGACTGAGGCCTGTCATGGTGCTACTCTGGCCTGGGTCTTTCAGTGGAATGCGAGGTCTAGCAAAAGGGGTGCTTACTCAAAGTCTAGATCCTTGAAAGCGGCCAGTAGTGTACCTGTCCAAGTAACTGGGCCCTGTTGCTGCCTGCTGGCCATTGTGCCTCAGAGCTATTGCTGCAACTGCAATGCTAGTGAAAGACACTGACAAGCTAACATTGGGACAGGATCTCCACCTATGGCACCTCACTTGGTGGAAGCCCTCTTGAGAAGCACCCCTGACAGGTGGATGGCAAAGGCATGACAAACCCAGCATCAGGCCCTGCTTTTAGACCAACCAAGGTTCAGATTTTCAAGGACCACTGCTCTCAACCTGGCCACCCTCCTGCCTGACGAGAGTCCTGGGGGCTGATTCACAACTGTCTTGAAAGCCTTGATTCTATCCAGGGTCTCCAATCTGATTTCCCAGACATCGCATGGGAGGACCCTGACGAGGTGCTGTTCACTAATGGTTCCAGTTTCATTTCCAATGGAGTCAGATATGCGCGGGGAGGGGGGCAGTGGTAACACTGGAAAAGAAGCTCTTGGGCATGGGACCTCCACTCAAAAAGCTGAACTGATAGCACTGACGCAGGCTTTGAGACAAAGTCATAAATGTGTATACAGGTAGCCATTATGCCTTTGCCACAGCGCATGTACACAGAGCTCTCTATCGAGAACAGGGACTGCTCACCTGCGAAGGAATACAAATTAAAAATACTCAAGAGGTACTAGCCCTGCTTGAGGCCATTTGTCTCCCTAAACAAGTGGCTATTATCCATTGTCAGCACCACCAAAGAGGGAGTCACCCAGAGGCACCAGGGAATCAGGCAGCTGAATAAGTGGCCAGAGAAGCCGCCCTAAAAACTAGTGGAGCCACTTGAGGTTCTGGTGATGTCTCCTTCTCCTCTTGAACAGCCCAACCTATATCCCTGACCTTGGTCCAATAGCCAAGAATCTAGTTACCAAGTATGTCACCTGTTATCAAGTGAATCAGCGTGGCGCTCCACTGGCCAGACCTGGGGTAAGATACAGAGGAACCTTCCCAGGTGATCATTGGGAAATTGACTTTACTGAATTAAGCCTGGACTTTACAGACATAAGTATAGACTAGTAATGGTGGATACTTTCTCAGGGTGGACAGAAGCATTTCCTACAAAAACGGGGACTACTCAGATAACTGTGAAAAGCTGTTACAGGAAATAGTCCCCAGATTTGGCCTCCCCTTAGCCCTGGGGTCCAACAATGGCCCAGCTTCACTAGCCAATATATCCAAATTAATAGGAAAAGCTCTAGGAATAAAGTGGCACCTTCATTGTGCCTATAGGCCACAGAGCTCAAGGCAAGTAGAAAGGATGAACAGAACTCTTAAAGCAATATTAGCCACTTCTGGTCAAGAGGGTGTCCATCTAAACATGCCTCACCTGGTGGGGAAGAAAAGGCAAGACCTTTAGGGATCATTAGGGTTCAGTGGTAGGGCGTGGAAGAGCAAAGTAGGGAATAGCAAACCAGTCCCCCAATCCCCTCAAGCAGCCAGTTGCAAGTTCCTCCAGCATTAGCTCAGTGGACCCAGGCCAGGCACAGCCCTAGGCTTGGCTGTGGAGCTCCACACTCTAGCTCTGTCACCCTTACTGACCCACCCCCACCCTTGTGCTCAGGAACTCCATTTGTGAACTCCTCCTTCCCCCTCACCCCATACCCGCCCACACTGGAACTCCACTGGCAAACTCCTCTGTCTTTGATATAGGAGTGGGAAAAGACTTCCTAAAAACCCCAGTAGCTCAGGAAATTACATAATCATTCAACAATTGGAATCTCATGAAGCTGAAAGTTTTTTCACAAAGAAATATACAATAAGCAGAACCAATAGATTACCCACAGAATGGGAGAAAGTTTTTGCCGGCTATACAATTGACAGAGGCCAAATTTGTAGAATCTACAAAGAACTCAAAAACCTAAACAATAAAAAGTCAACTCACTCACAAAATGGGGCAGAGAACTGTACAGGGAGTTCTCAGAAAAAAGAAATACAAAGGCAAACACCCACTTAAGGAAATGTTCAATATTCCTAATCATCAGGGAAATGCAAATTAAAACAACTATGAGATTCCATTATTCCTTACCCAGAAAGGATATCTAACATTAAAAAGTCTAATGAAAACAAATGCTGGCAAGGTTGTAGAGAAAGAGGAACCCTCCTTCACTGTTGGTGAGAATGTAAGATGGTACAACCACTAGGGAAAGCAATATGGAGACTCCTAAAAAGGATGACTATAGAGGTATTAACAGACCCAGTTGTTCCGTTACTGGGCATTTACCCTAAAAACTCCAAGCCTCAGTTCAGAGAGATTTGCTCAACCATGTTTATAGCTGCTCAATTCATAATAGCTAAGAGCTGGAATCAACCCAGATGCCCATCATTAGATGAATGGATAACCAAGATGTGGTTTATCTACACTATGGAATTCTACACAGCAGTAAGGAAAAATGACACAATGAAATTTGACGAAAAATGGTTGAACCTGGACCAGTGAACTCATCCAATCACAGAAAGATAACCATCACATGGTCTCACTCATCTGTGGCTCCTAACCTGAATCTGCCTGAGATGCTGACACACCTAATAAGCATCTCAAGGACTGGACAATAGAGAGGGTGGGACAGGAGTGGAGGGTAAGGGTGGAGGGGGGACATAAAACGGGACTCAAATGGAAATGGTACCAGAAAATCCTATATCCTGAGAGACAGACTAAAAGGTTGAAACTTCATCAGGTCCTTAGTTCACAGGACCCTGAAGAGGGTATGGTGAAGACAAACCTTAATTTTGTCCTGTTTCTCTTTCTCTTTCTCTCTCTCCCTCTTCTCTCTCTCTCTTTTATATTACCTTTCTCTTCCTTCCTTTTCCTTGGCGCTGGCCTGTATCTCCCAGTACCAGCATGTGGTTAACTTCCACAATGAGCTGTTGATCAGAGAGACCTACAAGGTTTTCCAAAAGACAGATTTTTGTCAAAGTACTGATGACTGAATAAAGGTTAATGGTAAGATCCTACTGCCGAAGACACCATATGCTGTTGGTATGTAACATGGAGTGACCTGGCTGGAATCTGGAAGAGTCAGTCCCCAGTTAGCTTTTCTAGTGCCAGAAGGTGCTACATGAGCAACTGGAGGAAAATGACCAACATCTGTCCAAGCATTTCCAAAAGCAGGCAACAAATGGACAGTCTTGTCCTCAGGATAAGCCGACAACACTTACAAAACTCAAACACAGTTGCAGGTTTGGGTGAGACAAGGGTTCTTCTAGTGGATGGTCAACAATGCAGAGAACTTTCATTTTGTCACGCTACCACTAGAAGGGCAGAGGCCAGACACTATATTGAGGTAGATCCTATTGTTAAAAACTAAGCTATCCTGGAGGTCCAAAATCAGGAGATATTCACAGGTCAGGGAGCCAAAATTCGCCTTGCTACAGCCCCTGATTGAGGGAAGGAACAAGAAGGAAGTTGTGGAAAGCAAGATGACTGATGACTGATTAACCCAAAGGGTGCAGGGAGTAGAAGGTTCAGTAAATGTGTAAGATTAGGTGTCTTGAAAGTAATCTCATCAACTGAGAATAAACCCTGAGTCTGATAGCTTTGACCAAAGGCCAGTGGATAGAACAATCTGTACAGCCACATATCTGCTATTCAGGACTTCTGGTTAAGATGGTGACATAGGAACCACACCAAAACAGGGTAGGGGAAAAAAGCAGAACAAACCCCAGCAAAATACACTCTTCTACTAAAAAGTGAGGTGTATAGTAAACTATCAACCACAGCAGAGAAGTAGGAGAGATCCAGAGCGTCTGGAGCCCGCAGAAGCAGGCAGAAGCGGCTCCAGTAGCTGCAGTGAGTTTCACACAGCGGCAGCCGCCAGGCTCCGTCTGAGCCACAGGATTTTAAAGCCAGGTGAGGGGATTTTCCACTCACACTGGCCTCATCGCAAACTCAAGAAACGTGGACGGAGGACGGCAGAGACCAACGGACCGGCTTGTGAGGAAGAGGATCGAATGGATGAGCAGACGGACTTCAGCCGCCATCCACAGCCTCCCCTCCCCCACCGCCAGTGCAAGCGCCAGCAAGCACCAGAGACCTGGGGAAGAGAGCTACCCTACCCAGCATCTGGCTTGGTGAAAGCAGTGACCCACAGACGCAGCCGGCCTTCCTGAGCCCACAACACAGCAAAGGACCCAAGCAGCCGTGCAGCATAGCTGTGATCAAACCCGTTCCAAAAGGTAACTTGGATGACACCAGGTCGGTACCCACCAAATAAGCCCGGTGTATAGGCTTGCATTGGAAGGGCGAATTGCACCTTCAATGTCAGGGTACATTCTATGTTAAACCTGATGGATGGTCAGATCTGACATTCCTAAATAAGCTACATTTTGGGTTGCTCATTTGTTGCTTCCTGATTTATAGTGCCTTTGTTTCCTCCTCTATCTACTTTTCACTGTTGTTGAGCCAGGGAACTCAGAAGTGCCTGGGGTGTTCTTGATACCCACAGCAACATGCAGGTGGTAAATACTCAGGAGGTGTTGAAAGTATGAAGATATGGCATCTATGTGCACCAATCTCAGTGCTGTGGTTGTGTGCCACACTCCCAATGCACTAGGGAGGCACCTCCAGCTAAAACACTACAGCCACCAGAGGGGGACAATCCAAGGAATCTTAGCAGGGTTAAAGAACCTGAGCAGCCTACATACTGTAAAGCAGTGCAATAAGCAGATGTCCCTGGTACACAAAGAAGAAGAACTAATGAAGGAGAGAGAACCAAGAGCAAGATAGCTTTTTATAGACAGACAGACAGACAGGGACAGAGCCCAAGGGGACAAGATTGCTGCAAGTTCCTGGTAGGAACTTCTTGCTTCTTTCTTAGCTCAGCACATCTAAGTGGGTTGAATCAGTGCCTTGAATCCATGAACCAATCAGGTCTCTCCTTACATACCTGAGTCTGACAGTAAGACTCACCCTAATTAAACACCTGATTTGTAAAAGGAGCCTAACCACATGGGCAAGCTCTCTGAACAGTAGCATGTAGGTCTGGTATTTCCCCTTTCCTGCCAGGCAAGAAGAAATCTCTTCTGGCTTGAGTCTTTCAGTTAGCCTCCTCCCTCATCTTAATTCCTCCTATAATAAACCTCATGATTCAAAATTTATCCTTCTTAGAGTCCATTTTATCAATTCTTTGCTAAGATAAGGTAAGGACCAAAATCCTTTATCACTATTAAGATGAAGACAGCTCTGGTGGCTATCAGACACTTATCTAATCCAGACTCAGCAAAAGTATAAACCGTGGGAAAGACAAAAGTCTATAAATCAACCCTGCTGCACTCCATACATATAACTAGCAGCCTCCAATTTTCCGGGATCTTCAGGAAGAAGATGTTCTAACACATTACTTTTTTACACTTGTGGTTCTGTTCTCTTTTTGCTGCACTTTTAGCAGCATTTATAATTTTATTACCCTTCATACACATAATTAATTTTGCTAACAAATTTTCATCAATGGCCTTATTACTTTCTCACTGCTGTGACCAAATACTGACAAGAAGCAACTGAAGGAACAGTTTATTCTGGCTTACAGTTCCATCATGATGAGAACATGAAGCAGTAAGTCACACCGTGAATGTGGCTATTCAACTCACTTTCTCCTTTTTTTTTTTTTTTTTGGTTTTTCAAGGTAGGGTCTCACTCTGGCCCAGGCTGTCCTGGAATTCACTCTGTAGTCTCAGGGTGGCCTTGAACTCATGGCGATTCTCCTACCTCAGCCTCCCGAGTGCAGGGATCAAAGGCGTGCGCCACCACACCCGGCTCACTTTCTCCTTTTTATTCACTCCAAGACATCAATCTATGGTGTCACCTGAGTTAAGGTGAGTCCACTGACCTCAATTAAGCTAATCTTAAAAATTGCTCACAGACATTCCTAGAGATTTTTTTACATGATTCTAAATCCTGTAAACTTGTCAACTAATGATGAACCATTACAAATAGCAATAGAATTATTTTCCTTGGTTTCTTTTTTATACCCTCCCCACATTTCATGATGTAGGTCACTATTACTATTTTAACACTATCTTACTAACCTATATTACCATTTTATCACTATTATTATGTTCTTACTTTTATTCTCCATATTTAATTTATTTAACTTTGTCTTTGAACTTGTCCACTATTAGAAAATATTTTGAGTTTTATTCTTTTAAAACATTTTTCTCTGACCTGCTGCTCATTTCTCTTCCACTTCAAAATATTATTCTATACTGCACTTCTATTTCTTTTTATGACTGTTTCTTCTTCATTTCTATTAATCCTAACCTTGCTCCACATAATTATCAACTTCCTAGCACTTTTCACAGTAGTTTAGCGCTTTTCAGTTGTGTGGTAATTAGGGGGCATTAGTGGACTTCCATTGATTTTAAGTGTATTTCTATATCTTGTACTATCTGATGTGGTTGCTGCTACAGAAGATTTCCCTCTTCATTGAGTGATACTGGGGATTGAACCTTCAAGAGAAGGCTGTTCAATAAGATCCAACCCCCAAACCAGAAAAGCTATCCAAACCACTGGATGTGTAAATCATAACACAGAAACATAAGAAGTAGGAAAAAGAAAGGCAACATGACTTGCTAGAATATCAACACTACTCAACTGAAAGATACTGAAAAAGGTAAAGTACCAGAGGAAGATTTCAAAAGTTTACTGGTAACAATATTAATGAAGTCAAATAAGATAGAATCAAGTACATGAATTCAGTCTAGGACCTAGAGAGGAAAATCAGCAATAATAGAGGAAAATGTCAGCAAAAAACAGAGAAATCTATAATGTAAGTGAAAAAGTTAACAAAATGGAAGAAAAATTCAGGCAGTGAATTAAGATTTTGAAAACAGAAATGCTGTAAATGTAAAGACTCAATGAATCAAATGAAAAACACAGTGAAGGCATCAGCAACAACTTGAACAGGCAGAAGAGTATATGGTGAATGGAGGACAAAGTAAACAACATATTATATTCAAACATTAATAAGGAGAAAAACTTAGATGAGCATCTCCAGACATCAAAGACCTCAGGGACTCAAATTAAGAGGAAAAAAACGCATTCAAACACAAAAAGAATTAGAATTGCAAAAAGACATGACTGGAGAGGAACTCCATGACATATTATACTCAAGTTGTCAATCACACAAAACAAAGCAGCAATATTAAAAGTTAAGGGAGGCCTGGAGGGATTGCTTAGCGGTTAAGGCATTTGCCTGCAAAGCCAAAGGACCCAGGTTCAATTCTCCAGGTCCCATGTTAGCCAGATGCACAAGAGGGTGCATGCATCTGGAGTTCATTTGCAGTGGCTGGAGGCCCTGGAACGCCTACTCTCCCCCCACCCCCAAAATAAATAAATAAATAAATAAATAAATAAATAAATAAATAAATAAATGTTTTTAAAAGTTAAAAAAAAAAAGTGAAGGGAAACCACCAATGCACTTGCAAAAGCAAACCTATTAGAATAAATGTGTTTGTCCTAAAGATAGGGAAGCTATCTTTGAAAATTCAAGAAAAACTAAGAATATTTCAAGACAAGCACAAACTAAAGACCACAACTACAAGCCAGCATTACAGAAACAGTTAAAGGAATACAATATATACAGAGGAGGAAGAAAGATAATTTCAACCCCATAAGCACAGGAAACAATTTCATGACAATAATAGCTAAACAAAGGAAAGGCAGAAAGGAATACATCATGTGCAACACAGTGCACCAGCACACCATATCAGCTACTAGGGAAGAAAGTAAAGAACAAGCAATAATTTAACCAAACATTAAAACAATCAATTTTATAGGAATTAGTAAATACCTCTCAATAATAAACTCAAATGTAATTGGATTCAAATCACCAATAATGGCATACATATGAGCTGACTTTGAAAACAAATAGACCCAACTATCTGTTTTCTCCAAGAAACACAATTTTCTGGTAAAGATTCCTACAGAGTGAGAGGTGAAGAATAAAAAACGTTTTTTCTTCTTATAAAAATATTATTTTTTATTTATTTGCAAGGAGAGAGTAAGAGAAAGAAAAATAAAAAGATGGGCACACAAGGGCTTCTTGTCACTGTAAACAAACTCTGGACATACGTGCCACTTCGTACATCTGGCTTTATGTGGGTGTTGGGGAATCAAACCTGGGGGTCAGGCTTTACAAACAAGGGCCTTTAACCACTGAGCTATCTCTCCAGTCCCAGAAAACAATTTTTCAAATGAATGAAAGCTAAAACCAAGTTGGCATAGCTATTCTGATATCTGATAAAGTAAACTTCAAGTCAAGATTGGTCAGAAAATACAAAAAAGAACACAACATATTAATAAAGGGAACAATTCATCAATAAGATATAACAAGTATAAATACATATGCAGCAAACATTGGGGCTCTCAACTTAACAAGCAATCACTAATAATAAAAGATCATATAGATACAGGAATAACTAAAAATAGGGAAAGAATGCAACACTCTGCATTCATCTTTAGACAAATCATCCAAATTAAAATTCTAGAAAGAAACCTCTAATTTAAAATACACCATAGAGAAAAATAAAATAAAATAAAATACACTATAGAATAAATGGACTTAATAGATGTATACAGAATATTCCATCCAGTAGATACAGAATACCAATCCCACAATCCAGGCTAAAAAGAAAAATTAAGTCTTACTAAGTACAAAATAATTGAAATAATTTCTTGTATCAAATCATAGTGCACTAAATAAAACTAAATGTCAACAGCTAGAAAAACTGTAAACACTACACAAGTATGTGGTGATTACACAACACACCCTGAGTAACTGCAGACACTACCCAAGTATCTGGAGATTATACATCACACCTTGAGTAAATGAAGACTCTGCCCATGTATGCAGAGACTACACAACACACCTTGAGTAAATGAAGACTCTGCCCATGTATGCAGAGACTACACAACACACCTTACATAAATGCAGACACTGCACAAGTACATGGAGATTACACAGTACACCGTGAGTAACTGCAGACACTGCACAAGTACGTGGAGATTACACAGAATACCGTGAGTAACTGCAGACACTGCACAAGTACGTGGAGATTACACAGTATACCGTGAGTAACTGCAGACACTTCACAAGTACGTGGAGATTACACAGTATACCGCGAGTAACTGCAGACACTGCACAAGTACGTGGAGATTACATAGAATACCTTGAGTACTGTAGACACCTCACAAGTACGTGGAGATTACACAGTATACCGCGAATAACTGCAGACACTGCACAAGTACGTGGAGATTACATAGAATACCTTGAGTACTGTAGACACTTCACAAGTATGTAAAAACTGCACAAGACACCTTGAGTAACAAGTGGGTCACTGAAGAAATTAGAGGGGGAATTTTTAAAATTTTCATAACCCAATGAAAATATAGGTACAATTTAAGCGAACCTTATACAGTTAATAGATTATACAGGAATACAGGATACAGGTGAGGAAAGCTGATAGCTACGAGTGCTTTCACAAAAAAAAAAAAATTAGAAAGATCTTAACCTAAAGATATACCTAAAGGTCTTATTAAACAAGAACAATCCAAATCCAAAAGCAGTAAATGGCAAGAAAAATATAGATCAGGGTAGATATTAATGGAGACGCAAAGACTAATACATAGAAATGATGAAACAAAGAGTTGGTTCTTTGAAAAATAAAATTGACCAAGCCCTTGTCAAATTAACCAAAAAGTAGAGAGAGACCTAAATTAATAAAAGAATTTTATGTTTACCCCAATGAAATCTAGAGGAAAAAAATGGGAAACAATTTGAAAACATATTCGAAAAATCTTGAAAAAAATAGAAGAAATGGGTAAGATCCTAAACACACGTGACCTAACAAAATTAAATCAGTAGTTTAACAATTTAATAACTGATGTGATTGGAACAGTAACATTGTATCCCAACAAATAAAAGCTCATGACCCAATGCCTGATTCTACTAAACCATTGAGAGAGTTAACACCACTGCTCTTCTAACTGTTCCCTAAAATAGAAAGGGAACAAACACTACCAATTCATTCAATAAAGTCAGAATCATCCTGATACGAAAAGTGGATAAAGACAAAAAACAAAACTATAGATTAATATCCATGTGAATACAGATGTAAAAATTCTCAAGAAAATCCTTACAAGCAAACTTCAGAAACATGTACCATGACACAAAGTTGGTTACATTATAAAGATACAAGATTGATTTAAAATATATGAATTAAGCTGGGTGTGGTGGCACACGCCTTTAATCCCAGCACTTGGGAGGCAGAGGTATGAGGATCAGTGAGTTCAAGGCCACCCTGAGAATACAGAGTGAATTCCAGGTCAGCCTGAGCTACAGTGAAACCCTACCTCAAAAAAACAAAAACAAAAACAAACAAACAAACAAACAAACAAACAAAATATATATATGAATTAAGCTGGGCATGGTGATGCATGCCTTTAATCCCAGCACTTGGGAGACAGAGGTAGGAGGATCACCATGAGTTCAAGGCCACCCTGAGACTACATAGGGAATTCCAGGTCAGCCTGGGCTAGAGTGAAATCCTACCTTGAAAAACCAAAAAAAAATATATATATATATAAAATATAAAAAATTATATATATATGTGTGTGTGTGTGTTTTTATGAATTAATAAATGTCTTCAAGAAGATGAATAGTCTTAAGGACAAAATTACATGATCATCCCAATCAATGCAGCCTTCAACAAAGTTCAATATCCTTTCAAGATAAAAGGCCTGAAAAACTAGAAATACCAGGAACACACATCAAAATCAGGAGATATACAACAATCTTATAGCCACCATTATAATGAATAGGGAGAACCTATGTTTTTGTTCTGTTTTGTTCTGTTATGTCAAACAAAACAAGGGTGATCACCCTCTCCACTTTTACTAAAAATAGTATGCTAAGTCTTTAGCTAGAACAGTAAGACAAGAGGAAGAAATACAAGGGGTGTAAATTGGAAGGGAAAAAGTCAAATTCTGTATTTGGAGATATAATTCTATACTTAAAACACCCTAAAAAGACTCACCATTGTAGCAGTTACATTCTCATTGCTGGGACAAAACACAGTACATTGAAGGAAAGGGTTTACGTTAGCTTACAGTTTTGAGAAGTTTCATCATGTCAGGGAAATCATATCAGGACCTGGAAATTGGCTCACACTGTCACATACGGGCAGCGAGGAAGCTGCAAGGGGGCTGGGTTATAAAATCCAAAAGCCTCACTCTGGTGACACACCTTCTCCAGCAAGTTTCCACCTTCCGAAGGCTCCACCAGCTGGGGATCAAGTATGAGACTTAATCACAAACACATGAGGCCTTGGGGTGTATGGCACAATGCAGGTTGGGCCCTAGCCAGGCCACCTGCTAGTATGTAGGGCACAGTGCAGGTGGGGCCCTAGCCAGGCCACCTGATAGGAGGAATCAGGAAGTGGCTTCTGTGAACGTGGCATTCTGCACAGGCCTGGTGTGACAACACCTACATCCCCATGCCAGCGAGCAATCTGTTGCAAGATGATCAGCCTGGAGACAGGCTATCATTGGTCACGTGAAGGGAACCACCCTATCCGAAGACAGGCTGTCATTGATCACAAGAAAGGAACCACCCTGCCCAGCAAAAGGCTGTCATTGGTCACAAGAAGGGAACCACCCGATACAACGATTGGCCAGCCAAACCCTTAAAAACCCCTGCACTTCCCTGAATAAATGAGTCTTCAGCAGCTCGCCCTCTGCCTACTTTCACCTGACTCCTGGTGTCTGTGTCGTGACTCCGCGCCTCTCACCCCCTGCCTGGCAGAGACCCTGCATCCCCTCCTGGAATGGCCCGAGGAGGGACCCAAACATCTGGTGCCCGAACAGGGACCCTTTGCCCCTTGGTGCTGGCGAGATGCCTCCACCTTGATTGTCGCTGAGTAGGCCCCTTTCTGTTCTATGTGTTGACGGCTACCCAAGGGTGAGCGGGCAGTCCCCTCCTCCCCCCTTTTCCTTTTGTTTGTCCTTTTACCCGGCATGAAGGCACACATTGCAGCAAGGTTTTAAAGCCCATGCCAGCCCCTCCACTCTTGGTTTGTCCTGGCGAAATCACAACCAAGAACCAAATCAGAACCAAGGTGACACTGTTGCTGAGCTTCCCTGGAGACACCGTGTGGGCATAGGTCTGTGGAGTAATGACCCATGGAAGTCCCCATTAAGCACAAGACACTTGGGTCCTAAACATTCTGTCCGTATGTCTCAGCTGGTCCTGGCAATAGGTGTTGTGGTTTGCATGATTATCCTTTGGGCTATCATTTTTCATTTGGGTTATTTGCTCACCCTTCTTGATTCAGGGGTGTCAAAGCCTAGCCCACCCTCAAACACCACCATGCCATAATGGGCAACCTCCCTCCCCATCAGAAGAAACCACAATTGTAGGCTCTTAAGGCCCTCCTCCTGCAATGTGGCTTAAAAGTGAAACAAAAGGACCTTTTGGGACAAAAGCCCCTCCACTCTTGGTTTGTCCTGGCGAAATCATAACCAAGAATCAAATCAGAACCAAGGCGACACTGTTGCTGAGCTTCCCCGGAGACACCGTGTGGGCATAGGTCTGTGGAGTAATGACCCATGGAAGTCCCCATTAAGCACAAGACACTTGGGACAAAACTCTTGTTTAAGCCCCATGGATTAGTCCAGAGAACATCTGGGACACTTCCATTTGGTCCCGAATTCTTTTCCTTGTGAGGAAACACGAGGTTCACGATGAACACACCCCCTGCCCCATTCTTTCCCATAATTTTGCCATAATTGCCAGCCTTAAAGGCTCCTTCGTGGAGGAAGTCATTTCCGCCCATAACGAAAGCTGTAAGGAGGAACCAAAACTGGCTCTTAAAACCTTGTCCCTCCCAGCCTCCTCTTACAATAACTCTGGTGAGTAGGATGACCAACCCTTCAATGATAAAAGACCTCCACCCCAACCGTCACCTGCGGCAGCCGCACTCACACCTGCCTTCAATAATAAAAAACCAACCACCCCTCCCCCTCTTTACCCTTGGAAGGACCACAGCCTGCTCCATCCTGGACACACCTGGACAGCTGCCAGTTTGCTGACACACCCCATAGCCCCACCCTTTGCTGCCTTTCCCGTTAACGTAGGGCTGGATGCAACAGCCAGGCCCTGGTACCCTACCCCCCTCTGATCTGGCTCTCATCCAAAAGGTGGCCTAGGAATCCAGCGTTGACTCCTCCACGTTTGACAAATCCTTTTACAATGGGCCATCCACCTTCAGACTTACTATGACTGGTACTCACTCCTCAAGGCGGTCCTTCTCCCCCTTGAATTTCTCTAATGGAAAGCCACCTATAATGACCTGGCTGAATTCCAGACCCTCTCATCATCCCATAGACATTGCCATCTCCATTTACAACTACAGATGGAAAACAGATCATACCCTTGGTTGATTGATCAAGTTCAATCACACACTGGTCTGCCTGGCTTTATTACCGATGGGAATTCGCTGGTAGACAAGTTTATTGCTGTCTCCTCCTTGCCACCTTTAGAACAAGATAGACATTTACACCAAAGGTTCCATCTACCCCCGACTAACCTACAGACCCTATATCCCGAGCTCTCGCTTAGCCAATGCAAACGTAACCCGTACCTGTAAGACATGTGCCCCCAGCTCCCTTGGGCCCCCTACAGCCTCAAGGAGTCAATCCTAGAGGCCTTAACCCAAACTCTATCTGGCAGATGGATGTTACCCACATACCTTCCTTTGGTAACCTCAAATATGTCCATGTCATAGTGGACACTTATTCTAAGCTTACTTTTGCTATTGCTCTCTCAGGGGAGAAGGTGTCCCATGTCATTAAGGCGGCAAAAACCGCCATGTTGGTCATGGGTGTACCCTGGTCAATTAAAACTGCTAATGGCCCTGCATGCACACCTGCCCAATTCACATCCTTCATGGAATCTTGGGGAATCAAACACTCCCTTGGGATCCCCTACAACCCACAAGGACAAGTCATGGAGGAGAGAACTAACCAGACCCTAAAGGAACTAATTATAAAACAAAAGTCTACTATGTCACCCAAGGATCCCCACTTGGCCCTGGTGGAAGCTCTCTTCACCCTCAATTTTCTCACCTTTGACGAGGAAGGACTTTCCCTGGACTATAAACATTGGAGATCCCAACCAACCACAACACCGTTACCCTTAGTCTGCTAGAAGGATCCTCTCACTAATATCTGGAAGGGACCCCACCCTCTTTTAACACAGGGCCAAGGATATGCTTGTGTCTTTCCAGAAACTTCACAGATCCCAATCTGGATCCCTTCCAGAAACATCTGTCCACCACTGACTTGGGGATTGACCTTGATGAGAAGGATGATGCCAAACCCCTTGGCCAGATACGGGACTGTAAAACTATTCCCCCTTTTCTCCTTTTCTCCCTACTACCACTTCCCAAAAACCATTTTGGACAATTCTTCTTAGACCATACTTGTTTGGTGTGGTGGGCCTATATTCCCACACTATTCCTAGGCTTCATTTTAGCCACTCTATTTTGCTGTATTCTTCCACCTTCAAGCAAGTACTTCTCCTTAACCACATCTTTGCCTTTTTGCTTATTAATGCCTCTTATGGTAATACTAACCTCCAACCAGCCATAAATTCCTTTGCAACTCCTTTGATTGCATTGATCTGCTACCATTAAGGACATTCAATGCTACTATTTATGGTGCTAAGGGTGAGCTCACGACAACAACCTGTTTATGTTAAAACCCCCTATTATTTTGTCTTGGTTCCAATACTCAATGCCTCTGCCTTTTTACTCTCTTCCGAGGGCTTTTTCAACTGCTCCATCCTTAGTTGTAGACTGAGCCCTTGCATGACTATTCATGCTGATCTCCATGTTATCATTAGATAGGCACCAATTGGTTTTGTAGCTATTTCTTCTGATGATAACTTTACAGTTCTTTCTTCAACCCTTCCTTCCTTCTTATCCTGGCAGGAGTCATAGTTATTCTTGCCATCATGCTGATCCTTTTCAGATGTCTCAGAACTTTTTCTTGGTGCATCACCACCATCCAAACAAACCAGGTTCTACTACGGGGAGCCATTTATCAATCAACAAGGGCAACCCATCATGAACCACCAAATGATATCTTATCTGCCATTTCTCATTTGTAAACCTGTCCTACCCCAGTCTTTCTCAGGTTCTACAGTTGATTCTCACCAAGACCATTTGCAAGCCACAGAACCACCCACACATGGCCCTCCCATGCCTCCTAGGTGACAGCCACAACCCCTCGGGTCTTCTTACCAGGATGGCGGATAGTCAATGACGGGTAAGACCCCATGAAATGGGGCAACCTAAGATAGCACTGCCACAAGAGGTGATCCCTTGG
Organism: Orientallactaga sibirica; assembly: GCA_036365145.1. Lineage (NCBI taxonomy): Eukaryota > Metazoa > Chordata > Mammalia > Rodentia > Dipodidae > Orientallactaga > Orientallactaga sibirica. The sequence goes on from JAEOAD010000025.1 coordinate 4,008,185, forward strand.
GTCCTGGGGTCAACAATGGCTTGGCAAAGAACCATGCCTCCCAGGGTCGCCAATATTAAAAACAAAAAGGATATGTATGGCACAATGCAGGCCAGGCCCTAGCCAGGCCACCTGCTAGTATGTATGGCACAGTACAGGTCGGGCCCTAGCCAGGCCGCCTGTTAGGAGGAACCAGGAAGTGGCTTCTGTGGACATGGCATTCTGCACAGGCCCCGCATGACAACGGCTACAGCCCCATGCCTGTGAGCAACCTGCTGCAAGATGATCTGCCTGGAGACAGGCTGTCATTGGTCATAAGAAGGGAACCACCCTGACTGGAGACAGGCTGTCATTGGTCACAGGAAGGGAACCACCCTGACTGGAGACAGGCTGTCACTGGTCACAGGAAGGGAACCACCCTGCCCAGAGACAGGTTGTCATTGGTCACAAGAAAGGAACCACCCTGCTCAGAGACAGGCTGTCATTGGTCACAAGAAGGGAACCACCCCAAACAATGATTGGCCAGCCAAACCCTTAAAAACCCCTGCACTTCCCTGAATAAACGAGTCTGCAGCAGCTCGCCCTCTGTGTGCTTTCACCTGACTCTTGGTATCTGTGTCTTGACTATGTACCTCCTACTCCATGCCTGGTGGAGACCCTGCAGCCCCTCCTGGGCTGGCCACCACAACCAAAAAAACTCTTACAACTGATAAACAGTTTCTGCAATGTAGAAGGATACAAAATTATTATACAAAAAGCCAGCAGCTTTTCTAAATACCAATAAATAAACATGCCAAGGAAGAAATCAAAGGAAAATTCCCATTTGTAATAACTTCAAAAATAAAATACTGGGGGTCTGGAAAGATGGCTTAGGGGTTAAGTACTTGCCTGTGAAGCCTAAGGATTAAAGTGTGAGGCTCGATTCCCCAGGACCCACATAAGCCAGATGCACAAGGTGGCGCGTGCATCTGCAGTTCGTCTGCAGTGGCTGGAGGCCCTGGCGTGCCCATTCTCTCTATATCTATCTGTCTCTCTCTCTCTCTCTCTGTCTCCCCTCTCAAATAAATAAATTAATTAAATTAAATACCAGGATGAAGAGATGGCTTACAGGTTAAGATGTTTGCCTGTGAAACCAAAGGACCCAGGTTCAAGTCCCCCGGACCCACATAAGCTAGATGAACAAGGTGGCACGTGCATCTGGAGTTTGTTTACAGTGGCTGAAGGCCCTGACATGCTCATTCTCTCTCCATACCCTCCTCAAATAAATAAATAAATATTTAAAATAAAATACCCAAGAATAAACTTAACCAAGGAGGTAAAAGACCTCTACAATGAACTATTTAAGATACTAGAAAATGGAAAGAGTACCCTTATCCCTGATTGGCAAAATTAATGTTGTGAAAACAGACACATGGTATTGAAAGTGACTGCAGTCCCCATCAATATTCTAATGACACTATGTACAGAATCAGACATACATGCATAAATCCTAAAATTCATATGGAAAAACAAAATACACTCAATAGCAAAAGCTATTACAATATTTGTTCTGATTATACTGTAGAGTCACAGAAACAAAAACAGCATGGTAAAACCATACATGTAGACTGTGGAAGAGGATAGAAGACTCAGAAATAAAAGTATACATAATCTTTAAAAAAAAAAAACTCCTAACATTTAGCAAATGACACAATTACAAATAATTGATGAATAAAAGAAAAATCATGAGAAGTCAGAACATACTTTACAATCAGAATAAAAAAAAAAATCAATCTAGTAAAATCCCTAGGAAGCAGATAAAGCTGTCCTTAGAGTAAAATTTACAGCTTTATAGGAAAATAATAAAAGAGAGAAATATCTAAAATTAATGAACTATTGTTCCATAAAAAACAATAAAAACAACAAAGTGACTTCAAGTTGAAAAAGAAAGTAAGAGAAAGAAAGCAAAAATGAAAACACAGGAAAATTATCAGGGCAATATATAACACTTCTCTGTGATTCAAAAGAGAAAGATAACTTCCAGTGAAACAGGAAATTTATTCTTTGTGACAAAGGTGATTGAGAACTTCATAGGTGAAATACTCAAAAAAATTTAAAGCAACATTTAAAAAGTTGGGAACATGGCTCAGCCTTTAAGGTAGCTTGACTGCAAAGCCTAAGAACCCAGGTTCGATTCCCCAGTACCCATGTAAAGCCAGATGTACAAGATGGTGCATGCATCTAGCTTTCACTTACAGTGACTAGAGGCCCTGGTGCACCCATTCTCTCTCTCCCTCTCTATTTGGCCTTCCTTCTCTCTCATAAAAGAGAGAAAAAAGAAGTTTTTACAGGATACTATAATGTAAAAACTAAAGATGAGAACAATCCAATACAGATCATAACATCTGTACCTGAATAATGTACAATTTTAAAGTATGAGAACTTATTATACACAAGACAACAGATAAGCAGGATAGCAAGGATGTAGGAATTACGTCTATATAAGGAGCTTCACAAATTACTTAGGACACAACTCACAGCACACAGACAACACATAAAAAGCTATTCTAAATGTCCAAGAAATTTATGAAAAGCATGCCAAAATTCACTGGTCAGAAAATATAAATGAAAATGGCAATTAGTAACTCTTTACAACCCTCAGCCACTAAAAATTATAAACAAATGTAAACCAGGTGTGGTAGCACACACCTTTAATCCCAGCACTGGGATGCAGAGATAAAGGATCATTGTGGGTTCAAGGCAAGCTTGGGACTTCAGAGTAAACATGAGTTCCAGTTTAGCCTGGGCTAAAGTGGACCCTACCTTAATAACCACAAAAAAACTCCACCCTATACCTGCACACACTTGGAACCTCCCCTACATGGTTGGCAGAAATGTAATACACCACAGCATATTTGGAAAACATATTTGGCAGCATCTATTAAGTTTTAAACATGCATATATGCTTTGATTCAGTAATTGAACTGAGAATTTGCCCCAGGAGCTCAACTTTTCCCACCTTAAGTTCCACACCTCTCAGGCAAGGCTCCTCCTTCATAATGCACTTTCTCTCCTTCCCTCCCTGGAAGCCCTTTTAAAACCTGCTCCCCTCCTCTCAGAGTTCAGAAGCTTCTCTCTGGCCTCAGATCCAGTCATTCTCTCCTGTTATTAAATAGAAACCTTGGGCCCAAGAACTGTCTTGTCTCCATCTTCTTTCAAATTTGAACTTTACCTTTTCTCCTTTGTTCTTAATCTTAAGCTTTTCTTCTTTTTAGACAAAAGAAAAGCCTCCAGTCTTATAACAATTAGGTTTTAGTTACTAACTAAGTGTCTCAGTCTGACAATGTTATTGAAGGAACTATCAGAAAATCTTTCTTGAGACTAAAGAAAGGAAGACAACAAGTACACATTATTTGGCTAGTCTTTCAGGGAGCTTCCTCCCAGCTAGTTAGCTTTTCCTCACAAAGGAGGTCATCTGTGTTATACATAGTACATGAATCAGAGAAAGTTACATTTACTGTTCAGTGTTAAATACTGATTTTTCACTGTGCATCTAAACTATGAAGTCCTTCATTAGCAAGAAGTGATTAAAAGAGATTATTTTTTCAAATAAAGATGTCACAGATTCATACCTACAGAAAAATGAATGTATTTCTAACTCTTGTTCAATGGTGTCTAGGGGCAGAAGAGCAACCCTCAATTTTCATGTAATGTGAAAAATCCAAATAATATTATTTGCAGAAAATTTAAGCAGCAAAAGTTTCAGCAAGCAAAACTGAAATATATATTAAAATGCTGACATATTTTAATTATATATTTGCATGACATAAAGTAAGGAAAGGTTTTTTTTAAATAAAAGTTACAGTCTTACAATAAAATGGATTACAAAGTATAACACACTAAGAGTTTATTCTGAACTGAAGAACTTATAGACATTATACTACAGTCACTTAATGGGTTAAGTGTTCTTTTATCATTAACATGGGTTTAACAATAGGAAGTGTTAATGTCTAGGAATACTGTTTTCTATTTTGACTTAGAAGATCTGTAGGTGGTATGGGGAAAGGATTCAGAAACCATTATGGCACTAAGTGGAAATGGGGAAGCAAATAAAAGATCTCTCCAATCCTATACAGTGACCAAGAACAGCATGTGGACAGAAAACATCTGGAGAAGCACCAGGAGGGGGTTAATCAGGTGACTTGTTTCAAAATAAAGGATATCTTTTAAAATTGGAAAATGTTACAACTTTATTCTTCTATACATATGCAAAATTATTTTTTTAAAGTCTGACTAAAACATCAAAAATCAGTTAATTATTCCAGAATAGAAAAAAAAATCACTGAAAATAAAGGCCTTTACCTTTTCAGATTTACCATTGCCCAGGGAATACCAGTGGGTGTGTTAAAGGCAGGAAGAAGTTTCTCAGCCAACTGCACTGCTTTAATCTTGAATATCTGGGATAAAAACATGAATAATCACAAACTGTGGCCATTAATTAAGCATTTGCTTATTGCTACCTCTCATAGTATGCATACCAAAATGTATTAGGTACAGGGAGAAACAGGTTAGGGTGAGGTGGCAGCTCTCATCGTTGCCAGAGAGCATACAGTAATTATAGCGAATATTTGCAAACTGGATTCTGAGAAAGGGATCCAGCATGCAAAACCCTGAAACTACAACTAACTCTAAAAACAGGACATAGTTTTAGTGTTGACAGCATTTGTATTTTCACCTGCGCAAAAGAGAAAACTCTAGGAATTTTCATTCAACATCAGCAAGCCTAGCTCAAATACTAAAACAAAGAAAGAAGTCATGCCATTTGGATAAGTGCCCTTGAATTCCTATCAATATGTCCATGCTTCAACATTTTCCATGAAATTTTAACTACGTTAAAAAAGGTAAAAGCCAGGCGTGGTGGTGCATGCCTTTGATCCCAGCACTTGGGAGGCAGAGGCAGAGGCAAAAGGATCAACATGAGTTTGAGGCTATCCTGAGACTACATAGAGAATTCCAGGTCAGCCTGAGCTACAGTGAGATCCGAGATCCTACTTTGAAAAACAAAAAAGGAAAGAAAAAATTTGAGTTCACATTACATTGGCTGTTACAAATGCTCCATCCTTATGCCCTCTTACTGCTGCTTTTCTGGTATCCAAAGCAATAAAGGGATGAAATATCAGTCATTTCCAAACATTTAAACTCACTGACTTTTATCAAGATGCTTACTGAAACTTTTCTATTGCTTGTGTATTTATTTTTTAATTTTTCTGGGTTTTTTTGAGGTAGGGTCTCACTCTAGTGCAGGCTGACTTGGAGCTCACTTTGTAGTTCCTGGATGGCTTCAAACTCACAATGATCTTCCTACTTCTGCCTCCCAATTGCTGTGATTAAAGGTGTGTGCCACCATGCCCGGCTTGCTTGTGTATTATTACCAAGCTGTAGACAGTAAAATTCCTACTACTTGCTCAGTCTATCCCAGTAGATAAATATGTATACTCTACTTTGTAGACCACTGACTACGAGCCTACAAACCAAGACTGGGTCCAAATGCTTTTTAGAAAAAGTGCCCTGTTTGCTCATCTGTCTCTATCTGCATCAAGTATTTTCACTAGAAATGGATTCCTAATTGGCCAGCTGTTTAGGACTCTACCTTCTTACTGCAGCCAAGTAGTTTTGATAAAAATATTACTGGATTCTTTAAATAATAACTACTTGACACCCTGAAATAAATCAAAGTTTTAAGATTATATTAAATATAGTATACCAACATTATTGAGGGTAAAAAAATATTAGAGGAATGTATATAATCAGACAAAGAACTATGGCAAAGCCGGGTGTGGTGGCACTCACTTTTAATCCCAGCATTCAAGAGGCAGAGGTAGGAGGTTCACCGTGAGTTCAAGGCCACCCTGAGACTACGCAGTGAATTCCAGGTCAGCTTGGAAGAGAGTGAAACCCTACCTCGAAAAACTAAAAACTATGACAAAATGTTCTGCAAGGTTCCTCAAATAAAGTTCCTTCACCTATCTTTTAATTAGATATACTCACACATCTACAGTTTACATCATTTCCTTCACTATATACTTCAACATAGAAACCTCCAAAGGAAAGCATAATGATGCAAGTTCCACTCACCTTTTTAATTCAGAAGACCAAATATAAACTCAGATATCTCTACATTTATATTTACATGTTAGAAAAGACAAGTTATACAATATTGCCTCTGTTTACCAGGACAAAAGGATCAAGTTTCTTATCTAAGAACTAATACTAATGGCATGTATTTATCATATAATTTCATATATCACATCTTCTACTTATAATACTAATATTAAGAATTGTCAAATGAGGGCTGGAAGGATGGCTTAGTGGTTAAGGTGTTTGCCTGCAAAGCCAAAGGACCCAGGTTTAATTCCCCAGGACCCATGTAAGCCACATGCACAAGGAGGCGCATGCATCTGGAGTTCATTTGCAGTGGCCAGAGGCCTTGGCATGCCCAATGTCTCTGCCTGTCTCTCTGTTTGAATCTCTCTCTCTCTCTTTCTCTTTCTATCTCTCTCTCTCAAATAAATAAATAAATAAAACTTTAAAAAAAGACTCGTCAAATGAATGCTGGGCATGGTAGTGCACACTTCTAGTCTCATCTCTAAGAAAGAAGAGGCAGGAGGATCATGAGTGCCAGTTTAGCCTAGGCGACATTGAGAGTTCCAGGCCAGCCTAGATTACAGAGAGCCCCTGCCCCTTGAAAAATAAAGACAAATATAACCTATTTCAGAAAAGAAAGCATTCTCATTTCACATCTACAATTAGCTAAAGAAACACCAACTAACTACTTTGTATCACTAATAAGTTCATATATACGGTACTCAATTATAGTAGACAGAAAGAAAATACATGAATGTCACTGAAAACATTTCCTTACATAGTGTACTTATCTTAATTTAATAGCAAATAGACAGCTCCTTTAATGACTCACACTCCCTATTTTGAGAAAATATTTTGATGGACAACAGCCACACCCAATATTAGTTTTCAGTATGCAAGGCAGGCAAAGAATGCAAAATCCAAAAAGTATCAAAGTGAAAACTACCATATGCATGAGCAATCTCACTCACTACTAGGTATATAGCCAGAGGAAATAAAATCAGGATGTCGAAGAAGCACCTGCACTCCCATGCTCACTACAGGGCCACTCCCAATAGCCAAGAACAGAAACCATTGAAATGTCCAGCTGATAAATGTACAAAGAAAATATAGCACACATACACAAGGGAATGAAACCCTGTCATCTGCAAACATGGACTGTACTGGAGAATATTGGTGAGTTACATAAACCAGGCAAAGAAAGACAAGTAAGGGTCTGAGTAAGGAAAGCACTGACCTAACAAGAATGGTGGCTACCAGACACTGTGGGAAGAATGACCAAGGAGTACCAAGTTGCAATACACAGGAAGTAGTAGTTAAGTGTTTCTGCACAGTAGGGTACAGTTTGAATGTGTTCACAGTTTTGTTATTTGTTTTTAAATGATGTTTAAGAAAGTTTATGTGAACTTTATTTTCTCTCTTTTTTTTTTTGGAGATAGGATCTCACTTTGTAGCCCAGCCTGAGCTTGAGCTCTCATATCTTCCTGCCTCAGACTCCCAAATGTTGGAATTACAACAGGCCGATGCAACCACATGCAGCTTGATATGTATGTTCACATGATTTAAATATTACACAGTACATACATGTATTTAAGTACTCTGCAAATATGCAATTTTTATATGTTAAAATTAAGTTAAATTTAAAAATATTTCTCCATAGAGTACCAAGCCCATTATATTTTTGCACAACCTATTCTTACTGAAATAGAACCAAAACTCCTCAAACACAAAACATTTAAAGTGATTTTCCTTTTCTAATCTAGCATTCTTAAAATGTTCCCTACATGGGACGAGAGAGGTGGCTCCCTGAAAAAGAGCACTGGCTGTGCAAGTGTGAGGACCTGAGTTCCAGTCTCGACACCCAGAAAAGTCAGATATGGCTATGTATGGCTGTGATCCTAATGCTGAGGGAGGCAGAGACAGGAAATTTGCTGGGGCTTGTTGGTCACCCAGTCTGACTGAAAAACCACAGTTCCAGGTTCAGTGAGAGTCTACGTCTCAAGAAAATGGAAGTGGAAGAATGATAGGGAAAGACAAATGATGTCCTCTTCTGACCTCCATGCTTGTGCATACAAGGCATATACACCTGGATACACATGTGATTACATCTCATGCATGTACTTGCACACTGCAACACACACACACACACTGTTCCTTTTACAATAACCATCTCACCATGAAGCTAGTACCCAAAAGATAAAACCCTGGGAGACAGGATCAAGTCCTCTAATTTCATCTCTCCCTCTAAAATGTCATCATCCAATCCTCAAATTTATCTCCATAATTCTTTGAAATCAGTTATTTCTCTTCTCTACAGTCCCATTATAGTCTAAATTACCATTTTACTTCTTGAAAAAGACTATACTACTAGCTGAGTGAATGAACAGACACACACTCACACTCTTCATACTCCACGTGTTATATAGCTATTTCCTCTGGGTTGAAATATTTCTTTCTCAGGAAACAGGGAGGCTCAGAGGCTCATGAATCACAAGCACCTTATAAGATCCACAAAGTTCCCCCTCCCCTGAGGTGATAAAAGCAGTCAACAATTGCTGAAGAAGTAGCTCAGGCTGGGCATAGCTGTTGCAGGTTGCACAGGAGCTTCCGATGATGCGGCTAAGCCACCCATGCTCCTAGAAGTAAGCCCAATAAACTCACTGGTTCCCCAAGCTGTACTTGGGTGGAACTGTTTCCTTGATCTGTTGTCATCCTTCCTGTCTGGGATAAATAGAAATAACAGTCCCCAGGAAAAGTCACATAAAGCACCAAGTTACAATTGCTAATCTGCTTTTGACATGGAACATCTCAAGTGCTTTTTTTTTTTTTTTTTTTTAATTCAACAAACTCCAGACACATGCATCACTATGTGCATCTGGCTTTATGTGGGTACTGGGGAATCAAACCCAGGCCATCAGGCTTTGAAAACAAGCACTTTAACCAATGAGCCATCTCCCTGGCCCCTAATGTGAATTTTTACTGGGTTAAAATATATCAACTTATAGAAGTGCAGTATTCTATAGTAATACATGTAATTCATTTAATCATTTCTCTATTGGTGAATATTCAGATCTTTTTCAAATATGCACTGCTACAAATAGGACTGCAATAAAACAGTCTTCCACTTATATCTTACATATCTGCCTTGTTACTTCTAAATTATAGATTCTTAGACACAAGTAATGAGTCAAAGTACTTTAAGTTAAAAACAAAAATTAGAAAAAAGCAGTTGGCTGACTGTGTACAAAACAATCCACCAAAGTTAGTAACCATAATGATTATGCTAAATACAATACAAAGAAAACTTAGCTAACCAGTCTGTAAAGGATAATTTGCTATATAAGCACTGTAACATTTGACTTAGTAAATATATTCTGAGTATTTTTTACAATAGTAAGTACATTTGAAAAACACATTCCATACAATGTGTACAATATACAGAAGACAGGATTTCATATGGACAAAAGTGTAAAATAACAATCAAAAAATTTGACTATGTAATCCTTCAGTTTTCTACACAGGAGTCTCCAAACGAGACAGGAAAGAAAAAGCTGGGGTGACAGATGATAACTTTCATCCAGTAGCTGATGTCTAGTTTCACTCATTTGCAGAAGATCTGAAGTCTCAGGCAGCCTTTGGTGTAAACTGAGAAGTGTATGTAGTGAGGACTAGGGTGATGTTTGTTTCTGGCCACACTGACTTTAGAAAGTCAAAAAAAGTGGCTGGGCTTGGTGGTGCACACCTTTAATCCCAGCACTCGGGAGGCAGAGGTAGGAGGATCACCATGAGTTCGAGGCCACCCTGAGATTACATAGTGAATTCCAGGTCAGCCTGGGCTAGAGTGAAACCCTACCTCAGAAAAACAAAAACAACAACAAAACAAACAAACAAAAAAGGGTAAAGAAAGTCAGAAAAAAAATGAAATTGTTGGGGCTGGAGAGATGGCTTAGTGGTTAGTGCTTGCCTGTGAAGCCTAAGGACCCCAGTTCAAGGCTCAATTCCCCAGGACCCACATAAGCCAGATGCACAAGGTGGCACATACATCTGGAGTTTGTTTGCAGTGGCTAGAGGCCCTGGGGCACCTATTCTATCTATTTGCCTCTTTCTCTCTCCCTGTCTGTCACTCTCAAATAAATAAATGAATATAAACAAAAAAATGAAATTATCTTTAGTTGCAAACATTAGGTATTGAAAAATTTGAAGGAATCTATAAAAACAAAGTATGCAACCTAATATGATCTTTACCTTGCTTTTTAAAGCTGCAATGCTAGTACAATGTCAATTTTAAGGAGTCAGCATGAACCTCTGCATTTTATTTCCATTATCGGAATAAAAACCATTTAAAATTTTACCATCAGGATTGGGTTTGCAGAAGAGTGTTTGGAGGTATCCTTAACCAGGTGGAAAATATTATATTCTAGTTTTAGTTTATCTAGAGACTGCAATCATTAATGAGTATTACATCTTGTTAACTATTTTTACTCAATTTACTGCAAACATTTCATGATTTTTCTTTTATTCTGATATGACAAAAATATATTAACTACTTTTTCAGATGTGAAATCTACTTTGCTTTACTGGGATAAACCCAACTTGTAAATAATTAATACCAGTTTTCATATTCTTTTGTTTGTTTTGGCTTTTTTCAAGGTAGGATCTCAGTCTAGCCCAGGCTGATATGGAACTCACTCTGTAGTTCTAGGCTGGCCTCAAATTCATAGCGATCCTCCTACCTCAGCCTCCTGAGTGCTGGAGTTAAAGGAGTGTGCCACCATGTCCAACCACTGTTTTTCAAATTCTTACTGGCTGAGCTTAAATTAAATTTAGGCTGGAGAGATGGCTCCGCAGTTCGGGTGCTTGCCTGCAAAGCATAACCACCAGGGTTTGATTCTCCAGTAACCATGTAAAGCCAGATGCAGAAAGTGGTGCATGTGTTTGGAGTCCATTTGTAGTGGCTAGATGCACTGGTACATACATTCTCATTCTCTCTTCCCTCTCTTCTCTCCTTGCAAATAAATAAATAAAAATATTTTAATAAGATGTAGCTCAATGACAGAGGTTTTTTTTTTTAAACATTTCTTTTTAAAAACTGCTTATTTAGGGGCTAGAGAGATGGCTTAGCAGTTAAGGTACTTGCCTGCAAAGCCAAAGGACTCTGGTTTGATTCCCAGGACCCATGTAAGCCAGATGCACAAGGTGACACATGCATTTAGAGTTTGTTTGCAGTGGCTGGAGGCCCTCGCACGCCCATTCTCTCCCTCTTCCTTCTCTCTCTCTCTGTATACCTCTTTCTCTCTGTCTCTCTCAAATAAATAAATAAGTAAAATATTTATTTATTTATTTATTTGAGAAGGACAGAGGACAAAGAGAGAAAGAGAATGGGCACATCAGGGCCTCCTGCTACTGCAAACGAACTCTAGACACATGTGCCACCTTGTGCATCTTTCTTTACATGGGTACTGGGGAACTGAACTCGGGCTGTCAGGCTTTGCAAGTAAATGCCTTTAATCACTGAGCCATCTCTCCAGCTCCAAAGCCTGTTTAATATGCAGTAGGACCATGCTAGCACCACAAAACAAAATTTTAAGGTCTGTACAAGACAATACATAATCAGCCTAGGTGCCCATCAATAGAGGAATAAAGAATATGTGGTATGATGTATCTACACAACAGAGTTTTATCCAGCCATAGAGAAGAACAAAATGTGTCATTTTCAGGAAAATGGATAACACTGGAGATAATAAAGTTTAGCAAAATAAGCCAGATCCTCCCAGGCCCAGATGGATTCACTGCTGAATTTTACCAGACATTCCTGGAAGATCTAACACCAATGCTTCTCAAACTTTTCCATAAAATAGAAGAGGAAGGAATTCTACCGAAATCCTTCTATGAAGCCAGCATCACCCTGATACCAAAACAAGACAAAGAACAAAAAAAGAAAATTATAGACCAATCTCCCTCATGAACATAGATGCAAAAATTCATCAACAAAATACTGGCAAACAGAATACAAGAATATATCAGAAAGATTATTCACCCTGACCAAGTAGGCTTTATCCCAGAGATGCAGGGATGGTTCAACATACACAAATCCATAAATGTAATACACCATATAAATGGTCTGAAGGACAAAAATCACATGGTCATCTCAATAGATGCAGAAAAGGCATTTGACAAAATCCAACACCCCTTCATGGTGAAAGTACTACAGAAACTTGGAATAGAAGGAACATATCTCAACATAATAAAAGCTGTTTTACAAACAAACCTACAGCCAACATAATACTAAATGGAGAAAAACTTGAAGCTTTTCCTCTAAATTCAGGAACAAGACAAGGGTGTCCACTTTCCCCACTATTATTTAATATAGTACTGGAAGTCTTAGCCATAGCAATAAGGCAAGAGACACTCATAAAGGGGATACAAATTGGAAGGGAAGAGGTCAAATTATCATTATTTGCAGATGATATGATTCTATACATAACAGACCCTAAAGACTCTACCAGCAAACTGTTAGAGCTGATAAACACTTTTAGCAATGTAGCAGGATACAAAATAAACACACAGAAATCAGTAGCTTTTCTATACACTAACAACAAACATGCAGAGGATGAAATCAGGGAATCTCTCCCATTCACAATTGCCTCAAAAAAAAATAAAATACCTTGGAATGAACTTAACCAAGGAAGTGAAGGATCTCTACAATGAGAACTTTAAAAAACTTGAGGAACAAATTGCAGAAGACACAAGAAAATGGAAAGACATTCCATGCTCCTGGATTGGAAGAATCAATATTGTGAAAATGTCAATCTTACCAAAAGCAATCTACACATTTAATGAGATCCCTATTAAAATCCCAATAGCATTCTTCACAGAAATAGAAAAAACAATACTAAAATTCATCTGGAAACACAAAAAACCTCGAATAGCCAAAACAATTTTGCGTAACAACAATCAGGCAGGTGGTATAACCATACCCGATTTTAAGTTATACTACAAAGCCATAGTAAGAAAAACAGCATGGTACTGGCACAAGGACAGACAGGTAGATCAATGGAACAGAATAGAAGATCCAAATATTAATCCAGGCAGCTACAGCCACCTGATTTTTGACAAAAATGCCAAAAATATTCATTGGAGAAAAGATAGCCTCTTTAACAAGTGGTGCTGGGAAAATTGGACATTGGTATGTAAAAGGATAAACATAGATCCTTGCCTTTCTCCTTGCACAACAGTCAAGTCCAAATGGATAAGGGACCTTAATATCAGACCTGAAACTCTGAAACTGCTAGAGGAAAAAGTAGGGGAAACTCTTCAACATATTGGAATAGGCAAGGACTTTCTGAATATAACTCCAATTGCTCAGAGATAAAACCACTAATCAACCACTGGGACCTTATGAAATGACAAAGCTTTTGTACAGCAAAGGACATTGTGAATAGAGCAAAAAGACAACCTACAGAATGGGAGAAAATCTTTGCTAGTTATACATCTGACAGAGGATTAATATCCAGAATATACAAAGAACTCAAAAAACAGAATAACAAGAATTCAAACAACCCAGTTAAAAAATGGGCTACGGAACTAAATAGAGAATTCACGGAAGATGAAATACAGATGGCATATAAATATCTAAAAAAGTGTTCTACATCCTTAGCCATCAGGGAAATGCAAATTAAAACCACTTTGAGATTCCATTTCACTCCTGTCAGAATGGCTGCCATCAAGAAAACAAATGACAATAAGTGTTGGTGTGGATGCGGAAAAACAGGAACACTTCTACACTGTTGGTGGGAATGTAAGCTGGTCCAGCCATTGTGGAAATCAGTGTGGAGGTTCTTGAGACAGCTAGAAATAGATTTACCATATGATCCAGCTATAGCACTCCTAGGCATATATCCAGAGGACTCTTCTCACTACCTTAGAGATACTTGCAAAACCATGTTTATTGCTGCTCTATTCACAATAGCTAGGAAATGGAAGCAGCCTAGATGTCCCTCCACAGATGAGTGGATAATAAAGATGTGGTACATTTACACAATGGAGTTCTATTTAGCGGTAAAGAAAAATGAAATTATGAAATTTGCAGGGAAATGGATGGATCTGGAAAGGATTATACTTAGTGAGGTAACCCAGGCTCAGAAAGCCAAACGTCACATGTTCTCTCTCATTTGTGGATCCTAGCTACCAATGTATAGACTTGTATGTGAACTGGAACCAAAAATAGGTACCAGAAACCAGTAAGTGGGTAAAAGGCTATAAGGGAGGGAAGAAAGGGAAGGACTTAAGTGTATGGTAGTGCACATATGTAAGTAGAACAACTGAGTACAGGGAGGGGAATGGCCTAAGCGAGGCCATGGGAAGAGAATACATAAAAAAAGGGCAGGGGGAGGGTCAATCTAAACTCAAGATATTATCAATAAGATATATGTAAAATTACTTTTTTGAATAAGGGCACGTCTAGAAGATGTAGACTGTTACTAGAAAATTTTCAGTACCTGGGATGGGATACCTTCCAGTGAGTTGTTGGCCAAGGAGGTCCCGGTAGCCTCCAAAACATTAAGGCTTTTGCCAAAGCCCTTGGTTTCCCTAGAGAAACAGATAGTAAGACCCTATTGCTGAAGACATCTCATGCCTGAGAGGCAAGGTCACTGAGAAAGCAAGCTGGTGCTGAGCAGAAAACCTTCTCCCTGTAGACCAGCGAACTGAAAGCTGGAAAAAGCTGCACTGCACGCAGCGTATGGGAGACAGAAGCCATCAACAGTTAAAACAGTGGATGCTGAATATTCAAGCTTGGCTAGACAGGCCCAATGACTGAACGGGTGCAATAGTGGCGTGTCTACTCTTGGGGTAACCAACCGCTCCATACTTGGACTGAAGGCCCTCTCTACAGGAGGGAATACATACCTGGTACTGAAAAACCTAAGTAAAAGTCTATGGTAGGTGAGGTCATGAGCCTTGGGGGTATAAGCCTGCTCATGTCTGACTAAATGTATATATTATTCCCACCAAGCTGCCCTGGGGACACTACACTAAATGTTCATGTTCACATATTAATGCTACTCTCACTTCTGGCTAGAGAAACTTCTCTTTTCAGATGGTGATGACCACTGGGATGACCCAAAAGGCAACATAGTGCTGAGAAGAAGGGATGGAGGAGTACCCAGCACTGGAACACCTCTGTCACACCCTCCAATGGCTCAGGGACCATTGCGGAAGAGGGCGCGGATAGAATGGAAGAGCCAAAGGAAGGATATGACCTCTTACAATGCAACTGCCCAGACAGAAACTGGCCTCGATATCCATGATCTTGTAGTGCGTAGCAATACCTTTGCAAGACCCTCAAAATAGAAGAGAAAGATGATGTCATCAAATTAGGAGAGAGACTAATGGAGAGAGGGAGGGGATATGATGGAGATGGGAGTTTTAAAGTGGAATGGGGGAGGGGAGGGAAATATCAGGTGGGGTTTTTTTGGTATGTAAGATTAAAAGTCAATAAAAAATAATAATTAAAAAAAATAAGCCAGATCCTTAAAGACAAACATAGCATATATGGCATGTTTTCTCTCATGTATGGAATATAGATTGCTTTTTAAAGACATGAAAGTAGAAGGGGGAATATTTGGGAAAAGGAAGGGACAACTAAGGGTAGGAAAGAATGTATTGGGGGAGGAGTACATTACACATATTAAAATTCCATTCTGAAAGTCATTCCTGCATATAACTAATGATTTTTAACAAAAAGGTATACCCAAAGAAGAAAAAAGCAGCCCTACAAGAATCAATGAGAAAGAGCTTGAGCAACTGGAGTCAATCCTACAACCTCATTACATAAGAGGTACAAAGAGGCCAACAGACAGATAATAACATCAGACTTATGAACAAAAACATTTTGTAAAAGATTAATGTATGCCCCCTTTGGTATCTAATTAAAAAACCAAACCATTTGTCATAGAGTTAATATTTTTTATTATCAATTCAAATAATAGTATTTGAGGCTATATATATATTTTTTTGGCTTTGAGTCAATTCTGTTTCTGATTTTGGTAATCTGTTTTCTCGCCCCCCCCCCTTTTTTTTTAAATCACAGGCATGGTGGTGCACACCTTTAATCCCAGCACTCAGGAGGTAGAGGTAGGAGGATCGCCATGAGTTCGAGGCCACCCGGAGACTACATAGTGAATTCCAGGTCAGTCTGGGCTAGAACAAGACCCTACCTAGGACCCCCTCCAAAAAAATCTATGTATCTATGAATGAGAACAAAAAAGAGACTGAGCATGGGCATGCCAAGGTCTATTGCCTTTATAAACAAATTCCAGACTCATGTGCCACTTTGTGCATCTGGCTTTACATGGAACTAAGGAATGGAATGCAGGCTGTTAAGCTTTGCAAGCAAGTGCTTTTAACTGCTGAGCCATCTCTGCAGCCCTCTCTCTTCTTTCTTGATAAATTTATCTTAAAAGGTTTATCAATTTTGTTTATACTTTCCGAGAACCATCTTTGTAGTATTTTCAATTTCCCTTGTGATTGCTTACTAGATATGTCTATTACTTCAAAGTATATTCTGAGATAAGACTTCATTCTCACTCCAAGCTGGTGTGAAACTAACTATGTAGTCCAAGGTAGCATCAAACTCTAGGCTCACCTCAGCCTCCTGAAATGCAGGGATTATAGTGAACAACAATTTGACAGAAACTTGTTTGAGATCAGCATATGGCTTATCCTAATAAATGTGTGCTGTGCACTTGAAAAGAGTATGTTTTCTGTAGTTGTTGAACAGTATTCTAGAAACATCAATTAATTTGACATACCTCATAGTGCCATTAAGGGCTTTATACATCATCACTAATATTCTATCTGCCAATTTACTAAGAGAAAACTGTTGAAAGATCCAACACTGTTAAAGAATTGCTTTTTTACTTCAAGAATTAAAGATAAAACTTTAAACTGTACATTTTTGATTTATGCATTTAAAACTTTTGTTCAGAGCTTACAATAGTAACTTTTCTTTTTATCTTTGGCTTTCATGGTATGACTAAGTGTGGTTGGTATGTATCATGTTTAAAAACTCATTTTTGAGAGCAAGAGAGATGGCTTAGTGGTTAAGGTGTTTGCCTGCAAAGCCAAAGGATGCTGGTTTGATTCTCCAGGACCCACATAAGCCAGATGCACAAGGGGGCACATGCATCTGGAATTCATTTGCAGTGACTAGAGTCCCTGCCATGCCCATTTTCTCCCTCTCTGTCTTTCTCTTTGCCTCTTTCTCTCTCTCAAATAAATAAATAAGTAATATAAATTAAAAAAAACTCATTTTTGAAATTCAGGTCCATTGCCAAATATTGATAAAATGTGACTATAATTTATTTAGATCTATTTCTAGTTATTCTCTTCATCCAATATTCCAAAGTGTGTGTGTGTGTGTGTGTGTGTGTGTGTGTGTGTGCATGCATGAAGGTATGTATGTGTGTGTATATATATATATGTATGTATATATGAAGACTTTAATATCACATGTTTCTGAAGCTGTTCTCTTGTTTTTAAGATTTTGTTCTCTTTGCACTCAATTTACACTGATCTAACTTTAAGTTTAGTGAATTGCCATTTTCAATGGTAGTAGCAAGTAGTCATTTTTTAATTTGAATGCCATATTCTCATTTATAAGTCTTCCAATGTTGTTCTTTTACACAGACTTTGTTTCTGTTAAGGTTTTCTTTTAAGTAGAGTCTCAAAATGATCTTGGAGTTTGTCATTGTTTTTTGTGTGCTTCGGTGATTCTTGGGTCTCTGCTTTCCTATAGGACTCGGGTTACAGATGGGCATTGTGACATTCAGCTATTTATGTGTGTTCTGAGGGTTGAACTCAACATTCTCTCAGGCTTCCTCAGCCCTCATGTTTGTACAGGAGCACTTTTAACTGCTGAACCATCTTTCTGGCCCTGTAACCAAAGAACCTAGGTTTGATTCCCCAGGACCCACGTAATCCAGATGCACAAGGGAGTTCACGCATCTGGAATTCATTTGCAATGTCTGGAGGCCCTGGAGTGCCCATTCTCTCTCTCTCTCTCTACCTGCCTATTTCTGTATCTCTCTCTCAAATAAATAAACAAAAATAAAATATTTTTTAAAAGATTTAAAAAATACTAAATAGGTTAAATATCAAAATATACAAAAGCATTCCTATGCTAATATGTGCAAACACCAATACAAAAAATGTTTACTTGTATATGTATCTACAATGAACCCAGTGGAAACTGAAATAAAAATACAGTACTATCAAAAATATTAAATAGGTTAAATATCAAAATATACAAGAGCATTCCTGTGCTAATATGTGCAAACACCAATATACAAAATGTTTTTAAAAGAACTAAGAAGATGAAGAGATATTCGATATTCATGGATTGGAGTCACCAGTAATATTTACTTGTTCATTCTCTCCCAGCTTATAATTACAATCAAAGCTTAAATACTTTGTAAAACCATCAAGCTGCTTCTAATTATATTTTAACAACAACAACAACAAACACCTTTAGGGGCTAGAAAAATGAGTCAATGGGTAGTAGTGCTTCCCTTGAAAGCAGGAGGGCCTGAAGGGGCCTGAGACCAGCTGAGTTTGATTCCTCAGCACCCACGTAACAGCAGTGTGTGTCTACACAAATCTGTAATCCCAGCCTGTGGAGAGCAAAGACCAGAAAATCATTGGGACTTGCAACAAAACTGCAAGGTCTGGAAGCAGTGAAAGACTCCATCTCAGGGAAACATGCAGATGCATGACGGAGAAGGACACGTGATGTTCTCCTCTGGCCCATGCATGTACAAAGTGTATGCTGCCTACACACACTCCAAACATGCAAATAAAAGAAAACCTTTAGATTCATTCAGTAATATTCAAATTAGAAGAAGCATTATACTGCAAAAGAAATCTTTCATTTCTCTCCCAAATTATTGTGTGATTTTACTCACTTCTTCTCCTGACAGGTAATATGCTGCAAGCAGGCCTCCAATAAATCGGATGTTAACCTCAAACACAGACACCTCCGAATTCTGTGGAAATATATCAAAAATATTCACATATACATAATAGTTTATAATTTCTAAAATATTTTAACACTTCTAAAATATCTAGTATTTGTTTCACAATGTATTTTTTTGCCTTCTGCATTTTTACTTCACACACAACTATAATCTCATCTTCAATTTATCAGCCTTACAGAAACTCCTATATTACATAACAGCTTCCCAGTTGATAAAATAAGGGCGAATCTCATGACCTTACATAGTACTGTGAAATCACTGAAATATATAATACTGTCAATACTGTGCCTTCCTCATGAAGGCCACTACTCCTTGAATTCTGGAACAACATTCTCCCTACTGATCTTATTCCTTTTGTTTTAATCATTACAACCTAAATTTTATTTCTATTTCCTCTCACAAATTTTAAATATTGTCATAGTGTATAACATAATAATTATTAAAGGAGGCACCAAAAGAAATGGTGGAATTATTAATTTTTGAATTAATAATATTGAGAAAACCAGCTCCTAGGTAAGAAACTAATGTACATACATCACATATACATCATTCAGGACCTTTTCCCTACACATGTTAAGTGTAATAGGGCCCTATGAATTGGGGTCTGTTTTCAAAAATTATCTTTTTCACAATTTAAGCTCCCTACAGGAAATATATTCTGAGAGTGAAAATGGCCTAGTCCCAAAAGGTTGGCCCCTGGCACCAGGAGACTTTTCTCCCAGTTCTGGAAGCTTAGGCAAGGGGGAAAGGCTATACATGCGTATTTCCTGGCTTTTGTTTCATCCCTTTTCCAAGCTTTATCCATGCAGTATAGTTTGAGTGAACATTTTAAATTATCAGTTTTGGTCACTACTCTGTAAAACCCCATCCAATGGCCTCTGGTTATACTAGGAGTTAACATAACCAGGCAGACCCAATGCATTCAGATCACCCACAACTCTTCTGACAACTCTCCTAATAAGATCCCTGAGTTACATCATTATATGAGCCTCTACTTCTTACAGGTCTCTGAACAAATGCCACCTAATCAGAATTTTGGCCTGACCACCCAATATATAACAGTAATCATCTACTGATAATATCTTGTATTATTTATTTATCCTCTATTTATAAATATTCAAATGGTATGGTATACCTACAATATATTCCCATGTAATATTTACATCACCTTATTATTATGTAACTATTTGTTACATAATAATCATACTAAGCAATGATAATAATACATACTAGAGAGGGAGAACAGATAAGATTTCTAGAAGAAGAGACAGAGAAATAGAGAAGAGGCACTGAAAGGTTTACTTTTTATATAATTAGAATGAGCTTGCTGGTTTTACAAAATATTAAAACTTTGATTGTGATAATAAGCTGAGAGAGAATGAAGAGGTAAATATTACTGGTAGCCCCAATCATGAATATAGAATATCTCTTCATTTTCTCTTAAAAAGTTGATGAAGCTGGGCGTGGTGGTGCACGCCTTTAATCCCAGCACTCGGGAGGCAGAGGTAAGAAGATCGCTGTGAGTTCAAGGCCACCCTGAGACTACATAGTGAATTCCAGGGCAGCCTGGACTAGAGCGAGACCATGCCTTGAAAAACAAAAACAAAAAAAGAAGCTTATTTGGCCGGGCGTGGTGGTGCACGCTGGGGGAGGCAGAAGTAGGAG
Organism: Orientallactaga sibirica; assembly: GCA_036365145.1. Lineage (NCBI taxonomy): Eukaryota > Metazoa > Chordata > Mammalia > Rodentia > Dipodidae > Orientallactaga > Orientallactaga sibirica. The sequence continues at coordinate 4,028,986 of JAEOAD010000025.1, forward strand.
GGAGGCAGAAGTAGGAGGATCTCCGAGAGTTCGAGGCCACCCTGAAACTACATAGTGAATTCCAGGTCAGCCTGGACCAGAGTGAGACCCTACCTCGCAAAACCAAAAAAAAAAAAAAAAAAAAGTTGATGAAAACACGCCGGGTGTGGTGGCGCATGCCTTTAATCCCAGCACTCGGGAGGCAGAGGTAGGAGGATCGCCGAGAGTTCAAGGCCACCCTGAGACTACATAGTTAATTCCAGGTCAGCCTGGACCAGAGTGAGACCCTACCTTGCAAAACCAAAAAAAAAAAAAAAAAAAAAAAAAAAGTTGATGAAAACACAAATAAATCCTCATTTTGAATCTTTGAAAACTAATTCACATATAGACACATGATGATGGAATTATAGAATACCACACTGAAAATGAAACAGCTCAAGAGAAGGCAGATTGCCTTTTAAACATACATTTCAATACAGCATAACAAAAGCTGAAAGGCAGGCTATAGAGATGGCTTAGTGGTTAAATTGCTTGCCTGGAAAGCCAAAGGACCTAGGTTCAATTCCCCAAGACCCATGTAAGCCAGATGCACATGGTGGTGCACTTGGGAGACAGTAGTAGGAGGATTACCATGAGTTTGAGGCCACCCTGAGAATTCCTAGGCTACAGTGAGACCCCACCACACACACAGACAAAAAAAAAAAAAAATCAGGAACTTCTGATTCTAGTCTCAGCTATCATGTCTATTAACAAAAAGCCTTACATCATCCATCCACATGTACATGGCTCTCTTGTTTATCTTTTTAAGATATGTCACCTGAGTTCTTCAGTAGCCACGTCATGTAAAAAAAGCAAAGCTTCGCCGGGCATGGTGGTGGATGCCTTTAATCCCAGCACTCGGGAGGCAAAGGTAAGAGGATCACCATGAGTTGGAGGCCATCCTGAGACTCCATAGTGAATTCCAGGTCAGCCTGAGCTACAGTGAGACCTTACCCGAAAAACCAATTAAAAAAACAAAAAAAGCCAAAGGGTATGACTCCTTACAATGCAACTGTCCAGACAGAAATTGGCCTTGATATCCATGACCTTGCAGTGCCTTGCAATACCTCCGCAAGACCCTCAAAATAGAAGAAAAAGATGATGACATCAAATTAAAAGAGAGACTAATGGAGAGAGGGAGGGGATATGACGGAGATTGGAGTTCTAAAGGGGAATGGGGGGAGGGGAGAGAAATATCATGCATTTTTTGTATGTAAGTATAGATGTTGTCAATAAAAAAAAAAAAAAAAAAAAAGGAAAAAAAAATGTGTCTTAGAGCCAGGTGTGGTGATGCACACCTCTAATCCCAACACTCAGGAGACTGAGGTAGGAGGAGTGCCATAAATTTGAGGCCAGCCTGAGCTATAGAGTGAGTTCTGGGCCAGCCTGTGCTAGAGTGAGACCCTGCCTCAAAAAACATAGGCTGAAAAAAACAAACAAACAAAACAAAAAAAGGGCCCAGCTGGGCTGGGCTGGGCTGGAGAGGTGGCTTAATGGTTAAAGCACCTGACTGCAAAGCCAAAGGATGCAGGTTCAATTCCCTAGGACCCATGTATGCCAGATGCACAAAGTGGTACATGTGTCTGGAGTTTGTTTGCAGTGGCTGGAGGCCTTGGCATGCCCCTTCTGTCTATATATATCTATCGCTCTCTCTCAAATAAATAAAAACAAATTTAAAAGGAGGGCTGGAAGCCAGGTGTGGTGGTGCACATCTTTAATTCTAGCATTGGGGAGGCAGAGGTAGGAGAATAGCTGTGAGTTTGAGGCCACCCTGAGATTACATAGTGAATTCTAGATAAGCCTGGGCTAGAGCAAGACCCTACCTCAAAAAACCAAAAAAATAAAAAAAATAAAAAAGAAACACTAGTGCAATATGCATCCTCATGCCTATGTATTTTTTCTCTAGTCTGATTGTATCATTGGAACAGAATCCCAGAATAAAAAGAAAAAGGGGGTCTGGAGGGATGGTGTAGTGGTTAAGGTGTTTGCCTGCAAAGCCAAAGGACCCAGGTTTGATTTCCCAGGACCCACGTTAGCCAGATGCATGTCTGGAGTTTGTTTGCAGTGGCTGGAGGCACTGGAGCACTCATATTCTCTCTTTCTCCCTTTCTCTGTCAAATAAATAAATAAAAATAAAATATTTTAAAATTTAAAAAAGCCCCACCACTACTTATTCTACACCTATCATCATCTGACATACTGTTATCCCTTGTATATTTATTTACTATTTTTCTCCTAACACTATAGTATAAACTTAAGAGATGAGACTATGTGTTACTCATTACTTTATCCACAAAATCCAGTAGTCCATTGTAAAGGAGGCATTTGAAAATAAAGGAAAAAATTGAAACAAAATAATTTAATATAAAATAGAGAAGAAAAATAAATGGAAAGCACAATGCTACAATATAGTAGCAAAACAAAGCTGGAAGACCCAACTCCAAATATAGGTTATTCACAGTAAATGTAAATATTTCAAAATTAATAGTTGACATAAAATACTATTGAACTAGACATAAGTAGCAAAATCCAACTATACAATATTGGCAAGACACACAGCTAAAAGGCATGACGTAAGTTGAAAATAAAGAGATAGAAAAGTTGTGCTATTAAAACTATTTTCTTTTTAAAATTTTTTCAATGTAGGGTTTCACCCTAGCCCAGGCTGACCTGGAACTCATTTTGTAATCCCAGGCTGGCCTCAAACCCATGGTGATCTCCTACCTCTGTATCCCAGTGCTAGGATTAAGGGCATGCAACCACCACGCCCAGCTTAACACTATTTTCAAGGCTCAAAGCCACTTTTTTTCGTATACCCAACTTTGGCATACTGTAATTGAAATCCTGTACCTACATTTCTCATTTATTTATAGGACAAGATTCTGGAATGGAAGAAGGGACTGACTCCTTTCTGTTTAAATTTAGTTTCTATCAGTGTCACATCAGGCATGGGTCTTCACCCTGGCAGTGGCAGTTGGTTCCAGAGTACACAGACCCTGTTACACAATTCGCAAACAGCCTCACAGTGTCTTTAAGAGTATCAAGTTGTAGAGAGGTACCTGGAGAGCTCTGAGTACTAGTTTCTCAGAACCCAAGCTACTAAATTTTAATTTCCACCACTTCTATATAGTCCCATAGTTGGTAGCCTTTTCCTGTATTTACTACTTCTAGTGATATAGAATGCTCCTTTCTTTTTGTCATTTTGGTTCCAATTATTTGGTCAATAAATTTTTGGGGAGGGTGGAAGGAGGTTTTGAGGCAGGATCCTGCCCTAGCCCAGCATGACCTGGAATTCATTATGTAGTCTCAGGCTGGCCTCAAACTCAGGGCAATTCTCCTACCACTATCTCCCAAGTGCTGGGATTAAAGGCGTTCACCACCATGCCTGGCTTTGGTCAATAATTTTAAACATTAAAACCTTTGGCTAAATCAAATGGTCTAGTTCTGGTTTTGATGAGTCCTAGCTGATATAATGATATACACTGTGTAAGTAAGCAACAACAGATGCTTATTTTCTCCAAATTAATCTATGTATTATAAACAGTCCTCAGCAAGAACAGAATAAAGATAATTTATTCATAGACCAAGGTAAGACATCAATCAGATACAGACAGAAATTTTTTTTTATCAAAATACTGTGGTGAAGACTGTTTAATAGTGATGGAGGGTTAAATTTTAAATTGCCAAGAGAAAGGGATAAACTAACATGAGCAATATGTGGCTAATATGGTGGGCATACATAGCAGGGAAATAACAGTTACTTAACTCATACCACATATAATAATCAATTCCATATGGAACAGAGATTAAACTCAAATGAAAACTGTAAAAATGTTTAGAATAAAAATATAAATTATCCATATGGCCTTATAGCAGGAATTTCAGAGTTTAGATAAAAAAGCATAATCAATAATAAAAAAGGCATAATAAATTGATAATAAAAAAGACATAATCTACACTGCTATACAGAAAGGGGGAAAGACTCCTGTTGCAGTCAGGTTCGCATTGCTGACAGAAATCACCCGACTAAAGCACTCCAGGTTTTCTTACAGGCTCGAGGGGGAAGCTCCCTGCAGGATAAACGATGGCATGAGCAGTTGGTGGACATCACTCTCTGGTCAACATAAGGTGGACAACAGCAACAGGAGAGTGTGCCAAACAAGGAGAAGCTGGCTATAATACCCATAAACCCGCCCCCAACAATACTCTGCCTCCAGGAGGTGAAATTCCCAAGTTGCCATCAGCTGGGAACCTAGCATTCAGAACACTTGAAGTTTATGGGGACACCTGAATCAAAACATTCCGCCCCTGGCCCCCATAAACTGATAACCGTACATGATGTAAAATGTAATGCATTCATGCAAATTTAAAAGTCATAGTTTTTATCAATTCCAATGATGTTCATACATCCCCATAATCCAAGGTCTTTTAAATCAAAAATATCCCCCAAAACCCATAATGGACAGAATAAACATCCACAAGATGGCATTGGGCAAAATAAAGAAAGGATACAAGATTTAAAACCTGAGGAAACATCAAACTCTGCAATTCCAAGTCCAACAACTCTAGTCAGTGACAAATCTCCAAGTCCGATACTTCTAACCAGCAACAAGTCTCTGGAATTCCATCATGCTATGTCTGGAAAACTTCATCCAGGGCTGGTATGCCATCTCATGCATCTCCACTGGGTCTCCACTGCAACATATGGCCCCATGGGATCTCCATGCAGGCATCCAGAAAACCTGCTTCACACTGCCCATGGCCATTTCCAAAACAAAGGGAACCTCAATGACCCTCTTTTCCTGCATTTGTTATACTCCATAATACCAGGTAGAGTGCCAATTTGTTAATCCAGGGGAATAAATCAGACTTTGAAGAACAGGACACTCCTTCAGCATTGTTTATCAAAAGAGTCTGCATTCTTCCTGTTGCCCCATTGCAGGTCAAGGCCCAATCTCAAAGGTTGTAATCTCTCATTTGCAGCTGAACAGTTCAAAGATTTCATTTTTCTTGCCATATCCTTCTTCACACCAGTTCATTTTTATCAGGACACGGGCATAACTGCAAGCGGTTTAAGCCAAACCTCACAGTCCATAGTTCTTACTGCATTCAAGCTCTGACCAAACCTCCATTAAGCTGTACTTACAGCAAAGGCAAGGCCAAGATTTCAAATCCTTCCACATTCCTCTTGAAAATCAGCTTCAAAGGGCCACACAGTCAGGTGTCTAGCAGCAACCCCACTCCTGGTACCACTTTACTGTTGCAGTCAGGTTCGCATTGCTGACAGAAATCACCCCTAAGAGCAGCTTGTGGGAAAAAAAGAGGTTTATTTTGGCTTACAGGCTCGAGGGGGAAGCTCCATGACGGCAGGATAAGCGATGGCATGGCAGAGGTGGACATCACTCTCTGGATAAGGTGGACAACAGCAACAGGAGAGTGTGCCAAACACTGGCAAGGAGAAGCTGGCACCCTGAGACAATACTCTGCCTCCAGGAGGTGTTAATTCCCAGTTGCCATCCTGGAGCATTCAGAACACTTGAAGTGGGGACACCTGAATCAAACCACCTGAATCAAACCACCACAACTCCATTTTCTACTCTCCCTGTACAATTAAACCACATGAATAAAAAAAAAAACAAGCAGAAATAAAGTGACCAACATATGGGAAACGTTCCTAGTCTACCTCTCCTCCCTCTCTTCCTAGCTGGAAGAAAGTAGGATCCTGAGGAAATGTCTGGTATCCTGTGGACAAAGCTCACATCATGCATGTCTGTATGTGTATGCATGCATGTGAACATATTCTGAAGGTAACAGACTAAAACAAAGGGATCCTAGGTTCTTGATGCTCAAGGTGCTAAACAAAGCACCCTGAATTGTTTATCTATGTATCTGACTTATAAGGAAAGGAAACTAACATCTATCTTGTTTCAATTATTTTATATTGGGTTTACACCAGTCACAGCTAAACCAAAACCTGTTAATAAAAAATATTCTTAGCAGGCCGGGCGTGGTGGCGCACGCCTTTAATCCCAGCACTCGGGAGGCAGAGGTAGGAGGATCGCCGAGAGTTCGAGGCCACCCTGAGACTACATAGTTAATTCCAGGTCAGCCCAGTCCAAAAAAAAAAAAAAAAAAAAAAAATTCTTAGCTATATCAATAACATATCTACCTTTAAAAACGCTAGGACATAGGGCTAGGGAAATAATTTAGTGGTTAAAGGTGCCTGCAGCCTGGGTTCAATTCCCCAGCCATCCACATAAAGACAGATAGACATTCATTTGCCGTGGCAAGAGACCCTGGTGCATGTAAATGCACACACATATACACACATGCAAATAAATAATTAGATAAGCAAATTAAAAAAATGCTAGAATACAAGAAAAATGTAAATAATTTTTATCTAAATAGCATCAAAAAATTAGGAAAATAATTAACAGACTTAAATCACAATTTAAATAATGGAGAGTACCCAAGACATGCAGCAAACTTAGGCATCATAGAAGATAATAATAATTATGACAAGAGTCTACATTTCTTTCATGTCCCCATAGATTCATGCTTTCAAAAATCATCTCCAGCTGATGACACTTTCAAAAGGCTGTGGACTGCTGACAAGGTGGGACCTGGCTGGCAGAAGCAAGTAACTAAGGGCAGGCTTTGAAGGTTTGGGCCTGTTCAATGTTTCCTGGCCCATACCACATAACCAGGCCACTACTCCTTACTCCCACCATCATGGATGGAGCCACTCTGCTATGATGGACTGAATTCCCGCTGAGACCATGAGCCATAAGAAACCTTTCCTCACTTAAGTTGCTTCCCTCTGGTATTTTGTCACAGCAACACAAAACAACTAATACAACTGGTAATAATGAAAACAATTTATTTCATTTCCTTAATATAAGTGGCTAGAGGCCTGAGGCACCTATTCTATCTCCCCTTCTCTCTCTCTCAAATAAATACTAAAAACAAATACAAATATTTTTAAACAGAAAGAATATTTTTTAAATTCAGGTGGGATAATATCTTATGATCAGTTTAGAAAGAATAAGCACCCTTTCACACTTCACAGCTAGAATGAAGCTGTGCAGAGTTTCAAACCTAATCAGTAGCACTATGTTAAAGGGCTTCAAGGATAGGCACAGAAGCCAGGTGTGGTGGCACATGCCTTTAATCCCAGCACTCGGGAGGCAGAAGTAGGAGGATCACCATGAGTTCGAGGCCACCCTGAGACTACATAGGTTAGTTAGTTAATTCCAGGTCAGCCTGGACCAGAGTGAAACCCTACCTTGAAAAACCAAAAAGGATGGGCACAGGTCTAATTATGCAGGATGATCAAAGCAGTACCAAAGTATTAAATCTTGTTTTATTTATCTACTCATTTATCTGTGTATTTATTTATTTATTTGAGAGAGAGAGCAAGGCAGATAAAGAGAAAACAGCCATGCCAGGGCCTCTAGCCACTGCATAAAAACTCCAGACACATGTGCCATCTTGTGCATCTGCGTTATGTGGGTACTACAGAATCAAACCTGGGTCCTTAGGCTTCACAGGCAAGCACCTTAACTGTTAAACCATTTCTTCAGTTCCTTCTTTTTAAAACATAGTGTTTAAAAAGCACTTTATAGGGCTGGAGAGAAGGCTTAATGGTTAAGGTTCTTGCCTATGAAGCCTAAGGGCCAAAGTTCAATTCCCCAGAACCCACATAGGCCAGATGCACAAGGTGGCACAGTCATCGGAGTTCATTTGCAGTGGCTAGAGGCATGCACATTCTCTCTCTCAAATAAATAAATAAATAAATAAATAAATAAATAAATAACATTTAAAAAAAAAAAACCTTTTAGTTTCCTATACCTAGTTCATTACTATTTCCTCGCAAATTACTAGTTACTTTTCCTCCTTATTGTGACCAAATACCTGACAAGAAGTACTTAGGGAAGAAGGGATTATTTTTGGCTTATAGTTCAAGAGATGCAGTCCACTGTAGAGAGGGGAGCATGACAGGAGGAGCTGGTCACCTGCAATCCAGTCAGAGAACAGAGAGATGGCTGCTTTTGAGTTCTGCTCTCCTCAGTACACAGCCTGGGCCCAGCCCATGGAATGATGATGTTCACAGAAGGGCAAACTATTCCTTTCTTGTTCAAATCACCCAAAGGGCAAATAATATATTATATGTACATGGTTATCTCAATAATCACTATCGACTAACCTAATTTAGAAACCTACTTACAGAAAAGCTCAAAGATTTGTTTCCTATGTGATTCTAAACCCAATCAAGTAGGCAACATTACCCATCACATAGCATGTTTATGACTGCCTCAATTGATAAGGTCAAGAAACATAAAAAGAAGATGGTGAGAAAAGTATTAACAAAAATTAAGTAACAAATGATAACCCAGAGGAAGAAATAAACTTAGCATCAGAATTTCATTAAACTGTTATACTCATGCTTAAAACTACCACAATTACTACTATCTTGGGCCATTAGACCTGCTATACCAAAATACCATAAACTGTGTAGCTGATAAATAATAGAAATTTCTTTCTCACATCTCTGGAGATTAGATGTGCCAGCAGATTCAACATCTGGTGAATCCTTACTTTCTGGTTCATAGATGGTAACCTCTCACTGTATCTGTGTTTGACAGAAGAGGCAAAGTAGCTCGTTGGGAATTAGTAAGGACACTAATTATATTCATAAAGGTTCTATTGTTATGATCTAGTCACATCCCAAAGGCTCTTTCTAATTGGGTTTGAACATATGAACTTGAGAGGATGAAAATATTCAGACAATAGTAACAAGCCATCTTTTCACAGTCTAAGACATGAGTCAGGTGAATGATTATTAGTATACGCACCACACTGAAATCAAGGTTGTCTTCAATCCATCTTTGCCCATCTGCGAACTCATCATGAAGTCCCATAATATAAAGGGTATCCAAAGCATCTACTATGGTGGCACCCATCTGTGAACTTCCTGTATTTATGAAGGAAAAATAACTGTTGTTACAAAGATCCCCTTAATAAATCAAAGACTGTAAGGACCAAAAAAGAATACCATTGTTCATTTTTCCATTAAAATACACAGTAGAAACAATATGATATTTTTGTAAAAGATATTATATAAGAGAAAAATAACCAAAAAAAGTCACTAATAGAAAAATAAAGAAAAGCTAAAAGTATAATTCTTCTTAATGTTTTGGCTCGGTCAGAATATAAGATAATTAGGCCCTTTGAAAAAAGAAAAGAAAGGGCTGGGGAGATGGCTCAGTGATTAAAGTGTTTGCATGCAAAGCCTGCTGGCCCAGGTTCGATTCCCCAGTACCCACATAAACCTAGACACACAATACGGCACATGCATCTGGAGTTTGCAGTGTCAAGAGGCCCTGGTGCACCTACATACTCTCTCTCTCTCTCCCATAAATATATTTTTTAAAAAAGAAAAATGAGGGGCTGGAGAGATGGCAATTCTCCAGGTCCCACATAAGCCAAATGCACATGATGGCTCACATGTCTGGAGCTGATTCGCAGTGGCTAGAGGCTCTGGCGCACCCATTCTCACTCTCCTTCTGGCTCTAATAAATAAATAAAAATAAATCTTTTTTTAAAATGAGGGGGGAATAACTTGAGGAAGGAGGAGAATTGTTTATGGTAACAAGCTATATCATAACACAAACTATGCACTTCTAGTTCAAATTCAGAGAAAGGACAAATAATATATTATATATGTGTGTGTGTATACATATAATAAATGTACAAGGCTAGGTAATCATAGTGAAATAAAAATGGTAATCATCTTTAATATTAAAAAAATTACTCCAGGTGTGGTGGCTCACACCTTTACTCCCAGCACTTGGGAGGCAGAAGTAGGAGGATTGCTGGGAATTCAAGGACAACTGGAACTATAGAGACAGTTTCAAGACAGCCTGGGCTAGAATGAGACCCTACTGTGAAAAAAACAAACAATCAAGTCATACTGAAAAAGGAAAGCTACAAAATATGTATAATAAATAATAATAAATAAAAATAATAAGACATGCAAATCACTTTTAATATTGTATTTTTTGTGAGAGAGAGGGAATGGGTACACCAGGGCCTCTAGCCACTGCAAACAAACTCGGGATGCATGCACCACCAGGTGCATCTGGCTTACATAGGTACTGGGAAATCAAATCAGGGTCCTTGTGCTTCACAGACAAGATCCTTGACCATCTCTCCAGCCCATACCACACATTTTTAACAGAGACAATCTTGACCTTAAAGGAAATGTTCCAGAGAAAAAGGGAAGGAAGGATAGAGACAAAACAAAATTAACAACGACACTAAAAACAAATACTGAAAACACAGGATAAGAAAACAGGCCAGTCTCCTAACAGATCCACTCAGTGGAAAGGAAACCATATATGGAAGTGGGAAACAAGTCAGAATCATATCCAGATAATGATTCCGCTTTCCATTGTCAAGATCCCACTAACCTTAGACTATAAGAGGGTCTACACCCTTTTAATTCTCTCAAAATTAATAATGGTTATCCCATTTAACCAGTGCTGATTTCATTCTCCATTGGAGAATCTGCTTCTCTTTTTCAGACAGGAGCTGGACCTGAGGAGAAAAATGACCCAGTGTACTCCATCCTGGCCCCAGCTGAAACCACAGAGGAATTGGAGAAATGAGCAAGAGTGTTGCTTTCTTAGTGAATGTGATATCAGCATAAGGGTGATGGAGATAGACATTGAGGATACTCAACACCTACCAAACCAGAGATCCAGAGGTTCCTAAGTGCCTATCACTGATATAGACCTAATATGCTCTCAGCATGGCTCAGGGAATTTTGTGGAAGAAGGGGCAGAAAGATTGTTAGAGCCACAAGTTGGGATATTTTGCACAGAGACATTGCCTCCCACTCCCATAATGCATGACCCACAATCCCTATGGGGTTGACCTGCATCCGCAATGAGAAAGATCTCTTCAGAAAAGGGACAGGGGCAGGGGGGAGGGAAAGGATGGTACCAACATGTGTTGTTTATATACAAAATTTGTCCATATCTAATGAATTTTTTAAAAAAGAGATGGATTTATGGGCTAGAGAGATGGCTCAGCAGTTAAGGCATTTGCCTGCAACACCAAAGGATACAGGTTCTATTCCCCAGTACCCATGTAAGCCAGATACACAAGGTGGCATATGTGTCTGGAGGTTGTTTGGAGTGGCTGAGGCCGTGGCATGCCCATTCCCTCTCTGTTCTGCCTCTCTCTCACTCTCTCTCAAATAAATAAATAAATAAATAAATAAATAAAAAGTAAACGAAAACAGGCCAATCTCACTATTCATTCTTTGGTAAAAACTAATTTTTTTCTAATGACTTAAAAATAAAAACTTACCTGGCATGGTGGTGTATGCCTTTAATCTCAGTACTCAGGAGGCAGAGGTAGGAGGATCACTGTGAGTTAAAGGCCATTGAGACAACATAATGAATTCCAGGTCAGCCTGGGCTAGAGCAAAAACCTACCTCAAAAAAAAATAAAATAAAAACTCTATACATACTTGTTCATTTGATGGTTATCCTTATGTGTTATTTTCTTGTTCATACCTTCACAATAATTTCCTCAATTTATTAATAAGCCTATCTTTACATTAATAAAACAAGTATTCCAATCCCCTCAGTTTCCATCATGTCAGTATCATCTAGAATGTTAGTTTTAGGTTATTTATATACATAATTTTCTTTCTCTTTTCTCATTCCTTAGCTTTTTATTAACTTTATCAAACCATTTAATCCCTTATAAAGTCCCATCTTTCATATAGTTAATTGCTTGAATACATCTAAAGAGATAAAGTTAATATTTTATCTAAAATATTTATCAAATTTATTGTATTTTCTGTGTGCATCCATGTGTGTTCATGTGTGTGCAGGTTCACCTGTGTGCTGGCTAAAAAACCTCATGCGTCCCCCTCAGGAATGCATTCTCAGCCCCAGGGATTCTCTTGTGTCCTGCTCCTTAGTGCTGGCGTTACATGCCACCAAACCTGGATCACACTGAGTCCCTCATGGTCATGAGGCAAGCACTTTAGACTGAGCTCGCTCTCAAGCCACTCAAACTTGTGTTAAATCTGATAGTATGCCTTTGTTCTTATTTTTATCAATGTAGGTGATTATGCTCCTGGTTAGTGTAATACTAAAGTTTCAAAAAACACATGAAGCAAAAGCTGACAGACCTGAAATAAGTAAAAAAAACAAATGCAAAATGAGAATTGGGGACAACACTCATCTCTAATAACTCGCAGAATTATCACACAGAAAGTGTAAACAATACCATTAACCAATGGACTCTGACTGACACCCACAAATCACTCTACACCATAACAGCAGAACATGCTTATCTACATAGTGTATAGCAAATGCCTTTGAATTGACACAGTCCCTCCTGAAGGAAGAAAGGAGGCTCAGGAGACTCAGGTCATATCTGGGAGAGTGGAAACTCAAAAGATCACAGGACCACTGGTCAAGCAAATCACTAAAGGGAGACTCTGAGCAGTATTGTGCAGCACTGTTCTCTGAATTGAAACATCCCCTCTTGGGACGGGGAGGCTCAGGAGACTCAGTAAGTCCCACAGCGAACTCCAGATGTGCAACTTTGAAAGTCATCACCTATGCTGGGGTGGGCTTTTTGGTGATGTAGCTGCTTTGAGTCATTGGTGCTCCTGTAAACAACTCCTTGCCCTGCTTTCTAAGTAACCCAACAGATTCATTAATTTACCAAAACTGATTTGGTACAATCATACTTTTGTCTGTTCTTTGAGCCCTAGCTGGGATGAGTATACATGTGTCATGTATTCCCAGGGAGTTTCATGTGACAATATGAAAAATTTACTAAGACAATCCATATTCTGTATCATAAAACTAACTTAAAACAATTTGAAATCAGACAAAGTGCATTCTCTGACCATAACAGAATTAAAACTAGAAAGCAATAACAAAGAACAAAGAAAAGAAAAATCTCATAAACATAAAGCTTTCTCAGGGAAAATGCTAATATTTTTATAAAATTAAAATATAACAGATAAAATCTGTGGGATGAAGCTGAAGCTAAAGTAGGCTGAGTAGAGCACAAAACATTTCCTGAGACCTCAAGTTATGAATCCAGGACTGAGCTCCGGAGACAAGAGAGTGAAGTATTGTAGTATAACACTTGGCTAATATGGTCAAGCTGAATTCCATCCTCAGCACAACAGAGATACTGTGATGGATAAGGAAATGCTATAAAGAAACGTTACCTGTGGTATGCAGGATGTGGTACCTTGCAAATGTTATCTTTGTTATGCAGAATACCAGGCCATCTGCTTGAATGAGATAACTTCTAACCAGGCTTGTGACTGTTGTCACATAGACTTGTTTAGCAATGTGTCCTTATAAACCCTGACCAGATGTAAGTGGAGTCTGCACTCTGCAGTTCTCCGCTCAAAGTGTAGTCCTGACCAGAAATAAATGGTTCTATTTATTAATATCATATTCGTTGTTGGACTGGTGACTCTGAGTGACCCCCAGACCCATTACATTTGGGGGCTCATCTGGGATCTACCAGGGGCATTCAGCTTGGTTCATTCCTGCATTTTTTTTTCCAACTGGCCTTAAGGCCTGGGAAATGCCCAGTGAAGTACCAGGAGCCTTACCCCTCAGGGCAGCTGATTTCCACTTTGGCCTGAGGAGGATGTTGGTAAGGCCTGGCATTGCCAAAGTTTCTGGGACCTTAACGCCTAGACATCTTCGGTGACTAAAGAAGACAAAGAGACTTCAGAATCTCTGTCCTCTTTAGAATGACAAGGAGACATTCCAGAGGTAAGTTTTTTTCTGTTTGCATGCATTTTGGAAACTCTCAGAATCTGGTCTCACAGAGTCTTGATTTCTTAGGACTCTACTCTGACTGTGGGTTGGAGACCCTACGGGGTGGCCACTGAGATGTTCCTCAGCCCCAGAGACATTCTCCAGGCCTTGGCAGGAAGGAGTGGTGGCCAAGAGATATCAACACTGGTGGAGAGTCATCTGGTCTGGAAAGCCTCCAAAAGTAAGGGAGATTCAGTGGAAGGCTGGACGAAGCACTACTTCCTGAATCCCGGGCAATGGTGAAACATCCCTGTCCCTTGGTCTGTTTCAGTTGTGTGTGGCCACATGTCTGTCTTTCTGTTTAGTGTCTGTTTTGTCCTTATCATTTTTGGATCCTCCTAGAAACCAGCTACATAATCTGAAAACTCCACCATGGGACAGAGCACACCTAGCCCATTTGTAATGTGTCCTTACTAACTTTTCATTCTTCCAGCAGCAGGCATCTAATTTAGGGACCACATGGGATGCCTTCTCCTTGTGGAAGTTCTATGAATTAGATTGGCCATCCTTTGGCACCAGAGGGAACTTTCGACCGCTCAACTGCCAATCAAGTCAGGGCTTGTCCTTGGGTGACCTGGACACCCTGACTACCCCAGGTATCCTCCTACATCTGCCTCCTGAGTGCTAGGATTAAAAGCGTACAGCACCATGCCCAGCTCTCCTAGGGTTATTATATCTAAAACCCTGCCTCAAAAAAAAAAAAAAAATCTCAGAGGAATTATCTACTCTCTTTTCCTATTTTATAAGGCAAATAGACCACATTTGGAGATACCAAACAGCAGTTATCTGTCATACACTTGGAAGCTATTTACTTCATGGTGAGCAGTAAAAGAAAATTTTAAAGAAAGTTATCTTGTCATTTAAGAGTTAATTCCTCACTTCTTCCAACAATCACAATCTTAATTACTTTAGATTCAACTTACATAATTTCTGAGCAAGTTTACCAGAGTGCCACAGACAAAATTATAGAGTTGGTTAAAGTTTGAGTAGTTATAGATTATGTCATGAAACTCTGTATATGTTTGGATTCACTACAGTTCTATAGAATTGATTTGGAGGAGATTGAAAGTATTTCTTTTGGCTCAGCAGTTAAAGGTGCTTGTTTACAAAGCCAGATACATAGTGGAGCATTCACTTGGAGATTGTTTGCAGTGGCAAGTGGCCCTGGCATGCCCATTCCCTCTCTGTTCCATGAGACTTGTCTCCTTTTTCATTAGATCATGGCAGTTTAATCTAGTTCCTTTATTCTTTGGGTATGTTAGACATAGCTGAATTAATTTCAGAAACTGACTTATAGATTGGGTGGACATCTTACTTAGCTTTTAAAAGTGCTAAATCTCCTCATAAAGAATGTGTGTGTGTGTGTGTGTGTGTGTGTGTGTGTGTGTGTAGACATATAAAGGCATCCCAATTCTGATCAGCTTTAAAAATTGTAAAAATTTTCATATCTTCATATTTAAGCCAAAAATGTTACCACATAATATAGATTTCTTGCTTATTTTGAATTCAGTTAGCAGATCTTTTGTTCATAGTTTACTCTCTGTAACTTCATGTGCCTTAAATATGTGAACTCTACTTTTTATTAATACGAGACTAATACCAGAATATTGTAATTTGGTTTATACAAAGTACATGATGTTTGGCTATCAAAAAGCATGCATCACCATGCCTGGCTAAAACTCTGTAATTTTAAGATGGTTCTTGTCTTGTTCATGCTGGTTTTGCTGGGTGATAATCACTGAGGTTATAATCTAAGTCTTATAAAAAGTGACTCATTGTGATTTTGTTCTTAGGAAAACTTAGGAAGCTCCCCATATCTTAGGGAAATCCACTGTAAACAATGTTAATATAGTTTGTCTAAGCTTTACATAACAGTCATAAATATTTCTTTAGTTAAGCCTTAAAATTGTTCAATGGTAAAAGGTACTTATTTAAGAAATTACTTTGTGTCTGTCATATTGTCTCTAATGTATGTTAAAATTGGACTGACTTAGTTCAACAATGACCAGGTTTTATTTTATTCTTAATCAGTCTTAGTCAAGGTTTCACTTAATTAATTGTCTCTTTCTGGTATCTTAACTTCACTGCATATAAAGAGATTGATACTTAAGACATATTTCCTGCCCTAGAAAAATAATCTTAAAGTGCTGTTCTGCTTCCAGTTTGTGGGGGAGGGGGGGTAACTAGTACTTGCATTGGTATACAGACTAGCCAAAGTTGTTTTCAAACACAGATGCCAAGTTATACTGTCTTGTCTTTTCCTGGCATACAATTTCTAGATTAAATCAATTGGCTTAAAGTTATTGATAACATAATTGGTAAAATACTGTTTTCAGGGCTACTAAAATGTTCTGCCTATACTTATAACTGACAGATACTTAAAAGATAGAATATGTATGCTTTCTATGTTCCAGATATAGCTTATACTGTCACCTGACAACTAAACTTAAATACTAATCAGAATGATTTTAAAATACTGTGTCATTCTCTAGCCAGATCTGCTTTGCTAACCAGATATGTTCTGCACCTTTTTAATTGAATCTGTTTTGCTAATATGATATGTGCAGTCTCTCTCAGTGATTAATAACCATATGTAGAAGCCAAGGTCAATTGGAAACACTGGAGTTAAAAGGATAACCAATAATTTGGTTCCTGCTCCCAGGTCAGAAGGCCACAGGAGATGACCGGACAGTACTAACTTCTAGCCTCCAGTAAGTTACCTGTCTTCTTGATCAGGGAGGATATGGAGACCCAGAGATGAACTCCAAGTCAGCATATCTGCAATAGGAGAGTCTCATTGGAGGAAAATCAGTCCTCCAGACTTCCCAAAAGAGGGAGGGCCACTTGGTTAGCATGACCTTGACTTATCCTAGCAGATGACAATGCTGAGAATCATAGAACTCCTTACAGGTCCCTAAAAGTCTCTCCTACAGTGCCATTATTGACCTCCAAAATACACAGTTAATACTGGCAGCCTGTCAGTCTCCAAGTTCAAGATACCACCAAATGTGGGCTAGAAGAGAGCCGATGCATATAAAAGTCCCTCCAAAACATATATGGTCATCCCTGCTATCTAGTACTAACCTCTCTCCATTGGAGAATTTGCTTATCTCTTTTCAGATGGACAACGAACCTGATGGGAGGATCAGCTAATCGCACCTCACCAGGGCCCCAGCTGAAACCATAGAAAAATGCAGGGGAAGGGCAAGAATACAGCGTTCATGGTGATCACGACACCAGAAAAAGGCTGAAGGAGATAAACACAGAGAACATCCAACTCCAACTAAGCCAGATTTCCAGAGACACAGAGGCTCCGAAAACCTCATCACTGAAGCCAAACAAAAATGACCCCAATGTGGCTCAGGGAAACTCGCGGTAGAGGGGGCAGAAAGATTGTTAGAGTCACAAGTTGGGGCATTAAGCACAGAGACTGGGGCCTACCCCCCAGAACTCTTGATGACCCCCACAATGCACGACCCACATTCCCCATTGATGAGGGTCCCTTTGGAAGAGGGAGGACAGGGAGGAGGATAATGGAACCAATACTATGAGTGTAAAATCAGAATAATAGAAATAAAAAAATTAAATTAAAAAAAGTACTGGCAGCCTGCATAGTCTTAATCACCCAGTAAGAAAAATATAACCACAAAATATTACAATATAAACAAAGACTCAGACTAATAGGCTCCTCTATCTGATGTTGGCTTACTATACTAAACTCTAACATTAACTCATGCCTCTGTCTTTGCCTGTCCCTCATTAGTCAGCCATCTTTGTCTTTAAATTAAAATATTCCAAGAATTACCCTCACTGGTTATATTTAACTGATAGTTATTGATCTGTATTAGTCTAATCTCTCCTTGATATGTCTTATTAAAGGAGGAATATCACTAAGGACAGACTTCAGACCCCCATCCTGACATGTAAAAGCAATTTAGAGTTCTAGCTGTTTGTACTTGCTGACGTGGGGGTGCTGCTTGTTTGAAAGTGTCTATTTATAGGTAAACCAGACTCTCCTGCCATTGATGATGCTCCCTTAAAATTTGTAACACAGGTGGACCCACATACCTTCAGGAAATTGGGCCCATACCCATCAGCCAAGGGGTATAGATTCATCACCCCAAATTCAAGGGGACAATGATGTCCTTAGCTGATCATAGCAGCTAACAAATTAGCAGGAACCCAGAGGATCCCTTCCTGGTCAAGCTCTGGAGGAACTTGCCCCTGACAAGGAGACTACAGCCCTGCTCTAGTCACTCCGAAAGCTGACTGGTCTACACACAGCAGAAGCTTAAAGAACACAACATGAGATAACAAAACAAAAAAAAAATTGTTTTAAATCATATAGACTGCACAAACTGTCATGTCCTGCTTCTGTAAACCAGCTGCCCATTTGCCTGTATGAAAATTTGTTTTCTTGGTCACCCTGGCTTACCACTCCGATTACTGCCATCTCTGTACTCATAATTCTGTTATGTTTAGGACTGATTGTAGGCCCCTGCATCTTAATCATGCTCTAATCATATTTTTTCCAACAGAAAATTGCCTCAGTAAAATTAATAGTTATTAGATCCCAATACCAGCCAGTTCCCATGGGAGATTAAAGATTTGACTTGGGGCACCAACTCAAGGGGGGAATGTGATGGATAAGGAAATGCTATAAAGAAATGTTACCTGTGGTATGCAGGATGTGGTACCTTGCAAATGTTATCTTTGTTATGCAGAATACCAGACCATCCACTTGAATGAGATAATCCCTAACTTCCCCCACCCCACATTTGTAAATAGATTTGTGACTGCTGTCACATAGACTTGTTTAGCAATGTGTCCTTTAAACCCTGACCAGATGTAACTGGAGGCTGCACTCTTGAGTTTCTGGCTAGAAGTGTAGTCCTGCCCAGAAATAAATGCCTCTATTTATTAACATCATATTTGTATTGGACTGGTGAATTTCTGAGTGACCTCAGACCCATTACAATATAAGTAAAAATCAACAAAACTGAAAAATAAAATATTTAAAAGATCAATGAAATCAAAAGCTGCTTTTTGAAAAGATCAATAAAATTAATAATCTTTTAC
This sequence comes from Orientallactaga sibirica, assembly GCA_036365145.1. Classification (NCBI taxonomy): domain Eukaryota; kingdom Metazoa; phylum Chordata; class Mammalia; order Rodentia; family Dipodidae; genus Orientallactaga; species Orientallactaga sibirica. Next base: position 4,047,960 of record JAEOAD010000025.1, read on the forward strand.
CAGAACTGACAGAGAACATATAAGTTATTAACATCAGCATATTAAGAGCATTATTGCAGCAGCTGCCACAGACACTCAAATGACAACAGTACTCAAAACAACTCCATACAAAATATATCAATAACGTGGATAAAACTACCAAGTTTTCAAAAACCAAAGTACCAAAACTGATTCAAGTTAAACTGGATGGTCTTTACAATTACAAAATCTGACTTTGTAGTTTTAAAAATCTTCAAGGAAAAAAAAATCCCCAAGCTGGGCGTGGTGGCGCACGCCTTTAATCCCAGCACTCGGGAGGCAGAGGTAGGAGGATCACCGAGAGTTGAGGGCCACCCTGAGACTACATAGTTAATTCCAGGTCAGCCTGGACCAGAGTGAGACCCCACCTTGCAAAAAAAAAAAAAAAAAATCCCCAAGTTTCATACATGAGAAATTTTATAAAGCATTAGGAAGAAATAAAATGAATCCTAAACACACTCAGAAAAAAAAAAGAGCAGAACACTTCCCAGTTGTTTTATGAGGCCAGCACTACCCTGGTACCAAAATAGAGGTAGTATAGGAAAAATACATGAAAGCAAAAATAAAAAATACTGGCAAATCAAACAATAGTTAAGCCAGAAATAATTAAACACACACACACACACATGCAAAATCTAAAGCACCCCTCAGTTAGGTCAGGATGGGCTCCCAAAATGGAGTCACCAAGAACAGCAGACAGGCAACAGAAACATAAGGAAGTAGATTATCTCTGCCTGATACTGATACAATTCAACCTTGCTCTTCTTCCCTCCTTCTCAGTAAGTGTCCCTCTTGGGTTGGCCTGCTCTAGGGTTTAATCCCTCCTCGTGGAAGCCATGCCAGCATGCCAGGCTACACCCCACACCCGCTTCTGGGCCCCAAGCCCAGGTCTCGAGAAAGATGAACTCTCAACACCTTGGGTCTCTCGCTCTCTAGTCTACTGCACCCTAAGGGGCACCGTTTGGTTCGGATGCACCATCTCGGAACACTCTCCTCCTCCCTCCTCTCCTTCCTGAGGTCTCATCTTTCACTACCAGATGCTTTCGCCATCGGGAGCACAGGTGCCTCCTTTGCCCACTAATAGGCTAAAAAGCAAACAGTTGTGACCTGTACAGCCTCTGCCCACGTGGGAGGTGTAGGACCTGTTCACCCTAACAGGCCAGGGGTCATATTGGTATTCTGTGTAAACCCAGCTTAAGTCCTGGTTCCTTTCTTTCACCCTTGGCTTTTGGCTCTTTTCCTGTAACCTCACCGTCTGATCTTTCTCTGCAACTCTGCCTGGCCACAATCTAAGCTAGACAATGGATCCAAATGGCCTAAACTTGGTACTTTTGATTTCTAAATTCTCACTGATTTAGAAAACTTCTGCCAACGTATAGGCAAATGGTTTGCAAATTTTCACTCTGCATGCATGGCCTTCTCTCTGCTCTACCATGCACCCACTAACAAGGTTTAATTTTTGTCTCTGGAGTTATAAATAGAATAGAAATTTAAAATGAAAATACATAGCTTCTTAACAAATGAATGTATGAGGGGGAAATGGTTGTCTGGAGTCTATATGAAAAGTGCACTTGAAAGGAATGTGTGTATGTGAGTATATATATGGCACACAGCCCTAAGGCTGTAGAATGATTTCTGTTCTGAACAGTGCCATTTCATTGTGGGCAATGTTTTCACCAAGGCCATTATACTAGATGGCATGGCCAACTTTTACTGTTGAGTGTCCCCCAGAAGAAACACTGAAAGTAATTGGGGAGTTATGCTGTCCCACTGTATTCCCCAGGGACAAAAAGTAGATCAAAACTAATTTTAAGTTCTGGACCAGTCCAGGAAGATATATACCTATAATGTGTTACCTAGGGCTTTTCCCTGAAGGGCTTAATTTGTAGATGGCCAGGTGGAGTAAGAGGGGAAGCCTAACACACAAATCTCATTGTTGGACAGAGACAAGACACAGATCTTTCTGGTGTTTATGCTAACCCAGGAAATCCCTAATGGCTCTTAGCTTCCCTGCCTTGCAGAGCTACGAGGCTGCAGGCACAGGGAATCTCAGGATCCTGGCCCCAGCATAATGGGTGAATGCCAAGTCGCAGTGAACAGATGGGGACTTCTTATAAGAATTTGTAACTGTTTTACGTTTCCTTTAGCTTTCTATGCTTCTATGGAACTAGTAACAGAAAAACAGTCTCAAGATTTATGTTTAAATTTAGATGTGCTTGAAGCTGAATTGTAAGAAAATTTCTAATGATGTTCGAATCTGCTTTCATATTTAAAAAGAAATGTGTTTCAGGAAAATTATAAGAAACAAAATTCTAAAATCAATAAATGATAAAACCCATATGTTTACTCTAGATAAATAGTATAAGTCAAGTCTGGTCTATTCTTTTGTAAAAAAGTTATTTCAAAAGGCCTTTTATTAAAAGTCCTATGGTAAGGACAATGGAAGTTTTTGTTGGAGGTTATAAGATGAAGTGACCAAAGAAGGTAAACTGGAGAGAAAGGTTTAAATTTTGGATGTTAAAAGTTTGATGAAAAAGATTGTTACAGAGTGGTTATATAGATTGTAAAGTAAAAGTATGTAAATGAAGGTATGAGTAAGCTTAAACATAAGGTTAAAGACAAAGTACTTAATCAGATTACAGACTTCTTGAGATATAAAATGACTATTAGCCTAGGGTTTACATCATACTAACAAAGTATGGTACTGGCTGGTAGCAGGTTGCTATGGTATTCTCAGTGATAATCATCCAGCAAAAATAGCATGAACAAGACAAGAACCATCTTGAAATTACAGAGTTTTAACCAGGCATGGGGATGTATGTTTATTGATAGCCAAAACATCATGTACTTTGTATAAACCAAATTCCAATATTCTGATATTTGGAAAAGTCTGATATTAACAAAAAGTAGAGTTCACATATTTAAGGCACATGAAGTTACAGAAAGTAAACTATAAACAAAATATCTGCTAACAGAATTTAAAATAAACAAGAAATCTAAGTTATAAACTTAGTTGTAAATTAAGTTGTAAACTTAAATTTAATTCATTGATGTTAATCTGGTCATAATGGTCATGAAAGGCTGAATTTATAGTACCCAACCAAGTTAGCTAGGTTTTTATATCTTGATTAAAAAAAAATTGCTAGGCATGATGGCATATGCCTTTAATCCCAACACTCTGGAGGCAGAGGTAGGAGGATCATTGTGAGTTTGAAGCCAGCCTGAGTCTACACAGTGAATTCCAGGTCAGCCTGTCAACCTGGGATAGAGAACCTACCTTGAAAAACCAAAAAAAAAAAAAAGAAAGAAAGAAAAAAAAAAGAAAAAAAAAGAAAGAAAAAAGAAAGAAAGAAAAAGAATGAACCAAAAATTTAACTTCAGAAACTTAAGCCTTCCATAAATTAATTATATATCTGTAAATCTAAGACAAAACATAATGAAGGATTTATTCCTACCTAAGCCTATTTGACTGGAAAATAAGGACTGGAGACATGGCTTAGTGGTTAAGGCATTTGCCTGTGAAGCCAAAGTACCCAGGGTCGATTCCCCAGGACCCATATAAGCCAGATACACAAAGGGTACATGAGTCTGGAGTTCGTTGCAGTGGCATGCTCCTTCTCTGTCTCTCTTCTTTCTACCTCTCCCTCCCCCCGACCCACTTGCAAATAAATAAAATTTAAAAATAAAATAAAAAGTAACTTAAAGATATAAGAAGCTAATTTTGACTGCTAAAACACTTCCAAGCATTGCATTTTTGCTTTTTCTACCATTTCACTATAACTTTCTTCTCAAAAAATGTATTTTCTGTGAGCTACAATATTTATTTTTAACTTTCAAACTCAGTAAAGCAGTATATAGATCAGAATCTATTTGGTACATAACACTTTAGATGTGCTACAAAACAAAGAGGGAACAAAGAGAATGAATGAATGTCCACTTCTTATTTTCACTACGTCTCCATATTCAGATCCTCTAAAAGCCAGGCTCATAGTTTATCACTGAGGTCAATATAAAGGCATAGCTACTTGAAGAAAGGACTTAATTTAATTAACCATTAGATATAATGTCTTTTAGTGTCCTGTCTCATTTTGTGACATCTACAAAGCAATGAAAACTTCTCTTTTTTTTTTGTTTTTGTTTTTTTTTTTTTTTTTTTTTTTTTTTTTTTGAGGTAGGGTCTCACTCTGGCCCAGGCTGACCTGGAATTAACTATGTAGTAGTCTCAGGGTTGCCTCGAACTCACAGTGATCCTCCTACCTCTGCCTCCCGAGTGCTGGGATTAAAGGCATGTGCCACCACACCTGGCTAAACTTGTCATTTGCAACATGAACCAATATACTGTGTTTCATTAGATGATTACTAAATTAAGCATTATGGATGTAAGGGTGATCTGGCTGTGACATCTGTCACCCCACTGATCTATAGGGTTGACTCAGCTTATCTGGCTAACCAGGTGAGTGTCCCCTTCTTCCTTCACTGCTTCATGTGCATCCTTCCCAAAGCTGCTTACTCAGTCAAGAGGATATCCTTCTCCCAGAAGAGAAGGACTGGTCTTCAGTCCAGGGTATATGAGTACCTGTGCTCATGGTTAGAACCTGCAAACAAGTTCTCAAATATCATATTATGAGATCCCTGGTAATCAACAGTAGTATCTCAAACTCAGAATTTTTTTAAGGGACCTTTTTCGATCAAAAAAAAAAAAAAAAAAAAAAAAAAAAAAACAAATACATTATAAGAGGAATCAGAGCTTTAGAAAAATTCTTCCACAGGGTATTTCCACAAGGAAAACTCCTGTTATTTGAATAATTAGGAGGATGTGCTCTAATTAATAAAGAAAACTGCCAGGCGTGGTGGCGCACGCCTTTAATCCCAGCACTCGGGAGGCAGAGGTAGGAGGATCGACATGAGTTCGAGGCCACCCTGAGACTACATAGTTAATTCCAGGTCAGCCTGGGCTGGAGTGAGACCCTACCTTGAAAAACCAAAAAAAAAAAAAAAAAAAAAACTGTACCACCAATGACTGGCATATGTGCCTTCTAATCTCATAAAACTTTCCCTGCATTTACCTACAAGATCCCCCCCAACACATTGAGAAGCATTTAATGTTGAAGATGACCTCCAAGAAGAGCTTGACAGTTCTCAAGACTGTAAATGGGTTTAGTAAAATTCTTCATCAAAGTTAGCTGAGTCCATTAAACTGTGAAGCTTAACAAGTGAACTGAGCTCAAGAGAGTGAAGAAGGCCAAAGTTAAGATGAATATTACCTCTTCCTCACACCTCCTTCCCACACATATTTAGTAACTGGAAATGTCCAACATAACCCACTCATTACCAATCAATCACTTCAGTAGACTTTCTTGTTTGATGTGCATGGAACTAAGAAATTTCTAGGCCTTTTCCTTTTTTCATATATCACAAATCATATTTTCTTGAGGAAAAATGTAAACAAAAATATTCAGATAAATGGCTAAAGTATCTATGTAAATAGAAAATCCAACACATAACTGTGTGTTCCAAAAACTTAAATTCTGGTTCCTAAATTTCAAAAACATTTATGGTCCAATTATATCATCATTACTACTGAGACAGTAGAAAGCACTCTCTTTAAAAAGTCAGATCTTTTAAAAAGATGGAGACAGGAAACAGAAATAGAAATTCAAAACTTACCAAATATGTTGGTGGAGTGTCCCTTCCTTGCAATAGGTCTAAGTTCATTATGACCCCAGCCATATGTTCTATAATTATCCCAGGCATGTTTCATCATCTGAGAAGAGAAAAATTAAAACCCACCATGTTATGTTATCATCATACTATTATTTTTATATTTCCTGTAATTTGGGGACTGATTACTATATTACCCATTCTTCCATGTCTTCTAAATTAGCATATTATTCAAATAGCACTTGTATTAATGTGAAAACACATAGCTATATTAAGTATCAATTTTTTTTTTTTTTTTTTTTTTTTTTTTTTTTTTTTGAGGTAGGGTCTCACTCTGGCCCAGGCTGACCTGGATTTAACTATGTAGTCTCAGGGTGGCCTTGAACTCATGGCGATCCTCCTACCTCTGCCTCCTGAGTGCTGGGATTAAAGGCGTGCGCCACCATGCCTGGCTTAAGTATCAATTTTTTTAAAAGCAGAAAAAAATACAGGAGGAAAAAGGTACCTTTTTGGCACTCTTTCCTTTTTAAAAATTGACAGTGCCTTTGGGGAATAGTTAACCTTCCCTCGTAGATTATGGCAGCACTATCAATCAAGAGGCCTCGCTTCTAACACCAATTAATTAAGCCAGACTACAAAATCCCTTATCTTTAAACCAAAGATCAGGAAAAGCTGTATTAGATAATATGTAACCAAATGATTATGTATGTGCTCGTTTTTTTTTTTTTTTGTTTTTGTTTGTATTTGTTTTTGTTCTGTTTTGTTTTTGGGTTTATTCAATGTAATGTCTCACTCTAGCCCAAGATGACCTGGAACTCATTCTGCAGTCCCAGACTGGCCTCGAACTCACAGTGATCCTCCTACATTTGTCCACCTGAGTGTTGGGATTAAATGCCACCATGCCCTGCTTTAAATTTGATCTAAAAAATTTAAGAAAAAAAAAAAAAAAAAAAAAAACAGGCAGGGCTGGATTGATGGCTTAGTGGTTAAGGCACTTGGCAGTGAAGCCTAAGGACCCAGGACCCACATAAGCCAGATGCATAAGGTAGCACATGTGTCTGGAGTTCATTTGCAGTGGCTGGAGGCCCTGATATGCCCATTTCCTCTCTCTCTCTTCTCTCTCTCTCTCTCTCTCTCTCACACACACACACACAAATAAATTATTTTTTATAAATTAAAAAAATCCAGGCAGCTAGAAAAATTTAGTCTACAGTTGCCGTTGCCAATTCCTATCCTAGTCAAAGGGACTGAGTACATGGATTCATGAAAGACAATCAAATCCTTTTTACACATAATATTGTGGACACTGGAAGGAAAGGGATTATCCCACTTTGTGATCTCAAGATCTATGTGATATAATTTGATCCTGGAGCTGACAATGGCAAGCACTCTCCCAATACAGAGTAACTAAATAAGGGCCAGAGAGATGGCTTAGTGATTAATGTGCTTACTTGTGAAACATAAGGAGCAGGTTCAGTTTTCTAGTACCCATGTAAGCCAGATGCACATGGTAGCACATGCACCTGGAGTTCATTTGCAATGGCTAGAGGCCTTGGCACACCCATTCGTATTCTTACTATCTATCTCTACCCCCCCCCCACTTATAAATAAATAAAAATATGAAAAAAAGACAAGAAAATAAACAGAGACCAATACATATTATAGACTTAGATTCAGCCAAGCCTGAAGCCCTAATTTAAAACCAATAAGCTGGGCTGGAGGGATGGCTTAGCGGTTAAGACATTTGCCTGCAAAGCCAAAGGACCCTGGTTCAATTCCCCAGGACCCACATAAGCCAGATGCACAAGTGGTGCATGCATCAAGAATTCATTTACAGTGGCTGAAGGCCCTGGCACACCCATTGTCTCTCTCTTTCTCTCTCTCTCATAAAAAACAACTTACCTGGCCAGAATCTGGAAGAGGGTCAGACCCCAGACAGTTAGCTAGTCTAGTACCAGAGGGTGCCACACTAGCAACTGGGGGAAAATGTCTGACATTGGTCCAAACATCTTGCAGACTAAGATACCCAGTAGGTAACAACCTGACGTAATGCTCATACAAGTGCAGTAGTGGCAAACAGCCATGGTGGGTAACCAACTGCTCTTGATTTGGCTAATAGATCCACTCAGTGGAATGGAACACATTGCTGGAACTGGGAAATATGTCAAAACCAGGTACACAAAACGAGCTCAGTCTCCAAGTTCAAGATACCACCAAATGTGGGCTAGAAGAGAGCCGATGCATATAAAAGTCCCTCCAAAACATATATGGTCATCCCTTCTATCTAGTACTAACCTCTCTCCATTGGAGAATTTGCTTATCTCTTTTCAGATGGACAACGAACCTGATGGGAGGATCAGCTAATCGCACCTCACCAGGGCCCCAGCTGAAACCATAGAAAAATGCAGGGGAAGGGCAAGAATACAGCGTTCATGGTGATCACGACACCAGAAAAAGGCTGAAGGAGATAAACACAGAGAACATCCAACTCCAACTAAGCCAGATTTCCAGAGACACTGAGGCTCCGAAAACCTCATCACTGAAGCCAAACAAAAATGACCCCAGTGTGGCTCAGGGAAACTCGCGGTAGAGGGGGCAGAAAGATTGTTAGAGTCACAAGTTGGGGCATTAAGCACAGAGACTGGGGCCTACCCCCAGAACTCTTGATGACCCCCACAATGCACGACCCACATTCCCCATTGATGAGGGTCCCTTTGGAAGAGGGAGGACAGGGAGGAGGATAATGGAACCAATACTATGAATGTAAAATCAGAATAATAGAAATAAAAAAAAACAACTTATCAATTCATTTGAGCTGAGTTTTATAAAATTTAAGCTCTCTGCACAACTGAATTATGTAATAGTAATATAGCATATGTAGTATATAATTTGACAATATACTTATTCATTAAAACACTTCTAACTTCTTATATGCAGCCACCATTAACCAGACATGAAAATCAGGCAAAAATATTACAAGAAAACTCCTGGCCAATATATTTCAAGAATACAGATGCAAATTCACTTTTAAAAACTTATTAGTATCAAGGAGGATACTATTTCATGACTACATGCAATTTAAACCCAGGAAAATAAAATGAATTTAACATTTAAAAAATAATAGATTTGCCGGGCATGGTGGCACACGCCTTTAATCTCAGCACTTGGGAGGCAGAGATAGGAGGATTACAGTGAGTTCAAGGCCACCCTGAGATGACATAGTGAATTTCAGGTCAGCCTGAGCTAGAGTGAGATCCTACTTCAAAATAAATAAATAAATAAATAAATAAATAAATAAATAAATAATAAATTTGCTGGGCATGGTGGTCATTCCTTTAATCCCAGCACTCAAGAGGCAGAAGTAGGATGATTACTGTGAGTTTGAGGCCAGCCTGGGAATACACAGTGAGTTTCAGGTCAGCAATAAATTTTGCTAAAAAGATGGCTCAGTATTAAAAGTTGCTTGCTTGTGAAGCCTGTTGGCCTGGGTTTGATTACCCAGTATCCATATAAAGCCAGATATACAAAGTGGTACATGTGTATGGAGTTCACCTGCAATGGCAAGAGTCCCTGGCACACATGCATGCCAGCCCTGACCTTCCCTCCCTCCCCTTCCCCTTCTTCTCTCTCTCATAATATAAGTACAATAAATAAATAAATATGATTTATCATGTTAACAGAATAATATCCTTTACCAGAATAAATACAAGTTATTTGACTATTTGAATTAAATTTATTCTTGTTTTATAAGACTTTTGAAACACTAACAAAATCTTTTTCTTCATAAGCAGTACAATTTTTAGCCAAAATCGTTATAATGCTAATTAACATGGTAAACTCAAATATTCACTAAACTTTCTTTCCTTTACCATGCTCTTAATTTGCAATTCTTAAAATAACAAGTTGAAAGACTTCTCAGGCTAAATAAATTAAAAAGGTTTTGAGATCAATCTTTCCCTATTCTTCAATCCTCAGACTCTTTAAAGGGAATATAGTCCTCATCTGTGTACTGTGATATACTCCTTCAAATATGGCTGACATACATAGTGCTAGAAAGTGCTATGCTGTGCATATGGCTTATGAGGGACCTGGAAAGTCAAACCTGAGTCCTCAGACTTTGCAAGCAAGCACCTTAATTACTAAGCCATCTCTCCAGCCCATTAAAACACTTATTAATCCAAGGTTCAGGAAACACTGCAGAAGAGGGGATAGAAATAATGTAAGAGCCACAGGATGGGAATGTGTATTCTGACATATTGCTCCATTCCCTCAAGAGAAACTGACTGTTACATCCATCACTCCACAGTGAATAGTGACAACCCCACTAAGGCCCTCAGTGGAATGGGGCTGGAAAGAGGGAATGTTAAGAGTATAACCCAAGGGAAATATGACTAATGATGCAATATGTTCACACAATAAAGTTCTCAATTTTAAAAATACTTTTAAAAAATCAGGCTGGAGAGACAGCTTAGAGGTTAAGGTGTTTGCCTGCAAAGCCAAATGACCCTGGTTCAATTCCCCTGGACCCACATAAGCCAGATACATAAGGTGGTACATGCATTTGGAGTTTGTTTGCAGCAGCTGGAGGCCCTAGCACACCAATCCCCTCCTCTCTCCATCCCTTTCCCCCACCCTTCCTCTTTCTTGCTCTCTCAAATAAATAAATGATTTTTTTTGTTTGTTTGTTTTTGTTTTTCGAGGTAGGGTTTCACTCTAGTCCAGGCTGACCTGGAATTAACTATGCAGTCTCAGGGTGGCCTTGAACTCACGGCGATCCTCCTACCTCTGCCTCCCAAGTGCTGGGATTAAAGGCATGCGCCACCATGCCTGGCAAATAAATGAATTAAAAAAATTTTTTTTAAGTCTTGGACTGGAGAGATGGCTTAGCAATTAAGGTGCTTATCTGCAAAGTCTAAGGACCCAGGTTTGATTCCCCAATAGCTATGTAACCCAGATGCATGGGATGGCATAGGCATCTGGAATTCATTTGCAGCAGCTAGAGGCCCTGCAGTGCTCATTCTCTATCTATCTGGTTCTTTCTCTCTCTCTCTCTCTCTCAAATAAATAAATAAAGTAACATTTTAAAAAGATTCTTAACTAGAGCAGTGGACCCTGCAAGTTACACAACAAGCCAGCCAGGCAAGATGTGCCCACTAGTGCAAAAGTTGGATGCCTGTTTTGGGCCTAACCAACTGTTCTCTGACTGGATTTGAGGCCCATTGCATAGGAGGGAATTCCTGCCTGATACTGAAAATCTAATCAAAATTCTATGGCTAAGGTGGTCATAAGCTCTATGGGAAAGCTACTACTGTGGTTTGGCAAAAAGGATATATTATACTATATGGCACAATGCAGGTCAGGCCCTAGCCAGACCACATGCCAGAAGAAACCAGGAAGTGGCTTCTGTAGACATGGCGTCCTGCACAGGCCTGGTGTGACAACAGCTACAGTCCCATGCTTGCGAGAAACCTGCTACGAGATGATCTGCCTGGAGACAGGCTGTCATTGGTCACAAGAAGGGGACCACCCCATACAATGATTGGCCAGCCAAAACCCTTAAAACCCCCTACACTTCTTTGAATAAACGAGTTTGCAGCAGCTCACCCTCTGCCTATTCCACCAAACTCCCAGAGTCTGTGTCGTGACTCCGCACCTCTCACCCCCTACTCGGCAGAGAGCCTGCGGTCCCTCCTTGGCTGGCCTTAGGGGGGAACCCAACATCTGGTGCCTGAACAGGGACCTCTGCCCCTCAGCATTGGCAAGATGTGCCCTCCTTGATCGTCGGTGAGTAGCCCCCACGGCATTGGCAAGACACCCCCTTCTTGATCATCGGTGAGTGGGCCCCTTGCTGTTCTCTGTGCTGACAGCTGCCCAAGGGTGAGTGGGTAGCCCCCTCTTCCCCCCTTTTCCTTTTGTTCGTCCTTTTCCCCAGCAGGAAGGCACACATCGCCGCAGGGTCCTAAAGCCCATGTCAGCCCTCCACTCTCAGTTCATCCCGGTGAAATCACGTAAGGGTCTGACCGCCCCGATTTCGGAACCAAGGAGAGGCCTTTGGCTGAGCTTCCCTGGAGACACTGTGTGGGCATACAGCCATGGAGTAACAACCCACGGAAGTCCCCAACAAACCACAAGACATGTGGGTCCTAAACATCCTATCCATATGTCTCAGCTGGTCCCGGCATTAGGAGTTGTGGTTTGCATGATTATCCTTTGGGCTATCATTTTTGATCTAGGTTATCATTTTCTCAGTCTCCTCAATTCAGGAGTGTCCCAGCCTGCAAACACCACCACGCCATAATGGGCAACCTCCCTTCCCATCAGAGTACACCACAATTGCAGGTTCTTAAGGCTCTCCTCCTGCACCATGGCTTAAAAGTGAAACAAAAGGACTTCTATGGCTTTTGGGATGAAACTCTTGTTTTGGCCCCATGGATTAGTCCAGAGAACATCTGGGACACTTCCATTTGGTCCCAGGTTCTCTTCCTTGCAAAGAAACACGAGGTTTATGAAGGGTGCACATCCCCCGCCCTATTCTTTCCTATCCTCCTTGCCATAATTGCCAGCCTTAAAGGCTCCTCCGTGGAGGAAGTCATTTCCACCCGTAACAAATGCTGTAAGGAGGAACCAAAACTGGCTCTTAAAACCTCGTCCCTCCCAGCCTCCTCTTATGATGATGTGGAGGAAGACAAACCCTTCAATGATATAAGATCGCCACCCAATCCGCCCCCTGCGGCTGTGCTCAGAACCACCCCTCCCCCTCTTTACCCTGGAAGGACTTTCACCTGATCTGTCCTGGACACACCCAGGCAACTGCCAGTTTGCTGACATGCCCAATTAGCCCCACTCTTTGCTGCCTTCCCTGTTAACATTAACGTAGGGCTGGAGGCAACAGCCAGGCCCTGGTACCCCACCCCCCTCTCTGATCTGGCTCTCATCCGCAAGGCGGCCCAGGAATCTGGCGTTGACTCCTACTTTGAACAACTCCTTTTATAATGGCACATCCACCTTCAGACTTACTGGGCACGTTCGCTCGCACACTGATCTGCCTGGCTTTATTGCTGAGGGGAATTCCAGGTAGATAAATTTATTGCTGCTGTCTCCTTGCCACCTTTAGAACAAGATAGATGTTTACACTAAAGGTTCCATCTATCTCCCACTAACCTAAGAACCCTGTACACTGAGTGCTCCCTTAGCCAATACAAACATTTAACCCATACCTGTAAGGCATGCACCCCCCCCAGGCCCCTTGGGCCCCCTATAGCCTCAAGTAGTCGATCCTAGAGGCCTTACCCCAAACTCTATCTGGCAGATGGATGTTACCCACATACCTTCCTTTGGTAACCTCAAATATGTCCATGTCATTGTGGACACTTACTCTAAGCTTACTTTTGCTATTGCTCTCTCAGGGGAGAAGGCATCCCATGTGATTAAGATGACAAAAACTGCCATGTTGGTCATGGGCATGCCCTGGTCAATTAAAACTGATAATGGCCCTGCATGCACATTTGCCCAATTCACAGCCTCATGGAATCTTGGGGAATCAAACACTCCCTTGGGATCCCCTACAACCCACAAGGAAAATCCATCATGGAGAGAACTATCCGAAACTTAAAGGAACTATTTATAAAACAAAGGTCCACTCTCACCCAAAGAACCCCACTTGGCCCTGGTGGAAGCTCTCTTCACCCTCAATTTTCTCACCTTTGACAAGGCAGGACTCTCCCCAGCCTACAAACATTGGAGATTCCAAACAACCACAACACCCTTACCCTTAGTCTCCTGGAAGGATCCTCTTACTAATATCTGGAAGGGACTCCCACCCACTTTTAACACAGGGCCGAGGGTATGCTTATGTCTTTCCAGAAACTTCAGCGATCCCAATCTGGATCCCTGCCAGAAACATCTGTCCAGCCACTGACTCAGGGATTGACCTTGATGAAGAGGATGATGCCAAACCCCTCAGTCCAGATGCGGGACTATAAACTTATTCCCCCTTTTCCTCCTTTTATCTCCTTTTCTCCCTACTACCACTTCCCAGAATCCATTTTGGACATTCTACTTAGGCCATACTTGCTTGGTGTGGTGGGCCTAGATTCCCACACTTTTCCTAGGCTTCATTTTAGCCACTCTATTTCACTGTATTCCTCCCCCTTCAAGCATGTACTTCTCCTTAGCCACACCTTTGCTTTTTTGCTTATTAATGCCTCTTATGTTAATGCTACCCTCCAACCAGCCATAAATTCCTTTGCAACTCCTTTGATTGCATTGATCTGCTACCATTAAGGACACTCAACGCTACTATTTATGGCGCTAAGGGTGAGCTCACGACAGTCACCCAACAACCTGTTTATGTTAAACCCCCTATTATTTTGTCTTGGTCCCAACACTATGCCTCCACCTTTTTACTCTTTTTCAGGGTATTTCTCAACCACTCCCTCCTTAGTTGTAGACTGAGCCCTTGCATGACTATTCATGCTGACCTACGTGCTATTGTTAGAAAGGCACCCATTGGCTTTGCAGCTGTTTCTTCTGATGATAACTTTACATTTCTTTCTTCAACCCTTTCTCCCTTCTTATCCTGGCAGGAATCCTAGTTATTCTCTCCATCATGCTGATCTTTTTCAGATGTCTCAGAACTTTTGCTCAGCGCACCACCACCATCCAAACAAACCAGGTTCTACTACAGGGAGCCATTTATCAATTGGAAGAAGCAACCCCTCATGAACCACTATGTAATATCTTATCTACCATTTCTCATTTGTAAACCTGTCCTACCCTAGTCTTTTTCAGGTTCTATAGTTGATTCTCGCTCGCTGGGAGCCACACAGCCACCACCACTTGGCCCTCCCATGCCTCCTAGCCGACAGCCACACCCCTCGGGTTTTCTCACCAGGATGGCAGGTAGTCAATGATGGGTAAGACCCCAGGAGATGGGGCAACCTAAGACAGGCACCATCACATGTGATGATCCCTTGGGGCCTGGGGTCAACAATGGCTTGGCAAAGAACCATGCCTCCCAAGGTCGCCAATAATAAAAACAAAAAGGAGGATATGTATGGCACAATGCAGGTCTGGCCCTAGCCAGACTGCATGCTAAAAGAAACCGGGCCACACCCATAGGGTTTTCTCACCAGGATGGCAAGTAGTCAATGACGGGTAAGACCCCATGAGATGGGGCAACCTAAGACAGGCACCGTTGCATGTGATGATCCCTTGGGGCCTGGGGTCAACAATAGCTTGGCAAAGAACCATGCCTCCCAGGGTTGCCAATAATAAAAACAAAAAGGAGTTATGTATGGCACAATGCAGGTCAGGCCCTAGCCAGACCACATGCCAGAAGAAACCAGGAAGTGGCTTCTGTGGACATGGCGTCCTGCACAGGCCTGGTGTGACAACAGCTATAGTCCCATGCTCGCAAGAAACCTGCTACAAGATGATCTTCCCGGTGGTCATAAGAAGGGGACCACCCCATACAATGATTGGCCAGCCAAACCCCTTAAAACCCCCTACCCTTCCTTGAATAAACGAGTTTGCAGCAGCTCACCCTCTGCCTACTTCCACCCAACTCCTGGAGTCTGTGTCATGACTCTGCGCCTCTCACCCCCACTCAGCAGAGGCACTGCGGTCCATCCTGGGCTGGCCCTAGGGGGACCCCAACATTATACCAACCAAACTGCCCTCTAAAATATTTATTTCTATGCCCACATATTAATGCTATTCTCACTTTTGGTTAGAGAGGCTTCTCTTTTCAGATGGTTGTGACCACTGGAAAGTGATGAGAAGTGACAAATGAGTATTCAGCACTAAGTGAGACATCTCTATCACACTCTTGAAGACTCAGGGACCATAGCAGAAGAGATAGTGAAAAGAATGTAAGAACCAAAGAATGGGAAGGAGTGCTTTGTTATGTAGTCTCCCATACCAAAGTGGTGGTTGTATTTATGACCTCAAAGGGGCTATTGCTACCTGCACAAGACATGCATAAATATGAGGGGGAAAATGATATCAAAACAGAAGATGAGCCAGGTGTGGCAGTGTATGCATTTAATCCCAGCACTCAGGAGGCAGAGGTTGGTGGATAGCTAAGAATTTGAGGACAGCCTGAGACTATATAGTGAATTCCAGATCAACCTGGGATATAGTGAGAAAAAAAAAAAAAAAAAAAAAAAAAAAAGAGAGATAGTTGAAAGAATACAGGGCTAGTGAAGGGATAATCCAGAAGATGGTCAAAGGATGGTGGTGGGTTATAATCAGGGCATACTGTATAAATGTACAGAGGTTGTCCATTAAAGGATGGTAGTGGATTATATTCAGGACACATTATATATATATATATATATATATATATATATATATATATATATATATATATATATATACATACATACATACATATACATACATACATACATACATAGAGGTTGTCCATTAAAAAAAATACCTGGGCTGGAGAGATGGCTTGGTGGTTAAGGTGCCTGCCTGCCAAGCTTAAGAACGCTGGTTCTAATCTCCAGGTCCCATGTTTAGCCAGATGCAAGTGACATAAGGGTGCAATGTGGCACTTACCCACAAGGGGGTACACACATTTGAAGTTCGTTTACAGTGGCTGAGAGGCCACTGGTGCACCCATTCTCTCTCTCTCTCTCAAAAAAAAAAAAAAAAAAAAAAACAGGGCATGGTGGTGCATGCCTTTAATCCTAGCACTCCAGAGGCAGAGACAGGAGGACTGCCATGAGTTCAAGGCCACCCTGAGACTACATAGTGATTTCCAGGTCAGCCTGAACTAGAGTGAGACCCTACCTCGAAAAACAAAAACAACAACAACAACAACAAAAAAAAAAAACCTACTTTTTTGGACAATGGCACATCCAGAATCCATAGGTTGTTACTAGAAAATTTTCAGTGCCAGGGATGGAATACTTTCCGATATGTTGTTGGCAAGTGAGGTCCCTGATGCCCCCAAAACATTACAGGCCATTGCAAAGACTGTTGGTTTCCCCCCAGGAATAGATGGTAAGACCCTATTGCTGAAGACTCCACATCCTTGGGTTGCAAGGTCATTGAGAAATCTTGCTGGAACTGAACTGAAAACCTCCTCTGTGTAGACAAGCTGACAGAAAGATGGAAAAACCTATGCTGCATGCATGGGAGAGAGAGAGAAATCATCAGTGGAGATGAACAACGGTGGACACTGCAAGCCTTAAGTTTGGTAAGCCAAGCCATATGAGGCAATGGGTGCAATAGTGGAATGTCTGTTATGGGGGAAACCAACTGCTCTCTAATCATCCTAGAGGCCTGCTCTACAGGAGGGATACATGCCTGATACTGAAAACCTATGATGGGGGAAGTCATGAGCCCTAAGGTATACCCAGCTAATGTCTAGCTAAATGCATATATTATGCTAACCAAACTGCCCAGTAAGCACTTCTCTTAATGTTCATACCCATATATTAATGCTACTCTCACTTTTGATTAGAGAAGATTCTCTTTTCAGTGGTGATGACCTTGAGATGACTCAAAAGGCACCAGAATTGAGAAGTGACAGAGGAGTGCTTAGCACTGAAACATCTCTATCAAACCTTCCAAGGCTCAGAGTCAACTGCGGAAGATGTGGCAAAAAGAATGTTAAGAGCCAAAGGAAGGGTAGGACTCATTACAATGCAGTCTTTCAGACACAAAATGGCCTGAATATCCATGACCTCGCAGTGCCTGACACCATTTAGACAAGACCATTATAATAGGGCGAAAAGATGATGACATCAAAATAAAAGAGAAATTGATTGAGAGGGGGAGGGGGTATAACAGAGAATGGAGTTGCAAAGGAGAAAGCATAGGGGGAAATACCATGTTTATTGTCTATAATTACAGAAGTTGTTGATAAAAAATTTTTTTAATTAAAAATAAATAAAATAAAAGCATGACTGACTTGACAGTAACTATGGCATGTGCCTGTGTAGTATTGTGGTATTGTGTGTGTGCATGTAAGATGCAAGCATCCCAAGTGTCTACATGTAATGAGTGTCATATGGCTCTTCTATTGCTCATCCACTATCTCCTTGAGACAGTCTCTCTCTCTCTGTTTTTCTCTCGCTCTGATCCTGAAGCTTTAGTTTTCACAGGCCCAAAGGATTATCCAGTCTCTGTTCCCCACAGAATTGAGGATACAGGCATGTGTGGACATGCCTAGCTATTTACATAAGTCCTGGGAAATAAAACTCAGATGGATTTGGACCTTCATGCTTGCACAACAAGTGCTCTTACTGCTGAGCCATCTCAACTCTTGAAAATCTGTTTATGAGGCCAGGTGTGGTAGCGCACACCTTTAATCCCAGCAGAAGTAGGAGGATCACTGTGAGTTCAAGGCCACCTTGAGACTACATAGTGATTTCCAGGTCAGCCTGGACTAGAGTAAATCCCAACCTCAAAAAAAACAAGAAAGAAAGAAAGAAAGAAAGAAAGAAAGAAAGAAAGAAAGAAAGAAAGAAAGAAAGAAAGAGGGAGGGAGGGGAGGGGGAGGGAGGGAGGGGGAGGGGAGGGGGAGGGAGGAGGGAAGGAGGGGAGGGAGGGAGGGAGGAAGGAGGAAGGAGGGAGGAGGGAGGGAGGGAGGGGGGGAGGGAAAATCTGTTTATTAGAAACTCTGCATAGTATCCAGTACAGCTTCCTGTAACTAAATAGCTACATTGTCTACTCAATAATAAATCATAAATGGGTGTCATTCTCTTATAAAATTATGCATTTCAAAAGATCTCTGAAAACACTGTGAGTGATATAACCAACAAAACTACCTTAAATCAATTTTTAATTTCTAATAATTGTACTATAATCAAGCACTACAACTGAACTCTAGTCCTTACTCCCAACATGGAAACTGAATTACAACTATGACCCAAGAACAAGTAAGTTGAAAGCATAACACCACAAATGCTACAATATATATATATATATATATTTATACCCAGTCAAACCAAAAAGGTAAGCACTCCAGATTACAAGCCTCAGTTTATTACCTCTTTAATTTTTTCCCTTTTCTTTCTTATCTCAGGATCCTCTGGATCTCCACCATTGATTCCAACAAGCTTTGGAATAGGGACTGGTGGCAATGGCTTGTTCTCTTTTGTCTTCATTTCTTGAACTACTTTATTTTTCTCTGTCTGAATTTCTGCATGGATTTCCTCTCTTGATTTTCTTAACTTTTCTTTTGCTTCTTCCAGGGCTTTCTCATGATCAGCTCGAATTTTATTTCTCAGACGCTCTTCTTCTTCCCTATGAGACAAAAAGAAAAAATAGAGGGGCTGAAAGGATGGCGTAGTGGTTAAGGCATTTGCCTAAAAAGCCAAAGGACCCAGGTTCGATTCCCTAGGACCCATATTAGCCAGATGCATGCATCTGGATTTTGTTTGCAGTGGCTGGAGGCCCTGGTGCACCCATTCTCTTTCTCTCTCTCTCTCTCTCTCTCTCTCTCTCTCTTGCTCTCTTTCTCTGTCAAATAAATGAATAAGTAAGTAAGTAAAGTAAAGAAAGAAAGAAAGAAAGAAAGAAAGAAAGAAAGAAAGAAAGAAAGAAAGAAAAGTAAAAAAAATTAATGTATTTTAAAAAAGAAAAATAAAGGAAAGGTGGAGGGAGGGCTAATCAAAATCTAAGAGTATATAAATAAGTCATGGAAACCTACTTTTCTGAACAATGGAACACTCAGAAGCAATAAATTGTTACTAGAAAATTTTCACTGTCAGGGATGGGATACCTTCCAGTGAGTTGTTGGTCAGGGAGGTCACAGATACCCCTAAAACATTATAGGCCATTGCTGAGGCCCTTGGTTTCCCACCAGGAAAAGATGGTAAGACCCTATTGCTGAAGACTCCACATACTTGGGCTGCCAGGTCACTGAGAAATCCTGCTGGGGCTGAGCTGAAAGCCTCCTCCATGTGGACCAGCTGACAGAAAACTGAAAAAAGCTATGCTGCATGCAGTTCAATGGGAGAGAAAGAAATCACCAGTGAAGATACTCAACAGTGGACACTGCAAGCCTTAAATTTGGCCAGCCAGGCCAAATGAGCCAATGGGTGCAATAGTGGCATGTCTGTTATGGGGAAAACCAACCATTCTCTAATTGGACTTGAGGCCCGCTCCATGGGAGGGACTACATCCCTGATACTGAAAACCTACAACAGGGTAATCATGAGCCCTAGGGGTGTAACATCTGCTGGTGTTTCGCTAAATGTATATACTATGCTCACCAAACTGCCCAGTAAGTACTTCTCTTAATGTCCATACCCATATATTGGTGCTACTCTCACTTTTGGTTAGAGAAGCTTCTCTTTTCAGATGGTGGCAACCTTGGGATGACTCAGAAGGCACCATGGTGCTGAGAAGAAGGGACAGAGGAGTGCTCAGCACTGAAACATCTCTAACACACCTTCCAAGGCTCAGGGTCCATTGCAGAAGAGGTGGCAGAAAGAATGTAAAAGCCAAAGGAAGAGTAGGACTCATTACAACGTCCTCCTCCAGACACAAAATGGCCTGGATATCCATGACCTCACAGTGCCTGACACTACCTACACAAGACCATCATAATATGAGGAAAAGATGGTGACATCAAAATAAGAGAGAGACTGACAGAGAGGGGGAAGGGATATGATAGAGAGGGGAGTTTTAAAGGGGAAAGTGGGGGGAGGGAAGGAATTACCATGGGATATTATCTAAAATTATGGAAGTTGTCCATAAAAAAATAAAAAATTTAAAAATGACAGATGAGAGTGATATACAAAACTTCTTAAAAATTCTTTCATTAAACCCTAGTAGTTGCTTTATAACCCCGCCATTAAGAGCCAAGAATTACCAATGAAAGAAATGCAGATCTGCTCAAGAGTAGAATAAATGCAATTTGGTATGAGAAAGAAAATGCATTCTAAGTGCTAAAGAGTAAATAATTTACATTGCATGGTAAGAAGAAACCTATAAACAAAGTTCTACTGTCTAGAAGAAAACTATAACCAGTAATCATGAGCACATAAATGCAAAGAGGTGAGTGGGAGACAGAGGGCTAGGGTGAAGGCAAGAATGAGGGTAAAAGAAGAGAAACTAAGAGTGTTAAGTAACAGAGAGAGTACACAAAAAGAAACCTAGGATCAAAGGAAAAAATATGGGAAAAGATAAAAGGACAAAATTTTTTCATTTAAACTCTTTGTAGTCCTTTGTTTAAAAATAAAAGTTCCAAAACTGGGCATGGCAGTGCATGCCTTTAATTTGCCTTTAATCCCAGCACTCAGGAGGCAGAGGTAGAAGGAAGGATCACAGTGAGTTCAAGACCACCCTGAGACTACATAATGAATTTCAGGTCAGCCTGGGTGAAACCCTACCTCAAAAAACCAAAATAAATAAATAAAAATAAAAGTTCCAGGCCAAGTGTGGTAGTGCACACCTTTAATCCCAGTACTCAGGAGGCTGAGGTAGGAGAATCACCGTGAGTTCAATGCCACCCTGAGACCACCTAGTGAATTCCAGATCAGCCTGTGCTAGAGCAAGACCCTACTTCAAAAATAAATGAATGAATAAATAAATAAAAGTTCCATAAGTCTTATGAAATCTATGAGTAGAATGTTTCTGATCATATACTACCAGAAGTATTTTGGATTTCACAATTTATTGGATTCTGAAGTATTTTCAGACATTGGTTGAGTACCCATACTTAAAAAATCTTAAATCTTAAATGCTCCAAACTCTGAAATACTTCCTGGACTTTTAGATTAGGGACACTCGTGCTATACTATGAAGAGCTCCTCAGATTCTAAGGTATATATGGTTGGAATTGGTAGGTAGTCGACTGCTGCTTTCTAAGAAACCACCAAGTTTTTATTTAATTCCCTTGGAAATGTCTGAGGTACCCTCTGTGAACATCTTCATCTTACTATGAAAACACTGAAGCACTCAGAGGAAAGCCAC
Source organism: Orientallactaga sibirica (assembly GCA_036365145.1). Lineage (NCBI taxonomy): Eukaryota > Metazoa > Chordata > Mammalia > Rodentia > Dipodidae > Orientallactaga > Orientallactaga sibirica. Next base: position 4,069,578 of record JAEOAD010000025.1, read on the forward strand.
TAGGCTATGAGAGCCTAGATGCTGATTCCTTAAACCCTATGGAATACTGCCTGTAAGAAAGGGATGTTAACAGTCTCTTACTTTAAAAAAATATTTTAATTACTTATTTGCAAGTAGAGAGAGAGGAGAGAATAAATGGGCATGTCAGGGCCTCTTGCCACTGCAAACCAACTCCAGAAACACACTACTATGTGCATCTTGCTTTACGTGAGTACTGGGGAATCAAACCAGAGCTGGCAGATTTTGGAAGCAATTGCCTATAACTACTGAGTCAGAGCCTTTCTTATTGTGTAGCTATTAATACTGTCTTCCCATATACCTTCTCTCATCTTCCTTAGTGCTCCATGTAAATAAAAAACCTTTGTCAGCCTTTCTTATTAAAACAGTGCTGCAGACTTTAATAAATTAATTTCCATTAGCATAAGCCACTGCCGTTTTGTGATTTTTGAGACTAAATGGCCTAATCTTAAGTCTAAACTGAGTCGTTAACTATGCTAGCTAGCTATTCTCCTCTCCTGAGGCTCTTGTTAATGCTTAAGTGTTGATCTGGCAGATATAAATAATCAAGTGACAGATTGCTTTCTCCAATTAGAATAGCTAAATAAATTTATATGTGGATATGCCCTGGAAGACGAGTATGACCTTAAACTACATAGGGATACATCAAATTACACTGAAATCTTAATTGGAAAATATTTAAGCGGATTAAAAATTATTTCCTGTGGGCTGGAGAAATGACTTAGCAGTTAAGCGCTTGCTTGTGAAGCCTAAGGACTCCGGTTCGAGGCTTGTTTCCCCGGGACTCACATAAGCAAGATGCACAAGGGGCACATGCCCTGGCATGCCCATTCTCTCTATATATATCTGCCTCTTTCTCTCTCGGTCTGTCTGTCACTCTCAAATAAATAAATAAACAAAAAAAAATCCTTTTTATATATTTTTATATTATTTATTTGAGAGAGTGAGAGAGACAGAATGGGCACAACAGAGCCTCCTACCACTGCAAACTCCAGAAGCATGTGCCACTTTGTGCATCTGACTTTATGTGGGTACTGAGGAATTAAACCTGGGTCATCAAGCTTTGTAAGCAAGTTCCTTTAACCACTGAGTCATCTCTCCAGCCCCCAAATATTTCCTTTTTATAATCACTTTCTCAGTACAGAACTTCACCCTGTACCTATAAACATATAGTCTCGTTCTTAAACAAAACCTTTCCTCAATACTGCCTCTAACTCTACTTTCACTATCTTCTTCCTCCTTCTTCCCAACATATTTTTTAGGAAGAGTACTACCTTTGATGTTTCCACTTCCTACACCTTACATTATTATTCTATCCACCAGAGTTAAACTTTGATAGCTGAGCTGATGCCTCCTATGAACCTCCCTCTGCCCCTTGATCCATGGTTTTATCATCCTCAATGAACCCCCACAAATATTGTAACCCATCCTTTAAGTAACTCCCTCTGCTTCTTATTCAACATACTCTTCAACACCACCCACACATATGCATTTTGCCAACTATAAATCAAAATATATATGCTATAAGCTGGACATGGTGGGGCACGCCTTTAATCCCAGCACTGAGTTCAAGGCCAGCCTGAAACTACATACTGAATTCTAAGTCAGCCTGGGCTACAGTAAGACCTTACCTAAATATACATACATACATACATACATACATACATACATACATACATACATATGCTATAAAATATCCTTACCAAGTAATTATATATTATTACATAGTATATGTACCTTTATATGTAATTATGCATTATATTTACTTAGTGCTTTATCAGTTAACTAAGTACCCCAAATCTGAATACCAAATACTACAAAAGATATTACCAATGAATGTTTACCCAGACACTTCAAGTTTGTATGCCCAAATAAAAAGAAATAATTACAACAAAAACAGAAAAGCACAGACTAAACTAAGTAGTGAGAAGATAAAAATATTAACAATTTAGTAAAATTAATCAGCAACATCAGAAAAGAGAAAAAAGATAACTGAATTTCTCCCAGAAATATGAAGTGCTTAATATCACAAAGTTCTCCCAGTAAAAATTGTCCACTAGCAGATTAAAGAAGAAAACGACAGAATCTTTAATTAGCAGGAAAAGGGAAAAAAGTCCATCTTTATCTGTTGGTGGTTTGAATGTAAAATGCCCCACATAGCCCCATGTGTTTGTGATTAAGCCCCATACTTAATACCCAGCTGGTGGAACCTTTGGGATATGGAACCTTGTTGGAGGCAGTGTGTCGCTAAGTTCAGTTCTTGGGATTTTTATAGCTCAGCCCAGTTTGCTATAAAGTGCTAGTAAGCTTACTTCAGCTGCTTCCTCCCTGTTGGTATGATAAGATGTGACACCCAGCTTTCTGGTCTTCCTATGGTTTCCCTATGATGATAAAACTTCCCTCAAAATTCTAAGAGGGAAATATACCCTTCCTTTTACAAACTTCTCCTATCAGGTGCTTTGTCCCAACAAAGAGAAAGTAACTGCTATACCATTCCTGGCAATCTAACCCTCTTAAAAAGGGGAAAAGGAAAACTTCACATAGCTTCCAAAACTAAGCAAATGCTATTCTTATTATTTAGAATTGTCCTTTTTAAACTGCCACAGCAATTTCCTTCAAAATAAGGAAAAGAAGAATGCTTACTATCACAACTTTCACTTGTCTGTCATAGAAATTCTTATCAGCAAAGTAAAAAAGAAAATGAAAGAACCTCTATAAATAATTATAAACAAGACAGCAGAAAGAAAAGGCAAGAAACTACCCACCAGTCTTTAATATGCAGTAAATATAATTTCCTGCCCTTTCCACCTACTGGGTCCCACCTCTCTAGACTCCAAGTATTCAAACTTCCATTCACTTTCTTCTATGAAAAAACCAGGCTTACATCAGCTTTCCTTCACATCCTTTCCTTCCTTGCTGATTTCCTGCCTGTTCTTCTGGTTCAGAATTCAGAAATTAAGTGCCTATTAGGACTATAGCAAAAAAAAAATTTCAACCATAAGTGAATTTTACTAAATTGATTCTGATGAATCACCAAATTCTAAGATTAACTCACCACTGCCTCTACACACTGACTAAAAAGCATGATTGGGTCAACAATGTAATATTACCCTTTTGAAAGATAAATGTCTATACCATTTATTTATTTATTTATTTATTTATTTATTTATTTATTTATGTATTTATTTATTTATGTATTTTTGGTTTTCCAAGGTAGGGTCTCACTCTAGCTCCGGCTGACCTGGAATTCACTATATAGTCTCAGGGTGGCCTCGAACTCTTGGCAATCCTCCTACCTCTGCCTCCCAAGTGCTGGGATTAAAGGTGTGCGCCACCACGCCCAGCTATACCATATTTTTAATTAACATTAAATATTGTGTACAATGTAGACCAAAAATGGTTTGTTAAATGACTAGCAGACAGTCCACAACTGGTACAGAAGATATGGAAACAGCAGCATTCTGCACAACTTTGTGGCAAATGCCTACAGACCTTAAGACTTTGTATCAGGAAGCCTACCTTCGGGGTAATGAAAGAATTCCTCCTACTAGGAGGCTGCCATGAGGTAAAATGGTGACAGCTATTCTAAGAGTTGTTCACAACTTCAGTCCAAAATGATTCTCTGTAGCCAAGTAAGTATGCTCTATCTATACAAAATAGCACTGTCATGTACACAAAGAACTTTCAGTCTACTGTCATGCTCTTTCAAGTGTACAGATCATGGTTAAGAATCAAGGAGTATGAGCTGTACTGCACTTGGGCTACCTATTCCTGAAGAATGAATCCTCATCTTAAGACCTGTTAAGAGGAAAACACAACTATTTCTCAATGTAAGCAATTGTTCAAATACATGAAAAAGGTTTAAAAGAGCAGTCAAACCTTGAAAAATCCATTGAACTTCAATGTTACATCTAAGTTTTTACTCTGTCACATGGCTACTACTACACACCAAAATGTCTCCATTTTAATAATGTCACCATAGACCATCAGCACAAACTTGCCACCTCTCCTCAAGACTAGTTAGGTACAGATCATTTATTGGCCTATTAAAAGATTTTGTTTACACAGAGAGGTCTTATAAATTATTCTAACCTGAGTTTTAATAGGATTTCACTTTGAGTTAATAATTTCAGGTCAAATCAATGGTTATCAGTCATTGATTTAATCTCATTTAATTTAACTTAACTCAATAATTAGCCATTGTTTCCAAATGTGAGGGGAACTAAAATAGTCACTGGGAATACACAAATAAATATATATATGATACAAAATTTGCCTATGGCAGTAAATAATCACCTGCAAATATGAAATGAATTAATACAACTTGGATAAATCACAACAGAGAAAGTAGGTAGCAGCAGCTGTCAGAGAAAAGGTAAGATATGTGTGGGGAAAAAAATAGCCATATGATTACCATACAAGTATGACCTGGAAGCAGATTTACAAAGGAAAGTAGAAGAAATACATGAGCTTCAAACAGAAATTAAAATACTAGCTTTCCAGGCTGATCAAGAAAACAAGAACACAGAAAGCAAGATGTGTAACGGCATGAAGAAGTAACACAACACACAAGATAGGAAATCTTCAGTATGACACTAAAGTGCGGATTGGAGGGTATAAAAGGACACAGTCACAGGCAGGAGAGATAGTTTAGAGGTTAAGGTGCTTGCCTGCAAAGCCTAAGGACTCATGTTTGACTCTCCAGATCCCATGTAAGCCAGACGCAGAGACGCACATGCACAAGGGGGCGCACATGTCTAGAGTTTGATTGCAATGGCCGGAAGCCCTACCATGTCAATTCTCTCTCCCTCTCTGCCCCCCTCTCCACATAACAAAAAGGCAATCTGTTAGGCTTGCCTCAAAAAAATAATAATAATAAATAAAAAGAGGACACAAGTAACACAGGCTGAAGTTAACAAGAAAACCAGAGGAAGCCAAAGCTCAACCATGACTAACTTACAGCACATCCTAAGTATAAAAAGAAGCCACGATAAGACTGTAGCTTGAAAACAGCATAACAGTTTAAATACTGGAAAGAAGATATTACTAGGATTGACTTTGTGGAGGGAGGGAGGTGACATAAGACTGGAAAAGGAGTTTGAATGTCCCAGCCGCCAAGCAGGCAAAAAACAATGCATCTAAACATCTAAACTAGATATAAAGAAAAATGACTAAATACTAGAGACCTTCGAAAGACAAAAGCAGTTAAGTTTAGGAAAGTCATTAATCATAAATAGAAAAAGAAATTGAAGATGGTAGGTTTTTCTATACCATGTGAAAAGTCATGCCATTAGCTATTATACAAAGAATAAAAGGGAAAAGGATAGATTGAGGAAAGAGAAATGAATTAGTATTATTCAAGATATGCTAAATTTAATTATTTTTAATCATTTATTTGCAAGCGGGGGTAGAAAAGAGAGAAAGAATGAGCATGCCAGGGCCACCAGGTGCTGCAAATGAAGTTTAGATGCATGCACCTCTTTGAGCACCTGGCTATACCTGGGTACTGGGGAACTGAACCTGAGTTGTTAGGCTTTGCAGACAAGTGCCTTAACCACTGAGCCATCTCTCCAGCCCCAGCATGCTAAATTTAAAAAGTGAAGAAGGGTTAGAGAGAGCGCTTAGTGGTTAAAGGCACTTGCTTGCAAAGCCTAACTGCCTGGGTTTGATTCCCCTGTGAGCCAGATGAAAAGTGCCACATGCATCTGGAGTTCATTTGCAATAGCAAGAGGCTCTGATGCACCCATTCATTCTCTTTCTCATTTTTATTCTCTCACTCTCTCTCTCTTGCTCTTGCTCTCTATCTCTCTCTCTCTCTCTGCTTGCAAATAAATATTTTTAAACAGTGAACAAAGCACACAGATTCAGATATCTAGGCTGAATCATGGTTTGGAAATCATAAGCCTGTAAGAGACAGCTGAAGCTCCCACCTACCTGTACACTTATATTTGAATATGAAATTATCACCATAGCGGGCTGGAGGAGGGATGGCTTAGCAGTTAAAGCATTTGCCTACAAAGCCAAAGGACCCAGGTTTGATTCCCCAGGACCCACATTAGCCAAATGCACAAGGGGGCATACGCGTCTGGAGTTCTTTTGCAGTGGCTTGAGGCCCTGGCACACCCATTCTCTCTCTCCCACTCAGCTGATGGCATTGTTTTTAGGAGGTGAGATCTCACCAGAGGAAGCAGGTTACTATAGCAGGTTCTTGAAGACATCTTGGCCAGGCCCCTTGCTTTCTCATTTTCTACTTGCTGGTCGTTATGATGTAATTGCTCTGCTACTCCATGTTCTAGAAGCCATGATGGACTGACACATCCAAAACAGTGAGCCAAAAGAACTAATTTCTCCTTTTAGTTAAGTCAGGCATTTTGTCAAAGTAACAAGAAAGCTTGTGTAACACAATGGAGATGGCTATATTTTATGTTGTGTGAAGTTTACCTCAACAGTGCATAGTGCAATAGTGCATAGTGATGCATGCCTATAATCCTAGCACTTGGAAAGCTGAAGCAGAATTGTGATTTCAAGGCTACCCTAGACTACAATGTGAGCTCCAGGTCAGCCTAAGCTATAGGCAAGAACCTATCTCAAAAACAAACCAAGTATATCTCAGTAGTAATATAAGTAGAAGCAACTATATCAATATTAGACAGTGCCTCTTAGAGTAGAGATAAGATTATTTTACATAATACATATAATTTACCATTAAAGTATACAACTCAATTCTTTTTAATTTAATGCAACCATTACTACTCATCTAATTACTTCATTATTTCTTTGGAACATGATTTGGAGGTGTGTTAGTTTGCAAATATTTGGAAATTATCTAATCCCTTCACCTTATTAATTTCTGTTTTAATTCCATTGCAGCAAACAACATTCTTGGTATGGCTTGAATCCTTATACGTTTATTAAGATTTGCTTTAGCTTTATGGCCCAGAAAGTAGTCCATACTAGTACACTCAGCAATTACATTTAACAGAATGTAAATTTTACTGTTGTTCTATAACTGTCAATTAGGTCAAGTTAGTTGATATTGATTATTAATGTCTTTTATGTACTTGCTGATTTTATTTCAGTCTTGTGGTGGTTTGATTCAGGTGTCCCCCATAAACTTAGGTGTCCTGAATGCTAGGTTCCCAGCTCATACAGATTTGGAAATTAACACCTCCTAGAGGCAGTGTATTGTTGGGGATGGGCTTATGGGTATTATAGCCAGTTTCCCCTTGCTAGTGTTTGGCACACTTGCCTGTTGCTGTGGTCCATCTATTATTGCCCAAGAGGTGATGTCCACCCTGTGCTCATAGTTTCCCCCTGCCATTATGGAACTTCCCCTCAACTCTATATGCCAAACTAAACCTTTTTTTCCCACAAGCTGCTCTTGATTGGATGACTTCTGCCAGCAAAGCGAACCTGACTAAAACACGTCTCTTTGAGTGGGTTTTGAGAAAAGGGTATTGACATCACCAAAATTACTGACATCAAGATAAGAGACGAGGAGAAACAACCTTACAAATATAATTAGGCAAAACGAAAATATAATAATAACCTTCAGTTAAGATTATTTCACTGTGAATTCTACCAAGGACTTAGTGTAAAATTTTAACGGTTCAGGGCTGGAGAGATGGCTCAGCAGTTAAGGCACTTGCCTGCAAAGCTTAAGAACATGGGTTCAATTCATTCCCCAGTACTTATATAAAGCCAGATACACAAGGTAGCAAATGCTCTGGAATTTGCTTGCAGTGGCTACATGCCCTAGTGTACCCATTCTCTCTCTCTTGTTCTCTCTCTCTCTGTGACTTTCTCTCTCTCTCTCTCCCAAATAAAAAAATAAATAAAATGTATATTTAAAAATTACAAAAGCTCCACAGAAACTTTCAGAAAAATGAAGAAAATTTTTCCAAGTCATTTCATGAAGCCACTATTATCTCTGACTCCAGAATCAACCAAAAGCAATAAGTAAAATCAGAAACTAGTATCACTCATGAATAAAGAAAAACATTTTGTTAAGATTAAATACTATACCATGACTTTATAGTGCTGACCATTTAAAAATCAAAAAATGTAATATACTATAGTAATAGATTTAGCAGAATGGGTATGTCATAATCTCAATAGCTGCACAAAAACTACTTGAAAGATTAAATATCCATTCCTAATTCAAGAAAAAAACAACTCAGCAAACTAAGAATACAAAGGAATATCCTAATCTGACAAGACATCTACAAAAGGCACAGCTGGCATCACATTCAATAGTAAAAAATAACATCTTTCTGCTATGATCATCAAGCAGACCCACTCACTATTTCTGTTCAATGTTAAGGCTGTAAGCCAGTATAATAGGGAAAGAAAAAGAAAAAGACACGAATAACTTAAAAAGAACAAAGCTGGGTTTTTTTTTTAAGTTTTTAATTTTTTTTTTTAATTTAAAGAGAATGGGCATGCCAGGGCCTTTAGCAACTGCAAATGAAACTCCAGACGCATGCAACACGTATATCTGGCTTATCTGTATTCTGGGAAATCAAATCTGAGTGTTTAGGCTTCACGGGCAAACGCCTTAACCGCTAAGCCATCTCTCCAGCCCAGAAGAAGCTATTTTATTCACACTCTAAGTTAAAAAAAAAAATCTATGAAATCTACCAAAAAAACATGAAATATATTGTTATTTTTGCAAAAGTGCCCAATACAGGATGAATAGTCACAAATCAGATGAATTTCTATAAATTAACAAGGAACAGAAACAGTAAAAATTAGGGCTTTTTCATTTCCAGAAACCCTCTCTTGCCTCCTTGGGCAAGAGTTCTGCCTTCCTTCCTTCTCTTAAGTTCTATCTATAATCTAATAAAAACTTTGTAAACTTATAAAAAAACAGTAAATTTTAAGACATTCCTTACAATAGCATCAAACATGTGAACAACTTTAAGAAAAAACTTAAGACATGCAAGACTCATATACTGATGAGTACAAACATTGCTGAAATTACAGAAGATACAAATAAGTAAAAAGATATACAAAGCTTCAGAATGAGCAGACTCAGTGTTGTTCAGACACTCCTTTCCTCATTAATCTATAGTAAACATAATCCACACAACACTCTCAGCAGGCTTTTTTTTTTAAACAATCATAAAGTTGACTTTAAATTTACAAAGAAATGGACAAGACTGAAAATAATCAAACATCTTTTTTTTTTTTAACTTGCACATGTGGGGAACAGGTGTATGGTGGGCCAGGGCCTCTTGCCACTGGCCAGACACTTGCACCACATTTGGTGTCTGGCTTACATGGGTGGCTTGAGAATTAAACATGGGCCAACAGGCCTTTCAAGCAAGAGCCTGTAACCTCTGAGCCATCTTCCCAGCCTCAAAATAACTTTTACAAAAGACAAATCGGGGCTGGGGAGATGGCTCAGCGGTTAAAGCACTTGCCTCCAAAGTCAAACAACCCATGCTCAGTTCCCCAGTTCCCACGCAAAACCAGATGCACAGGTTGTACATGAATCTGGAGTTCCTTTGCAGGGGCTAGAGGCCCTGACTTGCTCACTCACTTGCTCTCTTTCCTCCTTGCAAATATATATAATTTTTTAAATTTATTTGAGAGAGGGAGAGAGGAGGAGTGCAGGGGGTGGGGGTTAATGGGCATGCCAGGGCTTCCAGCCACTGCAAACAAACTCTAGATGCATGTGCCACCTTATGCATCTGGCTTGCTTGGGTCCTGGGGTATCAAAACGAGGTCCTTTGGCTTTGTAGGCAAGTACCTTAACCAATAAGCCATCTCTCCAGCCCCATAAAATATATATATTTTTAAAAGACAAATTGGCTTACATCTCCTTGAAATCAGAAACCGTGAACAAAGGTGGGTGTGGTGGTGCACACCTTTAATCCCAGCACTGGGAAGGCAGAAGTAGGAGGATCACAGTGAGTTCAAGGCCACACTGAGACTACATAGTGAACTCCAGGTCAGCCTAGGCTAGAGTGAGACCCTACCTCACAAAACTAAAAAAACAGTGAACAATAGTGTAATATAAGCATGAAATATGTACAACTTATTACAGAACTCAATAGTGTACAGAAACAGACAAATATGGCTGTGTGATTTTCAACACAGGTATAGATAACTACAAAACAAAGTCTTATGCAGCGATAAAATAATTAAATAGCTACCTAATATTGTGTAGAATTCACAAAGGAAATTGAAGGCATTCTGATCTCAAAAGTAAAAAGCAGACAAAATTATACTGAAAAAGAATGGTTGTGGGGCTGGAGAGATGGCTTAGCAGTTAAGACTCTTGCCTGGGAAACCTAAGCACCTAGGCTTGATTCCCCAGTAATGTAAGCCAGATGTAGGTGAACAAGGTGACCCATGCATCTGGAGTTGTTTGCAATAGCAATCAGCCCTGGTGCGTTCATTCTCTCTATCTGACCCCCCCTCAAATAAATAAAAAAGAATGGTTTTAATCTGAGTCCCGCAAAATGTTAAGATTCCATGATAGTAACAATAAAGATCCTTGAGATAGTTCTGTATTTATTTCAAATGTCTGATGAAAATCTTACTTTTACTTCAGTCATCATGTTTAGACTAATTTAGAAGATGAGTAAAAACTACTTATAGCTGAGTGTGGTGGTGCACACCTTCTTTAATCCCAGCACTCGGGAGGCAGAGGTAGTTAGATCACTGTGAGTTTAAGGCCACCCTAAGACTACATAGTGAATTCAAGGTCAGCTTGGGCTAGAGCAAGACCCTACCTTGAAAAAACCAAAAAATAAAAATAAAAAAATAAAACTTTAGATGGTCTATATGGTCAAAGAAACCTGGAACCATGTGATCTGGAATGAGCTGAGTTCCATATCCCAGTTTACTTGGTGTAAAACATAAATCATGCTTCCTATATTGTCAAATATCAAAGGTTTTGATACAATTTTGTACATTAAATAAGATAGTTACACTCTAGGCACAGACACATTCTTTTTCATTTTTAAAGGCATCCAACAGTCTTAGTGCTTTCTGAAATGGCTAATTAGTACATCTCCCTGCCTATTTAGGTTACAAATGCACTAAGCTTGGTAACACTGATTCTTTAATGCTTTTATGAGTTTGATAACTGTGTACCTAGGTACACAAACTATTTTCTCTTCTCAAGCAATCCTTAACTATAGAGCCAACCTCCCTTTCTTAAAAAATACCTTATGGCTTCTGGTTAAGATGGCAGAGTAGGAGACACACCAAAGAAACGGGGAAAAAGAGGCAGCTAAACACACAATACATTCTGCTACTGAAAAGTGAGGGTGTATAGGTAATTATTAGCCAAAATGGGAGCTTTCCAGAGAAGCAGGAGAGAACTAGTTACCAGAAATCACACAATCAGCAAGGATCTGATTCCAGCCAGCAGAGGATAGAGCACTGGCCAGCCACTGGGAGAGAGCTTTGTCTCCTTGGGCTCTGCCTGAGCTACTAGGAGCAGATCTACAGGGAAGGCATTCCCCTACTCACACACTGGCCTTGCAAAATCAAAAATCTGGAAGAAGACAACAGGGATCAGCTGAACAGCTCTAGAACACCTTCAGACAACTCTCCATAGCCTGCCCTCCCCCACCCACCAGCACTGGGAACCACTAGAAATCTCAGGAGAGCAAAGGATCTGGATCAGGGCTGCCCCAACCCCACAACAGCACTTAGCACAGACAATCTGAACAGCAGATCTACCAACCCAACCAACTAAGCCAAGCCTGCAGTGCACCAAAGAGGGAATCAGCTCTCTCTCTCCATGTAGGTGAGAAAGTAGACTGCCTCAAAACTTTAACAGGGCTGTTTTATACTGAGGCCATCTTGGGACTACAGGTCAGCCTAGGCTAGAGTGTGACCCTACCTTGAAAAAAAGGAACCCTACCTGGCGTGGTGGTGCACGCCTTTAATCCCAGCACTTGGGAGGCAGAGGTAGGAGGATCACTGTTCAAGGCCACCCTGAGACTACATAGTGAATTCCAGGTCAGCCTGGACTAGAGTGAAACCCTACCTCGAAAAAACAAAACAAAACAAAACATTTTTAAAAAGGGAATCCAAATAATAATAATATAAAAATATCCATGCAATAATACAAAAAAAATCACAAAAAAATCAGGTCAGTATAAAGTCCTCCAAAACTTATAAATCTCAGGCTGGAGAGATGGCTTAGTGGTTAAGCGCTTGCCTGTGTAGCCTAAGGACTCCAGTTCGAGGCTTGACTCTCCAGGATCCACATAAGCCAGATGCACAAGGGGGCACATGCATCTGGAGTTCGTTTGCAGTGGCTGGAAGCCCTGGTGCACCCATTCTCTCTTTCTCTTTACCTGCCTATTTTTGTATCTCTCTCTCTCAAATAAATAAATAAAAATAAATATTTTAAAAGATTTTTTAAAATTATAAATCTAACAGTGACTTTGTAAGGTCCCACTTCATGCCTGATGCTAACTGCAAAGATTCTTCTTTTGTAATCATGCTTGCTTGCTCTTGCTAAGAATAATTCTTAGGCCACTTAGCTTGGCAGACTCCATTTGGTTGTTTGCTTTCTTGTTGCCTGCCGTTTCCCAACCCTGACCCCTCAGTGACTTGCCCCCAACCCTGCCTGGAAGTTCCTGAAATTGTTACAAAAATACTTGCAAAGCTCCATTGACCTAACCACATGTGCTTGTAAAACCCCTTAAGTAAGCACCCGCCCTGACAAAAACAGAAAAGTTGCTGCCACTTATAAAATTCCAAGGGAGACTTCTGCTTATCTGCATTCCCCCAGCTGCTTACACCTGCCTGTGGTTTTTCCTTTTATAAAGCCTGCTCCCCAGCTCTTGGCGTCACAATCTTAGCTCTGGGGCAGGGCTGCACCCTGATCAATCAGTTTAGTCTCTCGTGGTGCTTATCAATAAATTTTTGCTGTGCTCATTTGACTGGTCCTTGGCCTCCATTACTGTGTGATTCTTGGACCCTTCAACTTTACATATAATCCAGTAAGTTAGAATTAGATGAAATGCCAGGGGAAAAAAAAAGTTGAAATCAAAGGAGTCAAAGAAGAAAAACTTTTGAAGAAATCCCAGCAGAAAACAGGAAATCAGCTGGGCATGGTGGCACATGCCTTTAATCACAGCACTAGGGAGGCAGAGGTAGGAGAATCACCAAGAGTTCGAGGCCGCCCTGAGATGACATAGTGAATTCCAGGTCAGCGAGACCCTACCTCAAATCGCCCTACCCACCCACCCCCCCAAAAAAATAAAGAAAGAAAACAGGAAATCAACTTAATAAGGAGGTCAAAATAAGATATGAATAAGGAAATAGAAATACTGAAGAAATACCAAGCTGAAATACTACAAATGAAAAACACAGTAAGTCAAATAAAAAAAAAATACTCTGTAGAAAGTCTGGTAGAATGGATCAAGAAGAGGACAGAACATCTGAGCTAAAGACAAGGTGGCAAATCTAGAACATTCAAACAAAGAAAAAAGGCCAACTAATAGGAAGGTAAGAGTGGAAATTTGAAGACATCTGGCATACTATGCATCTGGAGTTCAACTGCAGTGGCTGGAGGCCCTGATGCACCAATTCTCTCCACCCCCCGCCATAACATTAAATAAAAGGTCTGTTGGGCTTGCCTAAAAAAAAAAATCAGACTTAAGAATTCAGGGTAGGCTCCAGGCATGGTGGCACATGCCTTTAATCCCAGCATTTGGGACGCAAAGGTAGGAGGATCACCATGAGTTCAAGGCCACCCTGAGATTACATAATGAATTCCAGGTCAGCCTGGGCTAGAATGAGACCCTACCTTGAAAACCCAAAAAATGAAAAAGAAAAAAAAAAATTCAGGGTAGGCAATTAAAAAATGGGCTACGGAACTAAATAGAGAATTCTCAGAAGAATACAGATGGAATATAAACATTTAAAAAATGTCCCTAGTCATCAGGGAAATGCAGATTAAAACTACCTTGAGATTCCATCTCAATGCTGTCAGATTGGCTACCATCATGAAAACAAATAACTATAAATGCTGGCGAGGATGCGGAAAAAGAGGAACCCTTCTACACTGCTGGTGGGAATGCAATCTGGTCCAGCCATTGTGGAAATCAGTGTGGAGGTTCCTGAGACAGGTAAAAATAGATCTACCATATGACCCAGCTATATCACTCCTAGGCATATATCCTAAGGACTCATCTCACTACCTTAGAGATACTTGCTCGACCATGTTTATTGCCACTCTATTCACAATAGCTAGGAAATGGAACCAGCCTAGATGTCCCTCAACTAATGAGTGGATAATGAAGATGTGGCACATTTACACAATGGGGTTCTACTAAGCAGTAAAGAAAAATAAAGTTATGAAATTTGCTGGAAAATGGATGGATCTGGAAAGGATTATACATAGTGAGGTAACTCAGGCCCAGAAAGCCAAATGTCACATGTTCTCTCTCATAAGTGGATCCCAGCTACAGATGATTGGACTTTTAAATTAGTAGGAAGAAAACTCAGTAGCTAGAAAGGGGATATAAAGGGAATAGAAAGGGGGTGGACTTAATAGGATGGTATTATATATATGTTAAGTAGAAGAATAGATTAATGGGGGTGAAATGGCCTAAGTGAGGTTTATATGTTAAGTAGAAGAATAGATTAATGGGGGTAAAATGGCCTAAGTGAGGTGAGGGGAAGAGATTGAGTAAAGGAATGGTGGAAGGGGGCTAATCAAAATCTAAGAGGATATAAAATAAAGTCATATGGGACTTCCAGTTAAGATGGCGACATAGGAACCATGCCAAAAACGGGTAGGGGAAAAAAGCAAATCAAACCCAGAAAAATACACTCTTCTACTAAAAAGTGAGGTGTATAGTAAACTATCAACCACAGCAGAGAAGTAGGAGAGATCCAGAGCGTCTGGAGTCCACAGAAGCGGGCAGAAGCAGCTCCACCCGGCGGCAGCCGCCAGGCTCCGTATGAGCCGCAGAATTTTAAAGCCAGGTATGGGGATTTTCCACTCACACTGGCCTCCTTGCAAACTCAAGAAACTTGGAAGGAGGACGGCAGAGACCAACAGACCAGCTTGTGAGGAAGAGGATTGCGTGGACGAGCAGACAGACTTCAGCCTCCATCCACAGCCTCCCCTCCCCCACCGCCAGCACAAGCGCCAGCAAGCACCAGAGACCTGGGGAAGAAAGCTATCCTACCCAGCATCTGGCACAGCGAAAGCAGTGACCCACAGACACAGCCGGCCTTCCTGAGCCCACAATACAGCAAAGGACCCAAGCAGCCGTGCAGCATAGCTGTGATCAAACCCATTCCAAAAGGTAACTTGGATGACACCAGGTCAGTACCCACCAAATAAGCCCGGTGTATAAGCTTGCATTGGAAGAGCAAATTGCACCTTCCACGTCAGGGTACATTCTATGTTAAACCTGATGGATGGTCAGATCTGACATTCCTAAATAAGCTATGTTTGGGGCTGGTCATTTGTTGCTTCCTGATTTATAGTGCCTTTGTTTCCTCCTCTGTCATTCATTGGGGAAGGGTCTCACTTGGTCACGAGCTGACCTTGGAACCCTCTACAGAGCAGAAATCTTAGCCTCCCAGTTGACAGGATTAAGGGTGTGGGCTAACACACATCCTTAGGGACTGTGACTTTGTTAGAGGATCTGTTTGTCATAATACCTGCTTTTGCACAAATACTCTGTGCTGTGTTTCATTAAATGGGTACATTACTGAGTTAAAGTTTTAGAATTTGACTGTATTCTATTCCATTCACCCCACTTGATACTCATAGCAGGCAAACCCAACACTTAGGGTCACTTCTGTGATTACTCTGAGAGCCTTAAAAGCCACACTTAGCACCTAAAACTCCTACCCTGAAGATATATAATATCAGATTGATTGATACATCTAATATTACTGCAGATAATTAGAAAACCCAAGCATTAAATTAATCCAAGATGCAAAGATCTCTACATTACAATACAAGAAACACAAAAAATCAAGACAATAAATCCACCAAAAAGTATTAATATATCAGAAATGACCTTCAGTGAGGCTGACTTGGAAGAAATGCCCGAGAAAGATTTCAAAAGAATGATTATAAATATGTTCAAAGAACTCAAAGAGGAAATGAAAGGGTTCAAAGACCTCAAAGAAGAAATCAAAGGATTCAAAGAACACACAGAAAACCAATTTAATGAAATCAAGAGGTCAATACTAGACATAAATATGGAAATAAAAATAATAAAGAAAACCCAGTCAGAAATGCTAGCAATAAAGAACAGTCAGTGAAATAAAAAACTCTGTAGAAAATCTCTCTAGTAGAATGGATGAAGGAGAGAACAGAATATCTAAACTAGAAGACCAGATGGCAGTTCTAATACAGTTCAACAAAGAGAAAGACAAAATAATAGGAAGGTATGAATGGGAAAGTCAAGATATTCGGGACACTATGAAAAGATCAAACATAAGAATTCAAGGGATAGTAGAAGGAGAAGAATTTCACTCCAAAGGCATAGTAGGTGTTTTCAACAAAATCATAGAGGAAACTTCCCCCAAATTGGGAAAGAGATGCCAATGCAGATACAGGAAGCCTTTAGAACACCAATCAGACAAAACCTGGAAAGAACCTCTCCCCACCATATTATAATTAAACTACCAAACATACAAACCAAAAAAATATATATTGAAAGCAGCTAGAGAGAAAAAGCAAGTGACCTACAAAGGCAAGCCCATCAGAATCACAGCAGATTACTCAACACAAACTTTAAAAGCCAGAAGGGCCTGGAGTGATGTATTCCAAGTTTTTTGAAAGATAAAAACTGCCAACCAAGATTATTTTATCCTGCAAAGCTATCTATACAAATAGATGGAGAAATAAGGACATTCCACAACAAAGACAGGCTACAGGAATTTATGGCAACTAAACCAGTTCTACAGAAAACACTTGCAGGAATCATTCACGCTGAAGAGAAAGCAAAACACACACAACAGGAAATAGGAAAAAATAAACCATACTCAAATAACAGTTAAAACAAGTGAATAAAGGGAAAACAGGAAGAACTAAAAAATAAGAAGAATGGTGAGAATAAATACATATATCTCAATAATAACTCTTAATATCAATGGCCTCAATGCCCCAATCAAAAGACACAGACTTGCAGACTGGATTAAAAAGCAGGATCCTACCATCTGTTGCCTCCAGGAAACTCATCTCTTAATAAAAAATAGAAACTTTCTTAGGGTGAAAGGTTGGAAAAAGGTATATCAAGCAAATGGGACTAGGAATCAAGCAGGGGTTGCTATCCTAATTTCTCACAAGACAGACTTCAATCCAACATTTGTGAGGAAAGATAAAGAAGGTCACTTTATACTGATTAAAGGAACACTCCAAAAGGAGGACATTACAATCCTAAACTATGTGCCCATAACATGGGGGCTCCCAATTTCATCAAACAAACGCTATTAGAATTAAGGTCAGAGATATCTCCTAACACAATAGTAGTGGGTGACTTCAATACCCCACTCTCATCACTTGACATGTCTACCCAGCAAAAAATAAACAGAGGGCTGGAGAGATGGCTTAGGGGTTAAGGCGCCTGCCTCCTAAGTCTAAGAACACTGGTTCCAATCTCCAGCAGTTCCAATCTCCAAGTCCCACGTTTAGCCAGATGCAAAGTGACCATAATTAGGCACAAATCAAACTTGACCACAAGGGGGGAACATCTGGATTACGTTTGCATGCAGCTGAGACACAGCTGGCACGCCCATCTCTGTCTTCCTCTCCCGCCCTCTCTCTCTCTGTCTCTCTCTCCAAAATAAATAGATAGATAGATAGATAGATAGATAGATAGATAGATAGATAGATAGAGATATCATGGAACAAATGGACCTAACATATATACAGAACATTCCATCCAAATGCTGTAGAATATACATTTTTCTCAGCAGCACATGGGACATTCTCTAAAATAGACCATATACTAGGACACAAATCAAATCTTAACAAATACAGGCAAACTGAAATGATCCCTTGTACGCTATCTGACCACAATGGGATTAAACTGCAAATCAGCAACAAGAAAAACTACAGAGCATACAAAAACTCATGGAGACTAAACAGTACATTATTGAATGATACATGGGTCAAGGAAGAAATTAAAAAGGAAATCAAGAAATTCATAGAATCAAATGATGATGAGAATACAACTTACCAAAACCTTTGGGACACAATGAAGGCAGTCCTACAAGGGAAATTTATAGCTCTAAGTGCCTATATTAAGAAATTAGAGAGTTCACAAGTAAACAATTAAATGCTTCACCTTAAGGCCTTGGAAAGAGAAGAACAATGCAAACGAAAAATCAGTAGACGGGAAGAAATAATAAATGTTAGGGCAGAAATTAACTAAATGGAAACCAACAAAAAAATAAAAACAAAAATCAATGAAACAAAGAGTTGGTTCTTTGAAAGATAAAGAAGATTGATAAGCCCTTAGCAAATCTGACCAAAAGAGAGAAGAGACAAAAATTGACAAAATTAGAGATGAAAAAGGCAACATCACAACAGATACCAAAGAAATTCAGAAAATCATACGGACACACTTTAAGAATATATATGCCTCTAAGTTTGAAAACCTGAAAGAAATGGATGATTTTCTAGATTCATATGACCTAACAAATTTAAATCAAGATGAAATAAACCATTTAAATAGACCTATAACAACTACAGAGATCCAAACAGTTATAAAAAGTCTCCCAACTAAAATAAGTCCAGGCCCAGGTGGATTCACTGCTGAATTTTACCAGACATTCCTGGAAAAACTAACACCAATGCTTCTCAAACTTATCCATAAAGTAGAAAAGGAAGGAATTCTACCAAAATCCTTCTATGAAGCCAGGATCACCCTGATACCCAAACCAGACAAAGACAGATCAAAAAAAGAAAATTACAGACCAATCTCCTTCATGAACATAGATGCAAAAATTCTCAACAAAATACTAGCAAAAAGAATATAAGAATATATCAGAAAGATTATTCACCCCGACCAAGTAGGCTTTATCCCAGAGATGCAGGGATGGTTCAACATACACAAATCCATAAATGTAATACACCATATAAATGGTCTGAAGGACAAAAATCACATGGTCATCTCAATAGATGCAGAAAAGGCATTTTATAAAATCCAACACCCCTTTATGGTGAAAGTATTACAGAAACTGGGAATAGAAGGAACATATCTCAACATAATAACAGCTATTTATGACAAACCTACACACAACATAATACTAAATGGGGAAAAACTTGAAGCTTTTCCTCTAAATTCAGGAACAAGACAAGGGTGTCCACTTTCCCCTCTTCTATTTAATATAGTACTGGAAGTCTTAGCTATAGTAATAAGGCAAGAGACACTCATAAAAGGGATACAAATCGGAAGGGAAGAGATCAAATTAACATTATTTGCAGATGATATGATCCTATACATAACAGACCCTAAAGACTCTACCAGCAAACTGTTAGAGTTGATAAACACTTTTAGCAATGTAGCAAAATAAACACACAGAAATCAGTAGCTTTTCTATACACTAACAACAAACATGCAGAGGATGAAATCAGGGAATCTCTCCCATTCACAGTTGCCTCAAAAAAAAATAAAATACCTTGGCATAAACTTAACCAAGGAAGTGAAGGATCTCTACAATGAGAACTTTAAAAAACTTGAGTGACAAATTGCAGAAGACACAAGGAAATGGAAAGACATCCCATGCTCCTGGATTGGAAGAATCAATATTGTGAAAATGTCAATCTTACCAAAAGCAATCTACACATGTAATGAGATCCCCATTAAAATCCCAATAGCATTCTTCACAGAAATAGAAAAATCAATCCTAAAATTCATCTGGAAACACAAAAAACCTCGAATAGCCAAAATAATTTTGCGCAACAAAAATCAAGCTGGTGGTATTACCATACCCAATTTGAAGTTATATTACAAAGCCATAGTAACAAAAACAGCATGGTACTGGCACAAGGAAAGACAGGTAGATCAATGGAACAGAATAAAAGACCCAAATATTAATCCAGGCAGCTACAGCCATCTGATTTTTGACAAAAATGCCAAAAATATTCATTGGAGAAAAGATAGCCTCTTCAACAAATGGTGCTGGGAAAATTGGATATCTGTATGTAAAAGGATAAAAATAGATCCTTGTCTCTCTCCATGCACAAAAGTCAACTCCAAATGGATCAGGGACCTTTAATATCAGACCTGAACCTCAGAAACTGCTAGAGGAAAAGGTAGGGGAAACCCTTCAACATATTGGCATAGGCAAGGACTTTCTGAATATGACCACAATTGCTCAGGGAATAAAACTACTAATCAACCATTGGGACATCATGAAATAACAAAGCTTTCGTACAGCAAAGGACACTGTGAATAGAGCAAAGAGACAACCTACAGAATGGGAGAAAATCTTTGCCAGCTATACATCTGCCAGAGGATTAATATCCAGAATATACAAAAAACTTAAAAAACAGAATAATAAGAATTCAAACAACCCAATCAAAAAATGGGGTATGGAACTAAATAGAGGTCTCAGAAGAAGAAATACAGATGGCATATAAACATCTAAAAAAAATGTTCCACATCCTTAGCCATCAGGGAAATGCAAATTAAAACCACTTTGAGACTCCATTTTACTCCTGTCAGAATGGCTACGATCAAGAAAACAAACAACAATAAGTGTTGGTGTGGATGCGGAAAAAGAGGAACCCTTCTACACTGTTGGTGGGAATGTGATCTGGTGCAACCATTGTGGAAATCAATGTGGAGGTTTTTGAGACAGCTAAAAATAGATTTACCATATGATCCAGTTATCGCACTCCTAGGCATATATATGAAGGACTCTTCTCACTACCTTAGAGATACTTGCACAACCATGTTTATTGCTGCTCTATTCACAATAGCTAGGAAATGGAAGCAGCCTAGATGTCCCTCCACAGATGAATGGATGTGGTACATTTACACAATGGAGTTCTATTCAGCGGAAAAGAAAAATGAAATTATGAAATTTGCAGGGAAATGGATGGATCTGGATAGGATTATACTAAGTGAAGTAACCCAGGCTCAGAAAGCCAAACATCACATGTTCTCTCCCATATGTGGATCCTAGCTATAAATGTATAGACTTGTGTCTGAAATGGAACCACATGGTAGCAGAAGCCAGTAAGCTGGTAAAAGGCTATAAGGGAAAGAGGAGAGGGAAGGACTTAAGTGGATGGTATTGTACATATGTAAGTAGAAGAACAAATTACAGGGAGGGAAAAGGTCTAAGAGAGGCCATGGGAAGAGAATGCATAAAAGAAGGGCAGGGGAGGTCAATCTAAATTCAAGATAGTGTGAATAAGACTTATGTAAACCTACTTTTTTGAATAATGCCACATCCAGAAGCTATAGGTTGTTACTAGAAAATTTTCAGTGCCTGGGATGGGATACCTTCTAGTGAGTTGTTGGCCAAGGAGGTCTCTGTAGCCTCCAAAACACTAAAGGCTGTTGCCAAGACCCTTGTTTTCCTTGAGAAGCAGATGGGAAGACCCTATTGCTGAAGACATCTCTTGCCTGAGAGGCAAGGTCACTGAGAAAGCAAGCTGGTGCTGAGCAGAAAACCTTCTCCCTGTACACCAGCCAACTGAAAGCTGGAAAAAGCTGCACTGCATGCAGCTGTATGGGAGACAGAAGTCATCAGTAGTGAAAACAGTGGACACTGAATATTCAAGTTTGGCCATACAGTCCCAATGACTGAACGGGTGCAATAGTGGCATGTCTACTCATGGGGTAACCAACTCCTTCATAATTGGACTGAAGGCCCTCTCTATGGGAGGGAATACATACCTGGTACTGAAAAAACCTAAGCAAAAGTCTATGGCAGGGGAGGTCATGAGCCTTAGGGGTATAAAGCCTGCTCTTGTCTGACTAAATGTATATTTTATTCCCACCAAGCTGCCCTGAAAGCACTACGCTTAATGTTCATATTCACATATTAATGCCACTCTCACTTCTGGTTAGAGAAGCTTGTCTTTTCAGATAGTGATGACCACTGGGATGATCCAAAAGGCAACATAGTGCTGAGAAGAAGGGATGGAGGAGTGCCCAGCACTGAAACATCTCTGTCACACCCTCCAAGGCTCAGGGCCCATTGTGGAAGAGGGGGCGGATAGAATGGAACAGCCAAAGGAAGGGTACAACTCCTTACAATGCAACTGTCCAGACAGAAATTGGCCTTGATATCCATGACCTTGCAGTGCCTAGCAATACCTTCCCAAGACCCTCATAATAGAAGTAAAAGATGATGACATCAAATTAAAAGAGAGACTAATGGAGAGAGGGAGGGGATATGATGGAGATTGGAGTTCTAAAGGGGTATGAGGGCAGGGGAGGGAAATATCATGCATTTTTTATATGTAAGTATAGAAGTTGTCAATAAAAAAATATATAAAACAAAAAAAAGTCATATGGAAACCTACTTTTCTGAACAATGGAACACTCAGAAGCCATAGATTGTTACTAGAAAATTTTCAGTGCCACGGATGGGATACCTTTCCAGTGAGTTGTTGTCCAGGGAGGTCACAGATACCCCCACAACATTATGGGCCATTGCCAAGGCCCTTGGTTTCCCACCAGGAATAGATGGTAAGACCCTACTGCTGAAGACTCTACATACTTGGATGGCAAGTTCACTGAGAAAACCTGCTGGAGCTGAGCTGAAAGCCTTCTCCATGTGGACCAGCTGACAGAAAGTTGGAAAAAGCTACACTGCATGCAGTTCAATGGGACAGAGAAAACACCAGTGAAGGTACTCAACAGTGGCCAGCCAGGTCAAATAAGACAATGGGTGCAATAGTGGCATGTCTGTTATGGGGGAAACCAGCTGCTCTCTAATTGGACTGGAGGCCCACTCCATGGGAGGGAACACATCCCTGATACTAAAAACATATGACAGGGGTAGTCATGAGTTCTAGGGGTGTAATGTCTGCTGGTGTTTCGCTAAAATGTATATACTATGCTCACCATACTGCCCAGTAAGTATTTCTCTTAATATCCACAGCCATATATTAATGCTACTTTCACTTTTGGTTAGAGAAGCTTCTCTCTTCAGATGGTGGTGACCTCGGAATAACTCAGAAGGCACCATGATGCTGAGAAGAAGTGACAGAGGAGTGCTCAGCACTGAAATAATTCTAACACACCTTCCAAGGTTCAGGGTCCATTGCAGAAGAGAGGGCGGAAAGAGTAGGACTCCTTACAACATGCTTCTCTAGGCACAAAATGGCCTGGATATCCATGACCTCATAGTGCCTGACATTACCTACATAATACCATCATAACAGGAGGAAAAGATCATGACATCAAACTGAAAAGAGACTGATTGAGAGGGAGGGGATATGATGGAGAGTGAAGTTTCAAAGGGGAAAGTGGGGGGAGGGAGGGAAGTACCATGGCATATTGTCTACAATTAAGGAAGTTGTCAATTAAAATTTTAAAAATAAAAAGACTAAAAAAACATTCAAGGTAGGACTGGAGAGATGGCTTAGTTTAAGGCACTTGCCTGCAAAGCCAAAAGACCCAGGTTCAATTTCCTAGACTCACAAAAGAAGATGCAGAAGGGGATGCAAGCATTTGGAGTTTATTTGTAGCAGCTGGAGGCCCTGGCAAACCCATTCATTCTCTCTCTCTCAAGTAAATAAGTAAAAATAAAACTTAAAAATATATATAAATAAATAAATAAAACAGGCTATAGGACTACATGATCACTAAGACAGCTCTACAGAAAATATATGAAAGGATCCATCCATCTGAAAAAGAAGGAAAAGTTCATACTTGAAACCACAATAAAGAATAAACCATGAGATGAAGAGATGGCTTAGAAGTTAAAGGCCTTTGTTTGCAAACGCTGATAGCCTGGGTTCAAATCCTCAGTACCCACATAAAGCCAGATGCAAAAAGTGGTGCATGCACGTGGATTTCACTTACAGTGGCAGGAGGTTCTGGCATGTCCATACTCACTCTCTCAGTTTCTGTCTGTCTCTCATTCTCTCTCTCTAAATAATTTCTTTAAAGACAAACCATGTTAAAAAAAATTAATGCAAGAGAGTAACAGAAAAATAGGAAGCACTACAAAAAAAAAAAAAAAAAAGAATGCATGAATTAATAACACCAGTGGCCTCAATGCCCCAACCAAAAGACACAGATTTGGGCTGGAGAGATGGCTTAGCAGTTAAGCCCTTGCCTGTGAAGCCTAAGGACCCCAGTTGGAGGCTTCATTCCCCAGTACCCACATAAGCCAGATGCACAAGATGGCACATGCATCTGGAGTTTGTTTACAGTGGCTGTGAACCTATTCTCTCTCTCTCCTTCTCTGTCACTCTCAAATAAATAAATAAATAAATAAACAAACAAACAAACAAACAAAAGACACAGACTTATAGATGATATTAAAAGGTATGGGCTGGAGAGATCGCTTAGCGGTTAAGGTGTTTGCCTGTGAAGCCAATGGATCCTGGTTCAATTCTCCAGGACCCACATAAGCCAGATGCACAAGAGAGCACATGCATCTGGAATTCGTCTGCAGTGGCTGGAGGCCCTGGCACACGCTCGCTGTTTCTCTCTCTCTGCCTCTTTCCCTCTCTCAAATAAATGAATAAATAAATAAAATATTTTTAAAAAGGTACAATCTTAGCCAGGCATGGTGGCTCACGCCTTTAATCCCAGCACTCAGGAGGCAGAGGTAGGAGGATCACTGTGAGTTCGAGGCCACCCTGAGACTACAGAGTGAATTCCAGGTCAGCTTGAGCTACAGCGAGACCCTATCTCGAAAAACCAAAAAAAAAAAAAAAAAAAAAGGTACAATGGTACAATCTTTCTGTCTGTTGCCTCCAAGAAACTCACCTCTCCATAAAAGACAAACACTATCTTGGGGTGAAAATATGGAAAATGGTATTTTAAGCAAATGGGTCTAGGAAACAAGCAGGTGTTGCTATCCCACATTCTGACAGAATAAACTTCAAACAAAGTTAAAAGAGATAAAGAAGGTCATTCTCCAGATGACAGAAAGCTGGAAAAAGCTACCCAACAGTGATAACAGTGGGCACTGCAAGCCTTAAGTTTAGCCAGCCATGCCAAATAATCCAACAGATACAATACAGACATGTCTGTTATGGGGGACACCAACCACTCTCTAATTGGACTAGAGGCCTGCTCCATGGGAGGTAATACATGCCTGGTACTGAAAACATAATCAAAAGCCTATTGCAGGAGAGGTCATGAACCCTAGGAGTGTAACACCTGCTCTTGTTTGGCTAAATAAATATATTATGCTCACCAAACTGCCCTGTAAGCACTTTCTCAATGTTCATACCCATGCTACTCTCACTTTTGGTTAGAGAAGCTTCTCTTTTCAGATGGTGGTGACCAGTGGGATGACCCAAAAGGCACCACTGTGCTAAGGAGAAGTGACAGAGGAGTGCTCAGCACTGAGACATCTCTATCACTCCTTCCAAGGCTCAGGGTTCATTGTGGAAGAGATGGCAAAAAGAATATAAGAGCCAAAGGAAGATTAGAACTGCTTACAATGTAATCTTCCAGGCACAAATTGGCCTCAGTATCCATGACCTCACAGTGCCTAGTACTAGTACTACCTACACAAGACCCTCAAAATAGGAGAAAAAGATGATGACATCAAAATAAAAGAGAGACTAATGGATAGAGGGAGGGGATGTGATGGACAGTGGATCTGTGAAGGGGAAAGTAGAAGAGGGGAGGAAACTATCATGGTTTATTTTCTATGATTATGGAAATTGTCAATAAAAAGGTTTTTAAAAGAGGTCATTTTATACTGATTAAGAGACCAACCAACAAGAGGACATTACAATTCTTAGCACATGTGAATATGGGTATACCCATTTTCATTAAACAAACAGTGCTAAATTTAAAGTCACAAACACAATTGTAGTGGATGACTTTAATGTCTCTCTCACCAACTGACAAGTTATCCTGGCAAAAATATAAATAAATAAGGCTGGAGAGATGGCTTATCAGTGAAGGCACATGATTGCGAAGCCTAGGAGTTCTCTAGGTCCCACATAAGCCAGATGCATAAGTGGGTGCACGAGTCTGGAGTTCGTTTGCAGTGGCTGGAGGCCCTGGCACACCCATTCTCCCTGTCTTTCCCTCTCTCTGTGTCTAATAAATAAATAAAATAAAAGAATGTTAAAATAAATAAATAAGTAAATAAATAAATAAATAAACAAATAAATAAACAGAGAATTGTCTGAACTAGAAGTCATCATAGAACAAATGGGCCTAATAGACATCTGCAGACCATTCTATTCAAATGCTGCAGAACACACATTTCTTTCAGCAGCACAAGGAAGATTCTCTTAAGGAGATCATGTATTAGGACATAAAAATCTTTTTTAAATTTTTTTTTATTTATTAGAGACAGAGGGAAAGAGAAAGAGAGAATGAATATTGGTGTGCCAGGACCTCTAGCCACTGCAAACTTCAGATGCATGAAAGTATTTTGTGCAACTGGTTTTACATGGGTACTGGGGAATCAAATCCAGGTTGTTAGGCTTTGCAGTCAAGTGCCGTAACAGCTGAGCTATCTCTCCAGCTCTGACAAAGCAAATCTTAACAAATACAGAAAAACTGAAATAATTCCTTGCTCTCTATCTGATCACAATAGGATTAAACTACAAATCAACAGCAGGAAAGGCTATAGAACATATACAAACTCATAGAAACTAAACAATACACTATTGAATGATGAATGTGTCACTGAAGAAATGCAGAAGGATATAAAAAATTTCACAGAATCAAAGGATAATGAAAACACAACAACCCCAAACTTAAGAGACACAATAAAGGTAGTACTAACAGGAAGATGTATAGCTTCAAGTGTCTGTATTAATAAATTTAGAAGTCACAAGTAAACAAGATAATGCTACAAGGCAAACCAGAACTCAGTAAATGAAAAAGAACAAGGAATTGGTTCTTTGAAAGGATAAACAAGATTGATAAACACTTTGGAAAACTGACCAAAATAAAGAAGAGACCCTAATTAATAAAATTATAGGTGAAAATGACACCATTACAACAGAAAACAATAAAATTCATATGAACATGCTTTAAAAACATGTACTTCACATTAAGTTAAAAATATGAAAGAAATGGATAATTTCCTAGATATAGCTGACCTACCAAAATTAAAGCAAGATGAGACATACCATTTAAACATACCTATAACAAGCAATGAGATCAAAGCAGTTATTAACCCCTCTCCCCAAAAAAAGGGCCAGATGGATTCACTGGTGAATGCTACCAGACCTTCACAGAAAAACTAACACCAATGCTTCTCAAACTTTTCCATAAAACAGAAAAGGAAGGAATATTACCAAACTCTTTTAACAAAGCCAGCAATACCCTGATACCCAAACCAAAGACAGTACAAAAAAAAAAAGAAAAGAAAAGAAAAGAAAAGAAAAGAAGGGAAGGGGAGGGGAAGGGAGGGGGGGGGAAGGGAGGGGAGGAGGGGAAGGGAAGGGGGAGGAGGGAAGGAGGAGAGGGAGAGGAGGAGGAGGAAAGGAAAGGAAAGGAGGAAAGGAAAGGAAAGGAAAGGAAAGGAAAGGAAAGGAAAGGAAAGGAAAGGAAAGGAAAGGAAAGGAAAGGAAAGGAAAGGAAAGGAAAGGAAAGGAAAAGAAAAGAAAAGAAAAGAAGGAAATTACAGACCAATCTCCCTCATGAATATAGATACAAAAATTCTCAACAAAGTACTGGCAAACAAAATGAAGGAATACATTAAAAATCATTCATCTCAAAAAGATCATTTACCTCAATAAGGTAGGTTTTATCCCAGAGATTCTGGGATGATTCAACATACACAATCCATAAATGTAATATACCATATAAATGGACATTGGGGGGGAAATCACATGAGCATCTCAATAGATGAAGAAAAAATGCTTGATAAAATGCAATATCCCTTCATGGTAAAAGTCCTAAAGAAAATGGGAATAGAAAGAACATAACTGAATATCTGAACATAATAAAGGTTATTTATTACTAACCTATAGCCAACATTATACTAAGAGGGAAAAACTCAAAGCACTTCCAGTAAAAGAAGGAGCAAGACAAAGGTGTCCACTTTCTCCACTTTTATTAATATAGTACTAGAAGTTTTAGCCTCTGCAATAAGAGATACAAATAAAAGAGATACAAATTGGAAATTAATATGGAAAATTATCATTATTTGCAGATGATATGATTCTATACATGAAGGATACAAAAGGCTCTAGCAGCAAACTTTAGAGCTGATAAATACATTCAGCAAAGCAGCAGGATACAAAATGAACACAGAGAAATCAGTAGCCTCCCAATGTAACAATAACAAACATTCTGAGGATGATATCAGAGACACACTCCCATTCAGAATTGTCTCAAAAATAAAGTACCCTGGAATAAACTTAACCAAGGAAGTGAAGGATCTCTACAATGAAAACTTTAAGCGAGAAATTGCAGAAGGCACTAGGAAATGGAAAAATATACCGTGTTCATGGATTGGAAGAATCAATGCTGTGCAAATGTCTATCTTACCAAAAGCAATCTACAAATTTAATGTAATCCCCATAAAAATTCCAATGGCATTCTTCATCAAAACAGAAAAAAAATCCTAAAATTCATTTGGAAGCACAAGAAACCTCAAATAGCCAAGGCAATTTTGAGCAACAAAAACAAGGCTGGCCATATCACCATACCTGATTTTAAAATATATCTTACAGCCAGCATGGTAACTGACAAAACAGACATGTAGATCAATGGAGCCAGATATAAACCCAGGAAGCTACAGTCATCTGAATTTTGACAAAAATGCCAAAAACATTTACTGGAGAAAAGAGAGCCTCTTTAACAAATGGTGATGAGAAAACTGGTAATCTATCTGTAGAAGGATGAAAATAGATCCTTTTCTCTCTCCATACACAAGAATCAAGTCCAAATGGATCAAAGACCTTAATATCAGAACTGAAACTCTGAAACTGCTACAGGAAAAAGTAGGAGAAACCCTTTAACATATTGACATAGATAATGAGTTTCTCAATAGAACCCCAATTGCTCAGGAAGTAAAACCACTCATCAACCACTGGGATCTTATGAAATTACAAAGCTTTTGTACAGCAGAGGACACTGTGAATACAGCAAAGAGACAACCTACAGAATGGGAGAAAATCTTTGCCAGCTATACATCTGACACAGGATTCATATCTAAGATATACAAAACATCTAAATAATAAGTAACCAAACTACAGAACTAAAGACTTCTCAAAAAAAGTACAAATGGTCTATAAACATCCAAAAACATGTTCTACATCTTTAGCCAAAAGAGAAATGCAAATTAAAACTACTTTGAGATTCTATCTCACTCCTATCAGAATGGTTATCATCAAGAAAATAAATGACAGCCAAGTGTGGTGGCACACACCTTTAGTCCCAGCACTCGGGCGGCAGAGGTAGGAGGGATCACCATGAGTTCGAGACCACCCTGAGACTACATAGTGAATTCCAGGTCAGCCTGAGCTAGAGTGAGACCTTACCTTGAAAAAAAAAAAAAAAAAAAAAAAAAAGAAAAGAAAAGAAAAGAAAAGAAAAGAAATGACAATAAATGCTGGTGAGGATGTGGGAAAAGAGGGAAAGTTCTGCATTGTTGGTGGGAATGCAATCTGGTACAGCCATGGTAGAAATCAGTGTGGAAGTTCCTGAGACAACTAAAAATTGATTTACTCTATGGCCCAATTATACTACTCATTGTCATAAACTCCAGGAACTCTACTCACAACCTTAGAGATACTTGCTCATCCATGTTTATTACTGCTCTATTCACAAGAGCTAGAACATGGAACCAACCTAGATGCCCTTCAAACTGATGAACACATAATGAAGATGTGGTACATTTACACAATGGTATTTTATTCAGCTGTAAAGAAAAATGATATTATGAAATTTGCATGGAAATGGGTGTAACTGGAAAGAATTGTACTGAGGTAACCCAAACCCAGAAAATCAAACACCATGTGCTCTCTTTCATATGTGGCTCCTAGCTTCAAGTGTTTAGATTTATGTGTGAGTTGGAGTAAAAGTCTGTAATACAGGCCAGTAAGCTAGAAAGAGACTATGAGGGAGGGAGGAAAAGAGAGAGCTTAAGGAGAGGGTATTGTAGATATATAAGTAGAGGGTCAGAATACTGAGAGTAGAAAGGTCCAAGTGGGATCAGGCGAAAGGAGACATGGGAGGAAGGTTAATTAAAATTTAAGATGTTATGAATAAGCCATATGGAAACCTACTTCTTTGCTAGTCAATAACATATATATATATGTTGAAAGTGGGGAGGGAGAGAGGTAAGAGTTTGGGCAGAAGTATCCTATGGAGGTAGATGAGGAGCACTAAGAAGCCATAGATCATTATTAGAAAAAATTCAGTGCCGGGGTGATATGGTCCACTGAACTGTTGGCCAGGGAGGTTCCTGATGCCCCCAAAACATTACAGGCCATTGCCCACCGAACTAGATGGTAAGGTCCTACTGCTGAAGACTCCATGTAATAGACAGCTTCGGGTTCACTGAGATGAACTTCCAGACCAGGCAGTTATGGAAAAAGGGATATTTATTGAAGCTTACAGATCCAGGGCAAGTTCCATGATGGCAGAAGAAGCTGGCCTGCTTTCACAGGTCCAAGTAGACAGAGTAAAAGCCATACCACAAAACAAGCACACTTTGCATAACTTTAGATTGGAATTTCAAACCCACCATCATACCTTAAGATCCACCCAGTGACACCTCTTCCCACCAGGTGGCTGCAGATCCAAAGGACAAACTAATAAAACACTGAATATATTGGGGGCCATTTATTCAAACTAGCACATTCCACATGCTTGACCTTCAGGCCACTGAGAAATCAAGCTGGAGCTAAGATGGAAACCTCCTCCCTGTTGACTAGCTGTCAGAAATCTGGAAAGAGCAGCTTTTGGAGAGAGAGAAGTCACCAAGGATATTAACTAGTAATGGACCCTGAAAGCCTTATGGCTGGCCAGCCAAGCCAAATGTGCCTACTGGTACAACAGCAACAAATCTCGTATAGGGGAAACCAACTGCTCTCTGATTGGACTGGAGGCCCATGCCACGAGAGGGAATACATGCCTGGTACTGAAAACTTAATCAAAAGCCTATAGCTGGGGGTGTCATAAGCTCTAGAGGAGTAAAGACTACTATTGTCTAGCTAAGTAGATAAATGATACCCATAAAACGGCCCTCTATACACTTATGTTTATGCCCATATATTAAGGCTACTCTCCCTTATGGTTAGAGAAGCTACTCTTTTCAGTTGGTGGTTACCACTGAAGTGACTCAAAACTCACCATAATGCTGAGAAGTAATGTCAATGGAGTGTTCAGCATTAAGGGAGACAACTCTGTCACACCCTTCAAGGTTCAGAATCCATTTTAAGAGATGGTGGAATGTAAAAGCCAAAGGAAGGAAAGGACTGCTTACAATGCTGTCTCCCAGATACAAAATTGCCTTGATATTCATGACCTTACAGTGCCTGACACTGCCTATACAAGACCTTCATAACAAGAAGGGCAAAAATAATGACATCAAAATAGAAGAGAGGCTACTTGGAAAGAAGGGATTCAATGGAGGATTGATTTGGAAGGGGAAACTGGGTTGGTGGGATTATCATGATTTATTGTCTATACTTATGGAAGTTGTCAATTGTTTGTTTGTTTTTAATACCCTTTTCTCCAATATCTGACCACTCTGTAAACTAGTCTGCCTTTTTACACCTTTTGGACTATAAAGATCAAGAGCCTGAAATCTTCCTGCTATAATGAGTTTGTGCTCACTCTTCAAAATTCTACTCACATGTTATTACTATCCAGCATTCTGCAGACACTCACATACAATTAGGACTTAATTTAGGAAATCATTCTGGAAGTAGAAGCATTCAGTGTCCAGAGGTAGCAACACCAAACTAAGCCATAGTCATCAGCATCCTTAACAATGGTCCCTGTTTATTTCTTAACCTTCCTCCACGGTGGTTCTGTGTACCTGGTTTCACGCACTACCTATTTTCTAAATC
This sequence comes from Orientallactaga sibirica, assembly GCA_036365145.1. Lineage (NCBI taxonomy): Eukaryota > Metazoa > Chordata > Mammalia > Rodentia > Dipodidae > Orientallactaga > Orientallactaga sibirica. The sequence continues at coordinate 4,101,751 of JAEOAD010000025.1, forward strand.
TAGTGTTTCAGACTTTATCAAGTCTGAAAGCTACCCAATATCCTTTCAATATTTTTCTTGGCATGTGTCACAGTTGGTTTCTAGTATTTATAGACTATAAAAGATTTCTGGGGTGGAGAGATGGCTTAGTGGTTAAGGCACTTGCCTGCAAAGCCAGAGGACCCAGATTTGATTCCCCAGGACACACATAAAGCCAGATGCACAAGATGTGCATGCACCTGATGTTCGTTTGCAGTGGTTGAAGGCCCCAGCATGCCCATATTCATTCTCTCTCTCTCTCCAATAAATAAATTTTAAATAAAGATTCCTCTCCTACAACTCTGTAATAGAAATGTGAAAGTATCCTAGCAATAACTGAGCACGTGACTCACTCATTCTCTTAAACCTTGATAAGGCAATTCAATCAATGCACAATGGAATGTGCTGAGCAACCAACACCACTGAAATATTGAGAAGAGACCTACCTACATGCTTAACATTTCAAGTTACTCAGAATATAGCATACGGGTAAAAATAAGATGTAATATAGGAAAGTAGTCGAATTAACCTATAATTACTATTTACTATTCCATACTCATAAACAAGCATTTTCAGGAATCTGAAGGGAGATCTGAAATGTAGCACAGCACACCAATGTAGCCTACTCACCTGAAAGGCTATTAAATTCATGTTTGAGCTGAGAACCAGTGTGCTTTCCAGGACAGACTAAGAGGACTTGTCTAGCTAGTTCTTCCTGGAAGGAGCCCTCTTGCTCCTCTACCAGGGGAAAGACCATCAGTTAAAGAAACAAGTCACCACATTCTACTTGACCCAGATGGTTTCGTAGGTGAACCCAACAGAACAGTCAAAGAAGAATTAATACGAATACTTCTTAAACTCTTACTAGAGAAAGAAAATCAAATGAACTACTTAACTCATTCTACTGAAGACAGTATTACCCTGATACAAAAGCCAGCAAAAGGCATCAAAAGAAAACAAAATGCAAATATCCTTTATAAAAATAATGCAAAAATCTTCAATAAAATACTAGTAAACTGAATCCAATACCATATTGAAAAGATTATACACAATGAACAAGAGTAGTTTATCCTAGATAGGCAAGGATGATACACTATAAGAACAATAAATGAATGTAATGCATTAACAGAATGAAAGGGACACAGGATCATCTGAACTGATTAAGAACACATTTGTGGGCTGGAAAAATGGCTCAGTGGTTAAGATGCTTGCCTGCAAAGCTTAATGGCCCAGGTTCAATTCCCTAGTACCCACATAAAGCCAGATGCACAAAGTGGCACATGTATCTAGCGTTAGAATGCAGTGGCAAGAGACCTTAGTGCACTCATTCCCTTTCTCTCATTCTCTCTTTCAATTTCCTTGCAAAAAAATAAATAAAATATAAAAAAGAATACATTTGGCAAAACTCAACATCCTTTCATAATAAATATACTCAAAAAACTAGAAACACGGGCTGGAGAGATGGCTTAGCGGCTAAGGCGCCTGCCTACTAAGCCTAAGAACACTGGTTCCAATGTCCAGCTGTTCCAATCTCCAGGTCCCACGTTTAGCCAGATGCAATGTGATGCAAGGGCGCAATGCCGCACTTGCCCACAAGGGGGTGCACGCATCTGGATTTCGTTCACAGCAGCTGAGAGACTGCTGGCGCGCCCATCTCTGTCTCCCTCTCCCTCTCTGTCTATCTCTCTCTGTCTCTCTCTCCAAAAATAAATAAAAAATAATTAAAAAAAAAAAACTAGAAAGAGAAGGGAACTTCCTCAACATGAATCTACAACTAATAATATACTCAATGGTAAGCTAATAGTTTTCCTCCTAAGATAAGGAATAAAACCAAGATGAAACTTGTATCCCTGCTATTCAACATTGTAGTGTAAGCTTAGCCAGAAAAAAAAAAAGAAAGAAAGAAAAAGAAATGAAAGTATGCAAACTGGAAAAGAAGTAAAGCTCTATTCATAGATGTCATAGTTTTGATGCAGGATTTGGGGTCCAGGTAGGGATTGAATTCCATAAAGATGCAAGAGATTCCAAACCTTATCCAAGTTAGCAAAAAACTGAAAACACAGACTCCCAAGATGGAAAAGTTACTAATCATGAGATTTATTTTAGGGAGTTAGGATCTAGAGGGAAGGCTAGCAGAATGGTCCAAGCCAAAAATGAGGTTCTCCCTCTTTCAAGCCACACTGCCAGTATGGAGGGGAGACAGAGAAAATCTCCCTCACATAGGGAGAAGTCCAGGCACATACTCATACACACATAGAAAGTAAAGCATGAGAGTCAAGATCACCCTCACACATGGGGTCAGAGAAGACTAAGAGATACTAATGGACTGTGAGCTTAAAGAGAGATCACCCATGTAGCAAAACAGGAAAGTACTAAGTACACCAAAACAAGGCAAGAAAGAACACAGACAAAAAGAAATCCTCCCCTTCTCAGCTTGGCTTGGAAGGGGGAGAGCTTACCAAAGCAAGGACCTAGAGACTCAGGGCCCAGAGAATTGTAGCACACAGCCTCAGATTGCTGAGATGAACTTCCAAACCAGGCACAGTTATGGAAGAAGGGAATTTATTTGAAGCTTACAGATCGAGGGGAAGTTCCATAATGTCAGAAGAACCTGGCCAGTTTTCACAGGTCCAAGCAGAGAAAGAAAAGACACAAGCCGCACCAGCACCAGCACAGCATACTTCAGGGACTCCAGGCAAAGCTCCAACACTTTGCATATCTTCCCTAGACTGGAATTCCAAATCCACCCCCACACCTTAGGGCTGGACCCTAGGATCTGCCTACAGTGACATCAAGTTACAACCTTGAATAAAATGCCTGAATTGATTAGAGGGTATTTATTCAAACTACCACAAGAATGAAGAGCGATCACAAATATAGCTAAACAGGAAAACACCCCACACCAAAGCATGTAGGTACATGGACAAAAAGAAACTTTCCCAGCTGGGAAGGGGAACTGGAGGCAGAGAGGCTTACACACTTGTATCTAGAGAGGTCCAGAGGAAGAAAGGAGGACCACAAGGTTTATAGAGATGGTTAGACTCCTTTATATGGCTCAAACACCCAGTTATAATGAGTCTCATCATCAGGGGTGTAAGGGAGAGAATGGACTGACTCATGAGGAGCCAGCCCATAGGTATGCTAAGCTGAAGGAACAGCAGGAAATACTGCTGAATTGTTGCTTGCAGCCATCTAGAATGGGACTGGATCAGATGAAGGTTCTAGTCCTGTCAGAGTAGGCAAAGTTGCATCATCTTTGACCTCTGTCCCTGGCTGGCTATCTTACTCCTATTCCCCATCAGTTTCAGAGATGTGTGTATGCACATACAAGTGTGTGTACAGATGGAAAATTTCAAAGTATCTACAAAGTGACTGTGGTAGTTTGAATATATGGCCCCCAATATATTCAGTGTTTTATTAGTTTATAGTTTGCATCTACAGCCACCTTGCTGGAGACAATGTCACTGGGCGGATCTTAAGGTGTGGTGGTGGGTTTGAGATTCCATTGTAAAGATATGCAAAGTGTGCCTAGTGGGAGTTCCTGAAGTGTGCTGTGGCTTTTGGCTGTAGCTTTGCTCTGTGTGCTGTGTAGCTGGTGGCTTTTATCTCTTGCGTGGATCTGTGAAGGCAGGCTAGCTTTTTCTGCCATAATGGAACTTCCCTTGAATCTGTAAGCTTAAATAAATAATATCCCTTCCTCCATAACTGTGCCTGGTCTGGAAGTTCATCTCAGCGAACCTGAAGCTGTCTGCTATGGTGACAATCAAAGAATTCAAAGTTTTGAGTTGTCATGGACACTCAAAATCAGTTCTGTTTCTATATATATATTGCAAAATAATAAACAAAAGAAATTATTAATATATTACTTGTAATAAATTTAAGGTGAGTTGAAAACACTCACAGATTAAAAACTACAAACTCTGCTTTAAAAAATTACCGAAAAGGAGGCCGGAAGTGGTGGCGCATGCCTTTAATCCCAGCACTCGAGAGGCAGAGGTAGGAAGATGGCCATGAGTTCGAGGCTACCCTGAGACTACATAGTGAATTCCAGGTTAGCCTGAGCTAAAGGGAGACCCTACCTCAGAAAACCAAAAAAAAAAAAAAAAAAATTACCAAAGAGGGCTGGAGATGGGTTAGCAGTTAAGGTACTTGCCTGAAAAGCCAAAGGACCCAGGTTCAATTCTTTAATCCCAGCACTTGGGAGGCAGAGGTGGTGGGAGCCTTTAATCCCAGCTGGGAGGCAGAGTTCAGGAGCTGACGCCCTGAGACTACATAGTTAATTCCAGGTCAGCCTGGATCACAGTGAGACCCTACCTCGAAAAAAAACAAACAAACAAAAAAAAAAATTGGAAGGCATAACACTGTTAACACGGCAATAGTACCCAAAATGAGTCTCAGAATGTTCAGCTATTTTTGAGAATTGAAAGCTTATCTTCAGGGACTGAAGAGGAGAGATTACTTAGTGGTTAAGCACTTACCTGTGAAGCCTAAGGACCCCAGTTTGAGACTCAATCCCAGTACCCACGTAAGACAGATGCACAAGATGGTATACACATCTGGAGTTCCCTTGCAGTGGCTGGAAGCCCAGGTGTGCCCAATCTCTCTCTCTTTATCTGTCTCTTGCTCTCAAATAAATAAATAAATAAAAATTAAAATTAAAAAAGAAAAGCTTATATTTACATTCTTGAGGAATTGCCAGTGGCCCCAAAGAGTCAAAACAATATTGAAACAGAAAAATAAAGTGGGAACATTCACAGTCCTAATCTCAAAACTTATTACAAAGTTACTGCAAATAAAACCATGTGTACTAATATAAGTACAAAGATAAATGGGACTTCTGGATAAGATGGCTGCATAGGAGTCATGCAAAACCCGATCAGGGAGGGATTTAAGCAAAAACCAGAGCAAAATACACTCTTCTGAAAAGTACAGAATAGTTTTTCCCCAGACACAACGGAGAAGCAGGAGATGGCCAGAATCTATCTCACTGAGAAGCTTGAGGCCAATCCTCTGCGACCCCAATCCGCTCCTTCTGCGAGCCAGGCACCACCCGCCAGGCATGCCTAACAGCAGCAACAGAGACCAAACAAGGGGACTTTCCAACCTCATCAGCAGAGCCCAGAAATCTAAAGAAAAGTCACTGAGCTACTGAAAGACATACAGGGGAACAGTGTGAGCACTACAGGCTTCCTGAACTCTCCCATCCCCCAACCATCAGAACCTCGAACCTCCCCAGCATAGCTGAGCCAAGCTCAAGCTCCACAGCACAACACCTAGGGAATGAGGTGGGCACTCAGTATTGGTGAAATTGGAAGCCACACCAAAAGGTAACAAGGCTGGCCGACTGACCAAAAAAAAAGGTACATAGGCCTACACTGGAAGTGCTAATCTCTCTTTCCATGTCAGGGCAGGTTATGGGTTACCTGTTTGTGGTTGGCTTTATCATTTTTAAATAAGCTGTACATGGGGTGTTGAATATTGCTGCCTTTAATACTTACAGATTTATAGAGCCTTTGTCTTTTGCTTCTGTCATTATTGGGGGCAGGGTCTGATCCAGATCCAGGCTGACCTGGAACCCAATTCAGAACAGAATTCTCTACCTCCCAGCTGACAGGATTAAGGGTGTAGAACAACAGACACCCTTAGGGATTTTGGCGTTATACGACTATTTGTTTTAATCCCCACACTTGAATACTCTGTGCTGCTTATTATTGAATGTGTATTTTGCTCAGTTAAAGTTTAGAATTTGCAAGTATATTGTCCCACCAAGTCCACTAGAATACTTGCTTAGCAAGCAAACTCAACACCTAGGATTACTTCTGAGGTTGGATTTGGGTACAAATGCTACACTTGGCACCTTAAATTCATATCCTGAAAGTATATAAAGGTGGATCACCACATCTAAGAACACTGCAGATGAATAGAAAACCTAAGAAGCAAATCAATTCAGGATGCAAAAGTCAGTACATTATAATAAAAGAAACACAAAGAATCAAGACAATGCAATCCCAACAAAAATTACAAATCCATCAGAAATGTTCACCAATGAGACTGCTTTAGATGAAATTCCCGTGAAAGATTTCAAATGAATGATGTTATCTATACTCAAAGAAATGAAAGAAGAAATGAATCAGAGAAGAAAACGAAGGAATTAAAGAAGAAAACAAACTTCTGAAAGAGAACACAGGAAACTAGCTTAATGAAATGAAAAGGTCATTACAGGACATGAGTAAGGAAATAGAAATACTGAAGAAAAATCAGGCTGAAATCCTATCTCTGAGGAAGACAGTCAGTGAAATAAAAAACTCTGTCGATGGGCTGGAGAGATGGCTTAGTGGTTAAGGAGCCTGCCTGCTAAGCCTAAGAACACTGGTTCCAATCTCCAGGTCCCATGTTTAGCCAGAGGCAGTATCACGCAAGGGCGCAATGCCACACTTGCCCACAAGGGGGCGCACACATCTAGATTTCGTTCACAGCAGCTGAGACTCTGCTGGCGTGCCCATCTCTGTCTCTCTCTCCCTATCTCTCTGTGTCTCTCTCCAAAAATAAATAAAATAATACAAAAAAAATTTTTTTAAACTCTGTGGAAAGTCTCACCAGTAGGATGGATGAAGGAGAGAACAGAATATCTGAACTAGAAGACAGGTGGCGGATCTAATACAGTCCAACAGAGAGAAAGACAAGCTAATAGAAAGGTATGAATAGGAATTCCAAGACATCCGGGACACTATGAAAAGATCAAACATAAGGATTCAGGGTATAGCAGAAAAAAAAGAATTTCAATCCAGAGGCTTAGTAGGTGTTTTCTATAAAATCATAGAAGAAAATTTTCCCCAAATTGGGAAAGAAATGCCAGTGCAGATACAAGAAGCTTTTACAACACCAAACAGACAAAACTTATGAAGATCCTCTCCTCGCCATGTTACAAATAAAACTACTAAACACTGAAACGAAAGAAAACATATTGAAAGCAATCAGAGAGAAAAAACAAGTGACCTTCAAAGGGAAACCCATCAGGACTACAGCAGATTACTCAACACAAACTTTAAAAGCCAGAAAGGCTTGGAATGATGTATTCCAAGTTCTGAAAGATAAAAACTGTCAACCAAGATTACTTTATCCTGCAAAGCTATCTATCCAAATTGATGGAGAAATAAGGACATTCCACAACAAAAACAGGCTACAGGAATTTATGGCAACTAAACCAGCTCTACAGAAAATACTTCAAGGAATCATTCATGCTGAAGAGAAAGCAAAACACACACAGCAGGAAATAGGAAAAAATAAACCATACTCAAATAACACTTAAAACAAGTGAGTAAAGGGAAAACAGGAAGAACTACAAAACAAGAGAAGAATGGTAAGAATAAATACATATCTTTCAATAATAACTCTTAATATCAATGGTGTCAATGCCCCAACCAAAAGACATAGATTTGCACACTGGAGTAAAAAGCAGGAACCTGCCATCTGTTCCCTCCAGGAAACTCACCTCTCGATAAAAGATAGAAACCTTAAGGTGAAAGGTGGGAAAATGGTATTTCAAGCAAATGGGCCTAGGAAACAAGCAGGGGTTGCTATCCTAATTTCTAACTGGATAGATTTCAAACCAACATTAGTGAGGAAAGATAATGAAGGTCACTTTATACTGATTAAAGGAACACTCCAACAGGAGGACATTACAATACTAAACATATATGCTCCTAACATGGGGGCTCCCAATTTCATCAAACAAACGCTATTAGACTTAAGGTCAGAGATATCTCCTAACACAATAGTAGTGGGTGACTTCAATACCCCCACTCTCATCACTTGACAGGTCTACCCAGCAAAAAATAAACAGAGAGACATCTGCACTAAACGAAGTCAGGGAACAAATGGACCTAACAGATATATACAGAACATTCCATCCAAATGCTGCAGAATATACATTTTTCTCAGCAGCACATGGGACATTCTCTAAAATAGACCATATAATAGGACACAAATCAAATATTAACAAATACAGGAAAAATGAAATAACCCCTTTTACGCTATCTGACCACAATGGGATTAAACTGCAAATCAGCAACAAGAAAACCTACAGAGATATACAAAATTCATGGAGAATAAATAGTATACTATTGAGCGATGTATGGGTCATTGAAGAAATTAAAAAAGGAAATCAAGAAACTCATAGAATCAAATGATGATGATAATGCAACATGCCAAAACCTTTGGGACACAATGAAGGCAGTCCTAAGAGGGAAATTTATAGCTCTAAAGTACCTATATTAAAATATTACAGCCGGGCGTGGTGGCGCATGCCTTTAATCCCAACACTTGGGAAGCAGAGGTAGGAAGATCGCTGAGAGTTCGAGGCCACCCTGAAACTACACAATTAATTCCAGGTCAGCCTGGACCAGAGTGAGACCCTATCTCGCACAACCAAAAAAAAAAAAAAAAAAAGAAAGAAATTAGAGAGTTCACAATTAAACAACTTAATGCTTCATCTTAAGGCCTTGGAAATAAAAGAACAAGGCAAACCAAAAATCAGTAGATGGGAAGAAATAATAAGGATTACAGCAGAAATTAATGAAATAGAAACCAAAAAAACAAAAGAATCAATGAAACAAAGAGTTGGCTCTTTGAAAGGATAAACATGATTGATAAACCCTTAGCAAATCTGACCAAAAGAAAGAGAGAAGAGACAAAAATTAATAAAATTAGAGGTGAAAAAGGCAACATCACAACAGATACCAAAGAAATTCAGAAAATCATATGGACATACTTTAAGAATATATATGCCTTCAGCAATAGGGTCTTATCATCTGTTTCTCAAGGGAAACCAAGGGCTTTGGCAATAGCCTTTAATATTTTGGAGACTACCGGGATCTCCTTGGTCAACAACTCACTGGAAGGTATCCCATCCCAGGCACTGAAAATTTTCTGGTAACAGTCTACAGCTTCTGGATGTGCCATTATTCAAAAAAGTAGGTTTACATAAGTCTTATTCACACTATCTTGAATTTTCATTGACCCTCCCCCTGCCCTTCTTTTACGCATTCTCTTCCCATGGCTTAGCTTAGGACATTCCCCTCCCTGTAATCTGTTGCCTGAGAGGCAAGGTCATTGAGTAAGCAAGCTGGTGCTGAGCAGAAAACCTTCTACCTGTAGATCAGCCAACTGAAAGCTGGAAAAAAGCTGCACTGCATGCAGCCCTATGGGAGACAGAAGTCAACAGCAGTGAAAACAATGGACGCTGAAAATTCAAGTTTGGCCACACAGACCCAATGACTAAACGGGTGCAATAGTGGCATGTCTGCTCTTGGGGTAACCAACTGCTCCCTAATTGGACTGAAGGCCCTCTCTATGGGAGGGAATACATACCTGGTACTGAAAAACCTAAACAAGTCTATGGCAGGGGAGGTCATGAGCCTTAGGGGTATAAAGCCTGTGCTTGTCTGGTTAAATGTATATATTATTCCCACCAAACTACCCTGAAAACACTACATTTAATGTTCATATTCACATATTAACACTACTCTCACTTCTGGTTAGAGAAGCTTCTCTTTTCAGATGGCAATGACCACCGGGATGACCCAAAAGGCAACATAGTGCTGAGAAGAAGGGATGGAGGAGTGCCCAGCACTGAAACACCTCTGTCACACCTTCCAAGGCTCAGGGACCATTGTGGAAGAGGGGGCGGATAGAATGGAAGAGCCAAAGGAAGGGTATGACTTCTTACAATGCAACTGCCCAGACAGGGATGGCCTCGATATCCATGACCTTTCAGTGCCTAGCAATACCTTCTCAAGACCGTCAAAATAGAAGAAAAAGATGATGACATCAAATTAAAAGAGAGACTAATGGAGAAAGGGAGGGAATATGATGGAGATTGGAGTTCTAAAATGGAATGGGGGGAGGGGAGGGAAATATGTGGTTTTGTATGCAAGTATAGAAGTTGTCAATTAAAAAAAAAATAAATAAATAAAAAAGAATATATATTCCTTTAAGTTTGAAAACCTGAAAGAAATGGATGATTTCCTTGATTCATATGACCTACCAAATTTAAATGAAGATGAGATAAACCATTTAAATAGACCTATAAGAAGTACAGAGATCCAAGCACTTATAAAAAGTCTCCCAACTAAAAAAAGTCCAGGCCCAGATGGATTCACTGCTGAATTTTACCAGACATTCCTGGAAGAACTAATACCACTACTTCTCAAACTTTTCCATAAAATAGAAAAGGAAGGAATTCTACCAAAATTCTTCTATGAAGCCAGCATCACCATGATACCAAAACCACACAAAGACAGAACAACAAAAGAAAATTACAGACCAATCTCCCTCATGAACATAGATGCAAAACTTCTCAACAAAATACTGGCAAACAGAATATAAGAATATATCAGAAAGATTATTCACCCCGACCAAGTAGGCTTTATCCCAGAGATGCAGAGATGGTTCAACATATGCAAATCCATAAATGTAATACACCATATAAATGGTCTGAAGGACAAAAATCACATGGTCATCTCAATAGATGCAGAAAAGGCATTTGACAAAATCCAACACCCCTTCATGGCAAAAGTATTACAGAAACTGGGAATAGAAGGAACATATCTCAACATAATAAAAGCTATTTATGACAAACCTACAGCCAACATAATACTAAATGGGGGGAAAACTTGAAGCTTTTCCTCTAAGTTCAGGAATAAGACAAGGGTGTCCACTTTCCCCACTTTTATTTAATATAGTACTGGAAGTGGCAAGAGACACTCATAAAAGAGATACAAACTGGAAGGAAGAGATCAAATTATCATTATTTGCAGATGATGATTCTATACATAACAGACCCTAAGGGCTCTACCAAACTATCAGAGCTGATAAACACTTTTAGCAATATAGCAGGGTTCAAAATAAACACATAGGGATGGAGGGATGGCTTAGCGGTTAAGGAGCATGCCTGAGAAGCCTAAAGACCCCAGTTCAATTCTCCAGGTCCCACGTAAGCCAGATGCACACGGTAGCACATGCATCTGGAGTTTGTTTGCAGTGGCTAGAAGCCCTGGAGCACCCATTCTCTCTCTCTCTCTACCCACCCCCCCGTCTCAAATAAATAAAAATAAATCTTTAAATAAATAAATAAAATAAACACATAGAAATCAGTAGCTTTTCTACACAGTAACAACAAACATGCAGAGGATGGAATCAGGGAATCTCTCCCATTCATAATTGCCAAAAAAAAAAAATACCTTGGAATAAACTTTACCAAGGAAGTGAAGGATCTCTACAATGAGAACTTTAAAACACTCAAGCAAAACAACGCAGAAGACACAAGGAAATGGAAAGACATCCCATGTTCTTGAACTGGAAGAATCAATATTGTCAAAATGTCAATCTTACCAAAAGCAATCTACACATTTAATGCAATCCCCATTAAAATCCCAATAGCATTCTTCACAGAAATAGAAAAACAATCCTAAAACGTATCTGGAAGCACAAAAAACCTCAAATAGCCAAAACAATTTTGGGCAACAAAAATCAGGCTAGTGGTATTACCATAACCAATTTTAAGTTATATTACAAAGCCATAGTAACAAAAACAGCATGGTACTGGCACAAGGACAGACTTGAAGATCAACGGAATAGAATAGAAGACCCAAATATTAATCAAGGCAACTACAGCCCACCTGGTTTTTGACAAAAATGCCAAAAATATTCATTGGAGAAAAGATGACTCTTCAACAACTGGTGCTGGCAAAACTGGATATCTGTATTTAAAAGGATAAAAATAGATCCTTGTCTCTCTCCATGCACAAAAGTCAAGTCCAAGTGGATCAGGAACCTTAATATCAGACCAGCAACTCTAAAACTGCTAGCTGAAAAGGTAGGGGAAACCCTTCAACATATTGGCATAGGCAAGGACTTTCTGAATATAACCACAATTACTCAGGGAATAAAACTACTAATCAACCATTGGGACATCATGAAATTACAAAGTTTTTGTACAGCAAAGGACACTGTGAATAGAGCAAAAAGACAACCTACAGAATGGGAGAAAATCTTTGCCAGCTATACATCTGCCAGAGGATTAATATCCAGAATATACAAAGAACACAAAAAAACAGAAAAATAAGAAATCAAACAACCCAATTAAAAAATGGGCTATGGAACTAAATAGAGAGTTCTCAGAAGAAACAGAGATGGCATATAAACATCTAAAAAAGTGTTCTACAACCTTAGCCATCAGGGAAATGAAAATTAAAACCACTTTGAGATTCCATTTCACTCGTGTCGGAATGGCTACCATCAAGAAAACAAATGACAGTAAGTGTTGGCGTGGAAGCAGAAAAAGAGGAACACTTCTACACTGTTGGTGGGAATGTAATGTGGTCCAGCCATCGTGGAAATCAATGTGGAGGTTCTTGAGACAGCTAAAAATAGATTTACCATATGATCTAGCTATAGCACTCCTAGGCATATATCCAGAGGACTCTTCTCACTACCTTAGAGATACTTGCACAACCATGTTTATTGCTGCTCTATTCACAATAGCTAGGAAATGGAAGCAGCCTAGATGTCCCTCCACGGATGAATGGATACTAAAGATGCAGTACATTTACACAATGGAGTTCTATTCAGTGGTAAAGAAAAATGAAATTATGAAATTTGCAGGGAAATGGATGGATCTGGAAAGGATTATACTAAGTGAGGTAACCCAGGCTTAGAAAGCCAAACATCACTGTTCTCTCTCGTATGTGGATCCTAGCTACAAATGTATAAACTTGTGTGTGAACTGGAACCAAAAATCGGTACCAGTAAGCTGGTAAAAGGCTATAAAGAAGGGAGGAGAGGGAAGGACTTAAGTGGATGGTATTGTACATATGTAGTAGAAGAACAGATTACATGGAAGGGAAAGGCCTAAGCAAGGCCATGGGAAGAGGATCCATAAAAGAAGGGTAGGGGGAGGGTAAATCAAAATACAAGGTAGTCTGAATAAGATTTATGTAAACCTACTCTTTTGAATAATGGCACATCCAGAATCTATAGATTGTTACTAGAAATTTTTCAGTGCCTGAGATGGGATACCACCCAATGAGTTGTTGGCCAAGGAGGTCCCTGGAGCCTCCAAAATATTAAAAGGCTATTACCAAGGCACTTGGTTTCCCTTGAGAAACAGATGGTAAGACCTATTGCTGAAGACATCTCTTGCCTGAGAGGCAAGGTCACTGAGAAAGCAAGCTGGTGCTGAGCAGGAAACCTTCTCCCTGTAGACCAGCCAACTGAAAGCTGGAAAAAGCTGCACTGCATGCAGCCGTACAGGAGACAGAAGTCATCAGCAGTGAAAACAGTGGACACTGAAAATTCAAGTTTGGCCAGACAGGCCCAATGACTGAACAGGTGCAACAGTGGCATGTCTGCTCTTGGGGTAACCAACTGCTCCATAATTGGACTGAAGGCCCTCTCTACAGGAGGGAATACATACCTGGTACTGAAAAACCTAAACAAGTCTATAGCAGGGGAGGCCATGAGCCTTAGGGATATAAAGCCTGCTCTTGTCTGGCTAAATGCATATATTATTCCCACCAAACAGCACTGAAAGCACTACACTTAATGTTCATATTCACATATTAATGCTTCTCTCACTTCTGGTTAGAGAAGCTTCTCTTTTCAGATGGCGATGACCACTGGGATGACCCAAAAGGCAACATAGTGCTGAGAAGAAGGGATGGAGGAGTACCCAGCACTGAAACATCTCTGTCACACCCTCCAAGGCTCAGGGTCCATTGCAAAAGAGGGGGCAGAGAGAATGTGAGAGCTAAAGGAAGGGTATGACCCCTTACAATGTAACTGTCCAGACAGAAATTGGCCTCAATATCCATGACCTTGCAGTGCCTAGCAATACCTTCACAAGACCCTCATAATAGGAGAAAAATATGACATAAAATTAAAAGAGAGACTAATGGAGAGAGGGAGGGGATATGACAGAGAATAGAGTTCTGTGAAGCAGAATGGGGGAGGGGAGGGAAATATCACGGTTTATTGTCTGTAAGTATAGAAGTTGTCAGTAAAAAAAATTTTTTTTAAAGAATAGAAACAAACGGAATAGAGTTAAGATTCCAGGAAAAAAAAAAAAAAAAAAACCTACTTCTATCACCAATTGATTCTCAACAAGGCTTGAACATATAACTCAATAAGGAAAAAGCCTATTCATCAAATGGCACTAGGATAGATATCTACACAAAAATAAATAAATAAATTGGGCCAACTTTGTTCCATGCACAAAAATTAATTCAATATGGAACAATAACCTAAACAGGAGAGCTAAAAGCACAAGTTCTTAGGAGAAAACAGGATCAAATCTTCATGATCTCAGATCTGGCAAGATATTCTCAGTAGGACACCAAATCACAAAAGAAAACATGTTGGACATCACCAAAATTATAAAACTTTGTGATGAAAGATTGTTTTAGTGAAACTAAAAGGAAAGCCTACAGGAAAGATGTATGTAAAGATTCAATAATGATCTATTATCAAAAAGATATGAAGAAATATTACCACTCAAAAACAAAAAGAAAAACCACCCAATTCAAATATTGTACAAAGAACATTGATGAACATTTTTCAATACACATAGCCAACAAACACATGAATAAAAATTTCAGGATCATTGTTTATTAGAAAAATGGAAGCAGAAAGATGGATATAATGAACTTTTTAAGAGTCACATAATAAGCTGCGTGTGGATATAATGAACTTTTTTAAAGTCAGGTAATGCGCCGGGTGTGGTGGCTCACGCCTTTAATTAATCCCAGCACTTGGGAGGCAGAAGTAGGAGGATTGCTTTGAGTTCGAGGCCACCCTGAGACTATATAGTGAATTCCAGGTCAGCCTGGGCTAGAGTGAGACCCTACCTCAAAAATAAAAAAATAAAAATAAAAAAAAAAAAAAAGCACCTTCTGCAAAAGTTAATTTCCAGGCTGGAGAGATGGCTTAGTGGTTAAGGGACATGCCTGTGAAGCCTCACTCAGGTTTGATTCTCCAGGTCCCACACAAGCCAGATGCATAAGGTGGCACATGTGTCTAGAATTCATTTGCATGGCAAGAGGCCCTGGCACGCCCATTCTCACTCTATCTCTCCTTCTGTCTCTAATAAATAATAAAAATAAATCTTTTTTTTTTGAAGAGAGACACAGAGAGAGGGAGAGAAAGACAGACAGAGATGGGCGCGACAGCAGCCTCTCAGCTGCTGTGAACGAAAACCAGATGCGTGCGCCCCCTTGTGGTCAAGTGCAGCATTGCGCCCTTTGTGTCACTTTGCATCTGGCTAAACGTCGGATCTGGAGATTGGAACCACAAGAGATTGGAACAGCATTCTTAGGCTTAGGAGGCAGGCGCCTTAACCGTTAAGCCATCTCTCCAGCCCAAAAATAAATCTTAAAAAAAAAAAAAGTTAATTACCATATGTGGTGATTTGATTCAGGTGTCCCCATAAACTTAGGTGTTCTGAATGCTAGGTTCCCAGCTGATGGAGATTTGGGAATTAACACCTCCTGGAGGCCGTGTGTTATAGCCAGTTTCCCCTTGCCAGTGTTTCGCATATTCTTCTGTTGCTATTGTCCACCTGATGTTGGCCAGGAGGTGATGTCCATCCTCCGTTCATGCCATTGATTTCCCTTGCTATCGTGGAGCTTCCCCTCAAGTCTGTAAGCCAAAATAAACCTTTTTTCCCATAAGGTGCTCTTGGTTGGGTGATTTCTGCCAGCAATGTGAACCTGACTGCAACACCATAATTACCATATAACCAACAATCCCATTTGTACTTAAATACTCAAGAAAATTGCAAATAGGTACTTAAACATATGTACATACATTTTCACAGAAATGCTATTTATAATATTCAAAAAGGTGAGCCGGGCATGGTGGCACACATCTTTAATCCCAGCACTTGGGAGTCAGAGGTAGAAGGATTGCTGTGTCCACCCTAAGACTATATAGTAAATTCCAGGACAGCCTGAGCTAGAGTGAGACCTTGCCTTAGGAACAAAAAAAAAAGGTGGAAACAACCTAACTGTGGTAGATTGAATGTATGTCTTCCATAGACTCAGGTGGTTTTATTAAAGCTTGTAACTTGGTCTCCAGCCCCCTGGTTGGAGGAGGTGTCACTGGGGGCAGATCCTGGGGTCTGGCCCTAAGGTGTGTTGGGGGTGGACCTGGTTTCCAGCCCAAAGGTAAGCTGAGAGGTTTGAGCTCTGGTTGGGTACCTGCTTACTGCAGATTCATGCTTGCTGGGGAATTTTTTTTTGGGGAGGGGTTTGGGAGGGACACATGGGTTGCTTGGGGGGTTTTTTCTTGGTGCTTATGCTGGTGCTGGTGTTTTGCTTGCTGTAGTTTCTCTCTGCTTAGATGTACAGAAGCAGTTTCTTCTACCACTGATGAAACTTCCCCCTGGATCTGTAAGCTTGGAAAACAAAAAACAAACAAAAAAAAAATCCTTCCTCCCATAAACTATGTCTGGTTTGGAAGTTCATCCCAGCAACAAGAAGCTGACTACAACACTGACCTTGGCAGATGAGTGCAAAAACAAACACAGTGTTTATATACAAACAGTCAAATTTTTAGACATTAAAAGGAATAAAATACTAATACTTGTGAGTATATGGATGTATCCTTAAAACATTATATGAGGGCCAAAGGGATGGCTTAGCAGTTAAGGCATTTGCCTGCAAAGTCAAAAGACCCAGGTCAATTCCCCAGGACCCATGTAAACCAGATGTACAAGGTGGCGCATGTGTCTGGAGTTCATTTGCAATGGCTGGAGGTCCTGGCGTGCCCATTCTTTCTCCCCCCACCCTCTTTCTGTCTGTCAAATGAAAAACAATAACTTTTTAAAAAAGTTTAAAAAACATTATATGAAAGAACTCAGACCAAAGGTCTTACATTCATGATTCCACTGACATGAAATACACAGAAAACAAATTCAGAGACAGAAAACAGACTGGTAATTATAAGTGGCTAGATAAGAGAAGGAGTTTGGGGGTAGAAGTAGTAAGGAAATCTTGCTCAAAGGCTAACAAAAGAATTTTCCCAGAATGTACAAATACTTTCAGCAAATGAATAAGGAAAAGATATACAACTCAAGCGAGAGGAAAGGGGAGAGGGAGACTGAAGGGGAAAGTAGTGAACAAGCATCAGAGAGCAGAAAAATTTTACCTTAAGGTTTAATCTTCAGTTGAAATAAGAAAATGTTGGGATTTGACAAGGGAAATGGTGAGCAGACTAACATTTACTAATATCTGATGATTGTTTATGTAAGTTTCTAACATTTAAAAACAAGAATGGGGGGGGGTTGGAGAGATGGCTTAGCTGTTAACATGCTTGCCTGCAAAGCCTAAGGACCCAGGCTCAATTCCTTAAGACCCATATAATCCAGATGCACAGGGTGGCACATGCTTCTGGAGTTCGTTTGCAGTGGCTAGAGGCCCTGGAATGCCCATTTGCTCTCTCTCTCTGTCTCTCCCCCTTCTTTCTCTCTCAAATAAATAAATAAATAATATTTTTTTTAAAACACGCACGAGGGCTGGAAAGATGGCTTGGGGTTAAGGCGCCTGCCTCCTAAGCCTAAGAACACTGGTTCCAATCTCCAGCGGTTCCAATCTCCAGGTGCCACGTTTAGCCAGATGCAAAGTGACGCAAGGGCACAATGCCGCACTTGACCACAAGGGGGCGCACACATCTGGATTTCGTTCGCAGCAGCTGAGACACTGCTGGTGTGCCCATCTCTGTCTCCTCCCTCCCTCCTCCCTCCCTCCCTCCCTCTCTCTCTCTCTCTGTGTCTCTCCAAAAAAATTTTTAAAAAAAACACACACAAGTGTTAAGGCATTAACCTGCAAAGCCTAAAGACCAAAGTTCAATTCCTCTGTACACACCTAAGCCACATGCACAAGGTGACACATGCATCTATAGTTCATTTGCAGTGGCTGAAGGCCCTGGCACACCTATTCTCTCTCTCTCTCTCTCTCTCTCTCTTTTATCTCCTTTATCTTCCTTCCCTTAAAAAAACTAAATAAATAAATAAAATAAAAACAAGAATGATATAGAAGGCTTAACCATAAACTATGAAAACATGTGTTATTAGGAATAACCAGAAAGATCCACAGAGGTTATTTTAAAAATTCAATCTCGGGCTGGAGAGATGGCTTAGTGGTTAAACGCTTGCCTGTGAAGCCTAAGGACCCCAGTTCGAGGCTCCATTCTCCAGGACCCACATAAGCCAGATATACAAGGTGGCACATGCATCTGGAGTTCGTTTGCAGTGGCTGGAGGCCCTGGCATGCGCGCTCTCTCCCTCCCTCTCTCTTTCTCTCTCTCTCTCTCTGCCTATTTCTGTAACTCTCTCAAATAAATAAATAAATATTAATTTTTTTAAAAAAATCAATCTCTATATTTATTGAGATACATCATTTACTTAGCTAATTCCCTATTGAGTGAATTTAGATCATTTACAGTATGTCATGGTATAGCTTTAGGGGACATTCTTCAACATTGCTATGTACAGTGATATAAGGTTCTCCCAAAGATAATTTCCTAAACTTAATAAATCAAAAAATATTCATTTTAAGTTAGCATAACTATGCTTCACAAAGGATCTATTAATTTACCTTTACACTAAGAGCTCACAAAGCAAACAGCTACTCAAAGCTTACCTTACCTTAAAGGGTTACCAATATTTGTAAGTAAAGGAAGAAAATCTAGGTCAGAAAAGATAACTGTTATGACATCACAAAAATAGGAAAATAATTCACATTTATTACATATAATGATACATATAAAATGCATATAATCTTCACATGACATTCTTCCTTATTACCAAGGACCTGGAAAAAAAATCATATATGCACATAACTAAACAAGTAAATGTACAAATATATCCATATACAGCTATATGTTTATGTGCTTATAGCTATAAAGTTTTAAATATGTAAAGTGAAGATTTATGCCAATATCTGCCCTATTTCCTTCATATGCTAAGGTCTGTTTCTAATCAAAATCTCAGAATTACTTACCCTTTTATTCAGTTAACCCAGTACCTTTAACAAAATACATAATAATAAGATGTCAAATTAGAAAAGTGTGAAAATAAAAAGCAATGACTTACCTGAACATTCAAAAAGTGACAATGACATAAATATCTATAGCAAAACTTCACAATGATGAAAGACCTCTGGAATTTAACTTCCAGGATTCTTTAAGAATGATATTAAAGCCAGATATGGTGGCACACACCTTTAATCCCAGCACTTGGGAGCCAGAGGTAGGTTTGGTGTAAGTTTAAGCCTACCCTGAGACTATATAGTGAATTCCAAGACAGCCTGGGCTTAGAGTGAGACCCTACCTTGAAAACACAACAACAACAACAAAAGAATGATATTAAGAACTGAATTTCAGTAATGTCCACTAACTGTCCAATAGGCCTCAATCTTAGTATATGATATGGTAATCATAAGCACTCAAGCACACTTGCTGAATAAATGAATGCTACCAGTGCTTTAATAGTGGCATCAATACCACTAAGAAGCCGAGAAAGCAGCATAAAGAGGAGGCTGACTGTACATATATGCAGATCTCAAGAATGCCAAGGCAAAACAGCAGTCTGCGCTGCTTATTATCATCTACAAATTACCTAATTTCCCTTAAAACTTATTTCATAGAACACATTCCGTGGCATCTCTCAATATTAAGGGTAGGAAATCACAGTCAAATCCGAGAAATGTGTTTTGAAAGGAGTAAATGCCTCTAACGGTACTGAGGACTCAATTCTCAAGGACTTTGTTTTCCACAAAATCTATCCTAACATCTTAGATAAGAAATAAAAAAGTATGATTGATAACAGAACTCAAAAAACAGCACCTAGACGGGCGTGGTGGCGCACACTTTTAATCCCAACACTTGGGAGGCAAAGTAGGAGGATCACTATGAGTCCTAGGCCATCTTGAGACTACATAGTGAATTCCAGGTCAGCCTGAGCTAGAGTGAGGCCCTACCTCATAAAACCAAAATAATAATAATAATAATTAATTAATTTAAAATTTTAATTTAAAAAAATTAAAGAGATGGCTCAGCAGTTAAGGCACTTGCCTGCAAAGCCAATGGACCCAGGATTGATTCCCCAAGACCCATGTAAGCCAGATGCACAAGGTGGTACATGCATCTGGAGTTCATTTGCCGTGGCTAGAAGCCCTGATATGCCTCTTCTCTTTCTATCTGCCTCTTTCTCTCAAATAAATAAAATCACAAAAAAAAAAAAAAAAATTAAAAGGAGAAATGGCTTAGCAGTTAAGGCACTTGCCTGCAAAGCCAAAGGATCCCAGTTCGATTCTCCAGGACTCACATAAGCCACATGCACAAGGGGGTGCATGCATTTGGAGTTCGTTTGCAGTGACTGAAGCCCAGGTGCACCCATTCTCCGTCTGACTCTCTCTCTCACACACACACACACACACACACACACACACACACACACACTCTCTCTCTCTCTCTCTCTCTGCCTCTTTCCCTTTCTCAAATAAATAAAAATAAAATATTTTTAAAAATTTTAAGAAACAGCACCTAGAAAGTTCTGTAAATATACTGTACTCTTATAATAAGGAGAAAAAAATTCACTCATTTTCATATTCAAATTGATAGATTATAATTATAAATTTATCATTTTAAGTGATTTAAAAATTTTAAGTATAAAAATGACACTAAATTTTATTTAGTAGATTATATTAATCTTCACAGTATTTATGCTATATGAAGTAGATCACTGCACACTTGTCACTTTTCTATTTCATAAAAATTACTTATATTTGGTATGCATGAGCAAAGATATAATTTAACCAGTTCCTTTCAGAAATAAGTACATCAAGACACAGAAGGGTTAGATCAGTTATCTTAACATAGTTCATCAACAAAGGACAAAGCTAAAATGAGAGCCCTCATCTCAACTTTGAGCACAACATAATTTTAAAAGGAGAAAGGTTTTAAACAATCTTAAGAGAAAACTGAGTATTCAGTGGTATTTTAAACACATGCTGATCCTGAACCACATAACATTTCAAAACAGGTCAATACAAAGAACGTTGAGTGTGTATGTGTGTGTATGGGTGCACATGAACCACAGCGTGCATGTGGAGATCTAGGACAACTCTCCAGGTGTGGATCGTCTCCTTACATGCTGTCTCTCTTGTGGTTTTGCCATTATAAACACCCATCTAGCTGGCTCATACGCTTCAGGATTCTCCTGAATTTCCTCTCACTGCCATAGGTACACTGGAATTGCAGTCCTGAGTGCCACTTGCAGCCAGCTTTACATGGGTTCCAAGGATCCAAATTCCAGTCATCAGATTTACATTTTTAAGTGCTAAGTCATCTCCCCACCTCCAAAATGCCTTTTTGTTGGGGGAGAGAAAGCATTTGTATATGTGTGTGTGTATTCTGGTAGGCACATGTGGGAAGTGCATGTACATATGTGTGCATGTGTGTGTGGAAGCCAAAGGACAACCTCAAGTGTCATCCTCAGAAATGCCATCCATTTCCTTTGAGACAGAATCTCTCCCACTGACCCAGAGCTCACCAATTAGGCTAGACTGGCTAGTCAGCAAGCTCCAATGATCCACCTGTCTCTGCCTCCCCAGTGCACACACAAGGTGTTTATGTGGTTTTGAAGACTGAGCTCAGGTCTTCCTGCTTGCAAAACAAGTATTTTACCAACTGAGCTATCTTTCTAAGCTCCAAAGAATGTCCTTTTTAAAGATTTCCTTTATGATAACTTCTAAACCCAAATAAAGTATTTCCAGGATAGATTTTATTACAATTATGTTCTAACATGAAAATGCTCTCGTAAAAATTCAATGGCAGTCCAAATAAACTTTTCTAACAAAATTTACACAACTAGGGAAAACGAAAATAGCAAAATGAATAAAATATTTTTTAAAAAGAAATATATAGTGTCAGTTTAAAACATGGTAAAGTTTTCAAACAAGGACCATAAATTTTTTCCAATTTAAAAAACAAACAAACAAACAAAAAACATTAATGTTGCTGAGGAAATGGCTCAAGGGGTAAAGCACTTGCCATACAAGCTAAGAACCTGATTTTAGTTCAGTTCCCAGCACCACTGTAAAAAGCCTGGTACCAAGGCAGAGACTGACTCCATGAGCTCTCGGTTCAGTGAGAAACCCTATCTCAAAAAAATGAGTTGGGGTCATTCCAGGGCAGCTGCTGGGGAAGAAACAAACCAGCGAAAGATGGCAGAGGAACTGAGGAGAGTCAAGATCCACCAGTAAGACAAGGAAATAGCCGACTGCCCACCATGAGACTTGCCACGTCTAGCACACTGCCAGGGCCCAGAAGAAATTGCAGAGGAAGCAGCAACATGAATACTATTCTATGGCTAGCCTGACAACCAGCTCACCTCTAGGCTGATAGTGATAGACACAATAATCAACCAAAACCTATCAAAGCAGAAATCCAGAGGTTACAGAGAACTCCAGACTAAATCAGACCACTAACAGGCCTGCATGACTCAGGGAACATTGCAGAAGAGGGAGCAGAAAGATTGTAAGAGTCACAGAGTGGGTAGGAATACCGATGCATGGTCCCCCTGCTACCTCACAGGGATGGATTGAGGCCTTCATGACCCCACAGTGAATACCATAACCCACCTGAGGAGGACCCCAGAGTAACGGGAGCCAGGGCAAGGACTGTAAGAATATACATATAATAAAATTTTTTAAATTAGTTGGGGGCCAAGGAGATTGCTCAGTGGTTAAAGATGACTGCTTGCAAAGCCTGATGGCTTGAGGTTCAATTCCCCAGTATCCACATAAAGCCAGATGCACAATGTGGCACATGCACTTGGACTAGTTTGCAACAGCAGGAGGCTCTAGCATACCCATTGCTCCCTCTTTCTTTTTTATTCCTTTCTCCCCCTCTCAAGTAAAAAACATTAAAATAAAAAATGTGAGCTGGAAAGATGGCTTAGTGGTTAAGGTACTTGCCTGCAAAGCCTAAGGACCCAGGTTCGATTCCCCAGGACTCATGTAAGCCAGATGCAAGGGTGCATGCATCTGGAGTTTGTTTGCAGTGGCTGGAGGCCCTCGCGCACCTGTTCTCTCTTCTCTCAACTGTCTCTTTTTTCTTGCTCAAGTAAATAAATTAAATTACATTAACAATAAAACTAAGTAAGTTGGAGAGTGACTGAGAAAGAAACCTGACATCAACCTCTGGCCTCCAGATGCACACACATACAAACATACATAGAAAGACACACACACACACAGCTGAGGATTTAGCTCAGTGGAAGAGCACCTGCCTAGTATGTACGTATAAGGCCCTGGGTTTAATTCCCAGCAGAGGGAGTAGGAAGTGATAGAATAAAAAACCACTATTAATGTTTATCATACAGTACTGATTTAGCATCTGTGTAGGAAAATTTTCATCTTTAAGCATGACCTAAATTTTACATATGTGTAAAAAAAGATTAATAATCACCTCTTTAGAGATCAGATGAGAAAACTAAAAATTAAATACATGAAAATACTCATCACACATCTCTGTTTTCTTTTATTCCTAAAGAGGGAGAAAATGCAAGGCTACAAAATACTTTAGATACATTTACAAAAATAAGTTTATTCTAGATAGGGCCAATCATATTATTTCTAATCTGTTATGTTTTAACAATAGCCCTTTATTGAAGATGGCATCATTGCCACAGCAAGACATCATGCCTCCTGCTTTTTCATATTCTCTCTCAGCCCATTCTCACATGTGGATTCCTAGCTTCTCTTTTGGAATCTGTCACCTTGCCATGGACAACATTTATTCAATAGGAACTTAATTTTGTTAAGGATCGAATGTACTTCCAGCACTGGAAATACAAAGAGAAACTATAATCATTTGCCCTTAAAGACTGCATGTTCTTTTGTGCCAGATAAGAAAGCAAATTATTGTAAAATCCTTTAAATATGCTATCATGGATAACACAAAAAACTGACTATTTTGAAGAAAAAACTACCTAATGGCAGGGAGATAAAAGTAACAAGAACTCTGAGGATATATATATATATACATATATATATATATATTCACTTTTAGAAAAACAGTACATGAAAATGCCTTAAAGTATTTCAAGCACAGTACAAGTTTACAATAAATAATCATGATAAAAAATAAAATCTTACTTGCATAAGCAAACAGATAATGTACCATGAGCAGTCCTCTCTGTAAATGAAAGCCTTCTGGGATTGGTATCTATGCTTTTGAATTTTTCAAGGAGTTTTTTGAGGTCTGTCAGTCTTCTTGGGGAATTCCTGTCCTGCAGTTCTTCTCCCACCTCGGCTGTGCATTACCAGGCGATGGGAACTTTTCTGCTCCATTGTAATGAAGAATGTCTATTATCTACACAATCCATAGGTGACCTAAATAATGCTACATGGTGTACAACTGTATTCTTTAGGCTACAGTGTCACAGTTAAAGAGTCACTTATTTTTTAAGTCAGCTAATAATTTTTTTCTATCCATTATAAGGCATGTTGAAACCATGGATGACTTTAAACATTTCTTATAAGTAGATAGATTTAATTTTAACCTAACATTTTCTGACCTTTTGGGCCATCAAAAAATGAGTCTGTTCATTATTAAGACTTTCTTACTGTTCTTTTTTTTAAAAAAAAAATTTTTTGTCTGTGTGCGTATGTGCATACGCCCACGCTATGGTGTGCATGTGGAGATCAGAGGACAATCTCAATGTATATGTCCTCTCTTTTTACCATCTTTGAGACAGGGTCTTTGCAAAGCAGTATCAGTTTGACTAGCCTATCTATGAGCTTCAGATTCTCCTGGCTCCACCTCCCATTGTCACAGACACACAGGATCACAGACACATGAGCCACTTTGTATCTGGCTTTACAAAGATGCTAGGGAATCTAACTAGTGTCAGCAGGCTTTGTAAACAAGAGCTTTTAACCCCTGAGACCATCTGCCCAGTCCTTCTGTATTGTTTTGTTTTTTTTTTTTGTTTTTGTTTTTGTGGCAGGTTATGGATTGTATTCATGTATTGTATATATTCTATCACTCTTATGGGGGTGCATAAACAACTAAATTCCATTTCCTTTGCTAATAAAGAGTTGGCATCAATTTTTTAAGTTTGTAAAACTGTTTTTAAAAAAGACAATATTTTTTAATTATTTATTATGGAAGATATATAATCTACATAAGTCAATGTTAATTTTTGGAAGAAATATTCTGAGATTTTTGAGTATAATGTTTTAATAAGAAAGTCCAAAAGAAATATTGTTGAGGGAAAATAAGCATTTCATTGCCACAGAATTCTTATGAAACCCAAAGGGCTGAACAGGGATAGCTCAATGAGCACTTGCTATGCAAGGGAGCACCTGAGTTTGGATCCCTGTGCATGGCGGTCATGCCCTAGGAGGTGGAGATAGGAGGACCCCCGCCGGGGCTTGCTGGCTAGCTAGTCTAGCCAAATTGGTGAGGAAGCCACACAACAATGGCCTCTGGCCTCCACATAATACACACATGTGAACATACATACACACACACACACACACACAAAGAAACCTAATAGAAATTTTATAAAAGCTATTATACCTTTTAGAGTAAATAAGTAAACTAATGTTTGTACAAATTCAAACATTTAACTAAAACCAATAAATACTGCTCACCTGTAACAGAAATGTGCTATCTCTAGTAATATCCAACACAAAAATAAAAAGCATGCTGACATGGCTGGGCGTGGTGGTACATCCCTTTATCCCAGAACTTGGAAGGATGGATGAGATAGGAGGATTGGTATGGGTTTGAGGTCAGCCTGTACTACAAAGTGAGACCCTACCTCAAAAAAAAAGGTGGGGGGTTGAAGAGATGGCTCCACAATCAAAGGTGCTTGCTTGCAAAGACTGACAGCCTGGGTTCAATTCCCTAGTATCCACATAAAGCCAGATGTACAAAGTGGTATATGCATCTGGAGTTTGTTTGTAGCAGGAGGAGGCCCTAGCATGCCCATTCACATTCTCAATCTCTACATGCAAATAAATAAATTTATTAGTTCATTATTGAACTAAAACTGCCTTAAGCCTGAAAAACAAACAAAGCTTGCTAACAATCATCGGTTTTAAAATGCTAAATTCATAAAAGCAATGTTACAGTTATTTTGCTTTGTATCCAAATAAAAATACACAAAATGTTACCTAGTAAACAAACCTCAAATACAGCCTCATCTAGATTACACTTACAAAAGACAATGCAAATAACTTAAATAGAAAAATTAATAAACCTCAAACTACAAAAAAAATAACCATCACAAAAGAACTTTTCACTAATGTATACCTATAAGTGGCTCTAAAAGAACAGGGCAGGCTGGAGAACTGGCTGAGCAATTAAAGCACTTGCCTGCAAAGCCAAAGAACCCAGATTCAATTCCCCAGGATGCACGTAAAGCCAGATTGTAAAGGTGGCACATGTGTCTGGAGTTTGTCTGCAGTGGCTAGAGGTTCTCTAATAAATAAATAAATAAAATATTTTTTTAATCTTCATTTAGAAAAAAAAAGGAAGAAGAAGAACCAGGCTTTACTTCATGAAACAAAAAATGCCAAAATGCCTCCCCAGCCCATTGCACTGGCATTACTACCCTGTCTGTCAGGTCAGGACCAAGACCCTCCCACCACCATGCCTTTCCCACTATGACAGGATCCATTATTATAAACACTCCTCCCTTTAAGTAGCTTCTTGTCAGGGATTGGTCACAACAAGAAGAAAGTAACTAATACAGAAAGTTAAACCTAGAAGTGGGGCCATTGCTGTGACAACCTCACCTTGTGGTTTATACTCCTTTGAACTGGTTTTCAAGAGGAATTTGGTTGGCTAGAACCATCTAGATCACAAAAAAAAATGACAACAGTAAGTAAATGTTTCTGAATGCATGACCAAAACTTCACTCAAAATCAAAAGGTGTAACTTTGTCAGATCTTGTGGAAACTGTTAAGACTACGGAAACTTTTGAAGTTAGAATGAATGCATTTTGCATTATGAGATGGCCAAACAGCCTATGGGAGAGGACTTGAATTGTTAATTTAAAGTGATGTGTTTGTGAGGCAATTTGACAGGGAGTTGATTTGTCATGGTTAATTTTGTTTTTCAATCTGATTAGATTAATAAATACCTATAGTATTAATGATTTATGAGGCACATACGCTTCTGAGAGTTTCCAGAGAGGTTTAACTGAGGAGGAAAATCCACCCTGAAGATGGGAAGCCATTCCATAGGCTAGGGTTAAGGACTGAATACAAAGGGGAAAGAAAAAAGCCAACTGAGACCTGGCATTATCCTTTTTCTGCTTCCTGCTCAACACCATAGGCCAAGCCCTACCATGATGAACTGTATTCTCTGAACTGTTATTGCAGTCAGGTTCACGCTGCTAGCAGAAATCACCCAACCAAGAGCAGCTTGTGGGAAAAAAAGGGTTTATTTTGGCTTATAGACTCAAAGGGAAGCTCCACAATGGCAGGAGAAAATGATGGCAAGAGCAGAAGGTGGAAATCACCCCCTGGCCAACAATAAATGGACCACAGCATCAGGAGAGTGCGCCAAACTGGCTATAACACCCATAAGCCTGTCCCCAAACTACACTGCTTCCAGGAGGCATTAATTCCCAAATCTCCATCAGCTGGGAACCTAGCATTCAGAACACCTAAGTTTATGGGGGACACCTGAATCAAACCACCACAACTGTGGACCAAAATGAACCCTTTGGCCCTTAAGATGCTTCCTGTCTGATATTTGGTTACAGTGAGGAGAAAAGTAACTAATACATGCAAAAAAAAAAAAAAAAAAAACTGAGATCCAGGCATGGTGGCGCATGCCTTTAATCACAGCACTCGGGAGGCAGAAGTAGGAGGAGTGCCGTGAGTTCGAGGCCACCCTGAGACTACATAGTGAATTCCAGGTCAAAGTGAGCTAGACTGAGAACCTACCTCGAAAAACCAAAAACAGAAAAGTAAAGAAAGAAAAATAAAATAAAATAAAATAGCCAATCATGACCTGAGTACAATCTGTCAATCTGGGCCACATCTCAAGTGCCATCAGTGGTCTTTCAAGACTAGTCATTACCATGACAGCCAGTGCAGGTTTAGAGTAATTATGCCTAGTACGACATCAAATAGCTAATGAGTAAAGCCAAGACTGAAACCTAAGTCCTTCTTACTCCAAAGCCTTTTGTTTCCCTTTAAGGAAACTACCTGACACTCAAGTTTTCAATTCAGACTAACATCTTGACTGGAGGATAATACTTATTATGGCTGTTCAAGTAAGTGTTTTAAACACACACACATACATACCTCATTGACATAATGTCATTATATAAGCAAATGTTGGTTTCCAAATGTAAGAAACTGATATATAAATTTTAATTGTCTATTATAAGTTATGATGATACTTTATGTAACTCAATGTACATTGTAACATTAATGCATATTAGATGCAATAACTGTTGTGATCATTTAAAATCATAAATACTAAAAATAACCATAATCAATATGACCAGCTATGTACATTTTATGAAATTTTATGCTATTACCACCTTAAAGGCTTTTTCAAACACTGTGAAAACACTGGTTTATAAAAAATTAATACAAGGCAACATAATAGGTTTCCTCATGAAAATATACTAAATTCACATAATTCACTTATATAAGTTATTAACAAAATATAACATAAACTTTTTTAAATTTTTTTATTATTTTATTTATTTATTGGAGTGAGACACAGAGAGAGACAGACAGAGAGAGAGAGGGAGACAGATAGAGAATGGGCACGCCAGCAGTCTCTTAGCTGCTGTGAACGAAATCTAGATGTGTGCGCCCCCTTGTGGTCAAGTGCGGCACTGCGCCCTTGCGTCACTTTGCATCTGGCTAAAGGTAGGATCTGGAGATTGGAACCGGGTTCTTAGGCTTAGCAGGCGGGCGCCTTAACCACTAAGCCATCTCTCCAGCCCATAAACTACTTATTAATCACTGCCATGCAAACCAGAAACCTCGAAGTTACCTTGGACTCTCTCCTCCTACTGCAGGCCCCATCTTCAGCCAAATACACTTTCTATAAAAATTAATTCATGTCTTTTCAAAAAAAATTTATCTTTCCCCCTATTACCACTATCCTAAGTCAATAATCTCTGTGTCTTAGACCCACCTACCTCTTTACAGAAATGATTTTAATTCAAAATGATGATGTTCCCTTGCTTCAATGACTTCCCACAGGATGCTCAGATGAAGACCAAAATAGTTTACCTACAAACTCCAGCATCCTGCCTAGGGTTGCCATCTCAAGTACAGCCAACTTAAATGTTAATTGATATCCCTCAAAGAGGTGGCTACTGCTACCACATTCCAATTAAATGTTACCATCTAGAAACACACTCTTAAGTGTTATTGTATCTCAGATCAATTTAAGATAAATCAGAAATCTAGGCTTTTATGTGAAATCTCCTAATTTGTGAATACTAGCAATTAATTCAAACTTCTGTAATTAAGAAGGCCAAATCTGATCTCTCAACTATTCTCTTTGCCTGGCCCCACACTTATATTAAACATTTTTCAGGTCTTCAATTACACCAAGCCTTTTTACCTTAGAGCTCTCACCTGCCTCCTGCTTGACCTCTTCTCCTCTCTTCCCATCTATTAATTACCTCCCTTAACCTCTTTCACTCAGTTTCTGGGCCATTGTTTCGTCCAGGAAATCTTCCTAGTCTCAGAATGAGGTAGGGTCACACTCTAGCCCAGGCTGACCTGGAACTCCCTCTGTAGTAGGCTGGCCTCTAATTCAGTCATCCCCCTACCTCGGCCTCTTAAGGACTGCTGGGATTAAAGGTATGTGCCACTATGACCAGCAAATGTAAACTTCTTTTAAAAATATTTTTATTTATTTATTTGCAAGCAGAGAAAAATAGAGAGGAGAGACAGAGAACGGGCGCACCAGGGCTTCCAGCTGCAAATGAACTCCAGATACATGTGCCACTTTGTGCATCTGGCTTTACATGGGTACTGGGAATCAAACTTGGGTCATTAGGTTTTGCAGGCAAGTTCCTTAACTGCTAAGCCATCTCTCCAGCCATGTAGACTTTAAAATTAGAAACTGACAATATTTTTAAACTTTTGCCCACGTATATTTATACACGACAGTTTTCCATAATAATAGTAAATAAGGGTTGGGGAGATGGCTTAGCCATTAAAGCACTTGCCTGCAAAGACAAAGGATCTCTCTTCTCTCTCTCTTTCTGTCAAATAAATAATTTTAAAAAGTAAATAATATGAATGCATGACTTGCTTTTTGCTTTGATGCCAGTCTTAAATACATTTTTTCAAATGTTTATCACACACACACACACACACACACACACACACAGGTAGGTAGGTAGGTAGGTAGGTAGGTAGGTAGGTAGGTTGGTTTTTCAAGGTAGGGTCTTGCTTTAGCCCAGGCTGACCTGGAATTCGCAATGTAGTCTCAGGGTGGCCTCAAACTCCCAACAGTCCTCCTACCTCAGTCTCCCAAGAGCTAGGATTACAGGTGTGTGCCTCCACGCCCGGCTCAATATCATATATATTTGTGTGTGGGGATAAATTAAGGTTTTCCAAGAAAATTATTTTTTCAGCAACATATTTCCCAGACCACATAAGATTTTTCTAAATTTCACAAAAGTGAAACAACATATAAAAGCACAAAAGTTGAAAATGGCAACAATTCCAAACTAACTTAGTGAAAAATAGTATGAAACTGTATTAGAATGACTCCATAAGGCTTAAGGAAAAGTCAAAGAACCATCAATGAAACAATGATTAATTAGGCTAACAAAAAAGAAAAAAACAGCTCTCTCTACAATGCAGTTTTCTTGCAAATATTTAACTTAGGCTCACATTTTAAAGTAAGCTTTTTCAAAACTCTCATACTTGATTAATACATAAAATTACCAATTTTAGTAAGCCAGGTGTGGTGGCGCACGTCTTAAATTCCAGCAGTCAGGAGGCAGTGGTAGGAGGATCGCTTTGAGTTCGAGGCCACCCTGAGACTACATAGTGAATTCCAGGTCAGCCTGAGCTAGAGTGAGACCCCCACCTTGGGGGGGGGGAACTACCAGTGTTCATAGGAGTTCTACAAACCAGATGAAATCAGAGCTCAAATACATGTCTTCACATACTGAAAAGTTATCTTATGAAATAGAGAAAGACATCTTGGAAAAGAAAATTTCCTTTGCATTTCTCATTTTGAGGAAAAATATATGATTTAAAGGGACTGTAACTACAGCTTCCAATTTACCGTAATTTGGTTACACTATAGTCTCCAAGTACTCAGATCACTTTGGGAATCTGAAAGAATGTAAAATTGCTTAACTAACCAAATTGTAATTGTTAAGGACTAATACAATCCATCTCTTGGATTAAAATTTAAAAACCAGAGCAAAAGTAAACTATAAAAAAACGTAAATCTTGTCCATCAAAATTTCCTTAGGACTGCACCTTTAACTTAACTAATTCCGTAAGGAGCACCAAAATACACACATTTCCTGAAAATAACACACTATACTCTGTATATTGTGCCCATGTTTGGCATTCAAAAACCTAAGATTCACTATTTTAATTGCAAGGCAAGAATAGGAACCCTAAGGGAACAAAGTCCTGAGAGCTGTCAAGATTCAGGGACTTCACATGGCCGCACCATGACCAAATGCAACATGTTCTTGACAGACAGTCTATCAGTTTCTCCACGTTCACGTTCCACACCTCCATTCCCAGCTATCCACATCACACAACTCTGAACACACGTTTCTCCTATGAGAAACTAAGGCTGGAGTTGAGGTGGGATTTAGCAGTCCTTCCAGTCCATGGTTCTACTCAGCCAGGTGGGAACTAACAATTCTAAAGTCTTAAATTTTACTGCAAAAGAAAAAAGAAAAGGAAAAGAAACAGAGTATAAAAGAAAAATGAAAGCAATAACTGCAGCTTGGTCTGTCAAATGTTCAAATGTTAATAATATCAGAATATGAACTAAACGAACCTGTGCCTGTGTTCATCGGGTCCATGGATCAGGAAGACGCCAGGGTTTTTAGCCCCTTTGCCCGCATCTACGTGGGGAATCAACACATCTTCTAAGCCCAGATCAAAGCGTTTGTGTTTTGAAGAGTCTGGAAGGAAGAAGAATGCCCCAAAACACAGGGTGATGAAGGCACTAAGAATGAGGAGAAGGATAAACTTCTCAGAAAGTCTCAAGGTAGCCCTGTGATGCGGGAAAGAGGGCGGCCCCAGGTTCAGAGGGGGTATCCTCCGTCCAGACAGCGGCAGCAGCGCCGGGGTCGTCATCGTGCAGGATCCCGGACACACTTCATAAAGTTCTCATCCTACATCAAACGGACAAAACCTTGGCGAAAAACGGATAAACTCGATTTTCCTCCTGTCGATGATTGTGCTTTATATTTATAGGAGGGCACCTCTCTCACCCACTCCGATAGCATCCAGAAACCCGGGTGACCTCTCGGACAGACGACCGCCGGTTTAGGTCCAGTGGTATCTTCCGGCCACTGGGCGTTCAGCGCTCGTCGGGTGAGGTGTCTTCATGGCTGGGAGGGGACCCCGCGGGCCACAAAGCCGAAGAGCGGCGAGGTGGGTGCTCGTGCTCCCGCGCCCGCACGCCGGCCGAGGCTCCACGGCGCGATCCCGAGCGGTGCAGGTGACGCCCGTCTGCGGTCTCCTCGCCTCCTCCGCCGAAAATCTCCGGGCCTCAGCCGAGGCGGCGGCGCCGGTGAGTGGCAGGCAGGAGGGGGCAGCGGCCGCGCGCGCTTCCCGCCGCCGCCCCGCGCACGCGGGCTCCGGACCAAGGGCGGCCGCGTCCCAAGTGCCTCAGCCCGGGGCGCCGCGCCGCGCCGCGCCGCGCCGCACGGCCGCCGGCGAGCGGAACTTCCTCCTCCCGCGGCCACGGAGCGTGCGGCCCCGGCGGGTGCGCGGACGGGAGGGAGCGAGCGAGCGAGCGAGGCCGCCCCCGCCGGCTCCTCCTCCTCGTCGTCGTCCTCGTCCTCGTCGGCCTCGGCTCAGCGAGCCCCGGCGCCCGCCGCCCGGGCCAGGCCGCCGCACACCGCGCCGCGCCTCGGCCGCGAGGGAGGCAGCGCGGCCGCGGCCCTCGCTCCCGGAGCCCGGCGCCGGCTCATTCCTCGCTGCGCCCGGGAGCGGCCGCCCCTCGGGCCGGCGGAGGTCGGCTGCGGCTCTCCGCGCCCGGCCTCGGTCCGCACGGGCCTCTCCGGCTGCCTCCGGTAGCTCCGCGGGCTCGGGGAGCGCTGCGGGGCCGACACCCGTCGGACGACGCCGGGAGCCGCGCAGGGGGGCGACGGGTGCGGGCCGGCCAGCCGCCGCGACTCGCGAGTGGGCGTCCCCGGGCGGCGGACGGTGGGTGAGGTGCGCGCGCACGCTCCCGGCCCCGCCGCCGCCGCCGCCCCTCCCCCCGGCCGGCGCTCGGGCCTCGCCGCCGCGGGCTTCCGCCATCGCGCCCCCGGAAGCGGCCCGCGGCCCGGAGAGACGCTCGGTCGCCCTGCGCGCTGGACTCGGCGGCCCGGCCCCGGTCGGCCCCGCCTGCAGGTGGCTTGGCTGAGGCTGGCTCGGGCTCCGGGAAGAAGACCTGTCCTCGCCGAGACGCGGCCCGGGGGTCGGCCTCGGAGCAGAAACCCTTGAGCGAGCCTGGGCAGCCGGCTCGAGTCGGGAGGGAGCCCCAGCCTCGGGCCGGTCTGTGTTCAAGTAAGATGGCAGCCCGCCTCCCGGGGCTCTCTGAGGAGCCCAGCGACACACAGGACTGACGGCTCCTCATGGTTCATTCCCTAGGACACCCTGTAGTCAGCTTCACTTTGCTCAGCACTCTGCCCAATAGATGGACGAATGAGGAAGTACAAAAAAGACAGCATTGTTTCAATTCAGGCTTGAGAACATTGAGTCAATTCTCATTCATAATACTGTGAAGAAAGAGGTTGTGATTAAGTCCAAAAGATTTCTTAGCAATACACAGGTTTTCTCGCATCCAATTTACTTTTTTTTATTTAAATATGTAGTGCCATTCCCTGTACACAGCCTTACTGGTGGCTGATAATTGGAGAGGAGGCCCTTAAATGGCAGGGGAGGAGAGGCAGCCTTAGATTTAGAATCAGGCAAAGAAAGCTTCAAGTTCATTGGAATAGCTTATATCTACATTCCAAACTGCAAGATTTCTAGAAGCTCTGCATACCTAACTTCCTACCACATAACAAAAGAATCATTGTCACTGACCCATAGAACAAAATCCAATGTGAGATTTGTGCTGGACCCTTGTGAATGGAAACCCCTGCCTTCCTAGTAATAGCTTTATAAAATGTTCCAATTTCATAAGTTCTTAATGGTGATAACTCTATGAGCCTATGGAGAACACATTTTGGTTTCAAACTGTTGAGGTCATTAATTCCCCTGAAAGAGCAAGTTGTATAAATCTTGCAAAGTATTACCTAGACTGGCACCAAATTGTTGACCACAACAAAGAGCCATCATGAAACAGGCCATAAACTAATTGACAAGTGTAGCATCAACAGGCATATCCCTACACCTGGTGGCAGTCTTAGACCTGCCTCTTCCTCTTTTATGCCCTTGCAATTATTCAAAGACAGCCCGGCACTGACATCAGTTATTCTGTGATACTCTTATGCCAGCATCCAAATTGTTACTCATTGTCTTCCTCCCCCATCCCTTCTTCCCTGCTCTACCCCCACCTTTCCCTCTCCTAGAAAGACAAAGTTTTAAAAAATCTAGTTTTTAAAAAAATAGTTTGCACATTCATTAATTACAATTATAGATATATAAAATATGCATAGAAATACAGTGAATGGAAATCTTTTTTTAAATATTTATTTGACAGAGGGAGAGGCAGAGAGAGAGAATGGGTGTGCCAGGGACTCCAGCCACTGCAAACAAACTCCAGACATATGTTCCACCTTGTGCATCTGGCTTTATGTGTGTACTGGGAAATTGAACCTGGGTCCTTTGGCCTTGCAGCATTCACCTTGACCACTAAACCATCTCTCCAGCCCAGAAAGGGAATATTTGAAAGAGATCATAGCTATTTGGACATTGGTATAACACATGATTTGCCCTATGTGTTCTCTGTTACATTTATAATTAAATTAAAAGTGTATGAAGGAACTGATACTTGAGAAAGTTAAGGTCAGATTTCAGTAAGTGAGTTCAGTCATATCAAGGTGAACAGACTGATCAGTCACAGGATGAGTGGCAGAAAGTAGAGTGCAAGCACTGGTGTGAATGAGTGAGTGTGGGGGGGGAGATGTACAACAAAGAAGAATTTCAAGAATATCAAGGCTTTGATTAAAGGTGGAGAAAAGGTTCCAAAGTAGCAGATAGTGATGATTTCCCTTTTACAAGTCTATATTATATTCATTCATTAGTTTTTTAAGAGATTAGAATTGTTAAAA
This sequence comes from Orientallactaga sibirica, assembly GCA_036365145.1. Classification (NCBI taxonomy): domain Eukaryota; kingdom Metazoa; phylum Chordata; class Mammalia; order Rodentia; family Dipodidae; genus Orientallactaga; species Orientallactaga sibirica. The sequence continues at coordinate 4,137,302 of JAEOAD010000025.1, forward strand.
TTTCAACAAAAAAAACCCTACAGATTTGTAGAACCACTCTGGAAGTTACTTGTGTTTATTTGGCTTATATTGACTCATTAAAACAGTTTTAGCTGGACACGGACATGGTGATGCACACCTTTTATCCTAGCACTTGGAGACAGAGGTAGGAGGATGGTCATGAGTTTGGGGCCAACCTGAGATTGCATAGTGAATTCTAGGTCATCCTGAGCTACAGTAAGACCCTACCTTGAAAAAAAAAATAAATAAAATAAAATAAAACAAGTTTTAACTTTAATGGAAAGTTTCTGAATCAATTACTGATCTAAGCAAAATACATACATATATGTATGTGTATGTATATATATATATTATACCACACACACACACACACGACCTAGCCTTGTTTTTAATAAAACTGAAGTCATGCCAGGAGGAGGGGGAAACCTACTATGCAAAAAGAGGTTTTAAATTGACCTGCATAATCAGTTCCTTCATCATTTCAGCTGGTTCCCAAACTGTCCAAGGAAGCTGTTAGAGGAGAAATGACCAGGCAGGATCACTGAATGTGTAGGGAAATGGCCATGCCCTGGCCCTACTCCTTCCATGCTTGTTTCCCTCTATAAAGCATTTTCCTCAAAGATCAGGGATAATTTGTAGTTCAGCAATGTATGAACTTCCATTAACTCCATGAAAGTCATCAAAGCCAAAAACTGGGTTGTCTGTCTGAGGTAACATGTGTAAGCTTCATTTACTTATAAAAGATAGATTCATTGAGGAACTACGTGTGACAAATCCTCTACTAAGTTCCCATAGATGTGGAAATAAGTCAGAATCATCATGCTCAATGAGCTTGCAGTTGTGTGGGAAAATAGGAGAACACTGACAATTACAAGACTGGAAAGACTGCTGTTTGAGTAGAATGCCAAGGGCTTATGAGAACAGTGACTGAGCACTCAAGAGAGGAGAGGTAAATGGGAAGTGGGTCAAGGAAAGTTCCCGGATTAAGTATCAGAGTGGAGCCTCCAATTAAGTAGAAGAGAGAGAAGTGTTATTATATTCCAGCTCAGGTCCATGGCAGCTTTTTTGGGGGGAGGGGGGCACTTACCCAGAACCCTTCCTGTTTTACTTTTTCAATAAAGAGCTTGCCTAGCTCCAATCCCCACCCCATACTCATAAGTAATGCTGTTACCTGAATTACAAGTCAAATGGATTCAGCTCGACTACTGGTTATCATAAATACGTATCTATAATCAGAAACACTTAGGTGATAGCCTTGCTTTCACAAATAGTACTCTATTATTTCAAGCAAATGTTTACTTCTCAATCCACTGATAAAATGGGGCTATTCAAACATATGGATTATGGGCAGTACTAGACTAGTTGTTAAAACACATCCATTTCAAACCAACCTCCATCCCCTCATTTATAAACCACATAATAATTTTTTGCCCTTTTTCATTGGTCTATTTATGGGTCAAATGACTTCTTGTTCTCATTAGCTTGATACAAAATAATAGGTTGCTTAATGGTTATGTCATTTGTGTGACCAGGAGAAAACTGTTCTTCCCCCAGATCTTGACTGAGGTGCCTTTCTGGAAGCCGAGAGGAGCAGAGCAGAGATCTAGAAGAGTAAGTGTCCATATGCCCCATCGGAGTGCTTGGATCAGGGATAGACATGGAGGCTTTCATGTGCCCAAAGGTGCCACAAATTCATTTCTTTGTCCCCATAAGCAAGGCATGTAGTAGCTACTGCAGCCATGCTAAGTGGGCTGAGGTATAGCTCACTCTGGCTGCAGAATTTGGTGTTCCATGGAATCTTGGTTTGCTAGGCATGCAAAATATAAACGTTAGGGCCTATACTCATAAATCAAAAGAAAGCTTGGAAAGCCAGGCAATATATGGCAGGGTCAAAGTCCCTGCAAGCAGCCCTTGCCAGAGTTAATGTGATACTGTGAAAATCACAACTTATGGAAGACTCCAAAAAGTCAGAGATGCTTGCAATGTGGCATGACTCCTAAGAATTTGCAAGCATTAGAACCAGCTCTAGAGTGCCGTGTGACTGAAGCCAGCAAAGCCACAGGAATGGGGCTGCCAAGCTCTGTGATATCCACCCCCCACCATGTTTGCCCTGGGTGATGGATGTGGAGCCGTAGTGTTTGTCTTTCCATGTGTCTTGTTTTCCTTTCCCACCCTTTGAAATTGTCATTTTTACACTGTGCCATTACATCTTGGAAGTATATTTGTGTAAGTATGTGCTATGTATGTGTGTGTACATGTTCATACATGTGTGGATGATGAGCCACAGGCCAGTGGACAACCCACGTGTCATTCTCAGGTACACAGTCCATCTGTTTCTGAGTCAGAGTCTCTCAGTGACCTGGATCTTATCAATTAGGCTAGGCTGGCTGTCCAGCAAATTCCAGAGATCTACCTGTCTCTGCCTACCCCCTAGCACTGTGGTTACAGATGTGCACCACCACACCTAGCACTTACATGGGTACTGTGGGCTGAATTCAGATCCTCCTGCTTATGGCTATCCCAGCAGCCCCTTGTTTGGGTTTGGTTTTTATAAGGGATCACAGCTGAGGAGACTTGCGACTTAAACTTTTTTTTTTCTTTTGGTTTTTTGAGGTAGGGTCTTGCTCTAGCCCAAGCTGACCTGGAATTCACAATGTAATCTCAGGGTGACCTTGAACTCACAGTGATCCTCCTACCTCTGCCTCCCAAGTGCTGAGATTAAAGGTACGTGTCACCACACCCAGCTTGACTTTTGAGTAATACTGGAACAGCTAAGACTTTGAGAACTCTTAGAGATGGCCTGTATTTTGCATATGAGTGGACATGAACTTTTGGAAGACAAAGGCAAGATGTCCCCCAACAGCCCATGTTTTAAAGATTTATATCCCATCTCATAGCACTCTAGGAGGAGATAGAAACTTTGAGAATAGGGCCTAGCAAGAGATAGTTGGGTCATCAGGAAACTGAAGGATAGCAGTCTCTTCTTTTTCTGTTACTCCCTAGCCATGAAGAGAGCAGTTTTGACTCAACATCTGTTCCTTGCCTTTGCCATCCATTACCCTCTCAAGATGACAAAACACAATGGATTTAAACCCTCTAAACCATGAGCCAAAATAAGCCTTATCTCTTTTAAACTTGATTAATTCAAGTATTTATTACAGTAACAGAAAGCAAGCATAATTACACAAATGTAATCATTTCTTTTCTACTTGGAACTGTTTCTGTGGCTTTCAACCAAATCTTGAGAAACACCTAGCATGTCCTTATGTGGAGGTTCTGCAGTTGCCACTAATATGTGAAACTTCAGTACTTTAACAAATCAGGAATCAGAAGTATCCCACTCTTTCAGGTAACAGACAGGCTTGTACCAGGGACATAAGCAGGTCGGGTAATACAAAACATCTGTCTCATTGGACAGTCAGTGGAAGAAGACCCTGAATGACAGGGCTGCACAGAAGTGACAGAAGTATCCAGACTCCAATAACCTTAAGAGACAGCATTCTTTATAAATCCTTTTGTTGTAGTTACTTTAAGTCTATTCTGGGCAGCTAGCTTGAGAATGATTCATTGATTTACATATTCATACATTAGATGTTATTGAGCACCTACAGGTGCCCTGGTATGTTGGAGGCATCAAAGGTAACTAAAATAGGAGAGACAGCTACCTGTGATGAAAAAAGCATAGCTGCTGGTATTGCAGACGTTTGGGCCAAATTTTGTCCCTACCATGTCTTAAGTTTCTTCATCCATGAGATTAAAAATTACAAGCCTGATTGGGTTGTTATGAGGATTAAATAAGTACAGCCCTTCCTCTATAGTTAGATTTAGTAAATGTTAACTACTGTTTTATCAGAGGTACTAGGACTTAGCTGGAAAAAAGAGGTGGGAAGAGCCTTTGAAAAGACTTGAAGGAGAAAGCACTCAGCACTATCAGGGGAACTTTCTTTTTGCTGAAGCCATGCTCTCATGGGGGCAGGGGGAAACTCTACTAGAGTATTGTGTTTGGCTTTTAAAACCATTTTACTGGGGCTGGAGAAGTGGCTTAGTAGTTAAAGTTCTTGTCTGTGAAGCCTAAGGACCCAGGTTCAATTCCCCAGGACCCATGTAAGCCAGATGGACAAAGTGGCACATGCTTCTGGAGTTCATTTGACTATCTTCCATATCTTGCTTCATCCCAACTCAGTGCTGCACAGAAAGGCATGCAATTTTTTGGCTCTTGCAACTAAAAGTAGCTTATTATCACTAGAACATACCTTGTGAGGGAAGAATAAAGATGGAGAAGGAACTGTGATGAATGATCTCAGTTGTCAACTTGATAGGATTTAGAATCACCATAGAAACAAATATCTGAGCATGTCTGTGAGGGATTTTCTAGATTATATTAAATGAAGTGGGAAGACCCACCCTAAATATGGCCAGTACCATTCCATGGGCTGGAGTTCTACACTGCATAAATAGGAGAAGGTGAGCTAAGCACCCATATTCCTCTCCAGCCCTCTCCCTCTCCCTCCCTCTTCTCTCCATCTCTGTCTCCCTCTTGACTGTAGACTGAACTTGACTATCCCCTTCATGTTCCTGCCACCATGACTTGCCTGCCCTAGTGGATTATACCCTGGAAGTCAGCCAAAACAAACCCTTCTTTCCTTAAGTTGTTTTTATCAGGTATCTGTGGCAGCAAGGAAAAAACTAACTCATAGATGTGTACACAGAAATATATCTGCTCAAGTTGATGCAGAAGATCTGCTTTGTCTACTCCTTTTATCCACAAAGATAACAATGATGGGGTTAGTGAGATGACTCAGTGAAAAAAGTGCTTACTGCTCAACTTGGGGTACCCAAGTTCAATCCCCGCACCTCACATACAAAGCTGGATAAAAGCTGTGGTGGGCTTCTGTAATCCTAGCATGATGATAGGGAATTGAGAGGCAGAGACTGGAGAATTTCCTGAAGCTCATGATGAAACAGCACAGAACAGCAAGGCAAGAATCTAGTGAGAGAAATCTTGCTTCAAAGGAGGTGAAATGGATGGACTCACACAAAAGTTGCCCTCTGACCTCTATACAAGTGTCATGGCATGCAGGAGCCTGCATTTACACATTCACACATGAACACACAGGCTCAAAATACATTTTTTAATAGCAATGATGGTTGAAATGTAGAAGGAGAAAAACCAAAAAGACATAACTAGATTCAGAAACAAATATTTTCATAACCAGAAATGGAACTGAAACAAAAAGCTCTTAGCAGACTAAGAGCCATAAGCCCACTGGGATCTCAGGCTGAAAAGCCAAGATTTTATCTCCTGTAAGGTGAGGGGAACAAAAGACACTTCAAAGACGGTAGAAGACAGGAGGCAGACTTAGTGCTGCATGACAAGATACTGAAATAACTGCCACTGCCCACTGCCAGGGAAGCAGGAGGGCAAGGAACCTCAGAGCCAACCGGGAACTGAATCACACAGCTGGCCAAATGACTGGCCCTGGTGTCCCCATGACCATGGGTGAGGTGGGATCATCAAAATGTCAGCATTATAACTGAGTCCAGAAGGAGGACTAGGGAGGTAAAAGGAGACAAAAATTACTAAATATGGAAGGGTGAACACAATAGGTGAAAAAAATATGCTAAAACAAATCAGAAAAAAAAGTTAAAACTTCCCCATCAAAATGAACCAGGTTCCAAACACATAAAAATATCTAAGACATCTAGCAAAATGAACATTCCATATAAAACTGAAAAAGATTTTTAATCTAAATATGTTTGCTTTTCAAATTGATAAATGAAGGCATAACATGCATTTTTTAAAAATAAGAAATTAAGGACAATCTACATGCTGAACAAAGAACAGGTAAATATGAAAAAGAAATCATAGAACTCCTGCAAAATGTGAACATGATCATTGAAGTAAAAAAAAAGTCTCTGGGCTGGAGAGATGGCTTGGCAGGTTAAGGCGCTTGCCTGCCAAGCCTAAGAACGTCAGTTCCAATCTCCAGGTCCCATGTTTAGCCAGACACAAAAGGTAATGCAAGAGCACAATGTCGCACTTTCCCACAAGGGGGCGCACACGTCTGGAGTTGGTTCACAGATGCTGAGAGGCTGCTGGTGAGCCCATTCTCTCTCTCTCTCAAAAAAAAAAAAAAATCTCTGACACTAGTAAAGATGAAGAGAAAAAGTCATGCATCAAAGGGATATGCTAAGGAACTCACCCAGTACAGTCCAGAGAAAGAGAGGGCCACAAATACAAGCAAAGATCTTAGATACATGGGTTTAGGTTGAGTTATTCCAACTTATGTCTAGTGGGAGTTCCATAAGAAAAAAACTGACAGGAGGAAAAGAAAAGCAATGCTTAAAGGGGGAGGAGGATGGAAACCAGAATTTATGTATGCTGAGCACAAACGAATGCTCAACGCATGACAGAGAAGCCACAAACAGTAGGATAAAGACAAGGATTAGAGGTTATCACATGAAGAATGTTGAGTATCTACTAAGGACAAGAAAACTGAATATTGTAGAAGTGCTAAATGAATACTAACAGCCAAGGGCTCGATTTCCCTTTCCTGCTGTCATTTAAGGGAGAATGTAAAACAGTTACTTTCAGTCATAAAAGACAGAATTTACCAACCTACATCAAAGCACTATTTAAAACAGAAACAAAACCAAAACAAAATAATAACAAAAGCCCTAGGCTGGAGAGATGGCTCAGTGGATAAAAAAACAAAAGCCCAGAAGGAAAGTGTAAGAAGAAATACTGGCAGAAAAGGCATTAATAAAATGTGTGATAGAATTAAACATTACCCACTTTTATGGTTAAAAGGATTCACGACAGTGTCAGGCATAGTGGCACAGTCTGTTACCCCAGCACTGCGGAGGCTGAATCAGGGGAGGCTCATGAGCCTGAAGCCAGCCAGCAGGAGTGAGTATCAAGACCTTATCACAAAACAAAATGAAACACACAAAACACAAGGCAAGTGTAAAATGGGTCCTTAAAGCAAACTAAGGGTTTTGTCATTTTGGCGGGGGGCGGGGGGAAGGCTAGGAATAAGGACTTTCTCTGAAAAAAATATTTTTTCTCTTTGAGGTGTGATTTGACTGTTGTCCAGGCTGGTCTCAAACCCCTGGGCCTAAATGATCCTCCAATCTCAGCATCCCAGGGAGCCCCACTGTGCCACTTGTCTGAATACTTAGTACTTAGCACATTTTATATTAACAAAAATCTAACTCATAGTTTCTAAATTAATAGAAAGAAAAGAGTAGCCAAGAGCTGAGATTTAATCCAGAAACTAGTAATTCAGCAGAAGGCAGAATAAAGGTATAGCTAACAAAATGCACAAATAATGAATTAAGGGCTGGAGAGTGGCTTTCTGGTTGGGACACTTGCCTGCAAAGCCAAAGGACCCAGGTTTCAATTCCCCAGTACCCATGTAGAGCCAGATGCACAAGGTGGCACATGCCTCTAGAGTTTGCTTGCAGTGGTTGGGGGCCCTGGAGTGCCTATTCTCTCTTTCTCTCTCTCTATCTCTCTCCCCCCCTGCCTCTTTCTCTCTCTTCAATATATAAATGGATAAACTATAAAGATATTATTTAAAATAATAGAATTAAGTCCAAATATATAGTAGCAAGGACAACAAACAGATTTAAGTTATTTTATAAAGATATAAGTCATCTTGTTTTAAAATTAATATTCAAGGGCTGGAGAGATCACTCAGCAGTTAAGGTACTTCTCTGCAAAGCCTAACAACCTGGGTTCAATTCCCCAGTACCCATGTAAAGCCAGCTGCAGAAAGTGGCACATGCTTCTAGGGTTTGCAGTGGCTGGACGCCCTAGTGTTCCCAGATCTCCCCTCTCTGCTTGTAAATAAATAAATAAAAATAAAAAATTTAAAATAAATAGCCAAGTGCCTGATATTAGCAAGAGACACATAAAAATAAAACACAGAAAGAAAATATGATGGGATGAAAAGATAAATTAACAAACTACTAGCAAAAAGATAGCTGAAAGCCAGGAATGATGCCTTTTATCCTAGCACTGGGGAGGCAGAGGTAGGAGGATTAATGTGAGTTTAAGGTCAGCCTGAGTCCACATAGTGAAGTCCAGGTCAGCCTGGGCTAGAGTGAGACCCTACCTCGAAAAAAAAATTTGTAAAAAGGATAGCTGATAAATCTATTAACATCAGATAATAGTCTTTTAAGCCAAATATATTATTATAAATAATAAATGTTATTACCAAGCAATCTAATGCACCTAACAACATGGTTCTCCATTATAAAAAGAAGAATGGCCACAACTGCAAATATAATTGATAAGCCCACCATAGGACTGGGAGGTTTTAACAATCAGGAACAGCTAGAACAAGACGACAGAGACAAGTGATAGAGACTGACTCATGAAAGGCCTCCAGGGAGGCCACGTTAAGTAGCTGGCTTAAATCTGAGAGCAACAGGAAACCATTAAAGGATTCTAAGCAGAGGTATGATTAAATCAGATATTCTTTTTTAGGATTACTGGCTAGGAGATGGAGAATGAGCTTCAGGGTGGTCAGACTAGACAAAGACAGAAACCAGTGAGAAAACTCTACTGTAATCTAGCAGGAAGATGGAAAGTTCTTGACCTACAGTAGACTGGCAAAGATGAGCAGCACTTCAGGAAGCACGCAGAGAGCAATCAAAGGTACCTCATGTCCCTGCCCTAGGCAACTTGATTCATGGAACTAAAAGAAAGGCTGGGTTGTTTGGAGACTGGGGTTGAATCTGTTTCATAATTTCTGATTATGACATTTAAACACCTCTTCCCTCAATTTGACATTCTTGGTTCATTAAAAAAGTTAAATTAAGGGTGCTAGAGAGATGGCTCAGCACTTACAGCACTTGTCTGCAAAGTCTAATGACCAGGGTCCACTTCCCCAGTACCCATGCACAAAGTGGCACATGCACCTGGAGTTCATTTGTAGTGGATGAAGGCCCCGACACACCCATTCTCTCTTTCTCTCTTCTCTCTCTCTCTCTCTCTCTGCTTGAAAATCAATTTTAAAAATTAATTTAAAAAATTAACTTAAGAGGCTGGGGAAATGGCTCATCAGGTAGAAGTGCTTGCCACTTGTATTGAGAGCCTGACTAGCCCTGAGTTCAAAACCTGGCACCCACCCACAAACAGCTAGGTATGGCCATGCATGCGTGTAACCCCTAGTCATGTCAGGAGCTAAGACCAGAGAATCACTGGGGCTCACTGGTTAGGCAGTCTGGCAGAAAACAGTAACTCAGGGTTCAGTGAGAGACTATCTCGGGGAAACAAAGTGGGGAGAGTAATAGAGGAGGACACCCAGCGTTCTCACTGGACTCCGTAACAAGCACTCTGGGGACGCACGTGCACACACACACACACACACACACACACACACACCCTACACATTGCATGCAAATGCCATACACACATACCACATATACTACACACAAATGCAAAAAAAAGTTCAGTATATATGGAGCAGTCACATCCATTTTTAAAAATATCAAAAAGCAAAGCAATGCTTTGGTTTTTGTTGTTAGTCTGTTTTGCAGTACTGGAAGCTGAACCTAGGACCTCCTGCATGCCAGGCAAGTGCTCCTCTGTCACTGGGCTACGTTCCAACTCCCCAGAAGCTTTTCTTATGGGACGTTTCAATAATCTGGAACGAATCACACTTTGATAATGCCAGAAAAATGTTAGTGTAAATTATAATTTTTTATATAATGATACAAGTACTTTAAGATGATTTATATATTTTTGAAAATTTGTATGCAAGGAGAAAGAGAGAACTGGCCTACAGGGCCTCCTGCCAGTGCAAATGAGCTTCAGGCGCATGTGCCACTTTGTGCATCTGGCTTTATGAAGGTACTGGGATATCAAATCACGGCCATCAGGCTTTGCAAGCAAGTGCCTTTATACACTGAGCAATCTCTCACATCCTATTTATAGATTTCTAAAGATTGTTTATATTTTTATAGTATGTTATCAAACATTCCTATACATAAAGGATTTTCAAATACATCTATTTGCTTAGCTGTTGAAGTAATCAAGTACTGACTTTCTTTAGTGCAAAGCTGCTATTAAAACAAGAAAAGCCTGGCTAGGGTATAGCTCAATGGAAGAGTGCACATGTAAGGCCCTGTGTTTAATCCCCAGCACCAAGAAAAATAAATAAATCAACTCAGTTGACCTGTGAATTCTTACAGTCATAAATTTCATATTGCATAAATCCCTTTCCTTTTACTGGTTGCTAATAATTACCTTAAACTAATGTTTGAGTTTATAGTGGCTGTTTATCCTTCAGAGAACAGTGATTTCGCAGTGACTAGGGAGGAATGGGTATATATTAAACAACCAAAATGAGGTAGAAATGCTGGAAATTAAGGAGCTATTATTCCAAAGACATGTTACTTTGTAGCCTCAAGCATGAAAAAGGTTTAAAAGACTTAAGAGATTTCCAATTATGAATTTGAAGGTTTTATATTTACTTTATAGGAGTTACAAAATGCAAATGAGGTGTAGATTTTCAAGGTATAAATGTGCTATGCAACATCAGCTAACACTCTTGAATGAAGCTTGAGCCCGTCACACAACAGGACTGCTCCAACAGGCACAGTTCTCCTTGCAAGTCTGCAGATAGGGAGTTTCCGGGCAGTCATAGAGCAGAAATAAGATATGTGCCTCTGATATCTCTTTGTTGTTGTTTAAGACAAGGTCTTATTGTGTAGTACTGGCTGTTCTAGGACGTGCTATGTAGAAAAGGCTGGCCTTGAACTCATGCTGGGATTACAAACATGCACTGCCATACCAGGCTTAATATTGTCTTTTAAAAGATTACAAGGATGGGGCTGGAGAGATGGCTTAGTGGTTAAGGGTCTCCAGATCTCATGTAAGCCAAATGCACAAAGGTGAGATAAACACAAGGTTGCACTTGCCCACTAGGTAGCACAAGTGCCTGGAGTTCTAGTTCACTGGCTGAGGCCCTGGTATGCCAATTCTCTCTCTGTCTCCCTCTCTCTAAAATAAAAAAAAAAATTTTAAAATTACAAGGATGTATTTTGAAAAGACAAAAAGCTTTTTGTGTGTCTAATTTTACTTTTTGCATGTGTATGTGTCTGTGTGGTATGCATATGTGAGTGTTCATATTTACATGTGTGTGGGCACATGTGTGTGTGTGTGCACTGTATATGTGTGCACGAGTGCAGAGAGGCCAAAGGTTGATGTTGGGTGGCTCTTTGATCACTTTCTACTTTACTTACTAGGCAGGGTCTCTCACTTGAGCCCAGAGCTCACCAATTCAGCTAGCCTAGCTAACCTTGCTAGCCAACTTGCCCCAGGATCCTCTGTCTCTGCCTCCCAGATGTTGGGATTACAGGTGGGTCAGCACACCCATCTGGCATTCACGTGGGTGCTGAGATCCTGGCCTCTGTACTGACACTTGCATGGCAAGGCGGTCATCCACTGAGTATCACCCCAGACTCTGTATTTAAGTTTGAAAGTTAAACCTTATTTGAAGTTATTACAACAAATTTACCTTTAGGAGTCTGTTGTATATTACACACCATTAATATGTAACTTTACTTCAGAACACATCACTTCAATTGTCATTCTTTCTGATAAGGGACAGTGCAAGCAAAATAGCAAAGTGGGCTCCTCCTTTTTGGAGACAGGGTCATGCTATACAGCCAATCACCATATTTATATCACCCAACCCAAAGCATGATTTAGCTAACATCTGCTATCAAGACATCTCATCCTCACAGAGGCCCCATTGTCAATATGTTTTATGGTTCTTCCCTGTAACATAAGATGCAGAATGATACACTATGTTCCTCTGATATATTTCAAAATTATTGCCATACTGATTTTTAAACAACATAGAAAATTAGACCACAAAAAATGAAATTATACATTTTTGTATTTCTCAGGTACCAAAAATATATAATAAGCCAAGTGTGATGGCACATGCCTTTAATCCCAGCACTCTGGAGGCTGAGTTAGGAGGAGCCAACCTGGTATAAAGTGAGACCTTGCTTCAAAAAAACCACAAGTGTGTGTGTGTGTTTGTGATGCAGTTGAATTTTTGTTGTTTTGTGTTAATGATAACTTTTCCTTCTAATCCTTGTGCTTCTTGGAATGAGTATGCAAGGGAAGAAGAAAGAAAGAAACCAATACACCAGCAGATGCAAATGATGCTTGGGGTTTATCCCTGTGACCTCAAAAGGGTCACCACAATTTGAGGACAGAATCAGCAATGTGAGTCTGGAAGACAGCCTTCTGGAGCACCTCTTTGCATCCTCTGACTGTGCATTCTTTTGATGCCCTCATCGACATTGTTCCCTGAGCCTTGGAGGGGGTGATATAGATACCTCATTTAGTGCCCAAAACTCAACAGCCTCTTCTTGGAACTTTGATGAGTTTTGAGTGTCCCCAGTGGTCACCACCAACTGCAGGAGGAAGTATCTCTAACCAAAGACTATGCTTATAAAACTCATCTATTATAAAAATGCACCAGGATCAGTTGGTGTCTACAAGAGGAAAGCTACACATTTGTCAGCCTGAACTATGAACGTACTCTGGGTCTTACATTCCCCCACTGGTATGGTTTAGATCTGGAATGTCCTCCAAGGTTCTGGCAAAAAAGGCTTAGTCCTCAGACTTGCCCTGTCTGGAGGTGGTGGATCTTCTAAGATGTCCTAGTGGGAGGTCTTAGTCACTGGGGACCTGCCCTTGAAGGGGATGGTGGTACTTCAGTCCCTTCCCCTTTCTTTTGCATATTGGCTGTGAGGTGGGCTCCATATTTCTCTATGTGCTGCTACTATGATGCCTTCCTCACCAAAGGCCCAAACACAATGGGACCAACTGACCATGGGAAGAATGTTCTAAAACCATGAGCCAAAACAACCCTCTTCCCTTTCTACATTGGTTGTCTCAAGTATTTGTTAAAGTTACACAAACAGACACCATGACCCCTGGAAGGCAAAGGGCTGTGTGCAGAATACCTTCCATTCCCTTTTGGAAGCTGGAGTTGCCTCCACGTGCCATGCCAGGCCACTTTGGATGAGGCAGGCCTGGAGCTCAGGCAGGGAAGAATTGTTTACTATAAGAAAAAAAATTTTAGGGACAAGAACTGCTCTGCCTTGAGGAGTAGGACTGGAATGCCATTCCCCTTGCCCAACACTAGTAGCTGAGCAGGACACACAAAGAGAGCATCTGGCTCAGCCACAGCAGCCCCTTGAACATGGAGCTAGAGCAGAGCTGGAGCACCATGTCTGTAAGGCCAATGAGAAACTTTCTTTCTCTTTCTCCTATCAGTTAGTCTTGTATGGATGAAGCAGCTAAACCTTTAGTTCATAAGTTCCATATAAATAAAATCTTAAGCTGGGCATGGTGGCACACACCTTTAATCCCAGCACTTGGGAGGCAGAAGCAGGAGGATTGCCATGAGTTCCAGACCACCCTGAGACTACATAGTGAATTCCAGGTTAGCTTAGGCTAGAGTAAAACCCTACCTTGAAAAACCAAAAATAAATAAATAAAAATAAAATTTTGACTGAAATAGTGGCAAATACAGGCATGATCTGGTGATATCCTTCTGATGGCATCATCCATTGTCACAGATGATGCCTGGCTATGGCCCAAAAGTTGCTTTCTGGGGATTCATAGAGGCAGTACCTCTTCCCAGTGGTCAGGAGTTTCTATCTATCCATCTATCTATCTATCTATCTATCTATCTATCTATCTATCATATCTATCTCTCTCTCTCTCTCTCTCTCTTTCTCTCTCTCTAACACACACGTTTAAAACTAAATTCTATGTATGAGAGAGAGAGCACATGATGTTTGTCATTTTGAGTCTGATTTTGCTCAACACAGTGCTCTTTAGTTACATCCATTTTTCTTTTTCTGCAGATGAGATGGTTTGTTTTTTGTTTGTTTGTTTGATTTTCCAGGTAGGATTTCACTCTAGCCCAGGCTGACCTGGAATTCTCAGGGTGGCCTCACACTCATGGCAATCCTCCTACCTCTGCCTCCTACCTCTGCAGTTGGGAAATGGTGGTCACGGCAGTTCCTGGACCAGCAGGGTCTTGTCAGTGAATGAGACAATAGAAAATTCACTATCCATATAAGAGCAGAGCTGGGGCCTTCAAAGAATCAGTCACACACTGCCTTGCTTAAATTTAAAAATGAGATCATGGGGCGCACTCTGATGAGAATACATAAGAAAGATGGACCAAAGGGCCCAGAGTGGGATGTCAGTTACGTATGAGAGAAGCAGAGGGAACAAACCTAAGCCAGGTTACACTTTCTACAGAGGATGGGTCTTTTCAAGAGGATTGGGAGTTTGAGACTAACCAGGGCTGCAAAACTAAACAAAACCAAAAAAGGTCTCAGCACTGTGGGGTAACAAAGGCTGAAAACTATAGGTCCCCAAATCCCAAATATGTTTGGTTCTTGTGAAATTACAAAATAGGCTACATTTAAGTCCGATGTTTTGTCCCTTTGGAGCATCAGGATCTCATGCTGGGTTCCCACATGGAATGAACATACACATATACGTACAGTTTTATTTTATATGCTTTAACAGACAGGGCTGCTCCTCGGCTCATGTAGGAGCCCAATGACAAGGAACAACTACAGAAACCTTGAATCCCATCACTTTCTGGAAAATTCTATTCAGATAAACTAACATAATTGGGTTGTGGATATGGATCAGCAATTAAAGGTGCTTGATTACAAAGCTTGCCAACATAATTTCAGGTCCCAGGTAAAGCCAGATGCAAATTAACACCTGTGACCCCAGTGTGTTTCATACCATGGTACATGGACCCATAAAACAATAAATACACTATGAAAATTTAAAAGAAATACATTATTTTAAAAAGAAAAATGAACATAATCACCACGGAGCCTATTATTACTGCTTTACAAGACACCAGACTTTAGTGGCACAATTCCATAATTGTACTCAGTCTAACTTTCCCCAGGCAGATTTACTGGGTTCCTCCACCCTCCAGGAGACTTCTGCCATTATATTGCACTCACAATAGTAAAGTCTTTGACATACCCACAAGTGCCTTGGTGTTTCCTGCTCAATAGCATTTGAAAGTGATATCCTTCCTGCTTATTATACTCATTCTGTCCCATATCCTTTACACTGAGTCATTGAATATTCAAATAATCCCCATATCCTCTACACAGAGACACTGAATACTCATGTCCCCCACACCCTCTACACGGAGACACTGAATACTCATGTCCCCACACCCTCTACACGGAGACACTGAATACTCATGTCCCCACACCCTCTACACGGAGACACTGAATACTCATGTCCCCACGGAGACACCTCTCCCCACACCCTCACGGAGACACTGAATACTCATGTCCCACACCCTCTACACGGAGACACTGAATACTCATGTCCCCACACCCTCTACACGGAGACACTGAATACTCATGTCATGTCCCCACACCCTCACGGAGACACTGAATACTCATGTCCCTGAATACTCATGTCCCCACACCCTCTACACGGACACACTGAATACTCATGTCCCCACCCTCTACACGGAGACACTGAATACTCATGTCCCCACACCCTCTACACGGAGACACTGAATAATGTCCCCACACCCTCTACACGGACACACTGAATACTCATGTCCCCACACCCTCTACACGGAGACACTGAATACTCATGACTGAATACATGACACCCTCTACTCATGTCCCCGGAGACACTGAATACTCATGTCCCCACACCCTCTACACGGAGACACTGAATACTCATGTCTTCACACCTCTACACGGACATGTCCCCCACACCTCTACACGGAGACACTGAATACTCATGTCCCCACACCCCCACACACTGAATACTCATGTCTTCACACCCTCACGGAGACACACATGTCCCCAATACTGAATACTCATGTCCCCACACCCCACACACCTCATGTCCCCACACCCTCTACACGGAGACACTGAATACTCATGTCCCCACACCCTCTACACGGAGACACTGAATACTCATGTCCCCCACACCTCTACACGGAGACACTGAATACTCATGTCCCCCACACCCTCTACGGAGACACACGGAGACACTGAATACTCATGTCCCCACACCTCTACACGGAGACACTGGATGTCTTCACACCCTCTACACGGAACTCATGTCCCCACACCTCTACACGGAGACACTGTCCCCATGTCCCCACACCTCTACCGGAGACACTGAATACTCATGGAGACACTGAATACTCATGTCCCCACCCCTCTACACGGAGACACTGAATGTACACGGAGACACCCCACGGAGACACACCCTCTACACGGAGAGACACTGAACACTGAATACTCTCATGTCCCCACACCCTCTACACGGAGACACTGAATACTCATGTCCCCACACCCTCTACACGGAGACACTGAATACTCATGTCCCCACACCCTCACACGGAGACACTGAATCTCATGTCCCCACACCCTCTACACGGAGACACTGAATACTCATGTGAATACTCATGTCCCCACACCCTCTACACGGAGACACTGAATACCCATGTCCCACACCCTCTACACGGAGACACTGAATACTCATGTCCCCACAGACACTGAATACTCATGTCCCCACATGAGACACTGAACATGTCCCCACACCCTCTCACGGAGACACTGAATACTCATGTCCCCACACCCTCTCACGGAGACACTGAATACTCATGTCCCCACACCCACTGAATACTCATGTCCCCACGGAGACACTGAATACTCATGTCCCCACACCCTCTACACGGAGACACTGAATACTCATGTCCCCACGGAGACACCTCACACCCTCTACACGGAGACACTGAATACTCATGTCCCCACACCCTCTACACGGAGACACTGAATACTCATGTCCCCACACCCTCTACACGGAGACACTGAATACTCATGTCCCCACACCCTCTACACGGAGACACTGAATACTCACACGGAGACACTGAATACTCATGTCCCCACCCTCACACGGAGACACTCCCACACACGAGACACTGGAATTATGTACACGGAGACACTGAATACTCATGTGTCCCTGAATACTCATGTCCCCACAACCTCTACACGGAGACACTGAATACTCATGTCCCACACACCATGTCTACACGGAGACACTGAATACTCATGTCCCCACACCTCTACACGGAGACATACGGAGACACACTCATGTCCCTCACTGGAGACACTGAATACTCATGTCCCCACACCCTCTACACGGAGACACTGAATACTCATGTCATGTCCCCACACTACACGGAGACACTGAATACTCACGAGAGACACTGAGACACTGAATACTCATGTACTCATGTCTTCACACGGAGACACTGAATACTCATGTCCCCACACCCTCTACACGGAGACACTGAATACTCATGTCCCCACACCCTCACGGAGACACTGAATACTCATGTCCCCCACACCCGGAGACACTGAATACTCATGTCCCCACCCTCTGCACGGAGACACATACTCATGTCCACACTCTACACGGAGACACTGAATACTCATGTCCCCACACCCTCTACACGAGAGACACTGAATACTCATGTCCCCACACCTCTACACGGAGACACTGAATACTCATGTCCCCACACCCTCTACACGGAGACACTGAATACTCATGTCTCTCACGGAGACACCCTCTACGGAGACACTGAATACACATGTCCCCACACTCTCTACACGGAGACACTGAATACTCATGTCCCCACACCCTCTACACGGAGACACTGAATACTCATGTCTTCACACCCTCTCCCCACACGGAGACACTGAATACTCATACTCATGTCCCCACCACTACACGGAGACACTGAATACTCTCCCCACACCCTCACGGAGACACTGAATACTCATGTCACGGAGACACTGAATACTCATGTCCCCACACCCTCTCACGGAGACACTGAATACTCATGTCCCCACACCTCTACGGAGACACTGAATACTCATGTCACACCCTCTACACGGAGACACTGAATACTCATGTCCCCACACCCTCTACACGGAGACACTGAATACTCATGTCCCACTGAATACACACCATCTCCACACACTCTACATGGAACACTGAATACTCATGTCCCCACACCTCTACACGGAGACACTGAATACTCATGTCCCACACCCTCTACACGGAGACACTGAATACTCATGTCCCACACACCATGTCCCCACACCTCCCTCTACGGAGACACTCATGTCCCCACACCCTCTACACGGAGACACTGAATACTCATGTCCCCCACACCCTCTACACGGAGACACTGAATACATGTCCCCACACTACACGGAGACACTGAATACTCATGTCTCATGTCCCCACACCCTCTACACGGAGACACTGAATACTCATGTCCCCACACCCTCTACACGGAGACACATGAATACGGAGACACTGAATACTCATGTCCCCACACCTTCTACACGGAGACACTGTGAATACTCATGTCCCCACACCTCTACACGGAGACACACACACCTCTCCCCACAACCTCACGGAGACACTGAATACTCATGTCCCACACCCTCTACACGGAGACACTGAATACTCATGTCCCCACACCCTCTACACGGAGACACTGAATACTCATGTCCCCACACCCTCTACACGGAGACACTGAATACTCATGTCCCCACCCTCTACATGGAGACACTGAATACTCATGTCCCCACACCCTCTACACGGAGACACTGAATACTCATGTCTTCACACCCTCTACACGGAGACACTGAATACTCATGTCCCCACACCCTCTACGGAGACACTGGAGACACACGGAGACACTGAATACTCATGTCCCCACACCTACACGGAGACACTGGAGACACTGAACGGAGACACTGAATACTCATGTCCCCACACCCTCTACGGAGACACTGAATACTCATGTCCCCACACCCTCTACACGGAGACACTGAATACTCATGTCCCCACACACCTCTACACGGAGACACTGAATACTCATGTCTTCACACCCTCTACACGGAGACACTGAATACTCATGTCCCCACACCCTCTACACGGAGACACTGAATACTCATGTCCCACACCCTCTACACGGAGACACTGAATACTCATGTCCCCACACCCTCTACACGGAGACACTGAATACTCATGTCCCACGGAGACACTGAATACTCATGTCCCACACCTCTTCACACGGAGACACTGAATACTCATGTCCCCACACCCTCTACACGGAGACACTGAATACTCATGTCCCCACACCCTCTACACGGAGACACTGAATACTCATGTCCCCACACCCTCTACGGAGACACTGAATACTCATGTACCTACACGGAGACACTGTCATGTCCCCCACACCCTACACGGAGACACTGAATACTCATGTCCCCACAACCTCTACACGGAGACACTGAATACTCATGTCCCCACACCCTCTACACGGAGACACTGAATACTCATGTCCCCACACCCTCTACACGGAGACACTGAATACTCATGTCCCCACACCCTCTACACGGAGACACTGAATACTCATGTCCCCACACCCTCTACACGGAGACACTGAATACTCATGTCTTCACACCCTCTACACGGAGACACTGAATACTCATGTCCCCCCACGGAGACACCCTACACGGAGACACTGAATACTCATGACACTCTACACGGAGACACTGAATACTCATGTCCCCACACCCCTACACGGAGACACTGAATACTCATGTCCCCACACCTACACGGAGACACTACTCATGTCCCCACCCTCTACGGAGACACTGAATACTCATGTCCCCACCCTCTACACGGAGACACTGACACTGAATACTCATGTCACGGAGACACCTCATGTCCCCACCCACGGAGAGACACTGAATACTCATGTCACACCTTCACGGAGACACTGAATACTCACCCTCTACACGGAGACACTGAATACTCATGTCCCCACACCTACACGGAGACACTGAACACGGAGACACACTGAATACTCACACCCTCTACACGGAGACATGTGTTCACACCCTCTACACGGAGACACTGAATACTCATGTCCCCACACCCTCTACACGGAGACACTGAATACTCATGTCTTCACACCCTCTACACGGAGACACTGAATACTCATGTCTTCACACCCTCTACACGGAGACACTGAATACTCATGTCCCCACACCCTCTACACGGAGACACTGAATACTCATGTCCCCACACACCCTCTACACGGAGACACTGAATACTCATGTCTTACACGGAGACACCTCACCCTCACGGAGACACTGAATACTCATGTCTTCACACTCAGACACTGAATACTCATGTCTTCACACCCTCTACACGGAGACACTGAATACTCATGTCTTCACACCCTCTACACGGAGACACTGAATACTCATGTCCCACACCCTCTACACGGAGACACTGAATAATGTACCCTCTACACGGAGACACTGAATACTCATGTCTCTACACGGAGACACCATGTCCCCACACCCTCTACACGGAGACACGGATGACACTGAATACACGGAGACACTGAATATCATGTCCCACACCCTCGGAGACACTGAATACTCATGGAGACACTGAATACTCATGTCGGAGACACTGAATACTCATGTCCCCACACCCTCTACACGGAGAGACACTACTCATGTCCCCACGGAGACACTGAATACTCATGTCCCCACACCCTCACGGAGACACTGAATACTCATGAGACACTGAATACTCATGTCATGTCCCCACCCTCTACACACACTGAATACTCATGTCCCCACATGTCCCCACCCTCTACACGGAGACACTGAATACTCATGTCCCCACACCTCTACACGGAGACACTGAATACTCATGTCCCCACACACTCCACACGGAGACACACCCTCTACACGGAGACACTGAATACTCATGTCCCGGAGACACACCCTCTACACTCTACAGACACTGAATACTCATGTCCCCACACCCTCTACACGGAGACACTGAATACTCATGTCCCCACACCCTCTACACGGAGACACTGAATACTCATGTCCCTACACGGAGACACCCTCTCCCCACACCCTCGGAGACACACATGTCCCCACACCCTACACGGAGACACTGAATACTCATGTCATGTCCCCACACACACGGAGACACTGAATCATGTCCCCACACCCTCACACGGAGACACTGAATACTCATGTCCCCCCACACCCTCTACACGGAGACACTGAATACTCATGTCCCCACACCTCTACACGGAGACACTGAATACTCATGTCCCACACCCTCTACACGGAGACACTGAATACTCATGTCTTCACACCTCTCACGGAGACACTGAATACTCATGTCCTACACGGAGACACCTCATGTCCCCACACCCTCTACACGGAGACACTGAATACTCATGTCCCCACACCCTCTACACGGAGACACTGAATACTCATGTCCCCACACCCTCTACACGGAGACACTGAATACTCATGTCCCCACACCCTCTACACGGAGACACTGAATACTCATGTCTTCACACCCTCTACACGGAGACACTGAGACACTGAATACTCATGTCCCCACACCTCTACACGGAGAATACACGGAGACACTGAATACTCATGTCCTCCTCATGTCCCCACACCTCTCACGGAGACACTGAATACTCATGTCCCCACACCCTCACGGAGACACTGAATACTCATGTCCCCACACCCTCTACACGGAGACACTGAATACTCATGTCCCCACACCCTCTACACGGAGACACTGAATACCCATGTCCCCACACCCTCTACACGGAGACACTGAATACTCATGTCCCCACACCCTCTACACGGAGACACTGATTTGCAACTGTCAACCTCCCTCATTAGGCTGTTCTGTTTAGTCTTCAGGTTATCTATCTTGGTCACCATTGTTCTCCTAGCACATAGCCAGGTGACTAACACATGGTAGGCACTCTGAAAATATTTTTTAATAAATAGATAGTTCTAGCTTTTAATGGGTTAGGACTCTACAATGGAATACTTTTTAACTTGAAACAGGTTATATAACTTCTCAGATCCTCAGTGAAAATATCTTTGCTTTATGTTCTTGAAATGACTAAAAGACAGAGCAATGAGGAAAGCAGCTGGCAGAGTGCCCAGGAAGAAAGTTAACGTTCATAGTTAATACACATTTTAGAAAGCAGCAGTCAAGTGCACCCAAGCCTTTCATTTTACCAATTTTTTCGTTTTCTTATTTAATAAAAATGGATGTTACAATCATAATTTTTGCTATCAAAAGCCCGAAAAATAGAGCAGACAGGATGAAAGGTCAGAGGTTGCTGTGCTGCAATTCTCTTAGGTAGACATGTATTAATACTGCTTCATAAATATTCATTATACAACTTGTAGAGACCAGTAAGGAGCATAAAAGCAAAAATGCTTGGCTGGGAGCTTGCCTTCATGCCAGCTCCTCTGCACAGGAATGAACCCAGCACAAAATCATCACTTGCAACACTTAAGGAAAAGAGACATATTAAAGCCAAGCTACATGTGTCCTCCATCTGACCATCCAAGAAACTGGGTTCAGATAGGCCAGAACCATCAGCTCCATTTATAAAATGCATGCCTGTTTGCCTCTCTTAATAGTACCTTACATTTGTGGAGCATTTACTCTATAAAGTTTTCCATAGGTTATCTCATAATGTCTAGAACCTACTTACTTCTATTTTAGAAAAAAGGAAACTAGGGGTGGTCACTGGAGCAGTGAAAGGTTAGAAATAACCCCAAGATCAGTGAATTAGGAAGCCAGACTCTCTGGAACAGACTTGATTCATAATGAAACCAATGCTCTGAATTTGCCTCCCAACATGCTTGCCTTCTCTGCCACTGGCTGGACAGGTGTAAGGCCCCCATGACGTCCATCTTCTGCCTTTCATTCTGAGCCTGGCTTCTAGGCTGCACTCTTCCTGCCCCAGAACTCAGCACCACGACTCTTAGTCTCTCAGTCTCTCAGTCTGAGGATCTGGATATTTACTGCTGGGTCACATGATGTCTGGATTGTGAGAAGCAGGCTCCCTTCCTTCCCACAGTGAAAAGAATTCTGTGACACATGGGAGCATGGCCCCTGTCTGCTCATTTAGGTATGCAGGTCCCAGCAAGCTCCTCACAGGGAGACTCTAGAAGATGCACGTAGCCACTAGCCAACAGAACAAGCTTAACGTGGGAAAAAGCCAGAATAACTCGAGCTTGGAGGGCAGGTGTGCCCTGTGGCAGGGCTGGATGCCAGGGATTCCGTTTGGTAGTCAGCTGCTTCCATTCCACTGCTTGTAGGTTACCCACATGAATGGGCAGCCTCTCATCTCCCCACAGTGAGGGAAGGGCTCTGCACTTGGGGAAAGCAGATAAAGGATATTCTATATTACAGAAAATTGCAGAAGTCACTTAAGATTTCTCAGTATCACAACAATCACATTTCCTCATATCCATCCAAATCATGCTTCAAAGTATATTTCTATCTCTAATGACAAATTATAATTTATAAAGCTTATGTGTGTTTTAATGACATTTTTAAGTGAGACTAATGCAGCCTGTTCTCTAAATAGTAAGTATTTACCCTCCAGCCCCCTACCCCCACTGCTGCCACCCCAGCTCCTCACTGATAGGAGATGAAGATGACACATTTAATATTTGTTTCTTTTCTAGAAAACTCTCTAAGCCACATTTTATATTGGTTCAGCATGTGAAATATTTATTTGGTAAGAAAAGCCACATCTTCCTCCAATCCTACATTTCCTTGGTTCTATTTCCAAGAATGAACAGGAGGAAATGGAATAAAATAACACTGCATTTCCCATTTTCATTTTGCTGTGTGGGGTTAGCTGAGAAGAAAATCTGCTCTTCAAAGCAGTTGCATCTGTAACATTGGTTTGGGTCTGAGACTGTCAGTCCCCAGCTGGCCTGGGAGCAGACACCGAAGCAGTGAGCTGTGGCCAAGACCTTTTCCTGATTTAGCTGTTATCTAGAGAGAAACCCACACAAGAAAGGACCACAGAAAAGGCATTGGCAACAGATTTTGCTAGGGAAGAGGATGGTAGGTGTGGGAATGGGGTGCATAGACTGAAGATTTTAATCACATTTTTTTCTAAAGAATGTCACAGAAGCAAAGTAAGCTAGAGGGTACTAATATTCCTAACTCTAAGAGTGCTAGATGAGTATTCTGCACCCTCTCATATGCACAGACCCACCTCCTCCAGCTATTTTTGCCCTAGTTTTGCTTTCATTTTGGAGACCTGGTCTCTTATGTCAGGTGTATCGGTAGTAGTAAAACGTTGCCCGTTTCTCTAGTCCTACAGTGAAGCCACCTTCATGCCAAAACAAGACTTGCCTGCTATTTGTGTCCCCTATAGGTATATGAAAATGAGTTGCTGAGTTTACTATTCTCTAAATTCTTTAATGGCAGGTAGAGTGTTTTTCTTCTTTTAGAGTCTTCATTAAAAACTAGCTTCACTTAGCCAAGATGCAGCCTTTAATGGAAGCAAATTCTGATTTGCCTTAAGTGATTGAACATAAGTGAGTACATAGTTTGACTGACCCTATTTGAAATTCTCCTCTGTCCACAAAGTGCAGATAAATCTTTATGGAATGACCTATTAACTGCCTGCTGCTGGGACCAAGCTTTGGGCTTTGTTTCAGCTATGAAATAAGGTCACTCTGCTTTTGGAAAATACTGATGTAACTGCTTTGATAATTAAAACTTATAGAGTCGTGACAAGATGACATATTTAAACCTCTAAAAGTTAATGTGGAAGCTATAAATTGCAAAAGTAGGAAAGGACAAGGGTCCCCTATTACTGCTCATCAAATTAAACATTTGCAATACTATATTTATGTCATTCTTAGTAAAGAATTTCAAAAAGTTTTCTGAAACTTTAAATTCAAGTCATGAACCATCTCTTGTTTGTCTCCTAATGTAAGCACACCTGTAGAGAGGGCTGCAGTTCATAACCTAAATCCAGTCAAGGAGTAGAGACAATGCAAAAGAAATTAATTTGACCTCAATATGGGAGTTTTGTTTTGGGAGACGTGGTCTCTTATAGCCCAGGCTGGCCTCAAACTATGTAGCTGGAATTACTTTGAATTTCTGATTTTTCTGCCTCTACCTCCCAAATGCTAAGATTACAGGTGTGCACCACAATACCCAGTGTGGTAGTTTGAATATATGTCCCCCAATATATTCAGTGTTTTATTAGTAATAGTTTGCATCTGCAATCACCTTGCTAGAGGCAATGTCACTGGGGGCTGGTCTTAAGGTGTAGTGATGGTTTGAGATTCCATTGTAAAGATATGCAAATGTGCCTAGCAGGAGTTCCTGAAGTGTGCTGTGTGACCTTTTGGCTGTAGTTTTGCTCTGTGTGCTGTGGTGGCTGGTTGGCTTTTTGCTCTCTCTTGCCTGGTCCTGTGGAGAGCAGGCCACTTCTTCTGCCATTATGGAACTTCCCCTGGATCTGTAAGCTTCAATAAATAATATCCCTTCCTCCATAACTGTGCCTGGTCTGGAAGTTCATCTCAGAGAACCTGAAGCTGTCTGCTATACCCAGTTAATGTGGTTTTATTTTGGAGGAGGAGGTTGAGGTAGGGTCTTGCTCTAGCCTGGACTGACCTGGAATTCACTCTGCAGTATCAGGATGGGCTCCAGCTCACTCACTGAGATCCTCCTACCTCTGCCTCCCAAGTGCTGGGATTAAAGGCATGCACCACCACCCCCAACCTGAAGTGGGGATTTTATTCACAGAGCAAGCTGTTCCTTGCAAGCTCGTGCCCTACCTGAGATGACTTCTCCTCATGTGCTGTAATTAACGGTAGCCCCTGGCTCAATACCTTCTCAAGAAGCAAACCTGGAAATGAAACCACACCAACGTGAGCCTTATGTGTAAATTTCCTCCTTTCTAGAATGGGGCAGATGGTGACAATCAGCACTGGTGAGGTGGACCTGACAACCACGATCAAAGCTTGTGGTACGTGCCATTCATATCATCGATGTCTTGCTTCCCTCTGGCACCTGCCTCCCTCTTTCCTTCCTCTATGCTCATCATTCAGTCTTGGGATCATGATTTATCATCACATGTCATCTGGCCAGCAGGGACATGCACCCTGGCCGCACCCTTCGCTGCATGCCAACCGGCTCACATGGAGGCCATGGCTCTCACAGCACCTACAGCAGCCAATGCTTGGACTTCCCTCTCTTGTGTTCTTAGCAGTGGTTCCTCCGTTCAGTGAGATGTTGACAAGTTAAGGTCATATCCCACAGCTGGCAGACACAACAAAGAGGAGTCAGCCAGCTTCTCCTCCTCTGGAAAAATACCAGCTCTAATACATGCCCATTTCACATGTCACATGCGTTCACTGGCTGGCTGGGTTACTCCTCTGAAAGTCTGCTTGCTTCAAAGAATTATGGTGAGATAAGTGAGACAAGTTACATGTGTGAAAATATTGTATAGATTATAATATGCCTTATAAATGCCAAGTACTATTTTTTAAATTTTACATTAAAAAAGAAAATATAAATCTGGCTCTCCACTTCATTCATCAATGTGAAAACAAACCAAAATTGAAAATCATATTTGTATGGTTCTTGAGAAACACCATTTTGAAGCTTAACAAGATGTAATTTAGAAAGACTTGTGACACAATCCTATAATTCTAGTATTGGAAAAGCTGATGCAGAAGGATCATGAGTTTGAGGCCAATCTGGACTATGTGAATGAGTTCAAGGCCAGCCTGGGATCATAGCTATACTCTGTATCAAAAAGCCTTTCTGCCGCCATAAAAAATTATTTGTCTATTCCCCTTTCTTTCTCCATAAAAAAGCCAAAAAATATTTTTAAAAAGGTTAGAAAAGATACCATATATTAAAATATTATAATGTTATAAAAGCAAAATATTAAAAATATTTACATGTTAAGGACAGGTGTGGTGTCACATGCCTTTAATCCTAGTACTCAGGAGACAGAGGTAGGAGGATTGACATGAGTTTGAGGCCAGTCTGGGACCATACCTCAAAAAAAATTACATGTTAAGCATATTATTTTATGGTTATATTCCTTATGTCAGGGTCACTATTATAATTCAGATGGTAGAATTTTTAAGGCACTGTCACACAATGCGATATTAGATAACACATGTGTGACTTCTGGTGGGATCTAAACAGACTTTACCTTGAGCTTTATTGGTCTTATATTCTTCTCTGAGGTGTAAATGGTAACTATAGGAGCCCCAAGTGACCCATCTTTGCTTAGCTGTAAACCAGACCGTACAGTGGAGTGACTAACAGTGCTGAATGCCAATGTTTTTAGTGTGAAATTTTATCACTGTTTCTGGCCACTGAACCCACCAGTTGTAAATTACATTTTATTGCCTTCTAGAAAAGCAAATTAAGTGATAGGCAATTCAAATTCTACATACAAAACAGCTATCTGAGAAGTCAAATTTAGCTGGACAAATTCCCATCCCTCCTCTTCACTCCCCCTCTACTCCTCACACACACCACCCCCCCCCAGGGGAAAATGAAGAATGCATTTATCTTAAAGTAGCTGAAATACCTGATATGCCAGCTGGTCCTGTTACTTCAGCCAGCTGGGTCAGTCATATGATGATCTCATTGGGCTCAAGCAAAGGTGTCAGCCATCTCTCTCACAGCTCCTGAACTTCCCCTGGAGAACAGAAGTCAGTAGTGGGTTGGTGTGGCCTCCAGACCCTCCTACTTACTTGGGACACTTTCTCTTCATGCTGTCTTGATTGGGTATGATGTCACTTCCGATCCACCTTCGGTCTTTAATTAGCTTTGCCTCCCTCTATTGTGAGCTGTCTTTGCTTACTTTCCAGCACAACTTCATCCTCTCGATTCATTTTATGTTTTCCTTGTGTTTGTGTGTCTTTTGCTCCTATTTTCTTTTTTTAATTTGCTTTTTAGATTTTTCTTCTTTAGCATCTTCTTTCTCTGATTTCCCATCTTATTTTTACTTCACTCCAGAGAGTTAAAAACTGTATTTCCAGGCT
This sequence comes from Orientallactaga sibirica, assembly GCA_036365145.1. Classification (NCBI taxonomy): domain Eukaryota; kingdom Metazoa; phylum Chordata; class Mammalia; order Rodentia; family Dipodidae; genus Orientallactaga; species Orientallactaga sibirica. Next base: position 4,165,352 of record JAEOAD010000025.1, read on the forward strand.
GGAGAGTTGGCTTAGCAGTTAAGGCACTTGTGTGCAAAGCCAAAGAACCTAGGTTCAATTCCCCAGGACTCATATAAGCCAGATGCACAAGGTGGCACATGCATCTGGAGTTTGTTTATATTGGCTGGAAGCTCTGGTGTGCCCATTCTCTCTCTCTGTCTTTCTGTCTCTCAAATAAATAAATAAAAATAAAATATTTTTTTAAAAACTGTATTTCCCACCTTTGAGTGCTCAAGCATCCACATCATTATTTATGACACAGGAGATATTATCAGTAGTACCCAGTTACTAACATTAAATAGCATTAAGTCACACAGTGAAAAGGCTGTCCCTTTCTGATTCTCTCACAGTCCTATCCTCTTGTCCATTACTTCAAGGAGAAAGAAGTTTCCATTTGGTCCCTGTATGTCTGTCACTTGTTAATCTCCCCATTTAAAAACGGAGAGGGCCTTGGGCTGACAGCCTTTGACGTGTAATAGTATCTAGCTCAAGTTATATAACATTGTTTTGGTTTTTATTACATAAGCACTTGTTTTTGTTGTTACTGTCTATTTATGGCAAGTGATACTGGTGGGTTTTTTCTGTTTCTTTGTTTGTTTGTTTTTACCATCATGCTATAAAGTTTCTTCTAAAAAGCACATGTAAATTTAAATTGCACACCAATTTAAAGGCAATTATTAAGTACAAGGATAGAGTGAAAATATGCAAGGCATTAATAGTAGAATGAAGGGAGTCTGGGAAATACTGGCCTAGAATTGCTCCATCAGCTTTTCCTACTTCCTTGTTTCATGGCATGATGTGTTAGGTTTAAAGCATAATTATGTTAATAACATCTATCAATACCAAGGAAAAAGTAATCCCACTTCTGATTTCTCCAGTTGAAATTATACTTAGATTATTTCATGATTTCTTTCTATTCCCTTCAGTTATAGGGTTTTCAAAACTCTTTCTCCAGATACACACTGGTAATCACTGGTCTTCCAGCACGGAATCTGGGTCAAGTATTGTACACAGTGATCTGGCTGGATTGAGAGGCAGTCAGGTAGCTTTGTTAAGCAGTTAGGGTGACTGGGTCCCTGAAAGTAAAAGAGGTAATGTCTGCCCTATAATCTACACTTGCTAAAGATCAAAGGACAATCTGACTTTTTAACTCTTACCTAAAGGAATTCCCTAGATCTGTTTTTCCACAGACAACTCAAGCCCCTCTGGGGAGGGAGGTCCCCTTTCCTAGAATTTAAATCTTATCCTGACATAGTGGTTGATCAAGTTCAGCTCCTAGAACTTGGTGTGTCTCTTCCTGAGACAGCCCCTAGCCCAGACCAATCAGCCCTCACTCTGGCTCACCTGAGCCGGAAGGTGCAACCCACCACAATAAGGTTATAAATAGATATGTGCCAGAACACAAGCCTCTCGGGGCTGTCTGACCAACGCTCCTGAATCTCTGGGTTCTGGTGGGTTTCCCTCACCAAGCTGGGCTGAGATGAGGAGAGAAATGCCCTGACCCTCACTCCTACATGGATTCTCAACCCCTCCTACCCTCCACATGGCAGGAACTATCTGCGCTTTGTTTTCTATCTTCACTACCTCCCTTTTCACATTTCTTCCAGGCCCACCACATGAACTCTCAGACCACGTAGGTGTATTCATTTTCCTTCCCTTGGTTTTGTGCTTCCCTAAATAAATATAATAATTTAATAATTATCCTTCTCAGTTTAGTGCCCAATTATTTGCTTAAATACAAACACGAGCCCAGGGTTTGGGGTTCAGGGACTTTTGACCCCATATCAAATTCTTCTATGTAGAGTGCTAAATTATATACCTATTCTTAAATTTTTTTTTAAGTTTTGTTTATTTATTCAAGACAAACAGGTGGGAGGATGGGAGAATGGGCACACCAGGGCCTCTAGCCACAGCAAAAAAGCTCCAGATGCATGCGTCACTTTGTACATCTGGCTTATGTGAGTACTGGGGAATCAAACCTGGGTCCTTAGGCTTCACAGGCAAGTGCCTTATCCACTAAGCCATCTCTCCAGCCTATATACCTATTGTTCACACACACACACTGCCACTATTATGCTCAAGAAGTATGCAGGCCATGAGACATCAAGACTTTGGCAGTTATTTAATAGGAATTATTCAAGGTGATCTTGTTAATACCAAGTAATGAAAGATTTGCGCATTTTTCCCTAAACGGAAAGTGTTATGTTACTATGTTTTATGCCACCACCACCACCACCCCCGTCCTGAACACTATCAAGCCCCCTCATAGAAAGGGGACATTTGTTCTAAGGAATTACATTCTCCTCAACATCTCTTTTTACCCAAGTAATAAAACTCTTTAAGACTTTCAGATGTGTTCTTGAGGATCCCGTTGGGACAGCCTCAGGAGTAGATGCCTTTGGCTCTTTCCCAGTCCTGTCTTCCATAGGTGTCAGTATAGAGAGGAGGTGGGGAGAGAATCCACATCCTTGTGATTGTCACCAGCTGTTCACAGTATGTCTTTGGGTAGATGGAGCAGGCTGTCATCCACACAGCTTCTCCTGGGACCCACATGCTTGTTTCAAGCAGATAGTTACTGCCATCAACACTCACTTCTTCTGTTCCTTCAGAAAATGCAAATCTTGTGCTCCCAGTTCCAGAGTATGTATGGGTAAAGTTGTCATGCTAAAATAAAAAAAAACTCATCCAATTCCTGTGAAAGGAAGTGTGTCAGGTCTAGGAGAAGTAATAATCCCTTGGGATCCATCTCCTGTACTGCTTAAACCCAAATCCTTCCTTGCTCTTTTAAAACCCACGCTGGGCGGGAGGTCGGGGGCTGGAGAGATGGCTTAGCGGTTAAGACGCCTGCCTGCTAAGCCTAAGAACCTGGTTCCAATCTCCAGGTCCCACGTTTAGCCAGATGCAAAGTGACGCAAGGGCGCAATGCCGCACTTGCCCACAAGGGGGCCCATGCATCTGGATTTCATTCACAGCAGCTGAGGCACCCATCTCTATCTGTTTCCCTCTCTGTCTGTCTCTCTCTGTGTCTCTCTCCAAAAATAAATAAAAATTTAAAAAATTAGGGCTGGAGAGATGGCTTAGCGGTTAAACGTTTGCCTGTGAAGCCTAAGGACCCCAGTTCAAGGCTCAATTCTCCAGGATCCACGTAAGCCAGATGCACAAAGGGGTGCAAGCATCTGGAGTTCGTTTGCAGTGGCTGGAGGCCATGGTGCACCCATTCTCTCTCTCTACCTGCCTAGTTCTGTATCTCTCTCTCTCTCTTTCTCTCTCTCTCTCAAATAAATAAATAATAAAATATTTTTAAAAAATTAAAAAAATTAAAACCCACGCTGTATACTCTTGAGTCTCTGTATGCCTGGACTGCTATCCTTCTCAGTTTGATGCCCAATTCTTTGCTTAAATACAAACATGAATTTAGGGTTTGGGGTTCATATCTGGGACCACATTGTTGTGCATCTATTCTGCTATTGCTTACCATGAGGGGCTGTGAAGGTTTCAGGACTTAGGGAAAATGAAAGTTCTATCCAGTGTTTGCAGGTTCTTAACATAGTCAGAAAAACAATTTATTGCCAGGTGTGGTGGTGCACATCTTTAATCCTAGGGGGCAGAGGTAGGAGGATCACTGTGAGTTCCAGGCCAGCCTGCAACTACAGAATTCTAGGTCAGCCTGGGCTAAATTGAAACCCTACCTCAAAACAACAACAAAAAGAAGAAGAAGGAAGAGGAGGAGAAGAAAAGAGAAAAGAAAAATAACTTGCTGACAAAAAAAGTAAGGAATTGGTAGGAACTTTAGTTTTAGATCAAAAGTACACACTGGAGAAAGAGGGCAGGCTTCTCCAGGAAGAGGTATGCTTCCCGTGGCTTTGAGTAGCTCCTCTGGAGGGCAAACTTCAGTGAAGTAGAGGATGATTCAAGAGCTAAGGTGGTGGAGGGAATTCCAGGAATGGGTTAGGATTTTACCAAAATAGGGTTTATTCCCCTTTTATAACCTAATATGGGGATTTTTGGAACTGTCATGGCATGTGACTCATGAAGGAATAGTCAATTCTACAAGATCTCAACCTCCTGAAGGCTGGAATTATAGACGTGTGCCACCTTAGGTCTATCTCTCCTCTTTTTTCTGAGAATTTCCCTAAGCCAAGTTGGGTTCGTTTTAGGTTTACTTCAGTGATGGGCTCTTGGGAGCCTCTGTGTCTCTGGAACTCTGTTTTGGTAGGAATTGAGTGATCTCTGTATGTATCTCCTTCACCCTTGTGCTGATACCAGGTTCACCAAGAAAGCAGCGCTCTTGCTCATTTCCCCAATTACTCTATGGCTTCATCTGGTGCCCTGGTGAGGTATGATGGGCTGATTCTCTTCTTGGGTTCTGCATCCATCTGAAAAAGAAGCAGATTCTCCAATGGAGAGTGAAGTCAGCACCAGATAAATGAGGTAACCATTATTAGTTTAGAGAAAATTTAATGGGTGTAGACCCTCTTGCAGCCCAACATTGGAGGGAACTTGATATTGGAGAGCAAACACATTTTTTGGATATGATTCTGACTTGTTTCCCAGTTCCAGCTATGGGTTCCTTTCCACTGAGCAGATCAGTTAGCCAATCCAATAGCATTTGGTTACCCACCATGGCTGTGTGCCACTATCTCACTTAGATGAGCATCACATCAGGTTGCTTGCTGCTGAGTAGCTTAGACCTCGAGTTGCTTGGACAGATGTTGGCCATTTTCTCCCAGTAGCTTGTGTAGCACTTTCTGGCACTAGACGAGCTAACTATCTGGGGGCTGATGAGCTCAGTAATCTTTTTGGAAATTGGAAGGCCATCTTCCCAGACCCATGCTCTTGAGTTGCCCAGAGCCCAGAGTATTGTAATCTTTTCTTTTGTTCTTTTGTTCCAGGGCTAGGTTTGAACCCATGGCCTGTCCTACTTGTTTTACCACCAAGCTACATCCATGACCCTATTGCAGTTTTGGGGGGTATGTTGTTGCCCTTTAAGCTCTCTCCCTTTCTTACACTAATACACACATACACATAGAGCAAGGCATGGTGGTACACACCTGTAATCCAAGCACTCAGTAAACCGGGCAGGAGAATCACAAGCTTGAGGTCAGTCTGGGTGAGATGCTAAGATCCTGTTTCAAAATAACAAAAATTAACATAAGAAGAAAAGAAAAAACTAAAACATGTAACCATGCACACCCATTCTTACTAAGGTTCCATCAGCAAGCAGAGGTAATTGTTGGAATGTGTCAGTGGTATTCCTAAACAACAATCTTTTCACTATGAAGCTTCAGAGCTATTTAAAAATCTCATTAAAACTACTGTAATTAGGGGGCTGGAAAGATGGCTTAGTGGTTAAGGCATTGGCCTGCAAAGCCAAAGGATCCTGGTGCGACTCTCCAGGACCCATGTAAGCCAGATGCACAAGGGGGAGCATGCATCTGGAGTTCGTTTGCAGTGGTAGGAGGCCCTGGAAATGCCCATTCTCTCTCTCTCTTTCTCTGCCTCTTTCTTTCTCTCAAATAAATAAATTAATTAAATATTTAAAAATACTGCAATTAAAAAAATACTGTAATTTGCTGGGCATGGTGGTGCACACCTTTAATCCCAGCACTCAGGAGGCAGAGGTAGGAGGATCGACATGAGTTCGAGGACACCCTGAGACTACATAGTTAATTCCAGGTCAGCCTGGGCCAGAGTGAGACCCTACCTCAAAAAAAAAAAAAAAAAAAAAAACCCAAAATAAAAGAAAATACTGTAATTTAAATGACTATGGATACTAAAAGCACAGTTGTAAAAAGTATTCATTGCTCATCCCCAATAAGCTCATGTATGTCATGCCTAAGAAATAACTTAATAGAGGATGTGCACTTTCCAAATAAAAAAGTAAGAATATACAGACAATTCTCCTATAGATCTCTAAGCCAGCCCCTAATGCTTCCTAAATTAATACATTTCATAATTTTGCTAAGGAAAGCCAAATAAACTCCTTCATAGCTTCCTTTCAACTACATAGCTCTTGAAGATAGCAAAGTCATTGTGGAGATGTAACTCAGTAAAGTGCATGCCTAGCCCTCAGTTTGATTCCTAGCACGGCATAAACTGAGAGTGGTGATACATGATTGTAATCTCAGCACTCAGGACGAGGAAGCATAATAATCAGAAATGCAAAATCATCTTCAGCTACATAATGAAATTGAAGCCAGGCTTATCTACATAGGACCCTACCTCAAAAAAAAAAAAATTAAAAGGCCAAGTAGTACATTGCTCATAGTTTCAGCAAAAATAGACTAGATTTTACTTGCTTTTCCATGCTTGTGTATTTTGTCTTCTATGACTAAAATTGAGCTTTAAGGACTGCCAGAAATGGTGGTGTACACCTGTAATGTCAGCGGTTGGAGGCTGAGAGAGACACATGTCAGACTGGAGTCCAGGCTGCAGAAGGTAATGGGAGGAGCTCTGGGATGGAGGTGGTCACTGAGGTGTCTCAGATCAGCCCTCACTGTCAACCTCGCCCAGTGCCTACGTTCACATCCATTCTTGCAGCCACTGAAAACTCAAGAAATTATGTTCAGTTCTCAAGTAAAAATTTGTGAATTAGTTGTAACTTGAGACTAGCAGGAAACATCATCCAGGAGATAGAGTACTGATTTGGTAATCCTGTTTCTGGTTGAATGTCTACTTGAGTGTGTCAAGAAAGACCTATTCAGAGAACACACAGTGCAAAGCATACAGTCCAACATCACAGGAAGGAATTTTACTCCAAAGGTCAACACAGCCCCTTCATTGTTATGTGTGCACATGTGTGCATGTGTGTGATCAGAGTATGTGTTCATGTGTGTGCAGGCCATTGTGCACACAGGAGGTCAGAAAACAGCTTTGGATCTTCACCTTCACTTGTTTCAGGCAAGGTCTGTCGTTCACCATGACATTCACCAGGCCAGCTGGCTTCTGGGCAAGTCTCCTATCTTTGCCTCCTTCTCGCACTAGGCTTGCTGAAATTACTGACATTAGCACTATAGCATTCAGCTTTACGTGGCTTTTGGGGATCCAAGCTTAGACCCTAATGTCTGCATGACAAGCAGTTTACCCACTGAGCCATTTCCCCAGCACCCTGTTTCTTTTTTAAAGAAGTTTGCTATACAAACTCTAATTTTCACAATCAAATCTACTATTATTTTGTTTTGTAACTTTTGGATTTGTGCTATATTTTTAAAAATCTTGTCCACTTTTAAGATTAGAAAAAGCATGCTTCTTGGGTGTTAGTGATCTCACTCTAGTCCAGGCTAACCTAGAATTCACTGTGTAGTCTCAGGCTGGCCTCAAACTCACAGTGATCCTCCTACCTCTGTCCCTAAGTACTGGGATTAAAGGAGTGTGCCACCATGCACAGCACATGTAAATCGTTGATCTATCTGAAAGTTGTTTTGGCTTAAGAAGTGAAATAAGCAACCAATTCTTTAAAAGCATATCTATATTTTAATAGACACAGTGTTCATGTTTAGCCTGTGTAATGATCAAAGTAACTGGCATATCCATCACCTCAGACAATTACTTTGTGCTAGGAACTTTTAAAATCTCTCTGCCTGCTGTTTTTGAAGTAGTTTATTAATTTTTAAAAATTTTAAAAATTATTTTATTTATTTTTGGAGAGAGACACAGAGAGAGACAGAGAGAGAGGGAGAGGAAGACAGATAGAGATGGGTGCACCAGCAGTCTCTCACCTGCTGTGAATGAAATCCAGGTGCATGCGCCCCCTTGTGGGCAAGTGTGGCATTGCGCCCTTGCATCACTTTGCATCTGGCTAAACGTGGGACCTGGAGATTGGAACCGGGTTCTTAGGCTTAGGAGGCAGGCGCCTTAACCGCTAAGCCACCTCTCCAGCCCAGTTTATTAATTTTTGTCACCCATAGTTATCCTACTGTGATATAGAACATTAGAGGTCATTCCTTTATCAAATTGCATCAGTGTACTGGCTAGCCATCCTTTTGCCATCTCTCTTCCAGTTTTGATTTTCTTTTTTACCCTAAAAATGACACATCAGCAACCCTCCATTGTCATTTGTTCAATTAATCTATCTTTCATAGATGTCGTTTAAGCAAATACTCTACCAGTGAGCCACACCCCAGCTCTTTAAGAGTTCCTTAAATAGCAACTTCTTCAAGATCGTGTTAAACATTTATCAGTTTATACAAGTTTTTATGTGGCTTATAGAATTTCTTTTAAAAACATTGTACCAAGCCAGGCATGGTGGTGCACATCTTTAATCCCAGCACTCGGGAAGCAGAGGTAGGAGAATCACCATGAGTTCAAGGCCATCCTGAATATACATAATATTAAACATAGTGAATTCCAGGTCAATCTGAGCTAAAGTGAGACCCTACCTTGAGAAACCAACCTCTCCCCCCAAAAAAAAATACTAGAAATAGCTGTGTGATGGTGGACATTTATTAAATCCCCTTGTGTCTGTTTTCCACCTATGAAAATGAAGAGCACAATATTTTGCATTGGCTTTTACATATTAAAAAATAATAAAGTAAGCCAAGTCTGGTGATGCAGCCCTGTAATTCCAGCTACTCAGGAGTCTGAGGAAGAAAGGTCAGTTTCAAGGCCAGCCTGGACAATTTAGTCAGATTTTGTCTTGAATATAAAAACTTTTTTTTTTTAAAGCAAGAAGAGGATATAGCTCTAGAGGTGGGGAATGGCCTAACGTGCAGGGCCCCAGGTGCCATTCTCAATAACACACACACACAGTATGTAAATATATCTACTTCAATTACATGTTTTCCTTTCAGTTTTTCTATAATCAAACAATGTCACCCCTTAGAATTAAAGGTCCAGCTTTGGTATAGGGCTTGGTGCCTGTTTTTTGTTTTTGTTTTGTTTTGTTTTGTTTTTTGTTTTTCGAGGTAGGGTTTCACTCTGGTCCAGGCTGACCAGGGTGGCCTTGAACGCTCACAGCCTCCCAAGTGCTGGGATTAAAGGTATGCACCACCACACCTGCTGTTGCCTGTTTTTATTACCTGAACCGCTGAAAGTAGCAAGGGTGGGACAGAGTTTTTTTCAATGGTAGCACACAGTTGTTTTCATTTCTGTTTAGCATGTAAGAGGTACCCTGCTCAATCCTCTTGAGAGACCAAGCTTCCTTTCAGCTCCCAAATACTGCAACAAAGCATGGGGCTCAGGACAAGTGAAATTGCATACACCTAGTTCTCTTTGAATTCCAGGCCTGCCACTTACCAAGTACATATTCACTTTTAAGGAATGGGTTATTGAGGGAGAACCTTTAGTTTATAGGATTCCTGATAAGACTAATGTGGAATCATTATGGAATGTAAACTCTTCCATGAAGACAAGGACTTTGTTTCATTAATTACAATGTCCCAAGTGCTAAAATAGTGCCTAGCATACATTGTCACTTACTAAATCAAAGTGGGCAGAAGGGAGGGAAGAAAGGAAAGAAGGGAGGGAGGCAGGAAGGAAGAAGAAAGGAGGAAAAGACCTTAGCAAAGTGTCAAAGTAAGCGGTCTAAAACTGCTAGCTATATTCAGAGGTCACAGGCATTAAAGAAGTGGTTTGCCATGAGGAGTTAAAATCTAGATTTGAAAACCCAGATGTACAATATTGATGCACAAGGCCCAATGAAACATGTATAGTACTCAGCTCAAGCAAATGCTTTAAAGACCGGTGGCAGGTAGCTGAAGGTTAAAAGAATGCTTCTTTAGAGTGCTATGTTCAAGCAGAACTTTAAAAGATAGGTTTTCTAATACAAGAGAAAAGGACAACTTTCTAGTTAAGGACAAAACAGTTTACAAAATTATGGACGTGCTTGGCTTGTTCCAGGACTGGAGGTTAGTGTGAGCAATGGGAGTGGAGTGGCAGTCAGGTAAAGAGTAGTGGGCAGGTCAGCCACAGTGGCCTTGGTCATTCTGGTATGCTGTCCAAACTTGAAAGCTTTAGAATGGCAGACCCCTAGTGACAGCCCATACTGTTATATTTACTTATTGATTATTTGTATTTGTTAGTCATTTGTGAATGATGGATTAGAAAGGGCAAGAGTTTAAGGCTGTTATAATAGCTTTGGGGGAAAGTCATGACAGTAGGGATTGCAGAGAGAAGGAAGGGGAGTATTAGGGAGCACAGGGTCAGAAATAAGTGAGGGATTGTTGGGAAGCTGGGCTGATAGAGATTTTGTTTTCTGAGGCCATGAATTCACAGGGACAAGCAGCATCACTGAACTTGGAAAGTGTTGGACTTAAGATGTCTTTTGGTGCTGGATTCAAAACAGGCCCCTGATGTTCAAGATGTCAGAGCAGAAGATGCAGAAACATGTCAGCATGGCTCCACCATTAATGAGATGATCAAGGTTGCCTTCCTGAGATGTTTGCAGTCAGCATAACATATGATAATGTAAGTGTCTCAGATCAATGGGGGGAGATGAATTATTCAATAGATAGTCTTGGGGAAATCGGTTGGCAATTTGGCTAAAAAAAAGTGACACCACATCTCATGCTGCTTCACACAAAAACAAATCCCATATGAATTTAAAACTGATGAGTTTTATAATTGAAATTGTAACAAAGTTTAAAAACTAGGGCTGGAGAGATGGCTTAGTGGTTAAGGCACCTGCCTGCTAAGCCTAAGAACGCTGGTTCCAATCTCCAGGTCCCACGTTTAGCCAGATGCAGTGACGCAAGGGCACAATGCCGCACTTGCCCACAAGAGGGTTCACACATCTGGATTTCATTCACAGCAGCTGAGAGACTGCTGGCGTGCCCATCTCTGTCTCCCTCTCCCTCTCTGTCTGTCTGTCTCTCTCTGTGTGTCTCTCTCCAAAAATAAATAAAATAATTAAAAAAAAACTAGGTAAGGACTATACATACATGACATGTATGTGTGTATGACATAGACACACATAAATGTGTCTTTATTTCCTTGTTTATATATTTACTGAAGTCCATGACTTCACCCAGTCCCAATATCAGTCCAACACCACACTGTTCATTCTGGTTTCTCCCTTTGTTGATTTACTTTTTTAATTTCCTAAAAATATTTTTATTATTTTATTTATTTACTGGAGAGAGGGAGGGGAGGGAGAGAGAATGGGCATACCAGGTCCTCCAGCCACTGCAAATGAACTCCAGATGCATGTACCACTTTGTGTGTCTGGCTTACATGGGTCATGGAGAATTGAACCTGGGTCCTTTGGCTTTCTAGGCAAATGCCTTAACTGCTAAGTCATCGCTCAAGCCCTATTGCTATTTTTATTTATTATCTATTTGCAAGCAGAGACAGAGGGGAAGAGAGAAAGAGAAGAGAGAGCATCTTGCCACTGCAAATGAATTCCAGACATATGCACCATATTGGGCATCTGGCATTACATGGTACTGGAGAATTAAACCCAGGCTAACAGGCTTTGCCAGCAGGCATCTTTAACTGCTGAGCTACCTCTCTAACCTCCTTTGTTTATTTTCTTTTTTATAAAGACAGAGAGAGATAGAGAGAAAGAGGGAGAGAGAGGGATAGAGAATTGGCCTCAGCCACTGCAATAGAACTTCAAGTGCTTGCACCACCTAGTGGGCATGTGCAACCTTATGCTTGCCTCACCTTTGTGCACCTGGTTTACGTGGGATCTGGGGAGTAGTCGAACATGGATCCTTAGGCTTTGCAGGCAAGCACCTTAACTGCTAAGCCATCTCTCCAGCCCCCCTTTGTTTATTTCTAACTCTACTACTTTCCTCTATAATAAGAAACTCGGCCTCTCTTTCACATCAGAGTGCTGGTGTGCACTCATGCCTGTGTGTTTGTGTGTGTGTGTGTGTGTGTTGCACATGTATTTACAGATGTACACATCCTGTGAGTCTTAGCACAAGGCTACAGGAGAATGTTGGGAATCCCACCTCGGTCACGTATCTGCATATTTCCTTGAGATGAAGTCTCTCTGTGAAGGGAACTGCTGTTTCTCCAGTGCCAGCAATCTGATTGGCTTGGGTCTGCTCTGCTTCTTATAGGATTGGGGTTATAGACAGGAGGTGCCGTACCTAGCTGCTTATGTGGGTTCTGAGGGAATTGAACTTAGACAGCTTCAGGCCCTCTCAGTCCCTCATGCTTGCAGCAAGTGCTCTTACATGCTGAGCCATCTCCCCAGCCCTCTGTTATCTTAATTTATTTAGTTGATCAATACACTTTATGTAGCCAATTTCCCATTATCACTGTTGACTCTTCCATCCAATCAATACAACTTTTGCCTTATTTGGGTTCTATATCAGTTGCTTCCCTTATTGCTATGACAAAATGCCTGACAAGAAGCAGCTTAAGAAAGGAAGAATTTCTTTCAGTTTCTAGTTTCTATGGCAAAAGGAGCATGAAGCACCTGATTACATTCAATCCACAGGTCTCTGCTAGCTTACTCAAAAGACTCAAGCCCATGAATGGCATCTCCCACATTTAGGATGGGTCTTCCCAACTCAGTTAACCCAATCTAGAAACTCCCTTACAGACATGTTCAGAGATTTGTCTTCCAGGTGGTTGGTACTACAGCCAATAACCATTAACCATCACAGGTTCCAACACCCCATCGGAATGCATATCTGTCTTGCTGTGGCTCATATAAAGGAATAAGGATTACATTGTTCAAAAGAGCTGAAGGAAGAAGAGGGGGTGGGGAAAGGAGGAGAAGGGAAGAGGAGTTCCTTTCAGTCACTGTTTGTTGTACATGAATCAGTGGGTTGAACATGTGCAGCATAGGTTCTGTATTGTAGTCACAGGCACCACAATGTGATAGCACAACCCAGGCACCATGGCTTAGAACACAAACATGAATCATCTCTGCTTTGAATGAAACACCATCTGAAGTGATGGACTGTAATATCAACGTGCTTCTCTCACTCAAGTTGTCAACATCTACGATTTCATATATATTTGATTCCTTTTCATTCAACTGCCATTTACCAAACCCTTTCTATGTTTAATACATTCTGGGAAATATAAGAAAATGCTTCTCAGAGTGTCAGTGCTGTCCAAGAGCTTACAGTCTCACTGGGGAAATTAAACACAGAGACCTAAAGTAGATTAATAACACAAATCAAAAGCAAACAGTTCAGAAGAATATCCGTGCAAGCGGGCACCAGATTGGAAGCTTTACGGAGCCAAGTGGATGAACTCATTTCTGCAAGCTGGTTTATCTGGGGCTTGACGTTGACAGTGATCCTACCCTAGTAGGGTAGGTTGAAGTCTCAAGCTTAGAAAAGAGAGGCACCCTACAAGGGCAATGTTGGTTAACATGGACATTTGATTGTGATCACTTCTTCCTGCCAACAGACTAAAAATTGCCACCATTCCATATTGCACAGGCAGGTGACCACTCATAGATTCTAGTGGATCACTGTCTCATTCCCAAGCAGATCTGGGATCCCATGTCCATCAGTATTCAGACTCCAGACAAGAGAATGAGAAAATAAACAAGAGGTCTCTGGTTCCCCCTTAGTTTTGTACATAAATAATATAAATTCTTTTGCCTATGGCTTATAACTTTAGGAACATACTTCCAGAAATTTCTCTATACCTTTGTATGTATAATTAATCATTGTGTGTCATCTTTCTAATCTGTATAATAAAGATGACAATATGCTGTACCTCATTGAGCAGTTGTGGGTAAAACATGAGTAAATAATTCATAGTGCTTCCAATAAGGTCTGATGTGTCTACAAAAGTAATACAACCTGTATATGGCATTTATCTGTCTAGATTGAGCTACATATTTTTATAAAATGGATGGAAGTTCTCCTACTTCTTTGTGGCTTGCTGTTTTCAGTTAATATTATAACTTAAACTTCTTTCCATCTGGGCAAGTTTTTAATGTGCAAAGAGACCACTAGATCCTTTGAGTAGTTTTCAGAAGAGAAAAGTAGTATGGGAGAATGTGTCATGGGCCTTCAAGAATAGTATTTCAAGGTGATAAGCTACCTGAGAGAAAAGCCTGGATCAAGCACTGCATGTCTGTTACATCAGAGTTGGATTGCTGAGCACAACTTTGGAGCAGTCAAAATTATTTTTTCACAACAAAATCTAATATTGAAGTCTACTTAACAAGTCAAGCAACTTTAAAACCTCAAAGTAGACCCTCAGTGGAACAGAGGCAGGCAAGAGGGGAATGATACCAACATTTGATTTGTCCATGTCAAATTTCTACATAATAAAATAAATTCCAGGGCAGCCTGGGCTAGAGTGAAACCCTACCTCGAAAAACCAAAAATAAGTAAATAAATAAATAAAAATTAAAAAGTCATGGGTAGGAGAAATAGCTCAGTAGTTAAGGTGTTTAGCTGTGAAACCTAAGATCCCACCTTTGATTCCCCAGTACCCACATAAAGCCGGATGCAAAGGTGGTGCATGCATCTGCAGTCCATTCACTGCAGTGAGTAGAGGCCCTGGTATGCCTATTCTCCCTCTTCCCTGCCCCTCTCTCCTGCATTTCTCTCTCTCTTTCTCTCTCTATCAAACAAATAAATGAACTATTTAAAAAACTCAAACCAAATGTATTTATTTATACTTATTTTACATTCATTTTTTGTATATGTATATGGTGTACAAGTGTGTGCCTCCATGATTATATGTGTTTAAGTGCATGTGTGTGTAGAAGTACACATCTGTGTGCATGCATGTGGAGACCAGAGCTCAACATTGAGTGCCTTTCTCAATCACTCCTCACTTTCTTACTGAATGCACCAATTTCTGTATTCTAGTGAGCCAGCTTGCTCCAGAGATCTGCCTGTCTCTAGCTCCGCAGAACTGGGATCATAAGTAATCATCTCCATGCCCAGCACTTACTGCTGTGGATTCAAAATCTGGTCTTCATGCTTGAGTGGCAGATGCTTTACTGACAGCCAGCCCCTATATTTATTTATTATTTTATTATTTTAAGGTGGTGGTAATTTGAATATATGGCCCCCAATATATTCAGTGTTTTATTAATTTGTAGTTTGCATCTGCATCCACCTGGCTAGAGGCAGTGTCACTGGGAAGATCTGAAGGTGTGGTGGTGGGTTTGAGATTTCAGTCTGAAGATACGCAAAGTGTGCCTAGCTGGAGTTCCTTAAGTGTGATGTGCTGTGTGGCTTTAGCTTTCTCTCTCCCTTGCCTGGTTCTGTAAGAGCAGGCCAGCTGCTTCTGCCATTATGGAACTTCCCCTGGATCTGTAAGCTTCAGTAAATCCCTTTCTCCATAACTGTGCCTGGTCTGAAGTTCACCTCAGTGAACCTGAAGCTGTCTGCTACAGAAGTTGGTACCAGGAGTGGGGTGAAATGAACCTGGCCATGTGGATTTTGGTTATTTGGAACCTTTGTTTTGGAGGAATGGGCATAGAGTTGGTGCTTGCAAGTGAAGATTTCTTCTGGAGTATTAAGCCAAGTTTTATGGACTATTATGATGAAAATTTGAAAATGCTAAGTGCAGACAGTATTGAACTTCGAGGCTTGGTTTATGAGCTTTCTAAGGGGAAGGAAAGACTGCAGAAGACTTTGTTGGAACTGGGCTACTGGCATAAGGGATGGCTGTGTTCTGCTGCCCAGACCCAGAGAGTTTGATCAAGGTTAAACTTGTAATGGACTGATGTGCTTGGCTAAAGACTGAGAGATTTAAGTTGAAAAACCTCAAGCAAATTAAAATTAGAGGCACTGAGACTGGTTTTAGGTTACTGAAGCTGCTATTGTCAACACATTAGCAATCTTAAGGAAGATGGCCCAACTACTTTACATTAAAACAATGGAGAAGATGCCTGAGGAAAGACTGTTAGAAATGCAAACTCTTTTGGAAAGAGTTGACTGGAGAAGGAACCTGCTTTTCAAGGTTATGATTTATTTCATCCCTGAATTATGTGACCTGCACATATGGTATTAGTTTTGGAAGCATGAAAAATGAGTGGAATAGTCATGAATTGCACATGGTTCTAAGAGCCGCTGCTGACATGTGGCATGAGGCAGGGTGTAATGCCCCAGTAGGCTGGAAGAACCTTTGGAAGATGGACCATGGTTTGCATAGAGACCTGAAGACATTTTGGCTATACCAGGACTGTGCAAGGGCTGCCATGGAGTGCACTATTGGCCTGGGATGGAAGTTTTCCCTGGCTACTCTGCCCAGCTGGAGTGGTAGAATTGGAAAACCTGGAGACTGTCATTCTCTGGTTATATTGAACGTGAACTGCAGAATTTTGATGATTGCTAATGGTAGTTGAGCTTGGATTGTTCTGAGAGGATCAAATTTGCTCCAGTTTGCAGCTAGGCCTAAGTTTCAGTTTCCCTGAGAAGTGGGCAAGATTTCTGGGAAAAGACCACAAAAAAGGGCTGTTAATTAACAGCCACCCCCTTGACATATGGCTGGGGAGAGATAGCCACCCAGGGGCCTGAGTAAGTTCCTGCAATATCTCTGGACTATGACCAAAAAAGGACACACCTGGGACAACAGGCCCAGGGACTGAGTCAGTTCTTGCAAGGTTCTGAGGACATTCCTGAACATGTCCCAAGATGGTAAAAATAGGGCCACAGCCAATCAAAAAAAGTACAAATGTAACTGTTGCTTGCTTAGCCAATCACCTAAAGGGATGACCTAACCCACCTAAAATTCCCCTAGCTGTGCTTAAAAGGGGCCTGCATGCTCCTCTTGTGGTTGCTATTTTGTATGAATGGTTGACCCCTGCACGCTTGCTGATTCTTCAGAATAAACACTCTTTGTTTTTGCTACTTGAGTCTGGGGTCTTTATTGAGCAACTCTTGGACCCTTCAGTTCTAGTCTTTTCTTGCTATGCCTTACACCAAATAAAAATGTTTAATCGGTGCCTTTATATGTTGAAAGTATTTTACCTGTTTGATTTTACAGGACTCACTATCTTAAATTGGTCAAAACCACAGGGACCTTCGAAATTGGACTGAATACAATTTACAATGTTTGATGGTTATGAATCTACTGGGGCCAGGGGTGGAATGTGGTAGTTTGAATATATGGCCCCCAATATATTCAGTGTTTCATTAATTTGTAGTTTGCATCTGCATCCACTTGGCTGGAGTCAGTGTCACTGGCAGATCTGAAGGTGTGGTGGTGGGTTTGAAATTTCAATCTAAAGATATGCAAAGTGTGCTAGTTGAAGTTCCTAAAGTGTGATGCGCTGTGTAGCTTTTGGCTTTCTCTTTCCCTTGCCTGGTCCTATAAGAGCAGGCCAGCTTCTCCTGCCATTATGGAACTTCCCCTGGATCTGTAAGCTTTAATAAATCCCTTCCTACATAACTGTGCCTGGTCTGGAAGTTCATCTAGTGAACCTGAAGCTGTCTGTTCCAAAGGTAAGTTCTTGCTCTAGCCCAGGCTGACCTGGAATTCACTATGTAGTCTCAGGCTGCCATTAAACTCACAGTGATCCTCCTACTTCCCGAGTGCTGGGATTAAAGGCATGCACCACCGCACCCAGCTTCCTAAATTTATTTTATTAGCTAAGATATATAAAATTTATTATAGAGTCAATCAATCATGTCAGTAAACCTGATTCATTAACAAAATTTGGAATCCAGGATGATTGATGATAATTTCAGTGTATTCAAGGTCAACTTCCACACATTTGTCAAAATCCTATAACCACATTTTATTAGTTACTGTATTTGTTGCTGTGATAAAATAGCTAACAAAAGTAACTTAAAGAAGGAAAGGCTTATTTTGGGTCATGGTTTGAGGGTATAGTCCACCACGGGAGGGAAGAGATGATAGCTGGAGTGAGAGGCAGCTGGTCACATTCAGACCACAGTGAGGAAGCAGAGAATAATCTCTACTGATCACTTAGCTTTCTCCTGTTTATGCAGTCCAGAACCCCCACTCATAGATTGCTACCCACATTCAGGGAGTCTTAGCATCTCAGTTAAACCTCTCTAGAAACACCTCAGAGGCACACCTGAAGGTTTGTCTCGTAGGTGATGCCAAATCTCCTCAAGTTGACAATCAAGATTAACCATCACAACCACCTCATAGCATGAATTACTAAAACCAGTGCTACAACATTTTTATTTTATACAGGACAGAAGTAAGACCCAGAGCTACTGCCTACTTTTAATATTTAAAGACTGTAAAATAAAAATAATATGATAACAGAATAAAAATATTTTACTGAAGAAAGTATCTGGAATGGTTAATATGTATTTTCCACAAATACAGTTCTTTTCAATGTAAGTGATTGTTATATACTTCCCTAATTAATAAAAGTGGGGATGGTCGATTAACTTCACTGCATTATTGTCAGAGCTTATACACCCTCAATTGTGCTGACTAGGTAATTTAAATTTTATTCCATTAGTGGATATAAAGATTTACTGATTATCTCTAATAATTAAAGTATGCATTTTAACTTATGAATCAGCATCTCATTTTCTACATATCAACTTTTTGTATCTAAATGTCTATCCTATCATTTGTAATTTTAGTTGGTTTCTCATCCTGAGGCTTGCCTGTAAAACTCAGAAAATGAATATTGACAAACAGTCTCCTTCACTAATTAAATAAGGCGTACTTCTGTGATGGCAGACTTCTTGTTGCTACCTCCTCCTTCTGCTCTGGGCTGTGAGCAGACAACTCCTGAGTGTGGCTACTGCCAATGCCCCTGTTGCCATGGGAGCCATCATACCTCTGATCTCTAGGTTAGGCATAAGTCTACAGAACACTATGAATCTGTTGTCTTTAAAAAAAAGAATACCATGGCTGGAGAGATGGCTTAGTGGTTAAGGCACTTGTCTGCAAAGCCAGAGGACTCAGTTCAATTCCCCAGAACTCACATAAGCCAGATGCACAAGGTGGCACATGTGTCTGGAGTTTGTTTCCAGTGGCTGGAGATCCTGGTATGCCCATTATCTCTCTCGTTCTCTCTCTCTCCCTCTCTCTCTGCTTCTTTCTCTCAAATAAATAAAAATAAAATACTTTAAAAAGAATACCAAAAACAACAACAATTCTTGCACATGATCCAAAGTAATGTCTTTAAAATTTACATTATGAATATATATGTATGCCAAGAAATATGTATATTATGTTTACAATAAAGTTGTTATATGTTCTTTTTTTTTGAGAGAGAGACACAGAGAGAGACAGACAGAGAGAGAAGGAGAGGAAGACAGATAGAGAATGGGTGCACCAGCAGTCTCTCAGCTGCTGTGAACGAAATCCAGATGCATGTGCCCCCTTGTGGGCAAGTGCAGCATTGTGCCCTTGCATCACTTTGCATCTGGCTAAATGTGGGACCTGGAGATTGCAACCGGGTTCTTAGGCTTAGCAGGCAGGCACCTTAACTGCTAAACCATCTCTCCAGCCTGTTATATGTTTTTTTGAGAAATTAGTGTCATGAAATTATACTTGCTTGTAGTTAGTGTAGAAAATACTTTAAAAGTATAAAAACATCTGATAGGAGCTGGAGAGATGGCTTAGTGGTTAAGGTACTTGTCTGCAAAGCATCAGGACTCATGTTCAACTCTCCAGGTCCCACGTAAGCCAGATGCACAGTGATGCAAGCATGCAAGGTTGCACATATGCACAAAGGGGCGGATATGTCTGGAGTTCGATTCAGTGGCTGGATGCCCTGGCATGCCAATTCTCTCTCTCTCTTTCCCTCTTTCTCTCATTCTCTCACATAAAAAAAGGCCAGTCTTGGGCTGGAGAGATTCCTTAGTGGTTAAGTGCTTGCCTGTGAAGCCTAAGGACCCTGGTTCAAGGCTCAATTCCCCAGTACCCACATAAGCCAGATAAACAAGGTGGTGCATGCATCTGGAGTTTGTTTGCAGTGGCTGGAGGCCCTGATGCACCCATTCTCTCTCTCTGCCTCTTTCTCCCTCTGTCTGTCTATTGCTAATAAATAAATAAACAACAAAAAAAGGCCAGTCTGATGGGCTTACCTCAAAAAAATAAATAAACAAATGTCTGATAGTATGACTGAAAATCAGCTATACATAAGACTGCTCTTTCGTTACTCCTTCTATATATATTTAAATTTTCTGTGTCCTCCATTTTTTACTCCACAATATGCTGTAATTATTTTCCTACACATTAAATATTTTGAACATGATTTTTACAAGCATCTTATTCTTTCCCTTTTATTAAACACAAGTCTCTCAGTGTTTTGCCACTGTTAATTAAAAGCACTGAAGAACTTGGGGCATAAATGTTTGTCTTCTCTTTGGTTTCCTTCCTTTGGGGTTGGCTATGTCTTCTGATGCTATAGTTTGTGAATAAATTTATAGCTTCCTTGGTAATTATCCTAAATCTATATCCATTATTATACAATAGTTTAAATAATTAGCTTCTTAGGAAAATCATTATAGGCTCATATCAATAACACTAGTTAATTCTGGTTCCTAGTCAGTGGGTTTGCTAAGCTCTTATTACCATAAACCTTTTGGCTTCTGGAACTTTCTTTTGTGCTGATCAGTTCACATGGTGATGATAAATATGCAAATCAAACAGACTGAGACTTGATATATGCCCAGGACTGATGGGAAGAGGTGAAACCAGAAAAGGAGAAATAAAGAAGGAAGGGGACAGAAGTATTGATGAAATGGAAGGGGACAGGTGTCCTAGTATTGTTGAATTTGATTAGAAAGAGAAAAATCGAGTGAGTAGTTAGTTTATTAGTGACAAAGACAACATAAATGTCAAGAGAAGATGAACTGAAGGGAAGTGATTTGGCCAGAAGTGATCATGATTTACTTTTGAGCAGTTCAAGGGCAGCAGAAATGGCAGAGGACAAGGGTGAGAGTGGAGGCAAGAATCAAAGAAACCGAATTAATATGACATAAAGCCTGAACTGCCACAGCAGAATAAATACATGCACTTAACTTGCTCAACAGGTGTTTGCTAAGCATCACAGTCTATGAGGCAGTGCTAGGTAGGCGGGCACATTGGTGAGTAAGGCACACATGGTTTCTGCTCTGATTAAGCTTATCTTTAGTAGGCAGTCATTAACAAGGAAACAAGCCACTAAGAAAGTAAATGTGAGATGATGATAAGTACAAGTGAAACTGAATAAGGAAGAAATAGGAGAATGCAGGTTGAACAGAGGCTAGTTTGCATGTGGGTAGTAAGGGACATCTTTCTGAAAGATGACATTTGAAATTAACTATGAGAGGATGCAGCCATGGGAAGATTCAGGCAGAGAGGACAGCAGTTGAGAAGCTGGGAGAATAGCCCCATCCACAAACAGGGAGAATGACAGTGTGGCTGGAATAAATGACAGGGCCATTGGAGTGGCAAAGGAAGGATAGGGAGGAGGTTAAAAATGTGGGATATAATATCAGGGACAGACCTCCCAGAGCCTCACAAGGAGTTTTGACTTTATTCAAAAGAAATCAACTTTGGAGGTGGAAAGATGGCTTAGCAGTTAAGGCACTTGACTATGAAGCCTGAGGACCCAAGCTTGATTTTCCAGAATCCATGTAAGCCAGATACACATGGTGGCACATGTGTCTAGAGTTCATTTGCAGTGGCTAGAGGCTCTGGTGTGCTCATTCTTTCTATCTCTCTAAAATAAATAAATAAATAGAAAATTCAATAAATAAAGCCTCTCCTTTTAAAAAAAAAAAGAAATTAAGGATCCTAAAGTCAGTGATTTGCGTTCTTGTTCCATATAACCTATTATCTCATTTATAAAGTTCCTTAATGATCCTCTGCTTCTGAAAATAACTTTGAAAACACAGGCACCATCTTTTGATGTGGTCCACTTACTTTCTTCTATTCTAACCTCTTGTCCTGCCTCTACCAAGCAGAATCACTTTGCCTGGTGTCTTGCCAGTCAGAGTATCCTGCTCTCTGGCCACCGTTGGGGATACAGACATGGATATATGAATTAAGTCACAACTGCTCCAGTGTTGCCCTGCCCAGAGTTGGATGCTGGGATGGAAGAAGCTGTCTCTTCTTTCTGAGGCCACTGAGCTGGGACTATGCAGGCAGGCATGACAGTTCCTGAAGCCTTGCCCTCTGTTTCCCACCCTGGATTCTAGAAAGCTCTGTATAACTAGAGTAAGGCAGCACTCGTAATTAAAGTGAACAAAAGGAAGATAGTGAAGAACTAGACCTGGCAGGACAGTAATTTCTGACTCTTGGGGACTCCTACAGCCAGCTACTTCTCTGGTCTTCAACTAGAGTCCCTGAGCCCTGATTTTGTTTAAGGTATTTTCTGTTGCTGTTGGCATGTGTATATGTGGGTGCACATGCACATGTGTGTGAAGGCCAGAGGTTGACACTGGGTATCTTCCTCATTCTTCTCCATCTTGTTCTTATTCTTTATTTTCTTGAGGCAGGGTCTCACTTTAGCCAAGGCAGATGTCAAACTCACAGCACTCCTCCTACCTCAGCCTCCTGAGTGCTGGGATTAAAGGTGAACACCACTATGCCTGGCTCCCCCATCTTAATTTTTGAGACAGAGTCTCTCACTGTACTTAGAGTTAACCAATTCAGCTAGCCAGTGAGTCCCAGGGATCCTCCTGTCTGCGACTCCCCAGCATTGGGGTTACAGGAATGGCCTGGCACACGTGGCTTTTTTGTGAGCCCAGTGCCTCATGATTGCAACACAAGCACCTTACCCACGGAGCCATCTATCCACCACCTCCAAAGGTGGTTGGAATTTGGTTTCTGTGGCTTGTGATCCAAAGAATCCAGTTACAGCCTAAAAGGAGGCAAAGGAAGAGCACAGTGAATCCTCACATACTAGGGTCTTTGGGCAGGTGAAGCTTCATCACTAGAAGTAGAGGTATATGAATGATTTGAGACCTCACCCTCCATAAAAGGAAATTTACTATCTGTAAGTGCTGCAAGGGTCAGCCACACTGTCTTCACAACCCCTACTATCACTGGAGCTGCTTAAATAGCTCTCTGGAGTTAAAAAAAAAAAAAAAGAGGCCTCATTTGTAACATTTGCCAGTTTCCATCCTTTAAATCTTCTACCATGGTGATTAAGCTTTCCAGGCTGTAACAACCAGCTAGCAAAATTCCTGGCTATGCGCGAGCAAAGGCCAGCTTCATTCAGTTCAGCACTTCTTCACACTCGCTCCTTGTTCTCCCTGCATCTCTCAAGTACTCTGCCCCTCTGCCATGAAATGACCCTGACTTCACCTAGTACCCTTCTCCTTTCTTCTGAATCCCAACAGCATTTTCAACTGATTGATGTCAACACAGCAAAGTTATTGGAAAGAGTAGAGGCTTTGCATCAGATTTAAATTCAGTCTCTTGTGACTTGGAATAAGTTACTTAATTTCATAGAGCCTCAGCTTCCAAACCTATAAAATGATTAAAAAACATTTTTCCTTCATAAGAAATGTCATGAAGATTACAGGAGGAGTTAACTGACTTCTTTTCTTTTCTTTCTTTCTTTTTTCATATTTTTTATTTTTATTTATTTATTTGAGAGAGGGAAAGAGGCAGAGTGAGATAGAGAGAGAATGGGCACTCCAGGGCTTCCAGCCACTGCAAGTGAACTCCAGATGCATGCGCCTCCTTGTGCATCTGGCTTATGTGGGTCCTGGGGACTCGAACTGAGGTCCTTTGGCTTTGCAGGCAAATGCCTTAACCGCTAAGCCATCTCTCCAGCCCTTTTTTTCATTTTTTGACGTAGGGTCTCACTCTAGTCCAAGCTGGAATTCGCTATATAGTCTCAGGCTGGCCTCAAACTCACAGCAATCTTACCTTGGCCTTCCCAGAGCTGGTCTTAAAGGCGTGTGCCACCATGCCTAGCTCAACTGATTTCTTATATGCCACGTAAGGCTTTTGTCTTTCCCTACACCCTACAGAAAGTGGTCATCCCCCACACCCATCCACACATGCTGTTAGTCCTTGCTGCTTTGTATTGCAATGTCTTTTCATCACCCAGAGATCTCCCTAATTTCAGGACTTGTGTCTATCAGGACTGACATACTCCAGCACTAACCCAATATGTGGACTATGGTAGATGCCCAATAAATAAGCTGTCTTTGCTATCCAATTCCTAGATGATCATATTGGGACTGAAAGAAGTAGGCTGAAGAAGAAAATGGGATGAAGAGGTTTGGGACTGGGAGGCGGAGGGAAGTGGGCTGCCAGCATCGCAGTTGAGCTGGGTGGGAAGGGCGCAGGAGAGCTGATTTCCGTATACAGCACTGGGTTCTCCCACTGGCCCAGAGGGTTAGTTTACTTGGTGCACAGAGCTGAACGGAGCCCAGGGGAAGATCACTCACTCATTTCTTGTCCCTCTTGGGTTGATCTTAGTTTCTGGTACTCATGTCATATCAGTAACTTTCTTTCAGTGAATGCCTTTTTGGTTTAAATCTTCAAGTTTATTTCTTCCTTGCTGTCCTGGAGATACAATGAACCAGTGCCAATAAAACAAGAGCTCTTTTTCTTCACAGCTCAGAAAAGTTAACATAAGTGTTTCTTCGCTTCTATTTTATGACCAGGACCAGATGCAGAAGTGCTAAAATATTTTGATAAGAGCTGTCCTGGCAGTGCTTTCAGCTTTTGCAGCTAGCGGAAGGGAGAGAACTAGCTAAGAAGTCAGCCCACAGAGGAGAGACACCGCAGAATCTCTCTGCTGACCGAGATTCTGTTTCAAAAATCATTTGGACGAAGACTGAAAGAAGATGTTTAGGCCATGGCACTACTTAAGTGAAAAATACTAAATAAATTTGAAGGTAATGATAATCCTTAATATTGAAGTTTATAAAATGCTTTTATGCACAAACAAATATCTTCTCAGACTTAAGTTCAACACACATCCTCTGACCATAATAACACATAGGAACTAAGTGTCCTTATGGAATAGTTCAGAGGTTGGGTAAATTGTCTGAGGTCTCTGTTTAGTTAGCCAATGGGTCTTCTGGTGTCCAAGCTCTGTTCTTGATGCCATTTCACTTGCTCTTCAGGGTGGGGTGAGAGATACAGGGAGAGGAGAACAGGAAGCCGAGGGCATTGGCCCTTGCTTTCAATACCCTGTGTTTGGGGACCACCTCTCTCCAGGTCAAGCCCTTGTCTTGCGTTCTCTATCCTATAAGAGTCTGCCCCTCCTTTAATTTTTCTCATTCCACCTCACCCCACCTTCTTCATTTCCTTTGAGGATGCTGTTTCTCATGCCCCATTCTGTGTTCTGTCTTCATGACCGCATTTCAAACGATGTGCCCAGTCTCCCACATGCCAGACATTGGTCCAAGCACATTGTAAACGCTAACTCACATTATTCCCCACAATAAGTCTATAAAACATGCACAATGACTATTATTATTTTATAGATGAAGAAACCATGTTACCCTATTTGCCCAAGGACACACAGCTTGGGGGGAAAGGAGCCAGGATTCCAGGCTGAGCAATCTGGCTTCCTGGCCACATTCTGAAGCACCTCCCTGCAGCTGCTTCTTGTTGAGTCTTGACTGTCCCTGTGCCTGACATTGAGATCTGCCTGGATGTACATTTTATGGATATCATTGGTTCTACTCCTTTCAGTCTACCTGACATAAATTCATACTGTACAATTGAGAACCCTGGGAAGTCTTTTTTGGGGGAAAACATTTCAAGTTATATATCTGAGATGAAATTAATATTCAGGATTTTTTAGTCCAGAATTCAATTTTTTAAATAATCAATTAATTTATTTGAGAAAGGGGGCAGATAGAGAGAGAGAGAGAAAGGGCACACCAAGGCCTCTGACCACTGCAAAGAAACTCCAGACACATGCACCACCTTGTGAGTAGCTTCATGTGAGTACTAGGGAATCAAACCTGGGTCCTTAGGCTTTGCAGGCAAGCGCATTAACCATTGAGCAATCTCTCCAGCCCCCAGAATTCTATGTTTTTCCTTCACTTGTTCGTCAATTAGCTTGCAACTGCCGGCTATCTGAGAAGTAGATGTAGAACAACGAGACACTAAGCCACTTAAACTGTGACTTCATAAATATGAACTAAACGAATGAACTAGTTGAATAGGTTGGAGTATGTTTGTAGCTCTGGCCCTTTCCAAGGGAGAAAGGGACTTAGAATGACAGAAGGGAGGATATTAGCATGGGAGTAGTAATGAAATAAAACTTCTGAGTCCAATTCCCTATGGTGAGCTGTATTCGATTTTCATCATCTAAACCAAGTGCCTGAAACCCATGTAAAGCTAGATCAGCTAAAATTTGCCTTGCATTTATTTACGTATCTTCTTTCGTTTGCTTGGTTCTAAAAGCTCCACACACATGTAACTGGAGGTTACTTATCTTGTTCTCCCCCCAAATGCCTGATACAATGCCCAGCACATAGCAGGCACCCAGTTCATGTTTATTGAATTAAACAGAAGGTGTTCTATACTTGTGAATTCTACACTCACCCTGGGAGAGAAGAGAATGAATGTGATGCTATGCTCTATTAAGTGCAAATATGAAAACAAATACCACCTCAAGGTTGGTAATTTAAAAATATAGTGACTCTGAATTGAAGCCTTTCCACAGTGGAAAAGAGCTTACAAAGCATTTTCTATGTCAAGATGTATTATAATATCAACACGCAATAGACCAAGCTTTTTATTTTTATTTATTTATTATTAGAGACAGAGAGAGGGAGAATGGGCATGCCAGGGCCTCTAGCCACTGCAAACGAACTCCAGACACATGCGCCACCATGTGCATCTGGCTTACATGGGACCTGGAGAATCAAACCTGGATCCTTAGGCTTTGCAGGCATGTGCCTTAACTGCTAAGCCATCTCTCCATCCTCAGGCCAAGCTTTTTAAAGACCCAAGAGTAAAAACCTCTGAAAAAAAGCCGGGCGTGGTGGCACATTCCTTTAATCCCAGCACTCCAGAGGCAGAGGTAGGAGGATCTCCATGAGTTTGAGGCCAGCCTAAGAATACAGAGTGAATTCCAGGTCAGCCTGGGCCAGAGTGAGATTGTACCTCAAAAAACCAAAAAAGAAAAAAAAGAGAAAAAAAAGTTCTGAAAAAGACAAATAGCTGCTCTTTATATTCAATATCAATTTAAAGATTTTGTTAACCTGCTTAGCTTTGAAGTAGAACTTTGGAATTGGAAGTCATTTTACTGACTTTTCTGATTATGTTCAGGGTTGGGCTTTTTATTTTATTTTATTTTTGGCATGGGGAGTTACAATATGTAATCAATTAATTTATTTGAGAAAGGGGGGCAGATAGAGAGAGAGAATGGGCACACCAAGGCCTCTGACCACTGCAAACAAACTCCAGACACATGCACCACCTTGTGCATCTAGCTTTATGTGAGTAGTAGGGAATCAAACCTGGGTCCTTAGGCTTTGCAGGCAAGTGCATTAACCATGGAGTAATCTCTCCAACCCCCAGAATTCTATGTTTTGTCCTTCACTTGTTCATCAGTTATCTTGTAAATGCCGACTATCTGTCTAAGAAGTATATGTAAAACAACTAGACACTAAGCCACTTAAACTTACCTCCTTGCCATTGACGGAACCAATTGTGTTAGACCAAATGTAATCTTTATTATTCATGGAAACAGTAATTACAGAAAGTGGCTTTGTTCTATTAGTAAGCATACTTACTATTATTATGCCCCAGATTAAGTTTATTCACCACACTGTCATCCCAGCCTAAATTAGGACTGAACAACCTCAGACCTCTTTTATAAGAATGTTCTCTTAGGCTTTATGCATGGGGGTGCTAGGGAGATGGATCAGTTGGTAAAGTGCTTGCCTTGCAAGTATGAAAACCCAAGTTTGATCCTCATTACCCACGTAAAAGTGCCAGGGCTGGGTGTGATGGCACACATCTTTAATCCCAGCCCTGGGATTCAAGGCCAGCCTGGGATTACATAGTGAATTCCAGGTCAGTCTGGGCTAGAGTGAAACCCTACTCAAAAACAAAACAAAACAAATCAAAAAAAGTGCCAGGGATGGTGGCAAGTGCCTATAATCTCAGTGCTGGGGAGGCAGAGACAAGAGGATTCCTGGGGCTTGCTGGCTCCAGGCCAATAAGAGAGACAGAGAGAGACTGCCTCAAAGAAGAAGGTGGATGGCATTCTTTGAAATGCCACCCAAAGTTATCCTCTGGCCCCCACATGCATGAACACACATATACACATCCATCTGCACAATACACACATATGCACAACACAATGCATTAAAAATAAATAATATAGGTGACTTTCAAAATGTTTTATAGCATGGATAGGTGGAGTAGATTAGAATGCATGCTCCTGACAGCCACGTCGAGCATAGTGAAGTGTGCATATTCCATTTGGTCTTCCAGATGTTCAGTCGCATTCTTTTTTCCTGGAAGGCGTAAGAGAATGGAACGGGAGCAAGAGGCTCAGAATGTCATCCTAATGGAGCATTCTCCAAACAACAAAATGAGAATTGTTCCAATTGTCCCCTCAATGTAGGACACATGTTGTAACAGATGCACTCCCTTGCTGATAGCTTGTGTGCAATCTTTCAGCAAGGACAAATCCTGTTTTGTGCCAGATACCCCACTAAAGCTTAACAATGTGCTGGCTCAATGAATCCTTAAAATAATCATAGGGGAGAAAACAGTTTGGTGTTTCCTCAAGAAGTTAAACATAGATTCAGCATATGACCTAGTAGTTGCATTTCTGAATATGTGCCCCAAAGAACTAGAAATAGGTGTCTAAATAAAAACTTGTACATAGTATTCATCACAACACTCTTCATATTAGCAAAAGTTGAAAATAATTAAATGGGGCCTAGGGAGATGATTCAGTGGGTGCAGTGCTTACCTTGCAAGCATACTGACCCGAGTTTGGCACTCCAACACGCATGCAAAGGAAAAGCATGGGTAATCTGTAATCTGTAATCCCAGCACTGGGGAGGAGTCAAGAGATTCCCTGGGGCTCACTGGTTAGCTAGTCAAATCTGTAACCTCCAGGATCAGTAAGAGGCCTCAAAAAATAAGAGGAAAGCAACACAGAAAGACATTCAACATCATCCTCTGGTTTCTATATGCACCTGGACACATACATATGAGCATGCACACACATACATGCCCCACCATCATACACACAAAGAAGTAACCAAATGAATAATGGATGGATTATTAAGCAAAATATGGTAAGTTACAATAGAACATTACTCAGCCATAAAAATGCTATCACATGGGTGAACCTTAAAAAGGTCACACTAGCTGGGCGTGGTGGTGCACACCTTTAATCCCAGCACTCGGGAGGCAGAGGTAGGAGGATCGCCGTGAGTTCAAGGCCACCCTGAGACTACATAGTTAATGTTAATTCCAGGTCATCCTGGGCCAGAGTGAGACCCTACCTCGAAAAAAAAAAGTCACACTAAACTGGGCATGGTGGTACACAACTTTAATCCCAGCACTCCAGAGGCAGAGGTAGAAGGATTGCTATGAGTTTGAGGCCAGCCTGTAACTACATACTAAATTCCAGGTCAGCCTGGGCTAGAGCGAGACCCTATCTTGAAAAAAAAAAGTCATACTAAAGAAAGAAGCCAGGGCCTGAGAGGATATATATATATATATATATATGGTATTATTACATTTATATGAAATATCCAGAATAGTGAATCCATAAAAACATAAGGCAAATTAGTGGTTGCCAGAGGTAGGAGGGGCAAAGAAGAGTGGTTGCTTACTATGTACAGGATTTCTGTTTGGGCTGATGGAAAATTCTAGAAGTAGAAATTGGTGGTGATCATAAAACATGTGTACTTAATGTCACTGAATTGTACACCTTAAGTATTTTTTGGGGGGGGCCTGGAATCAAAGGAAATAAGCCATTGAAACAGAATAAAGTGCTCAAGAAATTTTTAGATGGTTAAAGTAATGTTTTTGTTCTTTTATCCAATTTGCTTTCATCTTTAATAAATGGTGAAATTATATATATATATGTGAATTATTTGTTGTTATTATTATTAACAAATATTTTGTATGAATACATCATGTGTTAGTACCCTCTTTTCCCTCATTCCTGCCCCCATTCCACTGGGAACACTCCTCAGCGGGGTTGCAGGTATTACCAATGGGATTGTGGGTTATGCATTGTGGGGACAGCAGTCAGTTTTTTGGGAGAGGCAATGCCTCTGGGCATGATGTCTCAACCTGTGGCTCTTAAAATCTTTCTGCACCCTCTTCCAAAAAATTCCCTGAGCTGTGGTGGGTGAATTTTAAGTCTACTTCAGTGATGAGCTCTTAGGAGCCTCTGGATGTCTGCTTTGGTAGGTGTTGAGTAACCTCAGGGTCTGTCTCCATCACCCTGGTGCTGATTGTCAGGTTCACTATGGAAGCAGCACTCTTGCTGTGGTTTCCGTTGTGGCTTGGCTGAAGTGTGAAGAGTAGTTTTTCTCCTTGGGACTTGCTGCTTTCTGAGAAAGAAAACAGATTTCAGTGCACGCACCCTCCAGAGCAGGATATCCGAGAGTTCTAAAGTAATGTTCTTGTTACATGAATTTTACCATACAAAAAATATCCCCAGGAGGTAAATATCATTACCCAGATTTATGGAGACGACTGAAGCTGTCCGAGAGACCAAGAGCATTACTATCAGGCAAATGATGACTCTACGCCTTGAATGGTCTGGAAGTTTTATAACTAATTTGGGGACCTGTCATAAGAAAAATAATATAAAATGATTAGAAAACTACTAGGCTTCCACAAAAGGTTTTGTGAAGGACCTGAGCAAAAGAGACTGAAATGTCAGCACTATTAACTCCAAGGTATGTTACACTTGCTCTTAGGAAGTAGAATTGGAAAGTGGGGAAAGAAATTAAACCATTTTCTTAAGTGCAAAACTGTACAATTCTTTTTTGGGGGGGGTTATCAAGGTAGGGTCTCACTGTAGCCCAGGCAGGCTGACCTGGAATTTACTATGTAGTCTCAAGGTGGCCTCGAACTCATAGCAATCCTCCTACCATTGCCTCTCAAGTGCTGGGATTAAAGGCGTGCACCACCACACCTGGCAACACTGTACAATTCTTAAAAGTAAATTGAATAAAATAATTACAAAATCTCTACCTTAGAAACAATGAAACATTGCTAAGGGAAACTTAAAAGATCAAAATAGCTCGATAGATTTACCGTACTTATGGATCTGGTGACTCAATACTGTAAAGCTGTCAATTCTTTTCATATTGATTCACAGTAATTCTAAATAGAATCCCCTGGGGTCTCTCTCATAGAAATTCACAAACTGATTCACATTTACATGCAAAAAACTAGAACTCCACAGAAATTCTGAACAAACCAAAGTGGGAAAATTAAACTACCTGTTTCAAGACGCTGCAATGCTGCACTATGGAGACAGTCAGGCATCAGAGGAGACAAGGAAGCCTAAACTGCTGGAACAGAATTGTGTGTCTGAGAGCTGATACTTTATACCCGCAGCCCGTGATTCTCAGTAAAGCCAGCTCAGCAACCCAATGAGTGAGGCCATCTCTACACCCAACCTAGAACCACCGGGGGTCTGTATGGAAAGTTGGTACAAGTAGAATTTGAACCCAGGTCTCTGCCTCTGTGTGTGTGTGTGTGTGTGTGTGTGTGTGTGTGTGTGTGTGTGTGTGTTGTGCATCCTTTGAATACTATGAAATGTTACAAAAATAAAATTAATTATAGCTCTGTATGTACTTTTTGCAAGCAGAAGTGAATAACAATATTGCTTTTTGATGTAAAATGTATACATCAAGTATACTCTATAATTACTTTTCTTGATCCTTTTGTGTTTATAAGAGAATCTGACCTTCTAGTAATGATTCAAGATTCTTTTAGTAGTATGGCTCTTGAGTCAGGTAATAAGACTGTATGTATGACAGGTTTAAAGTTTCCTTTGTTTCTTTCATTCAATAAGGTTTTTTATTTAAAATTTCACTCACCCATCCATCCATCCATCCATCCATCCATCCATCCATCATTCATTCCTGTTACACAAGTTCTCACTGAGTGTCTATTATGGACAAGACACTAAGATGCAAGAGATAAATGAATGAACAAAGGTTTGATCCCTGTTCACAAAAGCTCATAGTCTGGTGACAGTACAGATATCCCTGAAGAGTCAGTCATGACACAGTGTCATTAGAAGGGCTTGTACATGAGAATTACTGCCCATGATGTCAGGATAGGCACTCTGGGGAGGTGACGTTCAAAGATGAGACTGAATGAAGAGAGAAGACTTTACCATGACAACCCAGAGAAGGGGAAAATACAAAGTGTGGCCATTGTGGGGGATGATGTGCTGGGCTGGTGGGGATAGGGAGGAAGGGGGTAGTGGCATTAGTGAGGCGTGTAAGAGACCGCTTAAAGTCACTGCAGCAGTCAAGACAGAATGACAAAGTCCTGAACTAGGCTCATAGAGATAAGTTTGGCAAAGAAGAGAGTGACTTGAGAATTATTTAAGAGGCCAGACAAGAGGATTTAGCAATTAGTTAACTAGCAGTGGCTGCTAGTGACAGTCTCAGATCTACCTCTCCTTATTAGTGGTGCAGCCTTAGGCACAGCCTTTCTAATTCTCAGTTTCCTCATTTAGAAAATGGGGACTATTAATAACGAATTCATAAAATTTGAAGAGCTTTAAAAGTGTTCATTGTGAAAGCACCAACCACAAGGCCTTGTACACATACATCTTCTACAAATACTAGTTTTCTTTCTACTTTTCTTCTCAGCACAAACTGCAGACAGACTCTTTCAAATTATGGAGACGTTATTCTCAGTAATGCTCTAAAGATATCTGGGGCTAGAGCTTGTGGTGATATGAAAATAAAATGTCTCCCATAACCTCATGTGTTTGTAACTCAGCCTCATACTTGATCCCAGTTGGTGGATCCTTGCTGGAGAAAGTGTATCACTATTGTCAGCCTTGGTATTTATAGTCCAGCCCCCTTTGCTAGTGCTAGACTTGATGCTTGCTGCTTCCTCCCAGCCTATGTGAGCCAGCTACTTGCTCCTGCTATGCTTGCCCCACCATGAAGAAATGTCCCCTGGAAACTGTAAGCCCACATAAAACCTTGCCTTCCACAAAGCTTCTTTGGGTTGGGTGTTTTGTCTCAACAATGAGAATGTAACTACTACATAATTCTACAAAGCAGCCCGCCTGCCATAATACATCTCTGGTTTTTGTGATAAGATACTTCTTAGCAGGAAGGCAGGGTGGAGCGTGGTTGGGGTCATGCAGCAAGTCCAGTGTTCCCTAACTACCTGAGGGAGCACCAGGAGCATCTTCTAAGATGAAGTCTGACAGTAAGGAATCTGCTCTCTGGCCCACACCCTTCAACTGCTACTATCCTCTGCAACACAAGCAATGGGTGCTGGGGCCCTTTATCTGTCCATGTGCTGGGACAGCTCTGTTTTTGTTTCCCACTCCAGCTTATGGCAAATGACCAGTTCTAGAAGTTCTTTTTAGCAGCTGCCTAAGATGTTTATGTACTGAGAGATCCAAGCCTTTTGTTGTGTTCCTATAATGATTAAATGGTACCAAAGGCTTCAACTATTCAAGTTCTCTTTTCTCTGTGGTGAACAGAAATAACACAACCCACAAGCTTCCTTTCCATGTGTGGCAGATGACCTGGTGGTATTAAAAAAGGCAGTTTGAGGAGAGACACGCTGCTATGAGACACTTTCCTGAGGAGGGAGGAACAGACCTTGGGCTGACTAGAAAGCTTCTGCCTGGAGAGTTGTTGATTGAAAGCTCTGCAGTCTACAGAGGCCAAGATAATTAAGAATTTAAGAGCTTCCTTAAATTAAATGTTCTAGCTGGCATTTCTTGGGTCTTATTACTGAAAAAGAGAAACTCATAGGTAACTTAAGATATTCTTATGCACAAATCACAGTTGATGACCTCCAACTCCTATGGCCTGCATATCTATCTGAGTAGGACTTATATGGCTTTATTCAAAACTAGAGCAGATCTGAAATGTTTCCTCTATCAACCCATTCCTCATTACTTGCAAGATTAGCACTACAGACTGTTCTGATCTCGCGCCTCTGGGAAACCTATTAAGCCACACCATTAAAAATCTGCCTGCAGAAAATTCAAGCTCTGCTTCTCATCCCTGGTACCCTCTTTTGTGATGGAGCCTGGTCAAATGGTGTGAAATAATGTGTTGAAACTTTAAGGGAAATTGAGTTCCCCCACAGGAACTCTGGGTGAGGAGGATTTTAGTCTCTTGAATGGTGTCTCTAGGATGGGAAACAGCTGGGACATTGCCTCCTCCCAGTAAGTGTACTGGGCAGCAGGATGGGGAGTCATGATGCAGTTAGGAGCGGTGGAAGGTGGTAGCAGTTCTTACCTGACCACTCAGCACCCTATCCCGCATGAACTAACGAAAGTCTGTGGTCCTCCAGGAGGGGACATAATTTAAGGTAGTGATAGAAGCCAAGTTATAATTACTATAATTAAAAATCTATATCCAGTGAGTTCTAAATTATCTGATAATGAAGGTCAAGGGAGCATACCAGGAATTGAAGTGCACAGAAAAGCCAAAAAGCTCATTTCATATACAAGTTCTTTTTCATCCAACATTTATCTGGGGCAATGAACTTACTCTTTAATGATAATAATTCATGTTTATGTATGGCCTTTTCATATATTTCAGTGTTTTTAAAGTGTATTATTAGCAGTAGATACACTTTCAAACAAGGTGTCCTTGGAACTTCTATGCATAAATCAAATGAAAATGTGACAGCTATGTTATGACAAACACAGGAGAACCAGAGCCCTGTCCTAGGGTAACTTGGACCTTCATGCCCCTTGTAACTGTGGCTCCTGAGGGACTGGGGAAACCTGCAACCTGAACAACGCTGTCAAAAACCCACTGATACACATTAGTTCTCATCTCACGTGTGCCCTATGAGGTAGGTAGGTCAGGAATTAATATATTTTTAAATATTTTGATGTTTTTTGTGTGTGCATGTTTGTGAGTGTATGTGTATGTGTGTGTGTGGGGGGAAATGAATATGGGAGAGCCAGAGCCTCTTGATGGTGTAAACAAATTCCAGATGCATGCACCATGTTGTTAATGGCTCTATATGGTACTGGGATATCAAACACAGGCCAGGAGGTTTTGCAAACAAGCACCTTTAACTGCTGAACCATCTCCCGAGCCCAGAAATTAATAGTCTTTTTTTTTAAGGCAATAACTTCAAATAGTTTTATGATTTATTTTATTAAAATGTTCCCCTGCATGTAATATCTGACGTTGTTGAGTGGCATTCATCACAACTCAGGAACCATCATTGGTCCTTGACCATTAGCTGAAATCCATACTTCATTTAGATTTTGTTAGGTTTTAATTTTTTAACTTTTTTATTGACAACTTCGATAATATAGACAATACACCACAATCCCACTCCCAACACTCCCCTTTTCCCTCCCAAGTTCCCCCTCCACTGAATCTCTTCTTCTTAATAGTCTTACCATACAGATAAGAACAAGTTCAAGGATGTCTCATAGGTAGGAACCAGTGAAGCTGGGGCTTAAACTCAACCCTGCATGAAATGCCAAATTTGGTGTTTTAACTTACCTGCCCTTTGCTTACTTTTCCATCGACCATCCTGGTGTGGGTGCTGTAGAAAAACTCACAAAGGAAAACTGAAGGATGACATGTGCAATCCATCAAGCAGAGAATCTTCTGCACATGTTGAGCAGTGCATTCCTCATTCTGGAAATGACAAACCAACCATGGGACTGATGACGAGAGCCAGGTTGGAATGAGAGCTGTTCTCTGTTTCACTGATCACTTCAACTGATTGCAATTTCAATTTCTTAAAAATTTCTGACACCACTTGGCTATGTCTAAATATTTAGGCAGATCTGTGCAGAGTATATTTGTCTGTTTGATATGTTACATGTATTTATGTATTCTGATTGTCAGTCAGTAAGGAAACCGTGCCACAGAAAGCAGATGTGATCTGACAGTTGCCAACTGTGGTTTTCATTTTTCCCAGTATGCCTTGCACCTTTTAAAAACAGGACTGGATTCTGTCTTTGGACTTCAAACTCCTGGAGAGCACCACTATTAGACATTCCCTTGTATGTGCAATTTCTGTGAAGTTTTGGGCATATCCTCAGCCCAAATGTAAGTTCTGTCTCTGAGCCTCATTTCCAGTTGCCCAATGGGCAAGTGCACTGTAATTACAAGCATCCAAACTTGCATATTCAAAATTAAATTAATTTCTGCCTAAAATGGTGCTTTCTGGACTTCTTGGTTAGTAACTGCTCCCGTGTAACTCCTAATAAAACTAATAAAACACTAAGTTTTCTTGAACCCTTCTTATTCACCATCCTCTTTAATCTACCAAGTCACTCAGGTTCTTTCTTTCCTTCCTTCCTTCCTTCCTTCCTTCCTTCCTTCCTTCCTTCCTTCCTTCCTTCCCTCCCTCCCTCCCTCCCTCCCTCCCTCCTTCCTTCCTTCTTTCCTTCCTTCCTTCTTTCTTTCCTTCCTTCCTTCTTTATTTTTGTGTTGTCTTTTCTTTCAAGGGAGGGTCTCACTATAGCCCAGACTGCCAGGCTGACCTGGAACTTACTCTATAGTTCCAGGTTGGCCTCAAATTCACAGCGATCCCCCTACCACTGCCTCCTGAGTGCTGGGATTAAAGACATACACCATCACACTGACTTAAATTCAATTTCTTTTTTTCTTTCTTTTGGTTTTTTCGAGGTAGGGTCTCATTCTAGACCAGGCTATTCACTCTGTATTCTCAGGGTGGCCTTGAACTCATAGCAATCCTCCTACCTCTGCCTCCCGAGTGCTGGGATTAAAGACGTGCACCACCATGCCTGGCTCTAGATTCAATTTCTTTGGCATCTTCTATCTGTTTCTTCCTCTTCCCACCCCAATCCCACTGTCTTAGTTCAGTCCTTCATTATTCTCTCTGACAGTTGCAGTAGGTTGATGAGTGTTTTGCCAATTGGCCCAATCGGTCTCTTTCTCTTCTGCTTCATTCTCTATGGTGTCCCTACACTAAACCTTCCTAAGGTGAAGTTCACTTAAAGGTTTGTACAGTCCGTCCCAAATCCATCTCACTGGCCTCGTCTCCCACCACACAACTCAACATTCCATTTTCCGTAACTCCAGGATCCATTCCATCAGAAATTCCTCCTGTCTTTTTAATGAAATTGCCACCCTGCTGTGCTCTCTGCACCGCTGTTCTGCCAAAGCAGTGCTGACCTCAGCATCCCTTGCCTGTACTGTTTGAAATCCTATGAGATGTCACCTGTACTTATGATCCCGATCCACCATCATGTGTTTTTCCTAGTATATTAATACACTTATTATTGAAATTTTGTTAAATTTCTCATACCTGCACAGTGAAATCTGCCCTACTTCTCTCCTCTCCACTCTTACTTCTTGCTGTTTACTCACTATTTAAAATTTTTCCCACAATGTATGGACCTTTATTCTATACATACATTTAAAATCTTAAAAGTTCTTGCAACCACATTCATGAGAGTAATATTTTTTACTTGTGTGCGTAATATGTGTGGTGTGGTGTATATATATATGTGTGTGTGTGTGTGTGTGTGTGTGTGTGTGTGTGTAGATATGTGTGCACCTCACCACATACATGTGGAAGCCAGAGGAGAACATCAAGAATTCTCCTCTATGGCTCTTTCACTTTGTTTCCTTCAGACACAATCTCTTTCTCTGAGCCTGGAGCTGTTGTTTGTGACCAGAAGCCCAAGTGAGTCTCCTGTCTCTGCCTCCTGCAAGGTATGGTTACAGGCACGTGGCCACTCCTGGCTTCTTAATGTGAGTGCGGGGCTCAAACTCAGACTCTCTCAGGCTTTCATGCTTGCACAGAGAGCACTCTTACCCACTGGGCCATCTCTCTGCCTCCATCCAAGTTAAGAATAATTTGAGAAAAAGTATAATTATATTTTGAGTTCAAATTATATAGTGTATCTTTTAATTTTTTCATAGCTATTTATTTCCTTTCATAGAATTTTAAACATTTTCTATGAATTTTATCCCTTAGGTTAATTTTTATATACTTTATTACTTTTGCTATTATAAATGTCATATTTTTAAAAAATATTTTATTTTTATTTATTTGAGAGAGAGAACGAGGGAAGGGAGGGAGTGGGAGAGAGAAAGGGAGAAAGAGAGAGAGAGAGAATGAGACACACACAGAGAATGAGCATGCCAGGGCCTCTCGCCACTGTAAACGAACTCCAGACGCATATACCACCTTGTGCATCTAGCTTATGTGGGTCCTGGAGAATCAAACCAAGGTCCTTTGGCTTTGCAGGCAAATGCCTTAACTGCTAAGCCATCTCTCCAGCCTTAAATGTTGTATTTTTTTTTTGCTTGTATATGTACGTATACATGTTTGAATGTGTGTGAATGCTTGTGTGTGCATTTGCATGCGGAGATCAACATTAGGTGTCTGCCCTAGTTGCATCCCACCTTACATTGTGAGATAGAGTCTCACACTGAACTCAGAGTTCACTGACGTAGTTAACAAGTAAGCTCTAGGGAGCCAGCCTCCCACCTTCATCTCCCCAGCACTGGGGTCACAGGTGTGCACTTCCACTCCCTAGATTTACATGGGTGCTTGTAATTGAATTTAGGTCCTTGTGCTATACCACAAATACTTTACTGGCTGGTCTATCTCCTAGACCATCTTGTTTTATATTTTCCAAGTGCCTCTTTCTGACCTAGAGAATGCTGCTTGTTCTCTTCAAATCTTATGTTTTGTAAAGTGAGTTTGGAACATCCAGTTCTTTGAATTTTTCTGAAACATCTTTGAAATCGTCGTGATTATGCATCCTTTGAAAGTTTGGAAAAGTTTACTTGAAGAGTGTTTGTATTTAGGTGGAAAGTTCTTGAAAATTATTTTGCTTTACAATACTTAATTCAGATTTTCCATATCTTCTTGCCTTAATAATTTTGTGTGGGGATGTTCTCCAATTTCAGCCGTTACCAAATTTATTAACATGTAACATTATACTGTACTCTAGCATTATATTTATGATTTATGTTGTTTTCCCCTCTTATTTTGTACCTTATTTCTTTGTATCCTATCACTTTTCCCCTTACAGAGTTTTTTTTTTTTAACCTTATTATCACTTTTAAATAAAAAGGTTTTTACTTTTCTTCTATGTTATATTTAATTTTTCAAGTTGTTTCAACTCATGAGGTTGTGCTCGTGGAGCATTGCATGTGGAAGTTCCTGCAGCTTTGCTGGCCCAAGAACACGTTCACTGAAGCCTCACACTTAAATGGGAAGTGAGGCTTTAGGTTAGAAGTCCTTTTATATTTACTCTGAAAACAATATTCCACTGGCTTCCACACTTCAGTGTCACAACTACAAAATCCTACATAAAGTTTATTCCTGATACTTGGGAAGTCAGGTATTTGTTTTCTGTGTGATCTTTAGAATTGGCGTTTGGAATTTGGTGTGGTTATGTGACACACTATAGGTCCTCAATGAGTCGTATGGCAGAGGGCTGGTTGTGCATTAGGACAGATATGATTCACTGGGATCCAAAGAGTCCCAGCCTGCCATACATTCTTCTGGTACCTTTCTCTTTCCTTCTGAGTCATCTGTTATATAAATGTTACACTTCCTACTCTATCTTTTTTCATTGTATTTCTTTCTGATGCCTTGGGAGATGGCTCCCCAGCCTCATCTTTTGTTCACAGATTCAGGTTTGTGTTCATTATGCTATTTCTCTCAATTTTGTTCTTTAAGTCAATTGTTATTTTTACTTGATCCTTTAACCATATTGTATCATTGCTATTTGGTAGTATATATTATGTTGATTTAAATTTTTTTAAAAATCCATATCACTCTTTCTTTAGTTATCTGTCATGTTTTACTTTAATTTCATTTGCCCTTATAGATGTCAGCTGTCTGACAGAATATCTGTCTTTAAAGAGAAGCCTAAAACCAAACTTCCCTTTGTGTCATTTCTGCTGATTTTAAGGAGAAAGGACAGAGTACTCCAGGGCTGAAACTTGATGGATCAGAGCTTGGCTTGGCCATTCCTGACTGCTGTCTCTTCATCAGTCTTGTCCCCATAATCTAAGTCCCAATACCTGTCCTAGGTACTGGTTAGGGTTTGAATTTGAAAATTCCCCACAAACATATGTGTGAACACTTGGTAGCTTCTGGTAGCGCTGCTTTGGGAGGCTGCAGAACCTTTAGAAGGTCTGGCCTAGCTGGAGGAGATAGGTCCCTGGGGCAAGTCTTTGAGGTTTTATTATCCCTGGCTCTGATCTGTCCTACTATTTGCCTTATCTAGCTGCACAGAGGGAATTCCACTACATGGTCCCGGTACGCCAGAGCCACCCTGTCATGCTTCCTATGAACTGCACCCTCTGAACCCATGAGCTCAAACAAACCTTTCCTCCCTGAAGTTGTCTCTCCCAGGTATTTTGGTCACAATGATGAGAAAAATAACACAGGAAGGTTAAAGTCCTGTTTTAAGGCATTTACTTGGTTGATAGAAAGGCAGGAGAAAAGGATGGAAAACGCATCCCCTTGCTTCTGTTGCTGTCCATTCACTCCTCGCAATAGGCGTCTAGAATCACATGATGTTCAGATGTGCTCGCTGTGCTGACTTTGAGTTCATTTCTTCCTGTCTGTAGGTAATATTGGATTAGGCAGTGATCCGTCCATGGCACTTTTTGTGGACAAAGGAATTTTAGAAGTTTCCCTCTATTTTGGCTTCCTCTCTGAAGGGGAATTGGTCTCTTGCCAACTCAAGATCACTTTCAGAGCCTCACGATTTCAGCTGGGTCTGTTCCATTTGTGGCCTTTGTGGAATCTACTCCATTTAAGGCTAGAGATTCATTAGCAATTACAAAGTTCTCTGGCCCTTCAACTGCCTTTTCTTTGCTCTGTCCTGTTGTTGACACCCACAAGGCAATGTGACTCGATTAGGCATTGTTCTTTGATCTCCAGACCTTGACACCTGGTTTTCTGATAAGTTATCTGCTGTCTCTCTCTCTTTTTCAAGGTAGGGTCTTGCTCTAATACAGGCTGACCTGTAATTCACTATGTAGTCTCAGGGTGGACTCAAACTGTCCACAATCCTCCTACCTCTGCCTCCCAAGTGCTGGGACTAAAGGCATGTACCAGTTAAATAAATTTAGACAACAACAAAACCCCAACCATCTGAATACATGTTATTATATATAGCAGGATGCACAGTACCGTGATCATGATTCATCAATGTCGGCACCAACCCAGTGTGTGTGTTGATAGGACAAGGCTGCTCTGGGGAGGCAAGTGATATACAGAAACTCTGAACTCCCTGGGACCCATTATGTGTCCCCTTCTTAGGTTACCTTGCTTGTTATGTCCTCTGCTCTTGGAAAACAGAAGAGGCTCCCTTCTTTACTCTTCAGATGTGCATTATTCTAGATATGCCTTTTTCTTTCTCTCTTAGATATAACTCTGTATGACCCTTTATAGATTTTTTTAAAAAGGTTTGCCTACATTTTAAATAAATTTTACATATATCACTCCATTGATTTTTCTCTCTTCCTTCCTTCCTTCCTTCCTTCCTTCCTTCCTTCCTTCCTTCCTTTTCTTCCTTCCTTCCTTCTTCTTGAGACAAGGTCTCACTCTAGCCCAGGCTGGACTCCCACTCACAATCCTTCCGGAGCCTCCTGAGTGCTGGGATTACAGGTGTGCATCACCTCACCAGAAACTCCCTTGTTCTTTTGAGTTATTAGGTACAGAACCAGGAGCAATCCTGGGTGGCTTTGTCTCAACTACATTTAAACTCCTGGGTGATTTTCTGCCTCTGGAAACCCTTTAACCACTGTTAACTCAGGGCTGAGCACTCAGTAGGTGCTGCAACTGCTCACTGATTGAAAGAAGATAACAGAAAAAAAGGGTTCCTTTGCAGATGGCATGAAACAAAGGCCTATGTGCCTAGGAGAATGTCTCTTTTCTCTCTATGATCACTTACTTGTAGGTCACTTTGGGCAAGAAACTTAGGTAAGGAGGTTAAGAAATGACCCTGCTGTCCCAATAGTTTAGAGGAAAGCCAACTGTATTTGTCATGGTAGTCAGCCTGCTTCCTGGGGAGGAAGGTTTGGAGAAGGGAAATAACATCTATCAATTGCTTAAGGCTTCCAGCAGAAGCCAGACCACAGGCACAAGGATAATTGCTG
This sequence comes from Orientallactaga sibirica, assembly GCA_036365145.1. Taxonomy (NCBI): domain Eukaryota; kingdom Metazoa; phylum Chordata; class Mammalia; order Rodentia; family Dipodidae; genus Orientallactaga; species Orientallactaga sibirica. Next base: position 4,207,429 of record JAEOAD010000025.1, read on the forward strand.
GGGGAAGGAGGAGGGCAGGACCAGGAGAGCCAGTCCTTGTGCTCACCCAGCAGGATGTGAAACATTCAGCTGGGTTCTTTTTATAGTTTCAATCATCCCTGGTAATGAAGATTCTGCAATTAGAACTCAGCTGGCAGTTGTGCTGGGGACATGTGAGGCAGAATAGAATCCTGGGTCGGCAGGAGGGCAGGCCTGTTTGTCAGAAAGACTTGAAGGTGCACCCCCTATCTCCCCCCAAGGAATAATGTGGTGTGAGGATGAGAGCTATTTTTACAGGCCTCTTTCCTAGCCATAATCACACCTTAAATAAGTTCCACTTGGGCATTACAACTTCTACATTTTATTTAGGCCACATTCAGCTCTCAGTTATCTGTACAGATGGAGAGGAATATTCATACAGATGACAGAAAACAGTGGCACCTCATTTGTTTAGGCTACCACTAACATGAAAGCTACGATAATTTCACCTGGACTAGTTTAGAATGTATATGGATCCATTCTGTGGTGAGAATGTTGAAAAAGATTCTAGGTGGGTTAGCTTAGTTATGAAAGTGAACTGTTTCCAAATACTTTGGCAGAATGTGATGTGAAGTTTTATTGAGTATATACCATGTTCTAAGCCCTCTTATCCTATAAATTATAAATTATTTTATAATTTATAAATAAAAATATAAAATTATATGTTTATTATTTATGTATAATCCATAATCTATTTGATCCATTATAACCCATAATCTATTTAATCACCTTATTAGATAGGCACTTTATGGGCACTAGTTTATAGTTAAGGAATGGCTCTGTTGTTCAAGGTCACATAGTTAGGAAGTGGCAGATCCCAGCTCTAAAATCAGCCGAACTTAACTCAGCTACTCCTGCTCTGAAGCATGAAGCAGTAAGCTGGTTCTAAACCAGCCTGCTTTAATCACAAAATAAGTCTGGGTGCCTCTGCATGACATCTCTGTTAGCAACTGGAGCTATCAGAATTGCTTCTTAAAACATTTGCAATGAAGGATTGGAGAAGCATCAATTTATTGACAAATTATGAAATGCTTTCTCACTCCTTACTTGCATATTTATGTCCTGATTCCTTCTCTATTGGATTTAAAACTCTCGGTAAAACTCCTACAACTCTGACAACCAAATTTGTTTAGTAAGATAGAAAACACATCTGAAATTGATGTCTATCTGATGTGCTACAAGTGTGTGAGCTAATGCCTGCAATCCTTCCTCAGGTATGAACATGCCATATGCCATGGTCTCATGCCAGCTGCAGAAGCCATTTAGGGCAGTGGAGACCCCATGAAAGTAAAAAGAGGGTAACAAAGCCCACTGCTTGTCAGTGTTCCCATAATTGTAGGATGTAACAATCTTTTATACTTCTTTTAAAAATATTTTATTTATTATTTGAAGAGAGAGAGAGAGAAAATGGGTTGCCAAGGCCTCTAGCCACTGCAAACGAAGTCCAGACACATGCGCCACCTTGTGCATATGGTCAGCCTGAGCTAGAGTGAGACCCTACCTCAAAACAAGACAAAACCAAACCAAGCAAAATCTGTTTCACTAATCTCTCTCTCTCAACTTAAAAAATATTATATTCATTTATTTATTTCTTTGGGGGGCATTTTGTGCATCTTGCATCTGGCTTATGTGGGTTCTGGAGTAGAGCCTGGGGTCTGTAGGCTTTGCAGGCAAGTGCCTTAACTCCTAAGCCATCTCTCCAGCCCATCTCTCTTGACATTTTACTTTGCCTTATTTTATTTTCGAGGTAGGGTTTCACTCTAGCCTTGAACTCTCCTGACCCTTCTACTTCAGCCTCCCAAGTGCTAGGATTAAAGGTATACACCATCAACCTTTTTTTTTTTTTTTTTTTTTTTTGAGGTAGAGTTTCATTCTAGTCCAGGACCTAGAATTCACTATGTGGTCTCAGGGTGGCCTTGAACTCATGGTGATCCTCCTATATCCCTAGTGCTGGGATTAAAGGTATGCACCACCACACCTGGCCACCACCAACCCTTTAAAAGATAAGATAGTTTAAAGAAAAGGAAGATGACTTTGGCCTTAGACTAAAATTTTAAAAAATGTATTTGTATGTGTGTGTGTGCACGTGCACGTGTGTGTGTCAGGGATCAGTGTGTGGAGGTCAGAGGACAACTTCGAGGTGTTTGTGCTCCACCTTCTTTAAGATATTGTCTCTTGCTGCTGCAAACAAACTGCCAGACTGCAAACGAGTGTCAGACTAGCTGCCCTTGAACCTTAGATTCTCTTGACTCTGCCCTCCATTGTCTTAGGTTTTGGGATCACAGATGCATGAACCACTTCATATCTGGTTTTACATGGGTGCTAAGGAATTGAACCCTGGTCAACAGGTTTGCAAACAAGCACCTTTAACCACTCAGCCATCTCTCTAGTTTGTAGGATGAATGTTCACTTTTGAGGAAAGGTGGATTTGTTAAAACAGCAAGTATAGCTTTGAATATTATGAATTTGCCCTCCCCCATCATGCAGATTATCAAGAACTGATCCTGGACTGAGGAGATGGCTCAACAGTTAAAGGTGATTTCTTGTAAAGCCTGATGGCTCTGAGTTTAATTCCCCAGAACCCACATAAATCTGGATGCCACAGCTGGATTGAAATTAGTGCATGCCTCAGGATCCCAAGTCCTCTGAGAGGATGGGACATGAAGAATCTTATGCTCCCATATTTGTTTGCAGTGGCAAAAAACACTGTCTCAAATGAGGCTTGGTGGTGCATGCCTTTAATCCCAGAATTTGGGAGGCTAAAGTAGGAGGATTGCCATAAACTGGAGACCAATCTAAGACTACAGAGTGAATTCCAGGTCAGCCTGGGCTAGAGCAAGACCCTACCTTGGGAAAAAAACAAAACAAAACAACAACAAAAACCACTGTCTCAAGTAAGGTGGAGCACAGACACCTGAGTTGCTCCCTGACCTCCATATGGTGCCATGGCACAAGCACCACGCACAGAGATAAATAAATGTTTGTTTTTTGTGTGTGTGTGTGTGTGTGTGTGTGTGTGTGTGTGTGTGTATTTGGAGAGAGACAGAGAGAGAGGGAGAAGAAGACAGATAGAGATGGGTGGACCAGCAGTCTCTCAGCTGCTGAGAATGAAATCCAGATGTGTGCGCCCCCTTGTGGTCAAGTGTGGCATTGCACCCTTGCGGCACTTTGCATCTGGCTAACCTTGGGACCTGGAGATTGGAACCAGCCTTCTTAGGCTTAGGAGGTAGGCGCCTTAACCACTAAGCCATCTCTCCAGCCCTTGTTTTGCTTTTAAAGAACTGATATTTCACCTCTAGTTGATTTAATCTCCAGTAGATTTTCCCCATCTTGCCTCACTCTTACTTCATTCAGTAGATATGAAACAGCACACGAGGGAATTTCAACTCAAACAAATCTGTGGTGTAAGAGATCAATATTAAGAGGCATCACCAAACCCCTTCCATAGCCAGCCAGCCAAGCCCAATGTCTGTGGTCAGCTGTTGTTTTGAATGTTATGTGTCAATGCTCCCTGCCATTTGTGTGGTAATAAAAAGCTGCCTGTCCATAGACCATGTATGATCAATATTGGCACAACATGCAGAAGCTGGGGCAGCATGAATATGAATGGGAAATTTAAGTTCAGGCCTGGGCTGGTCGTAGCAGTGAGAGGGAGCCAGGATGTGAGGGGCGCTTTGAAGAATTAGACTGAAAGGGGCAGGAGAAGGTCAGGAATGAATCAAACTGTGGTGGGAAGAGGTGGCTGCCAGCGAAGGGAAAACTGAGCTGTGCAGACTGCAGCTGACCCACATGGCTGCTTCGGGAATTAGAAAATGTTCCTCTGATGGACACAGCCAGTGGCAGGGTAGGTAAACACACTCCAGCTTGGCTTCAAGCCCCAATGGACCCAGGCTGGGCATTGGTGCTCGGGATGCAGCCTGTATAACCTTGGGAAGTGGCGCTGGGTTAGGAAAAGAGCCTGGAAGATTCTCTAAGGGATCTTTGGGAAATACTTAGATACTGTATGGGAGGCTTTGGAAAAATGTTGTAAAAGTAAAGTTAGGGGGATAGAAAGATGGCTTACCTGTTAAAGGTGCTTGCTTGCAAATCCTGAAGGCCTGAGTTCAATTCCCTAGTACCCACAGAAAGCCAGCTACACAAAGTGGTGCATGCATCTGGAGTTTGTTTGCAGTGGCAGGAGGCCCTGGCATGCCCATTATCATATTCTCTCTCTCTCTCTGTCTCTCTCCTTGTAAATAAATAAATAAATAAGACAAAATTCAGAACAAATACTTAGTATGAAAAATACATAGTGACAATTAAAATAAAAATTCCTATCTCTCCAAAAGCAACCATGGTTAAATAAGTTACATAGAAAAAATTATTCATGATATCTATATAATAGCAAATGTATATATAATAAATCATTTTTTGTTTACCTAAAGTGTTCCTATTACACATGCTTTTTCTCACATGTATATGTGTGGTGTGGTATACACATATGTGTCAGATGCAATAGCCTATGCATACACATGCAGAGACCAGTGTGTGCCTGTTTTGCATGTTTCCTTGAGATGGATTCTCACACTGAATCCTGAGCTTTTCTCCTGTTTTTTTTTTTTTTTTGTTTGTTTTGTTTTGTTTTTTTGATATAGGGTCTCACTCTAGCCCAGGCTGACCTGGAATGTAGTCTCAGGGTGGCCTCGAATTTATGGTGCTCCTCCTACCTCTGCCTCCTGAGTGCTGGGATTAAAAGTTTGCGTCACCACGCCCGGCCCTTTGTTTTTATTTAAACTGGCTGACCAGCAAGTCTCAGCTAGTACCTGCTTCCCACAAGATTTGGGGTAGAGGTGTGCATGGCCATTCCCAGCTGTTTATGTGGATGCTAGGGAACTGAACCCTGGGCACCTCAAGCCCTCTCAGGCCCTCATGCTGGTATGGCAAATGTTCTTACCTGCTGAGACATCCCCCATTCCCTATACATACTTCAAAAATTAGTTTTAAAAAGTTTGTTTATTTATGAAACATAGAGAAAGGAGAGAGAGAGAATAAGAGAGAGAATGGGCTCACCAGGGCTTCCTGCCACTATAAATAAACTCCACATGTATGCACCACCTTGTGTATCTGGCTTTATGTGGATACTAGGGAATCAAACCCAGGCCATCAAAGCTTTTGGAGCAAGTGCCTTTAACCCGTGAGCCATCACTCCAGTCCCTAAAACATCACACACACACACACATATAGATATGCTGGCCATGGAGACAGTAGACATCACTTTTCTTAACAGTAGAGGGTAACAGGAAATAAGCTGTCACTTGGACAAGGTTTGTGCTGGCAGTGTGCCAATATTTGCCAATGCACAGGTAATTTAGGGGGATTCCCAGATCCTTGTCTTATGAATTCAAAGAATGAAATCCACAGACCCGAGGATAAGGTTCAGAAAGATTTTCTTATAGCTTAGAGCTGTAAGGTAAGAGAGCTTTACAAGAAGGGGGTTAAGGGAAGGAAAGAAAGCCACAGTTCTCACCCAGGAAGGAACAAGAGTGGAACCCACAAGACTGCATGTGGGGACTCTGCAACTGTGACTTATTAGACTGAAACAGGATCCTAGTTGGGCGGACTGCTCACTGAACAGGCCTATTGGCTAGGTCCTAAAGTCTGCCACCTAAGGGCTGAAAGCCAGTCATCTAGGGGTTGGGAGGCACGCTCAATGGTTATAGATACTTGCTAGTGTTGATAGCTTCTGACTTGCCTTTTTGTTTAGATGGAATACAATGTTTTACCTGTAGACAGTTTTATTCTCTGTTACATGTGGTAAATTATAGTATGACTTTCCTAATCCAGACAGTTTGACAGATTAATTTTAATTATTTAGTTATTTATTAGAGAAAGAGGGGGAGAGAGTCAGAGAGAAATAGAATGGGTATCAGCCTCTAGCCACTGAAAATAAACTCCAGACACGTGTGCCATCATGTACATCTGGCTTTCATGGGTTCTGGGGATATGAACCTGGGTCCTTAGGCTTCACAGGCAAGTACCTTAACTGCTAAGCCATCCCTCCAGCCCCACAGATTTGTTTTTATAAGGAATTTACCATGAGTGTTATCATGCTTTCACATTGAGGCAGCCAAGGTGACTGGGCCCCCTAAAGTAAAGGCAAGAATGTCCTTAAGTCTACCCTTGCTGTCTCTACTTTGCTAGAGATCAGGGAGCTGACTTCTCCTTGTTTCTTGCTTAAAGTAGTTCCCTAGACCTGTTTTTCCATGAACCCCTCCTGGGAGGGAGTTTCCCTTTGCTAGAATTTAAAACTGTCCTGACATTGTGGTTAGTGACATCACGGACGGCCTATTCTTGAGCCAGTCCCTAGCCCAGACCAATCAGCCTTTACTATGGTTCACCTGAGTGTGAAGGTGAAGCCCACCACAAAAAGGTTATAAATAGACCCTTGCCAGGGGCAAGGGCTCTCTTTGCTGAACTTTCATCACTCCTGAACCTCCAGGTTCTGGTAATATCCTCTGACCCCCTGTACCCCTTCCTGCCCTCAATATGGCAGGAGCTCTTGTACTTTCTCTTCTTTCCTCTCTAAATCTCTTTTTACATTTCTTCCAGGTCTATCACATGGACTCTCAGAACATGTGGGGGTATCCATTTCCCTTCCCTTGGTTTTATATTTCCCTAAATGAATATAATTTAATAATGATCCTTCTCAGCTTGGTTTGCCCAATTCTTTGGTTGAATACAAATGCAAACTCAGGGTTTAGAGTTCAAGGACTTTCCTTCACTCCCAACATAAACAATAACATATATGGTTAAAGAATAAAGCAATCCAAATGTTTTTTCAGAAAGGGTATTAGAGGCTCACTCCACAAGAGTGTTGAGACCCTCCCTATTGCATGCAGTTATTAGAAGCTATTTGGCTTTCCTGACATATAGGTTTCAGTATTTATTCCAGAGGATTTTGCCAATACTGCTTCCGTGGAAAAGAGATCAGTTATAGGCCCTAAAGAGATAGGCTTCTTGGGCTGGAGGGATGGCTTAGCAGTTAAGGTGTCTGCCTGCAAAGCCAAAGGACCCAGGTTTAATTTCCCAGAACCCACGTTAGCCAGATGTACAAGGGAGCACACACCTCTGGAGTTCGTTTGCAGTGGCTGGAGGCTCTGGCACACCTACTCGCTCTCTATCTCTGTCAAATAAATAAAAATAAAATATTTTTAAAAAGAGCTGGAGAGATGGTTAGTGGTTAAGCACTTGCCTGTGAAGCCTAAGGACCCCGGTTTGAGGCTCAATTCCCCAGGATCCATGTAAGCCAGATGCACATGGTGGTGCATGTGTCTGGAGTTCGTTTGCAGTGGTTGCAGGCCCTGGCGCACCCATTCTCTCACTTTCTCTCTTTCTCTGTCTCTAATAAGTAAATAAATAAAAATTTCAAAAACAGAAAGAAAAAATGAGATAGGTTTCTTCTGTATTTCCTATTTTGTTAAGTGTGCACAATGGGTATCTTATAAATTCATATTTAATTAAATGAAACCTTTATTGGAATGAGCCCCAGTTGTCCAAAAGATATGTGCTCAGGTACCTCACACCAGAACTACCAGTCAGGAGGTAGGAAACCAACATTTGTTGAATGTTAGAGGCTTTCCCCAAAGTCTTCCTTGTTACATTTTCTAAGTTAAAAAAATTTGTTTTTAATTAACAAGAGAGAGAGAGAAGTGGCATGCCAGGGCCTCCAGCTATTACAATCAAACGCAATATGTGTGCACCACTTAGTGTGCATGTGCGACCTTGTGCTTGTGTCACCTTGTGCATCTGATTTATGTGGGACCTAGGGAGTTGTGACATGGGTCCTTAGGCTTTGCAGGCAACCACCTTAACTGCTAAGCCATCTCTCCAGCCCCTTGTTGTATTTTCTTTGTAGCTTTTGTCATCTACTAGAGTGAACTGTGAAAGGAGAAATTAAAGAGAAAATAGGAAAGCAGTTAGGGGATGTTTGTGGTTTACTAAGAAGGCTGAGTGTGAGATCAAAGCTTCAGGCAAATAAACTAGAACACTAATTCACATTCCTTCTGCTCCACAAAAAACCTGAGTCCCTCTCAGGAGAGAGGAGTTGGCTTTGACATTGGTAGGTAACAATAAGTCCAAGAGGAATACAGCATTTGAGGTGAAGGAGGCAAATGTTTACTCAGAAGAAGGTTGAGGCTAACAAGACTGTAGAGATTTTGGTTAATTAGGGTCAAGGAAGTTTAGTGACAGAGGGAGACAGGAGAGGAGTGTTGTGTGATGACACCCAGTAGTCCACGAGGATACCCATTCAGATCGCTAGACCAAAGGTTAAGCAGTCAAGGAGACAGGACAATTGTCTGTTCTTCAGTTTCAAGCACTTATCTCCCACGATCAAAAGACTGTCTCAACCACCACTTCATGAAGAGTTTGTTAATCACAGTGGACACCTTCTCTCCCTTGACATACTCTGACTTCTGCCGTCTCCTAGACAGAGGTTTACTACTCACACTCTTCTAGAGCTCCAGGCTGCTTTCAAAATCCCTGACATCTGTCTGTTTTGTTGTGTGCACTTCCTTCAGAGCCCCATCAACATCTTAAGTTGCTCCTCTTTTCTAAAGCTCTGCCATCTTCCTAGACGAGATCCACATGACCCAGGTCATGATGCCACTGACTCTGTTATCACCAAAATCACTTGTGACCTGGTTATGAAGCCCAGTGTTGTCTTCTCCATCTTTAACCTCCTTTCTATGTCTCTGCCATTTGACCCTGGTGGCTGCTCAGTCCTCTGAAGTCTCTTCACCAGCTTTCCACTGCTATCTATTATCCTCTGGATGTTTCTTCTTCCTCTCTACCATGAGCTTTCTTTTTGAAAGCTGGGTAATCCCTCAAGGTCCTCTCCTTGGTTTTCTTTTTTGCTTGTCTGTCCATCTACTCCTGTGGTTTCAGCTACAATCACTATACTGATGGCTCCCCAATATTTCTCTCCAGCCCAGTTCTCTGTTCCTTGAATCCCCAACCTACATATACAACTATTTACTGAACATTTCCACCTGCATATTCTTCCAACACTGCACTTTTAGTGATTCCAAACTAGCTCTAATTCCGTATTTTCATTATTTTGTTTATATACAAATTATATTTTATGTGGTACTATATTAATTATTAATTGGTTCATTATTGATTACACATTGATTACATTGTACACTATGTAAGTAGTATATTATTAGAGCACTATGAACTTTAAAAATTTTTTAAATATAATTACTTATTTATATCGTTATTAGAGAGAGAAAGCAGAGAGAGTGTGGACCACTTTGTGCATATGGCTTTACATGGGTACTAGGGAACTGAACCTAGTGCCATTAGGCTTTACAGTGTGAATTAAAATTCCCAGAAAACAGCTCTATCTGCTGCACCTACTTCCAGCAAGGCTGAATGGACTGATAAAGCTCCTGTGATCAGAGAGAGAGAATGTTGTAAGTCAGAGCCAAATTAACTTGAGCTACCTTTAGCCCCTTAATAGCCTTTATTGTTTACCTCTGTGTCTGAACTAACATCCTGGTGACTATCAGGTGTAATACTTTTTGAAATGTAAGAACAGACCCCAGCTTCCACCAACCCAAGGGCTAAGAATGTCATCCGATAGCATCTGAGGCCTGTGGTGGAGCTTTCCCTGCTTTGCTGTAACATGCCTACCTGACAGTCAGCCAATGTATTTGAAAAGTGCCTTGATTCATGACTTTCTTTGGTTCTGTAACTATAAAACCTTCAAGAAACTGTTAACACATTGGAACATGGAATTTGGGGTAACCTAAATCTGTGTTCCTGGGCCATGGTCACTCATATTTGGCTCCAGAATAAACTATCTCTTATCCCTTTTCAGGTGAGAGCTGTGGCTTTTGCATAGACACAAGCAAACACCTTTAACCACTGAGGGATCTCAACATCCTCCACTATGAACTTTTGAATTCATTATCCTTATTGTCATTTAAAACATTTTTTTGTTGTTGTTTTTTTCAGGGTAGGTTTTCACCTGGAATTCACTAGGTAGTCTCAGGGTGGCCTCAAATTTATGGTGATCCTCCTACCTCTGCCTTTCAAGTGCTGGGATTAAAGGTACGTGCCACCATGCCCAGTTTAAAAAATAATTTTTATTGAAGAGTAATATAAAAAAAAAATCACAGATCCTAAATGCACAGTCTGATGAATTATTCAAGCCATCATCCAGGTCTAGAAGCAGAGCCTTTAGCAGCTTCTCAAAGGCCTGCCTGTCTTGTGTGCTTATATAATTACTAACTCCCCTCACCTTCTTAAATCTAACCTTGCTTCATATGAGTTTTGTCTGTTTTCCAACTTTATGAAAATGACATCATGGGGCAAATATATATATATATAAAGATTTCTCAGTTTATTTGCATTACATATATATACATTGTCACCCTGAGAGCCAGCCAGGTCCATTTACACAACATTCAAAACCTATTCAGTGGGTCCTGTACAAACAATACCCAGCACTCATATACTCACCCAGCAGATTGTAACAGCATTCATTAAGAAAAACAAGGAGCTAGAAGCTACTGGCCCACAGAGCATCTTGGCCCCTTTGTAAACCCACAACACTAGGGCCTGGGGAAAATGTGCAAATATGAAGGTACCACACTGGGTACCCAGAGGGCCAAGGGACACAGCTGGCAACCACACTCAGTAAGTCCCAAGTGTCTGCCTCCCACTGGAGGCTGGCCAGTGTCTGAGACAGGGACAAGGCAGTTAATCGACAGCAAGGGCTCACATGAGACCGCAGCACTGCAGTTCTTGCCCAGAGGAATTCTCCACGGCCGCAGGCAATTTCCTCAATGACTGCAGTAACGATGCCTTGAGTCAGCTCATTCTCTTGAGCAGGTGACTCCATAAATATTGCTCCTCAGGAACCTGTTGTCCTCTTCTCTTCAACTGCCTGCACCTCTCCGTCTGATTAGAGATCTGCCTTGTTCCACACTAGCACCACCAGCTTCCTGGTCACTAGGCCAGCCTTCCTCCAGGTCGCGGACCAGCAGCAGCGCGCCTCTCCCGGCGGGAAAGCTGGAGCGCGTCCTCTGCTGGGAGGAGTCTAGTGGAGTGGGGAGGGGAGGGGAGGGGAGGGGAGGGGGGGAGGGAGGGGGCTGGGCTGGGCTGGGCTGGGGAGGGGAGGGCAAGGGAGGGGAGGGGAGGGCAGCGGAGGGGAGGGGAGGAGGAGTGGCTTCCCAGGGTGGCCACCTTCCTGCCAGGGACCAGAAAAAGGTAAGGCAGGAGCCCGCCTCTAGGGGCTCTCCGAACTCCTAGCGGAGAAAACCTGAAGGAGAGGTGGGATGGTAGGCCGGGGAAGCAACCTGTGCCTGAAAGCCACTCACCCCAAGCCACCATGGGCAAGCTGAAAAACAAAACAAAACAAACAAACAAACAAACAGAAAAAAAAAAGTGCCGCGCCTAGACCTGACCACGTGATGACAACACAGCGCAACTAAAAAACAAAACGAAACATATATATTCTTTTGTTAAATATTCTGTTTGAGCAATTTGTCCAATAGCTCTAACTATAGTTCATTCAATTTCATTCTTTGTAGAAGTCCGTTTGGCTGTTGGACATTGGGGCTTTTACTCGTTTAGAAATACCATACATGCCAGTTGAACACTCTGGTACGTATCTTTTGGCACATGTACCTCTCTCTGCAGGCTTCTGTCCTTGAGCCTGTCATTTTTAATGCTTAAATGACTCATCAAATCTATGAATCATACAAATGTATTAAATAGCAAAGTAAAAATTATAAAAGTTCTTAATATGTTGTAATAATTGGCCAAAATGAATGTAGTTAAATTGAACAGTGGAAAATGCAAATTTTTCCATTCTGTTTTGACAAATGTGTTACTGTGTATAATATTTGTCAGTTAGACCTGAAAAAGACTAAATATGGGAATGCTTAACTTGAACATCAGAGACTTAATCTCTCTAATTTAGAACTAACAATGGCCAATCTCGCAGAAACTGACGAAGGTTGAATGTTGTAGGAGCCACTGGCACTAGCTGCTGGCACGAGTGTGATGAGAAATGGAGGAGCATGCCTATGACAGGAACGTCTCTGTACAAACCAAGAGTGAAACCTCCCAGTGAATATGCTGGGGAAGACAGAGAGAGCCTAGAGCTGATGTGCAGGGCAGAACCCACTGCAGTCCCTGCAGGCTCGGGAGCACCAAGAAGGGCATGTTTGACCGAGGGCGTTGGCCTTCTGGAGCATAGGTTCCCATGACTGGCACTCTCCACCTGTTGCAGGAATTTTGCCTCCAACAATGCACCCTCAGAGGGTGTTCTGGGAGATGTTGAGCAGTGATGCCTTTTAACCTATCAGTTTAGTGTTTGCTACGTATAACTAAAGGCCTTCCTACAAGTCATGCTAATAGAATGTGTAATGTTGTCAGTCAAGGTACTTATCCATTGAGCAAAACGTTACATCCACCCTTGCTCTAGGATGGTTGGGTGGTTTGATTCAGGTGTCCCCCATAAATTTAGGTGTTCTGAATGCTAGGTCCCCAGCTGATGGCAATTTGGGAATTAAAGCCATCTGGAGGCAGTGTATTGTTGGGGGCAGGCTTATGGGTGTTATAGCCAGCTTCCCCCTGCCAGTGTTTGGCACACTCTCTTGTTGCTGTTGTCCACCTGATGTTGGCCAGGGGGTGATGTCCACCCTCTGCTCATGCCACCGTTTTCACCTGCCATCATGGAGCTTCCCCTCCAGTCTGTAAGCCAAAATAAACCCTTTTCCCACAAGCTGCTTTTAGTCGGTGTTTTCTGGCAACAATGTGAACCTGACTACAGCAGATGGTGACCATCCTAAAAGTGATGCCCTTCAGATCTCCCCTTGTAGGAATTTATAACTTTGAACTTAAACAATTCTACTTTTTTTCTGCATGAGTTCCTGCTTCTTCCCATTGTACCTAACTTAGTGTAGTAACTTATGGGTATATGTGTGAAATATAGCCAAAAGACAGAAAATCTTTTCAAGGTAAGTATTACACTCTTTGTAAAATGAACCCATCTAGCTTCCCTGTCTGTGTCAAGACAGAATATGGCAACAGTTTCAAAAGGTGCTTCCAGGAATGGGAAGATGGCTCAGCAGTTAAAGACACTTACTTGCAAAGCCTACTGGCCAGGGTTCGGTTCTCCGGTAACCCACCAAAAGCCAGAACACAACGAGGTGCATACATCTGGAGTTCATTTGCAATAGCAAAGGGACCTGGTACACCCATGTTCTCTCTCTCTCTCAAGTAAAATTTAAAAAAAAAAAAATGCTCCTTCCTAGCTGGGCGTGGTGGCACGCACACGTCTTTAATCCCAGCACTCGGGAGGCAGAGGTAGGAGGATCGCTGTGATAGTAATTCTGCCTTTCCCCTAAGAGTAAAATGTTTTCTTGTTGATTTTTTCTTTTAATGTTTTATTTTTATTTATTTATTTATTATTATTATTTTTAGGTAGGGTCTCACTCTTGCCCAGACTGACTTGGAATTCACTGTGTAGTCTCAAGCTGGCCTCAAACTCATAGTAGTCCTCCTACCTCAACTTCATGAGGGCTGGAATAATGGAGTGTGCCACCACACCCAACTTAATATTTTATTTTTCACTATAATTTTTGTATGTGTACGTGATGTTGTGCATGTGTGGGCACACATTGTGTGTTGGTGCATGTGGAGGCCAGAGGTCACCGTTGTGTCTTCCTCTATCTCTCTCCAGTTTAGATTTTGTTGTTATTTTACTTGTTTTAATTCCTGATAAATTAAAAAATTATTGTATATATTAATATATATATACATATATATTATAACAGGTTATACTCTTTTATCCCTTCATCCCAGCTCCCATTACCCTGGGGGCCCTCCTCAGTGGGGTCATGAAAGCCTCAGTCTGTCCCTGTGCAGTGTGGAGGACTTTGCCTTAGGGTATTCCTATCAACTCTGTGGCTCTTGAAGTCCTTCTACCCACCCTCTTCCACAATGTTCTCTGAGCCATTGCAGACCTGTTGGTAGTCTGATTTAGTGCACTTTCCTGTAGCCTCTGGATTTCTGCTTTGATAGGTTTTGATGATTACCATTATTTCCCTGGAGCTGGTTGCTGTCACTGCTTCCTCTGAAATTTTTCTGGACCCTGGCAGATGCGGTAGAAGTGACACATTTCATAGTAGGTAGTCAACTATCTTCTTATCTTGGTACTCCTCCATTTTCTCTGTCATATATAAAATAAAACAGATTCTCCAACCAAGAGTGAGAGCAACTTGGGTTAAAGGGGATATGCAAAGTTATTTGAGAGATTTTTTTTATGTGCGTGCAAGCCTTTCTTCTTCTCCAGAAAGCAGTGGGCCTCTCTCTGAAGCCTTGGAGTCCTGGCCATGGGATTCTGACTTGATTTATACTACCAGGTATGAGTTTTTTGAGTGGGTCTCACATCTAATCAGTGGTTGGTTACCCACAGATCCATCTTAGTTTTTGAGATAGGGACTTTCCATGAACCTAGAACTCACTGATTCACTTAGACTAGCTAGCCAGCAACCCCCAGGTATCCTCCTGTCTTTACTTCTCTAGTGCTGAGGTTACAGGTATGCACCACCAGACCTGGATTTTGTGTGGGTACTGGGGATCTGAACTCATGTTTGCATGACAAGCACTTTATCCTCAACGGATGCTCCTCAGCCCCCTTTTTAATTTTTATAGTATTACTTCCTTACATTTCTGTATAGTATTAGTTTAAAAGTTATATAATTTTGCCGTTTAAAATTTTTATATAAATTATATCATGCAAAATATACCCTGTACTGTTTGGTTCTTTTCCCTCAGCATTTTGTTTTTAAGATTCATTTTCTGTCCAGTCCTCTGTTCAGACAAAAGATGACTTATATCTTGTGTGTCATAAAGGACACATTCTTTCTCATGAATATACTCTAACTGGTTATTCCTTCTACTGTTGATAGAAATTTAAGTTGTCTCTAGTTTGAAGCTATTACTCAAAATTGGTATGAACATTCTGGTATGTTGTATTCTCATCATCATTTGATTCTATGAATTTATTGATTTCCTCAATGACCCATTCATTATTCAATAATGTACTGGTTAGTCTCCATGAATTTTGTATGCTCTGTAGCCTTTTCTTGTTGCTGATTTGTAGTTTAATTCCATTGCAGTCAGGTAGAGTACAAGGGATTATTTCAATTTTCTTGTATTTGTTAAGATTTGCTTTGTGTCCTAATATATGGTCTATTTTAGAGAATGTTCCATGTGCTGCTGAGAAAAATGTATATTCTGCAGCATTTGGATGGAGTGTTCTGTAGATATCTGTTAGGCCCATTTATTCCATGATATCATTTAATCCAGATATCTCTCTTTATTTTTTGATAGGATGACCTGTCCATTGATGAGAGTGGGGTATTGAAGTCACCTGCTACAATTGTGTTTGGTGTTATCTCTGACCTTAAGTCTAATAGTCTTTGTTTGATGAAATTGGGAGCCCCCATATACATTTAGGTGCATATACATTTAGAATTGTAAAGGCCTCCTGTGGGAGTGTTCCTTTAATCAGTATAAAGTGACCTTCTTCATCTTTCCTCAGTAATGTGGGTTTGAAGTCTATCCTGTCAGAAATTAGGATAGCAATCCCTGCTTGTTTCCTAGGCCCATTTGCTTGAAATACTGCTTTCCATCGTTTCACCCCAAGACAGTGTCTATCTTTTATTGAGAGATGAGTTTCCTAGAGGCAACAAATGGCAGGATACTAGCTTTTAATCCAGTCTGCAAGCCTGTGTCTTTTGGTTGGGGCATTGAGGCTATTGACATTAACGGTTATTATTGAAAGATATGTATTTTTTCTTGCCATTCTTCTTGTTTTGTATTGCTTCCTGTTTTCCCTTGTTTTAACTGTTATTTGAGTATGGGTTATTGTTTCCTATTTCCTACTGTGTATGTTTTGCTTTCTCTTCAGTGTGAAGGTTTCCTTTGAGTATATTCTGCAGAGCTGGTTTAGTTGTCATAAATTCCTTTAGCCTTTTTTTTGTTGTAGAATGTCCTTATTTCTCCATACATTTGGATAGATAGCTTTGCAGGACAAAGTAATGTTGATTGACAGTTTTTAGCTTTCAGAACTTGGACTGCATCATTCCAAGCCCTTCTGGCTTTTAAAATTTATGTTGAGTAATCTGCTGTTTTTCTGATGGGCTTGCCTCTGTAGGTGACTTGCTTTTTCTCTTTAACTGCTTTCAATATATTTTTTTCTGATTTACATGTTCAGTAGTTTAATTATAACATGACAAGGAGAGGTTCTGTCCAGGTTTTGCCTGTTTGGCATTCTAAAAGCTTCTTGTATCTGCATTGGCATTTATTTCCCAATTTGGGGAAATTTTTCATCTATGATTTTGTTGAAAACACCTACTGAGACTCTGGATTGAAATTCTTCTCCTTCTACTATACCCTGAATTCTTATGTTTGATCTTTTCATAGTGTCCTGGATATCTTGAAATTCCCATTCATACTTTCCTATTGTTTGTCTTTCTCTTTGTTGGACTGTATTAGGTCTGCCACCTGGTCTTCTAGTTTAGATATTCTGTTCTCTCCTTCATCCATTCTATTGGTGAGACTTTCTATAGGTTTTTAAATTATTATTATTATTTGACTGACTGTGTTCTTCAGAGCTAAAATTTCAGCCAGGTTTTTCTTCAGTATTTCTATTTCCTTACTCATGTCTTATAATGACCTCCTTACTTCATTAAGCTGGTCTCCTGTGTTCTCTTTCAGAAGTTTGTTTTCTTCTGTAATTCCTTTGTTTTCCTCTTTGATTCCTCTGATTTCTTCTTTTATTTCTTTGAGTATAGATAACTAAAGGCATTTTATCTAAAATGGTCTCATTGTTGATCATTTCTAACAGATTTATAATTTTTGGTTGGAGTATATTGTCTTGATTCTTTGTGTTTCTTGTATTATAATGTAGCAACTTTTGCATCCTGAATTGATTTGATGCTTAGATTTTCTACTTATTTGCAGTGTTCTTATATGTGGAGATCCACCTTTATATACTTTCAGGATATGAGTTTAAGGTGCCAAGTGTAGCACTTGTACCCCAATCCCACTGCAGAAGTAATCCTAGGTGTTGAGTTTGCTTGCTAAGCAAGTATTCTAGTGGACCGGGAGGGACAATTTATTGGCAAATTCTAAACTTCAACTGAGCACTATACACATTTGATAAAAACCAGCACAGAGTATTGCAAGTGTGGAGATTAAAACAAACAGATAGTCTTATAAAGCCCAAATCCCTAAGGGTGTGTGTTGCTCTACACCCTTAATCCTGTCAGCTGGGAGGTAGAGAATTCTGTTCTGAATTGGGTTCCAGGTCAGCCTGGATCTGAATCAGATGTTGCCCCAATAATGACAGAAGCAAAAGACAAAGGCCTTATAAATCTGAAAGCATTGAAGGCAACAATATTCAACCCCCAAATTCAGCTTATTTGAAAATGATAAAGCCAACCAAGAATATGCAACCATAACCTGCCCTGACATGGAAAGAGAGATTAGCAATCTCCCAATGCAGGCCTATGTACCTGTTTTTTTTTGGTTGTTTTTTTTTGTTTGTTTGTTTTTGTTTTTCAATCAGCACCTTTACCTTTTGGGGTAGCTTCCAATCTTACCAACGCTGAGTTCCCACCTCGATCCCTCTGTGTTGTGCTTTGGAGATGGAGTTCTGATCAGTTGTGCTGGAAGCACTGTCACTGGGGGCTGAGTAGGTTCGAGGTTTTAATGGTTGGGGGATGGGAGAGTACAGGAAGCCTGGAGTTGCTCACACAGTCCCACCTGTATCCCTTTCAGTAGCTCCTTAGCTGATCTCAGCTGTCTTTCCTTCAGATTTCTTGACTTTGCAAGGAGGCTGACAAGGTTGAAAAATCCCCTTGTTTGGTCTCTGCTGCTGCTGCTTAGCACTGGTTCCTGGCAGGTGCATGGATCATGCAGATCCATGGGCCAGAAGCAACTCAGTGGGATTCTGCCTTCCTGGTGGATCTTGGTCTCTCCTGTTTCTCTGCTGTGTCTAAGAAGAACATATACTCCTTCACCTTTCAGAAGAAGAGTGTATTTTGCTTTGGTTTTGCTTAAATCCCTCCCTAGGCTAGTTTGGCATGGAGCTTATGCCACCATCTTACCTGGAAGTCCCCTGGTATGAACATTCTTAAACATGGATCCCAGTAGACACAAACATGTTCTATGAGAGCATATAATTCAGAGTGGAATGGTTTGGTCCTATATTTTGCATATCATATTTTACAAGATGATATCAGTCTGTTGTCCTCAGTAACTGTGCCAGTTGCAACTGCTACCAGTAATGTTCTGACCAGTTTGGTGCTCTGGTGATGGGAGGAACAGAGGGGTTTTAATGCACAGTTCCCTGTGAACGACTGCAAGGCTCAGAGGCCGAGTACCTTTTCAGGCTTGTTATGTGAACAAATTTCTCTTTGGAAGATGCATATTGAGATCTTCTCCCCATTTGTTATTCCTTTTTGTGTGTATGTGGTATGCATTTGTACGTGTGTTGTTTGTATGTGTGTGTAGGTGCATGTACACACATGCACATGTGAAGAAGTCTTCCTTCATTGTTCTCCATCTTGTTTATTGAGACAGGGTCTCTTGTTTGACTCAGAGCTCAGGGATTCAGCTAGTCTACCTGGCCAGCTTGTCCTGGGATCCTGTCTCCACTTCTAAAGCACTGAGACTATAGGCAGGCCACCATGCCTGCCTATCATTTATATGGGTGCTGGGGTTTGAACTCGGGTCCTCACTCTTGTATGGAAAGCACTTTACCAACTGAGTCATCACCCTGCCCCACAGTTTTTCATTCTTACCTTATCTATGATTATATTCCTTTGTAGGAATTCTTTATATATTCTGAATATGAACCTCTTGTTGGTTGAAAATGTTCTACTTTGGGGTTTGACTTTTCTCTCAAGGGTAAATTTTTTTAAAAACTTATTTTTATTTAATTAATTAATTTATTTGAGACATGGAAGGAGAAAGATAGAGAGAGAACAGGTGTGCCAGGGCCTTCAGCCACTGCAAATGAACTTCAGAGGTATGCGCCACCTTGTACATCTGGTTTATGTAGGTCCTGGAGAATCAAACCTGAATCCTTTGGCTTTGCAGGCAAGTGCCTTAATCACTAAGCCATCTCTCCATCTCTTAAGGGTACATTTTAATGAGCAGAAGCCTTAATTTTTTTAATTTATTTATTTCAGAGAGAGAAGAAACAGAGATAGCTAGAGTGTGGTTATGCCAGGGCCTCTGGCTACTGCAAATGAACCCCAGGCACATGTGCCACTTTCTGCATCAGATTTTACATGGGTACTGGGAAATCAAATCCAGGCCATTAGGCTTTGCAAGTAAGTGCCTTTAACCACTGACTAATCTCCTCAGTCCAAGAAGATTTTAATTTTGATTAGCTAAGTTTTAAACATTTTAAATGACATATGCTTTGGCTATCATGTTTAAGGAATGCTTCCCAGTCTGGAGAGATGGCTTAGAGGTTAAGGCACTTGCCTGTGAAGCCTAAGGACCCATGTTCAACTCTTCAGGTCCCATGTAAGCCAGATGCACAGTGATACAAGTGTGCAAGGTCACACATGCAGATTAAGTGGCACAGGTGTTTAGGGTTCGATTGCAGTAGCAATCTCTATCTCTCTCCCTTTCTCTTGCTCACTCTTGATCTCACTCTCGGACTCTTGCATTAAAAAAAAAGGCCAGTCTGTTGGGCTTGCCTCAAAAATAAATAAATAAATAAATAAATAAAGCACTGAGTTGTACATTTAAAAAAAGTGCTTCCTGATTCAGAATTTATAAAGCTATTGTCTTCATTGTGTTCTGGGAGCTTTAGTGTTTTGTTTGTTTCTCTTGTTTCAGCTAAGATCTACTGAGATTAATTTGTAAACTTTGTTTTTAATCAGTACAACACACACATTTATATATATGGTAGGGTATAGTGTGATCTTTCAATAGATGTATTCATGTTCAGGTCATGATAATTAGCATATCCATGCTCTCAAACCTTTGCTTCTTTCTTTTGAAATGTTCAAAATCCTCTCAACTAGCTATTTTTAAGTGTGCATTTCTTCCACCATAGTAAACCCATTGTTGTGAAATTCCAGAAATTACCCTCCTATACTACTGCAGTCCTGTCCCCATTCTCCATCCTCTTTCTATCCATGCCCCCTTCCCAGACTCTGGTAAACACTATGTACACTCTAATTCTATTTGGCCTCCTTGTGTGAGTGAGAACACATGGAATTCTCTGTCTGTGCCTGACTCATGCTGCTTAACAATGTCCTCCAGCCCATGCATTTCCATCATACATCAGGATCTCATTCTTTTTTTTTTTTTTTTTTTTTTTTTTTTTGAGAGAGACACACACAGAGAGAGAGGGAGACAGATAGAGAATGGGCATGCCAGCAGCAGCTCTCAGCTGCTGCGAATGCAATCCAGATGCATGCGCCCCCTTGTGGGCAAGTGTGGCGTTGTGCCCTTACATCACTGCACCTGGCTAAACGTGGAACCTGGAGATTGGAACTGACATTCTTAGGCTTAGTGGGCAGGTGCCTTAACCACTAAACCATCTCTCCAGCCTGGATCTCATTCTTTTTATGGCCTAATACTATTTCATTATGTATATGGATCATGTTCTTTATCCATTCATCTGTTGATGGGCACCGGGGTTGATGGAAATGAGTTAAATTTGACTCATATCAAGATGGCAAGCCTCTTAACACCCAGACAGAGAAGTCATCTACCATATTTCTAGTTACCAACAAGAATAAAGGCAAATGGGCTTAATTAACTCATCCTGGCTCACCTTAGGTAGTAGACAAGTTGTAGTCAGTATTCACATTCCAAACCCATACACCAGATAATCTGCCTTTCCCAAGACCTTCTGCTCTTTATCTCACAAAGATACGTCTCAAAAAGCAAGGCTAATCAGAACTCTCCCCTGCAATTCTAATGTTAAGAGTACTCCCTTCTAGTGTGAAAGGGGATTCTCTGAGCCAGCACCAGCCATGACCTCCTAGTAGCACACCCTGCCCACAGTGGAAATCAAAGCTACCACTGAACCATACCTCTAACCTAAGCACTTGTCACTTGCTAGAATAATCTTAGCTGCTTTGGAAGCTCCCAAAGGTGCTAACATTCATTTATGAAAAGCATCAAAGCATTTTGGAGCTTAACACAAACTGTATTTTCTGATTTTGCATTGGGTGTTTGTATGAGTGGGGAGGATGACTGCTACTCACCTTACGAGATTTTATAAATGAGAAAATTGGATCTGATTTGTAGGTCTTATTCGTTCCCATTCCCGTTTCCCCAGGCCATTGGCCACCGATGTCCCTGGGCAAGGGAGAGAGGAGTTGGGAGGGAAGCAGCAGGGTCCTTCCTGGAGCAGCAGGTGAGTAGGACGATGAACACATGATGGGGCAATGAGCAGCCGGGAGACCGTCTGATGGACAGCATTCATTTATTCAAAAGGGGAGTGGGTTTATAAACACTTGGGGAAGGTTGAGATGGCACGTACAGACTATATGGCAATCGGATGCATAGTTTATGGGCTGTTACCTAGGTGGCAGAAGAACTAGTAACTTCAAAGCTATGGGGGAAGGATAAGGGAAGATAAGGGGAAGGACAGAAGAGGAGATTAAGAGAAGGCTGTGACTTCTGTTACTGTGGGGGGTGAGAAGGATACGTGACTCCAGCCACATGAGGGTCTCTTGGGTAGCTAGCCACAAGGTCAGGAACTGCGGGGGGCAAAGTCTGACTTGTGGAATGGTCAGAGCCTTTTGGGGTCTGGGGGGAGGGCCTCGCCAGTTCTGCCCACTCTGGGTGATGACAGCACACTACAACCTACAATGTAGGGAAGGCCATCACCATCGCCAGGGACTTCCTGACAGATGGCCAGCTGCAACCCCACAGCCCAGGGTCCCTGGCCATGTCCAATAGTTCAGGCCAGCCTCCTCACAGATGCAGCCCATTTCTAGCAAGGCCCAACACTGATTTTGTAAAATACATATTGTGTACATCTTTCCAGTGAACCAGATGGTCTGGTAATACTCTTCTAAAATAATTTTTTAAATATACTGCTCTAATAGGTAACATGTAAGCCCTTTGTTCGTAAGTCCTAGACTCCCAGAAATAGATATTGAAGTTTATTTCCTTATTGGGTTTTTTTTGGGGGGGAACGTTAAAAATTTTTTTTTTTGAGAGAGAGAGAGAGAGAGAGAGAGGGGGGAAGAGGCAGAGAGAGAGAAAATGGGCACACCAGGGCCTTTTAGCTGCTGCGAATGAACTCCAGACATGTGCGCCCCCTTGTGCACACATGCAACATGGCCTGCTCACATCATTTGTGTCTGGCTATATGTGGTACCTAGAGATTCAAACAAGTGTTCTTAGATGTCGCAGGCAAGCACCTTAACCAATAAGCCATCAAACAATTTTTTTTTTTAATCAGCAAATTAGTCAGAAGTTGCATGCAGATAGCAAATTCCTTCTTCTGGGTAGGTGTCTGTAAATGCTATGCTGTAATACTTAACTGCTTCACACATGCATCCCATCTTTCCCTGCATGATGTTAGCCTACAGGATGGCATGGGTCATACCTTATACTCAACAACTTTCTCCAAAGCGCTAGCCTGACATTGCAGCCAGAAGATCAATGCTGAACCCCACTTTTTTTTTTTTTTTTTTTTTTTTTTTTTGGTTTTGCGAGGTAGGGTCTCACTCTGGTCCAGGCTGACCTGGAATTAACTATGTAGTCTCAGGGTGGCCTCGAACTCTCGGCAATCCTCCTACCTCTGCCTCCCAAGTGCTGGGATTAAAGGCGTGCACCACCACACCCGGCTACCCACATATTTTTTAAAACTCTTTTTAAAATTTTTATGCTTAATTTTTTTTGCCTTTTTAAAACTTTTTTATTGATAACTTCTATACTTACAGACAATAAACCATGACATTTCCTCCCCCCATTCCCCTTCAGAACTCCATTCTCCATCATATCCCCTCCTTCGCTCCATTAGTATCTCTTTGAATTTGATGTCATCATCTTTTTCTCCTATTATGAGGGTCTTGTGAAGGTATTGCTAGGCACTGCAAGGTCATGGATATCGAGGCCAATTTCTGTCTGGATAGTTGCATTGTAAGGAGTTATACCCTTCCTTTGGCTCTTACATTCTTTCTGCCCCCTCTTCCACAATAGACCCTGTGCTTTGGAGGGTGTGACAGAGATGTTTCAGTGCTGGACACTCCTCCATCCCTTCTTCTCAGCACTATGTTGCCTTTTGGGTCATCCCAGTGGTCATCGCCATCTGAAAAGAGAAGCTTCTCTAACCAGAAGTGAGAGTAGCATTAATAAGTGAATATGAACATTAAGTGAAGTGCTTTCAGAGATGTTTGGCAGGAATAATATATACATTTAGCCAGACAAGAGCAGGCTTTATACCCCTAAGGCTCATGACCTACCCTGCCATAGACTTTTGATTAGTTTTTTCAGTACCAGGCATGTATTCCCTCCCATAGAGAAGGCCTTCAGTCCAATTAGGGAGCCGTTGGTTTCCCCAAGAGCAGACATGCCACTATTGCACCCATTTGGTCACTGGGCCTGTCTGGCCAAACTTAAATTTTCCAGTGTCCACTGTTTTCACAGCTGATGACTTCTGTCTCCCATATGTCTTTCAGTTGGCTGGTCTACAGGGAGAAGGTTTTCTGCTCAGCACCAGCTTGCTTTCTCAGTGACCTTGCTTCTCAGACAAGAGATGTCTTCAGCAATATGGTCTTACCATCTGCTTCTCAAAGGAAAACAAGGGCCTTGGCAATAGCCTTTAGTGTTTTGGAGGCTACAGAGACCTCCTTGGCCAACAACTCACTAGAAGGTATACCATCCCAGGCACTGAAAATTTTCTAGTAACAATCTATAGCTTCTGGATGTGCCATTATTCAAAAAAGTAGGTTTACATAAGTCTTATTCAGACTATCTTGAATTTTGATTGACCTTCCCCTGCCCTTCTTTTATGCATTCTCTTCCCATGGCCTCTCTTAGACCTTTTCCCTCCCTGTAATCTGTTCTTCTACTTACATATGTACAATACCATCCACTTAAGTCCTTCCCTCTCCTCTCTCCCTTATAGCCTTTTACCAGCTTACTGGCTTCTGCTACCGTGTGGTTCCATTTCACACACAAGTCTATACATTTATAGCTAGGATCCACATTTGAGAGAGAACATGTGATATTTGGCTTTCTGAGCCTGGGTTACATCACTTAGTATAATCCTTTCCAGATCCATCCATTTCCTTGCAAATTTCATAATTTCATTTTTCTTTACTGCTGAATAGAACTCCATTGTGTAAATTTACCACATCTTTATTATTCATTCATCTGTGGAGGGACATCTAGGCTGGTTCCATTTCCTAGCTATTGTGAATAGAGCAGCAATAAACATGGTTGTGCAAGTATCTCTAAGGTAGTGAGAAGAGTCCTTCGGATATATGCCTAGGAGTGCTATAGCTGGATCATACGGTAAATCTATTTTTAGCTCTCTCAAGAACCTCCACACTGATTTCCACAATGGCTGCACCAGATTACATTCCCACCAACAGTGTAGAAGTGTTCCTCCTTTTCTGCATCCACACCAATACTTACTGTCATTTGTTTTCTTGATGGTAGCCATTCTGACAGGAGTGAGATGGAATCTCAAAGTAGTTTTAATTTGCATTTCCCTGATGGCCAAGGATATAGAACACTTTTTTAGATGTTTATATGCCATCTCTATTCCTTCTTCTGAGAACTCTCTATTTAGTTCCACAGCCCATTTTTTAACTGGGTTGTTTGATTTCTTATTGTTATGTTTTTGAGTTTTGATATTAATCCTCTGTCAGATGTATAGCTGGCAAAGATTTTCTTCCATTCTGTAGGTTGTCTCTTTGCTCTACTCACAGTGTCCTTTGATGTACAAAGCTTTGTAATTTCATGAGGTCCCAGTGGTTGATTAGTGGTTTTATTCCCTAGCAATTGTGGTTATATTCAGAAAGTCATTGCCTGTGCCAATATGTTGAAGGGTTTCCCCTACCTTTTCCTGTAGCAGTTTCAGAGTTTCAGGTCTGATATTAAGGTCTCTGATCCACTTGGACTTGACTCTTATGCATGGAGAGAGATAGGATCTATTTTTATCCTTTTACATACAGATATCCAGTTTCCCCAGCACCACTTGTTGAAGAGGCTATCTTTTCTCCAATGAATATTTTTGGCATTTTTGTCAAAAATCAGGTGGGCTGTAGCTGCCTTGATTAATATTTGGGTCTTCTATTCTGTTCCATTGATCTTCAAGTCTGTCCTTGTGCCAGTACCATGCTGTTTTTGTTATTATGGCTTTGTAATATAACTTAAAACGGGGTATGGTAATACCACCAGCCTGATTTTTGTTGCCCAAAATTGTTTTGGCTATTCAAGGTTTTTTGTGCTTCCAGATAAATTTTAAGATTGTTTCTTCTATTTCTGTGAAGAATGCTATTGGGATTTTAATGGAGATTGCATTAAATGTGTAGATTGCTTTTGGTAAGATTGACATTTTCACAATATTGATTCTTCCAATCCAAGAACATGGGATGTCTTTCCATTCATTTCCTTGTGTCTTCTGCAATTTCTTGCTTGAATGTTTTAAAGTTCTCATTGTAGAGATCCTTCACTTCCTTGGTTAAGTTTATTCCAAGGTATTTCATTTTATTTTTTGAGGCAATTGTGAATGGGAGAGATTCCCTGATTGTATCCTCTCCATGTTTGTTGTTAGTGTATAGAAAAGCTACTGATATCTGTGTGTTTATTTTGAATCCTGCTACATTGCTAAAAATGTTTATCAGCTTTAACAGTTTGCTGGTAGAGTCTTTAGGGTCTGTTTTATATAGAATCATATCATCTGCAAATAATGATAATTTGATCTCTTCCCTTCCAATTTGAATCCGTTTTAAGTGTGTCTCTTGCCTTATTGCTATAGCTAAGACTTCCAGTACTATATTAAATAAAAGTGGGAAAAGTGGACAACCTTGTCTTGTTCCTGAATTTAGTGGAAAAGCTTCAAGTTTTCCCCATTTAGTATTATGTTGGCTGTAGGTTTGTCATAAATAGCTTTTATTATGTTGAGATATGTTCCTTCTATTCCCAGTTTCTGTAATACTTTTACCATGAAGGGATGTTGGATTTTGTCAAATGCCTTTTCTGCATCTATTGAGATGACCATGTGATTTTTGTCCTTCAGACCATTTATATGGTGTATTACATTTATGGATTTGCATATATTGAACCATCCCTGCATCTCTGGGATAAAGTCTACTTGGTCAGGGTGAATAATCTTTCTGATATATTCTTGTATTCTGTTTGCCAATATTTTGTTGAGAACTTTTGCATCTATGTTCATGAGGGAGATTGGTCTGTAATTTTCTTTTCTTTTCTTTTCTTTTCTTTTCTTTTCTTTCTTTCTTTTTTTTTTGTTCTGTCTTTGTGTGGTTTGGGTATCAGGGTGATGCTGGCTTCATAGAAGGATTTTGGTAGAATTCCTTCCTTTTCTCTTTTATGGAAAAGTTTGAGAAGCAGTGGTGTTAGTTCTTCCATGAATGTCTGGTAAAATTCACCAGAGTATCCATCTGGGTCTGGACTTATTTTAGTTGGGAGACTTTTTTTAACTGCTCGGATCTCTTTAGTTGTTATAGGTCTATTTAAATGGTTTATCTCATCTTGATTTAAATTTGGTAGGTCATGTGAATCAAGGAAATCATCCATTTCTTTCAGGTTTTCAAACTTAGAGGCATTCTTAAAGTATGTCCTTATGATTTTCTGAATTTCTTTGGTATCTTTTGTGATGTTGCATTTTTCATCTCTAATTTTACTCATTTTTGTCACTTCTCTCTTTCTTCTGGTCAGATTTGCTAAGAGTTTATCAATCTTGTTTATGCTGTTATTGAACCAACTCTTTGTTTCATGGATTCCTTGTATTTTTTTTTTTGTTTCTATTTCATTAATTTCTGCCCTAATCTTTATTATTTCTTCCTATGTACTGCTTTTGGTTTGCTGTGTGTTCCTTTTCCAAGACTTTAAGGTGAAGCACTTCTCTCTTTCTTTTGGTCAGATTTGCTAAGCGTTTATCAATCTTGTTTATCCTTTCAAAGAACCAGTTCTTTGTTTCATGGATTGTTTGTATTTTTTTTTGGTTTCTATTTCATTAATTTCTGCCCGAATCTTTATTTTTTCTCCCTGTCTACTGATTTTTGGTTTGCCCTGTTTTTCTTTCCAAGGCCTTAAGGTGAAGCATTAAATTGTTTACTTGTGAACTCTCTAATTTCTTAATATAGGCACTCAGAGCTATAAATTTGCCTCTTAGGACTGCCTTCATTGTGACCCAAAGGTTTTGGTATGCTGTATCATCATCATCATCATCATCATTTTATTCTATGAATTTCTTTTTTTTAAACTCTTTAAGCCCACTGTTATTACAGAATAGAATGTATAACTTGGCATTTTGAGTGAATCCAATTAATCTTGACCCAAACAGCAAATACCATATACATAGAAGTTCTGTTGGATTCTTTTTCAAACCCACCCATTTCAAATCTCTTCCATTCCAAATACAGTCCCAGTTGCTCATTTTTCTTTAATGTTTTTAAGGTTCATAAACACAGTAATGGGTTTCATTACAGTGGTTTCATACAGACAAGCTGTCACACTTTGTTCTTATTTATCCTCTCTTTCTGGCCTTTGCCCACCCCTCTGCACCACTCTTCTGGTCCCCTTCCTCCCTCAAATAGCACATGCTCTGCTTTCATATCATGAGCCTTTCACTTTATCTCTTCCCTTACCTTTCTTCTTCCTCCCTTTCATGGTGTCTTTGGCGGCTTGAGCCGAAGACCTTGTCTCAGATCTTCAGAGACCATGGTGTGTGCGATCTTGGCACCGTGACCATGCCAGTGTTCCACGACAAGGTGGACAGTGAGGACTTCCAGTATGACGAGGACGCGGAGATGTATTTCTACCCCTGCCTTGGGGTGACAACTTCTCCATCACCAAGGAAGATTTGGAGAATGGGGAAGACATGGCATCGGGTCCTAGCTACTCTCTCATTAAAGTGATTTATGACAAAGACCAGTTTATGTGTGGAGAAACAGTTGCAGCCCCTTCAGCCAGCAAAGAATGAGGTAAGTGCTAAGAAGCCTTCAGGGATCCACATCTTGAACAGAGGAATGAATCCTGATGGACATACCAAATAGACAGCCACCGCTTCTTCACAGGACAGCTATTTCACGTTGCTCTTTCATTTGTGTGGATCTTTTCATCAGCTACTGAGTTCAGCCTAAAATAGAGAAGTGAGCCCCTGGAATACATGCTTAGGCCTTGGAATTGGATGGATTCCTAATTATTTATCTAAACTTAAAGGAAGATCATTTAGAATCAGTGCTTTCTCGTTCCCTCAGTTGCACCCTTGCGAGAATATATAAATGTGTGTGTATATTTATATTTATATATGTGATATGGTTTTGGTGCTTAAACTTTTTTTTATAAAATTTATTTTTATTAAGCCGGGTGTGGTGGCACATGCCTTTAATCCCAGCACTTGGGAGGTAGAGGCAGGAGGATCACCATGAGTTCGAGGCCAACCTGAGACTTCAGAGTGATTTCCAGTACAACCTGAACTAGAGTGAGACCCTACCTCAAAAACCCCCCCAAAAAAACCAATTAAATTTATTTTTATTAGATAAGGACATACTTAATATGCAAACAACACATGTTGGTCCATTGTGATATCTTAAACCTAATTGAGTATCTAATAACATCACCATCTACCTCAATCATTAAGGTTTTTTAATTTAAAAGATAATATTTTTGACTTGGTTATTATGATGATTAAAACAAGCCCATTCTTTGAAAGAAAAAGAAAAAGAAAAAATAGTTTAAAAAATACCATAATGAAACCCATTTTTTGTATGATATAGATAATATAATATAAAAACTAAGTAATGTTAATTCAAAAGGTTTTGGTCATTTGCTTCCTTCAGCGGGCTGTTGGGAGAGAGGACACCTGTCACTTGCAATTGACCTTCCTTTTTTTTTTTTCGAGGTAGAGTCTCACTTTGGCCTATGCTGACCTGGAATTTACTATGTAGTCTCAGATGGCCTTGAACTCATGGCAATCTTCCTACCTCTGCCTCCCAAATGCTGAGATTACAGACATGAGTCTCCAAGCCCAGTTTATGAACTTCTAATTATGTGAATGCACCCCATGGTTGATTACATTGTACTTTATAATTAACCTTGTCGTTTTTTGATTTTTTTTCCCGAGGTAAGGTCTTATTCTGGCCCAGACTGACCTGGAATTTACTATGTAGTCTCAGGGTGGCCTTGAACTCATGGTGATCCTCCTACCTCTGCCTCCCAGGTGTAGGGTGTAGGGTGGTGTGTGCCACCACGCCCAGCGTGACCTTCCTTTTTGAGTTCATCTCTCAGTGTTGAGAGTCGCATTTCCCCCAAAGCTCTCTGCAGGATGGCATGCTACAGGATGCTACTACACAGAGGATTCATTGATCCAAAACTAGGCTATCTTTCCCTAGAAGCTCTTATGGCACATTAGCAACCTAAAAACCAAGAGCAAGTTGTTGTTTTTTTTTTTCCAAAGAAACCTGCAGAAAGTTTCACCCTAAAATTTTCCAATTATATTTAAACACAGAACCTTTGCTGTAAAAACACATATTGATAACATGTCTAGGATCTGATGGTTGGACATCTTCTCTTTAACAGTAAATAAGGACATGCCGGTCCTAGTGAGCAGATTTGAAGTGTAATGAAGTGGTGACTAATGACCTCACTTCTTGGTGTCACTTTTTTGTAAACGGAAAAGTGATGGTTAGGAGATTATGATTGGGTTCTGTGACTACCATATTAACTATCCCCTGAACTCTGTAAACAGCTCTAATGATTCCTTTCTACTGACCAGAAGAGGGAAGCAGAGGACCTGAGATGGCACCCAAAACCCCTAAAAGTGGCTTGGGAACAAACCCAAGAACTCAAGGCAGCAAGTATAGAAGCTTACCTGGGAATACAGCTTCCATGCAGGGTGATCTGCTCACATTTCCAACGTGTCATCTTCAGAACAGGAGGCCCCACAGTTGCAAGCCATCACTACTTACCATTATGCATTGGCTCGCTTTCAGATGAAGCAGGTTTCCTCACAACTGAGAAGCACCAGGAAGGAGATCCATCAGGAAAAGGCTGATAGAGACATGGAGCAACAGTGAAGCAAGACCAGCGAAGAAGCAGACCTAAGGGAGTACAGCAACAACTGCCCAGCTCAGGCCTCTGCTCTGGTGGACTTAGAGCATGACATTCATCTGCCAAGGCATCAGACACAAGTGGCCTTAGAATGGTAGGTCTTTTATTGCCATGTTGTTAGGTGACATGGTATTTTGGAGGGAGACAGGGTTTAAGCCGCAAGTTCTGACTGGCCAGTTATGACCTTACCAATGGTATCCATCAAGGAGAAATCAAGCTTAAAGGAGAGAGAGAGAGAGAGAGAGAGAGAGAGAGAGAGAGAGAGAGGAAAATATATGTACCTTATTATGATGGTTTGATATCAAACACAAATACAGGTCATTGGTTAGCTAAGGATAACCATTGAAGGATTCTCTTTTACCTAAAGGCAAAATTAAACAGCAAATATGGCCAAAGTGTCCTCCTTAACACTGTTTCCCTAAATTTATCACTCAAATTTCTCACACTTTTTTGATAGCAAAACAAGATGAGCCCAAGGAAAAACATGCCCAGAGAGCAGATGAAAATGTCTTTCTCTTTAAAATCTGGACTTTAGCACAGTAGAGGTATGAGAGAGAAATTCTCAAGACATGCATGCCTAAGAAAATTATGTGGCCAGTAAAATATCCGACTCATCCACAATATCCTTTTCATCACTTTTCTTTGGATGTGTGAGTGGGAATTAATGAGTGAGAAGAATGAAGTAAAGAAAACAGAGTGAGATGGGGCTGGAGAGATGGCTTAGCAGTTAAGGTACATGCCTGTGAAGCCTAAGGATCCAGGTTTGATTCTCCAGGTCCCATGTAAGCCAGATGCACATGGTGGCACATGCATCTGGAGTTTGTTTGCAGCAGCTAGAGGCCCTGGTGTGCCTATTCTCTCTCTCCCTCTCTGTGTCTAATAAATAAATTAATTTTAAAAAAGAAAATGGAGTGAGAAACTTGGAATAGGTCATCCTCTTATTCTTCTTTATTTCTTGTCCCATTAGTCTGTTCTATTTTTTTCCCTATATCCAACTGTCAGACCTTTACATAAACTCCAGTTCTGTGGCACTTTCTGCTTCCTGTCTCTTGGTGGTTCTCTAATAATGAGGCAGTTTGGTGTGACTTACTATCTCCCCACTTCCACAAAAAACCTCCTACCCCTCAAGTATCCTACCATGCCATCAGTTTTCTTTCTTTCTTTCTCTCTTTCTCTTTCTTTCTTTCTTTCTTTCTTTCTTTCTTTCTTTCTTTCTTTCTTTCTTTCTGCCTTGGACATCTTTTAAAAAAATTTTATGATAATTTCTATACTTATAGACAATAAACCATGATAATACCCTCCCCTCCCTCACTTTCCCTTTCACAACTCCACTCTCCATCATATCTCCTCCCTTTCTCCATTAGTCTCTCTTTTATTTTGATGTCATTGTCTTTTTCTCCTATTATGAGGGTCTTGTGAAGGTATATCTAGGCCCTGCAAGGTCTATTAAGGATATCAAGGCCAAGTTCTGTCTGGACAGTTGCATTGTAATGAGTCCTACCCCTCCTTTGGCTCTTACACTCTTTCCACCATCTCTTCTGCAATGGACCATGAGCCTTGGAGGATGTGATAGAGATGTTTCAGTGCTGTACACTCCTCTGTCACTTCTTCTCAGCACTGTGTTGCCTTTTGGGTTATCCCAGTGATCACCACCATCTGAAAAAGAGAAGCTTCTCTAACCAAAAGCGAGAGTAGCATTAATATATGAATATGAACATTAAGTGTAATGCTTACTGGGCAGTTTGGTGAGCATAATACATGAATTTAATGAGACAAGAGCAGGCTTTATATCCCTAAGCCTCATGACCTTCCCTGCCATAGGCTTTTGATTATTTTTTCAGTACTAGGCATGTATTCCCTCCCATAGAGAGGGCCTACAGTCCAATTAGAGAGCAGTTGGTTTCCCCCAGAGAAAACATGCCCAAAATGCACCCGTTCGGTCATTTGGCATGTTCGGACAAACTTGAGGATTCCAGTGTCCACTGTTTTCACTGCTGATGATTTCTGTCTCCCATAGGGCTGCATGCAGTGCAGCTTTTTCCAGCTTTTAGTTAGCTGGACAATAGGGAGAAAGTTTTCAGTTCAACACCAGCTTGATTTCTCAGTGACCTTGCCTCCCAGGCATGTGAAGTGTTCAGCAGTAGGATCTTACCATCTGTTATATGTGGGAAAACAAGGGCATTGGAAATAGCCTATAATGTTTTAAAGGCAACAAGGACCTCCCTGGTCAACAACTCACTGGAAGGTATCCCATCCCTGGCACTGAAAATTTTCCAGTAACAATCTATTGCTTCTGGGTGTGCCATTATTCAGAAAAGTAGGTTTACATATGTCTTATTCAGAATATCTTGAATTTTGATTGACCCTCCACCCCCGCCCTTCTTTTACACGTTCTCTTCCCCTGGCCTTGCTTAGGCCTTTCCCCTCTCTGTAATCTGTTCCTCTACTTGCATATATACAACACCATCCACTTAAGTCCTTCCCTCTCCTCCCGCCCTTGTAGCCATTTTCTAGCTTACTGGCCTCTGCTACCTATTTTTGGTTCCAGCTCACCCCCAAGTCTATACATTTGTAACTAGGATCCACATACGAGAGAGAACATGTGACGTTTGGCTTTGTGAACCTGGGTTACCTCACTTAGTATAATCCTTTCCAGATCCATCCATTTCCCTGCAAATTTCATAATTTTCATTTTTCTTTGCTGCTGAATAGAACTCCATTGTGTAAATGTACCACATCTTTATTACCCATTCATCTGTGGAGGGACATCTAGGCTGCTTCCATTTCCTAGCTATTGTGACTAGAGCAGCAATAAACATGGTTGTGCAAGTATCTCACAGATAGTGAGAAGAGCCTTCAGATATATGCCTAAGAGTGCTATAGCTGGATCTTATGGTAAATCTATTTTTAGCTGTCTCACAAACCTCCACACTGATTCCACATGGCTGGACCAGATTACATTCCCACCAACACTGTAGGAGGGTTCCTCTTTTTCCACATCTTCACCAACATTTACTGTAATTTGTTTCTTGATGGTAGCCATTCTGACAGGAGTGAGATGGAATGTCAAAGTAGTTTTAATTTGCATTGCCCTGATGGCTAAGGGTGTAGAACATTTTTTAGATGTTTATATGCCATCTGTATTTCTTCTGATGAAAACTCTCTACTTAGTTCCATAGCCCATTTTTTAATTGGGTTGATTCCTTATTGTTCTGTTTATTCAGATCTTTGTATATTCTGGATATTAATCCTCTGTCAGATGTATAGCTGGCAAAGATTTTCTCCCATTCTGTAGGTTGCTTCTTTGCTATATTCACAGTGTCCTTTGCTGTACAAAAGCTTTGTAATTTCAGCCGGGTGTGGTGGCGCATGCCTTTAATCCCAGCACTCGGGAGGCAGAGGTAGGTGGATCGCCATGAGTTCAAGGCCACCCTGAGACTACAGAGTGAATTTCAGGTCAGCCTGGGCTAGAGTGAGACCCTACCTCGAAAAACAAAAACAAAAACAAACAAAAGCTTTTTAATTTCATGAGATCCCAGTTGTTGATTAGTGGTTTTATTTCCTGAGAAATTGGGGTTATATTCAGAAAGTCTTACTTATGCCAATGTTAAAGGGTTTCCCCTACCTTTTCCTCTAGCAGTTTCAGAGTTTCAGGTCTGATATTAAGGTCCCTGATCCACATGGACTTGATTTTCATCCTTCTACAGATACATATCCAGTTTGCCCAGCACTACTTTTTGAAGAGGCTGTCTTTTCCTCAATGAATATTTTTGGCATTTTTGTCAAAAATAAGATGACTGTAGCTGTCTGGATTAACATCTGGGTCCTCTATTCTGTTCCATTGATCTACATGTCTGTCTTTATGCCAGTACCATACTGTTTTTGTTACTATGGCTTGGTAATATAACTTAAAATCAGGTATGCTCATACCACCAGCCTGATTTTTGTTGCTCAGAATTGTTTTGGCTATTCAAGGTATTTTGTGCTTCCAAATTAATTTTAGTATTGTTTTTTTCTATTTTTGTGAAGAATGCCATTGGAATTTTAATGGGGATTGCATTAAATGTGTAGATTGCTTTTGATAAAATTGACATTTTTACAACATTGATTCTTCCAATCCAAGAACATGGGATGTCTTTCGATTTTCTTGTGTCTTCTGCAATTTCTTGCTTGAGTGTTTTAAAATTCTCATTGTAGATATCCTTCACTTCCTTGGTTAAGTTTATTCCATGGTACTTTATTTATTTATTTTTTTGAGGCAATCATGAATGGAAGATGTTCCCTGATTTCATCCTCTGCTTGTTTGTTGTTAGAATATAGGAAGGCTACTGACTTCTGTGTGCTTGTTTTATATCCTGCTACATTATTAAAAGTGTTTATCAGCTCCAATAGTTTGCTGGTAGATCTTTAGGGTCCTTTATGTATAGAATCATGTCCATCTGCAAATAATGATAATTTGATCTCTTCCTTTCCTATTTGTATCTCTTTTATGTGTGTCTCTTGCCTTATTGCTATAGCTAAGACTCCCAGTACTATATTAAATAAAAATGGGACAGTGGACACCCTTGTCTTGTTCCTGAATTTAGTGGAAAAGCTTCAAGTTTTTCCCCATTTAGTATTATGTTGGCTGTAGGTTTGTCATAAATAGCTTTTATTATGTTGAGATATGTTCCTTCTATTCCCAGTTTCTGTAATACTTTTACCATGAAGGGATGTTGGATTTTGTCAAATGCCTTTTCTGCATCTATTGTGATGACCATGTGATTTTTGTTCTTCAGACCATTTATATGGTGTATTACATTTATGGATTTGCATTTATTGAACCATATCTGCATCTCTGGGATAAAGTCTACTTGGTCAGGGTGAATAATCTTTCTGATATATTCTTGTATTCTGTTTGCCAATATTTTGTTGAGAATTTTTGCATATATGTTCATGAGGAAGATTGATCTGCAATTTTCTTTTTTTGTTCTTTGTCTTGTTTTGGTATCAGGGTGATGCTGGCTTCATAGAAGGATTTTGGTAGAATTTCTTCCTTTTCTCTTTTATGGAAAAGTTTGAGAAGCAGTAGTGTTAGTGTTAGTTCTTCCATGAATGTTTGGTAAAATTCAGCAGTGAATTCATCTGGGCATGGACTTATTTTAGTTGGGAGACTTTTTATAACTGCTTGGATCTCTGTAGTTGTTATAGATCTATTTAAATGGTTTATCTCATCTTGATTTAAATTTGGTAGGTCATATGAATCAAGGAAATCATCCATTTCTTTCAGATTTTCAAACTTAGAGGCAATATATTCTTAAAATATGTCCTTATGATTTTCTGAATTTCTTTGGTATCTTTTGTGATGTTGCCTTATTCATCTCTAATTTTATTAATTTTTGTCTCTTCTCTCTTTCTTCTGGTTAGAGTTGCTAAGAATTTATCAATCTTGTTTATCCTGTTATTGAACCAACTCTTTGTTTCATGGATTCTTTGTATTGATTTTTTGGTTTCTATTTCATTAATTCCTGCCCTAATCTTTATTATTTCTTCCTATGTACTGATTTTGGTTTGCCGTGTGTTCCTTTTCCAAGGCTTTAAGGTGAAGCACTAAATTGTTTACTTGTGAACTCTCTGTGTCTTAATACAGGCACTTAGAGTTATAAATTTGCCTCTTAGGACTGCCTTCATTGTGTCCCAAAGGTTTTGGTATGTTGTATTCTCATCATCATTTGATTCTATGAATTTGTTGATTCCCTTTTTGATTTCTTCAAATTTCTTCATTCAGTCATGTACTCTTTAGTCTCCATGAACTTCTGTATGCCATGTAGGTTTTAGTGTTGCTGATTAGTAGTTTAATCTCGTTATGGTCAGATAGAGTACAAGGGATTATTTCAATTTTCCTATATTTGTTAAGATTTGATTTGTGTAAATATATAGTCTACTTTGGAGAATGTTCCATGTGCTGCTGAGAAAACTGTATATTTTGCAGCATTTGGATGGAATGTTCTGTAGATATCCATTAGGTCTCTTTGTTCCATGACATCATTTAATCCAGATGTCTCTCTGTTTATTTTTTGCTGGGATGACCTGTCCATTGATGAGAGTGGGGCATTGAAGTTGTCCACTACAATTGTGTTTGGTGTTATCTGTGACCTTAAGTCTAATAGTGTTTGTTTGATGAAACTGGGAGCCCCTGTGTTAGGTGTATATACATTTAGGGTTGTAGTGTCCTCCTATTGGACTGTTTCTTTAATCAGTATAAAATGACCTTCTTTATCTTTCCTCACAAATGGTGGTTTGAAGTCTTCCCTGTCAGATATTAGGATAGCAACCCCTGCTTGTTTCCTAGGCCCATTTTCTTGAAATACCATGTTCCATCCTTTCACCCTAAGACAGTATCTATCTTTTATTGAGAGATGAGTTTCCTGGAGGCAACAAATGGCAGGATCCTGCCTTTTAATCACATCTACAAGCCTATGTCTTTTGGTTGGGACATTGAGGCCATTGATATTAAGAGTTATTATTGAAAGGTGTGTATTTATTCTTGCCATTCATATTGTTTTATAGTGCTTTCTGTTTCCTTTTAGTCTTTTATTTTAACTGTTATTTGAGTATGGTTTACTTTTTCCTATTTCCTCATGTGTGTACTTTGTTTTTTCTTTAGCGTGAAGGATTTGTTCAAGTATTTTCTTTTCTTTCTTTCTTTTTTTTTTTTTTTTTTTTTTGGTTTTGCGAGGTATGGTCTCACGCTGGTCCAGGCTGACCTGGAATTAACTATGTAGTTTCAGGGTGGCCTCGAACTCTTTGCGATCCTCCTACCTCTGCCTCCCGAGTGCTGGGATTAAAGGCATGCGCCACCACGCCCGGCTAAGTATTTTCTTTAGAGTTAGCTTTGCTGTCATAAATTTCTTTAGCCTGTTTTTTTTTTTTTTTTTTTTTTTTTTTTGGAATGTCAGTATTTAACCTTCAATTTGGATAGAAAGCTTTGCAGGATAAAGTATTATTGGTTGACAGTTATTATCTTTCAGGACTTGGAATACATCATTCCAAGCCCTTCTAGCTTTTAAATTTTGTGTTGAATAATCTGCTGTGATCCTGATGGCCTTGCCTTTGTAGGTGACTTGCTTTTTCTGTCTGTTTTTAATGTATTTTCTTTGGTTTGCATGTTTAGTAAGTAGTTCAATTATGACATGGTGAGGAGAGGTTTTTCTCCAGGTTTTGTCTGTTTGGTGTTCTAAAAGTGTCTTGTATCTGCATTGTCATTTCTTTCCCAATATGGAGAAATTTTTCTTCTATGATTTTGTTGAAAATTCCTACTAAGCTTCTGGATTGAAATTCTTCTCCTTCTACTAAACACTGAATTCCTATGTTTGATCTTTTCATATTGTCCTGGATCTCTTGAAATTCCCATTTAATCCTTCCTATTAGCTTGTCTTTCTCTTTATTTGACTGTGTTAGATCTGCCACCTGGCCTTCTAGTTTAGATATTCTGTTCTCTCCTTCATCCATTTTACTGGTGAGACTTTCCACAGAGTTTTTTATTTGACTAACTGTGTTTTTCAGTGCTAGAATTTCTGCCTTGTTTTTTTCAGTATTTGTTTTTCCTTACTCATATCTTATAATGACCTCCTTATTTAATTATGCTGCTTTCCTGTGTTCTCTTGGAATTCCTTCGGGAGTTTGTTTTCTTCTTTAATTCCTTTGTTTTCTTCTTTGATTTGTCTGATTTCTTCTTTTATATCTTTGAATATAGATAAAATACATTTTTTTGAAATCTTTGTCAGGCATTTCATCTAAAACAGTATCATTGGGAGCCATCTCTGATGGATAAGTTTTGGTGGGATTGTATTGTCTTGATTCTTTGTGTTTCTTGTATTGTAATGTTACAATTTTTGCATCCTGAGTTGATTTGATAATCTGTGGTGCTTTTAGATTTGGAAATCCAACTTTATTTACCATCAGAGTATGAGTTTTAGGTCCCACGTGTAGCTCTTGTACTCCAATCCAACTGCAGAAGTAATCCTACATGTTGAGTTTGCCTGCTATTCAAGTATTCTAGTGGGCAGGGTGAGCAATTTGCTGGCAAATTCTAAAATTCAACTGAGCAATATAAAGAGTCAATAAAAACCATACAGTATGCAAGTATGGGAACTGAAACAAACAGATAACCTTATAAAGACAAAATCCCTAAGGGTTTATGTTCCTCTACACCCTTAATCCTGTTAGCTGGTAGTTTCAGATTTTTGATCTGAAATGAGTTCTAGGTCAGCCTGGGTCTGAATCAGACCCTGCCCCCAATAATGGCAGGAGGAAAAGACAAAGGCCCTATGAATCTGAAAGCATCAAAGGCAACAATAGTCAACCCCTAAATACAGCAAAATTGAGAATGGTATAACCAACTAAGAATATTTAACCCATAACCTGCCCTGACATGGAAAGAGAGATTAGCACTTCCAGCACAGGGCTAGGTACCTGCTTTTTTGTCAGTCAGCTCATTACCTTTTGGGGTGGCTTCAAATCTCACCAATGCTGAGTACCCACTTCACTCCCTGTATGGCACAATGCAGGCCTGGCCCTAGCCAGACCGCATGGCAGAGAAACCAGGAAGTGGCTTCTGTGAACATGGCATCCTGCGCAGGCCTGGCATGACAACAGCTACAGTCCCATGCTCATGAGAAACTTGGTATGAGATGATCTGTCTGGAGGCAGGCTGTCATTGGTCACAAAAAGGGGACCACCCCATACAATGATTGGCCAGTCAAGCCCCTTAAAACTCCATGTACTTCCTCAATAAATGAGTTTGCGGCAGTTCACCCTCTGCTGCTTCCACCCAACTCCCGGAGTCTGTGTTGTGACTTCATGCCTCTCACCCCTACCCAGCAGAGACCCTGACATCCCTCCTTGGCTGGCCCTAGGGGGGACCCCAACATCTGGCACCTGAACAGGGACCCTCTGCCCCCTTGGCATTGGCGAGACACCCAGTTCTTGATCGTCAGCGAGTAGCCCCCTTGGCATTTGGCAAGACATCCCCTTCTTGATGGTCTGGTGAGTAGGCCCCTTGCTGTTCCATATGCTGATGGCTGCCCAAGGGTGAGCAGGTAGTCCCCTTCTCCCTCCTTTTCCTTTGTTTGTCCTTTCCCCCCATTAGGAAGGTATACACTGCCCCACGGCCCTCAAGCCCATATCGGCCCCTCCAATCTTGGTTCATCCTGGCGAAATCACATAAGGATTTGACCCACCCGATTTCGGAACCAAGGCAAGGCCTTTGGCTGAGCCTCCCCGGAGACACCGTGTGGGCATACGGCCATGGAGTAATGACCCACAGAAGTCCCCCGCTAAGCACAAGACATGTGGGTCCTAAACATTCTATCCATTTTTCTCAGCTGGCCCCAGCATTAGGAGTTGTAGTTTGCATGATCATCCTTTGGGCTATCATTTTTGATCTGGGTTATTATTTTCTCAGTCTCCTTGATTCAGGAGTGTCCCAGCCTATCCCCCCCTCAAACACCACCACACCATAATGGGCAACCTCCCTCCCCACCAGAGGACACTGCAATTGCAGGCTCTTAAGGCCCTCCTCCTGCAACATGGCTTAAAAGTGAAACAAAAGGACCTCCATGGCTTTGGGGATGAAACTCTTGTTTTAGCCCCATGGATTAGTCCAATCCTTGCCATAATTGCCATCCTTAAAGGCTCCTCCATGGAGGAAGTCATTTCTGCCCATAACAAAAGCTGTAAAGAAAAACTGAAACTGGCTCTTAAAATCTCCCAAGACCGCCACCCAAACCACCACCGGCCTGCTGCCTTTTCATCCCGTAACTGCCACCTGTGGCAATCGCACTCACAACCACTCCTCCCCGCCTTCACCCTTGAAGGACCTCGACCCGATCCATCCTGGACACACCCAGGCAGCTGCCAGTTCGCTAACACACACCATTGCCCCACCCTTCGCCAACTTCCCATTAAGGTAGGGCCAGAGGCAACAGCCAGGCCCTGGTACCCCACCCCCCATCTCTGATCTGGCTCTCATCCACAAGGCAGCCCAGGAATCTGGCATTGACTCTTACTTTAAACAAGTCCTTTTACATACAATGGGCCATCCACTTTCAGATGTATTTAGCACATTCACTCACACACTGGTCTGCCTGACTTTATTGCTAATGGGAATTCACAGGTAGACAAATTTGTTGCTGTCTCCTCCTTGCCACCTTTAGAACAAGCTAGACATTTATACCAAAGCTTCCATCTATCCCCCACTAACCTAAGTACCCTATACCCCGAACTCTTGCTTAACCAATGCAAACATTTAACCTGTGCCTGTAAGGCATGTGCCCCCCATCCCCCTTAGGCCCCCTACAGCCTCAAGGTGTCAATCCTAGAGGCTTTACCCCAAATTCTATCTGGCAGATGAATGTTATCCACATACCTTACTTTGGTAACCTCAAATATATCCATGTCATTGTGGACACTTACTCTAAGCTTACTTTTGCTATTGCTCTCTCAGGGGAAAAGGCATCCCATGTCATTAAGGTGACAAAACCCGCTATTGT
Organism: Orientallactaga sibirica; assembly: GCA_036365145.1. Lineage (NCBI taxonomy): Eukaryota > Metazoa > Chordata > Mammalia > Rodentia > Dipodidae > Orientallactaga > Orientallactaga sibirica. Next base: position 4,248,342 of record JAEOAD010000025.1, read on the forward strand.
TGGTCATGGGCGTGCCCTGGTCAATTAAAACTGATAATGGCCCTGCATACACATCTGCCCAATTCACATTCTTCATGGAATCTTGGGGAATAAAACACTCCCTTGGGATCCCCTACAACCCACAAGGACAAGCCATCATGGAGAGAACTAACTGGACCCTAAAGGAGCTAATTATAAAACAAAAGTTTTAACACTGGGCCGAGGGTATGCTTGTGTCTTTCCAGAAACTTCACAGATCGCTGCCAGAAATATCTGTCCAGCCACTGATTCAGGGATCGACCTTGATGAAGAGGATGATGCCAAACCCCTCAAGCTGGATACGGGATTTTAACTTATTCCCCCTTTTCACCTTTTCTCCTACTGCCACTTCCCAGAAACCATTTTGGACAATTCTTAGGCCATACTTGTTTGGTGCAGTGGGCCTAAGATTCCCACGCTTTTCCTAGGTTTTATTTTAGCCACTCTATTTTGCTGTATTCCTCCCCCTTCAAGCATGTACTTCTCCTTAGCCACACCTTTGCTTTCTTTGCTTATTAATGCCTCTTATGGTAATGCTATCCTCCAACCAGCCACAAATTCCTTTGCATCTCCTTTGATTACATTGATCTGCTACCATTATGGACACTCGATGCTACTAATTATGATGCTAGGGTGAGTTCACAACAGTCACCCAACAACCTGTCCTACCCCAGTCTTTTTCAGGTTTTATAGTTGATTCTAGCTTGCTGGGACCATTTGCACACCACAGAGCCACCACCACTTGGCCCTCCCATGCCTCCTAGGCGACAGCCATACCCCTTGGGTTTTCTCACCAGATTGGCGGGTTAGTCAATGACAGGTATGACCCCAGGAGATGGGGCAACCTAAGACAGGCACCGTCGCATATGATGATCCCTTGGGGCCTGGGTTCAACAATGGCTTGGCAAAGAACCATGCCTCCCAGGGTGGCCAATAATAAAAACAAAAAGGAGGATATGTATGGCACAATGCAGGCCTGGCCCTAGCCAGACCGCATGGCAGAGAAACCAGGAAGTGGTTTCTGTGAACATGGTGTCCTGCGCAGGCCTGGTGTGACAACAGCTACAGTCCCATGCTCGCAAGAAACCTGGTACAAGATGATCTGTCTGGAGTCAGGCTGTTATTGGTCACAAAAAGGCCACCACCCCATACAGTGATTGGCTGGTCGAGCCCCTTAAAACTCCATGTACTTCCTCAATAAACGAGTTTGCGGCAGCTCACCCTCTGCTGCTTCCACCCAAATCCCAGAGTCTGTGTTGTGACTCCGCGCCTCTCACCCCTACCTGGCAGAGACCCTGCCATCCCTCCTGGGCTGGCCCTAGGGGGGACCCCAACAACTCCCTCCATGTTGTGCTGTGGAGTTGGTGCTCTGATCAGCTGTGCTTGGATGTCCTACCACCGGGGACTGAATGTGTTCTCCAGAGGATCATGGTGCTATTGGTTGTGGAATGGGAGTGTGCAGCAAGCCTTAAATTGTATTGGCATTGCTCAGCTGGTCCCACCTATGCCCCATTCACCAGCTCCTTTGCTATCTCCCTTCAGGTTTCTTGACTTTGTAAGAAGGCTTATTGTTGGTCATGGCGTGCCCTGGTCAATTAAAACGGACAATGGCCCTACATACACATCTGCCCAATTCACATCCTTCATGGAATCTTGGGGAATAAAACACTCCCTTGGTATCCCCTGCAACCCACAAGGACAAGTCATCGTGGAAAGAACAAACCGGACCCTAAAGGAACTAATTATAAAACAAAAGTCCACTATGTTGCCCAAGGACCCCCACTTGGCCCTAGTGGAAGCTCTTTTCACCCTCAATTTTCTCACCTTTGATGAGGCAGGACTCTCCCCAGCCTACAAACATTGGAGATCCCAACCAACCACAACACCCTTACCCTTAGTCCGCTGGAAAGATCCTCTTACTAATATTTGGAAGGGGCCCCACCCTCTTTTAATGCAGGGCCAAGGGTATTCTTGTGTCTTTCCAGAAACTTCACAGATTCCTGTTTGGATTCCTGCCAGAAACGTCTGTCCAGCCACTGACTCAGCGACCAGCCTTGCTGAAGAGGATGATGCCAGACCCCTCAGACTACATACGGGACTTTAAACTTATCCCCCCCCCAACCAGCTATAAATTCTTTTCCAACTCCTTTGATTACATTGAGCTGCTACCATTAAGGACACTCAGTGCTACTGACTATGACGCTAGGGTGAACTCACCCAGTAACCTGTCCTACTCCAGTCCTCTTCAGGCTCTCTAGTTGATTCTCGCTCGCTGGGACTGTTCACATGCCACAGACCCATGCCCACTTGGCCCTTCCATGCCTCCGAGGCAACAGCCTCATATGTATGGTACAATACAAGTCTAGCCCCTAGCCAGACCTCATGCTAAAAGCCATACCAGGCCATACCCCTGGGGTTTTCTCACCACGATGGCGGCTAACCCATGACGGGTAAGATTCCATGAGATGGGGCAACCTAAGACAGGCACCATCACATGTGATGATCCCTTGGGGCCTGGGTTCAACAATGGCTTTCCAAAAACCATACCAGGCCATCCCCCTCAGGTTTTCTCACCTAGGTGGCGATTATCCCATGCCGGGTAAGACTCCATGAGATGGAACAACCTAAGACAGGCACTGTCACGTATGATGATCCCTTGGGGGCCTGGGTTCAACAATGGCTTGGCAATAAACCATACCTCTCAGGGTTGCCAATAATAAAAACAAAAAGGAGGATATGTATGGCACATATAGGCCTGGTCCTAGCCAGACCGCATGGCAGAAGAAAACAGGAAGTGGCTTCTGTAAAAATGGCGTTCTGCACAGGCTTGATGTGACAACAGTTACAGTCCCAACTCGCGAGAAGTCTGCTATGAGATGTCCTGTCCAGAGACAGGCTGTCATTGGTCACCAAAAGGGGACCATCCCATACAAGGATTAGCCAGCCAAGCCCCTCAAAACCCATGTGCACTTCCTGAATAAACGAGTTTGTGGATTCTCGCTTCCGCTTTCACCCAACTCCTGGAGTCTGTGTCGTGACTCCGCGCTGTTCACCCCAATTCAGCAGAAACCCTATCATCCCTCCTGAGCTGGCCTTGCGGGGGACCCCAACAGCTTATGAGATTGGAAATCACCCTTTTTGGTCACTGATCCTGCAGCTGGTACCAGGCAGTCATGTGGATCAGGTCTGCAAGCTCCTTGGTGGAAATCTGGCCAATTTCCTCCTTTCTGAAAGATCTTAGTCTCTCATGCTTCTCCACTGTGGCTGATAAAATCCTATACACCTTCACTTTTCAGACAAAGAGTGTATTTTGCTGTGGTTTTGCTCAAATTCCTCCTTAGACTGGGTTGGTGTGACTCCTATGCAGCCTTAGCCAAGCTCAATAATTTCCATTTCATGGTTTATGGTAACAGATGAACGTGAGCACTCAAATTGAGCCTCAGTGTTCCCTGGGATCTTTGACTTGTCCTTAAATTGAAATGTTGTACATTATGTTGAAGTAGAGATCTTGACCCTAAGAAACCAGGTGGAAGCAGGGAGATGGGAAGCAGAGCATGCATAAAAGCAGGGCTTGGCTGTAACATAGTACCTCCTGCCCACTGGTAACTGGAACCCACTCTTCAGTGAACTGTGACCAATCCACTCCCAGATTCTCTTCCCTTTAGTGGGGAGAGCAGAGCAAGCCATGGTGATATGAGCAGAGACAGAATCTCCCTTGGGGATAGGGAATAAATTTCCCATCAGTTTTTAATATCTGAAAACAAGTCATTACAGATGTGTACTTCTAAGCATTACTCACTGCACATCCATTATGATGTATACTGCACCAGCAAGTGTCCTCAGAGCATCTCAGGACTCTTGGTTGCAAGTAGCAACAATAATTCTGACTTACTTAAAGTTGAAGAGTTTATTAAAATAATGTCAGTTATTTAAGAGAATTGCTACTCAGGATATTTGTACGTATTCTATAGTCAAAGTTTGTGCATTCTGTAGTCAAAATCAATTCCAGGAATCAAATTATCCCATCTTTGGAGAGGAAAAGACTATTGAAGTTGATTCTAAACTCCTTAAAAAACTAACTTCAGTAACTTTTGGGCTACCTTAATTAAACTGACAAGAGGTTCTATGTTTAGGTTGTACATTTACATCAGATATCTTTCAAAGGAGATCTGGTTTGTTTTAATAAGAAATGCTACTTAGACACTATTGTCTAAGTATTATTGTACCTCACTCACTGTTGTTTTTGTCTTTTCATTCTAGACCTATCTCTTTTTTTTTTAAAGCAGGTCTAACTGTAGCCCAGGCTTACCTGGAATTCACTTGTAGGTCCAGGCTAACCTTGATCTCACAGAAATCCTCCTACTAAAACTCCCTGAGTGCTGGGTTTGAAGGTGTGCACCACCACACCTGACCATTCTAGGTCTTTTCAATGATAAATGTAGTTTGTTTGTTTATTTACTTACTGATTTATTTTTTTGGTTAAAGAAAGCTGAATTTATTCTAATATATATATAGTTTTTTTGGAGAGAGTCAGAGAGAGAGAGAGAGAATGGGCATGCCAGCGGCCTCTTAGCCACTGTAAATGAACTCCAGACATGTAAGTTCCCTTGTGGGCAAGTGAGGCATTGCGCCCTTGCATCACTTTGTGTCTGGCTAAACATGGGACCTGGAAAATCTAACAGGCATTTTTAGGCTTAGCAGGAAGGAACCTTAACCGCTAAGCTATCTCTCCAGTCCTTTACTGTATATTTTTATGCAAATCTCTACTTATGTTTATGTTTTGGAGTACTTATTTATTTTTATTGTTGTTTTGAGTCAGTGTCTCACTCCAGCCCAGGGTGACCTGGGACTCACTCACATGGCTATTTCTCAGCAACAGCACTCTTTGCTTGATTCTTTCTCAACTCCACACACTTGGGTAGACTGTTCCCGGCCAAGTCAGGCCCTGAATCTACAAACCAATTCTCCTATCTCCCTTTCCAAGCTGGGCAAAGTGGGGAATTCCCTTCTGGCCTGAGTCTTTCTAGCCTTCTCCTGGATACCAGGTCTCCCTAAAATAAATCTCATAATTCATAATTTACCCTTCTCACCATCTGCCTTGTCAATTTTTCATTAAAATGGATAAGAACCCAAAGGTTGGGCTTCACAGACCTGGGGGACTCTCTCTGGACTCCAAAATCCTGCACCACTCTAGTTTGGTTGTCTCCAAAAGGCCTATATGTTAAAGCCTTGGTCTATTGGAAGGTGGTAGAACCTTTTAGGAATTGAGAACTCATAATGGTTTAATCTTGAAATGTCCCCTGTGTGGCTCCCTAGTTGGTGCAGATTTTGGAGAGGTTGTGGGAAGTAGGAGGAGAGACCTAGTTGAAGGAAGCAGGTCCCAGGGTCAGGCCTTCTTCCTGGACCATTAATCTTCCTCAACTCCTTTACCACAACTTTCTTGCCTCGGTGATGTTCTCCCTCCCCAGAACAGGCAGAGCCAAGGACTGTGGACTGAGCCTTTGACATCATGAGCTAAAATAACTCTTTCCTTCTTTATTTTCTCAGGTATCTTGTCCTTGGTTTCACAAATATAGCTGTGGAAGAATAACTAACATAGGTCAAGTTGGAGCTACTCAGGTCACTGCCCTCTCAAAATGTAAGTGAAAGCAAGGCCCTAGCTCTTTCTTTTTCTCCTTGCTTGAAGGCTTGGGAGTAAGTTTTCCTCTACCATGTGATCAATGCCTTTACCATCTGGCACACCCACCAGAGGCCCAAAGCAATAGGTCTGCCCACCCATCAACTGGAACCACTAAGATTGTGAGTTCAAAGATTGTTTTTCTTTATAAGTTAATTTTCTCAGATATTTAGTTATGGTGGTGGCAAGCTGAAGCACTTCCCAGGCTGTTTACTTAGCCATATTGATGCATCTGTTTCTTTGTTTCCCCTGTATCAAAAACTCCAATTCTTTTTTTAAAAAGTATTTTATTTATTTATTTATTTATTTATGAGAGAGTGAGAGGAAAAAAGAGAGAATGTGTGCACCAAGGCCTGTTGTCACTGCAAACAAACTCCTGGTGTGCCACTTTGTGCATTTGGTGTACATGGGTCTAACATCTGAAATCTTTAATCCTTTCTTTACAGGTTACCTAGACCACTTTTGATTAAGAAAACTGTAGAAAGTTAGTAAGTGCCACAAGCCAAGGCCAGGTGATGGCACGTGTCAGTTTTCCAGAGTCCTGCTTCGCGGGTGTCTGAATGCACTGCTGGGTCTCTGCTCACACTTGCTGGAATCACTCATGGCAGATTTTAGTTCACAGGTCACTTTTCCCCATGTTTCTCTGTAAACTCTTCAGTATTCTTACAGCATTTTTTTATGGTCCTTAGAGTATTCTTCAGTTAGGTCAGCCTGGAGTGGCTGCTCAGGCTGGGGTCATTCACCAAGTGCTAGGAGGGACTGGATTACTTGGTCAGTCTTGGTCCTGGCTTCCAGTTCTCAGCGCTTAGCAGGCAGACCTGCCCCTTTTCATCAATGGTGATAGATCTTTGTTTTAAATATGATCTTCGGTGACTTGAATGGATACTTTGCTGGAAAGTTGATTTCAATTCTGAAGGCCCCCTTATCATATGGAGGGTTGTCAGGAACAATCAGCCCTTGCCAAGTCACTAAATTAGTTTCATCAGCCTGGATGTTACAGATATTTTTCATTCCACATTTGCAGATCTCTTCAAGCTCCTCTGGGATTAAAGTCATGCGCCACCACGCCCGGCCCCAATTCTTAATAGAACTAGAACTGTTGTAGAATGAATTGTGCCCCCTTCCCAATCACATATTGAAGTTCTTCTTAACTCCCCCCCTCCTGACCCCATGTGTCTCTCTTAGAGCTAGGAACTGAAGGAAGACAATTAAGATCAAATAAAGCCACAAGAATGCAGCCTTAATTCAATGTGAAGTGGAGGAGAAAAGATATCTTTCTCTCTCTGAGCATCTTCTTCCTTCTCTTGATCCTTCCTTCCCTTCTTCTTCTCTCTCTCCCACAGTATGTATAGAAGAAATACTGAGTAAGAATACAGGGACAGAGTGTCTATTCGATGCCAGGAAAAGACTAAAAACCAGTTTCCATCTAGGACCTCTAACCTCCAGAATTGTGAGAAAATAAATTTAGGGGGAGGAATGTATCTCAGTTTTAGAGTGCTTGCTTTACATGTGCAAGGTGCTAGGTTCAATCCCCTAGTACCACCAAAAAAAAAAAAAAAAAGAAAGAAAGAAAAGAAAAGAAAAGAAATAAAAAGAAAAAAGCAAGCAAACAAGCTTCTGTTGTTTCTGACACCCAGTCGGTGGTGCTCTGTCCTGGCCACCCTAGTACATTGACACAGTACCACCTCACTCTTTTAGCCCACAGTGCACATCCACAGTAGTAACTATGCTATCAGCAGTGTGATCACCAGAATGGTTTAGATGTGTTTATCAGCAGTGTGATTATTGGAATACTGTAGTAGTATTTTATGCAGCTTTTTGTCTCCTTAGAGTATCTATCATGATAGAAACTCAGCCAAATGCAAATACCTGCAAGTCAAGGTGACTAGTCCTTTCTGTGGTCATGTCACCATTTGGTTACAAGTTAGGATGACTTATTTTTTACTCTTAGAAACTGATTTAAATTTTTTTTTTTCCAAGGTAGGGTCTCAGTCTAGCTCAGGCTGACCTGGAATTTACTATGTATTTTCAGATGGCCTCGAACTCATGGCCATCCTCCTACCTCTGCCTCCTGAGTGCTGGGACTAAAGGTGTGCACCACCATGCCCAGCTGCTTTAAAAATTTTTAAATATGTTTCATAATTATGTACACTATTACATGATTCTAAAGTGAAATCACAAAGACATGCTTTGCTTGGCGGATGCTAAATTAGCATCACTATATCCACTTAGAGCTCTTTGTTGGAAGACCTAGGGTTGCTGGAAAGCATCTCTGTCACAGTGTTACATTGTGCTTATTCTCTAAGTGTTTATTGCATTTTTCTTTGCTTTTAACTATTTACTATAATATGTCTAACTTTTGAGAGGGGCCGTTCAAGGCAGGGTATCTTTCTAGCATAAGCTGAGCTGGAACTCACTCTGTAGCCCAGGCTGGCCTTAAACTCACAGTGATCCACCTACCTCAGCCTTCTGAGTGCTGAGACTAAAGATGTGAGCCACCATGTGTGACTCATGTGTCAGATTTTAATATATTTATTTTTAAAATTTATTTTATGTTAAGGACTTAATATGCTTAATGACCATAAATTTATATTTTTCTGGGCTGGGGAGTGGTTCTGTAGAAAAGTGCTTGCTGTGTAATTCTGAGTACTTGAATTTATATCCCCAGAACCCACATAAAGCCAGAAGAAATTATGCAAAATGTCTATAATACCAGTGTATCTGTCTATGATGAGAAGGGAAGCAGAGACAAGAAATTTGTCTGGGAGCTTGTTGGCCAGCTAGCCTGGCAAAGGCAGTGTGGTAAACAGTGAGAGACCTTGTCTCACACCAGGTAGGAAGCAAGGACTGACGTCTGAAGTTCTCTGATTTCCACATGTTCACTGTGGATATGTCCGCCCTCAGTCACATACATGAACACACACATCATATACACACATACACAGAAAAAGTTATTTATAGTTTTTATCATTTCTGAGTAATTCACAGTAATTTTCTCCTTAAATAGTTTTCTCTAATCTTTTTTTTTTTTTTTTGGAGCTATACTAATTGTGCTCTTGCTTTAAAAAATATTCTTTTTTACTTGCAAGCAGAGAGAAAGAATGAAATTGAGAATGGGCATGCCAGGGCTTCTTGCCACTGCAAATGAACTCCAGATGAATGTGCTATTCTGTGCATGTGGCTTTATGTGGGTGCTGGGGAATTATAAGCAAGTGCCTTTAACAACTTAGCCATCTCCCAGCCCCCTTATTCTTATTTTTAATATTTCCTATTGTTTTGTCACTGTATATTATGTTATGTTTCATTTTCTGATGAGATCAGGCATGTTCAGAGTGTTATGGCCATAGACTGGTTGATTTTCTCAGACCTACCTTCCCATCAACTCATTGGTTCTTCAACTGTATTTACTTATGATATTTAAATTTTCCTGTGAAATTTAATTCCAATTGAAGAAATTGTCTTTTATATAAGTTATTTAAAAATCTATCTCCTTTTTGCATGTAATTATTTCAAAAATATATACTTTATAATCACTGCAGATTGTATTTTATACTGATATTTGTTGAGTCTGTTGACTTTCTAAAGAGGAAATGGTTTTGTCACATAGTAATTTATTATATGCTGATTCTATTTTTATTATTTTATTTTGTTCATTGAGAAAGGGTCTCAATATGTGGTCCTGGATACAACAGCTACAACTCAAAATCCTCCTGCCTTGGCTTCCTGAGTGCTAGGACTACAGGTGAATACTACCACACCTGGCCTGAGCTGATCTTCATGGAAATACTTTTCTCTTCTGTCTTTTTCTCTAAAGTCAGAGGTTGGCAAGCTCATTCTGTAAAGGCTAGGCAGTAAAGATTTCCAAGCACAACTAAAACTATATTCAATTTCTGTTTCTTTTACTCCTTTTATTTATGAAAAACCCTTAAAATATAAAAATTATACTTAACGTCCAGTTTATACAAAAAACAAGTCATAGGCCCAAGCCTGCCAACCCCTGTTTTGGGTGATGGTGTGGTAGTTTGATTCAGGTGTCACCCATAAACTTACGGGTTTTGAATGCTAGGTCCCCAGCTGGTGGCAATTTGGGAATTAGAGCCTCTTGGAAGTGATGTATTGTTGGGGCAGGATTATGAATGTTATAGCTAGCTTCCTTTTGTGAGTGTTTGGCACACTCTCCTGCTACTGTTTCCACCTGATGTTGGCCAGGTGGTGATGTCTAACCTCTGCTCATGCCATTGTTTTCCCCTGCCATCATGGAGCTTGTCCTCAACACTTGTCAAAAATAAACTCTTTCCTTCCATCAAATGCTCTTGGTCAGGTGTTTTCTGCAAGCAACATGAAACTAGCTGCAACAGTAAAGTTGGTACCAAGAAGTGGAGTCGTTACTGCTAGAAACCTGACTGTGTGGCTTTTGGCCATTTGGAGCTGCTGTTTGAGAAGAATGTGGAAGGATGTGAAATCATGGCCTAAGAGACACCTTGCAGTGCTGTAAGTACAGCTTGATGGACCATTCTAGTGAGAGTTGAACGACTTGAATGCACCCTAGTACATTGACACAGTACCACCTCACTCTTTTAGCCCACAGTGCACATCCACAGTAATAACTATGCTATCAGCAGTGTGATCACCAGAATGGTTTAGATGTGTTTATCAGCAGTGTGATTATTGGAATGCTTTAGTAGTATTTTATGCAGCTTAGAGTATCTATCATGATAGAAACTCAGCCAAATGCAAATACCTGCAAGTCAAGGTGACTAGTCCTTTCTGTGGTCATGTCACCATTTGGTTACAAGTTAGGATGACTTATTTTTTACTCTTAGAAACTGATTTAAAATTTTTTTTTTCCAAGGTAGGGTCTCAGTCTAGCTCAGGCTGACCTGGAATTTACTATGTATTTTCAGATGGCCTCGAACTCATGGCCATCCTCCTACCTCTGCCTCCTGAGTGCTGGGACTAAAGGTGTGCACCACCATGCCCAGCTGCTTTAAAAAATTTTTAAATATGTTTCATAATTATGTACACTATTACATGATTCTAAAGTGAAATCACAAAGACATGCTTTGCTTGGCGGATGCTAAATTAGCATCACTATATCCACTTAGAGCTCTTTGTTGGAAGACCTAGGGTTGCTGGAAAGCATCTCTGTCACAGTGTTACATTGTGCTTATTCTCTAAGTGTTTATTGCATTTTTCTTTGCTTTTAACTATTTACTATAATATGTCTAACTTTTGAGAGGGGCCGTTCAAGGCAGGGTATCTTTCTAGCATAAGCTGAGCTGGAACTCACTCTGTAGCCCAGGCTGGCCTTAAACTCACAGTGATCCACCTACCTCAGCCTTCTGAGTGCTGAGACTAAAGATGTGAGCCACCATGTGTGACTCATGTGTCAGATTTTAATATATTTATTTTTAAAATTTATTTTATGTTAAGGACTTAATATGCTTAATGACCATAAATTTATATTTTTCTGGGCTGGGGAGTGGTTCTGTAGAAAAGTGCTTGCTGTGTAATTCTGAGTACTTGAATTTATATCCCCAGAACCCACATAAAGCCAGAAGAAATTATGCAAAATGTCTATAATACCAGTGTATCTGTCTATGATGAGAAGGGAAGCAGAGACAAGAAATTTGTCTGGGAGCTTGTTGGCCAGCTAGCCTGGCAAAGGCAGTGTGGTAAACAGTGAGAGACCTTGTCTCACACCAGGTAGGAAGCAAGGACTGACGTCTGAAGTTCTCTGATTTCCACATGTTGACTGTGGATATGTCTGCCCTCAGTCACATACACGAACACACACATCATATACACACATACACAGAAAAAATTATTTATAGTTTTTATCATTTCTGAGTAATTCACAGTAATTTTCTCCTTAAATAGTTTTCTCTAATCTTTTTTTTTTTTTTTGGAGCTATACTAATTGTGCTCTTGCTTTAAAAAATATTCTTTTTTACTTGCAAGCAGAGAGAAAGAATGAAATTGAGAATGGGCATGCCAGGGCTTCTTGCCACTGCAAATGAACTCCAGATGAATGTGCTATTCTGTGCATGTGGCTTTATGTGGGTGCTGGGGAATTATAAGCAAGTGCCTTTAACAACTTAGCCATCTCCCAGCCCCCTTATTCTTATTTTTAATATTTCCTATTGTTTTGTCACTGTATATTATGTTATGTTTCATTTTCTGATGAGATCAGGCATGTTCAGAGTGTTATGGCCATAGACTGGTTGATTTTCTCAGACCTACCTTCCCATCAACTCATTGGTTCTTCAACTGTATTTACTTATGATATTTAAATTTTCCTGTGAAATTTAATTCCAATTGAAGAAATTGTCTTTATATAAGTTATTTAAAAATCTATCTCCTTTTGCATGTAATTATTTCAAAAATATATACTTTATAATCACTGCAGATTGTATTTTATACTGATATTTGTTGAGTCTGTTGACTTTCTAAAGAGGAAATGGTTTTGTCACATAGTAATTTATTATATGCTGATTCTATTTTTATTATTTTATTTTGTTCATTGAGAAAGGGTCTCAATATGTGGTCCTGGATACAACAGCTACAACTCAAAATCCTCCTGCCTTGGCTTCCTGAGTGCTAGGACTACAGGTGAATACTACCACACCTGGCCTGAGCTGATCTTCATGGAAATACTTTTCTCTTCTGTCTTTTTCTCTAAAGTCAGAGGTTGGCAAGCTCATTCTGTAAAGGCTAGGCAGTAAAGATTTCCAAGCACAACTAAAACTATATTCAATTTCTGTTTCTTTTTACTCCTTTTATTTATGAAAAAACCCTTAAAATATAAAAATTATACTTAACGTCCAGTTTATACAAAAACAAGTCATAGGCCCAAGCCTGCCAACCCCTGTTTTGGGTGATGGTGTGGTAGTTTGATTCAGGTGTCACCCATAAACTTACGGGTTTTGAATGCTAGGTCCCCAGCTGGTGGCAACTTGGGAATTAGAGCCTCTTGGAAGTGATGTATTGTTGGGGGCAGGATTATGAATGTTATAGCTAGCTTCCTTTTGTGAGTGTTTGGCACACTCTCCTGCTACTGTTTCCACCTGATGTTGGCCAGGTGGTGATGTCTAACCTCTGCTCATGCCATTGTTTTCCCCTGCCATCATGGAGCTTGTCCTCAACACTTGTCAAAAATAAACTCTTTCCTTCCATCAAATGCTCTTGGTCAGGTGTTTTCTGCAAGCAACATGAAACTAGCTGCAACAGTAAAGTTGGTACCAAGAAGTGGAGTCGTTACTGCTAGAAATCTGACTGTGTGGCTTTTGGCCATTTGGAGCTGCTGTTTGAGAAGAATGTGGAAGGATGTGAAATCATGGCCTAAGAGACACCTTGCAGTGCTGTAAGTACAGCTTGATGGACCATTCTAGTGAGAGTTGAACGACTTGAATGCAGTAAGAACTATGGACTGTGAGGTTTGGCTTATTGAGGGTGAGAAAGAACCTTGTTGAGACTGGTCTAGAAACAGTTTTTGTGAGATGCTTGCTATTATGCCCATGTCATAAGAACTTTTGCAGGGTTGCACTGTGTAGAAATGGGCTGGTTTGGCCAAGCATGGTGGCACACACCTTTAATCCCAGTTCTTGGAGGTAGAGGTAGGAGGATCACCATGAGTTCAAGGCCATCCTGAGACTACATAGTGAATTGCAGGTCAGTCTGGGCTAGAGCAAAACCTACCTCGAAAAACCAAAAAAAAAAAAAGAAAGAAAGAAAGAAAGAAAGAAAGAAAGAAAGAAAGAAAAGAAAGGAACAAAAAGAAAAGAGAAATTGACTGGTGTGAGCACAGGGATATGACACAGGAAAATAGGCCAAAACTGCTGCCTGTTCATCTGCAATTGTTTGAGAGATTATAACCATTGAGATTGGGCCAGCTGGTCTACATTGGGACATCAGGAAGACTCTTTTGAAGTAAGAGGCCTCCATGCTGAAGGAGTGTCCTCCTCTTCAAAGTGGGATTTATTTCCTCCCTGGATTAACAAATTGGTAGCCTGCCTGATTCTATGGAGTATAACAAATATAGGAAAGAGATGGTCATTGAATTTGCAACACAGTTTTGTTTTTTGGAAATGGTCATGGGCAGTATGAAGCAGGCTTGTTGGGCTCATGAGGATGAACCATGGGTTGTAGTGGAGACTTGTCACTGGCTGCATTTGTTTAACTTGGAGCTACAGTTTGACATTTGCCCTGTTTTTCTTTGCTGTGCCCAATGCCATTTTTTGAAGTGTGAATCTTCATTCTGTGCCCTTATAAGTTTTGTTTTTTAATTGCACCTCAGTTAAAAGACCTTGGACTATGGGAATATTTGAACAGTATTGGGATTGATAAAAAAAATGGGGACTTTTAAAGTTGGACTGAATACATTGTGTTTTACATCATGGATGCTTATCAGTTTATAAGGACCAGGGTGGAATGTGGTGTTCTGATTCAGGTGTCCCCCATAAACTTTGTTCTGAATGCTAAATCCACAGCTGGTGGCAACTTGGGAACTGGAGTCTCCTGGAGGCAGTGTATTGTTGGGGCGGGCTTATGGATATTATAGCCAGCTTCCCCTTGCCAGTGTGTGGCATACTCTCCTTGCTGCTGTTGTCCATCTGATGTTGACAAGGAGGTGATGTCTACCCTCTGCTCATGCCATCATTTTCCTCGGCCATCATGGAGCTTCCCCTTGAGTCTGTAAGCCAAAATAAACCCTTTCCTCCTGCAGGCTACTCTTGGTTGGGTGTTTTCTTCCAGCAACTTGAAGCAAATGCAACAGTTGGGACATATGCTTTTCTTGGTTGAGTTCCAGAGGGATTCAGGGTTGCCCACACCACCTAGGTAGAATATGTTTGGGATCCATACTCTGCCAAAGCATAGGCTCTAGGTTTTGATTTCTAAGGCAAGAATTTTTCTTCTGATCAGAATATGTGGCAGGTTCAAATTTAGTTATAGCCTTTCTGGACCAGGACACAGGTGGTCCTTGTACCTAGTTTTCTGGGGCCAGTTATCAAGCTCCTGATTTTCTGCATAATCTTAATAATAGCCTGATTTTATGCATATCCCAAACCATATATATCTAATCTTCTAACACAAAAAAAAAAAAAATGATGAGTTTTAGTCTCTAGAGCCATTGTCAGATCTGATACCTTTATCCCACACCTCTGGTCATTATTACAGCAGCTTAGATTTGTGGCTTGAAGTCTCTGTGTTGTTTGTGTATTACTGTTTTCCTTTTTTCTTTGGAGCCTAGCTATTCTTTTCACTGTATGCATTACACTTCCCATTTCTCTGTGCCGGGTAAAACAAGGAGGCAAATTAGCTCATTCAGCTCATTCTTCCAAAGTTCCAGAGTAATTCAGGCAGAAATGACATTTTGTTTTGTTTTGCATTGATAGGGATCAAATCCAGAACATCGTGCATGCCCAACAAGTGCTTTTCCACTGAATCACATCCTAAGCCCAAAGTCCATTGTAATTATAAGATAGGTCTTCCTTGCTGGGATAGTTATCTTCTCATTGCTGGGATAAACTACCTGACAAAAATCAGTTTAAGGGAGGAAAGATTTATTTCAACTATGGCAACAGGAGCTTGAGGCAGCTGGTCACATCCAGTCCACAGTGAGGAAGCCTAGTGCTAGTGCTGGTGCTTGGCCAGCTTTGTGGCTTTTTTTTTTTTTTTTTAAGAAAGCCCAACAGACTGGCCTTTTTTTTTAAAATTATTATTATTATTTTTATGCAAGAGAGTGAGAGCGCGTGCACATGCATGAGAGAGAATTGGTGCTCCAGGGCCTCCAGCCACTGCAATCAAACTCCAGATGCATGCACCCCTTGTGTGCATGTGCGACTTTGAGCAATTGCATCACTTTGTGTGTCAGGCTTACATGGGACCTGGAGAGTCGAGCATGGGTCTTTAGGCTTCGCAGGCAAGTTCCTTAATCACTAAGCCATCTCTCCAGCTCTCTTTCCCATTTTTTTTTTTTTTTTTTTTTTTGAGGCAAGGACTCACTCTAGCCCAGGCTGACCTGGAACTCATCCTATTGCCCAGCTGGTTTCAAATTCACAATGATCCTTCTACTTCAGCCCCTACTGTGCTAGCATGAAAGCTATAAACCACCAAGCCTAGTTCTCTCTCCTTTTTATGCAGTCCAGAACCAGAACCCCTGAAATGATGCTGCCCTCAGCTAAGGTGGGTCTTCCCACCTCTACTGACCTAATCAAGATAATTCCTCCCAGGCATGCCTGGAGGCTAACCTAATGTAGATAATCCTTCACAGGGGATTCTAGGTCATCTTCTCAAATTCATAATTTGCATCAATCATCACCATTACATTAATATTTTATCAGCTGTCATTCCTTTTGCCTATTGGGAATAATAGTTTCTTAGTTGTGAAGCAGACTTATTTAATAGACTGTGGATTCAACTCAATAGGGTTGCAATTCTAGATAAATAAGAATGTTCTAAAATTTGCTATGTATTTTGTGGGAGTTTGAATGTATGACTCCATAGACTCCAGTATTTTATTAAAATTGAACTTGCAACTTGAGTCCCTAGCAGGCAGATCCCTGCACAGGGGTGCATCACTGGGCACAGATCTTGGAGTCCAGCCCTAAGGTGTGGTTGGGAGGATCTTGAGTCTCACTCTAAGGAGTTTGGAGAGAAGTTTGGAGCTCTGGCTGTTTGGGTTTTGTGGTGCTGGCTGTTGGTGGTGTCTCTATTTGGATCTATAGAAGTGAGCCAGCTTATTCTTCCACCATTGATGGTGTTCCCCTGGAATTACAAAGCCTGAAATAAACCCTTTCTCCAATGTGCTGTTTTTGGTCAGGTGTTTGTCCCAGCAATGTGATATTGACTGCAACACACTTCTTTATTGTTTGTTTGTTTGTTTGTTTGTTTGTTTGTTTGTTTTGAGGCAGGGTCTCACTCTAACCCAGGCTGATCTGGAATTCAGGCTAGCCTGAACTCACAGTGATCCTCCTGCCTCTGCCTTCTGAGTGCTGGGATTAAAAGCATGCACCACCACACCCAGCCACACTTCTTTTCTTCTGTCAGTAAGGTTTTGTATTAGAGCTACATTAGGTCTGTTTAAAAAAATCAATAGCGTTCTGTCTCTCTGCTAAGTTTTCTCTTTCTGTACTGATTTTCTGATGCTCAGATCTCTGCTTAAATGCACCTCAGCAAGATCTCTCCACCCAGAAGTTATGCCACCTCCCTACCACTCTTAGTTACACTGTTATTACATGAAAAATGTTTGTATTTTCATTATTTATGAAATAAACCACAGGTGTAATTTAATTTTATTTTGACATAATAACTGTTTAGATGTTTGCCTTCTACCTTAAAGTGGGTGGCTTAGTTGTTTGTTTAATTTCAAGTTTTAGTACTCTGTGATATGATAAAGTGGCGCACATACATTTTATGCTTTGAAACTTACTGAGTTTTAAAAAATTATTTATTTATTTATTTATTTATTTATTTATTTATTTATTTATTTATGAGAGAGAGAATGAGCAGGTCTCCTGCCATTACAGATGAACTCCAGACACGTGTACCACTCTGTGAGTCTGGCTTTATATGGGTAGTGGGGATTGAACCCTTGGTGTCAGGCTTTCCAAGCAAGAGCTTTTAACCTCTCTAACCTCAAAAGCCATCTCTCTAGCTCCTGACTTTATTTTTGTGCCCTATTTATGAGCACTTTTGTAAATGTTCCATAGAAGCTTAAAAGGATGGCATATTTTCTCTATATAATGAAAAAGAGTCCTGATTTAAGTTTATGTTTTTGATGTTTTTTATGTACTTGAGCTATCAAAAGTTGAGCTATGTGTTCAAAGTCTCCCATAATGGTGTGCTTCAGGCATTTTCTCTGCGCTGCCAGCATACTTGGGTGCTGTCACGAAGCAGTTCCACCTCTGAAGTATTTATTATACACTGTAACTTTCTTCAGCATAAAATGTTTTTCTCTGACCCATTTAAAGCATTTGTCATGAATTCCATCTTTCTGAAATAAGCCAACTCAGCTCTCCCTGTGATTGACTGAATAAACAATCTGCGAACCATTGGCTTGGAGCTCTAATCATTTCAGGATCCCCTTTCCTGATTGCAAAAGAAGAGAAAATGATATCCCAAAGATCAGCTAAACATAAAAGAGGAAATAAGGACTATGTCAGTGAATCTCCATGGAGTGCTAAATGATAGTTTTACTGGAGCCAAAATAACATTCTGCCAACCAACACAGAAATGTCCTACAATGTCCAGATATCAAAATATTTTTTCTTTTTAAAATTATTATTTTTACATTTTTATTTACTTGCAAGCAGAGAAAGAGAAGAGAGACAGACAGAGAATAGGCATGCCAGAGCCTCCAGCTACTGCAAACGAACTCTAGATGCATGTGCCCCTTGTGTATCTGCCTGACGTGGGTCCTGGGGAATCAAACCTGGGTCCTGTGGCTTCGTAGGCAAATGCCTTAACTGCTAAGCCATTTCTCCAGGCCCCATTTGTTTTTCGAGGTAAGGTCTCACTCTGGCCCAGACTGACCTGGAATTCACTCTAGTATCAGGATGGCCTTGAACTCTTAGCAATCCTCCTACCTCTGCCTCCTAAGTGCTAGGATTAAAGGCATGCACTACCACATCTGGCTATGACATCAAAATTTTCTCCAATGTGGCAGCATTTGGAATTTACTCTGAGCTGTGGCATTGACTCTTTTGTGCTTTGTTCTGGCAGAGCCAGAAAGGTTCCTAAACCTACCTCTGAGAGAAAGGCAGGGTGTAAGAAGGCCTGAGTGCCCCAACACTATTTCCTTGATAGAGTCTCTTCTTTCTTTACCTCTCTTTCTTCTTTCTTTCTTTCTTTCTTTCTTTCTTTCTTTCTTTCTTTCTTTCTTCCTTCCTTTTCTTTCTTCTTTCTTTCTTTCTTTCTTTCTTTCTTTCTTTCTTTTACTTTCTTTTATCCTTCCTCCCTTCCTTCTCTTTCTTCCTCTCTGTCTTTCTTTCATGTGTGTGATATATGCATGTGTGTGTGCACATGCATGCATCCTGTGCACTGGCATGGGGAGGCCCAAGGTGGTCATAGGGTGTCCTCCTCTATCACTCTTCTGCCTTATCTCCCTGGGTTGGAGTTTCTTACAGATCTTGGAGCTCACCGTTTTTCAGTTAGACTAATAGCAGCAAGTCCCAGCAGTCCTCCCATCTCCACTCCACTCAGTGCTGGGGTTATGTGCATGCAAGCCATGCCCAGCTTTTTATCCAGTGCTGGGGATCAAATCAGACCCTCATGGTTGTGTAGCAAGCCCTCTTACCCATTGAGGCAGCTCCCCAAGCCCAGTAGTATCTTTCTTAGTGTGGTTAGCTGTGGTTTGAGGCATCAGTGATAGTTAAGTTTTGTGTGTGTGTGTGTGTGTGTATCAATATGACTGTGCTCAGAGAAACCAAATAGCTGGTAAAATATTATTTTAGGTTATGTGGGTTAAGAGATTCCTGGAAGAGACTAAGCATTTGCATCAGGAGACTGAGTGAAGCCCTTCCGTGGTCTGAATACACAAGTGTCATCCAGTCCACTGAGGGTCTGAATCTAGCAAACAGCAGAGGAGAAAGGGTGGTTTGGCTTGCTCTGCTTGAGCTAAGACATCCATATTCTGCCCTGAGATATGAAGGCTGCTAGTTTCTGAGCCTTCAGGTGACCTTTGAGCTTGGACTGGAACTACACCTCTAGTTTACTTCAACCTCCAGCTTGTAGACAGCAGATTGTGAGATTCAGTCCCCATAATCATGTGAGCCAGCTTCATAATTAATCTCCTTCTATGTAGAAATCTATGTAGTGCATGTTTCTCTGTCTCTGGTCAATGGACTATCAAGTATCCTTGTCCATTGCTAGTTCTGACACAGGGGACTCTTGACTCCATGACCCTATCTCTGACATAAATCACTTTTCACTTGGTGAAAAATGGGCATGAGTGCACAGAAAGAACTTCACTTCTCAAGACCCTTGTGCAAGTAGGTGGGAAAACATGCTAATTTGAGAAATGCGGGTGTAACCAAACATGGTGCATTCACATCTTTGTAAATGCAAAGCCACAAAAACACAATCAAGACATAAAAAAGTAGGGAAAGATTTATACATGCAGCAGTTAAGGAGACACATGGAAGTAATTTCAAATCTTGTCCTCCTCAAATGAAAGCAGCGTGGAGATTTTGTTCAGAAAGTCTATGCATACCCCCAAGCATGCTCAGGTAAGGAGTACATTCCTGACCATGTTCACTTTAAGGTCATGAAGAACATATTTAAAGATTAAAGTGAAGGGCAGGAATGCCTCTGGATGTGCTCAGCTTGCGCCATAAAGTTTTAGCTGAAAATAAAGGAAAGGAGGCTGGTTCTCAGGCGTGCTCTTGCAGGGCAGATGGTGGAGAATGCTGGAGAGAACCAAGATACAGCAGTACATCAAAAGAGAGCCAGCTGTCTTCCATGAGATGGGTCACCTCCACCTCATCTGCTTAGCCCCGGAAGTCATTACAGAGGAAGTGGTGAAAGGAACACTGCTCTCTCAGCTGGTCTGAAACCAGTTCTAGGGAGACAGCGACAGACACTGTGGTCACTCAAACCTCATCAAAACAGAGATCTAGAGTCCACAGAGAAAGCAACACTAAATCAGATCCCTTTCTTGCCCACCATGGCTCAGGGAACATTATGGAAGATGGGGCGGAAGGTTTAAGAGCCTCAGGGTGGGTGGGAATAGCAGGAAGCACCGTGTCTCCTCCCAGAGACTAACCTCTAGATGCAGTGAATACCAATAACCCTTCCAAAACAACTGTTTTCTTTTTGGAGGTAGGGTTTCACTCTAGTCCAGGATAACCTGGAATTCACTATGTAGTCACAGGGTGTCCTTGAACTCATGGTGATCCTCCTACCTCTGCCTTCTGAGTGCTGGGATTAAAGGCATGCGCCACCACGCCCAGCCTAGAGCACAACCCTTTTATTAAAAAAATAATAATAATGAATAGGAAAAAAATAAAGGAAAGGGTAGTGGCAGGTAGATTAACATAGGAGTCTGTTCCTGAAGGTGTATGACTCAGTGGCTAACACTGAGAGCTATTTGGAAGGAAAATGGAGTTACACAAACAGAGCAGTCCATACACATGTACAGGGACTGTGACCATCCCTCAGCTGCCCTGTGATGCAGTGCTGCTGGCAAAAGGTCTCTTGCTGCTTCTGCTATAGACTTCCTCCTCAAGAAGCTCCTTTGTCAGGCAGCCCACGTCCAGCAACTGACTGGTAGAGGGAAATAAAAAGCTTGCTGTTGTTGGAGATAGATATTTCAAGAAATATTAAAAACATTGTTTGACACAGTCAAGAATAGTTTGCATCCTCTTCAAGGTCTCTTAAATCTAGATTCCATTGGACAGAGCAGTAGTTTTCTGTGTGAAGGGAGATCTGAGAAGGAGATAGATGGATAGCTAGATGGATGGATAATAGAACAGTTTTATTATTGAACAAGTATTAAACCAGAATGTGATACACATCACAGGAATACCACTAAGAGAGTGCAAAGACAATCTGCTAAGCCATCTCTCCAGCCCCTCAAGCAAGCATCTTTAACCAATGAGCCAGTTCCCTAACCCCTGAAATTTGAAGTTTATGAATTAGGCTCTGTAATGATGGGGGTTCATGTGAAATTGCCCCTGTTCTCCTCCCTTCCTTTGGCCTTCCACCACTCCTGGTCTTTGTGCTGAAGAGAAGACTTTACTGTTCAGGTTAACCAGCTACAGGAGAGCAAAGTCCATGGTGATGCTCCCACCAAGAGCAAAGAAGACTCACCTCTGAGTGAGGTGAGGAAGATCCCTCCCAGCCATTGACTTCCTGCTCATCATCTGACTGTACCTGTCTTTTCCTCCTACAAAAACTCTTCTTTGTACCCCAACCCCCCTGAGATAGAGCAGAGGGTCTCCTCTGTCTCCTCCAGGGCAGCATTGAAGACATAGACCTTCCACCAACTTCTGTTTCCGGACTTTTCAGGAGAGTAGGGTACCCCATAGACCATAATTTACCCCAGATCTTAGCAACTTCAGCATATGATTGTTTTTCTGTTCTTATTGGCAGGGGACCTCATCTCACTTTTTGTCTACTCATTGGCATATTCAGATTGGCAGCATCATTACCGTACACTTTAAGGCCTTTAAGGGCAACATAAGGACTGTGACACTATGTACAGGCCAAAGGTCAATCTAACAGAGGCTATGTTTATAAGGAGGGGCTAGTGTACACAGTGCGGAGGCACTGAACAAAGGCATGGTTCACATCCCAAACTGGAGCTGGATGGTACATCATGCTATACAGAATAGCGTGAAGTTTAAAACCTATGGATAGTATTTGTCTGGAATTTTCCATTTAATATTTTCAGACTGTGGTTGATTTCTGATAAATTGAAACCACACAGCATAACCAAGGAAAACCAGTTCTTTGTGCACCTTGTGTGTACATGTGAGAAACCCCAGAGAACTAAGAAAATCCCAGATAGTGTCTGAGACCTATAGCAGAGATTATCCCACTTTTCTGTAACCTATCTACCTAGGTGTTCCCACCAACATATCTTAGAAAATATCTTGAATCATGACTCCCTTTGTTCTGTTATTATAAAATCTTCATAAAACTGCTACTATGCTGTGACATGGTATTTGGGGTGACCTAAATCTCTGTTCCTGGGTCTATGGTCACTCACTCATATTTGACTCCAGAATAAACTGTCTTTTCCCTTTGATGTAAGAGCTGTGTTTTTGTCTCAACATTTCTCAAATAGGTCAACAATGAAGGTTCCTCTGCTTTAAATCCTTCCAGAACAGTATGGGAAGTGCTCAGATACTGACTAAGCCAGTCTTTCCCTCTGGTTCTTCTCTATTCCCTCCTTTCAAAGACAGTAACTTTGAAATGACCAGTGCAAACGTTGTTCTTCAGTTC
The DNA here is from genome assembly GCA_036365145.1 of Orientallactaga sibirica. NCBI lineage: Eukaryota > Metazoa > Chordata > Mammalia > Rodentia > Dipodidae > Orientallactaga > Orientallactaga sibirica. The sequence goes on from JAEOAD010000025.1 coordinate 4,270,984, forward strand.
TGCTCTCTTCAGCCTTTCTGAAAACCGGGTAAGACTTTAAACTAAATTGTTGTAAGAATTTTGATGAATTTGCCAAGGATAGTAAAAGAGGTTCTAAAAAATAACAGGGAACTAGGGAGAAGTCTCTTCCCTCATTTTCAGCAGGAAAAAAAAATCACCTCTTGTTTTTAATTTGCATTTACCCTCAACTCTGGAACGGATGGGCCAATCTGCATATCTAACCCTCCCAGCCAGGCTGTTTTTGAGACTATAGCCAGTAGTCTTGATGCTTGATGCTAGCTCCCCAACTATACACAGGACCATGGAGGAGACTATGGAACTGTTCTAATACTCCTTCATTGTAAGTTTAACAATGTCTTAAATATAGGTATGCCTTACTTTCAGGAAATAACATTTTTTTGCAATGATTTTTAAAGAGTGAAATTGACAACAGCTACTTCTAATTTAGCACTTAATATGTGTCTTGCTGAATGGTTTCTATCCATTATTTCATTTTTTCTCAGAACAATCTCCTGAGAGAGAGAATTACTAGTTTTATTTTATAGCTGTGGAAAACTAAGCTGAGAAAGGTTAAGTAACTTGTCCAGTTTCGCAATAGGAAGTAATGGAGTGAAATTGAAACCCAGCTCTGTCTGACTGGGTGGGGGGGAAGCTAATAATAACCACACAAGGGCCTCTTGTAATCCACTTCTCTTGCTGCACTTTAAAAATTTAAATTTATTTACTTACAGTCAAATACTCTACCACTGACATATATCCCCTATTTATTTATTTGTGAGGACAGTGAGAGTGAGAGAGAGAGAGAGAGAGAGAACATGGGGTACACCAGGGCTTCCTGCCACTACAAATTCCAAATGCATGTCCCATTTGTACATTTGGTTTTATGTGAGTATTGGAAATCAAACTCCAGGCCAGCAGGCTATGAAAGCAAGTGTCTTTAACCACTGAGCATTCTCCCCAACCCTTGGTGCACTTAAAGAGTTTTTTTTTAAATTATTGTTTTTTATTGACTTCTATACTTACATACAAAAAAACCCACCTGATATTTCCCTCCCCTCCCCCCATTCCACTTTAGAACTCCAGTCTCCATCATATCCCCTCCCTCTCTCCATTAGTCTCTCTTTTAATTTGATGACATCATCTTTTTCTTCTATTTTGAGGGTCTTGCGAAGGTATTGCTAGGCACTGCAAGGTCATGGATATCAAGGCCAATTTCTGTCTGGGCAGTTGCATTATAAGAGGTCATACCCTTCCTTTGGCTCTTCCATTCTATCCGTCCCCTCTTCCGCAATGATCCCTGAGCCTTGGAGGGTGTGACAGAGGTGTTTCAGTGCTGGGCACTCCTCCATCACTTCTTCTCAGCACTATGTTGCCTTTTGGGTCATCCCAGTGGTCATCGCCATCTGAAAAGAGAAGCTTCTCTAACCAGAAGTGAGAGTAGCATTAATATGTGAATATGAACATTAAGTGTAGTGCTTTCAGGGCAGCTTGGTGGGAATAATATATACATTTAGTCAGACAAGAGCAGGCTTATACCCCTAAGGATCATGACCTCACCTACCATAGGCTTTTACTTAGGTTTTTCAGTACCAGGTATGTATTCCCTCCCGTAGAGAGGGCCTTCAGTCCAATTATGGAGCAGTTGGTTACCCCAAGAGTAGACACGCCACTATTGCACCCGTTCAGTCATTGGGCCTGTCTGGCCAAGCTTTAATATTCAGAGTCCACTGTTTTCACTGTTGATGGCTTCTGTCTCCCATACTCTGCGTGCAGTGCAGCTTTTTCCAGCTTTCAGTTGGCTGGTCTACAGGGAGAAGGTTTTCTGCTCCATACCAGCTTGCTTTCTCAGTGACCTTGCCTCTCAGGCAAGAGATGTCTTCAGCAATAGGGTCTTACTATCTGTTTCTCTAGGGAAACCAAGGGCTTTGGCAAAAGCCTTAATGTTTTGGAGGCTACTGGGACCTCCTTGGCCAACAACTCACTGGAAGGTATCCCATCCCAGGCACTGAAAATTTTCTAGTAACAGTCTACAGCTTCTAGACGTGCCATTATTCAAAAAAGTAATTTTACATATGTCTTATTCATAATATCTTGAATTTAGATTGACTGTCCCCTTGCCCTTCTTGTATGCATTCTCTTCCCATGGCCTCGCTTAGGCCACTCCCCTCCCTGTAATCAGTTCTTCCACTTACATATGTGCAATACCATACACTTAAGTCCTTCCCTTTCCTCCCTCCCTTATAGCCTTTTACCAGCTTACTGGTTTCTGGTACCTATTTTTGGTTCCAGTTCACACACAAGTCTATACCTTGGTAGCTAGGATCCACATATGAGAGAGAACATGTGACATTTGGCTTTCTGAGCCTGGGTTACCTCACTAAGTATAATCCTTTCCAGATCCATCCATTTCCTGCAAATTTCATAATTTCATTTTTCTTTACCGCTGAATAGAACTCCATTGTGTAAATGTACCACATCTTTATTATCCACTCATCTGTGGAGGGACATCTAGGCTGCTTCCATTTCCTAGCTATTGTGAATAGAGCAGCAATAAACATGGTTTTGCAAGTATCTCTAAGGTAGTGAGAAGAGTCCTCTGGATATATGCCTAGGAGTGCTATAGCTGGATCATATGGTAAATCTATTTCTAGCTGTCTCAAGAACCTCCACACTGATTTCCACAATGGCTGGACCAGCTTACATTCCCACCAACAGTGTAGAAGTATTCCTGTTTTTTCCACATCCACGCCAACACTTATTGTCATTTGTTTTATTGATGGTAGCCATTCTGACAGGAGTGAAATGGAATCTCAAAGTGGTTTTAATTTGCATTTCCCTGATGGCTAAGGATGTGGAACATTTTTTAGATGTTTATATGCCATCTGTATTTCATCTTCTGTGAATTCTCTACTTAGTTCCATAGCCCATTTTTTAACTGGGTTGTTTGAATTCTTATTATTCTGTTTTTTGAGTTCTTTGTATATTCTGGATATTAATCCTCTGTCAGATGTATAGCTGGCAAAGATTTTCTCCCATTCTGTAGGTTGTCTTTTTGCTCGATTCACAGTGTCCTTTGCTGTACAAAAGCTTTGTAATTTCATAAGGTTCCAGTGGTTGTTAATGAGTTTTTTTAAAGTCCAGAGAGCTGGATTTCCTCAAGTGAGAGGTAGTAATATAGTAAGTTTTCTCCAAAAAAAAAGGAGGGTGGACATATATAGTAACATAAATATCACATCCTTTATCTTGGACTGTTTTTTCCTATGTGCATGTAAAGAAGTAGAAGTAGAGTAATAAGTATTTCTTAATATTCAAATATACCAAATATTTCAAAATTATTAAGGATATTAGCACTCACAGAATAGCACCATTTTTTTTCTTTATATATTTTTGAGGCAGGATCTTACTATATGGCCTATACTCTTACCATGTAGGCTGACTGCTGTGTAATTTAGGCTGGACTCAAACTCAGGATCCTACTGCCTCAGCCTCCCCAGTGCTAGGATTACAGGCATGCACCATCCCACCAGGCCAGAATAATGCATCTTGAAAACAGGCATTGCATGCTTCCTAAGAGGCAAGGAGCTATTGATAAATGTCAACACACCCTGTTAAGCATCTCCCACAGTGTTGAAAGCTTGGTCTCTAATGGGGCAGTGTTTAGAGGAGAGGTCGTTGGTAATGACTGGATCCTGAAGGTTCTCTCTGAGTCCATGAATGAACTAACCCATTAATGGATCCACGGTCTTCATGGGCCAAAAAGTGGTCAAGAAGCCTTAGGAAGTGGGGCCTCATTGGAGGGATTATGTCATGTGGTCCTGCTGCTAAAGGCTCTAAATATACCTGGCCCCTCTCTCCCCATTTGCTTTTGGGTACCCCTGGGGTGACAAGCTTTGCTCTACCCATTGTTCCTCCAATTGGTGTTCAGCCATGCTGTAGGCCTAAAAGCACCACACCTAGGCAATCCTGCACTAAGCCATGAGCCAAATGCACCTTTCCTCCTTTAAATTGCTTTCTGTGGGTACTTTGCCATAGTGACAGAAATATGACTAGCATGCTGTCTTTGGTTTATGCAGATGGTTTTCAGCAAAACAAAAAAATGAAATAAACCAAAACAAACAAAAATTCCTTAATGTATTTTTTAATCCCCTTGAAAGAGAACTACTTGTAGAGACTGGAGATGGATGTAGCTCAGTTGGTAGAGAGCTTGCCTGCCATGTAGGAGGTCCTGTGCTTAATTCCCAGCACTGTATAAACCAGGTGCGGCGGCTTACATCTATAATCTCAGCTCTTGGGAGGAAGAGGTAGGAGGATCAGAAGTTCAAGGGCATCCTTTGTTACATGGCAAACTTGAGGCCAGCCAGGACTACATCAGAAACAGATAGAGGTCACTTCCAATGTTCTGTCTTATCATGCCCACTGTGGGCCAGAGAGCAATGACAGCTGCTGATTGCTGCAGAGTACTAGTTTGTGGCATTTCCAGTCAGTTCAGCTCTGAGGAGGATTGCAGGACAAGGGGAAAGCATGGATGGTACAGAGAAGTGACTCTGGACCTGGAATTTCATGTCAGCTCTTCCACAGGCTGGGTGTAGGAGTCCAGTTGAGTCACTTTCAATGTCCCTATCTCTAGGAGGGAGAGATGATTATTAGCTCCAAGATTCTTCTGTTACTACTTATAGATCAATTTTCACAGGACTGTCTCTTCCAGAGATAGACAATGGGTGAGAATGAACAGACGAGTAACAAAAAAGACTGGCTGGCTCAGGTTCTTAGCAGCTGGAGGCCATGGACCCAAGCTGGTATAGAGGAGTTGGCATGGGTCCCTACAGCCATTAAAAAAATTTTTATTTATATTTGAGAAAGAGAGGGAGAAAGAGGCAGAGAGAGACAATGGGTGTGTCAGGGCCTCCACCCACTGCAAACGAACTCCAGACACATGCACTACCTTGTGCATCCAGCTTATGTGGGTCCTGAGAGTTGAACCTGGGTCCTTTGGCTTTACAGGCAAGCACCTTAACTGCTAAGCCATCTTTCCAGCCCCCATAGCCATTTTAATGCCAGAACTTTCCTCTTCATTGGTTTAGGGCCAGGTCCGGGCTTGGGTCTTTATTTGGAAACCACCGTAGGAACTACTAAAAGCAGTAGTTGCCAGAGCAAACACTGCACCCCAAACAATATCAGTGGAGATAATTTAATTCAAGGGGATTTCACAATCCTCAGTACATAAGAAAAAGCCAAGGGAGCTATATTTTTATATGCTTTCTCTCATCTTTTTAAAGCATAAACTTTATCATAAAAAATGATCCTGTTTATCCAATTAGAGCACTTGTGAAAATAGCTATCCATAAGACCACTCTAAAAGAAATCAAAGTAAGCTGACAGATAAGCCACAAATCCAAAAGAAACCCCTTTTATCACATCTTTCTTCTATGCTATCATGCACATCCAGGGCATCATAACTTCCTCTAACCCATCAAAAATTCTGGTTTTATATTACAGTTCTTTGAATAAGTCTTATTTTCTGTTTATCAAAATGGAATGGACAGCTGATCTTCAGTTGTTTAACTGAAACTTTGACCTTATACATGACTTCCTGGTATTCCCTGAGCAAAGGGATATCGGATTCTTCAGGAGATGAAGTGCGGCTGACTGGACTGGACTGAGCCTACTGTGGCTTCATAGAACCTGACCTTATTTTGGTGTGACCTGATATCCCAGCTTGTGCTAGGGCAGTGAGTCTCCCAGGGCAAGGTCTCTCATACTGTAATGCGTACACATCACCTGGGAGAATGCAGATTCAAGTTCTGTAAGTCTGGGTTCAGGACATGAGAGAGCCTGGTCAGGCGCCCTGGTGATAGTGCTGCTGGTGGTCTGTGGCTTATGCATCAGGCTGCAAGTTTCTACAGCAGTGGGGATTACGTGTCAGGCTGCAAGGTCCTACAGCAGTGGGGCTTACGTGTCAAGTTGCAAATTTCTACAGCAGTGGGGACTACATGTCAGGCTGCAAGGTCCTACAGCAGTGGGGCTTACGTGTCAAGTTGAAAATTTCTACAGCAGTGGGGCTTACGTGTCAGGCTGCAAGGTCCTACAGCAGTGGGGACTACATGTCAGGCTGCAAGGTCCTACAGCAGTGGGGACTACATGTCAGGCTGCAAGGTCCTACAGCAGTGGGGACTACGTGTCAGGCTGCAAGGTCCTACAGCAGTGGGGCTCAGTTTGTGGCTACTGGGAACTGTAGCAATTTTATCACTTGACAACTTATTAGAAACATAACGTCTTATCCTATCCCCCACCTCCTGAGTTAGAAACTGTGGAATGTGGCCCAGCAATCTATATTTTAACATAGCTTCCAGCGAATTCTTAGATATACTGGAGGTTGCAGACCACTATAATGTCATCGATACCCCTATTGAATTGTCTCCCTCTCCCAAAGATACACTGAAATCCTAGCCTTCTGTGCCTATGAACTTTACCTGATTTGGAAATAGGGTCATTGAAGTCACCAGGGTGAGCCTAACTCAATGTGACAAGTGTCTTTAGAAGATGGCTATGTGAAGACACAAAGACAAGACGCTTCGTGAGGAAAGAAACAGAAACTGGAGCAATTCATCTAAAAGCCAAGAAATATCACAGAAGGTCGGGAAAAGGCAGAAGCTAAAAGAGACCAAATTCTTTCCCACACACTTCAGAAGGAGCATGAGCTCTGCTAAAATTGATTTTAAACATTCGATTCTAGAATTGTGAGATAATTCATTTCTCTTATCTTACGCCATGTAGTTTGTGATCCATTATTATGTCAGCCCTGGTATGGTAGAAGAAATTGGACAGAGAAATCAGCCCCAGATGATGTTCTAAAGCAGCTTCTATTGTGCAAGTCTTACCAGGGAGACAGCATGACCCGGAGTCTTCTCTCAATCTGTGCAGCTGCATTCTGTTTATAATACATTGAGTGGTTAGTGAAGCCACAGGCAAACCATCCTGAGCTTCTGTAACTTTCCGCTTGTAGTCCCAGTCACATAGCCCAGAAGTTTAACCCACCAATAGTGTGAAGAACTCAAGGTGATGTCAGACTGTCTGCCATACTGTTTAAAAATCTTTCGAGACTCAGACTTTGGAATTATTCCCCTGAGTCCATGTCAACATAAATAAATCTTCTAATTCTTCACTCTATCGCTGGTGCCAGTTCTATATGCCTGTTTCCCATAACTCTAAGAAATTAATACAACCATGAAAAGCTTTTCCTATGCTATGATAGAATATCAGTAGGGCCTAGTGCAGTTCAAGTTCAGTTGAGAGGTAGTCATGTGGTGTTGGGGCCCTTAGAAGGATTAGATCTCTTTAAAGATGCAGGCGAACCCCCCCCTCCCCATACACACACACACACCAGGCCCATGAACTACAACTTCAGGTCTTTGTCCAAGTTATCAAAGAATTGAAGTTCAAAGTTTTGAAGTATGATATTTATTTTAGGGAGAGTTAGGATTAGGAAAGCCAAAGCAAAAAAAAAAAAAAAAATACTCCCCATTCCCAGCGTGAACTTCTCAGTCTGGCTGGGAGGCTGGGAACAGGGAGAGGAGATGGAGAAGATTCCCCCTCCCATAGGGAAAGGTCCGTCTCCAGGAAAGCAGCCTGCGGGGGAGGGGCTCACACTTGTGGAAAACAAAGCAAGAAAGCCAGCAAAGCAAGAGAGCCCAAGCAAAAAGAAATTCTCCCCTTCAGAGCCAGACTGAGGTTCCTGCACACAGGAAAAGTAAGGGTCACAGAGCTCCCGAGGGGAGAGAGATCACGTGAGTTTTGGGCCCAATTATATGAACCAAACATCCAATTAGGACAAGTCTCATCAGCAGACTCGTCTGTAAGGGAGGGACCTGATTGGTCTATGGGCCCTGAGCTGACTCGGGAAGGGCCAGCCCACAGATGTTAAGCCCAGGAAAAGTTGAAGCACCAGGAAGTTGATGCTTGCAGCCAACTGGGATGAGCCTGATTCAGACTTTGGGCTCTAGTCTTGCCAGAGCAGTCAAAGAAGCATACATTTTGCTGTGGGCCAGTTCCTGACTACCTACCTACCTACCTACCGACCAGAAAAAAGGCTACTGTGCTCCTAATGTGTGTCCCGAGCAGTTCCCAAGCCCTGGAACCAGGCTCCCCAGAGGAAAGCACTGACATCTCTAACTTGATAGAGACAGAAGTGAACGGAGATGAAATAGAAGACAAAAAGCAGAGATGATATTTGGTTTGGAGTATTTTTGGATTATTTGTCAGTTAACAAGTAATTATTGCATGTTTACTGTAGCACTTTGAATGTTGTCCCCCATAGACTCGGTGTTTTATTAAAGCTTATCTCTAGCCTCCTGGCTGGAAGAGGTGTCACTGGAGACAGATTCAACCCTAAGGTGTGTTGGAGGTGGATCTAAATTCCAGCCAAAAGGTGTGCAGACAGGTCTAAGCTCTGGCGATATCCCTGTCGTTTGCTGCTGGTTTTGTGCTTGTCACTTTTGGTATGTGTGAGCTGTTTGGTTGTTTCTCTGTGCTTAGATGTATGGAAGCAGCTTCTCCAGCCATTGATGGAACTTCCTCGGGATTCTATGAGCTTTAAATAAGTCCCTTGCTCCCCTAAACTGTGCCTGGCTTAATGGTCATCCCAGCAATGTGAAGCTGACTATAACGCTAAGTGCCCTAGGAAAATAACAGTGATGAAGTCAAGATCCATTTGCCCAAGACACTTCCAGTTAGTGAAGGAAAGATGAGATGAGCATAAACAGAGGCTCACCATTAAAGGTAGATGGCACTCTACCCTAGATGTTGTGAGGAACTGTGGGAGGAGAGCAACCACCTACAGCTGTGAGGATTGTGCACTGTACCACATGCTTGTGAGCTTGTGGCTGGTGTCCCTTAGGTTTGTGTGGCACACGGTTGCTTCTGCACATGGCTGTTTCGGTGGGAAGATATAAGAGGGACATTTTATTCATTGTTGAAGGTCAACAAAATCTTCCTGAGGGAATTAGTATGTAAAGCAAGACCTGAAGCCGGAGTGGAAGTTAATCAGGTGAGGAAAGCTGAGGGGGCTTTAGAAAAGGAATTCAGCATATGCTAGGCTGAAAGAGTGGGTGTGAGACAGACCTGGGTGGGGAACCTTCCTCTCCCTCTATACTGGGCAAGCAATAAATATTATTTATTTGTTTACTTGAAAGAAACAGTGTATGTGTATAAGGGCACACCAGGGCCTCTTGCCACTACCAACAAACTCCACATACATGAGCCACTTTGTACATCTGGCTTTACATGGGTACTGGGGAATTGAACACCAGGCTGGCAGGCTTTACAAGCATGTGCTAAGACATTTCCCCAACCCCATGTTAAACATTTTTTCTTTTAATTTTTTTGTGGACAACTTCCATAATTATAGAAAATAAACCATGATAATTCCCTCCCTTCCCCAATTTTCTCCTTCACAAATCCACTTTCCATCATATTCCCTCCCACTCTGAATGAATATCTCTTGTATTTTTTTTGTTTTGCAAGGTAGGGTCTCACTGTGATCCAGGCTGACCTGGAATTAACCATGTAGTCTCAGGGTGGCCTTGAACTCACAGCAATCCTCCTACCTCTGCCTCCCGAGTGCTGGCATTAAAGGCGTGTGCCACCACACCTGGCTCTAATGAACTCCAGACTCAGGCACCACCGTGTGCATCTGGCTTACGTGGGTCCTGGAGAAGCAAGCCTCGAACTGGGGTCCTTAGGCTTCTCATCCCTGGCGCTGAGATTTTTCTAGTAACAATATATGGCTTTGGGTGTACCAATATCCAAACAAGCAGGTTTCCATATGGCTTATTCATAACATCTTAAATTTTGCTTAACCTTCGCCCCACCCTTCTTTTACTCAATCTCTTGACCTCACTTAGGCCATCCCACTCCCAGTAATCTGTTTTTCTACTTACATATATACAATACCATCTCCTTAAGTCCTCCCCCTCACCTTATAGCCCCTTTCTAGCTTGCTGGCTTCTGCTACTGATTTTTACTCCAACTCATATACAAGTATAAACATTTGTAGCTAGGGTACACATATGAGAGAGAACATGTAGTATTTGGATTTCTGGGCTTGGGTTACCTAATTTAGTATAATCCTTTCCAGATACATCTATTTCCCTGAAAAATTCACAATTTCATTTTTATTTACTGCTGAATAGAACTCCATTATATAAATGTACCACATCTTCATTATCCATTCATCAGTTGAAGAACATCGAAGCTGGTTCTATTTCCTAGCTATTGTGAATAGATTGGCCATAAACATGGTTGAGCAAGTATCTCTAAGGTAGTGAGAAGAGTCATTAGGATATATACCTAGGAGTGCTATAGCTGGGTTAGATGGTACATCTATTTTTAGCTGTCTCAGGAACCTCCACACTGATTTCCACAACAGCTATACCAGTTTTCCTTTCTACCAACAGTGTATAAGGCTTCTTTTTTCTGCATGCTCACCAGCATTTATTGTCATTTGTTTTCTTGATGATAGCCATTCTGACAGGAGTGAGGGGGAATCTCAAAGTCATTTGAACTTGCATTTCCCTGATGGCTAAGGATGTAGAACATTTTTTAAAAATATGTATATGCTATCTGTATTTCTTATTTTTAGAACTCTCTAGTCCATAGCCTATTTTTATAAAAATATTTTATTTATTTATGAAATAGAGAGAGAGAATGGGCTCACCAGGGCTACCAGCTACTGCAAACAAAATCTAGACACATGTGTTCCCTTGTGCATCTGGCTTACATAGGTACTGGGGAATTAAACCTGGGCCCTTAGGCTTCACAAACAAGTGGTTTAACCCTAAGCTATCTCACCAGCCCCCATAGCCCACTTTTAAATTAACTTGTTTTATTTCTTATTTAATTTTTGAGTTCTTTGTATATACTGGATATTAATCCTCTGTCTGATGTATAGTTGACAAAGATTTTCCCCCATTCTGTAATTTGACTCTTTGCTCTATTCACAGGGTCCTTTGCTGTACAAAAGCTTGGTAATTTCATGAAGTTCCAGTGGTTGATTAGTGGTTTTATTTCCTGAGCAACTGAGGTTATATTCAGAAAGTCATTGCTTATGCCAATATGTTGAAGAGTTTCCCCTACTTTTTCCTCCAGCAGTTGTAGAGTTTTGTGTGTGATGTTAAGGTCTTTGATCCATTTGGACTTAATTCTTGTGCATGGAGAGAGAGATAAGGATCTATTTTCATCCTTCTATAGATATATATCCAGTTTTCCCAGTACCACTTGTTGAAGAGGCTGTCCTTTCTCCAATGAATATTTTTGGCATCTTTGTTGAAAATCAGATGGCTATAGCTGCCTGGATTTACATCTGGGTCCTCTGGGAACTATGAGTCTGTTTTTGTGCCAGTACCATGCTGTTTTTGTTACTGTGGCTCTGTAACATAACTTAAAATCAGGTATGATGATACTGCCAGCCTTATTTTTGGTGCTCAAAATTATTTTGGCTATTCAAGGTTTTTTGTGCTTCCAAATAAATATTAGAACTTTTTCTATTTCCATGAAGAATATCATTGGAATTTTGATGAGGATTGCATTAAATGTGCAGATTGCTTTTAGTAAAGTTGATATTTTCACAATATTGATTCTTCCAATCCAAGAATGTGGGATGTCTTCCCATTTCCTAGTTTCTTCTGCAATTTCCATCTTTTTTAAAAAGTATATTTTATTTATTTATTTGAGATAGAAAGAGGTAGAGAGAGAAAAAAATGGACATGCCAGTGCCTCCAGCTATTACAAACAAACTCCAGATTCATACGCCACCTTGTGCATCTGGCTTATGTGGGTCCTGGGAATTGAACCAGTATCCTTTGGATTTGCAATCAAGTGCCTTAACCACTAAACTATCTTTTCCAGACCCCAATTTCTCTCTTGAGTGTTTTAAAGTTTTCGTTGTAGAGATCCTTTACTTCCTTAGTTAGGTTTATTCCAAGGTACTTTATTATTTTTTTGAGGCAATTGTGAATGGGAGTGATACCCTGATTTCATCCTCTGTATGTTTGTGTGTTTATTTTGTATCCTTTTATGTTGCTAAAAGTATTTATCAGCTCTATCAGATTGCTGGTAGAATCTCTAGGGTCCTTTATGTATAGAATCATATCATTTTCAAATAATGATAATTTGATCTCTTTCTTTCCAATTTGTATCCCTTTTATTTGTGTCTCTTGCTTTATTGCTATAGCTAAGACTTTCAGTACTATATTAAATAAAAGTGGGGACAGTGGACACCCCTGTCTTGTTCCTGAGTTTAGTGGAAAAGCTTATTTTTTTTCCCCATTTAGCATTATGTTGGCTGTAAGTTTGTCATAAATAGCCTTTATTATGTTGATATGTGTTCATTTTATTCCCAGTTTCTTTAGGACTTTTACAATGAAAGAATGTTTGATTTTGTTAAATGTTTCTGTGCATCTATTGAGATGATCATGTGATTTTTGTCCTTCGGTCCATTCATACAGCATATTATACTTATTGATTTATATATGTTGAACCATCCCTACATCTCTGGGATAAAGCCTACTTGGTTGGGGTGAATGATCTTTTTGATATATTCTTTTTTTATCTTCAAATTTAAATTTATTAAGACATTCCACTATGTCTGTCAGTCTACATCCAAATTTGCTACTAAAAATAAAATAAAGTCACATCCCTCATTAGGAATACCAAGTCTTAAAAACACTTTTTGAGCCAAGCCTATTATATAAATAAATGACTAGTTTCTTTTCATATCAAAATTCCCATAAAAATTACATTCCCCCCTCCCCAGCTCTACCTGTAGCCATTATGAATGTAAAAATTTAAATATGACACATCCTTGTCAAAGAAAAGGTGCAAAATCTATGAACAGCTTTAAAAGTGGCATTTGCAAAGTGTGATCATACAGTTATGTACTCATTCCCAAAGTGCAAGTATTGCATTAATTTAACACTGTTTTGATTCTGTTGCAAAAATTAAACATTACACGGGATTGAAAAGTACACCAGGGGCTTAATCCGTGCACTAAAGCTCCTCCCACTTTGGCTTCCCTTGTTCGAGTGGACTCCAAAGTATTCATCGGAGTTTTAGTTTACTTCACGCAGCCAACAAAGTATACAACATATTAACAAAAGGTCCATAAAGATCAAAATAAAGACTCCATCATAGAGTTCAAGAGTCTCAGGTTTCATGAATGCACCTGCAAGGCCCAGTGCCCACCCTCCCCCTTCCCTAAAGCACATGTGACCTATGCGTGCTTCAACCTTGGGATACAATCAATGCTTCTACATCTTTGATTTCACTGCAGTGCTGTACAAAACTTGTTCATCACCTGACAGTTCCAACTGACTGAGGGAAAGGGGGCAGAGAAGAGGACTGGTCACTACTCAGACTTTAGAAACAATGATGCCATCTCGTAGAAAGGGAAAAGCCAGTTCCATTTCTGCCCGCTTCGCTCACGTCTTCCTCGCGCTCTTGATAGCCTCTCACCAGCCCCTTGCAAGCACTCCAGTCTAACTTAATTCACCCCTCACAAACTGGGGGCCATTCTTGAAGCTGTTGAGTTTGGAGTTTCTTGACGAACCTCTACACGTCAGTGTAGAACGTATGAATACATTTTGATTAGCATACATTGCAAAATTTCTCCTACAACGGAAAAGGGATGAAAGCAGGTAGTCCATGAGTGCTTCCTGGACAGAGCCTTGCAATGTCAGCTTCCTGCCTCATCTCTCTCTCCCGTTCCTCTCAAATCTGAGAATGAATTCCATCTTGAGCCTCCTGCTCTGGACCAAAGTGCTGTATCCACATCTTGGTCTCTAGGCTGACTCAATGGACAGTGTGTCACTTTTCCCACTCTGGGGGTGCTCTCCTGGCTCAACAGTCCCCTCCTGGCTAGCTGATATTCTGGCAATGTGCCCACTGCTGCCCCTAGAACTTTCTTGTATCACAGTCCCTGGAGGATGCTCATAGTCTGGGGGTTCAGGGCCTTCCTGAATGAGGATGTTTTGCTCAGCGCCAGCTTGGGGCTGTGGGGCAGGCTCTGTCCCCGATCCCAGAAGCTGGGGCTGTGGGGCAGGCTCTGTCCCCCATCCAGGAAGCTGGGGCTGTGGGGCAGGCTCTGTCCCCGATCCAGGAGGCTGGGAGGAGTTCTTGAGGTGGCAGTGACATAAAGGACAGGTCTCCTGGACATACAACCATTTCTTAAGACAGCCTGCATGGAAGAAATGACTGCAGGGTGTGGTCACAGCTGACTTCATGTCCTGATAACAGATGGCGCAGATGTCATTGTGTTTCTCAAGCTGCTCTTTTGTGGTGATGGGTAATGACTTAATCTTATTCACAGTGTCCCTGCAGAGGAGAAAGCTCTTCCAGCCCAGCTAGGCCCGGAGCCACACATTGTAGTAGGAGTGGATGAAGATGATCATGGAGCCCATCACAGTCCACTCCCCAAAGACGGTCTCCGAGACACCGTAGGCCACAACACAGAGAGCCACAAGGATCTCCAGCAGGCGGTAAGTACCATTCACATAGTAGATGACGTCATCCATGTTTTCCACTGGCTCTTTTCTGAATTCTTCAACCATGAATAAGACATAAATAAAAAGTGTCCCTAGAATCTGCAGAGAGGTGAGGATGCTGCTGGAAATGATGATGAGAAGCCAAAAGTCCATGTGGAAAAACTGGCAAATCATGTAAGCCATGTAGGCAGGAAACACCAGTAAAAATAAGCAAAGGCTCACAGCACGAAAGTATTTCCATAAACTCTTATCTCTAGATGCTCCCAGCGCCAACACGATGGGGTCCGTGATCTCCAGCATGGACTGCAGGATGGATGCTACCATGATGAAGAGGATGATGCTGAGCAGGAAAGCCCGGTGGACAACCTGCAGCACGATCAGCCCTGTCTGCACCGCCAGGATCAGTAGCGTCACTCCCTCTGTCATCCCTCTATTCATGGCAGGGTCGTTCATGAAAGCACGGTAACCCTGCAGGTAGAACTCGCAGAGCGTCAGAACACCCACGGCCACAAAAGAAAGGGGGAAGACCAAGCCCAACAGAGAATGTGGAGTGCTGCAACATTCTGCGATGCTGGTCAGAAAAAGAAAAAGCGGTCTCTCGTGTGATGCAGGCTGGTCCCGGGTACTGAAATAAGAGTAAATCTGAAGAGCAAACAGGATGAGCCAGAACACCATGAAGAGAACAAGGACAACCAGCTGGTTCCACAAGGTCATCCCCAAGGCCAGAAGGCCATAGACCTCCACTACCTGGACCAATTCTCTGTATGCAGACTTAGCAAGATTATATGGTACTAGATTAGACCCAATAGAGAACTTCCAATCCTGTAAAAATCATAGCAAATTTGTTGATGATCACAATGGTCTGTAGAGGAACAAGGCAGAGTCGTGTGAGCAGAGGAAGCATGTGAGCCAAAAAGAGCCAGATCTACTTTGTTTTCATGACGCAGGAGTACAAGGTACACACCACCAGCTGACCTATTAAGGCTGTGGTAAACCGATTCATGGATACAGGTTCTAAATACATTGGTCCTTCATAGGCGGACTCCAGTTCACTCCTAACATAGTCCCTGGATATTTGATGTCCCGCATAGAGGAGCAGGGCAGTCAGAAAATATAAGTAAACTTGTACCAGATGTTGCCTGGGCAAAGTGAGTAATACAACACTTAAGGTATAACCTACATAATGCATATTAAGAGCCAGTACTTGTACTGGAAAAGAGGGTTGTTATTGAGGCTGCTTCTTTGGATCTGCTGGAAAAAGGAGCTGACATCCCATCTGTACAGGATGTCCAGCAGCATGATGCTGGGCACCCTCAAGGCCACCTTCAACATTGCCTCCAGTTTCTCCTTTGCAGCCATGGTTTTATTGGTTTGGTTTGGTTTATTTTCTTCTTGGAGAAGACCTCGGGCCTCCAACTGTGCGGGTCCCCGCGGGAGGTGTCGCAGGCCCTCGTGGTTCCCTGTTGTCTGTCCTCCGGCCGGGGCTCACAGCGGCGGTGCTTCTGTGCCTGGCCTTGGCTGCTGCGTCTTGGGAGGCGGAGGTGGCAGCGACCCCAGCCGTGTGGTCACCATTGTCCGTGGTGACGACAGGCACTAGCTCTCTCCCTCCCCCACCACCCCGAGCCGCTTCCCCACCCCACTCCACCCCACCATCTTCAGCAGCCTCTGATATATTCTTGTATTCTGTTTGCCAATATTTTGTTGAGAATTTTTGCATCTGTGTTCATGATTCTTTTTGTTGTTGTTGTTCTGTCTTTGTATGGTTTTGGTATCAGGGTGATGCTGGCTTCATAGGAGTTTGGTGTTTGTTCTTCCATGAAGGTCTGCTAAAATTCACCAGTGAATCTATTGGGGCCTTGGCTATTTTTAGTTGGGAGAATTTTTATAACTGCTTTGATCTCCATATTTGTGATAGATCTATTTAGGTAGTTTATCTCAGCTTGATTTAATTTTGGTAGGTCATATTAATCAAGGAAATCATCCATTTCTTTCAGATTTTCAAATGTAGTCGAGAATCTATTCTTAAAGTATGTCCTTATGATTTTCTGAATTTCTTTAGTATCTGTTGTAATGGTGTCTTTTTCAGATCTAATTTTATTAATTTGTGTCTCTTCTCTCTTTTTTCAGATTTGATAAGGGTTTATTAATTTTGTTCATCCTTTCAAAGAACCAACTCTTTGTTTCATTAATTATTTGTATTGCCTTTTTGGTTTCTAGTTCATTAATTTCTGCCCTAATCTTTATTATTTCTTTCCATCTACTTATTTTTGGCTTGCCTTATTTTTCTTTTTCCAAGGCCTTAAGGTGAAGCATTAAGTTGTTTAGTTGTGACCTTTCTAATTTCTTAATATAGGCACTTAGAGCTATAAATTTCCCTTAGGACTGCCTTCATTGTGTCCCAAAGGTTTTGGTATGTTGTATTCTCATTACCATTTGATTATATAAAATTTTTAATTTCCTTTTTGATTTCTTCAATGACCCAGTCATCATTCAGTAGTGTACTCTTTAGTTTCCATGATTTTGCTCTGTAGTTTTTCTTGTTGATTTATAGTTTAATCTCATTTTGATCAGACAGAGTATAAGGGATTATTTCAATTTTCCTGTATTTGTTAATATATGTTTTGTGTCCTAATATATGGTCTATTTTAGAGAATATTCCATGTGCTGCTGAGAAGAGTGTGTATTCTGCAGCTTTTGGGTGGAATGTTCTGTAGATATCTCCTAGGTCCAGTTGTTCTATGGCATCATTTAATCCAGATGTCTCTGCTCATTTTTTGCTGGGATAACCTGTCAATTGATGAGAGTGGGGGTATTGAAGTCACCAACCACAATTGTTCTTGGTGTTTTCTGTAACCTTAAGACTAATAGTGTTTGTATGATGAAATTTGGAGCCTCCATGTTAGGTGCATATATGTTTAAAATTGTTCTATCCTCCAGTTGGATTCTTCCTTTAATCAACATAAAATGAACTTTTTCAACTTTCCTAGTTAATGTTGATTTGAAGTCTATCCTGTCAGATATTAGGAGAGCAACACCTGCTTGTTTTCTAGGAACATTTGCTTGAAATACCATTTTCCATCCTTTCACCCTAAGATACTGTGTGTCTTTATAGAGATGTGAGATTATGGAGGCAATAAACAACAGGATCCTACCTTTTAATCCAGACTGGAAGCCTGTGTTTTTTGGTTGGGGCATTGTGGCCTTTGATATTAAGAGCTATTACTGAAAAGTATGTATTTATTCTTGTTATTCTTGTTTTGTAGTGCTTCCTGTTTTTACTTTACTCTCTTGTATTAACTATTATTTGAGTATGGTTTATTTTTTTCCTGTTTCCTCATGTGTATGCTTCCCTTTCTCTTCACCATGGAGGATCCTCTCAAGTATTTTCTGTAGAGCTGTCTTAGTGATCATATATTTATTTAGCTTGCTTTTGTTGTGAAATGTCCTTATTTTTCTATTTGGATAGCTTTCCTGGATAAAGTAATCTTGGTTGACAGTTGTTATATTTCAGAACTTGGCATACATAATTCTAAGCTCTTCTGGCTTTTAAAGTATTGAGTAATCCACTGTTATCCTGATGGGCTTGCCTTTATAAGTGACTTGATGTTTCTCTAACTGCTTTCAATATACTTTCTTCAGTTGTGTATTAACTATTTTAATTATAATATGGTGAGGAGAGGTTCTTTCCCATTTTTTTTTTTTTTTTTGGTTGGTGTTCTAAAGGCTTCCTGTATCTGTATTGGCATCTTTTTAACAATTTGGAGGAAATTTTCTTCTATGATTTTGTTGAAAACACCTACTATGCCTTTGGAGTGAAACTCTCCTTCTACTATACCCTGAATTCTCATGTTTGATCTCTTCATGGTGTCCTAAATGTCTTGAAATTCCCATTCATTCACTGGCAGTTGGGGGAGGGGAGGCCATGGAGTTGTACTAGAACTGTGTAGCTGGTCCCCATGGTCCTCTTCCTCTTCCTCAGCAGTTGCTCAGCTGCTCCCTGCTATCTTCTTCTTCAGGGTTTGACTTTGTGAGGAGGCTGGTGTGAGTGGAGAGTCCCACCCACCTGGGTTCTGCTCCTTTGGATCACACAGTGGCTGGTGCAGCATAGCTCTTCCCAGAAACCAGACTGGGCTGGGACTGGCACTGCAGCATAAACCAATTCTGCCTGTTTCTGTGGTTGCTAGAAGCTCTGGGTCTCTCCTGCTGTGGTTGATAATTCCTAATACACCTTCACTTTGGGTAGGAGAGTGTATTTTGGTATTTGTCTGCTTATTTTTCTCCTTAGGCTGCTTTGGCATGGCTACTATGCCACCATCTTAATTGGAAGCCCCCATGTTAGGTATTTTTAAAGCATTGTTAACATCTGGTAAAATCATAGTTATACTAAGTGTAAGTCTGTATTGTAAGTGTTCTTTCCGAAGTTCATTCTCCTGTAAGCAAGCGAAGTCACTGGGCATGGGCATTTTGACTCCCTTATTAACAGCTGCTGCACTCTTGCTGCCCACACAGCCTTGGGCTAAATGTCTGTTGGTCAAACAGCCAGCCAGACCACCTTCAAGCCTGTCCCAGCTGTGTTGAACACTCAATGAATGCCTTGAGATAATGATGTAAAGAACTGTAGCTGATTATCCTGAAGGTTCCTGAAGGCAGAGCCCCAGTCAGGGCTGTTTGGACAGGGTGCAACCTTTATGTAATTACAAGCTCCAAGCTACTTTGGCCAGAGAGGGTACATGTCCCCTACTATATGACTAATGTAAATCTGTGATTGGTACAAAACACAAGCCTTAAGGATTATGATTGATCCAAAATAAATAGCTACAATTGGCCAAACAAATGGCTGTGATTGGTTCAAATGCCTCTTCTTGGGCTTCATAAGCAGTTTGCTTAGTCTCAGTGAATTGTCTGAGACACTCCTATGCTACCTTCCACAGTAGGGCATTAGGTCAAGTAAAGACTTCTATGAGGGCTCTTTCCTAGAATATTCTGGGCAGTGAGGGCTGAGCTGGAAACGTGAAGGGAGAGGTGGCAGCAGAGACAGCAGAGTTGGGAGATGATGGGCCACTTCCCAGTGGAAGAAGTCCCACCACTGCAGTATCATTGGCTTCCACCACACTTGATCTGATGGTTTACAGCTGACACCCAATACCTGATGAAGCCTTCAGAGGCTACCTTCTAGCAGTACCCAGGCCTAAAGCCACTCTGTGCCAGTGTGCACTACTGCAGACCTCCTACGTGGCTCACTTGATGGGAAGGGTGCCTGTTCTGAGTGATCTGGCCTGCATGGGGACCTGTAATATCAGACGGTTTCACTTGCCACTGCTTTGCCTGCCTGCTGTCACCACTCACTGCTGGCATCTTGAGACTTGAGGAGTAAGCGAAGTACTGAATTTTTTAGTTCTAAGCTTCAGATTTCTTTAGGATCAACTGATGAAATTGACCCCCAAATCAGAAAGAAATCTAAAAGCATGATGTAGAAGAACTCTCCAGCTCCTGGAAAGGAGAGAGCTCAGGTGGTAAAGCGCTTGTCTTGCAGGCATAATGTGATAGTTTTGATGCAGGATTTTAGTGTTCAGGAGGGGTGTCCTAGAATTTATGAACCACAAGTTTTGAGTTCTAGCCTACTTTTAATAGAGAATTTAATAAAGACAGACTCAAGAAGGATAAATTATGAGTTATTAAGTTTATTTAGGGGGAAATCATAAATTGTAGGGTTTATTTAAGGGAGATTGAGGTCTAGGAAGGAAGGCTAAATACATGGGACGTAGAAAACACACTCTCATGTGGAAACACTGCATAGTTCTTAAGGTTCATTTAAGAGGAATTGAGGCCTTTGGGAAAAGACTGGAATAGAGTTGCAAGCACATGGATCATAGAACTTAGATGTATATGTTTACATCACATCCACCATGTGCTTTCCTAGTATCAATGCAGAAAAGAACTTGAGGGTTTTGGGGAAAAACGGGGTTAGAGTCACAAGTATGTGGATAGAACTTAAATGTATATGTAGAGAGACTCTAAAAAAACCACACATGGCATCTTCCATGTGCTTTCCTGAAGAGGGAAAGTATCAAAGCAGAGGCCAAGAAATTCAGAGGAGAAGTGAGTGATGAAGAGGGTAGCTCATGGTTACGTCAAGTTTACAGTAAGTACACAGGGAGCAAGTCTAGAATTGGTGACAGCATCCACATGGTAGATGTGGAGACCAGAGGAAAATCATGTAATTACAGTGAGAAGTTACCTCAAACTGTAAAGCAGATGCAAGCAGAAAAGTCAAGAAACAATGTTATGTTCTCCCACTGGCTGGGTGGAGGTACAGACCAGACTCCTGTGTCTGAGCATCACAGGTAAGAGCCAGAGACACCCGCACACACCTGGGGTCTCACCAGAAGAGAGGAGAGGGAGGGGCTGGAAGGCCGCAGCCTTTATAGTATCAGATTCAGGTATGTAAGGGGAAGATCTAATTGGCTAGTAAATCTGTTGGGTAGATTTCAGGGCCAGCCACCCAAACGGTTTTATTTAGAGAGCATGCTCCAATGTGGGCAGCAGGGGGCGCTGTGGACCAAGCTCCCTCAGACACAAGTTCAAGTTTTAGTATTTTTTAAATTTATTTGCAAACAGAAAGAGAGAGAGAGAGAGAGAATGAAGGAATGAATGAATGGATGCAACAGGGCCTCAAGCCACTGCAAGTGAACTCCAGATGCGTTCACCAGCCTGTGCATCTGGCTTTTCATGGGTACTGGGGAATCAATCCTGGTTTCTTGGGCTTTGCAGGCAAGTTCCTTAACCGCTGAACCATCTCCCCAGCCCACAAATTCCATTTTTGTTAGGAGTTCCACATTCTGTTCTTGTGTCAGGGTGAAATGGCATGTGGGGGGGGGGAACCTCCTGGTTCTCTTTGAGCCTCAATCCCTAACTGAAACTGCCTAAAACTAGTCAGCTTTCTTCTGTCCTCCGGTTTGAGTTAGGTGTCCTCCATAAACTCATGTGTTTTGAATGATTAGTCACCAGCCTCTAGCAGTGTGGAGTGGAACTTTGTTGAGGGGTTGTGTCACTGGGAGTGGACCTTGCAGTTTATTAATCCTCAGTTTGCCCACATCAGTTGGCTCACTCTTATGCCGCAGTGTTCCAGCTGTCTGCACAGGTGATGTCCACTCTGCTCATGCCATCCTTCCCTGTGTCTTCATGGAGCTCCCCCTCAAGTCTGTAAGCCAAAATAAACTCTTTCCTCCTGCTTCTGGTTCACTATGTTGTGTCAGCAATGAAAAGGCAACTGCAAAGGAAACTGGATTTGATCCTCAGAACTGACATAAAAATGTAGCAGGCAGCCTAGGGAGATAGAGATAGGCAGATCCCTGTGGCTTGCTGGTTAGCCAGTCTAGAGAAATGGGCAAGCTCTAGATCAGTCTCAAAAGAATCTTGCATCAAAAAAAAAAAAATCTCAAAAGAAGGTAGATAGTATTCACGAGGAACATGACATTGTCCCTGGCCTCTGCACACATGCACCCACAGCCACACAAACGTGCACCCTCCATACATGTACAAAACCCACTTCCACTCCTGCTCGCCAGCTCCCTCATAGATGTGCTATCATACAGCCCATCAACACCTGGGAACCTTGGGCCCAAGATGTTCCCTGCCTCCTAAGCACAGCTCACTGCTGTTGGGATTTTTCTTTCAGACTGAAAACTGATCTTTCTGAAGCCTTTCTCCATCAGTCATTCCGTGGAGAGCTCCATCACAAGCTTGCTGGGAGACCTTTTCTTTTGATGCCTGCCTTGTTGACAGGGTTCTTGACAAGATCAAGTAAAACAATTGTGGGAAAGCACTCTGAACAAGTAGCAGCTGGTGGTAGTTACTGGTGTGTTTGGTATTACCATAATTTTGACCCTCTCTGTGATCACCAAGCTCCTGATTGCTATACTTTACTCTGAGAACAGTTTATTTCCCAGTAGTGTCTGGGTGAGCTGCTCAGTCATCTGATCTCCTGCAAAGAGGGGAGTGAAGACATGTTGAAACTTGAAAACTTCTAGGCGAAGGCACAGTCGTAATAAATAGCATACATTCACGTTTTCTGAAAAGGCTGACTCTTGCACACATGTTCCACAAAGAACTACTCTTTGGTGCATCCCAGAGCTCTTCAACATTGATATCTATAAGCCTGAAATCAATCACCGCAACCCCTTGAACTTCAAAATGTGCCTGGTTTGGGAAGTAAAAGACTTCTCATCTATTCCTTCAGGTCTGGTGACTGGGACTGTAGTGTGAAACTTTTTTCCAAGGAGACATAACATATGGCTCTATTTATCCCAGATAGGGCTCAGATGACAGATCAAAGCACAAGGCACCAAAATCTAATTTGGTGAAACAATGACTTTATTGTTACTTAAAGGGCACAGGTGAGTGTGGGCGACCCAAAGGTAGGGGCATCACCTCAAAATTCCACCCCGTTGTGGATGATGACCTCGTGGAAGCTGCATCACCAAGTGCCCTCTAGTTACCCTTCTACTTTCTATATTATTTGTTTGTTTATTTATTTATTTAGAGGGGGGAATGAATGGGCATTGCAGGGCCTCTTGCCTCTGCAAACTCCAGGTCCTCCACTACTTTGTGCATCCTAGCATTACACGGACACTGGGGAATTGCACATAGGCCATCGGGCTTTGAAAGCAAGTGTCTTGAACTGCTAAGCTATCTCTCTAGCCCTACCCTTTTTCTTTCTATATATTCTACTTCTCTCAAGACTATTTGCAATATTTGCAGGGGGAGGGCAGGAGGGAACAATTGCTGGAATCCTAGGTGAGTCTTGTGACCTTCTCCTCCACCTACTAGGAAGTGCAAGTAGCTTCATTACCATGGCCACAGACCTGGCTATTACTCTATTGTTTTGCTCCAAAGTTGCCATGGTTATTGACATGGGAACTTCTGGTGCCTTTGAGGGCTCTGGGGTCTTTCTCAGCTCTTGGTGGCGCAATAACTCAGGAGCTAGGGTGTTAGATACAGTCACATAAAGTTTTCACTGAATTAGTGGCCTACCAATTCTTATCTTACAAATGTTGACAAATGAAACCCACAGAACAAAGGATAAGATTTAGAAATATTTTAGTATAGTGAGAGCTTATAGAGATGGCGCTTAAGAGAAAGAAAAACTACTGGAAATGGGAAGGCTCACCCAAAGACACCGGTTGGGGTCTTTTAAGGGAGCCTACTGTTGGGGGACTGAAATGGTCAGTTAAGTTCTAATGCCAGGAGTCTGGATGGGGTTGAGTTTTCTGGGAAAAAGACATGACCCCATGAATCTTAGTCCTGCAAGAAGGGTATACCCTTCTCAAATGGGTGTCAGTATGTCCCTTAGGAAATGGGAACTGCTTTAGGGAAGAAGAGATAAGGCCAGAATCTTCTAATATTTCTGACTTTTAGCAAAGTGAAACATCAGAGTCTCTCTTACAGGCTCAAAAACATTCCTCACTTTTACTTTCAGAAAGTCCTGTTTCCCCTAATGTCTTATGACCAGGACAAAGCATTCTCCACTCCCAGATGGCATCATGTTATGTGGAGAGAAAAAAAGTGGTCCCTGTTGAGAAATATAACAGGGACCATAACAAGTAAGGACAAAAAATGGATTAATAAGAGAAAATGCTTAACTTCAAATGCATATATGCAGGAGCACCCCAATAACATAGACACTCCAAAGATGCATTCAGGCTTGGGGGCGTGTATTCCATTTTAACAAAGGCAAATAGATTTGTGGGGAAGTGAAAAGATGAAAGAAGAGGATTTTCATGTGTTAGCAGAAAAATTATGGAGATGTAAGTATACGAAGAAAACTTACAGAAGATAAGGTGAATTTAGTCAGGTTTGTTATGCAAATGACATTGTTTCAACCAATGATGCTGGGGAAACTGAACGTGCTTATGCAGAAGATTGAAACTTGATCCCTATCTCTTATCCTGTAGAGAAATCTACTTAAAATAAATGAAAAACTTTAATGTACAAACTACAACTCTGGAAGAAAATGGAGAGAAACACTTCAAGATGCTGGTACAAGCCATAATTTTCTGGACACAACCTCAAAAGCACAGAAAAAATTAAGAAACAGGATTATATCTGCACAGCAAAGGAAACAGTGAAGAGACCACCTGCCAAATGGAAAAAATATCTGCCAGAGATATTCATCTGACAGAGGGTTAATCTGTAGAGTATATAAAAAATTTAGAGGCCTGGACCTGATGATGCCCACCTTTCCTCCCAGTGCTCAGGAGGCAGAGATGGGAGATCACTATGTGTTTGAGGCCACCCTGAGACTACATTGTGAATTCCAGGTCAGCCTAGGCTAGAGTTGAGACCCTACCTCAAAAACAAACAAAACAAAACAAAACTCAAAGAAAGAACCTCGAAAATTTAACAAATACAATTAACCTGATTTAAAAATGGCTGAATGATCTGATTAGACACTTCCCAAAGAAGAAATATAAGTAGCCAATAAATATATGAGAAAATATCACTAACCAGAGAATAGGTATTACCAAAAAACAAAACAAAAATTGTAATAAATACTGGGAAGGATGTGGAGAAAAGGCACCTTTTCAGTGTTGGTGAAAATACAAATGAGCCTGAATGAGGTCCTTCAAACACCTAAAACTAGAACTATAATATGACCTCACTATCCCAGTCCTCAGTATATACTCAAAGGAAATAAAGGGGGAGCAGGGACGAGGGAAAAGAGAGTGCCAACACATGACATATCCATACAAAACATCTTGTTAACAATAATAATAATAAACTTAAAAAAGAGATACCTCTATGCCTGTGCTTATTGTAGCACTATTCACAATAGCTAGGACAATGAAGTCTGCCTTGGTGCAATCAACAAATGAGTGGATTATTGTTTAGCCACAAAGAAGAATGAAATCCTTCTGTATGTCGCATAGCAGATGGAACGGGAAGATGGACTAAGTGAAATGAGGCAGCACAGAGACAGGTATTCCATGTTCCACCTCACCTGTGGAAACAAAACAAAGCCAGCCTGAAGGTACAGTAGTATTGACAGTCTGGGAAGGTGCTGGGCAGGCAGGGTGCAGAGAAGGGAGAGGGTAGGTGGATATGACAAGGCATGCTGCATGAAAGCATGGAGATCCCACAGTGAATCTCGTTAGTATCTATAATAATATAATACATGTTCATTTAAAAGCTTTGTGAAAGTCTATGGAATAATGAATAAACTCTGTTGTATCCACATTAATTTCTTTATTTTGTTTATTATATCATGACTATATAAAATTTTAGCATTAAGGGACATTAAATGAAAGATACTTGAAGCCATGTGTGGCCATTCCTCTAAGTTTACCATTTTCAAAATATAAAAAGGAGTATTTAAAAATAAATTATTGTTATATATTTTCACATGCCTAGAAAAGCAATATGAAATGTTTTATGGTTATCTGTGGTGAATAGAAGTAGAAGAGGTGGAATAGATGTTCATATTTTTTACACAATTATGTATGTTTGAATTTTACTAGTGAGAAGAACTCATGGTGAGACTTGCCCTGCTCACTGCCCCGCTCATCATAGACCTGAGCAGATGACCAGTGATAAGAATTACATAGACCCTAAAATGTGTGAGGCACTATCCTATGCCTATGTGAATTTGTCTAATTCTCACATACATGCTATAAGGACTATTATGTCCATTTCATCTGCTAGGAAACAGAAGCACAGAGAAGTAGGCAACCTGGTCAGAGTAACAGTGATGGGATTGAACCTGGGCAGGTTGGTTGGCCATTCCACGGTGTCATGTTGATGAACATGTTGATGAACAAATGAATGAACAGCATTCACTAAAGGGGAAAGAGGAGTGTCCTGGCTAAGTCTTCATTAAGTAAAAGAATCAGTGAACCAGTAAAGCTCATTCCCACAGCATTCTGTTTAATTAAGGCTTTACAAGTTATCTTTTATTGCAAGGAAATGAACTCTTCTTACTCAGTGCTTTCCAATTCTGGAGAGACACTCATGTTAATAGTTATTGATGAGTGACAGGGAAAATCTGAACATTTTAATTTAAAGCAAGTGAAAGAATTAATTGTCAGCAAATTAACAGGCTTCACCTGCCATTTCTCTGCCTCCTCTGTCTTTCACCCAGAACAATAACAAGGGCAGAGTGCCTTTGCCAGCCATCTTCCCTGTGTTTACATCCGTGGACTTGTAGTCAAAAAACATTATGTGATGGCTATATAAAATTTCAGCATTGAGGGACATTGAATGAAAGATACTTGAAGCCATGTGTGGCCATTCTTAAGGGGCTGATGGGATTTCTACTCTCTACCTGGGAAGAATTTAAAAAAATTCAGCATTCCTGGAACATTGAAAAACTGAAGCCATGTGTGGATTTTCTGATTGATTTTGTAGGCTCCTGGAACATATGGCACAGTATTTGGCACATGGCACAGTATTTGGCACATGTTAGGTGCGTTACATAGGATACACATTTTTGTCAGCTTACTATCCTCCTTCCTCCCTCCTTTACCTCCTTCCTTCTTTTTGTTGCTGGGAGTTGAATCTAGAGGGGCTTGTATATACTAAGCTCATGCTCTACCCAGAGTTACACTCCTTAGATGGTGTAAAGTTAAGTCCTACAGAAAATAACTACTCGGATTAAAAGTATGTGGGGAGGCTGGGGAAATGGCTTAGTGGTTAAGGCATTTGTCTGAGAAGCCAAAGGAACCTGGTTCAATTCCTCAGGACCCACCTAAGCCAGCTGCACATGGGGGCACATGCACTGGAGTTTGTTTGCAGTGGCTAGAGACCCTGGCATGCCCATTCTTTCTCTCTCTCTGCCTCTTTCTCTCTCTGAAATAAATAAATAAGATTAAAAAAAAAAAAAACTATGTGAGGAAACTGGGCATGGTAGCTCAAGCCTTTAATCCCAGCACTCAGAGGTACAAGGATCGCTGTGAGTTCGAGGCCACCCTGAGACTACAGAGTGAATTCCAGGTCAGCCTGAGCTAGAATGAGACCCTATCTCAACAAAACAAAAAAACAAAACAACAACAAAAAACCCCACAAAAGTATGTGGGGTCTGAAGAATGCATACATATATCAATACTGTGGCTTTAGAATAAGGAGATTTTTGCTGGAGAGATGGCTTAGCAGCTAAGGCACCTGCCTACAAATCCAAAGGACCCAGGTTCAATTCCCTAGGACCCACATAAGCCAGATGCACAAGGTGGCACATGCATCTGGAGTCCATTTGCAATGGTGTGAGGCCCTGGCATGCCAAATCTCTCTTCCCCCTTTCTCAAATAAATAAATAGAATAAGGAGACTTTTGCAATTGTGAAATAAATTATAGTAGCTCTATCTCTTTAATCTTGAAGTACAACTAAGGATTAATTTTGTGGGCATGTGAAATTTGTATATGTGCTTAAGTGGCATTTTTGTGGTTCATGGGGGAACAAATAGAATTGCTTCAGTGTGACTCAATGTGGTTTCCTGGTAGAGTGAGGCTGGTTTCTTCATGCATAGTTCAGTTGACAGTATACCTGGCCACAATTAACCTCTCTATGGTAAGTAGAGAAGATCTTACAGGAAAAAGATATAAGCCTGTTGGGTGGGACATGTGATGTACTCAGAGGAAGGAGAAAGAATAGTATTTAGACAGTTCCAGTTCTTGATGGTGTTCATAGAAAACCATGGATCACCAAGTAACTGAGACATATCACTCTGATAGAGTTAGAAGAATATCTGGATAGAATTTGAACACTCATACATGTGTCTTTCTCAAGGTGGATCTATACCAGCACCAAAAGTTCTGACCTTTCACAGAAGGAAAACGTTCCATTCCTAGTTTGTATGCAGGCATAAACCGTCTTGAACATTTTTCATGAATCTTTGAGTTGTTAGAAAAACAGCTGCCCCCACCTGCTTTATGTTTTGAATGCTTATTCCCTGACTGGTGGTACTATCTGGGGAGATAGTGGAAACTGAAGGCAGTGGGATCTAGCTCAGGGCGGGCCTTTGCAGGTGATCCTCAGTCCATGGTTCCCATCCCTCGCTCTCTGGTGCTGTGACGTGAATGGCCTCTACCACATACTCCATTACCATGAACTGAGCTGCTCTGCCATACCTTCCATACCATGATGGATGAAAACCCTCTGAAATCACAAGTCAAAGTGCTTTAGATGTTTCTGTCAGATATTGTGGTCATAGCAACAGAAAAGTGACCCCACTGCTGGTACTAATTTTCTATATTAATTATTTTTGTGTTACTATCACCAAAAGACTTAGAATAACAAAGGGAAGAGTGATTTATTTTGGTTTCAGTTCATCCCAGTGAGGAAGGCGTGGCAGAACAGCGCAGGTAATCATAGTGGGAGTGTATGGTGGGGCTGTTCACATCATTACAGACCAGGAAGCAGAGGTGAGGGGCAGGAACCAGGAGCTAAGTTTCACCTTCAAGGCTCACCCCTAGTTTCTTACCTCTACTAGGCTCCTAAAGGTTCCACAGCCTACCCAAATTGCACCGCCAACTGGGGACAAATGTTTAAACTATGATCTACTGAGACCTATGGTGGATATTTCAAAGTCAAACAATGAAAACGGCATAATGAGTCATAAATATACTGAAAGGGTCTAAACTTATTAGCTGTGTCACGTGGACAAGATAATGTTCTGTGAAGTGATGTATTCAGAGAGTATATTAGTTGTTAGTGTCCACACAGAAGACACAGAGCTCTCACCTCAAAGGCGATAAGAGATAGTTTATTCTGGAGCCAAATACGAGTGACCATGGCCCAGGAATTCAGATTTAGGTTACCCTAATTCTATGTTCTAATGTGCTAAAAATGTCATGAAGATTTTATAGGTATAAAACAGAAGAAAGTCATAAAGCTTTTCAATACATTGGCTGATCATCAGGTAGGTGGGTTATAGAAAGGGGGGAAATCTACACCTTAGGTGTTGTTTTGTTTTGTTTTGTTTTGAGGTAGGGTCTTGCTCTAGCCCAGGCTGACCTGGAATTCACTGTGTTGTCTCAGCTGGCCTCAAACTCACAGTGGTCCTCCTACCTCAGCCTCTAGAGTGTTGGGACTAAAGGTGTGTGCCACCACGCCTGGCCACCATAGGTTTTAGATGCTATCTGATGACATTCTTAGCCCTTGAGTTGGTGGAAGCTGATGGTCTGCTTGTACATTCCAAAAGAGTCACACCTGACAACTGATAGTCACTAGGATGTTACATCAGACACAGAGCGGGCAATAAATGGATATTACAAGGCTAAAGTAGCCCAAAGTAATTTGTCTCTGATATTGCAACGTTCTATCTCTCTGTGGTCCCAGGAGTTCTGTCAGTCCATTCAGCCTTGTTGGAAGCAGGTGCAGCAGATGCAGTTCTTTTTTGTGAACTTTAGTTCACACTAGTCTCATTGCTATAACAAAATACTTGACAAAAACAACTCAAGGAAGAAGTATTTATTTTGGCTTATAGTTT
Organism: Orientallactaga sibirica; assembly: GCA_036365145.1. Lineage (NCBI taxonomy): Eukaryota > Metazoa > Chordata > Mammalia > Rodentia > Dipodidae > Orientallactaga > Orientallactaga sibirica. The sequence goes on from JAEOAD010000025.1 coordinate 4,300,997, forward strand.
GAGGGTATATAAACCATCATGGCAAGGGAGGCATGGCAGAAGCATAAAGCAGCTGGTCACACTCACTCCATAGACAGGAATCAGAGAGAAATGATGCTGGTGCTCACAGCTCTCACCTTTTTATGTAGTCCAGGATACCTACCCCATGGAATGGTGCCACCCATATTCCCATCTTGATTAATCTAATCTAAAAGACCCTTCATAGACATGCCTATAGATTTGTCTCCATGTGACTCTAAATTCTGTAGAGTTGACAATCAAGACTAAAGATCACAAGTCCACTACTTGTCAATTTGACACTCAAACATAAGATTTTTTAAATTTTTAATATTTATTTTTAAAATTTTTTAAGTTTTTAAATTTTTTATTGACAACTTCCATAATTGTAGACAATATCCCATGGTAATCCCCTCCTTCCCCCCACTTTCCCCTTTGAAACTCCAGTCTCCATCATATCCCCTCCCCCTCTCAATCAGTCTTTTATTTTGATGTCATGATCTTTTCCTCCTATTATGATGGTCTTGTGTAGGTAGTGTCAGGCACTGTGAAGTCATGGATATCCATGCCATTTTGTGTCTGGAGGAGCATGTTGTAAGGAGTCCTACTCTTCCTTTGGCTCTTACATTCTTTCCGCCACCTCTTCTGCAATGGACCCTGAGCCTTGGAAGGTGGGTTTGAGATATTTCAGTGCTGAGCATGCCTTTGTCACTTCTTCTCAGCACCATGATGCCTTCTGAGTCATCCCAAGGTTGCCACCATCTGAAAAGAGAAGCTTCTCTAACCAAAAGTGAGAGTAGCATTAAAATATGGGTGTGGACATTAAGAGAAGTGCTTACTGGGCAGTTTGGTGAGCATAGTATATACAGTTATGCCAGACACCAGCAGGTTACACCCCTAGGGCTCATGACTACCCCTGTTGTAGGTTTTTAGTATCAGGGATGTGTTCCCTCCCATGGATCAGGCCTCCAGTCCAGTTAGAGAGCATTGGTTCCCCCATAACAGACATGCCACTATTGTACCCATTGGCTCATTTGGCCTGTCTGGCCAAATTTAAGGCTTGCAGTGTCCACTGTTGAGTATTTTCACTGGTGATTTCTCTCTCTCCCATTGAACTGCATGCAGTGTACCTTTTTTCAGCTTTCTGTCAGCTGGTCCACATGGAGGAGGCTTTCAGCTCAGCTCCAGCAAGATTTTCCAGTGACCTTGCAGCCCAAGTATGTGGAGTCTTCAGCAATAGGGTCTTATCATCTATTCCTGGTGGGAAACCAAGGGCCTTGGAAGTGGCCTATAATGTTTTGGGGGTACCTGTGACCTCCCTGGCAATCAACTCACTGGAAGGTATCCCCTCCCTGGCACTGAAAATTTCCTCGTAACAATCTATGGCTTCTGAGTGTTCCATTGTCCAGAAAAGTAGGTTTCCATATGACTTATTTATATCCTCTTAGATTTTGATTAGCCCTCCCTCCACCTTTCCTTTACTCTATCCCTTCCTCTGACCTCACTTAGGCCTTTTCATCCCCATTAACCCCATATGTTCTACTTACATATACACAATACCATCCTATTAAGTCCCCCCTCCCTCCCTTTCTATTCCTTTATATCCCCTTTCTAGCTTACTGACTTCTGCCACTGAGTTTTATTTCTACACACATAGAAGTCCAATCATTTGTAGCTAGGATCCACATATGAGAGAGAACATGTGACATTTGGCTTTTTGGGCCTGGGTTACCTCACTAAGTATAATCCTTTCCAGATCCATCTATTTCCCTGCAAAATTCATAACTTCATTTTTCTTTAATGCTGAGTAGAACTCCATTGTGTAAATGTGCCACATCTTCGTTATCCACTCATCAGTTGAGGGACATCTAGGCTGGTTCTATTTCCTAGCTATTGTGAATAGAGTTGCTGGTTCCTCCCGGCAGGTAGGGCTGAAGAAGGAGCTGGTTCAGCTGGCCCCTTTTTGGGGGCTGAGTGGGATGGTGAGTGTCAGTGACCCAGAACCCCCTCCTCTAAGACACCGGAGAGAAAAACACACTGGGTCAGGAGTCTTGTCGAAGCAGGAACTTGTTTTATTGTAGTAGGAAGATGTTTATATAGCCTTGAGAAAGAGGGTGGGGTCTCAGGATGGGAAAAAGGTGTAGGGGCCAATAGTATTTCACCACGTAAGCAGTAGCTGGGCGGAGGCAGTTTTGGCTTAGATCTTGCTGAGTCACTCCTAAGCAGGAGTAATAGGCCGAAGACAGGTCGCCAAACTCTAGTCAGGCTCAGGAAGTTCCACTAGGCCTCACACCCGGGCCTCTTAGGGCCCAACATAGAGTGGCAATAAACATGGTCAAGTAAGTATCTCTAAGGTAGTGAGATGAGTCCTTAGGATATATGCCTAGGAGTGTTATAGCTGGGTCATATGGTAGATCTATTTTTAGCCATCTCAGGAACCTCCACACTGATTTCCACAATGGCTGGACCAGATTGCACTCCCATCAACAGTGTAGAAGGGTTCCTCTTTTTCTGCATCCTTGCCAGCATTTATGGTCATTTCTTTTCATTATGGTAGCCAATCGGACAGGAGTGAGATGAAATCTCAATGTAGTTTTAATCAGCATTTCCCTGATGACTGGGGATGTAGAACTTTTTCTAGATGTTTATATGTCATCTGTATTTCTTCTTTTGAGAACTCTCTATTTTGTTCCATGGTCCATTTTTTAATTGGGTTGTTTGATTTCTTATCATTTAATTTTTTGAGTTCTTTGTCAGATGTATAGCTGGCAAAGATTTTCTCCCATTCTGTAGCTTGCCACTTTGCTGTATTCACAGTGTCCTTTGCCTACAAAAGCTTTGTAATTTCATGAGGTCCCAGCGGTTGATCTGTGGTTTTATTTCCTGAGCAATTGGGGCTATATTCAGAAAGTCTTTGCTAAGACCAATATGTTGAAGGGTTTCCCCTAATTTTTCCTCTAGCAGTTTCAGAGTTTCAGGTCTGATATTAAGGTCTTTGATCCATTTGGGCTTTATTTTTGTGCATGGGGAGAGATAAGGATCTGTTTTCATCCTTCTTACATATACATACCCAGTTTTCCTAGTACCATTGTCTGAAGAGGCTGTCTTTTCTCCAATGAGTATTTTTGGTATTTTTGTCGAAGATCAGGTGGCTATAGCTACCTGGACTTACATCTGGGTCCTCTATTCTGTTCCATTGATCTACATGTCTGTTTTTTTTTTTTGCCAGAACCATGCTATTTTGTTACTATGGTTCAGGAATATAGGTTAAAATCAGGTATGGTTATACCACCAACCTGATTTTTGTTGCTAAAAATTGTTTTAGATATTTGAGGTATTTTTGTGCTTTTGGATTGTTTTTCTATTTCTGTGAAGAAAGCCATTGGAATCTTGATGGGGATTGCATTAAATGTGTAGATTTTTAAGCCATAATCTTCCACTCTTTGTCCCCATAGGTTATGGCAATCCAAATGCATTCTATACAACTTCAAAAGACCCCATAGTCTTTAATAGTTATAACTCTGTTTAAAAGTAGAAGTGTAGAATCTCTTCCAAGACTCGGGAAAAACTCTTAACTGTGGACTTCTACAGTATCTAAATAGGTTACACATTTCCAATGTCATTAACATTGGACTTGTGATGAAATTATCTAGGCTACAAAGGACTTGGGAAGCTCTAACCTCCAGATCTGTAGCACCCATAGCCTCTCTCTTGGGGCAGCTACTTCTCCCTCTTCCTCCTCCTTCTCCTCCTTCTCCTGTCTTTCACACCCACACACACACACACACACACACACACACAAATGCCTACACTTAAATCTAAATATATGTACATTTTTTTCTTAATAAAAATTTTGCCTCACACTGAGTCATCCTGAAATTCTTCTCTAAGTCAAGATTAATAACAAGAGTTCAGGCTGTTCCAGGGACAGCATTGCATGGTTTCTCCTGCTTCTTGGTGGGTGACATGGTGCTAAAGAGTCCAATCTCTAGATCATATAGACATGAGCTCAAATACTGGCTCCCTTCTCGTCAACTTTCAAAACAGAGGTTGTTTAACCATTAAGCTTTAGTTTTTTCATCTGCAAAGGTGAGATGGCAGTAATAAGATGTCTAAGGTAGTTGTGAAGCTCACATTAGACAATGTATAGAAGTTGCTTAGCATACAGTAAGTGCTCAAGAAATGTAAGCAATGACTTATCACCCATGTATTCTTATCAGTGCTTTATTCAGAGGAACTGAAGTCTCAGCTCAAACCATTCCAGGGCCTGTGACCAAATTTCTGTTCATGAGAGGCACCTGGCTGGGAACATATTCTTTCTTTTTAAAAATATTTCCACATTTCTTTATTCTTTACCATATTTCATACTTACAGTTAGTTCATTCCCACCCAGCAGGTGAGAATTTTTCACAACTGATAAGGACAAAAAGTTCAAAGAAACTCAAGTAGAATCGGGGGCGGGGGAGGGAGGCAACACAAGTTATAGAGCAACAATGAAGAGGAGACGTGAAAGACAACCAGAGGAACACAAGGCTGGTTACTGTCAAAGGAGGGCCAGCTGTAAAGATGATAATTCACAGCAGAAGTGATGGGGGGGGCAGACACTGGAATAACATCCATGTGGCTGAAAAGAAAATAACTGGTAACCCAGAATGCTCTAGCCTTCATGAAGATGATTTGAAAATAAGAGGAATAAGGACACAAGCCAAAACAGAGTTACCATTAGCAGACTTCCATCCAAACAAAGTCTAAAGAACGACTCAAGTTTTACTGTCATCCACATGTAAAAGTCATTTCCCGATGGACTATAGATGTAAATTTGGAAGGTAATACAAATAATCTAAAAATGCGAAATTTCATTTATATCTTGGACTAAGCAAAGGTTTCTTTTTTTTTCTTTTTTTTTGGGGGGGGTTGAGGTAGGGTCTCACTCTAGCTCAGGTTGATGTAGAATTCATTAGTCTCAGGGTGGCCCTGAAATCATGGTGATCCTCCTACCTCTGCCTCCTGAGTGCTGGGATTAAAGGCATGCACCACCATGCCTGGATTGCCATTCTTTTTTTTTTTTTTTTTTTTTTTTTTTTTTTTTTATTGACAACTTCTATACTTACATACAAAAAATGCATAACTCATGATATTTCCCTCCCCTCCACACAATCCCCTTTAGAACTCCAATCTCCATCATATCCCCTCCCTCTCTCCATTAGTCTCTATTTTAATTTGATGTCATCATCTTTTTCTTCTATTATGAGGGTCTTGCGAAGGTATTGCTAGGCACTGCAAGGTCATGGGTATTAAGGCCAATTTCTGTCTGAACAGTTGCATTGTAAGGAGTCATACCCTTCCTTTGGCTCTTTTATTCTATCTGCCCCCTCTTCCGCAATGGGCCCTGAGCCTTGGAGGGTGTGACAGAGATGTTTCAGTGCTGGGCACTCCTCCATCCCTTCTTCTCAGCACTATGTTGCCTTTTGGGTCATCCCAGTGGTCATTGCCATCTGAAAAGAGAAGCTTCTCTAACCAGAAGTGAGAGTAGCATTAATATATGAATATGAACATTAAGTGTAGTGCTTTCAAGGCAGCTTGGTGGTAATAATATATACATTTAGCCAGACAAGAGCAGGCTTTATACCCCTAAGGCTCATGACCTCCCCTGCCATAGACTTTTGCTTAGGTTTTTCAATACCAGGTATGTATTCCCTCCCATAGAGAGGGCCTTCTGTCCAAGAGCAGACAAGCCACTATTGCACCTGTGCAGTCATTGGGCCTGTCTGGCCAAATATGAATTTTCAGTGTCCACTGTTTTCACTGCTGATGACTTCTGTCTCCCATACGGCTGCATGCAGTGCAGCTTTTTCCAGCTTTCTGTTGGCTGGTCTACAGGGAGAAGGCTTTCTGCTCAGCACCAGCGTGCTTTCTCAGTGACCTTGCCTCTCAGGCAAGAGTTGTCTTCAGCAATAGGGTCTTACCATCTGTTTCTCAAGGAAAACCAAGGGCTTTGGCAATACCCTTTACTGTTTTGGAGGCTACTGGGACCTCCTTGGCCAACAACTCACTGGAAGGTATCCCATCCCAGGCACTGAAAATTTTCTAGTAACAGTCTACAGCTTCTGGATGCATTATTATTCAAAAAAGTAGGTTTACATAAGTCTTATTCACACTATCTTGAATTTTGATTGACCCTCCCCCTGCCCTTCTTTTACACATTCTCTTCCCATGGCCTCTCTTAGGGCATTCCCCTCCCTGTAATCTGTTCTTCTACTTACATATGTGTAATACCATATACTTAAATCCTTCCCTCTCCTCCCTCCCTTATAGCCTTTTACAAGCTTACTGGTTTCTGGTACCTATTTTTGGTTCCAGTTCACACACAAGTCTATACATTGGTAGCTAGGATCCACATATGAGAGTGAACATGTGATGTTTGCCTTTCTGAGCCTGGGTTACTTCACTTAGTATAATCCATTCCAGATCCATCCATTTCCCTGAAAATTTCATATTTTCATTTTTCTTTACCACTGAATAGAACTCCATTGTGAATGTACCACATCTTTATTATCCATTCATCTGTGGAGGGAAATCTTGGCTGGTTCCATTTCCTAGCTATTGTGAATAGAGCAGCAATACACATGGTTGTGCAAGTATCTCTAAGGTAGTGAGAAGAGTCCTTTGGATATATGCCTAGCAGTGCTATAGCTGGATCATATGGTAAATATATTTTTAGCTGTCTCAAGAACCTCCACACTGATTTCCACAATGGCTGGACCACATTACATTCCCACCAACAGTGTAGAAGTGTTCCTCTTTTTCCGCATCCACGCCAACACTTATTGTCATTTGTTTTCTTGATGGTAGCCATTCTGACAGGAGTGAAATGGAATCTCAAATTGGTTTTAATTTGCATTTCCCTGATGGCTAAGGATGTGGAACACTTTTTTAGATGTTTATATGCCATCTGTATTTCATCTTCTGAGAACTCTGTATTCAGTTCCATAGCCCCCCCCCTTTTTTTTTGGTTTTGCGAGGTAGGGTCTCACTCTGGTCCAGGCTGACCTGGAATTCATCATGTAGTCTCAGGGTGGCCTCGAACTCTCAGCAATCCTCCTACCTCTGCCTCCCAAGTGCTGGGATTAAAGGAGTGTGCCACCACGCCTGGCCATAGCACATTTTTTAACTGGGTTGTTTGATTTCTTATTATTCTGTTTTTTGAGTTCTTTGTATATTCTGGATATTAATCCTCTGTCAGATATATAGCTGGCAAAGATTTTCTGCCATTCTGTAGGTTGTCTCTTTGCTCTATTCACAGTGTCCTTTGCTGTACAAAAGCTTTGTAATTTCATGAGGTCCCAGTGGTTGATTAGAGGTTTTATTCCCTGAGCAATTGGGGTTATATTCAGAAAGTCCTTGCCTACACCAATATGTTGAAGGCTTTCTCCTACCTTTTCCTCTAGCAGTTTCTGAGTTTTAGGTCTGATTTTAAGGTCCCTGATCCATTTGAATTTGACTCTTGTGCATGGAGAGAGACAAAGATCTATTTTAATCCTTTTATATACAGATATCCAGTTTTCCCAGCACCACTTGTTAAAGAGGCTATCTTTTCTCCAATGAATATTTTTAACATTTTTGTCAAAAATCAGGTGGCTAGCTGGGCGTGGTGGCACATGCCTTAAATCCCAGCACTCAGGAAGAAGAGGTAGGAGGATCACTGAGAGTTTGAGGCTACCCTGAGACTACATAGTAAATTCCAGGTCAGCCTGAGCTAGAGTGAGACCCTACATTGAAAAAAAAAAATCAAGTGGCTATAGCTGCCTGGATTAATATTTGGGTCTTCTATTCTGTTCCATTGATCTACCTGTCTGTCCTTGTGCCAGTACCATGCTGTTTTTGTTTCTATGGCTTTGTAATATAATTTAAAATCAGGTATGGTAATACCACCAGCCTGATTTTTGTTACACAAAATTATTTTGGCTATTTGAGGTATTTTATGTTTCCAGATGAATTTTAGGATTGTTTTTTCTATTTCTGTGAAGAATGCTATTGGGATTTAAATGGGGATAGCATGAAATGTGTAGATTGCTTTTGGTATGATTGACATTTTCACAATAATGATTCTTCCAATCCAGGAGCTTGGGATGTCTTTCCATTTCCTTGTTGTTTCTTCTGTAATTTGTCGCTCGATTTTTTTTGTTTGTTTGTTTTTTCAAGGTAGGGTCTCACTCTAGTCCAGGCTGAACTGGAATTAGCTATGTAGTCTCAGGGTGGCCTCAAACTCATGGCAATCCTCCTACCTCTGCCTCCCGAGTGCTGGGATTAAAAGCATGCGCCACCACGCCTGGCTAATCGCTCAAGGTTTTTAAAGTTCTCATTGTAGAGATACTTCACTTCCTTGGTTATGTTTATGCCAAAGTATTTTATTATTTTTTTTGAGGCAATTGTGAATAGGAGTTTCCCCTGATTTCATCCTTTGCTTGTTTGTTGTTAGTGTATAGAAAAGCTACTGATTTCTGTTTGTTTATTTTGTATCCTGCTACATTGCTAAAAGTGTTTATCAGCTGTAACAGTTTGCTGGTAAAGTCTTTAGGGCCTGATATGTATAGAATCATATCGTCTGCAAATAATGATAATTTGATCTCTTCCCTTCCAATTTATATCCCTTTTATGAGTGTCTCTTGCCTTATTGCTATGGCTAAGACTTCCAGTACTATATTAAATAGAAGTGGTGAAAGTGGACACTCTTGTCTTGTTCCTGAATCTAGAGGAAAAGCTTCAAGTTTTTCCCCATTTAGTATTATGTTGGCTGTAGGTTTGTCATAAATAGCTTTTATTATGTTGAGATATGTTCCTTCTATTCCCAGTTTCTGTAATACTTTTACCATGAAGGGGTGTTGGACTTTGTCAAATGCCTTTTCTGCATCTATTGAGATGACCATGTGATTTTTATACTTCAGACCATTTATATGGTGTATTACATTTATGGATTTGCATTTGTTGAACCATCCCTGCATATCTGGAATAAAGCCTACTTGTTGTTTTATGATATATTCTTGTATTCTGTTTGCCAGTACTTTGTTGAGAATTTTTGCATCTATGTTCATGAGGGAGATTGGTCTGTAATTTTCTTTTTTTGATCTGTCTTTGTCCGGTTTGGGTATCAGGGTGATGCTGGCTTCATGGAAAGATTTCAGCAGAATTCCTTCCTTTTCTATTTTATGGAAAAGTTTGAGAAGCATTGGTGTTAGATCTTCCAGGAATGTCTGGTAAAATTCAGCAGTGAATCCATCTGGGCCTGGGCTTTTTTTAGTTGGGAGACTTTTAATAACTGCTTTGATCTCTGTGGTTGTTATAGGTCTATTTAAATGGTTTATCTCATCTTGATTTAAATTTGGTAGGTCATATGAATCAAGAATATCATCCATTTCTTTCAGGTTTTCAAACTTAGGGGCATATATTCTTACTGTATGTCTGTATGATTTTCTGAATTTCTTTGGTATCTGTTGTGATGTTGCCTTTTTCATCTCTAATTTTATCAATTTTTGTCTCTTCTCTCTTTCTTTTGGTCAGATTTGCTAAGGGTTTATCAATCTTGTTTATCCTGTTATTGAACCAACTCTTTGTTTCATTGATTTTTTTGATTATTTTTTTGGTTTCCATTTCATTAATTTCTTCCCTAACCTTTATTATTTCTTCCCATCTACTGATTTTTGGTTTGCCTTAAGGTGAAGCATTAAATTGTTTAGTTATGAACTCTCTAATTTCTTAAAATAGGCACTTAGAGCTATAAATTTCCCTCATAGGACTGCCTTCTTTGTGTCCCAAAGGCTTTGTTATGTTGTATTCTCATCATCATTTGATTCAATGAATGTTTTGATTTACTTTTTAATTTCTTCAATGACCCATACATCGTTCAATAATGTACTGTTTAATCTCCATGAATTTCTTTATGCTCTGTAGTTTTTCTTGTTGCTGATTTGCAGTTTCATCCCATTGTGGTCAGATAGCATACAAGGGATTATTTCAATTTTCCTGTATTTGTTAAGATTTGATTTGTGTCCTATTATATGGTCTATTTTAGAGAATGTCCCATGTGCTGCTGAGAAGAATGTATATTCGGCAGCATTTGGATGGAATGTTCTGTATATATCTGTTTGGTTCATTTGTTCCATGGCATCATTTAATGTAGATATCTCTCTGTTTATTTCTTGCTGGGTAGACCTGTCAAGTGATGAGAGTGGGGTATTGAAGTCATCCACTACTATTGTGTTAGGAATTATCTCTGACCTTAAGTCTAATAGTGTTTGTCTGATGAAATTGGGAGCACCTATGTTAGGAGCATATATGTTTAGGATTGTAATGTCCTCCTGTTGGAGTGTTCCTTTAATCAGTATAAAGTGACCTTCTTTATCTTTCCTCACTAATGTTGGTTTGAAGTCTATCCTGTCAGAAATTAGGATAGCAACCCCTGCTTGTTTCCTAGGCCCATTTGCTTAAAATACCTTTTTCCAACCTTTCACCCTAAGAAGGTTTCTATCTTTTATTGAGAGGTGAGTTTCCTGGAGGCAACAGATGGTTGGATCCTGCTTTTTGATCCAGTCTGCAAGTCTGTGTCTTTTTATTGGGGCATTGAGACCATTGATATTGAGTTATTATTGAAAGATATGTTTTTATTCTCACCATTCTTCTTGTTTTGTAGTTCTTCCTGTTTTCACTTTTCTCACTTGTTTTAACTGTTATTTGAGTATGGTTTATTTTTTCCTGTTTCCTGCTGTGTTTGTTTTGCTTTCTCTTCAGCGTGAATGATTCCTTGAAGTATTTTCTGTAGAGCTGGTTTAGTTGCCATAAATTCCAGTAGCCTGTTTTTGTTGGGAATGTCCTTATTTCTCCATAAATTTGGATACATAGCTTTGCAGGATAAAGTAATCTTGGTTGACAGTTTTTATCTTTCACAACTTGGAATACGTCATTCCAAGTCCTTCTGGCTTTTAAAGTTTGTGTTGAGTAATCTGCTGTGATCCTGATGGGTTTCCCTTTGAAGGTCACTTGCTTTTTCTCTCTAACTGCTTTCAATATATTTTCTTTGGTTTCCATGTTTAATAGTTTTATTTATAACATGGCAAGGAGAGGATCTTCATAGGTTTTGTCTGTTTGGTGTTCTAAAAGCTTCTTGTATCTGCATTGGCATTTCTTTCCCAATTTGGGGAAAATTTTCTTCTATGATTTTATGGAAAACACCTACTAAGCCTCTGGATCAAAATTCTTCCCCTTCTGCTGTACCTTGAATTCTTATGTTTGATCTTTTCACAGTGTCCTGGATGTCTTGGAGTTCCCATTCATACCTTTCTATAACCTTGTGTTTCTCTTTGTTGGACTGTATTAGGTCTTCCACCTAGTCTTCTAGTTTAGATATTCTGTCCTCTCCTTCATCCATTCTACTGGTGCACCTTCCACAGAGTTTTTTATTTCCCCAACTGTGTTCTTCAGAGCTAGGATTTCAGCCTGGTTTTTCTTCAGTATTTCTATTTCCTTACTCATGTCCTGTAATGACCTTTTTATTTCATTAAGCTGTTTTTTTGTGTTCTCTTTCAAGAGTTTGTTTTCTTCTTTAATTCCTTTGTTTTCTTCTCTGATTCTTTCATTTCTTCTTTCATTTCTTTGAGTATAAATAACATCATTCATTTGAAATCTGTTATGGGAATTTCATCTAAAACAGTCTCATTGGTGAACAGTTCTGATGGATTTGTAATTTTTGGTGGGATTGCATTGTCTTGATTCTTTGTGTTTCTTGTATTATAATGTAGTGACTTTTGCATCCTGGATTGATTTGATGCTTAGGTTTTCTATTTATCTGCAGTTTTCTTAGATGTGGTGATCCACCTTTATATACTTTCAGGATATGAGTTTAAGGTGCCAAGTGTAGTACTTGTACCCAAATCCAACCTCAGAAGTAATCCTAGCTGTTGAATTTGCTTGTTAAGCAAGTACTGTTTTGGACTGGTGGAACAGTTTACTGGCAAGTTCTAAACCTCAACTGAGCAAAATACACATTCAATTAACATGAGCACAGAGTATACAAGTGTGGGAATTAAAACAAACAGTCTTAAAAGGTCAAAATCCCTAAGGGTGTGTGTTGCTCTATACCCTTAATCCTGTCAGCTAGGAGGTAGAGGATTTTGTTCTGACTTGGGGTCCAGGTCAGTCTGGATCTGGATCAGACCCTGTCCCCAATAATGACAAAAGCAAATGATAAAGGCCCTCTAAATCTAAAAGTATTACAGGCAGCAATATTCAACACCTCATGTTCAGCTTAGTTGAAAATGGTAAAGCCAACCACTAATATGTAACCCATAACCTGTTCTGACCTGGAAAGAGAGATTAGCGCTTCCAATACAGGCGTATGTACTTTTTTTTTTTTTTTTTTGGTCAGCTGGCCTTGTTACCTTTTGGTGTAACCAAATGCTGAGTGCCCACCTCATTTCCTGAGCTGTGGAGCTTGGCTCAGCTGTGCTGGATGTGCTGCTGGTGTTGTGCCCCGGCTCAGGTGTGCTGGATGCACTGAGCTCAGTTGTGCTGGAGGTGCTGCTGGTGATATTCTGCAGAGCTTGATCTTGTCTCTGCTGCTCTGGATATGCTGTGAGCTGAATGCTGGCAGTTCGCGGTTCTGATGGTTGGGGGATGGGAGAGTTCAGGAAGCCTGTAGTTGCTCACACTGTTTCCCTGTATCTCTTTCAGTAGCTCAGCATTTTTTTTTTTTTTTTTTTTTTTCAATTTCTGGGCTCTGTGAGTAGACGGATGAGGTTGGAAAGTCCCCTTGTTTGGTCTCTATTGCTGCTGCTAGGCACGCATGGTGGGTTGGGGCCATGGTGGATAGTGGCAGCAATTGGGGTGGAGGCTCGGGGCCTCGACTGGGCTGCCATGGATCGGGCCACAAGCTCCACAGTGGGGTTCTGGCCATCTCCTGCTTTTTGCTGTTTCCCAGAAAAAATATTCTCCTCTTTTCTGAAGAAGAGTGTAGTATCCCTCCCTGATCTGGTTTGGCGTGGCTCCTATGCTGCCATCTTACCTGGAAGTTTGGGAACATTTTCTAGTGATGGCATTAGGCAGGTATTTCTGAAAGTTGAAGCCTTTCAGGAGACTGACTCCACCTCAACCTCAATAGAGATTCCCGCTTCAGAGAGAATAGCCAGCAAAGCTTTCAACTGGAAGAATTCCTCCATTTAAATATGGTCCATGCCTCCCTGGTGGGGACGTTGGAAGAGAGCATTCTTGGGTTTTCTCTCTGGCTATCAAAGGGAATATGGAAGACATTTGGGATCATTTTTGGTGGTGCTGGGGATCAAACCTCCTGTGGGCAAGGCAAGCACTCTACTACTATGCTGCATTCCCAATTCATGATGGGTTCTTTTTCTTAAAAAAGATTTATTTATTTATTATTTATTTATTTATTTTATTAGAGACAGAGATAGGGAGAGAGTGTGACTGAGAATGGGCAGGCCAGGGCCTCCAGCCACTGCTGGCAAACTCCAGATGCATGTGCCCCCTAGTGCATCTGGCTTACGTGGGTCCTGGGGAATCGAACCTAGGTTGTTTGGCTTTGCAGGCAAGCATCTTAACCACTAAGCCATTTTTCCAGCTCCATCATGGGTTCTTGATGTGCCCAGGGGACTTGGCTATCTTCAAAGTTCTGCTGGTTATGTCTTAAAGAGAAAGCAGATCATGGAGTCCTGGAGCTCAGCTGTCTTAGGTGGGCCTCTAGGATGTTCCAGAATGTAGGGTTCATCATCATGACAGAATTCACTGTGGCTGGCAGCTGTGGCAGAGAATGTGTGGAAGCCTGCTCATACTGTGGCTGTCCAGGGAGCATGGAGAGACTAGTTAAAAATGGAACTTGGCTATACTCCACAAACTGACCCCCTCCAGTGACCCACTTTCTACAGCAAGGCCCCTACCTCCTAAAGGTCCCATTGAAACATGAGGAGCAGCTCCACTCTGCTGAACTGGATTCTTAGAGAGCAACAAAGAGTTATCATCTCCAAGCCAAGCAGAGACAATCAAAAGGCAGGTAGGAGAGAATAAGTGATGTATGCAACAAGCTTCATTGTATAGGAACCAGAAGTCTAGCAAAGATAGAAGTAATCAGGCAGGCTTATTCACAAGCAAGAACAGCACCCAATCAGGAATAGGGGAAGGAGTCAATGAAAGTAGAACACTGAAATGAGGGCCGGATTCAGGAGGTTTAAGTATGTGGGGCTCTCGCTACCTATTATTGAAGGTGTTCTAAACTGATGGATTGTCTATTGAAAGTTTAGTGGTAACCAGGAGAACTTTTGTTTTGAGGAGGGAACAGGGCAGGCAGATTGCAGAAGCAGAGTTTAACTGCCTTGCCAACCACAATGGTTTGGGATGAATTCCCACAGCCCCAACCTGTCCTGAGTCAGCCTGTAGTTTCTAAGACTCTAAGCCAGCCATACAATTTCCAAGTTTATTTTTTTTTAATTTCAATTTCCAAGTTTCTTAATTACATAATTCCTAGAAGCAGGACATTTCTTCCTCACCATTACCTCTCAAAGCAGCTTCAGTTGCTGAGGACAAGTATGTAAACACATGATACCAGAGGCCCACTCACTGAACTCTGATTTTGAGTTGTATGCACACTGAACAGTACATAGGTCTTGTGCTTGGCTAGGTGAACATACATGCTGGTCATATATCTGCTTTTCTAGGTGAACATGTGTGCAGGTCATATGTCTGTGCATGTGAAGGTGATCATGTGTGCAGGTCAGATGTCTGTGTTTTGCTAGGTGAGCATGAGTACAGGTCATATGTCTGTGTTTTTCTAGGTGAGCATGCATGCAAGTCATATGTCTGTATTTGTCTAGGGAAACATGCATGCAGATCATATGTCTGTGCTTGTGTTGGTGAGCATCTGTGCACATCAGTGTGTGGTGTCCATCCCAGTGTGCTTCTGCAATGTGTGTGCTGGGGACCTTGATAACTCACCACTGGAAACACAAAACACAATCATGAAGCTAACCCTAAAGAAAGCAACTAAGACCTCAAATTAAGCTCCTCTCACACCAAGACTTAGAAGAAAATAGCTTAATACTATTGACACATAATAGGACTAAAAATAAATTAATACCCAAGGTAAATAATGCATATGATTTAAAATTTTAACTGAATATTTACATATCTTATGCTTTTATCATTTCGATTTTGTGTTCAGTTCCAAGTCACCTTCCGAAACCAGTAGCTATATAAATATTTCCTATAAATTCTTCCAGAGTCTTAAGAAATATGAAGTGCAAAAGTTTGACATTTCAGACTGCAGAGATCTCTTAGCATTTAAGGTGCTTGCCTGCAAAGCAAAGGATCCAGGTTTGATTCCCCAGTGCCCATGCAAAGCGTGATGCACAAGTTGGCAGATGAATCTGGAGTTTGTTTGAAGTAGCAAGAGGCCCTGGCTTGCCCATTCTCTCTCTTTCTGTCTCTCCCTCTCTCTCAAAATATAAATAAAAATAATTTTTTTTAAAGTTTGACATTCAATCTCTTCCTTTCTAGATAAATAAGAGCATACAAGACACATAAATCTGACTTTTCCACTTTGTCACCTAGCTTGGAAATCTTCCAATATCAGTCCATCAGAATTGCCCTCATTCTCTTTTCATGACTACAAAATATTGCATTGGATGGATCTTCTGTAATCTATTTAACACTTTCTCCACTGATAGACATTTAGATTGCTGACAGGATTTTTTATATGGTAAACAATGATGGTTTGTTTTGATGGTTAGTTGCTCACTTATATATTGCACAATTCACACCTGCCAAAGTGCTGCCCAACAGTTCCCATACTCACTCTCTGCTACCCATCATTAAACTCACACACTTATTAATTTAATGCTAAGTGGCATCTCATTGCAGTTTGAATTTGTGTTTATGTTAACAAGAGTGAGGTGGACTATACATATCGTTAGGAGCTGTTTACACTTCCTTTTCCTATGAATGCTACATTTTTTGCCCAACTTGCTCCTGGATAATGGCTTTTTTATTGGCCTACAGAACCTCTTAAAATATTAAGGACATTAAATGCTGTCTGTGAAGTAAGTTACAAACAATTTGCTCCCTTTGTCATTTGTCACTTGACTTTGCTCGGTTAGTTTCTGCCAAGCAAAGGTTTTTATGGAATTCAATTTTAGAATCTCCTCTTTTATGCTTTGTAGGCTTTGTATCATAGTTAAAAGGTCTTTCCCATTCTGAATTAATGCAGGAACTTTCATTTTAAGACCTTCTTTTTACATTTACTATTTATTCATCCTCGCATGAGAAATTGGTCCAATTTTATTTGATTTTTTTTCTAAATGGATCTACAGTTTTATTGTAACACTATTTATTAAATAATTTATCATTTTCCTACTAATGTGAGAAGCCAACTCTATCATGCATGAAATCTTTATATCTATTTGAGTTCACTTATGAATTATTTATTCTGTCCTATTAATCTGTCAACAACATAAAATATGAAACTGTAAATCACTGAGATATCAGGCCAAACATGATCTAGAAAGAGCAGAGAAATCTGGAAGATGAACTGATTCAGAGCCAGATACCTTCTGCAGGAATGTTTACCTTTCACACTTTCAGTGAACCTGAGGTGCAGGGCAAAGGTCAGAAGCACCTACTCTGCTGCAGATCATATGCTGCAAATCTTTGGCCCAGTATCTAACTCAAGAAAGAGCCAACTCGAGCCTTTCTTTGGAATGCCAGAACTTGACAGAAAAAAAGAACCTGGGGGCTGGAGAGATGGCTTAGGGCTTAAGGCGCCTGCCTCCTAAGCCTAAGAACACTGGTTCCAATCTCCAGTGGTTCCAATCTCCAGGTCCCACGTTTAGCCAGATGCAAAGTGATGCAAGGGGGCAATGCCGCACTTGCCCACAAGGGGGCGAACACATCTGGATTTCGTGCGCATCAGCTGAGACACTGCTGGCGCGCCCATCTCTGTCTTCCTCTCTCTCTCTCTCTCTCTCTGTGTCTCTCTCCAAAAAATTTTTAAAAAAAATTTAAAAAATGTCTGCATGGATTCTCTTTAAAAAAAAAAAAAAAAAGAATCCGGCAGTTCTTGGTGGAGGTAACCATAACATGTATACCTCAGGACTTCTGTGAACCAGGCTTCCTTCTGCATGAATAGCCAAGCAGCAGTGAAATCTGCTACTTTGTAAGCAATAAAATAAACCCCTAGCAGTGAGTAAAACCAGAGATCAGGCCAGGAGCATGGCTCAGTGGGTAAGAACATGAAGATCTGAGTTCAATCCTCAGCACCCACATAAATAGCCAGGTGTAACCTGTAACCCAGCACTAAGTAAGGCAGAGACAGGAGGATCACTGGGGCTTGATGGTCAGCAATCTAACAACAACAAAATGATGTGAGCTCCAGATTCAATGAGAGACTATCACAATAAGGAAATAAGGCAGAAGAGTGATAAAGGAGGTCTCTCGAAATCCTCCTCTGGCCTCTGTATGTGTGCACGTGTACACACACTATAAAGTACACTCCCCCAAAACAGAGATTACGAAAGCCTGTTAGCAGTAAAAGGGAATGAATGATAGACACAAAAATGTGAGTCAATCTAGGAGAACGAAGACAGGCTCACATGTGCATAGATGAGGTAATTCCACTCAGATACAAGTCTGAAAGTAAAAACTAATCTATACTAATGGATGGGGACCTAGATCAGTAGTCAGTTCTTGCTAATCATGTGCAAGGCTCTGGGTTGCATCTCCAGCACAGAAGGAGGAAGGGAAAGAAGATACTTGGCATTTGCTGGATATGGTGGCACATGCCTATAATCTAGGCGCTTGGGAAGCAGAGGCAGAAGAATGGTAAGTTTGAGACAAGCCTGGGCTATATAGCAAGTTTAAACCAGCTTGGGTATAAATAAATAAATACATACATAAACAAACAAACAAACAAATAAATAAATCAGACACACCTTTCCCAAGAAAGATCTCTTCTTACCCCTCTTCTCACATCCAGTTTATCGCCAAATACAACCACGGGTACAACCAATATTTCTTTGAGCTACAGTTCTCATCCATGCAGATCTGCTAGACTAGGCTCTTCTTATCCTCCTCCCCTCAGACTCTTTTAAGGTCTCCCAGCTATGCTCTCCTTCCTCTTCTTTTCATGCTGTTTCCAAAGTTACATATTGAAAGCACAGAACTGATCATGTCTCTCTTCTTAAAAGAATTCTATCAACAACTGGTGCCATGTTGCTCATGGAAACAGCCCCTAACCTGGCCCCATGAGCTCTCCTGGGCATCTCCAGTGGACCCACGACCTCAGGAATCACCACATGATACCACCTCAGGTGTATTTGCCCTTCAGTGCTCTTACGTCTACCTAACAAATTCACTCCTATTAAAGCGCTAACTCAAATGCTGCCTTTTGTACTTGTAGTTGGCTCCTCAGCTAAATGAATTGTTCCTTCATATGTGTTCCCATAGCTCTCATCATTTCTGTTGATAAACTTCAGAAGAACAAACAATGTATTTTACTCTGCTTTGTGCACAGTTCACAAAATGTAGAAGGTACTTAGTTAATGTCTATTTAATTGATTTAAATTGAGGGAAATGAATAAATCAATAGTTTGCAAACCCTTGTGGATATTATTGGAGCTTTTTCAATGTATGTATATATGTGTGTGTATACATGTTTCTATATTTGGGACATGAGTGTGTGTGTGTGTGTGTGTGTGTGTGAGAGAGAGAGAGAGAGAGAGAGAGAGAGAGAGAGAGAGAACAATCTCAATGTCATTCTCAGGGACACTGCCCACCAATTTTTTTGAGACAGTTTCTCATTGACCAGAAACTGACCAATTGGGCTGGACTAACTTGCCAGGGAGCCCCAGGGTTCTTGCTGCCTCCTTTCCCCCAACACTGAGAGTGCAGCATGTGTCTGTCACTTCATGCAGCATTTTTATGTGTGTTCTGGGCATTGAACTTGGGTTCTCATGCTTGCAAATGAGCACTTGACTGAACTATCTCTCCAGCCCAGTGCAGCTTTTTCAAAACTCAAAATGTTGGACTGAATGGTGCATCCATGACCTTGTAGTGGTTGTTGTTGCCCCACAGGACTTGCACAATTCTGAGCCCCTCAACATATGGGCAGAGAATGGAGGAGAACAAAAAAATGAAACATCCAAATAGAAGAACTACTGGGAAAGTGGAGATGCTTAGCGACAGGGTAGGGGAGACAGAAAAGGGTAGTAGGATGGGAATATGTTTAAATTACAGTATGTTCATATGTTTAAATTCTCAATAAAAGAATGTTTAAAAGTAACAAATGGATAAAAATGTCACCAGGAATCCTAGTACATATTCAGAGTAAGATGGAACTGAAGTGTTTAAAGAGAAAATTAAGGTATATGATCTGCTTTCTCACTCTGGATCACAATCATTCCCTGTATGTATCCATGTACTTGAGAGATTTGCTTTTCTGTCACCTCTTCAACTTCCTCATACCCTCTGCATCTGACTAGACTTGATTTACCTTTTCTTACTGTATCTATCACCTTCTATAATATGACAAGCTAGCCCCTAAAACATTGGTCCTGTTTTAACACTGCCTTTGTTCTGTTCTCAGCTTTCTTGTGTCATATGAAATTACCATTCATAAAAAGGATTATGGACAAAGAGATCTCTAAGTACACAGAAAGACAGTTCTCGTAAGAAGGATTCTATGCTCATTGTGCTAAGATAATCTCAAAAACATTAGATGCAAGCATAAGCCTGTGTCCAGGGCGCCCAGGAGTCTGGGACTGAAGCTCTGCTGCCAGTATTCTTCTGGCATGCGGAGTTAAAGTTTGGGGTTTGTGGGCTTTTACTTACAAATTACCATCTTGTGGAATTGTTTTGGTTATAGTTTTCTTTCTTGCATTGTCCAAAGAGGCACCATATGTTAATTCCTCCTTCAGTTTTATAAACAAAACCAGTTCATTGTGGAACTCATTGGGCTGCACTTGAAGCTACGGGGAACACTCAGAGCATTGGTAGCATATACAATTTATGACAAAGATACAGCTGAGGCGATTTCATTGTGTTTGCTGGCAAAGCAGAGGCATTGGACTAGGTGATCTCCCAGGGCTTGTCAACTCTGAAAGCTTATGCTTTCGGGACAAGTGAGAACAATTGTGGGAGAAGTAAATGTTTATCATATATATATATATATATATATATATATATATATATATATATATACACACACAAATAGAGAAACATAGCAACAAATTTGAGAAAGAATATCTCCAAAGTTATCACCAATACTTTCTTATTCAAACAATTTCATTTTTCCATTATTTTTCTTCCTAAGAAATGACATGGATGGGGTTTCAAGTATCATTTAGCAAATGGTATGAACTTGTTATCTGCTTCCTAGCCTCGGGACTGAGACCCTAGGACCAAGGCTGTTCTGTGCGGCCATTGGGAATAAATGGGGAGAGGAGAGGACTTTCCCAGCTGCTAAGTGTGCATTTCCATAATTCATCTGTTGGAAGGAATTCAACATTGCATTTGTGCAAACTATTAGGCATAAGTGGTAAGATTATCAGGCTAGATTCCAAAAGCTTATTTGCCCTAAACAGAAAAGATCATTAACATTTTTATCTTTACATATTTAGCTTTATTTATAGCATCATTTTCTTGGAAAAAAAAATACACTTCTCATTCCTTATTGTGGTGCCATGGGTCTGTCTCTCCCAGTCCAGGAACAGAAGCAGTGCCACCATGGTGGAGACATTTATGGTAAAGGACTGAAGCAGGTAGTCACAATCACACAGTGTTGATCCAAATTTTACATCTACCTAAAAGAAGGCAAAGCTTTATCGTCTGCAGAACAAGGTAAACTTGCCCTGAAAGGAGGAGAGAATTCTAAGTAGCAATTCTCCCCACTGCTGTTTAAAACACACTTGTCTCTACATTCTTTTAGAGTCTTGTTTGGAGATCATGATTGAGGGCTCAAAGATTTTTTTTGTTGTAATTTGTTATGATCAATACATGATTTTGAGTTTTATTTATTCATGTATTTATTTATATTAGAGGCAGTGAGTGGGGAGGGGGGAGAGAATTGACAGGCTAGGGCCTCAGACACTGCAATCAAACTCCAGATGCTTGTGCCACAGAGTGGGCATGTGTGACCTTGAGCTTGCCTCATCTTTGTGTGTCTGGCTTACATGGGGTCTGGAGAGAGATTGAATGTGGTGCTTAGGCTTCACAGGCAAGTGCCTTAACCACTAAGCATCTCTCTAGCCCTGTTTCTTTTTTTTAAATCAATTTTTCTTTTATTTTAAACTTTTTTTATTGGCAACTTCCAAAATTATAGAAATAAACCATGATAATTCCCTCCCCTCCTCCACTGTCTCCTACACAATCCACTCTCCATCATATCCCCTCCCTCTCTCAATTAGTCTCTCTTTTATTTTGATGTCATCATCTTTTCCTCCTATTATGTGGGTTTTGTGAAAGTAATGCTAGGTACTGTGAGGTCATGGATATTGAGGCAAATTTGTGTCTGGAAGATTGCATTGTAAGCAGTCCTACCCTTTCTTTGGCTCTCACATCTTTCTGCCACCTCTTCCACAATGAACTCTGAGCCTTGGAAAGTATGATAAAGATATTTTGGTGCTGAACACTCCTCTGTCACTTCTTCTCAGCACTATGGTGCCTTTTGGGTCAACCCAGTGGAAAGAGAAGTTTCCTTAACCAAAAGTGAGAGTAGCATTAATATATAGTTATGAACATTAAGAAAAGGACTTACAGAGCAGTTTGATGAGTATAATATATGCATTTAGCCAGACAAAAGCAAGCATTATGCTCCTAGAGCTCATGACCACCCCTGCCATAGGCTTTTGATTAGGTTTTCAGTACCAGGCATGTATTTCCTCCCTTGGGGCAGGTCTCTAGTCCAATTAGAGAGCAGTTGGTTTCCCCCATAATAGACATTCCACTATTGCACCCATTCAGTCATTTGGCCTGGCTAGCCAATTCAAGGCTTGCAGTATCCACTATTGTTTCTCTCCACTAATGCCTTCTCCTCCCCTAGGGCTTCATGCAGTAGAGCTTTCTCTAGCTTTCTGTCAGCTGGTCTACTGGGAGATTTTCAGCTCAGCTCCAGCTTGATTTCTCAGTACTTTGGAGCCAAAGCATATGGAGTCTTCAATAATAGGATCTTACTATCTATTCCTGGTGAGAAACAAAGAGCCTTGGCAATGGCCTGTAATGTTTTGGGAGCATCAGGGACCTCCCTGGCCAACAACTCACTGGCATCCCATCCCTGGCACTGAAAATTTTCCTAGTAACCATCTATGGCTTCTGGGTAAAGTGTTTCTTGATTTTAATAAATCTTTTGAGGCTCTAATGATATCTAAATTGATCATTGTCACAAATGGGTGCTTGGTTCCAGTGTTTTTCTTTTGTCAGAAATGAATGGATTAAATTTTTAAAATTAATATCTTCTGAGTTTCTTTTTAAACTACAAAACCAAAAAAAAAAAAAAAAAGTGCAAACGACAAGGTGTATTTTGAGCCAAACCTGAACTCAATCATACATTAGGTAAACTTATACTAAATGATAATTGTTGGGCTGGTGCTTTGAAGTATGTGGTAGTGAATACATCACGTTTCCTGTGTTCATGGATGCTATGTAAATAACACAAATGAGCATATAACTCTACAAAGGCAAAAATGAATAAATGCCTTAAGAAGTGACAGAGTGCTTTAGGTGTGGGGTGGGGTGCCATGTTCAGTTGAGAAGAGACGACCTTATCTGGAGGCCCTTGAATTCAAGATACAGAAAGTGATGAAAAGTGCCCCAAAGTGGAGGAAGTGGGAGACCACTGATATCTTGGAAAGGAAAAGTAGCATGGATTAGATGTGATACGGGTTAGCTGTTTTTTTTTTTTTTTTTTTTTTTTTTTTTTTTTTTTTTAGAAAACACAGAGTAGCCCAGTAGCCATCACGGTGGGTCACATGAGATCTTGAAGCCTGAGTTAGGAAATGGATGGCAAATGTAAGCTGAGCACCTGGATTCCAGAGACCCTAATGAAGCAGAAGCAGACAGCTTTGGGGAATACTCTAAAGAGCACAGTTTTGGAAGTGAGTAAAAGTAGCTATTGAAGGCAACAATTACTGCTTCTCAAGCATATTGAGCACAGGATCACTAAAGTTCTTGTTTCAATGCAGCTTTCTGTTTTCTTATGTGGAGAGAAGAGTCCATCAGACTTGGCATTTACAGGCTCCATAAGATTTGGATGCAGGTGGTGCACCCACAGAGTACCGGAAGAACTTAAGTCTGAGATGACCTTTGTGAATGTCCTATATCCAGGGGGCAGGAAGAGGAGGAGAACCTACTATGGAGTAGCTCCTATTGGGAGCCATGATGGAGTCTGCTCTTGCAACAAAGACCTTGCTTTCTTGGAGCCTGCATTCTCACAGTGGACAGACAAATAAACCCATGAATAAATAACATGATTTTCAATATGCCAGGGAGGAAATAAAACAAGATAAAGCTAGAGAATAATTGGGGTACGAGGTTATGAGAGAGGTGGAAAAATATTAAATTCAAAAGTCTCTCAGGGTGCTAGGGAGATGGCTCAGCAGTTAAAGGCACTTGCTTGCAAAACCTGCAATCCTGGGTTTAATTCCCAGTACCCACATAAGACTGGATGCAAAGTGGCATGTAATGGAGTAGAAGCCAAGGAAAAGAAGACTTCCAAGTCTTCTGGCTTGGTACTCTTGATGCCTCACACTGTGACAGCACATAGGAAGCCTTAGGTGGGATTTCCTTTCTCCTTCCTTCTCTCTTCCTTTCTTTTTTTATTTGAGAGAGACAGAGAGAGAGAGAGAGAGAGAGAGAGAGAATGGGTGTGCCAGCAGCCTCTCAGCTGCTATGAACAAACTCCAGATGCATGCGCCCCTTGTGGGCAAGTGCTGCATTGCACCCTTGCATCACTTTTTGCTTCTGGCTAAACATGGGACTTGGAGATTGGAACTGGCATTCTTAGGCTTGGCAGGCAGGCAGGCGCCTTAACCACTAAGCCATCTCTCTGGCCCTTTCCTTTTTTTATTTGAGAGAGAGAGAGAGAGAATAGGCATGCCAGAGCCCTCAGCCAGTGTAAACAAATGCATCTGACCCCTTGTCTGCATGGTTTACATGGTACCTGGAGATTCCAACATAAGTTCTTAGGCTTCACAGGCAAGTGCCTTAACTGCCAAACCAGCACTCCAGCCCTCTTTCTTTGTTTTTAAATGGAACCTCTTTGCATGACCTGGGCTGGAATCCAAGTCCTGGATGCACTCCTCAGCCCACCTGAGTGGCTGGAACTGCAGGTGTTAGCCACTAGTCAAGGCAGGTCCTTTTAGGGACAAATTCCTATTAAATGTAACTTCAAAGTGTTCTTTCATTTGATGTAATTTCAGCTACAACCTTACTACACAAGATGAGCACATCCAGAGGCACCCTTTTAAACATGTATGCTAAGCTAAACATGCTACAAAATGTGTCTACTCTCTTTCCTTCTTAAACAATGACCTTGAACTGGGCATAATCAGGCACTTTTGCACGGCTATGAGCAGGCTCCCTGAGTAAAATCTGGCTTCTTTGTTTGAAGGAGGCCTTGCTCTGGGAGCAGCTCCCGTGCTCTTCTTACCTGCTGAAGGGAGTGAGCCCTTCCCAGTCTTTCTGACTGGCTATGCTTGCTGTGGCCTTGAACTCATCACCATGTTCATCTCCACAGGTGCACACCACCGTGCTCAGCATCAAATATTTCTTGAATGAATTATTGGATGGGGGTGCACAGAGGCCACTGGACCAGAGAGACTGGGGAAAGCAGGGGTTTGTGCCTACAGCGGTAACCAAGTCCAGCTGAGTAAAGCCTGACCCCTAGAAGAAGCTGAAGACACACGGGATAAATATGTATAAATATGGAAATGTGTGCATGCATGTGTGTGTGCGTGTGTATGCAGTTGTGCGTGTGCGTGTGTGTGTGTATGAGGAGGGTCCATGAGCAGAGTGTTCATTAAGAGCAAAGAATGGGCTCTTTATAGGGATATGAATTTAGGTTGGCAAACTGCAATTTCTTGAACAACTTTTTCATTTCTTTTTACACTTTCTAGTCTCCCCACTCCTTTCTTCCACTCTTTTTCACCTGTATTTTTCATTACTAATTTTTATATTATTAATTACATATTGAAGAGTAACTACTTTGGATATATTTGGTTAAATAATATATCATTAAAATTTACTTCACTTGCTTCATTTTACTTTGTTGAAGTGCTGTTGTTGTGCTATGCTTGCTGTGTGGTTGTTGTATTCAGCTGCCATTGTTGTGTCATCATTGTGTTGTTGTGGTTGTGTTGTTTTGTCATTATGTTGTTGTATTGTTGAGCTCTTGCTCAGCTGCCCAGGCTCCTGCCTGGGCCTCTCCAGTGCCACCATATGCAACAGGCACTTCTTTCCATCTGTTTATACAGCAGGACTTCATGCTGCCTCTCAGTGCTGATCATGCCTGGGTTTAAAGACCTTGATCAATGAGCTAAAATAATCCTTTGGAAAGATATTCTAGTCAAACATTCCCTTAATCAAGAAGGAAATGAAGGAAATCGGACCAATGTCAGACTTTGTTTCAAGCTGAACTGGCAGTGTGAAGTGTGTTTCTATCAACAAATCAGTGGAAGTGTTTGAATCCTTCTTGGGAAAATGGAGTAAAGTCTGTCCTTTTCAAAGAGAAGTATTCCCTTTTTTTTTCTAAAATGAGAAAGGTCTCAGGGGTTTTATGGTGTGATGGTGCTGAGATCAGCACCTGCTCTAAGTTACTCCACATTGTATAAAACAGCAGCTTTCCAGACTGCACCTTGCCCTGAAGAACTTCATGTTACAAGTAGCTTTTGACTTCACATTTTAATCTTTTTTTTTTTTTTTTTTTTGAGGTAGGGTCTCACTTTAGCTGGAATTTACTATGTAGTCTCAGGTAGCCTCAAACTTACAGTGATCCTCTTACCTCAGCCTCCTGAGTGCTAGGGTTAAAGATGTGTACCACAATTCCTGGCTTAAATCAATCTTTTAAAAATATGTAATATATATATATAATTTATTTATAAGAGAGAGAATGAATATGGGCACACCAGGGTCTTCAGCCACTGCAAACAAATCCCAGACACATGTGCCACCTTGTTCATCTGGCTTATGAGGGCGCTGGGGAATCGAACCTGGGTCCTTAGACTTTGCAGGCAAGTTCTTTAACCACTAAGCCATCTCTCAGCCCTTAAATCAATATTTTTAATTTGAGAGAGAGAGAGAGAGAGAGAGAGAGAGAATGGGCACGCCAGTGGTCTCTCAGCTGTTGTGAATGAACTCCAGACGCATGTGCCCCCTTGTGGGCATGTGCAGCATTGAGCGCTTGTGTCACTTTTGTGTCTGGCTAAACGTGGGACCTAGAGTATCGAACAAGCGTTCTTAGGCTTTGCAGGCAGGCACCTTAACCACTAAGCCATCTCTCCAGCCCTAAATCAATTTTTAATTTTGAAATAATTTTAGAATTTCAGAAATTGCAAAGACAGCAGTGAGTGCCCACTTTCTGTTTACGTGATGCACCCATCCAACATTACTATAAAACTGAACTCTCTTGAAGTGACCTTCCCATTCCACCCAAGTTGTCCTTCCATCTATTCCTATTGTTTCTAATTTAGACATCTCTCCCAGCTCTCGAACTTGAGTTTAATAACTTTATCACCTGTTTACTATCAGTAGATTGTCAACTCTGGGCAGAACTCAAGCCTTATTTATTTATTTATTGACAATGCTTATCAGACTTCTTTTAACCTTGGCAAATCGTAAGACCTCAATCTTTGCTAGCCAAAAGAGTAAAAGGCTGTTCTAGGTGCAGAAAAGACTCAGTTTCAAAAAGGTGACTTTTCACTTGGGGAACCAGGAACTTGTGAAACTATAAAGTAGTAATTGCCATTTACAGGTGTGATTGCTGAAGCTGTGCTGGCAAACTAAGGTTGCTGTTGTATTCAACAGAGAGGGAGGGAGGGTGTTTGTGTGCTACAAGCTGTCTTTGCAGAGTCTATCAGCCAAAAGATCTCAACCAATATGGGAGAAACCTCTTAGAATTTCATCTTGCAGCAAGCCTGAGGTGCTAGGCTCCAAGAGCTATGCTGATGTCTGAAAATGCTGTAATCTATAAACCATAGTTCTGCCTAGAGATGCTATAATTTTTGGCAATGTTGCAAAATCACAAGAGTTTCAATTAAATTGGTTTCGACATCATTTGACTTAATGTGTCGTAGGACAACACGTTGAATTAACACGAAGAATTTCGTAATGGAGTGAAAACAAATGGGAGGTGACTTGTCTAGTTTCCTGTACTTGGAACTCACCAGAGACGTCAGCTGACGGCTCCCTGATGGAACCCCTGTCTCTTGAGTCAGCATGCAAAATCAAATGATGAAAAAGACTTGGCTTTTCAAGTGCAAAATCATTCGGGGTCAGAGATGGATAAGGCATTGCTGCTTGCTAAGAGTAAGCAAGATGTGGAGATGAGAAATGGACACACAGAAGATGTTTGTAGATTTCAGTAGGATGTAAGAGAGCTAAATATAAGCAACCATAGTCTTGAATGGTGTGGAGGGCTGAGGTGGGGTGAAAGATGCTATCTGAGCAAGGCCAGGAAGTGTGGGTAAGTACACTGGGATGGGCACAGAGGTCAGACAGCTCCAACTTGGCAAACTGACACAAAGGCCACGAGCCATCAAGTAAAGTAGTAAAGTGAGTGGGGCAGCAAATTCGGGAAAGGAAATAAGCGCATTCAAGAATTGCAAGGGTCGCTGAGCATTTTACTGAGAAGAGCGGAGACAAGGAAACTCAGTTCCACTCTGACCTATAGGGAGGGAGGAGCCATCTAAGCTTCTGGAAAAGTGATCTAACAAGGTGCCATAGATTATCTTACAGTGAGAAAATAATGGACAAAAGAAACAAGTAATGATTGCTGAAACAGCATATCCAAGGCCAGAAAGCTTGAGCTAGCATAGAGGCAATAGGGACATGATGAAAAGTGGAAGTGAGATGTGGGTTTAATGAATCAATCCAGGGGCCAGGGATACAGCTTAGTGGAAGAGCACTTGCCATGTGTGTGATCCATTCCCAGCACCACTAAATAAATAAATAAAGACATTGGATTTTCTTTATTTTGACATCTACTTAATATTTTTTGCATGTATATGTGTGTATGTGTTCATACATGTATGGATGAACATGTGTGTGCAGGTGCACATATGTGTATGCATGGAGAATAGAGGTAGTTGTCAGGTGTCTTCCTCAATTGCCTCCTTGTTACGTATTTCACTGAAAAAACAGCCTGAAGAGAACATCCACGTACTTCCTCAACCTGCCCACTTGCACCCTCGCCCATACTCCTTGCCTGTTAACAGAAAGGGTAGCGCATCCCCGCTTCTGTCTAAGACTAGCACTTCCTGGTGTCCACAGGCCCATCCCTCCTGCTGCTCCTCTCCCCTCTATCACCGCTTGTCCTCGCAGCTGGGAAATGTCCGTCAGCACACAGGTAGGGTTTGAAGGAAGTCCAAGACAGAAAAATGAAGAAGTGCTCTGGTGTGTGGGGTGCTGGAGGCCTGCACAGGCCCATCTGCACAGCAGCTTTTAGGGTGAGCCCTTGAGAGTACATTTCAGGCACCTCAGAAGCCTGCTAAAGGTATCATCCATAGTTTTCCCAGTATACATTTGTATCTGACCATTAATAGGGGTTTGATTCTATTACTGCTATTACTACTAATAATAATAACTCCTCCCTCCCTTGACCCACATGTCTCTGGCTACACATCTTTCTACACCTTTTTGCAGTGAAATCTACAAAAGCACTGTCTGTATGCCCAATATTCTCTTACAATACTCGGAGTCTCTCTTGGTCTCATTATAGTTTCACTTTTATTTCTTCCACTGCTGAGACTGCTCCTTAAAGTCACCAAGAATCTCTAGTTTGCTATGTCATCTTGCTTAAAGCATCATTTGACTTGTGGATCATGCCTCATCTTTCTCCAACTGGCCTCTATCTCAGTCATATTTGCTGGTTCCCACTCTAATGTCTTGATGTTGGCCTTTTCCAGTTTCCACTTTCAGACTTCTCCTCCTTCTTCCGTTTATTCTTATTCCTCTTCCCTGTGGCTTTTGGGCTGGATCTTACTGGGTACCCCATGTTGATCTTGAACTCACTCTGTAATCCACAGTGGCCTTGGACTTGCTGCATTCCTCTGACGTCAGCCTCACAAGTGGGGATTATGGGTATGTGCCACACTGTCGGCTTCTATGTCTTACTTCTATACTCCATGTTGTATCTGTATGTTGAGGACTCTCGGATTTATATCCAGGCCCTGAATCCAAGCCTCATATATCCAACATCTGCTCTTGCATTTAAAATAGATATCGCACTGCTGTATATTTCAGGAACAAGGGCTAGGGATATGACTCTGTTGTATAGCACTTGCCTGCCATATGTGAAGCCATGGGTTTGACCTCTAGCACTGATAAACAAAAAGAAAGAAAGAAAGAAAGAAAGAAAGAAAGAAAGAAAGAAAGAAAGAAAAAAAGAAAGAAAGAAAGAGAAAAAGAAAGAACAGTACAGAAGAAGGGAGGGAGGAATCTCCAGGCCAAGACTTCAGGTGCCTAGAATCAGAACCTTCAATTGATAAGACGCTCATTTTGGGAGGCAGTGCTTGCATCAAAGTGACTATCCACCCACTTTCCTTATAGAACACGAAATGCTAAAAGATCCCTCTCCATGTGACCCTCTGGGTCCTCAGCTTTCACCATCCTGTCTGCTTGGTCTTTGGTCCAAAGTCATTGAAGCTGTTGCTCTTCACCTTCCTAGAACTCTTTCTGAGATATCTTGATGTATTTCCCCATGTATCTTCCTCAGGCCTCCTTATGTACCTTCCCCAGGCATCTTCATGTATCTTGTCCTTCCACAGCTCCTGGACATGCTGGTGGAGAAAACCATGGCTGTTAGCCAACTACACAATTACCTGGACCCTTATCCAAGGTTATACCCCCTTTCTAGGGCAGCCTATGGTCTTTGTGGGCTTATAAAGGTTCACACCTGTCCCCTCAACTTGGTACATGTCTAAGGGCCATCCCATCCTCAGAGCTTTCTGTAGTTGGCTGGGCCATCAAATTGAGATTCTCATGCCCCAGCTTCTCCCTGTCCCCAATTCTGTTCCCTTCTCTTTGTTTTTATGTCAGTTGATCCCAAGAATACCCACTTAAGTAGACACCGAGTCCCCACACAGTTGTTTCCTGGAGAATCTCCTCCTCCCACTGTATCTGCAATGCAGTAGGTTCAGTTCTAGGTCAGGGCTTGGGGCGGTGAGCAAAGGCAGGTATCTCCCTGTGGACACTTCAGCCCATAGAGAGGAGGCAGACAGTACACAAGAACACACAGAGTCAGTTAGAGGGGCACATCGGCACAGTGAGGAAAGCAGGAAAGCTTCTGTTTTTCACCTGCTGAGGCAGAGGTGATGCCTAGCCTCCATTTGTGCCATGCTTTGCCCTGCCATCACGAAGCTTCCCTCAAGACTACAAGCCCAAATAAATCCTTTCCTCCCATGAGCTGCTTGTGGTCGAGTGTTTTACTGAGCAACATGAAAGTAACTACAACACCCCTGATTCCTGAGCCTTTGTCGACTACTTCTTTGCTGCTAGCTGCCAGTGTAGAGGAGGCTTCTGAAACCTTGCATGAAGGCCGAGCTTTGGAGAGAAGGCAGCCAGCAGCAAAGAAGAGGTCAACAAAGGCTCAGGTGCAGGAAATCTTATCATGGGGCCCAAATCCTCTGTGGGCTGGGTTTGGAAGCATACTGCCCATGACTCCCTCGGATGTCTCCTAAGCTGAGTACTCAAGTCAAATCCTGAAAGAAGTTTATGCTGCCGTTTTGCCTGCCAATTTTCTCAGCCTCTGGTGCATTTCTCAAAAGTTCTTTATGACTTCTACTTTAAAACTGCAAGGAGCCAGGGTTCCAATTATCCAAACTAAAAAACAGTTCTTTGTATTGGGAAAGAGCATGTATGATATACAGAAAAGAGCATGCTGGTATGAGAAAAACCAAAGGTGTGCTAACCAAGTCTGATTTACAAAGGTTAGAACTGGCTGGGGGAGATAATGGGTCAAGTGCTTGTCTAACACACATGCAAACCTGACTGACCCCCAGTACCGTCCTAAAAATGCTGAGCATGATGGCCAGCATCTATAATCCCAGGACTGGGGAGGTAAAAACTGGAGAATCCCTGGGACTTACTGGCCAGCCAGTCTAGCCTGATTGGTGATGTCCAGGCCAATGAGATATACTGTCTCAAAAATAGCTTAGAATCGGGCTGGAGAGATGGCTTAGCAGTTAAGGCGCCCGCCTGCTAAGCCTAAGAACCTGATTCCAATCTCCAGGTCCCACGTTTAGCCAGATGCAAAGTGATGCAAGGGCGCAATGCTGCACTTGCCCACAAGGGGGCGCACACATCTGGATTTCGTTCACAGCAGCTGAGAGACTGCTGGTGCACCCATCTCTATCTGTCTCCCTCTCCCTCTCTCTCTGTCTGTCTCTCTCCAAAAATAAATAAAATAATAATAAAAATTTTTTAAAATAGCTTAGAATCAAATCTGCAGGTGTAAGGCTCATCACTATTGCAACCATACAGATGAAGAAACAGATGCACAGAAAAGTGAAAGACTTCCTCATAGTCACACAGCACTGGGGTGGTAGAATGAAACCCAACAATAAACGTGCAACCTTCTATGTCCCTTATATGACCTCCTAAATCTTTGGCCAGGGCTCCTCATGCTTTGCCTGCTATCCTTTTTCTTTAATTAATAGCACCAGGGGTCACTGGCCAACACATTTGCTGAGTCGAGTGGTAGCTCTCATTTAATTGTAGCCACTGCAAAGAGAATGGCAACACTTGAATTAGTCTGAAGTCTGTTTTCCTGGAGTCCATGAATAGCAAGCCGAGAAATAAACTATGGGCTTTATTGTTGGGACAAGAGAATGATTTACAAGGCCCTGGCATAGATCCTGGCCTCAGAGCTAATAGAAAATAAGAAACTGCTCAAAGCCTGTAATTTTAGAGTGACGAATACTATAGTCACTTGAAACTGTGGTTTCAGCCTGAGGTTCCTACTTGGCTTTGTGTTTTCCCACCAGTTAATTACTCTGTGTGCTCAGCCTAATCAACCTGAGCAGTAACTTCCTGATATGCTTCTCGAACAGTCTCCTCCAAGCTCCTCTATTAGAAATGATTCCAACATTTCTTAAGGCCCCGGGTCTCTGATTGTTCAATGATAACCTCTGGCTTTAACTCAGAATGTATGGGATAGCTTGTGCCCAGAAGGGACTGTGCACCAGTGAATGTTTGACCAGCCTCGAATCATATGAAACAAAATAATGTGATCTTAGGGCTCCAGAAGCTTAAAAACAGGTTTGTTTATTTATTACAGACAGAGAGAGGGAGTGAAAGAGAGAGAGAGAATGGGTGTTCCAGGGCCTCTAGCAACTGCAAATGAACTCCAGACACATGCACCATCATGTACATCTGGCTTATGTGAGATCTGGGAATTGAACCTGGGTCCTTAGGCTTCGCAGGCAAGTGCCTTAACTGCTAAGCCATCTCTCCAGTCCCTTAAATATATTTTTATTTATTTGAGAGAGAGAGGAGAGAATGGGCATGCCAAGGCCTCTTGCCACTGAAAATGAACTCTGGATGCATGTGTTATTTTGTGCATCTGACTTTATGTGGGTACTGACAAATTGAACCTGGGCCATCAGGTTTTTGCAAGGAAGCACTTTTAGCCCCTGAGCCATCTCCCAACCCATGATGCCTTTTAACTAATGAAGTAAAGCTTAAATAGCATCTTATAGGACCAAAGATTGCTGGTGTGAGCTACCTGAATCTTTCTTTTTGTAAAAAAAATTTTATTTGTGTGTATGTGTGCACGTGCATGCAACGGGATCTCTTGCCACTGCAATTGAATGCCTGTCTGGCTTTATGTGGGTGGCTGGGAAATTGAACCTGGATTGGGAGACTTTGCAAGCAAGTGCCTTTAACCGCTGTGCCATCCCCCTAAGCCCTGTCAAGTCTTTCTGTTTGCTTTGTTTCCGAGGTAGTGTCTCACTATGTAGTCAAAGGCTGGCCTTGAGCTCATGATATCCTGCTTTAGCCTGTCCAGTGCTGAGATTTCAAGCATATGCCACTACTTGACTCAAATTCATAATTATGGAATTCAAGTGTTTGAAGCTTGGTTTATAAGTTCTGGCAGGGACAAAGCACACATAGGTACTTTGTTGATGTCTGCCACTCATCTGTGATGATCTTTCATGGTTCTAGTTTTAAGATGAGACTAGGTAGAATCAAACTTTATCAAAAGATGCCATTGTTCATAAAAAAATAAAATCAAGTTATGAAGATATTTCGTTGTATAATTGCCACTAGGTTGTTAGTTGTGTTAATCAGCTTTCCATCACTGTGACAAAATACTTGAGTTAAAAAACTTAAAGGAGGAAAGATGTGTTTGGAGTCATGGTTTCAGCCCAGAATTCTTGGCTCTGTTGTTCCTGGGTCTGTGGTGAGGATGATCACTATGGCAGGGAAAACATGATAGAACCCAGCGAGTTCCGAATGGCAGCTGGGAAACAGAATGGATGGATGAGAGGGAGAGAAGGAGTAATGGCAAGAGAGAGAGAGAGATCAACAAGATGTATCCTGATTGTGTGGGTGGTGACAGTGATGTGTCCATGGGTGACATACATTGTCTTGCTTCATCCTAACAGTAGCCATGTCAACCTGTATTTTGAAGATGAGAAAATAAGAAGACACAGTGAGTCACTAAGTCCTGACAGTCTCCCTTCAGTGGAAAACAGTTAGAAGGCTGTCAACAGGCTGGACGGTGATCTGCTGGGTGCTTCCAGCCACTGTGGTTGCTTCTCTGTATATAACAGACTTGGTGCAAGAGTGTCAGCAGGCCTGAGAGGAGCTTCAGGAAGAGTTCTCCGCTGTTTCCCACTGCTGACCCCTGATCCTTGCTCTCCCTGTGTGTCAAGAGCACAGAGAAAGCTTTGGTGCTGTTGCATAACAATGCCAGTTCTGCTTGCATGTTCCCTCCACCCAGTTCTGTCATAGCACCTTTTGATGGAGTGGTCAGAAGCAGACCAGATGGGACCAACCAACTGCCATCAACCTCTGATGACACAGATAATGTTCTTAGGAAGGATTCCAGATTTCCATAGAGGCTAAAATGCTAGATAGTCAGCTTTTGTTTGGGTTTTGGTGTGGGCAGGAGATAGTCATGGTATATGGGTAGTATGTGAAAAGGCATGATGGGAAATAAATGAGGATGAAATTAGCTGTAAGAGACACTGGTAGAGAGGAAAGGGAAAGAGAAAAAGTCACAGAAAGTGCCCAAGGTTACCAAAGAACCACATAATGCCAGTCCAAGAACTAAGGAAATAATGAATGAGGGCTTGTCACTTTGTCACATTTTCAAAAAAAATTTCATTTTTATTTATTTATTTGAGAGAGAGAAGAGGTAAAGAAAGAGAGAGAGATAATGGGCATGCCAGGGCCTCCAGCTACTGCAAATTCCAGACACATGCACCACCTTGTGCATCTAGCTTACGTGGGTCCTGAGGAATCGAACCTGGGTCCTTCAGCTTTGCAGGCAAGCACCTTAATCACTAAGCCATTTCTCCAACCCTGTGTCACATTTTCAAACCTATATAAATATTTAGGAAGACAGATTCTAGAACACTTCCAAGCTACAATTCCACCCTTTTTTCTCTTCTTTCCTCTCCCTTCCTAGGTAGACAGCTTTTGTTCTGAATTGAATCAGACTTTAGGATAAAATTCTTTGTATGCAATCAAGTTACCCCCTTACTACACCGAGCCTTCCCAAGAGCATTCATTGCACCATACTCCTGCATCTTTGTGGTGCTTGGTACATGGTCACTGGTTGAGGATAAGGGTTGGGGCAATCATGCTGACCTCAGGACTTATTGGGAAAATTAAATGAGATAAGCATGAGACTCTCTGACCCTCAATAGGCCTCCTTCAGTAAATTTGTGAGTCTGAAGTTGTAGAGGTCTTTCCATAATCTTTGGGTCATACCTGTACCAGTTACTTGGGCTGGGGAGGTTTGACTTCGGCTAGCTGTGTCTAAGACTGTTCATTGGAAAGTGGCTGTGTGATGGGGAGGCCATCGTAAAGTGTGGTACTCTGCTTTTCTGGTATGGCACAGCTCTGGGATTGATCACAGTGGGCTAGCACTTTTGAATCAATTTAATTGCCAGTCCCTCAACTAATTGTAAGTTTACCTCACTCTCTATTAGATCTTTTCAGTCAGCTAGTATTTTTTGCACTGGAAGAAGGCCTAAGAGGCTATGAGAAAAACCCGAAGAATTACATGTGTTCAGTATTTTCTATGCCCTGAACTCTGAGCTAGTCCTTTTACATACTTTATCTCATTGACAAAGATAAATAAAATGATTTTAAACATCACTTAAGGAAATATGGCATAGACCAAAGGACAATGAATTCTTCTAAGTGTGTAACAACTAAACATCAGAACAATAAGAATAGTGAGAACTTAGAAAAAGATATTATTGCTAACATGAAATTCTGCAAAGGTAAAATGAGGACCCTGAAGGACGGCCAGTATTTGAACTAGGATAGAGAAAAAAAAGTAGACCATAGAACAAGGATATTGCATGAATGTATCAAAAATAAGAATGAATGCCAGGTGTGCCCAGTAGACAGTAAGGGAACACATGCATAGTTAATATAGATGATGTGTATCTGCTTCTGTGACCTGCTTACCAGGACACATCAGTTTTCTTGTTACTTTTATATTTGTGAAGTAGTTTCACACTTATGTAGTATTCCAATTATCTGGGTGTCTCTAGTTCACTACTCTCTCTCCCTTGGGGGGTGTTTAGGCTAACAGTCCTTTGCTTTGGAAACAGTACCACAGTGAATAACCTTATGCACAGACAATTTTGTTTGTAGGTACTGTAAGAAATAAGAATATGGGCTGAAGAGATTGTTTAGTGGTTAAGGCCCATGCCTGCAAAGCCTAAGCATAGTGGCACATGCGTATGGAGATCGTTTGCAGTGGCTAGAGGCCCTGGCGTGCCCATTCTCACTCACTCTCTCTCTCTCCCTCTCTCTGTCTCAAATAAATAAAAAATATAAAAAAGAAATAAGAATATGTTGATGGTCCAGTTTCAAATATATATCTCTCACATAGACTTGAGTTTGCAGGTTTAACAAACCAGAGGTCAGAGGTACAGGACACTGCTGTTTAGGTTTCTTTTCCCAAAGTGAAATTTACAGGCTCTGAAGTGGCTCAGTGCATGCCTTGTTCTGTAGTTACCAAAACCTCAAGAAATAGATAAAAACTGCATGTCTTCAAAAAGATTGTAGCTCCCCATTGTGAGAAATATGAAAGACGTTCTTTTCTATCAAAGGGTTAGATAAGACAAGGAAACTCACCTCTAGTAAACATTATTTAGGGGAAAAGTCCCTCCTGACTGAACAGTCCGTGAAACCAACCACACGAGAATGTGAGGCTACGTTTTGACTAAGCAGAGTAAATCCCAGGACTCTGAGATAGGATGAAAAGCCAGTGGACTGCCCACCATGTGTGCTGGACTGCCAGAACTCTACAGCTATGCACCTTCTGTGGATGTAAACACTGCCTTGCTGATACACTTTGGATTGTGTGGTCTTTCTCGACCCCAGACTCATTCCCAACACTGCATTTGTAGGATAAACATGTAGGAGT
The DNA here is from genome assembly GCA_036365145.1 of Orientallactaga sibirica. Classification (NCBI taxonomy): domain Eukaryota; kingdom Metazoa; phylum Chordata; class Mammalia; order Rodentia; family Dipodidae; genus Orientallactaga; species Orientallactaga sibirica. Next base: position 4,337,865 of record JAEOAD010000025.1, read on the forward strand.
ACAATTACTGGGTTAAACATCTTGTGTATTTTCATAGTTATTGACAAATTGCCCTCTGCCAGGTCATATTTCCACTATCAGTATATAACAGTACCTGCCACACCACCATCTTGCCTACATAGCCTGTTTGCCGATATAATAGGTTAAAACAGTATCCCTAGGGGCTGGAGAGATGGCTTAGTGATTAAAGGAGCTTGCTTGTAAAGTCTGACTGCCTGGGTTCAATTCACCAGCTAACCACATAAAGCTGAAAAGCAATTCATTTGCAGTGGCAAGAGACTCTGGTGTGTGTGCGCGCACACACATATGCAAATAAATAAATTTTAAAAATAGTATTTTCATGTGGTTTTAATTTGACTTGATTTTATTTTGATTGAGTTATGTTCTCATACATTTATAAAAGCTATTGTGTATTTTTATCGTAAACAATATACTCACATCCTTTGCCTCTTTTTCTGTCGGATTGTTGGTGTTTTATGTTTCAGAATTTGCACATTTCTTCTACAAGGACATTTTTACATTACATTGTCCTATAGAGCATGAACTGAAAAACTTCTCCTTCATCTGCCATTTACCTTTTGATCATATTAGTAACCAAAATTCTAAGAACAAACTTCTAGCTCATGCGCAAGTTTTACCTTTGTGAGACTCAGGTATTACACAGCTACTTGGAAATATACAATCAGTCATTGTCAACCAAATTTATTGAAAAGACCATATAAAACCTGAAAAATCTGGGTAGAACAAACTTCAAAAGTGTTAATGAAAAGGAGCTGGGCATGGTGGCATGTGCCTTTAATCCCATTTGTAAAACTCCGTTCAGGGAGCTATTTATGGTGAGGATCATGTGGACTCAGGGTCTTCTACGGAAAATGAAAAGCCCACACATATGTAGTAACTCTTCCTGTTACAGCCAAGACATGTTATGCTTCTGGGAAACTCTAAGCTGGTGCATAGGAAAGTGTGTAGCTCCAGCAACTGAGCTATTTAAATTGTTTTTTTAAAAAAGCATGAGGGGGCCTTTTGATTCCACATACATTATATTTACTTGGTTCCTGTCACTTTCTTTTCCTAAGATCAATAAAGAGAAAACAAATTTTATTTTGAATACCAAATTATTTCTGCTTTACCTTTCATTCTAACCTTAACCATTTCTGCATCTCAGGTACAGCCTGTTCTCTCCTGCCTCTGACAGTGTCAACCCAGCTCACAAGAGTGCTCCAGGAAGTGTCTGATGGATCACACTTCAAATTGATCCATCTTACCCATCTGTCAAGTGTTATTGAGTCCTTTTAATTCCTGTCTTGGTGCTGGGACTTGGACACACACACACACACACACACACACCAAATAAAGTAGGTTTAGTTTTTATCCTCCAGGAGCTCACAGACTAGCAATGAGACAGATGCATAAACAGGAACCAGTAATATTGCTGTGTGCTTTAAACAAGAAAGATACATTTATTCAACAAACATCTGGTGATTGCTTACTCTGTGCATGCCTTATGCTGGTATGAAATACCAATACAATATAATACAAGAAAATAGAATAAAATTTCCATTTTTAAGGCATGACTAGTGCAGGAGACAGACAGGTCGGCAGTCACGATTCAGGAACACAGAAGTCAGCACCTGGTTTACATGGGAGCACAGAGAGTGGGGTTTGCCAGATGGTCTCGTAGCTTTTATGTAAAACAAGAAAAGGGCAGGAATGGACCCCAGGTGGAAGATCAATATGTAAATCAGTGGAGTGTCTTGGAAAAGGATGATACATTAGAGGCACCCAAATCAGCTGAGCATGGCTAGTCCACCAAGAAAGGGGACTGGAAAGAGATATCTGGAGAGGTCCGAGCATGGAGAGGATGCAGCCTCACCAGGTTCCCATGATAGGAAGGTCAACTGACAGGGGGCAGCCTGGCAGGGCAGGGATGAGAGTTCACAAATTAAATGTTTAGATTTTTATTTTTAGACTATGTAATGCTTTTCTTTTTTGTCTTTCTTTTCTTTTTTCTTTCTTTTCTACTCCCCAGTGTTAAGGATTGAACTCAGGGCCTTGCATACGCTAAGCAAGTTTTCTACCAAGTACTTTACCACTGGCCTAAAACACTCTAGGAGCTAGATAGACAGATGGGGGAAAGAGCCCTTGGTAGGTGGCTATATTCTAACCTAAGATGGCCAAGGGAATGACCCCACCTCCTCCTTCTTCCTGGCCTAAGGAGGGCTGGCTTGGCCAGCCTTGTGGGACTTGCACAGTACTGGTTGCATCACAAACCAGCCAGCACCTTCATCTTAACTTAAACTGATCAATCATTGACTCTGGACAGGTGGGCTCCCCTTATCTGATAAAAGTCCAGCTCCCGCTGTGAGTGTGGAACTTCCAGCTCTGGTATCCCCTCCTGTCTCCCCCTCCCACTGAGGACTATGTTCTCTCTGCTTTCTTTTCTTCTTATTTTAAAATAAACTTCATCCTTTTAAACCTTATTATGCCTTTTAAATCTTTAATCAGCAGATAAAATGAACCCCTACATAGTATCATCTTTGGAGGCTTAGTCTGGGATTTTCTTTTTGAAAACCACCAACACAGACTCACCTCAAGGCCAATATGAACCAAGCTAAACTGGCAAATGAGGAGAACGACCACAGAGCGCCCAGCGTCTCCCTGCTTTCCTGACTGGGTAAAGCCCCTGCCATGTCTTGCATGACTGAATTATCAGCTGGTTTTCCTTTCCCCCTTCCATTAAGATCCTCTTCTTCCCTGAGTATGAGTGGTGGCCTGCACTGTCCCCATGAGCAGCAGACCTCACTGTCCCCAATAGAACTGATCACATTTCCTCAGACAACTAGATAAAATGTGCTTAGCCAGTGGCCTGGTATTCATGCGTTTTGTGCAGACTGGGGCTCATGTGGGTGAAACCCTGTGTGTAGCAAGGAAAACATGCAAAAGAGATCAGTACAGATCCTACACAGACAGGCAGTCTAGATCATGAGACATCTAGAGTCACATCAGCAAGGATCTAAATCTGTAGGCTCTTTATGGTCCAATCAGTACAGATTTAAATCAGTAGACCCGATATTCAGGATTCCATAAGTAAAAGGCTAAATTTGTAGATCCTGTACAGAGTTCCATTGATAAAGATATAAATCCTCAGACCTTATTTAGGGTTCTATCAATAAACTACCCAAATCCATAGACTCCATTTTGGGTCCAACTGATAAGGATCTAAATCCACAGACCCTAAGATTTAGGGTTCCATTTGTAAGGATCTGAATCTGTAGACCCTTAGGGTTCCATCAGTAAAAGTCTAAATATTTATACTGAACTTACAGTCCCATTGGTAAGAGTTGACATCTGCAGACCCTAGACTTCCAAGTGGGATCTTCAGAGGGCCTCATGTGTGTGCTCTCTTGGCTGCCACGGGGCTGGAGGAGAAATCCCCACTTCTGAGAATTGTATAGTTAAGAAACTCAGAGGCTGTATAGTTGCCTTGTCAACTGAGACTCTACTAGGTTGGCTGAGGATGGGATGGGTTCTGAGAGTCCAGGATTCAGGAAGATCAGCCAAAAATGTTGTTGCTGGGGAGGCTGGGTCACAGATGGCTGCTTCCAGTGCTTCTCTGGGGTCAGCTTGCAGCTCACCTTGTTCTTCCCAAGTCAACAGTCCAAGTAAGAAGATCTCCAGGTTACTACTACACTTTCAATGGACAGTCAGTGTAGGACACTTTCAATGATAGGTAAGGACAGCCCCAACATTCTTAAATCCCCCAAGTCCACTTTCAGGACTTAGAGTTTCCCACTTTTGGGGGCTCCTATATTCCAATATTCCCAGTTGGGTGCTATTCTTGTTTGTAATTAATCCTGCCTTATTGTTGCTGTTCTTGCTATTATTCATGTTCCTGTAATGTTGCAGACAGATTTACATTGCTGAGATGAACATCCAAACCACACATCATTCATGGGAGCAACAGGTTTATTTCAAACTTATAGATCTAAGGGAAGGTCCATCAGTGGCAGAAAAAGATGCCTCCATACATCCAAACGAAAAAGCAAAACCACCAACAGCAGTAGATAGCACCAAAAGCACAGCCAGAGCTCCAACCTCTCTGATACCTTTGGACTGTAATTCAAATCTGCCTCCAAACACACCTTTGGGCTGGACGCAAAAATTTGTCCCCAGTGGTACCTCCTCCAGCCAGGTGGCTGGAGACCTAAGTTACAAGCTTTTAAAAATTTTTAAAATATTTTTATTTATTTATTTTGCAAGCAGAGAGAGAGGACAGAGAGATAGAAGAGCATCAGAGAGAATGGGCATGTCAGGGCCTCCAGCCACTGCAAACGAACTCCAGTATATGTGCCACTTTGTGCATCTGGCTTTACATGGGTACTGGGGAATCAAACTCTGGTCATTAGCATTTGCAGGCAAGCACCTTAACTGCACCTTAACCACTAAGCCATCTCCTCAGCCTAGCTATAAGCTTTAATATAACACCCGAGTTTATGTGGGATATACATTTAAACTGTCACAGTGTACAAGAAAGCTTATTGCATACATCCACTCGTGCTATCCTATTGGCTTTTTGATTGTCTTGGCCTAGCCTGGAGATAACAATTCTTTGTTATTCTCTAAGTAAGAAGCCAGTTCAGCAGAGTGGGGCTGCTCCCTCCTGCTTCAAGGCCATGTGTTTCCTGGCTGGGGCCATGATCTTGAGCCCCCAGGACTAAGTAGATAGAAATGCCACACATGGCTACAATACTTGCCTCACATACACACACACACACAACAAAACTCTTTCTCTAAGTATAGCCTACCAACTCTGGTCCAACTACATTTTAGGTTTCAGCAACTAAAAGTATCAGAGATGGTAGGGGTATAAGAGGAGGAACAAGGGGAAACGAGACAAAACACTACATGGTCACACTGGTGTGGCAGCCCAAACTCAGTCAGTACTTTTAAAGTGCTCTTTCCTAGCAGCGGGAATGGGTCAGACAGCATGATAGAGATGTCTTTTGTACAGGAGCTGAGGCTTTGCTGAAGACATCTACCCAGGGTAGCTTAAGCTTCTATTTTTCTCTCACCCTGCAGTTTCCTCCAAGGTTCCACAAGAACCCCCGTTGACTTTCTGCTAAAGCACTGGGAGGAATTGGATACTGAAAGCCTACAAAAAGTAATTATCCTCAGTGTTTCTAAAGGAAGGCATTATTCTGCTAGGTGTGGTGGCTCACACCTTTAATACCAGCGCTTGAGAAGTAAATGCATCCAGATAAGGGGATTGAGACCAGCCTGCCACAGAAGGTCTCTTAATCCCTCAGGCGACCAATTTAACTTTGGGTACATGTCTTATGATGTCTTACGGCAGAGATGTCGGGATTCTATTCTGCTAGAGTCGTTTTTTTTTGTTGTTGTTGATTTTTGTTTTTCAAGGTAGGTTTTCATTCTAGCTCAGGCTGACCTGGAATTCACTCTGTACTCTCAGGGTGGCCTCAAATTCATGGCAATCCTCCTACCTCCCTCCCAATTGCTGGGATTAAAGGCATGCACCACCATGCCTGGCTAGATTCACTTTTTAACAAAACAATATCCCCAGGTGTTTTAAAGTGTTGATAAAAATTTCTTCCAAGGCTATTAACATGTTCTGCCTGTACTTACAGTTTTTAGATGTTAAAAAAACATGCCTGCCTTCTATGTTCTAGATGTGACCAGTGTCACCAGGTAGCTAGGCCTGAACATTAGACAGAATGACTGAGATTTTGTGCTATTCTGTAGCTAGACATGTTTTGCTCAACACTAAGGTAATCAGATCTGCTCTGTATCAACACTCTTCCTCAAGAAGTTAAGTGAACTCAAGTGCTGTAACTCTCCTTTTGAGTGCTTAATAACCATATGAAGAAGCCAAAGCCAGTTGGAAACAATAGAGCTAAAAGTACACCCACTGATTTGATTCTTGCTTTCAGGTCAAAAAAGCCACAGGCTCCTAACCTGAATTTGCCCGAGATGCTGACACACCTAATAAACATTTCTAGGATGGGACAATAGGGATGGTGTGGCAGGAGGGGAGGGTAAAGTTGGGAGAAGGACAAAAAAACTGGACCCAATTGGAAATGGTACCATAAAATCCTATATCCTGAAAGACATAGTAAAAGGTCAAACCTGCATCAGGTCCTTAGAGAGAACACCTGAATCACAAGGGCCTGGAGAGGGTATGATGAAGACTAACTTCAATCTTCTCCTATTTCTCTCTCTCTCTCACTCCCTCTTCTTTCTCTTCTCTTGCTCTCTCTCTCTCTTTCATATTACCTATATTTTTCTTCCTTCTTTTCCCTTGGCCCTAACCTGTAACTCCCAGTACCAGCATATGGTTAACATCCACAATGAGCTGTTGATCAGAGACCTACAAGGTTTCCCAAAAGAAGACAGATTTCTGTCAGAGTACTTGATGACCCACCAAAGGTCAATGATAAGAACCAATTGATGAAGACACCATATGCTGTTGGGATGGAACATGGAGAGACCTGGCTGGAATCTGGAAGAGAGTCAGTCCCCAGACAGTTAGCTTGTCTACTGCCAGAAGGTGTTATGTGAGCAACTGGGGGAAAATGAACAACATCTATCTAAGCAACTCGTGGTCTAAACTACTCAGCAGCAATCAACCTGATGTGATGCTTACACAAGTGCAATAGTGGCACACAGCCATGGTTATCATCTACTCTTGATTTGGCTAACGGATCCACTCAGTGGAATGGAACCCATACCTGGAATGGGGAAACAAGTCAGAACCATATCCAAAAAATGAGCCTGCTCTTCAAAATCAAGTTCCCTCCAATAGTGGGATACAGAGGGCCTACATATGTTTAATTCTCTCTAAAATAATAATGGTTACCCATGTATCTTGCACTGACCTCACTCTCTGTTGGAGAATTTGCTTCTCTTTTTCATATGTATGCAGAACCTGAGAAGAGAATCAGCCCATCGCACCTCACCAGAGTACCAGCTGAAGCCATAGAGTTACTGAGGAAATGACCAAGAGTGCTGCTTTCTCGATGAACTGGGTACCAACACAAGGGCAAAGGAAATACACACAGAGAACACTCAGCTCCTACCAAATCAGATATCCAGATACACAAAGACTCCCAAGAACTCATCACTGAAATAGACCTAAAATGAACCCACATGGCTCAGGGAAATTCACAGAAGAGGGGGCGGAAAGATTGTTAGAGCCATAAGTTAGGTCTTTATGCACAGAGACATTGCTCACCCCCATAACTGGTGGCTACCCCCACAATGCAAGACCCACAATCCCCAGGTGAGGAGGACAGGGAGAAGGCTAACAATGGACCCATCATGGCTATGTACACATTATACAGATAACTAATTTTAAAAAAGGGAACAAGGAAGCTGGGCAGGTGATACACACTTTTAATCCCAGCTGGGAGAATTGCTGTGAGTTTGAGGCCAGCCTGGGACTACAGAGTGAGTTCCAGGTCAGCCTAGGCTACAGTGAGAACATACCTTGAAAAAAAAAAAAGGCCACAGGAGACAGTGGGCACTCCTAGCATGTCCTACAACTCTGGTAAGCCACCTGTCTTCTTGATCAAGGAAGACCCAGAGACCCAGAGATTGGGCTCCAATGAATGTACAGTCTAGTAAAGGAAATGTCCAAACAGAGTGGATGTCCTCCTGCTTCCAAGGGAGGCCACATGCTTGGCATAGCCCTGACTCATCCTAGTAGATGGCACAAATGCTGAGTCACAGAGCTCCTCCCACATCCCTAAAAAGCCATACTTGGTCTTAAATATGTAAAGAGAGTTAAATATCGGCTCCCACTGTGACTGCAGATTTCCCAGCTCTGGAATCCCCTCCTCCCTGAGGACTCTGTTCTATCTGCTTCTTTTCTATATTCTTTAATATAAACTTTATTCTTTTAAACCCTTTCTGCCTTTAAATCTTTAATTGGCAGGGAAAAAAGATTCCCAATGCACTACTAGATGGTATCAGAGCTACATTCCTGAGCCCAAAATTATTTTAATAAATTAAACTTAATAATTTAATTCATCCAGGTGTAGTGGACCATACCTTTAATGCCTGCACTCAGGGAAGCTCAGATGGGAGGATCACTGTGAGCTCAAAGCCAACCTGGGACTAGAGAGTGAGTTCCAGGTCATCCTGGGATAAAGTGAGATCCTACTTTGGAAAAAAATAATAATTTAATTCAATTGTGAAATTATGAGAGACTGAATTTAGACCTTATAGTATTAGAAAGAGAAATGAGTTATGGAATTGGAGGCATAAACAAAGCCCTAACCTCAAAAGAACCTCAGAATGTGAGCATATTTGGAGATTAGGCATTTTACTGAAGTAATTAAGTTACAATGAGGTCATTAGAGTGGCCCTGGTATACTATGACTGATGTCTTCATAAGAAAAGAGACTGGCAAACAGCCTGACGGGGGAAGACCTTGTGACAGTGGAAAGACAGACACCTACAAGCCAATGTGATGGGTCTCAGTTGGAACAAAGCCTGTCCGTACTTTGGTTTCAGACTTGTAGCCTCCATTACAGAGAGAGTAAAATCCTGTTGTTGGAGCCACTGTCTATAGTGCTTTGTTATAAGCGCCCTAGCAATGTAGTCAAGGAGGAAAATCAAAGACTTTGTGAATACAGGGATATGAGGAGCAAGGGAGAAGGGTGTGAAGGGTGACTGAGGTTCCTGACCTGTGCAATCTCATGTTGGGCCTCAAAGAATGATGCCAGCTGGAGAAATGGCTTAGGGGTTAAGGCATTCACTGCAAAGCCAAAGGACCCAGGTTCAATTCCCCAGGATCCATGTAAAGCAGATGCATAAGGTGATGCATGCATCTGAAGTTCATTTACAGTGGCTAAAGGCCCTGGCATGCCCTCTCTCTCTCTCTCTACCTCTTTCTCTGTCTCTCTCAAATAAATAAATAAAATAATATTAAATGTATATTTCAAAGAATAATGCCCCCAAATTATGGTGCTTGAAGGCACACAAAGCATTAGGCCTAAAGGAGAAGCTTGCATTGCTTCTGCCCACCCAAGGCTCAGAAGCAATTCTGGAACCCCTCATCTGCACTAGGGAACACAGCAACGGGAGCACGCTTGCTTCCATCCCACCCTGACTCAGAAAGAAGACTGAGAAGTGTAACCCTGCGAGATGATATGCTCCCCTCAATGTGCTCCACTCAAATTCCAAAGAGGCTGTCTTGCAGACCAGTTGCGCTAATCAGCCCTTAAAATTGTCTATATTCCTCCTCTACAGAAAAAGTGGCATAAAGGTTTTCTGTTTCTTTAATAATGTTGAGTAGATAATCACTCCTATATCCCCTGTGCTAAGCTTTGATCCTTTTGCTGTTAATCAATTTTATGCCTTTTCTATTTAATCTTTGTCAGATTATTCCAAATGTAGAGGAGACATTTCCCTTTATGCTGCTTGCATGAGAGGCTACTGTGTCCCCAAGGTATAACCAGGAGGAAAGAGGGCTGAAGGTTCCAGGTTATTCTTCTAGTTTTGTGCTATGAAGGAAAGCAAGTGTGGATGTCCACTAAGCAGCTGGCTGTGTAGGCACAAAGCTCATAGGTGAGAGCTGGGAATATAGGTGTTGCCTTCTCTAAAAGTGGGGCAACTGAAGTATGACGGCATCTGAGGTCCCCCATGGGACACGTCCTGTGAGAAGAGAAAGCAGAGGACAGAGCCATGGAGAAGCTCATAGCTTCTGGGAGAGGGAGGAAGACAATCTGGTACAAGATAGCTTGGGAGCCTTCGCAGACACACATAGGGCACTAGTGGAGCATGGTGTCAGGAGAGCCTTGTGTCCCTCAAGGGCCAGAGAGATCCATGCTTCTAGCACCCCCTCCACTGAATGATCAATGCTTCTAGCACCCCCCCCCCCACACACAGAGAGATCAATGCTTCTAGCACCTCCCCACAGAGAGATCAATGCTTCTAGCACCCCCCACCTACAGAGAGATCAATGCTTCTAGTACCCCCCTCCCATCACTTCAATGGGTCTCCTCATCTCTTTACTACTGTCAGTTCGCTTCTCCAGTGGTGGTAGAGCATTTGCAGGGGAGGCAGAATGTTTTCCAGCTTTCCATTTCTGCATGAGGTATCTGCCCTGTGACAGGCAGGCTTCTCTAGTCAGCTTCCTAGCAGAAGCTGCCCCTGGCCACTTCTCCCTGTCAGAGGATTGTTTGCTGGGCCCATCTTGTTTTCCTCCAGGACTTTGGACCATCATTTAGTGATGACAGGTGGAGGTTGGAGGCATGTGAGGTGGGGTCCTCTTTTGGGGGCTAATTGAGGGATTGGCCAGAATCCCAGGGCTTTTGGTCAGAATGTACAGGAACTGTGGAAATGTTTGTTCCCATTGATGTCGGCCTTCCAAACATGGGAAGACCCATCTTCATGGATGCTGTGTAGGTTCCAGGGTGTTGTTCACTTATTCTGAGGAGAGGGATGGCACATGGACCCTCTACCAAACCCACCAACCCAGTAAGAGATGCTGTGAAGGAAGGTGAAGTGTTTTTCTCAAAGCTTCCCAGGGTTCTGGCCGGGCTCTGTCTACCTGTGGAGGTCTCTCCAGTACGGAATTCTTCTCTTTTCTGTGGCCCCCTTTCTCCTAACTGCTCAGTACTCCCTCTCTGCTCAACTCCATGGCTCTTCTAAGAACCCAAGTCCAGTGCTGGAGTGACTCTGCAAAAGGCCTGGGCCACCCTCAGGACCATCATCCAGTGGTCATGGGCATTTCCCACTCAGGTGTGGAGGAAACAAAGTGAAAGGAGCTAGCTTTATTCCTTCAGATGCACCCTATCCCAGCATTCGGGAGGCTGAGGCTACAGCATGAGGACATGTCTAAGAAAACGTCCTATGTAGTTGGAAATTTGAAGGCTAATTACCCACCTTCAGCAATAGTTCTATGTAATGTAGTTCCAGCCTCCCACCCTCTCACGAAAATAAAACCAAAGGAGATTTGTCCACCCAGCTATGTAGCCCAAGGTGAGCTCAGTCTTGAGAGACAAACTCAAGGTTCTTGTCACTTTAGTTCATGACTTGTCTGAATCATTTGTGTGAGTGAGACCCCATGGGGTGACCCAGCCCGAGCCTGAGCCTGAGCACCAGCGCTCAGGGAGCTGTCCAGTTCTTTCTTTTTGAGATTCGACCTCCTTCCCTGGAGCTCCCTTCCACAGTTACAAAGCAAAGACCCATGCTGAATACAAGCCCTGAGGTGGGGTCTGGGGAGCCTCTCTGCTCTCCTGTACCAAGTCAGAGCTTGCAAAGGGCCTTGGCTCCACAGGCTGACTGAGAGCTGATGGCCACAGGCAATTCTGTTTCCTCATACCTGAGCCTTCTATAGCCGCACACACCCCACCAGGCCTGTACTATTTAAGGCCAGCACCCTGGAGCTTGCCGTGAGTCACAGCACCCAGGAGGGCAGCCATAGCTCTACTCACCAAGCTCCTGGCCTTGCTGTGGGAAGGAGCCCTTCCCTTGACATGGGGCAGATCATCTTCTGGAGGTAATGTGATCTTATCTTCTGATTAAGACAGGGGTGGACTCTTTGGGGTGTGAGAAGAACCGCAGAGCTGTCCTACAGGGCCGCTTTTATACCCTGTAGGATCCAGCATTGGGCCAGATAAGAGCCTAAGAGGACTCTAAGTGCACAGCCCAGGGCACACACTCGTGGTTAGGGAAGGTTTGGGTTTATGAGCTGTCATGGAGAGCTGGCATGAACCAGACCAGTTCTGGACTGAAGGGAGTGTGCAGCAGATGGGGGCTCCACTGACGTGTCTGGGAACAGGAGCTGGGTGGCATGGGCTGCACGGATGGAAAAGGATTGCTGACTGGGTATGGCTTTGATGCAGGGGACCCTGTAGCAGCCCTCAGAAGGAAGGAGATGCAAGTGTCTTAGCTCTTCTCTGTGGGTGTAATTTCTCTGGACTACTGAGCAATTGGCACCAATACCTCGACCCGCTTGCTCAGTTTCCTGGCAGCCCCTTGGAGAGGAAACCTTGGGAGTTGCTCCAGCAGCAGCATAACTCCCCAGAAATTGAATTTTTTTCTAAAAAAGAAAAGCAAGTCCCTTTGCTACCTGTCACTCCTCCCACTAAGCAAATATTCCAGTATTTTCCCCCCCTCAGGACAATCATTTGCCTTTCTGGAAGATATGGAATATGAAAGATTTTTTTTTCTTGAAACATTTGGTAATTCAATGCCAGTCTCAACTTGTTACAATTTTGGGAAGATATACTTGTTGATTTTGGGGACTGATTGAAGGACCAATTTTCCAATTTCTATGTATCTTTTACAATGAAAAAAGAAAATAAGGGAGAGGTTAAGGAGGAAAGAAAAGAAAGAGATTAAAAGTGAAAGTCTAAGACAAGAATGAGAGAACATTACGTCCCAGAGACAGCCTAGAAAATTCTTTTCTTTTCCACTGAAATAGAACACCATTTCCCTCACTCATGTTCATCTGAAACCACCAGTCTTGCAGGTGAGTGGCAGGGGGTGGGCCGAGAGAGGGGAGAGGAAGAGGGGGCTGGGCAGCGCTCCATCTCTGTGTGACTGGAAAGGACACTATGCACTGTCCATCTGCAACCTGGAGAAATGGCAGATGGCCAGAGCCTGTGTGAATGGCCACAAGAAGCATCCCTCCTCCCGCCTTACACTAGGTGCCTTATAGTTAGTGTCCTTTCATCCCCATCACCCAGTGAAGGCTCGGTGCCACCTCAGAGAAACCAAGTCCTTTCTCAAGGCCTGGGGCTTGGGCAGAGTCATTTTAAACCCATCCCGTCTCACTCCGAAACCCTGTCCCTGCCTCCCTCATCCCAGCTCCCCTGCTCCCCATTCCTCCAGCTTTGGTCTCATGGATGGGAAACATGACACAAGTGGCCCTGTTGTTCCAAGGACAGGAGTGTGGGCTTGCTAATAATATATTACAGCCAGCCTGACTGGTTTTGCTGGAGGATCAGCCAGAGGTGGGTGTTCAAAATGCAGGTCCCCCACCCTCTAGAGACCCATTGGGATCAACAGAGGCTCCTCTTGTTGGCCGTGGGTGCCTTGTTAGCTATTCATATACTCAGATGCCAAAACAGGGCAAGGCACAAGGGTGGCTGGACCTTGGTGCACATGGATCTCCAGGAAGAGGGGCAGTGAGCAGCTTCATGAGAGTTGAGATCCAGAAACCTTGTCCTATGGGTATAGGTGGGACCCCCTTGAGGAAACCACTATCATCTATGGCCCCCAAATGCCCTGTCTTCTCCATATTTTTCTTTTCTTTTTTTTTTTTATTTTTGGAGAGAGACACACAGAGAGAGACAGAGAGGGAGAGGGAGACAGAGATGGGCGCGCCAGCAATCTCTCAGCTGCTGTGAATGAAATCCAGATGCATGCGCCCCCTTGTGGCATTGCACCCTTGCATCACTTTGCATCTGGCTAAACGTGGGACCTGGAGATTGGAACACGGTTCTTAGGCTTAGCAGGCAGGCGCCTTAACCGCTAAGCCATCTCTCCAGCCCTCCATATTTTTCTTAATTCACACTAACACCTCTCACTGAGGTGTTCGCGAGCTCAGTGGAGCTGGAGAGTGCTTGTGAGGGCCTGCCACTTTCTGCAGCCCCAGCAGATCGCTCTTAAGAGTAACTAGATTGCCAAACCCTCCAGCCTTCACTCTCGGAGTGCACACTGCTCAGAGGTGAAGGCCAGAGTGCAGGCTCTGCTTGGCCTGGCCTCCTTGGCGCCCTGAGGAGCGCTGTGACAGGACCGTCTTCACAGTTCCCCATCATGGCTGTCCCCGGCAGCAGCATTCACCCATTGGAACATTTGTCAAGTACTGATTGGAGTCCAGGGTGGAAAAGCTAGGATCCCAAGTTCCAGTGAACAGGATAAGTTTCTATCCTGTGCTGGGTGTCGTATGGGACTCCAGGACAAAGATGACTAAGATGGCGACCAGAGGCTATATGTAGCTAATGTTAGACGGAGGTCCCCGCAGACACCACTCTTAAATTATGGGGCACAGGGATACCATAGTAGCCCCTCTTTACCTTGAGAAAGCTTTCCTGAGCCAGATGGCTGGGTTGAGTCTTGAAAAACTTGAAGCAGTGGGAAGGGCACAGAATAAAACAAAATGCAGGGTGGAGAGATGGCTTAGTGGTTAAGGCACTTGCCTGTGAAGCCTAAGGACCCAGGGTCAGTTCACCAGAACTCACGTGAGCCAGATGCACAGGGTGGTGCATGTCTCTGGAGTTCACTTGCAATGGCTAGAGACCCTGGTATACCCATTCTCATTCTCATTCTCTCTCTCTCTCTGCCTCTCTCATTCTCTCTCTCTCAAACAAATAAATAGATAAATAAAATATTAAAGAATTCATAAGCCAGCATAGAAAGCTGAAAGCCGTTCTATCTTGACATCACAACATGAATTTTGAGGCAGCAGGCTAAGAGATGGCAGCAGAGAGGCCACCTGGTTCATGTTGGGCCTTATTTACCAAAGCCAGAGCTGGAGTTGGTTGATGGTGATGGGCAGCCCCCAAACCTTCTCTGGCAAGAGAATCTTGATTTTCATCTTAAGTAGAGAGAAGCCTAGAGGTAATGAGGACAACTGGGGCCAGTTGCAATCAGAATGGGAAGGAACAGAATTCGAGAAGGACAGTAGAGAGCTAAGGAAGGGAAATGGATCCAAGACACTTGAGAAGGGGCAGGCTGGTGCAGAGTGGATGAGGCAAAGGGTGGAATGGGTTTTGTATTTCTGGATTGGACTGAGTAAGATGAAGGGGAGGGAAGAATGGGAGAGTTCTGGTGCATTATGAATCTGAGATTCCCCTGGGACCAGCCTCTGAAGAAACTCCGAGTAAAGCAGAAGGCATGAGGAGGAAACAGGAGAGATGGGGGCTGGGATTGAACGTGTGTGTCAACAGCTCACAAGTACAGTGTGATCACATCCTTTAAGGAGAAGATAAAAGGGCCAGAGGCAGAGAGGTGAGAACAACAACATCTGAAGTGGATAGAAGATGGGGTGTTGAGGACAGAGTTGGAAATAAATAGCAAGGGAGGAGGGAAGAGGTCAGAACAGAGAAGTCAGGCAGGTCAGCAGAATAGTTTCACGGATGGCACAGGGGAAGCACTCTGTGAAATTGTTCTATTTTATCTGAAATCACCAGAGACCATATGACTGATGAAGAGGTCCAAAGAAGAAAGGGAGTAGGTATCTCTTTACTTGATGAAGGTGGATAAAACAGATGAAGAAGGATTGAACACATGAAGCCAGGGAGCTTTGCTCTGGAATCCTGTTATCCCATTTCCCTCAGGTGTTAAGTAGTGTTTGACTCAGACATCCCAGGCTGTGACTGCTAGAAACATGCTTGGTTCACACTTGTCTGGTGAGAAAAGCTTGCCTGGCCCTGGTCTGGGTCGATCTCAGAGAAGTCATGTTGACTTCAGACCCCACTGAAATAAGAAAAGACAAGCCCAACTTTCAGCTTCTTGAACCTATTAAATCTAATGCTGCAGGATCTTTCGGACCCATCCCATGAGTACAACAGAATTGGAAAATGGCATAAGATATGCATTGGAAGAAATACTTGAATTGGTAGCACATTAGTTCCGCCCCCACCCAAGGGCACTCTATTTTGTGAACATGGTGTTCTTTCCTATCTCCGCCTGCGGCAGTGACACTCATTTTTGTCAACATCCAGTTTCAACCCACTTCTGCTCTGCAGTGTTCCAGGATATTTCTAGGTACCCTACAAAGCTGCCTCTTTTATGTTCATAGCCAGACTTGTTTCTGACGACCTGCTCCTGGTGCCTCTCCACTTGCCTCACGAGTCAGCCCCTTCAGGACTAGACTTTGGCATGCTCACTGTGGGGAAGGTGGGTATTAGAGAATTTGGCATTGCGGCTTCACATCTCAACTCTGGAATTAGATGCCTGAGTTCAATATACTTACGCCATTGTGAATTCATACTCTCTATAAGCTTCATTTCCCTATCTGTAAAACTGGGCTAATCTAACTGCCAGAGTTGTATGAACAGCATGATCATTTTGTACCTGGCACATCCGGAATGTTCTATAAATGTCAGCTATTGCTACATTCATTATATGCAATTCCTGTCTACAGTGCCTAGTACATGGCTGGATCACCACACAAACAGCTTCATCCCGTGACTGGCTCTTCTATGCTCAGTGATAGAATTAACTGTTTAGGGGGTATTTTAAAGACAACAAATGCTCATAAACTCGGGAGACTAGTCACAGCATTCTTCAGATTATGGTTTGTTTATTTATTTATTTATTTATTTAAGAGAGGGGAAGAGAGAAAGAGAGTCAGAGGCAGAAAGAGAGAGAGAGAATGGGTGCACCAGGGCCTCGTAGCTACTGCAAACGAAGCCCAGACACATGTGCCACCTTGTGCATCTGGTTTTGTGTGGGTACTGGAGAATCAAACATGGTTCCTTTGACTTTGTGGGCAAGCAGCTTAATCACTGAGTCATCTCTCCAGCCCCAGATTATTGTTTTAAAAGTTAAGTTTATCCTGCCTTTCATTGCCTGTGAGGCCAAGATTCAATTGTTCTCTAAACGTGAGGATGCTAGGGGTGAGACTACTAAATGTCTGGCTCTGTAGGACCCAGCATCTGAAGGTGGTAGTGAGGCGTATATAGGTGGGATGGTGATCTTGGAAGACCCTTCTGTGTGTACAGCACAGCAGCTACCACCACGTTCACATGAAGCACTATTGCTACCCCAAACAATACCCTTCAGGGTACAGTGCGAGCTATGGGGCATTCAGTAATGGTTAATTAGTTCAGCTGCCTCATACTCCTAATTATCTCCATTTCATAGATGCAAATGTGGAGGCAAGATAATCTGTTCAGTGTCCTCCAGCCAGCCACTGACAGGAACCCCCAAGCTCCTACCCAGTTCTCTATACTGTGTGTTTAAAGATGACTCGTCTTAGCAGCTCTGCTTCATCCCTGCCACTGAAACCGAACCCAACTCATCACTGAAGGACTCACTTCCTCGGTGACCAGTGGCTTCCACTGAGGAAGAGTTTCTGGCTGACAAGGGAGCCATTCCCAGCTAATTGAGGGCCACAGGACAGCAGGTCTATTAGACAGTTGCTCTAGATAGGTAAATGCAGCAATGAAAAGTATACATTTTCAGAGCTTGAAAATTCAGTCTGGACACCTCCCTGTTGTACCAATGAACAACTAAAATGAAGCATGTGGCTTGCCTAAGGGTCATGCAGTTAAAGACTTGTAGAACAGGGCTTTTCAAGGTCCCATAATTATTTTAGCTAAAAGCTATGTTACACCCCCAGAAAATGTGTTTTACCCAAGCATCAAGGATCTGCAAATTGGAAAAGCCAAAGCCTTGACCAAGTTGACCTTTGACGTATGAAGAAGTGGGATACTATCTATGAATCCTAGACCGTCTAAACTGTGTGTACAGTCTGTCTCCGTTTCCTGGTGGCATAACGCTATGTCAGTGAGTTAACCTCCCTGCCTTCATTTCCTCATCAGTAAATAGCTGCCGGCTGTTAGTCTGTTGTAAAGACCTTTTGAAC
This sequence comes from Orientallactaga sibirica, assembly GCA_036365145.1. Lineage (NCBI taxonomy): Eukaryota > Metazoa > Chordata > Mammalia > Rodentia > Dipodidae > Orientallactaga > Orientallactaga sibirica. Next base: position 4,355,431 of record JAEOAD010000025.1, read on the forward strand.
CAGTTCTTGTAAAGATCTCAGATCAGTGCCTTGACCAGAGTTAGCATATTATGTGTTCACTGCTCTCACTGAATTCCTCCTTCCAGTGTGTGTAGAAGACAGCAATGACTTGGAGCGAGAAAGCATAAGAGGAACCTTTGTGTCTGGAATGTTCTGGGATTTCGGTGAATTTGAGATGTCTTCTCTTTAGTTCTTGTCCTAAGAGACACAGGGAAACCCTCTGTTGAGTGTTGAGCTAAATGGACTTGAATTCACCCCCACCAGTCACCTCAGCCTTCCAGGCACAATGTTCTGGGAACTGTGACAAGTGCATCTGCGCTGACCAGCCCCTGTGATGCCCACTCAAGTTCACGGAGCTCTGCCCAAGCAGTCTCCTTGGAGCCCTTGACACCCTAGGAAAAGTGCAAAGACTTAATCCAGACACACATAAATCTTGCCTGAGGTCAGTTATCATTCCACACCTTTAAAAAAAAAAGATTATTTTATTTTATTTATTTATTAGAGACAGAGAGACAGAGAGAGAGAGTGAGAATGGGTGTGCCAGGGCCTCTAGCCACTGCAAACGAACTCCAGACACATGCGCCATCATGTGCATCTGGCTTACATGGGAATCTGGAGAATTGAACTGGGGTCCTTAGGCTTCGCAAGCATATGCCTTAGCCATTAAGACATCTCTCCAGCCTTCTACGCCCTTTTAAAAGAAATGTTTTAAAAGTCAGGGTTTTAATGAAAACAAAGAGAAAACATTAAGTTTCTGAGTAAGAACTCAGGTTCTAGGTGCCTAGAACACCTCAGATTTTCTGCCCCCCTCACTTCTGAGTGCACTCCTACTTCTCCCAGCACAGCAGTGATGGGAGAAGGGACACACACATCCCCTCTTTCATTTTCTGTAGATTTAAAGTGAAAATGTTCATGTTATAAAAACCATGAAAGACTTGAGAGACAGGAGAGCCAGCCCATATCAGGGGACTTTTAATCTACCTCTCCTCTTCCTTCTTGTGTTTCCTCCTCCACCCCCCCCCCCAACACTCAGTAGCCACTTCCCAGTCTCACCTCTCATCTCTCATGTGCTTACAAACCCCTGTGCAGTCTCAGGTCTCAGATAATTATCTGGCTTCATCCTTCACTGAGAAAATAGAAACCAGCAGACAGGTTCTCCTGCATCTCGTTTTTCCCACAGGTAGTTTTGGGTTCCCTTTTCTCTGCCCTCGGGCTAGACTCCTGGGCGCAGAAGATTTGGCCAGCTCTCATGAAGGTCAGCCTGTGTACTCTGGATCTATCTCAGCTCCCAGCTCATGTACAGCCCCTCCATGGACAGTCAGCAGTGTCGCCCAGTGTCAGCATTTTCTCTTAAGAAGAAAAGCCACAGCTTCATGCCCAGTCCAGCTATCTCTTTCTTTCCTTCTCAGCAAACTTGCTGGGAGAGTTGTCTGCAGTGATCAGCCTGACTGGTTTCCTGGAATGGAAGCCAAGCTGCCTGCTCTGTCCATTCTCTGCTCTTCCATTTTCTATTTTTCTTTGATTTATGTGTGTGTATGTGTGAAAGCACATGTGTTTCATGGGTGTGTGAGCATGGCTACACGTGTGGTGGCACATGTGCGGAGGTCTGAGAACGGCTTTTGGGTTGTCCCTCGTCTCACAATGAGGGTGCCTCACACCGTCTCCCTGGACCTAGCTCTGTGTTGTTCATTTCACTGAGAATGCCTCCACCTCCTGCCTCACTATCAGCATGCTGGGATTACACAAGGCCACCACAGCTCCTGGCTTTTTACAGGGGGTCTGGTGATTAAGCTCCGGTACTCAGACTTGAACAGTAAGCACTTTGTCCATGGAGCCAGGTCTCCGCCACTTTCTAGCTATGTGGTCTTGGGACAGTTGCTTATCCTCTCTGTGTCTGACCTCTTCGTCTATAAAGGGAGAGGAATAGCTGAATCTACATCACAGAATTGTGAGAATTTTGTGTATTGAGACCTTTAAAACACTTAGCAAGCACATGCCATCAACCACCTATTCAGTAATGATTCTCTCCTACCATACCATACCAACACGTTATTATGCCTGCCGGTGCCTCTGGTTGCCTCTCTTTGCCAAACTTGGTGTCTGCTTCTCTATTCTTGTCTTTACAACAGAATCCAACCAGACACTTCTACTGCCTCCTTGAAACACTTGCTTTCCCTGACACCACAGTCTCGTGCTTTTCTGCACGTTAATCCCTCCTGCCCCCAACCTGGGCTCCAGCAGTAGGAGTTGGCTTCTATTTGTCTACACCTGGTTCTGAGTCGACAGTTTTCCTCCGGTGCTCCACACTGCTTTGCAATCAGGGAACCTGCCTTGAATACGGGGACATAGCCTGTTAGTCCTCTTCCGTGTTTGACGATGGGCTTGTTCCTTTGCCAAAAGACTTCAAGGTTCACGAACAGAATGTAACAGCATCGGGACAATTAACTTGAACATGGCTGGCAGCTGCTTCATAAAGTTCTGTGAGGCACGAGAGAGGAGGTTATACAACTGGCAAGTGCTGGCAAAACATAGCGGCTCATGCCTGTAAATACAGCATTCAGGAGGCTGAGGCAGGAGGAATACTGTGAGTTTACAGATTGTCTGGACCCTGTCTCAAAGAAAGAAGAAGAAAAAGAAAAAACTAGGACTACAGTGTGCAAGGAATGTTGGAGTTAGGCTGGCAAATCACTGTCCTATTTTGGGGCAGAGCCCTGAATTTGTAGAAGACTAACTCCTGGAATTTGCCTATCCAGAATTGGCAAAGTGCTCCTAGGAGCAGAGCCTGAGAACTAGAACGAACTCCTATGCAGCAGTGGGCTAGCTGCCCCTAGCAGCCTGAGGGACAGGAAGCTGAGGCTTAGTTAAAGCCGTTAGCAGACCCATGCATCTCCATCACTGCTACTCTTTAGTGTGGCGGTGGCTTCCGCTCCTGGGTACCCATTGCCATTTTTATTGAACAAAGACAAGTAATACATGAACAAGTAGCATATTGCATGAGCAAAGGGTAAGGAACTTTCGACTTTGGGTAATCCTTAAACATTTCGTAAAGGAAGGGATTTAAGGGTCTGACCTGCTGGACTCTGCTGATCCGGAACACACACACTCTGATCCCAAGAGCAATCACATTAAACCCACCCGTTGCCTTCAACACATCTGTTGGCTCTTAAGTTACTGACCTCATTTTCTTCAGTCTCATAATCAGCACTTCTTATATGATCGCTGTGGGGCTAGAGTCCAACCAGGGCTTAGCTGAAGATCAGTCAGCACCTCTAAACATTGCTTGTCAACAATGGTCATCTATGCTGTTCAGGCCAAATGTACACCAAGGCAGAGGAAACCTATCATGTTGCTTTTTTTTTATTATTATTACATAGTTAATTACATAGATTAACTTCAGGGCAAGTTGCAAATAAGGAATTTAGTATCTCACAGCAATAGTCTCAGAAAAGTTATTTGTAAGGTCCATAAGAAACATGCCCCTTCGCACAGTTCTTTCCCATTGTTCATTCCCACATGCTATGTAGAAGGAAGCCGCCCCTAGACCCTAGAGGACCCCCAGCCAAATACCCTGGAAGCCTGGGAGATTCCCAGCAGGTCCTGGAGTCAGTCATGCAGGGAATTCCTCCAGGCAAGAAGCTGACCTTTGATTTCAGCTTCCCTGGGAACCTACTTCTGGTCACTTCTTCCCTTTCTTGAGGACAGGCCAAGTTTTGATGATTACAAGCCCTAGTCAATGGGAAAGTCATGATATCTTTCTGGTGCCCTTAGGTCAGGGGATCTTTATCTAATGTTCTTAACATAGGCTTATATTGCAATTTAGCAGAAGCCAGCCACTCTCCCCACCCCTGCTGCAGTTGCATCTGCCTCCCTGGAGCCGGCTCTGTGGGGCTCCCCTGCAGGGCACCAGTGCTTTTTGGGTGCTTTCTCATCCTGGCTCCTTCAGTACACTCAGTAGGAATGTTGGGATTAAGCTTGCCAATTTGTTGCCTTCCTTGGCCCAGAGCTTAGAAACAATGCTACACTTGGGAGCAGGATGGGATGGAGAGGGGAAAGCAGAAGTCTAGAACACCCCCTTACCCAGATGAGCTCCCACTGAAACCAGCCAGAAAGAAGGGTGCTCCTCAGTTACCCGGCCTTTGCTGTCCCACTGGGAGTTTCCTGCAGATCAGGCTTTGCCTGAAGGCATGGACAGAGAAATTTCTTGCACAATGACAGCCACGCCCTCCATCAATAGCTGCTAGGATAGTATCCAAAGACTAAGGAAGATATCTTCCATAGACAAGCTTTTATAAGCAGCAGTGAGGGATACAAGTTAGCTCACAAAAGTCTATGCACTATGGGCTAGAAAGCTGGCTCAGCAGTTAAGGGTATTTCCTGTGCAAGCCTGAGGGCCTGAGGCTGCCCAAGTTCAAAACTCCAGATTCCACATAAAAGATCTGGGCATGGCCATATGTGCCTGAAACCCCAGTCCTGCAGGAAAGCAAAGACCCCAGAGTCTGCGAAGCCTTGCCAGCTCCAGACTCAGTAAAAGGAAGTTCCAGCTCAAAACAAGACCAGGCAGAAGAGTGATGGAACAAGACACCCAATGCTCCACTCTGACCAACCCCTGACCAGACAAGCACATGGGATGCCACAAGCACACATACACATGCATACCACACACACACACACACACACACATCCACACACAAAGAAAAAATAATTTTTAAAAGTCTATGCATTTTATGTAGTAGCTAGAATACTGTGTTCGTGCTAGTAATGTTTTCTACTATTTTTCCATTCTCTTATAAATGTGCAGTATTTCTGAAACATTGGGATTCAGTCAGTGTTTGAGGCCTTGCTAGAAAAGCTAACTATCATTTATAGTGTTACTATCCTATCCTGCAAATAAAGAACACACCATTTTTTGAAAGAAGCCCCTGGGTTCTGAAATGCAGGTGGGTTTTGGAATCTGTGTAAATGGGCTTCCCCTGGCTGAGGTGAGAGAATGGCTGCTTGGGCTAACACTTCACCCTTAGATCTCATGTTTGCTACTTTTATCACTTGGTCAAACATTTGACAAGCGGTAACTTAATGGAGGAAGGATTTATCTGGGCTCATGGGGGTCATTGTGGAAGGGAAGGCATAGTGGTGGCAGCATCCTTGTAAACCAGGAAGCAGAGAAAATGGAATGCCAGTGCTCTGCTGGCTTTCCCCTTTGTCCTCAGTCTATGATGCCAGCCTCTAGGGTGATTCCACCCACACTCAAGGCAGAACTTTCCCACTTAGTGTCCTCTCTGGAAACACCCTCACAGGCACACCAGAGGTGTGCTTCACCAATACTCTAGACAATCTTCCTATTGTGGCTCAGGCTGGCCTCAAATTTGTAATTCTTCTTGTGTTAGCCTCGTGGGTGTTAGCATTACAGGTAAGCACCACCACACCTGGCTGTTCAATTGTTTTGACCTATAAGAATGGCCATTTCAGGGGCTGGAGAGATGGCTTAATGGTTAAGGCACTTGTCTGCAAAGCCTAACGCCCCAAGTTCAATTCACCGGTACCCACATAATACCAGATGTACAAGGTGGCACATATATCTGGAGTTGGTTTGCAGTACCTGGATACCCTGATGCACTCATTTTATTTCTCTGTCTCCCTCTCTCTTGTCTCTATCTCTCCCTGCTTGCAAATAATTTTTTAAAATGTCCATTTCAAATGGTATAATTTAATATCTACGCCTCTGGGACATTCATCATACATATTAGCATATTAAATGCATTGAGAAAGTTCTGTATGGTTATACCCATTTGATTAAGGTCAAACTGATGTTATGAAAAACATAGCCCTTTTAAAAAAATTATACTTATTAATATACATCAGCACGTTCTTGGGTAATCAGGGCCTGGAGAAAGTAGCATGTCAGCATGGGGGTCTGAGGGCAACATCATGACCTGCCCCCCCATCCAGACTACATAGATGCTGCCTGGGCAGGTGCCCAGGATTGCCCAGCCTGACATTATGTGCATGTCCCCAGAATGCCCTCTCATCTTTCATATTCAAAGTCATCATACTTTTCAGACCTTCCTCTTCTGTAGTAATTCTTTCTTTTAAAGAGAATTATTTGGGCTAGAGAGATGGCTTGGCGGTTAAGACACCTGCCTGCTAAGCCTAAGAACATCAGTTCAATTCTCCAGGTCCCACATTTAGCCAGACACAGTGATGCAAGCGTGCAATGCTGCAATTGCCCACAAGGGGACGCACACATCTGGAGTTCATTCACAGCAGCTGAGAGGCCACTGGCATGCCCATTCTCTGTCTCTCGCTCTCTCTGACTCTCTCAAAAAAAAATGAATTATTTATTTACTTATTTGAGGGAGAGAAGGGGTGGGAGAGAATGAGCACACCAGGGCTTCTAGCCCCTGCAAATGAACTCCAGATGTATGCGCCACCATGCCGGGATTTTTTCCCTCCACCACCAACAGGTAGAGCAGAAGAGAGAGAGAACCGGGCCAGCCACGTCTCTTGAGGCTGAGCGAGAAGGCGGGTGTCGGCGACCCAAACCCCTCACCCCACTAAAACACCGGGGAGAAAAACCACATTGAGTCGCGGAGACTGTCTAAGGCAGAAATCTCTCCGTTTATTGTCAGGGGAGGTATTTATATATTTTGAGGAAGGGGGCGGGAAGAGGGGATGAGAGAAAGGTATAAGGGCCAATAGTATTTCATCACGTCAGCAGCAGCTGGGTGGAGGCAGTTTCAGCTTAGGTGCTGAGTCAAGGGCAGGTCACGAAACTCTACTCAGGCTCTGGAAGCTCGACTAGGCCTCACCGGGAGTAGGCCAAGATTGGCTGGGCTAACCACTCGGCTTCACACTGGGCAGGGCCCAACACCACCATGTGCATCTGGCTTATGTGGGTACTGGAGAATTGAACCTGTGTCCTTAGGCTTCGCAGGCAAGCACCATAACTGTAAGTCATTTCTCCAGCCCAGTAATTCTTTTTTAATTAACCTTGATTTTTGTGTAACTAACTTATGACTTTTCCTTTCTCATGAAATTGAAAGAATTCTTAGGTGAAATTAATGGCTCACTCAGCACTCCTCAAGTGGCATACTAAATAAACATGGTTATTATTTTGACTATTCTCTCATTATTATGATTGCCAATTAGTCCCTCTTTCAGTAAATTACTACCATCTCGTTTATAGGTGCTCATCTGATTTGCCTGCAGGTCTGACATAGTTGTTTGGGTCTAGGTGAAGGAGGAGATGAGGTACTGGTCATGGATGTTTCTGCAGGGAATGTGGACACAGAAACACACAGCCAGACTGCAAGTTTGTTTGTTGACAGCCACTGCAGCAAAATGTCCAAGACAAAGAATGGAAGTGCCGGACAGGGTGTGTCAGAGGACAGTGGGACAGCAGGTTGACCAGGACTGAATCAGGGTTTATGGGCCTCTGACCCTCCCTTCTTCTTTCCCTCCCCTTTCCCTCTCCCCCCTCATTCTTTCTTCCTCACTTCACTACCCACTGTCTGGAATTCTTCTCAAGGGAGAACCTTTAAACAATGTTGTCTATGGTTTGCATGCTTCCCAGTCATACTCAGTGTGACCCACACTCTGTGGAGTAGCTAAGCATTTTGACAGCATTTGACAGACATGTGTAAGAATTACACTGGGGACTTCCTGTAAGATGGCAGCATAGGAGCCATGCCAAACCAGATCATGGAGGGATTTAAGCAAAACTCCACTCTTCTTTGGAAAAGAGCAGAATATTTTTTCTGGAAAACAGCAGAAAAGCAAGAGACGTCCAGAATCCCACTGTGGAGCTTGCGGCCCAAACCGTGGTGCCTCCTCCACCCTGCCCCAAGCCTCCACCACCCAGGATCTCTGCCACCCCGAGCCACCACAAGGCCCCAACCCACCAGGCATACCTAGCAGTAGAGACCAAACAAGGGGACTTTCCAACCTCATCAGTCTCCTTGCAGAGCCCAGAAATCTAAAAAGAGTCTGCTGAGCTATGAAAGAGATATAGGGGAACAGTGTGAGCAACTACAGGCTTCCTGAACTTGCCTATTCCCCAGCCATCAGAACAAAGAACTGTCAGCATTCAGCTCCCAGCAGCAACAGCAGCTTATCCAGCACATCTGAGCCGAGCTCAAGCTCTGTAGCACACCAGCCGCACATCCAGCACAGAGGAGCTAAGCTCAAGCTCCACAGCTCAGGGAATGAGGTGGGCACTCAGCATTGGTGAGTTTGGAAGCCACACCAAAAGGTAACAAGGCCAGCTGACAAAAAAAAAAAAAAGTACATAGGCCTGCATTGGAAGTGCTAATATCTCTTTCCAAGTCAAGGCAGGATATGGGTTACATATTTGTGGTTGGCTTTACCATTTTCAAATAAGCTGAATATGGGATGTTGAGTATTGCTGCTTGTAATACTTCTAGATTTAGAGGGCCTTTATCTTTTGCTTTTGTCATTATTGGGGGCAGGGTCTGATCCAGATCCAGGCTGACCTGGAAACCAAGTCAGAACAAAATCCTCTACCTCCTAGCTGACAGGATTAAGGATGGAGAGCAACACACACCCTTACGGATTTTGACCTTATACGACTGTTTGTTTCAATTCCCACACTTGTTTACTCTGTGCACATGTTAATTGAATGTGTATTTTGCTCAGTTGAAGTTTAGAAATTGCTACTAAATTGTTCCACCAGTCCACTACAATACTTGCTTAACAAGCAAATTCAACAGCTAGGATTACCTCTGAGGTTGGATTTGGGTACAAGTGCTACATTTGGCACCTTAAACTCATATCCTGAAAGTATATAAAGGTGGATCACCACACCTAAAAACACTGAAGATAAATAGAAAACCTAAGCATCAAATCAATCCAGGATGCAAAAGTCACTACATTATAATACAAGAAACACAAAGAATCAAGACAATGCAATCCCACCAAAAATTACAAATCCATCAGAATTGTTCACCAATGAGACTGTTTTAGGTGAAATTCCTGACAAATATTTCAAAAGAATGATGTTATCTATACTCAAAGAAATTAAAGAAGAAATAAAAAAAGAAATGAAAGGAATCAGAGAAGGAAACAAAGGAATTAAAGAAGAAAATAAACTCCTGAAAAAGAACACAGGAAACCAGCTTAATGAAATAAAAAAGTCATTACAGGACATGAGTAAGGAAATAGAAATACTGAAGAAAAACCAGGCTGCAATCCTAGCTCTGAAGAACACAGTCAATGAAATAAAAAACTTTGTGGAGAGTCTCACCAGTAGAATGGATGAAGGAGAGGACAGAATACCTAAACTAAAAGACCAGGTGGCAGACCTAATACAGTCCAACAAAGAGAAAGACAAGCTAATACAAAGGGATGAGTGGGAATTCCAAGACATCCGGACACAATGAAAACAACAAACATAAGAATTCAAGGTATAGCAGAAGGGGAAGAATATCAATCCAGAGGCTTAGTAGGGGTTTTCCACAAAATCATAGAAAAAAAATTTCCCCAAATTGGGAAAGAAATGCCAACGCAGATACAAGAAGCTTTTAGAACACCAAATAGACAAAACCTAGAAAGATCTTCTTCTCACCATGTTATAATTAAACTACTAAAGATGCAAACCAAAATATATATATATATAGAAAGCAGTTAGAAAAAGCAAGTGACCTTCAAAGGGAAACCCATCAGGAGCACAGCAGATTACTCAACACAAACTTTAAAAGCCAGAAGGGCTTGGAGTGACATATTCCATGTTCTGAAAGATAAAAACTGTCAACCAAGATTACTTTATCCTGCAAAGCTATGTATCCAAATTTATGGAGAAATAAGGACATTCCGCAACAAAAACAGGCTAAAGGAATTTATGTCAACTAAACCAGCTCTACAGAAAATACTTGCAGGAATCATTCATGCTGAAGAGAAAGCAAAACACTCACCAGGAAATAGGAAAAAATAAACCATACTCAAATAACAGTTAAAACAAGTGAGTAAAGTGAAAACAGGAAGAACTACAAACAAGAAGAATGGTGAGAATAAATACATATCTTTCAATAATAACTCTTAATATTAATGGCCTCAATGCCCCAACAAAAAGACACAGACTTGCAGACTGGATTAAAAAGCAGGATCCTACCATCTGTTGCCTCCAGGAAACTCACCTCTCAATAAAAGATAAAAACCTTCTTATGGTGAAAGGTTGAAAAGGTATTTTAAGCAAATGGGCCTAGGAAACAAGCAGGCATTGCTATCCCAATTTCTGACAGATTAGACTTGAAACCAACATTAGTGAGGAAAGATAAAGGTCACTTTAGGTCTGGAGACATGGCTTAGTGGTTAAGGCGCTTGCCTGTTAAGCCTAAGAATGTCAGTTCCAATCTCCAGGTCCCATGTTTAGCCAGATGCAGTGATGCAAAGGCTCAATGCCGCACTTGCCCACAAGAGGGCACACGTGTCTGGACTTCGTTCACAGTGGCTGAGAGGCTGCTGGTGCGCACATTCTCTGTCTTCCTTTCCCTATCTCTCTGTCTCGCTCTGTGTCTCTCTCAAAAAAAGAAAGAAGGGGGCTGGAGAGATGGCTTAGCAGTTAAGGTGCCTGCCTCCTAAGCCTAAGAACGCTGGTTCCAATCTCCAGCTATTCCAATCCCCAGTCCCATGTTTAGCCAGATGCAAAGTGAAGCCAGGGCGCAATGCTGCACTTAACCACAAGAGGGCACATGCGTCTGGATTTTGTTCACAGCAGCTGAGAGTCTGCTGGCGTGCCCATCTCTATCTGTCTTCCTCTCCCACTCTGTATGTCTCTCTCTGTGTCTCTCCAAAAAATAAAATAAAATAAAAATAAAATAAAATAAAAAATAAAAATAAATAAAAAGAAGGTCACTTTATACTGATTAAAGGAACACTCCAACAGGAGGACATTACAATCCTAAACATATATGTTCATAACACATTCCCAATTCCAATGTCATCAAACACTATTAGACTTAAGGTCAGATACAAATCCTAACAAAATAGTAGTGTAACTTCAATATCCCACTCTCATCACTTGACAGGTCTACCCAGAAAAATGTAAACAGAGAGACATCTGCATTAAATGATATCATGGAACAAATGGACTTAACAGATATATACAGAACATTCCATCCAAATGCTGCTGAATATACATTTTTCTCAGCACCACATGGAACATTCTCTAAAATAGACCATATAATAGGACACAAATCAAATCTTAACAAATACAGGAAAATTGAAATAGTCCCTTGTATGCTATCTGACCACAATGGGATTAAACTACAAATCAGCAACAAGAAAACCTACAGAGCATACAGAAATTCATGGAGACTAAACAGTACATTATTGAACGATGTATGGGTCATTGAAGAAATTAAAAAGGAAATCAAGAAATTTATAGAATCAAATAATGATGAGAATACAACATACCAAAACCTTTGGGACACCATGAAGGCAGTCCTAAGAGGGAAATTTATAGCTCTAAGTGCCTATATCAAGAAATTAGAGAGTTCACAACTAAACAATTTAATGCTTCACCTTAAGGCCTTGGAAAGAGAAGAACAAGGCAAACCAAAAATCAGTAGACAGGAAGAAATAATAAAGGTTAGGGCAGAAATTAATGAAATGGAAACCAAAAATCAATCAAAAAATCAATGAAACAAAGAGTTGGTCCTTTGAAAGGATAAACAAGATTGATAAACGCTTAACAAATCTGACCAAAAGAAAGAGAGAAGAGACAAAAATTGATAAAATTAGAGATGAAAAAGGCAACATCACAACAGATACCAAAGAAATTCAGAAAATCACACAGACATACTTTAAGAATATATATGCCTCTAAGTTTGAAAACCTGAAAGAAATGGATGATATCCTTGATTCATATGACCTACCAAAATTAAATCAAGATGAGATAAACCATTTAAATAGACTTATAACAACTACAGAGATCCAAGCAGTTAAAAAAAAAAAAAAAAAAAAAGTCTCCCAACTAAAAAAAGCCCAGGCCCAGATGGATTCACTGCTGAATTTTACTAGACATTCCTGGAAGAATTACAACCAATGCTTCTCAAACTTTTCCAAAAAATAGAAAAGGAAGGAATTCTACCAAAATCCTTCTATGAAGCCAGCATCTCCCTGATACCCAAACCAGACAGGGACAGATCAAAAAAAGAAAATTACAGACCAATCTCCCTCATGAACATAGATGCACAAATTCTCAACAAAATACTGGCAAACAGAATACAAGAATATATCAGAAAGATTATTCACCCTGACCAAGTAGGCTTTATCCCAGAGATGCAAGGATGGTTCAACATACACAAATCCATAAATGTAATACATCATATAAATGGTCTAAAGGACAAAAATCACATGGTCATCTCAATAGATGCAGAAAAGGCATTTGACAAAGTCCAACACCCCTTCATGGTAAAAGTATTACAGAAACTGGGAATAGAAGGAATATATCTCAACATAATAAAAGCTATTTATGACAAACCTACAGCCAACAATAATACTAAATGGGGATAAACTTGAAGCTTTTCCACTAAATTCAGGAACAAGACAAGGGTGTCCACTTTCCCCACATCTATTTAATATAGTACTGGAAGTCTTAGCCATAGCAATAAGGCAAGAGACACTCATAAAAGGGATACAAATTGGAAGATAAGAGATCAAATTATCATTATTTGCAGATATGATTCTATGCACAGCAGACCCTAAAGACTCTACCAGCAAACTTTTGGAGCTGATAAACACTTTTGGCAATGTAGCAGGATACAAAATAAACACACAGAAATCAGTAGCTTTTCTATACACTAACCACAAACAAGCAGAGGATGAAATCAGGAAATCTCTCCCATTCACAATTGCTCAAAAAAAAAAAAAAAAAAAAAAAAAAACCTTGGAATAAATTTAACCAAGAAAGTGAAGTATCTCTACAATGAGAACTTCAAAAACCTGAGCGACAAATTGCAGAAGACACAAGGAAATGGAAAGACATCCCATGCTCCTGGATTGGAAGAATCATTATTGTGAAAATGTCAATGTTACCAAAAGCAATCTACACATTTAATGCAATCCCCATTAAAATCGCAATAGCATTCTTCACCGAAATAGAAAAAACAATCCTAAAATTTATCTGGAAACACAAAAAACCTCAAATAGCCAAAACAATTTTGTGCAATAAAAATCAGGCTGGTGGTATTACCATACCTGATTTTAAGTTATATTACAAAGCCATAGTAACAAAAACAGCATGGTACTGGCACAAGGACAGACAGGTAGATCAGTGGAACAGAATAGAAGACCCAAATATTAATCCAGGCAGCTATAGCCACCTGATTTTTGACAAAAATGCCAAAAATATTCATTGGAGAAAAGATAGCTTCTTCAACAAATGGTGCTGGGAAAATTGGATATCTGTATGTTAAAGGATAAAAATAGATCCTTGTCTCTCTCCATGCACAAGAGTCAAGTCCAAATGGATCAGGGACCTTAATATCAGACCTGAAACTCTGAAACTGCTAGAGGAAAAGGTAGGGGAAACCCTTCAACATATTGGCCATAGGCAAGGACTTTCTAAATATAAACCCATTTGCTCAGGGAATAAAACCACTAATCAACCACTGGGACCTCATGAAATTACAAAGCTTTTGTACAGCAAAGGACACTGTGCATAGAGCAAAGAGACAACCTAAAGAATGGAAGAAAATCTTTGCCAACTGTACATCTGACAGAGGACTAACATCCAGAATATACAAAGAACTTAAAAAACAGAATAATAAGAAATCAAACAACCCAGTTAAAAAATGGGCTATGGAACTAAATAGAGAATTCTCAGAAGATGAAATACAGATGGCATATAAACATCTAAAAAAGTGTTTCACATCCTTAGCTATCAGGGAAATGCAAATTAAAACCACTTTGAGATTCCATTTCACTCCTGTCAGAATGGCTACCATCAAGAAAACAAATGACAATAAGTGTTGGCATGGATGCGGAAAAACAGGAACACTTCTACACGGTTGGTGGGAATGTAATCTGGTTCAGTCATTGTGTAAATCAGTGTGGAGGTTCTTGAGACAGCTAGAAATAGATTTACCATATGATCCAGCTATAGCACTCCTAGGCATATATCCAGAAGTCTCTTCTCACTACCTTAGAGATACTTGCACAACCATGTTTATTGCTGCTCTATTCACAATAGCTAAGAAATGGAAGCAGCCTAGATGTCCCTCCACAGATGAATAGATAATAAAGATGTGGTACATTTACACAATGGAGTTCTATTCAGCAGTAAAGAAAAATGAAATTATGAAATTTGCAGGGAAATGGATGGATCTGGAAAGGATTATACTAAGTGAGGTAACCCAGGCTCAGAAAGCCAAACAACACATTCTCTCTCATATGTGGATCCTAGCTACAAATGTATAGACTTGTGTGTGAATTGGAACCAAAAATTGGTCCCAGAAACCAGTAAGCTGGTAAAAGGCTATAAGGGAGGGAGGAAAGGGAAGGACTTAAATGTATGGTAATGCACATATGTAAGTAGAAGAACTGATTTCGGGGAGGGGAATGTCCTAAGTGAGGCCATGGGAAGACAATGCGTAAAAGAAGGGCAGTGGGAGGGTCGATCTAAATTCAAGATAGTGTGAATAAGACTTTTTTGAATAAGGGCACGTCTAGAAGCTGTAGACTGTTACTAGAAAACTTTCAGTGCCTGGGATGGGATACCTTCCAGTGAGTTGTTGGCCAAGGAGTTCCCGGTAGCCTCTAAAACATTAAAGGCTATTGCCAAAGCCCTTGGTTTCCCTTGAGAAACAGATAGTAAGACCCTATTGCTGAAGACCTCTCCTGCCTGAGATGCAAGGTCAGTGAGAAAACAAGCTGGTGCTGAGCAGAAAACCTTCTCCCTGTAGACCAGCCAACTAAAAGCTGGGAAAAGCTGCACTGCATGCAGCCCTATGGGAGACAGAAGTCATCAGCAGTGAAAACAGTGGACACTGAAAATTCAAGTTTGGCCATCCAGGCCCAATGACTGCATGGGTGCAATAGTGGCATGTCTGCTCTTGGAGTAACCAACTGCTTTATAATTGGATTGAAGGCCCGCTCTATGGGAGGGAATACATACCTGGTACTGAAAAACCTAAGCAAAAGTCTATGGCAGGAGAGGTCATGAGCCTTAGGGGTATAAAGCCTGCTCTTGTCTGGCTAAATGTATATATTATTCCCACCAAGTGGCCCTGAAAGCACTACATTTAATGTTCATATTCACATATAAATGCTACTCTCACTTCTGGTTAGAGAAGCTTCTCTTTTCAGATGGCAATGACCACTGGGATGACCCAAAAGGCAACATAGTGCTGAGAGAAGGGATGGAGGAGTGCCCAGCACTGAAACATCTCTGTCACACCCTCCAAGGCTCAGGGCCCATTGCGGAAGAGGGGGCAGAAAGAATAGAAGAGCCAAAGGAAGGGTATGACTTCTTACAATGCAACTGCCCAGACAGAAATTGGCCTTAATACCCATGACCTTGCAGTGCCTAGCAATACCTTCGCAAGACCCTCATATTAGAAGAAAAGATGATGACATCAAATTAAAAGAGAGACTAATGTAGAGAGGGAGGGGATATGATGGAGATTGGAGTTCTAAAGGGGAATGGGGGAGGGGAGGGAAATATGTTTTTTGTATGTAAGTATAGAAGTCGTCAATAAAAAAATTTTAAAAAATTTTAAAGAAAGACAAAAAAAGAATTACAGTGGGACTCTGGGGAAGTAGATGAGAGTCAAAAGCTAGGTGGTACTGCCCTATGAACATGGAGCTAACTTAATGGAGGTTGTTGGTTATGACTAGGTGATGTTAAGTGACATTAAATGGGGCCTGGCAATTGTGGCTTCACAGTGGAAGGCACTGTCCAGAGGGAATGTTCCCATGACAGACATTGTCAGATGCTCAGAGCATTGCTACAGGCACTCAGTTTCCAGGAAGGGTAATAACAAGCCTTTTGAGATTTTTCATGAGGTAAACGGAAGTAAAATCCTTGACTTGGGCTCATTGAAAAAGTAAACACTAATAAACTTTGAATAAACCATGCCATATTCAGATTCTCACATCTCATATCACAACTATCTGAAAAAGTCAAATAATCTGAATAACTTATACAAGAGCCATGGGAAGGCAAGGGCACTGCTTTTTCTCTTCAGCCTCATGGGAGATGGGAAAAACAGAATTTGGAATCTGAAGGGCTTGATTTGATGTCCTGTTCCAAACTTACTATGTGAGCCCATGCTAGTCAATTTTCTGTGATCCTTAGCTTTTCATTTGTCAGAGAAAGGCCATAAATGTACATCCCAGAACTGCCTTAAGGCTCACAGATGACAGAGTGAAAGCGATGAGCATGACAATGACATTTGTAGCAACACAGGGCTCTCCTGGATTTCCAGGTGCATCTACATCCTTGAATGAGGAGCTGCATTGCCCACTGGGAAAAAAGAACTTAGAAAAATCTCCAAGACCCTCATACCTGAAGCTATTAAAGCTTTGACAGCAATGGTCACACATGTCCACTGCTCACTTCCCTTAAGATTCAGCTTCCAACGTCACATCAGGAACAAAGCCTGACGTGTTGGCTGTCCTGGTCAATAGTTAATGGTGCTTTTACAGGTGGCCTTTATATGGGTCTGACTGCGTCATCATCACAGCCTCTAATGTTATACCCTTCCTATGTGTTAGCATTCTCTAAAGTTCTACACATATTATTCATTTGTTTGACAAGTAATTATTGAGTAATTTCTTGGCGTTTTGCATGCATTTATTTCTTTAATAAATAATCACTTTACATTTACTGTAGTACCTGACTCCATAGATCCTAGAGGGCCAGTCAGAGATGAGGTATAAGTCCCCATCATTTAGAATGCACACTAGAAGGGGAGGCACATAAGTAAATGCACTGTTATGGTAGCATATATTAATTCTTACCAAAATCTAGTCTTGGAGGGATAATGATGGTTGGGGTGGATAAAGAGACCTTCTAGAAGAGGTAGCTTCTAAGGTAAGTGTGAATTAGCCAAGCAAGGAGAGGTGGGGAAAACTCCAGGCAAAGGGAAAGGAGGGGGAAGAGGAATGTGGTATATGGACCAGAAGTGACAGCTGCAGAGATCAGCATGAGCCAGAGGTAACCTTCCCAACCACAGAAGCACATGGGCTTTACGCTCTCTTCAGTCTCAGCTGAGTATGTTAAGGCTTAAAATGCTACAAGAACGTGAAAGAGGATGCTTGGAAGGATACTCAGAAGGTGTGTAATACTGGCAAATATAATAAAACAGGCGATGACTTGTAATGAGCAGAGATGGCGAGGTAAAGGGGCCATTGCTTCCTGGCAGGACTCTTGGGCCCACAGCTTGTCTCAGTGACCATGTTCTCCCAGGGATCAGCCAGCTGACTTTTATCCATGATCACCACTGGTTAATATAGAATTGTGGTTAATCTTGCCAACTTGATGGCATTTAGAATCATAATGGAAACAAATCACTGGGCTTGCCTGTGAGTTTCTGGACCAAGTAAGTGAGGTAGAAAGATCCACCCTGACTGTGAGTGGCACCACTCCAAGGGCTGGGGTCCTGAACTTTGCAAAAAGAGCCAGCCAGAGGAGCACCAGGGTTCCTTTATTACTGCTTCCTGACTCAGGGGCAATGTGAGCAGCTGCCTGCCCCTGCTGTCAGGCCTTCCTGGCCACGAACTGTAAGATGAAATGAAATAAACCCCTCCTCATTTGAGTCATTTTTATCATATGTATTATCACGGAAATGAGAAAAATAACTAATACATATAGTATATATAAAGGAAATTTTAAAAAATTGAATCTAAATCTGTCTGCCTCCAAAAATCTATGTTATTTTCTTATAAAAAATAAAATAATAGGGCTGGAAAGATGGTTTAGCAGTTAAAGCATCTGTTTACAAAGCCAAGGGACCTCGGTTCAATTCCCCAGGACCCATGTAAGCCAGACACACAAAGTGGCGCATACATCTGGAGTTTATTTGCAGTGGCTGGATGCCCTGGTGAGCCCGTTCTCTCTCTCTCTCTTTCTCTCTCTCTTTATCTGCCTGCCTCTCTCTCTCAAATAAACAAATAAATAAAAATTAAAAAATAATAATGTGGTTTAATCCTCAATAATGAGATGGTTTAAAGCACTGAGGATGTCAGACATGGGCTGATGGCAAGGTAGAACTCATGAGGCAAATGGCCTTAGGTCCATGGGCTTGGCAACTACAAAATGCTTCCCAACAGCAAACCCCAAATACCATGTTCCGTTGCCTTTCCTAGTGCTTCAGCAAGGGGCTAAGGAGATGGCTCAGTAGATAAAGGCATGTTCTCCACAAGCCTGTTGACAGGAGTTTGGATCCCCAGTAACCCCATAAAACTGAACACTAAAGTGGTGCACAAGTCTGTAATTGATGTTGTCCTGTTCCTGATATATAATTCCTTTGTCAGATATACAGCTTGAAAATATTTCCTCCCACAGCTTTTCTGTTTATTTCATTGGTTGCTTCCTTTGTGGTGTTTAGTCTGAAGTAGTCCCGTTTGTTTATTTTTATTTTAGAGCCATATTTTATAAAATCATCACCAAGATGAATGTCAGGGAGATTTTTATCTATATTCTCCTCTGGTAGTTTTAAAACTTTGTTTTTAATCTATTTCAAGTTGATTTTTTTTTATATGATGTAAGGGTCCAATTTCATTCTTCTGCATTTGGATATTGAGTTCTTCTAGCACACTTTATCAAAGGCATTTCTTCTTTGCCATTGTATTCTGGGTGTCATCAAAGATGAATTGACCATGTACGAGAGGGCTGATTTTTGAGCTCGTTATTCTATTCTGTTAGTCCGTGTGTCTGTTTTGATGCTAGAACATACTGTTTTAATGATCATAGCTCTGTAAAATGGTTTCAAAATGTTATGGCTCCAGCTTTGTTCAAGTTTGGCTTGACTATTCAGATCATTTTGTGATTTCATATGAATTTTAGAATTATTTTCTATTTCTTGAAAAATGACATTGGAATTTCGATAAGGATTAAATTGAATCTATAGATCACTTTGCTGAACTTTTTTGTTTGTTTTTCAAGGCAGGGTCTTGCTCAGGCCAAGGCTGACCTGGAATTCACTATATAGTTTCAGGCTGCCTTGAACTAATGACAATCCTCCTACCTCTGGCTCCTGAGTGCTGGGATTAAAGGTGTGCACCACCACACCCAGTGATCACTTCACTAGTATGAAAATGTTAACAGTATTAATTCTTCCAACCCATGAACATAGGTTATCTTTTTATTTATTTGTTTGTTCTTCAACTTCTTCAATCAAAACTATATAAAACAGATAATGTACTCTCTCCTCCTCGATTAGATTTAAAATGTTTTTATGCTGTCGTCAATGGGATTGTTTTCTGTTGCTTTTTCAGATAATCACTTACTTGCTGTTGATCTCAAATTTTCTATTTTAACATGACTCAGTCTTGGAGAGTGTATTTTTTGGTAACATCAATTTTTTCTACATACATGATTTGTTCACAGGACGGGATTCTCATGGTATTTGTGTTTCTGTCTATCAGTTGTAGCATCTCTTTTATGTGAGTTCTGTCTCTCTTCCCTCTTGGTCAGTCTAGCTAAAGTGTTGTTCATCCTATCTTTTTAAAATATCCAACTTTTAGTCTTATTGATGTTAACCATTTTCTTTGTGGGCTCTGTGTTATTTATTTATGTTGTACTCTATTATTTCCTGGTTTTGCTCATTTGGGCTTAGTTCGTTCTTTTGTTAATTCCTGAAGGTGTGAAGTCGGGTTTATTTGGGATCTACTTTTCTTCATGCAGTCATTCATTGTCCTAAACTTTAACATAAGAACAGTTTGCTTCATCACATAAGACTTGGTATGTTGCACTTCCACTTTAACTTGACTCAAGATGTAGTTGAAGGATGGGGTAGAGTACTACGACTGATCATAGGTGTGGGGAACCATTGGTGCTCCTGTTGAAGCCCCGCTGGCCGGGGCACATAGGGTCTCATGCAGGGCAGATGTGCACTCTAGTACCAAGGTTCTTCCCCAGCCCTCAAAATATTTGTTGAGTTTTCTTTTTATTTGACATAATTGTTGTTCAGAATTATGTTAACAACCACATATTTATAAATTTCTTCAATTTCCTTCTGTTAATGATTTCTAGTTTCATATCATTTTGGTTGGAAAAGAAACTTGATATGTTTTCAACCTCTTTAAATTTGTTATAAATTCTCTTGTGGCCCAATATATCATCTGTCATGGAGAATGTCTTGTGTGCACTTGGGAAGAATGATAATCAGGTGTTATTGGGTAGAATATTCTACATATTGTCTGCAGGTCCATCTGGTCTTTAGTGTCATTCAAGACCACTGCTTCTTCATTCACTTCTGTCTGGATGATCATCCATTGTTGAAAGTGGGACACTGAAGTGAGTCTCCTGTGATGACACTGCTGTCTGTGACTCTTCAGTTCTGTTAATATCTGTGCTATATTAGGTGAGTGCTTCAATGCTGGTGCATATGCATAAATGTTGGTGCTTATGTTTAATTGTTATATCCTTTTGATGTAGCCACCCTTTTGTCATAATATACTTACCTTCATTGACTTTTGTCACAGATTTTGACTGAAAGTCTATTTTTTTCTGATATAAATATAGCCTTCCATGTTCCATTTTAGTTAACATTTACATTTATTATTTCCTGTCCCTTCATTCTCAGCCCATGTGTCTCCTCCAAATTAAATCAAGTCTCTCTTAGGAAGCATGTCTTGGATCTTGTTTTTTAGTTCATTCAGATACTCTGCTTTTCATTACATTTAATTATTAACAATTGCATACTTTTTCATTTTGTTTATTGTTTTATGACTGGATTTTAGTTCAGTTCTTCTTTTCCTGCCTTCCTTTGTGGCTGTGTGTGTGTGTGTGTGTGTGTGTGGTGTTACATTTTACTTTTATTTTGTATATTTAATTGGATTATGAGACTTACATGAGAAGCTTGTGGTGCTGAGGGCTGAACACGACTAACTGTATGCTAGGCAAACACTCCACACTGGCTACATGGCCACTGTCATAAAACATTGCTGCAGTTAGCTTCACTTCCCTGCTAGAAAGAACCTGACCAAGAGGAGCTGCTGGGAGGAAAGGGTTTATTTTGGCTTGCAGACGCAAGGGGAAGCGACATGATAGTAGAGGAAAATGATGGCATGAACAGAGGGTGGACATCACCTCCTGGTCAACATCAGGTAGACAACAGCAGGAGGAGAGTGTGGCAAACACTGGCAAAGGGGAAGCTGCCTATAACACCCATAAGCCCACCTCTAACAATACACCACTTCCAGGAGGCTCCAATGCCCAAACTGGCATCAGCTGAGGCCCTGGCATTCAGAATACCTGAGTTTATGGGGACACCTGAGTCAAACCACCATATTCTGCCCCTGGACCCCATAAACTGATAACCAGACATGATATAAAATGCAATGCATTCAGTGCAACTTTAAAAGTCCCCATAGTCTTTATCAATCCCAACAATGTTCAAACATCCCCATAGTCCAAGGTCTTTTAACTGGACTTCAATAAAACAAAACAAAAATCCTCCAAAATGGCATAGAATAAACACTCACACTGCAAAAGATGACATTGGGCATAGCAAAGAAATATTCAACCAATACAAGATTTAAAACAAACAAGGCAAACATCAAACTCTGTAGCTCCAAGTCTGATAACTCTAAAATAAAAATATTTTAGCCTAGTGTGGTGGTGCACGCCTTTAATCCCAGCACTCAGGAGGCAGAGGTAGGAGGATCACTGAGAGTTCACGGCCACCCTGAGACTTCATAGTGAATTCCAGGTCAGCCTGGGCTAGAGTGAGACCCTACCTTGAAAAACCAAAAACTAAGAAACCTGACCAAAGTTTTTGTTTTTTTAAAGAGACATAACCTGAAATAAAAACATGATGTATCATTGAGCCTTGCTATCTCATGGACACATCTGGTACAGTAATAGAATACATTCAAAAATGAGGTCAGCACAGTTCAGCATTGCCAAAGGTGTAGGCAGACTCAAGCACTGGGCATGTGGTACACACCTTTAATCCCAGCGCTTGGGAGTCAGAGATAGGATGATCACTGTGAGACCAAGGCCAGCCTGAAACTACAAAGTGAAATCCAGGTCAATCTGGGCTAGAACTAGACCCTACCAAAAAAAAAAAAAAAAAAAAAGTTAGGCGTGGTGGCGCACGCCTTTAATCCTAGTACTTGGGATGCAGAGGTAGGAGGATCACTGTAAGTTTGAGGCCATCCTGAGAATTCAGAGTGAATTCCAGGTTGGGCTACAGTGAGACCCTACCTTGAAAAACCAAAGAGAGAGAGAGAGTCTGGGGTTGGAGAGATGGCTTAACAGTTAAGGCACATGCCTGCAAAGCCTAAGGACCCAGGTTTGATTCTCTAGGTCCCACATAAGCCAGATGCACATGGTGGCACATGTGTCTGGAGTTCTTTTGCAGTGGCTAGGGGCCCTGGCGTACCCATTCCCTCTCCCCTTTCTCTGTCTCTAATAGATAAATAAAGAAAAATAAATCTTTAAAAAAGGAAAAAAAAAAAGAGTCAGGCACTGTGTCTGATGCCCAGGAATAGATAGACTGCTACATTGATAAAACATGCCAAGTGGTTATAAGCAAAGAAAAAGATATTTTCCTCCTTCTGACTTTGAAAAGTACATTACATAGGAAATATCCGATGAAACTAGAATCTCTCCTGCCGGGACACGTGAGACAGCAGGGACTTCCCAGTGCAGCGCTGGTCCTGCGCTCCCTGTTTCTTTCGGAGTTGCTCTAGACTGCGCTGAGGTTCTCAAGTACGATTTCCAGTCTCATCCACGGCGACCCCCAGCTCCTGCAGCGGGGACATGACAGGCTCTGTAAGGGTGTGTGTTAGGGAGGAGAGGAGGATGTTCTCACAGCATAGGAAAAAGCAATCTCCAAAGAAAGATCTTCACAAATTTCTCTTCCTATTCTGAGCCCTTCTTATGTCCTTTGAGTGAGGTGCCTAAGTATGGAAATGAGCCAAAGATTCCCCCTTTTAAGCTTGCTGTAACGAAGCAGCACCCACTCGGCATGTAGCATCTACTGTATCTCAGCACTTCAGTTGAAACTTTAAATTTAACATCTTATTATGCAGAAATAAAGAAATATAGTCCCTGTTCTTGAGGACTTAAAGGAAGCACAAATGTGTAAACAAATCCTGTCAACACAATGCAACCATGCCAAGTTAGGGGAGTGGCTGGACGCAGTGAGGACACAGTCAGCTTCTGGTACAAGCTGCCAGTGGCTTCCCTCAAGACTTGTCCAGAGACAGCAACATACAAAAGAATGAGGCAGCTGGAGCTTAACGTTAAGGGGAAAGGATGAGAGGTGTGATTGGAAGCCTCAGGCTTCAGCTCAGGTGCTTCTGGGTACTCAGATGCCTGAAAGAGCACTGAATATGTAACATTGGTGACACTGCCTAATTAGTTAACTGGCTGGGAAAAGCTCTTTCTGTAAGAATTTCAAATGAGGCCCAGAAATCCTAGCAGCCAAATGTAAAGTAGTAATCCTCTTTCGATCTGCCCTAAGGAATTCTAGAACAAGCCCGCCTGGGACCCTTGACTACCTTGAGCATTAGGAACATACAGAGACACCTGGGGGAGAAGAGGAGAGGCCCCATCTGCAAAACACATTTCCTGCATTCTGCCTCCTGTCCAATTCTCCCCACAACACACACACTTTACAATAAAGAGCTTATTTCATATTCTTAATCTCCAGTCCCAACATAAAACCCATCATTATAAGGCTGTAGAGCTGGTTCAGCAGATCACTGCACTGCCTGTGCAAACAAGAGGGCCAAAGGGGGGTTGGAGAAGATGGCTTAATGGTCAAGGCATTTGCCTGCAAAGCCAAAGGACCCTGGTTCAATTCCCCAGGACCCATGTAAACCAGATGCACAAGGGGGTGCATGTGTCTGGAGTTCGTTTACAGTGGCTGGAGGCCCTGGTGTGCCCATTCTCTCTCTCTTAAATAAATAAATAATAAATAAAATTTTAAAAAGAGGGCCAAAAGGGGCCTGAAGCTATGCAAACTCTAATCTCCAGACCCCACATAAACTGCTGGGCATGGCCATCCACACCTGTAACCCCAGTCCTGTGTGGAGCAAAATCTGGAGAGTCACTGGGGCAGGTGAACTGCAAGTTTTGGAATTAGTAAAAGATTCTGTCTCAAGGAAAACCAGGTGCGTGAGTGATCGAGGGGGACACCAACATTTTCCTCTGTCTGCAGCAGGCAAGCACACAAGTCACCACGTCAGCACATGCACACATGCACCCACCACACGCAGACATACCACACACGACACACACGCACCCACCACACACAGACACACCACTACACACATGCACCCACCACACACAGACATACCACACACTACACACATGCACCCACCACACACAGACACACCACTACACACATGCACCCACCACACACAGACATACCACTACACACATGCACCCACCACACGCAGACACACCACTACACACATGCACCCACCACACACAGACATACCACACACTACACACATGCACCCACCACACGCAGACACACCACTACACACATGCACCCACCACACACAGACACACCACTACACACATGCACCCACCACACGCAGACACACCACTACACACATGCACCCACCACACACAGACATACCACACACTACACACATGCACCCACCACACGCAGACATACCACACACGACACACATGCACCCACCACACACAGACACACCACTACACACATGCACCCACCACACACAGACACACCACTACACACATGCACCCACCACACACAGACACACCACTACACACATGCACCCACCACACACAGACACACCACAGACATACCACACACGACACACATGCACCCACCACACACAGACACACCACTACACACATGCACCCACCACACACAGACACACCACACACGACACACACGCACCCACCACACGCAGACACACCACTACACACATGCACCCACCACACACAGACACACCACTACACACATGCACCCACCACACACAGACACACCACTACACACATGCACCCACCACACACAGACACACCACTACACACATGCACCCACCACACGCAGACACACCACTACACACATGCACCCACCACACACAGACATACCACACACTACACACATGCACCCACCACATGCAGACACACCACTACACACATGCACCCACCACACGCAGACACACCACTACACACATGGAAAACAAACCAAACAATATAGCATTATAAAATTAAGGATCCAGGTTCGCATCTCCAGGTCCCACATAAGGCAGATGCACATTTCTCTCAAATTCAGATAGCATTAAGAAGATCGCAATGGAACTCAACAAAACCTCTGTTCGCCAATGTAAAAATTCAAAGATACTGAACTATAAAATAAATAATGTGCACATAAGCTAATGGGTTTTATATTTATTTATTTATTTATTTATTGGTTTTTCAAGGTAGAGTCTTGCTCTAGCCCAGGCTGACCTGGAATTCACTATGTAGTCTCAGGGTGGCCTCGAACTCATGGTGATCCTCCTACCTCTGCCTCCCGAGTGCTGGGATTAAACCCATGCACCACCACGCCTGGCTATGACCTGGAATTGAATATGTAGTTTCAGGGTGGCTTCAAATTCATGTCAATCCTCCTACCTCTGTTTCCTGAGTGCTGGGATTAAAGGTGTACACCTCCTTGCCTAACTAGCTAATGGTTTTTAAACTTTTATTTTTACTGATTTAAAATTCCTAAATATGATCACTTGACCTTAACTTTCATCTCTGGCCCCTTGCTGTGTGTTGTTCAGGGCTAGTGGGCAGGGGTTGCTCCTGAGGTGTGAATGCTGGAAGGATGCTCATTTGGCCTGATAGCCAGTTCATGTGGCCTAGGTTTGGATAACCCTACGCTAGCCCAAGAAATTATTTCCCTTGGTGCTTCCTTTGAAGGTAGCTGGGAGTCCCCAGAGCAATATTTTGTGTGTGACTTGTTTCTCTAACCCGTTCCATAGGTCTGAGCATGAGTCCCTGGATGGTCCTTAAGGCACTTTCCACCCTTTGCTCAGGCATAAATCGTACTTTTGAGCTTTTACAGCAGCCTCCAGGAGTCTCTCTAATGAATACTAGGCCCCTCTGGTGGTGCTGTCCTCTCTCTATACCATATCAGTGTCCATAATGTCCACTGCATACTGTAGACTCGGGTCACATCTCTCATTTCCTTTTCTCTAAGCACCTTGAAGAATAATTCCATCATTTTTTCTTGCTTTCTTTATGGCTTTGGAAAGTAAGCTACGAGTCTAATTATCATTCATTTCTATGGAGTGTCTATTCTCTTACTACATATAACATCTTTTTGGACTTCATCTTTCCCATTTCACTATGCAAGGTCTTGCTTTCATTTTCTTTTTATTTCTTCTACTTAAGATTTATTGAGCTTTCTGAACCTGAAAGCTTGGATCTTTCATAAACACTGGAAAATACCTATTTTTCCTTTTTTTTTCTTTGGGTACTGATTCTCCTTCATTCTTTCTAGGCCTCTGATTAGATATCATTTAAAATGTTCCATGTTGTCTTTATATATCTTATAATCTCTTCTGATTCCTACATCTTTGTTTCTCTGTCCCACATCATGTGTAATTTCTTCAACTTTTAGTTCTGTTTAATTATCTTTTCTATATGTATCTATTCTACTACTTAACTTATCCAATGAATTATTATTTTATTTATTTGAAAGAGACAGAGAGAAAGAGAGAGAGAGAATGGGTACACTAGAGCCTTCAGCTGCTGCAAATGAACTCGACATGTGTGCCCTCTGTACGCATGTGGAACATTGTACAATTGCATCACTGTGCATCTGGCTTATGTGGGACCTGGAGATGAGAGCATTAGTTCTTAGGCTTTGTAGGCAAGTGCATTAACCGCTAAGCCATCTCTCCAGCCCTGCCCAATGAATTTTAAGTTTCAATTATTTATTTTTAGTTTTAGATAGCCTGTTTGGTTCTTTGTTGAAATCCATCTGGTCAGTTTTTTTCAGTCATTTGCTCCTTACCTAAACCTTGCATTTATTTATTTATTTATTTATTTTGGTTTTTCGAGGTAGGATATCATTGTAGTTCAGGCTGACCTGGAATTCACTATGTAGTCTTAGGGTGGCCTTGAACTCATGGTGAGCCTCCCACATCTGCCTCCCAAGTGCTGGGATTAAAGGCATGTGTCACCACGCCCGGCTTTCCTTATTTATTTTAACATTCTAAAAGTATTTATATTCTAGCTGTAGTAATTTCTATGTCTGAAGTCTTCTCATTTTCAAACCTGACCCATATTTATATCAACTCCTGTTCCTCCTATGCATGGTGGTGTTTTCCTTGTTTATTTGTGATTTTATTTTTATCACAGGTTTCTATTTGGGGCAACTTTTTTTTGTTTTGTTTTGTTTTTGTTTTTGTTTTTCGAGGTAGGGTCTCACTCTAGCTCAGGCTGACCTGGAATTCACTATGTCATCTCAGGGTGGCCTTGAACTCATGGCAATCCTCCCACCTCTGCTTCCCAAGTGCTGAGATTAAAAGCATGTGCCATGACACCCGTCTTATTTTGGGGAATTTTATCAACTGAACTCCTCTAAGGCCTTTGCTAAAAGTACATTTCTTCAAAGAACATCTGTTGTTGCTTCTATTAAGCACTGGAATGTTACCATAGTTAATTCTTGGTGTTGTAGACAGTTTCAGGTTGCTAGATATTCCAAAACCAGGAACAAGTTATGGGAGGAAGATAATTTATTTATTTGTTTATTTTATATATTTTATTTATTTATTTGAGCAAAACAGGGAGAGAGAGAGAGAGAGAATGGGCACACCAGGGCCTCTAGCCACTGCAAACGAACTCCAGACGCATGTGCCCCCTTGTGCACCTGGCTTATGTGGGTCTTGGAGAATCGAACTGGGATCCTTTGGCTTTGCAGGCCTGCGCCTTAACCACTAAGCCATTTCTCCAGCCCAAGAGAATTTATTTGAAGCTTACAGATCAAGGAGAAGTTCCATGATGTCAAAATAAGTTGGCCCCTTTTCAGAGATCCACACAGAGAGAGAAAAAGCAGCTGCCACCAAGATAAGCAAGCACACTCCAGAAACCTCAAGGGGCACAGCTCAAGCCCTCTGCATATCTTAGCTTGAAATCAGATCTGCCCCCAAAAGACTTGGGCTGGACCCTAGGATCCACCCACAGTGACACCTCCTCCAGCAAGGAGGCTGGAGATCTAATTACAAACTTGAATAAAATTCCTGAAACTATTGGGGGACATCCATTCAAATTATATTTTGCCCTTGACCCCCAATAAATTCATAACCATCTCACATTCTATATTATATTTAGTCCAGTTTTAAGGTTCCAAGTCTTTACTAACTTAAGTTAAAGTCCCAAGTCTCATCTGAAATTGAAGATTATCATAACCAATGACCAGTGACAAGTCTCTGGAATTTTTCAATTCTTCCCCCTCCAGTTAGGCTGAGTACACAGGGAAAAACTTCCATCTTGAGCCAACAGCACTCCATGGTAACCCTTCTATAGCCGTGGTATTTCTAAACATATTTGGGCCTCCATGTAAAACACAATCTATTTTTAATTCTATACATTGGCATTTCCATTCTTTAAAATAGGAATATCCTGTTTTTCATGTCTCATCTCAGCAGAGGCTCCTGAAACCATGTATACTTCATGACCCACTGCATGCATTTTTATGTTTCCGAAACCAATACCAGGTGTGCAGGACACCGCCATACTGTTAACTCAGGGATGAAATAAATCAGTGACTTCAAAGAGCAAGTTTCTTCTTTACCAAAAGTTTGTATTTTTACCATTTAGTCTTTTCTGAGTGGAATCACCCCAGGCATCCTTCCATTGTTTCAATGTAAAGTAGTTGTCCATCTTTTTTTAAATGTTAATGTATTTGACAAAAGGAGCTTTAGCAACCAGTCTCAGTGTCCTTAATTTTAAACTTGAGTTTTTTTTTAACTTTAAATTGTAAATTTTTTAGTTCCATATCTTTAGCCAAAGCAATCCGTCTATTACAAATTTAACCTTGATCAAACTCTCTGGGCATAGGCAGCAGAATGAAGCCAGCCCTTATGCTAGCATCCCACTTCCAATAAAAATTTTCTGTAGTCTTTTCTTTCCCTTGGAAAGTTTATAACCAAAGCCTCTAAATACAATTTTTCCGTACTTAGTATTTTTAAACTCTTACCAGAATAGTCCATAAAACTTGGCTTATGGCTCTGGAAAGCAGCTTCAGTTGTAAGTTCCAAGTCCATGCCCATTTATCCACAAAAAAAGTTTCAAAAGACAAAAACATTGTGGTCAGATTTATCAAGCAGCAACATCCCATTCCTGATACCAATTCTGTCATAGACAACAGCTTCAGGTTGTTGGGATGAACGTCCAAACCAGTCACAGTTTATAGGAGGAAAGGAATTTATTTGAAGCTTACAGATTGAGGGTCAGTTCCATAATGGCAGAAGAAGTTGGTCCCCTTTCACAGGGCCATGCAGAGAGAAAGAGAGAGAGAAAGAAAAGCAACCACCATCAGCCCAAGCAAACACACTCCAGGAACCCCAGGCAGAGCTCAATCACTCTGCATATCATATGCTTGAAGTCAGATCCATCCCCAAACACACCTTAGGGCTGTACCCTAGGATCTGTAAGGAAAGTGTAATAAAAAAGCTAGAAAGAACACAGGACTTGATCTCTACAGACTGTTTATTGGAAGGTAGTGAGGGGCAGCAGCCTTCCCATGGGATGAAGGCTGAAGCACTGAGTCAGGCTGGGGTTCAAACTTATCAGGAGGATCCTAAGGTTAAACAGACTGAATCAGCTGCAGGTCCAAGGGAAGTAGATAAGGCATCAAAGTGATTTGCTCAGAATAGGCTCTTTAGCAGAGTTGACTAGGGAGGACTGGATGTCTCCATTCTTTATGGCCTTCTCATCTTAAGGTTGGTTATTAACTCTTTAGTTACCTCTAGTTTTCAGGGAAGGCTATTGACCCTTCAGGATCTACCCAGGGTGACACCTCCTCCAGCAAGAAGGCTGGAGATCTAATAACTCTAGCTTGAATAAAACTTTTGAATCTATTGGGGAACATCCATTCAAACTACCACATTTGGCTTAGCATCCCCTTGGATTGGAGGCATTATAGATGCATGTCTCAAGCCTACATAATGACTGCCTTATTTATGCATCATCTCCAGGAGGATTTGTCTATATCCAGATCCAAGACCAAATGGGGTTGATGCATTTGGGTAAGGGAGTCCCATTTCTGCAAGTCTCCAGTTAGTCACCAGATTTCATATGCCCTTAGCATTGTCTCTGGTTATTCTTTCTGCTGTAAGACAGAAACTCTTAGTTTCTCTTTGTGTGGATTCCTTGCCAGCAAAGCCAAATTGTGTGTATATTTTTTAATTCAGCATTTCCAGTATTTAAGTAAGATGGTTGTTTTTTTTTTAAGGATACTTAGTTTGTATTGTTGCTATGAACTTCATCTCCTACAAAGCTCCCTTTCTCTTGGAAAGGATATTTCTATTTTGTATCTCATTTGTGGAGAGAACTTGTCAAAAGGACTCAATTGCAACAAGCCATCAAGCTTGGCTGCCATCAGCTCCGTTTCCAGGCCAGCCCCACAGGAAGGCTCCACACCAGGATGATGGTGATCCCAGGACCAGGAGTGTCTCCTCTGCCTTGGCCCTCAGAGCCATTCTGGGAGAATTTCTGGTCCTAAGGGTCATTTTGTCACAGTTCATATCATCAGCAGAAGTCACACATCACATTTTTTTTTCTAAAAAACTGCTTTCCTTGAGAGAAGATAAATGATAATTTCTACCATAAGTGGCTTCCAAAAGTTAAGAATAAGCTAGTTTTCCTTAGTAGCACAAAATGAATATTTATTAATTCAATATATCTTAGAAGCTGTGTGCTAGATGCTCAGAGGGGAGCAGTCTATGAAAATCCTCTATTTAACACACATTATTAAAGAATGCTTAAGTAATTAAATAAGGCATTCCAAGAAGCTAGAAAGCAGCAGGAACAAGATTGCAGGAGCAAGAAGGAGCTTGGCATATTTAGGGAGTCACCATAATTTTGAATGGATGGGGCATGGAGGTGGGGAGCCAGAAATGAGGAAAGAAATAGAATATTCACAAATGTATATAATGTCTTGAGTTTATACAAACTCAAACTTTTTAAAATTTGAAGACTAATACGCATTCTCCATTTTCTATGTTCAAATTAATATTAATATTTATCTTTAAGTAATATCTTTTTTTGCTAACCAAAAATAAGGTATCTTTATGTGCAGAAATCTTAACCACAAAATTTGAATTTCATGATAGCCCCATTTTCCATCCCTGGGTTAGTGCCAGGCCCTGAGCTGCAGTGGATCCAGAAGGCCATGGCAAGGCCTTCCTGCATACAGTGTCAGGCTTAGAGCCCTTATTGGAGGGATCTATGAGAGAATGCTAAAGCCAGTGACCCAGAAGTTAGGTTGAACCACAGGGAGATTATCTAGTAGCAGAATCGGAAGTGATGGGATATGCTCGCAGTTAACCCAGATCTAAGGAAGAAGAAAAACAGACACTCAGCTCAAAGGTCAGGGGAACTTCCGTATTGGTTACAGATGTGATCAGCACTGTGCTCCTTGAACGGGTGGGCAACCCTTTCTGGGTATGGGTAGAGAAGGGCTGCTCGTGTGATCCCAAAATACAAGGTGGCAGCTCAAGGACTACAGGGCACTCTGAGGGTCTGGTCTATTGCTGCCGACTGTGGCCAGGCAAGCCAGGTCTTCATGGGATGGGTGTGGCAGTCTGATTTCACCCCTGGGTTTTCACAGGCCTTTCGAGGTCACACCTACAGGACTCTGTCCTAGTCTCAAGTCTGAGAATGTAGGTCCCAGCAGGGAAGGATATCCACTAGGTCTTTTGGGAAGCTGAGCACCCAAATCTGACACTCAGCTCCATTTCAGAGCCTAGAGGAGTAAGACCACCCAAGACAAAGGGAAGTGATCTGGCAGAGGAAAGCTCTGAGAGAGACATAGGTGCTTCGTTTCCAGCTTTATTAATGAACAAACAACTGACCGCAGGCTTGTCTCTGACTGCTCTCAGTCTTCAGTGATGGCCTGGCTTTCCTGAGGTCAAGAAGACAAAGTCCAAAGAGCCACCGTGGCTTCTGGGTGTTGTCAAGAAAATCTAAATTATCTGCCAAGCCACCTGTCTGCCAGAGACCCAGATCACAGAAACTCGTGGCCCTCAGTGACGGATGGGGTGGCTGGGCAAAATAGAACCCTACTGGGCCCCAAGGAAGCCTGCCCTTCCGCTCCCTAGGATCTTCTGCCCTGTGTCCCTGTGGTATGTCGGTGCCTACCCTGTCTCTCACAGGCCCAGGCTTCAGAGGTCGGCCTCTCATGCCCCAAATCCGTGAAGGAAAGAGGCGGGAAGTCAGCACAGGCGCCTGAGGCTGCTAAGCTGTGATTGGCTTTTGAAAGCCCAAGAAGACATTCCTGGGTGGTCTAAGCAGGGAACAATGGGAAACAATGAATAAAGTTTGGTGAGAACCCAGGGTTTCAAAAGAGGAGAAAGGTGAGAAAAATATCTTGGGACTTTTTGAGATAGTGTTAAACTCTAGGCTCTGGGAGTCATTTTAATTTGGAAGTGGTAAAAGGGATACAAATAAATATTAATTGTATAGTTTAAAAATTACAGCCAATATTTAAACTTTAGAGCCCTTGGCCCCTCACAGTAGCCCTTTGGAAGAAGCTATGCTGAATTTGGTCTCAAGTAGAGGACGACTTGCAGAGCTGCTGGGCAAGCGCCCTGTGCCCAGAGGGCCTTGGGGAAAGAGCGTCAGGTTCCTGGAGGAGCTGATCAGGGGAGCAACAGCAACACACTCTTCTTTCATCCGCACCAACCTTGATAGACTGTGGTTGAACTGTGTTTCGGCCCTTATCCATGGCTGGGCCGAGGGATAAGAAGTAAGAAAAGCAAAGTGACATGGGACAGGGTGGGGAGGGACTGTGAGTGACCAGAGAGCTGCCAGGACAACTGCAGCAGGAGGTAGGAGTGCTTGTTAACACCTGGGTGAAAGCTCACCTAGCTTCCAGTTTGCAAAACGTACAATCAAGAGGCTGTTTTGGTTTAGATGACACAGACTGCTTACCTGACTTTCTAAACTTGGGAGCGCTTCAAGGGAGGGTCATAGAGGTTGTTGTATGTTTGTTATTAAACACAATGGGATCAGTTATGCCAGGAGGAATCTTCTAGAAATGTTTTTTTCATTTTGTTTTTCTTCTCAGCAGTAAGAATAAGAGGGAACAAGAAATGCAGGTCTGCTCAGGACTAGTAATCAACCTTGTGTTGACTTTTGTCTGGCTCTGGTTATGTGGAGGAGAATGGTGTGTTTCAGGATGATGAAATGTTAGTGTGTGCTTCACAACAGTCAGGGGACAGTTATTAACAGAGCAGGCTTACAAGTAAGGAAGAATGGTTTTGTTGCCAATTCAAATATTGTTTAGGGAAAAGTAACTATTAATATTCTGGATTTTTCCACCTAACTTTCCTCTCCCCTTCCCCTTCCAGCTTTCTTTCCATAGTCTCAGATGAAAGACAGCTGCTGAAGGAGATGGATTTTATTTTTTAAGCAGAGAGAGTAGAGAGAAGAGAAACAGAAAATGGGCACATCTGGACTTCCAGCCGCTGCAAACAAACTCCAGATGTATGTGCCACTTTGTGCATCTGGCTTTACACGGGTATTGGGCAATCAAACTTGGGTTATTAGGCTTTGCAAACAAATGCTTTAACTGCTGAGCCATCCCTCCAGCTGAGATGAATGGTTTTAATTCGTGTAAAACTGCTTACTGTCCTGCTACTGTTCCCAATTGAACAGAACCCAAACCTAGTAACTACTTTGAGTCCCAAAGTTTGCAAAGAGTTTGTTGCAATCACCTTTTTGTTGCTGGGACAAAGCACCCAAACAAAAGCAACTGATGGAAAGTATTCTGCCTTACGGTCTCCAGGGGAAGCTCCATGATGGTGGGGAAAGACGGTAGAGTAGAGGCTGGACACCACCTCCTTGCCAACATCAGGTGGACAACAGCAGCAGGAGAGTGAGCTGAACTAACAATGGCAAGCTAGGGGCTAATAAACCTCAAGGGTCATCCCCAGCAACACACCTCCTCCAGCAAGTCTCCACCTCCCAAATTACCATCATGTAGGAACTGAGCTTTCAAAACCCATGAGTTTATAGAGGATACCTAATTCAAACCAACACAGCATTGGATTGTTATAAAATACAGCGCAATAATTAAGATTAATGATGTTGTTATCTCAACTTAATCTCAGTTTAATCCTGCTCTCCTTTCCTACAGCCAGGGAGTTCCTGGACATGAGACCTCAGCCTCCTTATCTATAAAACAAGTCTCATGGACTTAATAAGTTAATAAGATGACTGAGGCAGTGCACTTGGCAGATGTCAGCTATTGTTTGATTAATAACAAAGGCTTTAGGAGCATATATAGAATATACAACTGTGGCAAGGTCAAAACAAATGCCAGGGATTATCCAATTACAGAATTATATAATTATCTGAAAGGGACTTTCAGAATTGGTCCAACAGTTTATGTGATGCAAGAAACTCTTGGTCACACTGTGGCTCTTACCCTGCTTACACATGTGTATCCATGACGAGGCTCTGCTACCTTGGGCCATGCCAGAGAGCTGTTGGAAAGTTTCTCTGCACCATGAATCTAAATCTAACTTCCTAGGACTTTTATTCAGGGGTTCATTTCTTTCACAGTCATGGAAAACAGGCTCATAGGACATCATTTGAATAATGAAATGGTCATGACTATATTTAGTCTGCTTTAAATCAATCCCATTCCTTCAATTATTCTTCAAAAGTCGTGTCCTCTAATCCCACCACATTAGTTTCACCTCTTCTAATTTAGTGGTTTTCAACTAAGACCACATGTCTGAACCCATTTTGGTTTGTCACAAGGGTAGGAACAGTACCGATGCCCAGAAGGAAAAAGGTAAGGAAGCTGTAAACAGCTTGCAATTCATAGGATAGCTCTCAGCACAAGTGTTCATCTCACCTCAGCAATCCATCGTGCTATGCTTGGGAACCCCAGTTCCAACTCCACATGCATTCAGAGGTCTTACAGTGTGTGCCCAGAATGTGCACAGAGGAGGGTTAGCTAGTACTGCTAGTATACCTTTGTTATATTTCTATTAAAATAGCCTAAGAGTTGGTAGATTTTAGTTACAGCCAGTTAAACCCCTGCTCATTTATTGTTGATCACACAGAGATGACATCCTGGTGTCCACATGCTCACTCAGAACACATTGATCAGGGCAGGCCTCTGCCTGGGAGCACGGAGGCCACATCGAGAGCCTGTCCCACATGCTATTCTAGGTACTACTGATCAGAGTCAAATGGCTCTCGGTATGCAAGATGAAATGTATCTGCTGACCATGTCATGAGATGTCATCACTCAGGTCATAAAGTTATCCTGGGGCCAATCCATTGGAGAACCCCACAATATGTGATTCTTGGGGGAGCTAGAAAGAATAGAGGGTGCCTCAGTCTGATACTCAACAGCAACCAGGAGTCCCTAAACTCATTCTCCTAAACCAAGCCTGATCACCCACTGCCATCAAAAGCCCTGTGGAGGGAACATGATGTCCTTTCGCTCCCCACCATGGGAAACAGCATCTCATCCTCTGTGCCACATCCTGGCCCTTGGCTCACTGCTCGTCAGCTCCTGCTCTCAGTGCCTGAATCAAAGCCTCTCTTCACTCCAGCTGCATACAGGATGCTGGGGAAGATGTGGAACTCACCAAACACTCTACACTGTGGATTTCTCAGGAAAAAAAGTGATGAGTAGACAGCAATTGAACCTCAGAAAGTAGTCCTAACCAGTGTTTAGTTTGAAGCTCAGTGCTTTATTCCCCTTGATGTGTTAATTAAAATACAAGGTCAGGCTGGAGACATGGCTTAGTGGTTAAGGTGCTTGCCTGCAAAGCCAAAGGACCCAGGTTTGATTCCCCAGGACCCACGTAAGCCAGATGCACAAGGTGGCACATGCATCTGGAGTTTGTTTGCAGTGGCTAGGGGCCCTAGTGCACCCTTTCTCCCTTTCTTTCTCACTCTCTATCTGCCAACTTCTGTCTATCTCTCTATCTCAAATAAATAAATTAATTAAACACACACACACAACGTTCCCCAGTGTCCCAGAAGGTCTGGGTCCAGATGCTCAAGCCCCCACCCCCAACAGATAACAAAATCTTCAGATGCTCAAGTCCTTATATAAATTGACACAGGGTTTAATATAACATATACACATCCTTCATATATATTAAACCATGTCTAGATTACTTATGCTACCCAATACAGTGTGAATACTATGTAAATAGCTGTTATACTATATTCTTTTTTGGGGAGGGAGAGAGACAGAAAGAGAGGGAGAGGGAGACAGATAGAGATGGGCGCGCCAGCAGCCTCTCAGCCACTATGAACGAAATCCAGATGCATGCGCCCCCTTGTGGTCAAGTGAGGCATTGCGCCCCTTTTGCATCTGGCTAAACGTGGGACCTGGAGATTGGAACCTCTGGAGATTGGAACCAGTGTTCTAAGGCTTAGGAGGCAGGCGCCTTAACCTCTAAGCCATCTCTCCAGCCCTATGCTATATTCTTTAGAGAACAGTGACACACATCTGTACACATTCAGTACAGACACTATTTTTTTCTGAAAATTTTTGATCCACAGTTGGTTGAATCCAAGGATGTGGAACTCATGGATACACGTACCACCCCTTCTCCATGCTAATGGAAAAAATGGACAAAGTAATATCTTTTCTACAACTTTACTCAAAAATTCTACTTCATGTATTTGATTCAAAGTAGAATTTGTTCAAATTAATCATAGTTTCTAACTTTACCTAGCTTTCAGAGTTTTAAACATTTATCAATTGTATAAGTTACCCTTCTTGTTGCTAGGACAAAATACATGAGTGAAATCACTTTAAGTCCATCATGGTGGAGAATGCATGGCATAAGGAGCTAAGGCAGCTGGCTGCATTCAGCTACAGCAAGGAACCAGAAAGCAGTGACTATTGCACTCAGCCATCTCTCTCCTTTCTATCCAGCCCAGGATCCCAGACCATGAAATGGTGCCACCCACAGTTCAGGTAGGCTGTCTCACCTCAGTCACCTAATCTAAATAATCAACCACCACAAGCATGCCCAGAGGCTCATTCCATGGTGAGTCTAGGTCCTGTCAATTTGACAGGAAATATAAACCATCATATCAATTGTGAAGTAGAGCTAAGAACATTTTGTGTTTTCCAGACTCAGGATCCTCACATCATGTAGCAGATCAAAAAACTCTTATTTTCAGAAAAGGAATTAATGGAAATATGCAGGGGTGGGAATGAGAGGAGCCTAATGAGAGGAAGTCAGGTAATTTTGTTAGGCAGTTAGGGTAACTGGGCCCCTGAAAGTAAAGGCAGGAATGTCTGCTTTTGCAATCTGCACTTGCTAGAGGTCAAAGGATGATCTGACTTCTTATCTCTTACCTAAAGGGGTTCCCTAGATATGTTTTTTCACAAACAACCTGAGCCCTTCCTGGGAGGGAGGTCCCCTTTCCTAGGATTCAAATCTAATCCTGACATTGTGGTTGGTTAAGTTCAGTCCCCAGAACTTGGTTTCACAGCTGCCAGTTTATCACTCCTGAACCTCTACTCCAGGTTCTAGTGAGTCTCCCCCCAACCCCTACGCCCACATTGGCTCTTTACCCCCCCCCTTGCCCTCCACACAACAGGAGATCTTTGTACTTTCTTTTCTTTCCTCTCGAATTCTCTTTTTATGTTTCTTCCCAACCCACCACATGGGCTTTCAGACCACATGAGTGTATCTATTTTCCTTTCTTGATTTTGTACTTCCCTTAATAAATATAGTAATTTAATTAATTCTCAGTCTTATTTTATCCAATTCTTTGTCAAAAACAGACACGAACTCGGGGTTCAGGGTCAAGTACTATATTCTTGAAACCCTAACACCCCGTTTCACTTCCAAACTTGTGTCCAACTGGCATGTGAGACTTTTTCTAGACTTATGGCAGATAGTGTTGAGTGCAAGTTTGTAAGTAAAACTTCCCAGGATCAAAACCCAAGTATCCTGTAGCCACAAGAGCCTCGTCTGTTTCTTATCCTAAGTCTCAGTTTCCTTGTACAAAAAAGGTAATGGTAGTAGAACTTACCTTATAGATTATCATTAGGATTGAATGGATACTGCACAGATAGCACTGATACACAGGACATAGCCAACAAGCTGTCTTATTGACAACTTCTGGCATGAATGTGGGGGAAAAGTGAACCTTTATTCTAGCTGGAGGGAGTGAAAACTGGTGCAGCCACTCTGGAAATCACTATAGAGATTTCTTAAATAACTAAAAATAGAATTACCATATGACACCACTAACGGTTATATACCCATAGGGTCCTATGTCCAATAGCACAGAGATACTTGAACATCCATATTTATTGGTGCACTATTCACAATAGTTAAGATATGGATGTGGCACATATACAAAGTGGAATTTTACCCAGGCATAAAGGAAAATAAAATCATAGCATTTGCAGTAAAATGGATGGGACTGGAAATTACTGTGTTAAGTAAAGTATCCAAGAGTCAGAAAGACAAATGTTACGTGTTTTACCTCATATGCAGATGTGTGTGTGTGTGTGTGTGTGTGTGTGTGTGTGTGTTGTGTTGGGAGGGTATAGCTTATTGAATGTAAAATATTCCCATGGCTTCATGTGTTTTGAAATTATGACTTATTCTTAATCTCCGGCTGGTGGAGCCTTGCTGGAGGAGGACTGTCACTGGGGGCAGGTCTTGAAGTCCATTAGTCCAACCTTACTGTGCTTTCAGGAGGTCACTCTTGCTGCTTCCTCCCTATTTATGTGACAAGATATCACTCCCAGCTTTTTGCCAGTTCCATGCCTTCCCTGCCAACATGAAGGTACAAGATAACTGATGCATGACACAAGAAAGGGACATGAGAGAGTGAACTAGGTCTTAAGGGAGGGCTGGAGAGAAGGAAGAGAGAGTTATAGAATACATAAATGAAAGCAGAGGGTGAGAGGATGGAGACCAGCAGGAGGGGTAGGAGAAATGGAGCAGGAGAGTACAGGAGAAGGATCAATAAAAACAAGTATGAAAACACCATAATGAAAGCACGATTTTGCCTGCTGATTTTAAATACAAAACAAGGTTGATTTCCATCGCCCTTGGAGCTCTGTTACAATGCACTTTATCCTTCATATAAAGGTATCTATCATAGTTCATTTCATTTCTTTTCATTTCTTTTTTTTTTTTTTTCTTTTTTTCTTTTTCTTTCTTTTTTTTTTTTTTTTTTTTTTTTTTTGAGGCAGGGTCTCACTCTAGTCCAGGCTGACCTGAAATTCACTATGTCATCTCAGGATGGCCTTGAACTCACAGCAATCCTCCTACCTCTGCCTCCCAAGTGCTGGGATTAAAGGCAGATGCCAACACACCCCGCTCCATAGTTCATTTCTTGATATGGATGGAACATAGCAATACAGTCTGCTAAGCATTAAGGCCTGTTCCTAGAGCCCAGTCCGTTCATTTGTAATTGGAAAATAGAGGAAGGTGTGTTGGTTGACATGGATTTTTCCCTAAGGCAAGAACAGCTAAAATAGCAGAACAGCAGCTTTACTTTTTCTTTCACTTTAAATGCACACTGCAGTGGAGACTGCTTATGTTAGGGTCCAAAAATCGCTGAAGGGAGACTCGGACTCATATAGCATGTAAAAACATAGAGCGTTTATTGTGCAGAGAAGTCAGGCATGCGGGGGTCCACCATTTGCACTAAATGGCTCTTTTTAAAGACAGCTAAACAAAGCTGTCTCTAACATAATTGGCTAATTTGAATGATACAGTACTTGTGCACTCCTGACTGGTTATAATTTGGCACACATGGGCTAAGGGAGGCTAAGGGAGGGAGCTCTAGGGAAGGTAAAGTTTCCTATGTGGCCAGTTAAGCGGCCAGTAAGCATATCTCAAATTCTTTTACTTCTGATTGGCTGGGACCAAGAAAGGGGGAATGGCCTTGCGACATCTCTGAAACCCTCCAGGAAATGACTTGGTTCTTTGTTCTGTTCTCCCAGAATTTAGTTCAGGCTTCTTGAGAAATGGAAACTTAGGCCTAGCTAGGAAAAATCTTATTGAAGCCTGTCATGGTGTTGGTTTGATTCTTTCACTTCCTTAGAGAAGGGCAGCTCAGCCTTGGGAGCACTTCCTCTGGTACCCACCTTCTCAGCTACCCCACCGGCTCCGGGCACCCAAAGGCAGAGTGCCCATCTTATTATTTTTGTGCATTTTAAATGTTCTCTGAAGCAGCTTCTGGTCCTAGTAGGTTCCTGCTTGGCTTCCAAATTGCTAAGCAGGGTGTCATCATTGTTCGTGTTGATAGACCCATCACAAAGTTGAGCAGGCTTGGAGTGGTCTTCCTTTAACCCTGTTTCCCCCATAAGTGAGGCCCATTACATTTATTATAGATGTGAAGATTTCCAGGAATGCATATGTGATATTTTAACAAGTGCCCTTTTTTACAAGTCCTGTAGAAGGAGCAGCAGTGGGA
Organism: Orientallactaga sibirica; assembly: GCA_036365145.1. Classification (NCBI taxonomy): domain Eukaryota; kingdom Metazoa; phylum Chordata; class Mammalia; order Rodentia; family Dipodidae; genus Orientallactaga; species Orientallactaga sibirica. The sequence continues at coordinate 4,396,253 of JAEOAD010000025.1, forward strand.
GGACAGGCACTGTAGGAGCTGAACAAGGCCTTCCTGGTGGAGGATGGGTATATTTTAGCAGAATCCCAGGTTGCCAAGCTGACCTCACCTGGGAGGCTTCAGTTCTTCATTCCCTAACAACAACTCCCAGTAGACGCAAGGAAGTGAGATGCTGGGTCCTGTCCCCACCCATGTGGTGGAAATAACATCTTTTCTTCATGTTTCTGATTCAGACAGTGTATAATTTCGTGGGTTAGTGGAATATATTTATGAATAAAACCTTTCTCACTTTATTTGAAATTCGTAGAAAATGGAAAAATACACTTTGATTCTCCCTGTTCCCCTGGCTTATGTCACTCTTATCTCTTGAGGATTCCTATGGTGATTTTTTTCCTTTCTTTACTGGAGCTCTGATCACATTCACTGCCTGTTATTAACAAGGTATTTTGAACTTAGTGCAAAATGATGTAGGGAGGGCTAGTGCAGCAGGAGGCAAAAGAATTTATCCAGTCATGAAAAGACAGAAAGAGCAGGTGGGTTCTCACGGAGGAACTAGCCAGACCAGGAGGGGTCAAATGCTTTTCTATAGCTGAGGTATCCATTTGTATGGCATCCACATCTGAATAAACAGCACATCACTAACTTGTTTAGTACCGTTTACAGTACAATTTGTTCTTCTTAAGGTTAGCCATCCTTGTAAGTTGCCCCAGACCATTAGGATGCTACAGATGTATGCATAAATTATCATAAATCACTAAGGATCAGATTCCCAAGTAGTCCTGGCCTGGTTGAGAAAGTGTGAAATTTAATTTTTGGTCTTTTCCTTTTGTATTACACCTATTTAACCATCAGTTCCTTAAAGGAACTTTATTTACTCCATGTATAAATTTCATCCATATTGCTCAGCACCATGTCTTTCACATAATAAGTACATTTAATGTGTGCTTACTAAATTAGCAAGTCCTCCAAAAACATTGACTTTCTCTTGGGCCTTTTGATAGAGTACCCAACAGCCAAATGCACTGTGAATTCCAATGCAGTGGTTAGAAGACCATCTCAACTAACAATTTCCTGGAATATCATTACTGGAAACTATTGTGGGAAGTAAGAACCAGAAAGCAATGGAGGAATACTTATCAGTTCCTGAGCTTCCCCTCTGAAACCTGGAAATGAAAATTGATATTTCCAAGAATTGCTTCTACCCCCTTTGTAAGGAAACCCAGGCTCCAGTCTGGAATCCTAGAAATTCCTAAACCCTTCCTTACCTGTGTGGGAGGAGACAACCCCTCCCTTGGCACTAACACCTGGGAAACCAAAACACAGATTAAAGTCCACCACAGAAAGATTTGGGACAGTATGGCTCCAGCATAATTTCCCACCCCCATGTGAATGCAGTATGAGATCTTCCGCTCCCTGTTTTCCCCTTAAAATCTTTCCCTTCCTCTTCCCAGGTGGTTCAGAGCTCCCTTCTTGCTCTCTTTGCTGTGGGCTCCACTAGTCTGCTTGGTTGGCATTAATAAAACCATGGATCAAAAAAGAAACTGTCCCTGTGGTTTTCTAAATTCTGAACCTCATATACCATATGCGAAAAATTTTATTCATATTCAAAAAAATTAGAAGTAGCAGACAGGAATTATTTAATTCAGTCGCTCTGACAGTTCCTGCTTCTCTTTCCAAGACTCTGGAGGTTGAACTGTTTCCCAACAGAATACAAGTTCAGAACCAAACTCCAGATGAGTTCTGCTCAGACAAAAAGCTGATAGCCAGGTCCTATGCCCGGGGATTCATTTGGGCCTAGGGCCAGGGGTGGTGAGCTCAACTTCTGCCACCAAAACACACAACCCATTGTCCCCTTGGTCTTGGTGAGTGTCTGGGAAGCTTCTCATTGGCTGCTCTCCAGCCCTGTCCTCAAAAACAATTTTTTTTTGAAAGAGAGAAAGAGGGAGAGAGAGAGAATGAGCACAGCAGGGCCTTCAGCTACTGCAAATGAACTTCAGCTGCGTGCATCCCTTGTGCAGATGTATGACTATGTGGGACCTGGAGATTCAAACATGAGTTCTTGGGCTTCACAGGCAAAGGTCTTTAACCACTAAGCCACCTCTCCAGCCGTCCTAGAATTTTATGAATGAATAAAACAAAGACTTACAGCAAATAGCTACAAGTAAAACTTATGTATAGTAAAAACTAATGCGTAACTACTCCTTTAGGGATTATACAATATTCACTGATCCCCAAACAATGCTTTTATATTCCTTTGCTGAGGGAAGTCACAACAAAGGGACACAGACTAGGTGGTTTAACCAGCAGAAGTGTGTCGTCTCACAGCTGAAGTCCAAGATGAACACGTCTATGGAATGGCTCTTTTCCAGAGCTGTGAGTCTGTTCTGGCTCCTGAGGGTTTGCTGACTGTCTCTCTGTCTCTGGTGTCCCTCAATTTATCAATCTGTTTTCATCTTCACAGAGTACATGCCCAGTGTGTATTTGTATCTGTGTCCAAATTTCCCCTTTGCTGTTTTAATTTTTATTATTGATTAACCTTTGTTTTTCAAGACTGTGCCTCACAATATTGCCTACACTGGCTTTGGATCCCTGGGCAAAAGGTATCCTCCTGCCTCAGCCTTCCAAATAACTGGATTACAGATGCATACAATGATGCCAGCTAAGTTTTTCCTTTTTATAAGGACACAAGTCACTCCAGTTATACCTCATCTTATCTCATTAATTCTGCAGTGGCATGTTTACAAATTGACTCATATTCTGTGGTACTAGAAGTCAGGATTTTACTATAAGAACTTGAGAATGGATAAATGCATGTAAACTACAACACTCTCTGAATAGATAAAGCAGAAATTTTTCCTATCCCATTTCACAGAGAAATGAGCCCCAGAGAGGTAGTGTACCTAAAAAGTGAAAACCCTATGTCACGGGTGCCAGTTGAAATAATACGGGAACGTGTTGGGTCTGTGAGAGCAACAGAGCTTTTCTGAGCTCTTGGTTGGGCCGTACCTCAGGAGTTAGGGTGCCAGATGCCCCGGGCCACACAGAGTCAGTGGCCTCCTTGTTCTTGTCTTTTGAATTTGATGAATAAAATACCCACATCACAGAGGGTGACGTTTAGAAAGATTTCATTGTAGAGCATATAGAGTTTAGGACAGGGAAGGTAGGCAGAGCTCCTGCCTAGGGTGGGGTTCCCACAAACAAGAAATACCTCTTGGGGACCCTGATTGGGGTAGTTTATAGGAATTTACTGCTGGGGGGTGGGGGCTGAGCTGGTCAGTCGAGTTCTCATGCCAGGTGTCCAGGTACCATCATGTTTCTAGGAAAAGGAATAAACCCTTTAAATTCCTGAGAAAGGGAATTTTTCTTCTTGGAAGGGGATAATTGGCCAGGCAAGAAAGAGATTTAAAAAAAAAACAGATTCTAGCCGGGTGTGGTGGTGCACGCCTTTAATCCCAGCACTCGGGAGGCAGAGGTAGGAGGATCGCCGAGAGTTCAAGGCCACCCTGAGAATACATAGTTAATTCCAGGTCAGCCTGGACCAGAGTGAGACCCTACCTCGCAAAACCAAAACCAAAAACCAAAAAAAAACAGATTCTCCCCGCTTATGTTTCCGGCCTCTAGCAAGGTGGAAGTTGCAAGGATTCGTTAAGGGAAAAAGCAATAAGGAAGAGCCAGACCTTACCCCACCCCATCAGGCTTGAGGACATTCCTTCCTCAAGGGCATTGCTCACCATTAGCCACTTTTAGTTTACTTTCAGGAGTTCGGTTAACATTAAACCACCTCAACAGCAGCCAAGGAGAGCCACAGGCAGGTGTCTGGCGGGTCTCCCTATGAGTAAGGACTTCATGTGCTGCTCCTCCGATGTAGCCCACAGGGACTGACGTCCGGGGACACTGTTTCTTCAAGTGTTTTCTGTCAGGCAGCTCTTTCTCTTTGGTGGACCCATCCTTGAGCTAAAGGTGGCTGGGTACAACAAGCCTATTCAAGGCAGAACGTAAAATGCCCATGCTTTCCTCTTCCTCCCCATAGCATGTTTCTTTGTCTGCCTGTACCTTTCTTGTGTCCTGCCTATTGAGTAACTTCAGGGTGGGTGTGAGGAGTGTGTGAACTGCCTGCAGCTGAGAGTGCAGCCCAAGATACCAGGCCAGTGGTGTGCACGACAGGTAGGCAGCAGTGGGCGAGCTTCCCAGGATGACTTTGCCAGTGCACCCTCTTTGACCTGTGTCTTCTGCTCTGCCTTAGTCACTCTCACCAGCTAAAATGAGCGCCTTCCCCGAGCACGGGCTTCTCTAGGTAGAAAGGAAGAGCATTCCCTATGTGTGAGCCCCCCCTCCCCCAGGGAGCAAGCAGTACAGGAAAATTTGAGAGACATGCTTATCTCAATTGTGCTGCTTGCTGTGGTGGCGTTAGGTAAGATGCTTGCTTAATTTCCATGTCACTTCATCTGTAAAACTTAGATGGCAGTTTTTTTTTTGTTGTTGTTCTTACTGCATAAGATTATTGAATGGATAGATGATAAAAGCTAGAAATGGTGCTTGGAACAACATCTCTATCATAAGATTTAGGCACTCAGTAGATATAAGTAGTGCTTTCTTGTTTATACATTTTGTTTCCAAAGTGTCATTTGTTAATCTAGTAATTGACAATTGTCAGGATGCATATAAAAAATTTTAACAGTGCTTTGGTGTGGGTAATGGAAATAGAGATGACTTTATTGTCTCATGTGTGCATGTGTGTGTATGTTTTATGCACCCTGTGTGCACGCCCTGTGTGCAGAGGCCATAGGTAGCCATCAAGTATCCTCCTCCATAGCTCTTTTGATTTATGACTTTGAGACAGTCTCTCACTGAACCTAAAGCTGGTGGTTTTTGGTTATACTGGGCAAGCCCAGCAATCCTCCTGTTTACATCTCCCTCCTCACAGAAGTTACAGGAATGTGTGGCCACAGCCAGATTTTTATATGGCTGCTGGGGATTCAACTCAATTCTTCACTCTTACACGGCAAGCTTGGAGCCATCTCCGCAGGCCCTGTTGTCTCATTCTTGATTTACATTTTATAAATGTTCCGTAGTAAATATGTATTGTGTGTATTCATGTATTTGTGTGTGTGTGTGTGTGTGTGTGTGTGTGTGTGTGTGTGTGTGCGCGCTGCGGAGGGAACCCAGGGCCTTGAGCATGGTAAGCATGTGTTCAATCACTGAGCTACTTTCTTAATATTAAATAGGAATCTTGCTGAGGGCCTATAGGGTGCAGTGGACCAGTTGTGAATGTCTACAAAGTGGAGAAGACATGACCACTGTCTGTAGTGGAGGTGAAGAGACAAGACAGAAAGACAAGTGATATAAGAGGCTGGACAGATAGCCGGGTGTGGTGGCGCACGCCTTTATCCCAGAACTCGGGAGGCAGAGGTAGGAGGATTGCTGTGAGTTCGAGGCCACCCTGAGACTACAGAGTGAATTCCAGGTCAGCCTGAACTAGAGTGAGACCCTACCTAGAAAAACCAAACCAAAACAAACCAAAAAAAAAAAAAAAAAAAAAAAAAAAAGAGGCTGGACAGAATTGCTCAAAAGAAACTGAGTAGGAGTTGAGTTCCCCTCAAGTGTCACTTGGCTGTACAGGAAGGTTAGTGTAAGGTTTGTGAATGACCAGACCATGCAAGACCACTCTGAAGCAGGAAAAGAGCTTTTTATTGGGGCCTGAGCTGCCAGCCTGTCTCACAGGAGGAGTGTCGATGGTTTGGGTTTTTATGGTTTTTCTTTTGGGGAGGGAGTACAGGGGACAAAATGACTGAGGAATTCAGGGGAGAACAGGGACCAAACAGGGAGACTAATGAATCAGGAGGGACAGGGACCAAGCTGAGGAGCCAGGTTGTCTCCATGATAAGATCAGAGGAAACTGGCCCAGGGCATTGTTAGGTCAGGGGAGTGAGGGTTGGGCAATGTAACTATCTAAAGCTGCATCAGTCAGGCTCTGTCTCTCTCCTCCTTCATCTTGACTCCATTTTGGGATTCTTTTTTTATTTATTTTTATTAGTTATTGACATACTTAGAATGCAAACAACACATGTTGGATCCATCCTTTCCCTCATCCCTGCCCCTTTTCCAAAGGGGCCCTCCTCATTGGGGATGCAGGTCATCCCCATGGGGATTGTGGGTCATGCATTGTGGGGGCAGCAGTCAGTTATGGAGGAGAGGCAATGTCTCTGTGCATAATGTCCCAACTTGTGGCTCTATAACAATGTTTCTGCCCCCTCTTCCACAAAATTCCCTGAGCCATGTTGGGTGCATTTTAAGTCTATATCAGTGATGGGCTCTTAGGAGCCTCTGGATCTCTTCTTTGGTAGGTGTTGAGTGTCCTCAGTGTCTGTCTCCATCACCCTTGAGCTGATATTAGGTTCATCGAGAAAGCAACACTCTTGCTCATTTCCCCAATTCCTCTATGGTTTCAGCTGGGGCCAGGGTGAAGTACGCTGAGTCGTTTATCTCCTCAGGTCGCGCTCCCACATGAAAAAGAGAAGTAGAATCTCCAATAGAGAGTGAAGTCAGCACTGGTTGGATGGGATAACCATTATTAATTTAGAGAGAATTTAAAGGGTGTAGACCCTCTTAAAGCCCAAGATTAGTGGGAGCTTGACATTGGAAAGAAAAATCATTATCTGGATATGATACTGACTTGTTTCCCAGTTCCAGATATGGTTTCCTTTCCACTGAGCAGATCTGTTAGCCAATCCAAGAGCAGTTGGTTACCCACCATGGGCGTGTGCCACTATTGCACTTGTGTAAGCATCACGTCAGGTTCTTTGCTTCTGAGTCTCTTAGACTTTGAGTTGCTCGGTCAGATGTTGGACACTTTCCTCAGTAGCTCATGTTGTGCCTTCCAGCTCTAGACGGGCTAACTGTCTGGGGACTGGCTCTCTTCTGGATTCCAACCAGGTCTCTCCATGGTCCATGCCGACAGTGTATGGTGTCTTCAGCAGTAGGGTCTTACCATTAACCTCTGGTGGGTAATCAAGTGCTGTGACAGAAGTCTGTCTTGTTTTGGGAGACTTTGTAAGTCTCTCTGATTAACAGCTCCTTGTGAATGTTAACCACGTTCTGGTACAGGGAAGTACAGGCTAGTGCCAAGGGAAAAGAAAAAAAGAAAAAGACAGAAAAAAAAGAGAAACAGGAGAAATTTAAGGTTAGGCTTCATCTCACCCTCTCCAGGGCCTTCAATTCAGGTGCTCCCCTTAAAGTCCTGTTGAGGGTTCAACCTTTTAGTCTAACTTCCAGGATATAGGATTCTATGGTACCGGTTCAATTTGGGTTCAGTTTTGTGTCCCCCCCACACTTACCCCAATTCCTACCCTCCCTATTGTCCAAGCCTCAAGATGCCATTCAGGTATGTCAGCAACTCAGGCTAATTCAGGTTAGGAACCACAGATGAATGAGACCATGCAATGATTGTCTTTCTGTGATTGTGTGGGTTCATTTAGTATGATCTGTTCCAAGTTCAACCATTTTTCTACAAATTTCATTGTGTCATTTTTTTTCTTACCGCTGTGTAGAATTCCATCATGTAGATATGCCACATCTTAGTTATCCATTCATCCAATGATGAGCACCTGAGTTGATTCCAGTTCTTAGCTATTATGAATTGAGCAGGTATAAACATGGTTGAGCAAATATCTCTGAACTGAGGTGGGGAGCTTTTAGGATAAATGCCCAGTAAGGGAATAACAGGGTTTGTTGGTAACACTATAGTCATCCTTTTCAGGAGTCTCCATATTAATTTCCACAGTGGTTGTACCAGCTTACATTCCCACCAACAGTGAATGAGGGATTGTACTTCTCCACACCCTCACCAACATTTGTTTTCATTTGATTTTTTAATATTTCCTATCCTTACTGGGATAAGATGGAATCTCATAGTTGTTTTAATTTTCATTTCTCTAATGGTTAGGGATGTTGAACATTTTCTTAAGTGTGTGTTAGCTATTTGTAATTCTTCCTCTGAGAATTCAGTTCTCTGCCCCCCTTTTGGAGTGGGTTGTCTGATTTTTTATCGTTTAGTTTTTGAGTTCTTTGTAGATTTTAGATATAGGCTTCTGTCAGTGGTATAGCTGGTGGTTTTCTCCCATTCAGCGGATAATCTATTGGCTCTGCTTATGGTATGTTTGTGCAAAAGCTTTTTAGCTTCATGAGATCCCATTAGTTGAGTGCTTGTTTAATTTCCTGGGCTACTGAGGTTTTGTTCAGGAAGTCTTTTCCAAGTCCTATATTGTGGAGCATGCCTCCTATTTTTCATTCCAGTAGTTGAAGAGTTTCAGGTCTTATATTGAGGTCTTTAATCCATTTGGAATTGATTTTTGTGTATGGAGAAATGAGTGAGTCTAATTTCATTTGGCAACATATGGTCATCCAATTTGTCCAACACCATTTGTTGAAGATGTTGTCTTTTCTCCAGTCTACATTATTGGTACCTTTGTCAAAGATTAAGTAGCTGTAGTTACTTGACCTAAGGTCTGGGTCTTCAATTCTGTTCCGTTGGTCTATGTTTCTGTTTTTATTCCAGTACCATGCTATTTTTGTTACTATGGCTTTGTAATATAGCTTTAGATCAGATATGGGGTTACCACCAGAGGTGTTTTTCTTTCCCCAGAGGATTTGTTTGGATATCTGAGGCCTTCTGCCATTCCATATGAATTTTGAGATCATTTTTTCAATCTCTGTGAAAAATGATGCTGGTATTTTTCTTGGTATTGCATTAAATCTGTATATTGCTTTTGGTATAATTGCATTTCCACAATATTAATTCTACCTATCCAGAAGCACGGGAGGTCATTCCATCATCTCAAGTTCTCTCAATTTCTTATGTGAGTTTTTTTTTTTTTTTTTTTTTTTTTTTGAGGTAGGGTCTCACTCTAGCTCAGGCTGTCCTGGAATTCACTATGTAGTCTCAAACTCATGGTGATCCTCCTTCCGCTGCCTCCTGAATGCAGGGATTAAAGGTGTGAGCCATGCCCAGCTTGAGTTTTTTAATGTTTTCATTATACAGGTCTTTTGCATCCTTGATTAGTGTTATTCCAAGGTATTTTGTTGTTGTTGTTGCTATTGAAAATAGGACAACCTCACTGATTTCTTTCTCTGTATATTTGTCCTGTGCCTATAAAGCTACTGAATTTTGTTCATTGATTTTGTATCCTGAAGGAATTAATCATCTTTAGAAGTTTTGAGATGGAGACTTTCGGGTCACTTATGTACAGGATCATGTCATCTGCAAATAGAGCTAATTTGACTTCTTTTCCAATTTGAATCACTTTTATTTCTTTCTCCTGTCTTATTACTTGGGCTAGTACTTCTAGTACTATGTTGAAGAGCAGTGGTGAGAGTGGGCACCCTTGTCTTGGTCCTGATCTCAGTGGGAATTCCTTGAGTCTTTCCCCATTAAGTATTATTTGGGCTTTAGGTACTTCATATGTAGACTTTATTGTGTTGAGATATAAACCCTCCAAGTCTATTCTTTCCAGTGTTTTGATCATGAAGTGGTGTTGTATTTTGTCAAAGGTCTTCTCTGCATCAATTGAGATGATTATGTAGTTTTTATGGTTAAGTTTATTTATGTGGTGCATTACGTTAACCAATTTCGGTATGTTGAACCATCCCTGCAACCCTGGGATGAAGCCTACTTGATCAAGGTGGATAATGCTTTTCATGTGTTGTTCAATTCAGTTTGCAAAGATTTTGTTCAGGATCTTTGCATCTAAGTTCATCAAGGATATAGGCCTATAGTTTTCTTTTCTTGTTGCATCTCTGTCTGGTTTTGGTATTAGGGTGATGCTATCTCCATAAAAGGATTTGGGAGGATTCCCTGGTCTCTGATTATGTGAAACAGTTTGAGAAAAATTGGTTGCAGTTCTTCAATGAAGATTTTATAGAATTCGGCTGAGAAACCATTCAGTCCTGGACTTTTCTTTTGGGGGAGGTTTTTGATTACCTTTTCAATTTTGATGGGTGTGATAGGTTTGTTTAGGAGATTAATCTGCTCTGGGTTTAGTTTTGACAGGTGGTATGTGTCTAGAGAGATTCTTCCACAGTTTGGGACTCTTGTCCTTCCTAACAGTTATCAGTCTTTCTCTCACAGTCTTTGTGGTCTTCTCTGATCTGGAAATAGGAAGGTAAGATAACACCATCACATAAAAGGAGCACCCTTCATCTGTCTACTCAAGACTCCAGTGGGATGGGAATGGAATTGCTGTGGTTCCCTTCTGTAGTAGTTTGAATGTAAAATGTCCCTCATAGCTTCAAATGTTTGTGATTAAACCTCCTAGTTAGTCCCCAGATGGTGGAACCTTGCTAGAAGAGGTATATGGCTGAGGTAGACATTGAAGTTTATTGGTCTAGCCCACTGGGTATTCAGAGCTAGTTAGCTCACTCTTGCTGCCCCCTTATTCTCTGCTGCTGATATATGAAGATGTGAGCCCACTGCCTCTCTGATTTTGCTTTCCCTGCCATATGAAGCTTCACTGTGGAACTGTAAGCTGAAATAAAGTCTCAGTGCCTCTGCTTTTCTTCCCATTAGCCTTGATTCTTCCAAGCACATCAGTCCATTACAAATTTAACCTTGCTGCCTTTTGGTCAGGTGCTTTGTCTCAGCACCAAGTTACTGCTTATCCTTCTAAGGTACCTATTTTTAAGAGGTGCTTATTTGGAAGAAAAAGTTGAGATGCCTTATATAGCATATCTTATACTTATATGGGGAAGATGGGTACCAGGTCGCAAAACAGCATGTCAGGTGGAAGAAGTAATTTCCTGTTTCTCTGTCTTTCTCCATAGCATTATTAACATCATCATTATTCTGGCTGGTGCAATTGCATTCATCATTGGCTTTGGTATTTCAGGTATGTTCTCACTTACCACAATCCATTTTCCCCTCACTGAGAAACTTTAACTCAGAATACTTCAGAGTAGAGAACTTCATATGCATGTACCACCTTGTGCATCTGGCTTCCTGGGAAACTGAACCTGGGTTCTTTCAGGCAAGTGCCTTAACCACTAAGCCATCTCTCCAGCACCTAAACTCTCTCTCTCTCTCTCTTGTTTTCCGAGGTGAGGTAGGGTCTCACTCTAGCTCAGGCTAACCTGGAATTCACTATGTAATCTCAGAGTGGCCTTGAACTCACAGTGATCCTCCTACCTCTGCCTCCTGAGTGCTGGGATTAAAGGCATGTGCCACCATGCCCAGCTCCAAACTCTCTTTTAAACATTTGTATTATTACCTAGTAAGGAAGTAGGTTTCCATATAGCTTATTCATAACATCTTAAATTTTTATTAACCCTCCTTCTGGTGCATATTTTCGGGTTCAGGAGGGGTCTCTCAAGCATATGAACATCAGTTTGCATCCTTATCCTACTTTTAACAAAGCATTGAATTGATGAAAATGGACTCAAGAAGAATAAATTATGAATTATTGAGTTTATTGAGGGAGAAATCAAATCATGAGGTTCACTTAAGGGAAACTGGGTTTTAGGAAAAGGCTGGAGCAGAGTCACAAGCACCTGAAAGACAGGATCTAGGAGCTTATGTAGACAGATTTGGAAGAAACACCCACAGCATCCTCCCTGAGCCTCCACATGGAAGAAAGTTAAGAGATTAAGTGGTGATGGCTTAAGGAAGAATTGCAGAGTGAAAGTACCAAAGCAGAGACCAGGAAATCCAGAAGAGAAATGGGTAGTGAAGAGAGTTACACCCATGGTTACCAAGGAAATGCACACTTGGTAGACTCAGTGATCAAAGATGACTCATGAATGGAATCAAAATAAGAAGTTAGCCCAAAGCATAATGCAGATAGAAGGCAAGCAGAAAACTACCCAGGCCAAGAAGCAGGGCTCTGCTCTCCCCACCTAGGCTGAAAGCCAGACTTACCTGTGTCCAGAAAGAGATCACAGGGCAGAGATCAACTTGGATAAGACTTTGTAATTAATTAAAAATGGATTCTTGCAGCCAGGCATAGTGGCTCATGCCTTTAATCCCAGCACTCAGAAGGCAGAGGTAGGAGGATTGCTGTGAGTTCAAGGCCACCCTGAGAATACAGAGTGAATTCCAGATCAGCCTGAGCTAGAGTGAGACCCTACCTCGAAACCCCAAAAAAATGTATTCTTTCAGACTGGAGAGATGGCTCAGCAGTTAAGGCATTTGCCTGCAAAGCCTAACAACCTGGGTTTGACTCTCCAGTACCCATGTTAAAGCCAGATGCACAAAATGATGTATGTATCTGGAGTTTATTCTCAGTGGCTAGGGGCTCTAGCATGCCTCTCTCTCTCTCTCTCTCTCTCTCTCTCTCTCTCTTATCCTGTGAAAGTAAAGAAATTCATAAACTATTTTTTTAAATGGTATATAAGGGAGATTCAAGGGGCTGACCACCTAGGTAGTATGCTAGACTGGGGAGGCAGGGGGTGCCCCAGAGGTAACAATTCTCCACTTCTTTCTAACAGCAGAAATTCATTTGTCTGCTTTGAACTTTGTATTCACAGAATCATAAAGAATGTAGCTTTTCCTGTCATTCAGCATTATATTTCTTTTCTTTTCTTTTTTTTTTTTTTTTTTGGAGAGAGAAAGAGAGAGACACACACACACAGATAGAGAATGGGTGCACCAGCAGCCTCTCAGCCACTGTGAACAAACTCCAGATGCATGTGCCCCCTTGTGGGCAAGTGCGGCATTGCACCCTTGCCTCACTTTGTGTCTGGCTAAACATGGGACCTGGAGAATTGAACAGGTGTTCTTAGGCTTAGCGGGCAGGCACCTTAACCACTAAGCCATCTCTCCAGCTCTCAGCATTATATTTCTGACATGAAAATGTACCAGTCTCCTCAGACACAAGGAAACAGGACCACAGGATTCTATACTACCTGAGGTTAGACAAAGTGAGGACATGAACACTGATATCTCATATGCATCTGCTTAAGAGGAAATTGGTAAAACTCATCTGGAAAATGGAATGGCAATGATATTCAAAGGTACTGATGGGCTTTTTTGAATATGCTTTCTTATGAAATACTTATTTTAATATATTAGAAAGGGTGCTGCTAGGAGGGTTGGCAGGTTCTATTTCCTGGTATGGGAGGTAGTTATGTAGGATGAAGTCATTCCGTTAGGATGTGTGGAATTTATACATATTATACCTAAATATATATTTATTTATTTGAGAGAGAGAGAGAAAGAGCCAGAGAGAGAGAACGGGCATGGCAGGGCCTCTAGCCACTTCAAATGAATTCCAGATGCATGTGCCATCTTGTGCATCTAGCTTACATGGGTCCTGGGGAATCAAACCTGGGTCCTTTGGCTTTGCAGGCAAGTGTCTTAACAGCTAAACTATCTCTCTCCAGCCCCAAACTATATTTTTTAAAACTTTGTAAACACACATGTATATATGGAGCCATTCTTTACAAGGAAATAAAATATTGACTGATCAAGTAAATATTTTTTAATAACTTTTAAAGATATTAATACTGGGGAATGTGTTAGTACCTTTTTCAATAAGACTAAACTCGTCTTAATTATAACTTACCCTACTCCTGATCTAGTGCTTATCCTTCACTCTTTATCTTGAGGACTAAACCTTCTTGGGCCTAGAGCAAACTACCTTGGCAGCAGAACCTTGAAGAGGTGTTTATTTTTTGGTTATTAGTAGTTATAACTATGCTAGCAAGAATTTTCCGATTGTAATCACTTTCCTGAGTCAGTTAACACGTTTCCTACATCTTTCCCTGTTGTATAGTGACATTATGCACAAGCACTCAAGTCTTAAGCTTAGTTTCTTGAATGCAAAAGGTGCTCCCTAAGGGCTCATGAATAAATCAATTCATGACACATGAAAGTCACAGTCCCCTCAGTGTAGTAATGTACTGCCAGGACTTATATCCTATTACCACCAATGAAGACATTTTCTGTCTCCTTCATAGTTCACAAGATTAAAGCTGGTTTTGGATAGACGGGCTGTTTATTAGTTTAATTTTAATTAGTTGGATGTTTTTCAATGGCCTATATTTAAAAAGGCCACAGCTTTACAATAGAGTACCATAATATAACACTTTAAATAATTCAATAAAATGCTACTAATCCAATATAAAACACATTGAAATTAAAACATTAGTATTTTTTTTCTTTATTAGTTATGTACATAGTGTGTAAATAGCCATGTTGGTAACATCATTAGCCTCCTTCCTGTTCTCCCCCCTCCCAAGGGACCCTCTTTGTTGGGGATTGTGGGTTGTGCATTGTGGGGGTAGCTATCACTTGTGGGGAAAAGGCAATGTCTCTGTGCATAATGTCCCAACTTGTGGCTCTAACAATCTTTCCACCCCCTCTTCCATAAATTTCCCTGAGCCATGTTTGGTTCATTCAGTGATGAGGTCTTGGGAACCTTTGTGTCTCTGGATCTCTGGTTTAGTAGGAGTTGAGTGTTCTCTGTGTCTATCTCCTTCACCCTTGTGCTGGTACCAGGTTCACCAAGAAAGCAGCATTCTTGCTCATTTCCCCAATTACTCTATGGTTTCAGCTGGGACCCTGGGGAGGTGCAATGGGCTGATTCTCTCCTCAGGTTCTGTGTCCATCTGAAAAGAGAAGCATAGTCCCCAACAGAGAGTGAAGTCAGCACTAGATAAATGGGATAACCATTATTATTTTAGAGAGAATTTAATAAGTGTAGGCCCTCTTGTAGCCCGAGATTGGTGGGAGCTTGATATTAGAGAGTGGACTTGTTTTCTGGATATGGTTCTGACTTGTTTTCCAGTTCCAGCTATGGGTTCCATTCCACTGAGTGGATCCACCAGCCAAATCAAGAGCAGTTGGTTACCCACCATGACTGTGTGCCAATATTGCCCTCGGGTGAGCATCATGTCAGGTTTTTTTCTGCTGAGTAGCTTAGACCACTTAGAGTTGCTTGGACAGATGTTGGTCATTTTCCCCCAGTCGCTCATGTAGCACCTTATGGCACTAGACAAGCTAGATATTAGTAAACTAAGACATTAGTATTAAATAGATGATAACCCCTCTTTTGTGAATCTCACTGAACAGCACTGCTGGTGTAGTGTTAACATGCAATATTCCTGTATGTTATCTGATTTACTATTCACAACAAATTGGAGGTAGGTATTCTTAGTGTGTCCAGATAATAAACTTGTAGAAAGTTTCATGGCTGTATTTCAAATGTGCTTGTTTGTTCCTGCCTACCACATGGTATTCAGAGTTGTGGCACAGAAGGCTATCTTTTGGCTTGTCTGCAAGCATTATTCCTGAGACCACAGCTTTTAAAGACTCAACAATATTAACTAATACAGAAGAACTCTCTGAGCTCCTCACAGACATGTGATAAATAGCTGTCATGTTTATATGGACAACTGGAATGATATTCCTTTAGCATTTTATAAGAACTATAAAATTTCTTGATCATACCAACTTAGGCCTCTTTTGACATTATGGAGGCCAAGGCAGGAAGCCTTGTCTTCTAGTAATGCTCCATCTTTGGATACAGTCTATTCCAGTTATATAAATGTTTGGAAACTATTTATATTTCTAAAAAATGATAATCATTTAAAAATTACTGCTCACCTTTCTTTTTTTTTTCTTCATTTTTCGGTTTTTTAAGGTAGGGTTTCACTCTGGCCCAGTCTGACCTGGAATTCACTATGTAATCTCAGGATGGCCTTGAACTCATGGCATGGCAATCCTCCTACCTTTGCCTCCAGAATGCTGGGATTAAAGGTGTGTGCCACCACACCCAGCCCACCTTTCTTATAAATAAATTATGATCATTAGTTGTTTTATTTATTTATTTATTTATTTATTTTGGTTTTTCAAGATAGGGTCTCACTCTAGCTCAGGCTGACCTGGAATTCACTATGTAGTCTCAGGGTGGCCTCAAACTCATGGCGATCCTCCTACCTCTGCCTCCCGAGTGCTGGGATTAAAGGCGTGCGCCACCATGCCCGGCTCTTTATTTTTAAATATATTTATTTATTTAAGCGCTGAGGTTCAGACCCAGGACTTTACACATACAAAACAAGTGCTCGATCACTGTTTTTATTTGGGGAGGATTTTAAAAAATTATTTATTTATTTATTTAATTGATTAGATATATTTATCTAATATATATATATATACATACACACACATTAATATATATAAAGAGACAAAGAAAGAAAGAGAGAGTGAGCATGCGAGCATGCCAGGACCTCTAGCCATTGCAAATCAATTCCAGACACGTCCAACCTTGTGCATCTGGCTTACATGGGTATGGGGAATTGAACCTGGGGCCTTAGACTTTTCAGGCAAGCACCTTAACCACTAAGCCATCTCATTATCCCTGTTTTTATTCTTAAACAAAGAGATAATATATATTTAGTGGATTGGCCCTTGACATATTTCAATCTGGCCTTAATTATCAACAAAATATGATAAAAAGAACACAGGCTTACTGTCAGACATGATTGGTTTGATATTGGTTTTCCTACTGGCTATACACATTGGGTAAGCTTCTTTATACTCATTAATAAAATGGATATGATGGTCGTTTTTACCACTTGTAGCTTAAATGAGTCACTGTAAGAAAAGTTTTATTAAAAAATTTCCTTTCCTAGTGAAGGGAGGGTTAATCAAATAAGTCATATGGAAACCTACTTTTCTGGACAATAGAACACTCAGAAGCCATAGATTGTTACTAGAAAATTTTCAATGCCAGGGATGGAATACCTTCCAGTGAGTTGTTAGCCAGGGAGGTCACAGATACCCCAAAAACATTCTAGGCCATTGCCAAGGCCCTTGGTTTCCCACCAGGAATAGATGGTAAGACCCTATTGCTGAAGACTCCACATACTTGGGCTGCAAGGTCACTGAGAAATCCTGCTGGAGCTGAGCTGAAAGCCTCCTTCATATGGTCCAGCTGACAAAAAGCTGGAAAAAGCTATGCTGCGTGAAGTTCAATGGGAGAGAGAAAACACAAATGAAGGTACTCAATAGTGAACACCGCAAGCTTTAAATTTGATCAGCCAAGCCAAATGAGCCAACAGATGCTATAGTGGCATGTCTGTTATGGGGGAAACCAACCACTCTCTAATTGGACTGGAGACCCACTCCACGGGAGGGAATATATCCCTGATACTGAAAACCTATGACAGGGGTAGTCATGAGCCCTAGGGATGTAGTGTCTGCTGGAGTCTGGCTAAATGTCTATACTACGCTCACCAAACTGCCCAGTAAACACTTCTTTTAATGCCCACACCCATATATTAATGCTACTCTCACTTTTGGTTAGAGAAGCTTCGCTTTTCAAATGGTGTTGACCTTGGGATGACTCAGAAGGCACCATGGTGCTGAGAAGAAGGGACAGAGGAGTGCTCAGCACTGAAACATCTCTAACACACCTTCCAAGGCTCAGGGTCCATTGCAGAAGAGGTGGCAGAAAGAATGTAAGAGCCAAAGGAAGAGTAGGACTCATTACAACGTGCTCCTCCAGACACAAAATGGCCTGGATATCCATGACCTCACAGTGCCTGACACTACCTACACAAGACCATCATAATAGGAGGAAAAGATCATGACATCAAAATGAAAAGAGAGACTGATTGAAAGGGGGAGGGGATAAGATGAAAAATGGAGTTTCAAAGGGGAAAGTGGGGGGAGGGAGGGAATTACCATGGGATATTGTCTACAATTAAGGAAGTTGTCAATAAAAAAGTAACTAATTAAAAAAATCCTTTCCTACCCAGATGTGCAAAGTGGTGCATGCCTCTGGAGTTCATCTGCAGTGGCTAGAGGCCCTGGCACACCCATTCTCTTTCTCACTGTCTCTCTCTCTCTCTCTCTCTCTCTCTCCTTGCAAATAAATAAATAAATAAATAAATAAATAAATAAATAAGATTTTTTAAAAATTTCCTTTCCTAAATTTTGGGGCTCCTAAAATGCTGTCTTTCCAAAATATTGTTTTTAATGATGATTATCAATATCCATGATTTAAAGATTTAACATGGGTCCCTATGGAAGAGGAGGACAGGGAGGAGGATAATGGAGTCACCACTATGAATGTAAAATTAGAATAATATAAATAAAAATAAATTTTAAAAAAAGATTTAACATGGAAAGCCAGTACTGTGTTAATCACTTTACCTGTAATGTGGTGGTTTGATTCGGGTGTCCCCCATAAACTTAGGTGTTCTGAATGTTCCCAGTTTATGGAGATTTGAAAATTAACACCTCCTGGAAGCAGTGTATTGTTGGGGGCAGGCTTCTGGGTATTATAGCCAGTGTCCCCTTGCCAGTGTTTGGCACACTCTCCTGTCGCAGTTGTCCAACCTGATGTTATCAAGAAGGTGATGTCCACTCTCTGCTCATGCCATCATTTTCCCCTGCCATCATGGAGTTTCCCCTCGAGTCTATAAGCCAAAATAAAACTTTTTTTCCCCACAAGCTGCCCTTGGTCAGGTGATTTCTACCAGCAATGTGAATCTGACTGCAACAGTAAAGTTGGTATGAAGAGTAGGGTCATTTGCTGCTAGACATCTGTGTGGCTTTGGCCTTTTGGAGCTGATTTTTAAGAGGAATGTGGAAGGATTTGAAACCTAACACTAAGAGACACCTTGCAGTGTTGTAAGTACAGCTTGATGAAGCATTCTGGTCAGAGTTGAAAGACCTGAATGCAGTAAGAACCATGGACTGTGAGGTTTGGCTTATGAGGATTAAAAGGAGCTTTGCCAGGAGTGGGCTAGAAGCAGTTTGTGTGAGAGGCTTGCTGTTATGCCTGTGTCCTGAGAAATTGTGCAGGGTTGCAGTGCATAGAAATGAACTCATGTGTGCAGAGGGATATGGTACAGAAAGAAATCTTTGGTCTGGGATGGAGAGATGGCTTAGTGGTTAAGCCATGTGGTAGTTTGAATTGATGGCCCCCAATATATTCAGTGTTTTATTAGTTTGTAGTTTGCATATGCAGCCATCTGGCTGGAGGCAGTGTCACTAGATGAATCTTAAGGTGTGATGGTGGGTTTGAGATTTCAATATAAAGATATGCAAAGTGTTCCTAGCTTGAGTTCCTGAAGTGTGCTGTGCTGCTTGGTTTTTGGCTTTTGGCTTCCTCTCTCTCTTGCCTGGTCCTGTAAGAACAGGCCAGCTTCTTCTGTCATTATGGAACTTCCCCTGGGTCTGTAAGCTTCAATAAATCCCTTCCTCCACAACTGTACCTGGTCTGGAAGTTCATCTCAGCGAACCTGAAGCTGTCTGCTACAGAAGTTGGTACCGGGAGTGGGGTTAAATGAACTTGACCATGTGGATTTTGGTCTTTTGGAACCTTTGTTTTGAAGGAACAGGCATGGACTTGGTGCTTGCAACTGAAGATGCCTTCTGGGGTGGTAAGCCAAGTTTTATGGACTATTCTGATGAGAGTTTGAAAATGTTAAGTGCAGACAGAATTGAACTTTGAGCCTTGACTTATGAGATTTTTAAGGGGAAGGAAAGACTTCAGAGGACTTTGTTGGAACTGGGCTACTGGCATAAGGGATGGCTGCATTCAGCTGCCCAGGAACAGAGAGTTTGATCAAGTTTAAATTTGTAATAGACTGATGTGCTTGGCTAAAGATATTGTACTGAGAGATTTAAGATTTTAAATTGGAAAACCTCAAGCAAGTTAAAATTAGAGGCACTGAGACTGCTTTTAGGTTACTGAAGCTGCTATTGTCAACACATTAACACTCTTAAGGAAGATGGCCAGAGTGCTTTACATTAAAACAATGGAGAAACTGGGCATGGTGGCAGATGCCTTTAATCCCAGCACTTGGGAGGCAGAGGTAGGAGGATCACCATGAGTTCAAGGCTACCCTGGGACTACAGAGTGAATTCCAGGTCAACCTGAGCTAGAGTGAGACCCTACCTCGAAAACAAAACAAAACAAAACAGTGAAGAAGATGCCTGGGGAAATACTGTTAGAAATGAAAACTCTTTTGGGAAGGAGTTGAATGGACAAGGAACCTGATTTTCAAGGTTATGATTTATCGTCCCTGAATTAAGAATATGGCTGTGTTCTGCACACCTGATTTTGGTTTTGGAAGCATGAAAAATGCATAAAATGGTCATGCATTGCACATGGTTCTAGGATCTGCTGCTGAGATGTGGCATAAGGCAAGACATGATGCCCTGATAGGCTGAGAGCCTTTGGAAGATGGAACATGGTTTGGATGGAGATCTGAAGACATTTTGGATATACCAGAACTGTGCAAGGGTTAACATGGAGTGCACTGTTGGCCTGGGATACAAGTTTTCCCTGGCTACTCTGCCCAGCTGGAGGAGTGGAATTGGAAAACCTGGAGACTGTCAGTCTCTGGTTATATTGAACTTGAACTGCAGAAGTTTGATGATTGCTTGATGGTGGTTAAGTTTGCATTGTTCTAGTCTCTCCTTGCTATCCCTTATACCATTTGAAAATGTTTACTCTGTGCCTTTATATGATGAAAGTATTTAAGTTGTTTGATTTTACAGGACTCACTATCTTAAGTTGGTCAAGACCATGGGGACCTTTGAAACTGGACTGAGCACAATTTACAATGTATGATGGTTATGAATCTATTGGGGGCCAGGGTAGAATGTGGTAGTTTGAATTGATGGTCCCCAATATATTCAGTGTTTTATTAGTTTGTAGTTTGCATCTGCAGCCACCTGGCTGGAGGCAGTGTCACTGGATGGATCTTAAGGTGTGGTGGTAGGTTTGAGATTTCAATCTAAAGATAGACAAAATGTTCCTAGCTGGAGTTCCTGAAGTGTGCTGTGTTGTGTGGCTTTTGGCGTTTTCTCTGCGTGTGTGTGTGTTGTTTGGTCCTGTAAGAGCAGGCCAGCTTCTTTTGTCATTACAGAAATTCCCCTGGATCTGTAAGCTTCAATAAATATCCTTTTCTCCATAACTGTGCCTGGTCTGGAGGTTCATCTCAGCGAACCTGAAGCTACAAGGCATATGCCTGCTACAAGGCACATGCCTGTGAAGCCTGACTCCTGTTCAATTCTCCAGGTCCCATGTTAGCCAGATGCACATTGTGGTGCATGTGTCTGGAGTTCATTTGCAGTGCCTAGAGGCCCTGGCATGCCCATTCTCACTCTTTCTCTCTCTGACTCAAATAAATAAATAAAAAGAAAATCTCAAAAGAAAGAAAGAAATCAATCTGGGCTGACACTCATGCCCATTTAGCTGCAATTGTATGAGCGATTACAAGCATTGAGATTGGGCCAGCTGATTTGCATTGGGACAACAGAAAGAATGCAGTCTTTTTTTTAAAAATTTTTTTATTTTTTTATGTTTAGAGAGAGACACAGAGAGAGACAGACAGAGAGAGAGGGTAGAGGGAGACAGATAGAGAATGGGCACGCCAGCAGTCTCTTGGCTGCTGTGAATGAAATCCAGATGTGGGCGCCCCCTTGTGGGCAAGTGTGGAATTGCGCCCTTGCATCACTTTGCATCTGGCTAAACATGGGACCTGGAGATTGGAACCGCTGGAGATTGGAACCAGCGTTCTCAGGCTTAGGAGGCAGGCGCCTTAACCGCTAAGCCATCTTTCCAGCCCAGAATGCAGTCTTTTGAAGGGGCCTGAATAAGGAAGGAGTGTCCTGTTCTTCAAAGTCTGCTTATTCTCCCCTGAATTATCAAATTGGCACCCCACCTGGTATTATGGAGAATAAGAAATGCAGGAAAGGAAGGGTCATTAAATTTGCAACTTGGTCTTGTGTTTGCAAAATGGCAGTGTGAAGCAGGTTTGTTGAATGCATGCATGAAGACCCAATGGAGCCATGATAGACCTTGAGTTGCAGTGGAGACCCAGTGGAGATGCTGGGACCATGAGATGGCTGCTAAGGAAAGCTGCTGGCCCTAAGTGAACATTTCCAGGATTGTGAGTAGCCTAGCTGGAAGGGGCAACTTGGAACTCCGGAGACTTGTTGCTAGTTAGAATTATCAGAATTGGAGATTTTCACTGACTAGAGTTGTTGAACTTGGAGCTACAGAGTTTGATGTTTGCCCTTTTTAAATCTTGTAGTGGTTTAATATTTCTTTCCTATGCCCATTGCCATCTTTTGCAGTGTGAGTGTTTATTCTGTGCCATTATGGGTTATGGGGGATTTTTTTTTTTTTTGGTATTATGACTCATTTAAAAGATCTTGGATTATGGGGATGTTTGAACATCATTAGGACTGATAAAAACTATGGAGACTTTTAAAGATGGACTGAACACACTGCATTTTACATCATGGATGGTTATCAGTTTATGGGGCCCAGGGGCAGAACATGGTGGTTTGATTCAAGTGTCACCCATAAACTTAGGAGTTCTGAATGCTAGGTTCCCAGCTGATTGAGATTTGGGAATTGTGCCTCCTGGAGGCAGTGTATTGTTGTCCACCCTCTGCTCATTTTCTCCTGCCATCATGGGGCTTCCCCTCAAGGCTGCAAGCCAAAATAAACCTTTTTTTTTTTCCCACAAGCTGCTCTTGGTCGGGTGATTTCTACCAGCAATATGAACCTGACTGCAACACCTACATTGTCCATTTAGTCCTTTTAGGGCCCCTAGGAGGAAGCATCCTCATTTTGCTCACGAAAAAAAAAGCAGAATAAAGATCTTAGAGAACTTGCTGAACATCACATATTCAAAAACATGGCATAAGTGGGAAACGAATCCAGACAGCATGATTCCTGTGCCATGATCCTGAGCTCCATGCTCTGCCACTTCCCTACATCTTTCCTTTATTTGTCCTGAACCAGTATCCTTCCTAATATCTTGACACATGGGCAGCTTCTCCAGGCCCCAGCCTCCAAAAGTATAGCATGTACAGGTACACGGCAGCTCCTCCATTGGAGTAGGGTGATGTCGGTGTTGCCATCCTGAAGGCACATGCTGTGGTGCCTGTGTGGACAGCCAGATGCTAGTAGATGCTATGTGGTCATCTACAGAAGGCTTCTAGTGTTCTCTATGCGGTTGGGACACATAGAACATGTCTTCCGGAGTCATGTCAAAGGACTGCTCATTTCCTAGATTTTATCCAGTTGAGTACTGTTCCCCAGAGTCATAATTTCTGGAATTTCTGCCTGTGTTACCTGTAGTCCCACTGTCCACAATCTCCCCAACTCCTACAACGAAGGACAACTGAGCACCATTCATCCATGTGCAACTAAAATGCTGTCAGAGCAGCTTGCCCACCTCCGTGGCCCCAGCGCCTTTCTTCACATAGACGGGAGCTGCGGTAGTAGTTACCTGCAGGAGCGTGGCAGCTTATTTTCAGTATGAACCTGGCTCTTCCATTTCAGAAAGAGTCAATGCAATTAAAATTTTTTTTTATTTATTTGAGAGAGAGAGAACGAGGCAGAAGAAGAGAGAGAATGGGTGCGCCAGGGCCTCCAGCCACTACAAATGAGCTCCAGATGCATGAGCCCCCTTGTGCA
This sequence comes from Orientallactaga sibirica, assembly GCA_036365145.1. Lineage (NCBI taxonomy): Eukaryota > Metazoa > Chordata > Mammalia > Rodentia > Dipodidae > Orientallactaga > Orientallactaga sibirica. The sequence goes on from JAEOAD010000025.1 coordinate 4,419,673, forward strand.
TCTGGCTTACGTGGGTCCTGGGGAATCTAACAGAGGTTCTTTGGCTTTGCAGGCAAGTTCCTTCACCACTAAGCCATCTCTCCAGCCCCTCAATGCATTTTTTTTTTCTCACCACGATCCTCTGACCTCTGCCTCCAGAGTGCTGGGATCAAAGGCATGTGCCACCACGCCCAGACTCTGCAATTTCTGAAGCCAATGAGATGATTTATACCTGTGCCAGTTTAACAGAATTTAGCCTCAGTAGACAGTGTCCTCTAACTCATCACTACAGGATCCTCTGTCCTGTGGCTCACTGGTCACACAGGAGCCTCTGGTGGTCAACAGGCCTGAAGGGTTGTGTTACGTGCTAATCCTTAAACCAGAACTTGTTTGCACATCTGAATGCAGACTCTTTCTTGTGAAAACATTTATGTGCTGCTGCTTGCCCAGGAAAGTTCATTTGATAACTTTAAGCATTTATTCATTTAACTAGCAAATATTTATTGACTGTTTTGTGAGTACAACTCAATGACTAGGTTCTCACTTAGAAAATCCTCTCTGGCTTCTGCAGATTGCCCACATTCCACAGTTGCCAACTTAAAAAATAATAATAATCCTTTTTTATTAACATACAAAGAACTAAGTTTCATTGTGATGTTTTTCAAACAAATTTTGGTTCTTGTTTCCCTTTCTCCTCTCTTCTTCCCCACCTCCACCCCTCTTGTGCCCTCCCCCCACCACCATAGTCTCCTTTCCACTATGTTTTATTCTCCTTCCTTTTTTATCCCCTGTCATTCCTCTCCCATGGTCTCCTGTCATGTTTCATTTCCTGTATCTGCACTCCAGTCACTGAGCTCTGTGACCTGTCAGTGGACTCCCTACTGCAGGTTCACGGTCAGCACTTTCACGCTGATCAGAACACAATTACCAAGCTAAGATATGTCATATTATCATTTCGTTTTCACCATAAATTATGTCCTCTACATATTTGTCCTCAACAGTAATTACTCAGTTTAAGTGCAAGGGCACTTTATAACTATATCCAATCCTGCTCGTGCTATAACAGATTTACATTTGCTCTATGGTTTAATTGAGAATTATTGTAAAATTTTATTTTTTTCTCTTTCAATAGCTCACATTTCCATCAAATTTAGATGTGGTAATTCCTCTTGCAGCGGATAGATTATCTGAAACATTGCTTTGATTTCTACATATCCCCATTCATTCATGAACACAGAAGACAGTGTCTTTTTGTAGAATAAAGCAGTGGGCACATATGACTGAGCTTGTTTTCTCCCCTGGAGAACCTCACAGATCAGTGCAAGGTATGGGCTAGCTACAAGGTGGAAGACAGCTGCTGTGGCAAAGCAAAAGACACTGTTAAGCATTAGGAGTGATAAACCTACAATTTGTTTTTTAAAGTAAGGTCTCACTTTAGTCGAGGCTGATCTGAAATTCACTATGTAGTCTCAGGGTGGCCTTAAACTCACAGCAATCCTCCTACCTCTGCCTCCCAAGTGCTGGGATTAAAGGTGTTCACTACCACGCTGGCTAAATCTACAAATTTTGCCTTGACAGACTAAAATATGTTTCATGGAAAGACTTCCATCTAAATAGGCTGGAATGAGTAGAATATGGGTAAGGGTGTGCACAAGAAGAGGGAACTGTGACTTGAACGGGCCAGAGGGAGGGCTGCAGCTGTCCAGACAGTGATTATGTGCCACCCGGGATGCCTTCCACATCCACATCAGCCTGTCAAGCAAAGGTGACAAAATAATACAATCTTTGTTTGTTTGGCTGTTTTGAGGTAGGGTCTCACTGTAGCCCAGGCTGATCTGGAACTCACTCTGTAGTCCTAGGCTGGTGTCTAACTCACAGAGATCCTCCTACCTCTGCCTCCCGAGTGCTGGAATTAAAGGTGTGTACCACCACGCCCAGCTAAAACAGAATCTTTAAAGCAATGTTCAGGAAAATGCCTTGGCAAGTCGGGCGTGGTGGCGCACACCTTTAATCCCAGCACTTGGGATGCAGAGGTAGGAGGATCACGGTGAGTTCTAGGCCACCCTGAGACTACATAATGAATTCCAGGTCAGCCTGAGCTAGACTGAAACCCTACCTCGAAAAACAAAAACAAACAAACAAATAAAAAAAATTCATGTCAGGAGACAAGATCCGTATTACACAGTGGAAACTTCATATTACTTCTAGCATAACTTCTCCCCCACAAGAAAGGCTTATCTCAGCACTTAGGTGAGTTTGACTCAGGAGCTAGGATGTTGGACTCTCAACAGTCACCAGTTCTCTGCTCAGTCAGAAGCTCCATGGTCTTTGTCTCACAAACTCAAGAATGAATTTCATAGCCAGTGAAGATAAGGTGTGTGTGTGTGTGTGTGTGTGTGTGTGTGTGTGTGTGCTAGAGATTGAACCCAGGGCCTTATACATGCTAGGCAGGCACTCTACCACTGAGCTGCATTCCCAACCCAAAGGATGAGTTTTAAAGGAGGAATTTTATTACAGAGAACAAGTAAATTTAGAGAATTAGCTTATATTAAGTGTTGCAGACAGCTTCAGGTTCGCTGAGATGAACTTCCAGACCAGGCACAGTTATGGAGGAAGGGATATTATTTATTGAAGCTTACAGATCCAGGGGAAGTTCCATAAAGGCAGGAGAAATGGCCTGCTCTCCACAGAGCCAAAGAGAGAGAGCAAAAGCCAACCAGCCACCACAGCACACAGAGCAAAACTACAGCCAAAAGGTCACACAGCAAACTTCAGGAACTCCTGCTAGGCACATTTGCATATCTTTACAATGGAATCTCAAACCATCACCACACCTTAAGACCAGCCCCAGTGACCTTGCCTCTAGCAAGGTGATTGCAGATGCAAACTAGGGTAATAAAACATTGAATATATTGGGGACATATATTCAAACTCACATTCCCCTGGCCCCCAATATATTTAGCTCCTGGCCCCCAATAGATTTATAACTATCACACATTGTAAATTGTACTCAGTCCAATTTCAAAGGTTCTCACAGTCTTGGTCATCTTAAGATAGTGAGTCCTGTAAAATCAAACAAGTTAAATATTTTCAACATGTAAAGGCACAGAGTAAACATTTTTAAGTGGTATAAGGCATAGCAAGGAGAGACTATAACATGCAAACTCAACCACCATCAGCTGTCATCAAACTTCTGCAGTTCAAGTTCAATATAACCAGAGACTAACAGTCTCCAGGTTTTCCAATTCCGCCCCACCAGATGGGCAGTCACCAGGGAAAACTTTCATCCCATGCCAACACTGCACTCCATGGTAGCCCTATTGCACAGTCCTGGTATATCCAAAACATCTTCAGGTCTTCATGCAAACCACGGTCCATCTTCCAAAAGGCTCTTCCAGCCTATTCCTGAGGGTCTTCATGCCCTACCTCATGCCACATCTCAGCAGTAGCTCCTGGAACTGTGTGCAACTCATGACCATTCTATGCATTTTTCATATTTCCAAACTAATACCAGGTGTGCAGGACACAGCCATATTCTTAATCCAGGGACAAAATAAAACCATAGCCTTGAAAAGCAGGTTCCTTCTCCAGTCAGCTTCTCCAAGAATTTGCATTTTTACCAGTCTTTCCTCAGGCATCCTCTCCATTGTTTTAATGTAAATCAAGTCAGGCCACCTTCCTTCCACCTTCCTTAAGATTGCTAATGTGTCAACAATAGCAGCTTAACTGTCAGTCTCAGTGCTCTACTTTTAGCTTGCTTCAGGTTTTCCAACTTAAAATCTTAAAATCTCAGTCCGATATCTTTAGCCAAGCACATCAGTCCATTACAAATTTAACCTTGATCAAACACTCTGGGCCTGGATAGCAGAATTAAGCCATCCCTTATGCCATCAGTTCCAACAAAGTCCTCTGCAGTCTTTCCTTCCCCTTAGAAAGCTCAGAACAAGCCTAGAAGTTCAATACAGTCTGCACTTAGCATTCTCAAACTCTCATCAGAATAGTCCATAAAACTTGACTTACCACTCCAGAAGGCACCTTCAGTTGCAAGCACCAATCCATGCCCATTCCTCCAAAACAAAGGTTCCAAAAATGAACATCCACACGGTCTGGTTCACACTCCTCGGTACCATTTTTTTATTTTGCAGACAGCTTCAGGTTTTGAGATGAACTTCCAGACCAGGCACAGTTATGGAGTCAGGTATATTATTGATTGTTACAGATCCAGGGAAGTTTAAAGGCAGGAGAAATGGCCTGCTCTCCACAGAGAAAGATAAAAAAGCCAACCAGCCACCACAGCACACAGAGCAAAACTACAGCCAAAAGGTCACACAGCAAACTTCAGGAACTCCTGCTAGGCACATTTGCATATCTTTACAATGGAATCTCAAACCATCACCACACCTTAAGACCAGCCCCCAGTGACCTTGCCTCTAGCAAGGTGATTGCAGATGCAAACTATAAAGTAATAAAACATTGAATATATTGGGGGACATATATTCAAACTACCACATTAAGTTATTACAAACAAAAGTAAAAAGCATTCTGCAGAACAGAAGGGACCAGATTCTGGACCAGAGGTTTGTAGGCGGTGTAGTCTGACTGGTCCAAAGGAGAGCCGACCAGTTTAAACAGGGCCTCAGTTAGGTCTGAGGTCTCTCTCCCCCCCTTACCCTTTTAGGCACCACATTAAATGGGAGGGAGTGGGTCAGTTTTATTGTCTGTACTCCCAGGTTTTCCTTATCCAGGGCTTCCAGCTAGGATCCCCAAGTCTGCATCCTGACTCTGAGGTGTCCCTATGGAATGCGCTCATGGAATTGTACTAGTGTTTGTCAGAGCATGTGGATAATTTTTTGTGCATGTGGGTTCGGTGACCCTAACTAACTTACAAAATGGGGCTGCCTTGCACCTAATTCCTGTCATTCTCATACCAGCCCACACACACTTTTTCTCCCTCTGCCACTTTTCAAACCATAATGTTTCTTCTGTCATTAGCTCCCTGTTCTTTCTAATGCAAATTCACCCAGTTTAGCTTCTTCAGTTCTACCTCTCATGCATTTTCCTAATCTACTTTATTAAGATCTGGAGCTAATTAACCTTTCCAAGACAGAACAGCCTAGAAGTGTCAAAGACCACCCATGTTTGGAATGTTTACTCCTCGTGTTTATTTGAAAAAGAAAATGTATCCTTTGTACATGTATTTTTTTATTTTTCAAATAATTTCATTTTCAAATAAAATCATAGGTAGTCAGTATATTTCTATTGTTGATGTGAGTATGTTAAAAGTAAGGTTTAGCCCCACACAGATGTTTGATAAATAATTGTTATTTTTCTTTTTATTGATTAAGAATTTTATTGTATGAACCTATCAGGTGTTGGTCATAGTCCCGTCAGGTTATACTCTTATGTCCCCTCTCTCGCACCCCCAATCCACTGGGGGCCCTCCTCAGGAGGTTTACTGGTGTTTACTGTGGGGTCATGAATGCATCAGTCTCTGGCGGGGGTGGGGGGTGCAATGCCTTAGGGTACTCTTTCCCACTCTGTGGCTCCTACAATCTTTCTGACTCCACTTCCACAATGTTCCCTGAGCCTGGGAGAGTGTTGTTATAAGTCTACTTTAGTGGTAAGTTCTCTGCAATCTGAATTTTTGCTCTCAAGCATTTTGAGTGTCCTCAGTGTCTATTACCATCCTCCCTGGAGCTGGTTGTCAGGTTGTCTGTAAGAGAGAGCAACACTCATGGTTACATCCCCACTTTCTCTGAATTGTCTCATGGGCCTGGCAGATGTGATGGAGGTGAGTCATGTTAGGCAGTCAGCTATCTTGTCTGGTTTTATTGCTGACATCTGTACAAAAATAAATAAATAAATAAAAGTAGATTTTCCAACTAAGATGAGAGCAGCATGGATTAAAGGGGATAAATCTAGATATTTAAGAGACTTTTGTGGGTATAGCCTCTCTTCTTAGCTGTAAACCAATGGAAGCTTCTCTCTGGAGTCTATGGCCTTCCTATCCATGGGATTCTGGCTTGGTTTGCAGTACCAGGTGCCGGGGAATTTTTCCCTCCACCACCGGCAGGTAGAGCAGAAGAGAGAGAGAACCGGGCCAGCCGCTTCTCTTGAGGCTGAGCGAGAAGGCGGGTATCGGCGACTCAAACCCCTTCCCCCCCCAAAACACCAGGGAGAAAAACCACATTGAGTCGCGGAGACTGTCTAAGGCGGAAAAATCTCTCCGTTTATTGTCAGGGGAGGTATTTATATACTTTGAGGAAGGGGGCGGGAAGAGTAGATGAGAGAAAGGTATAAGGGCCAATAGTATTTCATCACGTCAGCAGCAGCTGGGTGGAGGCAGTTTCAGCTTAGGTGCTGAGTCAAGGGCAGGTCACGAAACTCTACTCAGGCTCGACTAGGCCTCACCGGGAGTAGGCCAAGATTGGCTGGTCTAACCACTCGGCTTCACATCGGGCAGGGCCCAACATCTCCCCCTTTTGTTTTTGTAAGAATGGTGGATGGCATAGCCCCTGTCCTAGGTTGTTCCCCTCTGGGAATCTTACCCGTCTCTGAGCACTATGCCTCTAGCCCGTTGACCACTCCATGCCCTGTCTTAGGTTGTCTCAGCCTGTCTGAGATCTTACCCATCGTTGGTTCGATGGAGGGCGGGGGAGGGATGTTAGGTGGATAGCCAGTAAGTGGAAAAGCCATTGTCTTTGAGTCGCAAACCTGTGGTGCCTTGACCTGATGAAGTTTAATTGCCTCAAGCTGTTGGTGAATGAATTGTGTAATCTTATTAATTACACAGGGCCTGAGAGTGAGGATAAGAAGAAGGAGGGGTTCAGGGGGAGGGAGAAGGTAGGGTAAAGAGCAAGAAGAAGGAGGGGTCCAAGGGGAGGGAGAAGGTGGGATAAAAAGCCATGTAAGCTCGTCTACAGCAGGTTGTCTTAGGAGTCCCGACTCCTCTTCTGTAAATCTTTCTGGAGCTTTTCTGGCTTCATTCAGGTCTAGTAGCATCCACACCTTCAGTTGTTCCTGGGGAAGAAACAGAGGCATAGTTCTCAGGGGTGTGACACTCCCTGGAGAATTGATTATTATCATCCCCTTGTTGGGGTAAATATTTTAAGTCTCTTGCTGGTACCCAAATAGGTCTTTTTTCTTCTTGAGGAAAGACACATCCAAATCCTCTCCCTGCTGTGAGGAGGGGGTCTTGTCCCTTCCAGGCCCCAGTTAATGGGTCCCTCCATTTGACCCAGATGGAGCTGTAGGTGACAGCTGAGGTCCAATGTTTTTGAAAAGGGGACAAGTGTCTATCTTCTTTAGAAAAATTTAAAATATTTAGGGTTAATAATGCCTTTTTTAGTTGGTCATGTGGGGGTAGGGATTTCCCCTTTTGTTTTTGTAATTGAGACTTGAGAGTTTGATGATATCTTTCCACGATGGCCTGGCCCCGTGGGTTATATGGGATGCCTGTGGAAAGTGAGATTTTTCAGGTTTGGAGGAAATCTATAAAAGTCCTGCTTACGAAGCAGGGACCATTATCGGTTTTGATTTGATCTGGCAATCCAAGGGTGGCAAAGCATTGAAGCATATGGCTAATAGCATGTTTAGTTTTTTCTCCAGCATGTGCTGATGCCCAGCAAGCATGGGAGAAAGTATCAACTGAGAGAAAAATATACTTAAGTTTTTCAAATGGAGAATAGTGAGTAACGTCAATCTGCCAAAGGTGATTAGGGCGTAGTCCTCGAGGATTGGCTCCTGTAGTTTGAAGCAGAGGTACCTGGAGGAAAGGCTTACAGGATTTGTAAGTTTGGACAATTTTTTTAAGGTCCTTGACTGGCACATGGGGATATTTATGTTTAAGGCCCCTCCAATTTATATGAGTTAATAAGTGGAAGTGTGTAGCTTCTGAGACTGTATTACATTGAGGCTGAGAGGCCAGTTTGTTAGTCAAATCGTTTTCTTTAGAGAGGAATCCTGGTAAATTTTGATGGCCTCTGAGATGTTGAAGGAAAATGGGGTTAATTTTTTGTTTAAGTAGGGAGCGGGCTTGAATCATCAATGGGGTTATAATATTGGAGTCCAGTCTAATATGGGCCTCAATTAGGTTGGGTAACAGGTTAACAACATAAAGGCTGTCAGAAAATAAGTTAAATGGCTCCTGAATAGTGTCCAAAGCCAAAACGACAGCAAATAGTTTTTTAAATTGTGTTGATCCTGTGACCTCATGGGAGATTGACTTTATGGGTATAGACTTTTTTTCCCTCCTTAGGGGAGGGTAAACAACTAGGGAAGCTCCCAAGCGCCCCCCATCAGTGAATACGGTAAGAAAATCAGGGTTGGGTTTAGATTTAAAAAGTCTGGGGGGTCTCCATTCCAACCTAGAGAAGGAGCTCATCCATTTATAAGGACCATAGTGACAATCAATTATACTCAGAAACCCCTCGAGGGCCATAGCAACCCTGTTGTTATTTTTCTGAAGCCAAGTGAAGTCTGTTACCTTAAAGGGGGTGACAATGACATGAGGCTCCGTGCCAAACAATCGGACAGAGGTGTCCCTGCCCTTCATAATGCAGTCTGTAATCTGGTTAGTTATAGAGTAAACTCTGGGGACTCCACCAAGGGAGAGGTGAATCCATTGGATGGGTTTTCCTTCCTGGGCTAACAGCGCAGTGCATAATGTTTCCCCAGAGAAAATACAGAGGGAGATAGTTAAGTTAGGATCAAACCTCTTTAGGACAGCAGCATTAATAGCTCATTGTATACCTTATGTAGAATTTGTTCATGACGAGGGGGCAAGGTTATCTGAGAGGAAAGAGTAAGACCCTTTAAGAGGTCAAATAAAGGGGACAGTTCCTCAGTAGTTATGGGTATCCAGGGCCTCATCCAATTAATTTTCCCCAGCACCTTTTGGAGTTAAGGCAAAGTATAGAATTTTTGAATATGGAGTTGGGGTTTGACAGGAGAAACAGTATCAAGGAATAACCTGGAGCCCAAAATCTTGAAGGGAGAGGCAGTCTGAATCTTTTTTTGGAGACACCTGTAAAATGGCAAGGCATTTAGCAGTGAGGTCTTGGAGATCAGATGGGTTGGAATGACCTAAAATAATAATAAAATATTAGGATGATTAATCAAGGAAGAAAAGATATGAGACATGTATTGTTAGGGTCAATTTAGGGCTAACAGCTAGCAGTTTTTTATGATGTTGAAGCTTATAGATCTAGGGGAAGTTCCATACTGGCAGAAGTTGGCCTGTCTTTGTAGAGCCATGAAAGAGAGAAAAAGAAATTAATTAGTTACATAGTACATACAGCAAAATTATTGTAGTTAAGTCACAGTAAGCTTTAGGAATTTTTGTTAGGCACACTTTGTATATCTTTACAATGGAATTTTAAATTATTATTACACCTTAAAATTGGTCCCCAGCGACATTGTCCTTAGTAAGGCAATTGTAGATGTAAACTATAAATTAATAAAATACTGAATATATTGGGGGATATATATTTAAATTACCACATTTTGTCCCTGGCTTTTAATAGATTTATAATAACAGTAACAATAATACTTAGTATAAGGCATAGTAAGGAGAGAGTAAAACAATTTAAATTTAATCACCATTAGCCGTTATTAACCTTTTGTAGTAACTAGAGACTGATAGTCTTTAGGTTTTTTAATTTTGTCCCTCTAGCTGGGCAGAGCTGTCAGGGAAAACTTTAATCCCAGGCCAACATTGTATTACCAATTGAGTTAGTTGGGCTTAGTCTTATGTTTTATGAATTGAGTTAGTCAGGCAGAGAGAGAGAGAATGGGCGTGCCAGGCCTCCAGCCATTGTTTACATGGGTACTGGAGAATTGAGCCTCGAATCAGGGTCCTTAGGCTCTACAGGCAAGTGTTTAACAATTAAGCCATTTTTTTATCTTTATGTTAATGGGAAGGCAGCGAAGGGTGTGACAATGGTGTGTAGGATATAGCCATATAGACTTGAAAAACAGGTTTACGAATGTCCCCAGCTGTTTTTTTTTATTTTTATTTTTAAAAGTAAATACTTTGGGCCCCGCGGGACACTTAGTTAAGAGCATAGAGGGAGCGTCTAGAGGCAAAAGGGGCGGGGACGGCAGCAGCTTGCCTCATGGTGGGCCGCCCACCTGTTCCTAAGATATTTTTAAAGCAAGTTAGGAGCCCGCCCACCTGTCTCCTTGTTTGGTTGGCCTTTTTTTTTTTTTTTTTGATAAAAGTGACCAAAAGTGACACCTGGAGGTGTGGGCGAGGCGCAGCCAGTGAGGCTGGAGCAGTGCTCAGGCCTGGGCTGGAGCCTCCGCTTAGGATGTTGGCGGAGCCTGGCTGTTGTCTCTCCGCTTGAAGTGCGCAAGTTTTGTTTTGTGGACCAGTGGCTTGTGTTCCACGCCTGCAAGGAAAGTTAACCTCGGTTTGTATTTGATCACAGTTTACATTTATAGAAAGCTACATGGAGGAGCTGTCCTCCATTAGGGGTTTGAGCACATTTGTCTTAGGCAGTAGTTACGGGCTGAAAAGAGCTGAAAAGATAGTTGCCGGGTGGCGGCTTGGGTGGCGGCCTTGGGAGAAAGGAGATTTTAAAAGTCAGTTTTAGTTTTTTTTTACAGTTTTTGAGGGCAAAAATGAACTTTTCCCTGGAAAAGCCTTTAAGGTTGGCAATTAAGGCAAGGAGGACTGAATTAATCCATGTGGCTAAAATGAAAGTTTTGTTCCAAGCGCCATGGAGGTTTTTTGTTTAATAGTAATATATATGAGTACAACATAAGCATAAAGTCCCAAAAAATAGGTAAACATGTTGTAGAATTTTTCTAAGATGGCGCCCCCACTCCAATGAAAGGGCAGGACACTTTGAGAGTTCTCCAGGTTTGCCCACGTGGTGAGCCTCCTCTAGGTTTGCCCACGTGGTGAGTTTCCTTTTTAGGTTTACCCACGTGGTGAGTTTCTTTTTTAGGTTTGTCCACGTGGTGAGTCTCTACCCACGTGGTGCGTCTGCCATGAAATGGTGCTTCTAAGATGGCGCCCCCATTCAAATGGGGGCAGGACAAAAATGGCGGCACCTCAGAAGCGGTCTGTCGGAAACCCAAAAATGAGAGGAAAGAGAAAAGAACAAGAGATGTTGAAGTTTGGGACGGAGTTTTTATTTAAATGAGGAGGCAAAACATTTAAAGTCTCCTCTAGGTCTGTCCACGTGGTGTGTCCGCCATGAACGTACCCGTTTAGAAATGGCGGCAAACCGGAAATGGAAGGAAAGAGAAAGGAAGTTGAAGTAAGCACAGATTATAGAAGTAAAGGTTAGAATATTAAATATGAAGATTACCTCATAACTTATGAGGATACACCCGTCAGCAGTCCGATTAGCCCGTCAGCTTAATTTTGAATTTTTTTTTTGTCACGTCGGCAGTCCGTAGTCCGTTTTGAATCCTCACACGTCCTCACATGGGGCAGTAGTTGTTGTGCCCCACGTTGGGCGCCAGTTGCCGGGGATTTTTTCCCTCCACCACTGGCAGGTAGAGCAGAAGAGAGAGAGAACCGGGCCAGCCGCTTCTCTTGAGGCTGAGCGAGAAGGCGGGTGTCAGTGACTCAAACCCCTTCCCCCCCCTAAAACACCGGGGAGAAAAACCACATTGAGTCGCGGAGACCGTCTAAGGCGGAAAAATCTCTCCATTTATTGTCAGGGGAGGTATTTATATACTTTGAGGAAGGGGGCGGGAAGAGGGGATGAGAGAAAGGTATAAAGGCCAATAGTATTTCATCATGTCAGCAGCAGCTGGGTGGAGGCAGTAGTTTCAGCTTAGGTGCTGAGTCAAGGGCAGGTCACGAAATTCTACTCAGGCTCGACTAGGCCTCACCAGGAGTAGGCCAAGATTGGCTGGGCTAACCACTCGGCTTCACACTGGGAAGGGCCCAACACTGGGGATGAGTTCTTTCCCACTGAGCAAATCCAATGAGAGAGCATAGATTACCCCCACTATTTCACAAGTATGTACATCTTGTACAGCTGGTTGTTTTCACAGCTTGCAGGATCCCCTGCTTACTCATGCTGTTGATGGCCATTATCCACCAGGAACTCACATAGCACTTTCAGCACTATGAGGACTAGCCAGCAGGGAGTTGGCTTGCTTCTAGGTTCCAGCATAATCTCTTGATGTCCTGTGTCCACAGCCTGTGGTATCTTAAACAATAGGTCTTACCTTTTAGCTCTGTGATTTTGGCAATGACCTGCATTGTTTTGGGGACCTCATGCATGTCCCCAGCCAACAGCTCACTGTGGGGAGTGACCTAATTCGGGCACTGGCATTTACCAGCCAGTGCATATGGTTTTAGGATTAAGCTCTCTGCCCTCTACAGGATCTACCCTCACTAACCCTCTTAGTAGTTACATCTTTTAGTTGGATATCCAGAAGGAAGGTTTCAATAGTACTTGATCATGCTGTCATTGGTTTTATGTATCCCCCTCCCATTCTCCCTTCCCTGCTATGCCCCCAGGCCCTTCCATCCCCTATCTTCTGTCCCTCAACTTGTTTGTCAAGTAACCCCTCCTCTCCTCCCTCCCTATGTCCCCTTTCTCCTAGCTTTATTACAGCTCCCTGATGCTTACTACCACTTATAGGCAACTCAAGCTGTTTCAAGTTAGGAAGTGCATAGGAGAGAGAACGTGTAGTGTTTGTCCTTCTGAGCCTGTGTGACATCACTTAGTATATACATGAGAGAGAGACAGAGAGAGAGGGAGAGGAAGACAGAGATGGGCACGCCAGCAGCCTCTCAGCTGCTGAGAACGAAATCCAGATGTGTGTGCCCCATTGTGGCCAAGTGCAGCATTGCACCCTTGTGTCACTTTGCATCTGGCTAAACGTGGGACCTGGAGATTGGAACCACTGGAGACTGGAACCAGAGTTCTTAGGCTTAGGAGGCAGGAGCCTTAACCGCTAAGCCATCTCTCCAGCCCTGTACTTATATTTTTAAAAATATTTTTTATTTATTTGAGAGTGAGAATGGGCATGCTAGGGCCTCCTGTCACTGCAAACAAACTCCAGACACATGTGCCACCTTGTGCATCTGGCTTTATATGGGTATTGGGAAATCAAACCTGGGCTGGCAGGCTTTGCAATAAGTGCCTTAATTAGTGAGCCATTTCCCTAGCCCTATATTTTTAAATTGAAAGAAGAAAATAAAGAAGTCATTTGATAAGGACAGACAATATGAGAATGAGAGGACGTGGGGTAGGAGGCTGTCTAAGGAGCAAAGCAAGTTGATATCCACAAGGCATTTCTCATGCACCAGGCAGCATTTAGTTCTGAAGGCCAGGCTGGGAAACTTGAAATTCATTCCAGAGCCATGGAACCATGGAAGGTTTGTGGTCAGAAAATAGACATGTTCATGTTGTATTTTAATAACTTCTACTTGGGCCTAGAAAATGGTTCAGTGGTTAAAGGCAATTGCTGGCAAAGCCCACCAGCCCAGGATGGTGTAGGTTCGATTATCCAGTCCCCACGTAAAGCCAGGTGCACAAAGTGGTACATGCATCTGGAATTTGTTCGCAGAGCAAGAGCCCGTTCTCTCTCTCTCTCCCTTTCTCCCTCTCTTTCTCTCCTCCTCCTTCTCTCAAATAAAAAATTAAATTAAATCAAAGTTCTACCTGTAAGATTAACACATATGAAATGGATCAGATGGAGGCAAAGATGAAAAGTGGGAATGCCAATAAGGAAGCTGAGAAGTGCTCAGTACCCATCATGGTGAAATCTGTGGCTACAAGGAAAGCTTGCTCAGGCCACCTTAATGCATTAAGGTTTGTGTCAAGACTGCAGAAGTAAGGCCAGGCAAACCTGAACACACTCAGGATCTAAGACAGCTCTTGGGATGCAGGGCCCTCTCCATGTTCTCCTTCTTTCTTCCCTACATTCCCTTCTGTCTTCCATGTGGTCCTCTTGGGTTGTAAGCCAACTCTCCCCTCTCAAGAACATTTAGTTAATTAAATCCCCAGTTGACAGCCACCAAGCACAAAGAACACTGGCACAAGATCCTCCAAATGGAGAGAAGGCCATGGCACACTGCCACCACCATAGATGATGTCTGTACCAGTGGTAAGTTCTGAGAGGAATGGGGAGCTTCTATCTTGGACCAAAAGTCAACTGGATGAATTAGCATTCTTTATTATACCAGAGATCACGTGATAACCTCAACCAAGTCACTTAGCTTCTCTGAGTTTCTTCTCCATAAAGTATGGGCACTTTAGAATTAGTGTCTTCAGAATTAATAGCCACATTTAGTTAACATGAAATTTCATTTTGTGTTACTTCTGGTTAGCTAAGAATAATACCTTAGGGTGTAATTACCATTTACAAATCAAGTTTACATCCCTCTGATCACAGTAACGTAAGGTAGATAAAATGCAGTGTTACCTCCATTTTCCTGAGATTGGGAGAAGTTGTATGACTTATTCAAGGTCACACAACTACTAAGAAACAAAACCAAAACTTGAATACTCATGTGCAAGTTCCAAGTCCAATGTGTATTCCTCTTACTGCCTCCCAAAGGTTTGAGTAAATTGGTTTCACAAAAGCTATTGTGTATGGCAGATCTGCTGCACATCTCAAAATTATTTTCTCCCTGCCCTCTATGTTCTTACCCTTGTTTTTATAAATGTGTCTTGTGTTTTCCTATCATTTTAATTTATCTGGAAATCTCTGTCTGCTTTGCACTAAAAGGGTTTTGTTGTCAAAGTGCTTCCCCACCTCGTCAGCACTGATCCTGGCCTCCTGAATTGCAGGGAGACACTCCATCACAGTCACTACGTTCACCTCCGCTGGGAACATCGGTGAGGACGGAATCCTAAGCTGCACTTTTGAACCTGATATCAAACTCAATGGCATTGTGATCCAATGGCTGAAAGAAGGTGTTATGGGTTTGGTCCATGAGTTCAAAGGAGGCAGAGATGAGCTCTCAGACCAGCATGAAACGTTCAGAGGCCGCACAGCTGTGTTTGCTGATCAGGTGATAGTTGGCAATGCCTCTCTCAGACTGAAAAATGTGCAACTTACAGATGCGGGCACCTACAAATGTCACATCAGCACTTCAAAAGGCAAGGGGCATGCCAGTCTTGAGTACAAAACTGGAGGTGAGTTTCTTCTAGAGAAAAAAAAAAGAAGAAGAGTACCAAAAGATACTCTGGGCTAAAGAGCACAAGCTGCTGATGAAATATTGTACTGTGCTCCTGACTGGCCACATCACACCAAAACCCTCCATCATGCCATTATGCTCAAGTCCACACTCTCTAATAATTCTATGCTCTCCACGCTGTTGAAATTTCCAGGTGTATTCCCAAAAATATTTCACCAAAATGAATGTAGTCTTTTTATAGCAGTCTTACCGTTGCTCATGATGGGGCCTGATATGCTTTTGTGCTAGTGAAATTCAGCCCCAGATCTGAAATGATATTTTCAGAGACTTGTGGAGAAGTTCAAAAGGAACTAACCAAAACAACATTATCCTATAAGCTCAATAATACCCTGCCAGTGAAATCTATGCCTCCTTTCCAACCCTGTCTAATGTAAGCTTTCTAAATTTATGTACAAGGGACTCAGATATACAGTGAATAAAGAGAAACAAAGGTGATTGTCTCTCCTCTTGCAGAGCCTCTATAGGAGAAGCGGCAACAGTAAAATGGAAGAAGGTCTGGGCAGAGGTAATTGATAAAGCACAAGACTCTTAAAGAGTAACATAAGAGGAGAGATTCAGAGAAAGAAAGAGACCACATCCAAGTGCACACGGGAAGGGATAGAGAGCCTCCATGCAGAAGTTGGCAGTTGAGTATTGATGGGTAGTCAGAAAGTGCCCTGAGCCCTCCTAGTGTAAAGGAGTCTGAGCAGGCCTTGCTTGGACCTTGTGTTCCATATAATGCTTCCAGGTGTAGCTCTAGAGACAGATCTGGACAAGTACTGTGACTGAACAACCTCTCTGAGCCTCAGTTTCTCCATTTTAAGAGGGAGATTAGGGCTGAGGAGATGGCTCAGCAGTAAAAGGCACTTCCTTACAAAGCCTGCTGGCTTGGCTTTGTCCCCCAGTACTGTGTAAAGCCATACACACTACACGGGCATGTGTTTGGAGCTTGTTTGCAGTGGCAAGGAGCCCTGGTGTGCCCATTCTCTCCATCCACCTCTCTTTGTCTCTCCCTAGCAAATAGGTAAATAAAATTATTAAAATAAATAAAGTTTAAAAAACCATATTAGCATCTAGATGAGATTATGGAACAGAAAAGAACATCAATGAGAAAAGCTGGTGACATATAGACAAAATCTGGAGTTCAGTTCATAGTAATGCACCAGTAATGGTTTCTTAGTTTTGACAAAATCACAATGGCTATTTAAGATATTAACATTAGAGCAAAGAGTAATTTACTGGTTATCTCTCTCACACACACCACTACTTTTTAATATTTTATTTATTTATTTATTTATTTATTTATTTATTTATTTATTTATTTATAAGAGAGAGAGATAGGGAGAGAGAATGAATATGGGCACACCAGGGCCTCTAGCCACTGTAAATGAACTCCAGATACATGCACCACCTTATGCATCTGGCTTTACGTGGCTACTGGGGAATCAAATCTGGAAGTACCTTAACCAATAAGCCATCTTTTTCAGCCTTCTCTTCACTATTTTTGAAACTTTTATGCAAACATAATACTAATGGTTCATTAAAAGCATGGGAGGGGCTGGAGAGAGTGCTTAATGGTTAAGGTACTTGCCAGTGAAGCCTAAGGACCCAGGTTCAATTCCCCAGTACCCATGTAAGTCAGATGCACATGGTGGCACATGTGTCTGGAGTTTGCAGTGGCTGGATGCCCTGGTGAGCACATTCTCTCTATCTGCTCTTGTTCCCTCTATCACTTTCTCTCTCAAAATGGGTAAATAAATTTATTTTCAAGGGCTGGAGAGATGGCTTAGTGGTTAAGTGCTTGCCTGTGAACCCTAAAGACCCCAGTTCAAGGCTTGATTCTCCAGTATCCATGTAGGCCAGATACACAAGGTGGCTCATGCATCTGGAATTTGTTTGCAGTGGCTAGAGGCCTTGGTGCACTGTAGCAGAGAGCTTCAGGTTCGCTGAGATGAACTCCCAGACCAGGCACAGTTATGGAGGAAGGGATATTATTTATTGAAGCTTACAGATCCAGGGGAAGTTCCATAATGGCAGGAGAAGCGGCCTGCTCTCACAGGACCAGTCAAGAGAGAGAAAAGCCCACCAGCCACACAGCACACAGAGAAAAACTACAGCCAAAAGCCACAGCACACTTCAGGAACTCCTATTAGGCACATTTTGCATATCTTTACAATGGAATCTCAAACCATCACCACACCTTAAGACCCGCCCCAGTGACATTGCCTCTAGCAAGGTGATTGCAGATGCAAACTATAACTAATAAACACTGAATATATTGGGGGCCATATATTCAAACTACCACATGCTTGTCTCTCCCTAGCAAATAGGTAAATAAAATTATTAAAATAAATAAAGTTTAAAAAACCATATTAGCATCTAGATGAGATTATGGAACAGAAAAGAACATCAATGAGAAAAGCTGGTGACATATAGACAAAATCTGGAGTTCAGTTCATAGTAATGCACCAGTAATGGTTTCTTAGTTTTGACAAAATCACAATGGCTATTTAAGATATTAACATTAGAGCAAAGAGTAATTTACTGGTTATCTCTCTCACACACACCACTACTTTTTAATATTTTATTTATTTATTTATTTATTTATTTATTTATTTATTTATTTATTTATAAGAGAGAGATAGGGGGAGAGAGAATGAATATGGGCACACCAGGGCCTCTAGCCACTGTAAATGAACTCCAGACACATGCACCACCTTATGCATCTGGCTTTACGTGGCTACTGGGGAATCAAATCTGGAAGTACCTTAATCAATAAGCCATCTTTTTCAGCCTTCTCTTCACTATTTTTGAAACTTTTATGCAAACATAATACTAATGGTTCATTAAAAGCATGGGAGGGGCTGGAGAGAGTGCTTAATGGTTAAGGTACTTGCCAGTGAAGCCTAAGGACCCAGGTTCAATTCCCCAGTACCCATGTAAGTCAGATGCACATGGTGGCACATGTGTCTGGAGTTTGCAGTGGCTGGATGCCCTGGTGAGCACATTCTCTCTATCTGCTCTTGTTCCCTCTATCACTTTCTCTCTCAAAATGGGTAAATAAATTTATTTTCAAGGGCTGGAGAGATGGCTTAGTGGTTAAGTGCTTGCCTGTGAACCCTAAAGACCCCAGTTCAAGGCTTGATTCTCTAGTACCCATGTAGGCCAGATACACAAGGTGGCTCATGCATCTGGAATTTGTTTGCAGTGGCTAGAGGCCTTGGTGCACTGCAGCAGAGAGCTTCAGTTTCGCTGAGATGAACTCCCAGACCAGGCACAGTTATGGAGGAAGGGATATTATTTATTGAAACTTACAGATCCAGGGGAAGTTCCATAATGGCAGGAGAAGCGGCCTGCTCTCACAGGACCAGTCAAGAGAGAGAAAAGCCCACCAGCCACACAGCACACAGAGAAAAACTACAGCCAAAAGCCACAGCACACTTCAGGAACTCCTATTAGGCACATTTTGCATATCTTTACAATGGAATCTCAAACCATCACCACACCTTAAGACCCGCCCCAGTGACATTGCCTCTAGCAAGGTAATTGCAGATGCAAACTATAACTAATAAACACTGAATATATTGGGGGCCATATATTCAAACTACCACATGCACCCATCTCTCTCTCTCTCTCTGTCTGCCTCTTTCTCTCTATGTCTGTTAGTTGCTAATAAATAAATAACAATAAACAAAAAATTTTTTTTCAAAAAAGCATGGTAAGTGGGTTCAATTCCCCGGGATACCCAAGTAAGCCAGATGCACAATGTGGTGTATGCATCTGGAGTTCATTGGCAGTGGCTTGAGGCCCTGGAGTGCCCATTTTCTCCGCCCCCCCCTTAAATAAATAAATAAATAAATTTTAAGAGCACAGAAAAGACTTGGAAGATGGCTCAGTGGTTGAAGGCATTTGCTTACAAAGCCTGCTGACCCAGGTTTAATTCCCAGCCACCTAAACAAAGCTGGATATACATTTGTTTGCAGCGACAAGAGACTCTGGTGTACCCGTACACACACATGTGCAAATAGATAATAATAATTTTTAAGAACAAAGTAAAGGTTTCCTTTCAGATTTATTCAGCACTAGCCCAATCCTGAGGCAAAGAGTATGCTAAATGTCTTAATTTGTCAGTTGAACCAATAGTACATCAATTGTGTGTAAGGGGACACATTTTTCGACAAAGTGTACCTCTGCCTAGATATAGTGGAAAGACAGGCTTCATTTCCAAATAGAGTTACCTTAGCATTAGAATTATCTTAAAAAACAGACACTACCTCTCTCTCTTTCTCCCTGAGTCCTAGAGCTGAGCAGTCTCTACCCAAGAAAAGTCCAAATCCCCATGATGACAAGGCCTGTGTATGAGCTTCCTTGTGGGTAACAGGTGAACTTCTCCCTCCCCCTCTCCCCCTTTATCATTCAGGCAGAAAGATACCTGAATTCCAGAAGGCTTCCAGGTTCCTAGGAAAATGCCCCAATGTCCTAATAATAAGCATTTTCTTATGATCACTGAAGATGCTCTCATTTGGGGAAAATTATCTGTTGTAACAATAATATACCTAGAACTTAAGTCCTCTGTGGTATCAGCCAAAGGGCCGTAGTATATAGCAATACTCTAAGCAAGTCATTATTTGTTCATACAGTACAATGGGCCATACACAAATAATAGCTTGGGGAAGTGCTGAGTCATTTCCATGATAGAAGTGACTATGGGTTTGAGCCCTAGCACTTCAAGGCTATATTGTCTAATCTGTCTCTCCTTGACATTTTCCCTCTTTGACCTTTAACCTTCAGCCTTCAGTGTGCCGGAGATGAATGTGGACTACAATGCTAGTTCTGAGAGCCTGCGCTGTGAGGCTCCTCGATGGTTCCCCCAGCCCACAGTGGCCTGGGCATCCCAAATTGACCAAGGAGCCAACTTCTCAGAAGTCTCCAACACCAGCTTTGAGTTGAATTCTGAGAATGTGACCATGAAGGTTGTGTCTGTGCTCTACAATGTCACGATCAACAACACATACTCCTGTATGATTGAAAACAACATTGCCAAAGCCACAGGGGATATCAAAGTGACAGGTGAGTTTCTGACTCCCCTGCCCCACCTCAGTGCTGGGTAGCAAACCTAGAGCCTTGGGCATACTAAATAAACACTCTGTGACTTTGAGAAAACTCACTCAAATAAGTTTAACTAAAAGGGGTTGTTTAAAATGACTTTAGGAATAGCTGGAGATAGAAGCTTAAAATCTATTGGATTTCTTTGTCTCTTTTTTCTACTTTATTCTTTGTTATTTTAGTCTATGAAGGAAAACGTGGCTCCAAAATCTTCTACATTTAACTCTTTCATCTAGGTGTGGTGGAGCACACCTATAATCCCCACACTTTTGAGAGTGAAGCAGAATTATAAATTTGAAACCCATGTGGGCTACATAGTAAGACCTATCTCAAACAGACAAACAAACAAAAACCCCTGTGAATTAGGAGAGTCCATCAGTCCCACTGTACATTCCCAAGAAGGATTGACTGGGTCAAGGTGGGTAAGCCGACCACAAAGAGATCAGTAGAGAAGTATCTAATGGGAGGCCTGCTCAGAAGAGAGGGGATGAATCCTTGGTCATTTAAAAGGATGATGTTGGCAGGAGTACCTCAGCTCAGATCTCTGCAAAAAGCTCCACGCTGAATACTTGCTACTTTCTAGTAAAGATCAATGAACTGAAAACGTGGACAGTAAGCACACCTGCTATTAGGTGACAGAGCCTCTGTGTGTGCTTACTGAATGCCTCAAAATGTGTATTCCAAGTGCAGTCCTGGGACTGAGTGCCCCAACTTTGGTAGCTCAAGATTTTTTCAATAGCATAAATTATTTTTGTTATGCATACTGTAGGAGTCCTATGGGAAAACAGAGGAGAATTAAAAGTTGCTTGAACAAAATAATCTATAGGTCTTAGAAAAAGTGAATGTGAAAATAAAGAGATAATTCAACATGGCTTTGATAGTCCTGCACTGGATGTTTAGTAGTTTGCTACAACAAAGCAAAACCAAAACAATGAAACAGGGAAACAGAAGTAACAGGTGGGGAGAAGGTAAGGGTTTCTGAGATATTGACCTTAACGTGCCCATGCAGGACACGGGTGGAGATGCCCAGTGCTTGGCAGGCTGCACAGTACATGTAGGTTTTGGGGAGAGGCAACAGCCTCATTGCAAACATGTCCTTCTATGAGTGAGGCTTTGGACCTCCCTCTTCTCCTTAGATACTCTTCCTCAGAGGAAGAAGAGCCAATTTACCTGAGTGGTGAGGACATTTGAACCTGAACAGTCACCGCTTTTCCTTTCTCATAGTTTGCTCTCAGAAAGCAGATACCCCGCTCTGTTCTCTAAGCCATCAGTTTCTGGGGGCAGAATGTGGCCTCAGGGGGGGGACCTGCCCAGCCTGGTTCTCTCTGCCACTGGGAAAGAGTCAGGCTACAGCCCACCGGTTTCCCACAAATCCTCTGTCACCAGAATTTTCAGCAATGCTGGTCACGTTTTGGTCTTCCAGTTGTCTTATTTCATCCTTCTCTTTAACTGATTCATAGCTGGCCTGGAATCCTTTGAATCTCAATAGTAGATGCTCAAAATATTTACTGAACACTTGTGCAACTATAAATCTAGATGTGGAACTTAGGACAGAATTAAGATCAGGAGGTGTATTTGTAAAGGAGGATCATGGAAGTGATGGTTATTGGGCTTGGGTAGAGCTGGTATTATTGTTGTGTGCTTAGCTGATATTACTGTGTGCTTACCAGGTGCCAGGCACTGTTTAAGTACTTAAGTGTATGTATCCACTCATTAGTCCCTATGATAACCTCATGAAGTAGGTTGTTATTATTTTAGCCTTATTTTATAGAGGAAGAAATTAAAGCAAGTATGTATTGTGTAACTTGCCTAAAGTCACATGGTTAATGAGTGACAGAAGTGAAATGAACTAAATGAAATTGGATTGCCTAGAAAGAAAACAGTGCATGAAGAGTAATTTCATTTCATCACTTCAACTTTCCTCGAGTAGAAAATAGAATCAATAATTCCATATTGCTTTACAGAGGTGTGGTGCAAGTTAATGATGCATGCTCTGTAAAGGTCACTGCCAAGGATTGGGCTGGGGAGATGGCTCAGTGGTTAAAGCCTGCCGTATGGGTTCAGTTCCCCAGTGACCATGTAAATAAAGCCAGATACACAAAGTTGAGCATGCATTTTGAGTGTTTGCTTGCAGTGGCAAGAGGCCCTGGAGTGCCCATGCTCCCCCCATTTTCCCTTGCAAGTAAATAAATAAACAATTTAAAAAACTATACCCACTTTAAAAGAAAACCAAGGGCTGGCCATGGCTGTTTGTTTAGCCTGATTTTTATGTGGTAACCAGTAAGTTTCTTCGTAAGTAGGTTTTCTTGGCCAATGATCACATGAAGGGACATCTGGCTTCTCGGGCTGTGACTCTGAAGGTTTTTCCTTCTTCCCACAGACTCTGAGATCAAAAGGCGTAGCCGACTACAGCTGCTGAACTCAGGGGCTTCCCTGCGTGCTTCTTCCTTTGCCATCAGCTGGGTACCCATGTCTCTCTCCACTTACCTGATGCTAAAATAATGTGCCTTGGCCACACAAAGACATACAAAGTTACTGGTACAACAGGTGAGATGAACCATGAATGGTGTGGTAGATTGGTTTTGTGTGTGCTTGCCTTGCAGTGAGTCTAGCAGCCTCCAGCATCGGCTACAGAGAGAAACATGCAATGATGCAGGGCAGCGACTTCCACCAGCATTGCAGAAGACAACCTGTCAGCATCGTTCACGCTAACAGAAAGCAGAGAGCTCACTGACAGGTTTTAGGAAATCCAGCTCCACATTCATCAAATATTTGTGTAAATCCAAACACCTCTTTACTTAATGAATCACTAGTGAATACAAAAATATCTTACTGGGCTGGAGAGATGGCTTAGCGGTTAAGGCGCCTGCCTGCTAAGCCTAAGAACCTGGTTCCAATCTCCAGGTCCCACATTTAGCCAGATGCAAAGTGATGCAAGGGCACAATGCCACACTTGACCACAAGGGGGTGCATACATCTGGATTTCGTTTGCAGCAGCTGAGAGACTGCTGGCGCGCCCATCTCTATCTGTCTCCCTCTCCCTCTCTGTCTCTTTCTGTGTCTCTCTCCAAAAATAAATATATGTATATATATCTTACTGGAGAGAAAGGGATGTTTGGCTGTGACAAATTATCTTGAGTTTCACTGATGTACACATAATCACATAAATGGCCTTTCCCTGCCGCCCCTCCATCTGGCTCTGTTGACAGGGGAGTTGGTAGATGACTCACCAGCGAGCTTTCCTGCTGAGACCTAGTCTCCCTCTAGTTCTCTGACGCCAAATATTGTTAGGACGGTTCCTTCTAAAAATTCTACTACATATGAAATTTGTTGAAAACCGAGCTCACAAAGTTCCAGTCAGCACCCCACATGAACTGTCAAGGCACCCAAGGGTCACAGTCCAAGAACCATTTTTAACTGCCCTCTGTCCTTCATGACAATTTGTCACCAATCTCTATGATAGTTCTCCCACGTCGTCTCTCAGGCTGACTCCATCATCTCATGAGCAAGTCTGGTTCTCAAACCTTGTGCCTTCCTGTCCCCATTCAGGTGATAGGATGCAAGTGCCACAGTGGGAGTGTTCAAACACCCCAGCATTGCTTGCTCTGGAGCTCAGAATGGCCCTGGGCACCACTAAATTCAAGCTTAAGTCCTCAGCTACGCAGTTCTAGTCCTCGAACAGTCCTTCCTTCTCTCAACTACTTACGCTGATGTTAGATTTGTTCTCTTACTCACGGCCCCTTCCTGGAATCCTACACTTCTACAGCAGTTCACACCCCTACCTTCCTTTATTCATTTCAGAAAAGTGCCTCCTAGTTTAAGCCCCCTTTCCTGGGAGTCCGAGTGTCCTGCATTCTCTTGGTATGCTGGGTACTGCATACCTAACAGTTTCCAAGGCCATATAGTCCTTGCCTCGACTGTTAAAGGATCCGGTCAATTGCTTCTCATCATCCGTTCTTATTCGCTAAGCTCTCCCTTATTAAGATAGTACAGTGCACGAACTCTCTACTTTGTAAGGAAACCTGCCAGTTCTCATCATTTCCAGTCCTCCATGGTTGTCCACTGAGGGTGATTTCTACAAGGAAATCATCCCTTGGGGACTTTAGGAAGAACCCTTTCTTCTTTCCTTGATTCCCTTTAACAACATAAACGGGTTTTTTTTTTTTTCAAGGCAATCCTCCTACTTCTGCCTCCCAAGTGCTGGGATTCAAGGCATGCGCCACCATGCCTGGCTCATAAATGGGTTTTTAATAACATACAACTAGAGAAGGTGACCTATAAAGTATAGCCTGTTCATCTTTGCTTCATATTCACTTAGAACAATACTATACAGTCTTTTTTAAAAAGTATTTATTTTGGGGTTGGAGAGATAGCTTAGCAGATAAGGCACATGCCTGCAAAGCCTAAGGACCCCAGTTAGATTCTCCAGGTCCCACCTAAGCCAGATACACAGGGAGCACAACGTCTGGAGTTCCTTTGCAGTGGCTAGAGGCCCTGGAGCACCCATTCTCACGCTCCCTCTCTCTCTTTCCCTCTCTCTGTCTCTAATAAAATAAAGAAAAATAAACATTTTTTAAAATAAAAGTATTTATTTTTAATTTTTAATTATTTTTTTTAATAATTTTTTTGAGAGAGAGAGAGAGAGAGAGAGAGAGAGAGGGAGGGAGAGGAAGACAAGATGGGCGCGCCAGCAGTGTCTCAGCTGCTGCGAAAGAAATCCAGATGTGTGCTCCCCCTTGTGGTCAAGTGCGGCATTGCGCCCTTGCATCACTTTGCATCTGGCTAAACGTGGGACCTGGAGATTGGAACTGCTGGAGATTGGAACCAGTGTTCTTAGGCTTAGGAGGCAGGCGCCTTAACCCCTAAGCCATCTCTCCAGCCCAAAAGTATTTATTTTTAATCCCAGCACTTGGGAGGCAGAGGTAGGAGGATAGCCATGAGTTCAAGGCCACCCTGAGATGATATAGTGAATTCCAGGTCAGCCTGAGCTAGAGTGAGACCCTACCTTGAAGAAAAAAAGTATTTATTATTTATCCATTCATTCATAAGACAGAGGGACAAAGAGAGAACAGGTATGCCAGGGCTTCTTCTTGCCATTGCAAATGAATTCTAGATGCATGTGCCACATTGTGCATCTGGCTTTATGTGGGTATTGAGGAATTGAACCAGGGCCTGAAAGCTTTGCAAGCAAGTGCTTCTAACTGCTGAGCAATCTTTCCAGCCCCACGTATAACCTTTCTAAAGCCATGGCATGCATGTAAAGGAGGATGCTCACAGTCAGGATACTTGGATTATATGCTTTTTCTCAGTTGGAATTCCATCTGTTTCTCTCAAACACCCACAGAAAAATAATTTTACATCAAATAGATTTTTAAGTAAATGGATAGATAATGCTTAACATACACTACAACTGGTCATGACATTTTAGGTCACACACACTCCCTGTAGCAGACAGTTTCAGGTTTGCTGAGATGAACTTCCAGACCAGGCACAGTTATGGAGGAAGGGATATTTATTGAAGCTTACAGATCCAGGGGAAGTTCCAAGATGGCAGAAGAAGCTGGCCTGCTTTCACAGGACCAAAACACACACACACACACACACACACACACACACACACACACACACACACACAGCACGCCTCAGGAACTCCAGCTAGGCACACTTTGCATATTTTTAGAATGTAATCTCAAACCTACCACCACACCTTAGGGATGGACCCTAAGAGCCACCCAGTGACACCTCCTCCAGCCAGGTGGCTGCAGATCCAAACTATAAGCTAATAAAACACTAAATACATTGGGGGCCATCTAGTCAAACTACCACACTCACTGACTAGGAATTGAGGAGAAGCCATCTTCCACCCCAGTTCAGAATGTGTTCATGCTTTGTCTCTCAGTTTGTTTGCTCTTGGACTGGCTTCTTCCCTGAGACTGCCACAGGGATGCTCCAACTTTAATACGGCACCTGAGCCATCTCCCTTCCCTCAGCAAAGCGTGGGACCCCTGTGGCCATGACAGAACATCAAAAGACTAAAAAACAAGCCTATTTCTAAACAAGAGGTATACTCATACAGTGGCAGAGAGACTCTCAGGTCTCAATAAAGGTTTGCTGAGCGGCTATAATGTTATCTTTATTGCTGTTACTTTCAGCATCCCAGAAATCTACAAAAACATTTTACAACAAGATATGACCTAGTTTTATATTTCTGGGAGAAAATGAACTCATGTCTAGAAGTCTGAGTCAACAAACAGAAACAAGAGAGAAAAGGAAAGCAAAAGAAGCCCTCAGAAGCCTCCAGTATGAACACACAGACCGACTTTCAGAGACATGCATGCCAAGTCCGGGATTCATCTGAACTGGAGCAGTACATTAGGAATTCTGAGTACTCAAAAAAAACAAACAAACAAAAAATAATAATAATAAATAAAATAAAATGAAATAAAAAAGAAAGAAAAAAATATTTGTCAGGCATGGTGGTGCATGCCTTTAATGCCAACACTCCGGAGGGAAAGGTAGGAGGATTGTCATGAGTTTGAGGCCAGCCTGAGACTACATAGTAAATTCCAGGTCAGCCTGGGCTACAGTAAGACCCTACCTTGAAAAAAAAAAAAAAAAAAAACGAGTAAAGTGCGTGTGGTGCCAGGTGTTTGCCCATATCTCAGGGACCTCCCCTTACCTACCAGCTCCTGGGAGTGAGAGGACTGGACCTGGTGTTTATCTGACTCCCTCGTTTTATGTACTGCAGTGCTCCTCTGAGGAGCTTCATATTCATGTTTTGTAGTCTGCACATTAAATGACAGTGCACACTGTGTGAAGCTGCTACTCGGGTGTCACTGCACATCTCAGAGGTGGCTGCCTTGGAGCAACAGGCCCATAAGTGTCTTCATCATGATGCTCCAAAACTGCCTTGACATCTTCTTCTACCCAACAAGTGCCAAAGATGTGACAATGACCGCTTTTTTAGGGTAAACAAAATGGTTGGGTGACACTGATTTTCTAAACAATCTAAGCAACTTCGTTGTGAACAAACGTCATTTCCTTCTTGGATGATGCTAGTCTGTGAGTGGCTCAGGAAGCAGCTCTCCTCATCTATGTAGCCTATGCTATCAGAAGGCTTGAGGTGTCTGCTTTCTACCCTGCACAGAGAGCCGCGACCTCAGTTTTACAAACCTAGGACTCCACTGGAGTGACTTTTGACCCTTCTTATCTTCCACAAGGCATCTGGCCACATCTGGAGACAATTTTGGTTGTCACAACCAAGAGAAGAGAAGGAACAGAGCTACTGGCATCTAGTAGATCAAGCTTAGAAACCCTGCTCAGCATCTACCGAGGACAGGATAGCTCCCCATGGTAAAGAAGGATCAGATCAAATGTTGCCACATCAAGGTTAAGAAACGTTGAGTCAGAATGGAAAAGCATCTAGAAGAGACCACAGCAAATGAATTGGCTTCCTGAAGTGGGCATCAGCTCTGTCCCTGGCAACTGCCTCAACACTGACAACCAGTGCTCCCCATTGTGCAACTAGCAAAATAACCTGCAGCTGGCAAGACCTATGGGAAATTCCTGATGGGATTATCTCTCTTCATTGTGCTTCAAGCTTCCTTTCCCTTCATTCTACCCTATGCACTAAATTTGTTTGGCAAGAAGGCTGCCCAAGTTCCTTCTCAAGTTTTCTGACTCTGAATTTCATCTATTGCCTGGCCAAAACACAGGTTATGTCAACAGACATGGACCTTCTTTGAAACACACAGGGACTTTTGAGCTTCCTGTTTGTTTTTCCCATTGTTAATTGTTAGGCCTGTTTGTTTTTTAATGTGCCAGAGATCAAACCCAGGGCCTCGTGCATTGAGGGGAATGCTGTACCACAGAGCTACATCCTCAGTCCATGCCAGACTTCTGAAAGAAAACAGGGCAAAGACCTTTTGAAATGAAGCCTTGAGGAGTGAAGTATTAAGCAGAGAGCACTTTGTTTCTGGTCATCTCTCCATGCTTTCATGTGTTGACCACTGCCTCCCTGGACTTTGAATCCACATGCTATATTATGTTTATTATTGGAAATTCTGGAGTTCTGATGGCCCAGGAGAATGATTAAATACACATTTCCTACATGGTTGTCTGCCTGGTCTGTCACAGAAAGTGGGAAAGGAAGGATAAATTAGGAAGCCACAGCATAGGTTATACAGATTAATACCTAGCCCATAACAAACCTTCAATGTTAGGTGAATGAAGGGGTGGTGATGTTTGTTGAATGGATCGGAGGTGATGTTGAGTGGATGGATGGGAGGTGATATTTGTTGAATGGATAGGAGTTGATGTTAGTTGAATGGATGGGAGGTGATGTTAGGTGAGTGGATGGGAGGTGATATTAGGTGAGTGGATGGGAAGTGATGTTAGTTGAATGAATAGAAGGTAATGTTAGTTGAATAGATGGGAAGTGATGTTAGGTGGATGTATGGGAGGTGATGTTAGGTGACGAATGGGAGGTGACGACAGGAGCCTGTGAGTGTAGGCTGAGTGCTGGATCTAGTTTTGTAAGGAAATTCCTCCAGACTTATGCCTCATATGTTTCCATCTGGGAAAACAGTGGAGGCATTGGGCCTGTGGCAGATCAATGTAAGAGGATGTACATATAAGTGAACAAACCAACTGCACTAGTGTCAAAAACTTGCCTCTTACTATTGAGAAATTACCAAATTCTCAAAGTTTAGAGCTGGAAAATTTTAGATGTCATCTTTTCTAGGTCTTTCATTTTTCAGATAAAGACCCAGAGGCCTGAGATAAAAGTGTGGATCATTGGTTAGCCTCAAGTTGCATAATTTCCTATTGGTAATTGATGAAAAGATAAAATCTACCAAAAATATATTTGTCAGATTCCCAGATAACTTTCAGAGCAATTCTCCTACTGAATTGCAAACATGGTCTCAATATAGCCTGTGTATAAAAAGATGGTGAGTGTCTATCACTATGACAGACAGCTGAGATGGTCAATTTATAGGAGGAAGAAGTGATTTTGGCTCACAGTTTCAGAGGTCTTGGTCCACGGTTGGTTGGCCCCATTGCTTTAGGGTCTGTGGTGAGGAAAAATAGCATGCGGAGCGTGGAGCAAAGCAAAGCTGCTCCCCTCTTGACTGAGAAGTAGAGGAAGACAGATCCCAACAGGCCCTTCAAGACCATGCCTCCAGTGACCCAAATTCCTCCCATTCAGATCCACTTCCTAAAGGTTCTGCCACCTCTCAATGGCCCCACAGACTAGAGACCAAACCTCTGGGGACATTTCACAGTCAAACCATAACAGAGAACATAGCTGAATCAACTGTGGAAATTAAACCCCTATGTTCATTTTTTGGCCTTGTCCATACACACACTGAGCAGACACATTTGACAACATTTATGTACACCACAAACCAGAATATGAGGTACGCCACAGGTATCTATGAATATTCAAACCTAAACGCTTTAAGGGTAAAACATTTTGGACATAGTTGTTGGGGTTCCCCTTAGGGCCAGCCCAGGAGGGACTGCAGAGTCTCTGCCAAGTTGGGGGTGAGAAGCGTGGAATCACAACACAGACTCCAGGAGTTGGGTGAAAGCAGGCAGAGGGTGAGCTGCAGCAAACTTGTTTATTCAAAGAAGTGTAGGGGGTTTTAAGGGGCTTGGCTGGCCAATCATTGTAAAGAGTGGTCCCCTTTTTGTGACCAATGACAGCCTGTCTCCGGACAGATCATCTCGTAGCAGGCTTCTCGTGAGCATGGGACTGTAGCTGTTATCATGCCAGGCCTGCACAGGATGCCATGTTCACAGAAGCCACTTCCTGGTTTCTTTTGCCATGCAGTCTGGCTAGGGCCAGACTTGCATTGTGCCATACATATCCTCCTTTTTGTTTTTATTATTGGCAACCCTGGGAGGCATGGTTCTTTGCCAAGCCATTGTTGAACCCAGGCCCCAAGGGATCATCATATGTGACAGTGCCTGTCTTAGGTTGCCCCATCTCATGGAGTCTTACCCGTCATTGGCTACCCGCCATCCTAGTGAGAAAACCCGAGGGGTGTGGCCTGGTTTCTTCTGACATGTGGTCTGGCTAGGGCTAGACCTGCATTGTTCCATATACATAGTAACATATTTGAGGGAATAAACAAGTTTAATTCACATGAAGTATATGTATTATGGTTTGGATATAAAATGGCCTCAAAGGCTCAAATGTTAAAGGTGTGATTCTCAGTTGGTGGCATTATTGAGAAGTGATTGGAGCATGGAGACACTAACTTCAGCAATGGGTTAATCTACTGATTAGTTTGCACTGAATGGGCTAGTGGAAAGTGGGCCTAGTTGGAGGATGTAGGTCTCTGGGGTCTTTGAAGAGCGCATCTTGCCTCTGGCTCCTTCCTGCCTTGCTCTTTCTTCTCTGTGCTTGACATGAGGGGAGCATCTTTTTAAAGGTTTTTTGCTTAGTTCAGTTTCTATTGTGGATACATTTGCTGCTTAGGAAGCAATTTAAATTGTCCACTTGCCCCTTTCTGTCTGAGTTTGTCATAAATTGAACACACCAAAATGAAAGCATGGTAATACAGCACCTGTTTGTCATGATCCTCCTTGATCACCTTTGCTCCAGCACCTGCTCTCTGCTGTGATGTTGGCCTGTCTCAGGTTTTAAGCAAAGGAGCCAAGTGGCCATGGACTGAGTACTCAGAAATTATGTGCTAAACTAAACATCTCCTCCTTTTAAGTTGTTTATGTCAAGCACTTGTCACTGTAGCAAAGGCAGAACAACACCAGGAGCTACTATTTCCAGGTTGTAAGAGGACTTGTTTTAAGAGAATAATAGCCTCAATCTGCACTAAATGGGATGATAAGTGTGTGGTGGAGGTCATAGTTGCATAATATGACCTCTATTTGGGTTCTACTGACTAAAGCTGAAATCCAACTTCTTTGCCCTGGAAAAGTCGCCCATGTCACCTGGGTGCTCTAGTCAGACTGTTTACTATGGATCTGAACTGTTGTTGGAGCGCCAGATCCCAAAAAGTCAATGTTGGAGTCACCAGTAAAAATAAAGAGAATATATAGGTATGCCTTTTTCCATTTTTCTTTAAATTTTCACTTACCCTCAAGGTCCAGCAAAAATTCTTTCCTCATGATGCTCAGAATGGCACAACCCAATAGGATCTTATTCTTTTCTTTAGTTTTATGTGCTATTTACCATGAAATAGCTTTCTCTTTAATGTTGTGCACTTAGACTCCCTTAAGATGACAATAAAATAAAGATAGGAATCCAAACAGCCTTAGGAAGGCTGCTATATGAAAGAGTCAAGAAAGCATCCCATAGGAAGACTGCTTATTGATAAGGCCTGGAAACAAGTTGGGATACAGCATGGAAAGGGAAACCTACAACCATCACTCCTGGAGTCCCACATCCTGTAATCCTGGAGTCCCACGTCCTATAATCCTGGAGTCCCACATCCTGCAATCCTGGAGTCCCACGTCCTGTAATCCTGGAGTCCCACGTCCTGTAATCCTGGAGTCCCACGTCCTGTAATCCTGGAGTCCCACATCCTGCAATCCTGGAGTCCCACGTCCTGTAATCCTGGAGTCCCACATCCTGCAATCCTGGAGTCCCACGTCCTGTAATCCTGGAGTCCCACGTCCTGTAATCCTGGAGTCCCACGTCCTGTAATCCTAGAGCCCCACGTCCTGCAATCCTGGAGTCCCACGTCCTGAATCCCCATGTTCTAGAACCCCATGTCCTGTAATCCTAGAGACCCATTTCCTGGAATGCCATGTCCTGGAACGCCATGTCCTGGAACCCATGTTCTGAATCCCCATGTCCTGGAACCCCATGTTCTGAATCCCTATGTCCTGGAACCCATGTTCTGAATCCCCATGACCTGGAGCCCCATGTTCTGAATCCCTATGTCCTGGAACCCCATGTTCTGAATCCCCATGACCTGGAACCCCATGTCCTGGAACCCATGTTCTGAATCCCAATGACCTGGAGCCCCATGTTCTGAATCCCCATGTCCTGGAACCCATGTTCTGAATCCCCATGACCTGGAACCCCATGTTCTGAATCCCTATGTCCTGGAACCCATGTTCTGAATCCCCATGACCTGGAACCCCATGTTCTGAATCCCCATGTCCTGGAACCCCATGTTCTGAATCCCTATGTCCTGGAACCCATGTTCTGAATCCCCATGACCTGGAACCCCATGTTCTGAATCCCCATGTCCTGGAACCCCATGTTCTGAATCCCCATGTCCTGGAACCCCATGTCCTTAGACCTCTTGTCTTGGAACCCCATGTCCTGGTGTTTCTGACTCTTAAAAGTCATAGCTTTAACCTTCAGCTTTATATTTATTTTCTCTTCAGTTCAGCCTAAAAGTCATTTTTATTATTTTCAATTATAAGGTCCTTTACTCAAAACTCTAAAATCTACCTCCATACATATTTTATGGATGCTTTATCTCCACATGCTTATTTTAGAACAAGAGAAGAGGGATGCTCAGTGAATCTAGCCTGTAGTTATTCATGAAGGGTTGAGACTGTTTGCTGTTGTCTCTGTCCATATTTGCAACTATCCAACTTCATCTGGAATCATCCATATATCACTCTAGGGAGAACTCCTTAAGTTTTGGCAAATAAATTCCAAGGCCTGATGGTACTTAATATGACTAATGAAATGGTTCAGGCAGCCATATATAACTCTAGTGGTAGGCTTGAATTTTATTTCAAGAATAGGTGAGGCTGGATGAGTGTTAGGGTTGGAGGATAAAGCCAGAATTTCTAGAGAGAGACAGCAGGTACTCACAGAGAAACCCAACTCACATCCTGCTAAATAAGTCTCCGTGAGAAATTATTTATTTATTATCTTTGGGGGCATAAATGCCATGGCATGCATATGAGGTCAGAGGTCTGTGTTCCACCTTCTTTGAGACAGGCTCTCTTTTCCTGCAAAGTACCTGCAGACTGCAAAGGAACATGAGACTAGCTGACCAGTGAGCTTTGGATTCTCCTGCCTCCACCTCTGTGGTGGTTTGAATGAGTTGTCCCCCATACACTCACATGTCTTGAATACTTGGTTCCCAGCTGATGGAACTTTAAGAAGGGAGCTTTGCTGCAGGAGATGTGTTGCTTGGGATGGGTTCTAGGGTCCAAGAGCTCCTCTTTGTAAGAGCTCATCTCTCTCTTACTCCTTTCTACCAGCTTCTATGGCAAGACGTGATGTGTAGCGTCTGCCCTGTCTCCCTTTCCCTGCCATGATGAACATTCCCCTCAAGACTGTAAGCCGAGATAAGCCTTTCCTACTGTCAGCTGCTGTGGTCTAGTGTTTTGTCCCAACAAGTGAAGGGAACTACAGCAACCTCCCATTGTCATAGGGTGATAGGATCAGAGACGCATGAGCCATTTACATGCAGATTTACATGGGTGCTGGGGAATTGAACCCAGGACAGCAGGCTTTAGAAGCAAATACCTTTAACCACTGTGCCATCTCCTCACATGGCCTTTTGTCTGTGTAAGTATATCCTTCATAGCTCTTCCTATAATTTCTTTTTCTTTTTTGGAGACATGGTCTCACACTGTCTCCTAGGATAGCCTTGAACTCAATCCTGCTTTAACCTCTCCAATACGGTAACTACAGATCTATACTACCCATACCTGGGTTTCTCTCTTATAAGAATATCATACATCCCGAGGAGGTGGCTCAGTGGTTAATAGATACTTGTTCATAAGGCCTAATGCCCTGGGTTCAATTCCCTTATATCCATGTAAAGCCAGATGCACAAAGTTCCACATGCATCTAGAGTTTGACCGCACTGGCAGGTGGCGCTTGAATGCCCACACACACACCCTCTCTTTCTCTCTAATAAATAAATAAATAAATAAATATATTTTTAAAAATAAAGAATTCCAAACATCCAATGCAGATGGTATGGCTTAACCTAATTATGTCTTTAGAAGCTCTTTTCCAAGCACAGTCACATTTTGAGTTATACTGGGAATTATGAATCAATACACAAATTTGGAGAAACAATTTTAGTCCATAACACTTGCATATATAAAGCAATTAATGAAAATCTGCTATCTTTAAGTACGTGTTGAGCATCAGGATTATTGCAACAAGGACATGAACAACTTTTCTTTTCTCTTTTATTTGACCATGAATAGGTAGTTAATGTTTGAACCATTAGGAAATTCAGAAACCCTTGTCCAAATAGCCACCAGTCCAAACCAGGTTAAAGGACTCTTGAAGGCTAAAGCACACTGGCTCAGCAGGTAGATGCTATTAAATGAGCTGAACTGGCTAATGGCCTCCCCAGCCACAGGGTGCTATTTTAAATGTTACAAAAGACCATAAAGCATGAAAAGATTAAAAACACAACCAGTGTGGCTCCAAGTTCAAAGGAGGAGAGCTGAGTCATGGGGGAGGGGCAGTTGGGCTTCATGTGACTAAACTGAATTTCAAGTACAAGAGCTATCTTTGGGCTCTATTTTGGGTAACTACAATCTTTGCTTTCTTTTTTTCAAAGTAGGGTCTTGTTCTAGCCCAGGCTGATCTGGAATTCACTATATAGTCTCAGAGTGGCCTCAAACTCATGGTGATCCTCCTACCTCTGCCTCCTGAGTGCTGGGATTAAAGGCGTGCGCCACCACACCCAGCTTATTTTCTGATCTTGCTCTCTCAGGAAAGAAACTGTTTTTTGTTGTGATTGTTAGTTTTTGTTTTGTCTCCCTTTTACCTTTCTCCTTGTATTAGTTATCTTCTTGTTGCTGGGACCAAATAATGTGATCAGACACATGTTATGGAAAGAAGCATTTATTTCCAGCTTACAGTTTCAAGGGACAGTGTGGTAGTTTGAATATATGTCCCCCCAATATATTCAATGTTTTATTACTTTATAGTTTGCATCTGCAATCACCTTGTTAGAGGCAATGTCACGGGGCCGGTCTTAAGGTGTGGTGATGGTTTGAGATTCCATTGTAAAGATATGCAAATGTGCCTGAAGTGTGCTGTGTGACCTTTTGGCTGTAGTTTTGCTCTGTGTGCTGTGGTGGCTGGTTGGCTTTTGCTCTTTCTGCTTGGCCCTGTGAAGAGCAGGCTGCTTCTCCTGCCTTTATGGAACTTCCCCTGGATCTGTAAGCTTCAATAAATAATATCCCTTCCTCCATAACTGTGCCTGGTCTGGAAGTTCATCTCAGAGAACCTGAAGCTGTCTGCTACAGACAGTTTCGCCATGGCAGAGTAGACAGCCAGTGTCACATGTTCACATCTGTAGGGAGAAAGAAGAGTGAGTGAGCTGAGTGGAGCAAGTGGGGGCTGGGCTGTTAAATCCTAAGGCCCATCCCAAGTTACACACTTCCTCCAGCAAGGCTCCACCTCCCAAAGGCGGTGCTACCTTCCCAAACATTATCACCAACTGAGAGCTGAGTATTCAAACCTATGAGAGTATTTTGTATTCACACCACACTTCCTAAAGTCTTTGAAGACTAAAAACATTTGTGTGTTCATCAAAGTCATACAAAAGGGACATAAATACATTTACTTCTGTGGCACATAGTGAAGTCAGAAAAGAGAGCTTGTTTGAGCAGGGAAAAAAACTTTATAACCAGATTTGAAGGTGTAGGACAATCCTGTGGACTCCTGGGTGTATTGACAGGGACCAGCAGCACTGGACTCATTGTGGTGCCAGGACAGAGTGTCCTCTCCAGCTCCATCACACTAGAGAATGGCTCCTCCCCACACTAACACTGCTCTGTATTTGTAAGAAAAAAAAGCTGCAGAAAACTATGACTCTGTGCAAGCCTCCTCTTCCCCACACCCATTAAGGAAATATCCATGTTAAAAGAAACAACAGATTGTTGCCCTCATAAGGGACATCTTTGTATGTGCTCAGTCAAGGAAAAGAGAGAAATCACACCTCTTCACCAGCTGTTATTGACAGGGAGGTCTGGCAACCCTCACTATACACAACTGTCATTGGATGACTGGTCCCTTGAAAAGGCAGCATAAGCCACACTTGGTGGCATATGTCTTAATCCTAGCACTCCATTAGGCTCAGGTAGGAGGATCACTATGAGTTCAATGCCAGCCTGGGCTACATAGTGAGTTATAGGAGAGCCTGGGCTACAGTGAGACCCTATCTTGAAAAAATTTTTTTTTTTTAAAAAAAAAAAAGGTAACAAAAAGGATGAACAGTTTCTATAAGAACTCTCACATGGGAGTGGCCCTGGGCAGCATAAGCTAGCTTGTCCCCAGTGGCAGGAAGAGGAGACCTGCAGGTGTGCAAAGGAACCACTGCCCTGGCCTCTTAAGGAATCTCACTGCGTTGACTCATACTTTGACTTCTGATTTGTGATCCAAGGCCATTCCTTTGAGGTGTGATGGAAACAACAGTAATTTGCTTCAAGAGAAAATTGAGGCTTGTTCAATAGCAGGTGTGATGGGCTGGAGAGATGGCTTAGTTGTTAAAGGCGCTGTCTCTCAAAGCCTAAGGGCCTAGGTTTGATTCCCCAGTACCCATGTAAAGCTAGATACACAAAGTGGCACATGTGTCTAGAATTCACTCTGTCTCTTACTCTCTGTCAAATAAATTTTAAGAAAATTTAAAAAATAGGCATGATGAAGTTGAGGAATAGAAGAACAAGTATTTCCCAGGACAGTGTGGCATGGTACCTGATTTGTTCCCATAATTCTGTCAGGTTGTATACACATTTCTG
Source organism: Orientallactaga sibirica (assembly GCA_036365145.1). Classification (NCBI taxonomy): domain Eukaryota; kingdom Metazoa; phylum Chordata; class Mammalia; order Rodentia; family Dipodidae; genus Orientallactaga; species Orientallactaga sibirica. Next base: position 4,456,625 of record JAEOAD010000025.1, read on the forward strand.
AGAGGAGATGGGAGGGAAATGTAGTGGCTAGAGCTGTTAAAAAAATGAGGGAAAAATCACTATTTAACTAGTGATCCAACAATCAATTAGGGTCAAGACAGGTGAGTCTCGACTGTTCTTAATTAATATACAAGACAACTTGAATATATGTGTGTGTGTGTGTGTGTGTGTATGTATTAATAATTATTGAAATTTATTTTATGGAGGAAATGACTCCTAAATCCATTTCCTTTTAACAGTTACTGTGTTTGTGCATGTTCTACTATTCACCCATTTGAACCCATTTTATACAGTGCCAGGCATAGCCTTTTTATTGGGTAAATACATGGAATTATGGAAGTAAAGATTTAAGTGGGCTAGGGAGATGGCTCAGTGGATAAAGTGCTTCCTGCACAAGTGTGAGGACCAGTGTTCGGATTCTGTATAAAGTCAGATGCTACAGTGCGTACCTGTAATCCCAGCACACCCATGCTGAGGTGGGAGGTGGAGACAGGAGAATCCCCCAGAAGCTCACAGTTTAGCTAGTGGGCAAATGTGGCAGAACAACAGGATTCCCGCCAACAAGGTATACATTGAGGACTGAACCTAAAATTGTCCTCTGACCTCCACAAATGCACCATGGCACATGTGTACTCACATACATGCTCACACAAACACACACAGAAAGATTAAATTAGAAAAACAACAGATCTCACCTAATCCCATTTGTGGAATTGTTAATCTGGAGCATATCATGAGGGCAGTTCTTCCTAAAAGGTGAAGTTGCAGACTGGCTCGTACCAAAGCAGTTGTAAGGAAAGGTATGGAATTCAGTAAGGAACTATATATTTTATATCGGTGGGCCCATTGCTGGGAGATGACTCATCAGTTAAAGGTGCTTGCTAGCTTTCAAAGGCTATTTTGCAGATGTGAAATGGCATTGATATCCATGACCTCACAGTGCCTGACACTACCTACACAAGACCTTCATAGTAGGAAATTATGACATCAAAATAGAAGAGAAACTAATAGAAAGAAGAAGGGATTCAATGGAGGGTGGATTTGGGTAGGGAGATGTGGGGGTGATGGAATTATTTTGGTTTATTGTCTATATTTATGGAGTTGTCAACAAAAAGCTATTTTTTTTAAAAAAAGCTGCTCGGTCAGGTTCAATCCCTGTGCACCCACATAAAGCCAGATGCAAAGTGACACATGCATCTGCAATCCCAGTGTGCCCACAACAACGGGAGGGGAAGTCAGAAGAGTCTGAAGCCCACAGGCCAGTTAGTCTTTTGTCCATTTGCAGTTCATTTGCAGCATCAGACTCTGTCTCAAAAAAGGTGGATCACAGGCACTTCAAAGTTGTTCTCTGACCTCCACGTGCGTGTCCTAACACATACATTAGATAACTAAATGAATAATTTCTTTAAAATTGGTAAGCCCTACATAAGGGAGAAATGTGTAAAATCTAGAAAACAAAAGAGACTTTCATTGTTAGAGCAGGGTGTCATGGCTTGGATCTTCAATGCAAAAGGTTAGGCTGCCAGCCTGTGGCTTTACTGAGCTGTGATGGACTGGTTAGGTGGTAGGGCCTAGTAAAAAGAAATTGGGTCATTGGAGGCGTGCCTCTGAAGGAGTCACCGAGACCTTCCCTTTCTCATTTGTTTTTCTTTCCAGATGCCATGAGGTGGAAAGACCTCCTCTGTCACATATTCCCACCATAAAGCACTATGCTACCCACCAGCACAAAGTGAACCAAAATGATCGCTCCTCCTTGATTGCCTCAGGCATTTAGTCACAATAATGGAAAGCTATTGCATAAGACTAATAATATCTACACTACAGGGCTTTCATGGGGAATAAAGGATGTAAAATTTCATTGTGAACTACAAAAAAGATCCAAATGTAAAGGAAAGCAGGCATAGTGGTGCACGCCTTTAATCCCAGCACTCAGGAGGCTGAGGTAGGAGGACCATGAATTCAAGGCCAGCCTGGCCTATAGAATGAGTTCCAGGTCAGCCTGGGCTCAAATGAGACCATACCTCAAAAAAGAAAAGGAAGGAAAGGAGGGAGAGAGGGAAGGAGGGAGGGAAGGAGGGAAGGAGAGAGGGAGGGAAGGAGGGAAAACTACTAGGATTATATAATAGCCTATAAACTCTCAAGTCCTGAAAATGATTCCTTGTGTGCCTTTGCATCTCTACAGCCCATGCTACTCATCTCTCCCTCCTGTTGAATGCTGAGGCCTAAGAAAGCTCTGCTGCAGATGAGGAAAAAAAAAACCCATTTAAAAAAAATTATTCATTTATTTATTTGACAGAGAGAGAGAGAGAGCAAGGAGGAGGAGGCAGATAGAGAGTGAGAATGGGCACACCAGGGCCTCTAGCCACTGAAAATAAACATCAGATGCATGTGCCACCTGGTACATCTGGTTTATGTGGGTATTGGTGAATCCAACCTGGGTCCTTTGGCTTCACAGGCAAGAGCCTTAACTGCTAAGCCATCTCTCCATCCCATACCAGCCCATTTTTCCTGGGGTTGTCAGAGACATTGCACAGAGTCTTATGAGGAGAATGGGGATCTGGGTGTTGTTTTTAATGTTTTAGAAAAGGCTAATCTGAAATACTGTTAGCAGTAAAGCTTTACAAGCTAAATAAGTCATTGTTTTCTTTTTACTTATATTGCCTTCTCAGTGGAATTACATAAAACAACTATGCATCTCATAGAGAAGTTATTATTTTATTTAATAAATATTGCTAAGAAGTCCCAGAGTAGCTGCAGAGGTCAGAGATGAATAAATCATCATCCCTGCCTTTAAAATCTCATACTCCAGGGCTCAGCAGATGATCCAGTGGAGAAAGCACTTGCCTCGCCAGCATGAGGACCAGAGGTCCGGTCCCCACCCAGCACCCATGTAAATACTGGGTGGGGGTGGCAGCCCACCTGCAATCTCATCAGTGATAGAGCATCCTCAGGGCATTCTTGCTAGCTGAGTTAGTTGAGCTGGTGGGCGCTGGGTTCAAGTGAGAGACCCTGCCTCAGCGAGCAAACTAGAGAGATCGCTCAGCAGTTAAAGGCACTTGCTTGCAAAGTCTGTCAGTCTGGGTGTGATTCTCCAGTACCCATGCAAAGCTGGACACACAAAATGACACACGTATCTGGGTCTTGTTTGCAGTGGCAGGAGGCCCTGGCATGCCCTTATATTCTCTCTGTGTCAAATAAATAAATATAAATTTTATTATTTGTTAATAAATAAAATTTTTAGTTATTTATTTATTTAAGAGAAACAGGCAGACATAGAGAGAGAGAGAATGGACATGCCAGGACCTCCAGCCACTTCAGACGCATGCATCACCTTGTGCATCTGCCTTATGTGGGTATTGGGGAATCGAACCTGGGTCCTTAGGCTTTGCAGGCAAGTGCCTTAACCACTAAATCATCTCTCCAGCCCAAAAAATATTTTGTAAAAAGATAGACACATGATGCCAACCTCTAGCCTCCATACACGTGCATACATGTGCATGCACACCCACACATGAATGCCCACTCACATACAAAAAACACACATACATACATACATGTAGGCACACCAAACACAGACACATGCAAAAAATATTTTTACAAAACTCCCACAGTCAGGAAAAATGGATGAACTTAATGCACAAGTGTAACAATGTGTGAGGATAACTGACAAGAAAGGAAACATAACTGGGAGTCTTACTCCCAAATATTTGGGTGCTCATGGAATACTTCCTATAGGAAGTAAAACTAAAACACTTTGGGCATTATTTAGGCAATGGCTGTGTGAAGGACATAGGGGAGGAAGATAGTTGAAGGAAAGTAAGTCAAAAGGATCTGGCACAGTTAAGGACCCCAAGCCACTGGAGGTTAAAACAGGCCTGAGTTGTCAGGCACGGTAAGGGCCCGAGGCCACAGGAGGTTGCAGCAGGCCTAGACCCCGATAATCTTGTCTTGAGACTGGCAGGAGTGGGGCCACTTCCTCCCCTCCCCGCCCCCAGGACTCCTGGACATTCTGATAAGACTTAAGTTTCGGTTTCCCGGTGGCCATGTGACCTTTTATTGAAGGTCCCTATATGTTAATGAGGTATCAGCCAGCAGCCTTCACACAGCCAATCTCCCTGAGACCCATACCCTGTACCTCTTCCCACCACTACATGAACACTTATAAACCCACTCCCCTGGCAAATAAACGAGCTGTCCTCTGATGCAGTCTCCCGGGGGTTTCTTCCTGTCATGCTTACAGCCACTGAAGACCCTGATCCCCAGCATCCTGGATGTCTCTGGGGTACTGGTGCAAAATGGCCCCCAAGGGGCCAGGGACCCACAAAAAGGCTCAATACATGAGAAACTGCAGTTCCATGGGGCCCCACAGTAGTACCACATGAAGGTAGAGGCAGGGTGTGATGGAATTTTACACCAACTTTTATTTGAAATGTTGACATCTTGAAGACATTGGAAGCTGGGTACGGTGATGCATACCTGCATCCCAGCACTAGGGAGACTGAGGCAGGAGCATAGCAAGTTAGAAGCTGGCTTGGGCTATACAGTGAGACCCTGCCTCAAAACAAGCAAGCAAAACAAAATAAGAAAATATTTGAAAAAGATGTACAGTGAACAGCTAAGGAGAGAGAGAAGATGATAAGCAAACTGCTTATGATTGGTGGTTTATTTGGTGATATTTTGAACACACTTTAGCTGTTCCCTCAGAGGTGGTTAGAGATGGAATGTGATATAAATATAATGTTTCCAATACTTTTTCTTCTATTTTATACTCCTTACCCTCCTGGGGAAACTTTGGAGATTAACTAGTCTAAGTTAAAAGATCAGTTGTCATGTGTACATTCTGGGAATATCTGTCTAGTGCACATGAGCCATTTGCCAGCCTTTCATGATTGACACACTAGGAAACACTTGTCCTATGGGAAACTTTAATCCACAGATATATGTACACATGTGCATATGCTTTATAAGAGAGTGCTACAGTCAGTTTCAAGTTGCTGCACAAAGAAACAGACCAAGAGCAGCTTATGGGAGGAAGGGTTTATTTTGGCTTACAGACGTGAGGGGAAGCTCCATAATGGTGGGAGAAGATGATGGCATGAGTAGAGGGCGGACATCACCTCCTGGCTAACATCAGGCTGGACAATGCAACAGGAGACTGTGCCAAAAACTGACAATGGGAAGCTGGTCTTAACATCTATAAACCCGCCCCCAACAATATACTATCTCCAGGAGGCTTCAATTCCAAAATTGCCACCAGCTGGGGACCTAAGCATTCAGAGCACATAAGTTTATGGGGGAACACCTAAAGCAAGTCACCACATTCCACACCTGGCCTCCATAAACTGATAACCAAACATGATGTAAGATGAATGCATTCAGTCCAAGTTGAAAAGTCCCCATAGTTTTTATCAATCCCAATGATGTTCAAACATCCCCATAGTCCAAGGTCTTTTAATTGAACCATAATACCCCTGAAAAAACAAACAAACAAACAAACAAACAAACAAACAAACAAACAAAAAAACACTGCAAAAGATGGCATTGGGCAAAGCAAGAAAATATTCACAATACAATATTTAAAACAAATAGGGCAAACATCAAACTCTGTAGCTCCAAGTAAGTCTCCAAGTCCAATAATTCTAGCTAGTGATGAGTCTCTGGAGTTTCAATTCCACCCCTCCAGCTAGGCTACTCATAGTCCCAGAAAACTTCATCCAGTGCTGGCAGCTCTCCTTGGCAGCCATTCCATACTCCTGGCATCTCCATTGGGTCTCTACTACAACCCACGGTTCCTCCTCATGGCTCCTTCAGGTCTCCAAGCAGGTAATCCAACAAGCCTGCTTCACACTGCCCATGGCCATTTCCAAAATACAAAACCATGTTGCAAATTCAATGACCCTCTCTTTCCTACACTTCTTATATTCCATGGTACCAGGTTGGCTACCAATTTATTAATGCAGGGGAGATTAAAGCAGATTTTGAAGAAAAGGACATTCTTTCAGCATTGAGGACCCTTCAAAAGAGTCTGCATTGATCCTACTCAAACCTCACAGTCCATAGTTCTTATTGCTTTCAGGTCTTTCAAGTCTGACCACAGTTCTCCATCAAGCTGTACTTAGAGCCCTGCAAGGCACCTCTTAGGCCAAGGTTTCAAATTTGTCCACATTCCTCTTGCAAATCAGTTCCAAAAGGCCAAAACCAAAACTGACTCAGGTTTCTAGCAACAATGACCTCACTTCTTGGTACCAATTATACTCTTGCAGTCAGTTTTGAATTGCTGCACAAAGAACTCAACCAAGAGCAGCTTGTGAAATCAAAGGGTTTATTTTAGCTTACAGACTTGAGGGGAAGCTCCATGATGGCAGGGGAAAATAATGACATGTACAGATGGTGGACATTACCTCCTGGCCAACATCAGATGGACGATAGCGGCAGAAGAGTATACCAAACACTGGCAAGGAGAAGCTGGCTATAACACCCATATGCCTACCCCCAACAATACACTGCCTGCAATAGGCTCCAATTCCCAAATTGCCACCAGCTAGGAACCTAGCATTCAGAACACAGAAGTTTATGGGGGACACCTGAATCAAACTACCACAGAGAGTAAGCTTTTTCATTTGCAAAGAATATTTTCTCATTTAGGTACCATATTGCTCCCATTGAGAATGTGTAAGATAAATAAATCTAACACAAAAGAAGACTAAATCAGATTATAATTTAATGAACTCCTATTCCAATTATTTTCAGAAACAACGTCAATATAACTCACATATAAATGTAAGATAAATTCTAGGTACTCCAACAACCAGATTTTTAACTCCTAATACTCTTCTTTTGTCTCTTCTAAGAAAAAGTTTTTGGTTGTGAACAAGCCACAATAGCACATTTTCATACATTTCATATGCACCCAAGAGCTCAGGGCAGGTAAGAGACTGAAGCCATCAATATTACCTGTCCTGACTATATAGCATAAGTGCTTTAGTTGTCATTTGGGAAGTGGCCAAGCCTGAGAAGTTGGGTGCATTAGAAGAGACAAAACAGCAAAAAGCCTTCAAGAGGAATATACTTTGTAGGAAGCAACAGGGTTCAGGCAGGTGTTCAAATGGGAAGGATGTTTGGAAGATAACTAATAACTGATAACACTGTTTGGAAAAATTCTATAGTTCTATGTTAGCAACCATCTGAAAAAGGAAAGCAGAACAAGTAGAAATAATTTAAATATTGGTTTCCTGTAGTAGACTTTTTAATTTTAATTTTTTTATTTATTTGAGAGAGAGGAGAAAGAGGCAGATAGAAAGAGAATGAGTGTGCCAGGGCTTCTAACCACTGCAAATGAACTCCAACAAGGCATGAAAAGATATGAAGGGGCTGGGAAATCGCAGAGCCATTAAAGGCGCTTGCTTGCAAAGTCTACCATCCTGGGTCCAATTCCCCTGTATCCATGTAAAGCCAGATGCACAAAACGGTGCATGTGTCTAGAGTTCCTTTGCAGCAGCAAGAAGCCCTGCTGCCCACACTCACTCTGTCTCTCATGTGTATGCAAATAAACAACAACAGTAACAACAAAAAGACATGAAGGAAACCTGAGTGCATATGTCTGAGAGAAGGCAATGCAAATATAATTATATGACATTCTCAAGAAAGGCACATCTGTAGAGATAGTTAAAAAGATTAGATAATTGCCAGGAGTTTGGAAGGAGGAAGAATGAATAGATGTAACATGGGGATTTTATATAAGGCAGTGGACCTATTTTGTATGGGTCTATAATGGATGGTACAAGCTATGCACTTGTTAAAACCTATAGCACAAACAACACCAACTGTGACCCCTAATACAAACTATGGGTAAGTCTGAGTGATAACATGTCAACTTTTTTTTAATAAATTTTTTGAGAGAGACAGAGAGAGTGGGAGAGGCAGAGAGAGAGAGAGAATGGGCGTGCCAGCAGCCTCTCAGCCACTGTGAATGAATTCCAGATGTGTGCGCCCCTTGTGGGCAAGTGCGGCATTGCACCCTTGCAGCACTGCATCTGGCTAAAGGTGGGACCTGGAGATTGGAACCGGGTTCTTAGGCTTAGCAGGCAGGCGCCTTTAGCCATCTCTCCAGCCCACATTCAACTTTAGTTCATGAATTCTTACAAATGAGCCACCATGGTGTAGGATTATGATGGTAGGGAGGATACTTTTATGTGAGGAGTTTATACAACAACTCTGTATTTTCTATGACCCTAAAACTGCTCTTAAAAAGAGTATACTTGGGGCTGGAGAGATGGCTTAGCGGTTAAGGCGCCTGCCTGCTAAGCCTAAGAACCCGGTTCCAATCTCCAGGTCCCATGTGTAGCCAGATGCAGTGACACAAGGGCGTAATGCCGCACTTGCCCACAAGGGGGAGCACACATCTGGATTTCGTTCACAGCAGCTGAGAGACTGCTGGCGCATCCATTCTCTATCTGTCTCCCTCTCCCTCTCTCTCTGTCTGTCTCTGTGTCTCTCTCCAAAAATAAATTTAAAAAAAAAGAGTATACTTGCACTGGAGAGATGGCATAGCAGTTTAGGCACTTGCCTGTGAAGCCTAAGGACCCAGGTTCAACTCCCCAGAACCCATGTAAGCCAGATGCACGTGGTAGCACATGCCTCTGGACTTTGTTTGCAGTGGCTACAGGCTCTGGCACACCCATTCTCTCTCTCCATCTCTAATAAATAAATACAAATGAAATATGAAAAAGGTTTTTAAGTAAAGTGTATACTTAAGCTGGGCATGGTGCTGCACACCTTTAATCCCACACTGGGGAGGCAGAGATAGGAGGGTTGCTGTGAGTTTGCAGCCAGCCTGAGACTCATTGGTTAATTCCAGGTCAGTCTGGACTAGAGCAAGACCCTACCTCAGAAAAAAAAAAAAAAAAAAAAAATATATATATATATATATATATATATATATATATATACTTAAAATTATGAAAATAAACATAAATCACTTCAACATGCAATCAATATGGACACTGTTAGTATTTTGCATTTTTTTTCCACAATAAATCTTTGAAAGTCACCATTTATTTTTACTTACAGCATGTCTTCATTTGGACTAACCCCATTTTAAGTGGCAGAAAGCTATGTGTGGCTCATGCACCTCCTCACTGGACGCACAAGTCTACAGAGTGGCAGTGGGCAATGCTTTGCAAGGACCTTTACCACCTCCACTCTTTCTGACTCACATCTCTAACAGCACTGCCCCCCCCGCCCCTTACTATAAGAGAAAAGTGCTCTTGATCTGCAAAGCAGCTTCCAAATGCCACCCAGACTGCTGCCTCTCAGCTCCTCAGACAGATAGTCAGAAGTATTGTCCTGTCCCTGCCCACCTCCGTCCAGCTCCAGGCAATTGTCCTCCAGTCTCTTGACAAGACTCTTAAGAGAGCAGCACGGAACACTGAGTAATAAAAAGGCTTTGTCATACCAGTTTCCTGAAAACACTGTTACTCATTAATAACAGAAGAGCTTTCATGTCCCACCCAGTGCAACTAAATGGAACATCTATTAAAATGCAGTGCACATTTCCATGCTACCTAGAGAATAGAGACTTAAGGAGAAATGGTGGCTGTCAATCTAGTAATACATGACTAAGCTTTGCCTCAGTGGGTGAGGATTACTTATGTTTCCTTGCAGTTAGGAACATCATTTATTTATATTTCTAGCAACTTTCCTGGAACAAATGTACAGATTTCTCAACCTACCATAATATATTATAATCTCCTCAGGTTTTAAATGCTATTGCCAAGATGTAGGTGATCAGAAAACTTAGCTGTCATTTGAATTATAAAAGATACCGTATTAAATCATAGCTTGTGTCCTTTTATATTCACATTTGCAGATTTATCACTCAGAAAAATGAGAAAAAGAGTATTTATTTGCTAACCATTTTCAATAGCTCCTCCAAAAGAAGGGAAAGGAAAAAAATGAGAAAATGGTCCAGGTGAAAAACCCAAAGGGATGCAGCCTCACAGCATCCCACAAAGAAAGCAGATGGTAGAGATGGCATAGTGTGGGGTGTGTGTGTGTGTGTGTACATACACATAAACCTCACTTACAGTCACAGGGCTGGAGAAATGGCTCAGTGGTTAAGGCATTTGCCTGTGAAGCCAAAGGACCCAGGTTTGATTCTCCAGGACCCAGGTTAGCCAGATGCACAAGGGGCACATGCATCTGGAGTTCGTTTGCAGTGGCTAGAAGCCCTGACGTGCCCATTCTCTCTTTCTGTCTGTCTCTCTTCTAGCTCTCTAGCTCAGTTTGCAAATAAATAAAAAAAATTTTAAACCCTTACTTACAGTCACAAAATCATTATTACAGTCCTAACTCCCACCTGACCCCTTTTGAAATGAACAAGGATATTTCCAAAATTAAATAAAATGTTACATATATGCTAAAGAAGTCTTCATGGAATTCAAAATATTTTCCAAGTTTTACAAATAAGTATCTTAATATAATATTAACATAATTTAACAAAATGACATGACATCTTGGATTTGCTTTAAAATTCTCTAGCAAAATAAATAAATTAATTAAATAAAATCCACTCCTTGGCATATACCCTAAGAACTCTACTCACTACCTTAGAGATACTTGCTAATCTATGTTTATTGCTGCTCTGTTCACAATAGTTAGGAAATGGAACCAGCCTAGATGTCCCTCAACTGATGAATGGATAGTGAAGATGTGGTACATTTACACAATGGAGTTGATTCTTCTGTAAAGAAAAATGAAATTATGAAATTTTTAGGGATGGATGGACTTGGAAAAAATTATACTAAGTGAAATAACATAGGCTCAGAAAGTCAAACCCTGCATGTCTCTCATATGTGGATCCTAGCCTCAAATGTTTAGATTTGTATGTGAGTTGAAGTGAAAATCAGTAGTAAGTAGAAGCTAGGAAACTAGAAAGGGACAGTGATGGAGAAAGGAGAGGGGAGGGCTTACAGGTGGGGTTATAGTAGATATGTAAGTAGAGAGGCAGAATACTGGGAGTAGAATGGTCTAAATGGGGTAAAGGGGAGGGGATGGAGGAGAGGAGGGTTAATTAAAATTTCTTTTTTTATATTTTTAGTTTTCTTCTGGCTAAGCAGATTCCACATTGTCAATCATATTTCACCAAAAATAGTTTGTGCTCAGAATACTTATCTTTAACCAAATATATGTATTTTTATCTTAGTAAGAGACTACCTCCTAAATAGATTATTCCTCTTTCTGCTTTTACTGATGCATAATTTACCCATAAAAGTCACACATTTTAATTGTACAGTTGGACAAAGTTTGGTGAGTGCATGCAGCTGTGAACCATCACCTCAGTCCAGTTTCAGAACTATCCCACTGCCTCACAACTTCCACCTTTCCATGAGCTGACCGTCCTTGCTGCCACCTCCACCCAAGGCAAAACTGAAGTGCTTTCTATCTCTATGGAAATTTCACATAAATAACACAACTTGTAGCCTTTGTGTCTAATGTCTTCCTCTAAGCATCTTATGAGCATCTGTTACATGTGTTAGTGGTTTATTCACCAATTGATAGATTTGGGTTATGTCTGATTTTTAGTCATAATGTGTCTGCTATAAGCATTTGAATAAAAAGTGATTATGTGAGCATGTATTTTCATTGATCTTAAGTAAATGCCAAGAAGTGGAACTGCTGAATCATGTGGTTAAGATATGTTTAAATTTCTTTTTTACATTTTAATAAAATATTTTCATTTCAAGTTTGTATTTGCCATAAAATTACCCAAATAATATTTTCATTTCAAGTTATATGCATCATTTAACAAACTTTTTTTTCTTTTCTTTTTTTTGAAGAGAGAGACAGAGAGAGAGGGAGAGGAAGACAGACAGAGATGGGTGCACCAGCAGCCTCTCAGCTGCTGTGAATGAAATACAGATGTGTACACCCCCTTGTGGTCAAGTGTGGCATTGCGCTCTTGCATCACTTTGCATCTGGCTAAACATGGGACCTGGATATTGGAACTGCTGGAGATTGGAACCAGCCATTCTTAGGCTTAGGAGGCAGGTGCCTTAACCGCTAAGCCATCTCTCCAGCCCTAGCAAACTTTTTAGAAACAACATTATTTAGAAATAGAATTATAAGACCAGGTGTGGTGGTGCATGCCTTTAATCCCAGCACTCGGGAGGCAGAGGTAGGAGGATCGCCATGAATTGAAAGCCACCCTGAGACTACATAGTGAATTCCAGGTCAGCCTGGGCCAGAGTCATACCCTGTCTTGAAAACCAAAAAAAGAATCATATCTATTATTAACTAGAACAAAGAAGAAAAGACTACTTTTAAATCCTATTCCATTTCTGTTCAACTTCAGCCCAGGGAGAGGGGCTTTCTTCAGAGTTGTGCTGACACAGAAAAGGCTCAGATCCTCACCTGGCTCTTGGATCTTTGCTTCCTCTCTCAATCCTTGCTTCTATGGTCTGGGGCTGAAAGATCCTCTTTCTAACATGCTTTGAGGATGCACTGAGATCCCTTCTGAAGTTCTGGGAATAGCAGGTTCCTAGAAGCATGGGCCTGGTCAGTCCTCATGTTGCTAATCAGCATCACCCTGCTTGCTAGTAGACACTTCATCAACTGGGCACTCTGTTCTTCCTCAGCTCATTCCAACAGCCTTCTTGATTCCTGGAAATGACAGGCCTGAATATCCCTGACCTTGTAGTAATTGGGTTTCCCATATCCTTAGGGTCACCTTTCTCTGGTGATTTGTGGTGACAAAGCCAAGGGTCCAGATACTGAGTAGGGAGAAGTTTCCTCAGGGTTCCTTTCCTTTTCCTCCAAAAGGAAATCACAGTAGAGCCCTCTAAGAAGGCCTTCACTGCAGTAACCTTGTACCAGATATAAGGTGTCCTGGAGTGGATTGGAAATTTCTCCAGGTGCCCTGCCCATCCTCTGCCTTTTCTGGAATGCCACTGAGAAAAGGATGAACCTTCCAGCAACTGTGAAAACCCATCAGTACCAGGCTATTGTTATTATAGGTATAAAATTCCTCTTCAATGTGAGTCCCCAGTCTTTCACATTGTGGTTTAAATAGAGATTTTTTTATTTCTTTTTTTAATTAATTATTTATTTATATTATTCTAATTTTACATTAATATTGGTGACTCCATTATCCTCCTCCCTGTCCTCCCCCTTCCAAAGAGACACTCATCAATGGGGAATGTGGGTCATGCATTGTGGGGATAGTCAAGAGTTATGGAGGATAGGACAAGTCTCTGTGCATAATGCCCCAACTTGTGGCTCTAATATTCTTTTCGCCCCCTCTTCCATGAATTTCCCTGAGCCATGTTGGGATCATTTTAGTTCTACTTCAGTGATGACGATTTGGGAGCCTCTGTGTTTCTGGATATCTGGCTTAGTAGGAGTTGGATGTTCTCTGTGTTTATCTCCTTCAGCCTTTTTCTGGTGTCGTGATCACCAAGAAAGCTGTACTCTTGCCCTTTCTCCACATTACTCTATGGTTTCAGCTGGGACCCTGGTGAGGTGTGATAGACTGATCCTCCCTTCAGGTATATTGTCCATCTGAAAAAGATAAGCAAATTCTCCGACAGAGAGAGAAGTTAGTACTAGATAGATGGGATGGCCATAGTTATTTTAGAGAGAATTTTATATGTGTAGGCCCTCTTCTAGCCCACATTTGGTGGTAGCTTGATCTTGGAGACTGGACTTATTTTTTGTACATGGTTTTGACTTATTTCCCAGTTCCAGCAATGAGTTCCATTCCACTGAGTGGATCTATTAGCCAAATCAAGAGCAGTTGGGTACCCACCATGGCTGTGTGCCACTACTGCACTTGTTTGAGCATTATGTCAGGTTGTTTCCTGATGGGTAGCTTAGACTGTGAATTGTTGGACAGATGTCGGTCATTTTCCCCCAGTTGCTCATGTAGCACCCTCTGGCACTAGACTAGCTAACTCTCTGGGGACTGACCCTCTTCCAGATTCCAACCAGGACTCTCCATGTTTTGTCTCACCCATGTATGCTGTCTTTGACAGTAGGGTCTTACCATTAATCTTTGGTGGGTCATCAAGAACTCTGACAGAAATCAGTATGCAAAAGACAAAGATACAGAAAAAGAAATAACTAACATTGTCCCATTTTCAATAGCAACAAATAAAATAAAATACCTTGGAATATCATTAACCGAGGAAGTGAAATACCTATACAATGAAAACATTAAAAACACTCAAGAGGGGCTGGAGAAATGGCTTAACAGTTAAGGCATTTGCCTGCGAAGCCAAAGGACCCCTGTTCGATTCCCCAGGACCCACGTAAGCCAGATATACAAGGGGCACATGCATCTGGAGTTCATTTGCAGTGGCTGAAAGCCCTGGCATGCCCATTCTCTGTCTGTCTGTCTCTCCTCTATCTCTCTATCTCTATCTCTGCTTGCAAATAAATAAATTTTAAAAAACACTCAAGAAAGAAATTGAGGAAGTCCTATGAAAATGGAAAGACCTCCCATGCTCCTGGATAGGTAGAATTAACATTGTGAAAATGGCAACCTTACCAAAAGCACTATATAGATTTAATGCAATGCCGATAAAAATCCCAACTTCTTTCTTCACTGAGATAGAGAAAACTATCTCAAAATTCATATGGAATGGCAGAAGGCCTTGGATATCCAAGCATATTCCCAGCCTTTTGCTGGGGCATCACCATACCTGATCTAAAGCTATACTACAAAGCCATTGTAATAAAAACAACATGGTACTGGCATAAAAACAGGAATATAGACCAATGGAACAGAATAAAAGACCCAGACTTTGGGTCAAGTAACAACAGCTACTTGATATTTGACAAAGGCCCTCCAATGCAGAATGGAAAAAAAAGATAGCATCTTCAACAAATGGTGCTGGACAAACTGGACAACCATATGTAGGAAAATGAAACTCAATCCACACATCTCACCATGCATAAAAATCAAGTCCAAATGGATCAAAGACCTTAATATAAAACCAGAAACTCTGGTAGTACTGGAAGAAAAAATAGGAGGAATCTTCCACGACATAGGAGTGGGAAAAGACTTCCTGAACAAAACCCTAGCAGTTCAGGAAATTAAACAATCACTCTATCATTGGGATCTCATGAAGATGAAAAGTTTTTCACTGACAAATATACTATCACCAAAGCCAGCAGATTACCCACAGAATGGGAGAAAATTTTCGCCAGCTATACAACTGACAGAGGCCTAATTTCTAGAATTTACAAAGAACTCCAAAGCCTGAACAATAAATCATCAAACAACCCACTCACAAAATGGGGCAGAGAACTGCACAGGGAGTTCTCAGAAGAAGAAATACAAATAGCGAACACACACTTAAGAAAATGTTCGACATCCCTAATCATCAGGGAAATGCAAATTAAAACAACTATGAGATTCCACCTTACCCCATTAAGGATGGCTAACATTAAAAAAACAATGAAAACAAATGCTGGAGAGGCTGTGGAGATATAGGAACAAGCTTTCACTGTTGGTGGGAATGTAAAATGGTTCAACCATTATGGAAAGCTATATGGACACTCCTGAAAAAGATGACTATAGACCTACCAACAGATCCAGTTATTCCCTTACTGGGCATTTACCCTAAAGGCTCCAAGCCTCAGATCAGAGACATTTGCTCAACCATATTTATAGCTGCTCAATTCATAATAGCAAAGAGCTGGAATCAACCAGATGTCCATCATTAGATGAATGGATAACAAAGATGGTATATCTATACTACTGGAATTCTGTGTAGCAGTAAGGAAAGATGAAATAATGAAATTCGAAAAAAAAATAGTTGAAAATGGAACAGGTCATCCTCAGTGAGCTGACCCAATGACAAAAAGATAATCGTCGCATGGTCTCATTTACCTGTCACTCCTAACCTGAATCCACCTGAGATGCTGCCAAACCTAATAAGTACCCTGAGGACCAGACAATAGGGAGGGTGGGTTGTGGGGAGGGTAAGGGTGAGAGGGAGTGAGAGGGTGGGAGGGAGTGAGAGGGTGGGAGGGAGGGTAAGGATGGGGGGACACAAATAGGGACCCAAAAGGAAATGATACTATAAAACCCTATATTCTGAACAACAGGCTAAAATATTGGTCCTTCAGCAGGCCCGCAGAGGGAACACCTGAACTACAGGAAACTGGAGAAAACATCATGAAGACCAACCTCAATCTTTTCCTGTTTCTTTCTCTCTCTCCCTGTCTCTCTCTATATACTTTCTCTTTTATATTACCTATCTTTTTCTTCCCTCACCTTCCTTGGCGCTGACTTATAACTCCCAGTACCAGTACATGGTTAACTTTCACAATGAGCTGTTGATCCGAGACCTACAAGGTTTCACATTGTGGTTTTAAAGTTTGTAAATCTGAAATGTATGATTTCTGGGAGAAAGAGAGCCATGTCCTTCAGCTGTGTAGCCACTGGTGGACTGCCCATGCTGCAGTAAGTAACTTCCAGCCCATGGTAATGAAAGTATATTTAATTTACATCAGTGGGGTTTTAGCATGGAATTGGGATGGGGATCCTATGGGAAGAAGAAAGGCTTTAGTGGAGAGTGGGGGTTAATTAAAATTTAAGATGTTGGGAATCAGCTATATGAAAACCTACTTCTTCGGTAGTTAACAATATATGTGTTTGTTTTATTAAAGAGCGTTTAGACAGAAGTAGCCTATGGAGGTAGATAATGTTGTGCCCAGAAGCCATAGATTATTACCAGAAAAATTTCAGTGACCGGGGTGAGACACCTTCCAGTGAGTTGTTGGCCAGGGAGGCCATTGCCAAAGCTCTTGGTTGTCCCAGAAGTAGATGGCAAGACCCTAGTGCTGAAGACTCCACACGCTTCACCTGCAGGTTACTGAGAAATTGAACTGGAGCTGAGCTAGAAACTTCCTCCCTATTAACTAGCTATCAAGAGAATGGAAAGAGCTACACAGCACACAGCCTTTGTGAGAAGAAAAGTCATCAATAGTCTTAACCAGCGGTGGACCCTGCAAACTTTACAGCTGTCCAGCCAGGCCACGTGTACCAACTGGTGCAATGGTGGCTTGTCTGTTTTAGGGGAAAAAAACTGCTCTCTGATTGAATTTGAGGCTCACCCCACAGAAGGGAATTCATGCCTAGTACTGAAAACCTAGCCAAAAACCTATGGCTTGGGAGGTCTTAAACCTTAGGGGAATAATACAACCGTTTTCTGACTAAATATATTATGCTCAGCAAACTACCCTCTAAACACTTATGTTTATGCCCATATATTAAAGCTACTCTCCCTTGTGGTTAGAGAAGCTTCTCTTTTCATATGGTGGTGACCACTGAGGTAACTCAAAACTGGTCAAAGTGCTGAGAAGTGACAGTGGAGTGTTCAACACTAAGTGAGACATCTCTACCACAGCCTTCAAAGCTCAAGAACCACTGTTGAAGAGGTGGCAGAAAGAATGTAAGATCCAAAGGAAGGCGAGGAGTGCTTACAATGCTGTCTTCCAACATAAAATGGCCTTGATATTCATGACCTCACAGTGTCTGACACTGCCTACACAAGACCTTCATAACAGGATGAAAAATGATGACATCAAAATAGAAGAGAGACTAATTGGAAGGAGGAAGGGATTCAATGGAGGGTGGAATTTGGGAGGGGGAAAATAGATGTGGTAGGTGGCAATTATCATGGTTTATTGCCTATATGTATGGAAGCTCTCAGTAAAAATGTTTTTAAAAATGTTTAAAATCATTCATCATAACTTTTCAAAATGTATGAGTAGTTTTAGTTAAAAAACGTGGTGATTTCAAACTTGGGAGTTGTGAAAGAGATTTACTACTCATGCATATGCTCTTCTAAATTGTTGGCATGTTTAGCAAAAATACAATTTTCTCAATAAAAATATGTTTGTATGTATGTATGACATACACCACACAGACATGTGCAGCCATGCTTTGGTATCATGCGAGATTCGTTCCAGAACTCCCTGCAGATACCAAAAGCTGCAGCTGCTCAAGTCCCTTGTATTAAGCAACATAGTATTTGCATAGAACATAAACGCTTCCTGCTGTGTGTATCAGTTAGAATACCTGACATAGTGTAAATGCTAATTGCTACACTGTTCTGCTTAGGGACTAGGAAACACCTGTCCACATTTAGTACAGATTGAATTATTTTTATTAAGTTTAGACTATAAAGAGCAAGAGGTTTCAAACTCAGAAAAACTAAAGCCACGTGTTGTCAATGATGTGTAGGTCGAAGCTTGTAATATCTATAAGTATATGTCTGTAGGGGAAAACCTGGCTAAGCATAAAAAGGTAGAACTGTAACCCAAAGCTAGTAGAAAGAGATGAGCTGAAAGATGAAGGAGGGAGGAACAAAAGGACACATATGTCATGTAAACGGAAGTGGAGAAAATGTTGGGGAGAAGGAAATTGGGAGAGAGACAGCACTTGGGAACAGGAGGGGATAGGAATTAACAAAAACAAACTGTATTTTAAAATAGAATGAATGATACCTAAATCTCTGTGCATCGATTAAAATATTAAAAACTAAAATTTTAAAAAGAAAGTGGGCTGGAGAGATGGCTTAGCAGTTAAGGAGCCTGCCTGCTAAACCTAAGAATGCCCATTCGATTCTCCAGGTCCCACATTTAGCCGGACGCAAAGTGATGCAAGGGCACAATGCTGCACTTGCCCACAAGAGGGCACAAACATCTGGAATTCGTTCACAGTGGCTGAAAGGCCATTGGTGTGCCCATTCTGTCTCTCTTTCTCTCTCTCAAAAAAAAAGTAAGAAATTAAGTAAAAAGTAAGGGAGTTGGAGACATGGCACAGTGGTTAAAGGCACATGCTTACAAAGCCTACAGGCCTGCGTTTGATTCCCTAGCACCCATGTAAAGCCAGATGTTCGAAGTGGTGCATGCATCTGGAGTTCATTTGCAGGGGCAGGAGGCCCTGGTGTGCCCATTCTCTCTCCCTTTCTCTCTCTTCCTTTCTCCCTCCCTCTCTCTTTCTAAAAAATAAATATTTTAAAAAGTAAGCAACTTCATTATGCCATTTCTATAAATGCATATGATGTTCTTGAATCATAGTCACCTCTTTAAAAAATATTTTATTTATTTATTTGAGGGGGGAGGCATACCAGGGCCTCCAGTGGCTGTGAACACCAGACACATGCACAATTTTATGTGTCTGGCTTTACATGGGTACTGGGGAATTGAACCCAAGCCAGAAGGCTTTGCAAGCAAGTTCCTTTAACCACGGAGCCATCTCTCTGGTCCTCATCCTGTTAGTTTTTATTCATCCTTCCATTTCCCCCTCCTTCTCCACATATCTATTACTTTTTAAAGAACTTTTATAAAAGTAATTTTTGTTTATTATTTATTTACTAGAGAAAGAAAGAGAGAGCGAGAATGGGCATGGTAGGGCCTCTAGTCATTGCAAACAAACTCCAGAAGCATGTGCCACCTTGTGCATCTAGGCTTCTCAGGCAAGTGCCTTAACCACTAAGCCATCTCTCCAGCCCTCCAATACTTTTTCTTTTAATTTTATGTCTATCCTTTTCCTAGCTTCCATAAATCACAGAAAGCCCACAGTATTTTTTTGTTGGTTTGTTTAGGATTTTTTGTTTTTTGTTTGTTTATTTTGGGTTTTTTAAAAATAAATTCCCCCCAAAAAAATAAATAAATAAAAATTCCCAGAAGTGTTATGACTGGGTTATATGGCAGTTCTATTTTAAATATTGTTGAGGAGTTTCCACATTGATTTCCACAGTGGCTGAATGTATTTACATCCTTCCTAACAGTGAATAAGAATTCCCTTTGTTTTCATAATGATACCCATTCTGACTGGGATGAGATGGAATCTCAATGAAATTGTGATCTGCATTTCCCTGATGGGTAAGGATGGTGACTGCTTTTTCATGTGTCTATTGGCTATCTCTATTTCTTCATATGAAGAATGTCTATGAATTTCCATTGCTTATTAATTGATTGATTTGCTCTTCTGTTAATTTTTTTAAATTTTTTAAATTTTATTTATTTATTTGCAAGCAGTGAGAGAGAGAAAGAAAGATATAGAGAGAATGGGTGCACCAAGGCTTCTAGCCACTGCAAACAAACTCCAGATGCATGCACCCCCTTGTACATCTGGCTTACGTGGGTACGGGGAATTGAACCTGGGTCCTTTGGCTTTGCAATCAAGTGCCTTAACTGCTAAGCCATCTCTCCAGCCCCTTCTGTTAATATTTTGAGGCATTTTAATTTTTTGAGACATTAATCTCCCTGTTGCACCAATATTTGGCAAAGATTTTTTTTCCCCATTTTGTGGGCTGTGTCTTCATTGTTTCCCTTATTGTGCCTTTTTGTTTGTTTGTTGTTTTTTAAGAGGTAGGGTCTCACTCTAGCCCAGGCTGAACTGAAATTCATTCTGTACTTCCAGGCTGGCCTTGAACTCACAGTGATCCTCCTCATTTCTGCCTCCATAGTGCTGGGATTAAAGGCATGCACCACCATACCAGCCAGAAGCCTTTTAATTTGATAGTCCAATTTGTCAATTCTTGCTCTTGGTTTGTGAACAGTTGGAGTCCTATTCAGAAAATCATTGTTTATGTCTACATCGTGAAGTGTTTCCTCTAGTACTTTCCAAGTGTCAGATCTTACATTATGAGTATGTGCAGGGTGAAAGAAAGGGATTTAGTTTTTACATCCATTTTTCCTAAAACTATTTGTTAAGCAGGCTGTCTTTTTTTTGCAATGCATATTTTTTGGTACCTTTGTCAAGAATCAGATGATGATAGCTTAGTTCTGGGTCTTCTACTGCATTCCATGGATCTATAGGTCTTTGTTCCAGTACAATGCTGGTTTTGATACTGTATATAGTTTTTTTTTAATTGGTTTTTTATTGAAACCTTCTATATTTACATACAAAACAAGAAAAACAAACAAAAAACCATATATTTCCCTCCCCTCTCCTGCCCTCTCCCCATTCCACTTTAGAACACCTATCTCCATCATATCCCCTCCCTCTCTCCATTAGTCTTTCTTTTAATTTGATGTCCTCATCTTTTTCTTCTATTTTGAGGGTCTTGCGATGGTATTGCTAGGCACTGGAAGGTCATGGATATCGAGGCCAATTTCTGTCTGGGCAGTTGCATTGTAAGAAGTCATACCCTTCCTTTGGCTCTTCCATTCTATCCGCCCCCTCTTCCGCAATGGTCCCTGAGCCTTGGAGCTTATGACAGAGGTGTTTCAGTGCTGGGCACTCCTATATCCCTTCTTCTCAGCACTATGTTGCCTTTTGGAGGTCCCAGTGGTCATCACCATCTGAAAAGAGAAGCTTCTCTAACCAGAAGCGAGAGTAGCATTAATATGTGAACATGAACATTAAGTGTAGTGTCCCCAGGGCAGCTTGGTGGGAATAATATATACATTTAGTCAGACAAGAGCAGGCTTTATACCCCAAAGGTTCATGACCTCACCTGCCATAGACTTTTGCTTAGGTTTTTCAGTACCAGGCATATATTCCCTCCCGTAGAGAGGGTCTTCAGTCCAATTATGGAGCAGTTGGTTACCCCAAGAGTAGACATGCCACTATTGCACCCGTTCAGTCATTGAGCCTGTATGGCCAAACTTGAATATTCAGTGTCCACTGTTTTCACAGCTGATGACTTCTGTCTCCCATACTCTGCATGCAGTGCAGCTTTTTCCAGCTTTCAGTTGGCTGTTCTACAGGGAGACAGTTTTCTGCTCCGCACCAGCTTGCTTTCTCAGTGACCTTGCCTCTCAGGCAAGAGGTGTCTTCAGCAATAGGGTCTTATTATCTGATTCTCAAGGGAAACCAAGGGCTTTGGCAAAAGCCTTTAATGTTTTGGAGGTTACCGGGACCTCCTTGGCCAACAACTCACTGGAAGGTATCCCATCCCAGGCACTGAAAATTTTCTAGTAACAGTCTATAGCTTCTAGATGTGCCATTATTCAAAATAGTAGGTTTACATAAGTCTTATTCACAATATCTTGAATTTAGATTGACCCTCCCCCTGCCCTTCTTTTATGCGTTCTCTTCCCATGGCCTCGCTTAGGCCATTCCGCTCCCTGTAATTTGTTCTTCTACTTACATATGTGCAATACCATACACTTAAGTCCTTCCCTTTCCTCCCTCCCCTATAGCCTTTTAACAGCTTACTGGTTTCTGGTACATGTTTTTGGTTCCAGTTCACACACAAGTTTATACATTTGTAGTTAGGATCCACATATGAGAGAGAACATGTGACGTTTGACTTTCTGAGCCTGGGTTACCTCACTTAGTATAATCCTTTCCAGATCCATCCATTTCCCTGCAAATTTCATAATTTCATTTTTCTTTACCGCTGAATAGAACTCCATTGTGTAAATGTACCACATCTTTATTATCTAGCTATTGTGAATAGCGCAGCAATAAACATGGTTGTGCAAGTGTCTCTAAGGTAGTGAGAAGAGTCCTCTGGATATATGCCTAGGAGTGCTATAGCTGGATCATATGGTAAATCTATTTCTAGCTGTCTCAAGAACCTCCACACTGATTTCCACAATGGCTGGACCAAATTACATTCCCACCAACAGTCAGGTTCGCTGAGATGAACTTCCAGACCAGGCACAGTTATGGAGGAAGGGATATTATTTATTGAAACTTACAGATCCAGGGCAAGTTCCATAAAGGCAGGAAAAGCAGCTTGCTCTTCACAGGGCCAAACAGAGAGAGAGAAAGCCAACCAGCCACCACAGCACACAGAGCAAAACTACAGCCAAAAGCCCAGCACACTTCAGGAACTCCTGCTAGGCACATTTGCATATCTTTACAATGGAATCTCAAACCCACTCCTTAAGCCTGGGCCCCCAGTGACCTTGCCTCTAGCAAGGTGATTGCAAATGCAAACTATAACTAATAAAACACTGAATATATTGGGGGACATATATTCAAACTACCACATATGCCTAGGAGTGCTATAGCTGGATCATATGGTAAATCTATTTCTAGCTGTCTCAAGAACCTCCACACTGATTTCCACAATGGCTGGACCAGATTACATTCCCACCAACAGTGTAGAAGTGTTCCTCTTTTTCCGCATCCACGCCAAAACTTATTGTCATTTGTTTTCTTGACGGTAGCCATTCCGACAGGAGTGAAATGGAATCTCAAAGTCGTTTTAATTTGCATTTCCCTGATGGCTAAGGATGTAGAACATTTTTTTAGATGTTTATTTGCCATCTGTATTTCATCTTCTAAGAATTCTCTATTTAGTTCCATAGCCCATTTTTTAACTGGGTTGTTTGAATTCTTACTATTCTGTTTTTTGAGTTCTTTGTATATTCTGGATATTAATCTTCTGTCAGATGTATAGCTGGCAAAGATTTTCTCCCATTCTGTAGGTTGTCTTTTTGCTTTATTCACAGTGTCCTTTGCTGTACAAAAGCTTTGTAGTTTCATAAGGTCCCAGTGGTTGATTAGTGGTTTTATTCGTTGAGCAATTGGAGTTATATTCAGAAAGTCCTTGCCTATGCGAATATGTTGAAGGGTTTCCCCTACCTTTTCCTCTAGCAGTTTCAGAGTTTCAGGTCTGATATTAAGGTCCCTGATCCATTTGGACTTGAGTCTTGTGCATAGAGAGAGACAAGGATCTACGTTTATCCTTTTACATACAGATGTCCAGTTTTCCCAGCACCACTTGTTAAAGAGGCTATCTTTTCTCCAATGAATATTTTTGGTATTTTTGTCAAAAATCAGGTGGCTGTAGCTGCCTGGATTAATATCTGGGTCTTCTATTCTGTTCCATTGATCTACCTGTCTGTCCTTGTGCCAGTACCATGCTGTTTTTGTTACTATGGCTTTGTAATATAACTTAAAATCGGGTATGGTTATACCACCAGCCTGATTTTTGTTGCGCAAAATTGTTTTGGCTATTTGAGGTTTTTTGTGTTTCCAAATGAATTTTAGGATTGTTTTTTCTATTTCTGTGAAGAATGCTATTGGAATTTTAAAGGGGATCGCAATAAATGTGTAGATTGCTTTTGGTAAGATTGACATTTTCACAATATTGATTCTTCCAATCCAGGAGCATGGGATATCTTTCCATTTCCTTGTGTCTTCTGCAATTCGTCGCTCGAGTTTTTTAAAGTTCTCATTGTAGAGATCCTTCACTTCCTTGGTTAAGTTTATTCCAAGGTATTTTATTTTTTTTGAGGCAATTGTGAATGGGAGAGATTTCCTGATTTCATCCTCTGCATGTTTGTGGTTAGTGTATAGAAAAGCTACTGATTTCTGTGTGTTTATTTTGTATCCTGCTACATTGCTAAAAGTGTTTATCAGCTCTAACAGCTTGCTGGTGGAGTCTTTAGGGTCTGTTATGTATAGGATCATATCATCTGCAAATGATGATAATTTGATCTCTTCCCTTCTGATTTGTATCCCCTTTATGAGTGTCTCTTGCTTTATTACTATGGCTAAGACTTCCAGTACTATATTAAATAGAAGTGGCGAAAGTGGACACCCTTGTCTTGTTCCTGAATTTAGAGGAAAACCTTCAAGTTTTTCCCCATTTAGTATTATGTTGGCTGTAGGTTTGTCATAAATAGCTTTTATTATGTTGAGATATGTTCCTTCTATTCCCAGTTTCTGTAATACTTTCACCATGAAGCGGTGTTGGATTTTTTCAAATGCCTTTTCTGCATCTATTGAGATGACCATGTGATTTTTGTCCTTCAGACTATTTATATGGTGTATTACATTTATGGATTTGCATATGTTGAACCATCCCTGCATCTCTGGGATAAAGCCTACTTGGTCAGGGTGAATAATCTTTCTGATATATTCTTGTATTCTGTTTGCCAGTATTTTGTTGAGAATTTTTGCATCTATATTCATGAGGGAGATTGGTCTGTAATTTTCTTTTTTTGATCTGTCTTTGTCCGGTTTGGGTATCAGGGTGATGCTGGCTTCATAGAAGGATTTCAGTAGAATTCCTTCCTTTTCTATTTTATGGAAAAGTTTTAGAAGCATTGGTGTTAGATCTTCCAGAAATGTCTGATAAAATTCAGCAGTGAATCCATCTGGGCCTGGGCTTTTTTAGTTGGGAGACTTTTTATGACTGCTTGGATCTCTGTGGTTGTTATAGGTCTATTTAAATGGTTTATCTCATCTTGATTTAATATTGGTAGGTCATATAAATCAAGGAAATCATCCATTTCTCTCAGGTTTTCAAACTTAGAGGCATATATATTCTTAAAGAATGTCCATATGATTTTCTGAATTTCTTTGGTATCTGTTGTGACGTTGCCTTTTTCATCTCTAATTTTATCAATTTTTGTCTCTTCTCTCTTTCTTTTGGTCAGATTTGCTAAGGGTTTGTCAAAGAACCAATTCTTTGTTTCATTGATTTTTTTTATTGTTTTTTGGTTTCCATTTCATTAATTTCTGCCCTAACCTTTATTATTTCTTCCCATCTACTGATTTTTGGTTTGCCTTGTTCTTCTCTTTCCAAAACCTTAAGGTGAAGCATTAAATTTTTTAGTTGTGAACTCTCTAATTTCTTAATATAGGCACTTAGAGCTATAAATTTCCCTCCTAAGACTGCCTTCATTGTCTTCCAAAGGTTTTGGTATGTTGTATTCTCATCATCATTTGATTCTATGAATTTTTTGATTTCCTTTTTAATTTCTTCAATGACCCATACATTGTTTAATAATGTACTATTTAGTCTCCATGAATTTCTGTATGCTTTGTAGTTTTTCTTGTTGATTTGCAGTTTAATCCCATTGTGTTCAGATAGCATACAAGGGATTATTTCAATTTTCCTGTATTTGTTAAGGTTTGCTTTGTGTCCTATTATATGGTCTATTTTAGAGAATGTCCCATGTGCTGCTGAGAAAAATGTATATTCTGCAGCATTTGGATGGAATATTCTGTATATATCTGTTAGGTCCATTTGTTCCATGATATCATTTAATGCAGATGCCTCTCTGTTTATTTTTTGCTGGGTAGACCTGTCAAGTGATGAGTGTGGGGTATTGAAGTCACCCACTATTATTGTGTTAGGAGATATCTCTGACCTTAAGTCCAATAGTGTTTGTTTGATGAAACTGGGAGCCCCCATGTTAGGAGTATATATGTTTAGGATTGTAATGTCCTCCTGTTGGAGTGTTCCTTTAATCAGTATAAAGTGACCTTCTTTATCTTTCCTCACTAATGTTGGTTTGAAGTCTATCCTGTCAGAAATTAGGATAGCAACCCCTTCTTTTTTCCTTGGCCCATTTGCTTGAAATACTTTGTTCCAACCTTTCACCCTAAGAAGGTTTCTATCTTTTATTGAGAGATGAGTTTCCTGGAGGCAACAGATGATAGGATCCTGCTTTTTAATCCAGTCTGCAAGTCTGTGTCTTTTGGTTGGGGCATTGAGGCCATTGATATTAAGAGTTATTATTGAAAGATATGTATTTGCTCTCACCATTCTTCTTGTTTTGTAGTTCTTCCTGTTTTCACTTTGCTCACTTGTTTTAACTGTTATTTGAGTATGGTTTATTTTTTCCTGTTTCCTGTTGTGTGTGTTTTTCTTTCTCTTCAGCATGAATGATTCCTGTAAGTATTTTCTGTAGAGCTGGTTTAGTTGCCATAAATTCCTTTAGCCTGTCTTTGTTGTGGAATATCCTTATTTCTCCATCAAATTGGATAGATAGCTTTGCAGGATAGAGTAATCTTGGTTGACAGTTTTTATCTTTCAGAACTTGGAATACCTCACTCCAAGCCCTTCTGGCTTTTAAAGTTTGTGTTGAGTATTCTGCTGTGATTCTGATGGGCTTGCCTTTGTAGGTGACTTGCTTTTTCTCTCTAGCTGCTTTCAATATATTTTCTTTGGTTTGTATGTTTGGTAGTTTAATTATAATATGGCGGGAAGAGGTTCTTTCCAGGTTTTGTCTGTTTGGTGTTCTAAAGGCTTCCTGTATCTGCATTGGCATCTCTTTCCCAATTTGGGGGATGTTTTCTTCTATGATTTTGTTGAAAACACCTACTATACCTTTGGAGTGAGATTCTTCTCCTTCAGCTATCCCTTGAATTCTTATGTTTGATCTTTTCATAGTGTCCCGAATATCTTGAAATTCCCATTCATACCTTCCTATTATTTGGTCTTTCTCTTTGTTAAACTGTATTAGATCTGCTATCTGGTCTTCTAGTTTAGATATTCTATTCTCTCCTTCATCCATTCTACTAGAGAGATTTTCTACAGAGTATTTAATTTCACTGACTGTGCTCTTTATTGCTAGTATTTCTGATTG
The DNA here is from genome assembly GCA_036365145.1 of Orientallactaga sibirica. Lineage (NCBI taxonomy): Eukaryota > Metazoa > Chordata > Mammalia > Rodentia > Dipodidae > Orientallactaga > Orientallactaga sibirica. Next base: position 4,483,928 of record JAEOAD010000025.1, read on the forward strand.
GGTTTTCTTTATTATTTCTATTTCTGAATTTATGTCTAGTATTGACCTCGTTATTTAATTAAATTGGTTTTCTGTGTTTTCTTTAAATCCTTTCATTTCGTCTTTGAGTTCTTTAAACCCTTTCATTTCCTCTTTGAGATCTTTGAACATATTTATAATCATTCTTTTGAAAACTTTCTCAGGCATTTCCTCTAATTCAGTCTCACTGAAGGTCATTTCTGATACATTAATACTTTTTGGTGGATTTACATTGTCTTGATTTTTTTGTGTTTCTTGTATTATAATGTAGAGATTTTTGCATTTTGGATTAATTTAATACTTTGGTTTTCTAATTAGAGTATTCAAGTAAGCTGAATGAAACAGAATACAGTCAAATTCTAAAAAATTTAACTAAACAATGTACCCATTCAATGAAATACAGCATAGAGTATTCGTGCAAAAGTAGGTGTTATGACAAACAGATCCTTTAATACCATAACAGTCCCTAAGGATGTGTGTTGCCCACACCTTACTCCTGTCAACTGGGAGGCTAAGATTTCTGGTCTGTAGAAGGTTCCAAGGTCAGCTTGTGACCAAATGAGACCCTTTCCCAATGATTGACAGAAGAGGAAACAAAGGCACTACAAATCAGGAAGCAACAGATGAGCAGCCCAAAATATAGCTTATTTATGAGTGTCAGATCTGACCAGGCTTATTTGGTGGGTACTAACCTGGTGTAATCCAAGTTACCTTTTGGGACGGTTTTGGTCTCAGCTATGCTGTAAGGCTGCTTGGGTCCTTCTTTGCTGTGTTTTGGGCTCAGGAAAGCCTGCTGCATCTGTGGGTCACTGCTTTAGCCATGCCGGATGCTGGGTAGGTGAGCTCTCTTTCCCGGGTCTCTGGTGCCGGCGTTTATGCTGGCGGTGGGGGAGGGGAGGCTGAAGTCCGTCTGCTCATCCACACGATCCTCTTCCTCACAAGCTGCTCCGTTGGTCTCTGCCATCCTCCTCCCATGTTTCTTGAGTTGGCGAGGACACTGGTGTGAGTGGAGAATCCCCTCACCTGGCTTTAAAAATCCCACGGCTCAGCCAGCTCGGCTGGAGCCTGGGGGCTGCCGGGGCGCGGAACTCGCTGTGGCTGAGGAACCCCTTCTGCCTGCTTCTGTGGGCTCCAGATGCTCTGGTTCTCTCTTACTTCTCTGCTGCCATTTGTAATTTACTATAAACCTCACTTTTTAGTAGAAGAGTGTATTCCATTGGGTTTTTTGTTTTTGTTTTGTTTTTTTTTTTTGCTTTTTTTCCCTAGCCTGTTTTGGCGTGGTTCCTATGCTGCCATCTTAACCGGAACCTCCTGTATATAGTTTTAAAGCAAACTTCTTTTTTCCTTTCTCTCTTTTGTTGTTGTCTGCTTTGTGTTTTGGTTTTCAAGGTAGGGTTTCACTCTAGCCCAGGCTGACCTGGAATTCACTATGTAGTCTCAGGGTGGCCTCGAACTTATGGTGATCCTCCTACCTCTGCCTCCCAAGTGCTGGGATTAAAGGAATGTGCCATATCTGGATCTCTCTCTATCATTATTATTATTATCATCATCAGCATTATTGGTTTTTTGAGGTAGAGTCTCACTCTAGTCCAGGCTGACCTGGAATTCACTCCTACTTTGCCTCCCAAGTGCTGGGATTAAAGGCGTGTACCACCACACCTGGTTTCTCTCTTTTTTTTAACACACACACACACACACACACACACACACACACACACACACAATAATAATAATTTTTGGATCCCATCTCTTTATTGTCAAGGTCCCTCCCTGTTCCAGCCCCTACTCCTTACAAAGTTGTAGGAAAACCCCAAGCCAGGAGTGCCCTGGGGAGGAGAGGCAGAATATGGTATGGGGAACCCTGTGCTCTGGCCCCTCAACTGGGCAGTGGAGACAGGGGAATGCATGGAGAAGAGTAGCTGACATGCCACCTGAAGCAGACGTGGCACTGGCTGGGATGCATTAGGTGGGGAAATGGCTAATGCCAGCCTTTCCCTGGCACACGTTACCAACTGGCATCCAGGGGTGGGTGCCTGGCTGAGTCCTGAGACAGTGATGTCCTTCTCCTGCTGGTGGCCATTGCTTCTATCAAGTGGCTAATTGAAGGTCCCATCATCTGTGCCCTGGGCTCAGCTTTCCTTGTCTCCATCATCTCCAGTCTAAACTTCTCCCTGATGTGTGCCTGCCTCAGGGGTTGTGTGTCCTTTTGGGGGACCGGTGGCTAGCTACTACCGCCACCACTGCTATCACCCTCCTTCTTCCCATCTGGCCTTTTGCTCCTCAGCAATCTGCTCCAAGCAACCCAACAGGATATCAATGTTGGAATTGATCTGTGTTTCTGTCATGATGGCCTGAAACTCTTTAACTTGATCTGAAAGGAGCCAGCATTTATGGTGTGGAGCAGGCAAAGAGTTTGGAAGATGGTAGTTTTGATACAACAGACCAAAGTAACATTGACCTTGGGTCCCTTCACAAGGACTATTGTGGGCACTGACACCAGTTATAGGATGGCAGACAGCCACTACAACTTCTGGGTCTGCAGATTGAAGTTGCTTTATCCACTGAGACATTTCCCCAGCCTCCTCCCCCTTTTTTAACACAGGCATTTAGAGCTATTAACATCCCTCTTAGGACTGCCTTCATTGCTATATCACTTTTAGTCAATTCTAGGAATTTGTTCAATATTTATTTATTTATTTATTTATTTACTTACTTACTTACTTACTTACTTACTTACTTATTTACTTACTTACTTACAAGCAGAAAGAAATAGAAGAGAGAGGATGGGTATGCCAGGGCCTCTAGCCACTGCAAAGGGACTCCAGATGCATGTGACACTTTGTGCATCTGGCTTTGCGTGGGTACTGGGGAACTAAACTCAGGTCCTTAAGCTTTGTAGGCAAGCACTGAGCCATCTCTCCAGCCCAAATCTAGGAATTTTCAAATTGCCTTCTTGACCCATTCATCATTCGAGTGTGTTGTTTAATATCCATGCATTCATGTGGGCATGGTGGCACATGCGTTTAGTCACAGAACTCAGGAGAGGTTGAGGTAAGAGATATGTTGTAAGTTCAAGGCCAGCCTGGGCTACAGAATGAGTTGCAGATCAGTCTGGGCTAGAATGCAAAAATATAAATATCTATGGTTTTATGTATTTTCTGTAACTTTGCTTGCTATTGATTTATAGCTTTATTCCATTTTTAGGTAGAATATAAGAAGTTATTTTAATTTTCCTATATTTGTTGAAACTTTATTTGTATCCTAATATGTAATCTATTTTAGAGAAAGTTCCATGGGCTGCTGAAAAGGATATGCATTCTGTAATGTTTGGATAAAATGTTCTGTAAATGTATCTAAGGTCTATTTATCTATGATGTCATTTGATTCCAATGTTTCTCTATTTTTTTGTCCAAATGACCTGCCAGTGAGAATGGTGTGCTAACGTAATCCATTATTACTGTGTTGTGTTAATCTCTAACTTCACATAGTAGCATGTGTTATTTCAAACTAGGTGAACTTATGCCTGTGGTACTTTGAATATTGACTATCCCCAATAGTGCCCTGTGTTTGTAATTAAACTTCGAACCCAACCCCCAGCTAGTGGCAATTTGGGAGATGGAGCCTTGCTAGAGGGGGTATGTCACTGGGGTCGGGCGTTAAAGTTTATTAGCAAGACTAGGTAACTATGACAGAGCATATATGTTTAGGACTGTATTGTCTTCTTGAAGGATTATTACTTTAATCAATATGAAGTGGTCTTCTTTATCTCTTCTGACTAATTTTGGTTTGAAGTCTACTTTTTCAGATTTTAGAATAATGACACCTATGTATTTCCTGGTCCTGTTTGCTGGTAATCTCTTCATCTTTTTTATGTTTTATTTTTATTTATTTATTTAAAAGAAGCAGAAAGAGAGAGAGATTGAGAGAGAGAGAGAGAATGGGCATGCCAGGGCAACTTCCATAATTATAGAAAATAACCCATGGTAATCCCTTCCCTCCCCCCACGTGCCCTTTTGAAACTCCACTCTCCATCATATCCCCTCCCCCTCTCAATCATGATCTTTTCCTTCTATTATGATGGTCTTGTGTAGGTAGTGTCAGGCACTGTGAGGTCATGGATATCCAGGCCATTTTGTGTCTGGAGGAGCACATTGTAAGGTGTCCCACCCTTCTTTTGGCTCTTACATTCTTTCCGCCACCTCTTCCGCAATGGACCCTGAGCTTTGGAAGATGTGATAGAGATATTTTCAGTGCTGAGCATTCCTCTGTCAATTCTTGTCAGCATCATGGTGCCTTCTGAGTCATCCCAAGGTCACTGCCATCTGAAAAGAGAAACTTCTGTAACAAAAAGTGAGAGTAGCATTAATATATGGGTGTGGACATTAAGAGAAGTGCTTAGTGTATGCCCACAATTTTTTCCTTAGCTATTCCTAACTCTACTGATTTCCATTTTTAATCTCTTCCATTGACTTCATTATTTTATTCACTGATTATTATTTGTGCTCTCTCAGAATTTTTTCATTTCTTTGTACATGTTTATCATATTTCTTTTGAATTCTTTGTCTGGAATTTCATCATATTATTGGAGCCATTACTCAGGGGTTGGTAAATTTTAGAGGAGACATATATTGATTTTTCATATTATTATTGTGTGTGTGTGTGTGTGTGTGTGTGTGTGTGTGTGTGTGTGTGGTGGGATTTCTGCACCAGGTTACCTTTTGCAGTTAGGTCACCTTTCTTCTTTCAGTGTGGGTGTTTGGCATGTTCAGGGGGATTAGCTCATAGTAGGCTTGAGGTTCTTTTTTATGTTAGACTGCTGTTCATAGCACCATGCTCTTGTCCCAGTATTCCCTTTCAAGTTGAATGCTGTCTGTAACAACAGTCACTCTCTTGGGATATAGCCACTACTGTGAACAATCACCTTAAGTACTAATCATTTTAGGCAGTAAGAGGCTACTGACAGTCTTGCATGTACTAACATATTTGTTATGGTGGGTTTGAGATGAAAGAAAAATATAAAGAAGGGAAAAAAATCTCCATAGAACAAGTGTGGTAGTTTGAATATATGTTCCCCAATATATTCAGTGTTTTATTAGTTATAGTTTGCATCTGCAATCACCTTGCTAGAGGCAATGTCACTGGGGGCTGGTCTTAAGGTGTGGGTTTGAGATTCCATTGTAAAGATATGCAAATGTGCCTAGCAGGAGTTCCTGAAGTGTGCTGTGTGACCTTTTGGCTGTAGTTTTGCTCTGTGTGCTGTGGTGGCTGGTTGGTTTCTCTCTCTCTCTGCTTGGCCCTGTGGAGAGCAGGCCGCTTCTCTTGCCATTATGGAACTTCCCCTGGATCTGTAAGCTTCAATAAATAATATCCCTTCCTCCATAACTGTGCCCGGTCTGGAAGTTCATCTCAGCGAACCTGAAGCTGTCTGCTACAAGTATCTAGTATTTGGATGGAATAGGGAAAGTAAAGGAGGGGAACATAAGGGAAAGCTGAGAGCTGTAGGAGCAAGAAATGCCAGGGTAAGGTGATGGAATTTGGGCAAAAGGTAGACTGAAGAGAGGTGACTGCATGCTACCGGATAATGTAAAACAGTCTCATCTCTCAGGGGACGGAGATTCAGACTTCCTGAAAACCAGAACAGACTATGTTCTTTGAGAGAGGAAAATGTAGAGGAAAGAATAAGGAGAAAAACAAATAAGAAACACACACAAAACAAAAAGTACACATGTACACACACACATGCACACAACACCATAGAGGGCAAGAGTAAAGTAGGAGTCAAGCTGTCCTGCTAAGATGACATTGGGTGTTAAAAATAGGATAGATGAAGGGATAAGGAGATGACTTAGTGGATAAAGTGCCTGCTGTCCAACTCTGAGTTCAGATCCCTAGTCCCCATGTAAAAACTGGGAGATAGAGTGCACGTTTGAACATTCACATACATGCATACATATATGATAGGATAGATATAGAGAGAGAGTGCTGGGTTGTAGGATTTGAAAACTGACTGGCCTGATATGTGTCTCTGAATTTCCTCAGCCTCTGGAGTGTCTCTTCCACTGGGACTCCTCTCTTGCTCTGGGATGGGAGGTTCTGTTCTACCTTTGGAATCCCAATTCTGAGGTCAGGCCACTGCATCAAGTTCCATTGCAAGCTTCTGGAGCCAGTCTATGGGTGTGGATTCAGCAGTTATTCTTTGTTGGAGAGTTCTATTGTTGCTGTTTAATCCATTTTTCTCCATTGACAGAAGTGGTTGCTTTCTTCTCTGGACTGTGGCAGGGTGAGGGAAGAAGGACTGTGTGCATGGGAAGTCTCTTAATTTCAAATTTCCAAACCCTACATCTGGTGCTTGCCTAAGATCTCCTGGGGACCTTTCAACTTCACATATGCATTTCCAATTATAACAGGCACTGGTGTCCCTAGGCAGTTTCCTCTGACACAAGACTTAAAGCTGTGCTCAGTGCTGGATCTGCCTGCTGTGGCTCCACATCACAGATCCCCATCCCTGCTTTCCTGGCTGTTTTGTTTGTTTGCTTGCTTGTTTGGGGGATTATTTCTTTCATGGTTTTCTGAAGTTCTTTTTCAATTTCCCTTTTGGGCGTATTGTCTATTCATTCTTAGTTTCTCCTTTACTGGCTCACACTGAGGTTGTTTCTCATTTGCCATATTATTACCTGAATGCCCTGTATGCCCATAAGAGACACACTATGGTCACACCAGGGCCTCTTACCATTGCAAAAAGGTGCCACTCTGCATCTGGCTTTAGGTATGTACTGGGGAAATGAACCCTGGCTAAAAAGCTTTGCAAGCAAGCACCTTTAACTGCTAAGCCATCTCCCCAGACTCCCTATATTATTGATTTTTAATGAAGGTTTTTCAGGTCATCATTTGGTTAAATCCACAGTGCTATGCCCATACATTCAAAAAGCTAACTATAAATCCATGTACATAAACACATACACACATATGCATATTGGTTTTTTGAGGTAGGGTCTCACTCTAGCCCAGGCTGACCTGGAATTTACTCTGTATTCTCAGGGTGTCCTCGAACTCATGGCAATCCTCCTACCTCTGCCTCCCAAGTGCTGGAATTAAAGGCATGCACCACCACGCCTGGCTCACACATATATTTTGGTGAGTATACAACATTTATTTCCTGAAGATACTGGTTATGCTTTAGTTTATCAGTTTATGGTCTTATGTCATTTCTTGATGTTTTAATGTAAGGAAAACATTTAACTTATATAATAAATTTGAATATAGGGAACCCAGTATCTGGCACAATATACAGGTTCACTTAGTATTGGTTTAATAGATATTAAAGCCAGGCATGGTGGTGCATGCCTTTATTTCCCAGCACTCAGGGGGCAGAGGTAGGAAGATTGCCATGAGTTGGAAGCCACCCTGAGACTACATAGTGAGTTCCAGGTTAGCCTGGGCTAGAGCAAGACCCTACCTCAAAAAAAAAGTTATTAAAGCTGGGCGTGGTGGTGCACACCTTTAATCCAAGCACTTGGGAGGCAGAGGTAGGAGGATTACCATGAGTTCAAGGCCACCCTGAGACTACATAGTGAATTCCATGTCAGCCTGGGCTAGAGTGAAAACCTACCTCGAGAAAAAAAAAAGAAGAAGAAGAAGACTAAAGAAAAGAAAAAAGATGTTAAATAAGGTTGGGACAAAACAGATTTATTCTAGAATGAAGACCTGCCCCTAACATTTGAAGGGCAGGAGTGAGAGGACAAATAGATAATTGGCCAATGACTTGCTTTCATCTCTTTCCAAGATTTACATGTGCAGACACCCCACAAGGCTCGCCCAAATCATATCACTCTGAGTTGTTTTTACTGTTCCTGAGAATTGATGTGAATGTACTTATCCTGTAGTCTACACCTAGGGAAGAATAGTAGACTTTTGGCTATTTGTCATGGATTTTGGGGATTTCCATTTAGTTAGACACCAATCTATGATGTGTGGAGATGGGATGGCGTAGGGAAAGATTGTTCTGGGGATTCTTTGGCCTATAGGAAAGGGTATGGCTGGAGAAGGGTGAACATGAATTATTTCCCAAAAAATGGCCCAACCTGCCCGGCCCAGAGCCTAGCTTCAGGGGCAAAGACCAAACAAGGAGATTTTCCAACCGCATCAAACCTGAAGGGGAGACAGTGGAGATCAGCTAAGGAGCTGCTGAAAGGGATACAGGTGGGACCAGCTGACCCGCTGAGCAGTTTCAGTACAACTACAGGCTTCTTGCACTCTCTCATGCCCCAACTGTCAGAACCATGAACCTCAAGAGAATGCATTCAGCCCCCAAAGGCAGGGCATTCAGCACAGCTGATCAGAAGCACCAGCTCCACAGCACAACACAGAGGGATCGAGGTGGGCACTCAGCATTGGTGAGATTGGAAGCTACCCCAAAAGGTAATGAGGCCGTCTGACAAAAAAAAAAAAAAGCAGGTACATAGGCCTGCCCTAGAAGTGCTAATCTCTTCCCATGTCAAGGCAGATTATGGGTTACATATTCATAATTGGCCTTACCATTTTCAATTAAGTGGTATTTAGGGGTTGACTATTGTTGACTTTGTTGCTTTCAGATTCAAAGGGCCTTTGCCTTTTGCTTCTGTCATTATTGGGGACAGGGTTTGATTCAGACTGAGGCTGACCTGGAATCCAGTTGAGATCAGAAATCTCAAACTCCCAGTTTAAGGGTTAAGGGTGTACAGCAACACACACCCTTAAGGATTTTGACTTTATAAGGTTATCTGTTTGTTTCAATCCCCACATTTTCACACTCTGTGCTGGTTTTTATTGAATGTGTATATTGCTCAGCTGAATTTTAGAATTTTGACAGTAAATTGCTCCACCTAGCCCACTAGAATATTTGAATAGCAGGCAAACTTAACACCTAGGATTACTTCTGTGGTTGAATTGGAGTACAAGAGCTACACTTGGCACCTTAAACTCTAACTCTGAAGGTATATAAAGTTAGATTTCCAAGTCTAAGAGCACCACAGATAATTAGAAAACCCAAGCATCAAATCAATTGAGGATACAAAAATCACTACATTATAATACAAGAAGCATAAAGAATCAAGACAATACAACCCCACCAAAAATTATAAATCCATCAGAAATGACACCCCATGAGACTGTTTTAGATGAAATGCCTGACAAAGATTTCAAAAAAAAAAAAAATGAGCCTATCTATACTCAAAGAAATCAAAGAAGGAACCAAAGAAGAAAACAAAGGAATTAAAGAAGAAAACAACTCCTGAAGGAATTCCAAGAGAACACAGGAAACCAGCTTAATGAAATAAGGAGGTCATTACAACACATGAGTAAGGAAATAGAAATACTCAAGAAAAAATCTGCACTGAAAAACACAGTCAGTCAAATAAAAATCTCTTTGGAAAGCCTCACCAGTAGAATGGATGAAGGAGAGTACAGAATATCTAAACTAGAAGACCAGGTGGCCAATCTAATACAGTCCAACAAAGAGAAAGATAAGCTAATAGGAAGGTATGAATGGGAACTTCAAGATATTCAGGACACTATAAAAAGATAAAACATAAGAATTCAGGGAGGAGTAGAAGGAGAAGAATTTCAATCCAATGGCATAGTAGGCATTTTCAACAAAATCATAGAAGAAAAATTTTCCCCAAATTGGGAAAGAAATGCCAATGTAGATACAAAAAGCTTTTAGAACACCAAACAGACAAAACCTGGAAAGAACCTCTCCTTGCCATGTTATAATTACACTACTAAACACACAAACCCAAGAAAATATATTGAAAGCAGTTAGGGAGAAAAAGCAAGTCACCTACAAAGGCAAGCCCATCAGTATCACAGCAGATTACTCAATACAAACTTTAAAAGGCAGAAGGGCTTGGAATGATGTATTCCAAGTTCTGAAAGATTACAACTGTCAACCAAGATTACTTTATCCCACAAAGCAATCTATCCAAATTGAAGGAGAAATAAGGACATTCCACAACAAAAGGAATTTATGACAACTAAGTCAGCTCTACAGAAAATATTTGAAGGAATCTTTCATACTGAAGAGAAAGCAAAACACACACGTGAGGAAACAGGAAAAAATAAACCATATGCAAACAACATTTAAAACAAGAGAGTAAAGGGAAATCAGGAAGCACTACAAAATAAGAAGAATGGCGAGAATAAACACATACCTGTCAATAATAATTCTTAATATCAATGGCCTCAATGCCCCAACCAAAAGACACAAGCTTGCAGACTGGATTAAAAGGCAGGATCCTACTATTTGTTGCCTCCAGGAAACTCATCTCTCAATAAAAGACAGACACTGTCTTAGGGTGAAAGGATGGAAAATGGCATTTCAAGCTAAAGGGCCTAGGAAACAAACAGGAGTTGCTCTCCTAATATCTGACAGGATAGGCTTCAAACCAACATTAGTGAGGAAAGATAAAGAAAGTCACTTTATACCGATTAAAGGAACACTCCAGCAGGAGGACATTACAATACTAAATGTATATGCACCTAACATGGGGGCTCCCAATTTCATCAAAGAAACACTATTAGACTTTAGGTCCACAGATAACACCAAACACAATTTTAGCGTGTGACTTTAATACCCCACTCTCATCAATGGACAGGTCATCCTGGCAAAAAATAAACAGAGAGAGATATCTGGATTAAATGATGTCATGGAACAAATGGACCTAACAGATATCTACAGAAAATTCTATCCAAACACTGCAGAATATACATTTTTCTCAACAGCACATGGAATATTCTCCAGAATAGACCATATATTAGAACACAAAGCAAATCATAACAAATACAGGAAAACTGAAGTAATCCCTTGTACTCCATCTGACTATAATGGGATTAAGCAACAAATCAGCATACAGAAATTCATGGAGACTAAACAGTACACTGTTGAGTGATGAAAAGGTCATTGAAGAAATCAAAAAGGAAATCAATAAATTCATAGAATCAAATGATGATGAGAATACAACATACCAAAACCTTTGGGACACAATGAAGGCAGTTCTAAGAGGGAAATTTATAGCTCTAAGTGCCTATATTAAGAAATTAGAGAGTTCACAAGTAAACAATTTAATGCTTCACCTTAAGGCCTTAGAAAAAGAAGAAATGGAAACCAAAAAAGCAATCCAAAGAATCAATGAAACAAAGAACTGGTTCTTTGAAAGGATAAACAAGATTGATAAATCCTAAGCCAGGTGTGGTGGTGCATGCCTTTAATCCCAACATTTGGGAGGCAGAGGTAGGAGGATCACCGAGAGTTCAAGGCCCCCTGTGACTACAAAGTTAATTCCAGGTCAGCCTGGGCTAGAGCAAGACCCTACCTTGAAAAACCAAAAAGAAAAAAAGAAAAAAAAGATTGATAAATCCTTAGCAAATCTGACCAGAAGAAAGAAAGAAGAAACAAAAATTAATTAGAGATGAAAAAGGCACCATTACAACAGATACCAAAGAAATTCCGAATAGCATAAGGACATACTTTAAGAATATATATGCCTCTAAGTTTGAAAATCTGAAAGAAATGGATGATTTCCTTGATACATATGACCTACCAAAATTAAATCAAGATGAGATAAAGGATTTAAATAGACCTATAACAAGTATGGAGACCCAAGCAGTTATAAAAGTCTCCCAACTAAAAAAAGCCCAGGCCCAGATGGATTCACTGGTGATTTTTACCAGACCTTCATGGAAGAACTAACACCACTGCTTCTCAAAATTTTTCATAAAATAGAAAATGAAAGAAATTCTACGGAACTCCTTCTATGAAGCCAGCATCACTCTGGTACCAAAACCAGACAAAGACAGAACAAAAAAATAAAATTACAGACCAATCTCCATCATGAACATAGATGCAAAAGTTCTCAACAATATATTGGCAAACAGAATACAAGAATATATCAGAAGGCTTATGCACCCCAACCAAATAGGCTTTATCCCAGAGACACAGGGATGGTTCAACATATGCAAATCAATAAATGTAATACATTATATAAATGAACTGAAGGACAAAAATCACATCATCATCTCAATAGATGCAGAAAAGGCATTTGACAAAATCCAACATCCTTTCATGATAAAAGTCCTACAGAAACTGGGAAGAGAAGGAACATATCTCAACATAATAAAGGCTATTTATGACAAACCTACAGCCAACATAATACTACATGGGGAAAAACTTGACGCTTTTCCACTAAACTCAGGAACAAGACAAGGGTGTCCACTGCCCCCACTTTTATTTAATATAGTACTGGAAGTCTTAGCTATAGCAATAAGGCAAGAGACACTCATAAAAGGGATACAAATTGGAAAGGTAGAGATCAAATTATCATTATTTGCAGATGATATGATTCTATACAAAAAGGACCCTAAAGATTCTGCCAGTGAACTGTTAGAACTGATAAACTTTTAGCAACATAGCAGGACACAAAATAAACACACAGAAATAAATAGCGTTCCTATATACTAACAAAAAACATGTGGAGGATGAAATCAGGGAATCTCTCCCATTCACAATTGCCTCAAAAAAAAAAAAAAAAAAAAAGTACCTTGTAATAAACCTAACCAAGGAAGTGAAGGACCTCTACAATGAAAACTTTAAAACACTTAAACAAGACGTTGCAGAAGACACTAGGAAATGGAAAGACATCCCATGTTCTTGGATTGAAAGAATCAATATTGTGAAAATGTCAATCTTACCACAAGCAATCTACACATTGAATGCAATCCCCTTTAAAATTCCAGTGGCATTCTTCACATAAATAGGAAAAAAAATCCTATAATTCATTTGGAAGCACAAAAGCCTCGAATAGCCAAAACAATTTTGAGCAACAAAAATCAGGCTGATGGTATCACCATACCCAATTTTAAGCTGTATTCCAAGCAGCATGGTACTGGCACAAAGACAGACATGTAGATCAGTGGGACAGAATAGAGAAAACAGATGTTAATCCAGGCAGCTATAGCCATCTTATTTTTGACAAAAATGCCAAAAATATTATTTATTGGAAAACAAAGACAGCCTCTTCAACAAGTGGTGCTGTGAAAATTGGATATCTATATGTAGAAGGATGAAAATATATCCTTATCTTTCTCCATGCACAAGCATCAAGTCCAAATGGATCAGGAACCTTAATATCAGACTCAAAACTCTGAAACTGATAGAGGAAAAGGTAGGGGAAACCCTTCAACATATTGTCATAGGCAATGAATTTCTGAATATAACCCCAATTGCTCAGGAAATAAAACCACTAATCAACCACTGGGATCTCATGAAATTACAAAGCTTTTGTACAACAAGGGACATTTTGAATAGAGCCAAGAGACAAACTACAGAATGGGAGAAAATCTTTGCCAGCTACACACTGACAGAGGATTAATATCCAGAATATACAAAGAACTCAAAAAACAAAATAATAAGAAATCAAACAAACCAATTAAAAAAATAGAGAGTTCTCAAAGGAAGAAATACAGATGGCATGTAAATATCTAAAAAAAAGTATTCTACATCCTTAGCCATCAGGGAACTACAAATTAAAACTACTTTGAGATTACATCTCACTCCTGTCAGAATGGCTACCATCAAGAAAACAAAGGACAGTAATTGTTGGCAAGGATGCAGAAATAGGGGAACCCTTCTACACTGTTCATGGCAATGTGGTCTGGTACAGCCACTGTGGAAATCAGTGTGGAGGTTCTTGAGATGGCTAAAAATAGATTTACCATATGATCCAGCTATGGCACTCCTAGGCATATATCCTAATGACTCTTCTCACTATCTTAGAGATACTTGCACAACCATGTTTATTGCTACTCTAGTCACAATAGCTAGGAAATGAAACCAGCCTTGATGACCCTCAACAGATGAATGGATAATAAAGGTGTGGTATATTTACACAATGGAGTTCTATTCAGCACTAAAGGAAAATGAAATTTTCAGGGAAATGGATGGATCTGGAAAGGATTATACTAAGTGAGGTAACCCAGGCCCAGAAAGCCAAACGTCACATGTTCTCTCTTATATGTAGATCCTAGCTACAAATGTGTAGACTTGTGGGTAAGCTGGAACCAGAAATTGGTAGCAGAGGCCAGTGAGGTAGAAAAGGGCTATAAGGGAGGGAGGAGAGGGAAGGGCTTAAGTGGATGGTATTGTATATATGTAAGTAGAAGAACAGATTACAGGGAGTGGAATGGTCTAAACAAGGCCAGGGGAAGAGATTGAGTAAAAGGATTGGGGGAAAGGTCAATCAAAACTCAAGATATTCTAAATAAACATATGAAAAACTACTTTTTTGGATAATGGCCCATCCAGAAGCCATAGATTGTTACCAGAAAATTTTCACTGCCAGCGATGGGACACCTTCCAGTGAGTTATTGGTGAGTGACTAGGGAGGTTCCTGTTGCCTCCAAAACATTACAGGCCATTGCCAAGGCCCTTGGTTTCCCATGAGAAATAGATGGTAGGACGCTATTGCTGAAGACTTCACATGCCTGAGTGGCAAGGTCACTGAGAAATCAAGCTGGGCCTGAGCTGAAAATCTACTCCCTGTAGACCATCCAACTGAAAGGTGGGAAAAGCTGCACTGCATGCAGCTGTACAGTAGACATAAATCATCAGTGGTGAAAACAATGGATGCTGGAAAATTCAAGTTTGGCCAGACAGGCCAAATGACCAAATGGGTGCAACAGTGGCATGTCTGTTCCAGGGGAAACCAACTGCTCTCTAATTGGACTGGAGGCCCTCTCTTTGGAAGGGAATGCATGCCTGGTACTGAAAACCTCAAAAGCCTATGGCAGGGGAGGTCATGAGCCTGAGGGGTATAAAGCCTGCCTTGTCTCATTAAATTAATATATTATGCTCACCAAACTTCCCCATAAGCACTACACTTAATGTTCGTATTCATATATTAATGCTACTCTCACGTTCAGTTAGAGAGGTTTCTCTTTTCAGTTGGCGATGACCACTGGGATGACCCAAAAGGCAACATAGTGCTGAGAAGAAGTGACGGAGGAGTGCCCAGCACTGAAACATCTCTATCACACCCTCCAAGGCTCAGGATCCATTGTGGAAAAAGTGGCAGAAAGAATGTAAGAGTCAAAGGAATGCTACTACTCCTTACAATGCAACTGTCCAGACAGAAATTGGCCTCAATATCCACGACCTTGCAATGACTAGCAATGCCTTCATAAGACCCTCATAATAGTAGAAAAAGACAATGACATCAAAACAAAAGAGACACTAACAGAGAAAGGGAGGGGATATGATGGAGAGTGGAGTTGTGAAGGGGAAAGTGGGGGAGGGGAGGGAATTATCATGGTTTATTGTCTTTAAGGACAGAAGTTGTCAATATAAAATTATACATATTTTTTTAAAAAAGCACTGACAGGTATAGTGGCAATCCATGTAAATCCCAGCACTTGGGTGGCTGGGACAGGAGGACTGTGAGTTTGAGGCCAGCCTGGCTACATAGTCCCTTGTACAAACAAAAGAGATACAATAATTTTAAAATAGTTAAGAACAAGGCATTATATTGAGCCACTCAATGCAGGAGGAATAAAAAATATATAGATCTTATCCCAATTCCACCAATAACTTCATATCTGACCTTAAATCTTTATCTCACTGTTCCACCATTTTTATATATTAAGTTAATAATTATATGCTGAGCTCTAAATAAGGCATAAATATGCATATATATAGAAGATCCAATGGACAACAGCACTTGCCTTTACTAACTTTCCATTCTGGCAGAGAACAAGTCATGAAGGTAAATGGGACAAATAAATTCAAAACAAAAGGTCAATTTTAAACCAAGAATTTCAAGATTAATCCAGAAATTTGGCATTTTTATTAAATACAATTAAGTAAGGAATCCTAAAAGGGAAAAATAGCATATTCTATATTAGAATGTGTGTTGAAATTCAACATTGAACTTTTAACCCACTCTATACATGCCTTACTGACACAATACTAATCCACAGCAGTAGATACCTTTCATCAATCTTTTACATGCTTTCTCAATATATTCTCTACTGTCTCATTTTCTTCTAAAGCTGGCTGACATGCCACCTACTTTATCAATGGGCATCATTGTGTCACCTCCACACAACTCCTGTCTGCTCTTTTCCTAAATGGGAGATGTCAATTATTTCTTTCAAATGTAAATTCCTTTGATGATTAGCCTTTATAAACAATCCCTAGATGTGTTTTCTTTAAATTCCTTAATTAGTTACCTACTACTTTAACTTTTTACCTATAACCTTGATAGTAAACATTCCCTAATAAAAGATGAGCTCTCCTTTCAGCTATGTGCTTCTCCAGTCAGAGTTTACCCAGTGAGTTACTCAGATACAAGATATGTTTCTCTAAGATTATGTTTTTGTGTCATTGTGAATTATGGGAAATGAGCACTGTACAAGTGCTTCTCAAATTTTAATAACATGCATTATCACCATATGAAATCCATCCTTTAAATGTGTTATTTTCTTTTTATTACTCATTTTAATTAATTATGTATGTTTTTTATAAAAGAGACTTATATGCAAATAATATAATAAAAAAGCACACTTAAAAAATAAAATATATTAATGTAATGTAGCAAATGCTTTTGAAAAAAATTATTTCAAAGAAAGGTCAATAATTAGCTTTATTGTGTGATGAAAGGGAGTTCATAGAAAGAGATAACTAAAGTGTGCAATAAAGTGCACTCATACCAAACCAACTAAGATTGCTGCTTCCTGACTGTCAACTACAGACTATTTGGGGGCAATGGTAGGACACTTGTCAATGACCAGGAGTCAAGTGAGAAAAGTTCAAATATATTAAGACACTAAAGATTTTTTTCTATAAGTGTAGGTATGGAAGTAATAATAGAACTGATGTATTATGTAGTTCAAGATCAACTTAATAGTGGTTATACAAGGAGAGCTCAGAAGCTGACCTTATTCTAAATATTTCATATTCACCTTCTCAGAGTTGAATACTGCCCATTTATCACAAAGTATCAGTTATGGGACACTTTTATACTTGTTAGATCTTGTGATGGTTAATCTTGGGGATTTAGAGTCACAATGGAAACAAACCACTGGGCATGTCTGTGTGGGAGTTTCTAGATTATATCAAGATGGGAATACCCACCCTTAAATGTGGGTGGCATTATTGGATGGGCTGGGGTTCCTGGGCTGTATAAAAAGTAAACAGTGAGCTTAGCACCAGTATTTACCTCTTTCTGCTTCCTGACTGTGGATACAATGTTACCAGCTGCCTAAAGTTTCTGCCACCATGAAGGACTGCACTCTTAAACTGCCTGCCAAAATTAATCCTGCTTCCGTAAGTGGCTTTTGTCAGGAATTTTGTCATAGCAACAAGAAAAGTAACTCATATGGACAATTGGTTCAGAAAAGTGGGGCCACTGATGTATTAAACTTGACCATGTAGTTCTTAGGCCTTTGGTTCTGGTTTGCATGAGAAATGTGGAAGAACTGTTGAACTTTGGGCTACAAAAGCCCAAAGATACTGTAACCAGAGCTTAATGGGCCATTTTGGTGGGCAGTTGGAAGATCAGAATACCAAGAGAAACATGGGCTGTGGAGGCTCAGGTCATGAGCCTTCAAAGGCAAATAAGGCCTCTTATCAGGAACTGGGCTAAAGGTCCTTTCTGTGATATTTTATTGAAGAATCTGGCTGCATTTTGACAATGCCCTGGGAACTTAAGTGATGTTGAATTCCAAAGTAATGGATTAATGTCTTTGGTGGAAGAAAACTCAATATATCATAGCATTCAGACTCTGGAATGATTACTGGTCACTACAGTGAGAAAGCAAAAGGAGGAGCTTGGGAGGTGGCTCACTGAATAAGTCACTTTTCTGCGCAAGCAGGAAGACCTGAGGTCTATCCCCAGCACCCATGTAAAGAGCTGGATATGGTCACATGTACCTGTAACCTGTGGAGACAGGAGGATCAATGGGGCTTGTTGGTCAGCCATTATAATTGAAAACAGATGAGTTCCAGGTTCAGGAACAGACTCTGCCTCAAGGAAATAAGGCAGAGGAGTGATAGAGGGGGATACCTGATGTCCTCTTCTGGCCTCCATCTGCACTGATATGTACATAAATGGGACTTCCAGGTAAGATGGTGGCATAGTAGCCATGCCAAAGCAGTCTAGGGTGGGAAATAAACAGAAAAACAGCAAAATACTCTCTTCTACTGAAAAGTGAAGGTGTACAAAGAATTATCAACTAAAGCAAAGAAGGAGGAGAGACTCAGATCTTCTAGCAAACATAAAACCAGCCAGAAGCCTACTGAGATGCTAGCAGTCCTGATCCATGTGCCCACCTGACCAGTGCAGAGCTGCAGGAGAAGAAACCACATGAAGGGATTTTTACACTCCCACCAGCTTCCTCACAAAGTTAAGAAACCTGAAGAAGAAGACAGCAGGGAACAGCTGAGCAGCTGCTGAAGGAGAATACAACCAGGACCAGCTGAGCAGCTCCAGTACAACTCCAGGTATTCTGCACAGCCTCCCATCTCCCAACTGCCAGTGCTTCAAACCACCAGAGAACTCATCCACACACACACCCACCCCAGCCCAACAGTATCCAGCACAGCCAATCAGAACACAAGATCCAGTGACCCAAGCAGCCTAACCAAGTCCAAAGTGCAACAGAGAGGGATCAAGGTGTGTACTCAGCACTGGTAAGATTGGAAGCCATCCCAAAAGGCAACAGGGCCTACTTACACAAAGTCAGGTACATAAGCCTGCACTGGAAGTGCTAATCTCACCTTCCATGTCAGGGCAGGTTATGTGTTAGATATCATTGTTATATTCTTGGTCAGCTTTACCCCCCTCAAATAAGCTGTATTTTGGTGTTGACTATTGTTGCCTTCAACGTTTCCTGATTTATAGGGCATTTGTCTTTTTATTCTGTCATTATTGGGGGCAGAGTCTCACTTGGTCCCAGGCTGACCTGGAATCTCAGACCAGAAATCTCAGCCTCCCAATTTACAGGATTCAGGGTGTGGGGCATCACACACTCTTAGCGACTTTGGCTTTATTAGATTATCAGTTTGTTTTAATACCCAGTTTTGTATAAATACTCTGTGCTGCTTTGGATTGAATGTGTATATTGCTCAGTTGGATTATAGAATTTGCCAGTAATTTGTTCCACCCAGCCTACTAGAATACTGGGAAAGCAGGCAAACTCAACACCTATGGTCATTTCTGCTGTTACCCTGGGAGCAACATAAGAGACACACCTGGCACCATAGACTCCTGCTCTGAAGCTATAGAAAGTCAGATTTACATGTCTAAGAATACTGCAGATAATTAGAAAACCCAAGCATCAAATTAACTCAAGATGCAAAAATTACATTATAATACAAGAAACACAAAAAAAAAATCAAGAAAATACAATTCCACCAAAATTATTAATCCATAAGAAATGTCCTCCACTGAGACTGATTTAGATGAAATGCCTGCAAAGATTACAAAAAAAAATGATTATATCTATGTTCAAAGAAATCAAAGAACTCAAAAAAAAAAAAAGAAAAAAAAAAAAAACCTCCTGAAGGAGAACACAGAAAACCAATTTAATGAATTAAGATCAATACAAGACATGAGTAAAGAAATAGAAATAATGAAAAACCACCAATCAGAAATACTAGAAATTGAAAACAGAGTAAGTCAAATAAAAAAACTGTAGAAATTCAGTATGAGCAGACAGCTTCAGGTTCGCTGAGATGAACTTCCAGACCAGGACAGTTATGGAGGAAGGGATATTATTTATTGACGCTTACAGATCCAGGGGAAGTTCCATAATGGCAGAAGAAGCTGGCCTGCCTTTACAGGGCCAAGCAAGAGAGAGAAAAACCAACCAGCCACACAGCACACACAGCAAAACACTATAGCCAAAAGGTCACACAGCACACTTCAGGAACTCCTGCTAGGCACATTTGCATATCTTTACAATGGAATCTCAAACCCACCATTAACACCTTAAGACCAGCCCCCAGTGACATTGCCTCTAGCAAGCTGATTGCAGATGCAAACTATAACTAGTAAAACACTGAATATATTGGGGGACATATATTCAAACTACCACAGATGGATCAAGGAGAGGACAGAATATGTAAACTAGAAGACCAGGTGACAGGGCTAATACAGGCCAACAGAGAAAGACAAACTAATAGGAAGACATGAGTGGGAATTTCAAGACATTCGGAACACTATGAAGAAATCAAACATAAGAATTCAGGATATAGTAGAAGGAGAAGAATTTCACTGCAAAAGCATAGTAGATATTTTCAACAAAAACATAGAAGAAAATGTCCCCCAAACAGGGAAAGTGAGGCCAATACAGATACAGGAAGCCTATAGAACACCAAACAGACAAAATTAAGAAAGAACCACTCACCACCATATTATAATTAAACTATAAAACACACAAACCAAAGAAAGTATATTGAAAGCAGTTACACAGAAAAGTCAAGTCACATATAAAGGCAAGCCCAGCAGGAAAACAGCAGATTACTCAACACAAACTTTAAAAGGCAGAAGGGACTGGAATGATGTATTCCAAGTTCTGAAAGTTAACAACTGTCAACCAAGATTCTTTTATCTAGCAAAGCTATTCACCCAAATTGATGGGAGAAATAAGGACATTCCACCACAAAAACAGGCTAAAGTAATATATAAACACTAAACCAGCTCTACAGAAACTACTTGAAAGGATCCTCCATGTGGAAGAGAAAGAAAAACACACACATAAGGAAAGAGGAAAAAATAAACCATATGCACATATACCGCATACATACAGACACACCATACATACTATACACACATCAAAATTAAATAAGAGAAAGAGCAAAAAGATATGAAAAATGTGAAGTTTGGCAAGGAAAAGTATGTAAGTTTAAAATTCTAGATAAGGAGAATGCAGATGACAAGCCAGATATAATTGTTAGAGATTAGCACTACTAAAGAGAAACCTCGTTCTTTTCACTATGCCAGTAGGAAAAGTGCCCTGAGGGAAAGATACCACCCACTGAAGGCCCTAATTTATAAAATTGCAAATTTATTTAAAAGAAAAAATAGCCTAAACTGAGAATGCTACTGAAGGGGTTTTCTACAGAAATGCAACTGCCCAGGGAGCTGAGTTAACACCAGTATTCATTTTCTCTGATTCTGGGCTGTGGATGCAATAGGACCAAATGTCTGAAGCTTCTGCCACCATGCCTTCCCCACTATGTTGGACTGTACACACTCAAACACTGAGCCCAAGTAAACCTTTTCTTCCTTGAGGTGCTCTGTTAGTTTATTTTTGTAGCAATAGGAGAAAAGTAACTAATACAGGTCTCATAATTAGAATAATCTCCTATTACTTCCCTCCCTTCTTTTAAGAAAAAAAAAAAAAACATATTTTTTTAAAAGCCAGACTTGGTGGCTCATACATTCAATCCCAGCACTCAGGAGACAGAGGTAAGAAGATTATTGTGAGTTCAAGGCCAGCCTGGGACTACAGAGTGAGTTCCAGGTCAGCCTACCTTGAACCTACCTTGAAAAGAAATCTATTTATTTATGAAAGAGACAGACACACAAAGAGAAAATAGGTGCATCAGGGCCTCCTGCCACTGCAAATGAACTCCAGCTGCATGCACCACTCTGTGCATCTGGCTGTACATGGGTACTGGGGAATTGAATCTGGCTTGTCAGGCTTTGCAAGCAAGTGCCTTTCACTGCTGAACCATCTCTCCAGCTCTCTTGCTCTCTCTCTCTCTCTCTCACTTTCTTTCTTTGTTTCTAGCTTTTTCTCTCTTTTTGAAAGTATTTTTAATTAAGAACTTTAGCATATTAACATATTGCACACTGGTCATATTCAGTTGGGTTACACTCTTTTGTCCCCTCCCCACCAGCCTTGTTCCACTGAGGGCCCTCCTCAGTGGCATTTTTGGTAATCACTGTAGGCTCATTAATGCACCAGTCAGCTTTTTTGCAGGGGAGGAGGATGCCTCAGAGTATACCTTGCCACCCTGTGGTTCTTAGATTCTTTTCCCTCCTTCTTCTTCACTGTTCCCTGAGCCTTGGAGGGCATGTTCTAAGTCTGTTTTAGTGTTCAGTTCTCTGCAGCCTCTGATTTTGTTTTGATGAGTTTTGAGTCCCCACATTGTCTATCACCGTGTGCCTTGAGGAGGCTCCCAGGCCAGCAGTGAGTAGCACTCATATTTAATCCACCACTTCCTCTGTAATGTTTCCTGGATCCTGTGGGTGTGATAGATAACTTGTCTCATGCTAGGCAGTCCTTTCTTGTCATTCTGAAAGCAGATTCTCTAATCAAGAGTGAGAACAGCATGGATCAAAAGAGGTAAACATTGACACTTAGAAGACTTTCTGATGTGCATAACCTTTTGTTTTAGCCAAAGAACAGTGGAAGTGTCCCTATAGGGTCAATGACTTTCTAAGCCATAGGATTCTGACTTGGTTCTCAGTGCCAGGCATAAATTCCCTCCTACTGAGTGGGCCTATTACCCAGTAAGAGAATAGTTGATTACCCCCTAAGATTTTTCTGGCTGGTTCCTTTTGTAGCTTGCAGGATCCCCTGCTTGTTCACACAGTTGGTGGTTTTTATCGCCATCAGCAGCTCGCATAATGCTTTCCAGCACTATGTGAGAGGGCCAGCAAGGAGCTGACTTCCATCTTACTTCTGACCTCTCAATGTCCTATGATGGCAGCCTGTGGTATATTCAGGAATAGGGTCTTACCAATTAGTTCTGGTGGATAACCAAGTGTTTTGGTAATAGCCTGAAATGGTTTGGGGACTTTTGCAGTTACCTTTGCATTGCTGGCACAAAACACCTGACGAAAAACAGCTCATTGGGGAAAGGATTTATTTTGGCTGACAGTTTCAAGGTGAGGCTTCATGGTGTCAGGGGAGAAAGCAAAGCAAGAGCAGAGGTGGGACATCACTTCTGCCACAGCTGGAGGGAAATAGCAGCAGGAGAATGAGCCAGATTCTGCCTCCAACACACCTCTTCCAAACAGACTCCACCTCCAAATTGTCACCAGCTACAGACTAAACATATCAGAGCACATTATTTTATGGGGATATTTGATACAAACCACCATAGAGACTCAAAAGCCTCCCTGACCAACAGCTCACTGAGGGAAGTAGCCCAGTTCTGGCACTGGAATATGCCAGTAATAGCCTATGGTTTTAGAGTAAAGCTTTCTCCACTCTTGCAGGGTACTTCTGCCCAAACTACCCTTCTCTTTTTATCTTTCTCTCTCTTTTGTTTTTTTCATAGTAGAATCTTACTGTAGCCCAGGCTGACCTGGAATTCACTATGTAGTCTCAAACTCATGGTGATCCTCCTACCTCTACTTCCCAAGTGTTGGGATTAAAGGTGTGCACCACCATGTCTAGCTCTATCTCTCTCTTCTTAAGAGAGTTATATATTTTAATTAGCTATTCTATGGTATTGATTCATGCCATCATTAGTTGTATATCTCTCCCCTTCCCTTCCTCCCTTACCCTTGTCCCCTTTTCCACCTTTTCAACCCCCATATTCTGAATCCGGTCCATATTCTGAACCTCCATTTGCCTGTCTACTATCCCTTCTTGCTTCTCTTCTTTCCAAGCCTCATACTAGCTTCCTAACCTTAATAATCTTATTGATGCTTACCACAACTTATAAACAAATCAAACTCTCACAAAGTAGGAACTGCATATGAGACAGAACATGTGGTTTTTGTCTTTCTGAACCTGGGTAACTTCACTTAGTATAATTTTTTCCAGGTCCATCCATTTTCTTGCAAATTTCATAATTTTATTTTTTCTTATCACTGAGTAGAATTACATTGTGTATATCTATCAGCTGATGGTCATGTGGGCTGATTCCATTTCCTAGCTATCATGAATAAAGCAGCAACAAACATGGCTGAGCAAGTACCTCTATAATAAAGAGTAGAGTCCTAGGTCCTAGAGAGATGGCTTATGGATAATGCACTTACCAGCTATGGTGGTTTGATTCAGGTGTCCCCCATAAGCTTATGTGTTCTGAATGGTAGGTCCCCAGCTCATGGCAGCTTGGGAATTGGAGGTTCCTGGAGGTGATGTATTGTTTGGGGTGGGCTTATTGGTCTTATAGCCAGCTTCCTCTTGCCAGTGTTTGGCACACTCTCCTGGTGCTATTTTCCACCTGATATTGGCCAGGAGGTGATGTCTAGCCTCTACTTAAGTCATTGCTTTCCCCTGCCATCATGGAGCAAATCTGTAAACCAAAATAAACCCTTTCCTCCCACAAGCTACTCCTGGTCAGGTGTTTTCTGCCAGCAATGTGAATCTGACTGCAACCGTAAAATTGGTACTGAGAAGTTGGGTTGTTGCTGATAGAAACCTGATTCTGTGGCTTTGGCCTGTGGAATTGCTTTGCAGGAGGAATGTGGATGAATTAGAAATCTTGGCCTAAGAGATGCCTTGCAATATTGTAAGTACAGCTTGATGGACGATTCCGGTCAGAGGTGAAAGACCTGAATGCAGTAAGAACTGTGGACTGTGAGGTTTGGCTTATAAGGGTGAGAAAGAGCTTTACCTGGACTGGGCTAGAAGCTATTGTGTGGGAGACTTGCTGTTATTCCCGTGTCCTGAGAACTTGTGCAGTATTGCATTACAGAGAAACAGACTGGTATGAGGATATGACACAGAAAGAAAGGAAATCTTTGGGCTGAACCTGCTGCCCTTTCAACTGCAATTGAATGATAGATTGCAACCATTGATTTGGGCCACCTGACCTGCATTGGGACAACAGGAAGAATGCATAATCTTTTGAGGGGGCCTGAATGCTGAAGGAGTGTCATGTTCTTCATAGTCTGCTTTAATTCCCCCTGGATTAGCAAATTGGTAGCCCACCTAGTACTGTGGAGTATAACACATGCAGGAAAGAGAGGGTCATTGAATTTGCAACATGGTTTTGTATTTTGGAAATGGCCATGGCACACCTGAACTATTGCCCTCTTCATCCTTGCCTGAGGGAATTAATCTTTTGTCTAGGAACCAGCAATGGCTCTACCTGCAGGAAGTGTTGACACTCCTCAGTGCCCACCATCTTCACTTCTAGGCCTATAACCAGATGTAAGGCTAGTGAGGCCCATAAAGGTGAGATAGAAAATGTGACTGATGAGGAGGTGAGGTACACCCCTGAATGACTTCAGGAGTTTTCTAATTTGTACAAGAAACATAGGGAATATGTATGGGGATGGATTTTAAGAGAATGTGATGATGGAGAAAGGAATACAAGATTAGATCAGACTGAATTTATGGAAATGGGCCCATCAGTCAGAGATTTTAGATTTAACACTACAGCTTGTGCATTGGAAGAGGTGCCAAGAGTTTATTTGATTGGTTGGCTGAAGTACGGATCAAAAGATGGCTTACTGTGAATGAGCTCAAGCTGATCTCTTGGCTTAATGTTGATGAAGGGATTAAAAGGCTCAGAGAACTTGGAATGTTGGAGTGGATTTGCCATGTAAACTCATTTCTGCCCCCACAATTGGGTCCTTTGGTACTGGCTGATTAATCATGCTGTTTCCAGAAGTGAGACAGATAAGAATCCTATTAAGTTCCTGCTTGGTGTGTATCAGCAGAAAAGTTCCAGAGCAAAGGAACAAAAGACAACAGAGAATCAAAGCCTCAACCAATTTCCAGACTTGAGCCAGTTTACAGATCCTGAACCTCCACCCCTTGATTGAAGGGGTGGTCAGATTCCCTTGAAGAAGGAACCTCCTACAACCCCCCAAAATTTCAATATTAAGCTTAGTCCTATCCTTCCTCAGAGGGACCTATGGGCTTTTGCTAGGGTAACTGCACAGTGGGAAAAGGAAATAATCAGACCTTTTGGGGCCTTCTGGACTCTGCCTCTGAATTGACATTGATTCCAGGAATTCCCAAACAGCATTGTGATCCTCCAGTTAAAGTAGGTGCTTATGAAGGTCAGGTGATCAATGGAGTTTGGGCAAATGTTAGACTGACAGTGGGTCCCCAAACTCATCCTATGGTTATTTTCCCAATCCCAGAATGCACAATTGGGATAGATATACTTAGGAGTAGAACCTCCACACTGACAAAGCCAAAGGACCCAGGTTTGATTCCCCAGTACCCATATAAAGCCAGATGCACAAGGTGGCACACGCATCTGGAATTCATTGGCAATGGTTAGGAGGCCCTGGCACACACATTCTCTCTGTGTGTCTCTTTCTTTCTTTCTGTCTGTCTGTCTCTCTCTCTCTCTCAAATAAAAAAAATTAATTTTTTTTAAAAAAGAGTAGAGTCTTGAGGGTATATGGCCAGGAATGGTATAATGGATCAAATGGTGGATCTCTTAGACTTGTGAGGAGCCTCCATGCTGATCTCCATAGTGACTATACAAGTTTGCACTCTCACCAACAGTGGATAAAGGTTCCTCTTTCCCCACAGTCTCACCAGCATCTGTTGTCATTTTATTTTTTTGATGATTGCCATTTTGATGAGACGGAATCTCAGAGCAGTTTTAGTTTGCATTTCCCTGATGGCCAAAGATGTTAAACATCTTTTTAGATGTTTACTGGCCATCTAAATTTCTTCCTTTGAGATCTCTATTCAGTTCCCTGTCCCAGTTTTTGAGTGGGTTACTTTGACTCAGGTTTTTTTTTTCAAGGTAGGGTCTCACTCTGGTCCAGGCTGACCTGGAATTAGCTATGTAGTCTCAGGGTGGCCTTGAACTCATGGCAATCCTCCTACCTCTGCCTCCCAAGTGCTGGGATTAAAGGCATGCACCACCACGCCTGGGTTATTGCTCAGTTTTTCTAGTTATTTGTACACTTTAGATATTAAACATTTGTCAGATGTCTAGCTGGTTAGGATTTTCTCCCATTCTGTAGGTTGCCTAATGACTCTGCTAATGGGTTGCATAGCCATAGAACAGCCTTTTAGTTTCATGAGATCCCAATAGTTGAGTTTGTCTAATTCCCTGGGCTACTGAGTTCTTACTCAGAAAGTCTTTCCCAAGCCTATATTTGGATTGCTCTTCCTATTTTCTCTTTGAGTTGTTTCACAGTGTCAGAAGTTATATTGAGGTCTTTGATCCATTTGGAATTGAGTTTTGTGTAGGGTGAGAGAAGAGGGTCTAGAGTCCTTCTTCCACATGTGCTTATCCAGTTTCTACAGCACTATTTGTTGAAAATACTGTCTTTTCTCCAGTGTGTTTTTGATTCCTTTTGTCAAAGTTCATGTGGCTGTAATTACTTAACTTATACCTGGATATTCTATACTATTCCATTCATCTGTGTATCTGTTTTGTGCTAGTACCATGCTGTTTTCATTACTATGGCTTTGTATTATATTATTCCTTGAAATTTATAGTGATACCACCAGTATTATTCTTTTTGCCAAGGACATTTTTTTGGCTAGCTGAGGTTTTTTGGGTTTACATATGAATTTTGAGACTATTTTTCTATCTGGTAAGAATGGTGCCAGAATTTTGATTGAATTGAATCTGTATATTGCTTTTGGTAGGATAGCCATTTTTCCTATATTAATTCTCCTAATCCATGAGTAGAGGAGACCTTTCTGTCTCTTCATGTCTTCTTTTCCTTCTTCATGTCCTCAATTTCTTTTTTCAGTGGCTTAATGTTTTCATTATAAAGGTCTTTCATTCCTTTGGTTAGAGATATTGCAAAATATTTTTGTGGCTATTGTAACTGGAAGTGCTTCCCTGATTCTTTCTCTGTATTTTTATCATTGGTATATACAAAGGCTGCTGACTTTGGTGGGTTGACTTTATATCCTGTCATTTGGTTAAAAGAGTTTATCAGGACTGGGAGTTTTTTGATGGAGTCTTCCAGGTCTCTTAAGTATAGAATTATATCATCTGCAAATAAGGCTAGTTTGATTTCTTCCTTTCCAATTTGTATCTCTCTCTCTCTCTCTCTTTTTTGGAGAGAGACACAGAGAGAAAGGGAGAGAGAGAGGGAGAGGAAGACAGATAGAGATGGGCACACCAGCAGCCTCTCAGCTGCTGCGAATGAAATCCAGATGTGTGTGCCCCCTTGTGGTCAAGTGCGGCATTGCGCTTTTGCATCACTTTGCATCTGGCTAACCGTGGGACCTGGCGATTGGAACCAGCGTTCTTAGGCTTAGGAGGCAGGCGCCTTAACCGCTAAGCCATCTCTCCAGCCCTCTATCTCTCTCTTTAAACATTTATATTGACAACTTCCATAATTATAGATAATAAACCATGATAATTCCCTCTTCTCCACCAATTTCCCCTTCACAAATCCACTCTCCATCATATCCCCTTTCCTCTCAATGAGTCTCTCTTTTATTTTGATGTCATCATCTTTTCTTCCTATAATGATGGTCTTGTGTAGGTAGTACCATGCATTGTGAGGTCATGGATATCCAGACCATTTTGTGTCTGGAGGAGTGCATTGTAAGCAGTCCTACCCTTCCTTAAGCTTTTACATTCTTTCTGTCACCTCTTCTGCAATGGACCCTAAGCAATGGAAGGTGTTTCAGTGCTGAACACTCCTCTGTCATTTCTCAGCACTATGGTGCCTTTTGAGGCATCCCAGAGATTACCGCCTTTATTTATTTTCCTCTTGTTTTATTGCTCAAGCTAAGATTAAAGTAATATATTGAATAGCAGTGGTGAGAATGGCCACTCTTGACTTATTCCAGATCTTAGTGAGAAGGTTTCAAGTTTCCCCCCCATTTAGTATGATAGGGGCTTTAGGTCTGTTACATACAGTATTTATTATGTTGATCTATGACCCCTCCAACCCTAGTGTCTCCAGCATTTCAATCACAAAGTCATGTTGTATTTTTGTCAGTGGTCGTTTTTGCATCTATTAAAATGATTATGTGATTTCTGACCTTAAATTTATGTGATGAATTACATTTCTATTGAAAGACCCAGGACAGAGTAGCACCATGGCAGGCCTCAGTCACTCTGAAGGCCACAGGGGCGAGTTTCTAGAATCAAGGGAAGAACAAGCAGTACCAGGAGAAACCATAAACTTGCTGTGTGTGCATGACTCAACATTCTTGTGGTCCTGGGCCAGATGGCCCAATAAGATCCACCGTCTCAGAGTTTTGTAAATGTCAACCAATCAAATGAATGTAACCGCAGCGCGCCAACCTGTTCAAATGTAACCGCCACTTACTGAGCCAATTAAGTTTGAAATTCCCCTAGACCTAGCCCGCCAAAACCCTAAGACCAATCAAGAACCCCCAAGGACAATTACTGTTCAAATTAGCCAATCATGTGGTTGCGTGGGTGATAGCCCTCTTCCCCTTGTTCAAACCTCAATAAAAAGCCCGCTTTTCTGCTTCTCGGGGCTCTTGCATGGATCTACTGTGTCGGTGAAGGCAAAAGACTGAGCTTAAGCCCGAGTAAAGCTCTTTGTTTGCATACGTGTTTGATCATCCTTGGTGGTCACTGGGGGCACTGTGAACTGGGCATTACACTATATTTTTCTGTATTTCTATATGATTATCCCTGCATCCATGGGATGACACCTACTTGACTGAGGTGGATCATATTTTTGATTTAATTTGAAGGAATTTAAAAAATATTTTTATTTTCATTTATTTATTGAGAGAGAGAGAGAGAGAATCAGAGAGAGACAGATAGAGAATAGGCACTCGAGAGACTCCAGCCACTGCACACAAACTCCAGATGCATGCACCACCTTGTGCATCTGGCTTACATGGGTCCTGGGGAATTGAACCTGGGTCCTTTGGCTTTGCAGGCAAGTGCCTTAACTGCTAAGCCATCTAGCCAGACCAATTTGAAGGGATCTTATTAAGAATTTTTGCATCTAAGTTTGTCAGGGATATTGGTTTGTAATTTTCTTGTATCTGTGTCTGGTTTTAGTATTGGTATAATGCTGGCTTCATATAAGGATTCAGGGAGCATTCCTTCCTTTTGAATTGTGTGAAATAATTTGAGAAGCAGTGGCTTTAGTTCTTCTATAAAGGTTTGGTATGTTGGGTTTTGCTAGTAACAGGCTGGACCTGTGAGGAGGCTGGCCTGCACTATTGGACATGGCCAGGGGCCCTGGGCTGCAGGGTCACAGCTGGCCCTCTGTCAGGAGTCCCTGGAGACGGTGATTGCCTTCCCTATGTTGTAGGGTGTAGTGAGCTGTCATCACCCAGAGTGGGCAGAACTGGCAAGACGCTCCCCCCAGACCCGAAAGGCTATGACCATTCCATAAGTCAGACTTTGCCCCCCACAGTTCCTGACCTGTGGCTAGCTGCCCAAGAGACCCTCATGTGGCTAAAGTCACGTAGCCTTCTCACCCCCAACAGTTCTGAAGTCACAGCCTCCTGTTAATCTCTTCCGCCCTTCCCCCTACCTTCCCTTATCCTTCCCCCATAGCTTTGAAGTTACTAGTCCTTCCTCTGCCTAGATAACAGCCCATAAACTATGCATCGATTGCCATGCAATGTGTACGGGCAGTCTCAACCTTCCCCAAGTGTTTATAAACACACCCACCCTTTCAATAAACGAGTGCTGTCCATCAGACGGTCTCCCAGGTGCTCATTGCCCCGGCATGTGTTTGTATGTTCGAGTCACACTCATCCGCCCAGCCAGAAAGACCCTTCCAACTTGTCTCTCCCTCACCCGGGACGTCGGTGGCCAACGACCCCGGGGAACGGGAATGGCACAAGCCCCACAGCACGAGACCCACATTGGTAGAATTCAGCAGTGAATCCATCCAGGCCTGGACATTTTGATTGGAAACTTTTGATTACTCTTTCAGTCTCATTAGATGTTATAGTTCTATTCTAGTAATTTATCTCTTCTGGGTTTTGTTTTGGAAGGTCATATGAGTTAAGATAATTATCCATTTCTCCCAGATTTTCTAATTTTGTAGAATATAGGTGTGGTGGCTTGAGTTAGTTGTCTCTTATAAACTCGTGTTTTCTGAATGCTAGGTGGCAATTTGGGAATCAAAGCCTTGCTGGAGGAGGTGTGCTATTGGAGGTGGGCTTATGGGTGTTACAGGCAGCTTCCCCTTGTCAGTGTTTGGCACACTCTCCTGCTGATGTTGCCCACCTCATGCTGGCCAGGAGGCAGTGTCCAGCCTTTGCTCACGCCACATTTTCCTTGCTATCAGAGAGCCTCCATTTGAGCCTGTGAGCCAAAATAGACTCTTTCCTCCCACAAGCTGCTTTTGGTCTGATGCTTTGTGCCAGCAGTGCAAAGGCAGATGCAACAATAGGTTTTGGAATATGTCCTAATGACCCATTTCATTGGCATCTGCTGTAGTGGGTCCTTTTAAATGTCTAATCTTATTGATGAGCATAATCTCCTTTTTCTTTTGATTGGGGTTTATCAATCTTGTTTATTTTTTTCAAAGAACCAGCTCTTCATTTCATAAATTTTTAATTTATTTTCATTTCTAATTCATGGATTTCTGCCCTGATCTTATTTATTTCTGACTGGGACTTTTGAATTCTTTCTTACTTTCTTTTGGTTGTTTTTTTGTTGTTGTTTTGTTTTGTTTTTCCAGGTAGGGTCTTGCTCTAGCTCAGGCTGGAATTCACTATGTAGTCTCAGGGTGGCCTTGAACTCACAGCAATCTTCCTACCTCTGCCTCCCGAGTGCTGGGATTAAAGGCGTGCGCCATCACGCCCGGCTTTTCTTTTGGTTTTTTGTTTTTCTTTTTTAATTTATTTCTTTATTTGCAGGGGGGAGGAGTATAGACATGCCAGGGCCTCTTGCTGCTGCAAACAAACTCCAAATACATGAGCCATTTTGTGCATCTGGCTTACATGTGTACTGGGGAATCAAACCCAGGTTGGCAGGCTTTGCAAGCAAGCACCTTTAATCACTGAGCAATCTTCCCAGACCCTAAACTCTGCTGCCTTTCAGCAGCTGTGAAGGTACTCCAGATGTGTGTGCACCCTTTTGGGCATATGCGACATTGCACGCTTGCATCACTGTTGTGTCTGGCTACATGGGGTCTGGAGGATTTGAACAGGAGTCCTTAGGCTTCACAGGCAAGCAACTTAACTGCTAAGCCATCTCTCCAGCCATGGATCTCTTTTTTAAATAATTAATTTATTTATTTATTTATTTATTTATTTATTTATTTATTTAAGAGACAGAGAAAAAGTGGGAGAGAGACAGAAAAAAAAAAGAATGGGCACACCAGGGCCTCTAGCCATTGCAAACGAACTCCAGATGCTTGAACCACCTTGTGCATCTGGCTTTATATGGGTACTGGGTAATCAAACCTGGGTCCTTTGGCTTTGCTGGCAAGCATCTTTACCACTAAGCCATCTCTCCAGCCCCTGAATCTCTCTCTCTCTATCTCTCTCTCTCTCTCTCTTTTTTTTTTTTTTTTTTTTGGTTTTGCAAGGTAGGGTCTCACTCTGGTCCAGGCTGACCTGGAATTAACTATGTAGTCTCAGGGTGGCCTCGAACTCACAGCGATCCTCCTACCTCTGCCTCCCGAGTGCTGGGATTAAAGGCGTGCGCCACCACGCCCGGCTTTGAATCTCTTTTTGTATCCTGGTTTCATGTGGGCCGGGTGGGCCTGAAACTGAGAATAAGTTCCAGCTCTTCCTCTACTCCCACATTCTGGGATTGCAGGTATGCACCACCACACCTGGCTCAGTACAGTCAATTTCTAAACTTCACACTTCACTGTGTCCTGTAGTCTGTCCAAAGCCCAAAGCTCTATCTCAGTTCAAAATTTAAAAATTTAGAACAGAAGTGACTGCTGTCCATGCTTAGTATATACTTTTTTTTACAGCAATTACTATCATTTCCACTAGATGGCACTAAAAAATCAGTGGTTTAGGAAGGACTTTTTTTTTTTTTTAGATTAAGTCAAAAAAACAAAACGCGTGAGAAGGAGCAATGATGGCTGAATGAGGCATGCCTTGGCTGCCTGGCCTCTGGGCCCGGGCAGCTGATCCCTGAGAAGGTGAATGTACCTGCTGAACCATGTGATGAACCATCTTACACAAGATATTTTCCTGACCTTAAGTGCTTTTATATCCATCTCAAAACAAAATTCTGAACTCAGGAAGTGGCAAACGGCAGTGACTACCGGGGAGAGTCAAAACTCATCAGACTGCTGAGAAGTGATAGCTGAGACGAATCTACTGCCCCTTCCAAGGATCAGGGACCACTGCAGAGGAAGTGGTGGGAAGGAATTTAAGAGCTAAAGGATGGAGAGGAGGACTTTGGACCGCTGTCTTTCAGACACAACGTGACCAATGAATTCACGACCTTATAGCGGCTGTTGTTAATTTGCTTAAGATTTGCATAGTACGACACCATCACCATATTCTCAGGGATAATGGAGGACATAAAAACTCAAAATAGAAGAGGGCCTACTTGGAAAGAAGATGAGGTTCAGAGCACAGGACGGGAGAACACGGGAGGGTGGTAGGACAGGACTGTGATCAGTGTACATTGGGGGAAAATGATTAAAAATTGTAGCCTTTGACAATCACCAGTAAAACTAGAAGGACATTGTAGTTCCCAAATGGGAATGTTAGCATACAGAAGCAAAAAGACAAACTCTGTTGTTATAGTTCCATGTAGTTGCACAGTAAGCACCATTCCACTGGCCTGTCACAAGTTTCTGAGGCACACTAGGACACATGTGCACACTGCTGTTTAGTACTACTGCTTGGCAACCATGCTCCAATAATCTGTGCCTGCATTTTTTTGACATTAAGTTACAGTGCTGCTCTGTCAAGACACTTTGACTCGTTTTCATTTAGCTAATACAGGCAGCGGTGTAAGGGATCAGGCATGTGAGGTCAGTAGCCACCACCATGAAGAAGACTGCTAAATTTGTTATTCACCAAGACACCTAATGGCTTCATTGAACAGAGTTGTCATGAACAAGGAGAGTAGAGGCCCGGCCTCAAACAATGTGGAAGGTGGAAGGCAAGACCAACACATGAAGTTCTCCTTTGATCTTCACATGAATGCCATGAGATATATGCTGCTATGAACACACAAATCATACATGTGCGCTCACTCACGCACACACACAAACACACACAAAGGATACTATACATTCTTACCATACCATGTGCCTGAGGTTACTCCAATCTTTTAGTGTAAGAGGACACTCTTGACACATGTTCCAATGTTGTACAAGGCTGTACAGTTGTGGTTAGTGTAGCCGACAATAGTGAAAGCACATTTATACTTTACAGAAACATTACAGTTTCACCTTTATAAATATGTGGATTTGAACATGAGAACTATAATATACTAACAGATAAAAGCGGAATCATATCACTCATGACAAATGAAAAAAACTAAAAATGACTTGAAACATTAAACTGACATTGACATTTGCACCATATCCATCAAATTATCTCATCAAGCATGTTCAACAAAGGGGCAGGAATGAGGAAACTGAGCATTTCACATATTTTCTAGTGCTAGTTCCTGAAGCAATTTGTATACCAGTGCAGAGTTTACCTGGCATAAAAAGTTATAGCTCTGTCATTGCTGGCAATTTACATACAATAGAATCATTCAGGTCAATAGTCAGCTTACTCAATTTTGAAACATGACATTTATTAAATCTTGCAGAGTTCAAACAATATGAAGTTTATATTGCAGGAAAAAAACAAGTCTTTTGACTTTTTGGCTTTTGATTGATGATATTTGCTGGGAGATTCTGAAGAGCAAAAGAGACAGACTCAATTATACTTAAATATGACTCAGTTTCCTATATGTTCTTGCAAAATTGTTGAGGGAAGAAATAAATCATCAGGATTAACTCTAGGAAGGGTTACTTTGTTGGGGGTGGTGAACTATTACTTTGATTATTCTGTGTTATTTATGGCTAAAGCATAAACATGATAGAAATTCACTGGGCAAAAATAAGAATACAGATGTAATTAAAACTAGTTAAGATTTCCAAAGTAAAACTTTGATCCTAATTATCATGTCTAAGTAGAAAAATCCTAAGTACCAATTTGAACTTTCTATTTAATGGAGAGCCAGTTGTATTACATTTAGGGCTACCTTTCACTTATCTTCTAATTTATATGGCTAAGGTTGTCTTGAAAAATACCATTTAGAGGGTATACAAATCTCATCCATGAAGTAATTAATAAATTTTCAGAAATGAAATATTATAAAAATAAAAACATGCAAAACTTTAAATAAGCAAAAATGACCCACTTGAAATAAGCAATAAATTTCTAAATTTCTCTGGTCGTCTTGTAATTACAGTGAGTTTCTTTTTTTCTTTCTTTTTTTTTTTTTTTTTTTTTTTTTTTTTTTGAGGTAGGGTCACCCTCTAGCCAAGGCTGACCTGGAACTCACTCTGTACTTTCCAGGCTGGCCTTGAACTCAAAGCAGTCCTCCTACTTCTGCCTCCCAAATGCTAGGATTAAAGGCATGTGCCACCATGCCCAGCTATAGTGAGTTTCTAAATAATTAATTTCTAAACATTAATTTCAGTCATTTATTCACTCATCAAACCAAATTCTGTTTCAGACAATGTCCTGTACAAGGGATGCAGAAATAACAGGATCCCATGTCCTCAAGAGCTCCTGGTTACAAGGGTGGATGCCCGAAGTGAGGGGCAGAGGACAGAATCAGATAAAACATGAAAAAGACTTAGAGAACTGCAGATTCCTAGAGCAGTGGATGTCTAGAATGAGCTTTGAAGAACGAGTAGGAATTAGCTAGGCAAAGACACATGGGCAAGATTGTCCTAAGCAAAGTAGGTCACTTGATACAATCACGTCAAAAGCTGAGAGAAGCTCAGGTGCATGCTGGTTCTGGAACCAGGCAGTGCAAGAAATAAAGCTCGGGGCAGAGGTAGGGTCATTATTCTAGCATGGGGATTTTATCCTGAAGCCAATTCCTATTTGTCTCCCCTTGCTCATGCTGTCCCTATTATCCCAGGTTTCTAAGCTGTGGCTTAAACACAAGAGGCATGAACAGACTCTAAGCAAGAACAGACTCTTGTCTTACCTGAACTTCCTTCTTTCCAATCATTTTCACAGATCACTCCACCTCCACATCTTTGCTCAAGTATAGCGTCCTCAATGACACCCATTGTAATCACTCCATTAAATGGTAACGTCCCGTCTTGCCTATCGGTGCTCTTCCTTCTGTTGCATTTTTCTGCATGGTGCTTCTCATATTCTATACATCACATAATTTATGTAGTTATTATATTGGTTACTTATTGTTCTTTCCCCTATGTTTACTTTTCTCATGATTGTGACCAGATACCAGACAGGAAATAAGGAAGAAAGGGTTTATTTGGGTTCACAGTCTAAGAAGGACTACAGTACATCATGGTGGGGAAGGCATGGTAGTAGGAATGTGAGACAGCAGGTTACGTTGCATGTTGTAATTAGGAAGGATGCAGAGAACAGAAAGGAAGTAGGAATAGGCTATATAATAAATGCCTCAGGCTAGCGACCCACTTCTTCCAGTGAGGCTCTGCCTCATTAGGTTCCACAGCCTCCCCAACAGCACCACCAGCTGTGGTTCAGAGAAGAGCATATGGAGGGACATTTCTCATTCAAACTATACTATTCTTCTCAAGAGCCTTGACCAAAAAGAAGAAAAAAGAAATTGGGAACTGAGAGGCATATATGACTGAGGGAGAGACTTATGGATGGCTTTGAGCTGAAAGATCATCAGCAAGGGGAAGGGGAAGACAGAAGAGGATGGCTACACTTCAGACAACCGGTCTTAGGAGAAAGGATTGTCCTTCCTTTGAAATCCAGGAGGTGGAGGGACAGCAACTGAATAAGAGGCTGGTGGGATGGTGAAAGCTATGTCTGACAGAACCTATGGTTCCCTGTCATTTGCTGTCTGGTCACATTGACCCAGTGTGTGAGATCCCGACCTCCCTGACTTCCTGTTAGGTCATCTTCCCTTCCTGGATTCTTTACCTTCGGTGTGAGCCCTGCTTGGGCATTAGGGATGGGCTGAAACTCCTTAGACACGTGGCTGGACCTGGGCACTTTCTTTAGTCTCGTTCCTCTGATCCTAGGCTTTTGTACTTTCCTGTAGCTTTTTGCTGTCTGGATGAGGCAGTGTGTTAGCAGGGAACAAGACACTGAACTAGTTCTGAGAAAGAGCACTGTTAATAACTCCTCTCTCACCCTCTGGTCACAACCCATAAGACTCTTGGCTGACTATTACTGTCTCAGCAGCAACAGCAGCAGCAGCAGCAGCAGGTGTTTACAAATGCTACTCTGAAGGCACTGGTTGGTTGCCAATGGTTTATTATCTTAACAGAGAGAATATACACATATGCATGAGTTACATACATATCTGCTCATATGTTATAAAACAATATGTAAATATATACATATGCATATATACAATAAATATACCACATGATAGCAAAAACTGCAAAGTAAATATAGGGGAAATATCTGTTTCCCGCCTTTTATTTGTGCTGAGTATCTAGGACCTTGTATGCCTAACATAAAGGGTAGGCTTACATAATAAAGACAGGAGAATGTTGGAGACAAATTGACAAAGGACAAAATGTGCTTGGCAAAGTTTAGGAACACCTAAGAGGCTGGTTTTATGGCTCTATAATGTAATCCAGCTACTAAAGATTTTAGAATGTGCTTTTAGAATCTGTATTATGTTTTAACATGTTTTTACATTTAATTTAGAAGCTCAAAATATAGCAATTTAAAAAATGAAAGTCAAGGATAATTCAGAGACTATGGTAACACTTAAAGTGAGGGTGATAAAGTCCTGTACCATTGTAAAAAAAAAACCCTATGCAGTAAGGTGTTGGCAAGTGGGATGGAAAGAAGCTGATACCTACCTGTATATGGAAAATGAGAAAGGAGCCAAGAGTACTATAAGGTTTCAAGTTGGAGACCAAAGAAGAATGATTATCCCATGGAGGGAATGAAATGGGAAAATTCAGAGAGCACAGTTGATTAGCAAAGATGTCCAATGGCACTTACGGTATGTGGCAATTAGAGAAATAGGAACAGACTTGGGAGCTGACTTATAATATATAGTTGTGACAAAGGCTTGGGGACACAAGCAGTGGTGAATACACTAAAAAGATTGTATATTGAGACATATCCGGCAATTTGGTCATTTGTGATCTACAGTAGGACAAAGGAGAGGAATAAATGGGTGAAAAGATGGCAACACAGGAAGAGTAGGACGACTCGACAAATGTAGATGTGAGAGCAACCACAGTTAATTAGGTTGAAGGGGCTCAAGGGAGGATTTGTTCCCACTTCAGGACTCAATCCCATTCCTTGGCAGAAAGAATGTTAATAAAGGACTGATTGAAAATATAAGAGAGACAAGGTGGGGGAAAGGCAGAAGAGGTTGGGATAAAAACGAAATCTTGAGGAACTAATCTTGGAGTAGAAGAAAGGCAATCAGGTATAAATTGTGAAGATTCATAGACTTTGGGCTGGAGAGATGGCTAAGTGGTTAAAAGTGCTTGCTTACAAAGCCCAATGGTTGGCCTGGGTTCAATTCCCCAGTACCCAAATGCACAATGTGGCATCAGGAGTGCAGTGGCAGGAGGCCCTGGTGTACCCATTCTCTCTCTTTCTCTCTCAAATAAATAAATATATCCTTAAAAATGATTCATAGATTTCTAAGTATAAAGCTGTGAGAATACTTTAGATAGACATATTCTATCATTTTGTAGTCCCATTTCTTTCAGTTTAAGGTAGTCAGCTATTCAATGTGTCATTTCTTGTTTAAGCCATGAAAGGAAAAGGTAAAAGTGACTAGGGTAACCATCTCAAGACATGGCATCATAAGCTTTATTTAAGTCAGGTATGCTACTTTGGGATGGTCACCAAGCTTCTTTAAGACTGTTTTCTCATAAATTGTTTAAGATTGAGATAATGCATGTATAAGTTACAATGACTTTTGAACAAGAGAACTTGGAATACCTGTCATAGGAAATGTGATACAGCATGAATAAGAGATGAAACAAAGTGTAGCCAAATGATAAGAGGGGCAGAGGTGTAGATCACTCAAGAATATATAACAGTGATGCATGCCTTTAATCCCAGTACTTGGGAGGCAGAGGAGGAGGATCGCCATGAGTTCAAAGCCACCTTAAGACTATATAGTGAATTCCAAGTCAGCCTGGACTAGAGTGAAACTCTACCTGCCATATATATGTATATATGGCAGTTTTTTAATTTACTTCAACATACTGGAGTGAAGAAAGCAGGTTACTTATCAGGGTAGGTGCAGAGGATAAAACGCTGAGGAGATATAGGTAAGTACTATTTTAAGACTTCTAGGCATGCTTACGTTTAGAAATTACATATAGTTTTTTTTTATAAAAGTGGCTTTTGACGTACTGACATATTATATTTTATTTGTGCTACAACTAAAAGCAGATCCCAGAACCTTCACAATGAAGGCCAAACCAAATCAGACCTTACCCTAGTTTTGATGGGGTATGTGTATGTGGTGTGTGACCATACACATGTGCTGGGGAGTGAACCCAGAACCTCATGCATGCTAGGAAAGTGCTCTTCCAGTAGCCACATCTCTCACCTCACATATCATATTATATTTTAGAAACAGCTACGCATTAAAAAAATTTTTTTTTTTGCTCCTTTCTTATTTTAGAGACTTCTCACCCCTTATTCCATACTTTTAAAAAGCATAGGCTTGCAGGTACTATGCCAACAACATGACACCTATTGAAGACATCAACAAAATAGCTGTGCATGGGTCCAATTCAAGTACAGGTTATGAACAAAGAAAGTAGTGAACAGGCAACATATTAGGCTTAAGCAACTTGAGACAATGAAAACAGGTGAAGGGTAAGAATCTATTTTGTTGATTCAGGATTTTGGGATTCAGGAGGCGTCTCCCAAACTTATGAACCCCAATTTTAGTCCTTATCCTATTAACAAAGAATTGATAGAAAACGACCTCAAGGATAACTTATGAATTATTGGGTTTATTTGGAGAAATCACAAATTGTGGGGTTTACTTAAGAGAAATTGTGTAGGAAATGGCTGGAACAGTCACAAGCATATAGAAAATAGGAAGCACACACTCATGTGGAAGGCACAGTATAGTTCATGGGGTTCATTTAAGAGCAATGCAGGTCTTGGAAGAGGCTGGAGCAGAGCCACGAGCACGTTGAAGATAGAACCTAGGAGCTTATGTAGGAACATTTAGAAGAAACATGCACCCCTACGGAAGGCACAGCATCTGCCCTGAGCCTCCCCAAGAAAGAAAGTTAAGACAGCAGGTGGTGATGGCTTAAGGAAGACTAGCAGAGGGGAAATACCAAAGCAGAAACCAGGAAACTCAGATGAGAAACGGGTAATAAAGAGAATTTCAGCCATGCTTACCCCAAATTTAGAGAAGTTATGCAGGTAGTAGGCCCAGAGTTTAGAGGCGATACCCACATGGTAGATCCAGAGTGTAAAGGAAATACACATGTGGTAGATTCAGAGATCAGAGGAAAAACCACACATATAAATCATACATACAAAGCATAAAGCAGAGGCAAGCAGAAAACTGCTCTCCTCAACCCAGCCAGAGACCACAGGGCAGAGAGAGGGCAGAGGCCAGCATGGACAAGCCTTTATAGTCGATTCTCTGGCATTAGTGCAGGAAACATTTTTCAGTTAAAATGTGACTACTCTTCCTGTCCTTCCCTTTTTACATGATGCCGGCCTACACGCAGATTTTACTATGCAATGTGGGTAAAAAGACTTGTAGCAATTACCTTGCTGAGACAAGCACCCAAGCAGAAGCATAATTCTTTCGTCAGGCTCAGGTATAAGGAATGTAAAGAAGGCCAGCCCACCTAGGTAGTGTGCTAGACTGGAGGCAGCAGGGAGCGCTGCAGCTGTTGTGGAAAAGGGGATGAGAACCAAGTTCCATTTCTGCCAAGGGAGGGGGCCATCTTCTGGTTCCCTCTTTGGGCTCCTGTCTCAATGTGTATTTCTTTTACACGCTGGAGCTACCACATGGGTATCTCCTCGGAAATTGCCTTAGAAGAAGCTAGCTTTCTCCTGAGTCTCTTTCACTGTTACCATTTTTGAAATTCGGAAGTCAAGGTCCGAAGTGCAGTGTACCAAAAGTCCCCCAAAAGGAGACAAGCATAATGCTCAGGGTGCCAGACGTGTCCGCAGTTGGTGAGCTTACAAAGGGCTTGTCCCTCAATGACATCTTCTACTGTCCCATTGTGATCAGTCAGGAGCCCTCCCTGAGTGATAAAAACAGCAGCTAAACTTCAGCAGCTCGTTTTTGTTACACGTAACGGTAGAATTCTGGGTGAGAAATAATTAAACCCTTAAGTAGGAGTGAAACAACAAAATCTTTGCACGCCAGAAATGCTGTGGGGCTCCATGGACAGCCAATTCTAAACCGCAGATCAAAGGTCCTCACTCGGAACCAGAGCTCAGGGGCCTTCCTCGAAAATGCCAGAAGGCGCCCACGGGAATGCTTGACACCGAGGGAGCCCAGGACTGCGGAAAGCGCGGTAGGCCAAGGTGGCCCCACGGCAGGAAGGCAGGCAGGAGGGCAGGAAGGCTCCCACTTGCTGCAGAGAAACTGCGGTGGCCTTAGACGAGCCGACTCCAGCCAAGAGCGCGCCGCCTACAACTCCCAGCAAGCTCCGGACTAGCGTCGGTAAACTGACAGCGCCACGCACCAATGCGGTCAGCCAGGGCGGGCGGAAACCACCGTCCCTACGGCCCTGCGGCGCGGCTCGCTTGCTCGGTGGTCCCAAGGTCTCGCTGGTCGCCAGAGAGGGCTCGTCCTCGTAAGACAATGACGCTGGCTTGACTGTGCCGCTCACCGCCAGCCTCACTCTTTTTCTGGTCCCGCCTCCTGAGGACTGGAGAGGATGTGGAACTTCCCAAACTTATTGGACGGAGCTGGTGTCACTCTGGAGGACGGCGTGGCTCCGAGCGGCGATGCCCGCCCCTCCTCGACGGTGATTGGACGCCTGGAGCCCACCTGGGCTGGGATTGGTGCGAGGACGGGCGACTGGCTTTCGGGAGTCCCGGGCCTCCTAGCTGCCGGAGGCGGTGGTCACGGAGGAGCCGTGGACTCTCGCGGCCCCGGGCCTGCCGCGCACCCTCGCGAGAGAGGAGCCCGAAACCCGCTACCTCATCGCGCGGGCGACTGGGCTCTTGTCGCGTGTTGGGGGTGGGACCAGTGGGGCGGGAGGGGGTTGACCGTGACGGACATGAAAGTCAGGACGAGCGCGAGACCAAGATCTAAGAGCGCGTAGGGAAAGGGAGGACGTGGGGGACCGAGGGGGGCGCGATCGTGTCCGGTATGGAATGCCATGGAAAGGAGGGGCCCCTGCCGTAGACTCTGAGTAGGTCTGTGGATGGTTGCTTGGAGGCACCCGCACCATCCCGTTTGCCCTTTTCTTTGCTTGCACCAGAATCCCCATGGTCTCTGATTAGGTTCTGCAAACTTTCTCTTTGGGTGGGTTTAGTTAGTTATTGCATTATAGAACTGCCCGGGGCTTTTTCTGATACTGGGCGCAAAAGCAAGAAATAATGTCAGAAAACAGGAAGCCGCTTCTGAGCTTCGTGAGCAAGCTCTCCAGTGCGACTGCGCTGGGGAACTCGGGCAAAACTCACTGCCCTCTGTGCATGGGGCTTTTCAAAGCGCCCAGGCTCCTGCCTTGTTTGCACACGGTGTGCACCACGTGTTTGGAAAAGCTGGAACCCTTCTCAGTAGTGGACGTCCGAGGGGGAGACTCTGACACAAGCTCTGAGGGGTCAATATTCCAGGAACTCAAGCCACGCAGCCTGCAGCCGCAGATTGGCATCCTCTGTCCGGTATGTGACGCTCAGGTGGACCTGCCCATGGGTGGAGTGAAAGCTTTAACCATAGACCACCTGGCCATGAATGATGTGATGCTGGAGAGTCTACGCGGGGAAGGCCAGGACCTGGTGTGTGACCTGTGCAGCGACAGAGAAGTAGAGAAGAGATGTCAGACCTGCAAAGCTAATCTGTGCCACTTCTGCTGCCAGGCCCATAGGTAAAGATGGGATGCTTTCACCCATTGTGGCTAGAGTTGAGTAAAAGGTGTCAAGACAGAAATCCTGTTGGGCAAGTCTAAAGCTCTCTCCACACCAAAGTCAACAATATATTGTGCAATAGCAAGCACTTTAGAGCAATAATTAGCCTGGTCAGCTGAGTACCTGTGTTAGTGAAAGCATTGCAGATTTCAGTCCTCAAAGCACACTCACAATTGAAGAGTTGTATTGATGGGGTGCTAGAGAAAAAATTATAGGGTCCTGTCCTTGATCTAATTTGATTATCGTGATTCTTAATATTAACTGAAGAGACAAGCCCAGCAATATTATATGACCATGATTTCTAAGATCCCACAACTGATAAGTGTTTAACAGAACTGAGTCTTACATCCAAATCTGAGTATTTCTGTGCTCTTTCTATTTATTTATTTATTTATTTGTTTGTTTGTTTGTTTTTTATTTATTTATTTATTTATTTATTTATTTATTTATTTATAAGACAGAGAAAGAGGCAGATAGAGAGAATGGGCAAGCCAGGGGCTCTAGCTACTGCAAATAAACTCCAGATACATGTGCCACCTTGTGCATCTGGCTTTACATGGGTCCTGGGGAATTGAACTTAGGTAGTTTGGCTTTACAGGCAAATGCCTTAACTGCTAAGCCATCTCTCCAGCCCTTTCTGTGTTCTTTTTATTGATGTATGCTGCCTTCTTGGTGTAGGGACTGATTGGCTGAGCTTCACCTCAGCCTTGGTCTTATACCTGTAGCTGCTGAGTGGGCTGGTCACTGTAAATTGGGGTGCTTTGTCTTATCACACTTGAACAGGGACTCTGCCCCTTCTTGCTCTCCCCTTTCCATTCTAGGACATCGTAATTTTTCTTTTTTTAAGATTTTAGGATGACCCTAAAGCAGTTTCTAAAACCTGACTCCCATTTGTTTCTGGCCTTAACAGCAGAATAGGTTGGTTGTCTTCATTCACTCCCAATTTTTTTTTTCTTGGTTTTTCAAGGTAGGGTCTCACTCTAGCCCAAGTGCTGGGATTAAAGGCATGCGCTACCACGCCTGGCTTTTCACTCCCTATTTTTAACTTATGTGGTGATCCAGTGACTGTCTTGCTGCCAGCTAAACAGCTGACCTCACGTTCTTTGTAGCCACTCATGCTGGGACAGGCATATAAACTTTTTTAAAAAATTAATTAATTAATTAATTTAAGA
This sequence comes from Orientallactaga sibirica, assembly GCA_036365145.1. NCBI lineage: Eukaryota > Metazoa > Chordata > Mammalia > Rodentia > Dipodidae > Orientallactaga > Orientallactaga sibirica. Next base: position 4,528,213 of record JAEOAD010000025.1, read on the forward strand.
GTGACAGGCAGATAGAGAAAGAGGCAGAGAAAGAGAGAATAGGCATCCCAGGGCCTCCAGCCACTGCAAACAAACTCCAGATGCATGCCCCCCTAGTGCATCTGGCTTATGTAGGTACTGGGGAATTGAGCCTCAAACTGGGGTCCTTAGGCTTCACAGGCAAGTGCTTAACCGCTAAGCCATCTCTCCAGCCCCAGGCATATAAACTTTGAACTGATGGAAAATTACCAGGGAACTCTGAGCAGTCACCATGGTTTCCTACAGGTTTCCCTGAATTCCTCCCCCCTCCCCTAAAGCTATATAGAAGAAGAATTAAAAGATCTTTGATTATAGTGAGGATTGATTTCACTTCCTAATAATGTTTTGACTCGACAGAAATTCTAGCTTGCTGGTGTAGTGATGTAGGCACTGGTCAAAGGAATTGCTTTACTAAAATGTTAGATTAAAAGCCAGATGAGAGCTCATCAGAGCCAGCCAGCTGTTTTGGTAACTATGCAGATTTGCCTGGCATAGCTTTTATCTCTTGGTGATAGTTTTCCAGTACATCTCACCTCTCAATTGCTATAGGAAGCAGGCTGGGGCTCATGTCTAAACTTGCCACATTAACTCTTGAGGGAAAGTTTCAGAAAGTAGTGTCAGCATTACAATCTTTTGCAAAGATGTGTTCCTAGCCAAACCCAAGTCCAGTCCTATTTTCTTCTAAACAGCAGACCTCAGGTAGGCATGGGCCTCACTGTCCAGAGAAGTAATTGGAATCAGAGAGGGCAGGGCCATTAGAAGTGGGAGGTTCCAGGGACTAGAACTCAAATTTGCCTAAGTTCCAAGCCCATGTTCCTAAACCTCTTTGCTAAACTGGACCTGGAGTTGCTCCCAAACTTCTTGTTCTCAACTCTTCCCAGACGGCAGAAGAAAACAACTTATCATAGCATGGTGGACCTAAAAGACCTGAAAGGTTACAGCCGAGTTGGAAAGCCTATCCTGTGTCCTGCTCACCCTGCAGAGGAGCTGCGGCTATTCTGTGAGCTCTGTGACCGGCCCGTGTGCCGGGACTGCGTGGTGGGGGAGCATCGGGAGCACCCCTATGACTTCACCAGCAACGTCATCCACAAGCATGGGGACTCAGTGCGCGAGCTCCTTAAAGGCACCCAGCCCCACGTGGAGGCCCTGGAGAAAGCCCTGGCTCAGATCAAAAGCACAAACAGTGCCCTCCAAGAGCGAGTGGAGGCAGTGGCAGCTGATGTCCAGAGGTTCTCTGAGGGCTACATAAAAGCCATTGAGGAACATCGGGACAAGCTGCTGAAGCAGCTGGAAGACATACGAGTCCAGAAGGAAAACTCCTTGCAGCTACAGAAAGCTCAGCTGGAACAGCTGCTGGCAGACATGCGGACAGGAGTGGAGTTCACTGAGCACTTGCTGACCAGCGGCTCCGACCTGGAGATCCTCATCACTAAGGGCGTGGTGGTAGAACGGCTCAGGAAGCTGAACAAGGTCGAATACAGCACCTGCCCGGGAGTAAATGAAAAGATCTGCTTCTCACCTCAGGAAAAGGCAGGCCAGTGCCATGGCTATGAAGTTTATGGGGCCATTAATACCAAAGAGGTTGATCCAGCCAAATGTGTCCTTCAAGGAGAAGGTAGGGAGACATTTTTCATTGGCACTGAGAGGACAGTGGGAGAGGACATGGTGTTTAAAGAACTGTAGCTTGCAGGTAGTGGGGATGTAGCTCGGTTGGTTGAGTACCTGCATAGCAAGCATGAAGCCCTTGGTTCAATCCCCAGCACAGATAAACTGGACATAGTGGTGCATGCCTGCAATCTCAGCCCTTGGGGAGTGGAGGCCAGAGGATCAGAAGTTCAGGGTTATCTTTGGCTACATAATAAGGTCAAGGCCAGTCTAGGCTGCATGAAACCCTGTCAAAAAAATAAAAATAGTCAGGTATGGTGGCACACCCCTTTAATCCAGCACTTGTGAGGCAGAGATAGGAGGATCACTGTGAGTTCAAGGCCGGCTTGGAACTACAAAGTGTCAGCATGGGCTAGAGTAAGACCCTGCCTTGAAAAAAATAAATAAAAAAACGAATAGTAGCTTATCGGGTAGGACAACTAGTAGCTTCCCTACTAATTTATCATGGAGAGACACATACAATTGAAAAGGCAGATCTTGCCATGCCGTTTCATCTTCCCTTGTTCTGGTCAGAGCACACTTAGTATTTAGTGCAAGCATGAGGCTTGACCCTTTTCCACTTTAGAAAGGTAGAAGCCACCAAGGAAGTCAAGAATCTACTTTGTTTCTGTCAGGTGACAGACCAGGACACACAGGATGGCAGCACTGGCTAAGCAGGGTAAACTCTGCCTGCTCAGAGAGGCGCACGGCAGGCCATGTTGAGGGTTACAGAGCACTGAGGAAGAGAGAGTTATTATGGCTGCCCTTCTTCACCTTCCACCATTGACACTTAAAAGGATCTGGCAGTTGTTTGATTTGGTAGAGTAGAAATGGTTTCTTCTGACCAGTGTTCTATTCCTAAAGGAAGCATGCTATGCAAACTCATTTCAAAGATGAGTCCAGATGGGAAAATCACATTTAAGAGTCATCTTCACTCTAGCAAGGAATTCTTGAGTCTTGGAAAGTTATAGATCCTTTGTGAATGATCTCTGCCCCAGAAACCAACTCACTAGGGCATGCAGTTCCAGAAGTTTCCCTGACCCTTCATCAGCCTCTCCATAGACCAGCCCAGGGTTTCATGTGGATGCTGGCCTTGAGGCTGCAGCTATTGCTGTTTCCTTAGAGCCTTTGCAAGAGCTTCTGGGTTGCAGAGGATCTCACAAGGAGCTTCTTAACTCGCCAGTGGTATCCCCTTCTACACCACCTATTCCAGGGCTGGCAGAAGGTGGCTTTGAGGTTACCAGCCGCTCACATTTTTAAAGGTTTTCTTATATAGATGCCTAACAATGTCATTTTTTCCCCTTTGGTTTTTTTGAGGTAGGGTCTCACTCTAGCCCAGGCTGACCTGGAATTTACTATGTAGTCTCAGGGTGGCCTCGAACTTATAGCAATCCTCCTACCTCTGCCTCCTGAGTGCTGGGATTAAAGGTGTGCGCCACCACTCCTGTTTTGGCAGTGTCAGGTTTTTTAAGTTTCCTTAGAGCGGAAGTGAAGATCCAGGATCCTGTGTAAACCATGAGCCTCTGCTATCTGAGAACTAGCCAGGCCTCCAGGAGGCCACCTGAGGCGTGTACCTTAGGAGGCAGGAGGCAAAGAGAAAAGGAGACACAACCTTTGTTCTGCAAAGGCAAGATGGAGTGTGACCTGTGGAGATGGCCTTTGAGGTGAGCATTGTTTATCTTTTGCAGATCTCCACAGAGCTCGGGAGAAACAGACAGCCTCTTTCACCCTGCTTTGTAAGGATGCTGCAGGAGAGAGCATGGGCAGGGGAGGAGATAACATCCATGTCGCAGTTGTCCCTAAAGATAAGAAAGACAGGTGTGTGTTACACAGGTCCACGGGCAGTGAGCAGGGAGAACTGGAAACTTAGGCCCTTTGAGTCACTAGGGGTGGAACTGTACTCGTTCCTCTTACCATGTCATAATGCTAGGAATCGAAGTGATTTCACACAGTTAAACTAAGCGTGTCTTCTTGTGGAGGTTTTATTCCTATATTCAGTTCTCTCCCAAAGATACAGTTGCTCTCTCACATTGGCTTCATTCATGGTTAGAGTGGATGCCACCTTTCTACTAAATTGTTCCAGGAGCGTGTTTTTACTTATTTCTCTGCAATTGGATTCAGGAGAAGGGCAACAGAAAAGAACGTGCAGCAGAGGCCTGTGAAAGACCACAGTAACATGTCCATGGAACTTACAGGACAGATGCTGTTTTTACCTTCTCTTGTAAAATTAACTTCTCAGGCAAGAACATCCTGTTTAGGCGGCATTTAAAATTAATATTGAAAGCCGGGCGTGGTGGCGCATGCCTTTAATCCCAGCACTCGGGAGGCAGAGGTAGGAGGATCACCGTGAGTTCAAGGCCATCCTGAGACTACATAGTGAATTCCAGGTCAGCCTGGGCTAGTGTGAAACTCTACCTCGAAAAACCAAAATAAATAAATAAATAAATAAAAATAAAATTAATATTGACTGTAATGATATAGACGTTCTAACTAAAAAGGGAGGCAGCCTGAAGTAGGCTTGTGAGAGGGAGTGGCTTTTTGAACTCTCATTTTCATTCAGTCCAGTCAGAGCAATGGTCCAGGATAACAAGGATGGTACATACTACGTTTCCTACATCCCCAAGGAACCAGGTATCTATACTGTGTGGGTCTGCGTCAGAGAGCAGCACGTGCAGGTAAGGCCCTTGCACCTGAGCTCTTTCCCCCTGCACCCCTGGCTGTTCTACTAGGATCTGGAGACATTCCTCATAGGACCAGTGGCTTAGAGATTGAATAGAATTTTCCTCTATCTTCTCTTCACTCTGGAAACTGCCCAGATAGGATTCTTGTTCTTAACTAAAGGATGCTCATGGCTCTAGGAATTCTGTACCAGTTTTACTTCTTGGTATTTAAGCCGTATTTTGTCCATCTGCTGGTGGGTTTGTTTGAATCCTTACTTTGAGGAAGATGCTTCAACCACAGGGGGCAGTCTGCCAGCAGACAATCACAGACTTAAGAATTTTCCAATTTCATTCACATTGTGACTGGGCCACAGTTGGTAGGTTTATGCCTCCTTCTGTCAACTGACCAGACATTTATCTGTCTAATCATCTTCCCATGGAATTTTCTGTTATTTTACATATATACTTATCTGCCACTGTGGTCACTACATCGCTACAAATAAAGTATAACACTTCTTGTTTTACGAAGTTTTAGAACTTAGGTAATACATATCCACAGAGGCTGTCTGCTGGCACTGGAGAGGTTAGAGATTTCCCTCTGCCAGCAGTTACCACTGTGCAGTGGCAATAATAAAACAGGCTTGTGGTCTGTATACTAGGAAGACTAAGTGCCTGCTTACTGCTACCTAATCGTAGCATGTCAAAAACAGGTCACCTACTTTTGCATATGCTAATTTTCTGCATCATTAACTGAGAATTTAACACTGGGAAGGCTGCTAAGATACCAGGCTCTCTCCTTTGTATTTTATCAGATTGCATGGTTCTTACATAGGAATGAGCAAATTGCAACATTTTTATTTTTTTTGTTTAACATAGTATGAAAATAACAAAAGTTGTCCTTGAAGAAAAGTTGGGAAGTGTTACACATTTCCTTCCATGTGTTTTCACAGTCCCCAGATTAGTGGTGGATGAACAAGTGTTTAGTGTCCAGGATCTAGTGGTGGGAGGATAGCTCAGGAGAAGTCCATGGCTGAGAAACTGAAGTACCATAGAGAGTTCAATTGAGGATCCTAACAACTGAAGTCAGCCACATGAAAGCACAAGCTGAGGTGACTACTGTGTCGGATGCGTTATACACTTGCATTGCATGCAAGGTTATAGGAAGGCAGAATCCAATGAGGAGTTGAAGCTCTCTACCAGAGCAAGCCCTGTGCGCAGGGGTAGCTACGCCAACCAATCAGTTATCTGTGGTGAAAAACATGGTAGAAGGGCTTCATGGACTCCTTGAGTCCACTTTCATTCATTTCTATCAGCCATGTAGCTAAGCAGAATTCTTATCCTGTGACATATTTCTGTCCTGCATCCTTGTCCCTCTGAGCATGGGCCCTGTGACTTAAAGATGGTTTATCAGACATTGATACTCAGCACACCTCGTTTGCTCATAAGGTGCTATTTGCTCTGCCTGAATACTGCAGGGCTCGCCGTTCACTGTGAACGTGAGAAGAAAGCACCGCCCACATTCAGGCGTGTTTCACTGCTGCACCTTCTGTTCCAGTGGAGGCCAGAAAAATGTACGTTGTGCATGTGGAGGCACCATGCCAGGTAAGGAGGAACATTGCCTTCAGGCCTGCTGGCCAGCAGCAGCAGTCAAGTGACAGTCCCTTCACTGCCTCACAGCCGCTACGTTGGGATGTTTGAACTGAAATTTTGTTTCTAGGAAGTAGAATCTATATGTGTAGAGTGGTGAAAATTATGCTTAAACAAGCTGCACTGCTCTAAATTAAAGTGGAAGGCTTTTATTTTGATACAGTTCACCAGTCCACGATCCTCATGGTTTGTTTGGTTGCTGTGCCCTTTCTAGCCAACAAAGCAGTGTGAAAAGTGTAGGCCCATCTTGTCCCTGGTAAAAGCATACAGAAGTTCCAAATGAGGATGTAGGAACATGGATGATTAAACACTCAACCAGCTCTGGCTCTTTGGAGAGGCAGCACTTCGGAAAGGAGATCTAATTATCTTTTTAAATTCCATCATGTTCTTACTCTAATGGTGGGCCATAAAATGGGCTTTTCTACCATTCTGTATAGTCACTTTGGGATCCCACCTCCTTTTCCTTCTCCATCCCCCACTGTTTTATAGTAAAAAGTCCAAACCAGTTCATTTTACAATGAAGGTCCAAAACTGTCTCCCTCCCTTCCCTTCCTTCCCTTTTCTTCCCCTTCCCTTCCCCTTCCCCTTCCCCTTCCCCTTCCCTCCCTCCCTCCCTCCCTCCCTTCCTTCCTTCCTTCCTTCCTTCCTTCCTTCCTTTCTTTTTTTTTTTTTTTTTTTTCAAGGTAGGGTCTCACTCTAGTTCAGGCTGACCTGGAATTCACTCTGTAGTCTCAGGATGGCCTTGAACTCATGGCAATCCTCCTACCTCTGCCTCCCGAGTGCTGGGATTAAAGGCGTGTGCCACCATGCCCGGTCTGGCTCACTTTCTTTAGACAGCACATTTAACACTATTCTTAGAGTGGGGTGAGCATACATGGCAGTCCAGCCTGAGAGTCCCATGGAGGAGTCAAATACTTCCTCTTGCAGATGTTTCCTAGACATTTTCACTTCCTGAGTCTAAATGTTGCAGGAGGTTTAATTTCATGGTAACAGCTGTATTCCACTCTCAGGGTTGATTCCTCCCCCCTTTGTATTATGCAGGTGGATACCAAGGCTGTGGCCATGGACACAAAGGCCACCCAGGTCGTCCCCACTGGTCTTGCTGTGGAAAGTTTACAGAGAAGTCTGAATGCACAAGCACAGGTGGTCAGAGCGTGCCCAGGAGTCTGCTTCGGACTGTGGCACTCTGATGGTTTGTTGGGCATAAGCTCAGCCTGGTAAATGTACAGGCAGCATAACTTCAGATTTCCTAAGGACCCCAGAACTTCATTGGTTCTGAAGAGACTGACAGAATTAAACACAAAGTGCCTTATCTAGCATTACAGTTCATGTACTTTTTTGTGAGTACTTATAATTGTGGGTGGTTGAATGCATTAAGCTCTCAAAGAAAGGTTGGCAATGTTCTTTCTGTACAACAGGAGGCTCCTTTCTGCTTCATTCAGGCATGGGCATAGCTATGCCATGGGAATGTGGAGATCATGAGGGGGTGATGCACTGCGTTACTTTCTGATGAGCGATACCTTTTCAGTTTACCCTTGAGCTATGTATTAACTTACAAGAGAACAAAAGTCTCCCCTTGCCCTATTCACTTTTTGTTAGCACACTTTTGGTGGTTTTACTAGCACATGTTTTGTGACCATTGTTATATGATCTTGCTGTTGGTGTGGGTATCTCCTCTTCCTCCTGGAAGCCAGAAAGATTGTGATTTGGGGTAGGGCATACAAGTAGACAGCTAATAAAGAGGAATGGTGTTGAAAGATCTCACACATCTATTGCAGTTCTTCTCATGGCAGCCTGTCCAGAGACCTTCATCCTCCTCAGCTCTGACTGTTAAGGAGTAATCTTTGCTTGTGTCTTTATATCTAGAAACTGACCTGAAAGCTTTCACTCTTACAGGGAGCCTTCACAGCTGCTGGAGAGTTCTACAGAGAGGACTTAGCACTGCCTCAGCCTTGTCAAGGTCTTCTCTGTATAAATTTTGTGTGTTTAAGGATGCTTGATGTCTTATACAGCAGTAAAAACTGAGCGTGTATTTAATAAAATGGCTGAAATTTGCATTGTAACATCTCCTAAGAAATGGTGGTTCATTTGAGTGGTGACTTGGGTCAGGCAAAGAGAGTGAAGTAATTAGAAGACAACGGTCAGGGCACCATTGTGAGGCTCAGATGTGGCTACATTTTAGCCATAAGTATTGAAATTCTAATTTTCACTTTTCCCAGAAATACTTCCTTTAGCCTCTTTCTCTAATCAAAATATGATCTTCCCAGAAGACACTGATGCCTGTCACCCTTTCAGAGTATTTTGTTTGCTCTACCATGTATCTCTGGGCCCACAGTCAGGTGCCCTTTTAGCTCAATCATTGCTGCTTTAAGACCAGTGATCCTCAGCCAGGACTGACTTTGACCCTAACAGAACATCTGACAACGTCTTGGAGACAATTTTGTTTGTCAGTACAGGGATAGGATGCTAGTAATAACTAGTGGGGACATAGATAAGAGATGCATTATATACTTTACAGTGCCCAGAATGGTGTTCTCAAAATAAAACACTCGAAACCCCATCTCTGTTTTATGTGGCATCTTTTCTTCTTTTTAACATTTTAGTCCACTGCCTGTTCCTTCCCAGTCTCCATTGCTTATTCGTTATCTTCCTATTCTCTACACAGTGAAGAAAGCCAACAATCCACTTGCATTTCTATTTTCCATCTTCCCTAGATGATTTCATCTTATCATGACTTCAGATATTTATACACTGATGACTCTCAAATGTACCTCTAGGTCCACTCTTTATATGATCATGTCTGCCCAACAGTTTATTTAATGTCTGTCTCCCTTTGTGTGTAGAGCTGACACCTCAGAGATATATTCCAGAGTTCTTCTTCCTAATTTTCACTTCATTCCTGCCTGCCACCACCACACTGCTTCTCCTGTAATCTTCATCGCTTTAAAAGGAAAGTACAAGCCTATCCTTAGGGGTGGTAGACTTTGGAAACCTCTGCATACCATCTACCCTTCAGGGGTCTCCCATCTTACTCAGAACAAAAGCCAGTACACATGCTTCACATCGACATGTTCTTGTGTCCTACCCATGCCCCTCCATCACTGTTTCGCCCACACTGGCTTGCCCTGTGCTCCTCAGCCTAACAGCCCTATCATGGAGCCTTTACCATGACCACCCCTGTCTGAATTGTCCTTCTCAGAGATCCATACCTCCACAATTCACCTTGATTTCTTCAGGTGTCTGCTTCAGTGTCAACTATGAGTGAGGTTACTAACTTCCCTGTGTAAAACAGCCAATATCCCACCCAGAAGATAGCACCCTGACCTTGGCTTCATCACCACCCATTTATATTGTCTTGTGTCTTCTTTCCATCCTAGAAATAAGAGCCCTACGAAAGCTGAAATCTGACCTTTAGTAACAACTATGTTATCCTCATGTAGTACAGTTTTGGGCACTAGTAGAGACAATAAGTTAATTAATAAAAAAAATTAAACTGGCTGGATTTTTACTTTGACTCTACTTGCTTTGTTTTTATAAGACTTACCTTCTCCCAAACCCAGATATTTCTCATGTAACCAAATGCCACTTGGGAAAATTTCTAGCCTTCTCTCAAACTTGCTGGATATATTATGTGCACCTGAGGGACCAGCCTTGAATTTTCCAGTTACCTCAGTCACCTAGGGAATCTTGGGCTATGGAGAAGACTATTGGATTACATCATCTTTCCCCATGCGTCTTTGTAAATGAGACTACAGAACTGTGGGTGCAAAGCTTACGATTCACTTCACTGGCAAAGGGGCTGGATGACTAATAGAGCTGAGGTGGCATTGCAACAGGAAGTTCTGCAAGACATCTAGGTTTTAGCTAATGCTTCAGCCTTTGAGCAATATTAATAGGAACAATTTTGTATAAATATGTAAAATGTCAGGGCTGGGGAGATGGCTCAGTGGTTAAAGGCACTTACTTGCAAAGTCCAGTGGACCAGATTCAGCTCAACACCCACATGAAGCTTGACACAGAAAGTAGCACATGCTTCATTTGTAGAGGCAAGAGACCCTGGTGTATGCACACACACGCACGGTTCAAATAAACTTAAAAAACCTTGGGTGGGAGGTGGTTTGGGGGAGGTTTTTCCTTGGCTTGTACAATGGGGACTGAACCCAGTTTAGTTCAGCTGAAAGGTCTAGTAAAACCAGAGTGATCTACAAAGCACAAAACTCCAAGGTGTGGAAAAAGAGTTGGAGAATTTAGAAACTGTCCCATGGTAGCTGTTTCAGAAATCTTGAGTTGTGAACAGTGAAGCATCAACAAGATGCAGCATTATGATGTAAGCTGTGCTGCTGATGTAATAGGTAATAAAAAGCCAGAAATTACAGCCTCAGCCCTCTGGGATGTTGTAACAGGATGAACACGTTGGCCATCATGGATAATAAACATACACATGCACCTCCCAGCCCACCTAGTGTCTAATGTGTCAGTGCAATCATTGCCCAACCTTACTCCAGAGCATGTGTACCAGTGTTTTAAGGTGTGGCTTGACGGGAGTCCTAATGATAGGCAGAATATAGGTTGAGGTATTCCTTCATTTCTCCAAGATCTCACAAGGGCAATTCCTGTGATAAGCCCTTCTAGCTACACAGGTCCCTTGATCATAGCTCTCATCACCATACCATATCACAATCACACATGGTTTCTCTCATTAATGCCTGTCTCCCCTACTGGACACGAAGCCTCAGGAAAACAGGCTTGTGCTTGCTTTTGTGGATTCTTTGGCATTAGTGCAGGAAACATTTTTATATAAAAATGTGAATAGTCTTCCTGTCCTTCCTTTCTTACAAGTCTGCCTACACAGACGTCACTATGCAATCTGGGTAAAAAGGACCTGTAGACAGCTGGGCCCTGTTCTGGAAGCCCTGGACCTCAGCGAGTGAAATCATTCAGCTTGGCTGGTTCAGGCTTGTGCTGTACCTCACGATGGCTTAGCTGCTTCTTGTTCTTAATGTGAAGAAATGTGGCCATTATTACCACAGAGTATCTCTTAGGGTTTTCACCTTCTTAACCAAAAACATTAAGACCAATTTCTTCATGTATATTTATTTATAGATGATAGGGAATGCCATTTTTTCTACTTTTAAGTTTTCTACTTTTTATTTTCTTGAATAAAGTCAGTTCAACCCTTAGCTCAATCTTATAGTTTCCTGTCCATGGCATCCTCTTTTAAACCCGTAGCCCCAGTGGGGAAAACAAAAACCTAAACTTTTTAGTACTAGATTTTAAAACTTTTGAACTTAAGAAACCTGATCCCTGCCTATTGTGACCAGCCCCACAGTACTGTGATGTGTGCTCGATTTAGTGAGTGGTATCGGAGCTCCCTGTAGACACTGCATAGTCCTTGTGAGAGCCAGCTGGCTTTTAGAGCCATTCTGCTTAACTATCTGCAAGTCTAAGGATTTCCATGTTTGGTTTGTGATAAGACTGCATTTTGCAGCACTGTCTCTGTTGGGACAAGACATTGGCTTCATTTTTAAAATGCACATGTTTTTGAAGAGGTGACATATTCCACACAAAAGCACCCTGAATCCCATTGTTTAGAATTCTTATAGGTCAGTTCCCATCTGCACTAAAATTACTGTACTGGCACAACTTAGTTTAGTCTTCAAAAAGGAGTATGTATTTCTTCAGTGGCTGGGTATTTGGACTGTACTCTTGGTATATTTGAATGTGTCTCTTGGATTTAAGTGCACTATTATTCATGTCTTATACAATAAAACTGCACTGTATGGCAAATGTGTCTGTAATATATGCTTTGCTAAAACCTCAGAGTGCTGTGAATACAGGTTTTTATATTGTGAACCTGTCTATGTATGTACATATACATATGTATAGTCTTAGGAAAAAACTTCAGAACTTTTGTAAATCTATGTAACATCTTAATATTATTTGTAATGTTCATTTATTAATAAGTTCACATACATTGTATAACTGGAATCAGTCACCTTGAGTTGGTTGGTTTGTCAGACTTGGTTTACTGCATCAAGAAACAGTCTTGTCATGTATGGTTGTGTCAGTATGTAATACTTTTATTATTATTATTTTTAAATTATTTTTTATTTATTTTTGGAGAGAGAGACAGAGAGAGATAGACAGAGAGGGAGAGGGAGACAGAGATGGGCACACCAGCAGTCTCTCAGCTGCTGTGAACGAAATCCAGATGTGCGCCCCCTTGTGGGCAAGTGCGGCATTGCGCCCTTGCCTCACTTTGCATCTGGCTAAACGTGGGACCTGGAGATTGGAACCGCTGGACATTGGAACCAGCGTTTTTAGGCTTAGCAGGCAGGCGCCTTAGCCGCTACGCCATCTCCCCAGCCCAGTATGTAATATTTTTATGTGCTGTTTTTCCTCACCACAGAGGACTGTTGCACAGATGCTAGTCTCAAGTTACTAGACAGTGGTAATAAAATGAATGTATTCATACACACAAAAAAGGACCTGTAGCAATTACCTTCTCATTGTTGCAACAAGCACCCAACGTTCCTCTCTCCCTTTCTCATTTGCCTCTCTCTCAAATAGGTAAACAAATAAAAAAAAAAAAAAGGGCTGGAGAGATGGTTTAATGGTTAAGGCATGTGTCTGTAAAGCCAAAGGATATAGGTTTGATCCCCCAGAACCCACATAAGCCAGATGCACAAGGTGGCACATGTATCTGGAGTTCCACTGCAGTGGCTGGAAGTCCTGGTCACCCATTCTCTCTCTGCCTCTTCTCTCAAATAAATAAATAAAAATAACAAAATTCAGCCGGGCGAGGTGGCGCACGCCTTTAATCCCAGCACTTGGGAGGCAGAGGTAGGAGGATCACTGTGAGTTCGAGGCCGCCCTGAGACTAGAGTGAATTCCAGGTCAGCCTGAGCTAGAGTGAGACCCTATCTCAAAAAACAAAACAAAAAAAATTCATCTAACATTGATTGATACCTTACTAAGTTACCAGTGCAGTATGCTAATTCATGCATTTTACAGAAGAAAAACCAAGACACTGCAAAAGACCTTCACTAGCCTAATATTAAACAATGTCAAGAGCCAGGATTTGTAATTTTTTCTAGTCTAAGCGACAATCTTTCTGAGGCGATTATCTTTGAACTTAAAACCCGCATGGGTAATTGTACTGTCTTCATTTCTTCACATTATCAGGGACTTCACTGCAGTGCAAAGTTCTGAAGACAGTATTCACACAACACACAAAACCAGAGATGTGCTTTTGGAACAGCTCATTAACTAGTTATACTTCCAGTCAAGACAATCAGAACTAGAGCAAGTCCAAGTTCCAGACAGAGCCCTTCCAACCCTCTTTACTTGTTCTTAGAGTGCCCCAGTCAAAAGGCTGTGATGGATTTCGTGTCCTTATCCAACATGGAGAAGTAAATGGTTTTGAGTTTTTAATTTTTCTTTTAATTTATTTAAGAGAGGAGAGGGAGAGAAAGAGGGAGAGAATGGGTGTACCAGGGCCTCTAGCCACTGCAAACTAACACCAGATGCATGTGCCACCTTCTGCATCTGACTTACATGGGTCCTGAGGAATCTAACCTGGGTCTTTTGGTGTTGCAGGCAAGCGCCTTAACTACTAAGCCATCTCTCCAGCGTTATTTCTGATTCCCCACCCCCAGCAGACATTAGAGTAAGTCTTGGGACCTATTGCTAATGAGAAAGAAATCTGATTTTTTTTTTTTTTGAGGTAGGGTCTCACTGTCGTCCCAGGCTGGCCTCAAACACACAGTGATCCTCCTACCTCTGCCTCCCAAGTGCTGGGATTAAAGGCGTGTGCCACCACGCCCAGCTGGGTATTCTGAGGGATAAAAGTCTCAGTATTATCCTAACTTCTCCAAATCTCAGTGGCTTAAAAATGATTTCTTAATATGCACAGTCTAATTTGGTAAGCTGAGTGAGGAAGAAGACTTTATCCAGAGTCACTCAGGGACCAAGCCTGACAAAAAGGGTCTATGGTCAAAACTAGGTCAGATCCTCTTATCTAGTTGGTTCACGATTACTAAGACTAGGTCAGGACATTGTGCTCTGATGGGAAGAGTGCTGGTCTTCTCTTCCGTTCCTTTATGTCCAGCAGGCTGAGGAGGACAAGAAACAGCATGAAGAATCATTTGGAGAGTTATAGATGACAGCCTAGTGCCTTGTCACTTCTCTACAAGTTCCCCATCTAAAATTCAAGACATGTGGACCCTAACTGCAGCAAAGATTGGGTAGTACAATCTCTGGATGCCCAGAAGGAAGGGAAATAGGATTTGGTGAGCACATAGCATTATGGTTGTTAACACTGTCAAACACATATTTATTAGACTATACCAATGATAACACAAAAATACAATATAATATAATGCAATTCCATGATGGACATGCTGATAGGAAATGATTCAAATACTAAGTCATATAGGGAAAAATCAACATGACGTAGCCACACTGCTACTAAGTGATGCACATGCCACAACATACAAGCAACAATGAAACAATGTGATCACTATGCACACATACTGAACATCTGCTGATGTGCAAAGTACCTCCTTGACCCTGAGTCTGAGGAAGTCCCTAGACTGTGAAGCTAGAGTCACTGGCTACAGGAAATCAACCCTCTGTTCAGCCCTACCAAGGCTTTTGTGAGCAGCAGCCTCATCAGAACAGATGAAGTGATGGGAGGGAGCGTGTGAGACAAGGTAGTAAGTACACCAGTCCTCCCATCAGAACAGATGAAGTGATGGGAGGGAGCGTGTGAGACAGTACACCAGTCCTCCCGTCAGAACACATGAAGTGATGGGAGGGAGCGTGTGAGACAAGGTAGTAAGTACACCAGTCCTCCCGTCAGAACACATGAAGTGATGGGAGGGAGCGTGTGAAGACAGGGTAGTAAGTACACCAGTCCTCCCGTCAGAACAGATGAAGTGATGGGAGGGAGCGTGTGAGACAAGGTAGTAAGTACACCAGTCCTCCCGTCAGAACAGATGAAGTGATGGGAGGGAGCATGTGAAGACAAGGTAGTAAGTACAGTAGTCCTCCCGTCAGAACAGATGAAGTGATGGGAGGGAGCATGTGAGACAAGGTGGTAAGTACACCAGTCCTCCCGTCAGAACACATGAAGTGATGGGAGGGAGCGTGTGAGACAAGGTAGTAAGTACACCAGTCCTCCCGTCAGAACAGATGAAGTGATGGGTGTGAGACAAGGGCGTGTCAGAACAGATGAAGTGATGGGAGGGAGCGTGTGAGACAAGGTAGTAAGTACAGCAGTCCTCCCGTCAGAACACATAAAGTGATGGGAGGGAGCGTGTGAGACAAGGTAGTAAGTACACCAGTCCTCCCGTCAGAACAGATGAAGTGATGGGAGGGAGCGTGTGAGACAAGGTAGTAAGTACAGCAGTCCTCCCGTCAGAACACATAAAGTGATGGGAGGGAGCGTGTGAGACAAGGTAGTAAGTACACCAGTCCTCCCGTCAGAACAGATGAAGTGATGGGAGGGAGCGTGTGAGACAAGGTAGTAAGTACACCAGTCCTCCCGTCAGAACAGATGAAGTGATGGGAGGGAGCGTGTGAAGACAGGGTAGTAAGTACACCAGTCCTCCCGTCAGAACAGATGAAGTGATGGGAGGGAGCGTGTGAGACAAGGTAGTAAGTACAGCAGTCCTCCCGTCAGAACAGATGAAGTGATGGGAGGAAGCGTGTGAGACAAGGTAGTAAGTACAGCAGTCCTCCCGTCAGAACAGATGAAGTGATGGGAGGGAGCGTGTGAAGACAGGGTAGTAAGTACACCAGTCCTCCGTCAGAACAGATGAAGTGATGGGAGGGAGCGTGTGAGACAAGGTAGTAAGTACAGCCAGAACAGATGAAGTGATGGGAGGAAGCATGTGAGACTCACCAGTCCTCCCGTCAGAACAGATGAAGTGATGGGAGGGAGCGTGTGAGACAAGGGAGTACACCA
The DNA here is from genome assembly GCA_036365145.1 of Orientallactaga sibirica. NCBI lineage: Eukaryota > Metazoa > Chordata > Mammalia > Rodentia > Dipodidae > Orientallactaga > Orientallactaga sibirica. The sequence goes on from JAEOAD010000025.1 coordinate 4,544,152, forward strand.
GTCCTCCCCGTCAGAACAGATGAAGTGATGGGAGGGAGCGTGTGAGACAAGGTAGTAAGTACACCAGTCCTCCCGTCAGAACAGATGAAGTGATGGGAGGGAGCGTGTGAGACAAGGTAGTAAGTACAGCAGTCCTCCCGTCAGAACAGATGAAGTGATGGGAGGGAGCGTGTGAGACAAGGTGGTAAGTACACCAGTCCTCCCGTCAGAACAGATGAAGTGATGGGAGGGAGCGTGTGAGACAAGGTAGTAAGTACAGCAGTCCTCCCATCAGAACACATGAAGTGATGGGAGGGAGCGTGTGAGACAAGGTGGTAAGTACACCAGTCCTCCCGTCAGAACAGATGAAGTGATGGGAGGGAGCGTGTGAGACAAGGTAGTAAGTACAGCAGTCCTCCCGTCAGAACAGATGAAGTGATGGGAGGGAGCGTGTGAGACAAGGTAGTAAGTACAGCAGTCCTCCCGTCAGAACAGATGAAGTGATGGGAGGGAGCATGTGAGATAAGGTAGTAAGTACACCAATCCTCCCGTCAGAACACATGAAGTGATGGGAGGGAGCGTGTGAGACAAGGTAGTAAGTACACCAGTCCTCCCGTCAGAACACATAAAGTGATGGGAGGGAGCGTGTGAAGACAGGGTAGTAAGTACACCAGTCCTCCCGTCAGAACAGATGAAGTGATGGGAGGGAGCATGTGAGACAAGGTGGTAAGTACACCAGTCCTCCCGTCAGAACAGATGAAGTGATGGGAGGGAGCGTGTGAGACAAGGTAGTAAGTACAGCAGTCCTCCCGTCAGAACAGATGAAGTGATGGGAGGGAGCGTGTGAGACAAGGTAGTAAGTACACCAGTCCTCCCGTCAGAACACATGAAGTTGTGTTACACCAATCAGAACACATGATGTTGGGGGAGTGTGTGAGACAAGGTGGTAAGTACACCAGTCCTCCCTCAGAACACATGAAGTGATGGGAGGGAGCGTGTAGTACACCAGTCCTCCCGTCAGAACACATGAAGTGATGGGAGGGAGCATGTGAGACAAGGTGGTAAGTACACCAGTCCTCCCGTCAGAACACATGAAGTGATGGGAGGGAGCGTGTGAGACAAGGTAGTAAGTACACCAGTCCTCCCGTCAGAACAGATGAAGTGATGGGAGGGAGCGTGTGAGACAAGGTAGTAAGTACACCAGTCCTCCCGTCAGAACAGATGAAGTGATGGGAGGGAGCGTGTGAGACAAGGTAGTAAGTACACCAGTCCTCCCGTCAGAACACATGAAGTGATGGGAGGGAGCGTGTGAGACAAGGTAGTAAGTACACCAGTCCTCCCGTCAGAACACATGAAGTGATAGGACGGAGCGTGTGAGACAAGGTAGTAAGTACACCAGTCCTCCCGTCAGAACACATGAAGTGATGGGAGGGAGCGTGTGAAGACAGGGTAGTAAGTACACCAGTCCTCCCGTCAGAACAGATGAAGTGATGGGAGGGAGCATGTGAGACAAGGACACCAGTCCTCCCGTCAGCTGAGAGGAAAGCAACTTGGGGTTTTGCCGTTATTTGAGCCAGTCTGACTCTATAATTTGGGCTGACTTGGAATTTACTAAGTAGCCCAGGCTGGCCTCAAACTTGTGATCTTCTTGCTTCTGTCTCCATTATAGGCATCTGCTACACCTGGCTTCAGGGCTTTGGGAACTTTACTTTTGTACAGTTTTGCCAACGTTGTCCACCCAAAACAGCTACCCCAAAGCATTTTTTAAAAATTGTTTATTTTCTTGAGACAAGTTCTCTAGCTCAGGCTGACCTGAAGTCACTTTGTATTATCAGCTGGTCTCCAACGTGCAATCCTCTTGCACTGAGTGCTGGAATTAGAGGTATGGGGTTCCAAACCTGGCTTCATTTGTCATAAGAGAGGGTCTCTCTGAAACTCGCCAAGGAAGAGTGGAACTCCCCAACCTTTTCCCTCCCAAACGCTGGGATTACAGGCAGGTACTACCATGCCCAGCTCAAAGTATTGATTAACTTGAAGGAAATGGCTGCTTCCTATGCCTCTCATTAACAAAGCTGACTGGCCAACATGATTGATTAAACTCTAGGCAGAAGACAATGCCGCATCTTGAGTGTGTAAGTCCTGAAGGTGAAATCCAAGGGCAGAGTTCAGGGATCACAGAGAGTGTCATCTCCAGTTCCTAGCACAAATCAGCAGTGGACATTCTGCACTCTACAGAGAGGAAGTTAAATGCCAAACAGAATTTTGAGGTCAGCCAGCGTGAGCTTAGTGATGGAGTCTCCAGATCCTGATAGAACCTGTTTGGCCAAATCTTTCTTTTTTTCTTGGAGCTGCAAGATCTTCTCTTCTACTGTTCCCTTACAAACAAATCTAAAAAGCAAGCAAATAAGCAAATTATCAGAATCCATGTTATTCAATATTGCATTCAAATAATCTCCAGTTTTTGAATGAGATTTCTTAGGATTGGCTACATATATCCTTCATTAACTGTATCAATTTAACATGATACGCCTCTGTGGTGGTTTGAATGTAAAAGTTCCCATAGCTTCAGGTATTTTTGATTAATCTTCCTACTTAGTCCCCAGCAGGTATAACCCTGCTGCAGGAAGTGTGTCACTAGAGGTGGATCTGAGTCCAGCCTACTGTGTGTTCAAAGCCAGCCTGAGTGCTGGCTGTTCTTCCTTTGCTGGGGATGTGTGATGCAGGGAGCCAGCTTCCTCTGTCAAGATGAAGCTTCCCCTGGAAACTCTCTAAGCTTGAAATAACCATTTCCTCCCATAAGCTGCTTCTGGGCAGATGTTTTGTCCAGAAATGAGAAGGCAATTGTAACCAAGAAAATTGGTACTGAGCAGTGGGGATGGTACTGCAGTGAATTTGACTTTGTATTTTAGTCTTTTGGAATGTGTTTGCAGGAGCAACATGGAAGGATTTGGTACTTTGGACTAGAGAAGCTTTGCAGCATTGTAAGTAAAGCCTGATGGGCTATTCTGGTGAGGATCTGAAAATCATACATGCAAAAAGAATTTTGGACTGTGAAGCCTTGGCTCTGGAAGTTTCAAAGGGGAAGGAAAGAACTTTTTGGAAATGGGCTACTGGCAGAAAGGATGGCTCCATTCTTCCCATGCCCTGAGAATTTGAGCAAAATTGAATTTAAAAACAGGGCTGGAGAGATGGCTCAGCAGTCGAGACACTTGCTTGCAAAGCCGGTTGGCCTGGGTTCAATTCCCCAGTACCCATGTAAAGCCACATGCACAAAGTGGTGCATGTGAATGAAGTTTATTTGCAGTGGCAAGAGGCCCTGATGCACCCATTCTTTCTCTCCTTGCAAATAAATGAATAAAAGTACTTTTAAAAAGGTAATAGATTGTGTGCTTGGTGGAAGAAAGTATTGAATAGAAAGATTCAACCCATGGAAGGCTCAAGCTGATACAAATGCAAATTATTTTGAAAGGAGGGGGCTAACAAGAGCAATGTGAATGGTTCTGGAAGCATGAGAAATGAAGAAAAGATGGTCAAAAATGCACATGGTTCCAGGAGCAAATGTGGCAATGTGAAGTAGGGTTGAAATCCCTGTATAGCGACCCAGTAAGGCTATTGTATGGAGCTATGAAGATGAACCCTGGTGGCAATGGAAACCCCAGGAATTTAGAGATACCAGAACTGAGGGGTAGCTGCCAAGGAAAGCTGCTGCTCTGGTTCAAGTGCATCTGACCGGAGAGCCAGCTACACAGCAAAGGGGCAGAAAGTTGCCAAATTCTTTTGGAGCCAAATGACTTCATCGTGGTTCCAGATTTGGAACTGCAGATGTTTGGTGTTCACCTGCTGGTTATTGATCTTACATTGATCCAGTTTCTCCTTATTATGCCTTTTGTTTTTTTTGCAGTGGGAATGTTTACTCTGTGCCATTATGTGTTAGAAGTATGTAACTTGTGTTTTGATTTTACAGAGTTCACGGCTGTCTTGAATCTCACTTTGGACTTCTGAATGGTGTTAAAATTGGTCATGATACCATGGGGCCCAGGGGTGGAGTGTGGTGGTTTGAATGTAAATGTTCCCCATAGCTTCAGGTAGTTTTGATTAAGCTTCCTCCTACTTAGTCTCCAGCAGGCAGAGGAGGTGTGTCACAGGGATGGATCTTGGTGTAGTCTACCGTGTGTTCAGAGCCAGCTTGGTGCTGGCTGTTTGTTCTTCCTCTACTGTGGATGTATGATGAAGTGAGCCAGCTTCCCCTGCATGATCAAGTTTCCCCTGGAAACTATAAGCCTCAAGTAAACCTGTCTTCCCATCAACTACTTCTGGTTGAGTGTTTTGTTCCAGTAATGAGAAGGTAACTGTTACAGCCTTCAAATGACATCTTTTTTTTTTTTTTTCATTTTGAAGTGAAGGTAATTAAGAAAGCCCCAAACAAGTGAAAGATATCCCTAATGGAGACTTAAGACTTTTTATCCAAAAGCTGCATCTTGACAAGGTCAGAAGGCATCAAAAGTAACCAAGTTTCTGCCATGTATTTGTGTGCAAGTTTACATGCAGAGTGTAGATTCACACTGAAAACAGGTTTTTCCAATTGAAGAAGCACCACTGTCATTTGTTCACTCCTTCAAGTACTGATGAAGCACATGTGTACACATGTGTGTGTGTGTGTGTGTGTGTATCATGTCACATGTGAGATGAAGAGATACAGAAAGAAGTATAGTTTTGCTCTAACGGGAACACAGGAAGACATGAACATCTGATAATAACTATTAATAACATGAACTAGGCAGTGAGACAACAGGAGTATGTCCAGGACATACTCCTATTTTCTCATGGCCTAGAGTAGTCAAGGAAGATTCCATTAGTGAGTTAACAGAATGTTGGTGGGAAGGATGAGCAGGGGTTTGCCAGAAGGGGAGGACATCATCTCCCAGGGAATGGGACTAACTGTCAAGCTATGGCTGAGTTTTAGAACACGGCCTGTTAGAGGAAGATCATGTCATCCAGTGTACCACACACAAGCTCAGGAGCTGCCAGGTGAGATATCATGAGTGGTCATGCATGACATGCTAAGACAATGAGATTCTACTTACAGAAGTGAGAGCCACTTCTCTCTTCTCCAGAGGAAGAGCCCTCTGGAGGCAACACAAAAAGAAGAGAGTCAGTATGGCTGGAAACAGAGTTGGCAGTGGAGATGGCAAGGAAAGGCCAGTTAACAGAAACATGTAGAAAAAACAATGGAAGACCTCGGTAGTTGAAGTGAGAGGGAGGAAGGAATCTAGTTTCTGGCTCTATTGTTAAACAGTGATACTTCTCACAAAGCTAATGAACACCCCGCAGTAAGTAGATCTGAGGTTGTAGGAAGAAACAAACACAGACTGTGACATTCTTCTGACCCTGGAACTTGTGGTTGATTATACTGCCACACAGAGGGTGCTCAGCAAGTGTTCATTTCAGGATGTGCTCAAGTGGATGAATGAATATGCAGCAGGATGTGGACACTTAGATTCAAATATTTAACAGGATGTGGATATCCTGAAGTTTAGGAGACAGTGGAAGTAAACATATATTTTGGGTATACTGAAGTGGATCAATTAAGGGAAGAACATACAGAAGGAACAGAGAAGAGGGCTGGTGACAGGAAAACTGACGTAAGTACTGCACTGAAATCTTCTGGAAGTCACTGGTACCCTATAACGAGAGCAGCTTGTGTGAAACAATAAAGATGAAAGCTAGTTTGCAAAGACTAAGAAAAGAATGAAGATAAACAAATATAGATAGACTACAACCTCTAAATTCTCCATCACTACTGGTCACGTAAAGGAAGAAGGAAAAGGGGGCCATGGCAAATATGTACCGTGTCAGTTAGGCAGGTTTTGTGGTTCTTAAAAGATGTAGAAAACATTTAGCAAAACAATGATCTATGCTCTTCAGAAAGTCATAAAACAAAGAGTAAGGTATTGTGTTAGAAGAAAGGATCCAAAGTCATGACAAGTGAAGCTGCAAAGGATTTGGATTTCCCAGTCAAGGACAACACTGGGAGATGTGTGGAGGTGAACATGGTCTGATCAGGCAATAGTATTACAATGATGATAACATCTGAATTGGAGTCATTATGCCACGTATGATCTGATTACATAAGAGAACATCCATATTTTCAGGAAATGTACACTGAAGTGCTTATTCTTTAATGGTCCAAAAGAAATTTATATGAACATACAAATGTGAAGATACGGAACTTTTTGGCAACCTTGCAACTTTTCTGTATAACTGAGATTATGTCATAAGCAAAAATAAGAAAAAATAATTGAAATGAGAGAGCTAGCCCTTCCATGGGTTACTTTCTTGACAGAGACATGGTTTACCATCACACACACTTATACTTTTTTGGCAACAACCAAACCCAAGGGCACCAAATTGCTTCCTACCCTCATGACTACAGTATTCTTCTCAGGGTATGCCTCAGGAGCACCCTCAACGCAGTGATCACCAACTACTCTGTATTGTGAGAACACTACACAAGGAACGTTTCCACAGACACACATGCTGGAGAGGGTCCCTTTACTTACTTGTGTATGACAACATCTTTCTGTTGCCCTACTCGGTAGATTCGGTCACAAGCTTGATCTTCCAGTGATGGATTCCTATTAGAGGAAAGGTGAAAGTCAGAAATACTGCCACCCTACATCAGACCTTCTTTAGCTAAAAACAGTCCTTGTATTTTCAAAGGGGTTTAACAGAACAAAGCAAAACACAAAAAAATGTGCAACAGAGACTATGCGGCCTGCAACACTGTTTATAGTTAATGCCTCTTCTAGGCTATATTTTCCTTAAAAAGACTAGTAACAGATACCAGTCATCAGTTAATAACTAAAGGAGTAGAGATGAAACCAATGCTGTGTACAGTCTTCTGCTACAGATGACCTTGGGCAAGTTATACACAACAGTCCTCTAGGCCCCAGGCCCTACTTGGAAACCTAAGGGCTGGCTCATATTCTAAATATTTACTTTTTTTTCAATTTTAGTAACCCTGTGATTCAACTAAGGAGACTTAATTTGTTTCCTTCTTTTTTTTTTTAAGATTTATTTTTATTTATTTATTTATTTATTAGAGACACAGACAGGGAGCGAGAGATAGTGAGTGAGTGAGAATAGAAACGCTAAGGCCTCTAACCACTACAAACGAACTCCAGACACATGCGCCACCATGTGCATCTGGCTTACACGGGACCTGGAGAATGGAACCAGGGTCCTTAGGTTTCACAGGCATGCACCTTAACTGCTGAGCCATCTCTCCAGCCCTTGTTTCCTTCTTTACAGATTCTCATCAACTCAAAATTAGTTTCTCATCTTACCTCATTAAAATCTTGGATAATATTTTTCCATCTTAGAAAACAGCATAATTCCTAGTATGTTTTTCTCACTTCTGTATATCTATAAGCTCTAAGTAAGATCTACATACCTTCTCCCACAGATAATGAATTAGTCTGACTGCACTAATCTGTGCTGCCTGAAGAATTAGACAAACTACCCAGCAACAGCGCCTGGGAAATGGGCTTGGTGTTGCAGGCCTGTAGTCCCAGCTATCTGGGTGGCTGAGGCAGAAGGATCACAAGTTCCAGGCCTGCCTGGACTACAGAGCAAATTCAAGGCCCAGATAAGCAACTTACTGAAACAGTATTTCAAAATAAAAAGTTAAAAGGGGCTGGAGAGATGGTTTAGCGGTTAAGGGGTTTGCATGCAAAGCTAAAGGATACTGGTTCGATGCTCCAAGACCCATGTAAGACAGATGCAAAAGGGGGCACATGCATCTGGAGTTCGTTTGCAGTGGCTGGAGACCCTGGCACACCCATTGTCTCTCTCTCTCTCTGTCTCTCAATTAAATAAATAAATAAAATATATTTTTTAAAAAAGTAAAAAGGAGGGCAGTGATGTAGCTCAATGGGTGAACACTGGCCTAGCATTTATGAGGCACTAGGTTTAATCTCTAATTCTGAAAAATTTAAAAAAATTTTTAAATGTTTATTTACTTATTTGCCAGAGAAAAAGGGGGGGGGGAGAGAATGAGCACAACAAGGCCTCCAGCCACTGCAAACAAACTCCAGGTGTGTGTGCCCCTTGTGCATCTGGCTAACATGGGTCCTGGGGAATTGAACCTGGGTCCTTTGGCTTTGCAGGCAAACATCTTAACTGCTAAGCCATCCCTCCAGCCCCCAAAATTTTTTTTTATAAAAGCACCAGTATAATTACAGGCTATTGCCAAGGCCCTTGGTTTCCCTTGAAAAATAGATGGTAAGACCCTATTGCTGAAGACTTCACTTGCCTGAGTGGCAAGGACACTGAGAAATCAAGCTGGTGCTGAGCAGAAAACCTTCTCCCTGTAGACCAGCCAACTGAAAGAAGCTGGTGCTGAGCAGAAAACCTTCTCCCTGTAGACCAGCCAACTGAAAGCTGGAAAAAGCTGCTCTGCATGCAGCTGTATAGGAGACAGAAATCATCAGTGGTGAAAACAGTGGACACTGGAAACTTCAAGTTTCGCCAGATAGGCCAAATGACCGAACGGGTACAATAGTGGCATGTCTGCTCTGGGGGAAACCAACTGCTCTCTAATTGGACTGAAGAAGGGAATACATGCCTGGTACTGAAAAACCTAATCAAAAGACTATGGCAGGGGAGGTCATGAGCCTTAGGGGTATAAAGCCTGCTCTGGTCTGGCTAAATGTATATATTATTCCCACCAAACTGCCCTGAGAGAACTACACTTAATGTTCATATTCATATATTAATGCTATTCTCACTTCTGGTTAGAGAAGCTTCTCTTTTCAGATGGCGGTGACCACTGGGATGACTAACTCAAAAGGCAACATAGTGCTGAGAAGAAGGGATGGAGGAGTGTCCAGCACTGAAACATCTCTGTCATACCCTCCAAGGCTCAGGGTCCATTGCAGAAGAGGGGGTGGAAAGAATGTAAGAGCCAGAGGAAGGGTACGACTCCTTACAATGCAACTGTCCACATAGAACTTGGCCTTGATATCCATGACCCTGCACTGTATAGTAATACCTTCACAAGACCCTTATAATAGGAGAAAAAGAGGATGACATCAAATTAAAAGAGAGACTAGTGGAGAGACAGAGAGGATATGATGGAGAGAGGAGTTCTGAAGGGGAATGGGGGGAGGGGAGGGAAATACCATGGTCTATTATAAGTATAGAAGTTGTCAAAAAAAAAATTATTTTAAAAAAGCACCAGTATACACACAGACACACACACACACAGTGTCTGAAAACACTAGTGTCTTGTCTAGCAATCTGGTGTAATTAAAATTAAAAACTGGTATTTTGGGCTGGAGAGATGGCTTAATGGTTAAGGCGCCTGCCTGCAAAGCCAAAGGACCCAGGTTCGATTCCCCAGTACCCACATCAGCCAGATGCACAAAGGGGCGCATGCATCTGGAGTTCGTTTGCAGTGGCTAGAGGCCCTGGTGTGCCCATTCTCTGTCTGTCTCCTCCCTCCCTCCCTTCCTCCCTCCCTCTGTCCCCCTCTCTCTTTCTCTCCTTGAAAATAATAAATAAATAAAATAAAGTTAAAAAATACAGAGATTTATGAAAAAAAAAACTGGAATTTTGTAACTTCCTCCTAGTAACCATTAGCTCATCTGCCTTACAACCGGAGAGGAAAGGTCATCTGGCACTGACTCACACACAGTGAGCCCAGACGCTGCACAGTGAGAGCATTTTTATCACAGCTAGAAAATCCCTTTTTCCTCTGGAGTAAGCTTCAAGGATTGAGAGTTCCCTGATTGAGAGTGGAGATGTTGGAGAAGAGGTCAACTGGAGCAAAAGTGAGCTCTTAGCTACAAGGAAAACTGTGCTCCCCATTTCCACAGGGAAATGTAGGATCAACAATAAAATGAGTGGACTACTTTAACCATTTGAAGCTCGCTTGGGACTACACCCTGTAAATGTACATAGAGGCATCTCCTTAATACAACACACTCCACTGAAGTTAGGCCCTACTGCCCCTCTAACCCACTGGTCTACCTGCTGTGCTGTGGCAACTCAAGAAAAATCCATGGTAGTTACCAGTGCATGTCCAGAAGAAAAAGATGGTTTCCTCCAGTCAGATTGAGTCCAACACCTCCAGCCAAGAGAGAGATTAACATAACCTTGAAAAGGAAACATGCCATCAGCCTTTACAGACTTGGCCTTGTAATACATCTGCTATGGGGTGGATCTTCAGTGCCCCTAAAGGCTTGGTCCCCATCATGGAGCTAAATGGGAGGTGGTGGAATCTTTAAGAGGTGGGTAGTATTGATCTTTAGGCCATTAGATGCATGCATTTGAAAAGAATAACGAAGCCCTGCCCTTGGCCCTCCCCTGCCTGCCTCCCCCCCTCCCCCCGACTCACTTACTGGTCACAAAATGTTTATCTTCCACCACACACTCCTGTTGTGACATGCTGCCTCACAAAGAACCCAATCAAAACGAACCCATGCAAAAGGGTCAACCAATCATGAACTACTGAAACCTCCAGGTCATGAGCCAAAATAAACCTCTTTCTTTAATGTTTCATTTACTTATTTGTGTGGATGGGATAGGGGGGAAGGACCAGAGCATTCTTGCCATTGTAAATGAACACCAGATGCTTGAGCCATTTTCTGCATCTGGCTTACATAGGTGGCTTGGGAACTGAACCTAGGCCAGCAGGCTTTTCAAGCAGGCACCTTTAACTGCTGAGTCATCTTCTCAGCCCTTAAACCTCTTCTCTTTATGAACTGATTATCCCAGGTATAATGATATAAAGATGACACAGTATCTCAAGTTCAACAAGGTTAAAGCACATAAGCATTATGTCCCTGTGGTGGTTTGATTCAGGCGTCCCCCATAAAGTTAGGTGTCCTGAATGTTAGGTCCCCAGCTGATGGAGATTTGGGAATTAACCCCTCCTGGAGGTGGTGTATTGTTGGGGGCAGACTTATGGGTATTATAGCCAGCTTCCCTTTGCCCGTGTTTGGCACACTCTCCTGTTGCTGTTGTCCATCTCATGTTGACCATGAGGTGATGTCCACCCTCTGTTCCCATCGTTTTCCCCGGCCATCATGGAGCTTTATCTCAAGTCTGGAAGCCAAAATAAACCCTCTTTCCCACAGCTGCTCTTGGTTGGGTGATTTCTGCTGGCAGCAAAAACCTTACTGCAACACCAGTCCTTTCAAATTTTCTCCTGCTGTTATGTTCTCATATCTCATTTTTGTATGTGAGTACGAGTCACCTACCAAAAGGAAGTAGCTGCCCAAATATATGGATCCTATAATTTAGAGCGTTGGGGTGGCCAGCTCAATAAACTTTCCATTAACCAAATTATCTGTTTTTTATTCCTGACCCTCCATTACTATAATTATCCTTACTATATTCAACAAATGCTTTCCAAATCCTTGTTACCTGTAATTAGATGACTGCTCTTCCATATTTCCTCCAACACAAGGTTTGCCTCCTCCACAAAGGCTCTGCTGACCAGCTCGGCTCGAATCTCCTTTCAGTTTAGTCTAGCCTCTTTAGAGAACTGGTACAATCTTATAAGTACCTCAGTGAATGTCTAATTATAAACATTTGGAACGATCAAGACTATTTTTAAGTTGAATTGCTAATTATAATGTTCTCTGTATAACTATGAACAATTTACTCCTTAATTATACAGGTGTGCCGTGCCTGGCTCATACCTGAGGCCCCCTGGAGTGGTTAAATGCCTCTACCAAGTCCATTCTCTGTTTGGGGTTGACAGAGCCATCGATGGTGGCATACGTCAGTCTGTGCTTCTTGAGGTGCAGTGCTACCACTTGCAGCATGCTGGTCCACTGAGAGACAATGACACTACGAAGAAAGATAAGAAAGAGCCAACATTCCAAACAGATGAAATAATCTAAGGGCTTTAATGTCCCTGTTCATCTCAAGATTAGTTATAACAGGAAAGGTTTTCCATTTAGCCTCAACATTAGTTATAATTAGGAAAGGCCTTCTGGTACCTATGGGGAAAGGTCACTGCAATTATTTAGATGAGTGTTCTCCAAAGACCCATGTGTAAACGCTTGGTACCAGAGTGACAGGAAGTACTGTAATAGTTAAGAGGAGGGGTTGAGTGGGGGACAAATCCTCTAGGGGGACTGTTGAACTCCATCTCTTCCTCCCAGTCTTTTTCTGAGCTTCATCATTTGAGACGTGATCACTTGTTCTCACATGTGCTTCTGCCAGTGCCATCTACTGCTCTCACCAAAGGGCCTAAGCCAGTGAGGCCACCTAAGCCTCTAGACCAATGGGTCAAATTAAGCCTCTCATTGTTTCCTAAGAAGTCTCTGCTAGGCATGTTGCCATAGTGACGTGATCTAATGCAGGCACACATTTAGGTCACACCCTAAGTTTACAATGCGTCCAATTATTTCTATATTCCATCTTACCTTGTGCTAAACAGCTAAGGAATGAGCTGGTGGGCTCCCACACCCCAGGCCATGTTTTAATTACAGCCTTAAATTTTTAGACCGAAACATATGATGAATACAAATCAGATGTATAAAATATATGTGTGTGTGTATTACACTAAACAAATGTGTCTCCAAGCACCGAGCTTAAGCAGCACACTAGTAACACTGCAGTAGCTCCCTGCCTGATAACGTCTCCCTCCTTCGCTTTCTTATAGACGTCTGTGCTTTAAACACTGTTTCAGATACTTCCTTTACTCTGCTATCCTATGGACGTAGTAGTATGCTAGTGATCCTTTTCAATACATGTCACCAACATTGTCATTAGAAATCATGGGAACTTTGTGCTGTAACTTTGGTGTTTTCTACGTAGCACAACTCAGATTCCTGTTGTGAAGAGCTGAGACTATCAAAAGTATCAGCTTTTCTTGCTGGATTCTAGCCAATGCTTACATAACAAAATAACACAGTTACCTCTTTTGGAACCCCGAACTTTGGATTTCCTCCAGTTCTGCCAACAGAGATGATATCTAGGAAAAAGTTACATTAATTTTGCAGTTTAAACATTCACTTCTCTCATATTGTCTCCTTGAATTTGTGAGCAGTCCACTGGATGGCCTCTAGGCTTCTGGACTGATGCATCTCTATTCACTCTCCCTTCTGCAGCTAGAAGACTAGTTCTAACATGTATCCATGGTATTCCTTTTTTCTGCTCATTCCTCAGTATGCTCTCCTTAATGACAATTCAATTATGCCAAAGTTCTTCCTCTGATGAGTGCACCTGCCTCACCTTGCTAACAGGTTCCTCTTCTTTAGAATGCCTTTTGCCATGTCAGCTTAACGTCACTTTTTGAAGGTCTTCCTAACCTTCAGAGTATGAGTTAGGTGTCCTCTGCATATGACTGTGTTAGTTTCTACTACCTTGGTCCTTAAAATCATCCCTTACTTCCAAGACTAAAGATGTTCCAGAGCCAAAGGCCACACATATCAGGTGCATTTCTGTATTCTGACCCTGGAACATTGCTGGAAGAGAGAAGGTACTATCCTAAAATTTGCAGAAGAAAGTGAAGAGCTCCCACTTTAAGGACTGTTCCCTCCTACATCAAACAGCCTTGGAGGGCTTGACCTACAACGAAAGGGCTCAAATTAAGAAGCCAAATGAATAAATAACATAATAGCCAGAATATGAACTCCTGTCACATGTGGGGCACTTCTTAGACACCTCTGTTATTTGTGGCAAAGAGCCCAGTAAGTGTTTCAAAATTTAATTGAGAGGTTGCATTATTTTAGAATAATCCCATCCCCTTGGCAGTGACTTCCTTTCTAGTTTACGTTTTTTAAAACAGCATTTAAAACAGAAGTTGCTGAGGATTGCTAACATGTCCCACTTTGAGGGCATGTAGGATAATGGAGGACATCAATAAAAAGGCAGGATTCCTTCAAAAGCTTTGATGAAAACAGAAAATGGCTAATGGTGGTAGAAGGCTATGCAAGAGATGGTGCTCACAGATGGAAGCCTTGCCACAAGTCACAGCACTTGGCACTGGCATGTACTATGGTCTTTAGGGACAATCCTTGTGATTTTTCTTTCCCTGAACAAATTAGTCCTTTGCTCAGGGCCCATCCTTAGCAAACAGCTGGTGGCCACCTTTCCCAGTCATTTAAGACATAAAATTCACCTCAGTGGTGGAACTGTCCCAAATCATTCTCAAAAAGCCCATCATGAACTAAGGCTTTCAGAAGTGAAAGACCGAGTTTAAGAATGAGGGAGAATTCATTCAGCTGCACTCCAACAGCCCTAGCTCTGCCATCAAATGGCTGTACCCATTTGCACAAGAATCCAATCTCTCCATTGAGAGATAAAGTACCTTGGTGCTCACTCGTGTGTTTTCAAAGAGCTCCACTGCGAAGGATGTGCCATTGAGAGACACAGTAGAAGATGGGTCTGAGTCCTGGAGCTCAGACAAGGTCAGAGCACTGAGCTGTTCTTCAAGGGACAAGACAAGGCCTTCACTCTTCAGTTCCATTGGATCCAGGGCCTAGGTAGAACCAGGAAAAATGACAGGAGCAGTTGGAGCTGTCAAGGTAGCAAGGCTTCTGACTTGCTGATGAGGTTGTGACCCTCAATACTGACAGATAAAAAGGGCTTTGAATTCATCTTCAGTAACTACTCAAAGAAACCTTGCCTAAAGTATGATCTTGAGGTTTTCTAACTAAAGGTAAACTAAATGATGGAATTTTTTAGACTTGTCAGGGAGACCACATGATCATTCCATTTTTCTCGATAGAACAAGAGAGTGCATCTAGCTGACAGAAGATGCAGTATTGCAGCTTCTGAAATGAGTAACATATGCTTCTAATTCTGGGTGTTTTTCATCCAACGTAAGGCAACTTTTCATTTGTTTGTACTTGAGTTCTCCTATCCAGACCCAGAAGCCTCAGACTGAACACTAGTAACTAAGTTAGCTTTATGACATCCTAAAATGCCAAGCATTCAGACGGCCCTTCTTAACAAAACATCACTTCTCATTCTAAAACGGTTTACTTGAAACAAAGAATTAAAGTACACTCTGCTCAATGCCATGAGAATCACCAAGACTAGTAAGATTAAAGTAAAACAGTGCCCTCTTCTCCACCCCACCAGAAAGCAGAACACAAGACCCCCAGTTAGCCTCTTCCTAGATTCAGCAAACTGCTCTGCTTGCTGGAAGGTGAGACCCACACTGCCCGAGACCCTTCTCACCGACTTCAGCAAGGACAGGTGGCAGCAGCACTGGCGGAGCCGAAGCAGCTGGGACAGGATGTGCACGGTGCTGGGTCCCTGGGAGTCTGCAGCCACGGAGCGCCCAGGCACACTGGACCCAAATTCCTGTGCCACTTCCAAGTGAGAAGAGAGGCCCCAAGAAATATAAAGGATTTAAACCAGGGAAATCTGGGGAAGAACTAGGAACTAAATGAGGCTATTATAAACTCCGTTGAGCTGAGAGTCAGTAGTTTAGGCTATAACCCACCTCTATTAAGTCAAATGAAATAGTGGTTTTGCTAGCCTGCCTATATTTTAAAAATGCAGATTTGAAAGCAAACAAACAAAAAGTTTAGATCATTAGGCCTTATGTAGGCAGAACAATATATTTTTCTCTGCTTTGAGGGTCTTAGATAAGTGCAGTCTCTGAAACCTGGGGTGCAATGACCCCCAACTTTGAATGGATGGGAATCCCATTTTCTGCAGCGATGCACATGTATGCGTGTTCCCCGGCTTACCTCTATCGAATGGATTGTCAGGGCTTCTTGCAGGATGGCTGCCGCTCCTTTCCTGTCTTTTTAGATAGGACTGCAGGGCTGACCTGTCTCAGATCACAAAAGGAAATGCACATGTAATGGCCGCAGCACACAGGTAACGGTATTGGCTGCTTCACTGTGCTAGAAGTAGAGCCTGAGCAAACAAAAGAAGTGGACTTGTTGAATGACAGCAATTGATGGCAAACATTAGTCAAAAGTAATGCAAAAATAATCACTAATTTTAAAATTTAAGGGCTGGGTTGATTGCTCAGTGGTTAAGGCACTTGCTTACAAAGCCTGCTGACCCGGGTTCAATTCTCCAGTACCCATGTAAAGCCAGATGTACAAAGTGGCACGTGCACCTGGAGTGCATTTTCAATGGCAAGAGGCTCTGTTGCACCCATTCTCTCTCTCTGCTTGCAAATAAATAATCTTTTAAGGGCTGAAGAGATGGCTTAGTGTTTAAGGCCTGCAAAGGAAAAGGACCCAGGTTTGATTCCCTGGGACCCAGTTAAGCTAGATGCACAAAGTGGCACATGTGTCTGGATTCATTTGCAGTGGCTGAAGGTCCTAGTGCACCTATTTTCTATCTGCCTCTCTGTCTCAAATAAAAACACACACACATATTTGATTTGAAAATAAAAATGGGTAAATGTGACTAATGAGAGGGGTGATAGAAGGGGAGGGTGGAGGAGAATATCCTCAACATAAAATATGGACATGTACAAAGATTAAAACTTTTTTTAAATTTAAAATTCAGCTAACATGTATGATGTAAAAAAGGTAATCCTGTTTACACTGGAAATGAGAGATATCAAAGGGAAGAGAATAAACTTAGAATTCAAGAAATGACAAGTACTCTAGAGAAAGTGCAAAGTGGGAGCTGAAGATGGCTCAGTAGTTAAAGGTGCTTGTTTGCAAAGCCTGATGGGCTAGATTTGATTCCCCAATACACACATAAAGCCAGATGCACTAAGTGGCGCATACATCTGGAGTTTACTTGCAGTGGAAGGAGGCCCTGGCATCCCTCTATTCACTCTCTCTGTCTGCCCCCTTCTGTATCTCTGTCAAATAAATAAATAAAATGCAAAGTGATTTTTCTGGTTTTTTGGAAGCTCCAGTGAGGTACTGACAGGTCAAAGGTCAAAGAGATTAATTTTCCAATACAGTCTGAACAACAAGCAAATTCCATACCCTAAAACTTCTGTGGAAAGAAGCCAAATAAAAGGTTCAAAAAATTTGCTTTCAATGTGCATATGAGACAGGAGTATGGCAAGGAGAGGAAGGGGAAGAAAAGGTAATAAAATGGAATATAGATATTTCATACTTCAATACCACAAATGAAGCATATGGAAACTTGATCCTGCACTCACTCTCAAGGAAAGACAATAAAACAATGCATGAGGATGCTTCTGTACTGTGCATACCTTGATCTTGCAAGAAAGACATTGTAAACAGTCTCCTCATCCTTAGAAAGCTTTAAAGAGTGCAGCTGAAATGTACGCTGGGGCAGTGCCACCTGCAAGAGCAGGAAAAAAGAAGCTGGCATTAAGCTATGCAAATGAACGAAATCAGAGCAAATGTCCCAGATGCTGAGACTCTAGCAGCTTCATCCTTTCTGCATCGGGACTGTGCTAACACAGCACTACGGAGCTGCTCTGAAGCTACAAGGAACTGGAGACTCACTCTGAAGCTCAGGAGCTCAGCCAGCAGATGGCTTTTGACCCAAGGACATGGTCATTCTCCTTCCCTGGCCTCCCCAGGATCAGGTATAAATCTGATTACCAAAGGTTTACCAGCAGAATCCAGTTGGTCTTTTGTTCTCCTCAGCAACAGGCTCTTGGTTAAAATGCTTAGCCGTTCTCCTCCTTTCTTTGAACCATTGTCAACCTGACTTTTCCAAAGACTGAACTCATCAAATGGAGAACAGCGGAGAAACCTTTTATATGGGAAGGAAAGACACAGAGCAGGAAAAAAGTATGAAGAAATGAAAGAAATGTTCAAAGTAAGATACAAAATGAAAACAAACCTGAAATCCTGACACCTCTGTCTTCCTGTCATGTATAAAAATGAACTTCACAGCAAATGTCTTCTACACAGGTCACAAGAAACTAATTCACATTATAAAGATATGAACTGTCCCATGATCAATGTACATATGGTCACAATGGCATATAATCAAAGCTAGAATTTATGACTAAAGCTTCAAATGCTAGCAGATTCCATATCCTTTTATGATCTCACATGAATAAAGGAAGCATTTTAAAATCAGCATACTTTTCTGGTTGTCTCAAATAAATTGTAGTTCTGCCTGCCCTTGTCCATGTATTTTAAAGTACAAGTAACCCAAAACATTCACCAGACTGGAGAGAGATGTCTTTTGACTGCTTCAATTTAATCTACCCTATGCTTTCGTAATAAGTAAAGGCTGGCTACCAATCAATAACATCTCAAAAATATTAATTATTTTGTCTGTTAAAACTTGGCCATCTGCCGGGCGTAGTGGTGCAGGCCTTTAATCCCAGCACTTGGGAGGCAGAGGTAGGAGGATTGCCATGAGTTCAAGGCCACCCTGAGCTAGAGTGAGACCCTACTACAGGGGGAAAAAAAAAACCTCAACATCTGTTGTATGAGATAGTCTAGATACACCAGAGCTTTATCATGAGATATGAAGCAATATGAAGGGTGACAGATACAGGCAGCGTTCACATTTACCTGATCCCAGAAACATCACTCACTTCAGCAATGAATACATATCCAGCAGGTTGTTTTGAATGGGGGTTCCAGTGACAGCCCAGCGGGCCTGGGCTTGGAGCTTACACACAGCGATGGATGTGTGTACTCGGGGGTTCTTCACATTGTGAGCTTCATCCAGGATGACTCTAGCCCAGGCGATGTGAAGCAAAGGGGCTGAGGTGCCCTAGAGGAAGCATAGTGACATCCAGCACCAGTATGGAGACACACCCTCAAGGAGGGAAGAGGACATAACAAGCACGGAGCACTCACACTTACCCTCGAATTTGCTTAGATCCATTACGCTGAACAAAGCCAAGAATCCAAGAGCACAACCTCTGAACTAGTGCAAAGGTCTCCCAGCACCTCAGCCTCTGAACCGAGTACATGTTTTCTAATTTGAGTTTTCATTTATTCTTTCACCCCACATACAGCAATGGCTATAGGCCATGAATACAGCAGGCATTAAGCCTGTAAACTCTCTCATTTAGTAAGATATTGACTAAATTCATTAAAAATTTACTAAATATCTAATTTTAGATGTAAAATGTTAAGCTAGATGTAAGGAACTTCTCCTTCAAGGAGTTCAAGGTGCAGCATCCATAAAAACAAACATAACTGCTACACGATGCATATGCAGAAAGTCCCCTGACACAGGGCAGCATTAGTCCACCTGTGGGTGCACTGCTGCATTGCTCATCCTCAAACAGTCCCCGACACACAATGGGGCCTCCAGAATGGCTGAATCAATGTGCCGCAACATAAGAACGCATGAGGCGCTAGGAGTGGCCCTCAACCAAATGGTGGGCAAAGAGTGGTGCAGAAAGGTTTCTTAGGTCAGAAAAAATTAATCTAGGAAAAGGAGTGGTGATAATGCATTCCATTCAACAGGAAAAGAGTGTGACCAGAGCATGGCAGGTCTGATGGTATGACTGGGGGGCTCCAGGGAGGGAGAGGATGAGGAGATGAAGGACATTCAGGTAAGGCAGGATCATAAGGCACCTAGTATATCATATGAGCAACAGAGAAGCACCGAGGAAACCAAGACATTCATTATCTGTAAGAAATAGGGTTGATCCCCAAATTCAGTGGAAGCCCCCATATATGCAATAAAGGCTCTACACAGAATAGCAGGTACTCTGGATCTGCTGCAAGTACTCAGGGGCTTTTCAAGGTTATCTCCTGGCTTGTGGCCTGTCTGTAGCACCATTACTTGCAAGGCCCTTTTCTGGGAGACAGGAGAGGCAAGGAGTAACAGCAAAGCACAAGTATCAGACAACAGTCTGCACACCAAATATGCAAAAGACCGTGAGAGAACACCCACAACTCTAAAGTAAAAACACCAAGTGAGCCGGGCGTGGTGGTGCACGCCTTTAATCCCAGCACTTGGGAGGCAGAGGTAGGAGGACTGCCATGAGTTCGAGGCCACCCTGAGACTACATAGTTAATTCCAGGTCAGCCTGGACCAGAGTGAGACCCTACCTCGAAAAACAAAAAAAAAAAAAAAAAAAAAAAAAAAAAAAAAAAAAAACAGATAAAGAAAAAGAAAAAGGAAACACCAAGTGAGACTCTTCCTATATTCCTATCTGTTACCACTGCAATTACAGTAGTACCCTTCATCATTTGTCTGGAGAAGACAGACAGCAGTGAAAAGAATGATCCATCCCCATAGGTGGAACATTAGGAGCATCTCTGCTGTCTCTGAGACTGTAAGGAGTCCTGTTAAATGATGTGCGCTCCCACGCTACTTCCCTGGTGTCCCCAGGACTCACCTCCACACCGAGGTTTGCACCCGGGCCCTCTCCCTCTTGCTTCACTGTGGGAATCTCCTTGGCCAGAAGGCTATAAGTAGTGATCACAATGTCATATGTTGACAGGCTGCAAGGATACAACACAAGGAAAAGTGAACAATCCCTTTAGGGACTCTGCCAAGAGGCAGAGCTGACCTGTTTATAAAAATGCTAGGGCCTAAGCTGGGCGTAGTGGCGCACGTCTTTAATCCTAGTACTTGGGAGGCAGAGGTAGGAGGATCACCACGAGTTCAAGGCCACCCTGAGACTACATAGTGAATCATAGCTCAGCCTGAGCTAGAGTGAGACCCTACCTTGAAACCCCCCCCCCCAAAAAATGCTAGGGCCAGCTGGGCATGGAGGCATACATCTTTAGTTCCAACACTTGGGGGGCAGAGATAAGAGTATTGCCATGAGTTTGAGGCCACCCTGAGACTACATAGTGAATTCCAGGTCAGCTGGGGTAGAGCAAGACTCTACCTTGGGGGGGATGGGAGGAAGCTAGGGCCAGAGGCCAAGTGTGGTGGCGTATACCTTTAATATCAGCACTCAGGAGACACAAGTAGGAAGATCTTCAAAAGTTGGAGGCCAGCCTGAGACTATATAGTGAATTCCAGGTTAGCCTGGGTTAGAGTGAGACCCTACCTCGAAAAGAAACCAAACCTGCTAGGGGTTGGCGATATATCTGGGTGGTAGGGTGTGCTCCAGGCCCTGGGCTCAATTCCTAGTAGTACAAATACATAGCAAAACAAAATTCCCTAGGCTAGAAAGACACACAACAGAACTAACATGTGTACTTGATGTACTCACATACACAAGTTTGGAGACTTGGGTAAATTTTACCACCTCGCCTCTCTCTACCCTCTGGTCGTTTTTTACTATTTGCTCAGTATAGCTTGAACAGCTTTTCTCTTCCCAGTGAGCCTAAAAGGAAAATCTCTGGCTAAAGTCATATTTAGCTTGACATAACCTGGCCAGAATAGAAAGTAGGGCAGTGTTGAAAACTGACATTTAATACTTCAAAGTGCACAACCCTGAAGTGTCAGTGACAAAATAAACCCTCAAAGCATTGCTCACCCCACACTGATGATCCTTGTCTTTATCACTTTACAATGGATTTGTGAAAACACATTAATTTAGCTTTGACATTTGAGCAGAAAAAATATATGTTGTAAGCTTTCCTTATTAAAGGCACAACTTTTATTCCAATGAAGCTTAATATTGTATAGACGAGAGTCATCAATAATTCAAAGAGGCCATGTTAGCTACAAAATGCCTCAGCATCATAGATAAGGGATTACTGAGAATGACCCCAACACTCAGGTGATACATTCTGAATCCATAGCCAGTGATGATCAAAGTACAAGTGAAATGATACCAGTTTGTTTCTACAAAAATTTCAGAGCACAAGCAAGCAAGCAGGCAAGCAGCTTACAGTACTGTTTGTCAGAGAAGATTGCAGACCTGCCACAGCCCTGACGCTTTTGCCTGCGACTGTGACCATCAGCCACTAATGTGGGTGTGCTTTACAACTGAGGACAATCTAACAATACACCTCTGAAAGACAGCTGCCATATAATGAAGGAGATAAAACCTCCAATATCAAAGGTTAGAGAGGGAAATCAGGAAGAACCTGCTCTCATCCTCGATTATGCAGCTAGTATTCAACCCAGACAATCAGATCACAATTAGGAACATAAAACAATTCCTCCAAAACACAGACACGCTTGGATACAGCTCAGTGGTACAGTGCTTACCTAGCATGCCCAAGGCCTTGAGTTCAATCTCTAGCCTTACAAAGAAACAAAACAACAGCCTCCAAAACTCAAAAGATAAAGTGTACCATTTTGGGTAATCTTTTCCCTTTCCCAAGACCACCCTTGAGAAACTTTTACTTAGGTCTGACTACTTTGAATCATTTTAAACTCTTAAGTCTAAAGCTTCTTGAATGGGTTATATATAAAAAATACAGACAGACAGACAGACAGACAGACAGACACACACACACACCCCTACAGCAACCAAACATGAGGATGTTATCAAGATACTCTAGGCAGGCACTCTACCACTGAGATATACCCCTATCCTATCAAGATATTCTATAAGACTAATAGTTCCATTCACGCGAACAGAAAAATGTGAGTTCTAAACTCAGAACTTTAGCAAGCAAGGGACGAATTCATTTATCAGGGAATTCTGCTGCCACCTGGCTGACAACTCAGGTATTGCAGACTTTACTAGGCAGCCCTTGCAGGAAGTGACCAGCACATGACAAAGTCTAGTTCTCAAGATCTGTCTCCTAGTACAACACAGGCTACATGGTGATGGAAATGAAAACCTGCCTTGGTCTTCACACATGTGGTTATCTCTGGCTAAGTGAAGAAAGATGAGCAGGGCTCCTTAGCTGAGGTGAGGCCGGCTCCAAGGTCACAGCACTTCTGACTTACACTTTTGCATGTCGATTCCGGTTTGGCCCATGATAGAGATAGATTCGGAGTTTGCCGCTGTCCACACGTTTCTCTACCTCATTCTTCCAGTGATGGATCAGGGAAGCAGGGCAGACAATTAGTGTTCCATGGGAAGTAAAGGCAGAAGAGTCTTGAGGGGGAAAAAAAATACCTAATTACAATCATTAAGCAGCCGTTAGCTCTTTAGGGTGTTTCTTCTGTCTTTTGACTGGTTTTACCCCTTCAATTTTTTTTTTTTTTTTGTAAAAGATCAAGGATGTTTTTTCAATTATTTATTTATTAGAGACAGAGAGAGGGAGAGAGGATGAGAATGGGCACACCAGGGCCTCTAGCCACTGCAAATGAACTCCAGATGCATATGCCACCATGTGCATCTGGCTTATGTAAGACCTGGAGAATGAAACCTGTGTCCTTAGGCTTCATAGGCATGTACCTTAATCGCTAAGCTATCTCTCCAGCCCCAAAGATCAAGGATTTTTAAAATCTATTTTTATTTATTTATTTGCAAGGAGAGGAAGAAGGTGAGGGAGGGGAGAGAAAGAATGGGTGCCCTAGGGCCTCCTGCTGTGAAATTCCAGATGTGCATCTATCTATCTGGCTTAACATGGGTACTGGAGAATCAAACCCAGGTCAGCAGGCTTTGGAAGCAAGCTCATTAAATGCTAAGCCATTTCTCCAGCCCTCAATTAATATTTTTTAATGTATTTAATTTATTTGAGAGAGAGAAAGAGAGAGGTAGATAGAGAGAATGGGTGTTCCAGGGCCTTCAGTCACTGCAAACAAACTCCAGACACATGCACTACCTTGTGCATCTGGCTTACGTGGGTACTGAGGAATTAAACCTGGGTCCTTGGGCTTTGCAGGCAAGCACCTTAACTGCTAAGCCATCTCTCCAACCCTCAATTAATATTTTTAACTGTTATTTTATTTTTACATAGACCCAATAGGAGGCAGAAAAGAGGATTTTTTTTAAGCCAAAACATTTTATTTTCTCTATTAAAAAAATGTCGGGTAGAAAAAGTTTAAAGAGGGAGAGAAAAGGGGGTAGTGCATACCTCAGTCTAAAACAACGCCCTTCCAGAGTGGCCAGAGGTAGATACTGATCATTTCATAATGCCTCCTAAGCTAGATTCACTATGCAATATTATTTCTTTTCCTGAAAATATCTTAACGTGTTTCCACATTAAGATATAAGCACAAATTACTATATGCTGATTAGAGCATATATATCAGTATAGAAACCTTCTCCCAATATAAGCAAACATTATTGGAACCATCTAGCAACAGAGCACTTCCTATGTTATGTGGTCCTTCACCTGCTCTAACAGAGCAAAGGGCCCACCTACAAAGAGCTCATTAGAGACCCTGAAAGCAGAGAGCCACACAATTAATTAATTAGGGTTACTTAATGCTGAAGTGCTGCATGTCTATGTAAGGCAATTTACATGTGTGTTATTTACGTGTAATATATAGGAACTTTAAAGTATGTATGAAGTCACTCCATTTTTAAAATATCCAGAATTTCTGAAATTTCAGACACAATCATCAATCATTATAAACACTAAAATGAGAAATCATTTAAAGACATACTTTAAAAAAATGCATTAATTTGGATTTACCCTGGAGTTTATCCCTAATATCAATAAACAGCAATAGTTAATATACTTGAACTAGATCTTCCAGAGCCTTAAGTATGGTTAGAAGATTCTTTCAAACCACAGTCAAGTGAAGTTTAAATTCAAAGGGAGAAAGACAGTTACTTATTAGCATACTCAGCATCATAAATAATAGTACACAGAAGTATCCAACACTGGTTTTCTAGTAATTAATTCAATATGGCCACAGGTGTCCTTTTATAGCTTGAACTTTTCCCTCTTATGGCTCAAATGAAACTCATCTACCGTTCTTGGAAAGCCATGTCACTGTCATGTTTTTGTCTTTTTCTTTGCTTTTCTCTTGATTCTTCTTGGCCAGGATGAGTGCAACCATCGTCAGAGTTTTCCCTAAGCCCATATCATCTGCTGGAAAAGACACACAATGGCAAAGAATCAGTGAGAGCAGCTTGTGCACATGTGGACCCTATTCTCTAGGGCTGCAAGTGCCAATCTAGTCACTCCTCTTTGCCTGCCCTAGTCAAGTTCCTATCTTCCTTGTTAAAATGAACTCTTCTGGCCTAGAGAGATGGCTTAGTGGTTGAGTAGTGCTTGCCTGTGAAGCCTAAGGACCCTGGTTTGAGGCTAAATTCCCCAGTACCCACGTAAGCCAGATACCCAAGGTGGCGCATGCATCTGGAGTTCGTTTATAGTGGCTGGAGGCCCTGGCATGCCCATTCTCTCTCTGCCTCTTTCTCTGTCTGTCGCTCTCAAATAAAAAAATAAAAAAAGAACACTTGCTATCTGTTTAGAGATCTAGGCTTTATATTTACTTATATGATAGAATTATTTATTATAGGATTTATTATTTACTTTAGAATTATTCACATTTATTATATAATTATTTCATTTATTATAGAATATTATAATCTTATAGAATTGTTTAAATCTGATATTGGATCTTATTCTAGACTCTGTTACACTGTTACTAATCTAACAGTTTAATGATGTTGCCTACTCTTTCTCTATATAACCAAAGGCAAAAAAAAATCAAAAACCTATGCGGCAAACATAGTCATCACCTACTTTATGGTGCAACGATCTCTGGAGTAGGAGTTACTCCATACAGTCCTCCATGTTCCTCCATCATTCATCAAAGGCCCTGAACACTTGAGGTTCACTACTGGGCCAGACATTGAGCTTATCTAAACAATTCTTCATACCCTGTACACCCTACACTACACCAGTTCCTCTTTCTAGAGTACAACACTCAGGCCCAGTAAGCAGGCTGTGTATTTGCTCAAAATAATCATTCTGATAGAGCAGAAGAAAATGTCAGAGGGTGGGCTCCGATTTCAACTCTGCCTCTGCCACTGTGCCTGCAGACGTCAGCAGAGCAGGCCTGTCTGCCAACCTCTAAAAGCCTGTTTACAAGGTTCTGCCATCTTTGAATTTGAATTTAGGGAGGTCCTCACATTTCAGAACTGATAGAAGATGGCTCACTCTATCCATTACATTTGTTCAAACATTATGGTTTATGCTGAATGCTACTTTCCTTCTGGGACCATGGTATTCTGCTACCTACCAGGCTGAACCTGCCTATGTGACTAGCTCCCTATAGAAATCTTGGGCACTAGTGAATGTGTAACAAGTTTCTGCAGTTGGAAACTTTCAACTAGGTGCAAGGAAGTTAAGCATGACCCATGTGACTCTATGTGATTTCACTGGGAGAAGACTCTGGAAGCCTGTGCCTGGTTTTCACGGCATTTTGTCCCTTTTGTTTGTTGTGATCTGTGCAGAAGGTCAAGCTGTAGGTAGGACTAAATGCTGTGAGTTCTACAAATCACTGGGCCTGGGGCAGATGCTGCTGGTGCCAGGGCTGCCTCAGTTTCAGTGAGCACTCAGAGCAAAGTTAAGATCAGTTTGTGACAAAACTGTGGTCAATGTTTTTGGAAATTTGGTCTGTAGCCCAATACTCTACAGCCCCCCAGAGATTTGTGGACCACCATAGAATAAACACTCTGCTTAGCCAGCCTAATTCATCTATTATTGCTAGCCACCAATACCTCTTCCACTACAGTGATGTGTTTCTGAGCAAGTTGCTTAACACTTCTACTCTACTTTCCTCATCTGAAAAATGGAAAATCACAGTATCTGCCTCATACAGTCATAGAAAGATTGACTGAACTAAGAACATCTGGCACAATGCCTAAGTATCTCACAACTCTTTTTTTGATTTTTGTTTTATTTTGTTTTTTTGAGGTAGGGTCTCACTCTAAATCAGGCTGACCTGGAACTCATACTGTAGTCCTAGGCTAGCCTCAAACTCACAATGATCCTCTGACCTCTGCCTTCCAAGTGCTGAGATTAAAAGTGTGCGCCACTACACCTAGCAACTCTTGGTTCTTATCATAATTCCAAACTTACCCAGAATCCCTCCTTGTGGCCTCTGTCTTTCCCGCCATAGTAACCAGGCTAATGCCTGCTTCTGGTGCAGTAGCAAAGGGACCTGGCAGAGGTAATAAGAAATGTGAATATACACTTCTGATGACAGCCTCTGCCATCTCTGGTGTCACTCTCCATGCACTAATCTTTTGCTATCACAGCCTGCTCATTTCACCTGTCCACCCAACTTTAAGTTGTCTGTATCTAATGGCGCACACCTCTGCTACAATACTACAATACTCCTGTCTGTGTCCAGCCCCTGGTAGAGGTCCAGATCTATCTCCTTAATTAGTAAAAGTTAATTTTTACTGCTTGCAACCAAACCTATGACTGGTAAACCAATGTGCACAAGCTTTTTTTTTTTTTTTTTTTTGTCTTTTAAATTTGACTCTCTGCTTGGAGAGATGGTTCAGCAGTTAAAGACACTTGCTTGCAAAACCTGATGATACCAGGTTTGATTCCTCATCACCCACATAAAGCCAGATACACAAAGTGGCAGGTGTGTCTAGAGTTTCTTTGCGGTGGCAAGCAGTTCTGGCGCCCCTATTTTTTCTTGCTTTCTCTTCTCTCTCCATCTTTTTTTTTTTTTTTTTTTGGTTTTACGAGGTAGGGTCTCACTCTGGTCCAGGCTGACCTGGAATTAACTATGTAGTCTCAGGATGGCCTTGAACTGTCGGCGATCCTCCTACCTCTGCCTCCCGAGTGCTGGGATTAAAGGCGTGCGCCACCACGCCCAGCCATCTTTTTTTTTTTTTTTTTTTTTTTAATATTTTATTTATTTGCGGAGAGTGGGGAGTAGTAATGAATGAGCACACCAGGGCCTCTAGCCACTGCAAACAAACTCCAGTTGAATACACCACTTTGTGCATCTGGCTTTATGTGGGTACTGGAGCATTGAACCCAGATTGTTAGGCTTTGCAGGTAAGCACCTTAACCACTGAGCCATCTCTCCAGCCCCTCCACCTCTTTCTACAATAAATTTTTTACAAAATTGACTTTCCTCTGTTTTTCCAACATCTCAGTCTGGATTGCTAGTCATAAATTTCAGTAGCCCTTAAATTAGTGACTTCCTTCCAGTCCTTTTGTTCCAGTTTATCTTTCGCTTTGAGAAAATTAATTTCCATAACAGAACACTGCTCAGAGTTCTATTGTAATTCCATAATTTATCTTGAGCTCTATTCAAATCCAAGTTTTTTCACCAATGCCCAGCTCCATAGCACAAGATTCTCTCTACAGGGTAATGTCACCTGTTCTTCCCAACTCAGGTACTGACACCCAGCCATCACTTATTAATAATACCAGTCTCGGCATCTCCTCTCTAATTACCACCCCTCTAAATTTCAGTGTTTCATTGTCTTTTCTGCTCTCTAAAGACTTGCAGTTTCTTTAAGGTAAAACTAGGCAGGCAACATATACTTACTGCCTTGAAGTGATATATCTCTTATTTTGAGTTCCTCTTGCATTTTGTGTAGTGTATGGTACACCGACTTTTCAGTGTTTATTTTTGATTGTTTTTGGTTTCACTATGGAGTCTCAGGGTGGCCTCAAATTCTTGACGATCCTCTTACCTCTGCCTCCCAAGTGCTGGGATTAAAGCGTGCACCACCACGGCTGGCCATTTTTCAGTGTTTTACATATGTCATATGTGCACTTTCAGTCCAAAGAGCTCACTACAAACAACAACGTTGCAGCATCCTGCAGCCCCTACCAAACATGTAGGTCCTCCCTGCTATAGAGGTGAGGTGAGCGGGCCAAAAGGGAGCTTGGTTGTTGTCTTCACTGTTCAAAAAGAAAGAAACACTTCAAGGAAGTCCCTAAATCATCTATCTGCAGAAAAGACACATGGGAATGGCACTCTGCCTAGCAGTTTCAGTGTTTCTCTTCAGGGGTGCTACCACCCCGCTTGGGACACTGTACTGTGGGTCCTCCGTGGCTCACTTCAGTGGTGCTGGGACCCTGCTATGGGACACTCTGTACCATAAGTCTTCCCTGGCTCACCTTCAGGCCAGCTGGGTCTTCTGCCACTGCTGTCTCATCAGGACGTGACTCCAGAGATCGATGCAGCTCATCAATGGCGTCACTCGTGATTTTCCACGCTGTATGAAGGCGATCTTGTCTTATGCGGCCTGTATACAAACAGTGCTATATACAGACAGCACATGTACTGCTCTTGGCTACAGCTGCAAAAATGTAATCATGTGCCAGGCAACAGATCTGTTGACTAAAAATTCTTGCTGCAACTCTACTGCTCCACAGGCTATTCTACCCCACTCTGCTTATTTAAATTTTATAAACAATTATAATATAGGACAAAATAATCTATAATTTTTTTTCAAGGGCTGGGGATCCAACCAACGTGCTTGAACATGCTATGTAAGTACTGAGCTACTCTGCCAGCCAAACCCGTTTTTAAACATTTTTGTGTATGTGGTGCATATGCATGCATGTTTGTATTGTATGGGTAGATGTATGTACACATGTATGTAGAGACCAAAGGTCAATGTCATGTGTCTTTCTCAGTTACTCTCCACATTATTTTTTGAGATAAGGTCTCTCATTGAACCTAGAGCTCATTCATTTGACCACACTAGCTAAACAGCAAGTCCCAGAGCTTCTTCTGCCTCTGCCTCCCCAATGTGTGTGTGCACCACCACACTTGGCTTGTATGTGGATGCTGGAATCTGAACTCAGACGTTCAAGCTTGTACAACAAGCACTTGACTCAATAAGCTGTCTCGCAAGGTCTCACTATGTAGCCCTGGCTGGCCTGAAACGTGATATGTAGATCAGTGTAGATCAGTTTAGCTTCAGACTTACAACAATTCCTCTCATCTTTGCCTCCCAAGTGTTGGGCTTACAAGTGTACACCACCATGCCTGCCTGAAGGAACCTCATGGTGGCGCACACCTTTAATCCCTGCACTTGGGAGGCAGAAGTAGGAGGATCACTGTGAGCTCAAGGCCAACCTGGGACTAAAGAATGAGTTCCAGGTCATCCTAGACTACAGTGAGAGCCTATCTTGAAAAACAAAAAGAAAAAAACCTACCTGGAGAGATGGCTCAGTGGTTAAAGGTGCTTGTCTGCAAAGTCTGACAGTACAGTTTTGATTCCCCAGTACCCACATAAAGCCAGATACACAAAATGGTGCATGAGTCCAGAGTTCATAGTGGCAAAAAGTCCTGGCAGCCCATTCTCATTCGCATTCCCTCCCTCTCTCCTCTCTCATTCTCTCTCTCTCCACACACACGCACACCTGCTTGCAAATAAATAATAGAAAAAAATTTTTATCTGCTTGAATGCTATAAACATGAAAATAAAAGGGCTTTTCTTCAAGTTGAATTGTATAATGTATTTGACTTTTTTTTCCCTTGCCTTTGGACCATTTAGAGAAATTTTGTCAGCAGAACACAAAGATGTGTCCAAGGAAATAAATACTTCTTTGACAAATATTGACAAAGCTGATTAGAGACATTTCAATTGAGTTGCAAGTGGCACCATTCAAGAATACATAAAAGGAAGCCAGGCGTGGTGGCGCCCACCTTTAATCCCAGCACTTGGGAGGCAGAGGTAGGAGGATTGCCCTGAGTTCAAGGCCAACCTGAGACTACATAGTGAGTTCCTGGTCAGCCTGGGCTAGAGGGAGACCCTGCCTTGAAAAAGCAAAAAAAAAAAAAAAAAAATACATAAAAGGACTGGCGGATGGCTCAGCAGTTAAAGGCACTTGTTTGCAAAGCCTGCTGGCCTAGACTCCCATAAAGCCAAATGCACAAAGTGGCACATGCATTTGGAGTTCCTACGCAAGAGGCCCTAGTATGCCCATTCTCTCTCTCTCTCTCTCAAATAAATAAATATTTTTTAAAAAGAATACAGTTGAGGGCTGGAGAGCTGGCTTAGCGGTTAAGGCGCTGCCTGCTAAGCCTAAGAATCCGGTTCCAATCTCCAGGTCCCACGTTTAACCAGATGCAAAGTGACGCAAGGGCGCAATGCCGCACTTGCCCACAAGGGGGTGCATGCATCTGGATTTCGTTCACAGCAGCTGAGAGATTGCTGGTGTGCCCATTCTCTATCTGTCTTCCTCTCCCTCTCTGTCTCTCTCTGTGTCTCTCTCCAAAAATAAATAAAATAATAATAATAAATTAAAAAAAAAAAAAAAAGAATACAGTTGAGTGTGGTGGTGCACACCTTTAATCCCAGAGGTAGGAGGATCACCATAAGTTCAAGGCCACCCTGAGGCAACGTTGTGAATTCCAGGTCAGCTTGGACTAGAGTAAGACCCTACCTCGAAACAAAACAAACAAACAAAAAAAAGAATAAAAAAAAATGGTGAAAATGTTAGATTCTGTTTTCCCCTTTAGTGTTTGGTTGTTCACTCACTCATCCTATATGGAGAACTTTTACCAAGGTAATTACTAGAACTTTAGCTGTTCGCAGTTTTAGAATGAAGCATTCCAGTTTCTACACAAAGGGGAGAAAGACTTGAATGTTAAAATATTTTAAAATTATCTTAATAGAATTCAAGACTTATCAAGTACTTTTTTTTTAGTGACTTCCTTCCAGTCCTTTTGTTCCAGTTTATCTTTCGCTTTGAGAAAATTAATTTCCATAACAGAACACTGCTCAGAGTTCTATTGTAATTCCATAATTTATCTTGAGCTCTATTCAAATCCAAGTTTTTTCACCAATGCCCAGCTCCATAGCACAAGATTCTCTCTACAGGGTAATGTCACCTGTTCTTCCCAACTCAGGTACTGACACCCAGCCATCACTTATTAATAATACCAGTCTCGGCATCTCCTCTCTAATTACCACCCCTCTAAATTTCAGTGTTTCATTGTCTTTTCTGCTCTCTAAAGACTTGCAGTTTCTTTAAGGTAAAACTAGGCAGGCAACATATACTTACTGCCTTGAAGTGATATATCTCTTATTTTGAGTTCCTCTTGCATTTTGTGTAGTGTATGGTACACCGACTTTTCAGTGTTTATTTTTGATTGTTTTTGGTTTCACTATGGAGTCTCAGGGTGGCCTCAAATTCTTGACGATCCTCTTACCTCTGCCTCCCAAGTGCTGGGATTAAAGGCGTGCACCACCACGGCTGGCCATTTTTCAGTGTTTTACATATGTCATATGTGCACTTTCAGTCCAAAGAGCTCACTACAAACAACAACGTTGCAGCATCCTGCAGCCCCTACCAAACATGTAGGTCCTCCCCTGCTATAGAGGTGAGGTGAGCGGGCCAAAAGGGAGCTTGGTTGTTGTCTTCACTGTTCAAAAAGAAAGAAACACTTCAAGGAAGTCCCTAAATCATCTATCTGCAGAAAAGACACATGGGAATGGCACTCTGCCTAGCAGTTTCAGTGTTTCTCTTCAGGGGTGCTACCACCCCGCTTGGGACACTGTACTGTGGGTCCTCCGTGGCTCACTTCAGTGGTGCTGGGACCCTGCTATGGGACACTCTGTACCATAAGTCTTCCCTGGCTCACCTTCAGGCCAGCTGGGTCTTCTGCCACTGCTGTCTCATCAGGACGTGACTCCAGAGATCGATGCAGCTCATCAATGGCGTCACTCGTGATTTTCCACGCTGTATGAAGGCGATCTTGTCTTATGCGGCCTGTATACAAACAGTGCTATATACAGACAGCACATGTACTGCTCTTGGCTACAGCTGCAAAAATGTAATCATGTGCCAGGCAACAGATCTGTTGACTAAAAATTCTTGCTGCAACTCTACTGCTCCACAGGCTATTCTACCCCACTCTGCTTATTTAAATTTTATAAACAATTATAATATAGGACAAAATAATCTATAATTTTTTTCAAGGGCTGGGGATCCAACCAACGTGCTTGAACATGCTATGTAAGTACTGAGCTACTCTGCCAGCCAAACCCGTTTTTAAACATTTTTTGTATGTGGTGCATATGCATGCATGTTTGTATTGTATGGGTAGATGTATGTACACATGTATGTAGAGACCAAAGGTCAATGTCATGTGTCTTTCTCAGTTACTCTCCACATTATTTTTTGAGATAAGGTCTCTCATTGAACCTAGAGCTCATTCATTTGACCACACTAGCTAAACAGCAAGTCCCAGAGCTTCTTCTGCCTCTGCCTCCCCAATGTGTGTGTGCACCACCACACTTGGCTTGTATGTGGATGCTGGAATCTGAACTCAGACGTTCAGGCTTGTACAACAAGCACTTGACTCAATAAGCTGTCTCGCAAGGTCTCACTATGTAGCCCTGGCTGGCCTGAAACGTGATATGTAGATCAGTGTAGATCAGTTTAGCTTCAGACTTACAACAATTCCTCTCATCTTTGCCTCCCAAGTGTTGGGCTTACAAGTGTACACCACCATGCCTGCCTGAAGGAACCTCATGGTGGCGCACACCTTTAATCCCTGCACTTGGGAGGCAGAAGTAGGGAGGATCACTGTGAGCTCAAGGCCAACCTGGGACTAAAGAATGAGTTCCAGGTCATCCTAGACTACAGTGAGAGCCTATCTTGAAAAACAAAAAGAAAAAAACCTACCTGGAGAGATGGCTCAGTGGTTAAAGGTGCTTGTCTGCAAAGTCTGACAGTACAGTTTTGATTCCCCAGTACCCACATAAAGCCAGATACACAAAAATGGTGCATGAGTCCAGAGTTCATAGTGGCAAAAGTCCTGGCAGCCCATTCTCATTCGCATTCCCTCCCTCTCTCCTCTCTCATTCTCTCTCTCTCCACACACACGCACACCTGCTTGCAAATAAATAATAGAAAAAAAATTTTATCTGCTTGAATGCTATAAACATGAAAATAAAAGGGCTTTTCTTCAAGTTGAATTGTATAATGTATTTGACTTTTTTTTCCCTTGCCTTTGGACCATTTAGAGAAATTTTGTCAGCAGAACACAAAGATGCGTCCAAGGAAATAAATACTTCTTTGACAAATATTGACAAAGCTGATTAGAGACATTTCAATTGAGTTGCAAGTGGCACCATTCAAGAATACATAAAAGGAAGTCAGGCGTGGTGGCGCACACCTTTAATCCCAGCACTTGGGAGGCAGAGGTAGGAGGATTGCCCTGAGTTCAAGGCCAACCTGAGACTACATAGTCAGCCTGGGCTAGAGGGAGACCCTGCCTCGAAAAAGCAAAAAAAAAAAAAAAAAAAAAAAAAAAAGGACTGGAGGATGGCTCAGCAGTTAAAGGCACTTGTTTGCAAAGCCTGCTGGCCTAGACTCCCATAAAGCCAAATGCACAAAGTGGCACATGCATCTGGAGTTCCCATGCAAGAGGCCCTAGTATGCCCATTCTCTCTCTCTCTCAAATAAATAAATATTTTTAAAAAAGAATACAGTTGAGGGCTGGAGAGATGGCTTAGCGGTTAAGGCGCTGCCTGCTAAGCCTAAGAATCTGGTTCCAATCTCCAGGTCCCACGTTTAACCAGATGCAAAGTGATGCAAGGGCGCAATGCCGCACTTGCCCACAAGGGGGTGAACGCATCTGGATTTCGTTCACAGCAGCTGAGAGATTGCTGGTGCGCCCATTCTCTATCTGTCTTCCTCTCCCTCTCTGTCTCTCTCTGTGTCTCTCTCCAAAAATAAATAAAATAATAATAATAAATTAAAAAAAAAAAAAGAATACAGTTGAGTGTGGTGGTGCACACCTTTAATCCCAGAGGTAGGAGGATCACCATAAATTCAAGGCCACCCTGAGGCAACGTTGTGAATTCCAGGTCAGCTTGGACTAGAGTAAGACCCTACCTCGAAACAAAACAAACAAACAAAAAAAAGAATAAAAAAAAATGGTGAAAATGTTAGATTCTGTTTTCCCCTTTAGTGTTTGGTTGTTCACTCACTCATCCTATATGGAGAACTTTTACCAAGGTA
This sequence comes from Orientallactaga sibirica, assembly GCA_036365145.1. Classification (NCBI taxonomy): domain Eukaryota; kingdom Metazoa; phylum Chordata; class Mammalia; order Rodentia; family Dipodidae; genus Orientallactaga; species Orientallactaga sibirica. The sequence goes on from JAEOAD010000025.1 coordinate 4,578,765, forward strand.
ATTACTAGAACTTTAGCTGTTTGCAGTTTTAGAATGAAGCATTCCAGTTTCTACACAAAGGGGAGAAAGACTTGAATGTTAAAATATTTTAAAATTATCTTAATAGAATTCAAGACTTATCAAGTACTTTTTTTTCATGGGACATAATGAATTGATTAAGACTGGGAAAATCTTATTAGTAATGATGGGTACACTATTTATGCCATTTATAAAACACTAGAAGGCTGGAGAAATGGCTCAGCAGTTAAGGTGCTTGCCTGCAAGCCTAACAACTAGGGTTTGATTTCCCCAGTACCCATATAAAGCCAGATGCAAAGGTGGCGCATGCGTCTGGAGTTTGTTTGCAGTGGGTAGAGGCCCTGGTGCGCCCATTCTCTGTGTCTGTCTCTCTGCTTGCTTGGATAGTCTCTTCAGTTTTGTTCTTAAACATTTCTTCCTTTTAGAATTTATATTGGGAATTCTAATCTGTGATCCTGCAAACTAGTCATATTCCCATCAGGTTATTTTCTTACATCCCCTCTCCACTGCCCCCATTCCACAGAGAGCCCTCTTCAGTGGGGGAGTCAGTAAGCACTGTGGGTCATGACTGCATCAGTCAGTTCCCGTGGAGAGGACGGAACCTCACAGTACACTTTCCACCTTACAGCTCTCATATTCTTTCCACCTCCCTCTTTCCTGTGCCTTGAATGGTGTTATCTATTTTTTAAAAATTATTTATTTGAGAGAGATAGAGAGAGAGAGAATGGGCGCACCAGGGTCTCCAGCCACTGCAAACAAACTCCAGACCCATGCACCACCTTGTGCTTCTGGCTTACATGGGTCCAGGGAAACTGAACCTGGGTCCTTTGGCTTTGCAGGCAAGCGCCTTAACTGCTAAGCCATCTCTTCAGCCCAACAAATAAATATATAAATAAATACTTTTTTGAAAAATGTTAGCTGCTGATCTACCTACCTCTCAATGATGTAATCTAGAGTATTCTTTTATAAGCATCAGCTAGGTGATACCTATGTGCCAGCCACTGGGCTAATGGATGAGCATATAGTGGTCCAAGGCAGAAGCCTGGCCTTACAGAGACCTCAAGGAGCACTGCGCAAAGCTCTACAGAGCAACATGATCTCTAACTTCGGTTAAAGAATACCCCCCTCTCCCACACCTCTAATGGCACAAAGATAGCTGTTCAGCAGCATTTAACTATGGGCAGTGTTTCACAGCAGGGCCAGCCCCTCACATCTCACCTTCAGAGCACTGGCTGGGTCCTCCAGCTATGACCTGGCAGCTTGCTTTCAATCCTAGAGAGCTCTCTGGCTGGACATGATGACCCGGAAGGGGCTGGGGGGGCACCAAGTGTGGAGGGTCAGCAGTAGCTTTGGTGACGTTACTCTGTTGAGGAACTTGGGTGTTACTCTTCTCCTTACTCCCTGCTCAACAAGTAAGAATGGAATTAGAAAAGCAAGTAAAGGGATGTATATGTAGTCAGAGGAGGCTGGGAAAGCTTCCTAGAGAATGGGGCACTTTAACCATGCTTATGCACCGACATACCCGACCTCTCTCAGCCTCTTGGCTTCTTAGTGACATGAATTAGGAGCAAGCTGGGTACTCAGCTAGGGACTGACCCATGGAAACATGGGTGCCACCTTGCCTGCTCAGGCAGGACTAGAACTCAAGTCTGATTAGTCTCAAGATGGCTGCAAGCAACAACTTCCTAACCCCCCATTCATCAATAGCTCCTGGCTTCTTTCTCAGTTCCTCAGCTTCGCACCTATGGGCTCACCCTTCCTGAGTCAGGCTTTGGAGCCCACCAGCCAATCAGGTCCCTGTCTTACACAGGAATCTGGTGATAAGGCCCATTCTAATTGGATGTCTGGTTCATATAAATGGGCCCAAAACACATGTCTCCCTCTGACCTCTCTTACGCTCTGCATGTCTCCCTCCCTATGTGAGAAGGATCTTCTCTGTCTCCCCTCCTCTTCAACCTGGCTGGGAGGGGGTGTTTCTTTGGCTTGGGAGCTTTCACTGCACTATTTTCCTTCCTAATCTAATGCTCCAAAAAATAAAATTTGCAATTTACCATCAAAAAAACAAAAACACAAAAAAATACTGAGATAGTTTAGACTACAGGAAACAGGACAATTTTTGTAAGTTATAGGTATTGCTTAAGAAAGTGCAGAAGCAGACAATGCAATGAAAACATGCATAAATTAATCCATTCTATATCAAAACGTCTCTGGCAAGTTCATAAAAACCCTAAGTTCTAGGCAAAAGCCATCTTACCTTGCTCTGGAGAGAGAGCCAAAGCACCAAGGGCTTCCTCCAACACCTGGATTTGTTTGAGCAACTTCTCACCCTTGTCTGGAAGAGCCTGGATGTTCACCGCTGCCAGTGTGCTCTGAAAAACAAATCCTGTCAAGTGGACCTCACCTCTCAAGTTGTTAAAGGGTCAGTCTCAGATTAAGATAGCCTAGCATGCCAAAACTCTGAATTATGGTCTTTTAACTACGAAGATAAAAAACCAGGATTAAAAACAAAGCAGAAACACATCTAGCCTAAGCATAAACATAGAAAAAAGACAGAAACTGAACATCCATCTATATAAAGCTTTCCATGAACACACATAACTCTTCTGAGGGTCTCCTAGCTGCTCACTGCAAAGCTCTGACCCCAGAAACAAAGCAAAAGTCAACTGGTACCTTCTTGTGTTTGAGCTGTGTGGTAAGGAGCGCTCGCTGAGTGGCTGGGTCTGAAGACTCTACCTTCTTAGAAACACCTAAAACAGCAGGGATTTGCTTTTGCACACATTGACGAGGAAGTTGAAGGTTCTCCTTCCTCCATGAGTCCAGAGGGAAGTCAGAGAGAAGGGGTGACCTTGGCTTACAGGAAGCACTGTCTTCTCCCGCACTGTCATCACTGCTGGAGGCAGCAAGGCACCCTTCTCCCCAGGACAGCCCAGGTGCTACTGGTCCTTTAGGAGCGGGCCCACAAGTCTTCGTCTTAGAAGGTGCCTGGATATGCCCCTGAGGCCGCTCTTTCTGGAAGGTCTGAGCACATGGGCCACCCTTTGCCTGTGTTTCTTTAGCCCCCCAGTTCTTCAGACACTCCTTGTCAAGGCAGCCCTGTTCGCAGCGCTGGCTTACTGGGTTCTGGCCGTGCGCATGCAGAGCTAAAGGTCGGGTGCTCTGGTCTCCCAGAGGTGCTGACTTGGTTTGGGCATCCTGCTTCTCACCATGTGACACCTGAGGAGACACAGATGCTTGTCTCAGCTTATTCCCATGGCGCTGTTCAGATGCGATGCCTTCAGTCCTCTCTGCATCACGCTCAAACTCCGGGTTCTTCCCTTGCTTCTTCTCTTCAGCTCCTGAGTGGCTCTTTTTTATTACTGGGTCAGAGGAGGGGTCTTTGTCCACCCTGCACTTAGACTCAGTTTTCTGCTCTTCCTTTTGATCCAAGAGCTGGTCTCTGTTTTCCCTTGACTTCTTACCAGCTATCTTTTCCTCATCTTCTCCTTTGACAAACTGTTTCCAGAGAGATGGTTTTTGATTCTTATTAAGCACTTTGAATGGGTTTCTTGGCTGGCTGGGAGGATGAAGAAATGGTTCAGATGCTTCCTGAGACTTATTATCTGTGGGAAGTTCTTTAGAATTAGGATCCTAAAGACAATGAAGATAATTAGTTGTAATATAAAACAATGTACTTTCATATTGAGGCAGGCAAGCATAAGGAATAGTTTGGCCACCAGGACACTGCTTGGTGAGCACACCCTTCAAGACAACCCACTTAACAACCTCTTGGGAACCTGGGACCCCCACCCATACTGAGCTGTATGTAAACCCATTCCATACCATGAACTCGTTTTCTCCTCCTTTCAGGGACCATGTTCACAATCAATACCCATTCAGATATATTCTTAGATCTAGGACTGGAACAGCAGGGAACATCCAGCCTGGACTGATTTTGGGTGCATGGACAGTAAAGTAAACTGTATGCTCTAAGTGCACTTACCCATTTGCCATCGATAACTATGTATAACTGGGCATACCTATGATTAATATCAGATGTATCATGGGAGAGAACATGTGCAGTAGAGAAAATACTGTATAAGCCAAACTTGTCAATCAAACCATAAGACCACATAAACTACACCCCTAGCACCCAATCCATTCTCTCCTAAAAATCCAATAGAGAAGCCTCAGATACTTCCAGGTGCCCGTCAGTACACTCTACTCAAGAGGCCTGCTCCCTTTGGCACTGTATCCAAACCTTTACTATCACTTGTTCTTAATAAAGCATCTTTCTGCTTAATGATTTATGTGTGCCTTTCTTCAATTCTTTGAGTAAGATGTCAAGAACCTAGAAAACCCAGAGACTACTGGTAAAAATATCTAAAATGCCACTTACTGGAAACACAGTAAAACGGTCCAATATTTTTAAACATTCCTGGTATTACTTCTGCATCTAAAATAGAATGGGGTGCCAGGTGTGGTGGTGCACCCCTTTAATCCCAGCACTTGGGAGGCAGAGGTAGGAGTAATGCCATGAGTTTGAGGGCACCCTGAGAACCCATAGTAAATTCCAGGTCAGCCCAAGCTAAAGTGAGATCCTACCTTGAAAAAACAAAAAATAAAAAATAAAATAGAATAGAATAGGGGCCAAACTCACAAAGCATTGGTTTCTTCCAGTGATTGTTCCTTCTCTGACATCATCACACCTTTCCAGGGCTTGAGGGTAAGTGGAGATTAAACCAAAGTGCCTTTATAAGCATAGCAGCCACAATGTGTATTTTTCATGACAAACCATTCTCTGAAGATCAAGTTTCCCCTACTCAGTCTCCTATTATGCTTGCTACTATGCTCAATTTTACTGGAGGATCTAGAGTAAAAAAATCAGGCCACCCTTATGCCAAAGAAAGAGTCATTTCTTCCCTAGGTCTAGTTCTCCAGGTACAGAATACCTGCAGAGCCTATTCCACTTTTCATATCCCAGAAGCTTAATTATAGTTACCTTATTCCAAAATAAAGTAACTTTTACTCTATTAAAAATATGGGTGTGGGGGCTAGAGAGAGGGCTCAGCGGTTAAGGCACTTGCCTGCAAAGCCTAATGACGTGGGTTCATTCCCCAGTGCCCACATAAAGACAGATGCTTACAGTGGCACATGCACCTGGAGTTCACTTGCAGCAACTGGAGGCTGTTGCATGCCTGTATTCTCATTCTCTCTCTGCTTGCAAATAAATAAATAAAAACATTTTTTTTAAAAAAGATTGGCATGTTTGTCAAGAAAAGCTATTTTTCCCTACATAGGAAGATACTGACTGCATTTATGACCATGAAAAATACTGAAAACATAGTGAATCAGGAAGCAAATAATTAAATCTTGAATGTAACAAATGGTCCTTTGAATTAATAGTCCCAGAAGGGTCTATCTTATTCTCTTTCAGAGAATCTGAAGAAGACCAATCAGTTTATATGGTTATAAGATGCCTTCTGTCAAGGCCACATAGCGAAGTCTCAACCCAGCAGATCTGATAACAGATGCATGATTCCTACCTGCCATGGAACATTTCCACACCAGTGCTTCCCTTCTGCCTTACTTCTAGCGCAACGGAAGAACAACCTAATGCATATTTTAAAAAAACGTTAGACCACAAAAATCCTTTAAAACAAGAGAAGAGCTTATTTTTAATACAAGACTTGTGACTATTTGATTCCAGCTTTAAGAGATTATTTGAAACCAATCACTAGGTATTGTTTTGCTTTGCGTGTGTGTGTGTAGTGTGGTGTGGTATATGCATGTGTATGACCACGTAAGCATGTATGGAGGCCAGAGAAGAATGCAGGGTGTCCCTCCCACCTCGTGTTTCCTTGAGATAGAATCTCTCACTGATTCCAGAGCTCGCTGTTTCCATGAGTCCCCGCATCTTAGTCTCTTACTGTAGTCCTCATCACAGAACCAGCTGGATCTGAACATACACAATTTATCACTCTAGTATGTGTATGACACACACACACTCACTCTCTCTCTCTCTCTCTCCCCTCCATCATGGTATGCATAGCTCTTATCCCAACTGGGCCAATGCAATCTCCAGGCCTAAGTTTTGGGAGAAAAACAGATGTCTTTTCAAACGCTTTTCTAAGCATTTTTTTGAAAAAAATTTTTTTTTGGTTTTTCAAGGCAGGGTCTCACTCTAGTTCAGGCTGACCTGAAATTCACTATGTATTCTTAGGGTGGCCTTGAACTCACAGCAATCCTCCTACTTCTGCCTCCCAAATGCTGGGATTAAACGCATGTGTTACCACACCCGGCTCATTTTTTAAAATTTTCTAAGCAAAGCTTTAAAGCTGAGAGAATTACAATTTTAACAATTTTTATTATATAGAAATTTTAAACCTCCATATTAAAAATACTATAGGGAAATAAAAAACCAAAAGGCATTTGGGAAAAAGTAACTGTACACACATTACAAGGGGTATGATATTTTTTATATACAAGGTTTGCTCCTATTGTTCAGCACAGTGCATGATCCTTTACATCACCTAAGCCCTGACTTTACTGAGTGGGGTTTGTCACATTGGTGGGGCCCAGGTGCCTTCTGTGTGAGTATGGCTCATGCCCAGATACTTTTATCATCAGCCTACCTACTACGTTAGGGCTAGATATCTGTGAGTACATTTCACTCAATAACCAAAAACATTAGGAGTTTCCTAGACATTCAAAGATCCACATGTTATGAAAACTAAAATATCTGAATTTCCTACCACAATCAGTTTCTTAAATTATAAAACTTATTTTGTTTTATTTATAGACAAGTATTTTTACCTATTTTGACCTTAAATCCTTAAAAATAATAACAGAGAGAGGGAGGGAGAAGTGAGAAAGAGAAGAGAGAACATGGTCTTAGGAGCATGGTGACACTGTGGTACACCAGACTTGTCACACCGTGTCCAGGCTCTACAGGGAGATGCTCCCTTTTCCTAACTCCTGTTCAGAAAGCCTTGCCTGAGGGGCCAACAGTAGTGAGTGGTACCACCTGGTGTTGAAGTTGAGGAACAGCAAGCACAAGCAGCTATCCTGTAAGGTATGGACAAGGGGCACCAGAGCCTTGGTTTGCAGCTCCATGCCCCTGCTGTACCTGTCTTTATGCTAAACCAAACATAATGGTATTAGCAAAAGGGTACAAAATACTCAAGTTATGAAGGAGGATCCCAGTCTGGAGGAAGGAAAGGCTGTATTCCCCAAGGTTATGCACTAGAGCCCAGAAATCCCGACTAACACCCTTACATCTGCTAAGGAAGTCGTTGTCCGTGGGCTTCTCTGTATCTGCTTAAGTTCTCAGCCAATACTACTTCCTAGAGTACCCTTCTCTTAATATGCTGTTTGTGTTGAGAAAATATTTTATTTGTACCAAAATAATATTTTTTCTTTTGGTTTTTGGAGGTAGGGTCTCACTATGATCCAGGCTGACCTGGAATTCACTATGTAGTCTCAGGCTGGCCTCAAATTCCTAACTGCCTCCTGAGTGCTGGGATTAAAAGCGTGTGCCACCACACCTGGCAATAACCTTTTTTAAAATATCTAGTAGATACCTCTCTCTTGGGCTGAAAGAAATACATTTAGCATACTTTTTTTTCTCCTATTTTAACATGATTACCTGTCAGCAGTACCTACCTAGTACAGGAATGTTAGTGATGAGTTCTCAAGATCGCCCTCAGCCTAGCCCTCTCTCAAAAGCTACTTGTTCACTTTCCTGGCTTCTCCACACATACATAAGACACGATTATTCCACAGTTCCATATTAGACACATCCAAAACCTCCAATGACCTCACTTTTTGTTCTTTGCCTTGCTTGTTGTAAACACATCTTACAGAAACCCCATGTTAGCAACTGTTTACTGGGCATTAACAAAACGCCAGACTACTAGCCTGAGTGTATCACACACATGAGTCTTCCCAACTTGGGGCACTAAGGCCGCCATCCGCACTATTCTAGTGAGAACATGGGGGAGGGGACACTCTGAAATGTCCTGCAGGAAGGATCTTTCTCCTGCTCTTTAAGCAGTTTTCTCCAGCTTACCAGCCCTCAGCTCCACCCCCTCAGTCCAGCCACGATTTCCACTCAGAGAAAGTGGGTATGTGTGGAATCTACGGGAACTAGATTTAAGTCCCAGTCATGAGAACTCAGATTGCTTCTCTTAAGAGCTCTTATGGCAGTTTCCTCATCTAACTGTAGAATCAAGCTGCTAAAACTGAGCTATGGACTACTAAGATAATAAACATATGCAGCTGGCACCAGATAGCAGCTATTCCTTCAGCTGCCTTTTCCTTCACCATCTTCACTCCTGAACCTGAACAATTCTTTAAGACAAATGAGAAATCCTACACAGCGTTTCAGTATCCCAGAGGGCTTCCAGTACCAGGTCAGTGTTTAAGGTCACAAGGACAATCAGACTTCACCCAATAAAGTTTGCCAGGTTCATTCTACCAGCAGAAAACAACCTAGACAAAAGTTTTGACAATTCTATTTATACCAACATTAGAAACAACCAGAGGAATGAACTTAATGAAAGGAGTATAAGAACTCTATAATGAAAATTATTAACACTGAGAAAAAATTTAAAGTTATAACAAAATATACCTATCTCAGAGAGAACACTCAATATTGATGTCTGTTCTCTCAAAACTGATCTATGGACGCTATATAATAGCAACATGGTTTACTAAGGAAATTAAAGAGATCGAATCTGCAAAATGCTAGAATAGTCCTAGAATAGCCAGCACAATCTTGGAAGTATAAAGTTAGCAGACACACTAGTTTATTTGACTAATCATGTAAGAATATGCAAATGGAACAAATTAACCACCTCAGACCCAAGTTTATAGGGTCAAATCATTCTTTTTTCTTCTTCTTTTTTTGCAACGTTGCCAACCACTTAAGTGGGGCACGGAAAATCTTTATAACATGGTGATAAAATAGAAGGCCTTGGGGCTGGAAAGATGGCTTAGTGGTTAAGGCATTTGCCTGCAAAGCCAAAGGATCCCGGTTCAATTCTCCAGGACCCACGTAAGCCATATACACAAGGGGGAACATACATCTGGAGTTTGTTTGCAGTGGCTGGAGGCCCTGGCGTTCCCATTCTCTCTCTCTCAAATAAGTAAGTAAATAGCCAGGCGTGGTAGCGCACTCCTTTAAACCCAGCACCCAGGAGGCAGAGGTAGGAGGATCACCATGAGTTCAAGGCCACCCTGAGAATACAGAATGAATTCCAGGTCAACCTGAGCTAGAGTGAGACCCTACCTCGAAAAAACCAAAATAAATAAATAAATAAAATTTATTTTTTTAAAATAGTAAGCCTCATAAGGCCCTACCCTTCTGTAAGGAGCCATTAGCAGTTAAAGGTTGTGGGAGGGAAAGTCATTTGCCTCAGTGCCACAGCCACTGGTATGTTGCCCACACTTTAGTAAACAACCCCACAGACATGCTTAGGAACCCTAAGTTCAGTGAGTTACCAAAAAAAGGGAAAAAAAAGACATGAAAGTAGAAAGAGGATTACTTGGGAAGAAGGGGTTCAGTGGAAGGTGATAAGAGAGGCTAGAGAGATAGCTTAGTGGTTAAGGTACATGTCTACAAAGCCAAATGACACAGGTTCAATTCCCCAGGACCCATGTAAGTCAGATGCACAAGGTGGTGCATGCATCTGGAGTTTGTTTGCAACAGTTAGAGGCACTGGTGCACCCATTCTCTCTATTTGCCTCTTCCTTTCTCTCTCAAATGAAAAAATTAAAAATGAAAAGAAAATGGGATAAATGTGATTTTAAATACATTATCTAAACATACGAAGTTGTCAACAAATAAGTGTGTATATAAATGGTGATAAAATAATTGGATACCTCAGAAAAATGAACTTCTATTTTCACACTACACAAAATTGAGGTAGAATATTATCTAAATGAAAAGGTTACTGTAAACAGATTTCTCATGAAGAAGACAAGCCTCCCCAAACCATTTAAAAGATAGTAAGTTCTATGTCATAAAAATTAAAACCTGTGGGGCTGGAGGGATGGCTTAGCGGTTAAGACGGTTTGCCTGCAAAGCCAAAGGACCCAGGTTCGATTCCCCAGAACCCACATTAGCTAGATGCACAAGGGGGTGCTCGTGTCTGGAGTTCATATGCAGTGGCTGGAGGCCCTGGTGTGCTCATTCTCTCTCTGTCAAATAAATAAACAACTGAAAATAAAATATTTAAAAAAAAATAGAAACCTTTTTTTTTTTTAAATTTTGTTTTTAGAGACAGAGACAGAATTGATGCACCAGGGCTTCAGCCACTGCAATCAAATGCCAGACACTTGCGCCACCTAGTGGGCATGTATGACCTTGAGCTTGCCTCACCTTTGTACATCTGGCTTATGTAGGATCCAGAGAGTAGAACATAGGTTCTTAGGTTTTACAGGCAAACGCCTTAACCGCTAAGCCATCTCTCTGCCTCTTTCTTGCTCTCAAATAAATAAATAAATAAATAAATAAATAAATAAATAAATAAAATATATATTTTAAGATTTTATTTTTATTTATTTATTTATTAGAGACAGAGAGAGGGAAAGAGAAGAGAGGGAGAATGGACATGCCAGGGCCTCTAGCCACTGCAAACGAACTCCAGATGCATGTGTCCCCTTGTGCATCTGGCTTATGTGGGACCTGGAGAATCGAACCAGGGTCCTAGGCTTTGTAGGCATGTGCCTTAACTGCTAAGCCATCTCTCCAGCCCAAATGATAAAATAAAAACAACATAAATATCTGCCAAAGAAACTATATACAGACCTCTCCCAACTCAATAATAAAAACACACCAAAGTTTTCCAAACAGGCAAAAAACCCTGCACTGAAGATTCCATTTATGTAGCAATTATGGAAAGACAAACTTTTAGAAATCAAGAACAGATTCACAATTGCCTGGAGGCGAGGACTGAGAAGGAAGTGGCTATGTTATATAATGATAGCAAAAGGAGTCCTGGAACTTCTCAGAAGTAAGGCTGTGGTGGTGGATGTGTGAAACTATCTGTATAAAACTGAATACATGAACACAAATTAGTACAAGTAAAAAATTATATTTAGAGTCCAAGGAGATAGCTCAGACAATAAAGTACTTGCCTTGCAAAAAAGAGGAACTGAATTTTATCCCCAGAACCCAAATAAAAAGGCTAGGTGTGGTGGTGCTTGTAATATCAGTGCTCGGGAAGCAAGGATGGGTAGATCCCAGGGGGCTTGCTGGTCAGCCAGTCTAGACTAATTGGTGAGCTTAAGGTCAATGAAAGACCCTGTCTCAAAAAAGGTGGACAGTATTTCTGAGAATATCTGATGATGTCCTCTGGATTCCACAGGCACACGAACACATATGACATGAACACATACATACACGTATAAAAATACTTCTTGGGCCGGGCGTGGTGGCACACGCCTTTAATCCCAGCATTCGGGAGGCAGAGTTAGGAGGACTGCCATGAGTTCGAGGCCACCCTGAGACTACATAGTGAATTCCAGGTCAGCCTGAACTAGAGTGTGAACCAAAAAAAAAAAAAAAAAAATCTTGGGGCTGAGGAGATGGCTCATTAGTTAAAAGCTCTTGCTTGCAAAGCCTGACAACTCAGGTTTAATTCCCCAGTACCCACATAAATCCAGATGCACAAAGTGGTGCTTGTGTCTGGAGTTCATTTGGAATGGCAGGAGGCCCCGGGGCACCCATTCTCTCTCTTTCTCTCTGCTCGCAAATGAAAATTAATTTTAAAAAAATACTTCTTTACCAACAAGATCAGTGCACTAGACCAATGTGACTATTGTGGCTTTATAAATATCATTCTTGGGGAAACTGGATGAGGAGAACAGTGTATCTCTCTGCATTATTTCTTTTTTGTTTTTTTGAGAAAGTCGGAGATAGAGATAGAGAATGGGTGCGCCAGCAGCCTGTCAGCTGCTGTGAACGAACTCCAGACACACGCACCCCCTGTGGACAAGGCATTGCACCCTTGTGTCACTTTGCATCTGGCTAAACGTGGGACCTAGAGAATCGAACAGGCATTCTTAGGCTTAGCAGGCAGGCGCCTTAACCGCTAAGCCATCTCTTCAGCCCTACATTATTTCTTTTAACTGCATGTGAATCTAAAGTTATGCAATTAAATTTTCAATTAAAAATGTGCTAAGGGGCTGGAGAGATGGCTTAGCGGTTAAGGCGCCTGCCTGCTAAGCCTAAGAACCTGGTTCCAATCTCCAGGTCCCACGTTTAGCCAGATGCAAAGTGATGCAAGGGCCCAATGTCGCACTTGCCCATAAGGGAGTGCACGCATCTGGATTTCGTTCACAGCAGCTGAGAGATTGCTGGCATGCCCATTCTCTATCTGTCTCCCTCTCTGTGTGTCTCTCTCCAAAAAATAAAAATAAAAAAACAAAAATTAAAAAAAAGGGCTAAGCCAGGCATGGTGGTGTACACCTTTAATCCCAGCACTCGGGAGGCGGAGGCAGGAGGATCACTGTGAGTTCAAGGCCATCCTGAGACTATATAGTGAATTCCAGGTCAGCCTGAGCTAGAATGAGACCCTGCCTGGAAAAAAAAAAAGGGCCAAACATTGAAACAGATTATTTCACTAATAAAGATTTTCTGATGATAAGTAAGTACATAAAACAACTTTGGTAATTCATAAATACAATTTAACTTAGTAATCAAAACATGAACTAGAGCTAGAGAGATGGCTTAGTGGTTAAGGCGCCAGCCTGTAAAGCCAAAGAACCTAGGTTCTATTCCCCAGGACCCACATAAGCCAGATGCACAAGGTGGCACATGCTTCTGGAGTTCATTTGCAGTGGCTGAAGGCCTTGGAGTGCAAGTAAATAAAATACACTGTTTGAATGAACTATTGGCACACACAACATGGGCCAATTTCACAGACACTGTTAAGTAAAATATGTCATCACAGGATTCATTCTGGTACCCTTATATAATTATACCTATTCACAATAGTACACACAGTATTATTTATATGAATTTAGAAATGAGCAAAATAACTCAAAATTGATGAACAAAACTATCAGTGATGAGAGGGAATGGAGATGGTACTTCCTGAGGTGATAGTTTTTCTTGTTTCTCAAAACTCAAGGGCTGGGGAGATGGTTCAGCAGTTAAAGGCACTTGCTTGCAAAGCCCATTGGTCAGGGTTCAGTTCCCTAGCACCCACATAAAGCCAGATGCACAAAGTGGTTCAAGAGTCTGGTGTTCATTTTTAGTGGCAGGAGGCTCTGGGGTGCCCATGCTTACTTGCTCTCCTTCTCACACACATATAAATAAATAAAATAACCCTAACAAGTCAGATTTATGTATTGTACTAAATGCATAACTCAATTGAAACAACTAGTATGGACAGTATTCCTGTATGCAAAAACTATAAAATTGCTACTTCAATTCCTATACTCGGGTGTGGACAGGTATAGAATAGATAAGGTGTAAAGCACATAGAATAGAATACCCATCACGAATGTTTGACTCTTGCCTTCCTGATCTCCTGAAGTCTCCACTTAAACAAGGGATGGGGTGTAGCTCACCAGTGGTACAGGTTCTTAGTATTTACAAGGCCCTGGATTTGATCTCCAGCTGCTCAACAAATAAACAAATGCTAAACTACTATCAAACCAAACATTTGCAATTTTCTAAACTATCATGTACCTTCATACATTGTGTTAACCTATTAAATACTTGGCAAGTCCCGCTTATCTTTTATTTATTTATTTTTATCATTGACAACTTCCATAATTATAGACCAGGAGTTTTCCCTTCCACCCTGACTTTCCCTTTTATAACTCCACTCTCCATCATATCTCCTCTCCCTCCATTTATCTTTTAATACTCATAGCAAATAAGATTTCCCATCTATATGTATTTCCTTGCCCTTCCCAAGATCCCATGTGAAGGAAAGAAATCTGCAATTTATTAATAAACATGTTACTTTATTATATTTTACTTACTGATTTATTTGAGAGAGCAAGAGGCAGATAGAGAGATAGGCACACCAAGACCTCTAGCCACTGCAAACGAATTCCAGACACATGTGCTACCTTATACATCTGGTTTACATGGGTACTAGGGAATCAAACCTGGGTCCTTAGGCTTCACAGGCAAGTACCTTAACCACTAAGCCATCTTTCCAGCCCATGTTATATTTTTTTACTACTACCAGAATTAAAAGTTGACAAGTTAGTGACTATTGGTGGGATAGAAGGAATGACAATGGAGCTAGAAATCCAACAAATTAACCACAGGTTAGGCTTCTCATGTTAACTACTTGCTCAGTACTTAGAGTAACTGCCTAAATGATGTTCAATTCATAGAGAAATACTATTTAATTTTTAATAATGATTTATAAAGAGCGATCCCCAAATATACCTAGCAGCCATTTTTCAGGACCAAAGGGGGATTTTAAAAAAAAGGAAATAAGTATACCTATTTCTTTGGACACTTACCTCCATTCTTTTTTGCCTTGTGGTAGAAACAAACCCTGAAGTTCTACCACGAAGTCCTCATGCAATAAACAATGAGAAACAGGGATACTAGAGGAAAAAGTAAAAACACTTTGTTAGGAGACAGGGAATAAAGGTCACCATCCTAAAGTCAATCCAAACTATGAATTAACTGTTATTTATTTTGAGACAAAGTCACACTATGTAGCCCTTGGTTGGAACTCGCTTAGACTAGGTTGGCTTTGAACTTGCAGGTATTCTCCTGGCTCTTTTTGGGCACTAGGATTACAGGTGTGTGCCACCACACCACTGGTCTGTCCTGGGTTTATAAATCCCACACATTGCTGTATTCATGTGCTTCCTGTGAGGAAAGGGCCATAGCTTCCATCTTTTCCCACTTCTTAAAAGAAAGCATGACAATAAATTTTCTTTATGACTCAAACTTTAAAAGTCACATGTTATATGACCTTTACACTGTGGTTCCCCAGGAAAGACTAGTCTGATGCTGGCTGAGGCCTTCTGTGAACTGCCCTCTGGTTCCTCCTCTCCACTTTGTCCTTTTATATCTTCAGCTGCACTTGGTATTATTCACATGCCTGCCTCTAACAATAACCCAAGTTGCTTCTTGCTTGGCATAAATTTTAAAAATTTTTAAAAATGTACATGAGGGTAAAAAAATTTGAGTGATGGCCTAAGCACCCTAAGACTTGTTAACTTTTTTTCTGCTTGTTGTCTGCTTTCAGTCATATTGTCTTCAAGTGAAAGTATTATTGAGCTAGTTTGTATAGCAGTACAGTAGTGTACACAGTACTCTGTATGAATGTTTCTCTCAATGTAAACCCGAATCTTATACCACCTTTGGTGTGTAATCCCTGTGAACATGAACATGTTTGTGTCTTACAAACTTTGAACTGGATATGATTCTATGTGGCTCAATATGTTTAGAAACCAGAAATAGTCAACTATGATATAAAATGTTGAATTAGATAGCTTGAGTATTACCAGTCGGTTCCTTTGATCTTAACATTTGACTGCTCTACTAGAAACCATTAGACTGGATCCTAAGTACTTCCTTTCAAATAAAAATGAATGTGAGCTGAAAATATTTTCTGTAAAATTTATTTTCAATTCTGAAACAAAAAGACAGTCTTTCACTTAGGTGCAATGCAAAACAGTCATAAATCATCTAACTCAAGTAAGAGAACTATAAGATGTTAGTGAACTTTATTTTCTAGTTCTAACATCCTTTATATATTTCTGATCTTGAAAAAAAAAAAACTGCTCTATGAAGCTAAGGTGATAGAGTGCAGGAAGAAATGAAGGGTGTAGTCAAATTCATTTAACAGAATACACACAGACGCCTGGGGGTGAGTGGTATAAAACAGTAACACTTGAGACTATCTAAAGTTGTAAAACCGGAGTATGGAATCACATCTGATGAACCGTACTAAAGCAATGTTATTTCTTTGGATTATCAGCCTCACCACACAGATGCAGAGGGAAAAGAAAAACTTAGCCGCTGGTGTTTTAGCCTCCAAAATTTAAAAACCAGTCCGACCGAAGACTAGTTCAAACCGCACAGCACAAATCACTTCCCAGCCCCGCTTTGTCTTCGCTCTGGCAAAGGAGCGTGGAGGTGTGGTCCAGGCAGAAGGGAGAGCCTGCGGCCAGAAGGGGACGAGACACCCCGCGCCGGAGCAGCCTGGGAGGATCCCAATACAAGGGGAACCTCCGATTTCCCGGCCGGGAATCTGAGAGCCAGACAGGGAGAGTGGCCAGCCCGGGGCCACGGTCTCCGGAACACGTCCCGGGCCCGGGGCTCCCCTGGGCCGCTCGACACCTACTCGGTGGCTCGCACGAAGCCGCACGCGTCCTCGCGGCACACGTAGAAGCTCCTGCCCTTATTCGGGCCTTCGCGGACGCCGGTCTTCAAAAGACAACAGGTCCCTGAGGAGACAAGAAGACAAGGTCAGCAGGGGAGCCCCGGGCCCTGGGCCGCAGGACGCTAAGACTCCGGCCCTCACCGTGCTCCGGACACTTCACTACTTCCATAGTGCTGTGTAAGTCAAGGGCCTCTCCAACCTGTTTCCGGATTTTGCCCCGCCCCTCACCCTAGGGCAGCCAATCACATTCACCGCCTGATGTCGCAGCCTCTCAGGATCCTCCCGCCGGTGTACTAAGAACCAATCACATGTGACGTTCGCTGTTTTCCAACCAATCACAGCTGCCCTCAGGTTTGCGCGCCAAATCAAACGCGGAGTGAGGCGGGCCGGCCGGCACCGCGGGCTGGGCTGGGCTGGGCGTGGCCGAGGCGGAGCGGAGGAGAAGCTCTGGCGGGAGAAAGGACGTCCTCGCTGGTCGCACGGCCACGCAGAGCCCCGGATCCCCGAGAGGGGCCGCGCAGGGAGCGCGGGCTCCCGGCTGCTGCTCTCGGGGCGCCCTGGCCGTGCTCGTGGTCACTGCGATGGGCTGTTCGGGAGAAGCAGCCGCTGTAGGCTGAGCCACCGCATTTGGGTTGATGAGAGTGGGGGGAGCTGTCGGGGCGACTGTCCGTCTCCTCCAGCTCACCCAAAGTCAAAGGGGAGTCCGTGGGTGCACGATCCCAGATGTCGGTGACCTAGCAGCTGCCTCCTGTGTGCTCTGCATGTTCCTCTGGGCTCTCAATGGAAGCCCTGAGTCAGTAAAAGTAACGGGAGAGAAATGCATTACCTTTGGTGAAGTGTAATTTTACTTTGTTTTGTATGAAATGTTTTATAATTTTAAAAATCGAGGATGAAGGTTAAAGAATTCTATTTGAAATTGTAATTAAATCCATTAGTGAACAGAAGGGAAGGAATGGATTCATGCATGACTTCATATTTCACCAAGGACTATATATTTCAGACATAAGGAGTGGCACATGCGACTGTTTGGGAGACAGGAGAACAGAAAAGCTGTCATGTCTAAGAAATCTGAGCTATAAGATAAGTGTAAATGGGAGTCCAGAAGACTAGAGACAAACCTGAGTATTTATTAATTAAACAGTACTTATTAAATACTTTACTGGGCCTTATATGGAGTAGGCACTGGAGAAATCCAAAGTTCACTTAGTGCACAAGAGTTTAAAGCATCTATTCTAACCACATGGGATTTACTGAATGTAGGAGACAGAACTAGCACATATTGCATAACAAATATGAAATAGAATTTAAATGTCAAGATGAATGGAGTTAACAGTAAACTCTGGGGGAGGGAGCTAGAGGAAGATGTGTCTGGATATATATATATCTCCACTGAAATATGTACAGATAAAATCAAGATAGACAAATATATGGAACAATTTCATTATTCTCAGATTGCAATTCTTATAACCCAGAGCTTTATGTACGTGTTTAATAAATGCTGTGTGAGGAGATGTAGACCACAATTACTAGATTTGTAGAAAGAGGAGCATGGTGATAAGTTCTTTCTTGCATAATATAATTTTGAACCAAGACAAAGTCAAAACCTCAAATATGACATTAAAGAAGAAGCTTTGGGGAAAATGGCTTAATGGGCAAAGTGCTTGTCATGCAATCATGAGGACCTGGGTTCAGATGGCCAGCACTGGGTGAAAATCTGGTGAAAAGTGGGTCCTCTATAATGCCAGTACTGGAGAAGCTAAAGCAAAAGGATTCCTGTGGTTTACTGATGAACATATCTAGTCAAATCTATGAGCTCCAGGTTCAGTTAGAAACGATCTCAAAAATAAGGTGGAGGCTGGAGAGATGGCTTAGCCATTAAGGCTAAGAACTCATTAAGCCTAAGAACGCATGTTCAAAAGCCTTTCAGAATGGGGCTGGGTCAGCGAAGTCCTCACGGGGATTGTGTGTGCTACAGCTGGATTGTGACAATGGCCATAACAGAATTGTATTGTTTATTGTATTATTTTGAGACAGTATTGCTATTAATTCAAGCTAACTGAGAACTGGTATGCAGCCCAGGCTGACCTTAATTTCACAATCCTCCTACTTCAGCCTCCTGAGTGACAGTGATGAATTTATAAGCTTGCACTACTATGTTTGGCTTAAAGCTAGAAACTTTAAATGAGTGAAATTTATGACATTTATGAAATTATGCCTCAATAAGGCTGTTTTTAAAAAATGAGTAACCAATGCCAAAACTGCTACATGGAAAGTAAAAGGTAAAATTAATCATCTAGACAGGCTAACGCCCTTAGGAAATAACCCTAATGGGTGAAGAAGTCATAAGAACCCTTTCACTTCAGATGGTATTGGTTCTCAGGCAGACTGGCTCTCTGACCTGGGAAATAAAGTACAGGTGATACAAAACTTAGGTTAATTCTCAAGGAAATGGAAAAAATTCCATTTTCTCTAGCTATCCCTGTACTAGCTGGCATATAACTTGTCAGACATCTATAAGATTCCAGAAATGATAGGACCAGCTATAGTAATAACCTCTTGACATCCCTGTCAGTATCATTTTCTAGTAATCAGCTGCTGTGCAATTTTAATTTATGATTTTAAAATTGACTTGTTGGGGTCTGGAGAGATGGCTTAGCAGTTAAGGCATTTGCTTGCAAAGCCTATGAACTCATGTTCAAATCTCCAGGTCCCACATAGCCAGAGGCACAGTGAGTGACTCTAGCGCACAATGTCGCATATCTGCACAAGGGGACCCACGCATCTGGAGTTGTTCACAGTAGCTAAAAGCTCTGCCATGCCCATTCCCTCTGTCTCCCTCTCTCTCTCTCTCAAATAATAAAAATAAATTAATTAATAAAAATTGATTTATTGGGCTGAGAGATGGCTCAGTAGTTAAAGGCACTTGCTTACTAAGCTTGATGGCCCGGGTTTGATTCTCCAGTACCCACATAAAGCCAAACGCACAAAATGGGGCATTTATCTGGAGTTCATTTGTAGTGGTGAGAGTCAGTGGTGTGCCCATACACTCCCCCCCCCTTGTAAATAAATATTTTAAAAGTATATCTTTAAAATTGGATTGTTAGCATGTGTTTTCCAATCAGCTGTCAGTTCTAAGAGTCATACTTTGTCTTTTGGGGAGCAGTGCTGGGGTTCAAATCCAGGACCTTATGCCTGCTAGGCAAGCACTGTGCCACTGAGCCCACCCCTGCCCAATGTCTGATTTTCCGAGAGGCATTTTGATGTTGTTTTGGGGTGAAGTGGGGAGGGCTGGCAGAAAAAGGATCTTGGCCATGCAGCACATGGTAAGTAAGGGGATGTTCTCATACCTAGCTTTCTGTGAGGCATGTTCTCAGGCCTTTTACTACATTGCTACATTCACAAGCACTCCATCAATACGTATTCTTTCATCCCTATTTAACCTAGCATGGTGGCTCACCCCTGTAATCCCAGCACTTGGGAAGCTGAGGCAATATAGATCCTGTCTCCAAAGAAAGAAAAAAGAAAAGATTCTGGTAGTATACAAAAGTTTAGAGAATAAGGCGTAAATTATTCAGCGACTTCTTCAGACATTTCACTTCCATCCCACCAAGCGTTTTGATGTCTGTGTGGCAGCAAGATGACTGCACAATCCAAGACTAAAGGAGAACAAGACCTGCCATTGGGTAAATGGTCACTAGGTAGCAGCACATTAACACAAAAGCCACACAGCAAGCCTGTCTTCTTCATTTTCTTCTTTTGGCTTAAAAAAATGTACTGGTGGGGGCTGGAGAAATGGCTTAGCGGTTAACCACTTGCCTGTGAAGCTTAAGGACCCCAGTTCAAGGCTCAATTCCCCAGTACCCACATAAGCCAGATGCACAAGGGAGCACATGCGTCTGGAGTTCATTTGCAGTGGCTGGAGACCCTGGTGCACCCATTCTCTCTCTACCTATCTGCCTCTTTCTGTCTGTTGCTCTCAAATAAATAAACAAAAAATTTTTTTAATGTACTGGCAATTCAATTTCTTTTCATTTTATGCCTTTCAAATACATGGCTATTTTAGACTTGTCCTCTGATGCAGGCACACTCAAGATGGTACAGTGAGGACAAATCGGAAAAGTCAAGCGGTTTGACAAAGGCTTTTGTGTTGCCGACATTTTGCAGCATTAGATTCCAAATTTCACTGTCCTTAAACTATGATACCAAAACTAGTTCAAGCAAGCCCTTCCTCCTCCAGTTCAGTTTTATAATGTAGAAAGTGGTGCCACGATGCAGTTTTAGAATATTTTTATCATCTAAAAATCCCATCAAACCTGCAAGTAGTCAACCCCCACTCCATCCCCATTCCCAAGGTAGCCACTGTTCTGTGTGGTACAGCTGCCATCTGGCCTTACATGGGTGCTAGGAAGTTTGGACACAGGCCAGACAGCTTTGCAAGCAAGCACCTTTAACCACTGAGGCATCTCCCCACCTCTGAGTTTATGTTTAACTTTTTTAGACGTTGCCCAACCATCTCCCAGAGTGGTTGTTCTGTTCAGCAATATATGAAGTCTCCTGGTTTTCCACCTCCTCACCAAAACTTGCAGTGTCTTTTTGAATGATAGCTATCCTAACAGGCACAGAACAATATTCCACTCTACTTTTAATTTGTATTTCCCTAATGACTGTCAACTTCTTTTCATGTGCTTTTTAGCCAATATCTTTCTCTTTTTAGAATTGTATTGAAGGGCTTATTTCTTTAAAGAGTTGTGTGGAAGTAAATGTGACCGTAATGCAAACATCAGAGAAATAATAATGGTTTGTGTAATGTTAGGCAACAAAATTCCTTGTGTACTCTGCCATAGTCAGAGTATTATAGACATGCCAATATCTTAAGATACAACAAATGATAGACATTTAAAGCTATGCATCACATAGCTCCCTTTATGTCCCTCTGGGAAGTTGGGTTGGAAGAATGGTGCAGCTTTTACTTCCTACAACTAGCATGTATTGCTCTTATGATTTAAAAATTCCAATAAAAACATTAAAAGCAGGCCCACAGGAAAATATGACAAAGAGACTGTACCAAACTAATAATGATGGTGCTTATGTAAGATGGCAGGGTTTGGGGTGGGTTTTTTTCTCATTTTTCACCTAGCATGTAATGTCATTACACTGTCCTAGAATAGCCATGGGACCCACATCTCTGTATCTGCAACATAAATCACTTAAACTTGCTTCTCAACCTAGCTGTATAACCCATATCTTCCTGTAATTAATCCCCTCTTTTTTTTGTTTTCTTTATTTCTTCCCAACCCCTTTTTGTTACCTAATTTCCTGCTTTGTACCAGGACCTTTCCCTTAAAATTTTTTTTTTTACTTATTTATTTATTTGACAGAGAAAGAGGGAGAGAGAAAGAGAGAATGGGCACACCAGGGCCTCCAGCCACTGTAAATGAACTCCAGACACATGTGCCCCCTTGTGCATCTGGCTTGCGTGGATCCTGGGGAACTGAAACTGGGTCCTTTGGCTTTGCAGGCAAACACCTTAACCACAAAACCATCCCTCTAGCCCCCTTTCCCTTTTTTGCTTAACTCCATGTTAGTTTTTTTCCATTTGTAAAAGTTGTATTAAAAATGCTCAATAATTTTTAAATTTTTATTTATTTATTTATTTATTTATTTATTTATTTATTTATTATTTTGTCAGTCAATGAAGTTACTCTGCTACAGGGCATCATGTACCAAGACATTGTACAACACTGAGCACATAATCTACACTGTTAGATTATGTGCTCAGTAGTAGATTATGTGCTCAGTATTGCACGATGTCTTGGTACATGATGTCCTGTAGCAGAGTAGATTATGTGCTCAGTATTGTACGATGTCTTGGTCCATGTTAGTTATTTTGTTTACTTCTTTCTCTTCACCTTCATTTGAATATTCTTAGAAGCAAGAACAGTGCTCTCTTATCTCCTAAAGCTCTGGCTACACCTCAAGTCAATTGTAGAGGTAAGGTGGCTGTGGCTGTGTGTGGGTTGGGATGTTGCAGTCCTGGTAGGCAGGAGGGCAGTCTAGGTTTTAAGTTGAGAATGAACTTGCAGATGGGGCTCTGAAGACTTGGTGATGGCAGAGTTGCTCCAGATACCTGATCTTAGCCCTCTGGCTAGTGCCCCCTACTGTTCCTTTCTGCCTTCACCCAGGAGTGGGAGCAGCAGCCTCTGCACCATGCTGCTAGTTTTTCTAACTAAAATGGTGTTAAAAGCAAAACCTGGGCTGCTCAGAGGCTGAAGGCACTTGCTTGTAAAGTCTGGTGACCCGCTTTCAATTCCCTAGTACCCATGTAAAGCACAAAAGTGGCACATGCATCTGGAATTCATTTGTATTGGCAAGAGGCCCTTGTGTGCCCATCCCCCCCAAATAGGTGCCAGGAATGGTGGCACACACCTTTAAAAAAAAAAGAAACAGAACCTGATTCTGTTGTACCTCTCAAACTGGGAGCAGAGTTGAAATCCTCCCCTTGGTTCCTATGACTTGGCTTGTCCTCTTCTCTCTGCACCTAGTGACATCCTACCCATTGCCAGCCTCCTGTTGGTCGACATGGCAAGCTTTACTTCACCCTAAGGCCTTTGTTCATCCACATGGCTCTTTCTGTGTCCATTGCAGCTCTTTGAAAGCTCAGCCTGTCATCTGTGAGACCTCAGCCCAAGTATCACCTCCTGGACACTTGCCCGTCTGCCCTTCTTTTTCTCTGTGAGTACCCTGTGCTTCCCACCCAGCACTTAGCACTGTGCACGGTCCCTTTCTCCAAATCCCTAATGGATCCAACATAGAAACTCCTGGTCACAGCCAATTCTCTATTTGAGGATCTGAAAGTGAGCAGAATGCAAATTCAGTAGAAGTCAGTCTTTCTATCTGCAGTGTCCACTTTCTTCTTTTGAAAATATTTGGATATGGCTATTTCATCCTCCTTGCACTTCACCCACATTCTTTCTCCCCAGAGAAACTGTTCCAACTGCTTCAATTACTTCACCCCTCTGCGGACCCCCGCAGCAGTGGTTTTCAATGGATGTTGGCTTTAATTTCAGGCATCTCAAATCGAATTCAATATGAAGAATACCATGAGATAATTATCTCCTTTATTTTGGATATGACCACTTTATTGTGCATTATAAAGCTGCTTTCTCTCTTCCTCTCTCTGTTTCATAGCAAATATGTCATGCTAGTAATTTATATTGAGTGTGCAATCAACCAAAACCACTGCTTTCATTTTTCACGCATGGACTCAAGCTTCCCGGTGTATCTAATTGCTTGAACTTAACTGTGGATCTAAATTGTGTCTCGTTAGTTTTGGTCCTGTCTAGATCCCTTTGAATCTTGTTTCTGTGAGCTGACTTATTAGTGCTCCCACCTGACTCTGTCCACTGAGTACTTGACATTCATCCATGCTGGTCAGTGAAGATGCTGAACCTGGTTGAGTGTCCGGAACAACCTGGAAAGAGCTCCTCCCAGTAAACCTGGTGCCTTAGCCATTCAGTCAAGCGAGGAGTCACACAGTGTCCCTACTGTTGCTCTCGTTCAGATGCCTGGCTGCAGTTCATGCAGACAGCTCTAGTGCTGTCCTTTGGTTTACCAGGCTGCAAAGCATAACAGAAAAGGAAGTAAGGCTAATCTGGTGAAGCCTTTTCTTGGTGAGCAGCACAGGAAGCAGCCTGAGGCTGAGGAGAGATGTGGCTCTTTAGGACAAAGCTCTCGCCTCCCACTAGCTAGTGATTTGTTTGGCTGTGCCAGCTCCTGTCTCGTGGCTTTGCCTCACGTCTTTCACGCCTACCTACTTTTGAACCAGTCTGCAGCCTCCTTCACGTCCTTCATGGTTTGCTCTCAGAGCTGGCCTGGATTTGGATGGAGGTTAAGGGAGGTTCTAAGTGAGGAATTCGCTATGTAGATTCAGTCAGAAGTTAGCTCTTTGGATGAGATCTGAGGCAGCCTCCTTAAGGTAGCATGGTAGAGAAGGCCATCTAGACCAAAATATCTCACTTCCAGTTCTTCTCAAATACTTCCTCACCCATTTCCTGGACTGAACTTCCACCTTACTATAAGTGGAAGCCAACAGGCTTGTCTCCACACATAACAGACACTGTCCCAGAGAGACTGTAAGGCCTTCCTTCACTCCCTGGACCTTACTGCCTCTCAGGGGTCTGAAGGGCTTCTTCCTGCGGGCTGCTGTCTGCCATGGGGGTTAAGAGGCTCCATAGGAGCTGCCCATGCTTCTGGGTGGGAATCAGCGGGTCCCTCCTGGAGCAGTGAAGGGAATGTGTGGTTTTCCCTCTTGTGTGTTGTTGGCTTTTATTTCTGCTTTTCACACTTGTGTGCTAACTCCCTTTTGCTTCTTCCCTCCTCATCCTCTTTCATGCCTGCCTGCTCCACTATGACTCCTTCAGTTCAGAGCAGATAAAAGCAGCACTGCTGAGGCTCTGTGGTGGAACAGTCCTCCTGGTTCTTTGTGTCCCCACTCTGAGCTCCATGTGCATGTTTAAGCAATCCCTCTGCATCCTTAGACACCTTCATGACGACACCATTCAGTAATTGCCTGCTTCTGATGGAAGAGCTGGAGCATAGCTAAGTGGCAGGTGGGGAAATTTTGCCCAGTTCATTTGACTGGTTTTGCTTTTACATTGTATTTATTGCCCAAGTTTGTGCGTGTGCAATGAAAAATATCAAGCCTGCAGCACTCAAAGAACTTACATCTGAAACATGTTATCAGACTTGAAGAGCACTCACCCAGGCTAAGCAGAAGACAAACCACAGCTCATTGGCTATGCAGTCAGTTCTGGTCTGTACTATGTTCCCTGTCAGTCATACTGAGCCAATGTATTGGTATTTAGAAATGGAGCTTTGGGAAGGCAGCTGGGTTTAGATGAGGCCATGAGAGTGAAGCCTTCGTGGTGACAGTAGTGCCCTCATAAGGGTGCCCAGCACTGAAACATCTCTGTCACACCCTCCAAGGCTCAGGGCCCATTGCCGAAGAGGAGGCGGATAGAATGGAAGAGCCAAAGGAAGGGTATGACTCCTTACAATGCAACTGTCCAGACAGAAATTGGCCTTGATATCCATGACCTTGCAGTGCCTAGCAATACCTTCGCAAGACTCTCATAATAGAAGAAAAAGATGATGACATCAAATTAAAAGAGAGACTAATGGAGAGAGGGAGGGGATATGATGGAGATTGGAGTTCTAAAGTGGAATGGGGTAGGGGAGGGAAATACCATGCATCTTTTGTATGTAAGTATAGAAGTTGTCAATAAAAAATTTTTAAAAAGAAGACACTAGAGAGCATGTCCTCTCTGCCATGAGAGAACATGTTGAGAAGAAAGGTGGCTTACCTACAGGCAGTAGGAGCCCTCACCTGACACGGAGCCAGCACCTTGATGCCTGGCTGTAATTCATGCACGTGGCTCTAGTGCTTCAGCCTCCAGAACTCTGAGGAAATAAATTTCTGCTCTCTCCACCTCCCAGCCTGTGGTGTTTTGCTATGGCAGCCCAAGCACACCAATACAAAGTCCCTACCTAGGTATTTGCTTTCTGCCATCACATTTGTTTTCCAAATGTGCCATTTGCACTTAAATCTACATGCAAATTGAATTAGCTAATTAATACAGGTATAAAGTTCCTCATTAATTTCCATGTGTTTATATATTTTCACTTTGAACTTATAGATGAGGCTGTACTGACTTCTCATTCAGCGGTAAAGAACCCAGACTACTTTATGTAAATGTTCCTCTGTCTACTTGGCTTGATATCCTGATTCTCTCCTGAGATCTTACACTTCCTCACCCCTAAATTAGCCTCTTGGGCTGAGACCACCAGTAGCAATCCCATTTTATGGCAGAATCCATTCTGTTCTCTCTAGTCATCATGTGCTAACAAGTAGGAAGTAAAGGGACTGGAGAGATGACTTAGCGGTTAAGTGCTTGCCTGTGAAGCCTAAGGACCCTGGTTCAAGGTTCAATTCCCCAGGACCCACATTAAGCCAGATGCACAAGGGGGTGCATGCATCTGGAATTCGTTTGCAGTGGCAAGAAGCCCTGATGTGCCCATTCATTCTCTCCTTTTCTTCTTTTTCTCTCTGTCCTTGGATAATAAATAAATAAAAATTTTTTTAAGAATGAAGTAGGAAGTAAAGTTCAGGTAACTAGGTAGCTGCCTTCCTTTCAGGAGTAGAAAGGATTAAGATGGCTGGCTGGCCAGTGCCATCTGGGATACATAGCATTTATGGGTGCTAACTCCTTCACACAAACTGACAGGGATACCTAACACTTATGAGAGCTTATGCCTTCACACACTGAGTCCTGTAAAGTCTGGGGAATTAGCTTATATTTCCCAGATGATGAAAATAAGGCAAAGAGAGATCAACTGCCAAACACTGCATAACCACTGGGTGATGAGTCAGGATCTGAACTTGGGCAAACTAAATCCAGAGCCCACGTACCTAACAACTTACCTGATGTGGCCACACATCTACAAGGAGCAAAGAGTTGAAGCGGGTGTTGGGAAGAGGCAGTAGTTAGCAGTGTCAACCTGTCTTCTTGGTGAGGACCCATGTTTACGTTTCTTTTGTGAGGAGGACAATTGTGAGGTTGATCCTGTTACAGGTGGGACGTCTCCCATCTGACTGCATTGGAATGATGCACATTGAACACGATGCTGGATACCTTTTCTCACTCAGGAAGGGGCACCAATGGGGGTATTTAGACATATGTGTGTGTTAGGAGCCGGGCAGAGCCAGGATTATATATTCACTGTGAAAGGGAGCCCAGCTGCCTCAGGTGCCTGTGAGACTCAGCGCTCTGCTTCAGTAGTGCTGCTTTTTTTATATAGACAACATTGGCATTTGCCAGTTTTAGGGCTTAGAATGTATTTGAGTCAGTCTTAGGGAATACAGCCCATTCTGATATCAGTGTCCTTGTATTGAGCAGGTTTTATCTTGGGCATTATAACAGGTGAACCCTCAACTTCTGCTGCCAGCAGGGTGGTACAAATAGCTGCTGTCAGACAGACCATTAAAGAATACAAAGATTCCCTAAAGACAGACTTAAGAACTTGTAGCATCTGCCCTCAGTTATGGGAGACCATAACTAAACATGCTCTCATGTGTCTATTTAAAGTGCCTCATAAGGCAGCACAGATAGCCTCTCCGCCAGCATGCATTGGGATGAATCTTGATTCATGCTGGGGAAATCAGGGCTCAGTACAAAGGAGTCCCCTCCTCCCCCAGCCCAAATTTCCTAGCAAGCTGGCCCTTAGAGGCCCGTTGTATTGTGTGTCTTTGCTCATAATGAGGTGGTAGTGAGAGGAAGCATACTGTGATAGAGAGTGTTGTTTTTGGAGTCATAATCCTAATTACCACTTAGTGATCACAGATCTTGCCACTTTTCTGTGTTTTACAGTTGTAATTAATAACTTGACTGGACTAAAGGATGCCCAGACAACTAGTAAAATGTTAATGCTGGCTCTTTCTGGGAGGATATATCAGGAGAAAATGAGCATCTGAATCAGTAAGCCAAGCAAGGAAGCTGCACCCCCATGCCAGTGGGTAGCATCCAAACTGTTGAAAGCAAGACAGGACAAAAGCCAGGAAAGGGCAAATCCTGTCTGTCTTCTTGAGCTGGAACATCCATCATCTGCCCTTGACATCAGGGCTTCTGACTCTCTCGAGGCTCCAGACTCTAAGGTTTAAGCCCTTTACCCCGTTTCTCAGGTCTTTGGCCTCAGTATGGGTGCCATCCGGCCAGCTCCCCTGATTTCTTAAGCCACAGGACTGAGACTAAATCACATTACCAGGTTTCCTACGTCTCTAGCCCACAAACAGACCTCTCTGCCTCCACAGTTGTATGAAGTAAGTCCCAGAATAAAATTCCCGATATTTCTGTACAAACCCTATTGTTTGTGCTTCTCTGGAGAACTCTGATACCAGTTTCTTCCAATGTTGTCATGAAGATCCAATCCTTGTAACAAATGACAGCTGCTCAGTGAAGTAAATGCCCACTCTGTTTTTCTCCCTTCATTACCTACATCAGCAATTTCTGCATGCCTGGCTCTTTGCATAAACCTTGTCACATGGGGCATACCAGAGGTTGCTTGCTAAGCACGTGTTTCTTATTGTTTCTTTTATACTGAAATTCTCCTTGCTGAATTTTTGGTTTTAATTTTTTAAATTTTACCTAAAATAATGATCTTACTTTTATTTCGTCCTATGTGAGGTATGTGGCCAGGTTCGTTTCTTTCATGTTATTTTCCAATTATTCAAGTACCATTTGTTAGGAAGCGCATTCTTCTCAGTATAGAACCACCAATAATGAAAAATAGATAAATGTATTTGTGTAGATTTACTTCTAGAATGCAATTCTGCTTTGTAAGTTTCTTTGCTTATACATAGATACATTTCACATGGTCTTACTAAGTGTATTTTATAGGGTTTTTGGAATCTGATCATGTGATTCTGTCAACTTTTTATTCCTTATTATGGCCTTATTTGTCCCAGATAGTTATACCTTCATTTGATGCTAGGATGAACTTGTTGGTTGAGTCAGGATTCCATTGGATCAGCATCTCTCATCTGACACTAATGAAGTTTTTGGGGTAGACAAGTGGTCTGTATTAACTAGATGCTAGTAGTACTTCCCTAAACTGTGACGCCAAAAATAGCTCCATATACTATCAAATGTCCTCTAGGGAGCAACCCCCCCACACACACACTCACCATTATTAACAACTGTATTAAGTCTATCGATCAATTGTAGATAATTGACATTTTAATAATATTAAATCTTTCAACTATGAAAATACAATCTCTATATAATAAGTCTTTTATTAGCTCAGCAATGTCTTATAGTTTTATATGTAGGGTTTTTTTGCATATATTTTCTTAAATTTGCTCCAAGGCATTTGAACTTTATTTTATCACAAATAGCATTCCAACATTAATTCCCTAATTATTTTAAAGTTAAACACTATAGTTCACTTTTTTATATTGACTGGTATCCAGCAACATGTTTGTAGGAATGTGTGAGTTTTTTATAAATGTCATCAAGTTACCTGCAAATGAATACAGTTTTGCTGCTGTTTTAATCTTTCTGCCTTTTATTCTGTGTCCTGTCTTGTTGCATTGGCTAGGACCGTACTGTAGTATAATGTTCAACAGACAGAGTGTTAGTTGACATCCTCATCAAAGTCCTCACTACAATTAAGAAACACTCAGTATTCTACAACTGAGTTTGTCAACTTTCAAAAATTCTCCTCTATTACCAGTTTACCCAGAGATTTATTATGTGTAAGCATTGTCTATTGAGTTAGTCAAGTGGTTTTCTTCTTGATTCTGTTAATGTAATGATTCACACTGATTGAATTTTATGTGAAACCAATTTTTCGTTTTTTTAAAAAAATTAAAGACCACTGGGGTAACTCAAAATCTACCAAAGGTGCTAAGAAGTGACAGTGATGTATTCAGCACTAAATGAGACATCTCTATCACACCTTTCAAGGCTCAGGGTCCATTGCAGAAGAGGTGGCAGAAAGAATGTAAGAGCCAAAGGAAGGGAAAAGGAGTGCTTACAATACTGTCTTCCAGATACAAAAGAGCCAAGGTATTTTATGCCTCACAGTTGCTGCCTACACAAGACCTGCATAATAGGTAGGAAAAAAATGATGACATCAAAATAGAAGAAAGACTTGTTGACAAACAGGAAGGGATTCAATAGGGGGGATTCGGGAGGGGCACTATAATTGTGATATATTGTCTATGTATTTGAAAGTTGTCAATAAAAGTTTTTAAAAAAGCTGAGCGTGGTGGCTCATGCCTTTAATCCCAGCACTTGGGAGGCAGAGATAGGAGGATCGCCATGAGTTCAAGGCCACCCTGAGACTACATAGTTAATTCCAGGTCAGCCTGGACCAGAGTGAGGCCCTACCTTGAAAATCAAAAAAAAAAAAAAAAAAAGTTTTTAAAAAAAACTAGGTCTGGAGAGATGGCTTAGCGGTTAAGCACTTGTCTGTGAAGTATAAGGACCCCAGTTCAAGGCTCAATTCCCCAGTACCCACATAAGCCAGATGTACAAGGTGGTACATGCATCTGGACTTTGCAGTGGCTGGAGGCCTTGGTGCACCCATTCTCTCTCTCTCTCTTTCTCTCTCTTTACCTCTTTCTCTTTCTGCCTATCTATCGCTCTCAAATAAATAAAACAT
Organism: Orientallactaga sibirica; assembly: GCA_036365145.1. Classification (NCBI taxonomy): domain Eukaryota; kingdom Metazoa; phylum Chordata; class Mammalia; order Rodentia; family Dipodidae; genus Orientallactaga; species Orientallactaga sibirica. The sequence continues at coordinate 4,609,355 of JAEOAD010000025.1, forward strand.
AAAAAAATCATGCACAGTACTAGATTACAAGTAAGTTATAATTGGATGTGATTTGATATGCCATTGAAGTCTGTTGAGCATAGACAAAGTTATTTTGATACATGATGTCACTATCAACTGTCCATGTAGCCCAAGCTGGCTTCAAAGTTGTGATCCTCCTGCCTCAGCCTCCTGAGTACTACGATTGCAGGCATATGCCATCACACTTGGCCTTTTCATTCTTTCTTTGAAGAGGGTCTCACTATGTAGGCTATGTAGACTAGCCTTGACTTACTAAGCAACCCAGGCTGATCTCAAACTAACGAGCCTCTTGCTTCTGACTTCCAAGGGCATCACATGGTTATTCTGTTTCTGCAGTAATACAATGTAAAAAGACAAGACAAAAAAAACAAAGGAAATGCCTTACTGTTTTTTCCACATCAGCTGTGCTATTTTTTTTACTTTCCCAATTAAGGTACTCAAGGTTTCTACCTCATATGTTACAAAAAATTATTTTACACAAAAGTTTATTTGAGATTTACTATAGACCTATTTTTGAATGGTAAAACACCAAAGTATCTAGAAAGAAAACATAGCCACATGGTGATCTTTAGAAAGGCATAACCTTGAGCTGCCATGCGATGGCAGAGTTTGGGTATCTGTTGATGGCTTTAGGATGTGATATGGGAGTACAAAGATGTAATTCCATCCTCCAAAGCATTTTAATTCCCATGCACCATTATCTCATATATGACATTGAACTTAAGTGTCTTTAAATAGAAATGCATGCTCCAAATGCTCCAGTCTGAATCACTCCCTGAGGAATTTCCTCAGACAAATTGTTTTTCTCTTCGTTTACCTGCTTGGCTCCTGAAACATATAAGCTGATGATCCTTGGTCTATAGTATTATTATGCAAAGAACTATTAATGGTTTGTGTTTCATTTATTTATTTATTTAGTTAGTTTTTCTAGGTAGGGTCTCACTCTAGCTCAGGTTGACCTGGAATTCACTGTGTAGTCTCAGGGTGGCCTTGAACTCATGGAGATCCTCCTACCTCTGCCTCCTGAGTGCTGGGATTAAAAGCATACACCACCATGCCCAGCTGGCTTGTGATTTAATTAGGGACTCATTGCATACACACATGTGTGTTTTGTTAAAGAACACTTATTACTCATATCATATTTTTTTATTTCATGACTCCCAATGATTACTTTTGTTGTTTTGTAACAGCATTTCGTGTAGTGCAGGCTGGTCTTAAACTCACTATGTAGTTGAGGAAATCCTGACCCCACCTCCTATAATCCACCTGGATTATAGGCATGCACCAACACACCTGACTTTCTCAGTGATGACTGTTACAGCTAAGAAAGTGTTGAAAGTCCTCACACTGAAGAATGGCTGATTTTGTACATAATAAAAGCTAAGCTGGTGAGCTATAAGCTTGCACGAGTGATATGAAGCAAGTTCTAAGTTACACGTGTGTGGCATGTGTAACTGCAGGCCATGGAGCAATGCTCCCCAGCCACAGTACTGTTTGGGAAGATGACCCAAGAGAAGAGCACAGAAGGTTAAAATCTCAGTTACCAGGGCTGGAGAGATGGCACAGCAGTTAAGTCTCTTGCCTGCAAAGCCTAACAACCTGGGTTTGATTCCCCAGTACCTACGTAAGCCAGATGCACAAAGTGGTGCATGCATCTGGAGTTTTTTTCATTGGCTGGAGGCCCTGGCTCACCCATACTCTCTCTCTCTCTCTCTCTCTCTTTCTCTCTGTATCTCTCCGTTACTGTGCTGGAGAGATGGCTTAGCAGTTAAGGCATTTGCCTGCAAAGCCAAAGGACCTCAGTTCAGTTCCCCAGGAACCACGTAAGCCAGATGCATAAGGTGGCACTGGAGGCCCTGGTGTGCCCATTCTCTCTCTCTCACTCTCAAGTAAATAAATACTAAATAAATAAAATATTTTTTAAGAATCTCAGTTACTAAATGGCAAGGGTGGGCTAGGAAGCATTGTGAGATTCTGGTTTGCATTACACTCCCTCTGAACCTGCCCCAGGCTAGAATGTGAGAACAAAAAGAAGACAGTACTACTTTGCCAAGGATCTCATGTGGACACTCAGGAATGTTAAGATCACTGGAATGGGGATAATCAGGATCACAGAGAAAGAAATGATTCCCAAAGTGAAAGACACAAAACCAGGAACACATTTGGGAGCATTAAGTTATTTTGCATAGCTGGAGCACAGGGTCCCAGAAGAGGACCAGGGTGAGATGACTAAACCAAGGATCCTATTATTGAAAAATGCAATTCAAATGGAGACGCTCCTTCTGCCCTACACCACTGTGACCTTAAAGAAAGAGTGATTTTGCATTTTCATATTCTGGCTAATTATAGCTCATAAGCTGCTTAATCATTGTCCATATCCAATGTAGTCTTTTGTCTCATCAAATGGTTTAAAATGATAATCATGTTCCTAGTCAAAGTATCTCTAGTTGGCAGGCAGAGCCAGTCCAAAAGAACATTGAATTCAAAACTGATATTGTAGAAGCTTCAAATTTCTAACAAGCAAATTAAATGTAAAGCAAGTATCAAAGATAAACGGAGCCGGGCATGGTGGTGCACGCCTTTAATCCCAGCACTCAGGAGGCAGAGGTAGGAGGATCGCCGTGAGTTCAAGGCCACCCTGAGATTGTGTAGTTAATTCCAGGTCAGCCTGGGCCAGAGTGAGACACTACCTCGAAAAACCAAAAAATAAATAAATAAAAATAAATAAAAATGGAGCCAGACATGGTGGCACATGCCTGTAATTCCAGCACTTGGAGGGGGGGGGCGGCTGAGGCAGGAGGACTGCAGTTCTGGTTTAATCTCGCCTGAAAGCAAGATCCTTTCTCAAAAAGGATGAACAGAAAGCAAGGGGAGACAGTTGAGATAGTGTTATGTCTGTACCCAGCCATAGAAAATCAGTTAATGCATACTTACTAAATATAAGAATAAGCTCATGACATGTTACTGTATTTAGCAAATATATATTCTATGAGTTTCATGTGATACTTGAAATTTGTTTTTTCTCTTCCTTTTTATTTCTTTTTGTTTGTTTGTTTGTTTGTTTGTTTGCTATTGTAATAGGTCTTGCTATGTAGCTCGGGCTGGCCTGTAACTTGCTATGTAGACCAGATGAGTCTCACACTTGTGATGATCCTCCTGCCTCCACCTCCAATGTTGGAATTACAGCTGTGTTCCACTACACCCAGTAGATGCTTGAAGTTTTTTTTTTTTTTTGACCAGTTTGTTCTTTCCACAGAATTCTTAAAAATGTGCTCTGTGCATTATTCAAAGTGAGAAAGTGAAGATTGTGCTTGCTCTCTCACACTAGCACTACCATGGTCTTAAGCCCCATCCCACCCATCTGTGCTGATGTTCTTCAGTTCTCCTCAAGCGCAGCAGCTCCTTCCCTCCTAAGCAGTGGTCTGTGGCTCACTACAGAAAGTTCTTATGCATGTTCAAGATCCGTTCTGTCCCTCTCCACCCCCACATCACCCCCGGACTGTATTCTAACTTCCCAGATTTACCTCCCATCGTCCTCTCCATGTGACACTTAAGCCAATCCAAAGCTATTCTATGCATCCCACTTTTCTTGGTGACTCCTGCGTAGACTATGTACCCCAACTTCTACTAAGTTATGACCTGAGTTTTAAAGGCCAACTCAAATGGTGCTTCCTTTGTGAAACCCATAGCACATTGCTTCACTAGAGGTAAAAGTTAATAGCCAATATGAAGCCACAGTCCCATCCAAGTCTGCAGAGAATGCAGACTTCTCGGAGCCTGACTGGTGAGTGGTAGAGCTACCCCACAGGCACAGTTGTATGACCCCCTTGAAGGAGGAAAAAGGAAAGCTGTGGTGAAGAAGTTAGTGCTCAGAATCCTGGGGATCCCCCAATGCATTCGAAGGATGTGCATGGTACATGTAGTACACTGGTACCTGGCCAACACCTGGTACCAACAACCTGTGACAAAAGCCCATGAAATCTATTTGGATTTTTATTTCATATGTACACAGATAGGTAAGACCTGAAAACACTTGGGTTTCACTGACATTCATTATGACTTGGAATGGTTTAAAACATTCTGCTAAGTTGGCTGATATGTGAGCAAGCCAGGATCCCCTTCCCCCACCACAACTTCCCCATGAAATCTTTCTTCCCCTAAAACCAACGCAAGCTAAGCCTGTGTCTGCACGAGTTCCTGACGATCTCTGGAACAAGCATAAAGGTGCGTGTCACTATGAGCAGTCTTTCCTGGACAGTGAAGTAGCGTGGAGCTTCTCTGAGAGACTTGGGGCAGACCCAAATTTTGATTCTTCCTCTTCTGCATATTGCTGGTTGATCCTGGGTGAATTCTAACCTCTCTGGGTTTCAGTTCATTGCTTTCAGGGCAGGCATAACCATTCCTTCTATGTGGGGATGCAAAGAGAGGCTAAGATGGGGAACAAATCTTGTATAGGCACAAGGAACTGTGGCATGTGTCATTCATCTCCACCATAAACCAGCTACGCTCATGCATGTCTCAAGAGACAGAACACAGTGAGGAGCAGCCATGCTTTATTCCTTTGCGTCAAATTGTCTTGCATGGAGAAAGTTCTCGAAGCAGTGGCAAGGAGCTCTCCAGGGTGGTAAAATGTCCATCTCTAGAACGAGCCTGGTAGAGAGGATCCAAACTGTAGAATGGCTTGGGCCAGACACCAGTCTAGAGAGTCTATTACGTCATTAAGTCACCCAGATATACAACAGAGGCAGGAATCACAGGTTAAATCAAGTGTGTCAGGAACACACTACTTGGCTAAGATGGGCAGAACACTGACCACTCAAAGGGACAGAGGCTGGCAAACTGCCCTGAAATGATCAGAGATGAAGAGTTTTAGGTTTTGCAGGTTAACAAACTCTCAATGAAATCCTTTTATCACCAAGGCCTCCATGCCGAGAATGTGAGGGACTGTGAATGGCTTTATTCTAATAAGCTGTATTTAAGGCACAGGCGGTGGCCTGCAATGGACCCTAGGGCCATGGTTTGCCAGTCTCTGAGAAAGGCTTGTTCCATTGCCAAACAGGATTTGTCACAATGAGCTGAAAGTAAAACCAAGTGGTGACACAGCATAGGAAAGAAGCTCTCCCTCCACTGAGCTTGGGACACTAGTGAACAAGTGCACAACTGGGGAGAGGCCTCACCTTGAACTGGACAAGGCAGATTTTGTTCTAGAACCTCAAAAGTTAAAGAAAAAAAAAAAAGATTGGCATTTCAGTTGCCTGGAAACAGACTGTGAGATAAATAGTACAGTTTAGCATCTAATAAAATCCCATGTGCACTGGGTCCCACTTATGAAAAGAACATTCAAAATACCCCAAAGGAGCATGCAGGCAGGAAGTGCTTCAGGAAAATCCTCCCCTGCTGTGCTTTGGCTGATACCTTCTGAGAAGGCGCCTCCTTTGTGAAGCTCTGTGCTGGGCTCAACTGGAAAGAAGTGAGGTCTGACCTAAGAGCTACGAGGGTTATCAGGTGAAGGGTGGGAGGGCACCAGTCTTTCCGTGATTCTCTGGTCTGGCTCCTTCTACATTTTCTCCTTTAAAAACACTAATTAAAACACAACTTTCTAAAAAATAAAAGTATTAGGGCCATCATGCTTTGCAAGAACTCTTGAATTTCAGATTTGTTTTCAATAAAAAATGTGTGTCCTTACCCAGGAGAGAAGTAAACGTGTTGACATGTTTAAGAAATATTTGTCGTATTTCAAATGCAGCCATAGAGAGAGAGAGAGAGAGAGACGGATGTAAGGAACATGAAAGTCTGTAGCTAGAGTTTTCATAGCCACCAAGAGTCAGCTTGTAAAGGAGAAAGAGAACTGATTATCTTTGGAAAGGATTTTGTGCCTAATAAAATAATTAAAAATAAGTGGCCGTCCTTGGAAATGCAAATTACCAAGTACTAAAGAAATCCTGGTTGGTCACATAGCCATTAAATAGATGTGTTATCTCAAGTGTGTTAGGTGGCATTGATTGACTTCTAATTCTGGCTACAACAGGAGGCTCTTTAGCTTTTGATACACGGGTGAGGAGATCCCAGGCTTGATGGCAGCAACTATTGAAAACCTTAAGCCAGGCTGAGATCTGGGAACTCTGTGGCATGACACCTGACCTGCTGCTTTCCCTGAGCCCTGGCCCAGCTAACATGGAGGGCAGTGTGCTGCAGACCCTCCTCCAAATTCTACCACAACCTTTTGTACTATTCAGTGCTGTCAGGTCACAGGAAGCAAGGCATCGGTCAAGCGCAGAGACCTAGGGGCATTTTGGCAGAGGTGCACGGAGGTGAGACATGGAGCCCTGGAAGCTGACTAGAGCCTGGTACATGAAACAGAAGCTGTTCTTCAGTTGTGACTTACTAAGTCGTAAAGGAAGCACAGTGATGATGCATGTTGATAAGCCCAGCTCTAGAAGGCTGGGGCAGGAGGAAGATTGCTACAAGTTGGGGGCCAGTCTGAACTCCACAGTGCTGAACTACTGACTTCAAGTTCAAGTTTAGCTGAGGCAATATCATGAAATCTTTTCTCAATAAACCAAAAACTAAGTCATAAAGCACATGACCAAACAACAAATTCTAAAAAGCTATATCATGTTATGCCTTTGTCAAATAATCATATTGATTAGGGGCTGGAGAGATGGCTTAGCGGTTAAGGTGCTTACCTGCAAAGCCAAAGGACCCAGGTTTGATTCCCCAGGACTCATGTAAGCCAGATGCACAAGGTGGTGCATGCATCTGGAGTTTGTTTACAGTAGCTGGAGGCCCTGGTGCAGCCATTCTCTCTCTCTCTCTCTCTCTCTCTGTGCCTCTTTCCCTCTTTCGCTCTGTCAAAATAAAAAAAAATTAATAATCATATTAATTAGACACCTATGCCTTTGCCTTTCTGTAGGCATTTGTAGATGAGATTGGGGAAGAAAACTAGATCACTACCTGGGAAGCAGTTCCATTCTGGATGGGGAGTCAGATTCTAGGTGTGTGTATGTTCCCAACTCCTTTCACTTTGCTGACATTAGGCTTTTTCTACAGCGCTTATCTGGAGGTAAAACGTTACTTATATGAGGTGCTGAGCTGAGTTTTCCAGAAGAATCAGTGATAGAAGAGAGGAGCTGGGAGGGGAAGGGCCTGCTAGGCAGCAAGCCTCTGTCCAGAGGAGGACCTGGACCTCCAAGATGTAAGGTTCCCATAAGCCAGGGCAATAGTTCAAGACATAGGAAAGGTAAGACACAAAGAAACACTTAATGGGGCATGACATCACACACGTGACCATTAAATGTCCATTCTGAGTCCATTGCCACAGACTGGTAAAGTATAAAAGACTCATTTACACCCTGGTCAGTCCAGTTCAATCCTGTCACACACGATCCGCAGGCTGCACGTGGTCCTCACGATTCGGTGGCCTCATCTTCCTCTCCAGCTTCCCTTCTGACTGTGCTCCAGTATCCAGCCTCTGTGCGCGCCTTGGGCCGTGGCCATGTCCTGGCCTTCCAGTACAAGCAGAAGAGGGAAATGATGAGAAGAATGAGCATGACGAAGGGGCAAATGATCAGGAGGTGGAGGACAGCTGCCGAGGAGCAGATCCAGGAAGAGAATGTGGGCTCTGTAACCAAAGAGAGGAGTACAGAGAATCGTCAGACCAATCAGTCATGCATGCTCCTTGACACACCGTTACAGGCAAGTACATGTGAGAATAATGGGCTGAATGGCATAGGTCTTTCAACCTGGGAGAGCCCAGGGCAGAGAGCTGGGAAGAGAGGCCTGCAGGGCATGCTGCTCTGCCCTCCCAATGCCCGCATCTCCCCTTGCTCAGCATTCCCAGCCACTGGAGCTTCCAATGACCTACTTAAAACCACCAGCCAAAGTGAAAAACAAAACAAAAAAAAAAGAAGAAGAAAGAAAATCTTTCCTTTAATCTTCTTCCCTCAGAAAAGATATCTATAATTCAACCCTCATTCTCAACTGTGCTGCTGGTCCTGAATTTTAAGTGCATTATTTCCACAGCTGCTCCTGAAACACACACTGTCCTTAATCAGTGGCTACACCTATAGAGAGGGGAGCTTTTTTCAAACCCAGGCCAAACAGGTCAGCCCGCCCCCTGGCTCCTTTCCCTGTGCTCAGCTATCATTCCTTGCACCTATCCCTCTAGGCAAGGCCTCCTGTCTGGCTTTCTCTCCAGACTTCTAACCTTATGTTGGTCACGGTTCTCACCCCCTTCTCACACAACCCTTTTGTTAGGCCCCTCTCCTTCCCTTTTAACCACTTCCTTCATTTCACTAGAGTTGCTTGTGTGTGTTTGATAGTGTCCTGGGTTTCTCTAGCCCTTAACACGTGTTCACAAACCTTTGCTGATTTGAATTAAATTGGATTGACCACAGACACTGGGGTAAAGAAAAATGTGTTCCACCAGCAACTGTGGTCTGCTGGGAGAAAGAATCAGCGGATGCAAATGTGGACACACACACACACACACACACACACACACACACACACACACACACGGCCCCAAAATGGCTCCTGGCCACTTGGCCAGGGAAATGGAACAGAGAGACCTGCAGATAGCACAGGTCCTGGGAAATGGCACCCTCAGCTGCTGGTCAAAGGCCCACAGACCTTCGGCAAAAAGGCATTTGCTTAAAGTGATATGAACCACTGACTGCGGTCTTGAACTCTGAAAAATCGGATGCTAACAGTAGCTGTGCTTTCCTTGGAAAAGCATAATGATATAAGCAATTTTCTCTTCATAGGCTAAGCTACAGATTTTATGGGGTTAAAGACTCTTAAAGATGAAAACTTTTTTTAATTTAGAGAAATTTTATTAGATTATAGATACAGCTTAAGAGAAGGAAAGAGGAGAGAGCTCCTGCCCATGAGAAGACAGAAGCAGAGTCAAGTCCACCCACAGACCAGACTGGCATCTTCTGTAGGTTCTGAATGGGGTCCCAGCTAACCTGCCACATGTCAGGTTCAGGTTTAATCCTTGCAGGAATCTCAATTCTAGGAAAGGGAACTCCTCTCTAGGGAAGGACTCAGGTTGAGTCTAAGGAGCAACAGCAACAGAAAGAGAGAAGAAGCCAGGTCCTTGTCTGACTGCTACCAAAAGTGGGAAAACAGGTTATAGATAATTTTGACCAACCTCTGGCTGCATGGACTCCCATTAGCCATTGCTGATGCATTTTATATATGAAGAATGTCTCTTTGTTGGAAATCAAGAGAGAACATAGTGGGCTGGAGAGATGGCCCAGTGGTTAAAGGTGTTTGCTTATTTGCAAACTGTGCTGGCCAGGGTTTGATTTCCCCAGTACCCATGTAAAGTCAGATACACAAAGTGATGTTTGTGCCTGGAGTTTGTTTATAGTGGCAGGAGGTCCTAGTGTGCCCATACTCTCTCTCTCTACTCTCTCTCTCTCTCTGCTTGCAAATAAATAAAAATATTTTTTAATGGAGAGAAAACCTAGTCATTCATGTCACTTCATCTTGTGGAGCACTTTGAAAGCTGGTCATGTCCACATCCTGGTGAATGAATGAAACAACCGCACAAATGTATTCCCCATGTGGGAACTGAGGGTGGCCCCTCTCATATTGATCAGCATGATGGTCCTCCTGGAATGCTAGGCTGGACATTCTGAATGGAGCTGCAGGGTTTGGTGGCCTAGACTTTTTCTGTTCTCATTTGTATTCTCCATCTCACATTTGACTGTTGCTCTTGACCAGTAAGTAACAACAGAGCTAGGTATTGAATTGTATTTATTATTTATAAGAAAAGGTCTCACTATCTAGCTCAGGTGGGACTGAAACTCACTCTGTAGCCCACCCTGACCTCAAATTGCCAATTCCCCTGCTGTAGCCTTCCAAGTACTGGGATCATAGGCATGTGTCACCACTTATAGCCTAATTTTCAATTCTTTACTGTCTTCTCTCTAGATTCTATTGGACCCCTCCCCCAAATGATCCGGTTTGACTATAACTCTTCTTCCAGGTCTCCTCTGACTACATCTGCATGCAAGGGCAGCATAGACCATGATGCTGCGAGGGGAAGGAGCTATGTGATCTGGGTCAGTGTTAAAGCACCAGCTACCAGTATTCGTACAAAGTCAATGAGCACTGAGCACTGTATTTCAGAGAGAGATGGTTCACATCCTCACTCTTCAACTCACTCTTATAGATACGCATCCTCTCTAAATCATTCATTTCCTTATCAACTCAACAGGAATAATACTAATTTATAGAGTTGTGGTGAGATGACACATAACAGTGCTCAGAGCGTTTGATGAGGCAGCAGACAATACGCGCTCACTAGGATGCTACTGGGAAATCAGAGGAAATCACAGACAACACCCTTCCCTCAAGATGAGAACCAGGACGCAGCCTGCTCATTCCTGGCCTGGAGACCACAGCCGCTATCAGTTGGATCTGAAATAACCTGTAAGGGTTCATATGCTAAAGGTTTGGTCTTTGGCTTGGCACTGTTGGAAAGTGATGAAAACTTTAAGAGGTGGAGCCTAGTGGAGGTCCTAAGTCACTGGAAGCTTGTCCTCAAAGGAAATGCCAGTCTCCTCCACCCACCACCTCCTCTCCCTCTGCTTTCTGGATTCCAGGAGGGAAGCAGCTTTCCCCGTGTGCTCTTGTCATGCTGTGTGTCTCTCCACAGGCCCAAGGGCCATGAGTCAACCAACTATGGACTGAAGTCGGCAGAAAGCATGAGCATGAACACGTCCTTGGAAGCTGATTGTCTCAGGCATCCTGTCACAGAGACAGGATGTTGTCTAACACTTTAAGGCTTGCCCATGTTCCGTCACTGGCTAAACCTCTCTCTTGGGTCTCTGATCTTCCTCTCCTTAAGACCTGGGTGACAGTCATTCAAAATGAAGTGATCCCTTAGGAGGCTCTGGCTTTCTGAAGAATTGTGAGGTGAGTCTGTGGTACCTTTCACAGCTGTTGGGATGGTGGTGTGGTGATGGTAAGATGGCACTGGCACAGAGAAGGTGGGAAGGGATCTGGCTCTGGGCTTTTTTTTTTTGCCCTGACACTCTAGCCTCCAGAATGAATGAACTGCCAGAGGGCTCAACTGTCTTAACTGGGGAGCCGCTGTCCTGCTTAGAGCAATCTGCATCACGGGGGGCACAGCATGCTCCTCACAGTGCAGAGTTGGCCAGCAGTTAGCAACTGTCAGCTCCAGTGCTTCTAAATTATCTCTCTGGGGAGGGCAGCATTTGCTCTGGATCCCACAGTCACCATTTCCCACCATCTGCCTCTCACCCATATCTGGATGAGAACTGGTGACACTCAAAGCCGTTAAGGCTTGGAATTTTGGATCAATGCAAGAAAGAGGCCAATGTTCAAAGTAAAAGGCCTGCAAAACAGAGCCAAAAACATAATGAGACTACTCCATCACAAGCTGTAGTTTATAACTTGCTTCCACCCACAGTCAAGCACAGCACAAAGAGCCCTCCTTTTGACACTTTTGAAAGACTTATGAAAAGTATAGGATAAAGGCACTACCAATTTCTCCCCACACCCAATCCAAAACCTGGGCCATGTATGGCCATTTGAGAGAGCTGGCCCTTGCCAAGAACTAAAGGTAGGTAGTCCTCTGACCAGCCTGTCCAGACTAAGTGAGCACTGCAGCATCCTCTTCCAACTAACTGGAGACTTGCTTGCTCATTTTCTCATCAAGTGTTTGTTGAGTGTTGCATGACAGGCCTTGTTAAAGGCACTGGGAGATTGTAAACAAATATCATGGTCCCTCTAGAAAACTTCAGTGTGGCAGAAATGAATGACTCCTTCAAGAATCCACTTTCTAGTAGCTGGGCGTGGTGGTGTACACCTTTAATCCTAGCACTCAGGAGGCAGAGGTAGAAGGATTGCTATGTGTTCAAGGCCACCCTGAGACTCCATAGTGAATTCCAGGTCAGCCTGCGCTACAGTGAAACACTACCTAGAACCCCCACACACACCCAAAAGAAAAAACAAACAGAAAGAATTCACTTTCCAAATAAATCCTGTCCAAATAAAATCTGGGAGATAGTACTACACTACAAATATTCTAGTTCCCAGAAAGCCTTTTAGCCTGGTGTATCAATGCATCACAAACTATTCTTCACAATAAGATATTTAGGGGCTAGATCTGGAGAGATGGCTTAGTGGTTAAGGCTCATGCCTGCAAAGCTTAAAGACCCAGGTTCAATTTTCTAGGTCCTATGTAAGATAGATGCACAAGGTGGTGCATGCTTTTGGAGTTCATTTGAGGTGGCTAGAGGCACTGAAAACCCATTCTCTCTCTCTCCTCTCTCTTTCTCTTCCTCTGTCTCTCTCTCTCTGACTCAAATAAAATTAAAATTTTTAAAAATTTTTATTTTTCTTTATTTATTTGAGAGAGAGAAATAGGCAGGGAGACAGAGAGAATGGGCGTGCCAGGGCCTCTAGTGGCTGCAAACAAACTCCAGAAGCATGCACCCCCTTGTGCATCTGGCTTATGTGGGTTCTGGGGAATCAAACCTTGATCCTTTGATTTTGCAGGCAAGTGCCTTAAACACTAAGCCATTTCTCCAGCCCAAAATTAAAAAAATTAATACAAGATATTTAGGGGCTATCAATGTCACTCAGTTGGTAGAGTGCCTGGCTAGCTCGCAAGATTCCCTGGATCCAATCCCCAGCACTGCATAGACTATACATGGTGGGGCATCCTGTGATCCTAGAACTTTGACAGTGGAGGCAGGAAGGTGCCATACACAGCTACATAGCCAGTGAAAGGCTAATCTGGGATACATGAGACCTTGTCTCAAAAAAAAAAAAAAAAAAAAAAAAAAGAAAAAGAAAAAGAAAAAGAAAAAAAGAAAAAAAAAGAAAAGAAAAGAAAAAGAAAAAATTCAGTCTTTGTCCTGTCTTATGAATAAGGAGGTGAGACAGAGTAGAAAAGGCAAGCTCCAGTCTGTCAAATATTCTACCTTTCCTTGAGCTGAGCCATGCATGTGCTCCATAACTATTTTATGTAGTCCTAAAACACACCTGATCTGGGATGGCCAAATGGAGGCAGAACACCATTTGAGAAGTGAGGAGGACTAGTAAATTGTATTTGGTCTGGATTCTGCTAACGCACTGTGAGCTTGTAATATCTGCTCATCTCCTGGTGGCAGGACTGCACTAGTTCTGGGAACAAGACACCCATATCTGCCTTCTCAGAATGTTTGTCCAGCAGTGGTGATGGGTGGGAAACTGCAGGGAGATGCCAAAGACAAGGGAAGGCACTGGAACCATGAGGGATCAATTTTGGACCAGGGAAGGATGAAATGAAGGAGCACTGATAAGGAAAGGGTGTGTCCACAGGCAAATATTGGGCTGTCAGTCATGTTTATACATCAACTTCCTTTCCAGTGTCCCCTTCTTTTGCATATTTTTATTTATTTATTTGCAAGCAGAGAGAGAGAGAGAGAGAGAGAGAGAGAGAGAGAGAACACCAGAGCCTCTAGCCACTGCAACCTCCAGATGCATGCACCACTTTTCATGGGTCCTGGGGAACTGAACCTAGGTCATTAGGCTTTGCAGGCAAGTGCCGTAAATGCTGAACCATCTTTCCAGCCTCCCCCCTTTTTGGTTATGTGAACATTCTCAAATCCCTACTGCCTCCAACCCAAAAGAGAAAACAAATGTGCTCACCAGTGCCATCTGTTATGGTCTTCTCTATCTTTAGAGAGAATAACCCATCCTTAAATGTCTACTGCAAACTACTTCTTGCATTAATTTTCTTCAGAAGTCCTACCATGTCAGATCTAGTGGGTAGCTTGCCATTTTTATTTTAATCAACCCCTTTGCACTGTTCAATCTGCTGTGGTACCCTCTCTGTGACGGCGCCAAACCCAGGCTCTCCTATTCTCGGCCACTCTTTGCAGTCTCTTACTTGTGCTCTGCTCTCTATACCCCCACTACCTCAGGGATTGATCCTTTAGTGTCATTACTAGCCACACACTGATGGCCCCTAATGTATAGCTCGGGTGAAGATCATATTTAGAAGTCCCAATGTGTACCAGTCAGACTCCTGTTGATAACTCAAAGGTACTCCAAGCTCACTTCCACCGCAAATTATTCAAAACTGGCCAAATCTCCCCCTCTGAGCTTTCCTCTGCATTACCTTGCTCCTAAATGATCCACATAAGCTCCTTTTCTAATCCAAATGTTCCTTTTCTGCTCATCCACTGCCTATATGTGCAATCCATCTGTAACCCTGAGGAGTCCACCTCACAGTACCTACTGCTTGTCCTTCTTTCTGTCTCACTAACACCACCTCAGCTCAGACTCTCGTTTGTCCCAGCATGGTGGATACAGTTTCCAATAGCTCTCCCTGTTCTGGTGGCCTCCCTCCTGCTCAGCCTCTGTGCTACTCCCAGCAGAACTTTCAAAAATGTAAATCTGAGGGTGTCATTAAATGTAAGTCTGAGGGTGTCATTACCAGGCTGGAATTTTCTCAGTAAGAGCCCATAGCCCTCATGACACAGTATCCTTCCTTCACTTTGTACATTGGGCACATCTGAGATGGGTGCCTTCCTATCTATCTCTTGTCACTGTACCACGACAAGGGAGTTTTGGCTATTCTCAACCACTGAAGGTCCCTGAGTGCAGCATGAACTTCCGTATCTTCAGCAGCTTGTGCACCCTTCCTGAGTGCAGATGAACCTCCGCATCTTCTTGTCAGGTTGCACACCCTTCCTGAGTGCAGCATGAACTTCCATATGTTCGGCAGCTTGTGTACCCTTTCTGTTTCCTTAGATACTTTTCAGAAGCCCATGTTCTAAGGAGCCTTCCCAGATCAGCTCCTTACCCAGCCCTGCATCCCAGCTTAGTTGTTCCGTTAGCATCCTGGGAATACTTCTTCTTCTTCTTCTTCTTTTTTTTTTTTTTTGAGAGAGAGACACAGAGAGAGAGGGAGAGGAAGACAGATAGAGATGGGCACGCCAGCAGCCTCTCAGCTGCTGCGAACAAAATCCAGATGTGTGCGCCCCCTTGTGGTTAAGTACAGCATTGCGCCCTTGCGTCACTTTGCATCTGGCTAAACGTGGGACCTGGAGATTGGAAGGGGGTTCTTAGGCTTAGGAGGTAGGCGCCTTAACTGCTAAGCCATCTCTCCAGCCCCTGGGAATACTTCTTTGATGTCATCCATCATAGTGGCCTCTATTTCTCCCACTGAACCCTAAGCTGTGTGGGAACGGATTCTATCATACACAACTTTGTGTTCTGAAATTTCATATCATTGTTTATTGTGCAAATTAAGATACTTTGTCACTTAGATTGATATATGCAAATGTATGTATATGTGCATACCAGGTTTGGTTAGAGGCAAAAGGGGAAAAGAGTGGCATTTGTTTAGCATTTACAAGGTGCAAGGGTCTTAACTAGATCCTTTAAACATGATTGTGTTGTGAACCTCATTTTATGAGAAAGCTGAGCCTTTGGTGACGTCAAGTAACTGTCGTATGATTTCATGGTTAGTAGGTGTCAGAACTAGACTCTGAACCTAGGCATATCTGAGTTCAACTCCTGAGGACTTTCTATCAATCCAGCAGTGATATGAGGGGAAGGCCAGTCACTACATCACAGGAGTTCCTTGTGAAGCCTTGATGTTAGTTGTGAAAATCCTATTAGGCTTTTTTAGTTGTAGAATTTTAGTTGTAGAATAATGTCTCAGTTTTTAATGTTTCCTCCCCCAAAGTTCAAGTTTAAATCTTTGCAGTTGTTTTTACACGGACTCCACCGAGATTAAAAAGGACCTCTGCTGTCTCAGAGGAGATGTGTTCCTACTCACAGAAAATATTCTTTTTGTGTTATTATCCATTTGTTTTACTGAAAAAAAATGCTGATTCTATAGATCCTGTGAATTCAAATGGGAAAATATGTATGGCATATGCTCAGAGGTGTGGAACTTCCTATAATTGTTGGAATGAAAGGCTGATGAAAAATTTCTGCCCAGATACTTGGAAGAAAAAAAAATCTTGCTAAAGAATGGACAGGGGAAGAAGACAATGGAACCCCAGGGAACAAGTCAGATCCAGTCCACCTCTCCCAGAGCCTCTAATGGCTGGGATGCAGCCAGCTCTGCCTTTCAGGGGTTGTCATAGATTCTCAGCAGCACTCCTTCCCTCTCAAAGACCATCACCAAGCTACTGGTTTCCATTCACTCTTCTCGATGTGGAGCACCAAAGCTACACCTCTACTTCTCTGGTGGCCTTTTCCCAACCTAGGAAGATAGTTAACTTTTTCCCTCTCTGAGTCTCACTGGAAAGAAGTAGCTAAGACAGAGAACTAACAAGTGTTGTAGCCAGCCAAGATTCATTGGCCTAGCTGGAGAAATTGTTGCTCTTGTTATTAACACATGTCTAACAGATTGCCCATCACACACCTGGAACTGCTTGGGCTGAGCCCTAAGATGAATAGGATGGCTTTCTCATCCAGAAATTTTGTCTTTGGCCAAGAGCATTTGAGGAGCTAGCTTCCTTGTTGGAATCTATAGATGAGTTCTATGGAATCTTTTTTCTCTTGACGTCTTTCAAGATTCAGTGGTCTATTGGCACACAGATGAGCAGTGCTGTGGTTTGGATCTTAAGTGTTCTGGAAGGAACCATATGGTACAGGCTTGTCCCCCAGTTTGGTGCTATTAGAGATAGCAGAGATGATGGGGATTCTATGATTGACCTTCATATTACTAGAAACATAACCTCAAAGTGAATGGTGGGCTCCAGTCCCTTCCTCTTTCTCTCTCTCACTTCCTACCCACACACTCCTGCCATGATGAAATTGCTGAAATTGCTAAGGCTCTGAGTGACAATAAGCATTGAGTTAACATGATTGCTGTTATCAACATCCTGACAGTTTGGTGAGGATAGACAGGCTAGCTCCAACTCATTGAGAAGGGGTGTCTGGGTTTTGTTTGGTTAGGTTTCTCTTCTGTTTGACCCACTCATTCCCACTGCAGAAAAGCATCCTGAGATTGGAGCATCCGCCAAGAGGTTGGTTTCACACATTATTTGGATACCCAGCAGCACATACATTATGCTGATGGGCTTGTGTGTTCAGACCAGGAAGGCCAAAAAAAGTCAGATATGCCCATTATTCAAGTTATCCGTGGCAAAACCTTATGTAGACTTTGATAGTTCAAATGAGTTACTAAGGAGAAAGATAGTAAATTCATCTTCTTTAAGAAATCTGGAAACTGCCTTTAGCTTTAAGAATGAAAGACATGTAGCAGGGTGAGAGGTCACAGGAGTTCTAGACTGTGAGCTGATGCAGATTGAACCTTAGTTACCTGAAGGAATCACCATGAGCTCCATCCGCTGGGACTCGTCTGAAGCTTGGTTGACCCAGTTGCCTGCATGGCCATGTTGCTGCCACTGTGCCACTCTGCACCAGTACATCCCAGCATCCTCCATCTTCAGCTGACGTAGCTGTAAGACAAAGTCTGTGAGGGATGAACGATAGCAATGAAGGCGCCTCCTGCGCCCCTCCTGGCCATACTCCAGCAAGCCATTGTACTGCAGCTGCACCAGCATTTGATTGGCAGCGTCTTCTCTGCTCCAGTACCAGGTCACCGAGTACAGGGGGGCCAAGCTACTTGAGCTGTCCAGGCTGCAGTTGATGGCCACCTCCCCATGCTCAGGAGCAATCCCTGTCCAGTTCACTTTGGAGACATGAACCTTACTTCCTAGAAGACAAAAATGGCAGGCAGTGAGGGAAGAGCACAGACTTCAGTGTTAGACATGTTCTCTGAACTGGAGGGATATCCCATCTAATTTTGATTTTTATTTGTTTAAACAAGATGTCTTTTGCTGTTATTGTTGTTGTTGTTCTTTTTGAGGCAAGGTCTCATTTTAGCTAAGGCTGGCCTTGAACTCATGGTGATTCTCCTGCTGCAGTGCTGGGATTGAAGGCATAGACCACCATGCCTGGTTTTTAAACAGGATATCATGTAGCCTGGGCTAGCCTTAAACTTGCTATGTAACCAAGGATGCCCTTGAACTTTTGATCCTTTTGCCTCCATCTCTTCAATATTGGGATTATGGGTGTGTGGCACCACACTTAGTTTATGCAGGGCTGCGCATCAAACCCAGGGTTTTGTGAATGCTAGGCAAGCACTCGACCAGCATAGCTACATCTTCAGCCACCATCTGGCATTCTTTAGATATCCGATCCTTTGTCTTTAGTACTTTTACTTCACACTTGACTCTGTTCTGAGTCAAACTAGCCACTTCTCTTCTTTAGCCTGACCTCTTGCCTGACAGACCCTACCACTAAAATAGACCCCATTTCAGCTAGGTACTCTTTTTTTTTTTTTTTTTTTTTTTTTTGACCTTGAATTCCTCTTCAGTTTCCCACAGGGGCTATTTAAACCTTTCATCGCCCCCTGAACTTGTATCCCTTCCTCCCACACACCGGGTACTGTCTGAGGTACAAAGTCTATTCGAGAGACAGAACATCTTGATATAAGTGTTAAAAGACTATCCAAGGGACCATTTATTGGATTAGACTATGCTTTAAAGAGACTTTCACATGTGCTTCCTCCCCTCCCCACTCCCCAGCAGGCAAGGACTTGGAATCATATCCAGAGTAGTTACAAAAGAAACAAAAAACAAAAGTAAGAAATAAATTGTAGTGTGCATGGAATTTTCAAGTCTACTACAAACTCATTTATTAATCCATATTAAATAACAACTTTTGCTGATCTTAGACTGTTGTAATACCACCTATATTCTCTCCTTCATAGAGATGAATGTAAAATGCAAATTTATATGAAATTCTGTTTTCTTACTTCAGTAACTCCTTATTTTCTTGCAAAATGGTTTCTTATCCCATCACTATACTTGGCTATGGCGGCTTGCCAGCTAAAGATACCCTTCAGTCTTGTTTATATTCTCATGTGGTTTTGTCCTCAAGTTTATTTTCTTTTTGAAATTCTTCCTTTGTTTTGAGAGAAAATTTCTTGCTACAATGCTGACCATCCTGCCTCAGTGCCTGTTCCTGTGGCCTGTTCCTAACCCAAGGTGTACAATTGGCAACCCATGGTCACATGTAGCTCACAGCAAGGCTTTATTTCTTATCCTCAGTATTTTAAGAGAATTTGATTAATTGCAAACACTCTCACATTGGGAGATGTCATTGTATTAGTCAACTTTTCATGCCTGTAACAAGATACCTGAGCAAAAGAACTCCTATTTATGTGGCTCATCATTGCTGAGCCTAGGACCCAATAACTCTTGTATTTTGCATGCCTACAAATCTGGAGTGAGGACAGATGACAAGGTCTATTGCCAGCTTGTGGCTGGGATTCTCTGGATCATAGCTTCAGTAGATTCTAGTGCTTGTAGTGCTAAACGCAGTGAAATGAGTCCCAGGCAACCAATTTTCTAAGGAGCCCACTGTGACCTAGCCATGGTGCTCTCATCTTAAGGGAAAGTCACTTTTTGAGACAGGATACCCCAGGCTAGTCAGGAACTCACTTTATAGCCCAGGCTGTCCTTAAAGCCACCATCATCCTGCCTCAGTCTTCCTACTGCTCTGATTATAATTATACAGCACCATGCCTGGTGTTCAAGAGTGGGGTCATACAAGTGCCCGAGATGCTTTTTGTCCTTGGCTTATTTTCAATGCTATTGATCTCTAACAACCACACTTTCCTTGCCCCAACTTTATGTGAGCTTCTTTAGTGGCCAAACTCCAAGTTTTCATATTATCTCTGGTGTTTGCTTCCAATTCTCACTTTAAATCTGGCTAAAAGAAGCTAGCAAGAACCATGTATAGCTTGCATTACATACTAGACTAGATTTTTTTTTTCTTTTTTGGGTTTTTCAATTTTCGAGGTAGGGTCTCACTCTAACCCAGCTGACCTGGAATTCATTATGTAGTCTCAGGCTGGCCTCCAACTCACAGTGCTCCTCCTACCTCTGCCTTCTGCGCGCGTGCACACACACACACACACACACACACACACACACACACACAGAATGGGTGCACCAGGGCCTCTAGCTGCTGCAAGTGAACTCCAGAAGCATGTGCCACTTTGTGTATCTGGCTTTACATGGGTACTGGGGAATTGAACCCGGGTCATTAGACTTTATGGGCAAGCATCTTAACTGCCAAACTATCTGTCTAGCCCTAGACTAGCTTTTAAATTAAGCTTTACTCAAGTCTTTGGACATGACAAAATATTTGCCAGAATGAAATATGAACAGCCCCCTGTCCAATTATCAGTAGAATCCTCATTGCTGTCTGAAATTTTGTAAACACAGCCTTTACTGTCCACATTCCTATCAGCATCTTGGTCTTCAGAGTTCCCACTAGACTTGCTCATTAAGCTGCTGACAGCCATCTAGACATTATTTAACTTCCTTCCCCAAACTCTTCCAAAGTCTTCCCTCAAACAAGTTTCAAAGGCTTACGAACTACTTGGCCAAACTTAGTAATAATGACCCACTTCTCTGGTACCAATTTTCTATATTCGTTGTTGCTGCTGTTGCTGAAAAAGAATGTAAAGGAGGGAAGATTTATTTTTGTTTGTGGTTTCAGGAGTTTTAACCCAAGGTCAGCTGAATTCCTTGTTTTGGGTCTAACGTGCAGCCCAACACCGTAGTGTTGGAGCATGCCATTGAGACTGCTCTCCAGATGGCCAGGAAGGGAGAGAGCAGCCTACACTCAGCCTTCTTCTCCTATGGCTTTTCATCTATCTGTGTCCCCAGCTTCTTTGATGATTCTACTCACATTTGGCAGATCTTCTTCCCTCAGTTAACCCTCTCTGGGAATTCTCTCACAAACACATGCCACAAGCATACTTTACTAATCTCATAGGTGCTTCCCAATCCAATAAAGTTACAACCAAGATTAACCATCACAGTCATTAAAAATATTGTCAGCATTTCTTAGTGAAGACACTGAGCTCACATTTCTTCCCAGATAGCTCTGGCTTAAGCCAAGAGGTGCTGCTTCCTTAAAAGGTACAGGCACACATTCTTGAGATTTTAGCTGGGACAACTGGGAGACAGGCGCTCCAGTCACACAGATGCAGAATTCAGGAATAAATAAGTAGTCTAAGGGGTGGAAA
The DNA here is from genome assembly GCA_036365145.1 of Orientallactaga sibirica. Lineage (NCBI taxonomy): Eukaryota > Metazoa > Chordata > Mammalia > Rodentia > Dipodidae > Orientallactaga > Orientallactaga sibirica. The sequence goes on from JAEOAD010000025.1 coordinate 4,630,473, forward strand.
AGGTAATAAAGGCTGAGCATGCAGATCTCTGGAGCATCCAAGTAGAAATGTAAAGCTGAGTCTACGAACCTGGGGCTCAGGAAAGCTAATTGTGAAGAACTTGAGTAATCTAGAAGGGGCAGCTAGAACCTGGGCAGTGTTTAGAAGTCCTGAGGAAAGCAGAGATTACGAAGCAAAAGGGCCCAGAATCAGTCACTCTCATTTCGTAAAGAAAGGAAGTGGGGAGGAAGAAGAAGGTGAGCTAGAGTAGCAGATAGAGATTCTTTCACTAAGCTCGTGACTCTGCTCCCATTGCTTCCACAGACAGGGAGCTCTCAAAGGGCAAGAGCCACATCATATTTATCTTTGCCTAGCATACTGTGATGTTCAGTTATCTTATTTTTGATGTTACCTGGTAAAAAGTCTTTTAAGAGCACATTAGATTGTGCTATTGAATCTTATCCAGTTCCCAAACCTTAGTTTTGGTATTCATTTAATTTTAATCAGCAGTTAGAGAGGTGAACTAACCAATGCTAAGAGATCTAATCAAGCCTGCCTACATTAGATAGGAGCACTTTTAGACCAGCACAAATGGATGGAAGTTCCATTACATTTTTAAAGATCTCCTGGGGTGGAGGAGATTCCCTCAGTAAGCCATTCCAACAGTTAACTACTCTTATCTGCCTTATGTTTAGGCAGCCAAATGTTGAATGGCAATTTCTCCACACATCCCTGTAGAATTGTACAGTTTCTGTTCACAGTGGGAGAAATATGCTTCGTATTACTCTTTCTCTGCCAAATTACAGTAGAGCCCCACTGGAGTGACACAGCTTGTTATTACAGAGAGCTGGAGGTACGATACCCTGGGTAGCTGCAGAGACTCAGCTGCCAGGCTGATAAGCAAGCCAATCAAAAGGATCTTGTTCCCATCTGAACTCCAAACCTCAGGCTGATTCACCTTAAGCAACCTCCCCTCCTTGATGGGCTAGCAGGTCCTACAATCACTTGTAGGTGGATACTATTCTTGTGGTCCAGATAATATATGTATGTTTTTTTCAAGGTAGAATCTCACTCTAGCCCAGGCTGAGCTGGAGCTCACTCTGTAGTCCCAGGCTGGCCTCGAACTCTCCTACCTCTGCCTCCCGAGTGCTGGTATTAAAGGCATGCACCACCATGTCTGGCTCAGATCATATATTTTTATGGATATGTGTATGTGCATAAGCATTTGTATATACGCAGGAGAGAGGACAACCTCAGGAAAACTATTCATGTTTTTGAAACAGGGTCTTTCATTGGCTTAGAACTCACCAATTAGACTAGACTGGCTAGCAGGTGAGCTCCAGGGACCCAGCACTGCACCGCCATGCCAGCATTTTTGTGGATTATGGAGATCAAATTCAAGTCCTTATACCTGTGAAACAAGCACTTTACCAACTTAGCTATCTCTTCAGCCATCAGGTGTTATATTTTTTTCTATATAATACCACAAAAGCTGCCCATGAGAAGGTAGCCATCCCAGAGAATTATGTGACAATACACTCTCAAGGGTTACCTGTGGGTCTGAGCTTCAATTCTGTTAGTCCTGAATTCTTTCTCCCAAGGTGCTCCCAAGCACCATTTGAGGACAAGAGCCATTCTTCCACAGCGCAGTAGTAGTGGCCCTGGTCACTGTCTTGCACATTCAGAATATGCAGCAGAAACAAGTCTTGGGAAACTTTCTCAGGATGAAATTTTTGCTTGCTCCATGGGGTTTGAAATTCATCCCCATATTTTATAACATTTGTTTGGTCCATTTCCAGGATCTTCAGATAGGATGCATTTGTGAAAATGGGAGCAAAGTACCAAATGATGGATAATGGAAGGTTACCAGCAGACTGGGACAAGACGCTGCATTCGAGATGTGTGTTGGAGTTGATGGAGAGCTTTTGCACTTGACTGTTTGAGTTCACTCTCAATTTGCTCTCTGAATGAAAAAGAATAAAGAGTTACTGTGCAGGAAATTAGAATTTTTAAGGTAGAAGGAATATTATAGATCAACCAGGGCAAATAGCTCCTATAGCCACGCAGCTGTGAAATCCCTCTCCAGCAACTGCCCTAACTGTTCATTCAGCCTTGGAAGAACTCGCAATCTGATGAAGCAGCCATGCCATCTCTGGATAGATATGCTACTAGAGAATTCTGTCTGATCACAAGTTGAATTTTTTCTCTTTATACCTTCCATCCACTGGTCCCAGCTTCCCCCTTCTCGTTGTGGAAGTGGGAAGAGTGTCATAAAGAAAACCCGATTCTCTTCGCACATGGTGACACAGGGATCTGTCTCTCCTCCCACATGGTGACGCAGGGTCTGTGTCTTCCTTAGTGTTTTGTGCATCAAATGAGAGAAAGTGACACTACCAGTGCTCCTCTGGCAGTGTACTCACAAAGTACTTCCAGATTCCCAATTTGTCAAAGTCTAGTTACAGCTGCCTTCAAACACGAGTAAACACAAGGAAATTGTGCATGGGATATTAAAATTGTGTCTCTTTGCAGCCACTCCACTGTGAGAACATTATATGGCGAGGCAGTCGACTATCCTTTAACCCCAGCAGTTTTGTTTTGTCCGAAGATGCACAATAAATGGTGCCTCTGAATCTTATTCTGACTTCTAGCTGACATCATCAAGTCTACTTTTATACCTGTTTATTAATGTTGCCATCAATCTTCTTTACTCTTCCCCCAACAAACATTTGTTGATCACATACTATTACATACCAGACTAGTAAGCCACTGTAATTACCTTCCTTCAGCCACTCATGTGGGACTGAGGTAGGCAGAAATCCAAAAGGTTATCAGAGAATCTGGATCACCTAACACAAATAAAACAGTGTCTTGGGGTGAGGGTGGGGAGGAGCAACTCTGAGCCAAGTCAGAATGAAAGGGCTAAGAAATTCCATGCCAAAGAAACAACTTGAACAATAATGTTGCAAGATAGCTTGAACTTGGATTATTGAGGAACTATAAGTAGTTCAATATGGTTGGAGCTCAAATTCAAGAAGAAAAGTAAGAGAGGACATGGGAATGACCTGTGTGCCATGTTGTAGAACTTTCCTATTGTGCCATGGGACTTTGGACATGAGGTAGAGGCGGGAGTTTTCAACCTGGGCACTGGGAGGTGATGAGAACACCAGGAACAATCTGGAAGGTTTTTCTTTTGAGTCAGGGGCTTACTTTATAGGCTTGCCTGGTCTCAAGTTGAAATTCTCCTCTCCTGTCTTACGTTCCTGAGTGTTAGGATTATATGTATGCATTACCACCCTTGGCAAGAGAAGTTTTATGTTATTGTTGTTTTGTTTTAAAAGCAGGGACCCATTTTCAGAATCACTTACGTGGTAAGGTGACAGTTATCCTTAATGGGTTAGAGATGGCAGAAGCCCTGGCTGGGCTGCTTGTGCATAGTGCATTTCTGTCATAAACTTCGACTTTACACTGATACACTCCTGTCTCTCCAGCTGTGGCATCACGGATTAGGAGTTGAGAATGAAACCAAGACTGTGAAACCTTTGTCTTTGTGTGAAACTGGGACAAGGAGTCTCCCCATTCAATAGTGCCATTATGAGTGATTTGAATTAGCTGATGAAAGGCCCCAGAGCTGGCTGGCTGGAACTGCCATGTCACAGCAAATGGAGGCTTGAGGTCAGAGTAGCTGGCCCTCACCAGGCAGGACAGGTCAAAGGTGTGGCTTAACTTCACGTGTGGCAGACGGCTCATCAGATTAACTTGTAAAGTTGACTCTGCAGAAGGAAAAGTGAAACACAGATCCTAAAATGCTTACCAAGTCAAAGTGCATGCTTCAAGTTTTCCCAGTGCCGCCCTCCACGCAGGGCCACACGATTTTGCATTTGGAATGTCGTGCATTTGGGAGTAGAGGCTGGTTCACAGTACAGTCTGTCCTGCATTCCAACTTCAGTTCTCCAGGTTCATCCCTCGCTTACAAGAGATCTCACCAGGAACAACAAACAGGCAGTGCCACTGCCCCTCCCACAGCTGCAGGGGCGGGTGGAGCAGCTTGGTGTCACTCCCTTGCCCGTGCTAGACAACATAATGCAGGGCTGCAGCCTCACAACTGCACTGTGGAAGGCTCGGCTGTACTCGTCCATAAGTCACCTCGAATTCACAGGATTTTGTTTTGAACTTTGAATGGTAATATACAAGTTGTACTCTAAAATAACATTTATAAATATGAAATAAACCCGAGAAGTTACTTAATGGGCCTGGTTACCAGAGCCTGTTCTGTGTGTCCTGGGGTACATATACTACTGATGGATGATTTACCACGACACATTCAAAGTGTACTGCAGAATGTAAGTACAGACAAGGATTTCTTTGGCACTTACGCAGAGGTTTTACTGTGACCGACATCTTGTGAGCCCAGTGCAGATCTCTGGCCTGGTTCCAGGGCTTCTCGGACACTCTGCACTCATAGGCACCGCTGTCTGTGACCGACACAGAAGTGATCTCTAGACGAAAAGTGGCCCAGTCCACTTTCTCCAGCCTTTGTGTTGCTACAGTACCTGGAGCCCTCAGAGGAGGCCCCCAGCTGCACAGAACCATCCTGCCCCATACCAGCCACAAGCTTGGGTGTGGTCTGGTCCTGTGGGACCTGCCACCAGCTCACAGACAATGGACTTTCAGTCCCAGCTGCCTTGCAGAGGAAAGTGAGTGCCTCTCCTTCCCACACAACTTGCTGCTTGGTAGACACGACCACGCTTCTTGCTGTGGATTACAGATTGTACAAGAAAGTGTTTCAAGTAAATGAAAATTTTTCTAAAAACAGCAACATCTCATTTATGAGGATTTGACTAGTTCGTGACAAATCAGATCTGGCTGTTTCTTCCTGTACCAGTCTAAGAAAAAAGATCCATTAAACACTTCATTAGTAGGAACAAACTAGCACAGAGGCTATCAAAACCTCTACCAAACATGTAAAGAAATTATAATTTACACTCATTTTTCTTATCAGTTTGCTCAATCTGCCTATACTGAAGAATACACAGTATATCAGATACTAATATCTGATACTAATTTGTTAGATTCATGAGGGTGAGTAAATAAAACAGAATAATGACATTGCTAATTTAAATGTTAACTTCCCTCCTTCCTTCGTTCCTTTATCCTTCCCTCCCTCCCCACCTCCCTTCCTTCCTTTCATTATTGGAATACAGGCCTTTAGAGTTCAATATGATCTCTTTCTTCCTAATTATCTTTTTCCCAGTCAGTCTTAATTAGCTTTGTATGTGTTTTGAATAGAAAGGAATAGTATTAATTAGATTTCTGTTCACAATATTGACACAAAAATAATTATCTTGGGGGGAACATGTATCACATGCATACATATATATGTACATGTAAATATCATTTATCTATCTATTATATATCTATCTGTTATTGGAAAATAAGTGCCTTCTTTTGTTTAAATTACTGAGCAAAGCTATAACATAAGGCTGGTTCCCAGATGGGAAGTTCAAGATATGTAGAAATGCAGGCATTCATTCAACAAATGCTTATGGTACAAGGTCCTGCCCAGCTGCTCTATGGGCTATGCAGAAATACAGGCAGCCCAGTGCTACCCCTGGAGGCAGAATTATCCTGGGCAACACATTTGATCTCTCTGAGCCAGGGCTTTTCTTTCCAGTAAAAATGAAGGCAATAATAGCAGCCATGTTCTGCATTGTTGAGAAAACTGAACAAAGGGCTCAGGCCTCAGGCTAGAGAAAGTACTAAGGAAAGGATAGCTATTAGCAGAGATAATTCAAAGCAAAAAGAAAAATAAAATAGAACTGATATTAGAAATGTAAAGAGGATCTAAATGATTTTGCAAATTGCTCTTTCCTCCTGAGGAAGTTCAGCCTTCCACTGCTGCATGCATATACATAAGTTACAAAGGCCGAGTAAAGGTTAAAAAGATATCAAATATGATTCTAAATTTTGGGTGTTAGAGGCACAGTAATGCTATAAGTTGTTTTTTTTTCAATATAAAAATGACTCATAACTGAAGTTTAGAAATTAGAAAATTAGAAATTACTCATAATCTCACCACTTTGGCATAACCATTATGATAAATTCAGCTAGCATCACTGAAAAAATGCATTGTGGTCATTACTGCCTCATAGTAAGTGTTTGTAAGTCACAGTGATGGTGGATGTTCACTTCTGTTTAAAATATTCATGGAAGGATAAATCTGTTCATATCTCATATAGTGGTTTAACTTTCACAACAGAATGTTAAACAACATCCTTAATAAATATGCTAGTAAGTTTTCAATTATTACATATTGGGCCCAGTTTGGACTCTAGCTTATGCAAAAATTATTTTTAGCACCAAGGTCATGAGCACCTTGGGAGCACTTGGGCACAAATTTCCATGTACTGTTTTAAGAAAGGTTGCAGATATATTCCAGGCAGGTTCAGACCCACAAAGCAGAGATTCAGCTAGCTCTGTGCAAATATGTAAACCACCCACATTGTTTTTCCTGAATCCTAGAGAGTCAGACCAAATGTTCAGTATGAAAACACACCAACACACTTCCTGGCCTGCCACTGGAGGCCAAAGCTTGTGTGTCTTCATCCTTAGCCAATGGGGAGAGGGAGGAACATGAAAGGAAATTTTACCCATCTTTAAAAAATAACTTTAATTTTAGCTCAGTCTATTTTTAATTAATTTTTTCTATTTTTTGCTTTTGAGTAATTATTCTAAAACTTTGACTGGAATGCTCAGCCCAGAGGATTCTAGTATTAATAGTGGATTTGTCTGTTTTCATTCTGTACAAAACACTGATTACTCAATTTTAAAGCTACTCAACTTTCATACAGTAAAGGTGATCCGAGTGGCTGACTGAAGTCTGTTTTGTGTTGCAGTAACAAGATATTTGAAGCTGGGTAATGCATAAAGAGGTTTATGGGGCTCATAATTCTGGTGGTACCCTAATGAGGACCCTTTAGTTACAGTAAAACATGGTGGAGAAGAAAGGAAGCAGAAGGGCCAAGCACACAGTGGGTGTCACTTTATACAGTGCTGTGTCCCAAGATGCCATTAATGCCCCCAAGAACTAATTACCTCCACATGGTCCTGGGGACCACGCTTCCAGCATGGGAGCCTTTGGAGGACAAATCATCCACAAGCTACAGCAGTGGTTCTCCTAAGCCCATGTACACCCACGCAGAGCTGGTTGAATACGTGTCTCATCGCATCACAGCATTGCAGGAAATGGGGCCGCATTCCATTCTCACTGTGAGTCAGATTTGTTACCTAGTATCATTCCCCACTGCAGGTTAACATGTACACACACACACACACACACACACATACACACACGGCACATACACAGATGATGCATATGCACACACAAAATCAGAGGACTGCATTAATATAGTTATTCTCTATTTATAGAACACCCAGTGTATAAAGTCAGGACTAACAAAAAAGAAACAGAATCAAGCCATCTAAAACAGTCTTATTTTAAAGATAAGGAAATTGGGATTTAGAGAAATGAGGAGGTGTGCCCATGGTCGGGAATGGACTCCAAGTCTCCGGCTAGTCTGAGTGTTTTCCTGTTGTCACAGTACCTCCAGCAGAGTCTGAATGGCACCAGCTCTAAAGGACACCCACACTGTGTCTGCAAAGGCCTCCTGTATCGTCAAGGGAAGGAGTCTGAAGGCACCCATCCATGGCTGTCCCAATGTCACGTACCTGTTGGCTTCCTCAGATGTACCTGGCTGACTGGTGACTGCTTTCTCTGAAGCACCTTCCAGGAGCCTGTCTCAGTTCGTGCCACCTCTGCCACTGCACAGCTGTAGGCGCCAGTGTCCTCTGGGCCCACAGAGAAGATCTTGAGTGAGAAAGCCTTGGAGCTTAACTTTGAAACCTGCAGCTGTCCGCGGCTGGCTCTGTTTCTGTAGTTCCTCTTCAGCTCCAGGACCCCACCAGGATCAATGTGGGCGAGTTCCACACCATTGAGGAACCAAACGACCTGAAGCTGTGGATCCCGGCCGCCCACCACCAGGCAAACCAGGTCCAAGAGGTTCCCTTCGTCAAGGGGACCCTGGGCTGTGATGTTCACTTCCAGATCTCTCACTGGGCAACAAAAGCAAGGCAGGATTTAGAAAGCTAACAGTGTCATCTTTTCAGTACAAGGGTGAGGCACCCTCCACCCCATAATGGCACCAGGGAGTGCATTTTATGTGGCCATTCAGCAATTTGGTGGCAGATAAGTTCCCTATTCAAAAAAGAAAAAAACAAAAATCTCCACAGTAAAAAATATTCACCACTATTCCTTAAATCACTTAGAAAGCACAACATCCCAGTAAGTAAAAAGTATGCACAAATGTGCAAAACATACACTTAGGTATACTTTCTGCATTGAACGGAAATATTTTATGCTATGTTGAATTGCTGAAATTATGGTTTCTTGCTTTCTCTTTTATTTTGGTGCTAGAGCAGGTGCTTACTCCTCTGAGCCACAATCCCAGCCTTGACTTCTTGTCCTAGTTTTTCATCTGAGAACATCCAGTACTCTCATGTACTATGACCTCACTCACTGAGTGTGTCCTGGATAATGTGAGGGCCACAGGGGGCAGAATATCACAAAAGGCAAAGATCCTCTGCTGTCATGTAACTTTCCACAGAGGACAGACAGTTTCCGGCTAAACCAATGCCTACATAAGCAGACCAATAATAATGGATAATGCCTTTCTGCCTACTTTTGATTTCAATGGATCATGAATGGTGACATCATTCCAAGGTGGAAAAGGTAACAAGACTTCATGTTGGAAATGCTGCTACTTTGAGGCTCAGTTGTCTATGGCAGGTGGGCTTTAAAGAGTCCAGTCTTTGGATGCCAGCCTTCCTCCTCCCAGCTGGGTGGGTATAGAGAAGTACTTAGTGTGTCTGAGGTTCAGGCTACTTGATTTTAAAATGCAGAGTGGGGCTGGAGAGATGGCTTAGCGGTTAAGGCGCCTGCCTCCTAAGCCTAAGAACGCTGGTTCCAATCTCCAGGTCCCACGTTTAGCCAGATGCAAAGTGATGCAAGGGCGTAATGCCGCACTTGACCACAAGGGGGCACACACATCTGGATTTCGTTCACAGCAGCTGAGAGACTGCTGGCGTGCCCATTCTCTATCTGTCTCCCTCTCTGTCTCTCTCTCTCTGTGTCTCTCTAAAAATAAAAAATAAAAATAAAAAACTTAAAAAAAAATACAGAGTGGACTTCTTGCCTCATAGGAAAAATTAGATGATGTAAATAATGTGCTTACAAAGTTCCTGACAAAGATGGGCACAAAGCTATTTCCATAGCTGATTTGTGACATCAATCTATTTAACATTTCTTGACCCACATGAACAATTCTCCTATGAACACAGCCAAAATGAAACATTCTGGAACGTTTTGTTATGTTTCCCAGATGACAAAAATAAATTGACTTGAACTTAACTTAAGCTAAGTTTAAAAAAAAAAATCAACAAAAGAGGAAAGCACAAGGAGATATCCCCTAAATACCACTACCTGTGAATTCACAAGTCCTGAGATGATAATTACCTGCTGGCTGGATTCTCAGAGTTGAGTGATCTGTCTCCTTTCTGGTGATCAAAGTCCAAGTTTCATCGGGATCCTGAATCCATTCAGTGGCCTCACAGAACAGCTGGCCTTGATCGGAAGGCTGGAGCCTACTTATGGACAGTCTGAAGGAAGTGGCCCCAAGCTTGTCGAGCCGCACATCACCTTCTAGAAACCTCTCTGCATAGGAGGGCCCTGGGGCCAACATCAAGTCTTTGGAGAAGGAAATGATCTTGGTGGCCTGGCTCCCTTCCCCTCCCTGCCGTAGGTACCAAGTGAGAGAGAGGTGGGTATGTTGCGCTGTGGCTTTGGATGCCTCGCAGGTGAGTTCTAATGGCTCGCCTTCCTCCTTACTCAGTGTCTGGGGGCGCATGGTGGCAGAGAGGGTATCTGGAATAACTAGAAACAAAGCAATGACAATCATCTGACTGTCCCATACTTGTCTCATTAGCCTCGTTAGGGGAAGAAGGTTCCAGAGCCTCATCTACAAAGCACAGCTTTGAGTTGGTTTTCCAAGCCCTGTGCTCTCCTAACTATGAGCATCCCCTACTGCCAGTGGAGAAGCTGAGCAAAGCAAGTGGCTCTGTGAGGTGGGGGCCCTGAGTGTGCATCATCAGTGCATGCAGGAACCAGTTATCTCCTCAGCCACAACTGCTTACTGGGGAAGAGCACTGGGAACCACCAGACCTAGATTCTGATCCTCAGTCTGTCTCTATCTCACCACATGAATGTGGGCACATGACTTCATTTCCCTGAGCCTTAACCAGCTACTTATAAAATGAATTTCTGCAATATTTTATCTTGTTAAGAACCATATGCAGTCCTTCCTAAAGTTTTTTTTTTTTTCAAGGTGTCTCATTCCAGCCCAGGTTGACCTGGAATTCACTATATAGTCTCAGGCTGGCCTCAAACTCAAGGTGATCCTCCTACCTCTGCCTCTTGAGTGCTGGGATTAAAGGCATGTAACACTGTGCCCTATCATTCTCACCTTTTCCAAATGAAGTCACACAATCCAAGCTTGTGAAAGCAGTACTTGGATTATATCAATGAACATTATAGCCATTGTGCTACGAGTTAAGATAAACTTCCTCAGGAAGCTTAGAAGGTAGTGAATGCATACAAATATCCAAATATAATGTAACTGAGCCCATGTAATATGGGTGGAACATCAAGAGGAATGAAGGTGGTGGTGCAGTCTGACACCGTCTAGAGTGTTCTTGCGCAGGAGGTAATGCTGAAGGTGGGTTCTGAAGAATATGTAGGAGTTTGCTAAGCTGCAAAGGGGAAGCTAGATATTCCAGGCCAATGACAATTGCAAGAACTATGATCCTCTCCCCATAGGTAAATGTGTTAGAAAACAGTAGTTGAGGAACAATCATTTTCAAGTGAAGGACTTATCGCCAATATATTTGTTAAAACCAGAATGACTCCATTTTTGAACTCTGCCATTTCATTGTAACTCACTGTTTCCCGAGAGTAACCCAGACCACCCCTTCCAATTATCACTTTCCTGAAATTTCCCAAACCACCTGTCCAATTATTACTTCCCTGAAGTGGCCCATGACCTGAGCCAAGGTGGGCCACTCTGCAATCAAAGAACTCCAGGGCCCCCACCGCCCCATAAGTATTCCCTAGTCTGTAAGGGAAGAAACTTCTGACTGCCTGGTCAGAGCCCTTCTCAGGCTTCCCCTAATAAAGCCTGTCTCTGCTGTTGAGATATTAATTTTAATATTAGCTCTCTTGCCCAGTTACATGATGATAGGGGGCTCTCAAGGCTCTATGTAGAATGTTCTGCTACTGCTAACCTGTGGGCCAGGCTTTGGGAAGGCCTCACACTGTGGAAAGCTCCATGGCGCAGATCACTGTGTACTTGTAGCACATCTTCAAACCTTCCAGAAGGGTAGGTAGGCTCTTTACCCAAGGCAGACAGAGTGAGGGAAAGCTTTTGCATTGTAGGGTACTGTGATAGAGGAGATGGGTTGTCCAGGGGCTGGCTAGCAGAAACTTACCAGTTAGATTCATCTTTGCACTGTAACTGCCTAAGTACTTTCCATCAGTGTTGGGCGTGTGACACTCGTACTCGCCAGCATCCTTCATCTGGAGCTTAGAGATGTGCAACAGGACAGAGCTACCCTGCAGCCTCTCCACATAGATGTCTTTGCTTTGTACCCGCTGTGAGTACACTGCGTAGGAGAAGCTGGCATCCTTGGTGCTGATGATCTGGACTTCCCTGGTTGGGGCTCTTGGCAGGTAAATAGACCATTGGAAATGCTGCAGAGAAGATCCCTGATGACCGCTTACATTGCAGCCAATGCTGACAGGGTAACCTTCGGCTCTGAACAGCGGTCCTTCTTGAACTCTTACTTCCCTCTGGCCAATACTGAGCTTAGCTTGCAGTAGAAGGAAGAAAGGGGAATAAAAATAGATTAGTGCTCTAGTTCCCAGTGTAGCACAACATGTAGTTCTCTCTATTATAGTTCTAGTAAATGAGATCACAGGTTATTAGCAAGAGCAACTCAAATGTCCCCTGCCTGAGCGGCAGTGCAGTGGCTCAGAGAGCTCATTGCTCTTTCATAACTTGGGAATGCATAATAGTCTCCAGTCTCTTTTTAGAGTTTAGCTTCCATCCTGTAACAGGGCTATGTCCATAAAGCATCAGCATATCTATGTGTACTGATTTTAAAGCAAATACAGGGTCTGATAACTAACCCTTAACATTATTTTGAGGAGAAAATTCAACACAAACTTCCTCAAATCTTAAATTCCAAGATACTTGTTATTTCCATGGAAGTGGTCACAAAAGAGGTGACTTGGTTGGCCCTGCCCATGGTGCTTTGGGTTTTCTTTCTGGTTGGATGGAAATATTTGCAGCTCTTGGCCAGAGCTAAAATTAGCATCTGAAGTGGCCACAATACTTCCTTCTCTACTGTGAAGGTTTTCTTCCCCCCCCAATTCCTTAAAGAGGTAGTTTAGCTATACTAAAAACCTCCAAAATGGATATTTATGAAGTCTAGCAGGTTTTGTATAGAATTCATTTTAATTTTTTTATTATAGAAGGTTTTCATTTAGGAATGCCGCCAAATGTTTTCTCTTGAAACAAATCTCAAATATTAGATCTAAAGGAGAAAATATGATAAAATGGTAGCATCTCATTAGAAAAAAATAAATCCAGCATTTTTCAGAAATAACAAAGTGCATGTTTCCTCATGTGGCTAGCTCATGTTGTATTCCTGAAAGAACACAGGTCAACGACAAAGATGCCACAGGCTGGGTGAAATCTTCCTGTAGGGTTCACAGCCCTGATGAGGGCAAGGCAGGACTGAAGGGCACCAGAAGAGCCGGAAGGGAGTGATGTCCAGCACTGGGATCTGACAGAATGGGAAATTCTTAAGCAGAGTAGAAGTCGGAGAAGCAGAGGCTATTCAGAACTCTGTGAATGAACAAGGATAAAGCATTAACGGGACGACTATGGAGAAAGAAAGGCGAAAATGTCATTACAGATACCATGACAAGGGCACATCCACTTGGTGCAGGTATTGCGGGGGAAATGCAGACAAACAACCCAAAGGGCTAGAAAGGGGTCTACTGTCTCTCAAAATGAGGCAAGTGCTCATTCAAGAGTGAACTACAACAACTGCATATGCACATCTCAACCTAAAATTGGTAAAGAAACAAGAATTATACATTTTCAGTAATAATTTAAAATATATTCAAGTACTCATAAATCTCAATGCGATATATTTATATCATACTTTTGGAATAAATACCTAGAAATAGGAATTAGAGCACATTTAAGACATTTTCAGCAATGTATGCACTGGGCACCATTCTTTACACTGTAAAGAGTACTTATAGGTGCAGTGTTCATCAGTGCCCCTAACAAAAGTTAGCCATGTGTCCACCCATCAACAGGTGCACCGAAATGTAACCATCTAATGGAGTATTATAAAAGCATGAAAATTAACAAATTACCACTATTTTCAATAATGTATGTCTATTTTCAGTCAAAGATGCAATATACTTTTGAATCTCTTTGATTTTATAAAGAAAGACTCTACTCTTCATAAGAGGAGGCACAAGGGTTAAATCATCTCTTTCGGAAAGTGAAGAAGTGGTTATCATGAGAGTCAGAGAAGTGGCTGTATGGGGAGGCACTGTGACTCAATGGTGTGCATGCCGCATGGGTGGGTACTTCTAGTGGCCGGGCAGTGTTCTAGTTCTTGACCTTGTTACTGATTACGCAGGCTTTAACTGCATATTTATATTTTATTAACCTTTGCTTTTGTGTGACATTTCACTATTATTGTTTTTTAATTTTGAGATACCACAAATAAGCTTATTATGGGTGGCTGGACAACACTTCAATATTTTCCATCACTGTTCAGTGAAATGTGCACCACATTTAAAACTCTTTGATGTGTAACCTAGCTCTTCATTTTTTCTACTTTGTTTGTTAAATCAATAAATCTTTATTCAACTACATATAGTATTTTTGATACTTGGGAGACTAAGATACAAAGATGAGTTTGGAATCATCTCTGACTTGAGCTTCTACAATCTATCCAGTTATTGAGGTAGTCATCTCTTTGAGAAAGACACAAGCAAAAGTGCATGGAAGAATTTGAAGGAAGCAGAGATTGCAGTGTTAGGGTAAGGAAATAGGTAAGGCTTGTAGAAGAGAGAGCATCGGAAATGAATTTTGGAGGGTTAGGAAGATTCCAAGCCAAATCAGAAGACAGAGCATTTTAGTGAAGGAGACCATAATGAAATGGGATGAGCTGGAATCAAAAGACCTGTTTAGAAAATAGAGAGTAATCAACTGTGGGGAGGGGTTCCATGAAGATTAGTAGGATGGGTGAGACTGGCTAATTCTGGGTCAGAACATGAAGGACTTCACTTTCATGATTAAACCATCTGGTCCTGGTTGATCAGGCACTAGGGACCCCACTTCGAATGTTGAAAGGGCTTTAGGAAACTCAACCTTATGGGTGTGTGGAGGATGATGAGAATTAGAAAGAAACATGAGGTAATTGCAGTAGTAGTTGATGAAATCACAGGGGTGTAAATAAAGGGACCATATTTTAAGAGCAATGACGGAGCTGAAATCTGTAGTTTTCAGTGTTCTGGCTGCTTGGGTATAGGGAGAATGGGAGTTGGAAGAAATCAAAGATCCCCAGAAAAAGTGTTGAGTTTTCACAGTTTTTTTTTATGTCTTTTGAGGTGGGGTCTCATATTAGCCCAGGCTAACCTGGAACTCACTCTGTAGCTCCAGGCGGGCCTTGAACTCACAGTGATCCTCCTACCTTAGCCTCTCAAATGCTGGGATTAAATGCATGGGCCACCATGCCTGGCCAGTTTTACAATTTTTTTATAGTTCTGGGCATGCATGCTAACAGAGCCCTCTACTACTGAGCCACATCTTCAGCCCAGTATTGTTGAGCTGTAAGGGAAGGGCTGCTAGAGGTCAATTGATAAGTGTTTGCAATAAGATCAGATAGTGCAGCATTACCTTATATGAGCATGCTCTCTTTGGGTGGTATCAAGGACACACCTCCTTTCCTCCCACAGTATGATGCCTCAGAGGGCTAGCCTGCTGCTTTCTCCTGAGTGGGCAGATGATTAGGTTGCATGTGCAGTAACTCAGGTTCTTGTCTAATGAATATACCACTTAACATTGACATATTAACATGAAAGTCGTGTTTTTCAAAGAATAATTCCTTGATGTCATTGGTACTTGGGAGGCTGAGGCGGGAGAATCATGAGTTGTGGGCTATCCTGGGCTACATATTGAAATCCTGTCTAAAAAAAACAAAACAGGTGTTATTGCTGACCTCACCCTCTGCCTGCCTACCTGATCTTCCTGAAGACAGACTCCTGAGCTAATCATACTCCCTGGCCCTGGGGAACTGATTAGGTGGCCCAGGGCCCAGGTGAGTGTCCCCCCTGCAACCACATGGCCACAAGCCTGGCTCACACTCACTGGGATTGGCATTCAGCTCCAATTGGTGCTGACCTCACTCCCTAGCCTATCAGCCTGTGCCATATTGAGTAGGGGACCCCGAGCTGATCACACTCCCTGGCCCCCAGGCACTGAGTAGGCCATCCAGGGTCCATCCACACTGGTCTGAAGACTGCAAACAAAAGGAGGAGCCCCATCAATTCTCAGCAAGCCCAGCCCAGACCTTGGCTAAACCGCTATCCTGTGACCACCTGTTCAAGGTTGAACAGCCCACTCAACACAGGCTCCGCCAGAGTTGCTATTGCTGTATTCTCAACAAGATAAAAGGACTATCTCAAGATGGGCAAACCCCAATAGAAAACAAATAACACAAGAAGCTGAGGCAAGAATTCCTACCAACAATGCCTAGTCCCATAGTGGAAACCTCCAAAGAAAACTACCTACAGGAAACTCCGGATATAGAATTCCAAAATGCAATTATGATAAGCACATTCAACACACTTAATGAGCCCATGAACACATGACTAGATTAAATTGAAGAGTATAAAAGAAAACTCAATATACATCTTGATAAAATGAAAGAGAATAAAAAACTCAATAGATGGCTGAATGAAATGGGTAAGAACTGACAACAACAATAAAACTTGATGCATAGTAAAATAAACTTAGTGAGAACATGATCAAATGCAGGAATGAACTTCAAGAGACAGGAAGAAAGTCAAATCAAGAAATGAAAGTGAATTCTGGGCGTGGTGGCACAAGCCTTTAATCCCAGCACTGGGGAGGCAGAGGTAGGAGGATTGTCCTGAGTTTGAGGCCACCCTAAGACCAAATAGTGAATTCCAGGTCAGCCCAAACTAGAGCCAGACCCTACCATGGACCCCCCTCCCCGCCCCACCCCCCCAAAAAAGAAAAAAAGAAGTGAAAATGGAATTTAAAAAGAGAGGGAGATATTAAAGAAAACCTAATGGAAAACAAAAATGAAATGCATATAAAAAGCTCCCAAGAAAGCCTCACTCACAAAATAGACCATGTGAAAGACAAAGGAAATAGACTGGGAAGTCAAAATCAATGACAAGTTCAAAAAATGTAGAAACAGAACACGAGGGAAACATGGTACACCCTAAGAAGACCAAACATGCAAATCTGAGCATACAAGAGGGGCATAAAGGATATCTTCAATAAAATTAAACAAAAATATTTCCAAATCTTACAAAAGATAGGTCGGTTCAGGTACAGGAAGCACAAATAACATAAATAGACAGGATCAGGGAAGAAATTCCCCACATCACATCATAGTTAAAGCATTAAACACACACACACACACACACACACACACACACACACACACACAACACAACACACCAAAAACCAAAGAGAGAATCTAAAAGCTGCAAAAGAAAAACAGCTCGTCACTTACAAAGGCTAGCTCATAAGAATTACCTCTGATTTTTCAATAAAAACTAAAAGCCAGAAGCCTTAGAATGGAATATTTCAAATTTTGAAAGACCATGACTGCCAACCCAAACTATATTACTATACCCAGCTGAATTATCCTGTATAATAGAAAGTAAAAGAAAAGTTTTCTGTGATAAAAGCCAGCTTTATGAGTACATGAGTACCAAGCCAGCCCTATAGAGAATACTGGATGGAATATTTTGCACTGAAGAGAAGAATAAACATACTCAAGAGGCTACAGGAGGGAAAAGCAATAACCAAAACTAGAACAGACATGAAAGCACATGAAGATCAAGAAAACACTAAACTCCACCAAGCCTTCTATTTGGCAGAGATTGACTCATACCTCTCAATTATAACTCTGAACATCAATGAACTCAACTCTCCAATCAAAAGACTCAAAATAGGGCTGGAGAGATGGCTTAGCATTTAAGGCACTTGCCTGCAAAGCTTAAGAACCAGGTTTGACTCCCTCAGTACTCGCATAAGCCAGATGCACAAGGCAGCGCATGCATCTGGAGTTTGTTTGAAATGGCTAGAGGCCCTGGAATGCCCACTTTTTTCTTTCTCTGCCTCTCAAATAAATCATATGTATATTTAAAGTTACAAAATAACAGCCTGGATCAGAAAACTGAATTCAACCATCTGCTATCTTCAAAACCCCAGCTTTCTGTTAAATATAGACACCACCTTTGAGTAAAAGGATAGAAGAAGATATTCCAAGCAAATGGCAATAGGAAATAAGCAAGTATGGTTATACTACTATCTGACAATATAGACTTTATATCAAAAAAGATTTTAAAAGGCCATTCATCAAGGGAACAATTCAATAAGAAGATATTATGATTATAAACTTACATGCACCAAACACAGGCACACCAAATTTTATAAAGCAAAATCTACTAGACATTAATTCAGAAATAAATCCTAACACAATAATAGTAGGTAACTTTAATACTCTACTATCACCAATAGACAGATCATGTGAACAGAAAGTAGAGAACAATGGAACTAAACAACACTGTAGATCAAATGGACTTCACAAACATCTACAGAAAATTCCACCCAACTCTACAGAATAGACGTTCTTCTCAGCAGCTCATGGAACCTTCTCTAAATAGATCATATATTGTGACATAAAACAAGTCTGTACAAATTCAGAAAAACTGACATAACTCCCTGCATGATATCTGACCACAATGAAATAAAGATAGGAATGAGCCACAACAGAAAATAGACCAACTCCTGGAGACTGAACACACATTATTGAATAATGAATGGGTAATTGAGGAAATCATAAAAGAAAATTTAAAATTCCTAGAACTGAATGACAGTGAAAACACAAAGCTTATGAGGCACAATGAAGGTAGTCCTAAGAGGAAGGTTTATTGCTCTAAATTACCCATGTGATAAAAATAGAGGGCTGGAGAGATGGCTTAGAGGTTAAGGCACTTGCCTGCAAAGCCTAAGAACTCAAGTTTGAATCTCCAGGTCCCACGTAGCCAGATGCACAGTGACGCAAGTGCATAATGTCACACATGCGCACAAGGGGGCACACGCATCTGAAGTTCATATGCAGTGGCTAAGGCCCTGGTGTGCTCATGCTCTCTCTCTCTGCCTCTTTCTCTCTCTCAAAATAAATAGAAAAATAGAAAGAACCCAAATAGATAAGTTAATAATTCATCTGAAGGAACACAATCCAAACCAAAAATACCAGACAGAAAAAAAAATCAGGACAAAAAAAAAATCAATGAATTAGAAGTGAAGAAAACAATTTTAAAAATTGATGAAATAAAGAGCTGGTTTTTTTAAAAAAATAAACAAGAATGACAAACCTCTGACCAAATTGATCCAAAGAAAAAGAAGGCTCAAATCAACAAGATTGCATATAAAAAAGGAGATGCTCCAGCAGATACCCATAAAATTGGGAGAATCATCAGAACATATTTCAAAAACTTATATTCCACAAAATTAGAAAATCTGGAAGAAATGGATGAATTTCTTGAATCATACCAAAACTAAACCCAGAAGAGACAAACTACCTGAATAGAGTTATAACATCTAACAAGATTAAAGGAGTAACTAAAAGCCTCCAAACCAAGAAAAGTCCAGGCCCACTGCTAAATTCCACCATTTTTGTTTGTTTGCTTTTTTTCAAGGTACGGTCTCACTCTAGCCCCAGGCTAACCTGAAACTCCCTCTGAAGTCCCAGACTGGCCGAAAACTCAGTGATCCTCCTACCTCTGCCTCCCAAGAGTGCTGGGATTAAAGGCATGGGCCACCACTCCCAGCATCCCAAACATGTTTTCCTTTTTTTTTTTTTTTTTCAAGGTAGGGTCTCACTCTAGCCCAGGCTGACCTGGAATTCACTATGTAGTTTCAGTGTGTCCTCAAACTCTTGGCAATCCTCCTACCTCTGCCTCCTGAGTGCTGGGATTAAAGGTGTGTGTCACCATGCTCTGCCCCAAACATTGTTTTTTTTTTTTTTTTTCATGATTAGGACTTTTATTAATACTTAGGAGACAAGGATAATTCAACAAAACATCTTAGGTAATGATGTAATAACACTTGAACATGCATCAGATTAGATGGCATTACCTGTAATTCTGGAGGCTTTGGGAAAGTGATGGCATAATAGAATTAAAAGGAATGGAGAGCTCATACTGAGTATGACTATTTAAAAATAGAGTTAAGTAGATAGAAAAGGCTATGTGAAAATATAATATAACAAGAGACTAATATAAACTATTGTGTAAAAACTAGAATATGTAAGCCATAGGCTAGAATATGTAACCAAGGCTTTTATACAAGAGATCCAAAGCAGTATAAACATATTTGGAGAAGAATATGGGAAGTACGTTATTTAAAAAAATATTTATTTTTTATTTGTGAGAGAAAAGAGCCAGATGCAGAGAAAGAGAATGGGCACCCCAGGGCCTCCAGCCATTCCAAATGAACTCCAGACTCCTTAACCACTAAGCCATCTCTCCAGCCCAGAAGCCCTTTCTTTAAAAAAAAAAATTATTAACAACATATTTGGTGTGGTTATCTCATGTGCTGGCATCCTGTTTTCTCTTGTCCCTGCCCCTATTCTGCTGGGGACCCTACTCAGCGGGATTCCAGGTAATCCCCATGGGGCCAAACATTTTTTTAAAAAAAATATTTTATTTAGGGCTGGAGAGATGGCTTAGCAGTTAAGGCACTTGCCTGCAAAGCTTAAGAATGTTTGTTCGAATCTCCAGTTCCCATGACTACCCAGATGCAAGTGATTCAAGTGTGCAATGTCACATATGCGCACAAGGGGGCACACACATCTGGAGTTCATTCACAGCAGCTAAAAAGCCCTGGCACTCCCATTCTCTATCTCTCTTGCTCTTTCTCCCTCTCTCTCAAAAATATAAAATAAATAAATAAATTTAAATTTAAAAAATTATTTATGAGAGAGAGAGGGAACATGGGGTGTACCAGGCCCTATTTTGCTACTGCAAACTCCAGACACATGTGCCATTTTGTGCATCTAGCTTTATGTGAGTACTGAGGAATCAAACTGAGGCTATCAGGCAAGTGCCTTTAACCACTGAGCAATCTCTCAAACCTTTATAGAAGAACTAAAACCACTCCTCAAGTTATTTTATAAAATTGAATAGGAGGGAATGCTCCCTGACTTTGTGTGGAATTACAATAATACCAAAACCAGACAGAGACATACACACCAAAGAAAATTATAGATCAACATTCCTGATGAACTTAGATGTAGAACTCAATAAAATTTTTGCAAATCAGATCTAAGGGCACATCATAACTATCATTACCTCAATCAAATAGGTTTAATTCCCAAGAATGCAAGTTCAACAATCAGAAATTGATAGATGTAATATATAAATAGACTTAGTGCTAGGGTGGCAGGTATCAATCAGCCCGCAAATAGTCCTAGGACATTCCTTGCAGACTACCACGTGCTCGTCATCTCTGTGCTCAGATCCGATCCTCCCCTCTTCCTCCCTTGAAACATGAGCTGGTTCATCTCCAGCAGATTTTATTGGTTTACAGTTCCAGCCTTGGTGACACTGACAACAGTTTGGTTCCTTCTCCCACATTCTAGGTATACCATCCTTATACTAACCCTACCCAGTCTCTTAAAAGCAAAAGTTCATAACCTTGGAAACCCTATGAGCATGTGAAGTGAGTAAATCTGGGCTCCTGGTACCCCTGCCACTGGTGTGGGGCGGCTAGGACTCTGTGTGCAAGTGCAGCATGGAGGAGGATAAGGCAAGAATAAGGATACATAAATATATCAAGAAGAGAAAACAGAGTGTCTACCAAGAGATGGGTGACCCCAATTGCTCAGGAAATAAAACCACAGATCAACCGCTGGGACCTCATGAAATTACAGAGCTTTTGTAAAGAAAAGGACACTGTGCAGCCGGGCGTGGTGGCGCACGCCTTTAATCCCAGCACTCGGGAGGCAGAGGTAGGATCGCTGAGAGTTCGAGGCCACCCTGAGACTACATAGTTAATTCCAGGTCAGCCTGGACCAGAGTGAAACCCTACCTCGAAAAACCAAAAAAAAAAAAAAAGAAAAAGAAAAAGAAAAAGAAAAAAAGAAAAGGACACTATGAATAGAGCAGCAAAGAGGCAACCTACAGAAGTGGAGAAAATATTTGCCAGCAATACATCTGCCAGAGGATTAATACCTAGGATATACAAAGAACTCAAAAAAATTAAGTAATAAGAAATACAAACAACCCAATAAAAAATGGATGGGGGCTGGAGAGATGGCTTAGGGGTTAAAGCGTTTGCCTGCAAAGCCAAAGGATCCCAGTTCAACTTTCCAGGCCCCATGTAAGCCAGATGCACAAGGGGGCGCATGCATCTGGAGTTCTTTGCAGTGGCTGGAGGCCCTGGCGTGCCCATTCTCTCTCTCTTTCTCATAAATAAATATAAAAAATGGGTCATGGAGCTAAATAGAGGGATCTCAAAAGAAGAGATACAGATGGCATGTAAACATCTAAAGAAATGTCCTACCTACATCCCTAGTCATCAGAGAAATGCAGATTAAAACTACGCTGAGATTCCATCTCACTCCTGTCACTTTGGCTACCATCATGAACCCAAATGACCATAAATGCTGGCGAGGATGCAGAAAAAGAGCAACCCTTCTACACTGTTGGTGGAAATGTAATCTGGTCCAGCCATTGTGGAAATCAGTGTAGAGGTTCCTGAGGCAGCTAAAAAATAGATCTACCATATGACCAAGCTATAGCACTCCTAGGCATTTATCCTAAGGACTCGTCTCACTACCTTAGAGATACCTGCTCACCCATGTTTATTATTTCAACTCTATTCACAATAGCCAGGAAATGGAACCATGTCCCTCAACTGATGAGTGGATAATGAAGATGTGGCACATTTACACAATGGAGTTCTACTCAGTGGGAAAGAAAAATGAAGTTATGAAATTTGTAGGAAAATGGATGGATCTGGAAAGGATTATACTTAGTGAGATAACCCAGGCCCATAAGCCAAACATCACATGTTCTCTCTCATATGTGGATCCTAGCTGCAAATGATGGGACTTCTATGTGAGCAGGAATAAAACTCAGTAGCAGAAGCCGGTAAGCTAGAAAGGGGATATAAGTGGAATAGAAAGAGGGGACTTAATAGAATGGTATTGTATATATGTAAGTAGAAGAACAGATAAATGGGGGTGAAAAGGCCTAAGTGAGGTCAGGGGAAGAGATGGAGTAAAGGAAAAGTAGAGGGAGGTCTAATCAAAATCTAAGAGGATATAAATAAGTCATATGGAAACCTACTTTTCTGGACAATGGAACACTCAGAAGCCATAGATTGTTACTAGAAAATTTTCAGTGCCAGGGATGTGATTCCTTCCAGTGAGTTGTTGGCCAGGGAGGTCCCTGATACCCCCAAAACATTACAGGACATTGCCAAGGCCCTTGGTTTCCCACCAGGAATAGATGGTAAGACCCTATTGCTGAAGACTCCACATACTTGGGCTGCAAGGTCACTGAAAAATCCTGCTGATGCTGAGCTGAAAGCCTCCTCCATGTACACCAGCTGACAAAAAGCTGGAAAAAGCTATGCTGCATGCAGTTTAATGCAGAGAGAGAAATCACCAGTGAAAACACTTAACAGTGGACATTGCAAGACTTAAATTTGGCCAGCCACACCAAATGAGTCAATGGGTGCCATAGTGGCATGTCTGTTAAGCTGGAAACCAACTACTCTCTAATTGGACTGGAGGCTCACTCCATGGAAGGGAATACATCCCTAATACTGAAAAACTACAACAGGGGTAGTCATGAGCCCTAGGGGTATAATGTCTGCTGCTGTCTGGCTAAATGTATATACTATGCTCACCAAACTGCCCAGTAAGCCCTTCTCTTAATGTTCATATCCATATATTAATGCTACTCTCACTTTTGGTTGGAGAAGCTTCTCTTTTCAGATGGCAGTGACCTTGGGGTGACTCAGAAGGCACCATGGTGCTGAGAAGAAGTGACAGAGGAGTGCTCAGCACTGAAACATCTCTAACACACCTTCAAGGTTTAGGGTCCATTACAAAAGAGGTGGCCGAAAAAATGTAAGAGCCAAAGGAAGGGTGGGACTGCTTACAATGTGCTCCTCCAGCCACAAAATGGCCTGGATATGCATGACACTACCTACACAAGACCATCATAATAGGAGGAAAAGATCATGACAACAAAATAAAAGAGAGACTGATTGAGAGGGGGAGGGGATATGATGGAGAGTGGAATTTCAAAGGGGAAAGTGGGGGGAGGGAAGGAATTACCATGGGATATTGTCTACAATTGTGGAAGTTGTCAATAAAAAATAATTTTAAAAAAAGAAGAAAGAAAACTGGAAAGAAAAAAAAAGCAAGCAGACTATAAATGGCAAAATAAATTAAATAAAGTTTTAAATATTTTTATTTATTTATTTATTTTATTTGAGAGAAAGAGGCAGAGAGAGAGAAAGAGAGAGAGAAAGAGAGAGAGAGAGAGCATGCCAGGGCCTCCAACTACTGCAAATGAACTCCAGATGCATGTGCCCACTTGTGCATCTGGCTTATGTGGGACCTGGATAGTTGAACAGGGATCTTTTGGCTTTGTAGGCAACTGCCTTAACCACTAAGCTATCTCTCCAGCCCCACAAAAAATATTTTTGGAAACAGGTCTTGCTACGTAGCCCAGGCTGGCCTCTCTAACTCACTGTCTTCCTGCTTCAGGCTCACAGGTGCTGGGATTACAGGCATGTCCTGTCACACCTGGCTATTAAAAATATTTTGATGAGGGTGGGAAATGGCTTAGCAGTTAAGATATATGCTTGAGAAGCCTAAGGACCCAGGTTTGATTCCCCAGGACCCACATAAGCCTGTGCATACGTTTGGAGTTTGTTTGCAGTGGCTAGAGGCCCTGACATGCCCATTCTCTCTTTTCCTCTGTCTGCCTCTCTCTCTCAAATAAATAAGTAAAATATAAAAAAATATTGTGATGGGTTAGGCAGATGACTCCATGGGTAACAGCATTTACTGTGTAAACATGAGTATCTGAGTTTGGATTCCCAGAACCTCTGTAAAAGTGATGCAGTGATGAGCATATATAATTCAAGCCCTCCTACAGCAAGATAAGAGGCAGAGACAGAAGAATTCTGGAAGGTCATGGACCAGCTAGAATGGCATTCCCAGAAATGAACAATGAAGAGAGCCTGCCTCAAACAAAGTGCAAAAGGCAAGAACTGACACTCAGAGTGTACTCTGACCCTCCCCAGTGCCGTGGCACATGTGCACCACATTCACACAAACATACACATAGCTTGAGAAAGTGGTAATTCTGTTTCAATATGGATGATTGATTCCACACTCCTATGCATTTACTTATTTCTCTTTGAGTGGGCTGATGCTTAGGCCCTTTGCACAGTAAATCATAATCCCATGTTGTATCTATAAGCATCATTTAATGCTAAAGGAACCAGCACAAAAAGGCCCTGGTACTTGTGCTGCATGGTCTGAAACTATTTCATTCTCTGTCCAACTTGTTGGGTTCGTCTCTCAATTTTCCTTCCTCCATCCTGGTCAAATTCAAACAATTATAATTGTCCCCGGGCCTCTCTACGGCCTTTGGCAGAGCCAAATAAACTTTCTTGCCCCCTCCCTAGCTTCTTACTTTAGCCCACAGCTGAAGCTCACAACCATCTTTCAGCCTAGTCTAAAAACTACTAAACGCTCTTATAATCTTTTCTCCACCCAGCCATATCCCCAAGACATCTAGTCAAACCCTAGCATCAGGAAGACTTAAGGCCTCTTGTTAGTGTGATAGCAAAATCTTGTCCTCTCCCATGGGCTGGTGAGCCCAGGAAGGCGAGGGAAAGCCAAAGCCAAGCAAAACAGAGCTGGCCACACAGCAAAGTGTAAAAGAGTAGAATCAGGTGCCTAGGACACAGCCAAACATCCACCTCCCTAGAACACAAGGACGTCTAGGAAAGCCCAGAACTGTTACCAACAAGTCAGAATTGACTACCAACACACACCAGCACTATGTGGTCTAGTTGTTCCTGTAAAGACTGAACTGTCCTCCTGCTCCATCACCCAGCAGCCTCCAGATGGCCAGGTTCTGTGATGACAGAAACACACAGAATTGTAAAACTTACTCAGGAAGACCAAGAGAAGTGCCGCATATAGGATGTGTGCCATCTGGACTGGGAGAGACCTTTCCAGGCGTGTCACTGAAGTTGCTCAGAGACTGAGTGACAAATGCTACGCTCTCACAGCGAGGGCAAAGAGGAAGCAACAGTGTGGTTTTCAGCCCGCTGAGCTACAGAGCGGGCTTGCAAGAAGCAAAGGTAGACATACGATAAGGTTCTTTTTCCTCACGCAAATGTGGGTATGAGTGAAATAACTAGTGTTTTTTTTTCTTTTTTTTTTTTTTCATGGTGAAGTAAGTATACACAAACAAAAGCAAGATGGGCTCCTCCTGACTCAATAGGCAGAAACTGAAGTAAGCCAAAGACATTAAAAAATAAATAGAAATAAAACAGCCAGAGATGTTCTCTTCTTGGCCCTTACGTCTGCTCCCCTCTCAAGGGAGGAAGTATGAGAAGGGCCCTGGAAAGCATGAACTGGGGGCCACATGAGGTGTGAAGGTGACAGGCTGCCTTGTTTTGGGGGCAGATTCCACCTTTAATAGCTGTGTGGCCTTAGAAAAGTTAATCTTTTCTAGCCCTCATCTCTAAAATGGAGTGCTCACAGTAAGTGCATAGTACCCAGAAGATGCTGTGAGAGCTGGTTGGCTCATTCCTCTAAAGCTGTCATCATCACCATCAGAAGGCACCTAAGTGAATCTTCCTCTGCCCAAGGTGGATCTGGGCACCAAGGACAGCAGACAACCACTGGCATGAAGCCCAGGACAACTGAGTCTTACTCCAGACCTAGAAGACAAGTTCATACAGAGAACAACCTCCCTGAGGCCATTAGCCACATTCTCTAGGCCCTGGTCAAGCCTGTAGCTAGATAGGTCAGAAACAAACTAGTCTGTTTCAGGGATCAGTTATACGCAGATCCTTTCCTGCTCAGTCCATCCACTCACCCACCCACTCATCCATTCATCCAGCCAGCCAACCAGCCAGTTTTTGGTCCTTCCATGTTCTGGGTGTTGTGGTAGAATTTGTACATATAAAGATGTTCAAAACTTTACCCTCTTTTTATTTTTATTTTTTTATTAATTTTTTTAAATTATTTTTTTGGAGTGAGACACAGAGAGAGACAGAGAGAGAGAGGGAGAGGAAGACAGAGATGGGCGTGCCAGCAGTGTCTCAGCTGCTGCGAACGAAATCCAGGTGTGTGCGCCCCCTTGTGGTCAAGTGCGGCATTGTGCCCTTGCGTCACTTTGCATCTGGATAAACGTGGGACCTGGAGATTGGAACCAGTGTTCTTAGGCTTAGGAGGCAGGCGCCTTAACCCCTAAGCCATCTCTCCAGCCCCCTTACCATCTTTTTTTTTTTTAAAAAAAATTATTTATTTATTAGAGACACAGAGAAAGAATGAGAATAGGCACACCAGGGCCTCTAGCCACTGCAAGTGAACTCCAGGTGTGTGTGCCACCATGTGCATCTGGCTTATGTGGGACCTGGAGAATTGAATCTGGGTCCTTAGGGTTCACAGGCATATGTCTTAACAGCGAAGACATCTCTCTAGCCTCTCTCTCTCTCTCTTTTATATAACCTTACCTTTGTCCCCATGAAGTTCCCACTTACATGACCACAATGCAGTGTGGCAACAACCAGTGGGAGGAAGAAGTTGTTGGTCAGGAGGGAAGGTTAGGATGGATGGGGCTGGAACAAAGAAAAAAATGAGGGAACAAGGGGCTTTGCACAACTGGGGAGAAACAGTCTACCATGCACAGTACAAGATTTTTGCAGTTGTTTGTATCAGCAGTGATAAGGACCTGAATTGGGACATTTAAAATAAAGACAGGCTAGACAGATAAAATATCGCTTACAAAGCCCTTTGTACTTGACAAGCTACCAAATGATGGAGAACCACAGCAAATACTGGAGAGCCATGCCTTTTCAAAGCATGGCTCTGGTTTCAACCAACTTATGGTGACAGTGGGGCATGGTGGGGGTGAGTAGAAAAGAACATGACAGATTGTCACATAAGGGAAACTAGGTGATGTTCCTTGGCAAACAGACATGAAAAGAGAGATGGGCAATTGTAAGCGCACATCTAACATCTAGTTTGGGGAGAGTGGGAGGTCAGGGAAACCTTCAGAGCAAAGATATTTTAAGGTAAAACTTTTTTCTTCTTGGGAATTAAGAGTAGGGTAATATCTACAAACTTGGGTGTGGCGGCCTCTGACTTTCTTTCATTCAGTCATCCATCCCTTCCACTTTCCTCCATTTATCTATCTACACACCTACCCATGGAAATATATGACCCCTGTGGTTTTATTTGATTAAAAAATTATTTAAATATTTTATTTTTATTTATTTATTAGACAGAGGGGGAGGGAGAGAGAGAATGGGTGCACCAGGGCCTTTAGCCACTATAGACGAACTCCAAATGCATGTGCCATCTTGCATATTTAGCTTACGTGGGATCTGGTGAATCAAATCTGGGTCCTCAGGCTTTATAGGCAAGTGTCTTAACTGCTAAGACAACTCTCCAGCCCCCCAAATTTTTAATTTTTTAAAAATTATTTATTTGAGAGAGAAAGAGGCAGGTAGATAGAGAGAAGGGGCACACCAGGACCTCCAGCCACTGAAAATGAACTATAGATATATGTGCCACATGTGCATCTGTCTTATATGGGGGGCTTAAGCTTTGCCAGCAAATGCCTTAACCGCTAAGCCATCTCTGCAGCCCTTATTTGGTTTTCATTAATCGTGTATGTTTGTCTGTAGGAGTCAGAGAATAACCTTGTTTGAGGCAGGGTCTTTTGTTTTCCACCATTGCGTTCACAAGGCTCTCTGGAGTCTCCTGCCTCCTGGCTATATGTGGATTCTGGGGATCCACACTCAAGTTGTCACACTTGCATAGCACTTTTTTTTTTTTGGTTTTTCAAGGTAGGGTCTCACTCTGGTCCAGGCTGACCTGGAATTAGCTATGTAGTCTCAGGGTGGCCTCGAACTCACGGCAATCCTCCTACCTCTGCCTCCCGAGTGCTGGGATTAAAGGCGTGCGCCACCACGCCCAGCGCATAGCACTTTTTTTCACTAAGCCATCTCTCAAGCCCTTACCCTCTGGTCTTATTCATTACCTGCGATACCTTCAACCAGTTTTCTAACACTAGCTAACCTGCAAATCTTAGGTCTTTGGTGAGATTACCTTTTCAGGGTTCCTTAGAGGGTAAAGAAGTACACAAAGGCCCACTCTGCAGGAACTTTGAATCTACTTTAGTAAACAACAGGAGATAAGAAGCAGTAGCCATAGAAGGCAGCAGCCACCCAACTCACGGTTCAGGCAAGGAAAACACTAGGAATGAACACACAGAGAGGCAGGAGTGGATGCAGGAGGCCATTCAGACAAGGCTGTTTTAGTCAGAGAATAACCTTGTTTGAGGCAGGGTCTTTTGTTTTCCACCATTGCGTTCACAAGGCTCTCTGGAGTCTCCTGCCTCCTGGCTATATGTGGATTCTGGGATCCACACTCAAGTTGTCACACTTGCATAGCACTTTTTTTTTTTTGGTTTTTCAAGGTAGGGTCTCACTCTGGTCCAGGCTGACCTGGAATTAGCTATGTAGTCTCAGGGTGGCCTCGAACTCACGGCAATCCTCCTACCTCTGCCTCCCGAGTGCTGGGATTAAAGGCGTGCGCCACCACGCCCGGCGCATAGCACTTTTTTTCACTAAGCCATCTCTCAAGCCCTCACCCTCTGATTTTATTCATTACCTGCGATACCTTCAACCAGTTTTCTAACACTAGCTAACCTGCAAATCTTAGGTCTTTGGTGAGATTACCTTTTCAGGGTTCCTTAGAGGGTAATGAAGTACACAAAGGCCCACTCTGCAGGAACTTTGAATCTACTTTAGTAAACAACAGGAGATAAGAAGCAGTAGCCATAGAAGGCAGCAGCCACCCAACTCACGGTTCAGGCAAGGAAAACACTAGGAATGAACACACAGAGAGGCAGGAGTGGATGCAGGAGGCCATTCAGACAAGGCTGTTTTTATTTTTTTTATTTGTTTGTTTGTTTATTTATTTATTTTTTTGGTTTTTCGAGGTAGGGTCTCGCTCTAGCCCAGGCTGACCTGGAATTCACTATGTAGTCTCAGGGTGGCCTCGAACTCACAGCGATCCTCCTACCTCTGCCTCCCGAGTGCTGGGATTAAAGGCATGCGCCACCACGCCCGGCTCTTTTATTTTTTTGTTTATTATTTATTTATTTATTTGAAAGTGACAGGCAGAGAAAGAGGCAGATAGAGAATGGGCATGCCAGGGCCTCCAGCCACTGCAAATGAACTCCAGATGCATGTGCCTCCTTGTGCATCTGGCTTACGTGGGTCCTGGGGAATCAAGCCTTGAACCGGGGTCCTTAGGGGTCTAGGAAAGTCCTTGAACCCCAAACCCTAGGTTTGTTTCTAATTTTAATCAAAGAATGGAATAAAAATGACTGAGAAGGATAATTATTAAATTATTATATTTATTGAGGGAAGTACAGAGCCCAGCAAAGGCACTCATGTGGCTAGAGATCCTACATGGAGGGCCTGGAAAAACTGTGTAAAGAAAAGAGAAAAAAAAGTTCAAAGAGCTCCTGGTATGTGGGGAGCTGGAGGGGATAAAGAACCCTTAAAGCTAGAGGGCCCTTGCCTCAGCTCCACCTGGCTGGGCCTGGGCTGGAGCCTATGGAAAAACTCACCCACAGCTAGAAGTTCCTGAGTGGTCAGAGAGCCTGCCCTCCCCTTGCAAAGATATTAATAACCTTATAGTGGTGGGCTGTCTTCTGGCTCAGGTGAACCAGAGGGATAACTGGTTGGTTAGGGCTAGGGGCTGTCTCAGGAAGAGGCTAGCCCTGACACCAAGTTCCAGGGGCTGAACTTGACCAGCCACAATGTTTAAATCCTATGAAAGATCTCCCTCCCCGGAGGGCTCCTGGTTGTTTGTGGAAAAACAGGTCTAGGGAACTAGGCAAGCGAGATAAGAAGTGAGATCATCTTTGATTTCTAACAAGTGCAGACTTTCCTGCCTTTTTAACTTTCAGGAGTCCAGTCACCCTAACTGTACCCCCTCTCAGATCCTTGGAGATCTGGTGTGACTCAAACAGGTACGATAGGACAGGAAATGACATTATAGTAAGAGGATATAAATGGCACAAAAGTAGAAGCAGGGACGTGCAGGTACATGTGGGAAGCACTAAAGGGTTCTCTGCCTAGTATGGACTTTTTTTTTTTATAAGTTATTTTTATTTCTATTATTCTGATTTTACATTCATAGTGTTGGCTCCCTTATCCTCCTCCCTGTCCTCCCTCTTCCAAAGGGACCCTCAACAATGGGGAATGTGGGTGATGGATTGTGGGGGTAGTCAAGAGTTCTGGGGGGTAGGCCAAGTCTCTGTGTATAATGCCCCAACTTGTGGCTCTAACATTCTTTCCACCCCCTCTTTCATGAATCTCCCTGAGCCACATTGGGGTCACTTTTGTTCTACTTCAGTGATGAAGTTTTGGGAGCCTCTGTGTCTCTGGATATCTGGCTTAGTTGGAGTTGGATGTTCTCTGTGTTTATCTCCTTCAGCCTTTTTCTGGTGTCGTGATCATCAAGAAAGCTGTATTCTTGCCCTTCCCCCGCATTACTCTATGGTTTCGGCTGGGGCCCTGAGGTGTGATTGGCGGATCCTCCCTTCAGGTTCATTGTCCATCTGAAAAAGATAAGCAAATTCTCCAATGGAGAGAGAAGTTAGTACTAGATAGAAGGGATAACCATATATGTTTTGGAGGGAATTTTATATGCATAGGCTCTCTTCTAGCCCACATTTGGTGGTATCTTGATCTTGGAGACTGAGCTCATTTTTTGTACATGGTTTTGACTTATTTCCCAGTTCTAGCAATGAGTTCCATTCCCCTGAGTGGATCTATTAGCCAAATCAAGAGCAGCTGGTTACCCACCATGGCTGTGTGCCACTACTGCACTTGTTTGAGCATTACGTCAGGTTGTTTCCTGCTGGGTACTCACTCTCCAGGTAGACTATTATTATTATTATTATTATTATTATTATTATTATTATTTTTGGTTTTGCAAGGTAGGGTCTCACTCTGGTCCAGGCTGACCTGGAATTAACTATGTAGTCTCAGGGTGGCCTTGAACTCTCAGCGATCCTCCTACCTCTGCCTCCCAAGTGCTGGGATTAAAGGCGTGCGCCACCACGCCCGGCTTCCAAGTAGACAATTATAACATGTGAGATTTTAGTTACATAACTTGCTCACCATTTCAGCTAGACAGGTCACAGTTAGCCTCCTCCAGGCATCACTAATTTAGACAAATGTACTATGTCAGTTAGTTACTACTGCACAACAAACAGCAGTCCTGATAATATGGGTGGGTTTGTTCATGTGTCTGTGGTTAACTGACAGAAATAGTATGGCCCATGATGCCCTTGACCTGCATAACTCAGCTGTCCTCTATGTGTTCTGCATCCCTCCAGCAGACTGGCCTTGCATATTTTCATATCAAGAGTCCCAAAGAAGGGCTGGAGAGATGGCTTAGCGGTTAAACACTTGCCTGTGAAGCCCAAGGAGCCCGGTTCAAGGCTTGATTCTCCAGGACCCACATAAGCCAGATATACAAGGGGGGGCATGCATCTGGAGTTCGATTGCAGTAGCTGGAGGCCCTGTGTGCCCATTCTTTCTCTGTTTCTCTCTCAAATAAATAAGTAAATAAAAAATTTTTTTAAACAAAAGAGTCCCAAAGAACTAGAGGAAATATACCGGCACTCTTCTACTAACATCATAAGTGATAACAACCTCAGGTCAGAGCAAGTCCAAATGCAAGAGATGGGTTAGTAAACTCTCTCCTTAGTGAAAGGAGCTGGAAGTGACCACAGCAAAGGGGGAGACTAAAAATGAGCACATCAGTGCAGTCAATCTGCCATGTGCACTGAAAGAAGGATTAGCTTATAAATAAGCATCACCAACCAAGACGGTCACTGCCAATAACAGAGCATCCTGCAGCCCTGAAATGCATGTGACCCAGTGAATGCTATGCCACTTCTGATTCCTGGGTATTGCCAAAATATTTTTTCTCTTTCTATTTTAGTACCTCCATTTCTGCCAGAATTTAACATTGACAGGGTGATGTCGTTGCTTTTCTACAGGGAGGAAAGTAGCTTTCTATTGTCAAGGAAAAAGAAAAAGAAAAAGAGAGAGAGAGAGAGGGAGAAATAGAGCTTGAAAAGAGACAGTTATTCTACTGCCTTGTGAGCCACTGTCTTGCAATTGTGCCAGTTGAAAGGAATGAGGCAGAGGAAAATTTCCTTCCAGGTCCTGCAAAATAAGAGAGATTTTTTTCCAGGTTAACTTGCATTAATATTGATTCCACAGACTCATAACAATATCCAGGCCCCCAAATAAACAGACCTTTACTTACCAAGGCAAGACAGTTTTCTAGAATAACTTTACACAGCTATTACATTTTATGATTAGCAAACTGAGGCTTGGAGTCTTGGCTTAAAAAAAAGTTAGAAAATGGCTGTGTTGGAAGGGTGTCTTCTCACTTTAACCCACCATGTAGCTTGCTATTCATGGAAGACCTTGTGTATCATAGTGGTGGCTGGAAGAGGAATTAAAAAAAAAAAAACAACTGAAGGAGTCAGCAGGAAGTGGATTGCTATTTGACCCACTTGAATTCTTGTAGTTACCTATATTTAGGAAGTTCTATACCAGAGTCCTATGCCTACAAGTACAGGACACCGCTCACTACACGAGAAGGGACCACAATGACCTCGGTTAACCCTTTCCTGTACCAGGGGAAACTGAGGCCCCGAGTGGCCCTGTTGTGACTTGTGCTCTGTGATGGAGGATGGTGTCTCTCACTTCTGCCTTTTTACTCTTTTCTTTATACCTGTCTGACCTCAGCTGGAGCTGAAAGTTCAGAGAGTGACGAGGTTTTCAGGGAGGGTGACAACTCCTACCTATGGAAAAAGTATGAATTGGATTCAGAGGCAAACGCCAGGGCCTGGGGTGAAGGTAAGATGAGAGCAGGGGAGGGAGAAGAGGAGAGCACAGAGCTTACTAACAGAAGGAAGCAGCAATGGAATTCTGCGGCCCTCTGTTTTTTGTTTGTTTGTTTTTGTTTTTCAAGGTAGGGTCTCACTCTAGCCCTGCCCGACCTGGAATTCACTGTGTAGTCTCAGGGTGGCCTTGAACTCATGGCGATCCTCCTATCTCTGCCTCCCAAGGGCTGGGATTAAAGGCGTGCGCCAACACGTCTGGCACCATCTGTTTTCGATGTGAGCATGACCTTGGGATGGGCTACTACTTAGACTTCTTATAGAATTAATTAAAAAACAACAAGTATTGATGGAAAAGCATTGGGGAGGGAGACTTGGAATAGGCCCCAAAGAGAGAGAAAGGCATGTGGATGGAGGAAGCCCTCAATGCACTCCCTAGGGACAAACACCCATCTGCTGTAGTGCTTTGCTTTGTCTGCAAATAAGCTCAGGTGTAACAACATGGAACTGGATAACCCATCCCCAAGAGGGCCTCTTCCCTCCTCTCTGCAAATTTCTGGCAGTTTCCTATAGTCCTATGTTCTTGCATTCAACCCATTGAAATCTTGAGCTTCCAGGCTCCGGATCATTGACACTGCTCACTCAGCTTGGTCTCTCTGTTGCACTAGCAGGTGGTGGCCACTGTAGATCTCTAGAGTAATTTTCTTCTTCCTGCACCATCCTCTGGAAGCCTGTTCCTACCCTCTGGGGCTGCTTTCCCCGGAGCTTCCTGTAGACCACCTTGACACCATCGTCTTTCCGGGTATCTCCAGCCTTCTGCCCCAATCTGCTGTCTCATGTCCTCCATCACAAATAGCTTTCCACCTTAGATCCTTTCAGGTCACTGAGGCTGAACAGCTCCATTCAAGGGTCCTTCAAAAAGCTCCAACAGAGGCTAAAGTGGAAACCAGTGTAGTCTCTTTCTTTGGTATTGTGTCAAGGTGGTCAGCATCTAACATCTACCTAGGACACGGCTGGCTTCCAGGCTCCATGTATTATTGAATTTTTTGTCACTACCCCCCATACCTGACACAACTTATGGAAGGAGAGGGTTGACCCCTGGCTTCAGTTTCAAGGGGACACTGTCCATCATGCTGGAGAAAGCATGGTGACAGGAGCAGGAGCCTGGCTCATCACACTGCAGCCGGGGGCTGGAAGAAACGGTGAGTAGGAAATAGGCCTTGGCTACAAGATCTCAAGTCCTGCTCCCACTAAACCACTTCCTCAAGCAAGGTTCCACTTCCTAAAGGTTCCACAACTTTCCAGAACAGCACCACCAAGGGACTAAGTGCTCAAATACATTAGCTTATAGAGGACATTTTATATTCAAACTACAACACTCCATGCTCAAGATAAAATCCTGTCAGTTATTAGTTCTCTTTAACATATTTTTTGAGGGTTTGAGGCTATGTTGCCTATGCTGGCCTCAAACTCCTAGACTCAAGTGATCCTCCCACCTTAGCCTCTTGAGTAGTAGCTGGGACTATATAAGCATGCACCATGTGCCTGGCCCTAAAATCATTCTCCTTTTATGATTAACCCTAACTGAGCTGTCACACCAGTGGTGTGCAGGCCAGTGGACCCTCCAGCCTGCCCTTTCTTGCACCCTGTTGCCACAGTGATCCAAAACACAAACACATCTATGATTTGTCAGATTATTTTCTCAGTGGCTCCCCAGGCCCTTCAACTTTCACCTTTAAAGAGTGCAGAACCTCCTGGAGGTCCCTGGTCTGTCTTTCCAGTACTTCCTTCTTCAACTCTGCCAATGGGCCCCTGGGGGACAGTCATGCCTCTAGAGGAGACCCATCAAAAACTTCCTTCCAAAGCCAGGCGTGGTGGCTCACGCCTTTAATCCCAGCACTCGGGAGGCAGAGGTAGGAGGATCACCGAGAGTTGGAGGCCACCCTGAGAATACACAGTGAATTCCAGGTCAGCCTGAGCCAGAGTGAGACCCTACCTCAAAAAAACCACTAGCAGGACACTCATTTGACTTGCAGAGAAACTACCCTCAGATTTCCAGTAATCACTTTATTTTTTATTTTTAGAGAGAGACACAGATAGAGAAGGCAAAGAGACAGGGAGAGGAAGACAGAGAGAGAATGGGCACGCCAGCAGTCTCTCAGCTGCTGTGAACGAAATCCAGATGCGTGCGCCCCCTTGTGGGCAAGTGCAGCATTGCACTCTTGCATCACTGCATCTGGCTAAACGTGGGACCTGGAGATTGGAACCGCTGGAGATTGGAACCAGCGTTCTTAGGCTTAGGAGGCAGGTGCCTTAACCGCTAAGCCCATCTCTCCAAGCCCCCAGTAATCACTTTTTAAACCTATTTTTATTATTTTGAGAGATGAGGAAAGGATAGAGAAAAGGAGAGAGAGAGAGGAACAGACTATTGGTACACCAGTAGGTGCTGCAAATGAACTCCAGACTCATATTCCACTTTGTAAGTCTGGTCTTACATGGGTTCTGGGGAAGGAAATCCAAGCCAGCAAGCTTTGCAAGCAAGCACCTTTAACAGCTAAGCCATCCACCAACCCTGCCATTAATCACTTTCATTAACATTCTATTTGCAATGTGGTCCCTGAACCAGTCATATCAGAATCACCTGGGAGCTCGTTAGAAATACAGAATGTTGCTCCTCCAATCCTCAGTCTACTGACTCAGATTATGCATCCATGGTAGTTTGAATGTATGCTCCCCAGTAGACCCAGATGCTTTATTAAGCTTGTCTCTAGCTGCCTGGCTGAAGGGGTGTCACTGGGGGGTGGATCCTGGAGTTCAGCCCTAAGGAGTCACAGGGGGTGATTCTGATTTCTAGACCAAAGGTACGTAGAGCTCTGAGGTCTCTGAGCTCTGCCTGGGCCCATGCTATTTGCTTTTGCTGTGGTTTCTCTCTGCTTGGATCTGTGAAAGGGGGCCAGCCTCTTCTGCCATTATGGAACTTCCCCTGGATCTGTAAGCCTGAACTAAATTCTGTTCCTCCTCTAAACTGTGCCTAGTTTGGGTGTTCATCCCAGCAAATTGCAGCTGACTACAATAAAAATATGTTGTTGTTGAGATGAATCTGACCACACGGATTTTGGTCTTTTGGAACTTTTGTTCTGGAGCAATAGACATGGAATTAGTACTTGGGAATGAAGATGCCTTCCAGAGTGGTAATCCATTTTTTATGGACTACTCTGACGAGTTCGAAAATGCTAAGTAAAGAGAGAACTGTACTTGGAGGATATGCTTATGAACTTTCGAGTGGGAAGGAAAGATATAGAGAAGTTTGTTGGAACTGGGCTACTGGCACAAGGGCTGGATGCATTCTTCTACCCAAGCCCTAAGAATTTGATCAAAGTTAAATTTGAATGTGCTTGGTGGAAGATATAGAACTGAAAGATTAAGATTTAAAGTTGGAAAAATTCAAACAAGTTTGAAATTACTGGCACTGAGACTGGTTGCTAAAACTGCTATTGTTAAGGAGATGTTACCATGATTAAGGATGGTCCAACTACTTTACATTGAAACAATGGAAAGGATGCCTAAGGTGATTCCAGCCAAAAGACTGAATGATAGAAATGCAAACTCTTCTGAAAGGAGATGACTGAAAGGAAGGAACCTGCTCTTAGCTCATGATTTATTTGTCTGTGGATTAATAGTATGACTGTGTCCTGAACAGCTGGTATTGATTTTGGAAGCATGAAAAATGCCTAGAAACAGGTCATGAAATGCACAGGGTTCCAGGAGCCGCTACTGAGATGCAGCATACAGATCAGGGTGTGAAGTCTCTGGTAAGAGAGGTTAGTGAAGCCATTGGAAGGTAGACCGTGGCCTGCAATGGAGACCCAAAGATTTGTGCTTTTTTTTTTTTTTTTTTTTTTTTGATTTTTCGAGGTTAGGGTCTCACTCTAGCCCAGGCTGACCTGGAATTAACTATGTCGTCTCAGGGTGGCCTAGAACTCACAGTTATCCGCCTACCTCTGCCTCCTGAATGCTGGGATTAAAGGCGTGCGCCACCACGCCCGGCTGTTCGAAGATATTTTGAATCTACCAGTACTGTGCAAGGACTACCATGGAGCATTGTTGGCTTGGGATTGAAGTTTCTCCATCTACTCAGCCCAGCTGGAGGGGTGGAGCTGGGAATCAGGAGACTGTTGTCACTGACTGTGAATATCAGCATTGAACTGCAGATGTTTGCTTGATGGTTGTTGAGGCTGCATCGGTCCAGTTTCTCCTTGTTATACCTTATAGCAATGGAAATGTTTACTCTCTGTCATTATATGGTGACACTATGTAACTTGTTTTGATTTTTTAGGACTCACAATTAAACTCAGATGAGACTTGTGACTTTGGAAGTCTTAAGGTTAACAAAGACCTTTGAAATTGGACTAAATACAATTTACAATTTGAGATGGTTATAAACCTATTTGAAGCCAGGGGCAGAATGTGGTAGTGTGAATGTATGACCCCTATAAACTCAGATGTTTTATTAAAGCTTGTAACTTGGATTTCTAGGTGTCTGGCTGAATGGGGTGTCATTGTGGGTGGACCTGATTTTCTAGCCAAAGGTATACAGAGAAGTGTGAGCTCTGGGGGTCCTGCTGCTATAGGTTTTGTGCTTGCTTGTGGTACTGTTTGGTTTTTCTCTCTCTGCTTGGCTCTGTAAAAGGGAGGCCATCTTCTACCATCAATGGAAATTCCCCTGGAGCTGTAAGCTTCAAATAAATACCTTCCCCCCACACAGTGTTTGGAAGTTCATCCCAACAATATGAAGTTGACTCCAACACCTCCCAAGTGCTGGGATTACAGCATTTGCCTAACATGCCCAATTTAAGTGGAATTTCTAGCCATTGTCTTGCATAAATAAACCCGTCTTTTCTCTAAAATGGGGAAGTTAAAACCATCTGCAAATCTGCCATGATCCCCTCCCCCACCATCATCTCCACCTCTAGCAGTCTTATCCATCACTAAACTGTTTTTTTTTTTTTTTTTTTTTTTGGTTTTCGAGGTAGGGTCTCACTCTAGTCCAGGCTGACCTTGAACTCACAGCAATCCTCCTACCTCTGCCTCCCGAGTGCTGGGATTCAAGGCGTGCGCCACCACACCTGGCATTACATGCACATTCTAACACCATTCATTGCTGATGGAGATTGAATTGTTTCTACCCACTTAATGAACACAGGTATGCACATGTCTGAGATACTGATTTGTTTCTTTTGTACATATATGCCCAGATGTGGGATGGCTAAATCATTTGATATATCTACTTATCATTTCTTGAAGAACTTCCATAATATTTTCCATAATGGCTATACCATTTTCCACTCTCACCAGCAGAATACATTTTACCTTTTCTGAGTTCTGCACAAGAAGAACCCCAGTCCCTTTATGTGCTTCTGACACATGTCTGATGGTACCTTATTGTTCCTTTATGTGCTTTTGACAGTCCTGATGTATGTCCAATGACATCCCGTTGTGGGTTTGATTGCAGTTATCTTATGACCAATTGTGCTGAGTGTTCCCACATGCTCCTTAGCTATTTGTAAATATTCTTTGCAGTTTTCTTTTCTTGTTTTAAAAAAATTTAATTATTTATTTGGCAGAGAGAGAGAGAATGGGCGCGCCTGGGCCTCTAGCCACTGCAAATGAACTCCAGTCACATGTGCCCCCTTGTTCATCTGGCTAATGTGGGTCCTAGGGAATCAAACCTGGGTCCTTTGGCTTTGCGGCAAATGCCTTAACAGCTAAGACATCCCTTCAGCCCCTTTGCAGAGTTTTCTATTAAGTCCTTGGCCTATTTTAATTTTTCTCATTTGTATAGCCAAATTCCTTATGGGGTCTGCATATTAACTTATCACATAATGATTGTAAATATTTTCTTTTATTTTCAAATATTGTCTTTTAGCACTGCCGTTTCCTTTGACATGACATCTTAAAGTTTGGTACAGCCCCATTTGTCAATTTTTGATTTTATGCTTGTGTTTCTGGGATCATATCCAATAATTCATTTCCATACCAATATTCTGAAGCTTCCTACATCTTTTCCTAGGATTTTTAGTTTAGTCTAACATTTGGGGGTTTTAATCTACTTTGAGTAATGTTTGTATGTACCATAAGGCTTGATACCACTTTCCCTGACCTTGATGTGACATGGTTTGCTATTATTAAGTGACTTTAGAGAACCTCAGTAACCGGTACTGCTGGCTCCAATAGGTTTGTGAATCTACAGAGCAGGGAGGACACAGGTGAGCAGATGAAGGCGGACCTCCGCAGACCCAGGTTCCAGTGAGTGCCTATTAGTCATGCCATCTCCTTTCTGGGTTTTGACACTTTAACACTGCAAGTTTGACTACTCCCTCCCAGGGTTCCCCAGATAATGAAGAGCATGTGACTGAGAGCATGCCTTTCCTAGCAACTCAGTCCAGGGCCACCCACCTCCACTGTCATGCTCAGGACCACCCTCTCCCACCTCACACATGCCAAGGTCAGGTCCAGACAGCTAAGGGCAATTCCTGTGCCCCAAACAGGCTGATACACTGCATGTCACCAAAGTGAAAACTGGCCAATTCTTCCTTGTGCACCCACATTAAGGGATCTCTCCTGCTTCTCTTGCTCTTTCTCCTAACCGGTTACTATGGTTCTCTAAAGTCACTTAATAACAAACCAATGTCATATCAAGGTCAGAGAAAGTGATATCAAGCCTTACAGCAGATGTGACCTCTACCTCATGTGACCCTGGGGGGGGGGTAGCACGTGCCTTCTTTGTGGCACTTCGTGAGCCCAACCATCTTTTCAAATGGCTGTGTCTGTTGGCATTGGCCCTGCCATACCCAAATTATAATAAAACTTTTATTTGGAAATGGAATGGCTGTCACTGGACAACTGCTGCTGAAGTTCTTAGGATGACTTTAAGACTGAGATCACATGGATGAAGTGACTGCCCCAACACAGCACATGCTAAGAATGCCCATGTAGGACTGGGCACTGGGACCACATAGTGAGTGCCCTAGTTGACTCCCATCTGTCAGGCCTGCAGGGGGTCCAAACTGTGGCTCAGGATGACCATGAATATAGCCCAACAAAATCATAAGCTTACTTAAA
This sequence comes from Orientallactaga sibirica, assembly GCA_036365145.1. Lineage (NCBI taxonomy): Eukaryota > Metazoa > Chordata > Mammalia > Rodentia > Dipodidae > Orientallactaga > Orientallactaga sibirica. The sequence goes on from JAEOAD010000025.1 coordinate 4,671,253, forward strand.
AGCCGAATTTTGGGGGGTTGGTTTATGTTGTTGTTTGTATGGTTCTCAAGCAACTTTGTCGTCACTTAGACAAATGGTAGAAGAGACTCCCTGAAGGAGAAGCACAGGTTAGACAACTCCAGACGTTTCTATAGCAGCCAGTTTTAATTAGCCAAGGCCAAGGGCAGGTGTACTGCAACTGCCTGCACTCAGCTCAGTGTCTGGGTGCATGGTAGGAGTGTAAGTTGTTGTTTTGCTTTTAATTGACATTGAGGAAGGAATGTTTTCTGTCATAGTCAGGGATTACCCAAGAGAAGTTTTGACTACATCATTGTTTTGACATCACTGAAATGTTCCCAGGTCACTGAGAAGCATTTAGTAACAGGTCAATTCTGACAAAAGATCGTTTAGGAAATGCAGTACCTTCTCCATGCCCAGAACACTGCCAACCACTGGGCAATGTGTGTGGTAAGGATACACCCAGTCCTTGAAAAGGATACAGAAATACAGAGACTCAATGGAGTCTGGGGGGAAGGCCAGCCAAAGGTACGTTGTTGGCATCCACGCTGTCCCTGTCTGCAAAAGCCTGAAGCCTGTGACTTGGGGAAATGTGTGGGTTTTATCACAGCAGCTGATATGTTCCACAGTTTGGCCCCTGGACTGTGCATGAATAAGAAAATCAGTCGGGCTAGCCACAATATGGTCACAAAACTTTGGTGTGTGTTTCAGCGTCTGCAGAGAGGAATAATCTCTGACTTCTGTTTCCTGAAGGGAGCCCTATAAAGGTCCCGAGAATTCACCAAGGGACCAAGAGAATTGCAAACAACAGGATCCCAGTTCTCACCTTTCTGTTTGGTGGAATCCTGAACACGGACTCCATGAAGTCCAGTTGTTTTCTAAACCACAAATGAAAATCTACAATGCTTTTGTAGGTTTCAAAGAGAACAGAAGGTATTCATGTTGCACCTGGAATTAGCCACAATCCCTCATGCCGGAGAGAGGAAAGGGTCACAGAAGTCAATATCAACTTCCTCACACAACTTCAATTTAAATTAAACTTCCTTTAATGAAATAAAAAACAAATGGTGCATTGCATAATATTCGTGGTCACAGTATAAAACAACACAATTAGTTTGTATAACATTGGATGTGAACAAAAATACACAAGACCTTTTGTCTCCCGGATATTCTGCAGATCATGTTAATATAATAAAAGAAAGCCAACCATGTTCTCCTAGTGATCTGCACACACATTTATCACTGAGAATTTGGTCAAATAGTGGAGGAGAACTTACCCAAACCCCAGTTCCCTTCTTCCTCTGTTGTCATAGGTGAAGCTAAAAAAAAAAAGTTTTCTGAAAGTAGCAAGTAGCGTACTATTGCTTATTGTTCCTGCTCCAAAGGCGCAGTCTTTGGCTCATGGGTGTCAGTGACAAGATCATGGCTGCAGGCAGTCTGCAAAGCAGGCAGCAAGAGCCACCAGACACCCACAGAGGTCTGGGGAGGAGGGAGCCACGTGGCTTGGGGAGGGGGGACCCGCACAACAGTACATTTCTAAATTAAGATTTAATCCAGCTGGTGAGTCAGTTTCACTGTCCCATGTGTGAAAAGTCTGAAAAGTTGTTAAAAAGCCAGAGTTTGCATTTTTCTTATTTCCAAAAAGTGAATTGTGTATGTAAACATCATAAAGTAAACAATTTAAAGTAATTTGAGGCGTCAATCTGAACATAGCTTAGGCTCTTTCTGGGGATATTTCTTTTTACGATTATTTCTTTTTAAGAAGTGCAATTTCATGTGTGCAAGGGCTCACTCGGTCTCGGTCTTGCCTCCCACACACCGTTGCCTCTCCGGAAGAGCACTTTGTGGGGAAGCCTATGTCTTACATCAAGAGAGTGCATACTCCAGGAGGCTGACAGTCCTGGAAGGAAGTAGGCCCTTGGTAGGATGTGCTGGGGGCTCTGTCCCTCTCCCAACTCCAAGTGATTTGAGGTCTGGACACATGTAGTGGGTGAAGGTCAATGTCTTGACTCAGCTTCAAACTGTAGCATCAGTTTGAAAGGAAAAGACAAGTGTGAACACACCTCCTTTTACCACCAGTGTCTGCTCTCACCTAGTGTGTGGTTTCTCATGCACCTGTCCTATCCAAGGCTCCGTCCCAGTCCCCTTCCTCCTCCGATGGGAAGAAAGGCTGTACTGCAAGAACCCTTGGTCCTCCTCAGTCACCACTGGGATCAAAGAGCACCGCCACTGCTAACACGGCACCACGGCACCTCTTGCAGTGCTGCTTGCTCTCTTCATTTCTGTTTACACTCTTCTGTGTCCCAGCTCCTCAGAGCCATCAGAAAGTCTACATAAAGGCCTCCATTCTTCCTCTCATCTCTCACACCCGGGTTGGGTGCTGCCCATCTTCCACCAGACTCTAGGCTAGAGCCCTACCTGTGTTGCAACCACCAGTGCAGAATCTAGTGCTGCTATCACGTGTGTCCCAATGGGCAACACAAGCAGGGGAGCTCAGTGATAAGCACAGAAGCAATGGTGGGCTATGCAGAGGGAAGTGGGAGACAGTGAACCAGGGGACACTCATCTCATCCAGCCTAAGGAGCTGCACAGGGATGGCCTTTGTATTGTTACTTTATTGCTCAAGATAAGCGAATCTTTTTACCCTTTTGGAAGACAGAGCAGTGTTAGATTCTTCAGAGCCCAAGGTGAGGGCACAAGTCAACAGGGAGCTTTGGCACCCATAGGAGGCCACGGAAGGCCAGTGATGGGGAAGGGGCTGATGCTTCAGGGAGTTGAGGCTCTGAGAGGTGCATGGTCAGAGGAGGTGCTGGGGGCCTGGACTTTCTCTTGCGCTCTGTCCACTCTCCTGTTCTGGCAGGCGCAGTCAGGCAGAACCTGCTGCTTCAACCCTATTTCATAGGCTGTTCACATGACAGCAAATTGTTGGGTTTTCTCTGAATTCCTAATGGGAAGACAAATGTTGCACAAAGTATACCCTTCCTCACTGAACCCCCGCAGGGATCTTAAAGAGACCTGAAGGACTGAAAAGGTCATGGAAGACACACGATTGCTCAAGGCAATTTTCTGATTCCTTGAAGTTAGTCAGTCTCACAGGTGGCAATTTGTCTTCATGTGAAGTACGCTGATGGCAGGTGAAGGACGAGGCACATCCCTGGTTCTGGTGCAGTTCCTGTGGCACCTCTCATGACAGGAGATGGGGGCTGGGGATGATCGCAGGGCTCTCACAGCCTAATGTGGCCCAGGTGCCACTGAGCTCCCAGCTTGGGTTGTGCAAGTCATATCCCTGCTCCTGCTCTGCTTGGGGTCCCTCGAGCACAGTGGCCTCAGATTACTGGAGAATGTGTCCATTCCTTTTCTTGCCTCCACGTCCTCTTCCTCACAGACCTTCTACTGCTGTGGATGGAGGTCGCGGTGTGTTTTTCTTCAAACTCATTCTTAAGGCTAAGGTGGCAAGATAAGGTGCTCGGTGGAAAATCAGATTCCAGACACCAGAGCTGCCATTTCCTCACTCTCACAGAAACAAAAAGATGGAGGAGGGGCAGAGAAGCCAAAAAAAAAAAAAAAAAAAAAAAAAAAAGCATTTGGGTTCATGTTACGTACTCCAAGTTTAGATTTCAAATGTAGTTTAAACCCCTGAAAATAGGGGATGGGGAAGGGTAGTAAAAGCCACAATAAGCCTTGACACAGGTCTGTGGCATATCTCAGGGCTGAGGTGGAGGGTGGCAGGCAGTAGCTCTCCAGACACCAGCTCCAGCATGGGTACCAGCTCTCAGGTGGGCAGGCACCAGCCTTGCCCACCGCACAGAAACTCTGAAAGCCTTCACTCTCTTCACCACAACCTCTTAGAATACACACAAGTCAGAGGACAGATAAGCAGGTAGGAGAAAAAAATTAGACTAGGGTTAGCCATTTAAACACTGCAGCTGGGGAAACACACATTCGATTGTTACATATGAGAAAGTGCTGTGGGAAGAAGAGCTGTGTGCTGGTAAGCATGTCCGCACTCAGAACTTGACATGCAGAAGACAGAGTGCCGAGTCCACCTGAGATTAGAGAGGACTGGTTGTAGTATAACACTCTTTGTTTTAAAATATCACTGTCCTCTTCTCACCCCACCTGTCCTACACTGTCCTCTGTCAGTGGTGCTCGGGCTAGTCCATCTCCATCGACATGAGCCGGCGGCGCTCTCGCCGAGTCTCTTGCACCTCCTTCTTACAGCACCAGTGGGAGCTGCAGTACCCGATGAGGCAGGAGAGGAGCCCGATGATGGTGGATAAGCCCACACCGATCAGCAGGGGATACTTGAAGGCGCTCAGCACTAGGAAGGAGATAAAGGGGAAAGCATTGAGGGAAGCTGCGAGGGAACACCACTTCCCTCCCGACTGGATCGCCCCAGGGACCGGAGCTCATGAAGCCTACATCCAGCACCTGGCACAGGCTGCAGGCTGAAGCAGCCCATCTCTGTTGAAAAAATGAACAAAAGTCCTCCCTCCGTCATCCAGCTCTGAGGTAGGGAGGGGGTGTAACAGTAAAAAGATTTCACTTGCTGCCTTTGAATGTCAACTTGCTTTTTAGGGTTCTGGCAGAAGATTGATTTTTAAAAGTCAGTGTGAGGGCACCCGCACATTCAGTGCAGATGCATCCTTTGAAAAAACTGCATAAATCAATTCTATGCATCAAATAACTGAAGTGTACTAAAGGAGCTATTTTCGGTAACACTATAGTAAATTATCGAGCAAAGTGAATAATCACTCCTTGCTTGTTTGGTGAATCCGAGTTTTTATGTGGTGTTACTTCTAGCAAAGCACTGACGATGCAGAACTCCACCCCAGGAACACTGGCTACCCCCTCCCACCCGGAAAGATGCTGCTTTGTAGATGCTACTTCTGGCCAGGTGCTTTAACATTACATATGGTTTAAATTTCAGAGCAGCCCCATACGAGATTTTTGTCCCCTTTTATAAGAGGGGGATCAGAAAGCACCACGGGACTTTGTCCTTGGGCATGACACAGCCACTTCTATATTGAAATCAGAACAGCTGTGATTACCTGTAAGAGAGCTCAGCAGGATTCAGCCACCAACATTCCCTTGAGAAAGCTCAGGAGGCATGCAGGCCCCGCCCTCCCAGAAGACACATAAGAAGCTAACAATGGCTAGGGGTCTTCAGTGGTGAACCTACCCAGAAGTCACCCATGCTCCTGTAATTAACCCCAATAAACTTGGGGGTTGGTTCAGCAAGCTAAACTTGGGTGGAACTGTTCTGTTGTTGCTGGAGCAAATGTTAATAGATTTGCCATGAAAAGTTCTGCAACTGAAAAGCTGTGTGGTTTGTAGATGAGCTGGAATTTGAAGACCCAGACTGTCCCACCACTAGGGAATCACTCTTGGTCAAAGGTTCAATGACCCATGGAGGCACCTGGATTTTATTTCTCGCCATGCAGATAGTCCATATAACATTTGCTTCCCGAAGCTTTCTGCATGGTAGACACAGCTGTGAGAACTGAGGAACAACTGTCCCAGCTCTGAGATGCTTGGGGTACAGAGGTCTGCTTGTGTACGGTTGGCCCTGTGTGGGTCATTGAAACTGGGAGACACTCTTCCATCTTGGGGTTCTATGACATCCATACTCCACACCAGTGGTTCTGGGGAACCCCCCTCCTTCTCCAAAAAACAAAACAACAGGTGGTGGTCTTTTATCAGGAGTTCAAGGTCAGCCTGGGTTATATGAGACCTTGTCTAAAAAAAAAAAAAAAAAGCAGGGCTGGAATATAGCTCAATTGGTAGAGTGCTTGCCTAGCATGCATGAGGCTTTTGGCTTGATCTCCAGCATTATTTAAACCAGGAATGGTGGCAAGAAGATCAAAAGTTCAAGTTCACCTTCAGCTACATACTGAGTTCAAGGCCATCTTGGGCTAAATGAGATATGTCTCTAAAAACAGGTGGTCAAGAACATCTGGCCCTTAATATGCAACCACTCAACATGCTCTCTGCTTCCACGTGGCAGAGGCCATGCCAACTTCAGGAAATTCAAGTGGGTTTCCACAGAATTACAGAAGAGTCAAAGCCTTGAAATTCTTGCCAGTAAGCCTTAAAATCACTTCCTGATGGTGTCACCAGCCTGGGATTGCATAGCCTGGCAAGGCTGCTTTGGGGCAGGCCAGAAGAAAAAGTAAGCTGGCCGTCAAACTGTGGAATCCTGGCTTCTGTCCACCATGGCATGCACAGGAGAAAACATTATCCAGATACTGAGAGAGACCTTACCATCCATCTTCACAGTTATAAAGATGGGCCTGGAGTGGATCTCTGTCTCCTTCTGCCAGGAACCTGTAGGTGACTTTACCCACGGAGTCACGGAACAATAGTAGTTGCCAAAGTCTTGGTCCTCAGAGCCATGCACTTGCAGCAAGAATTCCAGCACACTCACACGCTCCAGGCTGATGGTGCTTTTCCAGTCCCTCTGGGCTACAGTCACAACCCCCTTCCGGTCCAGGGAGGACAGGAGGACAGGAGCCTTGTCTAAACCGAAGGAGTGCACCGCAAACCAGGATACATCAAAGGCCATGTCGTCTGTGGATTGCCAAAATGCTGATCAATGCACTGAGTGGCAGTCATACCCTTGCTGTGATATATGTAATCCTTATTCCAGGACAGTTCTATTCACACAGGTCCCCAGCACTGCAATGATATATCCACATCACACACAGGGAGCCATGTGCCCAGCTTACACCAGGAAGTCCAGCCTATCCACCACCACCACCAGGTCAAAGTAGGCACAGGAGGAGCTCAGGGCCACAGTGCCTCCCACAGACAACCCTGCATGTAAAGCTACTGTGTCATAACATTGCACTCTGTTTCCCACAGAAGGCTGTCTCTCCTGCCATTTCGGGAAGAAGAATACAAGACTAGAAAGACATAAAGTTGCAAAGAACAACATGCACATAAAATGAATTGTACAAAATTTAGAGCTATAAACAGTTTAGGTTTTATTGTTCATTGTGGTGGTTTTAAAAATTTTTATTATTATTATTTTTTTTGTTTTTTTGAGGTAGGGTCTTGCTTTAGCCCAGGCTGACCTGGAATTTACTCAGTAGTCTCAGGGTGGCCTTGAACTCACTGTGATCCTCCTACCTCTGCTTCCCAAATGCTGGGATTAAAGGTGTGTGCCACCATGCCAGCTGTGGTGTTTTTTCACAGGATGGTATTGTATATATGTAAGTAGAAGAACAGATTAATGGGGGTGAAAAGGCCTAAGTGAAGTCAGAGCAAGAGATTGAGTAAAGAAACAATGGAGGGAGGGCTAATAAAAATCTAAGAGGATATAAAAAAGTCATATGGAGACCTACTTTTCTGGACAATGGAACACTCAGAAGCCATAGATTGTTACTAGAAAATTTTCAGTGCCAGGGATGGGATACCTTCCAGTGAGTTGTTGGCCAGGGAGGTCACAGATACCCCCCAAAACATTATAGGCCATTGCCAAGGCCCTTGGTTTCCCATCAGGAATAGATAGTAAGACCCTATTGCTGAAGACTCCACATACTTAGGTGCCAAGTTCACTGAGAAAACCTGCTGGAGCTGAGCTGAAAGCCTCCTCCATGTAGACCAGCTGACAGAAAGTTGGAAAAAGCTACACTGCATAAAGTTCAATGGGAGAGAGAAAACACCAGTGAAGGTACTCAACAGTGAACACTGCAAGCTTTAAATGTGGCCATCCAGGCCAAATGAGCCAACGGGTGCAATAGTGGCATGTCTGTTATGGGGGAAACCAAGTGCTCTCTAATTGGACTGGAGGCCCACTCCATGGGAGGGAATACATCCCTGATACGGAAAATGTATGACAGGGGTAGTCATGAGCCCTAAGGGTGTAATGTCTGCTGGTGTCTCACTAAATGTATATACTATGCTTACCAAACTGCCCAGTAAGCACTTCTCTTAATGTCCACACCCATATATTAATGCTACTCTCACTTTTGGTTAGAGAAACTTCTCTTTTCAGATGGTGGCAACCTTGGGATGACTCAGAAGGTACCATGATGCTGAGAAGAAGTGACAGAGCAGTGCTCAGCACTGAAACATCTCAAACCTACCTTCCAAGGCTCAGGGTCCATTGCGGGAGAGGGGGCAGAAAGAATGTAAGAGCAAAACGAAGAGTAGGACCTTACAACGTGCTCCTCCAGACACAAAATGGCCTGGATATCCATGACCTCACATTGCCTGACACTACCTACACAGGACCATCATAATAGGAGGAAAAGATCATGACATCAAACTGAAAAAAGAGACTCATTGAGAGGGGGAGGGGATATGTTGGAGAGTGAAGTTTCAAAGGGGAAAGTGGGGGGAGGGAGGGAAGTACCATGGGATATTGTCTGTAATTAAAGAAGTTGTCAATTAAAAAATAAAAGAGAAAAAAGGCCTAAGTGAGGTCAGGGGAAGAAATTGAGTAAAGGAAAGGTTGGGGGAGAGTAAATAAAAATCTAAGAGGGTATGAGTAAGTCATATAGAAACACACTTTTTTGGACAATGGCATATCCAGAAGCCATAGATTGTTGCTTAAAAATTTTCAGTGTCAGTGACCTTCCAGTGAGTTGTTGGCCAGGGAGGTCTCTGATGCTCCCTAAAACATTACAGGCCATTGCTGAAGCTCTTATTTCCCACCAAGAATAGATGATAAGACCTCACTGCTGAAGACTCCACATATTTGGGCTGCAAGGTCACTGAAAAATCCTGCTGGAGCCGAGCTGAAAACCTCCTCCATGTAGACCAGCTGACAGAAAGCTGGAAAAAGCTATGCTGCATGCAGTTCAATGGGAGAGAGAGAAATCACCAGTGGAGATAAACAACAGTGGATACTGCAGATCTTAAATGTGGCAAGCCAGGCCAAAATGAGCCAACAGGTACAATACTGGCATGTTTGTTATGGGGGAAACCAACCGCTCTCTAATTGGACTGGAGGCCCTCTCCACAGGAGGGAATACATGCCTGATACTGAAAACCTATGATGGGGGAAGTCATGAACCCTAGGAGTATAACATCTGCTGGTGTCTTGCTAAATGTATATACTATGCTCAACAAACTGACCAAGTACTTCTCTTAATGTTCATACCCATATATTAATGCTACTCTCACTTTTGGTTAGAGAAGCTTCTCTTTTCAGATGGCAATGACCTTGGGATGACTCAGAAGGCACCATGGTGCTGAGAAGAAGTGACAGAGGATGCTCAGCACTGAAACATCTCTATCACACCTTCCAAGACTCAGGGTCTATTGCAGGAGAAGATGGCAGAAAGAATGTAAGAGCCAAAGGAAGGATAGGACTCTTTACAATGCACTTTTCCAGACATAAAATGGCCTGGATATCTATGAACTCACAGTACCTGACACCACCTACACAAGACCCTCATAATAGGAGGAAAAGATGATGACATCAAAATAAAAGAGACTGATTGAGAGGGGCAGGGGATATGATAGAGAGTAGAGTTGCAAAGGGGAAAGTGTGGGGGAGGGAATTATCATAGTTTATTGTTTATAATTATAGAAGTTGTCACTAAAAAAATTTAAAAACCATAAACAAATGTCAAGCTGAGGAAACTGAACACAGATAACAACAGTCCCTGAGAGCAAAGCTGCTGGATTATGATATATTCTACAAAATTAAGGTTCTAACTGCCTCAACTAAATTAAGATGGGGCATTAGAAAAAGATGACTTCGATATAGAGTAATTCTTATAGAATGTGAAAACCAAGTCCACATCCTAAATCTTTACCTTCTTCTCTAAGGGTATCAAGTGATACCACCTGGTCACCTCCAAGTCACTATTAATTATAAAAATCCACTTGATTTACCCAGGGCCTTGCTAGGCAGATGCTCTAGCACTGAGCTACACCCCAGGCTCAAGACGCTCTCTAGAAATGTTACATCTGCAGTTATGGCTGGACCAAAAAAAAAAAAACCTATTCACTTAATTTTTTAATTTTAATTTTATTTATTTATTAGAGACAGAGTGAGGAGAGAAGGAGAGAAAAAGAAAGAGTGAGAATGTGCATGCCAGGGCCTTTAGCTACTGCCAATGAACTCCAGATGCATGCACCACCATGTGCATCTGGCTTATGTGGGACCTGGAAAATCGAACCGGGGTCCTTAGGCTTTTCAGGCATGTGCCTTAACTGCTAAGCCATCTCTCCAGCCCAACATCTATTCATTTAGTAAAAGCACACTAATAACTTCAGAAAGCACATTATAAAGTGAATAAATGATACTCAGGCACACATTAAACTAAACAAAAAGCAAGCAAAAATTTCTAAAATTTATCCAAGTAATAATTCCTCTTCAGCTCACCCTGAAAACATAATTTCTCCTTCTTCCCATCTACCCCTTGTGCTACTTGAGCATAACATTTTCTTGTTCCCAGGATGAAAGTCTGTGCTGGTCAAACCACCTTGGTGGGAGGGAATATGTGCTGTCAACCTCCTCACACCTCTATAGTGCCAGAGCAGAGTGGGCACTGAGGGAGACTCTTGGATGGTTACTGAAGGCAAAATGGCACAGCTGTGCCCCCAATAGTTGTACTCGGATGGAGTCCCTCATTTCCTACCATGCCTCACAAAGTGGGTATCTGAGTTACACTCCTAGCACCCACTGGCCATGTGACTTCGGTTTACTGAAACTGAGCTTCTTCATCTATAAAATGATTCCAACAGCACTACATTTATCACTGTTCAGCACTTCATTGCCATGAACATCATTATCTCTTTATTTCAACATAAGTGGCCTATATGTAGATTCTACTCCTAAGAAGGGCATTACCACTTTGCAGTCAGTGCTGTGGGTCTTCCACATGGACAGATAGCTGGTGTGCTGAGCCCCACCCTGTACACACACACACACACACGCATGCACACACACATGTACAGATATTAGATGTGGAAACACTCATGTATGGACGTTGTTCAGAGGACTGAGCCACCTTATCTCCTGGACATACCCGGTAGAGAAACACCTTCATTCTGGGCCCTTCTGCCCCTGGACAATGACTGATTATTGTGGACAGGAGTGCCGGCCCCCCTTGGCTTCCCTTAGCGCCAGGTAGATGGTCCTCCGGAACTGTTTACACCAGGGCCCCTTCTTCCCAAGCTCTACCTGCATCCCCTCACTGCCCTCTCGAAAGAGCTCCCTCAATGAATCAAGCCCGTCTCCGCCTCTGCTTGAGAGAGTCTGACATATGACCCATGCTCAGCTGCTCCCCCCCCACCCAGCCCACTTATGCACCTTTCCCAAAGAGAATTCCCTCTCAGAGCCCAAAAGACGAATGAGAAAAAAAAATGGAATTACAATTGAAATTACAATCTGTGTTTAATTATTCAAAATCTTCTACCCACATAGACCAAAAATACAAAGTTCTGGAAAACTGTGACTCACAAGGTATCAGTTACCTCTAGCTGTTGTAATTATATTGGAGGAAAAGATTTTTATATTAAGGGAATAGCTGGTGACCTATTAATTTACTGAGAAACTGCATTTAGAGAATTTATTTTTGCATGTATAAGAAATGAGTTTTAAGGGTAAAAATGATATTACGTTATTCCTTTTCTTATGTGTGTGTGATGTACATGCATGTATGTATGTATGGAGGCCAAAGGTGGATGTCAGATGTCTTTTTCAACCATTCTCCACTTTGTTTGATTTCAAATATTTTTATTCTTATTTTTACTTATTTATGAGAGAGAGGGGGGGGGAAATGAATATGGGTATGCCACGGCTTCCAACCACTGCAAACAAATTACAGATACCTGTGCCACCTTGTGCATCTGGCTTACTTGGGTCCTGGGGAACTGAACCTGGGTCCTTTGGCTTTGCAAGTAAGTACCTTAACTGCTAAGCCATCTCTCCAGTCCTCTACCTTATTTTTTTGAGACAGGGTCTTTCAGTGAACTCAGCTCACCAGTTCCACTATACTAGCTAGACAGGGATCTGTCTGCCTCTACTTCTCTTGCAATGGAATTACAGGCACATGCTGCTACATCCAGCTTTTAGGTGGATGTTGGAAATCCCAACTCAGGTCCCTATGCTTGTGAGGCAAACATTTTGACCAATGAGCCATCTCCCCATCTTCACATTATTCTAACATTTTTCCTTTGCACATGCACTTGTGTGTGTGTGTATACAGTGTGTGTGATATATACACGTGTGTGTACAAATGTGCATGATCTATGCCATGCGTGTGTGCAGAGGCCGGAGGAGAACAGCAGGTATATCCCTCTCTTACCTTCACCCATGTATTTCTTTCCTTGAGACAGGGTCTCTCCTTTAACCCAGAGCTATTTTCTATCAGCAAGGCCCAGCAATTCTCCAGTATCTTCCCCAATTCCCACCGCTACTCCCACAGACTGGGGTTACAGACATGTGTGGCCATTCCTACCTTGTTTACATGAGTTCTAGGAGTTGAACTTGGCAATATCTGGCCTGTGTGGCCCTCATGCTTAAGCAGCAAGCACCCTTAAGTGCCGAACCATCTCCCCAGTCCGTATTATTCTAACTTTTAAAGAAGATTTCCCTCTCCTCTCCCTAGCAATCTTTTCTACTTTTCCCTTCATTTCCTCTTCCAATAGTACCTTCGTGTCCCCAATCATCCCACCCTCAGTGCAGCAGTGGCTGCTCGTTTCAGAGCCCGGCTCCTTATTCCTGACCCAAATGAACAAGCTCACTAAGCTCATGGGTGTGGAGGAGCTTCTTTCTTTTCCTTTTTATAAAAAATAAATATTTATTTATTTATTTGAGAGAGAAAGAGGCAGAGAGAGAGAGAGAGAGAGAGAGAGACAGAGAGAGAGAGAGAATGGGCATGCCAAGGCTTCCAGCCACTACAAATGAACTCCAGATGCATGTGTACCCTTGTGCATCTGGCTAACGTGGGTTCTGGAGAATCGAACCAGGATCCTTTGCCTTTGAAGGCAAATGCCTTAACAGCTAAGCCATCTCTCCAGCCCCCCACCCCTTTTCTTTTTGCTTCCACCAATTTCTTTCTCCTACTGCTAACACTTGTCCATATTCAGTTTCCATCAGAGAGCAGCATTGAATCAGCATAAACCAGAGCCTGCAGGTCAAATCCAGCCCACACTGGCTGTGGTAGTTGCCCTGGATCTCAGCCTTGTCCACGTGCTCACACTGTCACCCATGGTGCTTTCCTGCAACTGAGACTGAGCAGAGCTGTTACTACAGAGACCATCTGGCCCTCAGAGCCAAATCTCGTGCCTATCGAGTCCTTTATGGAAAACATGTGTGGACCCTCAGCTGGTTGCCTTCAGCGCACTAGAGTGGAAGTCCCACAGGACCTCGACATCCACTCTGGTGGCAGCCACCCAGGCATTCACTTGCTAGTGCCAGCATGGCACCACCCTCCTTTGTGCATTAGCACTATCCTTCATACAGAATGAAACCAGCTTCTCTTCCCCGCAGGGCCACACTTCCTGGTGCTCCACATAGAAACATGGGGACCCACACACACAATTTGACCTTTTCAAGGTGCAACTTTGCCAGATGCCGTGGCTCTGCCTAGAATGGGTAGACAGGACAATTAAGTATTCAGTGGCGGAGTGGACAGAAGAGAAACAGACAGGTCTCTCTCAGAGAGTCAGTTACTCATATAATCACTGGGAGAACAACAGAGGTGGGTGCAGTCCTGCTCAGCCACAGAGATAACACCCTAAGTATATTTCTTGCTCCTTCAAGCCGCAAGGGTCTAAGACCATGTGAGGGAGTTGCATGACCAAGCAAAGAAGGTATGGGATGGACGTGCTCACACACTTATGCTTCCTGTTGGTAAAGAAAGTTATAGGGCTGGAGAGATAGCTTAGTGGTTAAGGTGCTTGCCTGCAAAACCTAAGGATTCATGTTCGACTCTCCAGGTCCCACCTAAGACAGATGCACAGTGACACAAGCATGCAATGTCACACATGTGCACAAGTAGGCACAGGCATTTGGAGTTTGACTGCAGTGGCTAGAGGCCCTGGCATGCCAATCCTCAATCTCTCCTCCTCCCCCCCCACATAAAAAAAAGGCCAGTTTGTTTGGCTGGCCTCAAAAAAGAAGAAAAGATTTGTAGGGCTGTGGACATAGCTCTGTGTAAAGGGCTTGCCTAACATGTGGAAGGCCCTAGGGGTTCAATCCCTGGTTCAAGTTTAAAAAGAAGGATTTACAAAGATTTTTCTAAACATCCGTGACAGCATTCCCAGTCAGGTCACTGGTGCTGCTCTCTACTCTGCTCTCTATGTCTTCACAGCACTAACTGCTCTTCTTGACCATGTCCCTGACTAGGCTGCAAGCTCTCTGGGGGAAGACTTGGAACATATAACATTTAACTGACTGACTGACTGAATGTATCATTGGAGTAGGGCCCACTGGTGGGTTTCAAACCAGTCTGCATCAAGCCAGGAGGGTATCCACTGATTGCCCTGGAAATTCAGATTCAAATATCTTGTCATGTTTTCATGTTTCCAAATCATGTAATAGACACATGTACCCACTCAGTCAAGCCAATGCCAACTGAGGGGATCAATAGACAATCCAATGCCAGGTTCTCACAACTGTGAAATACAGTGAGGATGAGAGGAGAAACACATGCAAAAAACAATATGGGGAGGGGACAGGGCAGAGGGAATACCTGGATCCAGCACTGCTCCCTCGACGGTGACGATGCAGAACAGTCTGATCAGTTCTCCCCTAGTAACGGATGGTGTGTCAGAATGCACAGAGGTATTGAAGATGGGACCTGGAAGGAAGCATCGTGGGCCTCATTATTCTTTTTCACATATGTTCAAATTCCATTATTGAAGCTCTAATGGCATCTAAATGTGGCTCCCTTTCCTGGGAAATTGGTGAAACTCACAAAATAGGTATTCTAAGATTGCCTTTTTTGATTCTGAGAGATGCATGTATCATGCACACCACATGCCCTCACTCCAGGGATTCAGCCAGAAAAGAGCTATCTGGAGTACTATTTTTGCCACTCTGACCACCACCCCAGTGTCAGAAGGCCATACTGAGCTCCCAGTTGGGACAGCCTAGGCTGTCCTGGTTCAGTGTGGCTAACTCTAGCCAGGGTGGCTCAGAGATGAAAGGACAGTATCTGAGCCACAAATACCTTTTTTTTTTTTTTTGTTTTTTGGTCTTGCTCTAGCCCAGGCTGACCTGGAATTCACTATGTATTCTTAGGGCCATCTCAAACTCAGTGATCCTCCTACCAAGTGCTGGGATTAAAGGCGTGTGCCACATGTGGCTGCGGATACTTTTGTTCCCAATGGAGTGACTGGCTTTACTTTGTTCTGCTGGCTGCTGGGGGAGGGGGGCCTGTGGTCCAAAGGCTGAAACCCAAGGAGACACACATGCCACCAATGACAATGGTCATATAAAGTATAGTGGGAGCACTGGAGGCATAGCCATAGCCTGCCAGGAGAAACTGAGGTACCCTGGAGATTCCCTTAAAAGATCACCTAACTAGGGGAAGTCGGGTGTGTATGAGAGCTCTCTCTACTTTTGGTTCAATTTTGCAGTGAAACTAAAATGGCTGTAAAAATATAAAATTCTAGTAAAAAGCAATGAGCAAAACAAAGCATAACACCTCTCAGGAGATGATCTGTCTTATACATTTCCCTGAGAACACCAGAGGCCCAATTTCTTTGACCCAGCTCTGACTCCCTCTTGGGTGAGAGGACTGCATGGCTTAAGCCAAGCTGATCTAACTGTTCCAGGTTTATCTCATCCCAATTCCTAACATCTAGAAACAGTCAGACCTGAAAGAAGGTTCCAGGGCAGCAGTGTGATTGGGTTCTGTTTGGATTTCCTACAAAGCAAAGACAGATGGCTCTGGAAGCTGATTTTAGAATACATTTGAAGTTAAGAATACAGGCATTTTTTCAACTACTTTCTTGTTCAGATGGCCAAAGAAACGAAAAGGCACCTCCAAAATACTTTTTTTTTTAAAACATCTATGAGCAGTAACCATGAGATAAGGAGTGTGTGTGTAAAAGGTCACACTATTGGATGAGGTGATGAACTGAAATGGCTTTATTTTTACTTCAACTTCATGACTACTAATAAAAATTCATTAGATTGATCGCTTTCTTAAAACTAAGCATATGAATAATTTGTGTTTTTTCTAGGAGAAAGGTTAAAGATGGTTATAGAATATGGCATGTTAGGGAGCCCTGAGTGGAACTGCTGAGAATTATGACTAACTATGGATCTCAACAGGAACTTCACTACGCAGGGGCTGAGGAAGATCATGGACAGGGAAACGTGACCTCTTCTCGGACATCACCTTCTTCAGCTGCAGTCGGGCCAGCCCTGCTCCCCAGGTCCCCCACTCTGGACTTGCTCTGCCATGGCTGTGAGAAAGGACAGGTCTAGGTGACCTGCTGAGCTAGCTCTGTGTGGATGACCCATGGTATGTTTTGCTGCTGACAGCCATCTGTTCAGAGTAGTGGTGGCCATGCTGAATGGGGGTGACAATCCTCCTCAGACTAGAAATTCCATAATAGTAAACGGGACTACAACAAAGGGCTTTCTTGAAAGTGTTTAGACCCCTTCTAAAAGAACACAACTGGGTAAAACACTGAAATACTCAATACATTTATTGCTTTCTTTCTTCATTTGAAACAGCAGAGAAAGACTAAATTTGGAAAATGTCACTTTTCCAAAGGAAACCCAAAATGCCTTCTAGGTCACAAGTTATAGTTCTCATGTGCCCCACTGGTGGTGGCTGTGGGGATCAAGAGAGGGCTTGTGCTGTGGCTCACAACGCAGACAAGGCCTGGGGAAGAAGGCTTTCATTGTGGGGAGCTATTCACAGTGGTAGATTTGCTTCTAATGAAATCAACAGCTCACTGTTAATAGGGGTCATTATCCCAGGCTTAGAAATATTTTCATTATGGTCAATTTCTGTAGTAAGGATGTTTTTGTGAAGCGATGTGTCTGGTTAATGTCACAGATGACAGGCTATGGCTCAGAGAATTTAAGTAAAGGACCTGAGTCACTAGGGGTTCCCCAGTGTCTACTCTGCATAGAGGAGAGGAACCACTTAGCTTTTCAGTATAAACATTGACACAAACCATGTGTCCCACCCCTAGAAATGGCTTCTAATGGCAGCATTTTTGTGAAAGCAAAAATCACAGACCATATGCACATCTAACAATAGGGTCATGACTAAGAGAATTCTAATCTATGCTGGTTGTGGTGATGCACACTGGTAGGAAATTGCTGAAGGGACGCATTCTACTGTAGGTAGTCATTTGACCTACTATATGCCTAGTATTTATTGGAACAGAAAAAAATCATTATCTTATAATGGTGAAGGAAGAGGAAGCAAGTCATAGAATTATATTTTGCACGTACGCATGCACGCACACACGCACGCATACACGCACGCACACACACATATGGCATGATCCCAAAGTCACGAAGAAAACATCCAAGGGAAAAAATTCTAGAAAGGTAAACAACCCTAATTAGTAACAGTTTGGTAGGATTACAGGTGATTGTTTACCTTCTTTTTACTATTTTATTTTGAATTGTTTCATATTAAGAAGAAAAAAAATACTGAATATTAAAAGAACAAAGCTGCCGGATGTGGTAGCGCATGCCTTTAATCCTAGCACTTGGTAGGCAGGGGTAGGAGGATCCCTGTGAGTTCGAGGCTACCCTGAGACTATGTAGTAAATTCCAGATCAGCCTGGACTAGAGTGAGACCCTACCTCGAGAAACAAACAAAAAGAAAAGAAAAAAGGATAAAACCTGTACTATCACAGTTCCCAAGTCAGGAAAAGCCATGCCTTAGGTCTTCTGAGAAATCCAGACTTAAATAACAAAAGTACAGGAAGGTAGGTAGATGCTGGAAGGACTTTGCCAGGTGTCTTAAGGAGGGCTACTGCTGACTTTTAGAAAATGAGGCTCTTCCGGTTCAGATCCAGCTTGGGGGTGGGGCATGCAAGGCCATAGCATTGGGCAGGGCATTCAGTTTACTGGCAAATTCTTCTCATTAAAATGACAATGCCATAGATTAAATAAAACAAAATTACCTTGGGAGTACAGTGTTTTTTTTATCTGTCATGCTAAGGAGATTTAAAGCATTAAGAAATAGATCCAGTATCTATTCCTTACCCAGGAATACATAAAAAGACTTTATATCTCCCCTCTTCCAAGTAACTGTTCAAAAGAATGAATTACAAATGTAAAACAAGATGGAAGTGACCATAGCAGACAGCAAAACAGTTACACAAATGAAGGACAAAACCATATAACCATTTCATCTCAACAGACACAGCAAAAGCACCTGACAATTCTCCACTCCTCTCTGTGACAAAAAGCACTCAACAATGTAGGAATGGAAGAAAACTTCAACTGATAATGAGCATCTATGAAAAACTCACAGCTAACTTGATACTTAATGGTGAAAGATTGTTTTCCTGCTGAGAACAGGAACAAGACAAGGTTCTATTCAACATTGTACTGACGGTTGTAACCAAGGAAATTAGCAAGAAAAAGCAATGGAAGGCAATCACTTCATAAAGGAGTAAGTAAAACTGTCTCTAGTCACTGATAACATGATCTTACAGTTTTTAAAACTGTAAGAAAAAAACTAATTGGAAGAAATCTGGAAAAACCTATAGCACTATTAAGTTCAGCAAGGCTGCAGGATACAAGGTCAGCATATAAAAATCAGTTGTGTTTCTATACAGCACACTGAAAAGTAACCTCAAAAAGCAATTTCACTTATAATAGCACCAAAAAATATTAGGATGAACTTAGAAAGAGAAGTTCAAGATTTATACACTGAAATAATCACGAACTGTAAATACCCCTATTTTTGCTAGCTTTGTCTTTGCCCAGGCAGTCCTGAAAATGTCAGACTCAACTCACAACACTAGTGAGAAGAAATTGTTTAAGGAGGAACTGAATGAGAAAAATGTGATTTTTAGCCCCAGTCCCAGTTCTAAAGGAGCCTACCATAGAACATCTAGTGGAATCAAGGGTTTCTTCAATGGGAGAGAGTAAATGCACAGTCATCTTTCACAAAGGCTTCCTCCAAGCCCAAATGTAAGATACTAATCTTTCCCTTGCTGGCTGTAGTGCTGAGAATGTAAAATGACCCCATAGACTCACATGATTGTGTTCTTAATCCTCAGCCGGGAAGATTGTGGAACCTTGCGGAGGTGGAGCTTTACTGGGGTAAATGAGTCCCTGGGGGCGGGCTTCAAGAGTTATAGCCTGCCCTACTTGCTAGTTCCTTCCTGCTGATGTGATGGATGGAGTCAGCTTCCTGTTCCTGTGCTTTCCCACCATGATAGACTCTACCCCATAACATTGTAAGCTGAAACAGACTATTTCCTTCCCTAAGCTGCTTCCTGTCAGATATTTTGAGAAAGTAACTGATATACCAGCCATCTTGATTCTGGCTGTGAGTTATAATACAGGTATCATTATGAACATGTAGATAGATAAACAGTGAAAAAATACCGACTCTTTTCAACTCTAAGGGCTGAAATCAATATGCTTTATGAATTTAAAGGTTAAGAGAGTCTACAAGATTATTTCACTATATGTTATTAAAAGCTAAAATAACAAAATAATATAGAAAGCAAACTTTATGAATTTGTCTTATCTATAAAACAAATGTGAATTATTTAATTCAATAAATTTCTTGCACTTGTTATACTGATTCAATTGGTGCCTGGATTTTTGTAAATAAGTTAAGAATTTAGACGTTCAAACTTTTCTTGCGTATGTATGGTGTGCATGCATGTACACATGCATGTGGATGCATGTGTGTGTGGGCATGTGTGCAAATGTGTGCGCAAAGTGTAGGCCAGATATTGATTTTTGGGTTTCTTCCTTGAGACCTATTTATTGAGACAGGGTCTCTTGTTAAAACCAGGACTCACTGATTGATCTAGTCTAGCTAGCCAGCTTGCCCCAAGGATCCCCTGTCATCGCCTCCCAAGTGCTGTCAGTACTGGACTGCTATGTTTGTTTGGCATTTACGTGGGGCCTGGGGATCTAAACTCAGGTCTCATTCTTGCACGGCAAGCACATCACCAAATGAGTTATCTCCCTAGACCTGCACTCAAAAATTTCTAACTAGAATTCAGGAAAGAGTCACTGAAAACTTTTAGTCTTAAGCTCACAAATCATAACCTTTCACATAGACATTAAAATAAGACTAAATAGATATGACTGGGGACTTCACCCTCTAAAATCACTTCCTGCTGAAACACACACACACTCTGCCAGAGGATCTTAGTGTTACATAAATAAAAACTATTTCCATTTGAGAATATGTACCTTGTATCTATGCCATCAACACCCCCCACACATAAAGACAGAGGGGGGGGGAGAGAAATATGCACCTTGCATCTATGCCATCAACAAGTATGTCTATCTACCTTATAGGATAACACCACTCTGGTTGCCAAAGATAAAATCATTTTAGAATGGACATAAAAATCTCAAGAATAAATACCAGTAGTAACTATGCTTAAATGAAGATGGTAGATATGTTCACCAATACCACAGCAACTTTGGTGACATGACTAATTGCAGGAAAGTTTTTTCCAATCCAAAAGTGGGTAAGGAGTAGGGTTGGGAACATGACTTATAGAAACACTACTTTGAGTAGTTAGACCCAGAGCCACAGTCACCATGTCCAGGAAACCTCCTAACCAGAAGGATTTGGGTCCCAGCTTGGAACCCTTCTCCTTTTCTCCCTTTCTTTACCACTTCCCTAAACACTCTGAAGTACCTGAATTCTAGTTTATTTTTTCTTAGATGAGGGCAGAAATAAAAACTTAATCACAAAAATCTTGTACCTGACTGTATGTGAGTACAAATGGAATTTGTTAGAACCATCAGGAACTGGACACACTCAAACTGTCAACTGATGAGCATCGCCATACTATGGAATATAGTCAGCCATGACAATGAAGTGGATAGAAATGGATGCATGCCCTGCTAATGTAGCCAGACACAAGCCACATATGTGTGAAATGTCCAGCACAAGCAAATCTATAGAAAGAGTAAAGCAGTGCTTGCTGGAGGGTGGGAGGAGGTAGCAGGTGGAATTGAAGCTGCCATTAAGGGGTCCAGAGTTTCATTTGGATGTTAGAAAGCTTTCTAAAACCAATGACTATGGTGATGGTGCATGATCCTGTAAATATTCAAAAGAGTATCAAGTTATGCACCTTGGATTATACTTCAATAAAGCTATTTAAAAAGTAAGGGTATTTGATCAAATGGGCTGGAGAGATGGCTTAGCAGTTAAGGCACATGCCTGTGAAGCCTAAGGACCCCGGTTCAATTCTCCAGGTCCCATGTAAGCCAGATGCACAAGGGGGTGCAAGCGTCTGGAGTTTGTTTGCAGTGGCTAGAGGCCCTGGCATGCCCATTCTCCTTCTCCCTCTCTTTCCCTCTCGCTGTCTCTAATAAATAAATTAAAAAAAAAAAAAACGGTATTTGATCAAAATTCAAGGGTGTCTTCCAATGTAACCTACGCTTTGAAGGAGAGGTCTCTGCTCACCTGAGGTTTGGAAGTCGATCTCAATGGGATTGGAGAGGCTGGTGGCTGCTTCTCGCCACAAGCTGCCCCGGACAGGAGACCAGGCTGTCACCAGGCAGCGGTACAACCCTGCATCTGAGACCTGAGTCTGGTACATTCGGTATCGAAACTCATCCTCCTGCACTTTCTCTAACACGACGCCATCCACCCGTGCTGCATCTGTCCAGTTCTCCAGCCTCACCACAGAATCCTGGTCCAGAGAGATGATGGACTTGGTCTCGTTAGCACTGGAGAGGTCCCCAACTGGCTTTTCAGATGTGATGAGAACAGAGTAGCGAGGTGACTTAATATTCTTGGAAGACACTTTGCAAGTCATCTCAAATGTATTCCCTGCAGCAAAGAAAGGCTTTGGCTGCCTCGCCTTCACCACAAGCATGGACTCTGGAAGGAAAAGCCAGAAGGAGGTCATTCCAACAGGGCCAGTTAAAATGGATATGCATCTAAAAGCAACATGTCGAAGAAATAGGAATGTATTTGCAATTTGCTACACAACACCACTTAGGAAGATGTGGATACATGGAAATAAAATCACACGTGTCTCTCTCTAAGCAGGCTGAAAACCACCACGAGGGAAAAAGCAGTCATAAATGATTTGAAGTGTAAGGGAATCAGCAATAATGGTGAGAAATGGAAATGAAGGAATTTCAGCCACTTCAGCTGCTTCACTGAGAGAGAATTTGAGGAGCTAAAGGTGCCACCAAAGGGAGACAGAGTTGACCCTTGCTTAGCTGGGGAAGACACAAATGAACTCTAAAAGCAGGCCAGGCTAGGTTGGCCATACCATAGAATTTTCTGCTGAGTGCAAAAACGTGAGAAAAGTAGCCATAGCAAAGCTAGCCGTGGAGGAGCATGACACTGTGGGGTAGGGCACAGCTCCTCTCTGCCTAATCCTATGACGATAACATAAAACAAGTTTATTACTAAATGCCAGGCCATATGCACTTGTAGATCCATCATTTCTACCTGCCTTACACTATAATCTCAGAGATGCTCTTTTTTCAAAAAATTTTTATTTGTTTATTAGAGAGAGAGAGAGAGAGAGAGACACGGGGGGGGGGAGGGGGAGAAGAGAATGGGCACGCCAGGGCATCCAGCCACTGCAAACTCCAGACGCATGCGCCACCTTTACATCTGGTTTACGTGGGTCCTGGGGAATCGAACCTGGGTCCTTTGGCTTTGTAGGCAAGAGCCTTAACTGCTAAGCCATCTCTCCAGTCTGCAGAGATGCTCTTTTAACATTTTGAGGCTGTGTCTATGGCTACACTCCTTCTAGGTTTAAGTGTGTTCTTTCTGCTTCATTGTCAAACACTAATCCCCCAAGCAAACACACATTAGGATGCCTTAATTATTGTGGCACACTGTCAAGCACTTGGAAGGTACTTAAATATTTGTTGACTGGATGAATAAATGAATGATGCTCATTCTTTTTATCTCACTACAATAATTACTCCTACAATCTGTCCAGCTCTTAGCTGGAGTTTGATGCTGGGTCTTTTGGGGACTATTTGTCCCAATAAACCTATCAGCAGAATAGACATGCTACATAGCTCCAGAACCACTGTTCTGAGGTCCCACTGAGCCAGCTACATTCTTTCTTGATTCTCCTGTGCATCCGGTCATCCATTTGTGAATTAAACATGTAACTACTGACAATCTTCCATATTAGAGGTACTGGGAATACAACAGTGAACCACACATAAAGATTTCCTCTCTGTATATGCTAGTAGACAAAAACCAAGTCAGTTAAGTGACATATGCAGAAAAACAACAAGTAAGAAACAGCAATGGGGTCAGAGACACCTTAGCTAGTGAAGCTAGAAGAAAGCCTGGAGAAGGCTTCCCACACGTTAAAGGAACAGCCAAAGTCTTTAGGGAAAACTGGCTTCTGCAATATGTTGATCTCTGGCAAACTTAAACTTCATCGGGCAGGTACCAAAGATAACAGGAGACATCAAATATACATAAACCAAAGACTGGGGCTATAAAAAGAAGAGGATAATAGGTAGGCAAATAAGAAACAGAAAGAGCACAGGAGAAGAGAAGTCAACACGGTAACAGGCCAAAGGGAGAACACTGAAGACGTATGTGCCTGAGCAGTGAGAGCCTGCCTGTGCTAAGACACAATGGAGAGCAACAGGCGCAGTGCGTCTGAATTCTCCTCCGTCTTTTCTTTTCTGTGTCTTATTTTGAGGAAAAAGGAAGCAGGGCCAAGCACTGAAGGAAGCTGGGAAAGAACCCGTATGTAGTGATCACTTAGGGGAGTGGGGAAGCAAATAGATAATGTTGCAAACCCACAGGACACATTTAAAGTGAGACTGCTCACTATTGTTGGGGTGTTTTTCTTCAACCACATTTAGCAGACGCAGGTAGAGGCAGCAGTGACCAGAATGCATGTACCTCAGACCAATTAAAACAGAACTGCTGAGGTGGATGTGGCCTATTGCTTGGGTAGAATGCTGGGGAGATGGCCACAGGAACAGAGCAGGTGGTGGGATTTGGTCTCGTCACTGTTAGCCTGATCATCTGCACCTACCACATCGCCTGAGTAGCGTGAACATCTGTAATCCCAGTATGCCTACAGAGACAGGATCTCCTGGAAGCTTATGAGTCAGTTAGCTTGATGAGCACAGCAGTGAATGAGACCCTGCCTGAAATAAGGTGGAAGACAAGGGCCAACCCAAGGTTGTTCTCTGCCCACCACATGCACACGGTGGTACACGCACACCCTCATTCACATATGACTATGCATGTGTACACACACCCCCCCACGATCACTTTAGGAGGACTCCAAGGGCAACTGTCCTCAGAGAGGGAGGCTGGACATGTTTGATGAAAGAAAAGGAAAAGAACACAGGGTTCAGGAAATGGGAGGTTTTGCTGATGGTGAAATGCAGAGGGTCTTTTGGGACTGCGGGGCAGAGGAGAGGTGGCAGTGAGTCCAGAGGAGACAGAATTACGGATGCATGGATTCCTAGTGTGGCCTGAGGGTGACACACTGAGCAAGCCAACAAGACCAGAAAATGAACAGAATAGAACTCCCACCTTCTGAGGCCCAGAATATGCTGACAGGTTTGGAGAAGACATCCTTGCTCTTCACCCAGCTGTTGTTCCGCTGCTTGGTCCAGGCGGACACGACGCAGTAATAATTGCCCCTATCTTCCTCAGTAGTCCTTTGGATTCGGAAACTGAATGTGTCCATGTGCTCCTTAGAAAAAATAAACTCTCCATCCTGGGCCCGCTGTTTGCTCCTCTCCCCAAATCTCAGTGTCCAGTCCCCGTCCATGACTGCAAGGAGCTCGCTGGTCACCACATCGTCACTGCGCCTGTTCATTCTATAGTACCATGACACAGTAAGTCGGACACTCGCCTCCACACTCTTCATATCCAAAACGTGGCATTCCAGTTCTGTGGGGTCATCTGAAAACCCAGGGACCTTAGAAGCATTTAGGTACACTTGGTAGTCTGGTTCTGAATGGGAGAGAGAAAGGCCATGGTAAAAAAAAAAAAAAAATTATATATATATCCATACAAAGCAGGGGACAAGAATTAGCAAGAGAGGGGCTGGGGAGATGGCAGTGGGTGAAGTGTCTATCATGTAAGCATGACAACTTGAGTTCAGATTCTCAGTGCCCACATACATGTCATTATGGAGCCATGTGCCTGTAACCCCAGCACTCAGGAGGCAGAGATGGGAGAATCCCTGAAGCATCTACTTGCTGGTTAGCTAGACTGCCTGTATTGGTGAACTCTCTTAATGAGAGATCTTATCTTGTTAAATAAGGTGAAGAGCAACCAAGGAAGACACCTGATGTTGACCTCTGGACTCCACACACATATATGAACACTTATACATATACACACATGCAACAGACACACGTTAAAAAACAACAGCAAAACAAAAAGAATGAGCTGGGCTGGAGAGATGGCTCAGCATTTAAGGTGCTTGCCTGCAAAACCTAAGGACCAGAGTTTGATTCCTCAGCACCCACATAAAGCCAGATGCACAGGGTGACACATCATCGGGAGTTCATTTGCAGTGGCTGGTGGCCCTGGCACATCCATTCTCTCTCCCTATCTGCCCTTTTCTTTCGTATCCAATCAAAATGATTGACACAAGGAGTGTCCATGTTCTGACAAATAGTGTGTCCTACCAGTCTGCTCAGGATGGGAAGAGTCCTGCAAATGTTTCACAAAGCTTGTTAACCACTTACACTCCCTAAGAACATTCCCCTGCATCTACCTACCTTCTTGTTAACCACTTACTCCCACACTCCCTAAGAACATTCCCCTGCATCTACCTACCTTCTTGTTAACCACTTACTCCCACACTCCCTAAGAACATTCCCCTGCATCTACCTACCTTCTTGTTAACCACTTACTCCCACATTCCCTAAGAACATTCCCCTGCATCTACCTACCTTCTTGTTAACTACTTACTCCCACACTCCCTAAGAACATTCCCCTGCATCTACCTACCTTCCTGTTAACCACTTACTCCCACACTCCCTAAGAACATTCCCCTGCATCTACCTACCTTCTTGTTAACCACTTACTCCCACACTCCCTAAGAACATCCCACACTCCCTAAGAACATTCCCCTGCATCTTCCTTCCTTCCTTCCTTCCTTTTTTTTTTTTGCAATATGGTCTCACTCTAGCTCAGGCTGACCTGCAATTCACTATGGAATCTCAGGGTGGCCCCGAACTCATGGTGCTCCTCCTACCCCTGCTTCCCGAGTGCTGGGATTAAAGGCGTGTGTACCACGCCTGGCTCCCCTGAATCTTTCTGTATGACGAGGATCAGTGTGATGGTTTCTCTAGGAGGTGGAAGCCTTTGAACAAGATCTCAGAGCTCACAGGCCTCCAGAGCTCTCAGTGAAGCAGTACTAAAAAACTCTATCCCAGAGAACACTCCAGAATCTGAGGCCCACCAACCCCACCAGACTTCAAGATAGGAAGACTTTCAGGTCCTCATCTCTGTATGTGCCTGATCTTCAGTTTGTTGTCTCCTGGTTTTCTGCTGCGTCTGCATTCAGTCAAGATACACCCACATTCACACTCCCTAAACAGATACACTACACTGCCATACATAACTCACTCTGCAACCCTGCCAACCTTGAAACCATCTCATCCCAAAGCTGGTCTTGGTCATGAGCCTGCTCACTGTCATCAGCCACTTCCCTATTTGGCCTGAGTTTCAACAGGGGTTGCAAGCAAGTTAGTATTCCCAGCATGCCTTCTGAACCTGTCAGGATCCTGCTGTTTTTCACTTGTGTAATAATCTTATTCCCACTGATGTTTTTTACATGAATTGAATCCATTTTTGTACTTTCACATTCATATCCTTATAGGCCTCTTCCACACTTGCCAAAGAACCAGCATTAGAACCCCTTTGTAACCTTTCTTCTTCCCTTCCCCTTGACATGTCACCCCTAGCGACCTGAAGTTCTCCAGTCATCAGTCTAATGCCACTATTGTGCACTGATATTTGGGATGCTATGCAAACGTCAGTGTCCCAGGATGACACTCTTTCTCTGTACTCCCATAGGCTCTTTGGCATGTCAATGATCCACTCCATGACTCTTTCTGCTTGAGAGTCTTGTCCCCAAGCTCTTTGATTACAGAAGTCACTTAATATGTCTATTGGCTTCATATTAAGGTTTCTAGAAAACGCTACATTTTTCTTCTGAGCACTCTGCCTTTAAGGAGAAAAATAATTCTACTGAAACAGAACTTTCCATTTTCCAACACAATCTTTATCCACATCACCTTCATTAGTTTCGTTTTACTTCACATTGCTTTTATTTATGACTCATATGGATTATAAACTGCTGAGGTCAAGGAACTGTTCTGTTGTGATTTACACTTCTAATGAAATTTATAACATCATGACTTCTCCAAGGATGATTCACTGCGCCAGGAAATGGAAAGAGCTCAAAATCTTAATTCTCTCAAATGTTGTCTTCACAAGCATTTAATTGCCAGTGAGGTTGGATTCTGCCATAGAGGTAACCCCATGACCTGCACTGTGTGCAAGCAGCCCTACTGGGATGTGGCGCTGTGCAGAAGAAAGGACCACAGGTTGGTGAGGCATCTGAGCAGGGCTGAGCAGGCTCCTATCTCCTCACTTCACAGGCAAGGATACTGAAGTCCCTTTCCCACCCCCTGGGGAAGGGAGCTAACAAACCACAGGCTTCACAGCAGCAACTGACTGCAGGACACCCTCCCTCCAAAAAGTGTGCATGGTGCTATATACACAAGACAAGCAAGGCCAAAAGCATCCTACATTCAAGGTTTCAGACTCTAGTTCTAGTGCCATGTCAAATTTTGTCTCCCCCCCCCTGTTTTTTTTTTTTTTTGAGGTAGGGTCTCTCTCTGATCCAAGCTGACCTAGAATTCACTATGTAGTCTCAGGGTGGCCTCGAACTCACAGCAATCCTACCTCTCTGCCTCCCGAGTGCTGGGATTAAAGGTGTGTGCCACCATGCCTGGCCAAATTTTGTCTCCTTTTTTGAAGAAATTATTTAATTTATTTGAGAGAAAGAAAGAGCATGGGTGCTAGGGCCTCCTGCCACTGCAAATGAACTCCAGATGCATGTTCCACTTTGTGCATCTGTCTTTACATGTGTACTGAGGAATCAAACTCAGGCCACTGGGCTTTTATAAGCAAGTGCCTTTAGCCACAGAGCCACCCATCTCTCCAGCTCCTATGTCAATTTTTGATGCAGACCCCAGAGCTGAGCAGGACAACTGAATTTAATGTGGAAATGACATATTGGAACTAAACATTTAGCTCACAACCAGCCACATATATAAGTGCCTACTGTGTACCAAGCAGTATGTTTGAAGCTTGGGGACAACGCTGTCAAAGAGTAGTCATGATATGAATAACAAGACATACAAAAGAACACACAGGAGTACAGAGATTGTCCCTCCTGGGGACACTGAAGTTTGCAGAGACTTACAAGCACCACTGCATGAGACTATATGATAAGTGGAGGATCTTGGGTAACTAGGGGTGAAATGTGGAGGAAGGGAGGCTATACAGGGGCTAGAATGCTGATTTCTTGGCAGGGATAGAGGAGCCTAGGAGCCAGTGAGGACAGAAACATGGCCTGAAACCCTGCACTGACAACCGTCTACAGCAGCAGTGGTTAGCTTTAAGTCCATTTACACACCACATAGGAGACCCTCCCTGTGTGTTTCAGCATTGGCCTAAATACCACACTGCAAGGCCGTGAAGAGCCTTGGTGAAGGGTCATAGGTTTTTAGGCAAACTGTGTTCTAATCCTGCTTCTGCCCTTTACCTGCAGGGAAACTCAAGGAAGATTCCTGAAGCTCTGAAGGGCCTCATCTATACAATGGGGATCATGACCATAACTGCACCTCCTAACACTATTGTGAGAATGGAGCTGGCATGTACATAGGAATGCTTAGGCTGGTGCCTGGAGTACTTAGGGAGAGGTACATGTATGTACAAATGACCACATATTACACTTACATATAGTACTTAAGAGTCCTAATTTCCATTCCATATCTGAGAAAGCAGAGCTTTCAAAGGTTAATAACTTGTCCACATGGCACAAGGGTGGGAGATACAGCCCCTTTCAAAACAAGTCACTTTTCTCAGATGAACCAAACTTGCTCTCTTCCAAACCTGGCATTTTTCTAAGTTCCAATGCCTGACAGAATGATTTTCAGGAGTGCCAAATGCTGTGCTGGTACTGCCACAGGGAATGTGACCCAGAAGAGAAATTCCCACAGGCCCTCACCCCAGCCAACTGACCGAGGCAATGACACTCCCCTGGGGAATTCTCTTCTGCTCTTAACAGATCAGGTACTCATTCATAATAAACCCTTCCATTTTTTATGGTTTACTTTCACCTGCTGGGCATAGTCTTCCAAAGTGACACAATTTTTAAAAAGTTTTTAAAATTTATTTTTATTTATTTGAGAAAGAAAGAAGGAGGTAGTCAGAGAGAGAGAGAGAGAGAGAGAGAGAGAGAGATTGGGTGCATGAGGGTCTCCATCTACTGCAAATGAACTCCAGATGCATACACCACCATCTGGCTAACGTGGGTACTGGGAAATCGAACCTGGTGTTTTTTTATTATTATTTATTTATTTGAGAGAGAGATACAGAAATAGGCAGGTAGAGAGAAAGAGAATGGGCGCGCCAGGGCCTCCAGCCACTGCAAACAAACTCCAGATGTGTGTGCCGCCCCCTTGTGCATTTGACTTACGGTGGGTCCTGGAGAATCAAGCCTCAAACCAGGGTCCTTAGGCTTCACAGACAAGCATTTAACCACTAAGCCATCTCTCCAGCCCTGAACCTGGGTTTTGAAGGCAAGAGCCTTAACAGCTAAGCCATCTCTCTAGCCCTGAAGTGATACATTTTTGAAGATGTCAAGACTATGATGAGAGATGGTAGATGTTCATTGCAGCCCTGTTCACAACAGCTGAGATACAGAGTCAACGAGTGTCTATGACAACATGGCACACACACTGCATTACAAAGGAGGAAATCTTGTCACCTCTAACAATGTGGATAAACCTGAAGAGACTATGTTAACTGGCATAAAGTCAGACACATGGCAAATGCCCATGATCTTGTTTATATGTGAAACCGAAAAAACTCAAACTCCCAGAAACGAACTGTAAAATGTCATTATCAGAGGCAGGGGCAGGACAGGAGTTGATGATGCAAAATTTCTGCTGACAGCAATAAGTGGAAGGTGTATTGTACAATATGGTGATTATATTGAACAGCACACTGCATATAGGTAGTTGAGAATTACTAAAGGAATACATTTGTTGTATGCAGGTGGGGAGGTGTGCATGTGTATGTATATGCACACATGTATGTGTGTGACATTGGATATCTTCCTTGATCATTCCCCCCTTAGTTTTTGAGACAGGGTCTTTCACTCAAACCCAGAGCTCACTGATTAAGCTAGTCTAGCTAGCCAGCTTGCCCTGGGATCCCTTGTCCCCACCTAGTGCTGGGTAACAAGTAGCCCAGCAAACCCATCTGGCATTTATGTGGGTGCTGGAGACCTGGACTCAGGTCTTCATGCTTGTCTGACAAATGCTTTACCCACTGAACTTCCCAGCCCCTAAAAGATCTTTTTTGGGTGTGTGTGTGAGGGGGGTGGGCATGTATGCATGTGTAAGCCAGAAGTCCTTGTCTAGACTCTTCTTCATTTGCTTTCCATCTTATTTTTAATGTTTTTTAAAAATATATTTTTATTTATTTGAGATGGACGGGGGAGGGGGAGAGGGAGAGAGGAAAGGAGGGAGAGAGAGAGAGAGAGAGAGAGAGAGAGAGAGAGAGAGAGAGAGAGAGAGAAAGAATGGGCACACTAGGGCCTCCAGCCACTGCAAGCAAACTCCAGATGCATGTGCCCCCTTGTGCATCTGGCTTACTTGGGTCCTGGAGAGTAGAACCAGGATTCTCTGGCTTTGCAGGCAAACGCCTTAACCACTAAGCCATCTCTCCAGCCCTCTCCATCTTATTTTTAAGACAAGATCTCTCACTGAACCTAGAACTCACTGATTTGGTTACACTAGCTAGTCAGCATGTCCCAGGGACCTATCTCTGACCCTTCAGTACTGGGATTACAGCTTCATGTCACCACACCTGACATTATTTATGTGGATGTTGGAGATTCAAACTCAGGTCCTCATGCTTGTACTGGAAGCACTTTACCTATATAGAGCCATCTTCCCAGCCCATTTAACTTTATTTTATTTATTGATTTTTTTGAGGTAGGGTCTCGCTCTAGCCCAGTCTGACCTGGAATTCACTATGTAGTCTCAGGGTGGCCTTGAACTCATGGTGATCCTCCTACCTCTGCCTTCTGAGTGCTGGGATTAAAGGCGTGCACCACCACACCCAGCTCATTTTAAATGGTTTTACTGCAAAATAGTAAGTTTATCATATGCTGGATATAGCTAGCTTAATTTAGCAATTCCACAGTGCATACATACCAAACATCATGACTGACACCATAAACCCACAATTTTAATTGGCAGTGAAGCAGAAACATCGTTATTAGTTCAGACCAGGGAAAAGGTCCACCACAGCAGCTCTTCCCTTCTCTTCCTCCCTCTGGGGCCAGCCAGATCATGGTCAGTAATGCTCCCAGGTCTCCTGTCACCTATTGAGGTCAGAGCTCCATACAACATGTGAACAAAACTTAACCTTTCCTTCTGCCTCCTCCCCTCCATTCCCTAGTGACTCCACTATTTCTCTGCCTTTCTCCCTGCTAGTCCCACTAGCTCAAGTTGGCAAGACAGAAGAATCTCTTCACTGACTTCAATGGCTGCTCTATCCTTCAGTTAAAGCTAACCTTAGCCGCCCTCCCCAAAGGTCTTAGCTTTATGCAGATGACAAACACAAGTGGACTGTCCATCAGCTTTGTAGTCAACTTCAGAACACTCCTAGACACAGGATGCTGCTGCCCATCACATCAGAGAGGCAGACTAGGCAGATGAGCTTCATTTCATTTCTGTTTAGGTGCATGTGTGCAAGTCACCCTTTCACGGGACTTTTAAGCATGGCTTGCAGTCACTGTGCCTTTCATAGGCTGCTCAAGCGACGCCTTTTGGCTGCATATCCCCTCCTCGGCAACACGAGTGCCTCCTTTGAATCACACAGCACATCACACCTTTATTTCTTATTCAGCAAGTGTTCACAGAGATCCTACCACCTGCCAGGCTCCTCACTCTCTAAGGATTTTACTGGAAGACTGCCTTGAACTTCAGTTATTTGTATGTATGTCTCGGACCTTTTCTAGGACTCTTCCCAATGCCAGGGACTGCCCCTGTATTCATGTGCACGTGCTTATGTAAAGTGCCTTGTACATTAAAGACATTATGACACTGGCTGAATTGAGCTAAATTGAAAACTTTACATAAGAATGTTCATTTTGCCATAAGTATTTCACACGTGATCAGTGCTGCATGCTGCTCAACCTCATCAAGGAATCAGCAAAGACAGTAATGGCAGTTGTTTTAAAAATGTTTATCAGTTAAGATCAATTAAGATGAAATATTTACAGGTAAAATGAAGCTGGTGTGGTAGCACAGGCTTGTACTCTTAGCACCTGGGAAGCAGAAGCAGGGAGTTCAAAGCCTGCCTAGGCTCTATAGGGAGACCCTATCTCACAAAACAAATAAACATATCCCAGACCTCATATTATTTAATGCATGAATTAATTTCTGTGTGTGTATGAGTACACATGTCATAGCATGTATGTGGAAGTCAAAAGACAACCTTAGTGTTTAGTATTGCTCTTATCCTTCCACCTTGTTTGAGACAGTTCCTCTAGTTATTTTGCCACTGGGAAAGCCACACTAGCTGGCCTGTGAGCCTTGGGGATTCTCCTGACTCTACCTCCCATCTCCATAGTTGCACGTGCCACATCGTGCCCAGTTTTATATGGGTGCTAAGGGATCTGAACTCTAGTTGGCAGTCTTCTGGAGCAAGTTCCTTTAACCACTGAGTCATCTCTCCAGACCCTGAAATATATTTCACACTCTTACAGATAAAGAGTGCTTGAGTATGTGTGTTTGATTGTGCTGTGTTCCAGGGAAGGAAAGAAGACCAGCAAGATAGAAAAATACTGATGGTTAAAGCTGCTGATTATTTTTTTCTGTATTTCTTTTTTCTGTATTTCTGTATTTATTTTTTTTTTTGTTTACTTATTAGCAACAGACAGAGAGAGAAAAAGGTGGGGGGGGGGAGAGAATGGGCCACTACAAAGGAACTCCAGATGCATGCGCCACCTTGTGCATCTGGCTTTCGTGGGTACTGGGGAATCGGGCCTTGAACCGGGGTCCTTAGGCTTCACAGGCAAGCGCTTGACCGCTAAGCCATCTCTCCAGCCCTCTGTGAATATTTTTTTAAATTTAAAAACAAACAGACCACATTTCAGTCCTGTCACAGAATTTAGAGGCCCAGGCCAAGCATGTCACTCGTGTAGTAAGGAGTAGGGACCTGCTTGTTAACCTTAGTACCAGGACAGTGTCTGCTCACATACCCAGCATTGCCCAAACTGCAGAATCCCAGAAGGTGACCCCCCTCAAAGAAAAATTTCTATTAAAAATATGGGTCACTGACTCTCTTGTTGTGACTTTCAAAACAATGGAAAGCTTTGAGACTCTCTGGCTAATTAGTGAGATCAAACATCATTTGCCTACTCTGTGCATGGAATGGACTGTCCTCTCCCAGAAGCATGCCAGCAGGACACATATAGGTCTCCTTCATTCACTCTATGTGTCATTATCTGCATTTCACAATAATGGTAATGACCAGCATTTAGAGGGCTCTATGTGCTGGGCAGTGTGCTGGATACTTGCCTTGCATTTTTGCTTAGTCTTTAAAACAACTTTGTAAGATCACTATTATTTTCACATATGTTTCAAATGATCCCCCCACCTCTGACTAAGAAGGAAGGAAGGAAAAGAAAGAAAACAAAGCAAAGATGCACCCAGAGGAGATAAGCTAGAGGGATAAGGACTTGCACAGTGTGCAAACAGAAGTCCAGAAGCCCAGTCCAAGTCCTGGC
This sequence comes from Orientallactaga sibirica, assembly GCA_036365145.1. Lineage (NCBI taxonomy): Eukaryota > Metazoa > Chordata > Mammalia > Rodentia > Dipodidae > Orientallactaga > Orientallactaga sibirica. The sequence continues at coordinate 4,705,426 of JAEOAD010000025.1, forward strand.
TTGGGCTCCAGGGCTCACCTCCCACTAGAACTCAACTGGACAGGTTCATTCCATACCCAGGATACCTGTGCTTTCTCACAGCTTGCTGCCTCCCTCCAAGATAGGAGTGATCCTCTTAGCAGATGCTCTAACCTCCTCTGTCTACCCCAGGGCCATGTTCTAATACTCTCTCCACAATTGGAACCTTAGTACAACTAACTAGTGAAAGAGCCATATGCATGAGCTAGAGCTAACCAGGAGTCCCTGTCTCTGCTGTTAGCTTTACTATCTTGAACTACGCAGGTCCCTGAAGACAGCAGAGTGGATGGACCAACTGTCAGAGCTGCCACAATCATCATTTGTAACAGTTGAAAACTCTCTAACACTTCAACAGAGATAGCCATGGTAGAGAAACACTGTATCTGAGTTTATCAGATCCATTTCCAGGAGGCAGGACTTAGCACTAGCCATTTTAGAGCAGTGAGAATATTTTCATTCAAGTGGAGCACCTATTTTTCACACCCAAAGCAATAATCATGCAGTCACTCCCTCTTCATCTTCATTTGTTCATCTCACAGAAAGAAAATGAATTTCCAGATTTGGTGGCAAAGCAGGAAAATGCTGGGGTGTGGTCAGCTCAACCCTTTTCCCAGCACTTCTGGGAACAGCTGCTTCCAGAGTACACATTCCTGGTTCCTCCGTGCCAGGCTCCTGCATACTCCAGGTCGTATTTCTATACCTTAACTGGTTAACAACTATGTGGGGAGCTCCTCAAACACTAACAAACCATCATTACTACCAACAAGACAAGTACCAAGCACTTAAGTGCCAGAACTATGTTAAGCACTTTATACATTATCCTATTAAACCAAGAGAACAAAGCCTAGAAATAATAAATAACACATGAGGTGACACACCTATGATGAAACTGGATAGACTGGTAAAAGCCATCCCAAAGAACCTCCTAGACCTACATAGAATCTTCTGGAGAAGGCACAAAGCTCTAAAGTTTCAAACAAGCACTTAGCAGATTAGCAGGTACTGTTAAAGAAAAAGAATTTCGTTCCTTGCTGGCACACTGTTGGAGGAAGGAACCAGTCCTCCAGTGGGGAAGAATGCAAATCAGGTTCTTAGGACTGAAGGCAGGGCTCAGCTCTGCCTCCTCCTGCTCTGCTGTGGAAAACCTCTCCAATTAACACGGTAGAGGCCTGGCACTTCAGGCAGAGAGCTCAACCATAAACTGATTACTATCCAACTCTTGCCAAAGGCTCATTTAAAACATCTGATAGCAGAGAGATTGCTTAATGTGCAGATTAACTAGCTATTTCGCTTGGCTCTCTAAATTTTAGCCATATACTAAATTGGATCGACACAAAGCAACATTTGTTTCCCATAGTCATTCAGCTTCTTAGTAAGAAACTCCCTTACATACTTAAGATTCATGCGCTCCACTCAGAGAGGGTGGATATAAGAAACATCCATCTGAACAATCACTTAGGGCCTTTGGTTTAAAAAAAAATAGTTGAAAATGTTATTCGTTAAATCATCCACTGTCCTCAAAATACAAAAGTGTGGGATAAATTTAGTGCCAAGAAAAAGTTTGTCTCTGAAAGAGTCTGTTTTCCTTCCTCAGAAGAGAATGGTATGGTATAATCAGATCTCTCTTTGTCTCAATTCTTCAAAACTTCAGAGGCAAAGTCAGTGCTCAAATGCAGTCACTAATCATTCCAGCCACCTCCCAATATCTATTCATAGATTCTTTTCACCCCTTTTGATCTTGATTATATTTTTATGTCTGCTGCCTTGTGCTTCATTTTGCAAGCCAACTCATATCTTTTTTCTCTTCAAAGCAGGACATAAATCCTGGTAAAAAGGCATTTTCTCACACTTTAAAAAAAATCATCATGATCTTCCTGCTATGCTACAAGTGCTTGCCAGTGTCTCTCACTTCACATGAAGGACAAGGGAAGCTCCCAAACAGCTCCCACACCTTTACTGATCTTAGGGCATCAGTCCTGGCATGTAGGGACAGGAACAGCTCAGATTTTGGGGCTGGGTGCCGGCATCTCAGGAGGGAAGCTGATTTTACAGCCAAAGATATTCCCAACATAAGATGACAAACTTAGGACAAACATCCCTAAAAAAAAAAAAAAAAAACTTATTTATTTGCAAGCAGAGAGAGATGGAGAGAACAGACAAAGAATAGGCATGCATGCCAGGGCCTCTAGCAGCTGCAATATGAACTCTAGATGCATGTGCCACTTTGTGCATCTGGCTTTACATGGGTACTGGGGAACTGAACATGGGTCATTAGGCTTTGCAGGCAAATGCCTTAACTGCTGAGCCATCTCTTCAGCACCCCCTCCAAACATCTCTTTTGAAACAGAAGAATTAAGTGCTACCCACTAGAATAGATTCTATATTCCAAAAGTGGCCTCTGGCTTTCCCTTCTGCCATGACTTTGCTCCCATTAAAGAGGCCTCCTCCTTCACCCATGAGCTTGGCTTTGGCAGGTAGAAAAAAACAGAAGTCATAATGAGCTGATCTCAAACATTGTTTTTTCTTCTTTGGTTTTTCAAGGTAGGGTCTCACTCTAGCTCAGGCTGACCTGAAATTCACTACATAGTCTCAGGGTGGCCTTGAACTCACGACAATCCTCCTATCTCTGCCTCCCAAGAGTTGGGATTAAAGGCGTGCACCATCACGCTAGGCTTCAAACATTGTTTTCACCTGGTCTCACAACTTTCTGCCTCATGGAGGGAAGTCACCATGTAAGCAATGTGACTACCTGAATGTACCATGAGGAGCTGAGCCTGCAGGAGAGATGTCTCCAGCTGTCACCAGAGGCATTACAGATAGCATTTCCCTACTGGCTTTTCCCTAATTCCTGACCCTCAAAACTGTAAACAAAATAAAAAATAATGGCTTTCAGACGGTGATTCAGAGTACTGCTTGACTTAGGGAATTAAATATTCAATACATGTGAAGTCCTCAGCTCAGTGCCTGACACACAGTAAAGGCTCAATAAATGTTTATTATTATTCTTAGTATGTCAAGCAGCAAACCTGATTTTTGAGTCAGACCTGCACAGGGATTCAGATGTCTTGAGAATGCTTTTGTGACAATATTTCACAGTCACACAACTTAGGATGACCTTCATACTTGGCAGGTCACCAGTATTCTGGAGATTTTGTTTTTGGCCAGGCCTCTGCTACCCTATACAGGCCTCAAGTTTATCTGGTAGAATGTGTAATTCCATTTCCAGAGACAACACTGAGGTTCAGCCGGGCACCTCAGTTTCTGGGCAGAGAATGCAGTTTGGTGATCCTGACTAAACACCTGCTGCTCTGCTTGGGCAAAATCATCTCCTGACAAAGGTCCAAGCAGCTGCAATGCGTGACTCATAGGCACAGGGAAGTGGGGGTAGGTCTATAGGGAAGAAAGACAAGACGCAGTTGTTTTTTATACCATTTGCACTCTTGGTAAGTTTACTTGTGTGCAAGTATCTGAATACTCTATGGCTTGGTATGACTATTTACAATTCTGTTTTTCTTATGGATATATTTGACCATTATCTATGTGTTGGGGCTGACTTGCCAACTCAGCCAGTACTGACTGAGTGCCTGGTCCTTGCAAAGCACTGGGGAATGTGTGGGGTTCTGCATACATTAGCTTCAGCCAGGTAAACACGCAGTGATGACTACCACAATGGTGCTGGCACTGTGCAGGAAAACAAATGACAGAATGCTTAGGATAATAGAGGAGCCTTTTCCACAATTTATTCTCTTATTTTTCCTCACTCTCTGGAGAACCCAGCCACCACCAAATCCCCTCCAGTTAAGAGTTCACTCCCTCCCAAAGCTCCCCCACACAGACCCACACATCTGACAGTGCCCTCACTTCCCCCAGGGTGAACTGGGATCAATACATCAGGACTTCAAAGAAGCCCTCAAATTGGAGTGCAGGCAGCACTTAAAAAAAAAAATCCCAGAGCTGGGTTTCAGAAATTGGAGTGGGGGCAACCAGCTCTGGGGTTTGACACACCACACAATGCACCAGAGCTGCAAGGCAGACTTGGCTCCAGAGATGAATCTCTTCTTCTGGTGCTAACAACATCTGTTTTATTTTGAAGGTTGCTAAGTAGAGTCCTAGCTAAGCCAGCATTGTTTCAGCTCAGGACTTCACAGTGTGTCTCTCGTGCAGGGTTCAGATGGCAGGAATGAAAGCTCACCACATGAACCTGTTCCATTGGCTTTTCAGATATCAAAGTGCCACTTTGCCCAGGGCCTAACATCTTGCTCAGGCTCAGTCACAACTGGACAGTGTCCCTAGGACCTACTCTTATGATTCTTCTCCTAACCCACTCTGTTCCCACTTACCAAAGACAGGCTTACAAGGGACAGGGAGTTCACTACTGACCCAGAAGAGGATTTCCAGGAGAGAGAAGAAAGAGCTAGGGCAAGCCATGGCCTGACAGGCTTAGATTCAGACAAAAGAAGAAATAATTTCCTGGTCTTTAAAGTTCTCTCTTATACCTCTTAATAATCAAAGCAATGCTAATGTCTTGATAGGGCTCAAAGCACTTGCAGGACAGTAGAGAGATAAAGATGAAAACAGGGAAGAACCTGACCTAGGCCTGCCCCATCAGCACAATGAAGGTGGGAACAAGCTGCACCTCCAGGGGCCTTCCTGCCTATCCTCACTTGTGATTTCAAGTCATTAAATTAGGAAAAGTAGTGTGCCTTCTGTCCAGTGGACAAAAGCATAGAAAACACACATGGGGAAAATGAGCACCAGAGGAAACTAGAGGTCATACCAGGACCACATACATAACAAGGTGAGACAAACCAGCAGTTTCATACACGGCAAGGTAAGACAGGTCAGTCAGAATATTCATGCCAACATGAGGATATACTAATGATCATCTAGGACAGGGCAGACATTCCAGTGATCACATGTACACAGTAAGGATAAGCTAACAGTCACATTCATGGCAGTGAGGACAGGCCAGGTGATCACATGCACACAGTGAAGATACACCAGTAGTCACATTCACATATATGACAGTGCAGACATGACATGCCAGTGATGGCATATACAACAAAGTGAGAATATACCAGTGATCACATACATGACAGTGAGGACACATCAGTGGTCATACACATAAAAATGTGAGAAGACACCAGAGATCACATGTAAGATAACATGAGAACACACCAGTGACCACACATGTGACAAAGGAGGACATGGGCTAATCACATATGGCAAGGAGAGAACACCAGTAACCACATACATGATGCCCAGGAGTCTAGGAAAGGAGCCATTGAATGACTGCCTCTCCATGCAGTGAGCAGCCACTGCACAGAGCCATTCAGCTCAGCCCTCCAGATGGGTGACTCTCAAGAAAGGGAACCCCATCCTCAAGTGAGGGCGCTGGGACAATGAATGGATGGACATCACCTCTGTTTTCCACACCAGTTAGATTCTGTTCTAGCCACCTGTGCTCCCCTCCAGCGGGGGGAGCTCAAGGATACTTGAATTGACAGAGACATCTAAATAAGACAGAACACATGGCACCACATGCCTCTTGAGAGTAAAAGAGGGATCAAACTGGAGAAGCCAAGAGGTATTCTCCAAGCTGTCACTCACCTAGCCAGGTCACGCCCACGCTGGCTGAGGCAGACGTGGCCTCTGCTACCTTGTGCCAGCTCCTGTTGTGTCCAGGAACCCAGAGTGCTACGTAGCAGAAATAGTAGCCAGAGTTTTCTTTGCTCACATCTCGCACCAGGAGATGGTAGGAGCGTGCATCTACATGACTCAGAGCCACATGAGGCGAGCTGTGCACCAGCGAATCTCGGTCTAGCCGGGCCAGCATGTGGGAGGCAGGCAATGTGCTTTCAGGCGTCCTTTTGAAGTACCAAGTCACCTCAGGCCGGACATCATCCACACGATCAGTTGTGATATTGCAGGACAGGTCAAGTTCCTTTCCTTCCACCACAGACACCGTCCGGGGCACGGCTGCCTGCAGAACTGGACAGTGAACACAAGTCCATCTCAGTGGTCTGAATTATGTCTGTCCCTTCTGCTTTCCTTCTCCCCCACCTCCTGAGGTCATCTCTTCTGAAGTCCTAATTCATGTGTTAACATCAGAAGACCAGTTGAAAGTGCCTGAAGAATATTTAACAAATAAATTCATGAAACATTAAATTGCTTTTGGAAATGTCAAGAAATGAGCATCACAAAACACTTGTAAACCTAACTCTTCCAGATCTTATTCTGAGTGCTTCATAAGCACTAACCCTCAAGATAACCTTCTGAGGTGGAAAGTGCTATGGTTATTTTATTGATTATGTGTTTGTGTGCTATGGCACACATGTGGAGGTCAGAGGACAATCTCAGTGTTTTCTCTTCTCCTTCCACCTGCTTTTGAGACAGGCTCTCTCTCTTGCTGCTGCTTGTGAACTTATGAAATCTCTTGGATCTGCCTACCATTGCTGTAGGCACATAGAAATTACGGACATGTGCTTCATTTTGCATCTGGTTTATGTGGGTGCTGGGGAATCAAATGCAGGTTGGTAGGCTTGTAAGCCAGCACCCTGAACTGCTGAGCCTTCTCCCCCACCTCTAAAAGTGACAATTCTTGGCTGGGCTATAGCTCTGTAATAGAGCCCTTTCCTAGCATGAGCAAGGCCCTGGGTTTGACTCTAACAGCCAAAGGAAAAGAAGTTTAAAACAAAACAAAACAAAACAAAAAAAAAACCCTAAACAGGCACGTATAGAAATTGAAAGCAGACAATTTTCCTCTGAGGTAATTCTTCAAAATGTAGTATATAGAGAGTATGATTTATTTCACTGGACACAACCACCAAAAAGTCAAGCATAAGACTTACTCTAAACCCCAATACACTGAGTTTTGGCTTCTCCATGCTATTGACCTACCCTCATAACTATGGATAATTAAAAGTAGGCTACATTTATTTAGATGAAGCCTTAGCATCATAGACTCAAAGCAGATCCTGTTTTGGTATTCCCTGTCAAAGCTTTCATATGGAAATATTTTACTCTATTGAGGGGTTTTCCTAAGGAAACACTGAATATCTGTAATCAGGGTGGAAAAAACAAGATAATGTTCTGAGGACAATCACTTAGATGATAACCCCCAACCCTGAATGGAGAAGGCAGACCCTGGCCTTCTAGCTGCTATTCAGAAAAGACAAAACCCATGTCTTTTGGCATACATTACTTCCATAAGAATACTTTAAAATCCTGACAATAACAAATATTTCGAGCCAGGCACAACCTCCATCCTAACATATGACAGAAAATGAAGCTAATGTAACATTAAAAAATGGTAATCTGAAAGCTTAATTTTTCCCTCCATCCTCCCTCCAAATTTTTCATCCTTCCTCACACCTTTAAAAGGGTCACAAGTGGGGCTAGAGAGATGGCTTAGCAGCTAAGGCACTTACCTACAAAGCCTAAGGACCCAGATTTGATTTCCCAGTAAGCCAGGTGCACAAGGTGGCTCATGCATCTGGTGTTCATTTGCAGTGGCTGCAGGGCCAATGCACTCATTTCTCTCTCTCTAATAGATAAATATTTTCCAAAAAACTTAAAAAGGGGGTCCCGGTTCCTGTGTTGGAGAGTGTGCGGGAAGGTACGGCATGGAGTAGGACAGATTCCTTGGTCCTGGTTCCCTGTGCCAGACAGTGTGTGGGTAGGCACAGCCAGATCCCTATTTCCTGGCTCCTCCCAGTTCCCTGGTCCGGACACCCTGCGCCAGATGGTGTGCAGGTGGGCACAACATGGAGTGAGTAGCCAGATCCCTGTTCCCTGTGTGGGCTGTGGAATCAGGCCTTTGCTCTGGTATCCTAAATGGCCACTGGATACCAATATCCCTGTTCACCTGAGTCTCCCTAAAATGGGTAGACCACAACGCAATAAAGCCAACAGTCAGAAAACGGAGAGATCGCCACCAAGTATGCCTAGTTCTACAATGGAAGCCTCCAATGAAACAGAGAACTCAACAGAAATTCATTCCTAAAATGAAAACACAACAACCAATACGGCCCTGATTTAAAAAATGGCTGAACATGAAGCAAACCATCAAAGAACCAACAATCGTATCAATGAAATTGAACAGAATTGTCTCTTAGAGCGTTCAGCTTTTGTTAGCAGGCTTAACTTGACTGAAGAAAAAAATGTTAGAACCCTCATAAGAGATATGAATGAACTGAAGATGAGTCAAGAAATGGAAGATCTCAACAACCAATTGATTAAGCTTAATGAAGACCTGATCAAATGCAAGAATAAATTCCAGGAAGCATCAAGAAAATCAGAACTCAAACTAGAACCCCCCAACAGAGTTACTCATGTGGAAGGCACAACCTCTGACCTGGAAGACAAGACAGAAGAAATTGATAGGGAGGCCGAAAACTTTGCTAAGTTCAAAAAAATCAAGTGACCACAATACAAGGTAACTGTGGGACACCCTAAAATGACCAAACATCCAGATCATGAGTATACAAGAAGGAGAGGAAATCCAGGCCAGAGGCATAGAGACCATATTCAACAACATTATTGAAGAAAATGTTCCCAATCTCTCAAAAGAGAGGCCCATCCCAATACGAGAAGCCCACAGAACACCAAACAGATAGGACCAAAGAAGAAACTCTCCAAGGTACATCATAATTAAAACTCTTAACAATGAAAATAGAGAGAGAGTGGTAAAAGCAGCAAGACAGAAACAACTCACAGCATACAAAGGCAGTCCTATCAGAATTACCTCAGATTTCTCAATGGAAACCCTGAAAGCCAGAAGGGCCTAGAATGGAACACTTCAAAGTCTAAAAAACTATAGCCTCCAACCCAAGCTACTCTACCCAGCAAAAGGATCCCTAATAATAGACAGTGAAAGGAAAACTTTCCACGAAAAACGTCAACTCTATGATTATATGAACACAAAGCCAAACCTATAGAGAACACTTCAGGGACTATTCCACCCAGAACAGTCAAACAAAAAATCTCAAGAGCCAACAGGAAGATCACAATAACAAAAATAGACCAGGCTCAAAATAGTACAAAACACAAGAAAGCACCAAACTCCATAAAATACTTTAATCATGGCAGGGATTAATTCAAACCTCACAGCAATAACCTTAAATATTAATGGTCTTAATTCACCCATCAAAAGACACAAGTTATCAGGGTGGATCAAAAAAAATGGACCCTTCTATCTGCTGCCTTCAGGAAACTTACCTCATCACTAAAGATAGACATCTCCTCTGAGTGAAAGGATGCAAAATGATATTGCAAGCAAATGGAAATAAAAAACAAGTGGGTGTTGCTATATTAATATCTGATAAAACAGACTTCATACCAGAAGTAATCAAAAAGGACAAAGAAAGTCACTTCTTACTCATCAAGGTAATGATCCACCATGAGGACATCACAATCATAAATATGTATGCACCAAACACAGGTGTACCAGAGTTTATAAAACAAGACCTACTTGACAATAAAACAGAAATAAACACCAATCTATGACAGTTGAAGACTTCAGTACTCCACTATCATCAATAAACACAGGTCATCCAAGCAGAAAATCAACAGGGAAATAATAGAGCTCAACAACATCATAGGTCAACTAGACCTAACAGATATCTACAGAACTTTCCATCCCAACTCTTCAGAATGCACATTATTCTCGGCAGCCCACAGAACCTTCTCCAAAATTGACCACATATTAGGCCATAAAGTGTACCTCCATAAAGTCAGGAAAATTGAAGCAACTTCCTGCATCATGTCAGAGCACAATGCTTTAAAGCTAGAAATTAACAACAAGAGACACATCAAGAACTCCACCACATCCTGGAGTCTAAATACCATGCTTTTAAACAATGAATGGGTCATGGAAGAAATCAAAAAAGAAATTGTAAAATTCCTAGAATTGAATGACAATAAAAACACAACCTACCAAAACTTCTGGAACATAATGAAGGCAGTCCTAAGGGGAAAATTTATAGTGCTAAATGCTTTCATTACAAAGACAGAGAGATCCCAAATTAATAACCTAACTGTCCACCCAACGGCACTGGAAAAAACAAGAAGAATCCAACCCTAAGAGCTCCAGATGGAAAGAAAGAAACTGAGAAAACAATTTTGGGGAAAAAAATCGAAGTGAAGAGAATGTATAAAAGAAGGGCAGGGGGAGGGTCAATCAAAATTCAAGATAGTCTGAGTAAGACTTATGTAAACCTACTTTTTTGAATAATAGCACATCCAGAAGCTATAGAATGTTACTCAAAAATTTTCAGTGCCTGAGATGGGATACCTTCCAGTGAGTTGTTGACTAAGGAGGTCCCTGTAGCCTCTAAAACATTAAAGGCTATTGCCAAGGCCCTTGGTTTCCCTTGAGAAACAGATGGTAAGACCCTATTGCTGAAGACATCTCTTGTCTGAGAGGCAAGGTCACTGAGAAAGCAAGCTGGTGCTGAGCAGAAAACCTTCTCCATATAGACCAGCCAACTGAAAGCTGGAAAAAGCTGCACTGCATGCAGGCATATGGGAGACAGACATCATCAGCAGTGCAAACAGTGGACACTGGAAAATTCAAGTTTGGCCAGACAGGCCCAATGACCGAACGGGTGCAATAGTGGCATGTCTGTTCTTGGGGAAACTAACTGCTCCCTAATTGGACTGAAGGCCCGCTCTATGGGACAGAATACATGCCTGGTACTGAAAAAACTAATCAAAAGTCTATGGCAGGGGAGGTCATGAGCCTTAGGGGTATAAAGCCTGCTCTTGTCTGGCTAAATGTATATATTATTCCCACCAAACTGCCCTGAAAGCACTATACTTAATGTTCATATTCATATATTAATGCTACTCTCACTTCTGGTTAGAGAAGCTTCTCTTTTCAGATGGCAATGACCACTGGGATGACCCAAAAGGCAACATAGTGCTGAGAAGAAGGGATGGAGGAGTGTCTAGCACTAAAACATCTCTGTCACACCCTCCAAGGCTCAGGGTCCATTGCGGAAGAGGGGGCGGAAAGAATGTAAGAGCCAGAGGAAGGGTATGACTCCTTACAATGCAACTGCCCAGAAAGAAATTGGCCTCGATATCCATGACCTTGAAGTGCCTAGCAATACCTTTGCAAGACCCTCATAATAGGAAAAAAAGATGACATCAAATTAAAAGAAAGACTAATGGATAGAGGGAGGGGATATGATGGAGGGTGGAGTTCTGAAGGGGAATGGGGGAAGGGAGGGAAATTTCATGGTTTTTTGTATGTAAGTATAGAAGTTGTCAATAAAAAATTTTTTTAAAAAAGAAAAAAAAAACAAGTTTGACAAACCCTGGACAATAAAACAAAGAGAGAGAGAGAGAGAGAGAGAGGTCTCAAATGAACAAAATCAGAAACGAAGAAGAGGGAGGTCACAATGGGCATCAGTGAAATTGGAAGAATCATCAGGGCATACTTCCAAAACCTCTACTCCACAAAATTGGATCATCTGTAAGAAATGGATGAATTCCTAGGTACATGCTATGAACCCAAACTAAACTCAAAGCAGATTAATTACCTAAACAAACCTATCACATCTATGAACATTAAAACGTTAATCAAAAACCTCCCCCAAAAGAACAGGACCTGATGGCTTCTCAGCTGAATTCTATTAAACCTTCATTGAAGAACTGAAACCAATTTTTTTCAAACTGTTTCACATAATCAGAGACGAGGGAATCCTCTCCAATGCCTTTTATGAAGCTAGCATCACCCTAATAGCAAAACCAGACAGAGATGCAAAAAAGAAACTATAGGCCTATATCCCTGACAAATTTAGATGTAAAGATCTTGAACAAAATCCTTGCAAACCAAATTCAACAACACATCAACAATATTATTCACCTTCACTAAGTAGGCATCATCCTAGGGATGCAGGGATAGTTTAACATATGGAAATCAGTCAACATAATACATTGCAAAAATAAACTTAACCATAAGAACTACATGATCATCTCAATTGATTTGACAAAATACAGCATCACTTCATGATCAAAACACTGGAAAGAATAGGCATGGAGGATTTATATCACAACACAATAAAGGCTATATATAAAGCACCTAAAGCTCAACTAATACTTAATGGGGAAAGACTCAAGGAGTTCCCATTGAGATTGGGAACAAGACAGGGGTGCCCACTGTCATCACTGCTCTTCAACACAGTACTAAAAGTACTAGCCCAAGTAATAAGACAGGAGAAAGAAATAAAAGGGATTCAAATTGGAAAGGAAGAAGTCAAGTTAGCCCTATGTGAAGATGACATGATCCTGTACATAAGTGACCCCAAAGTCTCCACCTCAAAAATTCTAAAGGTAATTAATTCCTTCAGTAAAGGGGCAGGATACAAAAATCATCATGCAAAAATCAGTAGCTTTTCTATATGCAAAGGACAAATACACAGAGAAAGAAATCAGTGAGGCTCTTCCATTTTCAATAGCAACAAAAAAATTAAATACCTTGGAATAACACTAACCAAGGATGTGAGAGATCTATTGTAGCAGACAGCTTTAGGTTCGCTGAGATGAACTTCCAGACCAGGCACAGTATGGAGGAAGGGATATTATTTATTGAAGCTTACATATCTAGGGGAAGTTCCATAATGGCAGAAGAAGCAGCCTGCTCTCACAGGGCCAGTCAAGAGAGCAAAGCCCCCAGCCACACAGCACACAGAGCAAAACTACAGCCAAAAGCCACAGCAAGCTTCAGGCACACTTTGCATATCTTTACAATGGAATCTCAAACCCACCACCACACCTTAAGAACCACCAAATGACATTGCCTCTAGCAAGGTGACTGCACATGCAAACTATAAACTAATAAAACATTGAATATATTGGGGGCCATATATTCAAACTACCACACCTATATAATGAAAATATTAAAAAAAAAAACTCAAGAAATTGAGGAGGACTTGACAAGATGGAAAGACCTCCCATGCTCCTGGATCGGTAGAATTAATATTGCAAAAATAGCAATTCTACCAAAAGCAATACACAGATTTAACACAATACTGATACCAATACCAGCATCATTCTTCACAGAGATTGACAAAAGTGATCTCAAAACTCATATGGAATGGTAGCAGGCCATATCCAAACATATCCTCAACAACAACACCACCCCTGGAGCTATCACCATACGCAATCTAAAGCTATATTACAAAGCCATAGCAACAAAATAGCATGGTACTGGAATAAAAACAGAAACACAGAACAATGGAACAGAATTGAAGACCCAGACTTTAGGTCAAGTAACTACAATTACGTGACCTTTGACAAAGGTGCCAAAAATGTAGACTGGAGAAAAGACAGCATCTTCAACAAATGGTTGGACAAATTGGATGACCATATGCAGAAAAATGAAACTAGACCCACTCATTTCTCCATACACAAAAGTCAAGTCCAAATGGATTAAAGATCTCAATATAAGACCTGAAACTCAACTACTGGAAGGAAAAATAGTAGGCATGCTCCATGATATAGGACTTGGAAAAGACTTTCTGAACAAAACCCCAGTAGCCCAGGAAATTAAATCAGCACTCAACCAATGGGATCTCATGAAGCTAAAAGCTTTTGCACAAACATACCATAGGAGAGCCAATAGATAACCCACAAAATGGAAGAAAATCTTGGACCACTGACAGAGCCCAATATCTAGAATCTACAAAGAACTCAAAAAACTAAATAAAAAAATCAAACAACCTACTCCAAAAGTGGGGCAGAGAACTGAATAGGGAGTTCTCAGAGGAAGAAATGCAAATGACTAACACACACTAAAGAAAATGTTCAACATCCCTAACCATGAGGGAAATGCAAACTAAAATAACTATGAGCTTCTACCTTACCTCAGTGCAAACGTTAAAAAATCAAATGAAAACAAATGCTGGCGAGGTTGTGGAGAAATAGGAACCCTCATTCACTGTTGGTGGCAACGTAAGCTGGTACAACCACTATGGTAATCAATATGGAAACTCCTGAAACGCATGAACATAGAGTTATCAACAGACCCTGTTATTCCCTTACTGGGCATTTACCCTAAAAGATCCACACCTTAGTTCAGAGATATTTGCTAAACCATGTTGATAGCTGCTCAATTCATTATAGCTAAGAACTGGAATCAACCCAGGTGCCCATTGCTCGACAAATGGATAACCAAGATATGGTACATCTATACAAAGAAATTCTACTCAGCAGTAAAAAGAAATGACACAATGAAATTTGTAGAAAAATGGTGGAACTTGAACAGATCATACTAAGCAAACTCACACAATCAAGACAATTGTCACATGGTCTCACTCATCTGCAGATCCTAACCTGGATCAGCCTGAGTTGCTGACATCCCTGAATGGCATCTCGAGGCCTGGACAATAGGGAGGGTAGGGCTTGGGGGAAGGAGAAGGGTGGGGTGGGGCGAACACAAAACTGAACCCAAACTGAACTGGTACCATAGAATCCTATATCCTAGAAGTTAGACTAAAAGGTTGAACCCTCAACAAGACTCTAGGGGGAGCAACTGAATCAAAGGGGCCCTGAAGAGGGTGAGATGAAGCCTAACCTTATATTTCTCCTATTTCTCTCTCTCTCTCTTTTTTTTTTCTGTCTTTTTCTTTTTTCTTTTCCCTTGGTCCTGGCCTGTAATTACCTATACCAAGACTCAGTTAACATCCATAATGAGCTGTTGACTGGAGAGACTTACAAGGTCTCCCAAAACAAACAAGACCAGACTTCTGTCAGAGCACTTGACTACCCACCAAAGATTAATGGTAAAACCCTACTGCTGAAGACACCATATGCTATCAACAAGAACCACGGAGAGACCTGTGTCTTCTCTTTTTCAGACAGGTGCAGGACCTGAGGAGATAAATGACCCAGTGCACTTCACCCTGGCTGTAGCTGAAACCACAGAGGAACTGGGGAAATGAGCAAGAATGCTGCTTTCTCAGTGAACCTGGTATCAGCACCACAAGGGTAATGGAGACAGACACTGAGGACATTCAACAACTACCAAAGCCGAGATCCAGAGGCTCCTAAGAGCCCATCACTGATGTAGACTTAACATGCACCCAACATGGCTCAGGGAATTTTGTGGAAGAGGGGGCAGAAAGACAGAGCCACAAGTTGGAACATTATGCACAGAGACATTGCCTCTCCTCCATAACTGACTGCTGCCCCCACAATGCATGACCCACAATCCCCATGAGGTTGACTTGCATCCCCAATGAAGAGGGCCCCTTCGGAGAAGGGGAAGGGATGAGGGAAAGGATGGATCCAACATGTGTTGTTTACATACGAAGTATGCCCATTTCTAATAAAAACATATTTAAAAAAAAAATTAAAGGCCCAAAGAGACTTTAAAACTTTTTTTTTTTAATTTTTATTTCTTTATTTGAGAGTAAGTGAATGAGAGAAAGTGGCAGGTAAGAGAAAGAGAATGGGCATGCCAGGGCCTCCAGCTACTGCAAATGAACTGCAGGTGCATGTACTCCCTTGTGTATCTCGCTTACGTGGAGCCTGGAAATTCAAACTGGAGTCCTTTGGCTTTGCAGGCAAGTGACTTAACTGCTAAACCATCTTTCCTGCCCAATTTTAAGGCATTAAAAAAAAAAAAAAAAAAGAAAAGAGTCAAGAAGAAACTGCTACTTTGATCCAGCTTCTGCTGCTTGAACTACTCCACGCACAGCACTATGGTCAGAGAACCTAAAACCTGCTAGTAACCCTACCTGCCATCTGCTTCTGTAGGTAAAGGTGACTCACTGGTCTGGTCATTGTTACTGGTCAGTGAAAAAAACATTTAGGGCCTGGAGGGATGGCTTAGCAGTTAGGCACTTGCCTGTAAAGCCTAAGGACCCTGGTTCAAGGCTTGATTCCCCAGGACCCATGTAAGCCAGATGCACAAAGTGGCACTTGCATCTGGAGTTTGTGTGCAGTGGCTGAAGGCCCTGGAATGCCCATTCTCTCTCTCTCTCTCTCTCTCTCTCTCTCTCTCTGTCACTCTCAAATAAATAAATAAAAAATAAACAAAAAAAATAAAAAGAAAACATTTAACACCTGCGAACTGCACTGATTTAAAAATAATGGAGGGGCTGGAGACATGACTTGGCAGTTAAAGTGTTTACCCACAAAGCTTAAGGATGCAGATTTGATTCCCTAGTACCCACGTAAACCAGCTGCATAAGGGGGTGCATGCATCTGGAGTTCGTTTGCAGTGGCTGGAAGCAAGCCCTGGCATGCCCATATTCTCTCTGGCTCTCTCTCTGCCCCTCCCCAATGGATAAATTAAAAAAAAATTAAAGTGTAAAAAATATTTTAAAAACAAACAAACAATGGATCCTTGGTAAGACTGTCCCTTCATCTATATACCTCACTTTTTCATGTTTCCAGTGCACCTGGCCATATCACTAGCCACAAAACCCATATATTGTCAGTTAAGGAGATTGTCAATGGGAAATGAGGCAGAGTAGGCTAAAGGAGAAAATAAACCAGTTCTAAAGATTCATATTTCAAGCGGGTACTCTGGCAAAGTCTACAATGGTGCATGCTTTCTCTCGTATTATATAACTGTATCTATAAATTAGACATTAAGATTTATATCATCTAGATTACTTCTATGATGGGGGGGTCTACCATGTAGGTAACACAGCTTTGCTCTGGAAGTGGGACTTGCCATTAAAAATGCCACTGTGGGGCTAGAGAGATGGCTTAACAGTTAAGGCATTTGCCTGCAAAGCCAAAGAATCCCGGTTTGATTCTCTAGGACCCATGTAAGTCAGATGCACAAGATGCATCTAGAGTTCATTTGCAGTGGCTAGAGGCCCTGGGGGCCCACTCCCCCTCTCCCCGCCTCTTTCTCTGTCTCAAATAAATAAATAAAATATATTACAATAAAAATAAATAATTTTTTTAAATGCCATTGCGAGCTGAGAATATAAAAAACCACCTGTAAATAGCTCAGGTGGTGACAAGAGAAAAACTATCCCACAGCACACAAACCACAGAGGATTTAGGGAGTCTATGGATGTGTGTGAGAAAAAAAAATTCCATTTGTATTTTCATTAACCTTCCTTAATACATAACATCTTTTCCTTTTGTGAAAGTAAGCAACAAGCCAGTAGAGTATCACCTGCAGCTCGGGCTATGCCTCCAACCGAAATCACAGATTTTTTTCATGTCCCTTTTAATTACAATAGTTGTCAGGCCTGCTGTTGTGTCTTATTAGTCACATGTTAATAAAGAATCATAACATTTATTATACAAATCTGTCTTACCAATATTTTGATAACTACTTCAATATCATTCTTTTCCTCTTACCTCACTGTGTTTCAGGAATTCAGACATACTCATCCTGGGAAATGATCTATGGGCTTCAAAAGACTGTAAAAGAGGCCCATGTCACCAAAAATAAAATAAAATAAGTAAAAAGATCATGAGCCTGGGTATGCTGGGGCAGATCTATAATCTCAACTACTATGGAGGCTGAGGTAATAGGATAACATGTTCAAAGCCAGCCTGGTCAACTTAGCAAGACCTTGTCTCAAAATAAAATGACTGGCAATGTAGGTCAATGGCAGAGTGCTTGCATAGTAAATAGGAGGCCCTGGATTCAACTCCATCCGGTGGTTTGAATGTAAAATATCCCCCATACATAGCCTCTTATGTCTTGAATACTTGTTTACCAGCTGGTGGCAATTTGGGAAGATTATGGAGCCTCTAGGAGGTGGAGCCTTGCTGGAGGACATATGTCACTGGGGGTGGACCTTGAGGTTTATTAGTCCAGGCCACTGCGTGTTCAAAGTCAGCTTACTCGGACTGCGTTTCCTTACCACGTGCAACTTCTCAAAACTGCAGGCTGAAATCAACCCTGTCCTCCCATGAGCTGCTTCTGGCAGGTGTTCTGTCTCAGCAACGAGGAGGTAACTATTGCACCCCAATACTAAAAAAATTACAAACCCTCAGCCTTAAGTTGCAGTTAGACATTATGGCATGCCTTACAATCTCAGTGATCCAATCATTTGTGCTGTATTTGAAAATGCTTTTACAAATGAAATCTCTGCATAAAATAGTTAGCTTACTGCAAAGCTGAACAACTTACCCTGCCTGCCTCATTGGAATAGTTCTAAGACACAAGCTGCACAGCTGAAGGTTTCTCAGGGCAGATTCCAGATGAGTCACTTCATTAAAAAGGTGAGCTCAGTCCATCTGGAAAGCCATTTTTGTAGCCAGTAGAGACAGTGACAGATAGCTCTCCTCAAGTCATTCATGAAGCTCAGTTCTACTTTTCATACCCTCTTCTAAACCCAGGGGAACACTGTTGAAGACAGCACAACACGCAAAGACAAAATGCAACTTTGCACATGGTTTCCTGCCTTCCTTCCCTATTGAGCCAGAGAGGCCACACACTCACTCACATTCCTGCTCAGGAAATAAGTCCAGCCAAGGTCTTCCCTGTTTAAAAACAGATGGCAGCAGCCACATCCACAAAGTATTCTGAAATCTGAAGATGTTAACCACGCACTCCCAGCCATCCCCAGCATCGGCACCCTACAATGGTCTCTTTGCACACCGTCACCAAAGAAGCTGTAAGCTTCATGGAGTCTGGGGTCAAACCGCTGTAGCGCCTTGAACGCCAGGGCCCAGCACAGACCTGAGCACACAGTAGGTTCCCTATCAATACTTGCTGAACAGAGACTCAATAATGACTTTTCTCCCTTCGTTTTTTTTTTCTTCAATTTTTGTGTGTTTCCTAATGTGCATTTTTTATTTTCTTAATTATGTCTGCAGTTGGAATAGTGGGGTTTAAAAAGGCAGATTTACAAAAAACTTCTTGTATGGACCCCAGGGCTGGACTTTCTAAAAGACGTATAATGTAAGAAGCAAGAAGAGGTGCAGGCCTCAGGAGCGTGTCACCAGACAGGACGACACATCTGAGGGACCAACAGGGTAAGTCTAAATGAGGTAGGTTAGGCAAAAGTTTGGGTTCAAGTAGACACACTTCCCAACATCCCCAAGGAAAGACAGATCCAAGAACTCAGGAAAGAGCAAACTAGATAAAGCAAGGGAGCAGGATCCACCCCACGGCGCCAGCCAACAGCAGGCGAGTCTTCACTCTAAAAATGACTGCCACTCTTAATTTCTGAGTCAGAGAAGAGCTGTCCTATGCCAGGCAAGCCACAGCTTCTCACAAGTTCAAGTTCAGATCAATGCAACTGCCTAGTAAAATTACAGCACATAGCTCAAAACAGAGGTGCCCTTCCCTAAGCAATTTACACCATCTGCTTCTATCACCTGCAAACGCAGGCTTTGGAGGAAATAGTCCTCGTCTGAAAGGATGGGGGTCCTGGCCTGGTCCTTCTACCTTAAACGGTCCAAATACAAGGGATAAACACACTATTTACAGAAGCTCACCTGTTGGCTGAATCACCACGGTGGCAACCTCTATGGCTTTTTCTTGTATTTCTTGCCAGCTGCCCTGCTCTGTGATCCACTCGCTGACCACACACTTGTAGGAGCCCTGGTCTGCCGACAGTGCCGGGCTACAGAGAGGCGGTAGGCATCGCTGCCCATGGTGTCAAGGCGCATGTCCCCACTGTGGTAGCGCTGCTCATAGCCTGGGCCTGGGTGGAACCTGCCCTCATGGGTGAGGGCAAGAATGCTGCGGTGCATTGGGCCACGGTGCAGCTCCCACAGCAGTGCCAGGTGTGTGTGCAGAGGCGAGGCAGTGGAGGCCACGCAGCGCAGCTCGAAGGGCTCCCCCTCACGCAGGCTCAGGCTGGGAGGGGGCCGCACACTGGGGCCTACCAGCAGGGCATCAGCCAGCACTGTGGGGGAGAGAGAGAACGCATGAGTGAGCACCACATTGAGTCCTGTCTCCTGCTGCAAGGACAGGCCACCTTCCAGGACTGTCTTTAAGCCATCCACTCTACTACCAAAGACAATCCTCCTTCCCCTTGGGTTCTAACACACAGATGAGCAAATCACCCATTCTGACTCTCGTCTGGTCTTCACTGACTTTCTAATCTGCAAAGGAAGAAAGAACAGAGGTCCAAATTCAACTCTAGCTAATGAGTGAAGCTCCCTTTGAGAGGTGTGGTGGTCTAATTCAGGTGTCCCACATAAACTTAGGTGTTCTGAATGCCATGTCCCCAGCTGATGGCAATTTGGGAACTAACACCTCCTGGAAGCAGTGTATTGTTGGGGGAGGGCTTCTGGATATTAGAGCTAGTTTCCCCTTGCCAGTGTCTGGCACACTCTCCTGTTGCTATTGTCTACCCGATGTTGGCCAGGAGGTGATGTCCACCCTTTGCTCATGTCGTCATTTTCCCCTGCCATCATGGAGCTTCCCCTAAAGTCTGTAAGCCAAAATAATCCTTTTTCCCCTCACAAGCTGCTCTTGGTCAGGTGTTTTCTGCCACCAATGCAAACCTGATTGCAACAGGACCTGTGGCAAAGTGCTTCTGTGACCCTGATGCAGGTCACTGTTCCCCTCTGTGCCTCAGTTGGAGTCAGCAGGAAGTTCACCAAGTTCCAGCACAGTGACTGTTGTCATGGTAAAAGTACCTAGTGGGATGACCAGGCACTCCTTTGGTTAGGAAACAAGGCTGCAGGAGGGAGCTCCATCTAGAGACAACACAATCTGCTAACAGCTAATAAGTAAGCTCCATCATCTCTTTGGCTTTTCCCTCAATTTCATATGCAGAAACAGAATAATCTAGTTTCCCCTCTAAAAAGACACATCCCTTCTACAATACTAATACAATGGCCTTCAATCGGTGAATGTGGCTAGCATGACTTCATTCTCAATGTCTATTCCTCTCTTGGGGTATGATGGGCAGCCTCAACACCCATGAAACTGAAGACCACACAGACCCTGGATCACATATATATTGTGTCAGTAACTCCACCTGGGCAGCCAGCCAGAGTCTCTCCCTTCCTATCCATCTGCTCTCCTGAGCCAAGAAGAGCTTCCCCTTGGTTCTCCCACCCTCCAAAGACTAGAGAAGAAATAGAGAGGTACTAGAGGAATGAAAGAGGGTCATCCTTCCACTCCTTGAGAGAGATCACAAGGGGAGACTAAGGTGCATTTGACCTCATGGAGGGGACAGGTTTCATTGCTTAACTACTATGTAAGAACATCTCACAGGACATTTTTCTTTAAAAAGCAAACAAAAATAAACAAATACATATTTAGAATCTCTTACCCCATCAGTATTAGGGGTAAACTCCACAAAGGTTTGACCTAAGGTGTAGCAGTTCTATAGAGCTAGACGTCCAGTCCTGTCTATTTGTCTCCATCTCTCCTTCACCTCTCCTGTCTCTGTCTCATCCTATCATGTACCCAAGCTAGCTTTGAACTAAGTAGCCCAGCCCAGGATGGCCTCAAGCTCAATTCCCAAGTATTGTGATTACAAGCAAGTGTCACATCACCATGCCTGTCATGCTCAGTACTTTTTAATGGGAAAATGGAAGAGGCAGATTTGACAGGTTAATGCTTTAAGGCTTAATTGATGGACAAGGCTGACAGTTTATCCCCTTGTGAGTTTGTAAGGGGCCAACAGTATATGAGCTACAATAGTTTCTACCAGTCATGCCTGAGGTAATGAGTGCCTGGATCAACTCACTGTATTCATAGTCTCATTTTCTACTTTCCTGATAACTATATGCATTTCTACCCAATATAAAACCTTTTAGAAACAAGGCAGGGAACAAGTAAATATATAACTAAGTAATAATAATAATAACAATAATGTTTCTGTTTTGTTAACCTCATATGAAAATAATTTATTGTTCACTTACTAATTAGCTGTGTGATTTTAGTCAAGTAATTAACCTATGTTCTTCCATTTACTCATGTGTCAATTAGAGAACTATCCTGCCCTATCTTCTCTATGGGCTCAGACAACTAAATGTCTTAGCAAATCCAACAACACCTGGAAAATGGAAAAATAAAAACAAAACTCAAATGCAAGACATTCCAGATGCTAAGATGTGGCTGTTTGCATAACTGGATTAGTAAGCTAGCAGTTACCACTGTTCCTTTTCTACACACCGCACAGCACATGCAACTTCTGGTGCAAACGATATTAACCCATAAAGATCAGAGAAAGACATGAATTTTGAAGTATATGCTCTTCCTATAAACCTCACCACTTTCTTGTGTCTATGTCACATGCATGCTATGGCACTGCTCTGAGGCCTGCTGTGAGCTAACTCTCCTCTTTTCACACTCCTTAAGGAGGTGTGCAACATCTCCACAGCCATCAGATGGTACGGCTGAGTAAGCAGCTGGACCAAGCACAGGCACCTGCTCCAGAGCCAGGCTCTCACACCACACCATGCTACCTACAAGTCACTGGCCATGAAGTGCTTCAGAGATACACTGGAGAGGAGAAAGCATCTCCAGGAATCACCTGGCCCAGCCTCTGCCTTTTATCAGGGGTCTCTTTTCAAAGTCCCAGTAGCAGCACGGAAGAGAAGAGGACAGTCTGGCCCTTGGCACAATAACACCACATGAGGACTGTACCTTTAACCTGCACTGTGTCCTCATAGTTGCCCTGGACAGTGGCATCTGTGCTGGGGGTTGAACACTTGTAGTGGCCTTGGTCTGAGGGCTGGACATTCTTTATGTGGAGTTCCACAGCGTCATTGGCAGTTCGCCTTAACAGGATCTCGCCCCTCTGCAGCCGCTCCCGGTATAACTGTGCTGCAAAGCCCACCTCCCAGGTGCTTGCGAGCTCCACAAAGCTGCTGCCCGTAGACGAGAAGCTCCAGTCAAAGTTCTGCTCGCTGGGGCCATCATAGTCACTGACGTTGCAGGGGATCACCAGCTCAGTGCCCACCACCCGGACCAGGGTGCCTGAGGGCACTCTCACCACACGCCCATGACAGAGAGCTGCAATAAAAAGAGATTAAAAGATAGGTCTTTAATCACAGAGGGTCTTCCCCATGTAAATGTGACCACTGGATTATGCTCCTGCTTGGTAGCCCAGGGCAGAAATGTGCCATGTGTATGTCTGGGAAAATGGGCCTCTGTAGGAGTATTAAGCAGTTCCTACAATTAAGAGTTGGGAGTAGCACCTTGAAATGAGCACCTCTCACACAGCTAGTCTCCCAGGACTGTCAGGCAAACTAAAAGTAGGCTTGCCCATGCACGTGAGTATCTTTGTCAATTCCATTATTGTTTAACATACTATTATCACTCAATATAATACAGAAATACTCGAGGGTCTCTATGGAGGAAAAGGACACAGCTAATCAGGTATTTACATTTCCCATCCCAGATCAACCTTCATCGTTTATGGACCATTCCCAAGGCCTGGTTTACGATGGATGCCGAGTTTTAAATCTTGAATTGGTCAGCTGATAAAACGATTTAACTCTTGTTATCTGACTTTGCCTATAAATTAATTTTAAAATATGATGACTCTACCAAGTACTAATTTTCTATTTACTGGCTCACTTCCTTTCTCCTCTTCAGTCTGATCAGATTCAGGAGGTGGATGTGGAAGCACACGGGGAGTTTGGCTGGTTACTGAGTGTTGACAGGGGTGCAGTGGCTTGTGGCAGGAGAAGTGTGTAATGGACAAGGCCACAGATTCACTGGCATTCCCTGCTGGGAGAGCACGTGAGCTACAGATCCCTCTGACAGAGCCCTTGGGGACTGGTGCCTGTCAGTCTCTTCAGAAGGCTTCACCACAATAAGCTCGGGAATTTTGGGGTGGTTTTGACCTGGGCTTAGTATTGCCATTGGGACCGTAAGATCATGTAGAACTCTTTCTTGGTGTTCTATGATCAGGTATAGAAATAAGATGTACAGGGGACAGCTTGAGTTTTGAATCAAGGAGACCCAGGGTTAAATCTCTCTTGGCTTGACTTCTTCAATCATAAAATGGTGTCAGTAAGTTCATGAAATAAAATGATATGGGTTCAATATGATGGGACTTTCTGTTTATTTTCAATTTTGTGTTTCTATCATCTGCTAAGTTCAGCACCCCCATGTCAGAAAACAACCTTACTTGGGAAGAGGGGTCATAGAAGAAGAGGTAGTCTGCAAGCTGTGATGTGATCACACGGCAGAAGTTGGGCCCCTGAGCCAGTATGACTTAAGGAAAGGATCTGGACACAGGTACACAGAGAGAATACAGTGTGACAATGAAGGTAGAGATCAAGGTGATGTCTATGAGCTGAGGAACACCAAAGACTGGCAGCCAGCCAGAGGAGGCTGCAAAGATACTGGGGACTTGAGCCTCCCTCCCAGCCCTTAAAGGGGAACCGACTTCACCAACACTTTTCTCTTGACCTCTAGCTATCTGAAGGGACACAGAGAGAACTTCTGTTGTTTCAGCCACCTGATCTGTGGTACTCTGTTGCTGCAGTCCTAGAAAACTACTATACCATTTCTGCTTATTTATCCTGGTGCTTTGTGTCTGTCGGACTCCATGGCTGCCAATTAGTGGTTTCAAAATGAAGTTATAGTGGCTACGTGTGTTGTTTAAAATGGAATTCTAAATGACCAAAAGCGATTAGAGTGCAGTGCATTTAGGAAGGGCTAAAAATTGTTTTATATAGTATTTTGTTAAGTAAATAAACAAAGGTGTGTGGGTGTGTACCAGACTGTGATAAAACTCAGTATCTGGGCTGGAGAGATGGCTTAGCAGTTAAGGCGCTTGCCTGTGAAGCCTGAGAATCCAGGTTTGATTCTCCAGGTCCCACATAAGTCAGATGCACAAGGTGGCACATGCATCTGGAGTTCATTTGCAGTGGTTAGAGGCTCTAGTGTGCCCATCCTCTCTGTCTCCCTCTATTTCTCTGCCTCAAATAAATACATAAATAAATAAATATAAATTTTAAAAACTCAGCATCCAAGTTTAAATCAGTTTTTTTACATTAAAGACCCTTTAAAAAAAATATTTCATTTTTCTTGACTTCTACCTTATTATCTTTTCTTTGAGAAGAGAAATAAGAAGTAACCATCTATGAGAACCAGTGATGGGGTACAGTGTGAGCGACAGTCCTAACCAGGGAACTGATTGCCTTCCCTTTCCGGGACAGGCAGAGACAGGTCCCAAATCAACTCCTGTTCTGAGAAAAACTGCAAAACCCTAACTCACATCACTTTCCATAAAAATAAAATAAAACAGGGCTGGAGTGGGGCGGGGAGAGGGTCAGTGATACAGCACTTGCCTAGTACATGTGAGGCCCAAGGCTCCGTCCCTAGCACTGAAAATAAATTTAAATTAGCTAATTAATTAAAGTATGGCATGCCATAGCCCCAGTTACTCAGGAAGCTGAGGATCATTGAGCTCAGGAGTTGGAGGCTACTTGGGCAATATAACAAAACCCTGTCTGAAAGACAAAAGAAAAACATGTCAAAATTGGAAAGTCAAAGAGCTATTCTTCCACAGTGAATTGTCAAGCCAACCCTAAGGCCTGCTGAATGGGGCTAGAATAGAGCATTTTCTTTTCTAAGGAAACTTACTGCCTTCAGATACTACCCAGGACCTCACATTCACTTTTTGCAAATGTGCAACATACCCATGGCAGCTACCCTGGGGTCCTTAACAGCCTGTCAGAGGGGCCTGGCCCTGAATCCTCAGCCCCAAGGCTGTGGGCTGGAGCTAACACCAGGAAATCTTTTTGGTTTCTCACAAACCCTTTTGCTCTTGGTGGAATCAAGGTACTCTAGAGAGGCCCTACTTTGCAGCTGCCCATAGACAGCTCTCCTGACCATATAAGGAAAGAGGAGGCCCAGCTGGGTGTGGTGGCACACACCTCTAATCCCAGCACTCAGAAGGCAGAGGTAGGAGGACCACCGTGAGTTCAAGGCCACCCTGGGACTACATTGTGAATTCCAGGTCAGCATGGACTAGACTGAGACCCTACCTTGAAAAAAAAAAAAAAAAAAAGAGGAGTACCCAGCCAATATTCAGATTACACAGCAGGTGGAAAGCAGTACCAAAGTCACCAGCCCATTTCCTATGCACACCACCTTTCCTTGGACATGGCAGTTTCTTCATATTCCTCTCCCCTCCATTCATGTTTGCTAAGCTAATTTCCATCACTGGCAACTCAAAGAGCAGTGAGATTGTGACCCTTTCTATCTACCAGTGACCATTACCACTGCTCAAAAAAGGAAGTAGGCGATCACTCCTTTTTAATGCATGTATATGTTTGTGTGGTGTCCAAGCACATGTATATGCATGTTTGTATGTGTGTGCACATGTGTCATGTGTTTGTGCATATGTGCATGGATACATGTGCATGTGGAAACCAGAGATCAATGCTGGATATCTTCCTCGATCGTTCTACATCTTATTTCTTGCAAGCAAGTGCCGCAACCACTGAGCCATTTCCCCAGCCACTGAACCCAGAGCTCACTGATTCAGTAGACTAGTCAGTCAGCAAGCCTGAGGGACCCTCCTGCCTCTGCCTCTGCCTCTGCCGTGCTGGGATTACAGGTGTACAACACCACATCAGGTTTGACATGGGAGCTTGGGATCTGAACTCGGGCTCTCGTGCCTTTACAGCAAGCATTTTACCTACTGAGCTATCTCCTCTACATGACCACTTCTTTAAACTTAATTTTAGAGATGACCAGACAATTTGGAATCTCCTAATGAGATGGTTTAGAAGTTGGCATCATGGAAACATTCAGGAAGACCACCCAGCCCTGTGCCTGAATTTCGTCATCTAATAAATGGGGCCTCAACTCCCATGCCTCTCCATGGATTGTGCTAAGTTTTAAATGAGCCAATGCATCTGCAACACTCACAACACTGCCGGGTATGTGGTGAGGATCTGAGGTGATCTTTTCGATGGGGCGACTCTAGAATAAACTTGACCATCATCATTTACCTTGCTTCCTTGCCAAGGTTCACAAAGGAATTTCCAAATGGGCAAATCTTCTATTCTAAGCCCTTGATAAAAAGTTGGCTCGCAGTGCCCTTAGGCCTGAGCCTGCATCCCTTCTGAGTTTTCTATCTTTATTCCTAGTGACTGGAACTTTGGAAAAGAATCCAGCTCATTATCTCAATTCTCCAAGCCTTCTTGCACATAGCTGCCAGAATCTTAAAAAAAAAAAAAAAAAAAAAAAATGCCAGGCGTGGTGGTGCATGCCTTTAATCCCAGCACTCAGGAGGTAGAAGTAGGAGGATCGCTGTGAGTTCAAGGCCACCCTGAGACTACATAGTGAATTCCAGGTCAGCCTGGGCTAGTGAGACCTTAACTCGGAAAAACACACACACACACACACACACACACACACACACACACACACACACACCCTGTCGTCATCCAAGAATCTGAAGTCTTCAGTGACTGCTTACCACCTACAGGGCAAAACGATTTTCCAGTCACTGCACTGCTGTGTGCCATCTTTCAGCTACATGACTGCAACAGCCTCACTGATCTCCTGGCTTTCCATTCACTGCAAAATCATCTTTCAAAATGTAAAGCAGATTCTTTGTGTGTGTGTGTGTGTGTGTGTGTGTGTGTGTGTACATGAGTATGTGTGATTGCATGTTTGTGCATATGCATGTGTATGCAGGTGCCCGTGGAGGCCAGAGGACAATTGTGGGTGTTGTTCCACAAGAATGTCATCCACCTCTCTTAAGATAGGGTCTCTCCTTGACCTGGAACTCACTTATTAGGCTAGACTAGCTGGCCAACGAGTCTCAGGATCCTCCTGTCTCTGCCTCCCCAGCCCTGGGATTATAAGAGCACACTGCCATGCACAGCATTTTTACATAGGCTATGGCAATCAAACTCAGGTCCTCATGCTTAAAGACAAGCACTTTACCAACTCCCTAGACCCAAGCAGTTTTAATCTTACTCAGTCCCAAACTCTCCAGGTAATCTCTGCTTATCACAAAATCCTCACAAAGACCATAAAGGCCGTAAGACCCAGCACCTCTTTGCCTCTTGGCTCTAACATTCTGTTCCTCTACCTTCTTATTTCCAACCAAGTTTTCCTCCTAAGGATTTATGGGACAAGCCGGATCTAGCCCAACCTCAGGGCCTTGCACATTTCCTCAATCCTGAACACTCTTCTTAGACATTCACTCCGCTGGCTCCTTTCACCATCCTTCCCTGAGCCCCTAACATAGCACCCACTCTTTTGTTCACCCCAAAACTTCTGATCTGTTGGTATTAATATATCTCATGTGCACCCACATTTTTTCTTTTCTTTGGTTTTTTTAAAAAATGTATTTTTTAAATTTATTTTTTGGAGAGAGAGAAGCAGATAGAATGAATGGGCACACCAGGGTCTCCAGCCACTGCAAACGAGCTCCAGACACATGTGCCACCTTGTGCATCTGGTTTACATGAGTACTGGAGAATCAAACTGGGTCCTTAGACTTTGTAGGCAAGCACCTTAACTGCTAAGCCATCTCTCTAGCCTCCCTTTTTTTAAAATTTGAGATAGTCTTACTAAATTGAACTCTGTAGCCCATGCAAGCAAACCTTTAACTTTCAGTCCTACCTCAGCCTACCAAGGAGCTAGGATTATAAGCCTGAACTGCTGAGTCTAGTTGAAAGTCTCCCCCCACTTTTTGTGGTTTTATTTTTATTTATTTATTTTGTTAATTTATTTTTATTGACAACTGCCATAATTGTAGACCATAACCCATGGCAACATTTTTACTATTATTTATTGTCTGAGTCTTCCCAGTGGAATGTAAATTCTACATGTGCTGCATTCTTTGTCCAGAACAGGTTCTGGTTTACCCTAACTGCCCGGTAAGTATCTTCCAAATAAGTGATACAAAGCATACAAGATGACTGATGATCGGGCTCATGGTTACCACCCTAGCTTCCTATCTTACTCTCCCCGGATACCAATGCTTGCCTCCAACAAACAAACCACCGTCACTTTC
Source organism: Orientallactaga sibirica (assembly GCA_036365145.1). Taxonomy (NCBI): domain Eukaryota; kingdom Metazoa; phylum Chordata; class Mammalia; order Rodentia; family Dipodidae; genus Orientallactaga; species Orientallactaga sibirica. The sequence goes on from JAEOAD010000025.1 coordinate 4,734,339, forward strand.
TGGAAACACGCCAGGCTCGATGGTACTCCGTACCTCTGCTTCTGGAATGACTTCCCAGCAATGCTCTCACTAGAGGCGGCTTGAACATTACCACTACACTGCTGCCCCGGGATCACTCAGGTGTTCCTTCCTTCCTGTTCCAAGACCACCTGCCCAAATATCTATAGACAGCTAGGTTAAAGTGCCGCTAGGGAAAATCAAGCAGGTAGGAACAGATGCTTGAAAGATCAAATTCTAATCTGAAAACACACAAACCTGAGAGATGGCTTGCATGTAGAACTGGGGTGGTCCCATCAAATATGCAAAGCAAGACTTAAAATTTTGGTAACAGAATTTCAACTTGCCACAAGCAATCTGGTATTTAGTACAGATTTGCCTTAATATTGTTACATCAGCAAATGATACTGAAAATAAATACAACTTGTAAAAGAGAAAGCATATGGCTCTTCTCAAGTCAAAAAGAATATCTGCATTGCCACACATTGCCAATTTTTGTCACAACCTTTTAGAAACAGCTGATAACTGAAGGAAAAATGAAGAAAAATTTCCTCTGATTTTCCAAGTTCTACTCCTGTTTCATGTGAAGAGTCCCAAACAGTCCGGACCCAAACCATGTTACTGAAGCTCTGCATAAAAATGTCTCTTTAAGTAACAATTTAGACAGTCATGGTTTTGTTTGTTTTCAGGAGTCAACAACAGGAACCCTTAAAATCATTTTTATGCATGTGTGTGTTCACATGTGTGTGCATGTATGTGGAGGCCACAAAGACAACCTTGGGTGTCATTCTTCAGTTGCTATCCAACTTTTTGTTATTGTTGTTTTTGAGGTAGAGTCTCACTGTAGCCCAGGCTGACCTGAAACTGTAGTCACAGGCTGTCTTTGAACTCACAGCAATCCTCCTACCTCTGCCTCCTGAGTGCTGGAATTTAAGGTATGTACTACCAAGCCCCACTCATCCACTTTTTTTTTTTTAACATGTATGTAGTCCAGAGTGACCTCAAACTTACAGTCCTCCTGCCTCAGTCTCAGTGGATTAAAGACTGGTTGCCACTATGCCCAGTGAAAACCATTTAAAGTACTATTGAGAAGCTAGGAGTGGTGGCTCAGGCCTTTAATTCCAGCATTCAGGAGGCTGAGATGGGAAGGTTGCTATGAGTTCAAGGCCAGTCTGAGCATCAACCAGCCTAGGCTAGAGTAGGACCCTACATTTTAAAAAAAGAACATAAAAAGTACTATTGAGGACATTATTGTGTTGAGTTACAAGAATCAACTTGATAAAATTCCATCAGAATTTAGTACCAAACAACAACAATGAAAACTGTTCATGTTAAATTATGCATCCTTTCCCCAGAAAACAAAAACTGCATTAAGTTCCTTTTACCTTTCAGGCCAGTTATAATAGCCCCAGAGAACCTTTAATACTCAGGAAAAAATAAGGGCACTTTATGCAATGACATTAAGGCTTGTATGCCAATTAGTACTATCCCAATTACTGAGAGGCCAGGCATCTGCTGTAATACTGAGATTAGATAAGACCCTCTTATAGTCTCAGAGCCCACCACCCTCCACTCTCATTGTCTTCGACTTCTCACTTAAATTTTTTTTGACCTACAGAAAAAAAAATTTTTTTACCTACAGAAAAAAAATCACCTAATACAATCACAGCTAATTTCATCTGTCATTATACCAACTTCTAAATCCTCTCCCTCACCCAATATAAAATTCATGTTCCTTTTTGTACCTTGGCTTCAAGTAAGTAAGATCAGCATTAAATATAACATTCAACTATGAAAGCCATTTAGCTTAAATTTTAAATAATTATCTTTTTCCTTTTTACCTTCTTCTGCCTTCCCTGATGCCTTGTCCTTTGAGCCTTTTATCTTATTTTAAGGTTCTCATTGCACATGTATGTGTATTTCATTGTAAGCTGCCTCAAATGTTTTGGGGAAAGAGGGTAAGTAGGTATCAGTTTCAAAACATCAGCAAGTCAGATTTGTCCTGTTTTTTGTTTTCAGCTATGTAAAAGTAGCTTGTATCAGATGAAGTCCAGTCTAAGAAGAACCACAGTGGTCAGCTAAGACCCAAAACACCTAAGGGAACCCACTAATGAAGTCAGGCAGACCCATGGATAAGAGGTGAACCCAGCAATGCCCACAGCTTTTGCTCTTGAGAAATTTGCCAATTTTCAAGTGATGTAGGCCACTAACATGTTAGAAACCAGACCTTTATAACACCTCAGGGGCCCAAGAAGACAACTCTGAAGCTCAAGAGCAGTAAGAAAGTCAGAGTTAAAGAGCAAGATCCTATCTTTGGGGGGTGGGGAGATAGCAGAGAAGTAAGCCTAACATAATATGCTACTTTTCCTCTTGAGGCAAATGATAACATGAAAATACATCAGAGCATGGTAAGAACTTGAAGGCCATGCTGAAAATAAGTACTAACAGGTTTAGCTGCATATGGTGGTACATGCCTATAATCCCAGCACTTGGGAGAAGAGGAAGGAGGATTATAGCAAGTTTGAGGCTAGCCTGGGTTCACAGTGAATTCTAGCAAGACCTTGCATCAAAACTAAGAAGTAGGGCTGGAGAGATGGTTTAGTGGTTAAGGTGCTTGCTTGCAAAGCCTAATGGCCTGAGTTCAATTCCCTAGTACCCACATAAAGCCTGATGCACAAAGTGGTGCCTGCATACGGAGTTCACTGGCAATAGCAAGAAGCCCAGGCATACCCATTCTCTCTCTCCTTGCAAATAAATAAAAGGGCTGAGGAGATGGCTCAGTGGGTAAGAATGCTTGCTGAGCCAGCGTGAGGATCTGAGTTTGGTTCTAGCACCCACGTAAAAAGCTGATTATGGTAGCACATGACTGTAACACCACTCCGGAGAGAGGAGAAACAAGGAAATAGGATAGGAGGATGAATGGGGCTCACTGGTTACCCAGCCTAACAAAAAATAGAACGCTCTGTGTGTCAAAGTAGAAGAGCAACAGAGAAAGACACCCCGTCCTCCTCTGCATGCACATCTGCACACACATGTGCACAACCAGCAACATTTTTTTCCAACCCTGGAAAGACTATGTCTTTGGAATAAAACAAAACTGAAAAAGCAGCTAGCTGTTAGAACTGAAATCCTGTCAACCACCATCTGAATTTTTCCTTCAAGAAAGGGAAGCTTCTTGGTCTACTGGCTTGCCAGGAGAAAAGTGCAACTTTTAGGCAGAAGATAAGAGCATTCAGACCCTCTATATTTTTGCAGGTTCAACCACTATTTACCAGACATGCAAGATAATGAAACCAAGGGTGGGAGAGAGCTTGCCTGGCACGGAAAGGACCCTGGGTTCAATTCCCATCACAGACATTAAATAAAAATAATAAAGTAAAAGTGAGAGGATAGAAGCAAATGACTACAAACACACACACACACACACACACACACACACACACAGAGCAGATCCGCAGGCTTCCAGGTGCTGATGCTACCAGGTGTAGGCACTGAAATAACTACCATTCATTTAAACAAGAAACAGAAAAAGATGTTACTCACTAGCCTGGAAGCTATTAAGATAATGAAATTTAAATTCTAGAAATAAAAAATAAACTGAAATTAAGAGTTTACTAAATGGCTCTGATAACAGATTAGATGTAGCATAAAACAAGCTAGTATAAAGTAATCCAAATCGAACTCCAGGGGATAAAAAAGGACAAAAATATACACAAAAGAGTCTATGAAATACAAGAAGTATAATAAAAAGGTTAAACCTGTGTGAAATATAGTCCTAGAAAGTGAGAGGGAAAAAGGAATTAGGTAGAATTAATTCTTGATGAGATAATGGCTAAGATTTTTCTCAAGTCAAAAGATTTCATGCCATGGAAGCAAGCTGTGTTCTATATAAGCAGGGTAAACACAAAGAACCCTCACCAGGGTGCATCCTAGTAAAACTGGGAGGCAGAGAAGAGAGTAATAACACAACTGACGTTGACATTCAACAGAAACGGTACTCATAAAACCATGAATGACAGCTTTAAGGGGATTTTTAAAAAGTGACTGCCAGCCTAGGGCTCTACACACAGGGAGGACAAGGCTTTAAAAGGAAAGCAAATAAATGTTTTCAGCCAATTTGCAGCAAAGAGAATTAATTGGCATTAAAAAAATACTAAATTCAAAAGAAAAAAATGATTCATTTTGAAATCATGAAAATGTAGCAAGGCAAAAAGAGCAACAGAAAGGGTAATTATGTGGGTAACTACTGAATAATGACCAAAGAATATTAATGATATATTTTAAAATTCAAATATACACATAATTAAAAACATATGCCTGCAAAGCCTAACAACCAGGATTCAATTCCCCAGTACCCATATAAAGACAGGTGCACAAAGTGGCGCATGTATCTGGAGTTCAATTGCGGTGTCTGGAGACCTTGGCATGCCCATTCATACTCAGTCATATTCATTCTCTCTCTCTCTCCCTCCCTCCCTGCAAATAAATAAATAAAACATTTTTCAAAGAACATATGATATCAGTAGCATAAAAAGTGACAGGAGGGGTAAAATAAAATTGAATTTAAATGACAAAGGCCTTCTCTTGTCTGGAAGTGGTAAAAATCTCACTAGTGGACATGAGCACTAATCAGTGATGTGTTCTCATCTCTAACCACAGAAGTGAGAGAGTGGGTAACAAATGGAAGTTAGAATAACAACTATCCACACTTTTAGATGAAATTCTGTCACCTCCCTCCCATATTTATTTTGTAATGAACTCCTCTTTCAACAAGGAGCCTGGGCCAGAATGAGAAGAGTAATAAGGTGCTCTGTCTCTTGTGTGCCATGCTCTGAGCAGGCACCATGCAGAAGTCATTCAAACCCATCAAACACAGAGACAGGCAGACATTACCCCCTGGCCAGATATGAGGAAGCTGAATGAGCTGATGCGGGTCACAACTGCTACTAGTGAGGGACTTGAACCCAGGCCTAGCTGGCCCAGCTGAGCTATCAGCAACAATGAGCAAGGAGGATCTGCTTCTGCTGATTTTGGCTTTTCTCTGAGTGGGAAGGAGAAACAGCTGGAACTCCCCTCTACAACAGTTCATATCTGCAATGGCAGGGTAAAGCAGGTAGGCAGCAAAGACACAAAGGAATACATCACTAAGAGAAGAAATATTTTCTTAATATGAAGTAGACAGCTAATAGGAGTAAAAAATGGGATTGTTTTAAAAATGCCAATTTCTCTACACTTTTGTACATACTACCTTTACTATTTGAAGTGATACCAACTCATACACATTCCACGTCACAAGGGTAAAGAGACTATTTCCCAAAGTCCTCTCAGCAGGGTGTGTGGACTTCTCAGCAGTACAACAGACAGATAATTGTTTCCATATTAGCATTTCCCTACCTTTGGATAGACCAGAAGTAATTAAATGTCTTTAGCTTTCTTCTATCATGTGGAACAGACACAGACAGGCAAAAAAAATCAGGTAAGTGTTTCAAGGTAAACAACAACACATGCAATGCTTTTGTCAGTAGGTGCTACTGGCAACCACACAGAATCGTGAAGAGAGACAGGACAATAAAGAGTAGCTTTATCTATACCTTTATACATCTTCCCAGTAGTTATGGGAAACAATGTATTTCTCAGGTCATCATCAACATTATTCTGACTGCACACCTACAGAGTGTGACCTATCCACAAAGCATTCTTGCAGCTGTTGGTATTGTTGCTCAGCTTGGATTATCTCCTGGAGCTGCCTGCAAGCAAACAACCTGACTTTCCACTCTGAGCGAAGGACACTAGGAGCTACAGTGCTCTGGCTAGCCTTACCAACAGATGCTGGAATCATTCTTCCACAGCTCTAACAGAAGAGGTGGACCCATGGATTTCTGCAAGGACTGCCCGGTCCTCATGTGAGCTGTATGTGAACACAGAAGCTCCAACATCCAAACTCTTAGAATAAAAGCCTTCACTAGAGCTCCTGACTCAACAAATGAAAGATATTTGTCTCTCTAAGACTGCTATCAAGAAGTCTAGCAGGAAGGGACCTTTTTTAGAAACTTTTATAGAAACAGTCCCTAAGTGATGAGAATGCAGTAATGTACACATTAAACAAGTCACAGCCAGCAGAGAATGTATAATGAAGTCACATATGGCAGTACTTCAAAACTCCCATCTCAAAGCAAATAAGGTCCTACCAGAGGCATCCTTTTAATCATCCAAAGAAAGAGAAAAAGTTCAGCTACGACCTTGCTGTTGTGGTTTAAATGTGAAACATACCCCATAGACTCACGTGTTTATTTTGTCCTCAGCTGGTGGCACTGTTTTGGAAGGTTGTAGAAACTTTAGAATGTGGAGCCTTGGGCTGGAAAGATGGCTCAGCTGTTAAGGCACTTGCCTGCAGAAAGTGGAGCCTCAATGGACAAGTCACTTGACGTGGATTTGAGGTTCTGTAGCCCATCTCCACTTCTTGTCCAATATCTACTTCCTGTTCTACCAAGACGTGAGGAGGTAAAGAGTCCCAGCTACACACTCCTGCCACTGTGGAACTGTGCTACTATGCCTTCTCTTCCATGATGGGCTATATCCACTCAAACTGTAAGGTAAAATATACTCTTCCTGGACTGGAGAGATAGTTCAACGATTAAAGGTACTTGCTGGCAAAGCCTGCCAGTCTGGGTTCGAATCCTCAGTATTCATGTAAAGCCAGATGCACAGAGTGGCACATGTATCTGGAGTTTTGCTTGCAGTGGCAAGAGGCCCTGAAATGCCCATTTGTATTCTCTTTCTCTCTCTCTTTTTCTTTCTCCCTTCCTTCCTCCCTCTCTCTCTCCTTGCAAATAAATAATAAATATTTGTTTTAGAAAATATACTCTTCCTGCCCTAAATTGCCTTTGGTCATAATAATAAGAAAAGTGACCGATATACAGAGACAGACTGGACAAATGTATTACTCATTCAATAAACTACAGAGCAGGAAGACCCCGAGCTCAGTCATTAGCACATGTGGTGGTCCAGGAGTCTTAGGGGAATACAAACCCTGCAGCCCAAGAAGAAAGGTTCCAACAATTGTTGAAGTTCAAACAAAAATGAGACCATTTCCATGCAAAGGGCTTCATGCAGGGTCACTATTTGAATTAGAGCTTTGAGTTGAGAAGGAGGGAGACTGAATAAGGACATAGAGGAACATGATCACCAGAGGTAAAGGCAGTCGCTTGAGCTAAGACCTGGGTAGGGACACAGTGCAGAGTGCATACCCAGAAGACACCAAGGCCACAGATTATGTGGGTCCTCTCCTCTGCCAGATGACAAGGTAAGTGGCAGATAGCACAAGCAACAGTTCTCAGATGCACCGAGGATAGGGCCAACTGGACAACTGCGGGACAAGAGAGAGGTCAAAGGAAAGTTAACAGCTGGTGAACACCATGTTCCAAAGGAAATGCAGTAGAGAAAAACAGTCCAAGAGATTCAGACAGGCTGAAATGGCCACTAGACAGATGGGAGGGGCAGTGCAACTCTCAGGCCACAGGGATGAAGAAGGGTGGTTCAGACAGTGAAATCTTGTCGTCCCTTTCCATGTACATGATGGTTCCAGCTCTGTTGTTGTCTGTTGACCTTCAGACTAAGTCCCTGCATCAAACGAGTGAGGAAGGAAGTGACCGGCAAGATACTTTGCACGCCTTCCAAAATGGAACTAATGGGCTCTTTAAAATCAATGCTTCTGCTGCCTAGATAGCCACCACCTTCTGCCTAACAGACAAGGATGCAAAGACTGCTGGAGATAGAGGGCCAGCCGTACCTAAGAACAAACTTCCAGGTCACATCTTAATCTCCTAACCAGTAAAGCGCTACATCACATAACTGTGACATGGCTTCCAGTCCTGTGGCCTTTAAGAGATCTGCGAGGCCAAAGCTTTAATTCTACACTATGAAGTTGTAGAGTTTTCTACAGTGTCAACTTGGCTAAGCCAAAACTGCACTTCCCAGAATCTTCTCTCTTTGTAACTCGAGGCTAGAGTTGGGAGGGGAAGGAGAGCAGTAGGGATTGTACTCTGGTGGTCTTCCTGTTACAGACAGGGACGAAGGTCCTGCTTCGTATGGACCCATGTGACCTCAAGAACACTAGGTACTTGGATGCAAGCTCACAGGTGAGTGATGAGAGCCCCCTCGAGACTCCAGTATGCCTGCCGTCCAAATTCTTCCATAGTATTTACAGTGGCTCTGACTCCCTGCGGAAACCCCACCCAACAGAGCAAACCAAGTACTGACCAGACAGCTATGCCCTTATGGACTCAGTGACAGACAAAAACCACTTTACCTTTATATCACTGCTTTACAGTCTGCAAATCCTGCTCACATGATTTAATACTCAACCTTGAGAGAAGTTATGTGGCCAAATGATAATTTTAAAAAAAGATGCAAAAAACACTTTGAGGTACTCTATACTGATGAATAACCAAAATAACTCAATAAACATGAAATGATTTAAACAATTTTCTGTCCAAGGACCACAGTCAGAAAAAGCTAAAGCACGATCTATCCACAAGGATTATTTTAGCATGTTCTATAAAATTAACAGCTGCTAGAGACCCAAGCACTACCCAGCATCCCTCACTACACAGCCACTCTCAATCCGCCCCATATACAAACCGGCCAGCATCGCCTGCCAAGTTCTACATGAACACCTGCTCCTCCTCTAAGTCTCACGGTTAAAGAGAACAGGACTCACACAAGGCTGAAACTTACATAGAGGGACATGAAAGACACCTGCTTTCACTGCTGGTGAAATGCCTTCCCTCTCCTTACTCCAGCAGCTTTTGTCTTACAGTTGCCTAAAACTATCTTCTGCCCTTCCTTCATCTTGCCCATACTGTCTCTCCAGCAATACATAGAGCCTGTCCTTGACCTTTACAGACCTTCTCAGTAGCTGAGGGTAGTGTGGGTTCTACGCCCAGCTTCCCTAATGAAACTCAGTCAAGAGTGGATGTGACTGTTTTGCAAGGAGTCAAACAGAAAGATATTCTGGGTCACATATCCTTTAAGGAAAAGACTACAATCAACCTGATAAGAATGGAAATGTCTTCACACTCAGAAATTCTTTAGTGCACACCTACTGTGTGCAGAACCACATCATCACATGAAATTGATAAGCCAAGTGTCAGAGTCAATGACATGAGAGTGAACTTCACAGCAGAGCTGTGGGAGAAGACTCTGCCAAGAGAAGCAGCAAGTAAATAGAGAATATGAGAGTATTTCAGGGAAGACACAACCAAAAAACCAAAAAACAAAAACAACAGGTGATTTCACCTGCAATATCATGTTCAGCCCCTTCAAGCAGCATTTGAGTCTCTTCACAGCCGCATGGCACTTTCTCCAGTCTAAGCTGTTGTAAAACCCTGCAGCTCACCCTCCACTCTAGGTGCAAGTTCTCTTCATTCATTAAATGCCAACTTGCTAGGGCTAAGGAGATACTCAGTGAATAAGGTGCTTGCTGCACAAGTGTGAGGACCTGAGCTCAGATCCCCAAAACCCACAAAAATGCAAGATGGGCATGGCAGCCTGCCTGTAATTTCAGTGCTTGGGAGGTAAAGACAGGGAGTCTCTGGAGCAACCTGGCTAGCTGGACTAGTCAGGACGGTGAGCTCTGGGTTCAAGTGAGAGACCCTGCCTCAGTAAATACGGAAAGCAATGGAGGAAGACACCCAACATCACCTCCTCTCACACATGTACACCCATGCATGCATGCATACCCCCCCACACACATGTGGCCACATACAAACTAAGTACACACACACACACACACACACACACACAAATTTAAGCCAACATACAGAGCCAAGCATAGTGGGCCACAACTGTAATTCCAACACTTTGGAGGTAGAGGCAGAAGAACAATGAGTTTAGGGCCAGTCTAGAATTATAAAATGTGTTCAAGTCCAGCTTGGAATATGTGGGAAGACCTTGTCTCAAAAACCAATGAAACCCCAAAGAAAACATAAAAGCCAACAAGTGCTTATAAATCAGCATATTTATCTCCGTGCAATCTTCCCATTCTTCCCTCTGCTTGGACAAGTTACCCACCCTTCTCTGCCAGACAAAACCTACATTTAATGAGCTCTAGACTTAATTGTCTAGAGTTACTGAGCTCGATTGAGTCCATGTTGCTGCAGCCACTGTGGTCCTTCTCTAGCCTTAGCCCCACCCATACAGGTCACCAGTGATCACCCCAGGCTTGTGTGCTTACCTGCCTCCCTTGCTGGACCATGAACCTCTGGAGGTCTGGTGATGAAATGACTGTGGTCACCTTCATCTTTGGAACTTTTGAGCAGAATGACCTATGGCTCATCACCCAGGTGGGTTAACAGGAGTAACTGAATTTCATTAATTTTAGAAAGGGTTCTTTATTAGTACGTTTTCAGTACAGTGCTTGGCCAAGCTCATCAGAGAAAATGAGAGCATGTTTGGAGAAATTACAACACACAGCACAGTCAAGAGATCAGCTCTATATACCTCAGGAAGTGGGACATTACCAGTTTCAGTATTTCAAACCCCACATTTCATCACAACAGTGTTGTTAACACTCTTCTTTGGGGCAGCCAAATACCTGGACTTCAGATCCTTAATAAAAGTTCCTGATGAAGACATGGCCCCAAAGCTTTCAAGAATGCATGCGACAGGTTGGTGGAAGACCCAGCAGGTGCAAAGGGGTGTTGACTATTACCTTTCCTGTGGAAGCATGTCTACCTGAAGTAGCCCAGAATGCTCCTTCTTTTTATAAACTTTCAATTTTTCTTTGTCTCTAACTTCTCCAATGCCACCTCTCTTCCTATGGATATCATGCCTCTACATCTAACCTGTCAGCTAAGGATGCAAGGGATCTTGTCTGAGTCTTCCTGTGCCTCAAGCTCTAGAATAATGACTGGCATGACACAGATAATAAATAATGGTTCTGCACAGGGCAAACAGTGAGACGTGGCACAGACTGCAGGCAGCAGCCCCCACTGCCCTGCCCTGAGACATGGCTCAGAGCTGGCTGCTTGCTACAACAGTGATGACAAGCAAACAATCTGTGGTCTGGACCAAACCAGCCACAAGGCATTTCAAGCAAGCACTGGGGCAAGAGAAGTCTATTCTCTACACTGTGAATGTCAGGAGGAGGCCCAGGAATGAGGCAGATGCCACTGAAGGCTGTATCAGCCCCACAAAGGGAGGAAGGGGTGAGACAGTGAAGACAACACTGAGAATCCACAGGCAGGGTGTCTTACACACAAGTTGCCAAGAAAGAACGAAGAGCCACAGAAGGAAGGATGGAGACTTTCTCATCATGTGTGGTGCTGAGTGTCTCATCCCTCCTTTTTCATGCATGGATTCCATTTTTCCTACTCTAGTGTACAAGCTTTTGTCTGAGAAAGGAAGTCATAAACAATTATTTCTGAAATACTATGACAGTAACAAAAACAGATGATAAGCGAAAAGATAGCAAGGACCCAGGCCTGGTGTCAAGAGCTTGTGATCCTAGCTACTCGGGAAGCTGAGTCAGGAGAAATGCAAGCTCAAGGCCTACCAAGGCTACACAGTAAGTTGTTTGAGGACAGCCTGGGCAACTTTGGAGACCAGGTCACAAGTTAAAATGTACAGAGAGGAGAGTTAGGGAGATAGCTTGGTGGATAAAGTGTTGCCACAAAAGAATGAGGACCTGACGCCCAGCTTGGTGGCTCACTCCTTGAACCCAGCACTTGGGAGGCTGAGGTAGGAGGATCTCCATGAGTTTCAGGCCAGCCTGGGCTAGACTAAAATGCTGCCTCAAAAAAAAAAGAGGATCTGTGTTTGGATTGTCGGTCCTCACATGAAATGCTTGGCATGGGGTTGATGCCTGTAATCCCAGAACTTGAGTGGATTGGAGAAGACAGGGGCTGGATGACTAGCTAACGTAGCCAAAACAGTGAGTTCTAGGTGCAGAGAGAGAAAGAAAGACCCTGCCTCAAAGAATAAAGTGGAGAGCAACTAAGGAATGAGTGAGCTCTAGTTTCAAAGAATAAAGTGGAGAATGATTGAGGAAGGTGCCTGACATTGACCTCTGACCTCCACATGCATATGAACACACATACATATACAACAACAAAATGACTGGGTATATAGCTCAGTGACAGACAGATAAATCAATATTTGATCTCATAAGTAATTTCTGCCCCATCAAATATATGTACTTTATACATACATATATCCCACAGGTGTTTTCTAGGCATGTAAATTAATCTAACCATTCAAATATTCAAGTTCCCACACATTGTTATGAGCTCTGCTTTCATGTGCTTACAGTTGCCTGGGAAAAGAAAGATATAACCTAATAAACAGGTTTCCCCAAACTAATGGCTGGACTCTGAAGAAACATGGCTCAGTGAGAGCTCATGACAAAGACCTGGCCCAGGGGGACCCATGCTCCAGACAGCAGCACTCCTGGGACCAAATATGTCCTCATCTGTCTAGGGAAGCAAGGCTTCCTTCACTCAGTCTAAATTATCAAATAACCAGGAGCAATTCCAATACAACACTCAGAGCAAACCTGACTAATGGGCTTTCTAAGGACATGGAAGGAAGGAAGCGTGAGGAAACTTGCAGTGACTAAAGCCTGATTTTGTGCTGGTTTCGTTCTTGCAATATGTGGAGGCCCAAATGGCTTAAATACACACATCAGACAGAACAGAGCTTGCCTTACTGTTGCCATTGTTTTAGGACTAAACTCATCTCCTGCTGCTAACTACTCTCTGCCTGAGGTATAAAAGAACTCAGTGCTGGCACATGGAATCCCTGAGGGTCCATCAGGCCAGCATGTGACCCTCTCTACCTCCATGACAGTCTAGATATGCCCTAACAGGAACTTTCCCCATTTGCCTATGCACCAGGTACCACACTGAGCTTTCCGGGACTCAAATTGATGGTTCAGATGAACTTGTTTGTAGGATAAATGGTTATTAAAGTGGGACTCCAATGAATAAACCTTGAATAAACTAAATAAAACTTGTTTCCATAGAAAACCAACTGAAGTTCCCCATCCTTCCTCTAAAACTTACCTGTGTCTCTTATCAAGTAATAGTCCTTTGATAAGCTACCTAAGGGGAACATCAGTAATTGTTTGGTGAGCTGTTTCCCTTGGAAATAACAAAAAAATAGGATTATGGGATGACCTATCACCTTCATTTGGTAGGCCTGCCTCCTGGAAGCCCCAAAAGACTTCACACGCTGTATGTACCCAACTCAAGCTGCTCTGTGGGCACTGAAGAAGCTGCCAACACCTTTCAGAGTGATTTTACTCTTAGTCTTCCTCTCCACCAGCTCCTTTCCCCAGAATTTTATATCCACATACCCTAAAGTCTTTTTTACTTCCCAGTTTAAGCCAGCTAATCCCTAAATGGGATGCCAAGCTGAACATATCCATCTAGAAACTGCACCAGTCATTTTCCTACCTAAATGACTTTCCACTCTTCAGCCCACCTGCTCTGCACATCTTTTCCATGATAACAGCCCTGGCCTCCGTTTCATCCTTTCTGCTCTGACAGCTCCACATGCATAGCCATCTAATAACTCATACACTCAGAGCCTCAAAAGCACCAGCCTTCTGCTATGCAGTTACTACTGCTTCCATTTCTACTTCGGACAATATTTCTTAGTTACTTTATAATCTCTCAGTGTCACACACATGGTAAATATCCCCTAAATGCTGCTGAAATACTACATGGTGAAGAATAGTAATGTCTTGTATTGCAGAATAGAGTAACAGTCAGGTACAAATTACCTGCTCTCAAAAGCCTCAACCATGCTCATGTTAACTAACATGACAAAGTGCCCATCATGTGCCAGGCTCTGGTTCAGGCATTATGGTCTTAACTTGGAACTTACTGTATGAATTTCTCCATTGAAGATGACAGACTGTAACGTCTCCTAATAAATAAGAAAACATTTGGATGTGCCAGCTTTTAGAAAATGGAAAAATGAATAACTGTGCCAAGTGGGATTTTTTCCCCCCTTAGTTCCTTCTTGCAATCAATATAAGCTAAGTGGCAGCATCCTGGATGGACACCAGCTAAGCTCTTGGTCATCCCATAGAGACAACGTATTTATCAAGTACAACCCACTCCACCACCTTTTGAATAGCACACAGCCCAGAATTCACTCCTAGAGGGGTCTTAGTCAATACTGGCATGCAAGACAAGTGAGATAACACGGCTGCATTTAGCACAATGGCACCTCAAAGAGGTTAGGGAAGCTGGACAGCAGACAAGCAAGACTTAGGTCAGAAACAGAGGCTCTTACAAACACCACACAAGTGTGCTAGAATGAATTCGAGTCCAGTCGATATTGCTACCACCTTGAGCTGTCCCTTTTCAAACCAAAGGAAAAGGAAGAACTTCCCCAAACACCAGGACATATTTAGCGAATTAAGGCGCCTGGTGGGAGATGGCAGAATTTTAACTCTCCTACGCTTCAGGAAGGGTGTAAAATCCAAAGCAGTGTATTTAGAAACATCTAAAGATGCATGTGTCTCTTCTTCCTGTCCTGGCTGGGCATGATGGTACATGCCTGTAACCCCAGCACTTGGGAAGCTGAAACAGGAGGATCATGAATTTGATGCCAGTGGGGGTGGGGAGGGACACTTCTGTGGAGAAGACCTGTCAACCAGCTCTTTCAGACTTGAAGGCTAAAGGTGGAAGAAAAGTTAAGTCCCATTTCTGCAGAGTGGAACTTGATTATGAAATCCCAACTTACTCACTCATGGCTGATGACTGATACCACAATCAAAACTTGTTTGCACACATGCATGCGTGCGTGCACACACATACACACACACACACACAGCACAGGCAGAGAGGAAGAGAGAAAGAGAGGGAGGAAGGGAAAGAGGAAAAGGGAGGGAGAAGAGAAAGGAAAGGAGAGAGAGAGAAATACTAATTAGCAGTCAGCCATCTAGAAATGTTTTATGGATTTTATCATTTTTGCCTCTTTCCCAGAAGTCCATCTAGAAGCCCAGTTAGCCTGGGGGTGGGGAATACCTCATACCCTAGAGAACCACACAGAAAACAGCCCATCTCACAGCACAAGAAGGGGCTGGGATGAGGAAGCAGTTTCTGATACAAGAAGAGAACAGCAAATTATACCCAGAGCCCTTGGAGGCATCGACCAGCAACCAGAAATGCCAGACAGGTGTGAGACAACAGGCTCAGGCTACAGACTTGAGCTGCACTCAGGAAATGGGCAAAGAGGCATGGAAGCTAGAGCCAATGAAGATGCCCATAGGGTCAACAGCAGAGGTCTGCATCTGAAAGAATTCTGGAGAGGGAAGGGGAGCCCTTTGGGATCAGCTACACTAATCCTTCTATAGGGGCAAAGAGCTATTTGGCAATTTGTTCAAGGTCATGAAACTAGTGGCTGGAAAGACTAGGGACAGAATCTAAGCCACTGGTCTTAAAAGACAGGGAAACAACTGTTAATTACATTGTAGTTAATTCTAATTCTTATTATTATGCTGATTCTTTAATTCTATTGATTCTTCTCCATGTGTACATTTTGACCTGAATGACGTGGACTGACAGACACAGCACCACTTGTGAGTGTGTGCCCAGATTGGAGCCACAGTGTGGGCTAGAGTCCCAACAACTTTCACAGAGTGACCTTAAGCACATTATTTCATTGTGCCTCAGTTTTCTCACCTATCAAGTGGGATAAATAACAATACCTACCTGGTGGGGTTAGGAAGCCTACTAAGTGAGCCAACACATGGAAAGTTCAAATGCTACATGAAAAGTAGGAAGGGGGGGGCTAGAGAGATGGCTTAGTGATTAAGGTGTTTGCCTGCAAAGCCAAAGGTTTGATTCTCCAGGACCCATGTAAGCCAGATGCACAAGAAGGCGCATGCATCTGGAGTTCGTTTGCAATGACTAGAGACCCTGGTGTGCCCATTCTCTCTCTCTCTCTGCCTCTTTCTCTCTCTCATATAAATAAATTAAATTAATTTTTTAAGTAGGAATTTCTTAGGGAAGAAATAATCCTCATATTTGTTGCTCCTGCACACCTGCTCCCCAACCCCCATTCATCGGAGTCACCAGTTGACACCTTTCCACCTCTTTTCCTACAGCACCTGGCACTAATGTTTCCTCCTAAGTCACCTAGGCCCAGGACTGTCTTACAGTAGAGTTAAACCAGCAACTCTGAGTGACTACTTGACTACTAGTCACCCCACCTATCACCCCTTAGACAAGATTGTTGATTCTGCCCTGAAAATCTTCTGCAGATTTAAGAAACCTTCAAGTGTCACTTGCCTGCCTGTCCTGCGTAGTGTCCTTGGCTAACCTTCTCTGTGATGTTCTCAACTCTCTCAAATCCTTCATCCCTCATCCTTCTACCCTCATTCCATGGAAAGACATGATGTCATCCCTCCTACGTGCCAAACTTGGTGGATTAAACACAAAACCAGGCCAGCAGCTTCCACTGCAGACCCAATTACCCCCATCCTTCATTGCTAACTAAATGCCTGCCACATTTAGAGCCCAGCACCAGCCCACTCCTCTAGCTCTGCCACTGACCATGACCTCTGCCCACTGCTGAGAAAGCCAGCCATCCTTGCAGAATAGGACTTCTCAATCTTTAGAATGCTTCTGAGCCTCCTGGGGATCCTGTTCAAATGCAGGCTCTGATTTGGCAGGCTACAGTAGACCAGGAGAGCTCCAACAGTGGTGATGTTGCTGGTCCTCATATATATATATATTATTTTTCATATGTTAGGTGGAAAGTGAGGTTTGACAAGTGGACAAAACTTGTCGAAGGTTCACACTTGCTGGGCAGTAAGGTTCAAATGGAGTGCTGGTTCAAAGCCTAAATCCTATGTTTTTCTCTGTGTTAGGTGTTTTTTCAATTAGGAGTAAGTGTGGGCTGGGAAGGATCTAGGACAGAAATTGATTTTTAGTACACAACACATTATGGTTTATCTGTAACTAGTTATTTAAATCTTCCTGGCTGATATGGACAGGAGAGAGATGGGTTTTACAATAGCACAGATGAGTAGGGGTGTGGCTCAGTGGTTGAGTGCTTGTTTAGCATGACAAAAGCCCTGGGTATTGATTCCTTGCACCAAAAATAATTTTTTAAAAAAAAATAAACTTTAA
This sequence comes from Orientallactaga sibirica, assembly GCA_036365145.1. Lineage (NCBI taxonomy): Eukaryota > Metazoa > Chordata > Mammalia > Rodentia > Dipodidae > Orientallactaga > Orientallactaga sibirica. The sequence continues at coordinate 4,751,483 of JAEOAD010000025.1, forward strand.
AATCCTATACAACAGCAGAAGACCAAAAACAGCTACCAGGGAGAAAGTCAATCCTGCCAATCCAGACGTTAGACCACACCCAGAGGGGCGTGAGAACACTTTAAACACGTGCAAAGAGGAAGAGGGATATACAGGAAGGCTCAACCTACCATGTCTGAGACTGTGGGGCACTCAAGGGAATCTATTTGAACCCGAATCCCACCGTCCCCATTCTCTAGAGTCTGCCCGTGCCCAACAAGTCATGCTTATTCCTCTCTCCCACCATCCTGTCTTCAGCTAGTCTTGCAAGTGGTTGAAGTCTCCTGGATCCTGGTTAAGTTGGTCTGCTCCTGTTGGAGCCCCCAGTGCTGCTATCACAGTGGTGGGTGACAGTCTCCTACACTAAGCCACTTGCTCCTAATGTATGAGATTTCAAATCCTCCTTTACTGTCAAACTTCAATGGCCAAGGCTGGCCTCCAGAGGGCTGGAATCTCCAGGGCACCTCTTTTCTCTCCTCATCCTGCTGGGTTTTCTGCTCCAACCCATTCTTTAGCAAGACCATTCCCATTCATCTATGCTTGGTTCTAATAGGATGCTCTCCTGGCTTATTTCCCACCCCTCTGATGAATTCTTCTAGAATTTCCCTTTCAGTTTATGCCTTCGGAACTGTAGGCACTCCCAAGAGTCGTCTCTCAACCCTCAACTCCATCACCCACTTTCTGATGATGGTACCAACCCCACATCCAGTTTGTCTTGCGTTACCTGTGGGTTCGCTGAGAATCCCCAGCAGTCACTAGGATGCCTGCCCTGGAGTAGCTGGCCCCGGTTCTGCAGTCTGCTGAGTACATAAATGAGCTGTGTCTCACAGCTGCTCCCCTTCCCCCTTTTCTTTTTTCTTTATCCTTTCCTTCCCCTCCAAACCCTGCTGGGAATGCCAGATTCTCCTGGTTCCACTTCCCATCACATAGGTGCAGCAGGATTACAGGTGCACGCACTACTTGCATCTGGCTTTATGTAGGTTCTGGAGAACCAAAATTGTCATCAGGCTTATGCACCAAGCGTGTTTAACCACTGAGCAATCTCCCCAGCCCTCTTTTCTTCTTGTGAAAAGGGTCTCCCAGGCTTGCCTTTATAGGCATGACCCACCAAGCCTGGATCAGGCTGTGGCTTCAAAGAGAGTACCCTGAGGCAAGGCGGGGAGTGGGGGCTGAGGTTCCTCAGGTGAAGGAGATAACTACTGAACGACTGTTGGCCTTCATCACTCACAGCACACTCAGAAATTGATAGTGATGATGTTCTGCGTGGCTCTCAGGCTTCGTGGTGGCCTCTGGCCTTGAGCTGGGGGGGACCCCATCACCAGTATCATGACACACCCGCAACCCATTGGAAACCCATGGGACGCTTACATGGTCCACATGCTCGGTTGGTGCCAGCCTACTCCAGGTCTAAATAAGGACAAGGAAGAGCCATTTCCAAACAATGCTGCTCTTCACCGTTCTCAGTCAAATTCACCCCACAGAACAGCACCAACAAGCCCTCACTCCCAGAAACACCCCAAGTGATGAAGATGCTTTCCCATAACAGCTGCTTTCAAAGGTGGGAAACACAGTACAGTTAAAGCCTCAGCATGCCATACACAGACTTGAATCATACCACTTAGCGACTCCACAATCCAACACAAATACTCGAGGAGCATCAGGAGAAATCGGCACCAAAGATCACAAATGCATACACAGTGCCACTGTCTCTGTCTCCTGGAAAACACTGCTGGTAGGCGACAGCATTAGCACTGAGTCTAACTGTGTTGCTTCCCAAAGACTACTGTTGGTGTAGGGAGCAATATTCCAAGATCTACAAAACCACTGACTGAGCCAGCTGCAGCATTTCACCTTCTCCAGAAGATAAATTATGAAGAATTTTTGCCAGTGCAAATTATCTTCCCAAGCAGAGTCAAATGCAACTGTGCCTTTAAGAAACCAAAATAACTAAAATGAACAACTATGAATTGGCCCTGACAGCATCCCCCAAATTCGTTTGATAAAGTAAGAGGTAGACACACACCAACAGTCAAGCCCACACCTTATTTCACTGCCAGACACAGCACAGTATGAAAGTGTACATTCAATCTATAGGGGAAAAATCAGTTCAGCAACTCATAACTAAAACCAAACAGCAAATAAATGCCTTGAAAGGAGTATCACTGACAATGCGAGTCCCTATTCAGCAGGCTAATAAGAGTAATTATAGCCAGGGCAGGCATTCGTCAGCTTGGCAGATACAGGAATTCTGTTAACAAGGCTGAAATAAGTGCCAAGGAGTCTCTGAAGGCCACAACACTTCAAAGGCTGTTTAAGCTGGAGGGATTCACACGGGTTTCTCCTGTGAGCTTTCCTTCTCCTCCAGTGCTCTCTACAGCAGCAGGCTGCATTCAGCCCTGTTCCTCTGAGCAAGCATGGGTACCCATAGGAGCTTCCTGTTGTCACATTTGAGAGGAGCATGCTGGCACCACCACTCCCTTCAAGATTGCATCTGGGACTCACTCATCCCAGATCCTATTTTTAACCATACCTTTGTTTGCAAACCAAGATCATCCTTTTCATCTAAATTAATCTCAAGCATAAGACTTGGTAAGCATGGGTCAGCTTTTTTTTTAGTAGAGACAGGGTGAAGTCTTGAGATAGTGTTGACTCTAGCATAAAGAGACTGTGCAACTGCGCAAATTATTCAACTATTCCTAGGCAGCAGTTTCCTCATCTCTAAGAAGAAAATAATGGTGGCCTTTTCAGTCTTGCTGTAAGGAATGATCAAATGTATGTGAGAGCCCAAAGCTTGATATACACACTATAAATGGTAGGTATTAGCAGTCAGCCTGCCCAGAAAAGAATGGGACTGGGGATGAGGCTCAGTAGTAAAGCATTTGCCTCTTATGCACAGGGCTCTGTGTTGAGTCTCCTGCACCCTTTAATGTGACACAGAGACTACTAGCTATCCCCCCAAACCCCAAACACAGCTTTCTCTTCTTCTGTAGTAGGTGGACATGACTGTCAAGTTCCTCTGCATTTCCCAGCCTCCCTTGCAGCTAGTGTGGCATGGCACTAAATCATCTCCAGTAGAATATACACAAAAATCATTGTTTCACTCCAAGTTTGGCCCATGAAGTGTCAAGATACTTCATTCCACACTGCTTCCACCATTGTGAGGCCTAGAGTCAAGTGCTGACACCTAAAGTGACCTTAGAAACTAAGAACTACAAAAGTAGAACTGCCACCAGCTAGGGAGCCAGAATGACTGTGTGGAATAGGGGCTCACCAAAGCTTCTCCTCTGAAGCATCCCCTGGCACCATTCTAAAAAACAAAAAAGAAAAGAAAAAGCACCACTGTTTGAACCACTATGCTAAGTGTACCTGTTAGAGCAGTTTAGCTTTAATAATTAACACAATACCCTATCATTTTCAAATTGAACTTGAAAATGTAAATATAAGGCTTTCATCATTTAAAAACTATTCCAATAGATTTGTTTAAAAAAAAAACAACAAAACTTTAGGCCGGGCATGGTGTTGCACGCCTTTAATCCCAGCATTCAGGAGGCAGAGATAGGAGGATTGCTGTGAGTTCAAGGCCATCCTGAGACTACATAGTGAATTTCAGATGAGCCTGGACTAGAGCAAGACCTGCCTCGAAAAACAAAGAAAAAAAAACTTAAAAAAATGAATAATCACTCTTTACAATCTCTTGGCCTTCCACTTTCCAATTCACAAAGCACACTTGCACACTAGTTGAGGATTTAGCTCCCCCCCACACCCATCATGTTAATCTCACCCTGCAAACTTTTCATGGTTACTTATTCCCACAGAGAAAAGGACATATCTACTTATACATATTAAATCAGTCAATGTTTATCAAACACCCACTGTGTGTTATACAGTAGTAGCAAGAAGACACAATAGCGAGCAAGACCAATGTGGTCCCTGCTCCTGGAGGATAACGAGGATGGGGACTTAACTAAGGAAAAAATGGCATGCAATATGAGCAGGAGGCACCCCAATGAGAAAGAAGCACAGGCTGCCTGGCAACCCCCAGGGGACAACAATCCATCCCTGTCAGGCCGCCTTGTGCATGCAGCACAGCCTCCAGTATCTCCATCTCTCAGTCCCAGCCCCTCCCCCCCCCATCCTATCACCTCACGAACCTGTGTGCTATTTCTGAGCAGCCACACACTTTCACTCAGCCACACTCTGTTTTTCCCCAGAGCCCAAGAACACTCTTCAATCCTTTCTTTCAAAATTCTAATTATCCTCAAGGCTCAGCTCAAATGTCACCTCTTCAGCAAAAGCAACCCCAACCCTCAAGTCAAAATGAATCCTCCACCACCTCCTCCTCCTCCTGTCCTCCCTGGCTGGTTTGCATCAGGTATCTCACTGTCTGGTACTGAGCTGTCTGTTCACTCAGCCTGATGACACACTCAGTGAGACGCTGTGCCTTGGTCATTTGCCTGGGATTCCCAGTAGTGAGCACTCATGGAATGCCATATTGAATGGACGGACGAAGCAAGACAGACACAGGCAAGAGACGTAAAACGCTGCAGCTTAACTGAGTGGTTCTGGCATGATCCTGGTAGGTGGGCTTAATGAGGAAGCTTCAAGGAGGAAGTGAGTTTGTTGAGGTGGGGGTGGGAGGGAATATACACAGGCAAGAGGCAAGGAGTAGGAGGTGCCAGGAAGTCCAGCAGATTCCATGTAAGAGAGTAAACTGGGTGCTTGGGAAAAAGTGCCTGAGCCAGAGAAAAGAGGGTTGGGAGCAAAGACAACGGGTGGCATTTCCCTGGAAGAAATCATACAGAACCAATTCGTCCAGGTGAGAGTCAAAACTGGTCCTTTAGTAAAATAATGAGCTGAAGAAAGGAGCTAGAGGGGAATGTCAGCAAAGGAATAGTCCGGGTCCTCCGTGTGGGGACCTTCAGGATCTGCCCTAAGGAAGTATCAGAAGCAGCACCCAGAAAAGAAGCAGTTGAGCCTGTGCTTTGGGAAAAGCCACAGAACTGAGGCCAGTGTGCAGGTGGAGGTCGCAGGCAGCAGTGACACCAAGACCCTGCTGGCTGCACTCCCAGAGGGAGGATGATCTTGCCTGTGGAGCTTCTGGAATCAGTATGGTACAAGAGTGAGGGAACACAGGGAGGCCGGCCCGGGGGTCAGGCTGCTGCTGATGACCAAGATTCTAAGGGGCAGGGTTGGCAGCTCAGAGAACTAGTAGACAAAATGGACTTGGCTGGTGACATGGAACATTCCTTAGTTAATGTGAGCTGTCGCACCAGGGCGGGATACCGGGGTACATAATCAAGATTCACTAGGCTGTGCCTTCTCCACTCCTCCTTCGCTTTTGCTTGTTTCTCCTGGCTGATCCTTCTCCCTTTCTCCCATACCACAGTTACTCAAGGGCCGTCTTTATTTATTTGTTTATCTGTTTATTTTTGTGGTACAAAGGAGAGCTCAAACCCAGGGCCTTGCAAATGTTAAGCAAGCATTCTACCACAGAACTACATCCCAAACTCACTCAAAGGCATTCTTTTCAAACTTCGACCTCACTGTTCCCTCTTAACTAGTGACAGGGCTGTGAAGTGACAACTCTTAAGGGAGTCATTCACATAAATCACCAAGTGAGTAGCAGCAGCTCAGAGTTGTGCCCTGCACCATCTGTGCAACCACAGGCCGTGGATGGCACTGCCTGACCTAGACATAAGGCAATTAAATAGAGTGACCTATCCCTAGTAATGTACAACAGACACAGAACTTACAAGGGCTGCAGAATGGAAGGAAACACTTGCCAGTACTAGGACCTAAGAGCACAGACGAGCTGCTATAAAAGAAGGAGGGAAGCTTTCTGCATGTAGGCTGTGGCTAGTTTCTGAAGAGCACAGTTAACAGCTAGCAAGGCTTGTGTGCAGGCAGGGGGAGTCATGAAGCCTGGAGCAGTGTGGCCCTGGTGCAAGCCAGAAAGGAGTGGTTGTGGAAGGTCTCCACTGGGACCCTCAGGCCTTCCTTGTAGAGTAATCATTTGCCCTGCGTGCAGCTGGGGCCTGGCTGGGACAGACATCACACACTCCATGTTCTGTGAAGGATTCAGATCTGTCTTGCTTTTGGGGCTTGGAAGGGAACCTCTGGCTGGGTCTAGGATTCAGCCTGTCCCGGAGGACACTGAGCACAGGAGACCAAGAACATCACGGTGTTTGTGGATCGGTCTTCCCATTGCATGGTAGGCATGCAATAAATATATTTCTGTGGCTGCTTAAGATCATCATGTGCATCTATGTGAAGATGGTGTCTGTGTAAGAAGTGAATGGAAAATGGAGAGGGGGGTTAAAAAAAAAAAAAACTGGAAAGATTCCTTGAGTGGAGGGAGGGCACTTGGCCAAACCATCAAGAGGCACCGGGTTTTCCTCCGAGTGGAAAAGAAGGGACAGTGAGGAGGGAAAGTAACAGGTAGAGAAGTTGGGGGAGCTGGGCTCTCGGGTCTTTGTGTGTAAATAGGAGCCTAACCAGCTTCGGGAAACGCTAGAAGGCGACGCTGAAGATTCAGGCACGCCGACTGTCACCGCACCGCTCGCGGCCATCCCGTGACCTTCGAGGGGGAAGTTGGCGGCTCTCTGCTTCCCGGGAAAAGCGACCCGGGACGGGCCGGCGAGCGAGGAGCCGCCCCGCCGCGCGGCTGTGGCGGGCACAGCAAAGGCTCGCGTGGCCGCTCCGGGCTGGGGCGCGGACCGGGCGGCTGCACCTCCCGAGGCCGCAGGTCAAGGTGAGCCCGGCTCCCGGGCCAACAGGTAGGGCGCCGGCCCGGGCCACTCCCCCGGCACGTGTGCGCGCGAGGCCGGGCCTGGCCGGGCGGCTCCCCGCACCCCGCACGCGGCCCGGGAGGATGAGCCCGGCTCGGGCCGCCCGCAGCCGCGCCCGCCCGCCCGCGGCCCAGGCCGGCTCTCCCGGGAGCCGCCCGGCCACCCCCGGCGCCCCAGGCCGCGCTGCCGCCGCCCAGCCCCGCGCCCCGCCGGCGCCCCGCCACTCACCCAGCCACACGAGCGCCAGCAGCAGCGGCCTCGGAGCCCGGCGCCCCATGCTCGCCCGGCGGGAGCGACCCTCCGCCTCCTCGGCCCGCCGCTCCTCCGCCTCCTCCCTCCGGCTCCGGCTGCTCCAGAGTCGGCGCTCCTCCGCTGGGCCGCGCCTGCTCCGCCGCCGCCGCCGCCGCCGCCGCGCGAGCCCACAAAACCCGGCGCCCGCCGGGCCGACGTGCGCACCTGGCTCGGCCCCTCCCGCCGGCCCCCGCCTCCTCCCGCCCGCCCGCCGGCTCCGGAGCCGGCCCGCCGATCCCAGCGTGCGGCCCCGGCCGCTTCCCGAGCGCCAAGGGAAGACCGTAGCGCGCGCCCGCCCGCCCGCGCCGCCCACCCGGCGCTCTGCCAGCTACAAACACAAACTTTCCCAAGCCCCTCCCCGCTCCAGGTAACGGAGGAGGTGCCGGGCCACCCGCTTAAAGGGGAGGAGGCGCCCCAGCCCTCCAGGACCTTCCCGCGGGCCCCCACCCCACGAGAAACCTCCCGCCGACCTTTAAAAGTTGGCCTGGAAGAGCTCATCTGGAAACCTCATCGCTTTGGCCCTATCCCGCCCGGGACCCCGACGTTCCTCCACTATGCAGTCCCCACGCGTGTCTGTCTGCTGCTCCCTTCAGCCAGCAACCCGCAAGTTCACCCTCTGGTACTAGCTAAGCTCCCACCAGCCCCAGCTTGCTGCTTGCTAAAAACTGATATTCAGATAGGACTGCAAGAGCTCACAGGGCTTCCGAGGCTAAGGCTGTGACTCCAGCCTCCTCAGGAGTCACAGGCCTGGTGTGTTTGAGTGCCTGGCAAGGACTCAGACAAGGAGCAACGATTAACAGGGTTCTTTTGACTGCCGGCTGCCCAAGTTGCTGGGTGGGCCAACTTGCCTCCATCCTGGCCCACCTTCCTTCTCCCCAGGGTGCCCGTGGTACTGATTAGAACAACTTCCCACGAAGACACCCATTAAAACACACACACACACTTACTATTAATAGCTGTGGCACTTCATATGGTATGTTGCCGCCCTGAGACCATATTCAATGCTTTAAGTGGACACGACTGGGTTGTCATTAACATTTTTTTCCCACAATAGTTCTGTGCTTTTGATTTGAATACAAAAGTCTCCACGGTATTAGAAAAAATGTTTCTTGCTTAAACCAACAGACAAAGAAGGTTCACTGGTACCCAATGCCCCTCTCAGTACAGCCATCATGAATATATGCAGAACAAATCACAGATGTGCTTGGGAAACCGTCCTCGCTGGGGGGTGGGGGGAACTGCCTCTTTAATGCATTATTATTTCCAGCAACAAGTGTTTCTTATTTCCACTAACCACAGGGTGACTAGCCAGGTGTCAGCCTTTTAGAAAGAGACTCTAAAAATTCATTACCAGACTTGGTGGTGTGCCCCTGTAAGCCCAGCACTTGGGAAGTAGAAGCAGGAGGATCAGTTCAAGGCCAGCCTCTGCAGTTAGAGACTAGGCTACATGAGACCCTGTCCAAAAAATTGATTGACAGATTGATCCATGGTGATATACTGGTGTTCATGTACTTCATGCCAACTTAAGCAGGGTTTAAAATAGTAATTTTGGGCTGGAGAGATGGCTTAGCGGTTAAGGCGCTGCCTGCTAAGCCTAAGAACCTGGTTCCAATCTCCAGGTCCCACGTTTAGCCAGATGCAGTGACGCAAAGGCGCAATACTGCACTTGCCCACAAGGGGGCACACGCATCTGGATTTCGTTCACAGCAGCTGAGAGACTGCTGGAGCGCCCATTCTCTGTCTCCCTCTCCCTCTCTCTGTCTCTCTCTCTGAGTCTTTCTCCAAAAAAAAATTTTTTTAATAAAACATAATAATAATTTTGATGTTACATGCATTTTATCTTTTTTTTTTCCATTTCAGTCCTGTCACCAGGCCTTTCCCAAGATTATCACCCATTCTATGATTCCTTTTGTCTGTCCATCCCAATCCTTCCTTGAATTTCTGGAGAAAGTTATCATTTTTTTCTCTTCATTCCATCAACCCTGAATGCAGACCTAATGTTAAGTCTTGGAATGTGATGGAACTACAGAGAAATGGAATTCCGGCTCCTCCAGAAGCTGAGATTTTGGCTCATCAATCTTTTCTTTTTTTTTTAACCACCCAGAATGCTGAATGTCTGGACCTCACATTTTGGTGCTTAGTCATGATCAGCGTAGCACATGTGCACGGCTTCCACCCTGTCTAGTAACACAAGGACCTAAGTGGCTGGCACACATGGTCTCACATCCCCCACATGCCGCAGGGTAGTTCTGTGCTCTTTGTTTAACAAACCCAAGTCTAGGCTCTGTTGGCCCTTTGTGTGCTGTTAGTCACTGGGCTAGATCCTTAGAACTCCAGCAATGAGTCAGACAGTTCCTGCCCAGGACGTGCTTACACTCTGCCTGTCGACTTAGTAGGTGTGTCAGCAGGGACAAAGTTCAGTCACAACACACCCAGGGAGTGGCAGGGGAAGCTTTACAGGAATGGCTTCACAGAGGGGTGACTGGTCAGTGAGTCTTATGGAAGGTCTGGAGCAGTTTTTGGTGTGGTATGTGCCAAGAGGACACACATTTAATGTGAGGGGGTTCCTACCTACCACCCCACACCCAAGTGTCAGTAAGTTAACGGTGTATCGTACAATCACAGAAATAACATAGTCAACAACATAACTGGTAAGAATAAAAAGGCTGTCCTGGCAAGGTAAGAACAAAGCAGAGACCAGGGGTAGCTGTTGGTGGCAGCTAGTCAGCTATGTCATGAGAACCAACCAATGAGCCATTTTTGTAGCAAAACACAAGTGCAACTTAATTACTCCTAACTCCCTCTCAGCAGATTGAATGTTTGCAAAGGAGCACAGCACATGCAGCAGATGCCAGTTTGTTATTTGTGACTGTGGGGTCTGATGATGCTTTCCTGTGAGAGGCATTTGTCTGTCAGACCTTCTACACAGGGCATCCTTTGGCCACAGCCATTTGGTCTTGGTTTGGTCAGTATACAGCTTTGCCTAGGGTAGGAAAACTCACTCTCCAGCAATCCTAACTCACTCATCCCCACCTCCAAGAAGGGTGAATTTCAACTTGTGTTTGCTTTACCCTCATCACACTGACCCTCGGGGTTGTGGCCACAACCGGCCTGTATTATCTTTTGATTGCAAGTCTGTCTGCATCTGCCCTAAATGCCTCACACGGGCATCACACTCTCTCCCCACAGTTTTTTAGTGGAAATTCAGCAAAAGCGATATAACATTTAACCTTGAGAATTAAAATGTTAAAGGTTCCTGATGAATGAATTTGCTGATTTTTCTTTTTAAATAGTCATTTATTTGTGATCAGAGAAAAAGTGAGAAAATATGAGTGTCTGGGCATGCCAGGGCCTCTTGCTGCTACAAAAGAACTCTAGAACTTTGTGCATTGGCTTTACGTGGGTACTGGGAAATTGAACCCAGAGCCAGCAGGCTTTGCAAGCAAGTGCCTTTAACCACTGAGCCATCTCCCCAGCCCATGAAGTTGCTGATTTTTCTAAGAATCATGCAGATGTGATGCGTTATCCCTGCCACTGCCACAAACCCATGCATTCAGTGCAGAAATGACTTTGATCCGTATCGTTGTGCCATCTGGGAAGTACTACATTCTGCTCCTCCTTTCCTTCCAGTCATTTCATTCAAATATTCCTCTTCTGTGTCCAGGTATTTCTCTGATTGCAGGTAAATAAGGGCTTATTAAGAGCTGAACATATAAAGATTCAGACTCAGTAGCATACTTACATAGCATGTGTGAAAGTAGGGGTTCATTTCCCAGCATGGAAGGAAGAAAGGAAGGGACAAAGGGAGGGAGGGAGGGAGGAAGGAAGGAGAGAAAGAAGAAGAAAGGATTGATTCAATCACAGAGTTAGAAAATGGACTTAAGAGTTAAAAGGGAGCAGTAGGGAGAGGAAGCCACACTTCCTAATGAGTGAGAGTCCTTGGGTTCTGAGAAACCCTGGGAGCTGTGGAATGCTTCTGCTCTGGGACATATCCTTCCCCAGCTGTCAATCCTTTCCAACCTTTCTCAAGTCCTGGAAGGCTGAGGTGGGAGATGGTGTAGAAAATGTTCTGAGGGTACTTAGAACTGTCCCCAGTTCCATCTCTGCCAAGCCAAAAATGTCCTGCAGACAGGGCCCGCATGAGCAACCCCCCATGGCATTCATTACTCCTGCAGGAACATGGTATGAAGAGAAAGTGAGAACATGGAATGAGAGGAGGTTTTGCAATAAAAGCGTTCATAGGAGAGAGGCTGTGTTATGAAGAGTATACATGGCCCTGGTCCTGGGGGGACTTCTACTCTCATTGAATGTGTGGCAGACCTGGGATGCCACAAAGGACAGGGAGACGATGACTACCAGAAGAGCAAAGGAAACTCACAGAAGGCAGGTAGGTAAGAGAGGCGCATGCCACTCATGGGAGTGTTCTGGGTCTTCTGTGACTACGCTCTCTGGGCTGTGGGTTCTCCTAAAACGAATGGAAGCACCAAAGTCAGCAGTAAGGACATGCATGGCAGTGCATCACATCGGTTAGGAATAGCTGCAGGGACCAGGCCTGGTGGCAAAGGTTTGCAATCCCTGCAACTCAGAAGGCGGAGAGAGAAAGATCTCAGGCTCAATGGCAGCCTGGGCGACAGAGCAAGTCTGAGGCCAGATTGGGCAACTTGTTGAGTCCTTGTCTCAAAATAAAAAGTGGAAAAAGAATTGGATACTGCTCAGTGATAGAGCACTTGCCTAGCATACACTAGGCCCTGGGTCCAAATCCCAATACCTCAAGAAAAAGGAAGGAAGGGAGGGAGGGAGAAAAGAAGGGAAAGGGGAAAAAAAGGAATAGTTGGGTGTGGGGGGGGGAATGTTGGTATCGATTTTCTACCCAAATCCACCACTGCTAAACATGGTGGTACCCAACTTCATGCTAAGGAGAAGCTTCGTCTCCTCTCTGGAAGGTGTTTACCCTAATCTGCACACAAAGCTTGAGGGGAGCAGGCCTTGGAGGAAAGCGGGTGTGCTCTCTTTCCTTCACCTATCCCCCACCAACCTTCTTGAACTGGACTTCAGGTCTGAGTGAAGCTCTAAGACACTATATTTTTGTAATGACATTTACAAGAATGTATTCAAAATAAGGTTGCTGGCTAAAATACAGAGGATGTACACGAAAATTTGAATTTCAGATAAGCCAAGAATACTTTTTCAGTATGAGTATGTCAGTATGTCAGCACACTTACACTAAAAAGGCATTCCTTGTTTATCTGAAACTCAAATTCAACTCAGCATCCTTATGTTTTTATTTGCTACGTCTGGCACCCCTCATCCAGGGAGGTTACCTTATATGGAAATAGGTTCTTCTGGGAGGATTGGAGAAGACAATGTGGAACTCTGAGTAAGCTATCTTCTGATTGTTTGAAGTTCTGCATTTTAAAGGGATCAAATTTGCTTAGGGTATTCCATGGAGTCACTGGTGAAGAAAAGAAAAGTCATGCCAGGCGTGATGGAACTTGCTTTTAATCCCAGCACTTGGGAGGCAGAGGTAAGAGGATTGCTATAAATTCGAGGCCAGCCTGGACCTACAGAGTGAAATCCAAGTCAACCTGGGCTAGAATGATACAACTACCTAAAAAAAAACCCAACATAAAAATAAAACAAAATTCAAGAAACAAAATCGACCTAGTTTGTAATAATAAGCACAGCATTAAGCGGTATGGTGGCCTCCTCTCCTCCCTGAAAAAACATTCACCACTTCCCTGTGAAGGGCTCCATATTAGGATGTTCAACAGACCAGCTTTTCCTGAAGATGTGTGACCATCCAAGTCCAGTGACCCTTCTCGAAGCTCTCCTCCATAGTTCAGCCTCTGCCCTTGCAGCTCGTTCTTTTGCCTGAAAGTCATGCATCAATCATCAGGAGCACAGAAGCTCACAAGTAGATGTCACTATTGGGGAAATACAGGGTTACTGCCCTCACTACCTACCTGCTGCCTACTGGACCCACAGGTCAGTAGCTGTTCTGAAATCAAGCGCCATTTTCAGGACAATCTCCACACTTATGTCTACTCCTTAGTTCACAATCCCCTTCAGTGAGACCTTGCTTGCAGGATACATTTTATAACTTTGTCTTGGCGAATGTATAAAAAGTAGCATTTAAAAACATTTATTTATGAGCCGGGCGTGGTGGCGCACGCCTTTAATCCCAGCACTCGGAAGGCAGAGGTAGGAGGATCACTGAGAGTTCGAGGCTACCCTGAGACTACATAGTGAATTCCAGGTCAGCCTGGACCAGAGTGAGACCCTACCTTGCAAAACCAAAAAAACAAAAAAAACAAAAAAAACATGTATTTATGTATTTATTTATTTGAGAGAGAGAGAGAATGAAAGAATGGGCACACCAGGGCCTCCTGCCACTGCAAACAAACATTAGACACATGTGCCACTTTGTGCATCTGGCTGTATGTGGATAGTGGCTAGTCAAACCCAGGCCATCAGGCTTTGCAAACAAATACTTTTAACCACTGAGCCATCTCTCTAGCCTAAGAAATAGCATTTTACAGTGAGTCCTTTTGTGGGTCTTTTACGAAATTGTTTCTCACTCCAACAGTAGAAGCAAGTTTGTTGTACCTGCCTAAAATAATTGCATTCATGCCTAATGATTCAAAGCTCACGAAGTCTTGCTCACCCTTTGACCTCTGAGTTAGAATGCAAAGTTACTTTCTGAGGCGGATCTACCCATTGGGACACCGGAGGCTGGCCTGTGGCTGACAGTCCAAATGTGGCCTAGCATCTTCCCCAGAGGATGTCAGGTCTGCTCCAGCTGAGATGACACATGGGCAGAGTAGATACTTTTGTGCTTAGCCAACCACCAGGCAGAAGATGATTTCACACTTACTGTCTCAATATTTTTTAAAAGCTTTGCTGAGAAAAATAATTATTATGGAACATAACTTGAAGAAAATGCAGCCTGTACATTCTAGAATCCCAAAGATCTACCTAGGAGTTATGAATTAAGGAGACCATCAGTGAGCCTAATGCCTGGATATATCACGGCGACACTCCCATAAAGCTGCTTGTACTGCATTGCATTTTGTCATGATACCATCGGCCTATATGGAAGGGTGGGTGTCCTAAGAAACAGCCCTGAGCCCTCTGTCACTGTGCTGTGCACAGGACAGATTTACAGAGGCCTCTGTGCCAAGGCCCTGGGGAGATTCAATGGAGGCTGCTCAGTCCTGTGAGGGGAGGAGGTGGGCAGGACTGGTTTCTTCTCACCCCTAGACTCTGAATCCTGTAACTGTCTGTGTTTCCTTCTTGTTCTACACAGTGGTGAGAAAGCTTAGGGTCAAAGCCATGGCTTCCATTTAGCACATGCACGGGATTTAGGGTATAAATTCCACATGCATTCCTTCCCAGATCCTCTCCCTACCTTGCCACCAGTATTTTCCCTTTCCTTCCTTTTATTCTCACTTTCATTTCCTTTATTGTGTGCATTCAGTTTCACAATGTAGGAACTGTTTTGCAAGCCTTCTTGTAAAATTCAGTCCACGCCTCCTGCCCTTCAAGAGACATTTTAAATTCCGACTCCTCATCTGCAGATGACATACAGTGAGGTAATAATCACAATGAGCTCTACTTGGCTGGGACCGGCTGCAGTGCCAGGAGGAGGGCACTGTGACCCACAGAGGGTCAGAAGCCCTGGACAAAGAGCCTCGTTTCCAGGAGCAGCAGACAGGGGCTGCTTCTCTGCTAGCCTAGGAGCGTGCACAGTTGCCCATCTACAGGGAGTGAGCAAATATTAGAAGTGGTTTGCTTTCTCTAAGCACACAGTGGTTGAGGGGTTGGCATGGCCTGAGTGTCCAGGGTGATGGATGGTAGTCTAGCCCAACCGCAAGCAGTTGATTTAATAGGGTGGGAAGAAATGGCTTAGCCAGCCCTAAGCTGTCCATGACTCCCACATACTCTGCTGTCTCCCACCAGCCCCTGCCTTGACAATGCCTCTGTTGCAGTCAGGTTCGCACTGCTGGCAGAAATCGCCCAATCAAGAGCAGCTTTGGGGGAAAAAAGGATTTATTTTGGCTTACAGACTTGAGGGGAAGCTCCATGATGGCAGGGGAAAATGATGGCATGAGCAGAGGGTGGACATCACCCCCTAGCCAACATAAGGTGGACAATAGCAACAGGAGAATGTGTCAAACACTGGTAAGGGGACACTGGCTATAATACCTATACGCCCACCCCCAACAATACACCACCTCCAGGAGGTGTTAATTCCCAAATTTCCATCAGCTAGGAACCTAGCATTCAGAACACACAAATTTATGTGGGACACCTGAATCAAGCCACCATAGCCTCTAACCCTTTTTTCCAAGGCCACCCCATTAGGAGAGGTTCCCTGGAAGGCAAAGTTAGAGACACTGGTTTGGCTAAGTCCTTTCCTTGGGAAATATCCCCAGAAAGTAGCAATGAGGCAACATGGAGAGCAGGGAATGGGAGGCCACTAGTGGGTGAGGTGTGTGCTACTGAGGTATGTGCTGCTGTGGGCGGTGCAAAATGAGCCCTGGAGGTGTTTTTACAGGGCTTGGCTCCCAATACCCCTCTTGGCAGCTGAGGTTGCCCCCAGAGACACTAACTCCTTACCTCTAGCCTGCACTCACCTGAGCCCAGAGCCTGGGAGCTGACTGCTCCCCCCCCCGCCCCCCCAGGCTTTCAACTAGGAAGACAGAAAAAGCCGTGCTCCTCACAGCATGGTGTCCTGGGCTCCGGGCACTGTGCCCAGCACACACTAGGTCTGATCAGTAAATGCTTTGACTTCAACAAACATGCCTGCTTTTACCACTTTTATATACCAGAGTACTGCATAAAATTTTATTTTGGGGGAAAAAATAATCTTAAACCACCAATCTAACCCACGCCCCCTCATTGACAGATGAAGCATCTGAGGCTCTGAGAACCTAAGCAACTTGTCCAAGATTACACAGTATATTAAAGTAATTATGGAATATTAAAATGACTCCACAAAGTATGCCAAAGGCAGACCAGGGAGCCAACTAGAGTTTCAATGTGAAATATTAGTATTTCAGATGGAGGGTATGACCACCTCTGTGCCACATTTTGAACAGGAAATTGCTTAAAATAAATTAACTTGGAAAGTTCCTGAGCTCTGATGAGGGAGGCGAGCAATTTGAGTCTCTCCTTTCCAGGGACGGAATCCACGTTTCATGACCCTAAGTCAGGGGACGTACCAGAGACCTTGAATCAGAAATGAACTCAACCTGCTCAGCACAAGTGGCAGCTGTGGGATGGTGGTGTTTCTTTTTTTAATGAAACATGAAGTGGAGTTTGTCTCTCTATCTCAATAAAATGTAGAGCCCTCTAACTTCTCACCTTGTCGCTTCCTATCTCTGTGCACCCCTCTGCTGCCACATGTAGGAGACACAGAAAGCCAGGAAACGGTAAGGATTATGACGTAAACTGGGAGTGGTGGCACACGCCTTTAATCCCAGCACTCGGGAGGCAGAGGTAGGAAGATCACAATGAGTTCAAGGCCACCCTGAGACTATAGAGTGAATTTCGGGTCAGCCTGAGCTAGAGTTGAGACCCTACCTCGAAAATACAAACAAAACAAAACAAAAAAAGATTACGATGTAAAACAAAAGCTTTACCACTTCTCTCTGTGAGTTTGTATAAGACAGTGAAACACACAATGTTGATGGGGGCCATCCTGCAGACATGGCAACTAGTCATGCTGGCTAAATGAGGGAAGGTAGGATTTATTTGAACAGACATACTCATACTAAACTCTTCTTATTTGCTTAGACATGAGTCAACATCACTCTAGAAAGGACTAGAAAAGAAGGGCTGGCATAGTGTTTCCACAACCCGCAATGCAATGATGGAAAATCACTTGGGGTGTGTGTTAGGCACCTGACCTATCTGTGTGGCAGTCCGCAGAGCGTCTCCTCCTGACACTTACCGGAGTGACACCATGAAGTCAAATGAAGAGAAATAGTGAAGCTTTCTATCAAGCAATGCTGAGTGGTGGTTAGGAGAATCAGATAGGCTGTCACATTCAGATAGGTACTCACAACAGCCTGGAGCGGCTTCCCACTTCAGCTAGTCACAAATGCTATCCTGTCTGACCTGGGGTCCCGGGTCCCATATGTATAAACTGAGCAGAGTGATACATGTGACAAAAGATTGGGTGGGTGATGGAGGAAGGATGGAAGATTGGGGAGTAATAGAGGAAAGAAAGTCTGTATTTGCAGCACCCTCTCCATCTAGATGTGGCCACATGATTTGTTCTCGCCAGTGAGTGTGAGCAGAAATTCCATGCCTAACTCCAGGGAGGCTGGAGGCCAGGTGAGGAAGCTTCTTCCTAGGGTGGCTTCTTCCCCTGTGTACTAAGTGGGAGCAGAGGTCCAAGAAAACAGAGCATGAGTCCCTGAATGTCCAGTCCACATGGAGGAAGCTGCACGCAGCCAGGAACATCGGCATTGTTCTGTCATGTAGAGATAAACAGATTTGACGGAGTTAATCTGGTGAAAGGTGGGGTCTTGGTATGAGTAGTGGTAACACTTGTTTTCTAATGGCACCTCCATGGCTTTTGTGGCTTCACTCCTGATTCCAATAGGTGACTTTTGATTGCTCTGTACCCGAGCACTCTAATTCTCTCCTCTAATCCTTATAAGTTTCATTCCTGGGCAGTGATCAGCTTAAGCATGAGCATTTGAGGAAATGCTGGCCAATGAGATCTGAGAACTCTCTTCAGAAGGGTTCTGAGACAGACTTCATTATACGTTACATGGCTGCTTCAGCTTCGTTTTGCATTCTGCCTTTTAAAAAAATGAAGATGGTTTTTGTTTGCTTTCTTTTATATTCTTAAGTGTTACAAAGGTATAGTTTATATATAACAAAATTCAGCAGCTTACATAAACAATCTTGTGAGTTCTGACAAATGTAGTCTTATAAGCATCACCACAATAAAAATAAGGAATATTCCCATCTGTAGCAGTCAGTTACCTTCTTGTTGCGGGGACAAAACACTGACCAGAAGCACCTTATGGGAAGAAAAGCTTTACTGTAGGCTTACAGTTTTGAGGGGAAGCTTCATCATGGTGGGGAAAGCAGCGTAGCATGAAGTAGTCTGAGTGAGCTGAGCTTTTCTCATAAACCTCAAGGTCCACCCCCAGCAACACACCTCCTCCATTAAGGCTCCACCCTCCAAATTGCCACCAGCTGGAGAGTAAGTATGAGTCTTAATCACAAAAATATAAGGCTATGGGGGACATTTCCCATTCAAACTACCACACCATCTATTCCCAAAGTTCCCTGTGCTTGCTTATAGTCAACACATTCCCACCACATCTGGTCTCTGCCAACCACTCTTCTGCTTTCTGTTGCCACGATTTTTCTTTGCCTAAACATTTCATATAAATTGACTCATGTAGATATCCTTAAATTTTTTTGTGACAACGCCTCACACTGTAGCTCAGGCTCATTTGGAACTTAGTACATAGCCCAGGTTGGCCTCAAATTCATAGTGATCTTCCTTATAACAGCCTTTAGATTCATGCATGCATGTATGTAACAGCAATGTAACAACATTGTATTCCTTTTTAGTGCTGAGAAGAGTTGTTTGATTTGTTTTATATAAAATATTCCATTGGCAGGCCAATGGTGGTGCACACCGTCAATCCCAGCACTCAGGAGGCAGAGATAGGAGGATCACCATGAGTTCAAGGCCACCCCGAGACTACAAAGTGTATTCCTGGACTAGAGCAAGACCCTACTTTGAAAAAAAAAAATCCATCATACAGTTATAACACAGCCAGCTTATCCATTTACCAGTTGATATATATTTGGATTCCTTATTAAAAATAAGGATGTTGTAAATACTTGTAAGCAAATTTTGTATAGATATGTATTTTCTTTCTCTTAAGAAATTACCTTGGGAGTGGAACTATTTGGCTATATAGAAAATTTATATTTAAATTTATCCTATGCCTAGACCACCAGGGAACTGGTTTATGCTTAAGTTTGTAAGAAATTGCCCAAGTATTTTCCAAATTAGAAGTTTGGAATATCTTAATTAGCATTTTTAGCAGAAATATAAAAAAATTTTAGTTCTTCTACACCCTCGTCCATGCTTGGTTTTGTCAGATATCTCTTAACTGCTCTGTGGGTGGACAGTGGGACCACATTGTGCTTTTGATTCACATCCCTGCTGACTGCTTGTGTGCGGCGTTTCTGTGTTTACTTGCCATCTACATGTTTTCTCTGATGTAATGTCTGTTAAAGCATTTTCCCCTTTAATTGGCTAATTATTAATAGACTGTATTGAAACAAACTATTTATCAGGGGGCTAGTCCAGCGGTAGAATGTGTACTTACCACATATGAAACCCTGGATTCTATCCTTGGTACTACAAAACCTAAATTATGATACAAATTTTGTAAGCATTTTCTAAGGCTCATGTTTGTATGGATATATTTTGATCACTTTTCCTATTTGTGACAATATTTAAAATGCAAGTAGACAATATATAGTTGAGTTTTGCTTTCTTTCTCTGTCTTAAAACTGAGGGATTTAAAACATTTACAGTTAGTGTAATTTCAGTGTGATTGAATGTTAAGTTTATGGTTCTAATTCTTGTTTTCCATCTGTCTCATCTGTTCATTTTCTGCCTTAGCTTGAAATGAGTTTTGTTTTGTTTTGTATTCCATTTGATTTCTTATTTTGCCTTTGCTTATTCCTCTTGGCTGTTCTTTTTTTAAGTGGTTTCTATGTTTACAGGCTGCATTTAACTTGTCATAAGATGTCTCCATATCTCATCCTACCAGGACATGTGTAAAGTGAGTCTTACAACACTTTGCTTCCATTTCTCCTTCCCCTTTTTGGTGTGATTGTTTTCATTCCATTTTCTTCAACATATGTTATAAATCTCAGACTGTATTATTCATATTTAAACAACCATCTCTTAAAATTTTAATTATTTTATTTATTTGAGAGAGAGAGAGAGAGAGAGAGAGAGAGGCAGGGGGTGGAGAGAGAGAGACAGAATGGGTGCACCAGGGCCTTCAGCTGCTGCAAACCAACTCAAGATGCATGCGCCACCTTGGGCATCTGGCTTATGTGGGTCCTGGCTTTGCAGGCAAGTGTCTTAATGTCAAAGACATCTGTCCAACCCTAAACATTTATCTTTTAAGAAATTTAAAGTAAAGAAAGGTCTTTTATATTAATTAGTTCTTTTCCCAAATTCTATTTGGTATTATTTTCCTTCCATTTGAAGAACTTCCTTCAGCTTTTATTCTCCTGAAAATATCTTCATCATTTTGAAGCCATTTTCTCTAAGTAGAGAATTATAATTTGTAAGGTCTCTTTCTTTGAAAAGTTTCTTCTCCTTTCAGCTCATTAAAGGCATAATTTCATTGTCTTCCAGCTTGAGTGTTTGTGATGAGAAGTCAGCTATCATTCTTATCTGCCTTGTATACAATGGGTCTGTTTCCCTCTTGGAAAATTCTACCAAATCACAAACCACTTTAAGTTTGTTTCTATGAACTTATTTCCCCTGAATATGGGTCATATTTTTCTATTTCTTTGTATATTTGTCAACTCTTGGTGCTAAACATTGCCAAGTATATACTGTTGAATAACTGAATTTTGTTATCTTCCTTTGGAGAGCAATGATCTTTTTATGGGTTGACAGTTAAGTTGTTTGCAGGTCAGCTTCTTGATTCTTTTCAGGATTGAGTTTTGAGCTTTGTTGAGACAGATAGCCTTTACTCTAGGGTTAACTTAATCTTTCCGTGCAAGCATAACCCTTCAGTGATCCCCAGTGAATGCTTACTGAAAACTCTCCTTTCTAGCTGGTTGAGATGCAAAGAATTCCTTTTCCTATGTGGACATGGACTACTCAGCTCGCGGATCTTCAAGGGTTATTGTGTTGTCCTTTCCTGTGCAGTTTTAATTGGTGTTGGTACAATTTCATACTCACACAAGCATTCAAGGCTCCCTTTATGTGTACTCCTGGGAGTTCTTTTTGTATGATGCTTCTTCTCCCCATTATCCCACATTACATCATGAACACACATTACCAACCAGGATAGTCACCCTTTCCCCCTCCAGCCCCAGAAACCTGAAAATGGCAATGGTTTGGGTAAAATTTCCTCAAACTTTGATTTCTCTCCCTCACACTCAGAGAGCCTACAATACTCCCCTTGGGTCACCGTGCCTTTCTTCCATGCAGAGAGAAAGGTAGGTGGAAGCAGAGCCAGCTCACATGGAGCCCTTCTGTCAAGGTCAACCTGTATGCCTGTGTTCAAGGAACCATAGACTGTTTCTGTTTTTCTGCTTGTTTTGACAGGAGGGCAAATATGATACAGGCTCTTCCATGGTCAGAAATGGAGGAGTGTCATTTTTTTTTTTTTTTTTTTACAAAGATGCTTACATGCATGGTCTTTTTCTTGGTTGCTGTTGTGCCTAGCTGTGATGCTGGCTATGTTTGCACCCAGCTATAGACATGAAGGGAGCAAGCCAACAGACAAAGCCAGTGTGACAAAATGGCAGGAAACAAAGATAGAAATTACTTGTGGTTTTGTCTATGTAGCTCAGGCTGGCCTTGAACTCACAGCAACCTTCCTACCTCAGCCTCCTCAGTGCTAGAATTATAGGCATGCACCGTCATGCCCAACATCACCTGTGCTCTTTTGCTTATCTTCGTGTGTGTGTTTGTGTGTATGCATGTGTTTGTGTGTGAGTCTGGGTGCACATGCCACAACACGTGTTGGATGTCAGAAGACAACCTTGGTTGTTGGTCCTTGCCTTCCTCCTTGTCTGAGATGACTTGTAGACACTAGGCTATTTGGCCACAAGCTTTCGGAATGCTCCTGCCTCCACCTCCCTTCTCACCATAGATGCCACTTACTGCACCTGGCTTTAGATGAGTGCTAGGGATTTGAACTCATGCTTGTGAACCAAGCATTTTATCCACTGAGTCACACCCCTGCCCTGTGCTCTTAAAGACAGAGGATACACTGAAGCCACCAGTTCTGGGGCCATCCTACCCTGGAAAATTATTGCGGTGAGCAAAAAAAAAAATCTCAAATTTTAAGCTCCGTGGTTTGGGGCTTTGTTATTTGCAATCAAAATAATCTTAATTAATACAAATTACTGCACTCATACTATAGCAATAGTAAGTGCTTAGTCATGCTTAGCAAGCAATTTTTAACCATGACCACACAATACTGATAGTGTGCTAAGAATTTTGTACATTATCCTAGCTCATGTCATAGAAGTCTAGGACATAGGTAGTAGCATTAACCCCATTTTTCAGATGTCAGTCTTGAGGCTGAGAACACAGTACATTTTCAGGCTTTCAAAGTTTTCTATGGCATAGACACAATCCAATCCCAGATATACTATTACTTTCCCTAAGCCTCAGAACCTAACCAAGACCATAGTTCTTTTCCCTTAAAAAGAGAAATCAATACATGAAAAAAGGACCTTATTAATAAATGTTACCCAAGTCACCAGGTCAAGAAGGTTTGCATCCTAACTTAGATTGCCCAGCCATTTCTGAGGAAAAGGGTGTGTGCACTGTCGACCCTAATCATAAAGAACGTTTGAAACAGAAAATGGAATCAAGCAACCAGAATTGTTTAGGTTCTGTAAACCAAGTTTCCCAGGAGAAAAGCCACACCTATGTTTAAGATTCAACAAGTATGACTTAGTAGAACGTTGTGATTGTAGAGGGTTGGAGTGCTGCAGAACTGGATCCAAATTATTCTGGATTATCTTTTGTCCCCTTTATAGTCATTGCCCACATCTGTGTATGATCTAGCATCCTTGTGACTATCAGGTGAAAGTTTCTAGAATGTAATAACAGACCAGTTAGCTGCCACTACACCAAAAGCTAAGCATGTCATCAGATTGAATCTGAGACTTACAGCAGAGGTTTCTCTGCTTTGCTCTAAACCACCTATCTTGTGTTTCCATTAATGTATTAGAAAACCGCCTTGATTTATGACTTTCTTTTGTTCTGTGACTATAATAACTTAATGGGACTGTTATCATGTTGGAACATGGTATTTGGGGTTCCTGAGCCTGGCCACTCATGGCTGGCTTAAGAAATAAACTCATACTCTCTTTGAGGCTGAAGTGAGAGCTGTGTTTCACATCAATAGCCCCTAGAAAAGTGTCCTGGAGGCGGGGCCCATTGAAATTGCAGTCAGGAAGTGTGGACAGCCCCTTGAACTGAAGGAAGGGTCCCGGTCAAAGTCAGTGACATGGGAAACAGAAACAAAGCTGCTGGGGAAAAGCCTCAGGCCCTGTGTGCTAGTTCTGCTTGTGCAATAACCTGAATAATGGGCTGGGAAGATGGTTCAATGGTTAAACATGCTTACGTGCCACGCCTCTGGCCTGGCTCAATTCCTCAGGCACCCATGTAAAGCCAGACAGACATTCATTTGCGATGGCAAGAGGCATTGGATGCCACCCTCCCCCTCCACATAAATAAATATTTTTTTAAAAAACCCTCAAAGCAGGTTGCACAGATGGTTTAGTTGTTAAGGTGTATGCCTGCGAAGCCTAAGGACCCCGGTTCAATTCTCCAGGTCCCACGTAAGCATGCATCTGGAGTTCGTTTGCAATAGCTAGAGGCCCTGATATGCTCATTCATTCTCTCTCTCTCTCTCCCCCTCTCTCTGTCTCTAATAAATAAATAAAATAAAATAATAAAATCTTTAAAAAAATCCTCAATACTGCAGCTTGGCAGCACTCAAAAGAGTCCACAGCCCCAAATCTTACCCAGTCTCAGCTAGGAATGCCAGTCGTAGTTTTAAGACTTTGAGAGATATGAAAAATGGGGCACTTTATGGTAGTTACAAACACTATAATTCTTGTAAAGTCTTAGCCACTCAGTGGAAGTAAAGCTTCAGAGAGCTGCTAAATGGAGAGGAAGGGAGGGAAGAAACTCAGGATCAAGAAAAGAAAGACCTTTACTGAGAGAGTGCAGAATGCCCGTGCTCAGCTCAGCTAGCTAAACTTCACCCATGCCTCCTTTAACAGTGATCAACCTTAGGCAGACCCAAGACCAGAAAAAGGTATAAGGCTCAAAAGATACAATTCCATTCCTATCCTTAGACACTGGGCAATACATAGGAGTGAGTGAAAACATGTTGCTGTCTGTGGTAGTTTGAATATATGTCCCCCAATATATTCATCTGCAATCACCTTCCTAGAGGCAATGTCACTGGGGGCTGGTCTTAAGGTGTTAATGGTGGGTTTGAGATTCCATTGTAAAGATATGCAAATGTGCCTAGCAGGAGTTCCTGAAGTGTTCTGTGTGACCTTTTGGCTGTAGTTTTGCTCTGTGTGCTGTGGTGGCTGGCTGGCTTGGCTCTCTCTGTTTGGCCCTGCCTTTATGGAACTTCCCCTGGATCTGTAAGCTTCAATAAATAATATCCCTTCCTCCATAACTGTGCCTGGTCTGGAAGTTCATCTCAGCGAACCTGAAGCTGTCTGCAACAGTAAAGTGGTACCGAGGAGTGTGGGGTGAGATGAACCTGACCATGTGGATATTCGTCTTTTGGAACTTTTGTTTTGGAGGAATAGGCATGGACTTGGTGCTTGCAACTAAAGATGCCTTCTGGAATGGTAAGTCAAGTTTTATGGACTATTCTGATGAGAGTTTGAGAATGCTAAGTGCAGACAGTATTGAACTTCAAGGCTTGGTTTATGAGCTTTCTAAGGGGAAGGAAAGACGGCAGAGGACTTTGTTGGAACTGGGCTACTGGCATAAGGGATGGCTACGTTCCGCTATCCAGGCCCAGAGTGTTTGATCAAGGTTAAATTTGTAATGGACTGATGTGCTTGGCTAAAGATATCGGATTGAGATTTTAAGATTTTAAGTTGGAAAACCTGAAGCAAGTTAAAAGTAGAGGCATTGAGACTGGTTGAGCTGCTATTGTCAACGCATTAGCAATCTTAAGGAAGGTGGAAGGAAGGTGGCCTGACTTGATTTACATTAAAACAATGGAGAGGATGCCTGAGGAAAGACTGTTAGAAATGCAAACTCTTGGAAAGAGTTGACTGAAGAAGGAACCTGCTTTTCAAGGCTATGTTTTATTTTGTCCCTGGATTAAGAATATGGCTGTGTCCTGCACACCTGGTATTAGTTTTGGAAGCATGAAAAATGCATGGAGTGGTCATGAATTGCACACGGTTCTAGGAGCCGCTGCTGAGATGCGGCATGAGGCAGGGCATGAAGACCCTCAGCAATAGGCTGGAAGAGCCTTTGGAAGATGGACCGTGGTTTGCATGGAGACCTGAAGATGTTTTGGATATCCCAGGACTGTGCAAAAGTGCTACCATGGAGTGCAGTGTTGACATGGGATGAAAGTTTTCCCCGGTGACTCTGCCCAGCTGGAGGGGCGGAATGCTTATGTTGAACTTGAACTGCAGAAGTTTGATGACTGCTGATGGTGGTTGAGTTTGCATTGTTTTAGTTTCTCCTTGATATGCCTTATACCAGTTAAAAATGTTTACTCTGTGCCTTTACATGTTGAAAGTATTTAACTTGTTTGATTTTACAGGACTCACTATCTTAAGTTGATCAAGACTGTGAGAACCTTTGAAATTGGACTGAGTACAATTTACAATGTGTGATAGTTATAAATCTATTGGGGGCCAGGAGCTAAATATATTGGGGGCCAGGGGCGGAATGTGGTAGTTTGAATATATGTCCCCCAATATATTCAATGTTTTATTACTTTATAGTTTGCATCTGCAATCACCTTCCTAGAGGCAATGTCACTGGGGGCTGGTCTTAAGGTGTTAATGGTGGGTTTGAGATTCCATTGTAAAGATATGCAAATGTGCCTAGCAGGAGTTCCTGAAGTGTGCTGTGTGACCTTTTGGCTGTAGTTTTGCTCTGTGTGCTGTGGTGGCTGGCTGGCTTGGCTCTCTCTGTTTGGCCCTGCCTTTATGGAACTTCCCCTGGATCTGTAAGCTTCAATAAATAATATCCCTTCCTCCATAACTGTGCCTGGTCTGGAAGTTCATCTCAGCGAACCTGAAGCTGTCTGCAACACTGTCCAAGAAGGAAGGGATTCCCCCTTCTCATCTCCAATTCCAGTGGTAATGTAAGTAGAACCTCCCTCAGAAATGAGATGAGAAATGCAGTATGTACCAGGCCCTGATCTCCATTCCCAGCACTGAACAAAGGTGTGTGTGTGTGTGTGTGTGTGTGTGTGTGTGTGTGTGTGTGTGTGTAGGATCTGCTGGGAAGCCCTGGGTTCAAGCCCTAGCACTCCATAAAGTGGATGTGGTGGCACATGGCTGAAATCCCAATACTCTGGACATGGAGACAGGAGGATGAGAAAATTCAAGGTCATCGTCAGCTACATAGTAAATTCAAGGCCAGCCTGGGATATATAAGAGCCTTTGTCTCCCCCCCCAAAAAAAAGGTCTGAATGAGAACATAAACAAATGAAAACAGTTAATTTGCTAGAAGGTGGAGTTGTGGATGATTTTTCAAAAGTCTGTTATTTTTATATAGCTTTTCAAAAAAAATGACATCCTGTGTTTGAAAGTCTGGATTCTGTCCGGATATGCCCGAGTCTCCTGTTCCTGGAGTCTTACTGCCTGCCCTACAGGCTGGTAGCACTTTAAATTGATCTTGTGAACAAAGAAGAGCCCTTGCCACATTTTAACAGTCTCCAGCTGTGGACCAGGAGCCTCAGCCGCACCCTCCCAGCCTCTGCCTCTGGGCAGCTACACTCCCCAAGCTTGGCTGCCTGGAGCACTTGGGGCCTCTGGAAAATGTGACTGCCAGTGTCACGATTTGCAGAAACCATCCCTGGCTGGCTCAAGGAGCCTGGCTGGCTTTGCTCTGTGGGAAAAACCCATCCTGCTCTCAGCTCCTGGCGAGTGTGGGCAGGTCAGAGAGACTGCTGAGAGGCCCAGCCCAGCCCACCAAGGACTTTGAAGACCTGACAGTCCACGCAGAGGTTGGCTTAGTGTGACATGCAGCCTCCCTCCACCTTCACCATCACATCCACAGAGATGACTTATCCATTTTACAAGTCAGCATATTTGAAGGTGTCCCCTATTCTCCTAGTAGGAGAACCTAGAGCTAGATTTCCTAACCTCTGTAGTATTCAAATACTGAAATTTTTAGATTTAAAATTGAAAGCCAGGGCTGGGTGTGGTGGTTCACATATACAATGCCTGCACTAAGAAAACTGAGGAAGGAGGGTAGAGACTCGGTCTCAAAAACAAGTGCAAGAAAACTGAGAACCAGGTAGATTGAGCATGCCTGTCACCCCAGCACTTAGGAGGTGCAAGTGCTGCCCACGCTGTCTCAAAACGACACACACACACAAAATAGTAAGGAGATTTCTCAAAAAATTAAATATAGGGTTAACATATGATTACATAATCCTACTCCCAGGTATCGTCTCAAAAGATTTAAAAGTAGAAATCCAGTAGTATTCACAGATGTAAACAACCCAAATATTCATTAAGGAATAAACTAAGTGGGGTTCTCATGCAGGATTTGGGTCCAGGGATGAATAAAATTCCATAAAGATGCAGGAGACCCCAGGCCTGTGGACCCCAACTTTGGGATTCTAGCAACTAATGGAAAACATGGACTCCAAGGGGAAAAAATAATGAATTATGAGGCTTATTGTAGGGAGTATTGGGATATAGGGGAATTCTCTCTCTTGCCCAACTGGAAAGGAGGAGGGGAAATAAAGAAAATGTCCTTCCTGGGCTGGAGAGATGGCTTAGCAGTTAAGGCGCTTGCCTGCAAAGCCATAGGACCTCGGTTCGATTCCCCAGGACCCATTTAAGCCAGATACACAAGGTGGCACATGCATCTAGAGTTTGCAGTGGCTGGAGGCCCTGGTGAGCCCATTCTCTCTCTCTCTCTTTCTCTCTCTGCCTCTTTCCTTCTCTCAAATAAATAAATAAATAATTTTTTTTTAAATGAAAAAGCCTGGCGCATGCCTTTACTCCCAGCACTCAGGAGGCAGAGGTAGGAGGGTCGCCATGAGTTTGAAGCCACCCTGAGACTACAGAGTGAATTCCAGGTCAGCCTGGGCTAGAGTGAAACTCTACTTTGAAAAAACAAACAAACAAACAAACAAACAAGAAAAGAAAATGTCCTTCCCATCTCTGCAGAAGAAGCCTCTGCAGAAGACACATGTACACATGGATAGCAAAGCAGGAGAGCCCAGGCCACAAGGTCCCCCTCACATGAGAGAGTAAAGGGTTCAGAGCTTAAAAACAGATCATACATGTCACAAATGAGAAAGCTCCCCAAAACAAGGCAGGAAGTCCCTAGACAAAAAGAAACCCTTCCTCTTAGAGGAGAGCTTACCACCAGGGTCCAGGAAGCAAAGACCAGGAGATTGAGGAGAGCCAAGTGCTGGAGAGATACAGACACAGGTGGTTAGACAAGAGAGTGCCCAGAACAAGACACATGTAGAAAACAAACAGAAAAATGCATCTGCAGAAAGGAAATCTTCCCCCTTTCCACTGCGGCCTGGAAGGAGAGCTGAGCAGAGCAAGGCCCCGGGGGCGTAAAGCACCAGGAGAATGGAAACGAACCAAGAGCTTTTCACACATGTACCAGGCCCATTAATCGATTAAACATCCAACTCGGATGAGCCTGGTCATCAGACTCAGGTGTGTAAGGGAGAGAGCTGATCAGTTGGCGACTCAGAAGTCTGATGGGGAGGGGCCAGCCCACACAGGTGTGCTAAGCTTGAAGCAGCCCACAGCAGCTGCTGGGGGGGCGGCTTGCAGCCACCTCAGGGGAGACTGGGTTAGACAGCAGTGCTTGTCCTGCCAGGGCAGGCAAGGTGGCATTTCCTTGGGCCTCTGTCCCTGGCTGACTACCTATAAAAAGCTATCTTGCTCTTGTTCCTCCTTCATTATATGCATGCAATGGAACATCATCTAGGCTTAAAAGAGAGCTTTTCTGGTAAGTTCCTCTCATATTGGCCCTGCTGGGCTGAGATGGGGGACTGCTCCCACTGGCTCACTACCCGCTCCTGCCTTCCACATGGCAGAAGCTGTCTGTACTTTTCTTCTGTTAATCTAATAAAGTTTCTCTAAGTCTTTTTTTTTTTTTTTTAAGAGAGAACATTTTTTGAAGCAGGATCTCATTCCAGCCCAGGTTGACTTAGAACTCACTCAGGCTGGCCTCCATCTCACAACGATCCTCCTACCTCAGCCTTCTGTGTGCTGAGATTACAGGAGTGGATCACCATGCCTAGTTTAAAAGGAAATGAAAATAAATATTTGCCTATTGAGACAGATCTGGCTATGAAGCCCTGGCTGGCTTGGCATTCACTATGTGCATTCAAGCCAGCTCTGAACTCAAGCAATTCTGCATTAGTCTCCCAAGTGCTGGGATTACTGACATGCAATCACACCCAGCAAGGGGCTGAAATTCTCATGTATACCACAACATGGCAAACTGAAATGTGCCAAACACAGATTGTACAATTCAACTTACTTGATATAGGTGAAAGAGACAGAAAACAAGTAAGAATTAAAGGGGTTGGGTGGAGTGGGAAACAGGCAGTTATTGTTTAATAGAAACAGTTTGTCAATTTGAAACAATGAAAAAGATGGGAGATAGATATGGTGTTGGTTGTACAATGAGAATGTACTTAATGCCACTGTATTGTCCACTTAAATAGTAAATTTAGGCTATTTATATTTTACAATAAAAATTAAATCAGCAGGGTGTGGTGGCTCACGCCTTTAATCCCAGCACTTGGGAGGCAGAGGTAGGAGCATCGCCATGAGTTCGAGGCCACCCTGAGAATATAGAGTGAATTCCAGGTCAGTTTGGACTAGAGTGAGACCCTACCTTGAAAAAGAATGAAACAAAAAATTGAATCAAATGTTGTAACTGAATGGTTCATTCTGACAACAAACTTATCTGCCAACACTTTAGCAGGCAGAGAATACAAATGGCAGCAAATAACATACTTATTCTCAGATAGGCTGCAATTTGTTATAATTTGGGACTTAAATGTCCAAAGGCTTGGTCCCAAGGGTAGCATTTTGGGGAAGTGGTGGAACCTTTGAGATGTGGAACTTTGAGCATGGATTTTAAACTATTGAGTCATGCCCTTAAAAAAGATTATGAAGCCCAGATATTCCTGAAACTTTTTTGTTATTTATTTCAGACAGGGTTTCACATAGCCCAGGCTGGCCTCAAACTCACTATATAGCTGAGGATGCCTTGAATTTCCTGATCCTCCTGCCTTCACCTACCAAATGCTGGCATTACAGGCATGTGTCACCTTACCTGGTTAAGAGAGAAGAGTTCAGTTTGGCTCACAGTTTGGCAGTAGTGTCCATATTGGTGGGGAAGAAAGAGCAGTGCAACAGGCTTTTGGCTGTGGTGGCAGGAGCCTAGCACTGCAGCTTACATCTGGCAGATCAGGAAGCAGGTCGGGCTATGAATCTCCAGGCCTGCGCCCCGCACCCCCCCGACCTATTCCTCCAGCTAGGGTCTACTTCCCAAAGGTTCCATAACTTCCCCAAACAGTATTACCAGCTGGGGATGGGGTCCAAACATATGAGCTTGTGGAAGGAAATTTCACATTCAAAACATAATATCCAACTCCCCTCATTTCCTTCCTAGATCTTTTCAAGAGAATCCATAAATGGACATCCTTTGATTTATGCCAGACTTGGTTTTATTTTTTTAGATAGGCTTTCAAAGTGTAGCCTAGGTTTGCCTCAAACTCTCAAGGTCTTTCTGCCTCAGCCTTCTATCTCACGTGCTGGTGTCACAAATGTGCCTCACCATACTTAATTCTCTCTTTCTCTTTGGATTTTCCAAGGTAGGGGCTCACTCTAGCCCAGGCTGATCTGGAACTCACTCTGTAGTGCCAAGCTGGTCTCAAACTCACAGTAATCCTTCTACCTCAGCCTCCTGAGTGTGGGGATTAAAGGTGTACACCACCACAGCTGCATCGCTATTTCTCTGCCCCCCCGCCCCCATCTTTCTTGCCCCTTCCATTCTACCCAGTCCCTTTCCTCAGGTTTATACGCATTTGTATATACCTATATGAATGCTCAGACAAGGTAATCTAGTCACTGATCTCTATGTCTCTTGACTTGTAGACTACAGTAGCCTTGGTTCATCTCCAGAGCTCAACGCCACAAATGCTTCACTCCCTGGTCAGATGAGGACAGGGCATAGAATCTTGGGACTCAAAGTGTCTTCACCTGGAAGCCTGTGTGCAACATAATTCTCAGGCCTCAACCACCTCTATTTTGATCAGCATCTACATTTTAACTAGACACTCATCAGTCAGGGCACACATGCCAACTCTCAAAATCCTGGCTTTGAGGCTCATTTGGGGTAAGTATTCACACATATTCTGTGGAGCCTGGCCACCCTAAGAGGAGGCCTGAAATGGCAGCCTCTGTTCCCTCACTTGGGCTTTTGTCTCACTCACGGTTTCTTCCAGAACAGTGGCTGAGCTGGACTTGTGTAAGAAATGAGGAAAATGAGCTGGAGTAGAGAGGGGATTCCAGCCTGCCTGGGTGGGGCCAAGGAACAGTTGCTGCTTCCTCAGATCGAATTTTATTAGCACAGCAAAACTGTCACAGCATTAGAGATTTCAGAATTACAGCTGGTGTCTACTTCTTTGAAGAAGAATTTCAATGAGTCATATGATTTTTGTCCAGTCCTGGGGATTGAATCCAGGGTGTCTCACATGCTAGGCTAGCTAGAATCTATTCTGATTCATATGATTTTAAAGATCTGCTACCAACAAACATTTGTCAGACTTCAACTTTAATTCTTTCATTTCACAGAAGAGCACACTACAGTCCGGGTGAGCTTGGAGGAGAAAAGGAGGTAGCATGGACCACCTCCAGAAATGGACTGGATCTGTGAGCACCCTGGCCAGCTAGTGAGTTGATTGCTATTCCTTCAAACTGACTGTGTGTGTGTGTTGAAGTATTTGTTCAACATGCATTTAGTGACTCCAAGGATAAACTAACTCATTTTTCTATTAATGAAAGCTCTACATAGACAGTATCTCTCCTCTTAATTTACTTCCACTGGCCCAAACAAAGTCTGGGCACTGATAAAGCATGGTGAAATACTTTCCTCTGTTAAGTGTTGTTCTCAATTCCACTTTCTTTTACAATTTCTGAAGCCAGATAGTTTCATGATATGAATATGAAAAAGTTTAAATGCACATAAAGCATTAGATTATCCAATCTCAGGAAGCTGTACTGTTGACCCTATTAGGCTTCAAAGGGTACCTAATTGAGCTATTCAGCTTCTGGTACAGTTGTATGAAGCTGCTTGCCATGCACAGGGCCAACAGAGATAGTTGAAATCAGGCAGAGTGCTTTGCCATGCAAGACTGCCCTGTACTACTGGGGAAGACCCAATATCCACACAGCTGGAAGAAGCTTGAATCAAGTGGCAGCTGGTTCAGTTTATATTCATGGTGTTTTAGTACCCTGGTTATGTGCCTGGGTTTCTTTATCCAGCTCTTTTTGAAATCCAGAAGCATCCAGGCATATCTGGAGGATTAAAAGGCAAGTTTACCAGGAGGCTATTGACAAAAGGGGTCAAGAAGAACTGTAGAAGAAGGAACTTTTGGAAAAGGAGTCCAACACACATATGTGCCTACCATTCTCTAGTAATTCTTCTATCTACCCTAAGGGCGTGGAAACTTCCCTCCCCTGCTCTTCTCCCTATATGATGTTGATTGGCCCCAGTAGTGGCTCTGGCAGCTATAGACACAAGCAATGGGCATCTGGGACTGATGGGAACCAGAGGAGAGAGCAGAATGGTAAATGCCACATGGCAGCTGATGTGTCTTGGTCATAAGTATGCATGTGTCTTCTTGAGACCTTAAAAATAAGTAGAAAGCCGGGCGTGGTGGCGCACGCCTTTAATCCCAGCACTCGGGAGGCAGAGGTAGGAGGATCGCTGAGAGTTCGAGGCCACCCTGAGACTACATAGTTAATTCCAGGTCAGCCTGGACCATAGTGAAACCCTACCTCGAAAAACCAAAAAATAAAAATAAATAAAAAATAAAAAGTAGAAGACACAGCACTGGTGGGGCAATTCTGCTTATAGTTCACAACTCATTTGTTCTGATGTAATAAACAATACATTAGGAGTTAGGACCACTGCTCCTGCTTACCTGAGTGAGCATTGCAAGTCAGCGCCTCTTTGAGCCTTGGCTCTGTCACTTGAAAACAGAGCAGCAATGACTGCCCACTCCTCATGAGCCTGCGGAGTTGCATGTGATATAATGTACTTGAAAGGGCTGTGTTGACTATAAGTGAAAGTAAGGTATCATTTTAATCTGAAGAAATGTCAACTCCCAAGGTCAGGGCCTAGGAGAAGACTGTTGACTAATATGGGAGAGGCAGTTAGCAACTCAATTTAGGATTTGAGGCTTTGCATGTGTGTGAAGAGAACTAAGCAACAACGCGAGACAGCCAACTCTAGGTTGTTTGCAGAACAGCCATGTGTGAATGGCGACCTTGATGTGGTCATCCAGCAGCTCCAGTCCTTTGGGACATGATGTCTCTCCATATTGAACTAAAACTTGTGTTTCAATTACCTGCGTGAGACTGCATCAGATGAGCTGTCACTGGAGGTATGTATTTTGGGGAAAGAAACTACGGAAGCATAGCTGTGAGTGGACATACATGTCCCATATTACCCTGCATAGTAGCAGAACAAACTCGATCCAGACAGGCATGTGCTGTCCTGTCTAGAACAAGGTTTTCCCAGGCTGGGCTGAAACCCACTCTTTGTTGTGAAGGGTGTCACCACTATGTCATAGTCTTAGGATTTTCGGTAATAAAACACACAGCAGGCTGAGACACCCAGGCTATGGCATGCAGTGCTCCAACAGGTTCTGGCCACACGAACCAAGGTTGAGCCTTGGGTGCCAGAAGCTGTCTGTGGGAAATTAAATAGGCCCTGAATATGTTAGAAGTTGTTGTTTGCCTCATCCTGGTGGATCCTCCATAGTGGATATTTTGGGTGTTTCCCCAGATGAAATGTGGTGTGCTTTCCTTGGAAAGGAATATTACAGGATGCTGTGCTAAATGAATTTGGACAAGAAGTATTGCAGGTATTTCCTTGTTCCACACCGAAAGCCTTAGCAGTCAAACCAGAAAGTGCAGTCTTGGCAGGTTGCACTGGGTTCCTGGAAAGCCATCCATTGCAGACGCCTGCACCCAGCTCCTTGGAGTGGAAAGAGGTATTTCTTCCCCTGCAGGTCAGTGCCAGCTGCTTTGTGCTCCATTCCTGAAGGTCCCAATGGCTCACTTTCCAGTCAGTCACCAACACTTCCTTCTGCTCTAAACTTTTGCTCCTGTCATCAAATATCCATGGAGCAATAAGAACCCAAGGCACCGTCTTTGGCACTGGGAAAGTGACACGCTTTCTTCTCCCCATGCCTGTTGTGCAAGAGCTGATCTGAGAGGCGAGTGGAAAACCCCGAGAAGCAAGCTTTTGTTCATTTCCACCTTCCGCTAAAGCATTGCAACCTGCTTCCCAGATAACTGAAGCTCACGCCAAGATTATATTTGAAGCTGTTTTGATGCAAATCTTTTAAAAATGTGTTACCCATCTCTCTGTTTTCTTAAAGTAACAGTAGTAGACATGGTTACTGGAATGTTTACAGTGACTGTTCATTTGCAACCACTTAGTCAAGTGTTTACTAGTGACTATTATTGACTGTACATTCCTATTAGGAACATTGCGCATACAAACAGCATAAAAAATCCTGCCCCCTAGAAGCTTTCAGAAAATAGAGGAGCAAGATACGAGCAGGCAGTTGCTCTACCATGAGCCTTAGTAGGATAGATTGACATAGACACGGCTGTGCCTTGGATGTGCAATATCTCCCATAGGTACATATGATTGAATGCTTGCATTCTGGCAGGTTGTGGAATCTTTAGGAAGTGGAGCCTTGCTGTAGGAAATGAGTCACTGGGGGGTGGATCTTAAGGTTTCATTGCCCAGTCCCACTTCCTGTTCACCCTCTGCCTCTTGACTGCTGAGGCAAAGTGATCAGCCACCCCATGCTTTTTCCTCCATGCCTTCCTTCCCATAATGGACCATATCCCTTCTTAAACTGTAATCAAAATAAGCCCTGCCTCCCTTGAGTTCCCTCTTGTCAAGTACTGGGTCACAGCAACAAGAAAAGTAACTAATATGTTCTATATACTCTCGAGGTCTGGAAAGGCTTCCGTAGGGATATCTTCTTGCTGTGGGCTGAAGTATCAGTGAACATGAGTTGAAAGGGAAATGAAGGGTTGAAGTGAACCCGCTTGTAAGAGGCAACTGCAAAGGAAATGCTGAGACAATGTGGAGTTTGGGAGCCAAATGCAAAGAAGACTAGAGGGGGCTCAGGTGAGATGTCCTAAGGTAGTTTGTGTAGAATAGCTGGTAACTGTGAGTCTTGAGAATGGAGACATTGGTTGAGCCTGGACATGAACAGCCGTCCGTGCCACTGGATGTAGACCAAATCATCATCTGCTTGTC
This sequence comes from Orientallactaga sibirica, assembly GCA_036365145.1. NCBI lineage: Eukaryota > Metazoa > Chordata > Mammalia > Rodentia > Dipodidae > Orientallactaga > Orientallactaga sibirica. The sequence goes on from JAEOAD010000025.1 coordinate 4,787,129, forward strand.
ATTTATGTATGGCACATTTGGACTAACCAGTGGGAAAATACTAACTGGCCCTACTAAATGCCAAATAGTAATGATAATCGCTAGTACTGAGTGCTTTCTATACACCAGGCATCATACTACAGGCTTGTATATGGTAAATTGCTTACTCTGCATGAATTAAGGATCAATATTATTATATGTGGATAAAGAATTTGTGGGTACAGGTACCTAAGCAGTGTGCCCACAGTCTCATGGCTCAGTTGGTACATACTGTGGTAGATGTTCCAGAAGGGGGAGTATCAGGGGAGCTCCTCATAGAAGTCATGGCATTTTTATGACCAAGCTTCAGAAGTGACATGTCATCATCTCTGCTAATTGATATGGATGAAATCACAAATGTCCACTCGACATGAATGAGAGGGGACATGTGACCTCATCACCCCATAGAAAGAGTGTCAATGTCATAGCATCAAAGAGCTTGAGGGATGGGAAATATTACGGCCACCACCTTTGAAAATGCAATCTGCTTCCAGGTACCTTGGGCAAAGGACAATAGACGTGGGCCTTAACTGGCTGGATGCCTGTAGACCATCATGTGATGTATGAACTGCAGAAATAGGAGACACCCACAACCCCAGCACTTTTGACTGGGGAGATCTCTGGCTGAGCAAATTAAAGAGGCAGGAATTCTGGATCCCTTACTGTAAACTGCTGGATCCATTTTTGCCCTGCATTGCCAAAGTCTTAGCTGGTGGGCGGGGTGGACCATTAGTAATGTAATATACTGATGGTTTCTAATGTGTCTAGCAGTGGGGCAGCTGCTGGGGCGAGGCATGGATTGTGAAGTTTATCCATGAGTCACCAGTGGACAGTCACCTGAGCAGATGATAGTAGGCTGTGTTTCACTGAGAATTAAATCATGGGAGTCACCCCTAGATGCCTTCTCCAGAATTTCTGTAGGTTAAAGTGGTTGGAAGCTCAACATATCATCAATGTGACATCATTTCTGGTGTGGCCAAAACACAGAGCAGGAAGTCATTTGTTGTTTTTAAAGATGAATTACCGTATAATCAAATCAATTTCTTGCATTGAAAGGTTCAAGTAGCTAACTAGCCAGAGAGGAGGTTGAATAGGTAGCTTCCAGCACACTGTTAACATCAGGTGAAGGACTGTCATCTTACTTGCCCCCTGGCTTCCAAGGGTACCTGACCATGCAACCCATTATATGAAGACTTTTGAGCACTCTCTGTCAAAATAAATTGCATCCATCATGTCCATTTAAGAATAGGAATTAAGGCAAATGAGGATAAACAGTTATTAAAGATAATTCTAATTTTGTTCTGTACAAAAAAAGTGTCATGTGGACACATCCCACATTGGGGGCCACTGGCTCGGACAATAGCAAAGGTTTGCAGGGTCTTGCTCCCATGGCATATAAGGACATCTTGGCTGGGGGAGACTAAACTTGGGTCAGTCCTAGTCCTCTCTGTGGTTTTGTTACCAGGAATATCTATTATTCAAGCACGAACTCACCTGGTTCCCTCCTCAGTTTCACATCTCTCTCTTTCCCAGCTCTTGAGGGTTGGAATACTTGTTGTATTGTTCCAAACTCTGAACAAATTGCAGATCTATAGACTCCAGCACTTCAAATAGAAGAAAGTCATGTCTCATTCTGTCAAAGCCTTTTCTTGATCCAGCCTGAAAATATATCCGGTCTGCCTTTCTCTGTTACCATGTGCTTCAGTTTCTCTCACCACCCAGATCTTGATAGCTCCCTTTCCTTTGTGGTTTCTCTTGGAGCCTGGTGAAATACCCAAGGGCCAATACTGCTGCTCTGCATAGGAGAATGTCTGATGATGTTGTATAGTATGCATTCAGCCGTGTGAATCTGCACAGCTGTTTAATGTTAATTCTGCCAGCAGGATTAAGAACACAAGTGTCAGTCCTTACTGAAGTCATGGTTTGGGTTGTCTGGACCTTTTGTCAATATGTACAGGCTGGCACTTGGCTGGAGTACATGGGATTCCATCTTCCAGCTGCCCATGGGGAAGAAGTCAGCCTCGCCCCTTGCCTTGCTTGTTACCACTGCCTTTTAGTAGATAGCTCCCAGTTCTTCTTCACTGGCCAATGTCAGTAACCCTGTTTTAATGAATTATGCAGAGCCTAATGGGGCAGGGACTCGATAAGGGCAACAGTAAGTAAGCCAGAGCCTTGTTGTGGCTTTAAGGATAGGGACAGGGTGACTATGAGGCAAGTGAGGTACCTAAGGTACCAAGTTTAAGGGCCTTCACTCAGGGTCACACAGGTATAGGGTGAGCACCTAAGAATGGTGCACACAAGGAATGCTTTGTGCATCCCTCAGTCATAACTCTGAGCATTTTTGCTTTTCTATGCTGACTTAGTGCCCAGAACTGAGCTTCCAGGATCTAGGAAATAGGCTCTTTCCCATGGTCTAAGTGGAGTCCCATTGATCGAAGTATCAGAATGTTTTCCCAACAGGCCAGAGCTGCTGATGGGACTGGTATGCAGTCCATGGTGATTCCATTGGAAAATCTCCTGTCTGAGGCTAAGAAAATGGTGCAGCAGAGGTTAGGGGAGGAGAAGCAATCCACATTACTGACAGAATCACTGTCATCACAGCTTTTGGCAAATGGATAGCAGCAGTCCTTCTGGCTACAGAGAGCATTTGAATCATATGTCTGTGTCCTGTTAGTTTAAGGAGTACTGGCCTTTTGAGCTCTGGCCATCGATTACCAAGTTCAGTGTTGCCTCCGCAAGCCACTGCTCAACCTCTTCTGCCTGAGTCTGGCTTGTACATCATTTCTAGCAGACTGGCAACAGTACTGTGTAATTCCATTCACGCCTTCATTTCTTCCAAGTCTTTCAGCAATGAGCAGCACCTAATGAAATCTTGCCAGCTCACACACTTCTAACCTTTGAGTAAACCTTGACTGTAGGCCAAAGGTTATCAAAGTAGCCAAAACGCACAGGTTAAATGGCTCTCCTCTGCCTGGAAAGAGTCCATAAAATCAAAAATAAAAAACCTAGGAGCAAAGGGTTTGCTTTACTTACTTTTAAAATGGTGACAAGCTGGAAACAATGTAAGTGTGTAAAATAAGAGACTGACTGAGTCAATTATGGAACATCAACTTGAAGGAATTCTCCACAGCAATTAAAACCCCCTGAAAATATGCTCATAATGTAATGTTATAATACCAGGAAAAAAAGAATAAAGAATTATATTTCACTATGTGAAATGTGACTGCATGAACCAAAAAACATGCACATGTAGAGTTGATTGCTTTGGGGTGGTGAGCTTAACAGTGACTTCTTTTTCTCATTTAAAACTTAATTTTAAGATCTTATTTGTATAACGATTACATCATGAATTTTTTCTTGTTAAAAAATATCTCTAAGTGCTTTGTAAAAAATGAAGATGGGGCTAGAGAGATGGCTTAGCAGTTAAGGCACTTGCCTGCAAAGCCTAATGACCCAGGTTCGATTCTTCAGGTCCCACATAAGCCAAATGCATGTATCTGGAGTTTGTTTGCAGTGGCTAGAGGTCCTGGCATGCCCATTCTCTCTCTCTCTCTCTCTCTCTCTCTCTCCCTCCCTCTCTCTGCCTCTAATAAATAAAAATAAAAATAAATTTTAAAAAATAAAAAATGAAGATGGTCTGATGAAGACTGGAGATTTGTTACCCATTAATTGGGTAGATCTTGGTCTTTTCCTCCCCCTCCATGTGGGCTCTGGATTCAAACCTTTTGGGCTAAGATCTTGGCCCTGCCACTTTCTAGCTATATCAAATTGGAAATACTCTTACCTTGCCTATCAAAAGGCGGTAAGGATGATATCTGTTTCCTCAGCGCTTGTAAATCAGCCTCAGCATGTGTGCAGTGCTTAGAAAATTCCTGGCCCAGAGTTAGCACTCAGTAAATATTAATTTGCATGATTAGATAGTGAACAAGCCTTGTGCCCTAAGCCACATCCATGGGCAAAAACACTAAAAAGTCATGGGGCTCTCTTTGGCCGGATAGGGACTCTGTTCTTGTGGGTCTTCCCTAATTGTTTTCCAGGAGGCTTCAGGGGTATTTGGTAAGCAAGGGGCTCTTGCTACCTTAGCTGGCTGGCAAGATGGGAGGCCCACTGGCTCCAGCAGCTTGGCTAGTTATTCTGTCCAAGGACACGGAGGCACCTGCTGCTGCAGCTGCGTAGCTGGCAGCTGAGGTGGACACTTTTGCAGTTGCCACAGCTGGCTGGGCCTTCTGTGGATGCCCAGAGCCACATGCCAGCTGCCCTGTGCCAACCACTCCATCCTGGGTGAGTGCACACTTTGACTTTGCTCTTGCCCCCAGCCCACCACACAGGCCTCAGGATGGAGGACCAGGCTGAGGTACCAATGCTGGGCTATCTTGCTGTTGCTCCTCTCCACTGAAGCATGCCGGCTTGGAGACTGTGTGACTGACTCTCCCTGTTCCCCAGGACACCGCACAGGCTTCTTGCTCCCACCTTCAGTTTGTCAAGGGAACAAGCCCAGACCTGACTGAATGATCATTCCAGGGCAATTCTGCTCCCTGGGACCCAAGTAACACAAAGCCAGACCTGCAGCCAACACCTGCAGACAAGACTTAGATACAGGAATGAGGACCCAGAGCCACAGGGGGATGACCAGAGTGCAGGGGAGAGGGTGGTGCTGGGTTGCTGGTGGCCGGACACTCAGGTGGGAGGGGGAGGGAAGAGCCAGGAGCACAGGCAATTCCTGGAAGGACCTGAGGAAGGTTTCCAGGAGATGCCAAAAACAACCTTGCAGCTCCTCAGACACCTCCCATGGTGTCTTTCTCACTACCATCTCTGTACCCCATGCTTAATCTAAATAAAAAGGGTGTTTGAAGGTGGGGGTGTAGTGGTTTCCAACCATTATGGACTCACACACCTCACCCTGGAGATAGAACTATTGTTTCAAATGATGCTTCTCTTCCCCACCCAAATAGCATAAGAAATGGGGACAACATTCATTAATAAAGGCGGGAACCTGTATAAAAGGAGGAAAATGCACAGAAACCCTGGTGGAAATAAAGTGCTCAAACAGTCCTGTATCCATTAAAGTAACAACATCATTGCATGGCAGGTTTATCACTCCCTTGCAGTTCCTCAGCCTGGGAGTTGTGGCTCTTTTGAAAAACAAGAACGGAGGCCTGAGTTGCTTGTTGCTGCTCCAGTGTGGAAGGGCAGGTCTTCCTGTCCCTCCCCCCAACACTCCTCTCCCTCCATCCCAACCTTGGACTTCTCCCAGCCTCTAGGACCATCACTAAAATTCATTTCATTCTTTAATTAGATTTCATGGAGTAAGGGATTGGGAGGGGTGTTAGGAAAGGCATGCATATGCCCTCTTTCCGCAGAGAGGGGTAATGCTGCTGATAGGAGAGGTGGGACAATGGTTGCTATGGAGACATATTCCCAGACATACAGACACACTCATTTTAATGCCTTTTTTTTTTCCCAGCAAGGGAAGGATCCAGTGCCCTATTTTTAGTGTCAGATTTCAGCAAAACAATTCACTTTCATTTCATCACACACACACTGCTGGGTTTTAAAGTAGGTCACATCTTCTGACTATATCAAGAGCTCAGATCTGTCTTGCTTGAGTAAGGCAAGGTTCCACCGAAGATTTTACTGATTGAGAGGAGGATCTCAGGCTTGCCTTGGTACAGCTTTCTTTCATCTTGATTTGACAAGCATTAGGATAGGCAGCATGAATAGCTGTAGGTACATTTACATTTTAAAGAGTGGTGCAAAATGTCAAGGTTCTGAAAATAGTAAGGGGAGGTATAGAAATTAAAAATGACAAACTCGTCTGTTTTTCCATTATCAGATTATCACTGAATATTACAAAAATATTTCTTGGTTGCCAATTCTACCCAACCCATTGGAAAAGAAATAAACCTGGCTGGTATCTGTCCAATTTAAATTTTTGATATCTGTTCCAGATCAACTAGGTGTGACAGAATATGTTAATCATAATTTGGGGTTTTATTTCTGTCCCATCCCAAGTTACAGTTTTTGAGTGTTGCTGTCTGCATGTTTTTGCTTTGTGATCTGTGCCAAATCTCAACTCCCTCTGTGACTAGAATACCCCATTGACTGGAATAAGCACTAGCTGTTCCCCTAGCAGAATTAGCCCAAGGGAAGCTTGTGAATTGGCCAGGCTTCAGGAGCCCCAGACTCACACTAACCCCAGATCTCCCCAGGGTCTTCTATTCCCACAGGAGCCTATCCCTCTTTCCAAGATGGCAGCAAGTCTAGACTAATTGAAGAAAGACTATTCTCTCATCACTGGGAGCCCAGGGTGTAATAACTAGAGCCTTTTGGTAAGCTATTTCCTCACTGGCAGAGACTTCTGACTTCTCTTTCATAACACAGAGTGAGGAACTCCCTGTGGACAGAACCAAAGGGTATCCCACAGTACTCAGCTTTGAAAAATAATAGCCTGATAGAAAAAGAAAAACTCGAATGAAATAATGATATAATGCTGCCAGTATCATCTAAGTAGTGGATGTTCAGTTGGTTTTTATTTTCTCCTTCATAGCTTTTTGTGTTTTCCAAATATTGACCTCTTAATCAGAAAAGAAAAATTAAAACATCAAGAAGGAAACCTCATAATGAATGACTGTTCTACACTCAGTGCTATTCTGAAAGCCTTTGTGTATAACCTTCACCGCCATACTCTAAGAAAGGTAGTGTGGTTCCTATTTAACATATAAAGAAATTGACGAGGAAAGAATTTCCCCATGGCCACACAGTGAGTAAGGGGCAGAAGGAGGATCCATTACTGATCTGTAAAAATTCAAACCCAACTTCTACCATCCTAACTGTGTGTTCCTCAAATGAGTATAGCCACCATTTATTAAACATTAATGAAGTGCCAAACATTTTATATGTACTTGATACATATTTTATCAAATCTTCACAGTGAATAGATTTGGCTCTTGATTTGAATGCCATACTTAAAAACTAACATTCAGAAAAGTTGACAAATTTTTCCAAAGTCATAGCCAGTTATAGAATAGAAGGCATTTAAAAATTTATTGATTGATTTTTAATAAAAAGGTATATCCTCATATCCCCTTCTCTCCCAACCCCATTCTACTGAGAGTCCTCCTCTGTAGGGTTATTGGTATTCACTGTGGGGTCCTAAACACCTCAGTCAGTCTCTGTTGGGGCAGACAGTGCCTCAGTCTATTTCTACCCACCCTGAGCCTCTTTAAAAGATCATATTCACTTTACTGAAAGCCAATTTTACTTAAATCAGGACTGTGAAACAAAAGTATTCTGTTAGCTATTCCTGTGGTGTATGAAATTAATGAAATTATGGTACACATTGAAAGCCAGGAGACATTTTTGTTTTGTTATAAATGACAGTGGCCCTAACTCATTAGTGTCTTTTTAAAGATAAGCTATTAGGTCTCCTTTTTCCCTTTCCCTCTTAATGATAGCAAAGATCATTTTTGTTCTAGGAATGTACTTTTTGGGATTCTCCAAATACTGAATAGAAGGCATTTGAATATAGGTTTGTACAAAGCTAATAATAGTACCCCAGGCTGAGGGTTCAGATTAGAGGATTGAGAAAAGTGTTACAGGCATTCTGTAAGACAGATGCCCTAGTATCAACATAAACACCCTATTTTATGAAAACTCTTGAAGTCTGATTTCCTAGTGAAATTTATTTTCCTGCTGTGTAGATCACAAGTTTATATATTTTTAAATTAGATATGGACATATTTAGTATGTAAACAACACATGTTGGTTCCATTCTTTCCCTCCTCCCTGCCCCTTTTCTGAAGAGACCTTCCTTGTTGGGGATGCAGGTCAACCCCATGGGGAATGTGGGTCATGCATTATGCAGGGGGGGGGAGGCAATGTCTCTGTGCAAAATGTCTCACCTTGTGATTCTAACCATCTTTCCACCCTCTCTTCCACAAATTTCTCTGGGTCATGCTGGGAGCATTTTAAGTCTAATTCAGTGATGGGCTCTTAGGAGCCTCTGATCTCTGGTTTGGTAGGTGTTGAGTGTCCTCAGTGTCTAATTCCATCACCTTTGTGCTGATATCAGATTCACTAAGGAAGCAACACTCTTGCTCATTTCCCCAACTCCTCTGTAGTTTCAGCTGGGGCTGGGGAGGAGTACTCTGGGTCATTTATCTCCTCAGGTCAGCTATGTTTGAAAAAGAGAAGTAGATTCTCCAACAGTGAATGAAGTCCGTATCAGTTAAATGAGGCAACCATTATTAATTTAGAGAGAATTAAAAGGGTGTAGACCCTCTTATAGTCTAAGGTTAGTGGGAGGTTGACAATGGAAAGCAGAGTCATTCTCTGGATATAATTCTGACTTGTTTCCCAGTTCCAAATATGGTTTCCTTTCCACTGAGAAGAGGATCTGTTAGCCAATCCAAGAACAGTTGATTACCCACCATGGCTGTGAGCCACTATTGCACTTGTGTGAGCATCACATTAGGTTGTTTGCTTCTAGGTCGCTTTGACTTTGAGTTGACAAGCTTATACTTTAAAATAAAATTAATTAATTAATTTATTTATTAGCAACAGACAGAGATAGAAAGAGGCAGAGAGAGAGAATGAGTACACCAGGGCCTCCGGCCACTACAAACAAACTCCAGATGCATGCACCACCTTGTGCATAATGCTTACATGGGTACTGGGGAATCGAGCCTTGAACCGGGGTCCTTAGGATTCACAGGCAAGCAATTAACCACTAAGCCATCTCTCCAGCCCAAGTTTATACTTTTAAACAGACGCCAGCCTTATAGAAAGTCTTCATTACACCTTTCACTAACATGGGTGCTTTGCTTATGAAAACACTAATCCAGAAAGTTGGAGTTGCTATCTGGAGCAACAGTCCTGGACAATTACATGAAAGAGAAATACATTTTTTGATATTAGAGTAATTAATTCCTTAGTTCTATCCTTGGTATAAATTTAGTCTACTGTAGCTAAAATATAAATTGGTACCAGGAGTGTGGTTGAGAAATTTTATTACAAGATCCCAAAATGGATCAAGAACTGTCTTTATAAAATCCTAAAATCTGTGAGCATTAGGAAGGAAGGAAGGAAGCAAAAGCTAAATCTATGCAGTTATTATGATACTGGGAAAGTGACACAGGTCGTGCCTTTGGTCTGCCATCTACAGTGACTAGCAGGTTCAGTGGTCTGAGAACTTAAGAGTGTAAAACAAATGTTCTGACCCTGAAAAGATACATGCATATGTAATGGCTCCAAACATAAATTTCATCCAGGGCAATGGGTGACAGTTTAGTGACAGCTATACAACTGAAGCTGTTGCTACACTTCCAAAACTTATTGATGAAGATAATCTCAATTCATTGTCATCAAATTTGGCAGGCAACAAAGGTCTATAAGGTAAAGGAGTCTTAGGCTGGGCATGGTGGTGCACACTTTTAGTCCCAGCACTTGGGAGGCAGAGGAAGGAGGATTGCCATGAGTATGAGGCCACCCTGAGACTAAACAGTAAATTCCAGATCAGCCTGGGCTAGAGTGAGACCATACCTCAAAGAAAAAAAAAAAATTATTTAATTTTAAAAATAATTTTTAGACAGGGTTTTGGTTGTTGTTATTCATATATGAAACTAACAGGAAGCAAATTGAAGAGATGCCTCCTGAGTTTTGAGGAAATTGCATGGCAAGACTGGGGTGATTCACCACCTCAAGCAGCCCCTGTGCCTGAAAATCTGTATCAGCAGAAAGTGGACTCTGTCTGCTTTTGCCTCAGACATGATGGCTAGTGGAAGATGCTAGACACCTTCTTCAGGAAAGTAGGAGTCCCTTCTAATGGAGAAGAACTCTCTTTGTTCTTGTCCAGCAGGGTCTGATCATTGTGGGGGATTTACATTTCTGAAGGGTAGTTTTAATTGTGGTTTTTCTGTCCTCCTCATGAGACAATGTGAGGGGTGAGGGGTTTGAGTAGTCTTTCTGCTCATGGTTTGTGCTATGGTTTGAATGTTTTACCTCCAAAATCCATGTTGAACTTTATTGTCAATGCAAAGTGAAGCCTTTAGATGATGCTTAGATTATGAGAGCTTTCTCTTTATGAATGGAACTAGTGCCTGCTGCAGTTTCCTTCTCGATGCTGGGACAAAACACCTGACCAGAAGCAGCTTATAGGAGAAAAGAGTTTATTTTAAGCTCACAATTTCAAGGAGAAACTTTACTGTGGTGGAAGCAGCTGACTCAGTTCATCACACATCCACAGCAGCACAGAGAGAACAGAAGCAAGCATGAACTGACTCTTACCATTCAGTAGCCTAGACAAATCAACCCTAATGCCTGCCCCAGAAACACATCTCTTTTAGCAAGGCTCTACCAGTTAGGGACTTAACCAAAAACACCTGAGGGCATAAGAACATTTACATTCACAGTATCCTTGTCAGAGGGCATATGAGGATGCAGCAAGAAGAGGCATCTTTGAAGCAGAGAGCCCTCATCAAACACTAAATCTGTTGCCACTTTGATCTTGGCTTCCCTGTCTTCAAAACTGTGGGGAGTAAGTTTCTATTATTTATAAATTGCCTAGTCTAAAGCGTTCTGCTATAGCAGCCTGAATATATATATATATATATTAGTATATAACACCATGTGACATCGTGTCTTCAGAGTGAGACAACGCACACCCAGAAATCTTGATTTTGAGCTGATGGCAGTCCTTTGATAAAATTTTGATTTCTTACCTTGGAAAAAGAATGTTTCTATTGAGGGAAGGGGGATGCATATATATTTTTGAGAGGTTAAAGGGATAAACTGTAGCAGAAGCTGCTTAAGTATCTTCAAACATTAATTTTGGGGGGTTACTGAGACAGGGTTTGATGTAGGCCTGGCTAACTTGGATTCACTATGTAGCTGAGGCTGGCTTTGAACTTTTTATCCTCCTGCCTCTACCTCCCAAGCAAATACTTGTTTTTCTCTGTTCTATAGCATTAGAATCCTTATTGTTTTTCCAGTTGCATGCTGCTAGAATGACCCTATCCCCAAGGCTTTCTGGTTCCTGCAAGGCAGGTAAGATTGTGTAAGTGAGGTTTTCACTTGGATGTAACAAGTAGTAGCAATGTAACCTGCAGCAGCTGCTGTGATGGGGAGAAGATATTCCCTTCTCTTTGCCTTTTTCTTCTTCTGATGAATGGAAGGAAAATATGAAAGCTGGACTCATGCAGTCGTGTTGGACCATGAGATGATTTGGGAAATGAAGATTATGCACATTAGGCCAAAATAAGAAAAATAAATCAGAGTCCTGACACTGTGGAACCCTTCACAATCTGTAACTGATCTAGGTTTGTATGAAAGAGAAATAAATGTCTAAGTTATTGAATCCACTGTTTTTTTTTTTTTTAATGCAGGGGGTGGTATGAGTTGGCGAAAGGAAGAGTTCCGCCTTATGCTGCCAACCAAACCTAAGCTAATCTTTTTTAAAAATTTTTATTTGTGTGTGTGTGTGTGTGTGTGTGTATGTGTATCTTGTTGCTGCAAACATATGCCTGGGTAGGCAGGCTTTCAAGCAAGCACCTCTAACCATTGAGAAATCTCCTCAGCCCTCAAACATAACCAGATTTGTAAGTATTTATTTATTTATTTAGAGCAAGACAGAGACAGAAAGTATGGGCATGCCATGTCCTCCTGTCATAGCAAATGAACTACAGACACACAAATCACTTCATGTGTCTGGCTTTATGTAGGGACTGAGGAATTAAACCTGGGCCATCAAGCTGTGCAAGCAAGTGCCTTTAACTGCTGAGCCATATTTTCAGCCTGAAACCTAATCTTAAAATGCGATGCTGCCTATTTGAGTTACCTAATTTCCCTAAAACAAGCATATCTTGCCTCTAAAGCAGAGTGGTTTAGAAAGGTGACAAGTTGAAGTAAATACAACATAGCCTTATCCTATGACCGAGAGAGGAGGACCCCCACACTCAGAGAACATGAGCTGTGCTCTGGCACAGTCCATACTGTGGTCGGAATATCTAATGATACTTACACTGAGGCACTGAGACCCTGGAACATTAGATCTGCAGACTTTACTTCCCTCAGAAGCTGGCCTGCAAAGCCCCTTATTAGATAACCACTCACCAGTTCAGTTTAGGAAGAAATGCCCAAGTGGCACAGACCATTAGAGACTCTGGAAAGTAACTAACTTGTTCCAAATGGTTCTGAAAGAGTCAAACCAACACCATGACAGGTTTCAATAAGACATTTCCTAGCTAGGCCTAAGTTTCAATTTCTCAAGAAGCCTGGACTAAATTCTGGGAGAAAAAGAACAAGTCATTTCCTGGAGGGTTTCAGAGATGTCGTGAGGCCATTCCCCCTTTCTTGGCCCCGGCCAATCAGAAGTAAAAGAATGTGAGATATGCTTACTGGCCCCTTAACTGGCCACCTCAGGAAACTTTACCTTCCCTAGAGCCCCCCCCCCCCAGCCTCCCTTGGCCCACGTGTGCCAAATTATAACCAGTCGGGAGTGCACAAGTACTGTATCGTTCAGAGTAGCCAATTATGTTAGAGGTCTTTGTTTAACTGTCTTTAAAAGAGCCAGAAAGTTCTTCTCAGGGTCGCCATTTGGTGCACATGGTGGACCCCCGCATGCTGGACTTCTCAGCACAATAAACGCTCTATGTTTTTACATGCTATATGAGCCTGAGTCTCCCTTCAGCCATTTTCAGACCCTAACAGTTCCTGTTTTAAAAGTTAATCCAGTTTTAACATCTCAACCACGGTTTCAGTTGTGCTGTATTCCATTTGCTATGTCTATTTTTACCATCTAGCTCCTTCTATCCCCCATCAGTTGTTTTTTGTATGAAAATTTTTACATTTTATTTCTTCCACATTATATTTCCTTAATTTGGTGTAGTGGTACCCTGGGTCTGATTCCACATAATTATGTAATCACCTCAGTATATTGATTCAAAGATTTTGTTATTCACTACCTAAATATTACTAGTTCCCTTCCGTTTCCTTTCTTGCACAATGATGACACTTGTTTATAAAACTCCTTTGAATTTATCAGGGGAAAGGGCAAGATCAAGATAAAGTGCATGTTGTTCTTCCCTTGGAGCTAAGCCTTGGCTCAGATTTGAACTTGGGGTATAAATTGTAAAAGACTTTGCCAAGAGTTCTCCAGTTCTGATATTCAGCAATGGATGAATTTCTGCTTCTAAGCCAGGTCATTGTATGACTTGAGGGAGATGGGAAAGGAGGGTCAGGAGGAAAAGGATGAGTTGTATTGCAGGGCTCCATGTGCCTATTGTACTCAGAAATCCCTTTCTTCCTCTTCTCTTCCTCCCTCACCCTTCCTCGTTTCTTTGTTGACAAATTTTCTGATTCCTTCTTTCCTACCACCTCCCCTTCCTTCCTACCTTGCCCCTTCCCACGAATACTTCTGGAATAGTGTGTTACCTAATCTTTAAAGGTTCCCCTGTAATGGAGTTGGCAGTGCTACATGCAGGCACAGTACAATGTCCCAGGTGAGCCAGCATCCTGTGGCAGCTGTGTGCCTCAGGCTGTGGTCCTCATTGCTTTTTGACTCCAGCTGCATAGAGATTCCAAAGAAGAAATAAAGAGCTGATCTTAGTCCGCCCATGGATTTGTGAGATGATAACACAATATTGTCCTAAGTCACTGCATTTCAGGATAGTTTATAATGCAGCATCAGACCATTGAAATAAGCATTAAAATGTGCCAGGTTCTCTATAGAACCCGGAGAGTGAACAAAACAAATCCAACCCCCAACAAACCAACATGCTAATGTGAGAGATAGTTCATTAATGTGTGTGTGTGTGAACCCCTCCCTAATCCTCATGTACTCCCTTCCTAGCACTCTATAGCCTAACGGGAAGCCTCACCTAGAGAGTTAAGATGTTAAATATGCCGTCAGGTGGGGCCGGCATAATGGGGCACGCCTTTAATCCCAGCACTTGGGAGGCAGAGGTAGGAGGATCACCATGAGTTCGAGGCTACCCTGAGACTATATAGTGAATTCCAGGTCAGCCTGGGCTAGAGTGAGACCCTACCTTGAAAAAACAAACAAACAAACAAAAGATGTTATCTACTTTTTTTTGTTGTTTTGTTTTTTCAGTGTAGGGTCTCACTCTAGCCCAGGCTGACCTGGAACTCACTCTGTAGTCCCAGGCTGGCCTTGAACTCACAGTGATACTTCTACCTCTGCCTCCTGAGTGCTGGGCCCTAATTTTTTATCTAGATGTCTAGAATCCAGAACATCTGATGACCTTTGTAACACCCCTTCTTAAGTCTTTAGTTCTACATTTACATCTGTCTATAACACATATAGGAACTTTGCCCAGGAGGTTGGAGTCCCTTTCAGTATTCCAGAGAAGAAAAGACACATCCCTGAGTGGAGAAGACGCAGTCAGCTTTGGCTGTCCTCTGTCTGCTCCTCCTTACCATCGTGTGAAGTCCTTCATGACCCTACGAGCCTCCCAAGGTGGAGCTTTGAGGAGATAATCTCCCACCTTTTCAAGTTGTTGACTCCTTAATAACTCTGGTTACTTCTTACTAATTTTCATTTTCCAGATATTGGTTTTTGAGTGGTAAGTGGTCTAAATGTTAATTCTAGTAAGAATTTTAAATAAAATTATTTAATTGAAATTTTACTTTATTTATTTATTTATTTATTTATTTATTTATTTATTTTTGGTTTTTCAAGGTAGGGTCTCCCTCTAGTCCAGGCTGACCTGGAATTCACTGTGTAGTCTCAGGGTGGCCTTGAACTCAAGGCAATCCTCCTACCTCCACCTCCCAAGTGCTGGGATTAAAGGTGTGCGCCACCATGCCTGGCTTACATAATTTATTTAAAAAAATATTTTGGTTTATTTTCAAGTGGAGAGATAGAAAGGAGAAACACATAGAAAAAGAAAAAGGCACACCAGGGTCTCCAGCAGCTGCAAACAAACTCCACATTCATGCGCCACTGTGCATCTGACTTTTTGTGGGTACTAGGGAGTTGAACCTGGATCGTTAGGCTTTGCGGGCAAGTGCCTTAACTGCTGAGCCATCTCTCCAGCCCATAATTTAATAATTATTAATGTCCATATTTAACAAAAAGCTTGCCAAATTCCAGAGAAGTTAATAGTTCTAATAAGTATCAATGTAAAATAACTTCTCTTTTAATGAAAACAAGGCCACGGGGCAGGAACACAGGATTCAAACTATTCTGAATGACATCTTACACCATGGAGGTGGTTGTGCGAAGTTTTATAGCCACAGAATGACAGAAAGTGAGGGATCAATACCCTTATCAACTGCATGGGTGGTCATATCAGGTAGGTTACAGCAAGGTGGGGAGATGTATCTATAGGACCCAGATGTCATGGCTTTTTTTTTTTTTAACTGAGGTGGGGTCTCACTAGGCTAACCTGGAATTCATTCTGTAGCCCCAGGCTGGCCTTGAACTCACTGAGGTCCTCCTAGTGCTGGAACTAAAGCAATTTACTCCCATGCCTGGCTCCTACAGCATTCATAGCTCTAGGTCTGGTGGAGGTGAGAAGTCTGTTCTGCTTAGTGGTTCATTCCAAGAACGCTCTCTAGGAGTCAGGAGATGCTTCTTCAGACACTGAGGTTGATGGTGAATGGCTCTGGAGGGCACTAGGAGAGCTTGAGGTAGCTTTGGCTCTTGACCTACAACATTCCATCTCCACAGTCATGATGTTTTACTCAACTAAGGTGAGTCAGTCTATAAGGTCGTCAGTGTGGGTGTGGCTGCTTCTGGGAACTAAGTTCACACAAGCCAGGATAGACCAGTCCCCAACAGCACTATCTGTAGTCTCTTTGAGTCACTCACTGCACCTCCTGGACTCAGCTGGCCCAGCATAGTGAGTTCAGGACTAAGGTCAGCCTTTGATCCATCTGACCTAATAAGGATCTGGCTCACTGCTCCTCTCACTTTCTAGTCTCAGCATGGGTCACACCCCCACTGAGCTATCCACTCCAAACTTTGAACTCAGTGAGCAGAATCTTGAACTTTATTCCCTTCACCCCCAGCAGGCACTGAACTCTCAGGAAAATAGTTTTCCATGTCTAGTATATGAGATCTGGGTATGAAAAAGTGAAGGTTATGACAGGGAAAAGAACTCCTGTCTGTCACACCTTCTTTAGGACACAGATCTCACTTGGGAGAGAATCACCAGTGGAGATAAACAACAGTGGACACTGCAAGCCTTAAGTTTGGCCCGCCAGTCCAAATGAGGCAACAGGTGCAATAGTGGTATGTCTGTTAAGGGGGAAACCAACTGCTCACTAATTGGAATGGAGGCCTGCTCCATGGGAAGGAATACATCCCTGATACTGAAAACATATGATGGGGGTGGTCATGAGACCTAGGGGTGTAATGTCTGCTGGTGTCTGGTTAAATGCATATACTATGCTCACCAAACTGCCCAGTAAGCACTTCTCTTAATGTTCACATCCATATATTAATGCTACTCTCACTTTTGGATTATAGCAGCTTCTCTTTTCAGATGCCAGTGACCTCTGGGATTGACTCAGAAGACACTGTAGTGCTGAAAAGAAGTGACACAGGAGTGCTCAGCACTGAAATATCTCTATCATACATTCCAAGGTTCAGGATCCATTGCAGAAGAGGTGGCAGAAAGAATGTAAGAGCCAAAGGACAGTTGGAACTCCTTACAATGCACTCTTCAAGACACAAAATGGCCTGGATATCCATGACCTCACAGAGCCTGGTACTACCTACACAGGACCCTCATAATCAGGGGAAAAGATGACTTCAAAATAAAAAAGAGACTAACTGAAGGGGGAGGGGATATGATGGAGAGTGGAGTTGTGAAGGGGAAAGTGGGGGAGGGGTTATCAAGGTTTATTGTGTATAATTATGGAAGTTGTCCATAAAAAATTAAAAAAAAGAAAAAAGAATATATGAAAAAAATAAAGACTAAGTGATCTGCCACTGAGGAAGGCATATGTGCTTCAGGATGGTGGACAGTTGCACAGGACTAAGGGTCAGTACTCTACATTATGTCAGGATGGTGTATGGTTCCACAGGACTAAGGGTCAGTACTCTACATTACGTCAGGATGGTGTACGGTTCCATAGGACTAAGGGTCAGTACTCTACATTTATGTCAGGATGGTGTACGGTTCCACAGGACTAAGGGTCAGTATTCTACATTATGTCAGGATGGTGTACGGTTCCACAGGACTAAGGATCAGTACTCTACATTACGTCAGCACAGTGTACGGTTCCACAGGACTAAGGGTCAGTACTCTACATTACGTCAGCATGGTATACTGTTCCACAGGACTAAGGGTCAGTACTCTACATTTATGTCAGCACGGTGTATGGTTCCACAGGACTAAGGGTCAGTACTCTACATTTATGTCAGGATGGTGTACGGTTCCACAGGACTAAGGGTCAGTACTCTACATTTACATCAGGATGGTGTACGGTTTCACAGGACTAAGGGTCAGTACTCTACATTACGTCAGGATGGTGTATGGTTCCACAGGACTAAGGGTCAGTACTCTACATTACATCAGCATGGTGTACGGTTCCACAGGACTAAGGGTCAATACTCTACACTTATGTCAGGATGGTGTACGGTTCCACAGGACTAAGGGTCAGTACTCTACATTATGTCAGCATGGTGTGCGGTTCCACGGGACTAAGGGTCAGTACTCTACATTTATGTTAGCACGGTGTACGGTTCCACAGGACTAAGGGACAGTACTCTACATTATGTCAGGATGGTGTACGGTTCCACAGGACTAAGGGTCAGTACTCTACATTACGTCAGCATGGTGTACAGTTCCACAGGACTAAGGGTCAGTACTCTACATTTACGTCAGCATGGTGTACGGTTCCATAGGACTAAGGGTCAGTACTCTACATTACGTCTGCATGGTGTACGGTTCCACAGGACTAAGGGTCAGTACTCTACATTACATCAGCATGGCATACGGTTCCACAGGACTAAGGGTCAGTACTCTACATTACGTCAGCATGGTGTATGGTTCCACAGGACTAAGGGTCAGTACTCTACATTTATGTCAGCACGGTGTACAGTTCCACAGGACTAAGGGACAGTACTCTTCATTATGTCAGGATGGTGTACGGTTCCACAGGACTATGGGTCAGTACTCTACATTACGTCAGCACGGTGTACAGTTCCCCAGGACTAAGGGTCAGTACTCTACATTTATGTCAGCACGGTGTACAGTTCCACAGGACTAAGGAACAGTACTCTACATTATGTCAGGATGGTGTACGGTTCCACAGGACTAAGGGTCAGTACTCTACATTACGTCAGCATAGTGTACGGTTCCACAGGACTACGGGTCAGTACTCTACATTACGTCAGCATGGTGTACAGTTCCACAGGACTAAGGGACAGTACTCTACATTTACGTCTGCATGGTGTACAGTTCCACAGGACTAAGGGACAGTACTCTACATTATGTCAGGATGGTGTACGGTTCCACAGGACTAAGGGTCAGTACTCTACGTCAGCACGGTGTACGGTTTCACAGGACTAAGGGTCAGTACTCTACATTACGTCAGCATGGTATACTGTTCCACAGGACTAAGGGTCAGTACTCTACATTTACGTCAGGATGGTGTACGGTTCCACAGGGCTAAGGGTCAGTACTCTACATTACGTCAGGATGGTGTATGGTTCCACAGGACTAAGGGTCAGTACTCTACATTTATGTCAGCATGGTGTATGGTTCCACAGGACTAAGGGTCAGTACTCTACATTTATGTCAGCATGGTGTATGGTTCCACAGGACTAAGGGTCAGTACTCTACATTTATGTCAGGATGGTGTATGGTTCCACAGGACTAAGGGTCAGTACTCTACATTTATGTCAGGATGGTGTATGGTTCCACAGGACTAAGGGTCAGTACTCTGCATTACATCAGCATGGTGTACGGTTCCACAGGACTAAAGGTCAGTACTCTACATTTACGTCTGCATGGTGTACGGTTCCATAGGACTAAGGGTCAGTACTCTCCATTTATGTCTGCATGGTGTACGGTTCCATAGGACTAAGGGTCAGTACTCTACATTTATGTCAGCATGGTGTACGGTTCCATAGGACTAAGGGTCAGTACTCTACATTTATGTCAGGAACTACAGGAAGACACTTAGAAGCTTCTTCACAGCACAAGGAGGACACACATGTGTGCTCTTTTATTCTTTGGTGTTTTGTTTTTGTTGTTGTTGCTCTTGAAGCAAGTCTTGTTCACACATCAGTCAGTGCCTTCCTTAATCCAGGCTATAAAGTTCTAGGAATGTCCAAACAAGTGATAAGAAAATCCACTCTGTTCTCCTTAATTTTTTTTAATCTGTAAATTTGCTGCATACTCTAAAAATACAAATCAAAATGTAACCCAAATTCCTCTCTTCTCCTCTGACCTTTTTCCTTTTCTTCTCTTTATATTCCCTTCTGATTCCTCTATCTTTAAAGATTTTTATTGGCTTCCTTGCTTGCAGTCTTCATGGATAAATCTGAATGCAGTAGGTAGCCAGTTCAGAAGATGCTGGCTTCAGGAGGCATGAGCAGAAGGTAATAGGACATGTCCAGTGGTATTGGAAGACTGGCTGCATACAAGTGGGTTGAAATGGTGGGAACCAGTGAGACAAAGGGGGAAACCAAACTAAGCCCATGGTGATGGGTTGAAATTAGATTTGTTACTGTAAATTATGAGACAGAAGATAAATAGATAATAGCTAGAAAGAAAGAAAGAAAAAGAAAGAAAGAAAGAAAGAAGAAAGGAAAGAAAGAAGAAGAAAAGAAGACAGTGAAAAATAATTGAGGGGCTGGAGAGATGTCTTGGCAGTTAAGGCATTTGCTGAAAAGCCAAAGGATCCCAGTTTGAAGGACCCATGTAAGCTAGATGCACAAAGGGGCACATGCATCTGGAGTTTGTGTGTAGTGGCTGGAGGCCCTGGTGCACCCATTCTCTCTCTCTCTTTCTATCTTTCTCTGCCTCTCTCTCTCTCAAATAAATAAATAAATAAATAAAAATAAATAAATAAATAATATTTTTAAAAGGAAAAAAGATAATTGAGCCTGAAACATTGTGTCTGGGGTGGAATGCAGAACCTCATGTATGTTATGTGTAGTAGTTACCTTCTCATTACTAGAACATAACACCCAACCAAAAGCAGTTTGGGGGAGGAAGGGGTTATTTCAGGCTTACAGTTTTGAGGGGAAGTTGCAGAAAAAAATGGCAAAGCACAGGCTGGGCATCACATCTTGCCTTAGCAGCTGAAAGGCAGCAGCAAGAGTGTGTTGACCCTGGCAAGCGGGTGCTGGGCTATAACCTGTCCCTAGCCACCTGCCCCTCCCCCCGACATATCTCCTCCAGCAAGGCTCCACTTCCCAAATTGCCACCAGCAGGGGATTGAGTATGAGGCTTAATCACAGACACATGGGCTATGGGGGACAGTTCACGTTCAAACTTCCACATTAGGCCAGCACTTTACCCTTGGCTCAAGTCAGGAATATCTTAATGTGTAATATAAAACATATTTCAGGGAGGCTGGAGAGATGGCTTAAGCGGTTAAGGCATTTGCCAGCAAAGCCAAAGGATCATTGTTCGACTCTCCAGGACCCACATAAGCCAGGTGCATAAGGGGGCACATGCATCTGTAGTTCATTTACAGTGGCTGGAGGCCCTGGTATACTCATTCTTTCCCTCTCTCTTTGCCTCTTTCTGAAATACATAAATAAAATATAAAAACTAAAAAAAAAAAGTTCAGGAATGATGAAGATGGCAAGCCATCAAAACCAGCTTTAACAGCTTCTATTGACCAAATCTGAAACAACTTGAGGGTCAAAATAAATATTAAGGATCCATTGAATGAAGTGGAAGCCCATATAGTCACAGGTAGAGTTTTATAAATGAACAAGAGACACAGAGATTATTTTTGACAATAGAGCCACTAACATGATACACAATAAATAATGGTATGAAAAAAATCACCCTTTGCCAGGCGAAGTGGTGCATGCCTTTAATCCCAGCACTCGGGAGGCAGAGGTAGGAGGATCGCCATGAGTTTGAGGCCACCCTGAGAATACAGAGTGAATTCCAGGTTAGCCTGGGCTAGAGTGAGACCCTACTTCGAAAAAAAAGTCACCCTCTAAGTAAGTAACTTAGGAAAGAAATGTCAACAGATGATGGTGACTGTGGGAATGTGATTGAGGCACTGGACCAGGGACCATGGCCCACCCACTCAGCTCTACATCAGTGTGGATGAGGGCCCTCGGAACTGCACCTGTGTTGTCCATACAAACCGAACACACAATCATGTCCATCAGGCTGTATCCATCAGTCCTCACTTCTGTCCTTCGTGACCTTGCATTGAATTTGTAGGTTTCTTAAACTGTTGCTCTTGAAATGAAGCACAAAAGTGTAACATTTTCAAACAGAGCATTGGCGTGACAGTTGGCATTCAGCAAGCCCTTGCCACATCTAGTGATCTGTGCTCTCTCCCATTGACTCCTAACAAAATCTTTCCAGGAAAGATGATTCACACCCAGACTCTCCCAGTGAGACCATACAGGGGATCAAAGATGTTAAATAATAACCATGACAAAAGGGACCTGACTCACAAGTACTGATAATATGACTCAAGGACATGTGAGTGTCTCTAGGATGCCATGTAGTCCTTGCAGAATACATCTGTGCTTGAGTGGGAGGAGGGAGCGTCTCAAACATGCCCCAATGAATAAGCCTAAGCAAGAGAGCCTCTAACCAGCCAAGGACACACCTCCCCTAGCTATAGGTACTTATCTTCTTGAGGACATTTATGACTTCAAATGCAAGTTCTTTGTTCTTTCTCTTACACAGAATGCCTGTGGTGGTATCAACTGGATGGAGTGAATATTGGGAGTCAGTAGGATAAGTCAGCTAGGTGCAAGCAATAATGGGTATATTTACCTGTTGAGTCTGAAAATAATAAAACCCACTCGAAGCCACCTGGTTAATAGAATCACCATGTGCCATGGCAATGCCAACTATCAGTGGTCCTCCCAGGCAAAGGCTGCTGCCCCTTCATACCCTACACCCTTTGAATTCCCAGAACATGCAACATGTAATAGCTGCTCAATGAACATTAAGGGTTTTAATCTATAAAAATCGAACACTGATATATGTGCGGTCTTTTAAAATTTGGGCTGGAGCTCTTGTAAAGACAAGGTGGGGTGTCATCTATCACAGAAGAACATTGCAGCAACAGAGGAAAACTGAGGTCACCCAGAAATGGAGGCAAAGTCAGAGGTTTGTGGAATGATACAGACAGCTGACTCCACTTTTTATTTTCCTGGACAGTGGTAACCAGGCAAGTCACTGTGCAACTACATATATATATATAGCTTTCTTGGAAACCCAGCAAAATTCAATTTATAATTCAGGTAAGTACATGATTCACTAATTCTTTTTTTTTTTTTTTTTTTTTTTTGGTTTTTTGAGATAGGGTCTCACTCTGGCCCAGGCTGACCTGGAATTCACTATGTAGTCTCAGGGTGGCCTTGAACTCACGGCGATCCTCCTACCTCTGCCTCCCGAGTGCTGGGATTAAAGGCATGCGCCACCACGCCCAGCTCACTAATTCTTTTTTTATTTTTCAAGGTAGGGTCTCAATCTAGCCCAGGCTGACCTGGAATTCACTCTGTAGTCTCAAGGTGGCCTCGAACTCACGAGGATCCTCCTACCTCCCCAGTGCTGGGATTAGAGGCGTGCGCCACCTGGTTTATGATTCACTTGTTCTATTTGGGTCTGGGATCCTAAAGGCAGCTAAGTGCTGGGAAAGAGTACTGCCTCTCACATATCCCTAACCAGCTTATCACTGGGACCAGCTCTCCCTCTCCCGCTGGGAGAGTCATCGGGTTACAAATGTGGTTCTTAGAAAGAGGCTGGTCTCCTGGAAGGGTTACGAGGTGGGAGGTCAAGGGACCACACTCCAGCTGCAATGTAAACTGGCTAAATGGAACCCGAACAAAGAGCTGCGCGCACTGGCGACTGCTCCTCGGGCAGGGAAAGTGGGAAGTAACTAGTGCGCTGGGCGGGGCCACAGCTTCAGCCGGATTTCAGCGGATACTTCCCAGAACTGGCATCAGTGATCTGTATACTGGCAAATACCTTTCCGGGGAGTCATTGCCGCTCAGCTGCGAAGTACGTGGGAAGGGGGAGGGAGATGGTAACGGGCAGGGCTTGTGGTATCCAGTGCTGAATCCCCAGTGTCCCTCCAGATCCACGTGGACCCGCACTCTGTACCTGGGCAGTGTGCCCTCTCCCTGCTGTGCTCTGAGCCAGAAGCACAGCTCTGCTCTCGGAGAACTTGCCCTCCCGGCCTTGGCATCTTGGCAGCATCCCTCTGCTGGGTCTGGGAATTGCAGGAGGCAAAGCGAGCTCTCACGTGTGTGTACCACCCATCAGTAGAGGCAGTGGCAGCCGTGACCTTGAGTGGCTGGCGGCCTGGATGCTGTGGCGGTGACCTTGGCGGTGTTGTTTGGTGCCAAATCCTTTGGTTCTTACCTGTTCGCTGAGCCCGATTTCCCAGGCTTCCTGTCAATCCTATGAACGATTTGAATACTCTCCAATTTTCTTTTTCTTTTTTTCTGCCTAAGAGTCAGTTTCTAGTGTCAGAAACCAAGAACCCTGCCTGGTATAGCATCTGTCCCTACAAGGCTTGGAAACCAGAACCAGAGCTTGAGAGAAAGGGAATACTGAAAGAAATAGAAGTGCCAGTGGAATAAAACAAGGACAATAGAAGGTGAAGGTGTGGGGGAGAGGTGGTGGGGCAGAGAAAGGGGAGGGATTGGCAGGTGAGGCAAAAGAGTGTGGAAGGGGCCATGCACCTTGTTAATGCTTGTAATAGGAGCCTTGAAGGAAATTGCCAAAGTGGCCTCCCTGAGGTATTTCTGCATTGCTATTTCTGGCAGACAATGTGGTTTAAATGGTTTCTTGTTGCTGTTTTAGGAACAGTTTCTTGATTTGGTCTTCCTTCTGGAGGTAAATGAAGGTGTTAGCTTTGACTTCATGCATTTATCAAGTGTGCAGCGTGCCGGGAATCACAGATATACAGGCATGCATATGCATGGTATGATATGATAAATATATGCATGAGAAAAATGGGTCTGAGGCTAGTTATGTAGGTGGGGACATTTTATGTAACAAGCTTATTTAATATCTCAAAGGGAAAACATTACTTACTGTGCCATATTAGCATATCATTCGTCTTACTGGGATGACAGAATGAAAAATCTTCAACAATTAATAGAAATCATAAGAAAAAATTATGATTAAGTGCCATCTGCTGGCTTCTGTGCATTTCATTTTTTGTGCAGTTTCCAGCTTGTTCTCGTATCATCATGTCTCTGTGTTCCATATCCGGCCTGTTACAATGAGCGTTGCACTTGGTGGCGATGGGGCTGGGGGCATTCATGTGAGGGAGAGAACATATTCACCTTACACGAAGCCATCTTCTACATTCCAATTTGAGAGAGTAGACTAGGGTTTATTTTAAAATTCTGTTTTCGTAGCAGATTTCAAGAGCAGTGTGTGCTTAGCTTGTGCAGAGAAGAGGGAGGCAGGGGGCTGGTGCTTTGAAAGTGACTTTTCTTTGTGGTGTCAGTCCTCTCTGAGGACGGGTATGGTTTGCATCTCAAAAGGACCATCTAGCTTCAGGCAGGTGGGGGGATTGCCATGTCTCTTTCCATGACATTGCAACCACCACTCAGAAGCTGGTGGAAGGAAAGCGGGTGGGTTCCATGTGAAGGTATTTGACCTTTTTTTTTTTTGAGGGTGTGTGTGTGGGGGGGGTGAGCTCTGGAGCATGGATTGCAAGTGCTCAGCAGGAAATAGGTCTTGTTCATAAACAACCATGACTTATGTTTACACGGTGAGTCCAGGCAGAGGACACTGCTCCATTTCTCCAGTGGAGCTGATTACTTATCTGGGCAACTCACATTCTAAGTCTATTTTTGACTAATGAGATTGACGTTCAGTAGTTTCCAAGACATAGTAAGTTACCATCTCATGAATGCCTGTGATGAGCTGAGAGCTATGATAACCCATTAAAGCAATTTAGGAGGGGGTTGGAGAAGAATTAACCAGAACCAAACGTGGTTGGAAAAGCCATAGGAAACTGACTGCTTTGTAACCTAATTAAAAATTATAATTAACAGGGGTAGAGAGACGGTTCAGTGGTTAAAGGCACTTGCTTGCAAAGCCTGCCAGCCCAGGTTCAATTCTCCAGTGTCCATTTAAGCCAAATGCACAAAGTGGCACATATGCCTGGAGTTTTTTGCAGTAGCAAGTGGCCCTGGCATTCCTGTACTTTGTCTTGTAAATATATTAAAACATTTTAAAAATTATAATTAAAAAAAAAAAAAACAGCCAGGCATGGTGGTGCATTGCCTTTAATCCCAGCACTTGGGAGGCAGAGGTAGGAGGATCGCTGTGAGTTTGAGGCCAGCCTGGGCTAGAGTGAGACCCTACCTCAAAAAAACAAAATCAAAAAAATTAAAAAAAAACCAGAAAAATAAAAGAAATTTTGGTATTATTTACATATTTTAAGTCAGTTTTAGAATGCCAACCACACCTAATGTTAAATGAGCATGCTTATCAATTCATGCTTTTTTGGTAATAAAGAGACCATAGAGGGGGCTGGAGAGATGGCTTAGCAGTTAAGGTGCTTGCCTGCAAAGCCAAAGGATCCTGGTTTGACTCCCTAGGACCCATGTAAGCCAGATGCACAAGGGGCACATGCATCTGGAGTTCATTTGCAGTGGCTAGAGGCCCCTGGCATACCCATTCTCTCTCTCTACCTACCTAGTTCTGTCTCTCTCTCTCTTTCTTTCTCTCTCTCTCTCAAATAAATAAATAGAAATTTAAAAAATGATATAAAAGACCATAGATAAGCCAGGTGTGGTGGTGCATGCCTTTAATCCCAGCACTTGGGGGGCAGAGGTAGGAGGATGACCATGAATTCAAGGCCACCCTGAGACTACATAGTGAATTCCAGGTCAGCCTGAACTTTACCTCAAAAAAAAAATTTTTTTTTTTAAATTTGAGTCATAAAGTAAAAGAATACAGTGGCTCAAAGAACCATGTTCCATCTTTTTCACTAATTTGACTCAGATTAGAACCAGTTCTGATTCACGATGGCGGATCTGCTCTATGCATTCAGGTCATTTATTATACTCTGTTCTCCCCACTTTAGAGACTGGGAAGTTCAAATACAGAAAGATAAGCATTTCTTAGTCTCACATAACTAGAAGGTCCAAGCTGTGGATAGTATACCTTATCAGGACTCAGCAATAACCTTTGTCCTTTCTCCCAGGAGGCAGGCAGGTGACGAGCTCTATGGGCATGTGAATGTGTCACCTCTGGTCTGAGGAGGCATAACTTTCTTACGGGTTGTATGGGTTCTCACTCCTGGCAGGGTAGACATTGTCAGTGCTCAGTTCAGGTCCCCTTGGTGCTCACAGTGCCCTATTCTCAACAGTGGTTTCTTTCTACAATGACCTGCAACTTTATTAAAGTGGCTATGTTGGTTTGAATGTGAGTGTATGTTCCCCATAGCCTCGAGGATTTTTGATTAAGGTTGTTTCCTACTTAAGTCTCCAGCAGCCTACTGGAAGAGGTGTCACTGGGGCCAGATCTTTTAGTCCCGCCGTAAGTGTACAAAGAGCTGGGTTTGAGCTCTGGCTGTTTTTATTTGCTGGCTGTTTGGTGGGCTCTCTGCTATGGAATTATAGAATTGAGCCAGCTTCTTCCGTCATTCCATCCTGGATTCTGTAAACCGGAAACAAACCCTTTTCTCCCCAAACCTGCTTCTGGTTAGATGTCTGTCCCCGTTATGAAAGTAGCTGCAACAGTGGCCAAGACAATTGAGAAATGTCATGGAGTGGTTGACCCTGGAAGGATCTGGAGATACATTCTACCTCTTCCTCCCCACCCCCACTGCTCCTGAGGGGATGTGTTCTATCCACAGAGGTTTCCAGCTCTGTGCGGCTTCCCTTCTGTCCCATTTCACTCCCGGCTTCCCAAGTAGACTTCCTGTGTTCTTATTACAATCTCAGGGTCGGCCTCTGGGAGAACCTGAGCTAAGGTCTTTGGCTTGTGTTCTCTAGGGGCAGCTGTGACACAGTGGGGTTCCTCTGGGCACGGGCTCATGTCCCTTTCAGTGAAGACCTTGCATACTAACCACAATTAGTGGTATTGTTCAGCTATCAGTCTCCAGGGCTGCTTCTGCTCAGGACAGCTTCGAAGGGTGTTCAAGTTCCAGAGACCCAGAAGTCAGGCCTAGGCTGTAGCTGGGCCTGCACCGCAGCACCACTTCTCCTCCTGCACAAGCCTTTCCTTCTGCTCTTTTCCACAGGCTTTGATGCGAAGGGTGCTCTGGGGGAGCTCCTTAACTAATGGGCCATGTGTTCATGTGCTGTTAGAGGCTCCCAGGTGGGACCCTATCAGAGACTGCTCTTTGGGGACCTGAATCTGCCACAATCCATCACGTGAATCCCCAAATACTATGCAGATCAGGGGCCATATCGCCTATGATGGACATGTCCTGTGAGTGAAACTGACTCACGTTGTACCAAATTAAGGATATCTCGGGTTAATTTGTCATGCCAGCAGAACACAGGAAATTGGAATTTGTCTCCAATACCTGCATTCTTTCTAGGTGTCACTCCATTCCTGAAAATCATTCTTATGGCCCTAGCTCTGTCTATATGGGGCTCAGCAAAACAACAACCTGAAGCATGGAGCTAAGGCCTGCCCAGTGCGTGGAACCAGGACGTTGGAAAGCTCCAGATACAGCCTGAGAAGTAAAGCCGCTCTCTGACCTTCCCCTGCGCTGCTACCTCCTGCTCCTCTTCATCACCCAAAGAGCATCATAGGAACCAGAACCTCTCTCCCAAAGCCAGCCACAAAGTCTAGAAAGGTCACTCCCTGGCTTCTCCTTTGAAGGCCTCACTCGGGAGAGTCCTGACCTCTACCTGGAAGGAAAGAAGGCTTCTTGGAAGCTGGGAAGACGCTGTCCAGTCAGGCCTCGCTGGCCTCCCTCTTTGTCTGTGTTATGTCAGCTCCCACCCTGTTGTACTATCACATTTCTACAGGACTAACCCTTGTTCAAAAACCCAAACCTTTAGTTTCCCCAGGGTCTTTGGATCTGAGTTCTTTTTGTTTCATTTTGTTTGTTTGTTTGTTTGTTTCACTGGGAACTATAGCTCCCGGCTGGCCTTGAAGTCTTGGTGATCCTCTTACCTCAGTCCCTCAGCTCCTTGAATACTAGATTAAAGGTGTGTGGCACCATACCTGGATAGGCCTTCATTTCATAAGGCTCTCATATGATACGAAACTTTCTGTTATTTATTTGTGTGAATACGTGTGTGTGTGTGTGTGTGTGTGTGTGTGTGTGTGTGTCACAGTGCATGCTCTGCTTCTCTCCTTCTACCTTGTTGGAGACAGGGTCTGCTTGTTTTGCTGCTAGAAGGGCCAGTTCAGCTGGCCCTGGAGTTTCCGGGTTCTCCTGGCTCCACCACCCATTGCTGTAGGAGCACTGGGTGCTGGGATTGAATCAGGTTGTCAGGCTCACAGAGCAAGTGCTTTAACCACTGATCCATCTCCCCAGCCTCCACAAAACTGATTAAATCAACTTGTCATGCTCCTCACTTGTTGACTTGTCTGTTGTTTAAAAGTAGAAGTGTCAGCCATGATCTTAATAATGGTCAAGGAAAGGAGAAAAGATCTCCCACTTTTCTACACCTATAGTTATCAAATAACATCTGCTAGCATCTTTATTGTATGTTGGCTACTCACATGTATGTCTCTTGATTTTGTGGTGGTTGTTGTTGAGGTAGGGTCTCATTGTGTAGCCCAGGCTAGCCTAGAATTCCAGTCCTCCTGTCTCACCCCTACAACTCGTGGGATTGTAGATTGCACCACCATATCTAGCCTGATCTTCTTTATTGTCCAGGAGATTTGGGGACCGACTTTGCAGGGTATGAGTGACTGAGCTAACTTCCTACCTCAGGCCAGGATCTGGGAATGGAGGTGTGCACTGTCACTGTGCATTAGTGCTTTTGTTTCTTTCTCCGGAACTCTAGTTTGGGAGAGGGGAGGATCAGTGAGGACATGCAAACATGTTAATTCCACATGTATCTGCAGAGCGCCTCCTGAGTGCTACACATTGAGGATGAGGATGGGTAAGAAAGACCCGCCTATCAGCTTTGTCCTAAAGATGGGTACCAAGAAATAACAATGCAATGTTGTAAGAATGAATAAAGGTGGTCAGAGAAGGGCCTGGGAACCTGAATGGAGAGATTCAGGGCCAGCATTATGGTGAAAGTGTCATTTGAGCTGGGGGTTGGAAAAGTTCAAGGGATTCTCCAAGCTGGGCCTAGTGGCACAGGCCTGATGTCACAGCTGCTCAAGAGGCTGAGGCAGAAGGATCAGAAGTTCACAGTTTCTGGGAGTGGTAGCATAAGCCTGTGATCCCAGTAATTGAGAAACACAGATAGGAGGACCGGGAGTTCAAAGCCAGCCTGGCTGTATGAGACCCTATCTCAAAAATAGCCATCAAACAACAACCAAGGTCAAGGCCTGCCTGGGCTACAGAGTGAATTCAACACCTGCCTAGGCGACGCAGTGAGGCTGTGCCTCAAATTTAAAAAAAAAAAAAAAGAAGAAGGAAAGGAAGTAGGTAGGAACATGCTAGAGACATAGCTCAGTGGTAGAGCACTTGCCCAGCAAGCCTGCGCTCAATCCCCAGCACCATAATCAATTAATAAATTAACCAAGTGCTCATTAGTAGAGGAGGGGAATTCTAACCACAGAGCGCAGTGTGTACAAAGGCACAAGGAATTTGATTGACAAGAACAGGAGGCATGAGGCAGGAATCTAAGACGTAGGCCAGAGCCTTGGAAACAGTTGGGTCGTTGGGCGTTGCCCTGTAGACCATAGGGATTGACTTTTTAGGAGGAAGTTAGGAGCCTAACATGAATTGTGGAGTTAGGAGAGCTGCTTTACACAGGTAAGTCCACTTGTTCCTTTTAGAGCTATGCTAATCAGGTATTCGGGATTGTTCTGCTTATTGGGGAAGCACCTCTGGCTACAGAGTTGGGGATGAGGTAGATGAGTGTGCACAGCCCAAGGTGTAGACAATAGTCTAGAAAGAGTGTGGTTCCTGGGCAGGAAATGAGGCAGAGGGAAGGAGAAGGCTCAGAAACAGCCTGGCTGTTTCTATGGGATTTGGTGACTAAGTATTGGAAGGGTCTGAGTGAACCTCACTTGAAGGGCAGGTCCTCAGGGAGCTACGTGGAGCTCTGCAAAGGTCTCTGCAGATGTCTACATATAGATTTCTGTGGAGCAGTTGAATACGAAGGTTTGGAGAGCAAGGAGAGGTTGGACGTGACCATGCAGATTCTGGGTTATCTCTCCTTTGCAGATAAATGAGGCTATGGTGAGGTGAGTAGTAAATAGGAGAAGCTTAAATACTTGGACAGGCATAGCTCTACTGTTACTGGTGGAGGTTGTCTTGTAACCTCAGTTTCCTCCTTTGGAGCTTCGGGATGATGATGGACTTGTAGAAATAGGCATTCTGAGGGCCTCCAGTGAATAAGACATGGTGGATAATAGGTTTCTGCTATTGGGCCAGTTGAGATGCTCACAAGGGAGGAGCACACACAGAGGACATTCTTAAAGCAGAAAAACAAAAAGTTAGCAAAGGGACCAGAAAGAGACACCAGAGAATCTGAAGATAGAAGTGGCCTAGAAGCAAAGGGAATTGAGCATTTCATAATGGAGAGGGCTTTGCTGGTATAAACATCTAGACATAAAAAAAATAAAAACTGGAAAAACAAAACACTTTCAGAGAAAAAGAAATGCAATAGCTGGACATGGTCACATATGACTGAAATTCCAGTGCTCAGGAAGCTAAGGCAGAAGGATCTCAAGTATGAGACCAGCCTGGGTTACATAGACTCTATTTAAAAAAAAAAAAAAAAGGGCAAGAGAGAGGGCTCAGAGGTGCTTGCTTGCAAAATTGATGGCCCAGATTTGATTACCCTGTATCTACATAAAGCCAGATGCACAAAGTGGCACACGCATCTGGGGTTTTCTTACAATGGCAAGAGGTCCTGGCGTGTCCATCCTCTCTCTACCTGCAAGAAATAAACACTTAAAAAAGAGAAAGAGAGGGATGGAGAGATGGCTTAGCAGTTAAGGCACTTGCCTGCAAAGCCAAAGAACCTAGGTTCGATTCCCCAGGACCCATGTAAGCCAGATGCACAAGGTAGCACACGTGTCTGGAAGCCCTGGCCCACCCATTCTCTCTCTATCTGCCTCTCTTTCTGCTTCTTTCTCTCCGTTTCAGCTTAATAAATAAATTTAAAATTTTTAAGAAAAAGAGAAAGAAAGAAAAAGAAATCTGAATGGATATTGGTGGGTGGGAAATCTAAGTGATAGAGCTTGTCTTACATATTCAAGACCCTGGACACACACACACACACACACACACACACACACACACAGTGTGTGAATAGCAAACAAATAAATGAAAAGTTGTTTAATTCCACTTACCATTAAGGGACTATAAATTAAAATAATCACAAGGGCCTAGTTTTCATTATTTCATTGGTAATGATGACAAAGTCTAGTCAATACAAATACTGGTCAGTGTGGAGAAGCATGTACCCTCCAGGGATAAACATTCGCACCATTTGTGCGTGAGTATGGGTGCGCTTGTGGAGATCAAAGGACAGCCTTTGAGTGTTGGTCCTTGCCTTCCACCCCATTTGAAGTAGGGTCTGTTTCATTCTTATTGTTGTCCACTAATATACTTGCTGTGTGATGGGCTAACTGATCCATGAGCTTCCAGAAAATTCTTCTGTCTCCACCTGCCATTTCATTGTCAGTGAGCTGGGATTACAGAAGGCCTCTGTGGCTTCTGGATCCCATGTGGAATCTGAACTCAGGTTCAACCAGCAAGCACTTTATCCACTGAGCCATTTTACCAAATCCTTTTATTTTTATTTTTTTCTGAGTCAGGGTTTCATTCTTTTTTTCAATTGCTCTCCACTTTTTTTTTTTATATATATTGACAACTTCCTTAATTGTAGACAATATCCCATGGTACTTCCCTCCCTCTCCCCACTTTCCCCTTTGAAACTTCACTCTCCATCATATCCCCTTCCCCTCTCAATCAGTCTCTCTTTTCAGTTTGATGTCATGATCTTTCCTCCTATTACAATGGTCTTGTGTAGGTAGTGTCAAGCACTGTGAGGTCATGGATATCCAGGCCATTTTGTGTCTGGAGGAGCATGTTGTAAGGAGCCCTACCCTTCCTTTGGTTCTTACATTCTTTCCGTCACCTCTTCTGCAATGGATCCTGAGCCTTGGAAGCTGTGTTAGAGATGTTTCAGTGTTGAGCACTCCTCTGTCCCTTCTTCTCAGAACCATGATGCCTTCTGAGTCATCGCAAGGTCACGACCACCTGAAAAGAGAAGCTTCTCTAACCAAAAGTGAGAGTAGCATTAATATATGGGTGTGAACATTAAGAGAAGTGCTTACTGGGCAGTTTGGTGAACATGGTATATACATTTAGCCAGACACCAGCAGACATTACACCCCTAGGGCTCATGACTACCCCTGTTGTAGGTTTTCAGTATCAGGGATGTATTCCCTCCCATGGAGCAGGCCTCCAGTCCAATTAGAGAGTGGTTGGTTTCCCCCATAACAGACATGCCACCATTGCACCTTTTGGCTCATTTGGCATGGCTGGCCAAATTTAGAGTTTGCAGTGTCCACTGTTGAGTATCTTCTCTGGTGTTTTCTCTCTTTCCCATTGAACTGCATGCAACGTAGTTTTTTCCAGCTTTCTGTCAGCGGGTCCACATGGAGGAGGCTTTCAGCTCAGCTCCAGCAGGATTTCTCAGTGACCTTGCAGCCCAAGCATGTGCCTGGGGGGGAACCAAGGGCCTCGGCAATGGCCTGTAATGTTTTGGGGGGTATCTGTGACCTTCCCGGCCAACAACGCACTGGAAGGTATCCCCTCCCTGGCACTGAAAGTTTTACAGTAACAATCTATGGCTTCTGAGTGTTCTCACTCTTGACAAGGCTGACCCAGAACTCATTCTTTAACCACAGGCTGGCCTTGAACTCACAGTGATCCTCCTACTTCTGCCTCCTAAGTGCTGGGACTAAAGGTGTGGGTACCATGCCTGGCTTATTTTTTGAAATATTTTTCTTTATTTATTTGCAAGGAGAAAAAGAGAGAGAGAGAGAGAATGCAAGAATCTGTAGTTCACTGCAAACGAACTACAGATGCGAGTTCCACTCTGTGCATGGGTACTGGTGAATGAAACCCAGGTCTTTAAGCTTAATAAGCAAGTGCCTTAACCACTGAGAAATCTCTTCAGCCTTCATTTTTTTTTTAACATAAGAAATTGTCACAATATATCTGAGCTGTGAATGTGTATGTCTTTAATCCAAACTTCACTCTTCTAATAATTTTCCCAACAGCAACCTCATGGGCATACAAAAATGTAACTTTAAGATACTAATTATGACATGGATTAAGAAGCAAAAAAACCCAGGCAACCTCCATGTCAATAGGAAGGACTGATGACATAAAATGCAGTGTGTCCATACAGCTCAGCTGGCAGGAAAGGGAAGGGAGAAGGGGAGGGGCTGCAGTGGAGACCTGGAACCCGCCACGTATGTGTCAAAGTGGATAACTGGAGGCCAGGGAAAGGTACACTCTGTCTGTGGTGTGGGCTGGCAAGGCTATGGAGAGACACGTTCAGCCCTGTTCGGTTTGGTTTGAGAGCGAGCAATGCCAATGCCATTTACTCTGACCCTTGTCCTCAGCCTCGTCAATCTTTAAAATACTTCAGAAACCAGGATATATTTAGTGTGATTGGATTTCTTGTAAGTGCTGGTCAAAGGGCTGAGTTTTGTGTCAAGTGTGGCATGGGGCCAAAAGAAAGGCAGCCAACCAGATGAGATGGACGACCAACATGTGGGTCACAGATGTTTGGGAATGCATGAACATTTTTTGAAGTGTCTGCAAAATCTGTTACCAGAGTTACCTCTGTGGATGTGGCACACAGATGGACTTTAGCTTTTCAGTTTATATACTTTTCCTTTGTTCGTTTGTTTTTTAGGATAGGATCTTGCTATGTAGTCCAACAGGATGGGCCACCCTCCTGCTACTGCCTCCTAAGTGAGGGATTATTGTCATGCACCACTGCTCTCATACACATTTTTACTTTTAAAATACTCTTGCAAATTCCTGTCATCAGTCATGTGATACACGTGGAGAGGAGGGAGGGAGGACTCCTGTCCACTGGATACAGCATCTCAACTGTGCTCAGCTGGGCTTAGAGCGCAGAAGCAGTAGTGCTCAGAATCAACCTTGGGGCATCCCTGAGAAAGGCGCAACTTGTTTGTACACATGATCATATTGAGTTTATTGTTTGTTTGCTTTTAAGAAGGGTTCAATTGTTAGCCCAGGTTATCCCAGTACTCACTGTGTAGCCAAGGCTACACTTGAACTCATGAGCCTCCTGCTACAGTCTCAAAGTGTTGAGATTAAAAGTTTGAGCCTCCACATCCAGTTTATTTATCTTTTAATCCATGAAATAGATATTATTATTCCTCCTAACTTGTGTCACTGTGGCGACTACAGTGACTCTTGAAGAGAGGCACAGGAAGAGGCTGTGTTTGCAGAAGGTCTGGAATAACATCACTTCCTCATTACCATAAAAGTACGTCCACGGCGTACTTCATACATATTCACAGTGCAGCTAACAGATGCTCAGTAGTTATAGATGGGCGTTGATAATACAATACCATCTCAAATATTAAACCAGACTTCAGATGTAGTGTTCTGCTCTTCCTCGAGTAAGGTTTCAGGGAGCGGTCCTTCAGTGAACAGAGACCTGCCATTGTGCGCAGCAGCCTCTGCTACCCCTTGTTCTGTGTGATTCATTAAGCCAAAATGATAAAGTGGAGCTCCAGTGAGTCACCCCACAACCCTCAGGAGTCCCATCCATGCTGTTTCAGGATATTTGAGACTCACTTTTAAATTGATCCTGAACTGTTACCACTTAATTCCACCCAGAAGGAGCCAGGTGCCTTTCCCCAACTCCACAAGCTCCTGGTGAACTCCTGGGACAGCAACGTTCCAGTGTGAGAGCAGCGTCGCTGAGTGTGTGGGGGGCTGCTTCCCCAGGCAGTCTGGAAGTGGAGCTGGACACAATCCCGGCTTGCTGGTGGGAAGAATCCCAGGGTACGTGATCCAGTGACGCAGACATTCCTGGCTCTGCAAGTGCACTTCCAGCCTGTGGCCTCCACATCAGGACAGACTGCTTCATCTGTGCCTCACCAGTAACCTTCATTTCTGTCTCCGCAGTGCCCACTCAGTGGTTTATGCATCTGGTTACTTGATTTCCTTCGAATCTGCCCAGGCAAAGCAGGGCTAGAGAAACCCCGTAGCACTTTATCTTCTAATATTCTAAATTTAATTATTTAATTATTTGAGAGAGAAAGAGACAGAGAGAGAGATAAAGAGAGAGAGAGAATGGGTGCACCAGGGCCTTCAGCCTCTGCAAATGAACTCCAGATGCATGTACCACCTTGTGCATCCAGCTTACATAGGTCCTAGGGAATCGAACCTAGGTCCCTTGGCTTTGTAAGTAAGCGCCTTAACCACTAAGCCATCTCTCCAGCCCCTAACATTCTATTATAACAGTATCCAACATTAAGAAAAGATGAAAGAAAGATGTAATGACTATCCATGGGCAAGCCCCATGCCAAGATTCTCAACTTGACCTCCTGCTCTGTCTAATGTAATCACACCTGGAGATGCCACAGTTTGGCCTTTTCTTTCCAGTTCATTGGGTGCTCAGCAACTGCACCCTGGTCTCACAGAACACACCACGCCCCCTTCCCTCCTCAGCCCACATTGACTCTGGGTGCCATGGCAGTCATGGCCTTAAATGTACAATAGTAAGAAGAGGCAGCCCTCCGGCTCTCCAGAGCCTTGGCTTCCATGACCATGGAACCAACCAAGTGCAGAGCTAAAATATGCAAACAGCAACAACAAAAATCACATCTAAATGGAACACGGGCATACCTTTTTCTTGTTATTCCCTTCACTTTTCAGGAAATGATGGTGTGCATAATATTAGGTATTATGATTGGTTTTAAGATGATTTAAGGTGTACAGGAGGGTTGTGTGTCTTATATATAAATACTATGCCATCATTATTTTATTTTGTTGTACTGGAATCAAGCAAATGACTTTAATCGCTGAGCCATCTCTCTAGCTCTCATGCTGGAAATCAAATCCAGTGTCTGGCATAGGCTAGACAAGCACTCAGATCAGGATTCAAGGATTTGAGCAGCCGCAGGGTTTGGCATCTGCAGAAGTCCTGCAATAAGTTCCCTAAGGATGCTGAAGGACAAGCATGCTTATACTCAGAGAAACAGTAGCATTTAGACTACATTGGACCAGCCCCTGAGAAAGGTACAATATGCTTTTATACGTGTGATCTTATTTAGTTTTTTTTTTTTTTTTTTTTTTTTTTTTTTTGACAGAGAGAGAGAGAGAGAGACAGAGACAGAGAGACAGAGAGAGAGAGAGAGAGGGAGAGGAAGACAGAGATGGGCGCGCCAGCAGCCTCTCAGCTGCTGCAAACGAAATCCAGATGCATTTACCCCCTTGTGGTCAAGTGCAGCATTGCGCCCCTTTGCATCTGGCTAAATGTGGGACCTGGAGATTGGAACCAGCGTTCTTAGGCTTAGGAGGCAGGCGCCTTGACCACCAAGCCATCTCTCCAGCCCTAGTTTTGTTTTTTTGAGGCAAGGTCTCACTCTATCCCAAGTTGACCTGAAATTCACTATGCAGTCTCTGACTGGCCTGGAACTCAGAGTGATCCTCTCACCTCTGCCTCTTGATACTGGGATTAAAGACGTGTGCCACCACACCCAGCTTTATTTGTGTGTGTGTGTTTGTGTGTGTGTTACCATTTTTTTTTTTTATTATTGACAACTTCTTTAATTGTAGACAATAGCCCATGGTACTTCCCTCCCTCCCCCCACTTTCCCCTTTGAAACTTCACTCTCCATCATATCCCCTCCCCCTCTCAATCAGTCTCTCTTTTCAATTTGATGTCATGATCTTGTTCTCCTATTATGATGGTCTTGTGTAGGTAGTGTCAGGCACTGTGAGGTCATGGATATCCAGGCCATTTTGTGTCTGGAGGAGCACGTTGTAAGGAGTCCTACTCTTCCTTTGGCTCTTACATTTTGTTTGTTTTTGAAATAGGGTTTCGCTTGTTAGCCCAGGCAACTGTGGAACTCATTATATAGCCCAAGCTAAGCTAGATTTGAACTCAGGAACCTCCTGCTCCAGTCTCCGAAGTGTTGAGATTACAGGTGTGAGCTACCACACCCAATTTATTTGGTGTTTAAGCCATGAAAGAGACATTATTATTATTTCTAACTTACATCTAAGAAAATTGAGACACAAGTAAAGGGATTTCCAAAGCTATTTATAGCTAAATCTATTACTATAAAAATAACTACTAACCAGATATCTTAACACAAATATTTAAATTAAAATACATAATTATATTTAGTGCCTTTTGTATTTAGATATAAACTGGAAGAATTTATGTAATCACCTTCGAATGTATATTTCAGAGTGAGGTGAGTGAGTGATGTGGGTGTCCGGATGTCACCATGCTGATGACAATTTAGATGTCTGTACTCAGTCCATAAAGAGTTAGTTTCTGTCATAGTTGTGATTTACTATCAGTCACTTTGTACCCCTCAAATCCCCACCCCAGAGATTCAGAAGGGTCTCATTGGTTTTCCAGTGTTGCTTGATGAGAATTCCTGACTACCAGTGGCTTGGTATAAATAATCTAATGGAGAATTATGGACAACAGCAGAAATACCACAGTTTCAAACTTGTTTTACCAGCCTACAAAGGTATACAACCTGCTGTCATTGTCAACGGTTGAGAAATCGCTGCTCCCACAGCTCTATGAGATGCTGTGCACATGGATATATCACAGGGAAGCATTATGTAATGCTGGTGGAAGGCGTGAATTTGGGAATGTGAGAAAGTCTACAGATGGGAGATATAGAGGTCACCAAGGGCAAACTGTCCACCAGCCTCCAGAGCTTGCATTTGCCTTCCTCCCCCCCCCGGAGATAATGTCTCACTCTACACTCTAGCTCAGGCTGACCAGGAATTCACTGTGTAGTCTCAGGGTGGCCTCCAGCTCACAGCAATCTTCCTAACTCTGCCTCCCAAGTGCTGGGATAAAAGGCATGCAACTCCACGCCTGGCTCTCACCTTCCATTTTTATAGCACCCTTTGCTAGCAAACTACATGCTGACCTAAATTCAGAAAGCACTTTACAATTTACAATGCCTTTTCTACACTGACCAGATCAGATTTTCCCAACAACTAAGAAGCAGCCAGGCTCAGTATTATTGCTGTTATTTTCCTAAGGCTCAGAAGTTCAGTGACAGCACCAGCATCATACAGCTTTTCTTCTGCCTCACCAGGTGGAACATGGGATTGAGAAATCAAAGACTTTTATCTGAGTCCCATTCTTGTCTCCTTCTAGCTCACGGCTTTGAGCCATTGACCTCACCACATTGAACCCTGTGAGATGAGGCTAGTGGGATCTGTCTTGTTGGCCTGAGGTTAGGGTTATATATGAAAAGTGCTCAGTAAACTGCACTTTACAATGTAGATTTGGTTAGTGTTTTATTTCATTAAGCTTTTAGGTGTGTGTGTCCAGATGTGTGTGCCCTGTGTGCATATGTGTGGAAGGTAGAAAGGATATAAGGTGTCCTCAATCGCTCTTCCACCTTATTTCTTTGAGACAGGTTCTTCTCACTAAACTCAGGGATCCCCATTTTGTGGTTACCTTGGGTGACCAGAGAGCCTCAATGATCCTCCTGTCTCTGGGCCTCTAAGCACTGAGGTTACAGCCATGCACAGCCCCACCTGGCTTCCACATGGGTGTTAGAGATCAAACTCAGGTCCACATGCTTCTATAGCAAGTACTTTTACCTACTGAGCCAGCTCCCCAATCCACCATTAAGCTTTTTATGATGACATTTCAATCATGTACTAATGTGCATATGAATATAATGAATGCCCATACATTAGCACCTGTCTACCCATTGCTCAGCTTCACCACTCATCAACCTATGGCCAATTTCACTTTACCTAGAACCCGTGCTCTTTCACCCATGGCTAGGCTATTTTTTAAACAATCTCAGGGCTAGAGAGATGGCTTAGCAGTTAAGGCACATGCTTGTGAAGCCTAAGGACTCAGGTTCGATTCTCCAGGTCCCATGTAAGCCAGATACACATGGTGGCACATGCATCTGGAGTTTGTTTGCAGTGGCTAGAGGCCCTGGTGTGCCCATTCTCTCTCTCTCTCCCCCTCCCTCTCTGTCTCAAATAAATAAATAAATAAATAAATATAAAAATGATCTCAGATCTTATATAGTTGTATTGAAAAATACTTTGCCACAATGGACATTGCAAGCCTTAAATTTGGCCATCTAGGCCAAATGAGCCAACAGGTGCAATAGTGGCATGTGTGTTATGGGGGAAACCAACCGCTCTGTGATTGCATTGAAGGCTCGCTCAATGGGAGGGACTACATGCCTGATATGAAAACTTATGATGGGGTAGTCATGAGCCCTAGGGGTATAATGTTGGCTGCCCAGTAACCACTTCTCTTAATGTTTATACCGACATATTAATGCTACTCTTACTCTTGGTTAGAAAAACTTCTCTTTTCAGATGACAGTGACCTTGGCATGACTCAGAAGGCACCATAGTGCTGAGAAGTGACAGTGGAATGCTCAGCACTGAAACATTTCTAACACACCTTACAAGGCTCAGGGTCCATTGTGGTGGTGGAAAGAATGTAAGAGCCAAAGGAAGGGTAGGATTCCTTACAATGCACTCCTCCAGACACAAAATGGTCTGGATATCCATGACCTCACAGTGCCTGAAACTACCTACACAAGACTATCATCATAGGAGAAAAAGATGATGACATCAAAATAAAAGAGAGACTGATTGAGAGAGGGAAAGGGTATGATGGAGAGTGGTGATGCAAAGGGGAAAGTGGGGGAAGGGAGGGAATTATCATGGGTTATTGTCTATAATTATGGAAGTTAATAAAAAAATTTTAATAAAAAAATAAATAAAAATAAAAAATAAAAATACTTTACCATGTATAAGAAAGGATTCTTTAAAAATATTTATCATTATATATAAGAAAAAATAACAATATTTTTCTAGTACCATGTAAAATTTAGTCAGCATCAAAATTGAGATAAACTCATAACTGGTTGTTTTATCTGAATCAGGATCCACAGAAGATACACACATCACGTGTGGTAGTATTTCTCAAGTCTTCTTCTTTTTATTTTTTTGCAGGGGGGAGAGAGGGGGATGGAATGGGTGCACCACGGCCTCTCTCCACTGCAAATGAAGTCTAGATGCGTGCACCACTTTGTGCATCTGGCTTTACATGGGTTCTGGAAAATTGAACTCAGGTAGTTAGGCTTCACAGGCAAGTGCCTTAACCACTGAGCCATCTCTCCAGCCCTCAAGTCTTTTAAAATGCAGATGAAAGTCCTCCTTGACTCAACTTTTCCCATTGCCTTTCAGTTTGTTGAGAGTTGGATATTTGTCCTACAAAGTCTTCTGTCTTTTGGAATGCCTACAGTATTTTACTGTGTCTTTAACATACTTGTCCCAAATTGTCCCGAATATTCGTACAAACCAAAGAGTATATCCAGAAACTTATCTGTTTGAGATTGACCTTTAAGGAAGTAGTTCCTAGCTGGTGCTTCTTCCTGTTGCCTCACATCAGGCTCTTTCTTGTAGCCCTGTCTGTCTCCCACGCCCCTGCTCTCTGACCTTCACATTGCTCAGTGGGTCCAGGTGGTGGGTAGAACCAGATTTTGTGGAGACTGCTGTGTACAATGCAAGAAGCAATGCAGAAGATGGTGGGTGGGCTGCCCTATTTGGGGGGCAAAACCCTGAGTTTAGAGAAGACGAACCTCTGGAACTTTCCTATCCAGAAGTGGGCAAACTGCTTTTAGGAGCAGAGCCTGAGAGGTGGGAGAGCTAACTCCTGGTACCCCCATCCCAGGAGTGGGCTAGCTGCCTGTAGCAGCAGCCTGAAGAAAAAGGAAACTGAAGAGAAGTTTAAGCCGATAGTACTACTGCATGTGCTGTCATCGCTACTCTGACGCTACTGTGGCTGTGGCTTCCTCCCTCTGCATACAAGGCACTCATCGACACTTAAGTTATTTATTTGTTTTAAGGAGAGACAGAGAGAGAAAAAGAGAGAGAGAGAGATAAAATGAGTGTGCCAGGGTCTCTAGCCACTGCAAATCAACTCCAGATGCTTGCACCACTTTGTGCATCTGGCTTTATGTGGGTACTGGGGCCTTAGGCTTTGCAGGCAAGCGCCTTAACTGCTGAGCCATCTTTCCAGGCCCCTCACTGACACTTTCAAAATATATATTTTTAAGAATTTAAGAGCCAAAGGAAGGGTAGGACTCCTTACAACGTGCTCCTCCAGACACAAAATGGCCTGGATATCCATGACCTTGCCATGCCTGACACTACCTATACATGACCATCATAATAGGAGGAAAAGATCATGACATCAAAATTAAAAGAGAGACTGATTGAAAGGGGGAGGGGATATGATGGAGAGTGAAGTTTCAAAGGGGAAAGTGGGGGGAGGGAGGGAAATACCATGGGATATTGTCTACAATTAAGGAAGTTGTCAATAAAAAAATAATATATATATTTTTATTATTTGCAAGCAGAGAAAGAGAAGAGAGATGGAGAACACTTTAAAAATACTTTTATTTATTTGTTTGCAAAAAGAGAGGGAAAGGGAAAGAGACAGAGAGGCAGAATTGGCATGCCAGGGCCCCTTGCTGCTGCATAAGAACTCCAAATGCATGCGCCACTTTGTGCATCTGGCTTTATGTGGGTACTGGGGAATTGAACCCAGGCCATCAGGCTTTGCAAGAAAATGTCTTAATCACTGAGCCATCACTCTAGCTTTTATTGGCACTTCTACTAAATAGACAAGTCGTATATTGCATGAGCAAAGGGTAAGGAACTTTCGACTTTGGGTAATCCTTAAACATTTCTTAAAGGAAGGGATTTAAGGGTCTGACCTGCTAGACTCTGCTGATCCGGAACACACACACACCAAGAAGAAAGCACATGGGAGCCAGAAAAAGAAACTCCCCCTTGCAACATCTTCCGGTACCGCCTACTGACAAAAGCTTAATGTTGTGCCAACATAAGAGATATGTTTACCAGGTCCAGCACTAGTGTTGCAGGATTGAGAGACTGGGCTCAGGATTGGCTTAGAACTCTCCCAGCCAATGGCTGTCAAGCTTTGAGTTTTTGTCTATGATTAGCAAAATGCAGACATGAAGAAGGACAAATTAGGAAAGATTTATCTTAAGTGAGAGTAAAAATAAGAAAGAAGGAAAGTAGACAAGTTCCCAAGCTAAGAGGGGTCTCCCCCTTCCTGGCTGGGAGGGGTCTCCAGAGAGAAAGATCAGGAAATCTAAGTTGTCCTGGATCAGGTCTTCTTATAAATTAGGCATCCAGTAGAGATGAGCCTCATTGCAAGTTTAAATGTATCTGAAGGACGTTGACTGGTCTTTGATTGGGCCCAGACAGTGAGCACAGGCTCCGAATGGATCCCTGGGAACAGTTCAGGAAAGGCTTTTCAGGACAAATGAGGAAGCTGTTCTTCACTGCCATCTTAGATCAGACTGGAGTCTCACCAGGGCAGAGAGGCATCCATATTCTTTTGAACTTGTGCCCTTAAACTATCTGCAAAAGAAAGCTATCTTGCTCTTAATCAGTGTCACTAGAATCACAAAGAAGGGTAGATTTGTAGTGATGTAGAGTTCATATAGGAAAGGAAGGGTGTATGCCTAGTCCTTTCTTTCCCTTTATTTTCCAGTTTTCTGAATGAGTTAGTGCCTAGAAATCTCCAAAGGTTGGTAGCGACTCCATTGCCATTGCTGTTTCTTGAGTCTTTATGAAGTCATGAATTGTAACATAGTTGAAAGGTGCACACCATTGTGGTTATTATTCTCTTTGATTGGTAGCATGTACATTAGACTGATCCAGAGCAGGAAGGATGAATGTTTCCTCTCCTTTAATGTTCAGAGGAACAAGATGAAAAGCCATGCCAAAGCTTCTGTGCAGGAAACCCTCCTGGCAGAGACGTGCACAGCGCAGTGGTACGTGAGCTTGGGGAGCTGCTTTCCTGGTGGCTCAAGAGTTACCCTGGCCATTGAAGGATGTATATGAGCATTGAATGTCAGATTTTTCCAATTAGTGTGTTACAAGCCATACACACATTAATGAGTGTATATTGTTCAGTGACAAAGGTTGGGGAGCATTGAATTGATTGGTTTAAATCTTCTAATGTATGCTGTTTTTGCAGAAGTAGAAGGGGGAGCAAAGGATCGAGAGTCAAAAGTCTACATTCATTCACTCACT
This sequence comes from Orientallactaga sibirica, assembly GCA_036365145.1. NCBI lineage: Eukaryota > Metazoa > Chordata > Mammalia > Rodentia > Dipodidae > Orientallactaga > Orientallactaga sibirica. The sequence continues at coordinate 4,830,776 of JAEOAD010000025.1, forward strand.
GGCTGTGTAATCTTGAAAAATTCAATAGTGTAAGCCTCAGTTTCTTCCTTCTAAAAATGGAAAAAAATAATCTATTTACATGTTGGGAGAAGTAAATAAAATTACTTCCTAGAGAAAGCTTTACCTGGAGTCAGGTTGTTACAGGCAAATCCCAGTGCCAGAAATGGTTCAACCCCCCCGCCTCACCAACACACACAGTGAGCGGTTGGTCAGGGAGGCCCATGAGGCCCCCCAAACAATGCAGGCTATTGCTAAAGTGCTTGGTCACCCACCAGAACTAGATGATAAGACCCCATTGTTAAAGACACCACAGGCTTCTATTGAAGGACACTGAGAAAAAAAGCTAGAACTGAGATGGAAGCCATCCCCCTGCTGGCTAGCTGCTGTGGTGCTGGAAAATGCTATGTGAGCTGCTGGGAGAGCAGTCATCAACCTCATGGACAAGCAGTGGATCCAGCAAACCACAAGATGAACCAGCCAGACCAGATGCTCCATGGCTGCAATGCTGCACATGAGCAATGGGAATATTCACTCTCTCTCTGACTGGATATGATGCCTGCTCAGTGGGAGGGAGTTCATGGCTCATACTGAGAATCAAGTTAAAGGCCTATGGCTTAAAAGATCATAGACCTTAGAGGGAAGTTTCCACTATTTTTTTTGGCTAAATAGAGACATTATATCCATCAAAAAGCCTTCTGAATATATATGTTTATGTCCTGTGATTAATGCTCTTCTCACTTTTGGCTAGAGAACTTTCCTTTTTGCTGCTGACAATGAACACTGGGGAGACCCAAGACTCGACCAATGACTATAAGTAGAGAAAGCCCAAGGCTCAGAACTGGACGAGACATCTCCATCACACCTGGCAGGGCTCAGGGAACACTGCTGAGGAAGTGGTGGAATGAACGTGAGTGCTGCTCTCTCTGCTGGCCAGAGAAACTTCTCTAAGGAGATAGTGGTGGATACTGAGGAAACTCAAAACTCATCAAAGCAGAAAACAAGAAGCTGCTGAGAGCTTAACAGTAAATGAGCTATCGATCACACCCTCCAAGGCTCAAGGAACATTGTCAAATAGGGGTGAACAAATGGAAGAATCACAGGGTAGGAGAGAGTACTTTGGGGTACTGTCCTCCCGATATGAACTGATTGGTACATTCATGATGCCACAGTGGTTATCAGTACCCTTACAAGACCTACACAGCTCTGAGCCCATCAGCGTTTTGACATGGTGGATGCAGGAGGAAAACTGCAATGGACAACGGAACAGAGGGAAGGACTGCCTTGAAAGAGGAGTCCTCAGTGGAATGGGCACAGAGGAGAGGAGACAAAGAAGAAAATGGGTTGGGATCATGATCAAATTACAGTATGTTCATATATTAAAGTTCTCAATTTATAAGAAACTAAAATAAAATAAAATTACCTCTATGAAACCTTAGGGTAATCAACCAGTTTGAACTTCCAATTATTTTTATGCCTTTTCATCCTGTGTTTTAAAACCTAAAAATATAGAAAGTATTAAAAAAGGAAAGAGCAATTAGTCATAGTCTTACAAATTAGAATTGCCATTAACAACTTGACTTACTTAGTCATAATTTTTTTTATTTTGGAATGTGTATGTGTGTCTGTGGCATGCATGTGTGCATGTTCATATATGTGTGGGTGTACATGTGCCAGAGGTTGTTCTAGTCACATGAGAAACATTTTTGCTACCATCTTCTTCAACTCGTCCCACCACCTGCTGCCTGCTATACTCAGCTTGCTTTCAGACAGGACTGCTGTCACAGATGTATTGTTGGCAGAATCAGAATAGGCTTATATCTTAAGCTGCACTTGACAGTGCACTCCCTGTGCTTGCTGCATTTGGATAGAATTTATTTGCTCTCCTTTTTTTGGCGTATGTAGGTATGCATGTTGTATATGAGTGCACATGTTTTCATGTGTGTGTGAGTGCCTGCATGCGGAGTCTAGAGGTTGACACCGGGTGTCTTCCTTCGTCACTGTCCACTTGTTGAGATGGGAGCACTCACTGAGCCGGGAAGTCATCGATTCAGCTAGACTAGCCATCCAATCAATCTTGGGGTCCGCTGGCTCTGTTTTCCTAGCATTGGGATTACTTGGCTTCCATGTGGGTGCTGGGGATCTGAATTCAAGGCCTCATGTTTTCATGACAAGCGCTTCAGTCATTGTACCATCTCCTCAGTCCCATGTGAACACATGTCTGTCCTCTTTGACAGTGTGCTTCCATGTAGACCGCAGCAACGGTATCCACCCGTCATCCCTGAAACTCTTCCCCAGCCCTGTGACCACCACACTGACACACAGAAGGGCTGTGTCCCTTTCTGTAGTTCTGTTCTACCTGGTCCAGGGCAGGCAAGGCAGGACTAGTGTCTTCCCTGTGGACAGTACTACGCATAGCACAAGCACCTATGACCCAGGAAGCAATACTCACTACCCTGTTTCTTATGGAGCACTGATTTTTTTTTTTTTTTTTTTTTTTTTTTTTTTGAGGCAAGCCCAACTGACTGGCCTTTTTTTCTTTTAAGAGAGAGAGAAAGGATTGGTGCACCAAGGCCTCCAGCCACTACAATTGAACTCCAGATGCATTCATCCAGTTATAAACATGTGCCACCTTGTGCACTTGCATTACTTTGTGTGTCTGGTTTACGTGGGACCTGGAGAGTTGAATATGAGTCCTTAGGCTTTGCAGGCAAGTGCCTTAACTGCAAAGCTATCTCTGCAGCCCTGGAGAACTGATTTTGAGCTCATCAATGCAGTCCTTGGGAGCTGTCAAGGCTCCAGCACACCTGATGGGAACTTTGGGAGCAGAGCAAGTGTGACCAGCGCTCAGAAATCAGAATATCCTGACATTTTTGCTGGCCATGGGCCCGAGTGATGCTGGCTGAGAGAAAGCTACACTGGCTCTCTTTACTTTCTAGTGTTAGAGCTCGGAAAACAGAGTGACACTTAACATGAAGAGTGCCAAAAGTTAAAGAAAACTAGGTCTTCATAGGATCTTAGAGTCAAGGTCACTCTGACCTTCCCAGGACTCTCCCTAACCCAAATAAGAGAAGTTCTTCCAAAACAAATACAGTTGCTCAAAGAAAGGAAGGAGATGGGAGAACCAAGAAGATACTTGAAAAATCTTATCTGCATAATGAGTTAACCATTATCTGCTTTTCTTAGTGAAGTTCTGCCCCTGAAGTTCCACCTCTCGCCTTCTCTTATATCTTTTACACCTCCATCAGAGGATGAGAAGTCTTCTCTAAGATCATCCTCTGTTATTTGGTGCATGCCATTCTCTAAACATCATTTACTACCCCTTAATTTTGCCTGCATCCCCCAATTTCCCTGCTCCACTGTGAAGAAGGGTAAATTTCTGAATCTCACTGAGTTTGGGAAGTACTCTCCTAGAATGTCCCAGGCCTGGGAGTTAGCATGTATGCCTTGCTCACCGTTAAACTGCACTTTTGAGTTCATTGATACTAATTTGCTGCAATTTGCAAAGGATTGCAAAATCCTTCAAAAGATATTGAGGAATTTTCCCACCCCTACACTACTGTTTCTGCTCCTTGGGGTTCCTCTCCCCTGGTGGCCCTTTGAAGTTTAGGAACCAGAGACAGAGCACAAGAGAGCAGACCTAGGAAAGATGGGGAATGAGGGCAGGAACTGGGTCTGGATGGAAGAAAATAACCTTTCAGACAAAAGTGATCTGGAAGTCACTTAGTCCTTGAGCTGTTGCCGCTGGCTACTTCTTCTCTAATCTCCGATTGTGCTGGCAACAAACTGGCACAAGAAACCGGCTGTAAAGCTGGCCTTTCAAGTAAGTTTTTCTCTTTTTCAAGAATGCGTTTGAGTGTGATTGTTGCCCAGGAAACATTCACCCCATTTGTTCTCGTGTTAGTGCACAGTGGGCTACTAACTAGGGGTTAATCTGGGTAAAATCTTGTGTTTTTCTCTCCCACCACCATGGACACTTGGGAATGCCATCATACAGGGACTAGACCTGTGAGGAAGGTGCCAGATGCCCGATTTTAGGCTTCAGGAAGCATTACCTCTAATAAGTGAAGACACTTGGAAGGAAATGCGAATCAGCAGAACACATTCCCACCCTGGTGTTCCCTCTCTGGCCCAGACACACACCTAGAAGGAAAAGATTAGCAGGAAGGCAGGGAGAGTTCTGGCAATCCTAACTGCACTGCCAGAGGTGTAGCAGCTGCTCTGCCTCCCTCACCACAAGGACTTGGAGGGACAGGTCAGAAATGAGCTGTCTTAGCACCAGGAGAGTGTCTTGTCTGGAGGTTGGAGGCCTCACAGATGTACCTGTGCCATAGGCATGAGGAGGCATAGAGAAGTTTGCATGGACCAATGAGGCAAGAGAGCCCAGGGCAGATAGCTACAGCCATGGCAGCTTAGGGTTGAACCTGGGCAAAGAAGAGAGCTGAAGACCTTAACCCTGAATGTGAAATGTCTAGATGGCAAAAGACAATTCTATGATCTTTTCATGTCATCCTGGCGTGCCATGAATTGAGCCTATTTATTGTTTTATTTATTTTTGGAGAGACACAGAGAGAGACAGACAGACAGAGAGGGAGAGGGAGACAGATAGAGATGGGCGAGCCAGCAGTCTCTCAGCTGCTGTGAATGAAATCCAGATGTGTGCGCCCCCTTGTGGGCAAGTGCGGCATTGCGCCCTTGCGTCACTTTGCATCTGGCTAAACTTGGGACCTGGAGATTGGAACCGGGTTCTTAGGCTTAGCAGGCAGGCGCCTTAACCGCTAAGCCATCTCTCCAGCCCAATTGAGCCTATTTAAAGTCATCTGATACTTCCAGGTGGTGATCTCAGAGTATTGTCCAGAGACCCACCCCCCAAGGGCCACTGAGACCTTTCAGTAGTTCACGAGGTCAAAACTGTTTTTGCAATAACAGCGAAATGTTATGTGGGCTTCAGAAGATGTGCCAAATTTGGTGGAAAAGAGCCAAGAAACCATCATTTCTTGAGCATAGACAGACTACACAGGGGCAAGGGGAATGTCCTATCCTCTTCCAAAGGTTTGAATAAATGGGCAATTACCAGGAGAACACACACACAAATCTATTAATAGTCATTTGTGTAGGACCCATGATTGGGTATGAAATGAGCTTCAGATGAAGCTCAAAGGGCCAGATGGTTGAAGCTAGATACCCTCATTGTTGGGCAGAATGAAGTGGGGGCTATCAACATTTTTAGTGGGGTAGTAAGCGATATTTTAAAATAAATGAAATGATAGGCAATGGGAATAGACAATAATCTTGGATAAAGTTCCTCAGGGCTCTGGGGAGATGACCTCATAAAATGTCCATGCAAACCAAGACTGTCTTCTGATGCAGATAAATCCCCCAGGTTGTGTCCTGGGAGCAACAGATGGTCCTTTAGTGTGCAAGGTGGAGACATTTGAGTCTTGTTTTCTATGAATTCATCTTTCCTGGGTAATAAGATTGGGGTGGGGAAGACAGCCAAAATAATGGCATTTCATTTGGAAGAATTTCCTTCAGTCACATAAAGAAAGTTCAGAGAGAGAGACAGCCCTCCCTGTACGTGGGACAGAAACAATAGAAAGTTAGAGACCCATGCTACAGTACCATGAAGGCCTTCCAATTTCATTTATTTATTGATTGATTTATTTAGTTTTGAGAGAGAGAGAAAGCTTGCCAGGGTCTCCAGCTGCTGCAAAAGAACTCCAGACACATGTACCACCTTTGTGCATCTGGCTTACATGGGTCCTGATGAATTGAACCTGGGTCCTTAGGCTTCACAGGTAAATGCCTTAACTGCTAAGCCATCTGTCCAGCCCTCAAATTTCTTTTAATTCAAAGTACTCAATATGTCAAAATGTCATGCTTTGGGATATAATCTTCTGATCTCTAACAACTACATTTCCCATTTTATGTATGGTTAAGTTGGCTCTGTGGCTGAGTTGTAGCCAATTGGCTATAGGCAGAAATGATGCCTTTCACTCCTATACCAGGTGCTAAGTCCTCCTATGGGGGAGAACTCATATTATTTCCCCTTCTGGTTAGTTACATGAAATTGGGTCCCCTGTTTCTAGCCCTGGCCTCCAGGGCAAGCTTGGGAACTGCCTATTGACAATGGCAGAGAGGGAGGCTGAATCCTTGAAACTCTGCTAGGAGACAGCCTCCTTTACATGAATTGCACATAGGATGGTAAAGAGACAAGAAATAAACTTGCATTGTGTGAAATCACTGAGCCTTCAGAGTTGATCTGTTACTAACACAATGAGCCCGCACACTATGAAGCTGGAGGCCACTTATCTAGAGTTAACCGCTGTTGTCAAATCCAATGCATGGCAAATGTAATCTGACAAATCCTTCATTTGCCTGGCAGCCCATCAGAGTTTGACACCAGCTGTTATTGTGCTGCATGACAACCAGGCATCAATAGTAAACATTGCTCAAAGATGGTTGCAATAGCGTTTGATTTATATTGAAAAAAAAAAAAAAAACAACAACTAATTTCCTCCCTCCAGTACTCAAGCTTGGCATCAGTCAGTAATTGCTGCTGACACCATGCACATTATCACCCTTAAATGCATGGTATGAATAGGTGTCAAATATCTAGAACTCGGGGCTGATGAGCCTGCTAGAGCCTAGATTGGTCATGTCATGGCTGAAAAAGACAGCAGATGTTGTCACTCCCAAAGATATCACTTTGGCATAGGAGCTATTTTAACCTGAAGAAAAGCAGATACAAGAAAATCTCTCTGCCCTCCTCGCATTTGTGGAAGAAGAAGTAACTAGCTTGAGGAGAGAGTTCTTGTGTTAAACAACACGGTCATGAGCATGTCTTACAACCTACTATCGATGTTATGAAGAAGGAGAACAGAGGAGCTTGAAGTTTCCAAACATAAAGAAATGGTGGACTGGAGAGGTGGCTTAGTGGCTAAGGTACTTGCCTGCAAAGCCAAAAGACTCAGGTTCGATTCCCCAGGACCCGTGTAAGCCAGATGTACAAGGAGGTGCATATGTCTGGAGTTCATTTGCAGGGGCTGGAGGCCCTGGTGTGCTCACCCTCACTCTCTCTGTTTCTCAATAAATAAATAAATTTAATAAAAGAGTGGGAAGGACACTCAGTCTTGGATTGTCCATCTCCAAAAGGAAGAGCTAACCAAATTCCCTTTCTTTAAACAACTAAATTAGGATATTTTATTATTATAACAATGAAAACTGACTAAGATGCTATAGAGACTTGAGTTCAAACCACTTCCTCGAGTTTCACATCACCGTTGCTCCCAAGTACGCACGTGTTACAAATGTTAAATAAATAAATTTCTGTTTGCTTTTCTTTTGTGCACCTGTCTTTTGTCAGCTTCATATAGAGGTCTCAGCCAATTCACCTGAGACGTGTGGAGAGAAAACAGTTTTCCCTCTTTTATAGCTGGAACTTGACTTTATATCTGGGTTCCCTTCTTTGGGCCTGAGAACACACCCTTGGTATGGAAATGGGTTCATAACTGCCACTTGGGACGGGCTACGGAACTTAGCAGAAGAAAACTCAGGAAGATGTAGCAACTGTCTCCACCTATTTGAAATGCTGTCATGTGCAAGAGAGATTAGATTTATGCTTGCCTCAAGGGGCAGAAACAGAATCAAATAGCTGGAAGCTCCCTGGGAGAACTATTCCAATAGAAAAAGCACTCCAACAGGGCATGGGTTCCCAAATGGCACTGTCTCTGCAGTAAAAAATTTCCTGTTGATTTGGAGGAAGAAAAGAAGAAAGGAATAAACAGAGACATCTGTACAGAGCAACAACATACTCAATTCCATTTGAAGGTTGGAAACATTTTTCTGCCTTGGGTTAACTTGCAAACAGACTGCTTCATTGTTCTGGAAAATTCTTCGCAAGGCACCAGCAAAAAAAAAAAAAAAAAATCTTTGGTTGTGCACATCTAGATTAATGACGTTTCTGGAGTGACAGGCTGATAGCCAGGCTCTCAGGAGCTAAACTATATTGCATATTGATGGAAAATGTGTTTTATTCTTTTTTATGGATTTTTTTATGAGAGAGAGAGTGCGAGAGAGAATTGGTGCACTGGGGCCTCCAGCCACTGCAATCAAACTCCAGACATGTGCACTACCTTGTGTGCGTGTGCAACCTTGCACACTTGCATCACCTTGTATGTCTGGCTTATGTTATACCTGGAGAGTAGAACATGGGTCCTTAGGCTTCACAGGCAAGTGCCTTAATCACTAAGCCATCTCTCCAGTCTGTGCTTCATTCTTTTTGAGGAAAATCTTTACAAATTGTGTTGTTGGTAGAAAGAAATGCTTGTCTTTTTCTAAGTGCATGTGGATTTCAGTGACATGTACTATGGGTGTTTACATTATGGCTTGTCTTGATGGAGATGTGCTGTGCTTTGAAGACACCTCGAGGCTGGAGGGACAGCTTGGCAGCTTAGACTATTCATGGCCCATTCACTCTCCAGAAATGGGTGACTCAGACAGGGAGCAGGAACTGGCATGATGTTTTTAGTTTTTTTTTTTTTTAATGGATTCATTTGGAAGTTCTAGGACAGTGTTCCCAGAGCCTGGTTCAAAGATAGATATATTCACTTCAAATAACTACAGAACAAACATCTGTGTGACCGATCTCTAGCCAGCCTTGAACGCAGATGGCAGCATCAAGTACCCTGTGTATCTTCCAGTCCCCCAGCCCTGTCTCACAGAGGTAACCACCACGACAATTTTGTGACCATCATTCTCTTGCTTGTGTTAATCATTTTAACACCTTTTCACCCTTACAAACCACTTTAGTTTTGATTCACAACTCACCCATGCTTACGTTGGCTGATGTTTCAGTCCTTTCTCCTGATGATTAGAATTCCACATTCCACTGTTTATCAAACTGATTTGTAGTTGATGAAAATTTGGATTAGTTCCACTGTTTTTGAGACGATGGTGCTATGAACTTTCCCCTAATACAAGACTCTTTCTAGAGTAGTGGTTCTCAAAATGGAGTCATAGCATTACCTTCTTGCTGGGACAAAACACCCCATCAGAAGCAGCATATGGAAGGGATGGGTTTATTTCAGCTCACAGTCTGGAGGGGAAGTTTCATCATGATAGGGAAAGCATGGGAAGAACAAATCGCAAAGCATCGCACCTTGTCACATCAGCCGGGAAGAGGCAGCAAGAGTGAGCTGGCTGGTACTAGCAAGGGGAGCTGGACTATATAATCCCAAGGCCTGTGCCCAGGGACACATCTCCTTCACCAGGGCTTCACTAGCTGGGGACCAAGTATGAGTTTTAATCACTAGCTCATGAGGCTATGGGGGGAACACTGCACATTCAAAGTACCACAGCCATCTCAGCCTCAAGTCACCTGTGAAAATGCAACTCCTCCTCTAGACTGAATCAAAGACAAGAGGTCCAGCAACTTCTGTTTTAAAAAGGCCTCTGTATGTGATTTGGAGGCTAAATTTGAGAACCACGCCCTCAGGTATGGATGTGGGACCGAAGTTGTGGGCTCTGTTCAGAACTGCTAGGTCAGGCCATGTGGGGTGCCACTGTTCACTTCACCAGCTGTGTCTAAGTCCTTGCTTATCTCTGCTCTGGCCAACAACTTGGTGTTTTTTTTTTTTTTGACAAATTTCATACATTCACCTAATCATAATCTCCTTCAATTACCTTCCTTTGTTCTCCTCTTTTGTTCCCCTTTCACAGAATTCCGTCTTCTTTCTAACCAGTCCCTCTTTAATTTTGATCCCTCTTTCTCCCCCCCCCATTACCTGTGACAAAATGTTGGTGAGCCCAATATTATGCAGTTCCTGTGCAGGCAATGATAGTTACTGTGAGGTCATAAATGCAACAGCCATTTCATATCTGAGAGACAGAATTCCATAACACTCCTCCCCATCCTCTGCATCTTACATTCTTTGCACCCCCTCATGTGCAGCTGAGCATGCACCTCTCAGAGCTCTGATGAGCTGTGAGTCTCCTCAGCAGTCACCACCACCTGCAAAAAGAAGCTTCTCAGACCACAGGCGAGGACAGCACTAATAACTGATGGGCATAGGCATACATACTTAGAGGGCAACTTAATGGGCACAATGTATTAATTAGCCAAACAACAGTAGTAACTTCTCTTGTCCAATCAATAACCTTCCCAGTCATGGGCCTTTGACTAGGTTTTCAGTTCCAGGCATAGCTTTTCTCCCTAAAAACAATTTGGTTTTGTCAATATTTTTTTACTTAAACTATCCTGGTATCCAATGATATTTTTTTTGTGGTTTTAATTTGCAGTTGATTTTTTTAAAATCCTGAGATGAAGCAAGATATCAGACAGAGCCCTGGAAAGCTAAAGATAGCATATTCATTAGGATAATTTTGAGTGTGTGTATATGAGAGAGAGTTTAACATATGTGTGGGCTGGAGGGAAATACTGGAGACAGTGTGAAAACTCAAAGCTAATGACAGCGAATCTTTCAGCACCTTTAAGCCAAAAAGACAGAGGGAGATGTATGAAGATTTCCAAAGCATCTATTTCTGGGAAAGGAAGCAGGTGATGAATGAGCACCCTGACCTCATTCCCTCTCTGACATGTTTAGTGAGTTTGAAGAAGCAAAGGCGATGCATCTAGACTGGTGCAAACATTTTTTTTTCATGTGGCTTTAGCCACTTTGCTGTTTGGAACTGGCACATTTTTCTTACTGATTTCCAGGTACTTAAATATCCTGAACTTGTACCATTGGTTTTTCTCTTCCTCTTCCCCTCCTTCCCTCCCTTCCTCTCCCTCTCCTTCCGTCCTTCCCATCCCTTCCTCCTTCCCTTCCTCTCTCCCTCCATCTGTCCCTTCCTTCCTTCTTCTCTTTTTCCTGTGAATTCAGGATCTTATACATACTAGACAAGCATTATACTGCTAAGCCACACCCCTATCTTTTTTTTTTTTTTTTTGCTATTTTAATGCTATCCTTTGAAAAACATAAAATCTTGATGTGACCTGTAATTCGTTGTGTAGTTCAGCTTCTTGTGTCATGTTTTTAGTCACGAGGTCAGGAAGATGGGCTTCCTTATTAGTCTCTAGAAGGTTCTGTGTTCAGACATTTACATGCAGCGTTGATGTGCCCTGAGGGTCTGCCTTGCCGTAGCAAATGTCTCTGCTCTACGATCTGCTTCTGGCTTCTTTCTAGTTTGCGCTCTGTGCTTAGCTGGCATAGCAAAGTCAGATGTCTTGGTTTCAAGGATACCAGTCTTCACACCATGTCTTCAAAAGAGTCTAGAATATCCTTGGGCCTTTATAATTTCATATAAATTTTAGACTGAGTTTGTCAAATTCCACTAAAAAAGTCCCATATCTTCACTTGGAATGTTTTTCCTGGGATTGAATTATAAATCACCTCACAAATGACTATTTCTTTTTGCATGTGTATGTGTGTTTGCATGTATGTGAGTGCACATGTGTGTCCAAGCATGTGGAGACCAGAGGGTGATGTCTTCCTTGGTTGATCTCCCCCTTGTTTTCTGACTTCTTGTTCACTGATTTGGCTAGACTAGCCAGTCAGCAACCCCGTAAGGATCCTCTGCCTCCACCGGCCAGTGCCGGAATGATGGGAACACACCCTGTACCTGGCTTTTACGTGGGTGCTGGGATTATAACCTGAAACACACTCCTGTACCCAGCTTTTACATGGGTGCTGGGGTTGTAACCTGGAACACACCCTGTACCCAGCTTTTACGTGGGTGCTGGGGTTGTAACCTGAAACACACTCCTGTACCCAGCTTTTACGTGGGTGCTGGAACATACCACTGTACCCAGCTTTTATTTGGGTTCTGGGGTTATAATGTGGAACACACCCTGTACCCGGCTTTTACGTGGGTGCTGGGGTTGTAACCTGGAACACAGTCCTCACACTTGTGGGGGAGCACTTTACCCACTAGTCATCTCCAGCCCACAGATGACCATGTCTGTTCGTGGACATTACATACCACATTCTATTTATTTTAGTACTTGATTTCTCTCAAAACATTTTATAGTTTTATAGCTCTTATACATTATTATTATGCATTTATTTTTGTAGTACTAGGGACTGTACTCAGAGCCTTAAACATGGTCAGTATACTTCTGCCAGCGATCTCCAGGCCTATGTCAAACATAGTCAGTGATTGCAATGCCCATTTTAAAATTAGAATTAATTTGTGGGTATTAATGTTATTTAAGCGATAACCTGTTAAAATTTCCTGACAGGCATGGTGACACATGCCTATAATTCCAACATCCAGGAGGCAGAGAAAAATCATAACATATTATAATATAAAATAATATAATGTAAGTTAACCAAGACCCTATCTCAAAGAAAAAAAAAATATTTATTTTTAGTTTGTTTTCCTTTTTAAATTTGTATTTATTTACTTGCAAACACACACACAGAGAGACAGAGAGAGAGAGAGAGAGAGAGAAGAGACAGACAGAAACAATGGGCATGCCAGGGCCTGTAGCCACTGCAAATGAACTCCGGACGCATGTGCCTCTTGTGCATCTGGCTTACATGGACCCTGGAGAATTGAACTTAGGTCCTTTGGCTTCGCAGGCAAACACCTTAACCACTAAGCCCTTATTTTTAATTGTCTAATTCTATTACTGAAATATAGAAAAACAAATGATTTTTGTATGTTGACCTATGATATGGTTTGAATGTTAAGTACTTTCAAAATTTTTGTTGAGGAGCTACAAAGATGGCTTGTTGTAAAGGTATCGGCTTCCAAAGCCTGCTGGCTCAGGCTCATTTCTAGAGTCACCCATGTAAGATGGACACATGATGTGGCACAAGTGCCTGATGTTTGCAGTAGCAAAAGGCCCTGGTGTGCGTGCACGCACACACACGTACACGTACATGTGTGTGTGCTCGTCCATGAAAAAAAAATCAAAACTATCTGTTGAAGTTGAATCCCCACTACAATAGGATTAAGAGACAGGACATTTAGGAAAAGATTGTGTCATGGGGGCTCTGGCCTCATGAATGGGATCAGTGTCCTTATTAGGGGAGCAAGTTCAACGTTTCTGCACTTCTGCCATGTGAGGACATTAGGAGGACATCCGCACAGCAGAGCGTAGCACTCACCTGGCACCTTGATCTGAAACTTCCCAGACTTTGGAACTGTGAGAACTAAATTTTTATCATTCATTCATATCCCAGGTGTTTGTTATAACAGCAGGAACAGACTAAAGCAAACAGCTGTTAGAAAAGTTTCTAGCCTCTTCTAGAAATTCTGGTGACTTATCTGATTCTGACATGACTCTATGCACTGTCACGTATGGGTGGCAGTTTTATTTCTTTTGATTCTTTCAGTTTTTATTCTGATTATGCTATATTTAATTTTTAAAATCAATAATGTATTTAATTCCTAGGTATTGTAAAAAATTTCAAACATTTAAAAAATTTATTTATTTATTTGAGAGAGAGCGACAGAGAGGGAGAATGGGCATGCCAGGGCTTCCCACCCTGCAAACAGACTCCAGAAGCATGCGCCACCTTGTGCATCTGGCTTATGTGGGTCCTGGGGAATTGAACTAAGGTCCTTTGGCTTTGTAGGCAAGTGCCTTAATTGCTAAGCCATCTCTCCAGCTCCAAATCCTAGTTTTTAAAATACCTTTTAAATCACAAACACATGTTTTAAGTATAATCAAAGGAAAAAATTATGAATTTTCCCAATTTTCTGTGTCAGGGTGAAAAATCACACTTCCTAATGTTTGTGTGCTAAGCCAATTTGCAGTCATGAATATGCCCAACCTGATCTTGATGTAATAGGCTTTTATTTATTTCTTTTTTCTCTTTCTTTCTTTCTTTCTTTCTTTCTTTCTTTCTTTCTTTCTTTTTTTTTTTTTTTTTTGGTTTTGTTCTGTTTCTCAAGGAAGGGTCTCACTCTAGCCAAGGCTGACCTGGAACTCACTCTATAGCTCCAAGCTGGCCTCACACTCAAAGTGATCCTCCCTACGTCAACCTCCTGAGTGCTGGGATTCAACGACTGCACCACCATGCCCAGCTTGTAATAGCTTTTTTACAATTTTCTGCTAATGTTAAATTGTTAGGGATATTCACATCTCTGTTCATGAGTGAGATTGGTTCAATATTTCCCTTTCCTGAACGAGTAGGACAGCCTTGGAGTCAGGATTATGTTGATCTCACAAAAGGTGTTGGGAGTATTCCTGTCTTCCTCTTTCCCCAAAGAGCTTGTATAATGTTGACTATAATGTTGACTCTTTTAAAAGTGCCTAGTAGAATTTGCTGGGGAAGTCATTTTGGCCAGTGATTCGGTTTTGGGGAAAGTTTTCCATTACATTTGATTTTCTTTTTTTAAAAAAATTATTTATTGCCGGGCGTGGTGGCGCACGCCTTTAATCCCAGCACTCAGGAGGCAGAGGTAGGAGGATCGCCGAGAGTTCGAGGCCACCCTGAGACTACATAGTTAATTCCAGGTCAGCCTGGACCAGAGTGAGACCCTACCTCGCAAAACCGCAAAAAAAAAAAAAAAAAAAAAAAAATTATTCATTTATTTATTTGAGAGAAAGAGAGAGAGAATGGGCATGCCAAGGCCTCTAGCCACTTCAAATTAGCTCCAGACACATGTGCCACCTTGTGCATCTGATTTATGTAGGTCCTAGAGACTTGAACCTGGGTCTTTTGGTTTTGTAGGAAAGTTCCTGAACCACTAAGCCATCTCTATAGCCCATGATTTTCTTAATGGTTTATGAACAAGAGGATTTTTTTTTCTTTTGGGAAGTAAATCTAGGATTTTCTTATTTCCTTAAACTTTTCAAATTTATGGGCATAATGTTGGTCATGTTTTTGTATTTTTTAAAAATGTTTACAGAATCTGTCTCAGTGTCCCTTTTACCATCCCTGGCATGTTTACTCATATATTTCTCTCGCAAAATTCCTTGGCATGTGTTTAGTAACTTTATTAATCTTTTCAAAGAACCAATCTTTGAATATGCTGAAAATATCATTTATTTATTTGAGGTAGAGTCTTACTCTAGCCCAGGCTGACTTAGAACTCACTCTGTAGTCCCAGGCGAGCCTCAGACTCACAGTGATCCTCCTCCTCTGCCTCCCGAGTGCTGGGATTAAAGCTGTTCACCGCCACATCGGCTCCTCACTTGTTTATTTATATTTCTGCTCTCATCTCTACTATTTTACTTGCTTTACTTTTTAAAAAATTTATGTGTGTGCATGCACATGCATGGGCTTACACGTTCCACTACGTGATGTGTGTAGAGGACAGAGGATAACCTGTTTTGTGGATCCTCTCTTTCCACCTTATCTGAGATAGGGTCTCTCTTTTTGCTTGCCTCTGGGAAGGTCAGACTAGCTGACCCATAGATTTTGGCATTCTCCTGACTCTCCTCCCATTGCTATAGGCCTACTTGGATCACAGGCACATGCACCAGTTTGATTCTGACCCTATGGCTGTGGCTGTACAGCTTCACTTGGCTTGATGGATGCTGGGAATTTGAACTCTAGTCAGCAGGCTGTGGAGCAGGTGCCCTTAACCACTGAGCTGTCTCTCCAGCCCTTGAGCTACTTATTTCAAGGTTAAATTTGTTGACGTTTTTTCTACTTTCTTGGCCAAAATAATTGCCTTCCATCTTTTCCCAATATGTGCATTAAGAATTATAAATGTTCTATGATTTGTGGGAGCTATACCCCAGAATTCTTGAATTTTCATGTGATTTAACATTATTATTATTCAGTTCTAGTGATTTTATATTTTCCGTTGTGATTTCTTTATTTATCCATAGTTATATTGAGGCAAATTGCTTAATTCTCAAATACTGGGGGAATTTTTCTAGTGTATTTTGATTACTGAGTTTTTGTTAAATTGCATTGTGTCTACAGAACAGATTCTGCAAGAGTTTAGTTCATTGACACTTCCTGAGGTTTGCATTATGGCCAAACATATGCTCAAGTTTTCTAGCTATTTCATGTGCAATTACAAACAATGTGTATTCTGCAGATGATGGATTCAATGCTCTCAATATGTTCATTAGATTAATTTTGCAGATACAGGTTTCTAAGTGTTTCCAAACCTTTTTTATATGTGCATGTATGTGTGGTATGTGTGCAGGCATGTGGGCACATGTGTATGTGTGTGAGTACACATGACATCAGGTGTCTTCATCAATTACTGTCCATTGCATTCTTTGAGACAGTTTCTTCTGAACCTAGAGCTCACCAGTTTGCTAGACCAGCTATCCAGTGAGCCCCAGGGCTTCCCTGCCTTGGCCTCCCCAGCACTGGGGAGTGCCCCCAGGCCAGGCATTTTACATGGGCGCTGGGATTGGACCTCCAGTCCTTGCACTTGCATGGAAAGCACTTATTAAACCATTAACCTATCTCCTCGGCCCACTCTTACTGGGCTTTTAGGTTTTCTTGTTTTATCACTTACTAAAATGACATTTGTTAATATTTTTAACTACTATCATGAGTTTGTTCACTTCTTCTTTTATATTTGTCAAGTTTTTGCTTTAACATATTATAAGACCATTTATTATTGCATGCAAACTTAAAATTTTATACTTATTTATTTATTGGCAAATAGGGAGAGATAGAGAAAAGAGAGACAGGGAGAGAGAGAGGGCACACCAGGCCTCCAGCCACTGCCAAGAAATACCAGATGATTGTGCAACTGTGTGTCTGGGTTTACATGGGTACTAGGAATTGAACCCAGGTTGTTAGGCTTTGCAGGCAAGCACTTTAACTGCTGAACCATCTCTCCAGCCTAAATTTTATGGTTTTGAATTGAATCTTTTATCTTTTTAAAGGATACATTTTATAGGTAACATTTTCCTTATTTTATGTTTATTTTGTGTGCTTTTAATATAGCAATGACTTTCTCTTTGTAAAAAGATGTATATATTTACTTATGAGAGAGAGAGAGAGAGAGAGAGAGAGAGAGAGAGAGAGAGAGAATGGGCTCACTAGGGCCTCCAGCCACTGAAAACGAATTCCAGACACATGTATCTTGTGTATCTGGTTTACATGAGTAATGGGGAATTGAACCTGGGCCCTTAGGCTTTGCAGGCAAGTGCCTTAACTGTTAGGCCATCCCTTGAGCCTAGCAATGACTTTCTTTTGGTTAGCCTTTGTGTATTTTCCCCTTCTTTTTTTCTTATAAATTTTCATTAGCCTATATCAAATACTTTGGTAAACTACCTGATAAGTTTTGTTTCTATTCCTTCATGTGTGTGGCATGGTTGTGTGGTAAATCTACATGTGTGTACAGATTGCGTGTCCTGTGTGCCATGTGCAGAGGCCAGATGGGGATGTCAGGTGTCCTCCTCTATCACTCTTCTGCCTTATTTTCCTGAGCCTCTTACTGAATCTAGAACTCCCCCTTTCTCAGACTGGATGACCAGGGAGCCCCACGATCCTTCCACTCAGCACTGAAGTCACAAATAAGAGCAGCAGTGCCTGGTTTTTTATGTGGGTGCTGGGGACCCAATTCAGGTCTCCATGCTTGCACGTGCTGTGCTATCTCCCCCATTCTCTAGTCTATTGACCTTCAGGTAATAGGTTCTGATCTCTTTACTACGAATGGATGTATTTGGACACTATTTGAATGGTATTCCTTACCATATCGTCTATTCTATGTGTTGGCATTTCTATTCCCGAGTGATTTTATAGAGAAACTCAGAAATGCCTGATAATATATGTACCCCAGTGGTGTGGTGAAAAGTTGGAGGCACCTGTGAGAGACAAATTGCTTCTTTGTGCAGATGCCATTACAAGTGAACATCACACATACAGAACAGGGCATTTTGCACACTGATTTATTTAGTGGTAATAACAGCTTGACAAAGAACAAGTGTGTCTAGTTCTGGTCCCCGAATAAGTAAGTAAAGACCATAAGCAAACCTCATATGTTTCTGACTAAACGGAACAATTTTGCCCCTGCCTTTTGCAATGTTGATGTCAGAAGAGTAGTAATGACCTTCATATGTAGAAGAACTTACGTGAAAAGAACAAATGCTCTTTTCCCACCATCAGCAGGTGAACGAAAGTTTGGTAACGTTGATGCCTTTGCACATTTCCCCGGAAGTCCCTTCTGTACCTTATATTTGAAATACTAATTCTTCTAAAGACTGATTCCTTTCACCTCTTTGTGTAGACTTCTGCCTCTCTTTTCCATATACTCTTGTCTCTGAGTCGTCTCACATGACCCAGGCTTCTACCACTAGGGAACAAACCAATCAAACATGGCAGGTGCAAAGCCTGGAATGCTGCCAGCTGTTAAAGATGGGGAATCATATCACAACGTTCACAGGTATTTAAAAATATGATGAGCAAAAACCAAAAGAGAAAACGTAACACCATTGGGATATTTCATACGCTCATTTATTTCATTCCCACAGCAATTCTAGCTAAGCTTTGTAAGGACGGGACTTTTATCTGCACCCATGGTGCCTGGAACCCTGCCTGGCACACAGAAAGGCCCTGTTTATTGAATAAGCCCTCGTTTCATTGATGTGGAATCAAAATGTGCACTAAGCAACTTCCTGAGATTTACCCAGTAAGGGGCAGCCGGGACTCCAGTCTCCACTCTGACCACTGTGCGCTGTCACGCGGCCAGGTCAGAACTGTGCCCATTAGAAACATGCAACTGTGATAAAACACTGCTGCGTTTCAAAAATAACGTATACTCAAGGACGTAGGTGACACACATCCAATTGGGCATCTCTGTGTATGTGACATTGAGGACAAAGACCCAGTTGAAGAGAGATGGTTTAGCTAAGGCACTTGCCTACAAAGACTAAGAACCCAGGTTTGATTCCCTAGTTCTCACATAAGCCAGATGCACAAGGTGGCACATGTGTCTGGAGTTCGTTTGCAGTGGCTAGAGGCCCTGGCACACCATACTCTCTCTCCTCCATTTTTCTCTTTTTCAAATAAATAAATAAAATCAAAATGAGGAGCCTTGTTCACATAAGTTGAAGATGTGATGAGCTCCTTCCATTTATAGCCCCAAATGAATAAATAAGACCTTTATACCAATAATAATAATAATAATAGATGATACATGATGAATGGAAGTTCAAAAGTATAGACAGCAGGTAAAATATACCCTTCCTTGCCTGGAGAGATGGCTCAGCAGTTAAGGTGCTTGCCTACAAAGCCTAATGACCATGATTTAATTCCCCAGTGCCCACATAAAGCCAGGTGTGCAAAGTGGCACAAGCATCTGAAGTTCCCTTGCAGTGGCTGGAGACCCTCGTGTGCCCTTTCTCCCTCTTCCCCCTACCTCTCCCCTTGTAAATAAAAAAGTAAAAATTAAAAAACAACAATCTTTCCCAAAGTTATGAAGGAGGAGAAAGAAGGGAATAATAGGTGAAAGACAGTAAGAGTTCCAATATTTTCTTCTCTTAAAAAAATACCTTTAGGGACAGGGAAGATGGCTCAGTAGGTAAAGGAGCTTGCTTTCAAAGTCTGCAGGTCCAGGGTTTGATTCCCCAGTACCCACGTATAGTCATGCCTGAAAGTGGTTCATGTGTCATAGGTCTTGAGTTTGTTTGTAGTGGTAAGAGGCCCTTGTGCACATATATGTTCTCAAATAAATAAATAAATAAAAATACTAAAAATTTTAAAAATAGCTTTTTGATATATAACCCACATACTATGAAAGTCACTAATTAAATTTATAATTAAAAATATATACAAGTGAATAGATTTTTACTACACATACATATATGTACATGTACACACACACACACGCACGCAGAAATCTCATTCTGTAGCCCAGGCTGGCCTCAAACTTGAGATTCTCCTGCCTCAGCCTCTGAGTATGGGATTGCAAGCTCGGCTGTTTTTCAGTGTCCTAACCTTATTGTCCAAGGGTCACTGCGCGTCACCGCAGTCAGAGTTGGTACATCATTACCAACTCAGAACAAAGCTCCACACCTATCCTTTCACTCCTGGTCTTCCCTCATTGCTGGGCAACCACCAGTCTATTTTCTGTCTCTACAGATTTATCTATAAAGATAATTAGAGTCAAATAATATGTGGTACCTTTGTGTCTGCCTTTTTGTCACACTTGTCAAGGTTCAGCCATGTTGCAGCATGTATCAATCTATTTCTTTTATTGTAAAATTATATATATATATATAAAAAATTTTGTTTTTCCATTTATCAATTTAAGGATATTTTTGGAGTTTTGGACATTTAAAGACTTTTGGCTCTTGGGAGTGGTCTTGCTGCCAGCATCCTGCATAGTTTGTGTGTGGATATTTGTTGTCATTTTTCTTGGGTAGATATCTGTAATGCCTGCCCGCCCCTCCCATGATTTTTTTTTTGAGGAACTATCTGGCTGTTTTCCAAAATAGGTGTACCATTTTATGTTCTCATCAACAGTGAAGAAGAGCTTCAATTTCTCCACTTTTCAGTCAGCTCTGTTCTTTGCATGTGTATGCGTAATGTGTGTGTGTGTGTTGCATGCATGTGTGCATGCCCATGCAGTGTCCCTTGCACTTGTCTCTGGCAGGGAATGCTCACCTGCAGTGGCCCGAGGTCTACAGCTCCATGGTTCCTCAGCCTGTTCTTACTTGAGCTGGAATCTCATTGACTCAGAGCGTGTGGTTTTTTTTTATGAGCTTGGGTGAGTCTTGGGTCTTTGCTGCCCACAGAACTGGGGTTACAGGTGCACATAGCCATGCTCAGCTGTGTATGTGGGTCCTGGGGATTGAATTGGAGCACTTTCTCAGGCCTTCTCAGGCCCTCTTGTGTGCATAGGATGTTCCCTTAACTTCTGAGCCATCTCTCCACCAGCACTCCAACTTTTATTAGTATCTGTCTGTCTCTCTCTCTTTTTTTTTTTTTTTTTTTTTTGAGGCAAGCCCAACAGACTGGCCTTTTTTCATGCAAGAGTGTGAGAGTGAAAACGAAAGCAATAGAGAGAGACAGAATTGGTGTGCCAGGGCCTCCAGACACTGCAATCAAACTCCAGATGTGTGTGCCACCTTGTACGCATGTGCCACCTTGAGCATTTGTGTCACTTTGTGCGTCTGGCTTATGTGGGACCTGGAGAGTCGAACATGGGTCCTTAAGCTTCACAGGCAAGCGCCTTAACCATCAAGCCATCTCTCCAACCCAGTATCTGTCTCTTTTATTGAAACCATCTCAGCAGGTGTGGCATGGCATCTCATTGTAGTTTTGATTACATTTCTCTGATGACTAATGGTGGTGATTATCCTTTTTATGTGACTTTTCTTTCTGAAGGTGAGCATGTTTATAAAGTGATGTGAGTAGCCTGGTTTAATCAGATCTTGATGGCACAGGACATCCTGGAGATTCCTGAAGAAGCCAGGTCCTCCATGAGGAGGAGCAAGGCTTAAGACCAAGCCTCACACCAGTGGCTTGGTCACAATCAGAGGAAGGACACATCAGGCCATGTAACTGAAGAATAGGAGGTTGGTGACATGCAGGTAGGGCGCTAGGTTTGGTGGTGGGAAGAGAGCAGTGTCCCTCTAAACTTCTATTTTCTCCATGACACAGCACATCTGCTAAGAAAGGCACTGGTTTACTCCATTTATTTTGTCCCTGTGACAAAATAACTGATAAAAACAACTTAAGGAGGAAAGATGTATTTGATTTGATTCATTTTTTCTTTTCTTTTCTTTTTTGTTTTTTGGTTTTTTGAGGTAGGGTCTCACTCCGGCCCAGGCTGACCTGGAATTAACTATATAGTCTCAGAGTGGCCTCAAACTCATGGCAATCTTCTTACCTCTGCCTCCCAAGTGCTGGGATTAAAGTTGTGCACCACCACGCCTGGCCTTTTTTTTCTTTTCTTTTTAACACAAGTGTGTGTGAGTGTGGGTTCCCATGTGCACGTGTGGAAGTCAAGACAAGCTCTGGCTTCAGTCTTGCCATCCATCTTGTTTGAAGTAACGTCTCTTATTCCCTGATGTGTGCACCGGGCTCGTTGGCCTGCAAGCTTTCAGGGGTTTTCCTGTCTCTGCCTCCCATCCTACTGTAGACACACTGGGATTACAGACACCAGCTTTACGGGGCTTCTAGAGATTGGAACTCAAGTCTTCATTACCTGTTGAACCACCTCCCCAGCCCCAGTTCATGGATTTCATGGCTGTAGTCTATGGTGAGCTGGCTCCATTGCTTCTGGGCCTGTGGTGAAGCAGCACATCGTGATAAAGATGTCTGGTGGTAGACGGGAGGCACAGAGAAAGAGTTCAAGGACAACATAAACCCTTTAAGGGCATGCCCCTGCTGACCCACTGCCTCCAGCTAGGCTCTACTTCCCAGGAACATGAGTGTTAGGCGGGTTGTGCTCAGAACAAAGGACCAAACATGGCGGCCACGCCCTCCAACAACCCCAGCACCACATTCCCCAGCATGATGGGACCAGCAGTCTCGAGACTCCCTGCCCGCCAAACAGTTGCCACGCCCCCCCACTTGTGACCTTATAAGAAGACCTCTGCCCCTTGCATCCTTGAAATAGTTACATTGCCCAGCCTGCCCCTGGCTCCCAGCTAACACATCACCTTCCCCGCCCAAGCCTTTAAAGACTCCATCTTAGGTCCCGGTGCGACTTCCCTGGCCTCGTGTCTGGAGACCGGTGACCCTCACCCGAGAGCTGTGCCAATAAACCTGAACTAGCTTTGCTGATCTGTCTGATCTGGTTCCTCACGTCGGTCAAGCCTTTCAATGAGCTTATAATTGGATTAAACCATTGATGAAGTTAGCACCCTAATGTTCCTATCCCTTCTCAGTAATGCCACCTGCTAGGAACATAGCCTTCAACACATGAGCCTTGTCCAGGTGGGAGAAAGAGCACTTCACATTCAAACCAAAGCAGGTACTCTGGCAGAAGGTGCTGGAAGATGGAGACAAGAACAAGAAGACATGAGCTAGCCATCTCCAGAGAATTGGCAGCCTTAGGGGTGGAGGGCAGCCCTGAACACCACAGCTAGGCTTGTGAACGTGAATTCAAAGTATATGGGTCAGCATTTTCTCTAGAAATACAATACTGTGTGGTGACACATCCCAGCTCTTGGAGAGCAGAGGCAGGATGATCAAGTGTTCAAGGCCATCCTTGGCTTTATAGTGAGTTCCAGACCTGCCTGACTACCTGAGACCTGTCTATATGAATATATTCTGAGGAAAGGCATAGGAAAGCAGTCGGTGAGGTTGTCAGGGAGAGTTTTCTGAGAAAGGAGCAGGGGATGGAAGGTGTAGTGAGGAAGTGTTTGTCAGGATGGGGGTTGGCATCTGAGCTGGACAGGGGATGTAACAAAGACAAAAAGGGCGATGAAAGAGTGACTTGTCTCACAGTAAACAAAGAATAGCATTCAAAAGGGCCCGAGAGCAAGTTTCCTTGAAGGACAAGAAATTGGTATCTTTTAAAAATGGATTTTAGGGCTGAAGGGATGGCTTAGCAGTTAAGGCGCTTGCCAGCAAAGCCAAAGGACCCAGGTTTGATTACCCAGTATCCATGTAAAGCCATATACACAAGGCAGAACATGTGGCTCCGGCCATGCCCATTCCCTCTCTCTGCTTTTCTCTCTCTCTCTCTCATATAAATAAATGTTTTTGAAAATGTATTTTATTTTGTAGAGCAGTTTGAGAACCAGGAGCCAGACATGGTGGCACACGCCTTTAAACCCAGCACTTGGAAAGCAGAGGTAGGAAGAGCGCCATGAGTTCAAGGACACCCTGAGACTACCGAGTGAATTCCAGGTCAGCCTGGGCTAGAGCAAGACCCTACCTTGAAAAACAAAAACAAAAAAACAAACAAACAAAATTGAACAGGAAAAAAGTTTCTCACATATCCCCTGGCCTACACATGCATAGCCTTCCCCATCAGAGCAGTGGTAGGTTTGCTGTTGAGATGAACCTACAGTGACACAGCGTTGTAACGCAGAGCCCATACCCTACATTAGGATTCGCTCCTGTTTACATCAAACAAATCAGTAATGGATGTGGCCAGTTTTGTATCCTACAAAGTATTTTCACATCCCATTTATCGCTCTGTCCCCCAAACCCTTGGCAACCTCTAATCCTTATATTACCGGTTACTGGGTCTTTTCCAGAGTGTTGTATGGTAAGAATTATACCTCCTGTAGCCTTTTCAGATTGGTCTTTTGCTCAAGGGCCATTCACATCTGTGCATGGCTTCCTGGGATTTTTTTTTTTCAGCTTTCTTAAAAAAAATTTATTGACAGCTTCCATAATTATAGATGATCAACCATAATCATTCCCTCCCCTCCCCCACTTTCCCCTTCACAAATCCACTCTCCATCATATCCCCTGCCCCTCTCAATTAGTCTCTTTTATTTTGAGGCCATCGTCTTTTCCTCTTATGATGAGGGTCTTGTGTAGGTAGTATCCTGAGGCACTGCGAGGTCATTTTGCGAGGTCATGGATATCCAGGCCATTTTGTGTCTGGAAGATTGCTTTGCAAGCAGTCCTAGCCTTCCTTTGGTGGCTTCCTGGGATTTTCTTTTTTTCTTTTGGTTTTTCGAGGTAGGGTCTCACTCTGGTCTAGGCTGACCTGGAATTAACTATTTAGTCTCAGGGTAGCCTTGAACTCATGGTGATCCTCCTATCTCTGCCTCCCGAGTGCTGGGATTAAAGGTGTGCGCCACCACGCCCGGCCATCCTGGGATTTTTTGAAAGGGAAATTAATAGAAATGACAGGTCTAAGCTGACATAGGGATTGCAGTGAAGGAAAAGGGTGCTACTGGAGGTGAGCAGATGGAGGGACCCAGATGGCAGGATGTTGGAGAAGTCCTTCTCATGGTCCTGACTTGAGTGGACCATGTCATCTGGGTAAAGACCCAGGTAGAAAATGAGGCTGCCTGAGGAGATCTGCCATTTCTTTTACCAGAGCCTGGGAAACGGAGGCAGCGTTTTGTGCAGAAATGGTGGTGTACGAGGAGGTTATACATAGGCTGTTACTTCAGACCCAGATGTGAAGAGAGAGATTGGCTTTGTTCTGAGTGGCAAGCTGGAAGGCGGATATGGTGGCATACAATAGACATGTATGAGTTCTGTGTCCCCTGTGTGCTAGTTTTCGTTCTCATCTCTGTGACCAAAATACCTGAGAGAAGCAACTTATGGAAGGAGAGGCTTATCTTGGCTCATGGTTTAGGACGATACAGACTATCTCGGAGGCTAGGGCAGTTCTGTGTGCAGAAGAAGGCCCTTTTCCGATGGCCCACCTCTGAGATGGATTTGTGTGCCTGCTCTGGGACACTCTTTCTTCTATGTTGTTGCCTAACAGGTCCACATATAAGGTAAGGGTGAGGTGATGTGAGGCTCTGGGGGTGTGTGGGGTCGTGAATGTGTAAGACCCAGGCCGTCAGAGGCACTGTGTGTGGGAGGGCCTGAATGTGTTAGAGCTAAGGGAAGGAAATGAGGTCCAGGGTGTGTGAGAGCCTGGGTGTGGGAGCATCTTGATGTGGGAGCACTTTGGTGAATGAGTACCTGAACATGTGAGGGCATGGGTGTGTGAGAACCTGGGCATGGGAGGACCTGAGTGTGAGGATCTGGGTATATGAAGATCTGGGTATACAAAGATTTAGTCACTGGGGTGGGAGGATAGCTTAGCAGTTAAGGCACTTGCCTGAAAAGTCAAAGGCTCACGTTCAATTCCCTAGTACCCATGTAAAGCCAGACTCACAAGGTGGCACATGTGTCTGGAGTTTTTTTGCAGCAGCTGGAGGCCCTGGTATGCATTCTTCTCTCTAAAATAAATGAATAATAATAATAATAAAAGATTTTGTCACTGATGACTGGGGTGTGTGCAGATGGTGGTGAGCGAGGACCCAGGACCCAAGTCTGCATGCCTCCTGTGGCTTAGCAACCTTGCCCACTCACAGGTGAAGGAGCTGAGCGGAGAGCTGCATGGCCCCTCTGTAATGAGAGGGCAGGCCCAGGGCCAAGAAACTATGCCTGTCCTTCACCATAAACTATCAAACAGCACTTTGAACAAAGTTTATGGCTTGGGCTGAGTTCCAACCTTCTGAGGGCTCAAGCTATAAATTCTTCCAAACCATAGATCCTGCTGGCCAGGGCCTGGCCATCCTTAATGGTGGGAGGAGAAGGAAGGACAGGTCACATATGATGGGCTCCTTCCTCCTCCTCTTCTTGTGTCTTTCAAGATGGAAAACAAACATCCTGAGCAGCCTTGGTGGGGAAAGAAGGCCCAGGGCAGCTGCAGGACTCCCAGACCGGCTTCTGGGAGAGATGGTAGAAATGTAGAAGGCCGGGAAGGACCCTAATGCTCAGAGCACTTGAGGAGGCCAGCTCTGTTTTTAGACTACACTGGTGGGGTGACTAGTTTGTTCTCCCCTCCTACTCTTGGCTGAATCACTCAGCAGCTGGCCCCAGGCTGTGAGTACTTTCCTGTCCCCTCCACCAGCTCCATCTGTCCACAAGCACATCCTGTGGTTTCCATACCCAGCTGTCCTCACACTGTCCGTGGGTCTGAGGCAGTTTGGAAAAAGGTCTGTTAAAAGCAGAGTGGTCCTGCCAGGTGAGGTGGTGCATGCCTTTAATTCCAGCACTTGGGAGGTAAGAGGATCGCCATGGGTTCCAGGCCACCCTGAGGCTACATGGTGATTTCCAGGTCAGCCTGAGCTAGAGTGAGACCCTGCTTTGAACAAACAAACAAACAAACAAACAAACAAACAAACAAACAACAATAATACCAACAAAGCAGAGTGGAGAGAAAGGAAAACGTTGAATATGATCATAGCAGGGACAGTGATAAAGATCTCCAGGGCCGTGCATACATATGCATGGCTAATGATGTCAGGAAAGCCCTGCCTGCGACATCAGATCAGGAACAATGGGGAGCTGTGAGCACACAGCCAGGAAAAGACGATGTCATTTTTGGAGTCAGAGGAACTGGGCAAGGAGGAAAAGGGGCAAAGGGGGAGATGGGTTTTCTAAGCAAGTGAAGAGACAATGAGGTCATTGCTGGCCAATCACAGTGAAGGACGGGCTTCCAGCTATGGAAAGGGAGTATAAAGGACCTGACAGCAGGGAGCTGGAAGGCTGGTTGCAGGCCAGTGTTCCTCAATGTTAAGATTTGAGTTCTGGGTTGCTCTTCCTCTTGTTTACACTGTGGGGCTGTGCTTGGAAGCATGTCCACAGGCAGGCAGACAACCATCTCTGGGGAGCAGCCTGTCCCTACAAGTGGTTCTGAGTCCCACCTCACAAGTACAAGGTCCTAAACTACTGACCTTCCCTCAGCAGAAGCTGTGCCCTGCCTCACCCAGGTTGGATTTCTTTTTACACAGTGTGACTCACAGATACGCAGGCTTCTGAGGTCCATCCAGTCCCATCCTTCACTGCCTTGGCAGGTGGCCAGCTCCAAGGGAAGCTCATCAAAAACAGGGAGCTCAGCCCCGCCTATGCAAAATTCTAATCAGGCAGCTTGAATTTTCTCCCTCCCTCCCTCCATCCCTCCATTCCTTTCTTCCTTCCTTCCTCCCATATGTTCCTTCCTCTTTCCTTTTTTTTCTTCTTTCTTTATGAACTGATTTTTGGTACTTCAACAATTTTATTGGCTATGATGTTTCTTCTCAAATTTGCAGCTTAAACAAACTACGGGCTAATTTGTTGGCTCCATCTAAGGCCCTAATGGAGCAAGAACCTTTAGGATAAACTAAAGCCAGAGGTAGAAGTACGAGGTAGAAACCTGCCGATTCTCTACGGTGGAACAGCAACCCTACTTCCTTCTGCTTAAAACTCTTTTCAGAAAAACGAACAAGATGGAGACAGGACCCAGAATCCATCTCTGCCGCTGGCCTCAGTTTGCAGTACTACCAACCGAGTCTTTGTTGTTCTGCTTCAGGGACAGGGTGAAGCTGTGCCAGCCTATGCATTTGTAGAAGTCCATAGGCTCAAAATTGGCAGTGAGGTTTGGTACTACCAGCTCTCCAAACTTGGCAGGATGGGAAAAACAGAATGTGTTCATGAAAACAAACCTTCCCGTTTTTGTTTTTGTTTTTGTTTTTGTTTTGTGGTAGGTTTCACTCTAGCTCAGGCTGACCTGGAATTCACTATGTAGTCTCAGGGTGGCCTCGAACTCACAGTGATCCTCCTACCTCTGCCTCCTGAATGCTGGGATTAAAGGCGTGCACCACCACGCCCGGCTGAAAACAAACCTTTCACTTGAACCTCAGTGTTGTATTGGTTGGCCAGAAGCTCAATGGTACCTTGTACCACATACTCATTCTGTAAGTGTGACAGTGAATAGGTGGAATAGGCATTGTGGCCCCTTGGTTTGGTGGCAAGAAGTCCAGCTGCAAGTAGCTGCACCTGCAGCATAGGCAACATCTGTCACTCCTTCCTCGACCACTAAAAGATGTTATTCTCCCCATGAAGGGAGTGGTGGTCTGTGGGACATGTCATATCCACCAGCACCTGATCATGGGTGTCCCCCTCCAGATCTCCCCATTTCCTGCCATCCCTTGAGGTGATTAGAACTTGATTTCTTGCTCTAATATCTTGAGGCACATAGCTGTTAAGGACCTTGGTAGTTTGCCTGCTCAGGAAGTGGCGAGATCACTGGCAGCAAGATTGTAGCAACAGACACTCTGAAGCCGCGCCAGTGTTTTGCCCCAGGTGCGGTACACAGGTCAAGCACAGCGTCCTCAGGCTGCTGGCCAAGAGCCAGGACAGGCAGCAACAAGACAGCATCCATCAGGCAGTAGTCCGTGACACCCAGGCTGCCAAGTCTGGCAGGAGGGAAGAGGCTAACATCTCCTCTGGAAAAAGTGAAGCGTTGAAGGTTTGGCCTGAAGCCTGGGGATGGAGTTGCAGAGTGGCCATTCTCAGGCTCCAGTTTCCAGTGGGAGATGGCTTCATTCACAGTCCCTGGTACTCAGCTGCTCCAGCTTAGTGCTCACATTATCCCAAGCAGCAAAATTATTGACCAATACGCCATCCTTCTGCTCTGAGAGAAGACTAACATGGCTTGATGGCCACAGTGCCCCAAACTGCACACTGTAGGTCATGTCAAAATTCTGCAGAGCCAGTTGACTGGCAGGGAATTTGGGTTCTGTGATAGCCCATTTCTTACATCAATGTCTCCATGGGACCTGTGTGAAGTCCACAAGCTTCAGCAGTTCCCGAACATCTCTCAGTGTCCACAGAGCCCTGTCAGTGTGTGCTGCCAGGAAAGTCCAAACCCACCTTAAACTATTTTTTAGGAATTATTATTTATTTATTTATATTTTACTTACCTATTTATAAGAGAGAAATATATATAGAAAGACTATGGACATGCCAGGGCCTCTGGTCCCTGCAAATGAACTCCAGATAGATGCATGTGCCACTTTGTGCATCTAGCTTTACTTATGGGTACTGTGGAACTGAAACCAGGCTGGCAGCCTTTGCAAACAAGCACTTTTAGCCACCAAGCCACCTTCCCAGTCTCTCTCTCTCTTTCTTCTTCTTCTTTCTTTTGAGGTAGATTCTCACTATGTAACACAGGTTGACCTTGAACTCAAGATCTTTCTGCCTCTAATTCCTAGTGAGTCTCCTATTTTCCAGACAGTTTCAGTTCCTTTGTATTTCTCCCAGAACAATTTCTTCACCACTCCTTCCCAGTTGTTCTGCTCTGAATATGTACCCGTTTTCCTCGTAGTTGTGTTGGCGCATTTTTTTCACCTATATCCCAAATTTACTCCAAAAGGAACTTCAAGGGACTTACAAAAGCATAATTGGTGCAGCAAGATTATAAAAGCAAGGGAGGAAGTTTCAGCAAAGGGCAAATATATGCAGGGATGTTGACCTGTGGTGAGTGTAGTGCATGAATGTGGTTCTGTGCCACTCTGAACTAGTTCCAAATCTGTCCCCTGAACTTCATGACAGCAAAGGCAAAGAAGTGAAAAGATGGACAGTTATACAATTTGGTCTCCGTAAAAGCAAACAGGAAACACAGCTGTTCCTAGACCTGGAAATGAAAGCACAGTTTCCCCCTGGGTACTCCCACAGAAGAATGTATCCAACAATTTTCTTATGATAAATTCCGTAGCACGTTTACTCAAGCTGTTTCTTACAAAGTCATCTCTCATTACAGATCTAGGTCTTCACTCTAAAACACAATTTCAATAAAAGCATATGCTCCACTTTGTTAATGGGCCTCTTAAAACACGGCAGTAAGGCGTTTCAAACTCCATCTGACCAAGAAAATCACAGAGATTCCTCCCTGCTTGGGAACACTGCATTTCTACTATGACAGCATTAGCTTTTGGGG
Source organism: Orientallactaga sibirica (assembly GCA_036365145.1). Taxonomy (NCBI): domain Eukaryota; kingdom Metazoa; phylum Chordata; class Mammalia; order Rodentia; family Dipodidae; genus Orientallactaga; species Orientallactaga sibirica. The sequence continues at coordinate 4,861,046 of JAEOAD010000025.1, forward strand.
CAGTGACATTGCTGTTAACTCTCCTCAGCAAACCTATTCCTGACACTGCGGCAGGAACTGAATTTATGCTAACTTGTCTTCATCTTTTGCTTGGCCAATTGATTTTTTGAACTTAAGTGCAAGGCTGTATTGTTTATCACCACAAAATTCCATTTTGTTAAAATCATGCCCATTTATTCTATCCTGCTGATAGTTTTTAATTTGCATGACATCAGCCAACATACCATACTTCATCACATACAAGATTCCTTTAATTGTAAGATGCACATTTTTTAAATAGCCACAAAGAAGACAGAATATTTACAATTAAACTATGATATGTAGCTGATTTTTTAATTCATCTGATTTTAGGCATGAAAATCTGCATCATGAAGCCAGACTTTGTGGCTCATGCTATAATCCCAGAACTCAGGAGGCTGGGGCAGAAGGGTACCAAGAATTCAAGGCCAGCCTGGGCTACACGGGAAAACTCTGTTTCAAAAAACAAAAACCAGGGCCGGGCATGGTGGTACATGTCTTTATTCCCAGTACTTGGGAGGCCAAGGCAGAAGAATCACCATGAGTTTGAGGCCAACCTGATACTATACAGTAGATTCCAGGTCAGCCTAGGGCAGAGTAAGACCCTCCCTCAAAACAACAACAACAACAAAACCACAAAATCTATCCAAATCAAACAAAAAAAAAATCTGCATCTTAAAATTAATGAAATATGATAATAAAAAATCCTTACATTCTGACACTTTCAATTTGATAATCATCTCCTTTGCACAGTTCGTTAGGTATTCACAAAATTGCCACTGAGATCACAGAGCCAGGGAGAGGCCAGTGGCCTTCCACAGGTCAGGTCTCTGCTTATTCCTGTCTTTGTACAACTGCCCATCGTATGGATACATCATGTGTTGGTACCCCCTTTTCCCTCATCCCTGTCCATTGAGGATGCTCCTCAGTGGGGTTGCAAGTATTCCCTATGGGGCTGTGGTTTATGTGTTGTGGGAGTAGCACATATGGGGAGAGGGAATGCCTCTGTGGATCTTACAATCTTTCTGCCTCCTCTTCTGCAAAATTCTTTGAGCCGTGGTGGGCAAGTTTTAAGTCTACTTCAGAGATGAGCTCTTAGGAGCCTCTGGATCTTTGCTTTGGTAGGTGTTGAGTATCCTCAGGGTCTGTCTCCTTTGCCCTGGCCCTGATTATCAGGTTTAGCATGGAAGCAGCACTCTTGCTCACCTCCCCATTCCTCTGTGGATTCAGCTGTGGCTTGGCTGAAGTGAGAGGGGTAGTTTATCTCCTTGGGTCTCGCTGCCTTCTGAAAAAGAAGAACAGATTCTCCAATGGAGAGTGAAGTCAGCATAGTTTAAATGGGATAAGCATTATTAATTTATGGAGAATTTGATTTAGGTAACCCCTCTTTTAGCCAAAGACTACTGACAGCTTGACACTGAGGAACATAATCTTTGTCTCCATAGGATTCTGATCTGGTTCCCAATTCCAGATTCCTTTACACTGAGTGGATCTCTTGGCCAATCAGAAAGCTATTGGTTATCCACTGAGGCTATGTGCCACTATTGCACTGTTTAGCCCCAATCTTGAACCCACACATTAATCTATGAACCTGTCCTCTCTGGACCTTGGAGTCTCCTTAAGTGCACATTCATCTACAGTAGATCCTGAGGCTCAGCCAGGAAAGCCGGGGCCCAACGAGGATGGGACAGCGCACAGCTTCAGGATGGGAGAAGTGGTCTCGCAAGAGAAAAACTGCTCAGGTACAAGGAAGTAGACTTAGAGGTCAGTGCTGAAGGGTGGGGTGAGCTCAGGAAATCAAGTCCAAGTTTCCATGGGGAGAAACAGATCAGAGAAACTGCAGATGTCAATCCTCGGGGACAGGCAAATGGGCAAGTGACATCCAAGATCTGAGCATAAGGACCTTGTGCTGTCATGGTAGCATGTCTGACTCCAAGATCTGAATAGGCACAAGCACCTCAGCCTCCACAGCAACAGCAGGACACTGAAGACCCGTAGCACATGCAAATAGGGAGCCCAGAGGCATAACCAGCGTGACCCAAGAGCTAGCTTCCATAGCTGGTCCTCTGTCCACTCGTTTCCTGCTCTTACAACAGGATACCTGAGTCTGAGTCACCTGTGATGAGCACACTGGGCTCCTGATTCTTGGGGCAGAAAAATCTAAACTCAGAGCCTGGAGCTGGTAAAGGCCTTCTTGCTGCACCCTAACACGCTGGAAGCCACCACTTGGACAGCAAGCACGGGAGGGAGTTGAGTTCACTTAGAACAAAACCAATGTACCTTGTACACCACTCTCTCCACAAGAGCAAAGCTCTCATGACCTGATCAAGTCTTCCTGGGACCCTTCTCCCAATGCTGGTGCTCCGGGTAGTAAGCTTCCCATTCAAACCACCATAGATCCTGTCCCCCACCCCCGAGCTCCCTCGAGATGGAGACTAGGTAGGAAAACAGGGATTGGGGGAGCTCCTCTACCAAGCGCAGAGGCAGCTCAGGCCTGTCCTCAGCACAGAGCAGAGGCAACTGGACCCCCAGCTACAGACATGCAGCCAAGACCTGCTGAAGACACAGGGAAAGGGCGGGGAAGAACCTGGGAGCCAGTGACTTCTAAGAACGTGAACAATTCTGTGACCCCATTCACCAAGCAGAGGGTGCTCAGGACTCTGGCCCATGGGCATGCCAGTGAGGAGCTTGGAGCTAGGCTCAGAAGCCAGTGCCTAATGAGTTGGGGTGCCAACAGGGATCCCCACACAGCTTTGAGGGGCTGGAGAGGGAGAGGCAGGGGGGTGAGGCAGTGTGTTCTCACTATTCTTCATTTAAGGTGCTGATTCTTTCATCCATCCCGTAAGGTAACCAGTGGCATGGGTTGATGAAGGGTCTACTTCCCACAACGTTGGTGCAGCTGCTAGAAGAAGCCTCTGCTTTAAGAACTTCAGTGTCTAATAAGAGAAGGAAGACGTGAACGCAGCTTTGAGGATTGTTATGGTCTGAACGTTTGGCCTAGCTAACATCCCATATTCAAACCCAATCCCCAGGTGTTGGTATTAGGAGGTGGGGCCTTTGGGACATGATGAGGTCACAGAGTTCTGCCCTCATGAGTGGCATTATAAAAGAGGTCCAAGACAGCTTCTTCGTCACTTCCACCACGTGGCGACCCAGCTCTGAGGAAGCCTTTACCAAATCTGTCAGCACCTCATCTTGGCCGCCCCTGCTCGAACCTGTAAGCAGCAGTAACTTTCTGCTTTTATAGCCACACACGGCATTGTTATAGCAGCCTGCATTAGTGCATTTGGGGCTGCAATAGCAGAACCGCTTAGACTGGTTAAGTCATAAACATAAAACAGAGTGCATTGCTCTTCCTTCTGGAGGCTGGGAAGTCCACAATCGAGGACCAGAGCAGACTCGGAGTCTGCAGAGAGTTTGCAGTGGGCTTCAAAGATGGAGCTTCTAGTTGTTTGCTCAGATGATGTGAGGGAAAATGGAGTACATGGGCCCCCTGGAGGTCCCCTGAAAAAGGAACTCATCCTATTGACATCTGCCCTCATGACCTAGTCACCTCCCAACGTCCCTCCCTGCCACCCGAGGATGTGGATGGAGTGGGGCACAAACCCTCTGGTCATATCACAGCCCAGTGAACAAAGATCACGATTTGTGTGGGGGCTGGGATGCAGCTCAGTGGCAGAGGACTTCCCTGGCATACAAACGGCCCTGGGTTCAGTCACCAGCACCACAGACAACAAGGGACTTATGTGACTGCAATGGAGATGAGCCAGCACTGCATGTACCACAGGGCAGTGTCCCCCAGTCTAAGGTTACAGTCTTTCTATGAGATGGGCCTGCTGCTCTCTCTCATCTGCCCCTTGTGTCTGCCCCATCTGGGACTGCAGAACTAAGTAAGAATTAGCTTGGACGAAGCACAAAGAGAGTTCAGGAGTGGTGTCCTGAGTCCTTGAAGGCTAGTCGCATACTCACATACCAGAGCACAATGGCTGCAATGACATGGTAAACAGTGTCACCATCCACAGGGTCTTCCAATTAGGAATACTTCTTTTCATGTTTGTACCTGTAAAACCATCCTAAGTGGGCTAAGAGCAATCAGTTGAGATCAGGCTGTGCCCTGCTCTGAGCTCCTTCATACTGTGTGCCTTGCCCTGAAAGACTCCATTTTACAAGCAGCTTTTTACTGCTTTTTGAGTGCAAACAGAGAGAGGAAGACTCCGCACCTTGGTGGGCACGTAACCACCACCATCTGTCTGGCACCACTCACAGGCACAGATGGATAAATAACTTATTCTTAAAAGTAAAAAGAATGGCGGCCTTTGATTTATCAAAGAAAATTGAGGCCATATGAGTACATTGGGTGTGTATATTAAATTTATATCAGGAAATCCAGAGCAGAACTTATCCAACACACTGGACAAGGAGAGGGTGCAGCACCCTTCTCTGGACCCCATGAAGGGGAGGACGCCTAACACTGCACGGCCACATCAGCCTGCCATCTGACCACCTAGTGTGTGCTCCAGAGAGCTAACTGGCTCAGCTTGGCTCAGGCCTCATTGTTGATGTGGCCTGCTTGAATTGCTGTCCATCTGTCCCCTCTTCATCCATCTGGAGCTGCTGTCCATTCAGCTAGACCCAGTTCTGCCCTTTGCCTCTGTGGTCTCCATGGCCCTCAACCCCGAGGCTTGACTCAATGCTGTGACCCTGTGGCTCCCCCTGCAGCTCTGCTTTGGCCTCTCAGGCTACTTTGAAACACCTTGAACTCTGCTATGGCCTCTTTAACCCTTTGTAGCCAATTGGTGACATAGATCGATAGATAAACGGACAGACAGACTGTGGTATGTAATGTGCGACTTGAGAATTAATATTAGTAATAAGATTGGAATAAAAGAGCCTATGTTAGCCAACAGCCAACTGCTATCAAGGAAATCAGAACTTCTTGGCAAATTGTTGCAAATGAGATCAATATACTTTGTGAATTTATTCTGACATCGTGGAAAAACATAGTCATCTGCTTATGACAGTAACTTTTCTTTAAAAGATGAAGAGGGGCTGGAGGGATGGCTTAGTGGTTAAGGCGCTTGCCTGCAAAGCCAAAGGACCAACATTTAATTCCCCAGGACCTACATAAGCCAGATGCACAAGGTGGTCCATGCTTCTGGAGTTCGTTGGCAGTAGATGGAGGCCCTGGCACACCCATTTTCTCTCTCTCTCTCTCTGCTTCTTTCTCTCTCAAATAAATATAAATAAAATTAAAAAATAAAAGATTAAGAAACAATTTTACCATAGTGGCTTAGAATAGAAATTGTAAATCAAACACAGAAATTTGGTTGACTCCTACAAGTTTCAGAGTGAAATAGCTAAGAACAGGTCAAGGGCAATTTAGTTGTGAATGAAGCAAAGCGCTGCTTGGTCACGTGTTGAGTGTTTCATTATTTTCATCCGAACGTCTAATTGTTGCTAGTGCCCACACTCTGAAGGAAAAAGTGGCCTATGATATCCACCCATCCCTCAGGCTTTAGGTTTTTAGTTTTCAAAGATAAAAGGCATAAGAATTGATGAAGTTGTCATTTAGACACAACGTTTAAAAGGCCAGGATTTGCATAGTAATGTTAAGTCTATCACCTGATAAGCCAGAAACTTGTGAAGACACCCTTCTGCTGAGCCAAAACTAGACGGAAATGAGCCATAGGTCTTGATCACCTGTTTGTGATTTTATGTGTTTCTGTGGGTCAGACATGAGCCTTAGCCCTCAACCTTCTTCACAGGGACCTTACAGAGCAGAACTCCATCAGCTGAGCTAGAGCAGCACTAGGGACAAGAATGTCTTGTCCCTTGTGGGGCCAGGCACTGTGCCAGATGCTGGGAATATAAGAATAAGCAACAGCCAGTGTTTGCTTGCCAGGCTCTGTCCTAAGCACAGCACAGCCTGACTATGTTCAGTCTCGACCCCGGCCCTGTGGGAGAGGGCACCACCTGTCCCCAGCCCTGCGCTGGGGAGTTGATCCCCTGCTCCCGCCCCAGGAGTAGCAACACTTAGAAATAACAGGCCTTTGACAAAGAGCAAAATAATAATTTAAAGAGCAACATGCTGAGCATAGAATGTTAGAGATTTCTGTAATAGGACAGACTGACTTTTTATAGGCCAGACCTTGACAGCATCAGAAAGAATAATTCAAGAAATAATTCCCCACACATCCATGGGCACCGGGGCCTCCCTTATATCTGTCTTTACATCTGTTCTTTTAGGGGTGAACAAGATTAGGAACTTGATACCACCTCCGCCTCACTCCACTTTGAAGTTCAATACTATACCATGTATTGATGGACTTGGTGGCTCTGAGTGAGGCTGGTATAAAGAAGGAACTGTATGATCCCCAGCATGCCCTCCAGGAGAGAGGGCCAGGCCTTCACACACCTGCTCCGTCTATGGACGCTTTGGAGGAAATAGGTCCACTGTGCAAACTGGAGAAAACCAGATCTTTAGATGTGTAGCCTTTGCATTAAGGGCCGAAAGTTCTACATTTGCTTCATGGTCCTGTGTTTTCAGGGAAATTTCTTACCTCTGTCTAAGACTCATCTACAGAGTGGGAACTGTAATAATCTGTGGAAAACTCTGGAATTTTTGTGAAGAATAAACATAAAATATTTCTTGAGTGCTACATCTGACAGTAAATAACAGTGCACGCTCTATCTAAAGCCACCAAGGACAGCTGTGCTGCGGCCTAGCTGAATCACTGGGACTTCTGCATTGTCCCAAAGGACACTGTCGTCGCGTCTTGAAGACCCATCTCCTCCTGGGAGCACTGCCTATCCTAGCACCAGCTGCGATGACAGCCAAGGGAGTCCTGGGGGAGGCACAGAGAGGTTCTGCTGCAGGAGTTCAACTCTTCAGACCCGCATCTCACACACCACGGACCATCCAGGAGCAAAATGGCAGCGCAGCGGGCGTGGGATGTCAGCAGACCAAGCCGTCAGCAGAGTGTGGAAGGCCCCACAGTCATGTACCCCTCTGGCTTGTGGGGATGCAAGTTTCTACTCTCCCAGCAGGGGGCAGCAAGTGACGCTGACTAGGCATTTAACTTCTGGCAATGGGGAGAAACTGTACTATTAATTTGAAATGTAGGGATTTAGTATAAAAAAATTTAAATTTATTTATTTATTATTTATGAGGGCACGCGCGAGAGAGAATGGGCACATTAAGGCCTGTAGCTATTGCAAACGAACTCCAGACACATGCGTCACCTTATGCATCTGGCTTTACGCGGATACTGGAGAATTGAACCTGGCTTTGCAGGCAAGCACCTTAACTGCTAGGCCATCTCTCCAGCCCTTGTGTGAGAATTTTGATATTAAAGTAAATGTTTTATTATTCAGTCAGATAAAGCACAGAAGAATAAGTGCAAATTGCAACATAAACATTAAGACTTTTCAGCTTCATCAGTACAAGGAATTGTTCTTTGAACCACAGTATCACTGTTTAATTTGCCAAAGTATTAAATATTTTGATTACTTTATGTTAATTGCACAAAGTGGTGGATTTCATTTAACTTTTCTTCATGCATGTGCAGAGGGCATCATATTTACCCCTGTCTCCTATTTCCCATACTTATTCTCCATCATTTCTCCAACTGGTCCTTCTCCTCCCTAATGGTCCTCCTTTTATCTTCTTTCTTTTCTTTTTTTTTTTTTCCAGATTCTACATTTGAAAAAAACCATGTAATATTTGTTTTCTAAATCTATCTTATTTTACTTAACATGATGATCCATTCATTTTTCTGCAAATGACATGATTTTGTTCTTCTTAGTGGATAAATACTATTCCATTGTGTGTTTATGCCACATTTTTTTTTTTTTTTTTTTTTTTTTGGTTTTGCAAGGTAGGGTCTCACTCTGGTCCAGGCTGACCTGGAATTAACTATGTAGTCTCAGGGTGGCCTCGAACTCTCGGTGATCCTCCTACCTCTGCCTCCCTAGTGCTGGGATTAAAGGCGTGCACCACCACGCCTGGCTTTATGCCACATTTTTTAATCCATTCATCTCTTGATGGGCATGTAGTCTAATTCCATGACTTGGCTATTGTGAATCTGGGTTAGCAGGTTATCTCTGCTGTGAGCCACTTTTCATTCCTCCATAGATACACACCAAGGAAGGAAGGACGTCTTGGTCATCTGGCAGTTGCTTTTTTGTTTTTTGTTTTTTAATTTTTTTGAGGTAGGGTTTCCCTCTTGCCTAGGCTGACCTGGAGTTCACTATGTAGTCTCAGGGTGGACTTGAACTCACAGTGATTCTCTTAGCCTCTCAATTAGAGGATGTATTTTTAGTTTTGAGGACCCTCTACACTGATTTCAGTAGCGTCTGCACTAGTTTGCATTCATTCCAACAGTGTGTTCCTCTTTCCCTACATCCTCTCCAGTATTTGTTGTCATTTCTTTTCTTTTCTTTTTTTTTTTTTTTTTTGAGCAGAGAATCTTTAAGCAGCATTCTCTATTCAAACATTTTCCTTTCTTTTTATGAGAGAGAGAGTGGGAGAGAGAGGGAGAATTGGCACAACAGGGGCCCCAGCCACTGCAATCGAACTCCAGATGCGTGCGCCAACTTGGGCAAATGTGCAATGTTGCGCATGCGTCGCCTTGTGCATCTGGCTTATGTGGGATCTGGGGAGTCAAACATAGGTCCTGGGCTGGAGAAATGGCTTAGTGGTTAAGGTGTTTGCCTGCAAAGCCAAAAAGGATCCTGGTTTGATTCTCCAGGACCCACGTAAGCCAGATGCACAAGGGGGTGCATGCATCTGAAGTTTGTTTGCAGTGGCTGGAGGCCCTGGCATGCCCATTCTCTCTCTCCCTCTCTTGTCTCTGCCTCTTTCTCTCTCTCAAATAAATAAATAAATAAAATATATTTAAAAAAAAACAAAAAACCCACATAGGTCCTTAGGCTTTGCAGGAAAGCACCTTAACCACTAAGCCATCTCTTCAGTCTGTCATTTGCTTCCTTCCTTCCTTCCTTCCTTCCTTCCTTCCTTCCTTCCTTCCTTCCTTCCTTCCTTCCTTCCTTCCCTCCCTCCCTCCCTCCCTCCCTCCCTCCCTCCCTCCCTCCTTTCTTTCTTTCTTTCTTTCTTTCTTTCTTTCTTTCTTTCTTTCTTTCTTTCTTTCTCTTTCCCTCTCTCCTCCTCCTTTTCCTCCTCCTCCTCCTCGTCCTTCTTCTTCTTCTTCTTTTGTTTGTTTTTTCAAGGTAGGGTCTCACTTTAGCTCAGGCTGACCTGAAATTCACTGTGTAGTCTCAGGGTGGCCTTGAACTCATGGTGATCATCCTACCTCTGCCTCTGGAGTGTTGGGATTAAAGGCATGCACCACCATGCCCAGCTCTGTCATTTGTTTTCTTGATGGTAGCCATTCTGATTGGGGTGAGATGTAATCTTAATGTAGTTTTCATTTGCATTTTCCTGATGGCTGAAAATGGCGACCATTTTTCATGTATTCATTGCTTATGTATATTTATTCATTTGAAAAGTGTTTGTTCATGGGCTGAGGAGATGGTTCAGTTGCTAAAGGTTCTTGTTTGCAAAGTCTGACCGCCTGGGTTTGATTTCTCAGTACCTGCATAAAGTCAGATGCACACTGGCACATGCATCTGGAGTTTGTTTGTAGTGGCAAGAGGCCCTGGCATGCCCCTTCTCTCTCTTTCTCTCACTCCCTCTCTCTATCATAAATAAAATAACAATAACTTTATTTTACTTATTTATTTGAGAGAGAGAGAGAGAAAGAGGCAGAGAGAGACACAGAGAGAGAGAGAGAGAATGGGCATGCCAGGGCCTCTAGCCACTGCAAACAAACTCCGGATACATGTGCCACTTTGTGCATCTGGCTTATGTGGGGACTGGGGAATCAAACCTGCATCCTTTGGCTTTCCTGGCAAGTACCTTAACCACTAAGCAATCTCTCCAGCATCCAAATAATATTTTTTTTAAAAAAGAAAAATGTCTATTCAGGGCAAGGAAAATGACTCAGTGGTTAAAGGTGCATGCTTGCAAAGCCTGCTGGCCTGAATTCAATTCCCTAGTAAACACATCAAGGCAGATACATAAAGTGGCATATGTGTCTAGGGTTCCTTTGCTATGCCAAGAGGCCCTGGTTTGCCCACACATCTTGAGCTATTGGAGTTCTGTTCAGAGAATTGCTGCCTTTGCCAATGTCTTGAAGTCTTTTCCTCTAGTGCTTTCAAAGCTTCAGTTCTTGCATTAGGGCCTTTGATCCATTTTGGGTGGTTTTTGTTTTTGTTTTTAGTACTGGATGAGAGGCAAGGATCAAGCTTCCATCTTCTACATGTAGATATTCAGTCTTCCCAGCACCATTTGTTAAAGAGGCTATTTTATCCAATATATGCTTTTTTTTTTTTCAAGGTAGGATCTCACTCTAGCCCAGGCTGATCTGGAATTCACTGTGTAATCTCAGGGTGACCTTGAACTCATGTTGATCCTCCTACCTCTGCCTGTCATGTGCTGGGATTAAAGGTGTGTGCCACCACATCTGGCCACGGTATGTTTTGACTGCTTTATAAAAAAGTCCGATTGGCACAGCTGTGTGGGTTTATTGCTGGATCCTCTGTTCTGTTTCATGGGTCTACATGTCTGCTTTTGTGTCAGTACCATGGCATTTTTTTATTGTGGCTCTATAGTGCAATTTCAGGTCAGGTATTGTAATACCTTAAGCATTGTCTTTTTAAATTCAGGATGGCTTTTGGTTTTGGGATCTTTTGTTTTCATATGAATTTTAGGATTGTGTTTTCTAGTTCTGTGAAGAATATCATTGGAATTTTCATGGGGATTGCATTGAGTCTGTAGATAGCTTTCAGTAATATGGCCTTTTCACAATATTAATTTATAATATTAGTTAAATATAAATACTTTACAATGTCATTAATTATCAATAGACGAGTATTAATTAATGTCTTTCCACCTTCTAGCAGCTTCTTCAGTTTCTTCAGTGTTTTATAATTTTTTATTTTTAGAGGTCTCTTACAGTTGATTAAGCTTATTGCTCAGTATTTTACTTTCAGGGGTGCTACTTTGAGAGCGCTGAATCCTAACCACTAGGCCACCAGGGAACACTAGGGGTGCTGCTTTGAATGATGTTGTTGCCCTGATCAACTCGTTTTTGGTTTTACTTCTGACTAGTTTTGAAGAACATTTGTGCTTTAGACCCTATCCATGTATCATCTCACTTAATCCTAACAATAATACCCCTTAGTCCCAAATCCATTTAATAAGTGAAGAAACAATCTTCAATAGATGGAGCAGGGCAAAGATGTTGATTTAAATGTCTATGTTAATCTCCTTTCTATCCTTACAGGCTGCTGAAACAATGATTCGCAGTTGGGGTCAGGGACTTCCTGTGCATTGCAGGACAGTTAGCACATCTGGGAAACCTGCCTGGACCAGGCTCCCCTTGCCTGGCAAGCCAACCAAAGGCTTCCTGTGTGACAGTCACCCTAGAAAGTTGTTAGAAGATGAACTGTCTGAGGATGAGAAATCTCTGAATGATTGCTGCACAGGCGTGTTGTGATGGAACAAGTTGGTAGAAGACACAGCTTGATGTACACCATCACCAGATGCAGACTGGGTAAGAGCATGCAGGTTCTGCAGCAGCATGGGAGCAGAAACTCGAGGCACCAAGGGTAGAAGAATCAATGAGTTAAACATTATAAGATGAAGGAGAACAACGCTTAGAGGACAATATGACCCCTCGTTCCTCTCAGCAGGCGAGAATTCTACCACTGAACCACAAATGCCTCCTTGTGCATCTTGAAGCAGCAACATAAAGAACTCTGGGAGGAAGGAAATGAGAGATTAATAGAATGCCTAATAGAATGATGACTTCACAATTGCCTTTTGATTTTTAAATTATTTTTTGGCATATAAAATGATGTGTTTCATTATGACATTTTCATACATGCACATCATGGTATTTTGAAGTTTAAAAAGTGGAATGGTAGAATATGCCTATTGTTGGAGTTAAATACTAAAACAATAGATTTAAAAGTTAGGGACTGTCCCTGGATCAGGGCCAGAGCATAGTGGGTCTGTGGACTGCTTTATGTTATAGTGTATTTTGATAAATTTTATTTCAGAAAGAATATGCATGCATTATGTTAATTAAAGATCCGGATTTATAATATCTGGAGTTACTGAAGCTGTACTGAGAAGTAACGAGGTTCATTGTTGGTGAAAAAGTATGTAAGTTGAACTCTGACTACTGAAAAACTGAGTCTTTAACAAAATCAAGATTCATTTTAACTAGCTTTTGTTTATTCAAACTTTATCTAAGAATAACATAAAAGTCAAAACTACAAAATTAGCACATCTGGCCTTCTGGATATTCAGTAGGAAAATGGGTCTAGGGGACTGCTGACCCAGGGGGTGGGAAGGCAGACAGTCAGAATCCTGACAGGCTAATTACTTATTTATTTATTGTTTTTCGAGGTAGGGTCTCATTTTAGTCCAGGCTGACCTGGAATTCACTCTGTAGTCTCAGGGTGGCCCCGAGCTCATGGCGATCCTCCTGCCTCAGCCTCGCAAGTGCTGGGATTAAAGGCGTGTGCCACCATGCCCGGCTCTGACAGGCTATTTATAATTAACCCAAGAGGCAGAATACCATAAAGACAGAAGTTAGGGGAAAATGTTTATGATTGAGTTATATCCAAATGCTAATTTTACGAGTTTTCTAATGGGTGAAGCCCTCATTTTGTTTGATAGAATCTGCTTTTCTGCTTACAACAACAAGTTTCTTATATGTTCTGCTCTTATAAGTGTTCTCATTGGGTAAAAATGTGTTTGATAAACTTTATTCCAATAGATAACAATTGGGCCTAATTATATAAAATTTCATTGTGCTTATAAAATAAATCACTAAGACATTATCAAGACTAATCAAAACTTTAGCTTTTTCAGCTTGACATACTTTCATTAGTTCTAAAGTTATGACCTCTTTTGATCTCTGTACCAAGTAATTAAAAATTATAAGCCATCTATATTAAAGACTTATAAAGAACTTTTAAGCTTGATATCTAAACTTCAAAATTAGTTACTTTCCTAAATTCTATCGTATTTAGATTCAAAATTATTCAAAATATTTCTTTAAAACTAGTTTATTAACTCCCTACCTTACTGAAGCCAAATTTTCATATTTCTAGACATTTCCATTAACTCTTTATCCAAAAATGCCTTCTTCCTTACTTCTGCAGACAATATTTCTTGTTTCCTAACCTACCACTTATGTTTCAACTTTAGATATAATACTCATATGTTGCCTATTGATGTCATTTTACATACAGAAATATTCATATATTGATATATAATGACCAGAACATAATCACTAATAGACTTAATATGATCCAAGAGTTTCTCTCATAATGGCTCTGATAAGTATAAGTCTCCTGAAGAGCTGCTTCCTGGCTGTTCAGCATCATCTACAAAAGACTCTAGGAGAAATCTTCCTAGCCATGTGGGACAACAGCCTGCCATGTACACAAATTACAAAATGATGTTTGGCAAATGAAAAACCCAAAACGGAGGCTCCCAGAAGCCACGCCTGCGTTCCCAGGACTTCAACAATAGACTGCAACTATTGTGGAAAAGTAAATGTTACTGGTCTGGAGCCAAAATTATTTTGAGTTGTATTAGCCTTTTAAAATAGCCAGTTTAGGGCTGGAGAAATGGCTTAGCATTTAAGGCATGTTTGCCTGTGAATCCAAAGGACCCAGGTTCAATTCCCCAGGACCCACATAAGCCAGATGCACAAGGGGCACATGCATCTGGAGTTTGTTTGCAGTGGCTGGAGGCCCTGGTGTGCCCATTCTCTCTCTCTCTCTCTCTCTCTCTCTCTTCTATTTCTCTTTGCTTGCAAATAAATAAATAAAATTAAAAAATAATAAATAAAATAGCCAGTTTATTATCTTTTTCTGTGTGTGCTCTGACGTCTCTGTGACCAGCTAAAAACACCTATTGTTTGGGGTTATAGTTCTCATGAACATATTCCTATTAATCTAGACCTATACATGAAACCTTGCTTATTTCATCTGAGATAAAACTCATTCTCTTGTGTGCCAGGGCTCCCTCACAATCACTGTTTTTCTGTTTTTCATGAGTCAATCTTTTATTTGCCTATTTAAGCAGTTTGTTTAAACAGCTCCAATTCCAAATGGTTTCAGCAACGCCTGTTGTTACTTGAAACTCTGTGACTGCCTCCTGGTATGGTTTTGCTTCCAGAACCACCTCTTGGGACAAGATCAAGACAATGCTCCTGCTACAGTCCACCAAGCCACACATTCACCTTGACCCCCATGATGCAAACCATGTGACTGTAACCTGCTCCTGTACAACCTGTTCCTGTTCAAAACACAGCTGAAAAGCTGGCCTTGAAAAATGGCCTCCAGTCGCTTCTCCAGATTCCACTGCTTTTCTTGTTTATATCTCTTGAGTTCTACTTTCAATATTTCCAACATATTTTACCTTCTAAAAAAATCTGCCTATGTCTCAGGACGGATTTTAGGTCACTTCCCACCTGGTTACTCCCAAGACTTATGCCCTTCTTCCGAATAATAATCCTTTTTACATTTTGCCTTGGTTCCGAAGTTTTTGTACAGAGACTTCTGGAATGTCTCAATGCCTTCACTCGTTCCACTACCTACCTGGGAGGAGATAAAGATGACACTGCTGTTCTGGTCATCCAGACTCCAAGCCTCCCCCACTTCTCTCTCACCACACAAGAACTGGTCCTCACTGAAGACATTCTAGACAGGATCGATGCCCTCAATCCAGCTCACACCTCTACCCTCTCTGGACCCCAAGTACCAGACCCCTGGTCACAATCCCACCTGTCAGTAGGAAGCCGTTGAAAATGGATTCTGCAATCCTGTCCTTGTATTTGTTCTTGGGGTCTGGAATGAAGGGGCAATAACTCACCAAAAGTAACGGGCAGACACGCTGATCTACACAGATGGGCCTGAGCTCAGGGGCTGCGGTCATCAAGCCAACCTGCAAAACAAGTCAGCAAAGGAGACAACACTATTTCCTTTTTTTTTTTTTTTTTTTTTTTTTTTTTTTTTTGAGGTAGGGTCTCACTCTGGCCTAGGCTGACCTGGAATTCACTATGTCGTCTCAGGGTGGCCTCGAACTCACAGCGATCCTCCTACCTTTGCCTCCTGAGTGCTGGGATTAAAGGCGTGCGCCACCACGCCTGGCTCCTATTTCCATTTTTAACTTCCCCATTCTTCTCCCTGTTTGCTTCTTCTTGTCTCTGTTCCTTTAAAACTCAGTTCAACTAAGCCTGGACACAGCAGTCTCCCATTCCCAGGGAGAAAGGCTGTTGTCCTTCTTTGTCCATTACTCTAAATGACCAAGGACAATCTGTGCTACGGAGGTCTTTGTCTCTCTCAGTTCCATGTTGCCTCTCTTGGTCCCAGACCTGGTTCTGATATAACAGGGCCTAGGGCTATAGTTGAGAGATAGAACATGTGTGTAATGTATGCAAGGCTCTAAGGTTAATCTACAGCAACACACACACACACACACACACACACACACACACAGTATGTACTGCAAACACTGTCTGAAAAAAAGTGTGACAATCAAAAGACAAATTATTCATGGCCTCCAGGTTGTATCCATAGGGGAAAATTTAGAAATGTAGGTCAAAGTTATATTTTTAAATTTCATATCATGTTATTTATAACAGAAAAATTGGAAGAAACATCCAGCAGAGTAGCCAGATGAATGTAAAGCTATACGTATGGCCTTCAAATGCATTTATGAAGAACTTTGTTTATGTAGAGACAGGCTTACAAAATGTTAAGTGACAACCACAAAAAAAGAGGGGCACAAAACAGCCTTCATGATCTTATGCCAACCACACCGACTGCAGAAGTGTGGGGGAAAGGCTGGGAGGTCGTTGACACTGGCCATCTCTGTGATTGAGGTAAATTTTATGGACTCAATTGTTCCTCAGTTTTCTAATTTTTCTTCAATTGGTATGCATTGCTTCTCTATGCACGAAGAATATTAATGGCATGATTTTAAAAGAAAAGCAAATAATCTTGACCACAACGTATTTTGCTTCAGAATAACCTTGCCTGTGGCTGGGCAACCGAGGCCTGGAGTGTACAGGGTGAGTGCTGCTAGCTGCCTCTGGCTTTCCTGAAACCTGTGAGATGAATTTCCCACTTTACTGTCAGCTAGAAACTAGCAATGGAACAAAAGGCTCACGGAAGCTTTCACTCTGCATAACTGGTTCAGCTCACCAGGCATTGTTTCATGCACTGTGACGCGGGCAGTGACGGCTCTTGTCACTTTCACAACCCGAGTCTGTAGAGTGGGTCTACAGGAATCCACGAGTTCTTAACCTGGTTTGCTTCAATTTCAGGCAGTAAACAACAGTTGAAGGATGGCACTTAAAGCTATTTAGGTCAATAACTAGACTTACTCAGATATGGATAAAAACTACACAAGATATGACTTATTTGAGGATTTTTGTTTGTTTGTTTGTTTTTCGAGGTAGGGTCTCACTCTGGCTCAGGCTGACCTGGAATTCACTCTGTATTCTCAGGGTGGCCTCAAACTCTCAGCAATCCTCCTACCTCTGCCTCCCAAGTGCTGGGATTAAAGGCGTGCGCCACCACACCTGGCTGAGGATCTTTTTTTAATGTTTTTAATTTTTATTTATTTATGAGACAGAGAGGAAGAGAGAGTGAGAGAGGGAGAGAATGGGTACATCAGGCCCTCTAGCCACTGCAAAGGAACTCCAGGAGCATGCATCATCATGTGTATCTGACTTACATGGGTTCTGGGGAATCAAACCTGGGTCCTTAGGCTTCATAGGCAAGTGCCTTAACCACTAAACCATGTCTCCATTCCTGAGGATCTTTTTATTAATGTATTTTACTAATAAAATATAGCTTTGCACCAAAATGCCAAATGAAAATATTCTGTCTTTCACTAATACAAAATGGAATAGAGGTGTTCAAATTTTTGCATGGTTTGTAACCTGAGATAAGTCTGCAAAAAGCAGACTACTGTCCAGACATGGTGATACACCACTCTCATCCTAGCTCTTGGGAGGCTGAGGCAGGAGAATCAAGACCCAATCTTCAGAGTCTAAGGAACTGGCATTTATAATCGAACATTGGCCTAATTATTTGCAATTTTTAGCAAATACTACAAGTTGACTTTGGTGCTTGTGTTTCTGAGATTAGTCAGCTTTCCAATTACTGTGACAGTAATAATCAACTTATTTTATTATTTTATTTATTATTTATTTTATTTTATTTTTTGTTTTTTCAAGGCAAGGTCTCACTGTAGTCTAGGTTAACCAGGAACTCATTCTGTAGCCCAGGCTGGCCTTGAACTCATGGCAATCCTCCTACTTCAGCCTCCTGAGTGCTAAGACTAAAGGTGTGCACCACCATACCAGCTGAAAGCGTGGCCCACACCTTCAGAAGTTTCAGTCCATGGTTGGTTGGCCCTGCTGGTTTGGGTCTGTGGTAGCACTGTGCACAATGGCAAGAATGGTGGCACAGAGGGCATGTTCACCTCATGGCAGCCAGAAAACAAAGAGAAAGAGAGGAAGGGGCCAGGATCTTAACATTCTCTTTGTGGCACTCTCCCAATGACCTAACCTCCTGGCCTCACTTTCTTTCATTCTTTTTTAAAGAAACTTTGTATGGATACATCATGTGTTGGTGCCATCATTTCTCTCCTCCCTGCCCCCATTCCACTGAGGGCCCTCCTCAGTGGGATTGCTGGTGTTCCCCATGGGGTTGTGGGTTAGGAGATGTGAGAGCAGCAGCCAGTCATTGTAAGGGGGTGGGGAGCAATGATTCTGGACATTCCCTTCACTCTGTGGCTCTTACAATCTTTCCAGCCTCTCTTCTGCAAAATTCCCTGAGTCGTGGTGGGTGTTTTAAGTCTACTTAGTGTTGTGCTCTCAGCAGCTTCTGGATTTCTGCTTTGGTGTGTTTTGAGTGTCCTCAGTTCTGTCTCTGTCACCCTGGTGCAGGTTGACAGACTCACCACGGAAGTAGCACTCTTGCTCATCTCACCAATTCCTCTGTGGTTTCACCTGGGCCTTGGCTGATATGCACCAGGTGGTTTATCTTCTCAGCTAGGTTAAATGGGATAAGCATTGTTAATTAAAAGAGATTTTGATGATTGTCACCTCTCTTATGGCCAAAGACTAATGGGAGCTTCTCACTTGAGTCCATGATCTTGGTCTCCACAGGATTCTGACTCAGTTCTCAGTTCCAGCTACGGGTTCCTTTCCACTGAGCGCATCTCTTAGCCAATCAGAAAGCCATTGGTTACCCAGCTAGGCTGGGTGGCACTATTGCACAGGTGTGTACATCTTGTCAGGCTGGTTGCTTTCTTATATCAGTGTCCCCTGCTAGCACACAAGGTTGTTGGCCATTTTTCCCCAGAAGCTCACATAGCACTTTCCAGCACTATATGGGCAGACCATCTGGGAACTGGATTCCTTCCAGACTCCAGTTTTATTTTTTTATTAAGTAGAAACTTTGTATGGACACACCATGTGTTGGTCTGGGCCCACTTCCTAAAGGTTCCACCACCTCCCAATAGAACTGCAGGACCAAGCCTTCAACACATAGACCATTGGGGGACACTTACCCAAATCATGGCATGGTTGTAGAGTAAGGCTTCAGTGTGTGTGTGTGTGTGTGTGTGTGTGTGTGTGTTTGCATGGTCATATATGTGTAGGCACATGTGTGTGGGGGTGGTATACATGCATGTGTATGTGTGTGGAGGCCAGAGGTTCACATAAAGTGTCCTCCTCAGTCACTGTCCCCCTAATTTTTTGAGACATGGTCTCTCACTGATTGAGCGAGATTAGGTAGATTTGCTAGCTGGCCAGCAAGTCCCAGGGTCCTGCTTTCTTCTTTTTAAAAACTTTCTCTAGGCCAGGCGTGGTGGCGCACGCCTTTAATCCCAGCACTCGGGAGGCAGAGGTAGGAGGATCACCGTGAGTTCGAGGCCACCCTGAGACTACATAGTGAATTCCAGGTCAGCCTGAGCTAGAGTGAGACCCTACCTCGAAAAACCAAAAAAAAAAAAAAACAAAACAAAAACAAAAAAAAACTTTCTCTGTGTGTCTGTATCTGTGTGCGCGCGCGTGTGTGTGTGTTCATGTACAAGTGTACCATAGCGTACGTGTGGTGTTCAGAGACAACCTTGGGGTGTCTGTGTTCCACCTTCTTTGAGACAGGGCCCCCTTTGCTACAAACTGTCAGACTGCAAGAGCACAAGACTGGCTCTGCCTTCCATTGTTGTTAGAGGCACTGGGATCACAGATGCCTGGGCTACTCTGAATCTGGCTTTACATGGGTGCTAAGAAATTGAACCTGGGCTGGAAGGCTTCATAAGCAAGGGCTTTTAACTGGTAAGCCATCTCTTCAGCCCAAGAATCCTCCTTTCTCTGCCCTCCTGGCACTGGGAACACAGACCCTGCACCCCACCCTAGCTGATTTCTACATGGGTGCTAGGAGTCCACCATGTCCCCAAATCTAGAGTAAGGTTTGAAGAAGTACATGCTCATGGATATAAATTAAATAACTGAAAATTATCTGTCATTAATCACTGATTAATCTAACTAATTTTCTTTAATTTACAAATAGCTAAACTTTTGGTAAATGATTGATGAATTAAAATGCAAGTAGGTTAAGGAATAACTATCTTTACCCACCTGGTTCCAAATAAAATTATTAGCCATTGTTGTTACCTGCACAAAAACCTGTGCAATATTGGACCATCAACATCCCATCATGGATGGTGGAAAAAGAGGAAAAAATTAAAAGAGGGACTATCTGGAGAGAAAGGATTCAGTGGAAGAGGGTTGTAAAAAGGGAAAAAAAGAGAAGGTAATAGGAGGGGATTGTGATAAAACTTTTAATAACAAAGAAATAATGGGGGTAAAAACTTAATGCCCTGTTGTAGTTCATTAAGCTCAACCCCCAAAACATGGCATATCATGGCAGGAAGCATGCTATCTCCTAATTCTCTCTCTTCTCTGCAACTTACACTGTCACTGGGCAACTACATTTATCAGATGTGCTATATATGCATACTTTTCTTCAAGACAGGTGAAACTGACTTTCTGAGAACTAAATAAGCATATGTAGAAGCTGGACCCAATTGGAGACAGCACAGCTAAAAGGGACAAACAATATTTGGTTCCTGTACCCAGGTCAGAAAGTACACAGGTGATGACAGGACACTTCTAGTGTAAGCTACCTGTCTGCTTGATCAGGGAGAACACAGAGACCCAGAGACTAGACTCCAAGTCAGTGTACAATCTTCAAGAGGAGAGTCCCAACAGAGGAGTGTTTCCAAAGGAAGCCTCATCGTCAGCATGAACTTGAGTTATTCTAGCTAGCAGATGACACATGCTGAGAGTCATGCAGCTCCTCGCAGGTCCCTAAGAGTTGCTCCTATAGAGCCACTACTGACCTTCAAAAATGCCACATATAGTTGCTTTTTGGCTGCCTACATGGTCTTAAACACCCAGCAAGAGACAATATCCATAAACTTTGCAATGTAAACAAAGATTCAGCATAACAGCCTTCCTTGTCTAATGCTAAGTACATAAGTCATATGCTTAAGGCTTACCATACTAAGCTCTTACAGTGACGTATGCCTCCTTCTAACAATACAAGACACTCCTTTACTATCTTGATAATGGTCATAATGCTTTTCTTAGCTGTTTATCTTTTATGAGTACTACCCCAGATTCAAGAGAATGGACCAAAAGAAAAGACCTACATGGGCTGAAGAGATGGCTTAGCTGTTAAGGTGCTTGTATGCAAAGTCTAATGGCTCAGGTTTGATTCCCTGATGCCCACATAAAGCCAGATGCCCAAGTGTGCATGGATTTGGAGTTCATTTGCAGAAGCTAGAGGTTCTGGCATGCCCGTTTTCTCTCTCTGCTTGCAAATAAGTAAATAAAAGTATTATAAAGATACTGTATTAAAGAGAAAGACCTACATGCAGATGGCAATGAGACATCATAAGAAAATCCTTCTGCACCTTGGGCCTCTAATAAACCCACTCCTGAAGAGTTCTAACTGCCATGCTCTGTTGCCCTGTTCAGTTTGAAGAACTTAAATCACAGTCATCGTCCCATTTCCCTAACAGCAGTCAGGAGTTTCTTCTCAGGAAGGGGGAATAAAGGATAAATGGGAGTAAAATAGCTTTTTATAGGCAGCTAGCCAAGAACAAGAGCCAAGGACAAAGAGATGTCACCTCAATTGCCCTGGCAAAAGTAGAATTTGACATCTGATTGAGTTTCATCTAAGATGGCTTCAGCAACACTCCCCAGCAGGAACTTCCTACTTCTCCCTCAGCTCAGCACACCTAGGTGGGCTGACCCCGTCTGAATCAGCCCCTTGTGTCGAGGAACCAATGAGGTCTCTCCTTACACACCAGAGTCTGGTAGCAAGGCTCACCCTAATTGGATACCTGATGTGTGAGGAGCCTAATCACGTGAACAAGCTCTTTCCTCCCTGTGATTTTACATGAACACCAGTATGTCAACCAGGATATTTTCCTGTTTGTCTTTTACATGTATCTTGCTTTGGGGTGCTTTCTCACTTTGATAACATGTATGATTTTTCTTTGATCACTTAGTCCTTCTATTTCTTAATCCTCTCTGGTCTTTTATGTGAAGGGGATCTTTTGGTTCTTATGCTCTGTCTTCCATGTGTGGGTGTATCTGCCTCCTCCAGAGCCTCTTTACCTCTGAGATTTCTCTGTGGTGGAGACTGTGTCTGTCTCCCCTCTCCCTTTCCACCTGGCATGGAGAAGAATTCTCCTTTGGCTTGTGTCTGTCAGTGAGCCTCCTCCCTGGATCTTAATTTCCCCTACAATAAACCTCATAATTCATAATTTCTCCCTAAATAAACTTAATAATTCATAATTTATAAAAAGGTAAATGTCTTGGACATGATATTATTAGAGGCATGAAGAAATTTTGCACCTGGGACAAAACCTGAGAACCATAAAATGAGCATTCAGAAAAAGAAAAGTGCCACTTAAATTTAAAACTATGATCAAAATAAAAACTCATTAGAGGACTAGAAGACAAGTTGAGGAAACTTAAAAAAAATATTTATTTATTCATTTATTTATTTAAGAGACAGAGAGTGCACTAAAGAGGCAGATAGATAGAAAGGGCATGCCAGGGCCTTCAGCCACTGTAAAGAATTCCAGACACATGCGCCACCTTGTACATCTGCTTATATGGGTCCTGAGGAATTGAACCTGGGTCCTTTGACTTAACAGGCAATCACCTTAACCACTAAGCCATCTCTCCAGCCCAGAGGAAGCTTTTATAAATCAGCCAAGGAGACAACAGCATAGGAAAAAATTAGAAGTAACTTAAAAGAATAATATTATATGAAAGACTATTTTAAAAGCATACATCAAAAAAAGCATACATCAGAGAAAATAGAATATAAAATTTGGTTTTGATTGTTTTAAAGTATCTTTTTATCTTTTTTTTTTTTTTTTTTTTTTGCAGCACTGTATCCCAGGCTGGCTTTAAACTTGATATGTATTCTAGGCTGGCAAATTTGTGGTGAACCTCATGCTTCAGCTTCCTAGTGCCAGGGTTATAGGTATTAACCACCACACCTGATTTAAATTTTTAAGGAAAGTTACCCAAGAAAACCAGGATTCCCATTGAAAAGAGCCTTATGAGTTCCTGGAGCAATGATTCCCAAGACACATCACTATGAAAGTTTAGACTTGCGAGGAAAGAGAAGATCCCAAAATGAAGTCCATCAAAAAAAGAAAGGACAGCCAGGCGTGGTGATGCACGCTTTTAATCCCAGCACTCGGAGGCAGAGGTAGGAGGATCACCATGAATTTGAGGCCACCCTGAGACTACAGAGTGAATTCCAGATTAGCCTGGGCTGGAGTGAGACCCTACCTCAAAAAAAAAAAAAAAAAGACAATTGAGAGTTGAGACAGCGTGCCTAGACAGAATCCCAGGATATCATGTTGGCAGCAGCCAAATAGGTGTGTGTGGGAGAGAGATTGAGATTGAGGAAATATGTGAGTACGAGACAGGGTTCCAGAGTCCCAGGATGTCACATCAGCAGTAGTCAAATAGTTGGGAGAGAGAAAGAGAGAAAGGGAGGATTACATTTTGTGTTTGCCTTGTTGAGAGAGTTTTAAATTTTTGACAGAGAATTTTGGGGAAGAGTTAGTAATAGAGAAGTAAAAATGTAGGGCTGGAGAGATGGCTTAGCTGTTAAGGTGCTTGCCTGTGAAGCCTAAGGACCCAGGTTCAATTCCCCAGGACCTACATAAGCCAGATGCACAGGGTGGTGCATGCGTCTGGAGTTCGGATTCAGTGGCTAGAGGCTCTGGTGTGCCCTTTGTCTCTCTTTCTCTAAATAAATAAATAAAAACTTTTAAAAATGTAAACAATGATCTCTAGGACATTTTTAAAAAGTTATGTGAAAAAGGAAATCATAGTACACTTTGTGGCTCAGCTGTCAATATTAATTGCTAATTATGTAAACTACAAATTCTGTCAAAACTATAGTCAAGACTGAGGCAAGAAAAAGTGTGCTACAAGTGGCATTTGTAAGATAGTTCAATCTTCATTTTTCATAGTAGAAATAATAAACCAAACTTGAAAAATCAAGAAATGTACGGTATGGCAACACACACTTATAATTCCAGCACTCAGGTGGTGAGAGGATTATGAGTTTGAGGTCAGCCTGTGCTACACAGTGAGGTGCCATTTCAAAAAAAGAAAAGAAAGAAAGGGGTTGGAGGAATGGCCCAGGAGTTAAAGACCCTTGCTTACAAAGCCTGATGGCCTGGATTTGATTCCTCAGGACTCACGTGTTGCTGGCAGAAAACACCGGACTAAGAGGAGCTTATGGGAAGAAGGAGTTTATTTTGGCTGAAGACTTAAGGGGAAGCTCCATGATGGCAGGGGGAAACGATGGCATGAGCAGAGGGTGGACACCTCCTAGCCAGCATTAGGTGGACAACAGCCGCAGGACAACGTGCCAAACATTGGCAGGGGGAATCTAGCTATCATACCCATAAGCCCGCCCCCAACCATACACTGCCTCCAAGAGACTTCAATTCCCAAACTGCCACCAGTTGAGGACCTAGCATTCAGAATACATAAGTATATGGGGGACATCTGAATTAAACCATCACATTCTGCCCTTGCCCCCTGTAGCAGACAGCTTCAGGTTCGCTGAGATGAACTTCCAGACCAGGCACAGTTATGGAGGAAGGGATATTATTTATTGAAGCTTACAGATCCAGGGGAAGTTCCATAACGGCAGGAGAAGCGGCCTGCTCTTACAGGACCAGGCAAGAGAGAAAAGCCACCAGTCACACAGCACAGGAACTCCTGCTAGGCACACTTTGCTTATCTTTACAATGGAATCTCAAACCCACCACCACACCTTAAGATCCACCCAGTGACATTGCCTCCAGCAAGGTGGCTGCAGATGCAAACTATAAACTAGTAAAACACTAAATATATTGGGGGCCATCTATTCAAACTACCACCTTCCACCCCTGGTCCCCAATAGGTTTATAACTATCACACATTGTAAATTGTACTCAGTCCAATTTCAAAGGTTCTCACAGTCTTGACCAACTTAAGATAGTGAGTCCTATAAAATCAAACAAGTTAAATACTTTCAACATGTAAAAGCACAGAGTAAACATTTTTAACTGGTATAAGGCATAGCAAGGAGAGACTAAAACAATGCAAACTCAACCACCATCAGCAATCATCAAACTTCTGCAGTTCAAGTTCAATATAACCCAAAACTGACAGTCTCTAGGTTTTCCAATTCCACCCCTCCAGCTGGGCAGAGTAGCCAGGGAAAACTTCCATCCCATGACAACACTGCACTCCATGGTAGCCCTTGCATAGTCCTGGTATATCCAAAACCTCTTCAGGTCTCCATGCAAACCATGGTCCATCTTCCAAAGGCTCTTCCAGCCTGTAAGGGCCTCATGCCCTACCTCCTGCATCTCAGCAGTGGCTCCTGGAACTGTGTGCAATTCATGACCACTCCATGCATTTTTCATGCTTCCAAAACTAATACCAGATGTGCAGGACACAGCCATTTTCTTAATCCAGGGGCAAAATAAATCATAGCTTTGAAAAGCAGGTTCCTTCTCCAGTCAGCTCTTTCCAAAAGAGTTTGAATTTCTAACAGTCTTTCTTCAGGCATCCTTTCCATTGTTTTAATGTAAAGCAGTCAGACCACCTTCCTTCCACCTTCTTTAAGATTGCTAGTGTGTTTGACAATAGCAGCTCCAGTAACCTAAAGCAAGTCTCAGTGCCTCTAATTTTAACTTGTTTGAGGTTTTCCAACTTAAAATCTTAAATCTCAGTAGGAGAATCGCCATGAGTTCGAGGCCACCCTGAGACTACATAGTTAATTCCAGGTCAGCCTGGGCCAGAGTGAGACCCTACCTCAGAAAAAAAAAAAAAAAAAAAAAAAAAAAAAAAATCTTAAATCTCTCAGTCCAATATCTTTGGCCAAGCACACCAGTACATTACAAATTTAACTTTGATCAAACTCTCAGGGCCTGGGCAGCAGAATGCAGCCATCCCTTATGCGAGTAGCCCAGTTCCAGCAAAGTCCTCTGTAGTCTTTCCTTCCCCTTAGAAAGTTCATAAGCCAAGCCTCGAAGTTCAATACCATTTGCACTTAGCATTCTCAAACTCTCATCAGAATAGCCCAAAACATTTGGCTTACCACTCCAGAAGGCATCTTCAGTTGCAAGCACCAAGTCCATGCCTGTTCCTCCAAAACAAAGGTTCCAAAAGATGAATATCCAGATGGTCAGGTTCATCTCACCCCACTCTCAATACCACTTCTGTAACAGACAGCTTCAGGTTCGCTGAGATGAACTTCCAGACCAGGCAAAGTTATGGAGGAAGGGATATTATTTATTGAAGCTTACAGATCCAGGGGAAGTTCCATAATGGCAGGAGAAGCGGCCTGCTCTTACAGGACCAGGCAAGAGAGAAAAGCCACCAGCTACACAGCACAGCACACTTCAGGAACTCCCTCTAGGCACACTTTGCATATCTTTACAATGGAATCCTAAACCCACCACCACACCTTAAGATCCGCCCAGTGACATTGCCTCAGCAAGGTGGCTGCAGATGCAAACTATAAACTAATAAAACACTGAATATATTGGGGGCCATCTATTCAAACAACCACACCCCCATAAACTGATAACCAGACATGATGTAAAATGCAATGCATTCAGTCCAATTTTAAAAGTCCCCAGTGATATTCAAACATTACCGTAGTCCAAGGTATTTTAACTGAGCTCTAATACCAAAAAACAAAACAAAACAAAAAAGAAAGAAAGAAAAGAAAGTAAGAAAAAGAAAGAAAGAAAAAGAAAAAACCCTATAATGGTACAGAACAGCATTCACACTGCAAAAGATACCACTGGACATAGCAAAGAAATATTCAAACAATACCAGATTTGAAACAAACAGGGCAAACATCAAACTCTGTACCTCCAAGTCCGACAACTCTAGTCACTGACAAGTCTCCAAGTCCAATAATTTTAACCAGAGACAAGTCTCTGGAGTTCCAATTCTGCCCCTCCAGCTAGGCTACTTTCAGTCCTGGAAAACTTCATCCAGTGCTGGCAGCTTTCCTTGGCAGCCATTTCAAAGTTTGGGCATCTCCATTGGGTCTCTACTGCAACCCACTGTCCATCCTCATGGCTCCATCGGATCTCCATGCAGGTAAGTCATCAAGCCTGCTTCACACTGCCCATGTCCATTTCCTAAAAACAAAACCATGTTGCAAATTCAATGTCC
This sequence comes from Orientallactaga sibirica, assembly GCA_036365145.1. Classification (NCBI taxonomy): domain Eukaryota; kingdom Metazoa; phylum Chordata; class Mammalia; order Rodentia; family Dipodidae; genus Orientallactaga; species Orientallactaga sibirica. The sequence continues at coordinate 4,887,961 of JAEOAD010000025.1, forward strand.
CTCTATTTCCTGCATTTGATATATACTATCATACCAGCTGGGCTACCAACTTGTTAATCCATTGGGGAATAAAGGAGACTTTGAGGAGCAGAACATCCCTTCAACATTCAGGTCCCTTCAAAAGACTTATTCTTCCTATTGTCCCAATGCAGTTTAGCTGGCCCAGTCTCAATGGAGGTTATCTCTCAAACAATTGCAGCTGAACTAGCAGAAATTTCAGCCCAAAGATTTCATTGTTTTGTGCCATATCCCTCTGCCCATCCACTTCTATGCACTGCAACCCTGTACAACTTCTCAGGACACGACCATAGCAGCAAGTCTCTCACACAACTGCTTCTAGCCCAGGCCAGGCAAAGCTCTTTCTCACCCTCACAAGCCAAATCTCACAATCCATAGTTCTTACTGCATTCAGGTCTTTCAACTCTGACCAGAATAGTCCATCAAGCTGTACTTACAGCACTGCAAGGCATCTCTTAGGCTGAGATTTCAAATCCTTCCACATTCCTTTCAAAAATCAGCTCCAAAAGACCAAAAACCTCATAGATAGGTTTCTAGGGGCAATGAGCTCACTTCTGGTACCAGTTTTACTGTTGCAGTCAGCTTTGTGCTGCTAGCAGAAAAAAAAACAGACCAAGAGCAGCTTGTAGGAAGAAAGGTCTATTTTGGCTGAAAACTTGATGGGAAGCTCCATGATGGCAGGAGAAATGATGACAGGAACAAAGGTTGGACATCACCTCCTGGCCAGCATTAGGTGGACAACAGCAGCAGGAGACCCTGGCAAGAGAAAGCTGTATATAACATCCATAGGCCTACCCCAAACAATACACAGCCTCCAGGAGGCTTCAATTCCCAAACTGCCACCAGCTGAGGACCTAGCATTCAGAACACATAAGTTTATGTGGGACACCTGAATCCAACCAGCACACCACATAAAGCCAGATGCACAAAGTGGTGCATGCATCTGGAGTTCATTTGCAGTGGCAGGAGGCTTTAGTGCACCCATACTCATACTCCTTATATCTGCCTCTTTCTGTCTCTCTCTCTCCAGTAAATAAAAACGGAAGGAAGGAAGAAAGTAGGCTCTAAAAGCACATATATCAGTATAGATATAACTATTAGAAGAAATGTCTAAAGCATGAACATGGATCTTATAAGGAATACAATACAGAAGGTATGAGACCACCTCTTTATTGTAAGCCTTTGAATACTCTTTGAATTAAAAAAAATATATGTTATTTGGGCCAGAGTGATAGCTTAGCAGTTAAGGCACTTGCCTGTGAAGCCTAAGGACCCAGATTCAATTCTCCAGGTCCCATGTAAGGCAGATGCACATGGTGGCACATGAGTTGGGAGTCTATAGTGGCTAGAGGCCTCTGCATGCCCATTCTCTCACTCTCTCTAATAAATAAGTAAAAATAAATCTTTAAAAAATATTTCATTTTTTTTTTGAGTGAGAGAGAGAGAGAGAGAGAGAAAGAGGCAGATATATAGAGAGAATGGGCACACCAGGGCCTCAGCCACTGCAAACAAACTCCAGATGCATGCATCACGTTGTACATCTGGCTTACATAATTACTGGGGAATTGAACCTGAGTCCTTGGGCTTCATGGGCAATTGCCTTCTCTCCAGCCTTATTTGTTGAATTTTCATGGTGTGAAATTAAGTATGAAAGAAACCAAATATCACTGACTTGAACTCCATTATCGGTCAAGAATCTCCCAGGTTGGGTGATTCACTTGGAGGAATCCCAGGACTAGGCAACTACTTGTGCTCATGACTGTGGTTTACTACAGCGACAGGACAAAAAGCAAAATCAGAAAGAGTAAACCAGGCACAGCCTCCCAGGAGCCTGCTCCAGAAATGACATCTGCCTGGGCTCAAGGTTTGTATTGAGGACTGATCAAGCCACTCTACCTAGCACATAGCCACGTTCCAGACTCACAGAAGGAAGGCACGGGTTTAACATGGTTTGCACAGTTCAAGGAGATAAGTGAGCCCCTCTCATCACTCAGGGATGTTTTCTATCATCTAGCATACTGTTTAGCAGTCATGTACCCGGATGCACTGTCATGCTTGCCATATGAACTGTTTCTAAGCAGGTCTTTACAGATATCCTCAGAACATGCGAGGAGAGTGCAGGGAGTTGGAAAAGACGCCTGCCTGGACTTACAGTAAACCGTAAGATCAAGTTCCAATTTCTCTGGGAGCCCTTTGGTGGTTATGTGATACTGGGCAAGAAACCAAGACTGAGACAGCTATTTTCCATAGGGCTAATGAAAGTTGAGTAGATATTATGCACAAAAGCAGCTGCTAGGGAAAGGCCAACTCAAAGCCTGGTGATCCGAGCCTCCTGAGTGTTCTCCCTGTGAGACGTCAGCCTTTGCCTCAGTCTCCCCTGCACAACTTTGGCATTCATATTTAACAGTTCCTCCACATCATTTATCTTGGCTACATAGAAATTCCTGCTAGCCTTTCTGTGTGCTTATTACAAGAGGCTACACAGCTCCCCAAGCTCTGGGTAAACCCTTTGATGGTCCCTCATCACGGCAGTGAAACCAGCCTTGAGTGGGCTCCCCAGTGGGGGACTTTCAGATGCTGGTTTCCTTCGGGCTGAGGGATGGAGAATGATTCCTGTCTTGCGGCCTTTCCTTGCCATGCCTCTGTGGCAGCCCCAGAGTGATTCTACATGGAAGGCCAGAAGCCTGTTGACGGTTATCATTGTGCCCTGAAGAGGGCCATGAGTCTTTATCCTGTACCTTCCCCTCCCCCTATAGTCAACTGTCTCTGACCCTTTGCTCTGAAGCAGTTCACCCACATCTCAGACCCTGTTCTTTCTACATTGAAGGATTGTTCTGAAGATGACATGAGGTGACAAATATGAAAATGCCCTGATAAATGTAGATGTCATTCACCATAAAATTTTAGAGCTCTGCAGAATGCAGGAGGTGATGACTGTACACAAAGAAAATATGTGCCTAGCAGTAATATACATATGGTCCTGCAACCCCCATGACTTCAGAAATGCTATTTATCCTACTTGTTTAAGAAATGATAAGAAATAGATAATTTTCAATAAGTTTAAACCTTCACTAGATTCCCTGATATTTTACTAGCTTTTTACTATTTCAAATGTTTTCCATTTATCTATTAAGACATCTCTCATTAAAGATGAGGCTGTTGTAATGAGTAGAGTAAGTTTTACACCAGAGATTAAGGGCAGCAGTTGACTTTCATGTCTTCCCATTAATTTCTGTGTTTATTTGTGAGGTATATCATTGAAAAACTATTGTGTAAAGGAATAGAAGCTATGACACACTGTGTCTAGAAAACTAGCTTGGTTTTGATCTAACAGTGTTCTGTCATGTTCTAGGAGCTCACAATAGGAATGGTAGTATCTTCTAACTTTCAAAGTTGAGTCATTAAAAAAATCTAATAACTTGTCATTCCTTAATTGGTTAAATTTTAAGTAGATTGCATGAATAAGTAGGTTGTTCAGATAGTCTGCCTTCAGTATTTGGAAGGCAGTAGATTTCAACTGTATGGTAAGTTTTTGATAATAAGATATTTTAATCTATAATCGGCAGTGTTGTAAAACTTAGCTCTTGTCTCTCTGCTAGAGGTATATTCAGTTTCAAAATAGTAAGTCTAATTTCTGCTTTTCTCACTGATTTCACACTTTTCATATCTCATGCTATCAGGAGCTATGATCCCAAAACACTGTCACGTGCACTGCCACAATGATTTTTTGAAGTTATTTTTTAATGTTTTATCAATTTATTTGAGAGGGAGAAAGAGAGAGGAATCAGAAGAGGCAGATAGAGAGAGAGAATGGGTGTGCCAGGGCCTCCAGCCACTGCAAACAAACTCCAGACGCATGTGCTGCCTTGTGCATGTGGCTTATGTGGGTTCTGGGGAATCGAACTGGGGTCCTTAGGCTTCGTAGGCAAGTGCCTTAACTGCTAAGCCATTTCCTCAGCCCTTTTGGAGTTATTAAAATGTTGATGGGGCTGGAGAGATGGCTCAGTAGTTAAGGCACTTGCCTGCAAAGCCTAATGACCTGGATTTGATTTCCCAGTACCCACTAAAGCCAGATGCAAAGTGGCATGCACATTGGAGTTTGTGTGCAGAGGCTAGAGGCCCTGTTGCACCCATTCTCTCTCTGCTTACAAATAAGTAAATTTTTTTTTTAAATGTCTGCAAGCATGTACATTGTGGAATGTTCAGGGATACTTGGCTGAGAGAATCTCTTTATAAGGTCAGCCTGGGCCAGAGTGAGACCCTACCTTGAAAAAACTTGAAAAACCAAAAAAAAAAAAGTGTTTTTCAAATTTTATTTATTTATTTATTTATTTATTTATTTAAGAGAGAAAGAAATACACACACACACACACACACACACACAAAGAGAGACAGAGAGAGAGAGAAGGAATGGGCACACAGAGAAAATACGTGCCTAGCGGTAATATACACATGGTCCTGCAAACCCCATGACTTCAGAAATGCTATTTATTCTACTTGTTTAAAAAATGATAAGAAATAGATAATTTTTATTTGAGAGGGCCTCCAGCCACTGCAAACAAACTCCAGACACATGCACCACCTTGTGCATCTGGCTTACATGGGTCCTGGGTAATTGAACTGAGGTCCTTTGGCTTTACAAGCAAACACCTTAACAGCTAAGCCATCTCTCCAGGACCAAAGTGTTTTTTTTTTTTTTTTAATCTCATTGAATTATTCTTACAAACATCCCTTCTCAGGCATCACTGTTGAAAGCCAATCTTTGGGACTGACAGCGTCACAGACAGTTCCTAAATGTACACTTTAAGGAATGGATCTGTCAGGCCATTTGTGTGAAACTACCCAACACCACTGGGCAAGAGGCTGGCATCTTCTTAGACATTCTTGCTTGTCCCTGCTTGTGCCCACACACCCAGTGACATGGGTCATGTGTCAGCAGCAGCATTTGTATGAGCTGAGACTTGTGCATTGTTCGGTGGCTTCTGTGCTCTCAGTCACTGCCATTTTGCCAACTTCCGTGACTGGATGTTAAAACTGAGCTCAACTATTAGAAGTGTGTGTCTTCCTGTTAGGAACAGAAGCTTTCTTATTTGTACCCGCAGAGCCACATTGCATAGGGCAGGCAAACAGGTAAGGCTGGAGCATTAGTCCCATCACCTTCTACCCTGAGAGCCAGAAACAACCAGGACCATGTTTAAATATCACACTCCAAAATGTCCTTGAGTGTCTTGGGCTTATAATAATGGGGATTGTCATTTGCACAAATGACTGAAAGAAGTGCTTAGTGGAGAAATTGCTTAGAGTGTTCTCAGAAATCTTGGGGTCTGCTTCCTCCAAGAAGTCAGAGACAGGATGCAGTTGACTTTCAATGAGTCATTAACTTGACATTCATTTGTCCTTTCGTTGACAGAATTAAAGGGGGAAAGTGGGCTTATTTTCATGGCTACCACTGACCAACTCTGGGGATAGCATCAAATGCAGGGCAGCTGCTTAGAAATCCTGAGCAGCATAATCCTGTGCTCTCTATTTACCAGTGTGGAACAGGGAAGGTGGTCCGCAACTGTGAATCCAATAGGCCCTCAAGAGCTTTGAATTGACCCTCAGTCCTGGTGTCTGGAAATCCATCATTCTACATAGACACGGCGACTTGAGCTGAATGAGTAATTAGTATGGTTTAGAACATTCAATTCAACAAGCATTTATTGAGTGCACTGTGAACACACACTGTTCAGGACCAGGTGCCGGAGGAGAGAGGAAACAAGGGTGGGAGAAAATATGTACCAGTCTATGAAATGGTTCTCATTCCCAAAAGCTTTCAGTCTTAGGAGAGACAAAACACACTTAAGAAATAATGAGAAAATACTAGAGACAGTGTTGATTATCTAAAAACATAGGCTGAATATAAATCAGACCTATGGCCTCAGCATAGGATATGGGTTGGATGGGAACTGAGGGAGCAAAGAGATTGTCAAAAGGCAATTAATTGGTCCAGGGAGGACTGATGAGTCTGCATTAGAAGAAGATGAAAGGGGTGGAATGATGATCCTGACCACAGTGCAAGAGGAGGGAGAGCTGAACTTGTTAAAATCACCCTCCTGTTTTGATTTCTACAGATCGGGCTTTCTAAAAGTAAGTGTGTGTGTGTGTGTGTGTGTGTGTGTGTGTGTGTGAGAGAGAGAGAGAGAGAGAGAGAGAGATTCTAAGGTCCTTTTCAGTTCTAAAGCCATCTGTTTATTCTGTTTTACTGACTATCAAAACTTCCTCTGAGGAAGCTCAAATATAGGATTTCTCATGAAGATATTTCCAGACACTATAGAATTGTCACAGAAAATAAATTTAAATCTTCCTGAAGTTGATGCATAAGCTGAATATAGTTGCACGCGCAGGGTATGAACATGAAAGAGAATGAAGAGGAAGATAATGTCTTAGTGATTAAACTTAACTTCTTCTCAGCATAAATACTGTTCTTTAAAAAATGTTTGTTGAATCCATTGCTTGTGCCTGAAATTAGGTGGAGTGAGACGACTATTAACGTGCCCTGTACCACTTCTAGGAGGAAATGTGTGGGTGCTGACACTTGACTCTCGAGGCCCAACTCAGTGGAGTTTTGCCTGAGTGAGAAATAAATCTTTGTTGTGTTAAAAACCCTGAGATGTTAGGGTTGTTTCTTTCTATGTCATAACCTATTCTACCCTAATCAGTATAGTGGTAGATTTTTTATTTTCCTTTAATTTATAGTTTAAAAACATGTGTCTGGCGAGGCATGGTGTCTCGTGTCTGGCGAGGCATGGTGTCTCATGCCTGTAATTCCAACAATTGGGAAACTGAAGCAGGAGAACTGCAACGAGTTCAAGGCAAGCCTGGTTTATATAGAGTTCAGGACAGTCTGAGCTACAGAGAGAGTCCCTGTCCAAAAGAAAGGAAGAAGAAAGGAAACAAATTTCTTCACGTGTCTGACTTAGTTAGTTCATAGATTATAGTTCTGAGAAGGTCAAGACATTAAATCTCTCAGCAGATAAGTCAGCTTCATTCAGAGAAAAACTATTTTAAGAGTCTATGGACCCAAACATTGTATGGCTTCCCCGATCTCCTTGATTGCCTCCCTAACTAGATCACCTCTAATCTGGCAGTCTGTCAAGATTTCCGAGCTGTCTGAAGATTGGATAAAGGCCTGTGGCCAGCATGGTTCTCAGATGTGACACACCAGCCTAATTTGAACAGAGCCACACGAATATTTCTAGAACATCAATGAAATGATTTACCATGACACATAGCAGTTGGCTTTCCATCTTCTATGTGGATCCTAGCTTCAAATTCTTAGATTTGTGTGTGAGTTAGAGTAAGAGGGTAATGAAGGACAGGAAGCTAGGAAAGGGACCATAATGGAGGAGGGAGGAGAGGGAAGGCTTAAGAAGGGAATGATATTGTAGATATTTAAGTAGAGGGTCTAAGTGGGTCAGGGGAGGGGGATGTAATAAAGGAAGGGTTGGGAGGGGTAGTAATCAATATTGAAGATGTTATGAATAAAGCACATGGAAACATACTTCTTCACTTGCTAAAAATGTATTTTTCTTTTTATATTAAAAAAATTTTGTTTAATTTTTATTTATTTATTTGCAAGCAGAGAGAGAGAGAGAGAGAGAGAGAGAGAGAGAGAAGAGAGAGGCAGACAGAGAGCGAATGGGCATGCCAGGGCCTCTAGCCACTGTAAACGAACTTCAGATGCATGTGCCTCTTGTGCATCTGGCTTATGTGGGTCCTGGAGAATTGAACCGGGATCCTTTGGCTTCACAGGCAAACGCCTTAACCACTAGGCCATTTCTCCAGCCCTCTTTTTTATATTTTTATTTGTTTGAGAGGGGGCACAGAATGGGTGTGCCAGGGTCTTTTGCCACTGCAAAGGATTTCCAGACACATGAGCCAATTTGTACATCTGGCTTTAGGTGGGTATTAGGGAAACAAACTGGGGTGGTCAGCCTTTAGAAACAAGTGCCTTTAACCACTGAGTAATCCCTCCAGCCCTGATATATATTTTTTAAAAAGAGTGAGTTTGAGTAGAAGTACCCTGTGGGGGTGGATAATGCTGTGCCTAGAAGCCATAGATGGTTATAGAAAAATTCCAGTGTTAGAGGTGGATACCTCCCTGGTAATTGTTGGTCAGGGAGGTCTCTGATGCCCCCAAAACATTATAGGCCTTTGCCAAGGTTCTTGATTGCCCACCAGAACTACATGGTAAGACCTTATTGCTGAAGACTCCATATGCTTTGACTGCAGGCACTGAGGAATCAAGCTGGAGCTGAGCTGGAAGACTATCATAGTGCTAGAAAGCTACACAGAAAGATGGGGGAAACGTCATCAGTGGTCTTAACCACCAGTGGACCCTATAGACTTCACAGCTACTAGATAGCCTGCAGGTGAAAATGATGCAATTGTGGCATATCTGTTATGGGAAAAACCAACTGCTCTCTGATTGGGTTTGAGGCCCACTCCATGGGTCCATATATTAATGCTACTCTCACTTTTGGTCAGAGAAGCATCTCTTTTCAGATGGTAGTGACTACCAAGGAGACTCAAAACTCATCAAAAGTGGGACTTTCAGATACGATGGCAGCATAGGAGCCACGCTAAACCAGCATAGGGAAGGATTTAAGCAAAACCACAGCAAAATACACTCTTCTTCTGAAAAGTGAAGGAATATAGGTTATTCTTAGACACAGCAGAGAAACAGGAGAAACCAAGATCCACAAGAAAGGAGAAAAATGTCCAGAATCCCACTGAAGAACTTGTGGCCCCCCAATCTGTGCCATCAGCACCACCCATCAGGCATGCCAAGCAGCAGCAGTAGAGACCAAACAAGGGGATTTTCCAACCTCATCACCCTCCTTGTAAAATTTCAAGAAATATGAAGGAAAGACAGCTGAGATCAACTAAAGATACAGGTGGGACTGTGTGAGCAACTCCAGGCTTCCTGCACTCTCCCATCCCCCAACCACCAGAACCACAAACCTCTGGCATTTAGCCCCATGGTAGTGCATCCAGCACAACTGAACAGAACTCCAGCTCCACAGCACAACATGGAGGGATCAAGGCGGGCATTGGTGAGATTGGAAGTTACCCCAATAGGTAATGAGGCCTACTGACAGAAAAAAAAAAAAAAAAAAAAAAAACAGGTACATCGGCCTGCATTGGAAGTGCTAATCTCTCTTTCCATGTCAGGGCAGGTTAGGGGTTACATATTTTTGGTTGGCTTTACCATTTTCAAATATGCTGTATTTTGGGGTTCAATATTGTTGCCTTTGATGCTCTCAGATTTATAGGACCTTTGTCTTTTGCTTCTGTCATTATTGGGGGCAGGGTCTGATTTAGATCCAGGCTGACCTGGAACCCAATTCAGAACAGAATTCTCTACCTCCCAACTGACAGGATTAAGGGTGTAGAGCAACATACACCCTAAGGGATTTTGGCTTCATAAGACTATCTGTTTGTTTTAATCCCCACTCTTGTATACTCTGTGTTTGTTTTTATTGATGTGTATATTGCTCACTTGAGCTTTAGAATTTGCCAGTAAATTGTTCCACCCAGTCAACTAGAATACTTGCTTAGCAAGCAAACTCAACACCTAGGATTACTTCTGCAGTTGGATTGAGGTACCAGAGCTACACTTGGCATCTTAAACTCGTATCCTAAAAGTATATAAAGGTAGATCACCACATCTAAGAACACTGCAGATAAGTAGAAAACCCAAGCATCAAATCAATTCAGGATTCAAAAGTTGCTACATTATAATACAAGAAACACAAAGAATCAAGACAATACAAACCCACCAAAATTATAAATCCACCAGAAATGAGCATCAATGACACTGTTTTAGATGAAATGCCTGACAAAGACTTCAAAAAAAATGATTTTATCTATACTCAAAGAAATTAAAGAAGAGATGAAAGGAATCAAAGAAGAAAACAAAGTAATTAAAGAAGAAAACAAACTCCTGAAAAAGAACACAGGAAACCAGCTTAATGAAAGACATGAGTAAGGAAACAGAAATAGTGAAGAAAAACCAGGCTGAAATCCTAGCTCTGAAGAAGACAGTCACTCAAATAAAAAAACTCTGTGGAAAGTCTCACCTGTAGAATGGATGAAGGGGAGAACAGAAAAATCTAAACTAGAAGACAAGGTGGCAGATCTAATACAGTCCAACAAAGAGAAAGACAAGCCAATAGAAATGTATGAATGGGAATTTCAAGATATCTGGGACACTATGTAAAAAGCAAACATAAGAATTCAGGGTATAGTAGAAGGAGAAGAATTTCAATCCAGAAGCTCAGTAGATGTTTTCAACAAAATCATAGAAGAGAAATTTTCCCCAAATTGGGGGAAAAAAATGCCAATGCATATACAAGAAACTTTTAGAACACCAAACAGACAAAACCTGGAAAGAACCTCTCCTCATCATGTTATAATTAAATTACTAAACAAGCAAACCAAAGAAAATATATTGAAAGCAGTTAGAAAAAGCAAGTCACCTACAAAGGCAAACCCATCAGAATAACAGCAGATTACTCAACATAAACTTTAAAATCCAGAAGGGCTTGAAATGATGTATTCCAAGTTCTGAAAGATAAAAACTGTCAACCAAGATTACTTTATCCTGAAAAGCAATCTATCCAAATTGATGGAAAAATAAGGACATTCCACAACAAAAACAGGCTAAAGGAATTTATAACAACTAAACCAGCTCTACAGAAAATACTTGAAGGAATCCTTCACACTGAAGAGAAAGCAAAACACACACAGTAGGAAATAGGAAAAAATAAACCATACTCAAATAACAGTTAAAACAAGTGAGTAAAGAGAAAATAGGAAGCACTAAAAACCAAAAAGAACGGTGAGAATAAATACATGCCTTTCAATAATAACTCTTAATATCAATGGCCTCAATGCCCCAACCAAAAGACACAGGCTTGCAGAGTGTATTAAAAGGCAGGATTCTGGGCTGGAGAGATGGCTTAGCGGTTAAGGTGCCTGCCTGCTAAGCCTAAGAATGCCCTTTCGTTTCTCTAGGTCCCATGTTTAACCAGAAGTAAAGTGACACAAGGGTGCAATGCCGCACTTACCCACAAGGGGACACATTCATCTGGAGTTCTTTCACAGTGGCTGAGAAGCCACTGGTGCTCCCATTCTCTCTGTCTCTCAAAAACAAAAACAAAAACAAAAACAAAAAGGCAGGAGCCTACCATCTCTTGCCTCCAGGAAACTCATCTCTCAATAAAAGATAGACACTGTCTTAGGGTGAAAGGAAGGAAAACAGTATTACAAGCAAATGGGCCAAGGAACCAAGCAGGGATTGCTATCCTAACATATGACAGCATAGAATTCAAACCAACATTAGTGAGGAAAGATAAAAAGGTCATTTTATACTAATTAAAGGAATACTCAAACAGGAGGACATTACAAACCTAAACATATATGCACCTAGCATGGGGGCTCCCTATTTCATCAAACAAACAGTATTAGAATTAAGGTCACAGATAACACCAAACACAATTGTAGTGGGTGACTTCAATACCCCACTTTCATCAATGTACAGGTCATCTTGGCAAAAAATAAACAGAGACATCTGGACTAAATGATGTCATGGAACAAATGAACCTAACATATTAAGAGAACATTCCATCCAAATGCTGCAAAATATACATTTTTCTTAGCAGCACATAGAACATTATCTAAAATAGACCATATATTAGGACACAAAGTAAATCTTAACAAATTCAGGAAAATTGAAATAACCCCTTTTACTCTATGTGACCACATGGGATTAAACTTCAAATTAGCAACAAGAAAAATACAGAGCATACAGAAATTCATGAAGACTAAACAGTACACTATTGAATGATTAATGTGTCATTAAAGAACTAAAAAAGGAAATCAATAAATTCATAGACTCAAATGATGATGAGAATATAACATACCAAAAGCTTTGGGACATAATGAAGGCAGTCCTAACAGGGAAATTTATAGCTCTAAGTTCCTATATTAAGAAATTAGAGAGTTCAAAAGTAAATAATTTAATGCTTCACCTTAAGGCCTTGGAAAGAGAAGAACAAGGCAAACCAAAAATCAGTAAGTAGATGGGAAGAAATAATAAAGATTAGGGAAGAAATTAATGAAAAGTCCAAAGAATCAATGAAACAAAGAGTTGGTTCTTTGAAAGGATAAACAAGATTGATTAGCCCTTAGCAAATCTGACCAAAAGAAAGACAGATGAGACAAAAGTTAATAAAGTTAGAGATGAAAAAGGCACCATTACAACAGATAGCAAAGAAATTCAGAAAATCATAAGGACATACTTTAAGAATATATGCATCTCTAAGTTTGAAAATCTGAAATGAATGGATGATTTACTTGACTCATATGACCTACTGAAATTAAATCCAGATGAGATAAACCATTTAAATAGACCTATAACAAGTATGGCGATCTAAAGAGTTATAAAAAGGCTCCCAACTTAAAAATGTCCAGGCCCAGATGGATTCACTGGTGAATTTTACGAGACCTTCATGGAAGAAATAACACCAATGCTTCTCAAACTTTCCCATAAAATAGAAAAAGAAGGAATTCTACCAAAATCCTTCTATGAAGCCAGCATTACCCTGATACAAAACCAGACAAAGATAGAACAAAGAAAGAAAATTGGGCTGGAGAGATGGCTTAGCAGTTAAGGCGCCTGCCTCCTAAGCCTAAGAACGCTGGTTTCAATCTCCAGCAGTTCCAATCTCCAGGTCCCACGTTTAGCCAGATGCAAAGTGATGCAAGGGCGCAATGCCACACTTGACCACAAGGGGGCCAATGCCTCTGGATTTTGTTCACAGCAGCTGAGAGACTGCTGGTGCACCCATTCTCTATCTGTCTTCCTCTCCCTCTCTCTCTGTCTCTCTCTGTCTCTCAACAAAAAAAAAAAAAAAAAAAGAAAGAAAATTACAGTCCAATCTCCCTAATGAACATAGATGCAAAAATTCTCAACAAAATATTGGCAAACAGAATACAAGACTATATCAGAAAGATTATTCACCCTGACCAAGTAGGCTTTATCCCAGAGATGCAGGGATGGTTCAACATACCCAAATCAATAGATGTAATACATCATATAAATGGTCTGAAGGAAAAAATTACATGATCATCTCAATAGATGCAGAAAAGGCATTTGACAAAATCCAACACTCCTTCATGGTAAGAGTATTACTGGGAATAGAAGGAACATATCTCAACATAATAAAAGATATTTATGACAACCTACAGTCAACATAATACTAAATGGGGAAAAACTTGAAGCTTTTCCACTAAACTCAGGAACAAGACAAGGGTGTCCACTGTCCCCACATTTACTTAATATAGTACTGGAAGTCTTAGCTATAGCAATAAGGCAAAAGACACACCTAAAGGGATACAAATTGGAAGGGAAGAGATCAAGTTATCATTATTTGCAGATAATATGATTCTATACATAAACGACCCTAGAGACTCTACCAGCAAACTGTTAGAGCTGATAAACACTTTTAGCAATGTAGCAGGATACAAAATAAACACAGAGAAATCAGTAGCTTTCTTGTATACTAACAACAAACAGGTGGAGAATGAAATCAGGGAATCTCTCCCATTCACAATTGCCTCAAAAAAAAGTAACAGAATAAAATTAACCAAGGAAGTGAAGGATCTCTACAATGAGAACTTTAAAATAGTGAAGTGAGAAATTGCAGAAGACACAAGGAAGTGGAAAGACATCCCATGTTCTTGGATTGGAAGAATCAATATTGTGAAAATATCAATCTTACCAAAAGCAATCTACACATTGAATGCGATCCCCATTAAAATTCCAATGGCATTCTTCATAGAAATAGGAAAAACAATACTAAAATTCATTTGGAAGCACAAAAAACCTTGAATAGCCGAAACAATCTTAAGCAATAAAAATCAGACTGGTGGTATCACCATACCCAATTTTAATCTATATTACAAAGCCATAGTAACAAAACAGCATGGTACTGGCACAAAGCAGACATGTAGATCAATGGAACAGAATAGACCCTGATGTTAATCCAGGCAGCTACAGTCATCTGATTTTTGACAAAAATGCCAAAAATATTCATTGGAGAAAAGATAGCCTCTTTAACAAGTGGTGCTGGGAAAACTGGATATCTATATGTAGATGGATGAAAATAGATCCTTGCCTCTCTCCATGCACAAGAATCAAGTCCAAGTGCATCAGGGACCTTAATATCAGATCTGAAACTCTGAAACTGCTAGAGGAAAAGGTAGGGGAAACCCTTCAACATATTGGCATAGTTAATGACTTTCTTAATATAACCCCAATTGCTCAGGAAATAAAACCACTAATCAACCACTGGGATCTCATGAAATTACAAAGCTTTGGTACAGCAAAGGACACTGTGAATAGAGCAAGGAGACAACCTACAGAATGGGAGAAAATCTTTGCCAGCTATACATCTGCCAGAGGATTAATACCAAGAATATACAAAGAACTCAAAAAACAGAACAATAAGAAATAAAACCATATGATCCAGCTATAGCACTCCTAGGCATATATCCAGAAGACTCTTCTCACTACCTTAGAGATACTTGCAAAACCATGTTTTTTTGCTGCTCTATTCACAATAGCTAGGAAATGGAAGCAGCCTAGATGTCCCTCCACAGATGAGTGGATAATAAAGATGTGGTACATTTACACAATGGAGTTCTATTCAGCAGTAAAGAAAAATGAAATTATGAAATTTGCAGGGAAATGGATGGATCTGGAAAGGATTATACTTAGTGAGGTAACCCAGGCTCAGAAAGCCAATCGTCACATGTTCTCTCTCATATGTGGATCCTAGCTACAAATGTATAGACTTGTGTATGAACTGGAACCAAAAATAGGTACCAGAATCCAGTAAGCAGGTAAAAGGCTATAAGGGAGGGAAGAAAGGGAAGGACTTAAGTGTATGGTAATGCACATATGTAAGTAGAAGAACTGAGTACAGGGAGGGGAATGGCCTAAGTGAGGCCATGGGAAGAGAATGCATACAAAAAGGGCAGGGGGAGGGATAATCTAAACTCAAGATATTATCAATAAGACATATGTAAAATTACTTTTTTGAATAAGGGCACGTCTAGAAGATGTAGACTGTTACTAGAAAATTTTCAGTACCTGGGATGGAATACCTTTCAGTGAGTTGTTGGCCAAGGAGGTCCCGGTAGCCTCCAAAACATTAAGGCTTTTGCCAAAGCCCTTGGTTTCCCTAGAGAAATAGATAGTAAGACCCTATTGCTGAAGACATCTCATGCCTGAGAGGCAAGGACACTGAGAAAGCAAGCTGGTGCTGAGCAGAAAACCTTCTCCCTGTAGACCAGCCAACTGAAAGCTGGAAAAAGCTGCACTGCATGCAGTGTATGGGAGACAGAAGCCATCAACAGTGAAAATAGTGGATGCTGAATATTCAAGCTTGGCCAGACAGGCCCAATGACTGAACGGGTGCAATAGTGGCATGTCTACTCTTGGGGTAACCAACTGCTCCATAATTGGACTGAAGGCCCCTCTCACGGGAGGGAATACATACCCGGTACTGAAAACCTAAGTAAAAGTCTATGGTAGGTGAGGTCATGAGCCTTGGGGGTATAAGCCTGCTCATGTCTGACTAAATGTATATATTATTCCCACCAAGCTGCCCTGGGGACACTACACTAAATGTTCATGTTCACATATTAACGCTACTCTCACTTCTGGCTAGAGAAGCTTCTCTTTTCAAATGGTGATGACCACTGGGATGACACAAAAGGCAACATAGTGCTGAGAAGAAGGGATGGAGGAGTGCCTAGCACTGAAACACCTCTGTCACATCCTCCAGTGGCTCAGGGACCATTGCGGAAGAGGGGGCGGATAGAATGGAAGAGCCAAAGGAAGGATATGACCTCTTACAATGCAGCTGCCCAGGCAGAAATTGGCCTCGATATCCATGATCTTGCAGTGCCTAGCAATACCTTTGCAAGACCCTCAAAATAGAAGAGAAAGATGATGTCATCAAATTAGGAGAGAGACTAATGGAGAAAGGGAGGGGATATGATGGAAACCGGAGTTCTAAAGTGGAATGGGGGAGGGGAGGGAAATATCAGGTGGGGTTTTTTTGGTATGTAAGATTAAAAGTCAATAAAAATAATAATAAAAAAATGGGCCATGGAACTAAATATAGAGTTCTCAGAGTAAGAAATACAGATGGCATATAAACATCTAAAAAAGTGTTCTACATCCTTAGCCTTCAGGGAAATGCAAATTAAAACTACTTTGAGATTCCATCTCACTCCTGTCAGAATGGCTACCATCAAGAAAACAAATGACAGTAAATGTTTATGAGGATGCAGAAAAAGGGGAACCCTTCTACACTTTTGGTGGGAATGTAATCTGGCACAATCAGAAAATCAGTGTGGAGGTTCTTGAGACAGCTAAAAATAGATTTACCATATGATCCAGATATAGCACCTCTAGGCATATATCCTAATGACTCTTCTCACTACCTTAGAGATACTTGCACAACCATGTTTATTGCTGCTCTATTCACAATAGCTAGGAAATGGAACCAGCCTAGATGTCCCTCCACAGATGGATGGATCAAGAAGATGTAAAGAAACGTTTACACAATGGAGTTCTATTGAGTGGTAAAGAAAAATGAAATTATGAAATTTTCATGGAAATGGATGGATCTGGAAAGTATCATACTAAGTGAGGTAACCCAGGCCCAGAAAGCCAAGTGTCACATGTTCTCTCTCATATGTGGATCCTAGCTACAAATGTATATAGACTTGTGTGTGAGCTGAAACCAAAAATCAGTAGCAGATGCCAATAAGCTAAAAAAAAGACTATAAGGGGGGAGGAGAGGGGAAGGACTTAAGGGGATGGTATTGTTTATAAGTAAGTTGAAGAACAGATTACAGGGAGGGGAAAGTCCTAAGTGAGGCCAGTGGAAGAGACTATGTAAAAGAAGGCTGGGTGGGGGAAGGGGGTGGAAAGTCAATCAAAATTCAAGATATTCTGAATAAGATATATGAAAATCTACTTTTTTGAATAATGGCACATCCAGAAGCCATAGATTGTTGGTAGAAAATTTTCAGTGCCAGGGATGAGATGAAAGCCAGTGAGTTATTGGAGTGATGTCCCTGCAGTGAAAAACAGTGGATTTGAATATTCAAATTTGGCCAAACAGGCCCAATGACTTCAAAAGCAATAGTGGCATGTCTACTCTTGGGGTAAAACCAACTGTTCCATATTTGACTGAAGGCCCTCTCTACGGGAGGGAATACATACCTGGTACTGAAAAACCTAAGTAAAAGTCTATGGTAGGTGAGGTCATGAGCCTTGGGGGTATAAACCTGCTCATGTCTGACTAAATGTATATATTATTCCCACCAAGCTGCCCTGGGGACACTACACTAAATGTTCATGTTCACATATTAACGCTACTCTCACTTCTGGCTAGAGAAGCTTCTCTTTTCAAATGGTGATGACCACTGGGATGACACAAAGGCAACATAGTGCTGAGAAGAAGGGATGGAGGAGTGCCTAGCACTGAAACACCTCTGTCACATCCTCCAGTGGCTCAGGGACCATTGCGGAAGAGGGGGCGGATAGAATGGAAGAGCCAAAGGAAGGATATGACCTCTTACAATGCAGCTGCCCAGGCAGAAATTGGCCTCGATATCCATGATCTTGCAGTGCCTAGCAATACCTTTGCAAGACCCTCAAAATAGAAGAGAAAGATGATGTCATCAAATTAGGAGAGAGACTAATGGAGAAAGGGAGGGGATATGATGGAAACCGGAGTTCTAAAGTGGAATGGGGGAGGGGAAGGAAATATCAGGTGGGGTTTTTTTGGTATGTAAGATTAAAAGTCAATAAAAATAATAATAAAAAAATGGGCCATGGAACTAAATATAGAGTTCTCAGAGTAAGAAATACAGATGGCATATAAACATCTAAAAAAGTGTTCTACATCCTTAGCCTTCAGGGAAATGCAAATTAAAACTACTTTGAGATTCCATCTCACTCCTGTCAGAATGGCTACCATCAAGAAAACAAATGACAGTAAATGTATATGAGGATGCAGAAAAAAGGGAACCCTTCTACACTTTTGGTGGGAATGTAATCTGGCACAATCAGAAAATCAGTGTGGAGGTTCTTGAGACAGCTAAAAATAGATTTACCATATGATCCAGATATAGCACCTCTAGGCATATATCCTAATGACTCTTCTCACTACCTTAGAGATACTTGCACAACCATGTTTATTGCTGCTCTATTCACAATAGCTAGGAAATGGAACCAGCCTAGATGTCCCTCCACAGATGGATAGATCAAGAAGATGTGGTACGTTTACACAATGGAGTTCTATTGAGTGGTAAAGAAAAATGAAATTATGAAATTTTCATGGAAATGGATGGATCTGGAAAGTATTATACTAAGTGAGGTAACCCAGGCCCAGAAAGCCAAGTGTCACATGTTCTCTCTCATATGTGGATCCTAGCTACAAATGTTTATAGACTTGTGTGTGAGCTGAAACCAAAAATCAGTAGCAGATGCCAATAAGCTAGAAAAAGACTATAAGGGAGGGAGGAGAGGGAAGGACTTAAGGGGATGGTATTGTTTATAAGTAAGTTGAAGAACAGATTACAGGGAGGGGAAAGTCCTAAGTGAGGCCAGTGGAAGAGACTATGTGAAAGAAGGCTGGGTGGGGGAAGGGGGTGGAAAGTCAATCAAAATTCAAGATATTCTGAATAAGATATATGAAAATCTACTTTTTTGAATAATGGCACATCCAGAAGCCATAGATTGTTGGTAGAAAATTTTCAGTGCCAGGGATGAGATACCTTCCAGTGAGTTGTTGGCCAGTGATGTCCCTGCTGCCTCCAAACCATTACAGGCTATTGCCAAGGCCCTTGAGAAACAGATGGTAAGACCCTATTGCTGAAGACTTTACTTGCCTCAGTGGCAAAGTCACTGAGAAATCAAGCTGGTGCTGAGCAGAAAACTTTCTCCCTATAGAACAGCCCACTGAAAGCTGGAAAAAGCTGCACTACATGCAGCCATATGGGAGACAGAAGTCATCAGCAGTGTAAACAGTGAACACTGGAAAGCTCAAGCTTAGTCAGACAGGCCAAGTAACTGAACAAGTGCAATAGTGGTATGTCTGCTCTGGGGGAAACCAACTGCTCTCTAATTGGACTGAAGGCCTGCTCTATGGGAGGGAATACATGCCTGGCACTGAAAAACCTAATCAAAAGCCTATAGCAGAGAGGTCATGAGCCTTAGGGATATAAAGCCTGCCCTTGTCTGGCTAAATGTATATATTATTCTCATCAAACTGCCCTGAAAGCACTATACTTAATGTTTATATTCATATATTAATGCTACCCTCACTTCTGGTTAGAGAAGCTTATCTTTTCAGATGGCGATGACCACTGGGATGACTCAAAAGGCAATATAGTGCTGAGAAGAAGGGACAGAGGAGTGTCCAGCACTGAAACATCTCTATCACACCCTCCAAGGCTCAGAGTCCATTGCAGAAGAGGCAGTGGAAAGAATGTAAGAGCCAAAGGAAGGGTATGACTCCTTACAATGCAACTGTCCAGACAGAAATTGGCCTCAATATCCATGACCTCTAAGTGCCTAGCAATACCTTCGCAAGACCTTCATAATAAGAGGAAAAGATGATGACATCAAAATAAAAGAGAGACTAATGGAGAAAGGGAGGGGATATGATGGAGAGCAGAGTTGTTAAGGGGAAAGGGAGAGAACAGAGGGAAATATCATGGTTTATTTTCTGTAAGTATAGAAGTTGTCAATAAAAAACTAAAAATTAAAAAAAAAACTCATCAAAAGTGCTGACAAGTGACAGTGGAGTATTTAGCACTAAATGAGACATCTCTATCACACTTTCTAAAGCTCAGGGACCATTGCAGAAGAGATGGAGGAAGAATGTGAGAGACAAAGGAAGGGGAGGAGTACTTATAATGTTGCCCTCCAGACCCAAAGTGGCCTTGATGTTCTGACCTCACACTGACTGACCCAACATATACAAAACCTGCATGATATGAAGGCAAAAAAAAAAATGATGACATCAAAATAGAACAGGAGGACTGGAGAGATGGCTTAGTAGGGGTTTAGTGCAGGGGGCCAATGCCGGGGCCAATGCCGGGGCCAAGGCCTTAGCCTAGTACTCATGAAAGATTAACAGAACATCTTGATAACCACAAGTGAAGAAACAATTATGGGTGGAGAAAATACCTTAACTGCCGGTCCCAGGAACTAAGATTAACACCTGGCCACTGGAATGTACCCCACCCTTATCTCCCCCATGACCCCAAATGAACTTCCTCACTGTCACAGCTTAAATTGTAACTGCGAAATAAACTTTTTCAGAGCTTGATCAGACAGCCTGTCTTGCTCTTGTTTCTTCGTGTCTCTTGTCCCCTTCATTCTCTCATCCCCTACCCCAGGACTCCGTTGATAGACCCCGTGGGCCAGGGCAGTTTACACTCCTGCCTGCTAAGCCTAAGAATGCCGGTTCCAATCTCCAGGTCCCAAGTTAGCCAGATGCAGTGACACAAGGGCACAATGCTGCACTTGCCCATAAGGGGGAGCACACATCTGGAGTTCATTCACAGTGGCTGAGAGGCTGCTGGAGCACCCATTCTCTCTCTCTCTCTGTCTCTCTCTGTGTCTCTCTCTAAAAACAAAAATAGAACAGGAGCTAGTTGGAAAGAAGGGGTTTAGTGGTGGAAGGATATGAGAGTGGATCATAGAAGGGTAATGGAACGGGATTATGATGAAGGTACATTGTGTATATGTATGGAGGTTGTCAGTAAATTTTTTATTAGATATGTATATACTATATATATAGCCATGATGGTACCATTGTTAGCCTTCTCCCTGTCCTTCCCCCCATGGACAATGAGGGTTTTGCCATATAGCCATCAGTTATGTGGGAGAGGCAATGATTCTGTGTATAATGTCCCAACTCATGGCTCTAACAATCTTTCCGCCCCCTCTTCTGCAAATTTCCCTGAACCATGTTGGGTTCACTTTAGGTCTATTTCAGTGATGAGGATTTGTGAGTCTCTGTGTCTCTGGATATCTGATTTGGTAGGGGTTGACTGTTCTTTGTGTCTATTTCCTTCACCCTTGTGCTGGTATCAGGTTCACCGATAAAGCAGCACTCTTGCTCATTTCACCTATGACTCTATAGCTTCAGCTGGTGCCCTGTTGAGGTGCGATGGGCTGATTCTCTCTGGATCTGTGTCCATCTGAAAGAGAGAAGCAGATTCTCGAATGGAGAGTGAGGTCAATGCAAGATACACGGGTAACCATTATTATTTTAGAAAGAATTTAATACGTGTAGGCCCTCTTGTATCCCACTATTGGTGGGAGCTTGATATTGGAGAGTGGGCTCGTTTTTGGATATGGTTCTGACTTGTTTCCCGTTACCAGGTATGGGTTCCGTTCCACTGACTGGATCCATTAGCCAAATCTAGAGCAGTTGGTAACCCACCATGGCCGTGTGCCACTACTGCACTTGTGTGAGCATCACGTCAGGTTGTTTGCTACTGAGTAGCTTAGACCACGAGTTGCTTAGACAGATGTTGGTCGTTTTCCCCCAGTCACTTATGTAGTGCTTTCTGGCACTAGACAAGCTAACTGACTCTTTTCCAGATTCCAGACAGGTCAGTCCATGTTCCATTCAAACAGCATATGGTATCTTCTGCAGTAGGGTCTTACCATTAATCGTTGGTGGGTCATCAAGTACTCAGACAGAAATCTATCTTCTTTTGGGAAACCTTGTAGGTCTCACTGATCAACACTCATTGTGGATGTTAACCACATGCTGGTACTGGGAGTTATAGGTCAGTGTCAAGGGAAAAGAAGGAAGAAAAAGTATAGGCAATATGAAAGAGAAAGAGAGAAGAGGGAGTGATAGAGAAACAGGAGAAGATTGAAGTTAGTAACTTTTTTTTTTTTTTAGGTTTTTTGAGGTAGGGTCTTACTCTGGCTCAGGCTGACCTGGAATTCACTATGTAGTCTCAGGGTGGCCTTGAACTCACAGCGATCCTCCTACCTCTGCCTCCCAAGTGTTGGGATTAAAGGTGTGCACCACCACACCCAGCTAGTAAATTTTTTTTTATTGACAACTTCTATACTTACATACAAAAAAACACATGATATTTCCCTCCCCTCCCCCCATTCCACTTTAGAACTCCAATCTCCATCATATCCCCTCCCTCTCTCTATTAGTCTCTCTTTTAATTTGATGTCATCATCTTTTTCTTCTATTTTGAGGGTCTTGTAAAGGTATTGCTAGGCACTGCAAGGTCATGGATATCGAGGCCAATCTCTGTCTGGACAGTTGCATTGTAAGAGGTCATACCCTTCCTTTGGCTCTTCCATTCTATCAGCTCCCTCTTCCGCAATGGTCCCTGAGCCTTGGAGGGTGTGGCAGAGGTGTTTCAGTGCTGGGCACTCCTCCATCTCTTCTTCTCAGCACTATGTTGCCTTTTGGGTCATCCCAGTGGCCATCACCATCTGAAAAGAGAAGCTTCTCTAACCAGAAGTGAGGGTAGTGTTAATATGTGAATATGAACATTAAGTGTAGTGCTTTCAGGGCAGTTTGGTGGGAATAATATATACATTTAGTCAGACAAGAGCAGGCTTTATACCCCTAAGGCTCATGACCTCCCCTGCCATAGACTTTTGCTTAGGTTTTTCAGTACCAGGTATGTATTCCCTCCTGTAGAGAGGGCCTTCAGTCCAATTATGGAGCAGTCGGTGACCCCATGAATAGACATGCCACTATTGCACCCGTTCAGTCATTGGGCCTGGATGGCCAAACTTGAAAATTCTGTGTCAACTGTTTTCATTGCTGATGACTTCTGTCTCCCATATGGCTGCATGCAGTGCAGCTTTTTCCAGCTTTCAGTTGGCTGGTCTACAGGGAGAAGGTTTTCTGCTTAGCACCAGCTTGCTTTCTCAGTGACCTTGCCTCTCAGGCAAGAGATGTCTTCAGCAATAGGGTCTTACTATCTTTCTCAAGGGAAACCAAGGGCTTTGGCAAAAGCCTTTAATGTTTTGGAGGCTACTAGGACCTCCTTGGCCAACAACTCACTGGAAGGTATCCCATCCCAGGCACTGAAAATTTTCTAGTAACAGTCTACAGCTTCTAGATGTGCCATTATTCAAAAAAGTAGGTTTACGTAAGTCTTATTCACACTATCTTAAATTTAGATTGACCCTCCCCCTGCCCTTCTTTTACACATTCTCTTCCCATAGCCTCGCTTAGGCCATTCCCCTCCCTGTAATCTGTTCTTCTACTTACATATGTGCAATACCATACACTTAAATCCTTCCCTTTCCTCCCTCCCTTATAGCCTTTTACCAGCTTACTGGTGTCTGGTACCTATTTTTGGTTCCAGTTCACACACAAGTTTATACATTTGTAGCTAGGATCCACATATGAGAGAGAACATGTGATGATTGGCTTTCTGAGCCTGGGTTACCTCACTTAGTATAATCCTTTCCAGATCCATCCATTTCCCTGCAAATTTCATAATTTCATTTTTCTTTATTGCTGAATAGAACTCCATTGTGTAAATGTACCACATCTTTATTATCCATTCATCTGTGGAGGGACATCTAGGCTGGTTCCATTTCCTAGCTATTGTGAATAGAGCAGCAATAAACATGGTTGTGCAGGTATCTCTAAGGTAGTAAAAAGAGTCCTTTGGATATATGCCTAGGAGTGCTATTTTTTTATTATTTTATTAATTTTTGGAGAGAGACACAGAGAGAGACACAGAGAGAGGGAGAGGGAGACAGATAGAGATGGGTGCACCAGCAGTATCTCAGCTGCTGTGAACGAAATCCAGATGTGTGCACCCCCTTGTGGTCAAGTGCGGCATTGTGCCCTTGCATCACTATGCATCTGGCTAAACGTGGGACCTGGAGATTGGAACCGGGTTCTTAGGCTTAGCAGGCAGGCACCTTAACCGCTAAGCCATCTCTCCAGCCCAGGAGTGCTATTTTTATAAAATATTTTTATTTATTTATTTGACAGAGAGAGGAAGAGAGGGAAAGAGAGAGAGAGAGAATGGACACCCGAGGGCCTCCAGCCACTGCAAATGAACTCCAGATACGTGTGCCCCCTTGTGCACCTGGCTAACATGGGTCCTGGGGAATCAAACCTGAGGCCTTTGGCTTTGCAGGCAACTCCTTAACCGCTAAGCCATCCATCCCTACAGCCCAAAAGTTTTTTTTTTTTTTTTAAATGTTGGCTTTTGGAGCAGACACTATGCACTGAGTAATGACACTCTAGTAAAGAGAAGTAAGTTCTGCAGAGATAAACTTTGACCTCTGAGAAGCAGGAGATGGCAAGAGCCAAGAAGATGCAGTTTTCTCTTCCTTTCTCCCACACAATTCAGAGGTATGGATGTTTCTCGTAACACTTACAGAGGAATTCCTACCTGAGCCATCTGCTGTTTTCTTCATCTTTAATAGTTATGTATCCTGTCACGTGACTGTTATTTCTTGTTTCCTTGAGCCTTCATACAACACCATCTCTGACTCACTTCTTCTGTGAAGGTGGGAACACTTTATGAAGGAGTTAGCAAACAGACTCTGGACAGATGCCAGGGGATTGGCTTGGAGATTGCAGATTTGCAGACAAACTTGAGCCCCAGTCTGCCCGCAGATAGCCACCTCCCCCTCTGTCTTAGGCCACAAGAAGCCCACTTGCGGACATGCCACCCCAGAAAACTAAAATAACTCCAGACAACGTGCAGTTCAGACAGCTTGCAGCTCCCACATGCTCAGCTCCCCTTCCTCATTTTACCTGCCCCCAACTGCAAGGCTAATGGAACCTCCCAGCACACTCCACCCAGTGGACACTCTTGTTTGCAGGGTCATAGTGCAGTTGGAACCCGAGATTCCTATCAATGTCTTCTTTACAAACTCGCCTCTGAACTTTATCCTCAGGTTCTGTGGTGAACATAGACCAAGACAAGGAGTTGCATTACCCCAAACTGTGAGGGACCTATTCACAAGATTGAACCAGGAAGTCCACTCAAGAGGCATGAACAGACAAGGCAGAAGGCGGAAAAGGGTCCTGCTATGATGTTCCATCTTGAATCTCTGATTGTCACTCTGATTTTAATTTTTGCTTCTTCCTGAACTGAATACGTTTCAGAATTTTCTACAGTAAAAAGCTTTCCAATGGTTTTTTTTCTATCTGAAAGTTTTAGCCTCTTTACCAGTTCTGCGTGCAGTTACGCGCTGACAGCCAAGTCCTCAGAGCAATCTGCAGATCCCACTTTGGTCTGCCTGGGTTCTCATTCTGGTGACCGTCTGACGGTCATAAGTCTGTCTTCACTTTTGGTTTCAGTTCTTTGGTATTCTGCAGTTTCACTACAGGGTGTCTAGGTACAATTTTAAAATTTATTCTGAATCTAGGAATTCTGAAATTTTTCTTCCTTTTGTAGGGGATGTTGTTTGAGAGCAGCTTGGCCTCTTGTTCAGCTCGCTTCTCCTGAGTGAGAAGAGGGGTTATCCAGCAGCTGAGGTTGGAGTAAGCATGCTCAGCTCAACTCATTCTTTTCCTTGGGAACGGACTGCAAGGAACCCTCTGCTCCTCTGTGCTTATTGTTTTTCAGGGCAGGTCCTTATAGGGGATGGGTGACAAGGGATGAAGCTTCAATCCAGCACTACCTATTACGAGATGGGTGAAGTTGCTTAATTCTGAGATAATATGAGAAGGACTTTCATTAAGACATGGTTATCAAAAGGTCCCATCAGGCTGGCCTTGGTGGCACACGCCTTTAATCACAGCACTCAGGAGGCAGAGGTAGGAGGATTGCCATAAGTTCAAGTCCAGCGTGAGACTACATAGTGAATTCCAGGTCAGCTTGGGCTAGAGTGAGATCCTACCTTGAAAAAACAAAAAACAAACAAACAAAAAAAAAAACCAAAGTTCCATCACTAATAAATTTGGCATGTTAATTTCAATCTACTGAATCTAATGTACATTTTCAGTTGGTTCCAAAATTAGTGGAGAAAAGTGATAGAGTATCATTTAGTGTTCTTCTCTTAGTATCCCTGAATCCTTTCATCCTGTTCTAGAATGCGAATTAATCATACGTAAGACCTCATTCTGTTTTCCATGTCTATTTTAAAATATTTTATTTATTTACTTGCAATGAGCGAGAAAGAGTGAATGAACATGAGTATACCAGAGTCTCTGCCACTGCACATGAACTTCAGATATACGCATCACTTTGAGCATCTGGTTTTATGTGGGTACTGGGGAACTGAACCGCTGAGCTATCTCCCCAGCCCCCATGTCTCTTAGTGTCCATTTTTGTTTACCATATTTCTGTCTCACTCATTTCTTTTCATTCTGAGCAATTTCTTTCCATTCCTTCATTCCCTCTTTAGCTAAGTGTAGCCATTCTTTGTATGATACCCTCTTCCTTGCAGTTGTTTGCAATTCCCTTTCTCCTTTTAAATGCTTGATGCTGTCCTTTAATCCTCGTATCACAGATCCTATCTGACCTCATTTGACTGTTATCTTCACTGACCTCTGCTTGTGATTGCTCGTTTCCATGTCTATTATGGTTTCATACTGTGACCTTGCATTTGGCTCAGTTGTTTGTGGGAATCCAGAGAGGCTTGGATGGCAGATATGCCTCCCAGAGACAATTAGTGTTTGCCTCAGCCTGCCGCTATGCACTGTCCAAACCTGAAGGTACATTGTAAATATGTTAGGCTTTCTTTGGCTACATGGGCTTATAAAATTAATCCCAAACTCAAAGTTTTAGGAGACATTTTTTACCTAGTCAATTTAAGAGCCATGATTGAAAAAATTTCCTCAATATCTCTCTGCTTTGAGAAGTTTTCCTAATGATATTTTTTCTTCGCTGACTTTTTGGCTCTGTCAACATTATATGGAGGTCTCTGCTCTGACCTTACAAGGTAAGGGCCCAAAGCTTTGACTTCATTCCTGGGGCTGTGGAGATGGCTCAGTGGTTAAAAGCACTTGCCTGCAATGCCTGCTGGTTTGAATTCGATTCCCCAGGTCTCACATAAAACCAGATGCACAAAGTGGCACATGCATCTGAAATTTGAGTGGCATGCCCATCCTCTCTCTTTCCTCACAAATTAATAAGTATAAAAATATTTGAAAAAAAACTTCAGTCTTTAAACCACCACTGAACAGCAAATCTCCAAGAGCAACTACAGCTTCTGAGTCAGCTTGCTGCTAAGTTTCCCAGCTTCATTCTGGGAGACTGTTCACTGCTTATTTGTTTTTTAAATATATTTTATTTAGTTATTTAGTTCTTATTTAGTTATTTGTTTATTTGAGCAAGAGAAAGAGAGAGAGATAATGGGTGCACCAGGGCTTCCAGCCACTGCAAACGAACTCCAGATGCATGCGCCACCTTGTGCATCTGGCTTATGTGGGTCCTGGAGAATCGAATCAGGATCCTTTGGCTTTGTAGGCAAACACCTTAACTGCTAAGCCATTTCTCCAGCCCCACTGCTTAGTTTTATCAAGATCATTTATGGTTTTTAGAGAAGGTTTGATATATATAAAAATATATATATATGATACACACAGAGGCATTTTAAGATGTCTTCTAGTGGGATATTTTCTCAGGATCTAGAAGGATATTTTCTTTGTCCACAACAGCACCTGAAGCAGAAACCTCCTAGGCGCTAAACAATTGAACACAGAGAATAAAACGATGGTTCTGGCCCTGTGGCACAAAGTCTCACACCACGTATGTATTCCATGCTGGTGGCCACCCAGGGTGTTTGAACAGCTGCCTGTGTTTGGGAGACATTGCACATTGCGGATTTGCATTTCCCAAGGTGGAAGCCAGAAGTCATTTCTCCAGATTTGAAGGTAAGTGCAGGGCCAGGCCCGCCACCAGACCCTGCTTGTTGGGAAAAGCACATGGGCCCACTTTTTGGCAAGAGGAGCAGCTGAGTGTCTGCTTCTCTGGGGACAGTGGCAGAGAGCCTAAGATGCCATGCTCAGCCTCATTAGTGAGCACTGCAGTGTGTCATGTGTGGCCCTTGCAGATACTGTGATGAGTGACACATATGATTGCACAGCTCACAGTCCTGGCCTTTGGACCTTTCTAGAGTGTGGATACCTAACATCCTAGAATTAATTTTCTTCAGCTTAAACTAGCTATGCGGGTGACTGTGTTTTCAATTACAGACCCTGACTGATACCCTGTGGATATAGCAATGTGCACAGGTTTAATTATGAAGAGTAATTCCACAAGCTACATGCAGAAATCAATATCATTATGTGTAGTCGTGCCTCACTGAATTCAGTGAGCTAATGAAGAGGTTTACAAACTCAGATTACCAGAATAAATTTAAGATTATATTTAGAAGGAAAAATAACTTAAAATTTAAAATATGTCCTTTTTATCAGCAATTGGTGCTTTAATACCTTTCTAATTCATGCAGGATTCTATTGTCTGTTTCAAACTTAGTAGTATACATGGTTGGGGTGTGTGTGTGTGTGTGTGTGTGTGTGTGTGTGTGCTTGTGTCTTTCAACTTGCATACGAACTGTGGATCAGTTAAAAATAAAAAATGAATATTTGGTTCCATTTGGGATTTTATGTAAGTTCCTGCCAAGGTGATTATTACAAAGATACAAAGAGGTCAGCATCATGGAGATAAATAATCGCACTGATTTTCCACATGATATCCCACGACAGCACTGACAAATAAAGACCACACATCTCATTTCCTTTCCATTTCACCTCTGCTCCCTCTGCTCAGAATTTTCTCCCCACTCTCTCCACAGCCCCCAATTATGGCTGTCCTTTAAAGCTCTTGCTTAATGTCACTTCCTACCTCAAACCTTCCTTTCTTGGAAGCAGCAGTTAGCCTCTCCTTCCTGGGGCTCGCAAGGCACTTGGTGAATTCTACTTCATGTGCCTGTCTGTGTATGTCTATTAAGTCTTAGCTATAAGTTTCTATAAAAATTAAAGGTAAGTTATATACTTTTAACATGCAATGACACAAAGCTAATATTCCCATCCCAAAAAGGAAGATTGGGGGTAGAAAGGAAAGATCAGATCAAAGTGAGGCTGAAACCTTGCAGAGCAAGCAGTAAATTCTATAGCTTCATGTCTGTCATCTGCGTCATATGATGTCTTGAAATGATCACTAAAGGGCTTGGGCAGCCTAAACCTGTGTTATACTATTTTCAGCCCATTTGGCCTCTTTCCTCATATGGTAATTTGACATGTAAAATGTCCCCCCATAGCCTCATATTTTTATGACTAAGCCTCATACTTGATCCCCAGCTGGTGAAGACTTCGGTGGGGGGGATGGTGTAACCTTGTTGGAGGAGGTGTGCTAGAGGCAGGCTTCCATTCTGTAATCCAGCCCCCTTCCAAGCGCTGATGCGGCTCGCTCTCTCTACTACCACCCTGCTGATAAGTGTCCATGTGAGTCAGCTTCCTGTTCCTGCCGAGATTTCCGGGCCATGATAGAGCTTGCCCCTCAGAACCACAAGCCAAAATAAATCTTTTTCTTCCAAAAGCTGCTTTTGGTAAGGCATTTTGTCCCAGCAAGGAGAAGGCAACTGCTACATCTGTGTTGGCTCCACTTGTGTGTGGTTTTCCTCAGCAGACATCCATGTTCCTGCCTTCTTCACCATCCTAGCAACTCCATTGCAATTTAAGTGTTGCCCTCGAACCTCACACATTACTTTCTCAGGGATGCCCACAGGGGATATGATCCTGCTACACATTGCCTGGCCTCACAGACTTTTCTCTGGAACTTCAGTACAAGCCTCTATGACTCCATAGCCCTTGTATTGTGCATGCTTGCAAAACCATTACATGTTGGCAATGCCAAGGTCTTCCACCTTGAACCACAGCTGTATTGGCTTGCAAGTGCCTGGGCATTTGAGCCCCAGAAAATACTTCTCTAGGGAGCTTTGTGTAAACAGCGCACCTAGCAATTCCCTGTTCTAAAAAGAAGGTCTTTGAAATGAGGTTAAACTTTACTTCCTTGGTCCCATGGTGGACAGGGTCCACCCAACTCCTGAAGTGCCCTCAAGGCAACCTTCCTAATGTCCCAGCTTAGTGTGCAACTTCTTTTTAAGAGTACTAATCTCTTTGTAAAAACTAAACCTATCTTGCCTTCAACTCACTCCTTTTCTGGTCAAACTACAGTTAGCTTCTCATCAGTATGACCAAATAGCCAACAGAAATAAGAGGGGAAAAAAGATTTGCTTTGGCTCATGGTTTCCAATGACACGACAAGGAAGGCCCAGAGGCCCAGTCCTCATCATGGTGGGCCAGGAAGCAGAGACGTGAGAATGTTTGTGCTTCGCTGACTTTCTTCTTTTCCCCTTTTATTCCTCCACACCCTTAGCCCATGAAGTGGTACCATCTACACTCAGGTGAGCTCCTCTCTCAGTTAACCCTACCTGGGAATGGTTTCATAAACACGACCAGGGGTGTGCCTCAATCTCCTAAACCCAGGCACATTGACAATAAAGATTAACCCTCACACTCCTGGAGGAGTCTGGCAATTTTATGAGCTTAAGAATATTTTTATTTTATTTTATTTACTGGAGAGAGAGAGAAAGGGCACACCAGGGCCTCCAGGTACTGCAAATGAACTCCAGACACGAGCTACCTCATGCATCTGGCCTACGTGGGTACTGGGGAATTGAACCTGGGTCCTCAGGTTCAATAGGCAAGTGCCTTAACCACTAAGCCATCTCTCCAGAATGACTTAGAATGTTTTAATGCTCATTAATGCCACCAGACCTTCCGAAATGCTTCATGTTGCATGCCTTCTCCACAGTTTTAGGTCTAGTAACATTTGCATGGCCATAAATCTACCCACCCTACTGGTGTGTTCTATATGAGGAACCCTGGTGGTTGAAGGAGCTGGGACCAGGTTTAGGTTGAGGTGGACACATATTCCTTTGAGCCTTTCTTCCAGTCTAGGGAAGTAAGAACCTCCTATGATTCCAAGCCCCTGGCTTTTCCAATATCCCTACTGCCTCCCTTGACCATGCCCATACATCAATGAAGTATCTTTAATTCATCTGGGTAGAATTCTGCTTCTGCCCATGGACTGACTGGTTTAAAGGAAGCCATATAAAAATCATATGAAGAGTTATTTTTCCAATAAATACAAGTTCTTACATTTAAGGAGAGATGCCTGCCTTTTCAACACCACTCTGCTCAATTTGTTTCTGGGAGTTTATTCCACAACAGCACCAATGTTGACAGCACAAGCACCTGCTGAAATCACAGTGGATGCTCTCAGGAGTTCCTGTGAGCTCAAGGGCTCAGGAATAATCCACAAGCATACTGTGGTTTGAAGGTACAAGGAAAGAGGTTTTCAGATAGTTCTTGCCATATTCCCTCTGCACTGGCTGGAATTGTGGGGAAACGGAAGGTTTTCCTTTAAATTGTATACATCTTGCTGAGGGAAGGTATTGGTGGCAATAGGGTTAAGATTTATATATATATATATATATTGGTTTTGCGAGGTAGGGTCTCACTCTGGTCCAGGCTGACCTGGAATTAACTATGTAGTCTCAGGGTGGCCTTGAACTCTTGGCGATCCTCCTACATCTGCCTCCTGAGTACTGGGATTAAAGGCGTGCGCCACCACACCTGGCTTCAACATATTTTTAAGTGGAAGGAATTTGAGAAAACAGTATGTGCAAGAAGGACACTCTGACCTTCTCCTGCTTTTCTCCCCAAAGCAGGCCACAAGACTGATATGAGAGGTGCCTTTCACATGCAGGAAGAAAGGGCTTCCTTATCTCTGCAGAGAAGGGACATTAGAAAGGAATCCAAAGAGCCTCGCTAAGTCTTCTCTAGTCTGTGATCACACTCTTGTTCTCCTATTCTGTTCCTCTGTGATTGGCTACTTTTTATTAAACTTACATTCATGTTTATCTATTTCTTCACATCTTCATTTCCTGAAATCTCCAGTGTTACTTAAAACTTATCTTAAATACATTTCTATGCTTTTTTCTTATTAATCTGTCTTTTGTCATGGAGTGTTCAACACTGAATCTAGGATGACTAGAGAAGACATTTTTCCCTCCCTGCAGTGTGAATGCATGCAACAGTATTTTCAACAAGATTTCAAATGATAGCATCTAATCCTGTCCTGCTAGGAAATAAGTAACCACCAAGCCCAGTAGCCTTCCAGAAGCCACACTGAAAGAAGAAAGGGTAGGGTTAGGGGAAAGAGAAAACCCTCATAGAAGTTGTTGCAGTTACCTTCTTCTTTTTTTTTTTTCCATTTTCAAAATGACTTTAATCAATACTTATTTCTCCAACTCTTGTACATACTAGCATATTTTTGTTTGCTTTTAGTTGGTCTTGTGCAATAAGCAATGACTTATATAGGCTTTCCCAAGTTTTGGGGTACATCTGTTTTGAAGGTCCATTAGGTAAATTGAATCCAACACTTTTTGCCATTCTTCTTATTTTGTAGTTCTTTGTATGTGACTCGATTTTTCTCTCTAACTGCTACACGGTACAGCCCATTGTAGAAATTAGTGTGGAGGTTCCCAAGATGGCTCAAAATAGATTTACCATATGACCCAGCTATAGCACTCCTAGGCATATATCCTAAGGACTCTTCTCACTACCTTAGAGATACTTGCTCATCCACGTTTATTGGTGCACTATTCACAATAGCTAGGAAATGGAACCAGCCTAGATGTCCCTCAACTGATGAATGGATAACGACATTTACACAATGGTAAGGAAAAATGAAATGATGAAATTTGCAGGGAAATGGATGGATTGGGAAAGGATTATATTAAATAAAGTAACCCAGGCCCAGAAAGCCAAACATCACATTGTTCCCTCTCATACAAGTTTAGACTTGTCTGTGAGTTGGAGTAAAAAACCAGTAGCAGAGGCCAGTAAGGTAGAAAGGAGCTATAAAGGGGGGAGGAGAATGGAGGACTTAAGGGGAGGGTATTGTATATATGTAAGTAGACAAACAGATTACTGGGGGTGGGAGCAAAATCTAAGAGGGTGTAAGCAAGTCATATGGAAACCTACTTTTTTTGGACAATGGCACACTCAGAAACCTTTGATTGTTTCTAGAAAGTTTTCAGTGCCAGGGATGGGATATCTTCTGGTGAGTTGCTGGCCAGGGAGGTCCTTGATGCCCTCAAAACATTACAGGGCCATTGCCAAAGCTCTTGTTTTCCCACCAGAAATAGATGGTAAATTCTTATTGCAGAAGACTCCACATGCTTGAGCTGCAAGGTCACTGAGAAATCAAGCTGGAGCTGAGCTGAAAACCTCCTCCCTGTAGACCAGCTGACAGAAAGCTGGAAAAAGCTACACTGCATGCAGCCCTGTGGGAAGGAGAAGTCATCAGTGGTGATAAACAACCGTGGACATTACGAGCCTTAAGTTTGGCCAGCCAAGTCCAATGATCCAACAGTTGCAACAGTGGAATGTTTGTTATGGAGGAAAGCAACCACTCTCTAATTGGACTGGAGGCCTGCTCTACAGGAGGGAATACCTGCCTGGTACTGAAAACCTAGTCTAAAGCCTATGGCAGGGACGGTCATGGACCTCTAGGGGAATAACGCCTGCTGATGTCTGGCTAAATGGATATATATTTCTCACCAAACTGCCCTGTAAGTTCTTATCTTAATGTTCTTACCCATATATTAATGCTACTCTCACTTTGGGTTAGAGAAAGCTCTCTTTTCACATGGGATAACTCAAAGAGCCCCATCGTGCTGAGAGGAAGGGACAGAGGAGTGCTCAGCACTGAAACATCTCTATCACACCTTCCAAGGCTCAGGTTCCATTGCAGAAGAGATGGAGGAAAGAATGTAAGAGCCAAAGGAAGGGTAGGACGCCTTACAACATGCTCCTCCAGACACAAAATGGCCTGGATATCCATGACCTCACAGTGATTGACACTACCTATACAAAAACTTCAAAATAGGAGGAAAAGATGATGACATCAAAACAAAGGAGAGACTGAGAGGGGAAGGGATATGATGTCGAGTGGATGTGTGAAGGGGAACGTGGAGAGGGGAGGGAATTATCATGGTTTATTGTCTATAATTATGGAAGTTGTCAATAAAAAACCCTCTACTTCCTTAAGAAAACATCTCTACTTCCTTAAGTTTCTTCTTGTCAGGTATTTGGTCATAGTAACAAGTAGAGTAATACAGCACCCTTGCCAAAATACTTTTCTTCCAACACACACACACACACACACACACACACACACACACACACACACATGTGTACTCATGCACACACATAGCTAAACACACACTTTTACTTGTGCACACACACAGGCATGCACATGCACATGTACTCATGCACACACATTCACACACATACATGCAAGTAAACATTGTACTCATGTGTACACACACACACACACACACACACACACACACTCAGAAATGCACTCAACGTGGCTCATGCTTGCCAAAGTGTGGAAGCAAAGATGAGTTCTTTCAGGAGGTGGAGCAGATAAGCAGGCGCACCAGACACTAGACTATATTCCTCAGTAATGTAGCAAGAGATGAGCTCCGAAACCACAAAGACACAGTGGTGCCTAAGTGTGCTTAGTAAGTGAAGGAAGCCAAGCTAAACTCTGCACACCCTCTGGCATTCTGCTTTGATGTTTTGAGACAGGTTCTCAAGAGGCCAGGGCTGGCCTTGAACTTACTGTGTAGTCAAGGATAACCTTGAACTCCTGATCCTTCAACTTATGCCTCTCAAGTGCTGGGGTTGCACATGTGTGCCACCTTACCCAACCAGGATGACCCTCTGGAACAGGCAAAGCTATAAAGCAAAACAATCAGTGATCACCAGAGAAAAGGGAGGGCTGGGACTGACAGAGTACCAAGGATCAGGCTAGGACAGTGAAGACTGCATAATGTATAATATTATAGTGGTGATTAATGTGATTACATGTTTATTCAATAACACAGTATACACAGCACCAAGAATGAGTCTTGATGTAAGCTATGGATAGGATGTGCGGTCACCATGGTGACAAGTTTCGAGGTCTAGTGAGAGGTTCTGAACATAGAGGAGGTCATGCTTGTTTGGCTGCACACAACGTGGGAACACTCTGTATCTTGCTCTAAACTTTTCTGTGAGCCTAAAAACTATTCTTAAAAATAAAGCTTATAAGAAAAATCAATTTGAGCTGGGAGTGGTGGTGCACACCTTTAATCCTAGCACTGGGGAGGCAGAGGCAGGAGGATGCTTCATGTTTTCTCACATATGTGGCACCAAACTTGGACCAACTAAAGTTGAATAAGAATGGGAGTAAGCATTAGGATATGGGCCTGAAACTAGAATGAGACCAGAGGACCCTGCGAGCTGTACAATCAACCAGTTAGACAATAAGTACACACCTGTGCAATAGTGGCACACCGTTGTTGCAGGTAACCAACTACACTATGATGGGACATGAGACCCTCTCAGTGGGAGAGAATTCATAACTGATACTGGGAACCAAGTCAGAATCCCATGGCCAGGAAACTCACAAACCTCAGAAAGCAGCCTCATTGCTCCCCTGGATAAGTAGAGTGGGTACATACATCAAAATGTCTCTCAAACTTCTATGCATATCCCCTTAATCAAAGTTGCTATCACTCTTGGTTGGAGAATCTGTTTTGTTTTGCAGATAGAAGAGAATACTAGAGAGATACAAATCTGACTGCTGACTGCTCACCATAAGACATGCCACCTCCACCACATTTACTGGGATCTAGGAGAAATTACAGAAGAAGAAGCTACCTGGGTATTTCTCCAAATGCTAGCCTGGCAACCAGCTCCAGAGAAATGGCAACAACCACTGTGGTGAATCAAAGCACATAGAAGCAGAAATACAGAGGCTATAGAGACCTCAACATTAAACCGAACTGCTAACAGACCCATCAAGGCTCAGGGGTTGTTGCAGAAGAGGGGCACACAAACTGTAGAGCCACAGGGTGGGTAGAAACATTCGGAGGCCCAGCTCTTTTCCCCAGAGACTGAGCCCCTAATTACCCCACAATGAACACCAATAACCCTATTGAAGAGGGCCCTCAGGGAAACAGGGAATGGGGGAGAGGGGACTCTAACCTATGTAAAAAATAATAATAGTAAATGAAAATTTAAAAAAACATAAAAGAGTGGATATCAAGCTAATATGACCTAACAGAAAGCTGAGGCACAATCTTGAAACATCTGATAAAAGAAAATTCAGGGGACACAGAAGGGAGCTATACACTCGTAGAAAGACTAGTAGAGCAAACGCACACGTATCCAATGTGGGGGATTCCGTTTCTGGAGATGCAGGCTTGCTGTCAGGCAGTAGCCGCCAGAGCCTCGCTGCTTTGGTTTGCTCCTGCCTCTGGGTCAGAGCATTGAGGCTAGCTATAGGATGGTTTGGGCAATATGTTTGTTAAGAGTGTGAACATTAGCCCAATAACCCCAGAGTTACCTGAAGCGGGATTGCTAGATAACCATTGTTCCAGAGAGTAAGGAGGATACACGGACATGTGGTTCTTGTGTTTAATTATATTTATGTAGTGTATTATGTTTTTTGATGTCTGTGTGTTAAACTCTCCCTGTACCCCTGGGATGAAACTTACTTGATCGAGGTGTATGATGCTTTTGATGTGTTCTTGGATTTGGTTTGTGACGATTTTATTGAGAATTTTTGTGTCTAAGTTCATCAGGGATATTGGTCTATCATTTTACTTTCTTGTGTCTCTGGATTTGGTATAAGAGTGATGCTGGCTTCATAGAAGGAGTTCAAGAGCATTCCCTCTTTTTCAATTCTGAAATAACTTCAGAAAAGGTGGTTTAGTTCTTCACTGAAGGTTTGATAGAATTTTGCATTGACTTTTCTGTTGGGAGATTTTTAATTACCTTTTCAATCTCACTGGATTTAATAGGTTTGTATAGGTAACGTATCAGTTCAGGGTTTGGTTTTGGAAGGTGGTATGTGTCTAGGAATTCATCCATTTCTTACAGGTTTTACTTTGTGGAATATAGGCTTTGGAAACATATCCTGGTGATTCTTCCAATTTTATTGGTGTCAATTATGACATCTGCATTTGCATTTCTAATCTTTTGAAAATATTATTTATTCATTTACTTGAGATAAAAAGATAGAGACAGAGAGAAAAACAGTGAACTTGACACTGTTGCCTTCCATTTTAAACAGATTCCAGACATATGCACCAACTTTATGCATCTGGCTTATCATAGGTACTAGGGACTCACACCCAGGCCAAACACTTTTAAACAATGAGCAATCACTGAAGCCCTCATTTCTAATCTTGTTAATTTGAGTCTTTTTTTTCTTTTGATAAACAGAAGTTTATCAATCTTATTTATTGTTTTTGAAGAACCCATCACTTTGTTTCATCAATTTTAAAAATTATTTTCTTAATTCTCATTTCATCAATTTCTGCTCTAATCTTGATTATTTCTTTCCATCTGGAACTCTTAGAATTGGATTACTCTTGTTTTTCCTATGACTTTAAGTGGATGGTTAAGTTATTAATTTGAGATTTCCCTGTCTTTGTAATATAGGCATTTAGTGCTATAATTATCCTCTTGGATTGCTTTCATTGTGTCCCATAAGTTCTGATATATTGTTCTAAAAATTTATAGTTTTCCATTTTAATTTATTCCACAACTCAGTCATTGTTTAATAGTGAGTTGTTCAGTCTCTAGGAGTTGGTATATTTTCTGTTTCTTTTGTTGATAATTTCTAGCTGTATTGCATTGTGGTCAGATATAATGCAGGGAGGAATGTCAATTTTCCTGAATTAGTGGAGGCATGCTTTATGCCCTAATATATTATGTATTTTAGAGAATGTTCCATGAGTTACTGAGAAGAATGTATGCTGTGGAATTAGAGTGGGAAGTTCTGCAGATATTTGTTAGGTCTAATTGATCTATGGTGTTGTTTAGCTCTGTTATTTCTCTGTTAATTTTCTGCTCAGATGATCTGTCTATTAATGATAGTGGGGCATTAAAGTCTCCGACTATGATGGTATTGGGATTTATTTCTGGTTTGTTATCCAGCAGATTTTGCTTTATAAAGTGTGGTGCACCTGTGTTTAGTGCATGTAAGTTTATGATTGTAATATCCTCTTATTGGATTGTTCCCTTGATGAGTAAGGAGCGGCCTTCGCTATCTCTTTTGATTATTTTTGGTTTGAAGTCTATTTTGTCAGATGTTAGATTAGCCACATCTACTTGTTTCTTATTTTTGCTTGCTTGGAAAATCCTTTTCTATCATTTCACCCTGAGCTGATGCCTGTCCTTAATGGTAATGTGAGTTTCTTGTAGACAGCCAATGAAAGGATCCATTTTTCTGATCCAACCTGTTAGCCTGTGTCTTTTGATTGTGAAGTTGAGTCCATTGATGTTTAGAAATAACTGTGAGGTTTAAGTTAATCTCTGTAATGTTGAAGGCTTTGTGGAGTTTGTTGCTTTATTGAGTTTTATATATTTTCATGCTTGTTCTAGTTTTGGCTATTGTTATTCCATCTTGTAGCCTCTTGAGGTTGGTTATTCATCTCTTCTGTGCAGCATATACCCTGAAGTATTCTCTGTAGGGTTGGCTTTGTGCTCACATATTCATAGAGTTGGCTTTTATCATGGAAAGTTTTCCTTTCACCTTCTACCATGAGGGATACCTTTGCTTGGAACAGTAGTTTGGGTTGGCAGTCATAGTCCTTTAAACTTTAGAGTACGCCATTCCAAACCTTTCTGAGTCTAGAATATCCATAGAAAATCAGAAGTAATTCTGATGAGCTTACTTTTGTATGTAATGAGCTGTTTTTCTCTTGTTGCTTTTAGCACTCTCTCTTTGTTTTCATTGTTTAGAGTTTCAACTATAATGTATCATGGAGAGTTTCTTTTGCCATCCTGTCTATTGGGTGTTCTGTGTGCTTCTTGGATCTGGATGGGTCTCTCTTTTACAAAAGTAGGAAATTTTTGTTTAATAATTTTGTTGAAGATGTTCTCTAGGCCTTTGGCCTGTATTTCCCTTGTTGTATGCTGTGGTAGTTTGAATAGATGGCCCCCAATATATTCAGTGTTTTATTAGTTTGTAGTTTGCATCTATAGCCACCTGGCTGGAGGCAGTGTCACTGGAGGGATATTAAGGTGTGGTGGTGGGTTTAGGATTTCAATCTAAAGATGAGAAGTCTGTCTAGCTGGAGTTCCTGAAGTGTGCTGTGCTGTGTGGCTTTTGGTTTTAGCTCTCTGTATATGGTCCTGTGAAAGCAGGCCAGTTTCTTCTGCCATTATGGAACTTCCCCTGAACCTGTAAGCTTCATAAATATCCCTTCTCCATAACTGTGCCTGGTCTGGAAGTTCATCTCAGTGAATCTGAAGCTGTCTGCTATATATGCCCATGATATGGATATTTGGTCTTTCTTAAGGTGCCCCACTATGATCTCATATTCTGTTTGTGTTCTTTTAACTTACTAAAATTTTTGGACTCCTGGTCAATTTCCTCTGTCTTGTCTTTGAAATCTGAAATTCTGTCCTCCACATGATCTGTTCTGTGGGTGAGGCTTTCTGGGGAGCCTTTTAAAAGGGCTATTTAATTTTTGTTCTCTATTGCATTTTTCTTCAGCATTTCCATCTCTTTATTGAGTTCCATTTTCAGATCCTGGTTTGACTTTCTGGTTGTTTCTTGAATTTTGTTCCTGCATTTGATCATGTCCTCATGAAGCTTATTACATTGGCAACAAGCTCTTTTATTTGTTGACTTTCCTTCAAATTGTTTATCTATTAAGATCTTTTTGATTCTTTTCAGTTTTGTGGAGGCAAGTAATGAGAACATTTTGTGGTTGTTTTCTTATCTTCCATTGAATTTATGAGTTGTTGAATTTTGTTGATTCTCTTCCATTTCATCCATCCATTTGCTCATGGACTCATTAAGCTTGTTTAATGTGCTCACCATGCTTTCATTGGGGGAGTCCGTGTCTGGAGTACCCTCGGTGTTTTTACTGGAGGCTTCCACTGTGGGACTAGCATTCTTGGTGGGGATCTCTTGGCTTGCTGTCTTCTATTGTTTGTTTTGCATTAGGGTTTGCCCATGTCAAATGTTTAAATATCTATTTACTTATTTTCAAGGAGAGAGAGAGAGAGAAAGAAAGAAAGAGAGAGAGAGAAGGAAGGAAGGAAGGAAGGAAGGAAGGAAGGAAGGAAGGAAGGAAGGAAAGGATGGGTGCATCCAGGCCTCTTGTTGCTGCAAACAAACTCTAAATGCATGTGCCATTTTGTGCATCTGGCTTTACATAGGTATTGGGTTCAAATGTCTGTAACCACTGAGCCATCACTCCAGCCTCAGAGGTAGTTGTTTTGTTAAGAATGTAGCAATTAGCTGGGTGTGGTGAAGCATGCCTTTAATCCCAGCACTCGGGAGGCGAGGCAGAGGTCGGAGGATTGCTGTGAGTTTGAGTCCAGCCTGAGACTACATAGTGGAATTCCAGGTCAGCCTAGGCTAGAGCGAGACCCTCCCTTGGGGAAAATAAAAAGAATGTAGCAGTTAGTTGCTCAGTGAGTGTTCTGCTCAGGTTTGATCTAGATGGGAGTGGGATGGTGGTCTAGTCACAGGTTTTGGCTGGGTGTCCTTGGGTCTGGTCTTCCTTGTGTGCACTGTCTCTTAAGAGATTCTGGGTGAGACCCTGGAAAGCCTGGTCAACTTTGTGGCCAAACAGCTTCCTGTTCTCCCCATGCTATTTCTCCCCCTCCTGGCCCTTGGTGGTGAGACTGGCTGTGGCTGCTGGTGGCAGGCTCACAGGGGAGGGAGATCCCACTGTTGGGGCTGGGCCTAACCATAGTAGATGAGGAGCCATCTGACTCAACTGGTTGTGTGGATGGTTAGGCTCAATGATGGTCTGCAGGTCCCCCGTTGTGCATGTGCTCAATCACTCCAAGTGCACATATCACCCAGATCTCTGC
Source organism: Orientallactaga sibirica (assembly GCA_036365145.1). NCBI lineage: Eukaryota > Metazoa > Chordata > Mammalia > Rodentia > Dipodidae > Orientallactaga > Orientallactaga sibirica. The sequence goes on from JAEOAD010000025.1 coordinate 4,929,063, forward strand.
TTGTGTCCGCACCAAATGTGCCGAAGGTGCTGGTGCTCTGCTGTGTACAGCTCATGTAGGGGGGGTCAGGCAGAGTCCTCCCTTATGCATATGCCCCAGCTGTGTGGCATATAGAAATCAGGCCAATTTCCTGCGGGCAGGTGACCAGCCTGTGTGCTCGTGTCCCAGCTGCACCACATGTAGAGATCAGGCAGATTGCCTGCTTGTGCTCCATGCTGCCTGTGGAGATCAGGCACCCGCCCACTTGTGTGTGTGCCCCAGCAGGGCTGCATATGGAGATCAGGCAGACTGCCTGCTTGCACACAGGCCCCAGCAGAGCCACGTGTAGAAAACAGGGATATTGACTGCTTCCTTGTGCACACACCCCAGCTGCCTCACGTGTGGAGATCAGGCAGCTTGCCTGTCTGTGCAGACTGCTGCATGTGGAGATCAGGCAGTTCACCGGCCTTCGTGTGCACCCCATGGCCGCATGTGGGAGTCAGGCATATTTCCTGCTGGTGTACCTCAAGCCCACTCTGCCAGATCTCATCTTGTATGGGAGCCCCCAAATCTTGCCTCCTTTCTCCTTTCTCTTCAGGTTGTGCCAGTGTGGCTCCTTTTCCACCATTTTTTTTTTTTTTTTGAGAGGGAGAGAGAATGGCCTGCCAGGGCCTTTAGCCACTGGGAATGAACTCTAGATGCATGCACCCCCTTGTGTGCATGTGCGGCATTGCACGCTTGTGTCACTGTGTTTCTGGCTTATGTGGGACCTGGAGATTCAAGCAGGAGTTCTTGGGCTTCACAGGGAAGCGCTTTAACCGCTAAGCCGTCTCTCCAGCCCATTTTCCACCATCTTAACCAGAAAGTCCTCTCCTTTTATTTTCAGCCTTTCTATATTCTTTTGTGACAAAGGTGTCTTCTATAAATAATGTTATTGTTTCTATTGAACTATCCAATTTGAGATGTTCTGTTTTGTTATTGGTTGTTCAATCCATTTACATTTTCTATAGTCATTTTATATTAGGATTTAATTCTATGCTTTTACTTCATGGTGTGCATGCATGTATGTATGCATGTTTGTGAGCGTAGGTACATTTGTGTGGAGGAGTGTATGTGGAGGTCAGAGGGCAGTGTTGAGTATCTCTCTCAATGACTTTCCACTAAACCTGGATCCCCTCGATTCAGCTAGACTAGCTAACCATCAAGTCCCAGAAATCCTCCTGTCTCAGCCTCCCCACTAGCGCAGGGGTTCTAAGCTCCCCAGAGCCCAGCCTCCCCTGTGCATCATTATGGAGATCCAACCCCTCCCACAGCTCCAATCCCATAATAATACCTTTTTTACCTTTTGTCTTTACCTAAGTAGATGATTTTCGTTTGGTAGTTAAAAATAGCCTTTTGTTTTTGTTCTTATAGTGATTTCTCTTAAAACATATTTATTTGTCCTGACATTAATTTATGGAAAACCATTTGTTTACCCTTCAAATACAAGTAGTTTGGCCTGTTCTCTCTCTACCCCCAATATGTATAATAACAACAGCAGCAGCAACACACACAGAGGCAATACTGACATAGTTGGGGTAGACTTCTCATTCTGAGTTCTTATGAATATAGTTTTTTTGTGTGTGTGTTTTTAATGGCTGCTTTTGTTTATAGACAATAATGGATTTTGTTAAACTTATTTGATTGCCCTAAAGTCACATTTCTCTAAAGCATTGCTGGATTTATTTCCCTCTAATGTGAACATGTCTTCCTAGGGTTTTTAAAAGCAAGGCTTTTTTTGTATAGCATAAGTTCTAAAATATTGTATGCCAGAAAGTATTATTATAACCAGAATATTTTAATCCATCCTCACGTTTTTGTGTTAATTTTGTGGCAGCTGGAGAGATGGCTCAGCCATTAAAGGGGCTTGCTTGCAAAATCTGATGGCCTGGGCTCAATTCCCCAGTATCCACGTGGCCTCTGTATCTGGGGTTCATTTACAGTGGCAAGAGGTCTTAGTGTGCCCGTCCTTTCTTCCTTTCTGTCTGCTTGCAAATGAATAAAATAAGTAAATAAAAAATAAAAGCATGGGCTGGAGGGATGGCTTAGCGGTTAAGGCGTTTGCCTGCAAAGCCAAAGGACCTAGATTTGATTCCCCAGGACCCATGTTAGCCAGATGCACAAAGGAGTGAACACAACTGAAGTTCATTTGCAGTGGCTGGAGGCCCTGGTGTGCCCATTCTTTCTCCCTCTTTCTTTGTCAAATAAATAAAAATATATATAAAGAAAAACAATAAATAAATAGATAAATGAAACCAATGTACATCTCATACTTCTTTGTCTTCCATCCAGGCTTGCACTGAGGTCTGACATCCATGTAACATTTGCTCTTTTGTGTGAGAGCTTTTTCTCTTCAAAATAGTTTGGAATTTTTCTTAATCTCTAGTGATTCTACCTCATAGAAACACTAATTTGAGGGTTCCCTGTCTCTGACTCTGTACCATTTAGACTCCATTTTCTCCTCTATTTATTTTTTCCCTCCTGAAGAAACACTGTTAGATGAGTGGTAGAATATTTATTTTCCCTAACTCTAGAGTTTCTTTAAATATAAAAATAGAGCTGGAGGGAATTGCTCAGCAGTTAAAGGCACTTACTTATAAAATCCCAGTACCCATGTAAAACCAGATTCACAAAGTGGCGCATGCATCTTTAGTTTGTTTTCAGTGGCTAGACACTCGGGCAGATCCATTTCCTCTCTCTCTCTCTCATTCTCTCTCTCTCCCCTCTCCTCCTCTGCTTGCAAATAAATATATATATAAATATATAATATTTTTTTATTTTTTTAATTTTTTAGATCCAATAATTTTATTTATTTATTCAAAGTTTCTAAGTAACTTTTCCACTCACTATATTAGTACTAGCTTCATAATGCATCTATCAATATGCTCTCAAACATGTAAAATAAGTTTTGTAATATAATGCTTATCTTTTTTTTCTTTTTTATTATATATATATATTTTTTATTGACAACTTCTATACTTACATACAAAAATGTATGATATTTCCCTCCCCTCCTCCCATTCCCCTTTAGAACTCCAATCTCCGCTGTATCCCCTCCCTCTATCCATTAGTCTCTCTTTTAATTTGATGTCATCATCTTTTTCTTCTATTATGAGGGTCTTGTGAAGGTATTGCTAGGCACAGCAAGGTCATGGATATCGAGGCCCATTTCTGTCTGGGCAGTTGCATTGTAAGGAGTCATACCCTTCTTTTGGCTCTTCCATTCTATCTGCCCCCTCTTCCGCAATGGTCCCTGAGCCTTGGAGGGTGTGGCAGAGGTGTTTAAGTGTTGGGCACTCCTCCATCCCTTCTTCTCAGCACTATGTTGCCTTTTGGGTCATCCCAGTGGTCATCGCCATCTGAAAAGAGAAGTTTCTCTAACCAGAAGTGAGAGTAGCATTAATATGTGACTATGAACATTAAGTATAGTGCTTTCAGGGTAGCTTGGTGGGAATAATATATACATTTAACCAGACAGGCACAGGCTTTATACCCCTAAGGCTCATGACCTCCCCTGCCATAGACTTTTGCTTAGGTTTTTCAGTACCAGGTATGTATTCCCTTCCATAGAGAGGGCCTTCAGTCCAATTATGGAGCAGTTGGTTACCCCAAGAGTAGACATGCCACTATTGCACCCGTTCAGTCATTGGGCCTGTCTGGCCAAACTTGAATATTCAGTGTCCACTGTTTTCACTGCTGATGACTTCTGTCTCCCATAGGGCTGCATGCAGTGCAGCTTTTTCCAGCTTTCAGTTGGCTGGTCTACTGGGAGAAGGTTTTCTGCTCAACATCAGCTTGCTTTCTCAGTGACCAAAAGTCTCTTTGTATTTCCCCTACCTTCTTTAGTAGGTTTCACAGTGATCTGTAGCTTCTTAATTCATCCATGACATGTACTTCTGCTACTTGCCCCAGCTCTTATGCCTCTCATTTCAATTACTATTTTGCTCATACTTGATATGTCTACTTAGCTGTTCTTGCATCAACCACAGATTGAGTTTTTGGTAAGGAATGAGCCAACTTGTACTGTTGGTCCCTTCCTCTAACATTTAACTTCTCCATTCTGTGGCAAACTGTCCAGTATGAGAAGAGACAAAGGCACGGACAGGAAAACCATCACACCTGTGAGAGGCTGAAGGCTCCTGTGATCCAGGACAAGAGCAAGTGCACGGGGGGATGGGTGTCTGTGAAGTGAACAAGTGCACAGGTTGGATGGGTGTCTGTGAACTGAGCAAGTGCCCAGGGGATGGTGTCTGTGAACTGAACAAGTGGGAGTGTCTGTGAACTGAACAAGTGCACAGGAGGGGAACTGAACAAGTGCACAGGGGCGATGAGTGTCTGTGAAGTGAACAAGTGCACAGGGGCGATGAGTGTCTGTGAAGTGAACAAGTGCACAGGTTGGATGGGTGTCTGTGAACTGATCAAGTGCACAGGGGGGATGGGTGTCTGTGAACTGAACAAGTGCACAGGGGGGATGGGTGTCTGTGAACTGAACAAGTGCACAGGGGCGATGAGTGTCTGTGAACTGAACAAGTGCACAGGAGGGATGGGTGTCTGTGAACTGAACAAGTGCACAGGGGCGATGAGTGTCTGTGAAGTGAACAAGTGCACAGGTTGGATGGGTGTCTGTGAAGTGAACAAGTGCACAGGGGCGATGAGTGTCTGTGAAGTGAACAAGTGCACAGGTTGGATGGGTGTCTGTGAACTGATCAAGTGCACAGGGGGGATGGGTGTCTGTGAACTGAACAAGTGCACGGGGGGATGGGTGTCTGTGAACTGAACAAGTGCACAGGAGGGATGGGTGTCTGTGAAGTGAACAAGTGCACAGGTTGGATGGGTGTCTGTGAACTGATCAAGTGCACAGGGGGGATGGGTGTCTGTGAACTGAACAAGTGCACGGGGGATGGGTGTCTGTGAACTGAACAAGTGCACAGGAGGGATGGGTGTCTGTGAACTGAACAAGTGCACAGGGGCGATGAGTGTCTGTGAAGTGAACAAGTGCACAGGTTGGATGGGTGTCTGTGAACTGAGCAAGTACCCAGGGGGGATGGGTGTCTGTGAACTGAACAAGTGCACAGGAGGGATGGGTGTCTGTGAACTGAACAAGTGCACAGGGGCGATGAGTGTCTGTGAAGTGAACAAGTGCACAGGTTGGATGGGTGTCTGTGAACTGATCAAGTGCCCAGGGGGGATGGGTGTCTGTGAACTGAACAAGTGCACAGGAGGGATGGGTGTCTGTGAACTGAACAAGTGCACAGGGGCGATGAGTGTCTGTGAAGTGAACAAGTGCACAGGTTGGATGGGTGTCTGTGAACTGATCAAGTGCCCAGGGGGGATGGGTGTCTGTGAACTGAACAAGTGCACGGGGGGGATGGGTGTCTGTGAACTGAACAAGTGCACAGCGTGGATGGGTGTCTGTGAACTGAGCAAGTGCACAGGGGGGATGGGTGTCTGTGAACTGAACAAGTGCACAGGGGGGATGGGTGTCTGTGAACTGAGCAAGTGCCCAAGGGGGATGGGTGTCTGCGAACTGAGCCACAGAGGGTAGATTGGGGGAATGTGTAAACAACCCTGGCCCCCCACCTTTGCCCTGGGATATCATCACCCTCCTTGCCACAACCATCATCTGCAACCATGTGGTTTCACCTGCTGTGAAGAGAGGGTGTAAGGAAAGGTAAAAACCATGCAAAAACAAAAAAGAAATATGTGTTCAGTCAATTCTTTCTTGTTATTCAGGGAGGCTGTGTTCTGGAAAGCCAGGGCAAACACTGAATTAGCAACTACTGAAACCCTGCTCCCAGGGGAAATACAGGGTTACGTTCCTCTGGGCCTCTGATCACACGTTCGTCAACTGATCGATATGTAGCTTTGTCCTATGTGTATTTCTCTTTCGACACATGTTTAAGATATATTGTTGATATGGTAACAGTGAACTCATAGCCAGCAGCATTATAATTCATGCTTCAAGCTTGTAGGACATGTATTTTCTCCTTGTTCTTAGGAACACTGACGCACTGGTACATATTCAATTATGTTTCCCTCAAATTCACAATGGAATTGTGATGCCCAATTAGAACGTGTTTGAAGGCTTGGCTTTTATGAAAAGTTAAATGAGGTTATAAAAATGGGCCTAACCCAAGGGGCCTTGCCTTATGAAGAGAACCCTAGAGTGCAAATGCAGAGAAAGGGCCATGGGAGAACATGGTGAGAAGATGGTCACTTGAAGACACACGTGGTGGCACACAGCTCTAATCCCAGCACCGAGGAAGTGGAAATGGAAGGTTCAGGAGCTCAAGGTCAGTCTTGGCTACCTACTGAGTTCAAAGCCAAAAATTTTATATATATGTATATATAGAAGTGGACATCTGAAGGATACAGAGAAACTTCACCAGAAATCAACCCTGTTTGCACCTTAACCCTGGATCTTCTGAGACCAGCAATGTGAAGGAATCAATTTCTATTGTTTGAACCGCTCACATGACATGACAACCGGAGCAGACGACTATAAGCACTGGCCTTGGAGGCCATGTTCAAGTGCAACCCACCAGAGGAAAGAGGGAGTGGAAACAAGTTGAACCGCTGCAGTTTAGCTTCTCTGGGGATCATTCCTGTGCCCGCCATGGGGATTTCACTTGAAGCTCCCTGGGACAGCTGCTCTTGTATTCTGATCCAGGATGTGGTGTCCTGGGGTGACGTCTGGGACTGTGTTGTTTCTTGAGTCATTTCTAAGTCCCAACTTGATCATGTTTCTATTCTGACAGAAGCTGCTGTTGAGGCTCAGCATATATTTTCTTTTATGTTTCTGTGCTTTAAAAATAATCTGCTTTTGGCTGGAGAGATTGCTTTGTGGTTAAGGTGCTTGCCTGCAAAGCCTAAGGACCCAGGTTTGATTCCCCAGTACCCAAAAAGCCAGCTGCACAAGGTGGTGCATGCGTCTGGAGTTTGTTTCTAGTGGCTGGAGGCCCTGGCATGCCAATTCTCATTCGCTCTGCCTATCTCTCTTTTCTCTCTCTCTCTGCTTACAAATATATAAATAAATAATCTGCCTTGCCAGGCACAGTGGTGCACACCTTTAATCCCAGCCCTTGGGAGGCTGAGGTAGGAGCGCCATGAGTTCAAGGCCCCTCTGAGACTACAGAGTAAATTCCAGGTCAGCCTGGGCTAGAGCAAAACCTACCTTGAAAAAAAAAAAACTTCTTTAATGAAGAAAGCATTCAAATTTAAATAAATAATTCTTGGTGCACAAAAAGAATCTGCCTTGTTTTGTTATTTTTTCATTTTTTTATACATTTAATTTTTATTCTTGTTTAAGATATAATCAAGTTGTTTCACAGGGCAGTGTCTTAGTCCATCTTGTGCTGTCATATCACATACTGAGCAATTTGTAAAAAAAAAAAAAAAAAAAATTCTTTCTCAGAGTTCTAGATGCTAAGAAGGCCAATGTCAAGGAGTTGAATTCTGTGAGGACAGGTTTACAGCATCATCTCATGGCAAGAGGTGAAAAGAGAGAGAGAGAGATAGGAAAGGATGGAGAGGGGGAAAGAGAGAGAGATAGGGAGGGATGGAAAGAGGGGAAAGAATGATAGGGAGGGATGGGGAGAGGGTAAAGAGAGAGAGGGATGGAGAGGGGGAAAGAGGGAGAGAGGTAGAGAGGGATGAGAGAGGGGAAAGAGAGATAGGGAGGGATTGAGAGAGGGGAAAGAAAGAGATAGGGAAGATGGAGAGAGGGGAAAGAGAGAGATAGGGAGAGATGGAGGAGGGGAAAGAGAGAGAAAGGTAAGGATGGAGATGGGGGAAAGAGAGAGAGGGAGGGATGGAGAGAGGGGGAAAGAGGGAGAAAGATAGAGAGGGATGAGAGAGGGGAAAGAGAGATAGGGAGGGATTGAGAGAGGGGAAAGAGAGAGAAAGGTAAGGATGGAGATGGGGAAAAAGAGAGAGATAGGGAGGGATGGAGAGAGGGGGAAAGAGAGAGAGATAGAGAGGGATGAGAGAGGGGAAAGAGATAGGGAGGGACTGAGAGAGGGGAAAGAGAGAGATAGGGAAGGATGGACAGAGGGGAAAGAGAGAGATAGGGAGAGATGGAGAAGGGGAAAGAGAGAGAAAGGTAAGAATGGCGATGGGGGAAAGAGAGAGAGGGAGGGATGGAGAGAGGGTGAAAGAGGGAGAGAGATAGAGAGGGATGAGAGAGGGGAAAGAGAGATAGGGAGGGATTGAGAGAGGGGAAAGAGAGAGATAGGGAGAGATGGAGGAGGGGAAAGAGAGAGAAAGGTAAGGATGGAGATAGGGGGAAGAGAGAGAGGGAGGGATGGAGAGAGGGGAAATAGAGAGAGATAGGGAGGGATGGTGTGATGGTTAAGTTTGTGTCAACTTGATTTGTTTAGGAATCCACAGACATCCCTCATAAGTGTGTCCTGAGGTTGCCTCTAGGAAGGATTAACTAAAGAAAGAATCCTTCCCCCAGGGTGAGCCTTTCCTCCAGAGTGGGCAGCCCCTCTTGGAGGAGGGGGCTGGTTTATAAAAAGAAGCTCTGGGAAGAAAGGCATCCTCTTCTCCCACCTGGATACTGGTGCTGCTCGCTGTTCTCTGCTTGGTGCTTGCTGCTTTCCAGCGTGGACTGAAGAGCAGCATCTCTCCAGGACACCTCCAGGCCTTCAGTGCTGGATCAGAACTGCTGAGGCATCCAGCCTCATAGACTGAGCAGCTACCAGGTTCCTTGACTCTTGGGCCTGCAACCTGCTATTACTGGACTGTTGTAAGCTAATCTAGTAAATTCCCTTTTAATACAATTCATCCTAACAGTTCTGTTCCTCTAGAGAACCCTGACTAATACAGAAGTTGGTACTGAGGAGTGGGCTGAGATGAACCTAACGATATGGATTTTCATCTTTTGGAACCTTTGTTTTGGAGGAATGGGCATGGACTTGGTGCTTGCAACTGAAAATGCCTTCTGGAGTGGTAAGCCAAATATTATGGACTATTCTGATTATTCTGATAAGAGTTTGAGAATGCTAAATGCAGACAGTATTGAACTTCGAGATTTGGCTTATTATGAGCTTTCTAAGGGGAAGGAAAGACTGCAGAGGACTTTGTTGGAACTGGGCTACCGGCATAAGGGATGGCTGTGTCCTGCTGCCCAGGGCCAGAGAGTTTGATCAAAGTTAAATTTGTAATGGACTGATGTGCTTGGCTAAAGATATTGGACTGAGAGATTTAAGATTTCAAGTTGGAAACTTCAAACAAGTTAAAATTAGAGGCACTGAGACTGGTTTTGGGTTACTGGAGCTGCTAATGTCCAACACATTAGCAATCTTAAGGAAGGTGGCCTGACTGCATTACATTAAAACAATGGAGAACATGCCTGAGGAAAGACTGTTAGACATGCAAACTCTTTTGGAAAGAGTTGACTAGAGAAGGAACCTGCTTTGTAAGGTTATGATTTATTTTGTCCCTGAATTAAGAATATGGCTGTGTCCTGCACACCTGGTATTAGTTTTGGAAGCATGAAAAATGCATGGAGTGGTCATGAATTGCACACGATTCCAGGAGCCACTGCTGAGATGCAGAATGAGGTAGGGCGTGATGCCTTTGGAAGATGGACTGTGGTTTGCATGGAGATCTGAAGACATTTTGGATATACCAGGACTGTGCAAGGGTTAACATGGAGTGCACTGTTGGCCTGGGATGGAAGTTCTCCCTGGCTACTCTGCCCAGCTAGAGGGGCAGAATTGGAAAACCTGGAGACTGTCAGTCTCTGGTTATATTGAGCTTGAATTGCAGAAATTTGATGATTGCTTGATGGTGGTTGAGTTTGCAAATTGTTCTAGTCTTTCCTTGCTATGTCTTATACCAGTTGAAAATGTTTACTCTGTGCCTTTATATGTTGGAAGTATATAACTTGTTTGATTTTACAGGACTCACTATCTTAAGTTGGTCAAGAGAATAGGGACCTTTGAAACTGGACTGAATACAATTTATAATGTGTGATGGTTATAAATCTACTAGCCAGGAGTGGAATGTGGTAGTTTGAATAGATAGCCCCAATATATTCAGTGTTTTATTAGTTTGCATCTACAGCCACCTGGCTGGAGGCATTGGCACTGGACATCTTAAGGTGTGGTGATGAGTTTAGGATTTCAATAGAAAGATATGCAAAGTGTGCCTAGCTGGAGTTCCTGAGTTGTGCTGTGCTGTGCTGTGTGCTTTTGGAGTGGCTTCTCTCTGTGTGTTTGGTCCTGTGAAGGCAGGCCAGCTTCTTCTGCCATTATGGAACTTTCCTGGATCTAGAGAGGGGAATAAAGACAACTGTCTCTGGTCTGGAAGTTTATCTCAGTAAACCTGAAAGAGAGAGAAAGGTAGATGGATGATGGGGATGGAGAGAAAGAGAGAGAGATAGGGAGGGATGGAGAGAGGGGGAAAGAGAGAGAGAGATAGAGAGGATGAGAGAGAGAAAGGGGGAAAGAGATAGGGAGGGATGGAGAGGGGAAGAGAGGGAGAGATATGGGGAGGGGGAGAGAGAGGGAGAGATGGGGAAGGGGAAGAGAAAGGTAAGAATGGCGATGGGGAAAGAGAGAGAGGGAGGGATGGAGAGAGGGTGAAAGAGGGAGAGAGATAGAGAGGGATGAGAGAGGGGAAAGAGAGATAGGGAGGGATTGAGAGAGGGGAAAGAGAGAGATAGGGAGAGATGGAGGGGGGAAAGAGAGAGAAAGGTAAGGATGGAGATAGGGGGAAGAGAGAGAGGGAGGGATGGAGAGAGGGGAAATAGAGAGAGATAGGGAGGGATGGTGTGATGGTTAAGTTTGTGTCAACTTGATTTGTTTAGGAATCCACAGACATCCCTCATAAGTGTGTCCTGAGGTTGCCTCTAGGAAGGATTAACTAAAGAAAGAATCCTTCCCCAGGGTGAGCCTTTCCTCCAGAGTGGGCAGCCCCTCTTGGAGGAGGGGGCTGGTTTATAAAAAGAAGCTCTGGGAAGAAAGGCATCCTCTTCTCCCACCTGGATACTGGTGCTGCTCGCTGTTCTCTGCTTGGTGCTTGCTGCTTTCCAGCGTGGACTGAAGAGCAGCATCTCTCCAGGACACCTCCAGGCCTTCAGTGCTGGATCAGAACTGCTGAGGCATCCAGCCTCATAGACTGAGCAGCTACCAGGTTCCTTGACTCTTGGGCCTGCAACCTGCTATTACTGGACTGTTGTAAGCTAATCTAGTAAATTCCCTTTTAATACAATTCATCCTAACAGTTCTGTTCCTCTAGAGAACCCTGACTAATACAGAAGTTGGTACTGAGGAGTGGGCTGAGATGAACCTAACGATATGGATTTTCATCTTTTGGAACCTTTGTTTTGGAGGAATGGGCATGGACTTGGTGCTTGCAACTGAAAATGCCTTCTGGAGTGGTAAGCCAAATATTATGGACTATTCTGATTATTCTGATAAGAGTTTGAGAATGCTAAATGCAGACAGTATTGAACTTCGAGATTTGGCTTATTATGAGCTTTCTAAGGGGAAGGAAAGACTGCAGAGGACTTTGTTGGAACTGGGCTACCGGCATAAGGGATGGCTGTGTCCTGCTGCCCAGGGCCAGAGAGTTTGATCAAAGTTAAATTTGTAATGGACTGATGTGCTTGGCTAAAGATATTGGACTGAGAGATTTAAGATTTCAAGTTGGAAACTTCAAACAAGTTAAAATTAGAGGCACTGAGACTGGTTTTGTTACTTGAGCTGCTAATGTCCAACACATTAGCAATCTTAAGGAAGGTGGCCTGACTGCATTACATTAAAACAATGGAGAACATGCCTGAGGAAAGACTGTTAGACATGCAAACTCTTTTGGAAAGAGTTGACTAGAGAAGGAACCTGCTTTGTAAGGTTATGATTTATTTTGTCCCTGAATTAAGAATATGGCTGTGTCCTGCACACCTGGTATTAGTTTTGGAAGCATGAAAAATGCATGGAGTGGTCATGAATTGCACACGATTCCAGGAGCCACTGCTGAGATGCAGAATGAGGTAGGGCGTGATGCCTTTGGAAGATGGACTGTGGTTTGCATGGAGATCTGAAGACATTTTGGATATACCAGGACTGTGCAAGGGTTAACATGGAGTGCACTGTTGGCCTGGGATGGAAGTTCTCCCTGGCTACTCTGCCCAGCTAGAGGGGCAGAATTGGAAAACCTGGAGACTGTCAGTCTCTGGTTATATTGAGCTTGAATTGCAGAAATTTGATGATTGCTTGATGGTGGTTGAGTTTGCAAATTGTTCTAGTCTTTCCTTGCTATGTCTTATACCAGTTGAAAATGTTTACTCTGTGCCTTTATATGTTGGAAGTATATAACTTGTTTGATTTTACAGGACTCACTATCTTAAGTTGGTCAAGAGAATAGGGACCTTTGAAACTGGACTGAATACAATTTATAATGTGTGATGGTTATAAATCTACTGGGAGCCAGGAGTGGAATGTGGTAGTTTGAATAGATAGCCCCCAATATATTCAGTGTTTTATTAGTTTGCATCTACAGCCACCTGGCTGGAGGCATTGGCACTGGACATCTTAAGGTGTGGTGATGAGTTTAGGATTTCAATAGAAAGATATGCAAAGTGTGCCTAGCTGGAGTTCCTGAGTTGTGTTGTGCTGTGCTGTGTGGCTTTTGGCTTGTGGCTTCTCTCTGTGTGTTTGGTCCTGTGAAGGCAGGCCAGCTTCTTCTGCCATTATGGAACTTTCCTGGATCTATAAGCTTCAATAAATCCCTTCCTCCACAACTGTCTCTGGTCTGGAAGTTTATCTCAGTAAACCTGAAGCTGTCTGCTACAGATGGAGAGAGGGGAAATAGAGAGATAGGGAGAGATGGAGTAAGGGGAAAGAGAGAAAGATAGGGAGGGATGGAGAGAGGGGAAAGAGATAGGGAGGGATGGAATGAGGGGAAAGAGAGAGATAGGAGGTATGGAGAGAGGGGAAAGAGATAGGGAGAGATGGAGTAAGGGGAAAGAGAGAAAGATAGGGAGGGATGGAGAGAGGGGAAAGAGAGATAGGGAGGGATGGAGTGAGGGGAAATAGAGAGAGATAAGGAGAGTTAGAGGGGGGGAAAGAGAGAGAGATAGGGAGGGATGAAGAGAGGGGGAAAGAGAGAGAGATAGAGAGGGATAGAGAGAGGGGAAAGAAAGAGATAGGGAGGGACAGAGAGAGGGGAAGAGAGAGAGATAGGGAGGAATGAAGAGGGGGAAAGGGAGAGAGATAGGGAGGAATGGAGAGAGGGGAAGAGAGAGAGATAGAGAGGGACAGAGAGAGGGGGAAGAGAGAGAGAGAGTGAGGGATGCAGAGGGGCAAAAGAGAGAGTTAGGGAGGTATGGAGAGAGGGAAAGAGAGAAAGATAGGGAGGGATGAAGAAAGGGGAAAGAGAGAGATAGTACAGCCTCACTTGTTTGGGTTGTTTTTCTTTCTTCTTCCTTTCTTTCTTTCTTTCTTTCTTTCTTTCTTTCTTTCTTTCTTTTTCTTTTCTTTTCTTTTCAACTAGAAAATCAACATATACCAATGTGGCTTTGAATACAGGATCCTCCTGCCTTAGCCTCCAGGATGACACAATCAGAGGCATGTGTCACCAACACATGTGGCTCCAAACTTAGTTTAATAACAAACCCAGTCTCCAGATAAGAGCACCACTTCCTGACAGTGTAGTCATCCACTCAGGAGTGTGGAGAGCACAGGCCTACCATGTTGTTAAGCTCCCACCTCCCCATGCTGCTGCATTAAGGACTCTTCTCAGCACATGAACTTTGGGACCATGTTCAAACCACAGCAGCTCATGTCATAGTCAGGACCACATTGCTAATAGTGACCTCCTGATCCCCACTTCCATGTTTCCCAGCTTCCAAAGATAACCTCTTCCAACTTTTTATTACCAACTCTTTGGGCATTTTGCATCATTGCTCTATATGACATGATTATGGAGCTGCTACCAGGGTTTTTCCTTGTTAAGCATTATGCATAGCCTTTTCATCCCTAATCCTCCCAGGAAAGCAATGGTGTCACTTGGATAGATTGCTATTCAGTGTTGACATCACTAACAATCATGAAAATGATATGTAGTGGTAAGTGATATGATATTCAATGATTTGCTTTCTTGAACAAGTTACCATTTTTCCTACTGCCAACTACTGTCTTTTGTTTGCTGAGTAACATCCTTTGTACTTATCACTAATTGGTTCACAAACTCTGCTCAGCTTTGTGACTCTTTCTCAATATGTTTACACATGTCAGGTATTACATATTTACTCTTCCATTGGTCTCCCCAGTGCCCCTTCCCCATTCCAGCTAGGACTGGTTGGTGGCTAAGCTTGCTGGGTATTGTCCTGGATCCTGTCTCTTGGTGTACTACCTTATTATGGCAGAGTACTTTCTTCTAGCAGCTTCCAGGTAAAGGGTAAAATTAGGGGTAAATCTCTTTATACACGTGTGAAATGCCTTCATTCCACCCTCACACCTACTCAATGGTTTGTCTGGATGACTAGTGAATTGCCAAATTCATTAGAAGTTGGAAGCATCACGTTATTGTCTTTCAGCTTGTACATAGCTGTTGAGAAGTCCCAGAACCAGTCTAACTTTATGTGTCATTTCTAAAGATGAAAATAAATTTATTTAAGGAGAAATACACTATATTTATTTGCTTGACAAAGGTAAAGTCCAACCACAGTAGAAATAGCTGTTTAAATAAGCGAGCAGCTCTAGTTTAGTACCATATAATGTGTGGTGAGTCCAGCATAAGAACAAGTGACAAGTTACCTAGATATTCTGTATCCAGTTCATCCCTCTGGCTATGCTAAGGGGCACTTCATTCTATGCTAAAGAAGGAAGCCCACAGGACAGCCAGCCAAGACATGGGGGATTCCAGAATTCTCTTGTTGACTTTGGTGTGATCTTTCTCTGGCATAACAGTTCCCCAGCCTGCAGTCTTAATTTGGTATTAAAACCAAATAGATTTCCATGCCGAAGATGAATTAACATGTTTTCAACCCCCCCCAAGTCACTTTTTTTTTTGGCTATTAACATCATTTATTTATTTATTTATTTATTTATTTATTTATTTATTTATTTTCCCATAATTTATTTTTATTTATATTATTCTGATTTTACATTCATAGTGTTGGCTCCCTTATCCTCCTCCCTGTTCTCCCTCTTCCAAAGGGACCCTCATCAATGGGGAATGTGGGTCATGCATTGTGGGGGTCGTCAAGAGTTCTGGGGGCCAAGTCACTTTTAAAAATAAGCCTTTTCTGACAATGAACTGACATCTTTTTTTAATGTTTTTATTTATTTGCAATGAGGGAGAGAGAGAGAGAGACAATGGGCACAGCAGGGACTCCTGCCCCTGCATAGGAGCTCCAATGAGGGCTCTGAGGAATCATACCTGTGCTGGCAGACTTTGCAAGATGAGCCACCTCCCCAGCCCTTAACTGACATCTTTTCTTGGCTTTCAACATCATTGTTTGCATAGTCTGAATTGTGACCTTTTTTTGACCCTGGAAACAGTTTATTTTCTGAAATGTGATTTAAAAAAAAAATCCCAACATGATGATATCACAAACAAACAGAATTTATTATCACGACTTCATTGCTCAAATGCCCAGTGGAAACCTGTGTTCTGTTCTCCATTCTCCAAGTTTCCAGAGAGTAACCTTGGAACTTCACTCTAGGCCAGGTGGCTGATAACCACTCCTTGGCGATCTTTCAGGAACTGCTGCTCCCTCTGGGGCCCTGCTGCATTACACTGTCCCTGGATGAGGCCTGAAATGTACTTATCCTTAGCAAAAGGGCTTTAGCTGATGAGTACCAAGTGATCACCACATTCTTTCCTCCTCAGAAGCAGACACGTGACAGGAAGGCTGAAGGTTCTTCCTGGACCTCTCTTTGCTAGTGCATTCCTTCAGGTATTCTTGCAAGTCTTTTTCAGTAAACACAGTCTGCTGGCACTTCTTTGTAGTGTCATAAGAATTTGCAACAAGTTCAATGAAAAGGCTAAGGATCGTATATAGAAGAAGGCTGGGCTGGAGGGATGGCTCAAGAGGTAAAGGTGCTTGCTTGCAAAGCCTGATGGCCTGGGTTTGATTACCCAGTACCCACCCATATAAAGCCAGTTACACAAAGATGATGCGTGTGTCTGGAATTTGCAGTGGCAAGAGACCCTGGTGTGCCTGTATTCTCTCTTTCTCTCTGTCTCTTTCAAAATAAGTAAATAAATAATATTTTTAAAAGCAAAGACTAATGAAGGAATGTACGAATAGATAGCAGACAGTCACACTGACACTCTTCTGGATTTGAGCACAGGTTGCAATAATGTCATCAACATCAACCAGAGAAACACTAGGTTCAGAGTTTCAAACTTCCCATCATATGGTCCTAAGACAATCTAGTGGCAAGTGTGGCCCAGCTAAACCTTGTCAGCTCAAGCAAAGAGCTGGAGGACTTTGGCAATGAGGCCTGTGTTGTTACAATGAGCACATTACATGTTTGAAAATATCCCAGATATCTGATAACTCTCTGATGACTCCGACACAGACAGAGTGTAGATACTCCTAATGAAACGCTGCGCAGATCATAATTGATGAGATTCTTTGCTTTGATTTCCAGTTTTAATGTGGGTCTTGAGATCACTGACAGTTGCTGGGACACAGGATCTGTTGATGAACTGCCAGTGATCAGCATCACGCTTGTGCTTCTCCGGAAAGAAGTTTAGAAATCTCTCTCTTAAACTTAGAGCAACAACAACTGATTTTGGGCAAGGAGAAGAGATGCCAGGCAAATCACAATGACAAATGTACCAAACACCAGGATATACTGAGCATGTGTTCTGAAGAGACTCAGATATGTTCATGGCTTTCCATTCCTCAATGTTAGTGTCACTGCCAAATGAACTTTGATTTTGCCACTGAGAGCTTTGTTGTCAAAGGAAATCATATTCTGAAAGACGAAATAGTCGGATAACTCATGGAAATGAATTGCCTGTAGGTCAATGCCTTTGAGGGAAAAAGCGATTTCAACTGGCAGAGGCTGATAAAACTCCTGCTTGAAGAAGGAGGGCTCTCTCCAGGCCTGGGGTTGCTGGCCAGCAGCTGGAGGTCTAGGTGAGCAGCCTATGTCAATATCACTGTCAGTATTCAGAGTAACCTTGGGAGAAGCACATGGTCCTGCTTGTATGACACAATACAGGCCTGGTCCTAGCCAGACCGCATGGCAGAAGAAAACAGGAAGTGGCTTCTGTAAAAATGGCGTTTTGCGCAGGCTTGATGTGACAACAGTTACAGTCCCATGCTCGCGAAAAGCCTACTACGAGATGTCCTGTCCAGAGACAGGCTGTCATTGGTCACCAAAAGGGGACCACCCCATACAAGGATTAACAGCCCCTTAAACCCTATGTGCATTGTGCTAAATAAACGAGTTTGTGGATTCTCGCTTCTGCTTTCACCCAACTCCCGGAGTCTGTGTCGTGACTCCGCGCTGCTCACCCCAATTCGGCAGAGACCCTACTGTCCCTCCTGAGCTGGCCTTGGGGGGGACCCCAACATCTGCTCTCATAATATTACTAACAAACTTTAAAGCCAATTCTGCTGTCTTCATTTCCTCCATTATCTCCATTATCAAGTGTAGCCAGGGACCAGCACTTGGGAGGCAGCAGTGGGAGGATCGCTGTAAGTTCGAGGCCAGCCTGAGACTACATAGTGAATTCCAGATCAGCCTGGGCTAGAGCGAGACCCTACCTCAATTCTCCCTCTCAAAACAAAACAAAACAAAACATAACATACATTTGGGCTGGGAAGATGGCTCAGAAGTTAAGGTCCTTGCCTGAAAAGCATAATGACCTGGGTTTAATTCTCCAATACCCATGTAAAGCCAGATGCACAAAGTGGAGCATGCATATGGAATTCATTTGCAGTGCCTAGAGGCCCTGGCATGTCCATTCTCTTCTTTTTCCTCCCTCTCTCTCCTTGCAAATAAATAAAGTAACATACTTTTTTAAAAGCTGGAAGTGATGGCTCACACCTTTAATCCCAGCACTCAGAAGGAAGAGGTAGGTGGATCACAATGAGTTTGAGGCCACCCTGAGACTACATAGTGAATTCCAGGTTGACCTGGGCTAGACAGCAAGTCCTTACCTCAAAAACAAACAAACAAACAAAAAGTAACCAAGGAAACGCTCTTTGGTGAAGAACACTAACTAAAAAAAAAAAAAGAGAGAGATGATCTCCCAGGTGTCCTCTTGACTACATGTGCCACAGCTCTGGTTATTTTCATTTACACCAGAATATTCTTTCCAAACTATTAGCTGGGCAAGGTGGTGTATGCCTTTAATCTCAGCACTTGGGAGCCAGAGGTAGGAGGATCACCGTGACTTCGAGGCCACCCTGAAAGTACATAATGAATTCCTAGTCAGCCTGGGCTAGAACAAGATCCTACTTCAAAAAAAAAAAAAAAAAAAAAAAACAACTAAATGTTGACAAGTAGATTCTTAGAAAGAAATCTCCAACTGGTTAAACCAAGTCAAAAAAAACTGTGGTGGAAGATGGAGGCATGCCTGGTCTGAGCCCCATTCCACCCTGACAGGGCCAGTGTCTCCTTTCCTGCAGGCATGGTGCATGTGGGAGAGGGTAGTATGCATGGGATGGTCCCCAGTATCCCCAAACTCAGCATTGCAGCCTGGCCTACTCCTTAAGGTGTCTATTCTATGTGTATTTTTTTTTTGTTGTTTTTCAAGGTAGGGTCTCGCTCTAGTCCAGGTTGACCTGGAATTCACTATGTAGTCTCAGGCTGGCCTTGAACTCATGGCAATCCTCCTACCTCTGCCTCCCGAGTGCTGGGATTAAAGATGTTTGCCACCACGCCTGGCTCTCTATGTGTATTTTTTAAGACAGGGTCTCATGTATTCCAAGCTGACCTCGAACTCACTCTGTAGCCAAGGACAACTTTGAACTCCTGATCTTCCTGCCTCTATCTCAAAAATGCTGGGATTGCAGTGCATACCACCATGTTTAGTTTCTAATTCTTTAAATGTTTTATTTATTTATTTTATTTATTTATTTATTTATTTATTTATTTTTGCATTATTGGGGATGGCTCACAAGTGTGCTGCCCTGGCTCTGTTGCTGGCCCTTAAATACTTTCTCCTTGGTATTCTCTCTCCTCCTTCCCTCTCTTCCTGTCCCATTCTTCCCCCTTTCCCCTCACTCTCCTCCGCTTAGCTTTGTTTTAGTATTCTGACATTTTGTAGTTAGATTCTTGGTATGAATGCATTTACTTTCATGATGCTAAGTCCTTAATGATCACTATAAAAATGACTTTCCTTTTGTTTTTAAAAATATTTATTTATTTTATTTGAGAGAGCTAGAGAGAAAGAGGCAGAGAGAGAGGGAGAGAGAGAGGGAAAAAAATGGGTGCTTACATGGGTCCTGGGGAATCAAACCTGGGTCCTGGTGCTTTGCAGCCAAGTGCCTTAATGGCTAAGACATCTCTCCAGCTCTTTATTTTTGTTTTGAGAGGGAATTAGTCAAGTAGCTTAATTTTCAGGTAGCCAGCCAGGAAAGGGCCCAAAGAGGGACCCAAAAGAGATGTCACACTGCCTGCTTCAGCAGAACCAGGGTTTAGCATCTGATCCAGTCTCATACAATGAGTTCTCTCTCCCCACCTACTCAAATGGTCTCAGACAGCCCCTGAAGTTTAGACCAATCATCCCTCTCTTGCCCTCTACTCATGTGGGCCAACCTCTTCCTGAGCCGGCCCCATGAGCGCCCATCAATCAGCTTTCTATCAGACAACTCACCTGAGCCTTAAGGTAAGGCCCGCCACAGTAAGATTATAAACAGATGTTTACCAGATGGGCACAGCCTGTTTTGGGGCTGTTCTCCTCTCCTGAGGCCTGAACCTACAGGTCCCTGCTCTGGTAAGTCCCCTTGTCTCAGCTTGGCTGGGCTGGGATGAGGGGAAAGGGGCCTCCTACTCCCACATGGGCTCTCTGCACCCTCCTGCCTTCACATGGCGGGAGCTGTCCGTACTTCCTCCTCCTTCCTTCTCTTTTCGTTTTTTAAATTTATTTTGTTTAATTTTTGAGGGAGAGAGACAGAGAGAATTGACACTCGGCCACTGCAATCGAACTCCAGATCCTTGTGCCACCTAGTGGACATGCGCGACCTTGTGCTTGCCTCATTGTTGTGCGTCTGGCTTGTATGGGATCTGGAGAGTCAAACATGAGTCCTCAGGCTTCACAAGTAAGTGCCTCACCCACTAAGCCATCTCTCCAGCCCCTCTTTCCTTCTCTTAATCTAATAAAATCTCTCTAAACATTACCCTCTGGTAATTCATAAGATAAAAATCCAGAATCATCCAAATTTATTGCTGCATTGGTGTACATTGGTGTATTGGCAAGTGTGGTAGTTTGAATAGATGGCCCCCAATATATTCAGTGTTTTATTAGTTTGTTGTTTGCATCTGCTGGACGCTAGAGGCAATGTCACTGGGCGCATCTTAAGGTGTGGTGATGGTTTGAGATTCCATTGTAAAGATATGCAAAGTGTGCCCAGTAGGAGTTCCTGAGGTGTGCTGTGCTGTGTGGCTGGTGGCTTTTTTCTTTCTCTGCTTGGCCCTGTGAAGGCAGGCCAGCTTCCTCTGCCATTATGGAACTTCCCCTGGATCTGTAAGCTTCAATAAATAATATCCCTTCCTCCATAACTGTCCTGGTCTGGAAGTTCATCTCAGCGAACCTGAAGCTGTCTGCTACAGCAAGGAGCCCCAAGACTCCTATTAAAGTTTCAGAGTCACAGTAGAACAGAGTGATTTCCCATATACCATCTCCCTTACCAACAACTTCCACCAGAGTGGGACTTGGTAACAACCCCACTGAACAGACCCATCATTGTCACCCAGAGTCCATAGCTTACACTGGGGTTCACTTTAGCAAGTTCTGTGAGTCTGAACACATTTATGAGGACATATGTCCACAATTTTTGTATCATACAGTGTGTTTTCAACATCCTCAAAAACCTCTGCCCTCCTGCTGTCCTCATGCCCACCTGGCAACCGCAAATCCTTTTATTCTGCCCATCATTTCCATTTTCCAGAATATCACATAGCTGACTCATACGGTATGTGACCTTTGACATTGGCCTCTTCCACTGAGTGATGCTTGTTTCATATTTTGTGGAGATAAAGCTAATTGGATGGAATAAGGCTAATCTTTGCACAGGCTAAACCTGGAGATGTGAAAAACTAGGCACCTTGGGTGGAGCTTCATGAAGACGGGGAGACTCTCGCAGCTTCTCCAAAGATTTCCTGATGAAATAAACCTAAACAAACAACTCATGATCTGATGTGATGCAAACTCATGATTTGTCTTCTGCACAGACTCCCCGTGCTTTGACTGGATCAGTTCAGGGACCACTAGAGCGCATGCCCCTGAGCCTCCATTAAGTCATATTTTGGCTGTGATGTGTTCATTCTGTGTTTACCCAAACACCACTGGATGGTGTACAACAATATTTGATAGTGAATTTTGTTAGCCCTGGCTAATATCTCAGTGTCTGGTTGTACCAGTTCATCCCTTCACTTGCTGCAGGATGTCTTGGTTCTTCCAGGCTTTGGCATTAAGCATCTGTGTGCAAAGTTTGGTGTGGACATGCTTTCAGCTCCCCTGGGCGAATGTCAAGGAATGCAGTCTTTGAGTTATGCCTGGGAAAGTGGGCAGAGTTTTATAAGAGCCTGTCAAACTGTCTTCAAAATGACTGCTTCCTTGGGCACCCCTACCAGCAGCCTTTTAGGGTTTCTGGGCCCCACACCCTCACAGCATCTAGTACGCTCAGTTTTCTGAATTTGGCCATTTTCAGAGTTTGTGCTGGAATTTTGTGCTTGTGTTTTGGTTTGCATTCCCCTAATGGCATGTGATGCACAGCATCTTTTCTAACGTTTGACAGCTGTAAATCTTTCTGAGGGGCCTGTTACCATTTTTGGCTGGTTTAATCTGGTTGTTTCTTTTCTGCTATTGAGTTTTAGGAAACCTTTGTGTATTTTGGTTAATGGGTATTTATCTGATATGCATTTTGCAGAGCATAATATTTTCATTTTAAAGACATCTAGCCTATCCATTTTCTTTCATGGATCTAAAAGGTACCTCTATTCCAAGGTCATCTAGATTTCTCCCATGTTATA
This sequence comes from Orientallactaga sibirica, assembly GCA_036365145.1. Taxonomy (NCBI): domain Eukaryota; kingdom Metazoa; phylum Chordata; class Mammalia; order Rodentia; family Dipodidae; genus Orientallactaga; species Orientallactaga sibirica. Next base: position 4,951,256 of record JAEOAD010000025.1, read on the forward strand.
ATCTAGGAGTTTTATAGTTTTATATTTTAAATTGAGGTCTGTGATCCATTTAGATTATTCTTTGTGAAGGTTATAAGATTCTATTACATGTGAATGCCTAGCTGTTTTAACACCATTTGTTGAAAAGATGATGATCTCTCTGTGGATTTGTTTGCTCCTTTGTCAGAGATCAAATGATTAAATTTACATTGCTTCATTCCCAGGCTCTCTGTTCTGTCCCACTGACCCATCTGTCTGCTCTCTCCTCAATATCACACTGTCTTTGTGGCGGTAGCTTGATAGGAATCTTAAAGTTGGGAAATTAATCTTAAAATTTTGTTCTCTGCAACATTATGTTGACTATTTTGGGTGACTATTTTATCACTCCCTGTAAATTTTGGAATATCCACAAAATAACTTGTTCAAATTTTAATTGGTGTGAACTGAATCTGTACATCACAGTTGGAAGAGTTGACATGTTCATGGATTGAGTTTTCCTACCATGATCATGGAATATCTCGCCATTCACTTATTTTTCTTTTATTTCTCTCATAAGAATTTTGTGTTTTCCCCCTATAGGTCTTATACAATACTCTGTTAGCTATAACTAAGTATTTTACCTTTTGGAGTTAATGTAAATGATATTGTATTGTATTTTCAATGTCAAATTGAAAAGCAATGGACTTTTCTACATTAACCACATATTCTACAACCTTGCCATAGTCTCTTAATTCATTCCAGGAGTTTTGTAGCTTATTGTTGTTACTAATTATCATAGATTTTTCCATGCAGAAGATTTTATGACATTTGTGGAAAAAAAGACAGCTTTATTTTTCAGTTGCCAATCTGAATACCTTTTCTTTTCTTTTTGTTTTATTGGATTAATGTTGCAAAACAGTGGTCAGAGACTACTAAGGAGACTCAACACTCATCAGAGCACTGAGGATGAAGCTATTGCGTGCCCAGCTCCAAGCGGGGCATCTACATCACCCTGCCCAAGGCTCAGGAACACTGTGAAGAGGGGCAGAAAAAATATAGGGAGGAGTGCTGTAGATGCTCTCTTCAGGACATGGCTGGCGTCGTGTTCACCACCTCACTGTAACTGTCATTACCTGCATAAGTCCTGCACAATATTGAGCCCATCGACATTCCTCAGTAGTGAACAGAGGAGCTCACCCCTCCCTGAGGAGCTATTGGCAGTTAATGGTTGTTGGAGAACGGGGAAGCATTTCAGTGACACACCACTATTCAGTCCTCCATGCTTTGGTAATAACCCTACCCATGCTCATGCAGGCAACCTAAACTCAGTGCATTCCCCACCAAAAAAAAAAGGCAAAGAAAAAAATAGTAGAAATGACACTAATTAGGAATAAGGGGTTCAGGGGAGGGGGGAACAAAAGAAAGTGATGGGACATAAATGTGATCAAATACATTATATACATGTATAAAAACTGTCAAAAATAATTTTTAAAGTGTATTTATTTATGAGCAGAGAGAGAGAGACTATGGGCACACCCAGGCACACCCAGGCACACCTAGTTTTCTTGCTGCTAAAAGCCATACTCCAGACACATGTGCCACTTTGTGCATCTGACTTTATGTGGGCACGGGGGAATTGAACTGCACTGGCAGGTTTTGCAAGTGTCTTTTATGGCTAAGCTATCTCTTTGGCCCAATAAATACATTTTTTTAAAAAGCTACTTTTTTTTTTTTTTTTTTTTTTTTTTTTGGTTTTGCAAGGTAGGGTCTCACTCTGGTCCAGGCTGACCTGGAATTAACTATGTATTCTCAGGGTGGCCTCCAACTCTTGGCAATCCTCCTACCTCTGCCTCCCGAGTGCTGGGATTAAAGGCGTGCGCCACCACGCCTGGCTTTGCAGAATGATTTTTAGCTGTGCCCAATTGACCAATAAACCCATCAAAGATCGTCTTCATTCTGTTACATTTTATTTTTCTTCTGACTTTTTTCTCAGAATTTCTACCTCTGTTTCTGTGACCTCTCTTCCTTGTATGCTGTCTATTTTATTCCTTAAATCATTTAGCATCTTAATCATAGCTGTTTTAAATTCCTGATCTGATCATTCAACATGTCTGCCATATCTAAGTCTAGCTTTGATGTGTACTCTATTTCCTTAAACGGGGTTGTTTTGCTTTCCCCTTTGAGAAAGTCTTGTAATGTTTTCTTGATAGCCCTGCCCGACATGCAAAGCCCATGCTGTGGAGCTTCAGTGAGGTGGTGGAAGTGGTGCAGGCGAGGACATAGTTACAGGAATTCCAAAGGCCCTGACTGATCTTTTCAGGAGCCTGTTCATCTGGACTGTGAACTTCACACATGTTCATTCAGTGTTCTGCCCCCTTTCAGGGAGACAGCTGACCAGTGTGGGCTGAAGGCGGGCATTTCCCTCTTTCAGATCAGTTTCACCATGATGAAATCCCGGCAGGATGGGATCTGGTTAATTCGTTTCTCTGAGGGAAGCTCTTGTTTTGAAAAACATGGTATTTTGGCATATTTCAAAGTGATTGTTTTCTTCAATATCTCTATGCTCCTGGAGGTAAAATTCACAAGGGTTTGAGGCCTTGGACTTGTGCCTCAGTTTCCACCCTGACAAGCCAGTCCTCTGCATTTTCCAGCTTTGCTGCAAGGTTGGTTTTGGCTGGATGACCCCATCTTTCTGATGGATCTTAGAATAATGACTGACTTTCACTTTTCTTATAATTTGTCTTTAAAAAATTGAGATAAGGTCTCACAATATAACCCATGTTTTCAATTTGTTCAGCTTTTTACAACAATATTTTATTTATTTATTGGCAAGCAGTTAGGAAGGGAGAAAGGGGGGTGGTGGGAGAGAGACCCTTGCCATTTCAAATAAACTCCAGATGCATGCACCACTTTGTGCATCTGGCTTTATGTGAGTACTAGAAAAATCAAGTCCAAGCCATGAGCTTTGCAAACAAGCACAATAACTGCTGAGCCATCTCTCCAGACCTCTTGTTCCACGTTCTAGTTTTTAGGACAGAATGGAGAGTTTTAGTTTATTTTTATTTTAAATATTTATTTATTCATGTGTGCATGTGTATGTGCACATGCATACATGTGTGAGAGGTATCAGGTCTTCTTTCCGCTACCAACGAACACCAGATGCACTTTTTACATCTGGCTTTACATGGGCACTAGGGAATCAAACCCAGGCCAGCAGGCTTTGCAAGTAAGTGCCTTTAACCACTGAGCAAACTCCCCAGCTCAGCTTCCAGCTTCTTACATAATGGACCAAACACCACAAATATTTAGTGACACCTTCAAATACAGAAGCTGCTTTCCATTTTAGGATTATCTCATGGGCAATAAGCTCTTCTGATCTTACTCTTCTCTTCTGAAATGCCTCTTATTTATATTCTGAACCTACCTGTCTTACTATATTTATAATTTCTAAGAATCCTCTTCACTCTCTGAATTTCTTTTTCATAGCATTCTGTTCTTTTTTCATCACTATCTCTGGTTCCTTTGCTGCATATTAAGCATCATGCGTGATTTGAAGAGTTCCTGTCTGGTCTAATGTTTCTCTTTGAGCCCCATTTTCCTTTTAGAAGCTCCCCCCACTTCTGTGGGATCCTTGGCCATGCACTCATGTCTGAGAGGGGAGCAGCAGAGGCCAGGGTCTCGGTGTGAGTCGCAGGTGCTTCGTGACAGATGAATTCAGCTCCATGGGGCTGGGCGGTTTCACTGGGGCCCTGGATATCAGTGTCTTTAGATTTTTTTTTTTTTTTCTGGAGCTGGTAAGACTCTGAAGCTAATTAGCCTTTTTCCAATATTCTGCCTGAAACATATCATGAATATTCTGCAGGATCTCTGCCAACAAGGCTGGGGAGAAGCTCAATCCCAATATATACTAGAAAGCTTTTATCTAAGCCCTCTATATTATTATCATATTTAATATTGTCCCCTGCTGTCAACTATGCCTGGCATCCTCCATTTCAGAAATCTTCTGTCTTACCATCTCAGAAAAAAAAAACAACCCTGTAGGCTTCTACTGGCAGCAATTAGTTAGCACCATGTGGGGACAAAGTCTGGAGTCAGCCCACTTTTTCACTCTTTATTGCTCTTTGCTTCTTTTCTTTCAGTCAGGGTTTTACTACATAGCTCAGGCTGACTTGAAGTCATAGTGATCCTACCTCTGCATCCCAAGTGCTGGAATTAAAGGCATGTGCCACCATGCCCAGCTCTTTTCTTTTTTTCTTTCTGTCAGGACTTTACCACATAGCTCAGGTTGGCTTTGAGCTGACAGTGCCAACATGACTAGCCCTAACTGCTTCCTTAATTGCTCTCTTACCATCACTCCATTTTACCTCACCCATCCACCTCCTGAAGAGACATGATACCCCAATTCTTGGGCTTTGTGCGCATTTAATACAGTGCAGGAACCTGCACCATGGCTTTCCTTATGGTTGCCTCAGCATTGATTCAGACTCTGGAGTCTCTTAGCTACCAGCCTTCCATCTTCTTTTTCCAGCTCTCCAAATTGTGCTGCTATTATTCTCCCTCCTGTTAGCTCTCTCCAGTGCCTTATGTCTTTTGAGTCTATGAAGTTTAGTGTAATTTGGTGAGGTTTCTGGGGAGAGTAAAGGCTGATGCACAGAATTTCTTCACTGGAAATTTCCTTTCCTTTCCTGCTACCCCCGCCCTGCCTCTGCTCCAAGGACAGCGCCGTGCATTCTAGAAATTGTGCATTGGGTGTATGAGGCTGGGCTCTGCTGTATCAATTGTTATTGTCCCTCTAGGACTGGCTACTATGTGCTTGAATCCATGAAAGTCGATTGCCCATCACTAAACATTAGCTGTGAGCTTCTCTCCTGTGGCCATCGCTAGCCAGTGGTTGGATGAGTGCTGTTGTTTAGTGTAGGCAGGGTGATATTACAAAGATCTGGATTGTCTATGGCTCTAAGCTCTGTATTGCTATAAATAAACCAGGAGGATGCCGTATAGTGTGAACTCCAGGTGTGTTATCGGCACCATCCTGCTTATGGGGCCAAGGAGGTGACAGCAGGCTGGTGGCTCAATCTCAGTTTTGTGAATTGGTCTCACAGATCTATTCTTTAGCTTTTAAAGCTGCTAGATTAGACTTCTCTCCATCTGTCATTGTGACCAATGTTTAGCAAACTGACTCAGGTGGGTCAAACTCAGAGCAGACTGTATGTCCTCCTAGGGGTACTTACTTATGAATGGATAATAGATTTGTCTATTTGCAATAACTGGACCATTTTTCTGTTACCCAGTCTCAAGAGATAGGCATGCATGGTGTGGACATGGAAGCATATGTACAGTAGGGTCAGGATGTCCTGAGGTGGCAGACCCCTTGGTCTTGAGAAACGTAGTGATGGCATCATGAAGGAGATGGTGAGGATGGAGATGAGTGAAGCTAATGCAGCCGAAACCTTCTGGGAGCTTAGCTGGGTGTGGAGTGGGCAGATAGGCTATCAAAAACAAAACCATGGCACTGGCTCAGTACTCAAAGGTGCTTGCTTGTGAAAGCCTGCCAGCTGGCGTCCAGTTCCTCAATACCCACATAAAGCCAGATGCACAAAGTGGTGCACATATCTGGAATTCATTTGTAGTGGCAGGAAGCCCTGGTGTGCCTTCTCAATCCCTCTCTCATAAGTAAAAATAAAATATATTTTAAGCTCAGGGACCATTGTGGAAGAGATGGTAGAAAGACTGTAAGAACCAAAGGAAGGGGGACGAGTGCTTACAATGCTGTCACCCAGACACAAAGGGGTCTTGATATTCATGACCTCACAGTGACTGACGCCACCTACACAAGACCTTGTACAATAGTCCTCCTATTAAAGTGATGGCATCAAAATAGAAGACAGACTACTTGGAAAGAAGAAGGGATTCAGTGGAGGAGGGATTTGGGAAAGGGGAGAAAGGGAGTGGGTATTATGATCATGGAAAATTGCCTGTATTTATGGAAGTTGCCAATAAAAAGTTTTAAAGTATTTTAAAATAAAAACGCTGACTAGTTGGAAAGAAGAGGAGGTTCTGTGGAAGGGCATGGAGCAGGGGAAGCAAAAGAGGGTAATGGGAGGGGATTATGATCAGGGCAGGGAGATTGTCAATAAAGAAAAAAATTGGGCTGGAGAGATGGCTTAGCAGTGAAGGCGCCTGCCTGCTAAGCCTAAGAATGCTGGTTCCAATCTCCAGGTCGCACATTTAGCCAGATGCAAAATGACTCAAGGCCACAATGCTGCACTTGCCCACAAGGGGGCGCACACATCTGGAGTTTGTTCACAGCAGCTGAGAGGCTGCTGGAGTGCCCATTCTCTGTCTCCCTCTCCCTCTCTCTATCTGTCTCTGTGTCTTTCTCAAAAAAATAAAATAAATAAATTAATTAATTAAATTAAAAATAAAATTAAAAGGACAACAAACATAATAAAATAAAATGGGGAGACTGCCTAGTGGGTAGTGCTTCATGTACAGTCATAAGCATCTGAGCTGGGACCACACCTACATAAAGCTTCTGGACATGTGATGTGTGCACAGGCATCTGTAATCCCAGCACTGGGAAGGCAGAGACAGATCCCTGGGACTCGCTGATCAGCTAGTCTAGCCTAATCAGTGAGCTCTAGGTTCAGCAAGAGACCCTGTGTCTAAGAACATGGTGGGGAGCAACTGAGGAAGACACCTGACATTGACCTCTGGCCTCCACACACATGCACGCACATGCACACCCACACACATATGAACACAATGCACACACATATATATTCACAAAAGTGTCCATGAACTAACAAAAGCCCACGTTTTTGGTCTTTATGACCTTGTCAGATGCTTTGGTCTATAAGGATGTGCCTATCCTTTGTAACATAGTTGCTTGTACTGGAGCCATCTTGACTCTTACTGATCGGGGTCTGTTTACTGGGCTCTAAAGCTGTGCTGTCTATGAAACCTCCAGTGGACAATCATTGATGAGTCACCTGAGGACAACAGACCTTTTCTGTATGTGTCCTGTGTGTGGTCTCTGACAGGAATTAAAATCACCTGGAGAGGTTAGTTAAAAATACAAATGTTCAAGGGCTGGAGAGATGGCTTAGCGGTTAAGGCGCCTGCCTCCTAAGCCTAAGAACGCTGGTTCCAATCTCCAGGTCCCACATTTAGCCAGATGCAAAGTGACGCAAGGGTGCAATGCCGCACTTGACCACAAGGGAGTGCACACATCTGGATTTCATTCATGGCAGCTGAGAGGCTGCTGGTGTGCCCATCTCTATTTGTCTTCCTCTCCCTCTCTCTCTCTGTCTCTCTCCAAAAAAAAAAAAAAAAAAACAAACAAACAAACAAAAAAAAACATACAGGTGTTGAGCCAGGCGTGGTGGGGTATGTCTTTAATCCCAGCACTAGGGAGGCAAAGGTAGGAGGATTGCTGTGAGTTACAGGCCACCCTGAAACTACATAGTGAAATCCAGGTCAGCCTGGGCTACAGTGAGACCCTACCTTGGAAAAAAAATACAGATGTTGCCAGGCATGGTGGTGCATGCCTTTAATCCCAGCACTGTTGAACATTGCTAGAAAAGGGCTGGAACTTTAAGGAGGCTGGCCTGAACTATTGGACATGGCCAGGGACCCTGGGCTGTGGGGTTGCAGCTGGCCCTATCGTCAGGTAGTCCCTGGCGATTGTGACTGGCCTTCCCGACTTTGTAGGTTGTAGTGTGCCCTGTCATCGCCCAGAGTGGGCAGAATTGGTGAGGCCCTCCCCCTGGACCCCAAAAGGCTCTGACCATTCCATAAGTCAGACTTTGCCCCCCCACAGTTCCTGACCTTGTGGCTAGCTGCCCAAGAGACCCTCATGTGGCTAAAGTCACGTAGCCTTTCTACCATCTCTCTCACAGTCTTTGAAGTCACAGCCTTCTGCCCTGCCCCTTATCTTCCCTTATCCTTTCCTCATAGCTTTGAAGTTACTAGTCCTTCTGCCACCTAGATAACAGCCCATCAACTAGGCATCTGATCGCCATATAGTCTGTATGTGCCATCTCAACCTTCCCCAAGTGTTTATAAACCCACTCCCCTTTTGAATCAAGTGCTGTCCATCAGATGGTCTCCCGGGTGTTCATTGCCTGTCATGTTCGTCATCCCACTCACCTACTGCTCCAGGAAGGACCCTGCTGCTTTCCTCCAACTCCTCCCTTCCTTGCCCGGGACATTGGTGGCAATGACCCCGGGAATGGTAACGGTAACAGTAAAGACCCACACAGCACTAGGGAGGAAGAGGTAGGAGAATCATCATGAGTTCGAGGCCACCCTGAGACTACATAGTGAATTCCAGGTCAGCCTGAGCTAAAGTGAGACCCTACCTCGAAAAACCAAAAATAAATAAACATATAAATGCAGATGTTGAGGAACCTGGGGAGATGACTCAGGGGCACTTGTTTTCAAGGTCTTTGAGCCTGTGTTTAAATCCTCAGGAACCTGTGAAAAGCCAGATTGCAGAAGACCCTGGCGTGTGTGTATACACATACACACACAGACACAAATGTATATCTTTTTTTAAAAAAAAATAGATGTTGAAGTGGGGTTTTAACTCAGAGGTAGAACACTCACCTTGAGTGTGTACGAGGCCCTGGGTTCCATCCCCAGAATGGCCAGGAAGAAAAAATTATTGAATGCTCTATAACCTACCGACTCATCATTGTTTCTTAGAAACTCTACAAACTGTTCTTTTGCTTGTTTTTGTTTTATTGTTTTGTTTTGAAACTGGGGTCCAGGCTGGCCTAGAATTAGCAAGTCTCCTGCCTGAGTGTCTCAAGCCTGGAGGTCATAGGTATGTCCCATCGTGCCAGCTTCACCTGCTCTGTGTATGCAGTTACCCAAGTGCCAGAAGGTGCATGCTCCGGGACAGGAGCTTGACGGCAGCACAAGTCTGAAGAGCCAGCATCTCCTACCTCGTGTGCAGCAGGCCGAGGCCACAGTGTATCTTCTGGGAAGTCCACTTGTGCTCACTTCCCTTCCTCTCATCAGGACTATATGGAATCACCCATTCGACCCGCATACTTCTACCTCTACGCCAGCCAGTGATGTTTCCTTTGGCAGTAAAGGCATCCATCCTAGAGCCTCATATATGCTTGGTGAGTGCTGTACCACAGAGCCACCCCCAAGCCCTCTTCTTACATTGTATTTGAGACAAGGTCTCACTAAGTTGCCCAGGCAGGCCTTGAATCTGACAGCCTCATGCTTAGGCCCTGGGGAGCTGAGGGTAAAGGCCTGTGCCACTGTGCCTGGCAATGTTTTCAGTGATCACACTGTTCTCAGGAAGCTCTTTAAGCATTCCACTAACTCTAATAGGCAGGTGAGGATGCTTTCCTTTGCAACGTTGCGAGTGATAATGGCACCACTTAAAGTCAGCGCTATCTTCAAATTGGTGAAACATAGTAGTTGGAAAGTTGTTTGCTCACTGTACTTGTGTAAGTAATTATTCATTCTCTTTCCAATCTATTAGATTCGTTCTCCTATCCTGTTACAACTCAACTCAGTTGTCACCTCCTCTAGCCCAACCACCCAATCTGCACTTTTGCAGGGCTCCTGTTCTTGCCTCTAAACTATATCATTCTGCGATACACTTGTTTTGTCATTGGTCCAGCCCTTCCCTGCTACACTTGAAGCTGCTGAAGGTGCAGATGTGCCCAAGCCACACTGTGGTAAGCTCAGTGGCTATCAAATAAATGATGCATGCATGGATGGCTAGTGAAGGACTGGGTGGCTCCAGCTTATGTGCTTTGCATCTTGCATGATACCACCAGACATCAGAAGACCAGGAAAGCTCTCTGAAGGGAAGGAGAGGGAAGTTATTATGCCAGCAATGGAGTTGGAGCCAATTGATCAGAACTGTGATGATGGAGAAAGGGTCAGAAGCCTGGACTGTCTTCCATCCCCCTGGGTAAATCCTGTGATGGTTGTTAGCTCAAGGGGACTGGTGAGACCACCAGACTTTGTTCATCATTGCCCTAGGAATTAACTCCGGGTTCTGAACAGCAGATGCCAAGATTCAAAGGAAAACACAGTCCAGGCCTTGGTGAGCCCCACAGGAAGTCCTGAGTCTGCTTAGTGTTTGTGGTTTACCCTCAGAGCTTCCTGCCAGCACTTACCAAGGCTTCACAGGTTTAAGAAGCCAAAAGAAGGGGGCGGACAGGACCACAAAGGTGGCGCCTATGCGGCAAAGCAGATGTCTTTCATAGTGTGTTGGTTTCGAATTTTAACTGAACATTGTTCTTTTCTCCCCACTTTTCCAAAAGTCTATCTGATGTAACTGCTGGCTGGGATGGGTCTGTGTGGCTCGTGGGCATCATTTGCAGTGCTTAGGAGCAGACTGTACCCAGCTCTCTCTTGGCCTGCCCTTTCTGCATGCCCTGGTGCCTCCCATATCTCCGAACCCCATTTTCAATGATGACTCCACAGATCATCGTGATGTTATCTAAGTAGTCAAGGAAGTGAGACCCCAGAGGACCCTGTGTGGAAGTGTCAGCACAGAGGTCTAAATGCACTACCCAGATCCTCACACAGGATGCCAGGCCCAGCTTTGCTGCTGACACCTGGGGGCTATTTCTAGTCATCGGGGGAGGGGGGTGTCAGGCCCCTCAGTCACCTAAGTAGGCCACCCTTGATGTTGTCTCACCATCTTCCTTTCCGGGACACTGGGCTCCTTTCTACGACCGTGGAGAACTGAAAGTTCTAAGTGGCCCTATGTCCACCGGGGAATATAAGAATTCCAAAAGCTCCCCATCCTGGGTGGGTGGCCTGGAGGTACACAGGCCCATCAGCCACAAGGCGGATCACATGAGCACAGGACCTGAAGGGGAGACTAAAGACCTCTAAGATTTTTGTGCTACTCAGCTATTATCCTCACAACGACCTTTATGGTTTCTGTTTTCCTGGTGTGACAAAGAGAAGGCTAAACCTTCCAAATGTGTTCTGCAGAGACAGCTCAGTGCACGAAGAAAGCACTTTCCAACACAAGTGTGAAGACTCCAGTTTAGATTCCCAGAACCAGTACAAAGGCAGATGCTGTAGTGGGCATCTATAACGCCAGTGACTGATGGGAGGCAGCTCTGGCGCCAGTTAGCCAGGTAAATGCAGCAGTGAACAATGAGAGACCCTGCCTCCAACAAGGCAGAAGACAATGACCGACCTCTGAGCTTGTCCTCTGACCTCCGTATGTGTACTGTGGCACACGCACCCTCACACAAACGCACACACAAAGATTACAGATGTCAGATCATGTGCCAACCTGACCATACCCCCCAAACCTTGGGCAACAATGGTACTTTCTACTGTAGAAAACACACAAGATGGGAGAGCGGGTCTGTACACCCGGAAGGAGAAACTCATACCACCTTTTCTTGGAAAGGATGGCTTCTGCTTTTTAATGAGGGGCAGGTGGGGGAGCGTCCTCTGCAATCTCGCAGGGGGGCTTTGGTCGAGCTCGAGGTCTGGGGAGGGGAGGGCCCTTCTGTAGGTAAGCCTGTGTGCCTGGCGGAGGAGGCCTCCTCTTCTGTGGATGCTGAACTCGGTAGCTGCGAGGCAAGGGTCCATGGCCAGGCACCTGGGGACAATGGCCAGGTGGGGGAGGAGCATGTGGAGCGGCTGTATTCTGAGAAGCTGCGGCTGGGATCTGGAGCGGCTTGGGATGCTTTTCCCCTGGGGTCATTCTAGAAGCATTTATCTCCAGCTCTTCACCTGAAACAGCAATAGTGAGCATGGAAACTATTAGGCATGTCTTACATGACAGGCATCAGGCCAACTGCTTTAGGAAATGTGAGGAGGAAGCAGAAGCTGCCCCTGTCCTCTGTGAGGTCTTGGTGTTCAAGAGAAAGACACCGGCCACAGGTACTGTGAGAGCCCAGGCCTCTGCAGAATTCAGGAGGCCTGAGGGAAGAGGGTGCCCAAATAGTAGACTTTATGCTTAAAGCTCCATGTGGGGAGAGCACCCCAAACTGAGAATTCTGCCTTGACATTGCCTAAAGATTGTGCCCCGAGAGCAAGCCTCACGGTTAGAGGCCATTTGCCACAGGGCCGAGTGCCAGAGGGAATTAGCAACCACACCCCTCCTAAGGGGTCTCGAGGGTGGATCTTCCTTTGCTCATTCAGTTGTCATGTGAACCACATTCTGGAATAAAGCTGAAGTATAAACGAGGGGCTTTGTAGACCTTGCAAACCAACTAGTTCTTCAGAAATTCATTAGCACGAACCATCCCCTTGAGCTTAGGAAAGAAAGATCGCTCCTCTCCTCATCCACCGAGATTCTCTGTGTGGAGTGGCTTCTGTCTAGGAAGACAGACCTGGCCCTGAGATTGATCGCAACATGGATCTTATACAGCTTTCAAACTACACAGGAAAGCCGGGCGTGGTGGCGCACGCCTTTAATCCCAGCACTCGGGAGGCAGAGGTAGGAGGATCACTGAGAGTTCGAGGCCACCCTGAGACTACATAATTAATTCCAGGTCAGCCTGGACCAGAGTGAAACCCTACCTCGAAAAACAAACACAAAAAAAAAACCACACAGCAGCTCTGTGGGAATCCTGGAAGGCACTGCAGGCCTCCTTTAAGCTACAGCTCAGCGTTCTAGTCCCTGGACCCAGGGCCACCCTCGCAGGCTGCTGAAGGAGGCAGGAAGAGGAGACGGTCTCCAGGTAAATCACCTGCAGGCTGATGGTGCCAGTCTATGCCCTTCAGCCTGGCTACAGGAAATCCAAGTGGCAGGAGGCTTGGATGTGAAGGCCCAAAGTCAAACAATTCAGTTTGACATCTGAACGGCCCGTGTGCTCAAAGCACATAGAGGAAAAGACACTCAAAGGACAGAACATGTCCTCTGTGCGATCTCTAGTGGCCCCAGGTAGCTGAGGTTGTTTGGAGGCTGTGAGGGGATCTTTGACCCTGACCCCAGCTCTCAGGGGTAGGGCAGTAGGAGCTGTGGCAAGCTCGGGCTGGCTGTTTGCTGGCTGCCGTGTGGTAGTGTGCTGCTCATTCGGCCCTCACCCCTCCGCTGACTCCTCATCCTCCAGGTGCTAAGTTCTATTGCTCAGTGGCAGTGATGACTCAGACACCAACATTGCCCTTAGTGACAAAACCAGAACTGAAAATCAGTGTCTGGGAGGCCACAAGAGATCTAGGAGGGAGGGACGGGTTGGACAGCTGAGCTAGCTATATGGCAGCCGTGCAGTAGGGGCCCTCTATGCTGCCACTTGGTCATAGCAGGACCGTGAGGTACAGCCACTCCATCAACCTCGGCTAAACATCTGCTCCAGGAATTCCTTGGAACCTATCCGTCTGTCTTTTTCTACTTGTGCATTTCCTGGTGGCTGAAATCAGGGGTGGGCCTGGGGTGAGGCAAGCCAGGCCCACAGGGTGTTAGGGTCATGCAAGAGCAAGGTGAAGCCACCTTCCATTTTGTACACTGGGCTCCTTGCCTCATCCTGGTCCTGCCTCAGTTTACTGGCTGAACACAACATTGAGCAACCCCAGGCCCCTGGAACATTTCCTGGGACAAACCTTGTAGCCCACAGGCCTGGCTCAACTTCTACTTCCCCAGCAGTGACTGTCTCCCTGTAAAATTACTGGAGCTGGCTGAGATAGTAAGCATAAAGCATGAACATTTGTTCTTGGCACAGTATGTCAATATGAGCTCATTGTCATTGATCCCAGCCTGGTGATGGGGCCATACTAGGTCTCTGACCACCAAGCAGTGAGGAAGGGCCTTTGCAGGGAAGGCGGACAGCAACGTGAGTACAGTGCAGAGGTGAGGATGTCATTGGTCCCTATGGGGTGGAGAAAGTGGCAGTGACGGTGGGGGACAAAGAGCACTAAGTTTAGAAAGATGTACTTGGGTCCAGGCCGGGGCTGCTATTGTGTGACACAGGGGTTGAGAGGTGGCAGTCTGGAGTGACTGAAGGACACTGACGAACAAGGTGTAAAGTAGGAAGCCAAATCCAGAGGACACAGGGCCCAAGGCTCCCCGTACTTAGGGGGGGAGGGGTCAGAGTCCATGCATGGATTATGCCAGAAATCACTTATGTAGGCATTTCTAGGCCTGATCTAAGGACAGACTCGCTATGATGAGGTCCTGTGTGAATCAGGGATTTCCAGAGCTCCAGAGACCTTCCCACCACTAGCACATCCAACTGAAGTCTGACCCTCACCCCAGCATCCACTGGACAGCTAAGGGACACCCGAGTATGTGCCTTGGCTTGGCCCACCTATGATCAGCATAGTCTTTTCCTGCTCGGTGGGTTGTTGGGCAGGTATGTGGAGAGGAAACCATACTCCCAGCCTGAATAGCCACCTGGGAAAGGGGACTTAGACACCCTGAGTTTGGATTTCCATTTGCTTACAGTGCTGGGGCTCAAACTCAGAGCCTTGCACATGCCTGTCAAGCTCTCTACCCTGAGCACTGCCAGTCCCTGAGAACAACTGTTTTCCTAAAAGGACCTTGTAGCCTGAAATTGGGCCACCTGTGTTCCTACACGCTTGGTCTTAAAGCTACCTTGTACCACTCAAAGACAAGACTTTTATTCATAGATAGAGGGCTTTGATGGAAATCTTTCCATTGATGTAGAGACATCGTGCCCGTGCAGGGATAGCCATACCAGCCTTCTACCAAGACAACCTGAGATGGTGGATGCTAGGGAGGACAACATGGATGAAGCTTCACAAATGTCATCATGAGAATCTGTCAAAAATCAAGCTTAGCACATAACAGAGCCATCGCCCCCACTTTTAACCTTGACATTCTGACTCTGTCCATCTCCTTCTTGTGTGTGTGTCTCTGTGTGTGTGTGTATGCACGCAGGTGTGTACATGTGCATGTGAAGACCAGAGGCTGACATAGACTATCTCCTTCAATTGCTCTCCACCTTTCATTTTTGTTGTTTTTAGGTAGGGCTTCACTCTAGCCCAGGTTGACCTAGAGTTTACTCTAGTCCCAGGCTAGCCTCAAACTCACAGTGATCCTCCTACTTCTGCCTCACAAGTGATGGGATTAAAGGTGTGGGCTAGGATGGAGAGATTGCTCAGTGGTTAAGGCTCTTGCCTGCAAAGCCTACAAACCTGGGTTCAGTTCCGTGGTACTGACATAAAGCCAGATACACAAAGTGGCTCATGCATCTGGAGATTGTTTGCAATGGCCTTATGCACCCATTCTCTTTGTTTGTCTTCTATCTCTCTTTGCTTGCAAATAAGCAAATAACTATATTTTAAAGAATAAATAAGGGCTGAAGAGATGGCTTAGTGGTCAAGGCATTTGCCTGCAAAGCCCAAAGACCTATGTTCGACTCTCCAGGTTCCATGCAAGCCATATGCACAAAGTGAAGCAAGAGTGCAAAGTCGCACATGCGCACAAGGTGGTGCACCTGTCTGGAGTTCAACTGCAGTGGCTGGAGGCCCTGGTCTGCCAATTCTTGTTGTCTCTCTCTCTCTCTCTCTCTCTCTCTCTCTCTCATAAAAAGGCTAGTCTTTTGGGCTTGCCTCAAAACAAAAAAAAATGAATGAATAAATATTAAAGGCGTGCATCACCACCTTACTTTTTGAGACAGTCTCTCACTGAACATGGAGATCACTGATCTGGCTAGACTGGCTAGCCAGCAAGCTGCAGGGGTTCCCCTCTCTCCTTAGCACTGGGACTATAGGCTTGTACCTCCGCGGTGGGCTTTCCTTTTTCACTTGGGCAACAGAGATCCAAGCCAGGGCTTCATGCTGGCATGACAAGCACTTTACCAACTAAGACATCTTCCAACATCCATCTCAGTCTTCTCGACACAAAGGGTGCCGTCCGCCCTGGGAGATGTTTCCACGGGGGATTTTGCTGCAGCCTGTGGTGGCACAGAAGGGGCGCTTACCGTTTCGCTGCCTGCTCTGTTTTTTCCTCCTGCTGATATAGACGATGAGCAGGGCCACAAGGACCAGCAAGAGGAGGCCTCCTGCACAGGTGCCCACGACAAGATAAATCTTCAGACCTCTCTCTGCAAGAAGAAATGGGGCTGGCGGAGGCTGGGTCCTGAGCAGAGGGGCCTTTCCAGTGCTCCAGCCCAGGACCCAGCCTCCCATATCAAGCACATCAAAAGAGCCCCTTGGGGTTTTCCACCTCGCAAAGGTCAAGCTTCTACAGGGCGGTGACCCCATGACTCTATAAGAGCTAGGGAACAGGGTAAATCCCCTCAGAGGCTCCCTGGGAAACAGCTCTTGTGGATGCTGGCCACACGCATCGTGGAGCGCATCCCACAGTTTCAGAGCAGAATTCATCCAACCTCTAGTTTCAAAGATGAGGCCCAGAGAGGAGGATGAGCTGCCTCAGACCGGGCAGAACTGCTCCCAAGCCAAGCAGCCCTCTCATCTCCACCTTCCTTCCCGGGCCACAGTTCTTTCTGGTCCTCTTAACCTGGCAGTTTCCAAATAGTCGAGCTAAATATTTCACTCATGCAGCCTAGCCGCCTCTCCTGGAAGCAGCAGCCCCTCCCAGACTTCTCCTGGATCCTTGAAAGAAGTTTGTAAGCACACTGGGTTAGGCTGGGGAGATGGTTACAGTGGGTTGGCATGGTCAACAGCCTGCGCCTTCATTTCCTAGGCCTTCACTCACTGACAGGCGGTGAGGAAAGCAGTAACTTTAGTATTAAATTGAGTTCAGCTCTTCTGGGTAAAAGCTGGGTGCCTGTTGATAAGATACTCCACCTCTCAGCCTTCTTTGTAAAGTGGAAACAATTCGACCTACATCACAGGGTGGCTGTTGGAAGCAGATCAGATAATGGATGTGAAAGTGCTTTGTAAACTGTAAAACAACGCCCATGTGAGCTCCTGCTCTTACTAGCGTTAGGGCTGGTGTTGCTGGTGCTGTTTCCCAGGAGGGAGGCTGGGCCATGCGCCCCTGGTGAGTCAGCTGCAGTTAGAGAGGAGCAGCTGGGGCCAGGGTCTGGAGACTGCTATGTGGGGAGAAGCAGGCGCCTACCCCAGCATCACAAAAACTCTTCCTTGCCAGACAACCCGAGGAAGAAACCGTTAGACACACAACCCAGGCCGGGCCCCAGGAGCAGCTGCTGAATCCAGGCGGGCAGATTTTCAAGCTGTGCATGTTGACCCACCCTTGACTGGTTTCCTCCAGCCTGTCTCTCTGTCTGTCTCTGTCTCCCTCCCCTTGCCTGTGGACTGTGTGTCCTCTCTAGGCGCTACCTGCGAAGGAACATCCCTTAGGAACTCCCTGAAGCTGCTTTAGGCGCTGTTGGCTTGCAGAGGGCCTGGGGCTGCTGGAGTCCGTCTTCCCAGATTTGAGCCAGAGGGGCAAGGAAGCACCCCTTCCCGAGACACTCTTGGGAATCAGGCAATGCCTTCTGCCATCTGGCCTCACGTTTGTCTCCTGGGACACCTCAGAGGCTGCTGTGGTTTTGTCAGGGGTCCTCGCCGTTCCCCTCACCCACTCACACTGCCCTTGGAGACATCGAGTCAGTGTGTCCATGCAGGAGAGTGCCTCTCCTGCCCCCAGCCTAGTCCTTGTTCCTAGAACGTCAAATGCACACTCGCGTTACCCCATCCTAGCAGCCTCCTCCCACCTTGGTCTTCAGAATGTAATATTTATAGAACGGAAGAACCCTCTAAGGTCTTCAAGGTCACCCTTCCCTCACGGTATTCTTTCCATCTCCTTCGAAGCCAGTTCCTGGACCCGTTTGTACACTGACCCTCAGGTAAAGGACACGCATTGGGTTTACCTTCAAATTTCGCCTTCTCTTACGCCCTCCCTCCTTGATAACACATTTTTATGTTGGTGATATCTAACTATAATAAATACGATGAGTGAGATTACCAGATAAAATATAAGCCAGCCAATTAAAGTTGAATTTCAAATAAACAATGAACAATTTTTAGCCAAAGTACAAAATCTACTGAATTTTTTTTTCTTTTGTGTTTTGGCTAACTCTGAGCTCCATAATGGAGGACTCATGAAAGGGGGTGGCCAGTGGAGGGGATCAGCTTCCCTCTGTGTTTCTATGATGGGGATGTAGGAGGGGAGCATCCAGTGAACCTGAAGATGCTGGTTTGAGTCCGAGACTCTTGAAGGACCTCCAGAGATGTCTACTTCCAAGTGCTTCTCTTTTGTGTCATTCCTCTAAAGGGTGTGGGCTGCACTTAGTGACATGCTTCTAGAAGTGACAGGACACCTCCCTGAGATTCAAGTTGTAAAGGTGGTGGTTTCTGTGGTTTCTTGTCAATGTTCACGGGGGGATCCAGCTGATTTTCCTTGTGGATCAGAAGGCTGGACCCCACAAAGGGGAAGGACATCTGTTAAGGTCATTCCACTGGAGACTGATTTTCCTTGTTTGGATCAGCAAGCTGTTCCCTCAAAGGACCCCAGGGACTGGGAAGGACCTCTGTCAGGAGGATCATTCCAGGCTGGGGTATATAATCAGGCTCGACTTGGAAAAGCAAAGCAAAAGAACAACAAATTACTCCTGGGGTGGGGGTTCTGCTCTGGGAATCAATAGATGATCAAGAGAGGCTAGGGAGATGGTGCTCACTTAGAAAGCCTGCCAGCTTAGGTTTGATTTGCTAGTGTCCAGGGCATGTGGCTGGAGTCTGCAGTGGCAAGAAGCCCTGGTGTGCCCATACTCTCCCTTCCTTTCTCTCCCTCTTCTTCCCCCCCCACCATCACTTGCAAATAAATAAACTTTTTCAAAAGAAGAGTTGATCAAGAGGAGCTGGGGAGAATAGCTTGGCAGTTAAGGATGCTTCCTTGCAAAGCCTGCTGGCCTAGGTTCAATTCCCAAGCAACCACATAAGCTAGATGCAAGAAGTGGTGCCAGCATCTGGTGTTCACTTGCAGTGACAAAAAACTCTAGCATGCCCATATACACATGTGCAAATAGATAAATAAAAATAAAACGTGAGAGCTGGAGAGGTGGCTTAACAATTAAGGAACTTGCCTGCAAAGCCAAAGGACCTAGGTTCGACTCTCTAGGACCCATGTAAGCCAGATGCACAAGGGGCACATGCATCTGGAGTTCGTTTGCCTCCACTGGAGGCCCTGGCACACCCAGTCTCTGTCTCTACCTGCCTATTTCTGTATCTCTCTCTCTCTCAAATAAATAAATAAAGGAAAATATTTAAAATAAATAAAAATAAAACGTGATGATGCTGGAAGCTTCTTCTCTGGCTTTGGTCCTGTGGCTCTCCTCCTGGGAGCAGCCCGTTTTCACTTGTCTGAGGTGAGATCACACTCTGCAGGAGGACTGCCACGATGGGTAACCAGGGAGTCTCCCCTTCCTGAAAGAATTCCCCAAAGGCTTGCAAGAGGAAGAGGTCCCTTTGCACATCTCATCCTGAGTCAAGGCACCTCCCCACCCCAGTGCCTGGCCCTGGGCCAGACGTGCTGTCACGCCCCGAAGGCTGACTGCCACCTACCACACACCTGGGCAGCTGACTGTGGTCATGATGTACTCCTTGCTGACGCTGTTACTGGCCGTGCACTTGAAGGGCTCTTTTGCGTTGATCCACCTGTGTCGGATGACCTTCTGGTGGCTGCTGGCGAGGCGTTTCCCATTTTGATGCAGTGTTAGTTCAAGCGCTGTGCCTCTTGTGGCCTCGCAAGTCAGTGTTGTGTTGCTGCAATTCCAGGAGATTCTTGGTGTTGAGACCATCTCTAAAAGAAAATAAAGATCCAACTCCTATTGGGCAATGTCTTTCTTTTTTACTTTGATAGATAAGTTACAATCATAAGCATATATGAATATTTCTACTTTAGCAGTAACAAAATTAACAAGCAATGTGAGCATGCGCAAGCTTTTCTTTGAAGTCTCTGTCTTCCTTAGGGTTAGGAGCATGAGACAAAAGTGGTTAGATCCAAGTGGCTGCTGGAAAAGCCACCAGACACCCTCTACTTTCATCGTAATGATTTCTGTATGTGAAGTGGCGCCTTGTAGCACCGTGACAACGGTCATGAAGATGGCCACTGGAGGAGCCACAAAAGGACACTTTTCAGTCTCATAATTTACGTTGCTTATCACTGACTTTTTTTTTTTTTTTTTTTTTTTGGTTTTTCGAGGTAGGGTCTCACTCTGGTCCAGGCTGACCTGGAATTAACTATGTAGTCTCAGGGTGGCCTTGAACTCTCGGCGATCCTCCTACCTCTGCCTCCCGAGTGCTGGGATTAAAGGCATGCGCCACCACACCCAGCTTTATCACTGACTTTCTTTCTTCTGAATGCTGGAATTACAAACATACACCGCCATGCCTGGCCCCTTTTATATGATACCAACATACACCGCCATGCCTGGCCCCTTTATATCATGCTGGCATTATAGATGTGGCTCATTACCAGTAGCAGGTATGTACTTTAATAAATATGCCTACTAAAACAGTAGAGGGTTGAGTTGCTGTGGGACTAGGAAACAATTTCAAAAGTCTCTAGCATATTTTAAAAATGTATTTATTTGTTTGAGAGAGAGAGAGAGAGGTAGATAGATAGAGAGAATGGGCGCACCAGGGCCTCTAGCCACTACAAACTCCAGATGCATGCGCCAACATGTGCATCTGGCTTATGTGGATTCTGGAGATTTGAACATGGGTTCTTAGGCTTTGTAGGCACATGCCTTAACCTCTTACTTATCTCTTCAGCCTTCTAGCGTTTTAAAATCATTTTTATTTTATTTACATAGGGCATTCAAAACAAGTTCATTTCTAGTAAAGTTCAAAGACACAGTATGCCTGTATAAAGGGTGTCAGATCTGCCAAGTATGTATTGTTTGTGCATTAAAATGTTTTCATATACTTGGCATCATGTAATTCTAACAGAAAGGCTCATGCTCACTCCCCATTTACAGATGAAATAGTCAAGGCTCTGTGAGATTAAATGCACAGCCTTAGGGTACCCATTAAAATATAGACCGTAGAAGAGTCCAAGTTCAGGAGTGTAGGTATAGGGTTAGCCAGGAGCCCTGCTCTGAAGGAAGGGTTACATGGGAGTCCCCAGACTTTACCTATCTGCCTTCTGCCCTCCCAAGGGCCCAGGGAGCTGAGGGACAGGTCTGTGTGAGCTGTCCAAGGAGCTGAAGTTCTAGAGAGGAAGCTGAGGGAGGCCCCTCCTGTCAGAGCCCCAAGTACCAGCATATCCGTTGGCCTCACTGGACCTCATCTCTAAAAAGGAAAAGTACCCCCTGTCACAAACGAGACAACACATGTGGCAAAGCCCTTGGCAAGTCACTGGTGACTTCCATTTTCACAATGGAAACTGCTCTGGTACTGAGCAGCTACACCCCAGGAGAAAAGGGCCTGGCAACGCCCAGCCCACCTCTGCCCCTGTGACCCCTTTCTGCTCTCTATTTACATAGGTCAGCCCAAAGCCCAGCCCACCTCTGCCCCTGTGACCCCTTTCTGCTATTTTTGTCATCCTCTCTTTCCACAGACTTACACCGCTCTCTATCATACTCTCCGTTTGTTAGGAATCGACAGCATATTTTTGATCCCTCTCTCCTCTGGCTGTTTAGACAAGAATGTTTTCGCCATAGGCCATTCAAGCCTAATTTCACTTCTGTTTTCTTTCTATCCCAAGATTCCATGTAACTCAGGATGAAGAAAACTTCGAGATATCATCATCAAAGTAGTCTATCGACTAGGGGTTGTCTCACAGTGGTTGCCTGTCTTTCTAGATTGGAAAATATTCTTTTCTCAAATAGCATCCAAGCATTGTAAAAATTAATAAACTATTTAAAAATATTAAAGCAGGTTAGAAATCACCTGCAACTCTGGTGCCCAGGGTCAGTGATTATTAGTATGTGCTGCGTGTCTTTGCTTTTGCCCTTCTCCATCATTCGTGATGACGTGTTGATGGGCCCAGGATTGTGTAGTTCCTATTCAGGACAGCCGCTGTGAGGTCATGAATGCAATGGCAACTTCCTGTCTGGAAGACAGCAATCCAGAGTGCTCCTCTTCAGCCTTTGGCTCTTACATTCTTTCCACCACCTCTTCCTTTATTTGCAAGGAGAAAGCGAGATAGTGTGGATGGACCAAGGCCTCTTGCCACTGCAAATGAACTGCAGATGCATGTGCCAGTGTGTGCATCTGGCTTTACATGGGTACTGGGGAATTGAACCTGGACCAGTAGGCTTTGCAAGCAAGTGCTTTAACTGCTGAACCATCTCCCCAGCCCTTAATGTATATCTTTATCAATTTTTTTCTGTGCATAAACACATATTAATAATATCACAGTTTAAAATTGAAACTGGATTTTTCAGGATTCAAACCCATGGTCTCAGGCATTCCAGGCAAGTACTTTACCACTGAGCTACATCCTCAGCCCTTGGATTATGTGATGGTTTAGTCTCATTTTCCTCCTTGCTGTGAAACTCTACTATGAAATCCTTTTTTTAAAATATTTTATTTTTATTTATTTGAGAGAGAGAGAAAGGTAGAGAGAGAGTGAGAGAATGGGCATTCAAGGGCCTCCAGGCGATACAAACAAACTCCAGATGCATGCACCACTTTGTGCATCTGGCTTACGTGGGTCCTGGGGAATTGAACCTGGCTCCTTTGGCCTTGCAGGCAAGTGCCTTAACTGTTAAGCCATCTCTCCAACCCTGAAATTCTTTTTCTGGGGGGCGGGGAACGGGGGCAGTTTCGACGTAGGGTCTCACTCTAGCCCAGGCTGACCTGGAATTCACTATGTAATCCCAGGGTGCCTTGCACTCATGGTGATCCTCCCACTTCTGTTTCCCAAGTGCTGGGATTAAAGGTGTGCGCCACCATGCCCCGCTCTGTTTTTTTACTATGAAATTTGCTTCTGAATCTCAGTGAATGGACATCTGTACCATGTTTTTAGGTGATGTGGTCCTAATTTAGTCACTAAATTTCTAGTTAGAATCTAGAGGCCTTTAAATGTGTTCCACTATTGTGCTAGTTATAGACAACACGACCTTACACAATGATGGCTGTCGCTGTCCTCCCGTAACATAGCTGACCAGGGGTAGCATGACCTTCTTCTAGAGGAAACGCCTCCATCCTGGACTGCTAGGATGAAGTCCTTCTCCACTGAACCTGCTTCTGTCTGGTAAGATGTGGGGCCTGGCCAGAAGCTGTGAAAAGTACAGTGAAACAAAGCTTGGGGAGGCACCTTAGCGCTGAGCAAGCAAGTATGGCGTCTCAGGGACATATATAACTCATTACATACCTCACTGAATGGCTCTTGAAGTTATTACAGATTGAGCACTCCTAACCCAAGAAAATATTAAATGTAGCCAGGCATGGTGGCGCACGCCTTTAATCCCAGCACTCGGGAGGCAGAGGTAGAAGGATCACCGTGAGTTCGAGGCCACCCTGAGAGACTACAGAGTGAATTTCAGGTCAGCCTGAGCTAGAGTGAGACCCTACCTCGAAAAACCAAAAAAAAAAAAAAAAAAAAAAAAAAAAAAAAAAAAAAAAAAAAAAAATTGAATGTACGAAATACATTTCTGTAAAAAAAAAAAATACAAACAACATTTCAGAACGTCAATGTGATACCACAAGTGGAAAATTTGAAACTTTGTTCCATGCACAATATTATTTAAAATATTGCATAAGCTATGTTCAGGCTATGCATACATGGGATATATGAACCATAAATGAATTTCATGTTTAGATTTCAGTTCTATCCCCCAAGGCAGCTCATATTTGTATGCAGATATTCCACAATCTTCAAAAAGCCAAAATTGGAAGCAATTCTAGTCCCAAACATTTTTGATACTTAGCCTGTATGGGTCAAAATCAAGTTCAGAGCACACAGTAATTTATTAAGGCCATGTGACAAGTAACACTCAAGGACCACAGGTTGAGCCAAGATGTTGCCATGCACACATAACAGTGAGGTTAATCTCTTGACTAAGTCATGGGGTGTCCTTTTGGGGTGAAGACAATGTGGATATGGTGATGTCGCACATCTATAAACATACAGAAAGCTGTTGAGTTGTACATGGTAGGTGGGTGAATTGTGCAGTATGTGAGTTACGTTTCAATGAGGCTATTTGGGAGGAATGTCACTACCCTTGCCAAAGCAGCCCTGGGTTAGAATCCTGACTTTGCTCTTACAGAGCAATGAGAAATTGGAGGGCTTGCTTCCGACAGGGCCTCTGATTCCATACAGGTTATAAAGATGTAGTAAAGGCAAGCTCTCATGATAGTTGGCAGCTTTAAATAAAACCATACAAACAAGCCATGGGTATCTCCCCAATAGCCATGATTACCAGCCCAAAGTAAAGGTAACACAATGTCAGAGCAGCTGCAGGGTCCTCTGTCCAGGGACCCTCTTCACAACAGGACACTTGAGCAAGCTCTGCTGACTGCAACCATGGCATTGGCCATTCAGTGCCCATGATCAGTGGCCATTCTCATCCCCACTCCATCTCTTGAAAGTTTTCTCTCGACAAAGTTGCAGTACTGAGCTCTGGGAAAGGGTCATATGCTGAGGAATATAGTGTGTGGAGCTGAGGAGGGTGGGCTGCTGCTAAGACGGTGCTGTAAGAAGTCCTTAAGTAGGAGGAAGAGACCCTGTCCCCGGTAGCACTTCCTGTGCAAAGCTGAGCGCTGTTTACTTGCTCCGTGAGCTGGAGTTCCTGGCTTCCTCTCCAAGCCAAGAGCAGCGTATTCTTTCCACCTCTAGTCATTCATGGGCCTTCAATCTGGTCCCCTTTCTCTTACCTCTCATTCTCGCTCAAGCCAGCCTGCTCCTCTCCTCCCACCTCGTGACCTTGGTGTCCTCATTCTTCCATATCTCATAGATACGCCCGTTCAGGCCAGTGGTTACCAACAGTGGCTGCTCACTAGAAACGCCTGGAAAACTCTAGAAGCCACTGGCACCCAGGCTGCATGCCAAACCCTCCTGATATTATTAGTCTAGGATGGGGCCCGGGAGCCGGTAACTTCTTATAGTATTCCTGCTTACTCACATGTGCAGCCAAGGTTAGAGCCACCTACCAGCCCTGCCTCACCGCACTTGCATTGCAGCAGCAGCAGCTTTCCCGAGAGTCTCCCCCCACCCCATCTTCAACGTCCACTCCTGCCCTCTCAGCACATGTGCAGACAAAGCCACACCTTGTGCATTTAATGCACATATCATCAAGTCACCTTTCACCATGGGGCTAGGCAAATCAGAAATAAGGGCTGTTCATCTTTCACCTAACTGTCTCATCCTTTCCTGCCCTCTAAGTCCAGGGGACCCTGGTTTAATGTAGACTGTCCAGTTAACGACTCAGGGCTGCCCAGGTCGTCTCTCCTTCCTGATTCTGCACCTCTCTCAGTCCTTTATCACACAACTAGAATATCCTACTCTTTTCTTGCCTATTTGTCCTCTTTCTGATTCATGCCACCTTAATCCACATTCTTCATACAGCCACCCTAAAGAAAGTGGTAGGCAGATCAACTTAAGGGCCTATGAACTGCATATTTCTACGTATGTGGGTTCCACCCTCAGACCCAATTGGAGTCTCCATTGGCTAGGAGGGAGGTATTGAGTTTCCTTTGGAACATTCCCATTTGCAGACTAGGGCTCAGGACATTTCAAAAATACTATTTCTGCCAGGGAAATGGCTCAACAGTTAGAGGCACTTGGTTGCAAAATACTATTTCCCAACTTGCTAAATAGCACCCATCCTGAAATGAAGAAATTTCGGGAATGAAGACTTACCTAGTATCTTCAAATCAAATTCTTCTTGAAACACCCTTTTTCCATGTGTGTCATATATGTGTACACTGTAGATATCACTATCATTTCTCTTCAGATGTTTAATTTTCAGAGTTCTATTTGTTAATATCTCATATCTTTCACTTAACTGGAAAGTTATGTAGTCGTTTCTGAGTTCTGCAGCCAAGGTTCTTCCTTTGTCCCATCGCACATGCTCAATACCGTCACTCTTTTGAAAATCAGAGACGTCCAAGTTGATGTCGTGATCCAAAGGACCCCAGATGACTCTTATTCCTTTGGAGTTTTCACCTATGAAAAGCAAGAGTTGCTGAGGCTCTGGACTCCGTTTCCAGCTCTCCCTCCTTGACCCTCACTCACTTCAGGTCTCCAAAGAAGCTGCTGTGGGGTCCGTGAAGATCCACACACCAACTTACCTTTGGTGGAAAGGCTGAAAATCAGAAGGAAGCTGGCTATAATTTTACATGTGACACTCATCTTTAGAGTTCTTGGTGATTCTGAGCACAGAAAATGCAGTTAAGACTGACAGAACACACCTCCTGCAAGCTGAACCACGTGTCTTCCCTCCTTGCTTTTTATAGTAATGTAGAAGACACGTAAAATACTCAGGAAACCAACCTACCTGGTCCCTTCTTTATCATAATAGGCGTGCCTATGAGCTTGTGTTTCCTCATCACATTTTAATCCTCACAGTTGAGAGGGTGTTTAACCCCCTCTCGTTGAAGAGAAAAACACTAAAATAATTCTCCCAGGACTGTCCTTTAGTAAACAAGGACCCATCTTCTATCCGCTCAGCTATGTTGCCTCCAACAGCACCACATAGACTCATGGGTAAGTGTCAGTAAGGGATTAGAGATTACAAGTATTTATCCTATAATGATAAATGTTGGAAAATATATCCATATGAAATGTGTTATGTGGCATGAAATGATTAAAATGGATTTTCCTTTTTCCTAAAAATATTTTCAATGTTCTAAAAGTGTTTATGTGAGAAAGGGAACGTAGAAATCCTGCTATAAATGCTTAAAATTGCATGATTTGTCTTTAGCATACATTTTACAACTCTTCTGAAATTCACAGTTAAAAACTTATTCCAAAACAAATTAAAAATATTTGGACTATAAAATACTATTTAACAACTAGATTCAAAAACATCTAAGCTGGTCAGCATTAAAGAAGACTGAGGAAATGGAGTGATCAGGAGAAACAGAATGAGAGGGAACTAGAGAAAGAAAATACTTGGGGACTTGTGACGGAGGGACAGCCACAGTGAGAAAAGAACAGGGGACTTGTGACAGAGGGACAGCCACAGTGAGAAAAGAACAGGGGACTTGTGACGGAGGGACAGCCACAGTGAGAAAAGAACAGGGGACTTGTGACAGAGGCACAGGCACAGTGAGAAAAGAACAGGGGACTTGTGACGGAGGGACATGATCAGTGAGAAAAGAACAGGGGACTTGTGACAGAGGTACAGGCACAGTGAGAAAAGAACAGGGGACTTGTGACGGAGGGACATGATCAGTGAGAAAAGAACAGGGGACTTGTGACAGAGGCACAGGCACAGTGAGAAAAGAACAGGGGACTTGTGACGGAGGGACATGATCAGTGAGAAAAGAACAGGGGACTTGTGACAGAGGCACAGGCACAGTGAGAAAAGAACAGGGGACTTGTGACAGAGGGACAGGATCAGAGAGAAAAGAACAGGGGACTTGTGACGGAGGGACAGGCACAGTGAGAAAAGAACAGGGGACTTGTGATGGAGGGACAGGCACAGTGAGAAAAGAACAGGGGACTTGTGATGGAGGGACAGGCACAGTGAGAAAAGAACAGGGGACTTGTGACGGAGGGACAGGAACAGAGAGAAAAGAACAGGGGACTTGTGACGGAGGGACAGGATCAGAGAGAAAAGAACAGGGGACTTGTGACAGAGGGACAGGCACAGTGAGGCAGGGGTGAGGAACCTTCTGAAAAGATGCCAGGGGAGAGCCACGCAGGGCTGGGGCTCAGCAGCAGGCTTCCACGGAAATACGCAGCTTTACGATTCCTTAGAACACCGTGAGTAAAAGCCTTAAAGGTTAGGTTTTTCTACTTTTTCCTTTAGGTACAGATAATAGTTTTATTTTCTCTCAGAAAGGTTCCCAAGAAATGAAGCCAAAGCACTAAGCTGCTGCCACTGCATACAAGAAAGCCAAAGTGGCTCCACGACTATTCCCCAACTCGCAACAATCATGGCAAATCAGGAAATGCCTACGTGTGTACATGTGTGTGTGCGTGTGCGTGTGTGTGTGCGCATGTGTGTCACTAGGGAACTGACCACATATGTTAGGCAATTACTCTACCATTGAGCTATAGCCTCAGACATATAGAAGAAATATCTTTATTGCTATTATTTGTTTTTTATTCTAGTCCAGGCTGACCTGGAATTCATTATGTAGTCTCAGGCTGGCCTTGAACTCACAGCAATCCTCCTACCTCTGCCTTCTAAGTGCTGGGATTAAAGGAATCTGCCACCACATCCAGCTCAGAAGAAATATTTTACAGAAATGACAAAATCATAAAAAGACAATAATTCACATTGTTGATATGAAAGTCAAGATAAATAGAAGCCTTTTTAAAATATTGAATAGAATATAAATCAACAGGTCATGGAAGATAGAATTTTCCAACAAACTTTTAAAAATATTTTCTGACCTCAATTTGAGAAATCAGTCCTATACAAATGAGCAAAAATTCTTTACCAGGATTTTTGTTGTAGCATTTTTATAATGGAATTGTGAATAACTCAAGCATGGTATATTTACATTATGAAACATTATGTAATGGTCAAAATAGACTAAAGTAAATTTAAAGGCAAGATATAGAAATACCTTTGTTAAACCACATGAAAAGTGCAAGCTGCAAAATGACATAAATAGTTCAGTCACTTTTTGCACATATGGTACACTGTACTGTACTATTCTATAATGTGCTAATGTATGCATGAGAAAGGTCTGGAAGGATTTGTGCTGAACATTTTACAGTGTTTGCCTGTCAGAACTCACAAGGGAACTGAAAGGAAACTTTCTGTTCTACTATACCAACTTCTGTGAAGTTTAAAATTTTAGTAAAGAACACTTTGGTTTTGCTTTTTTTATTTTTTTGAGATAGACTCTCACTCTCTAGCCAAGGCAGTCCTCAACTTACTATAATACCAGGTTAGTTTTGAACTCATGACAACTCTACTGCCTCAGCTGGGGGTGCCCAGCCGCAGTATATTTATGACAAAACATTTGCTTAAATAAAGGATGCTTGCCATTCCTTTTTCACATGATGACCAAGAGAGGATTACATAGAACTTTTCTGCTGTGGAATTCAATTCCGATGTGGAGGGCCCTCATCTAGCCTCTGCACCTGTTAGGATGGTTGCTCTTGCTTTCCTGGCAGGCTCCTTGCTCTCAAGGAGCACTTGGAAGGGGGCCTGTTCTGTGTGAAAGGTTAACTCTGCTCCTCTCGCATTTGATTCATTTTGATTCATAATGTGCCTGGCTGCAGAGAGAAACCATGGAGAAGGATTGACAGGTCTGCCTGCAAAATT
The DNA here is from genome assembly GCA_036365145.1 of Orientallactaga sibirica. Taxonomy (NCBI): domain Eukaryota; kingdom Metazoa; phylum Chordata; class Mammalia; order Rodentia; family Dipodidae; genus Orientallactaga; species Orientallactaga sibirica. The sequence goes on from JAEOAD010000025.1 coordinate 4,980,490, forward strand.
CACAACTTTTCTATGTGAAAATCTATTCAAACAAGTTGAAAGACCAACTACTAAGAAGGAAAATTACTTGTAAGATACATAACAACAGTTAATATCCTTAAACTTAATTTTTCTTATAAAAATTTTGAAAAGGTTTAGATACCTATACAGTGGATTAAGGTCCTAAAAGGAACACTTTACAAAAGAAGAGCTACAATTAAATAACAAGGAAACATCCTGCTGGATCTGGTGGTGCACTCCTTTAATCCCAGCACTTGTGAAGCAGAGGAAGGATGGATGTGAGTTCAAGGCCAGCCTGAAACTACATGGTGAATTCCAGGTCAGCCTGGGCAAGAAAGAAAGAAAGAAAGAAAGAAAGAAAGAAAGAAAGAAAGAAAGAAAGAAAGAAAGAAAGAAAGAAAGAAAGAAAGAAAGAAAGAAAGAGAGAGAGAGAGAGAGAGAGAAAGGAAGGAAGGAAGGAAGGAAGGAAGGAAGGAAGGAAGGAAGGAAGGAGGGAGGGAAGAAAGAAAGATCCATTTTAACAGAGATACATTTTTCTTGTTTCATTCAAAAATGAAAACAGGACGAGGAACATAGCTCAGAGGTACTAGATGGGATAGACAGAAAGAGTTGGGGGTTAATAGGAGAAAAGGGGAAGGAAGAATGGGAGGGAAAGAGGGAGAGAGGGAGGGAGGGAGGGAAGGAGGAAGGGAGAGAAACATTAGGCTGATATTGTAGGAATGAGCATGTTTGTATTGGACCTGTGAAAATACAAATAAGTTCAGTTACCAGTGGACATTTTTTCAGTGTGAAGATGCCTCAACTGTTCAAGGTGCTTGTTTGCAAAGCTTGTTAACTTGAGTTTGACCCGCCCAAACACCATAGAAAGCTGGACGGATTGGCGCATGTGTTGGTAAAAGCAAGAGACCCTGTCTCACATCTCTTACCGCTCTGACCCTCAGGAACAACGCAGAAGAGTGGGTGAAAGTATGTAAGAGCCAATGGATGAGGTTTTTGTTGTTGTTGTTGTTAATTTGTGTGTGTGTGTCCCACATGCACATGTGTTATGTGTAGGACTGCGTGCAAGTGCATGCCTGAATGTCACAGGACAATATTATGGTTGGTCCTTATCTTGCCCCCTCACGTGAGTCAGAGTTTCTCTCTGGACCTCAGCCTCTGTTTCCTTCATATTTGATCTCCACCTCCTCTCTCTCCATTGGCTTGCTGGTCTTACAGAAGCCCTCCATGGTGTGATAGTTTGAACGTTGGCCCCATAGTCTCGGGTTAAATTAAAATTTAATTTTCAGGGGGTTGGAGAGATTGCTCAGTGGTTAAAGATGCTTGGTTGCAAAGCCTGATGACCCAGGTTTGATTCCCAGACCCATGTGAAGCCAGATGCACAAAGTGGTGCAGCATCTGGAGTTCATTTGCTATGGCAAGAGGCACTGGTATGCCCATACTCACTCTCTCTACTCTCTTTCTGTCTGTCTGTCTGTCTGCTTATCTTAAATAAGTAAATTTTAAAAAAATTGAGCTTTCAGCTTCAGCCCCTAGTAAGCAGATCCCTGCTCCAGAGGACATGTCACTGGGAGAGGATTTTGGAGTCCAGCCCTAAGGTATGTTTGGGGACAGTTCTGAGTCCAGTCCCACTAGGTGTGTTCAGAATAGTTTTTGAGTTCTTGCAGTTTGTACTTTTTGGTGTTTGGTGAAGCTTGTATTTTGTAAGCCTAAAATAAACCCCTTCCTCCCATAACTTGCTTCTGGTTGGATGTTTGTCCCAGCAACACAAAGCTGACTGCAACACGTGGCTCGTGGCTTTTAACATGGGGCCTGAGGATCAAAGTCAGGTTCTCAGGCTTGAGCAGCGAGCACTTTGTCCACTGAGCCCTCTCCCCGGCTGAGGACGAGCTTGTGAATGAGGAAAGGATGGAGGATCAGCTCTGAGTGGATACACTGGGGCACTAAGTAAACATTAGAAACAGTTTAAATAGTTGGGTAAATCATGGGTGGACAAGCTGTAAACTATGGGGGGAAAAGGCTGTAACTGTAGGAGAGATAAAGAAAACATCCTTTTTCCTCTGCCCACCTTTGGTTCTCTGGCCTTCTTATTAGACTGGCAAAAGACAAATCAAAAAGAGAACAGCACAGAGACGTTCATGAACATACACATAACATGAGTGCAGGAGCATGCAGTGGTGAGCCACCCTAAGGGCCCGGTAAAACATGGCCTTGTATAACCCGTAGATACAGCAAAGAAAAGGCTGCTGGGAACCTCAGATGGAGTAACCTGGAGCTCGAATGGCCAGGACAAGAGCAGAACACAAGGTTGTGGGGTAGCAGGTCTGCTCAGCAGCGTCAAGTGCTAGGAGCTCAGAGGCCTCCTCTTCCTGGCAAAGGAAAAGAAGACACCTTGCACAAATGGATATTTCCTTCATAAATGTACATTTATCTTGCAAGAGGAAACCTACATGATTTATACAGTTCTCTCATCTCTGCTGGTTCTCAATGACTTTAATTTAAAATAATTCATATTCCAAGGAAGCATATTTTGGGGTGGCACATTCTGGTACACTTCCAATAAATAATAGAATCATTTTATTTCTCCAGAGAGCATGTATTGGTTATGTCCCTGTGTGGAATAATAGCAATCACTCTGTTATCTGATTGTTGGTGAATTTCATTTTCTTTTAAATATTTTATTTATTTATTTGCAAGCAGAGAGAGAGAGAGAGAAAAGAGGCAGACACAGAGAGAATGGTCACACCAGGGCCTTAGCCACTGCAAACGAACTCCAGATGCATGTGCCCCTTGTGCATCTGGCTTACGTGGGTCCTGGAGAATCGAACCAGGATCCTGTGGCTTGACAGGCAAACGCCTTAACCACTAAGCCATTTCTCCAGCCCTGTTGGTGAATTTCATTTTTGAGATGGGATCTCAGGTAGCCCCGACTTGCCTCGAACTCTCTATGTAACTGAAGACGACTTTGAACTCCTGATCCTTTTGCCTCCATCCCCTGAGTGCTGGATTACATGTGTGCCCCACCATGCCGGGTGTTGATACTCTAATACGTGTACATTGGACATATATTGTCTTTCAATGCTTGCTTTCTTGTGTGTGGATGTGTGTAGTGTATGTGCCTATGTGTATGCATGTTCAACGATTGTGTGCACACACGTGTGCACATGCACATGGAGGATAGACGTTGACATCAGGCGTTTTCCTCAGTCACTCTCCATTTTATTATCTGAGGCAGGGGTCTCTTCCTTGAATCCAGACCTCACGAGTTCAGCTAGTCTAGCGAGCCGTCTTGCCTTGAGGAAACCACCCCTGCCTCCCAAGCAGCGGGATTGCAGGTAAGCTGCCACGCCCACCTGCGCTGAGAATCTGAACTCTGGTCCTCATGTCTATGTGGCAAGGATATGACCTCCTGAGAACCTAGATGTTTGGGGTTTTGTTTGGTTTTTTGTTTATTTGTTTTGGCTTTTTGAGGTAGGGTTTTGCTCTCTAGTCCAGGCTGACCCGGACTTCATGATATAGTCTCAGGGTGGCCTTGAACACATGGAGATCCACCTATCTCTGCCTCCTGAGTGCTGGGATGAAAGGCATGTGTCACCACGCCTAGCCCTAATTGCTTTTTAATTCTATCTCGCCCTTTTTTTTTTTTTTTTTTTTTGGTTTTTCGAGGTAGGGTCTCACTCTGGCCCAGGCTTACCTGGAATTAACTATGTAGTCTCAGGGTGGCCTTGAACTCACAGCGATCCTCCTACCTCTGCCTCCTGAGTACGGGGATTAAAGGCCTGCGCCACCACGCCTGGCTTTCTATCTCACCCTTTTTTAATAGCTCCAAGGACTCAACATGGGTCTTTGGGTGTGCTCATTTTAGGGGTGCATCTGGTACATGACTAATTCCAGCTTCCCCTTACCACCCTTGCTGCAGTCCAAGGTTTGCCTCTTGCTCTATCTCCACTCTTTTCTTTGCCAGAGCTAATGATCCTGGGACGTAGACTGATAGGAAGAAAATAAGAAGCCGAGAAGGAAGAATATGTTCTCAGACTTCTTGACTTAGGCTGGCTGAGCTCCCTGACTGGTGCTATATTGAGCGATGGGTCTCAACTGCAATTCCTTTTCAATGACACAAAGGGAAGGCAGGCAAGCTTCCAGTCAAGTTAAAACTGTGCCAAAAACAACTATTTCTGTAGCTCAGGTCCAACTGGATTTCTTGAGTGGTGGGGTTTTAGCCATTCGACTAAGAGACCTGAGTCCAGGGACATTCAGGGATATATATCTGTTCCTCTTGGCCAAGCCAGCCAATCCTTAGTCTATGGGACCTAAGAACAAATTCTGGACCCTCCTGTTTCCTCCTGAGTCTGGCTGTTTTTTATGTTTTTTTATTATTATTATTATTATTATTATTAACATATTTCATATGGATACATCATGTATTGGTACTATCTTTTCCCTCATCCCTGCCCCCATTCCATTGGGGACCCTCCTCTGTGGGGTTGCAGGTGTTCCCCATGGGGTTGTGGTTTATGTGTTGTGGGAGCAGTAGTCAGTTGTTTGGGAGCGGGGAATGCCTCTTGGCATGATGTCTCAACATGTGGCTCTTACAATCTTTTTGCCCCCTCTTTCACAAAATTCTCTGAGCTGTGGTGGGCACGTTTTAAGTCTACTTCGGTGATGAGCTCTTAGGAGCCTCTGGATCTCTGCTTTCATAGGTGTTGAGTATCCTCAGAGTCTGTCTCCTTCACCCTGGTGCTGATTGTCGGGCTCACCATGGAAGCAGCACTCTTGCTCGTCTCCCCATTCCTCTGTGGATTCAGCTGTGGCCTGGCTGAAGTGAGAGGGGTAGTTTATCTCCTCCGGTCTCACTACCTTCTGAAAAAGAAGAACAGATTCTCCAGTGGAGAGTGAAGTCAGCATAGTTTAAATGGGATAAGCATTATTAATTTATGGAGAATTTGGTGTGCATAACCCCTCTTTTAGCCAAAGACTACTGACAGCTTGACACTGGAGAACATAATCTTTGTCTCTGTAGGATCTGGTTCCCAATTCCAGATATGGGTTCCTTTACACTGAGCGGATCTCTTAGTCAGTCAGAAAGCTACTGGTTACCCAAGGAGGCTGTGTGCCACTATTGTACTGGCATGTACATCATGTCAGAGTATTTGCTTCTGAGTAGCTTAGACCTCTGGTTGCTCAGACTATTTTTGGCCATTTTCCCCCACTAGCTCATGTTGTGCTTTCCAGCACTAGACAGGCTAACTGTCTGGGGACTGGATTTTTTCAGAATTCCAGCCAGGTCTCTCCATGCTCTGTGTCAGCAGCATATAGTATCTTCAGCAATAGGGTCTTAGCTTTTGCCTCAGGCAGATAATGAAGTGCTTTGACAGAAAGCTGTCTTGATCTGGGGACCTCATAGGTCTTTCCAATCAACAGCTCAATGTGGGTAGCAACCAATCTCTGGTTCTGGGAGTTACAGATCAGAGACAGAAAAAAAATTTTTTTTCTTTTAAGCTTAGGCTTCATCCCACCCTCTCCAGGGCCCTACTTTTCAGGTGCTCCCCCCTTACTCCTTTTGAGGGTTATTTTTTTAGGCTATCTCCAAGGATAAAGGTTTCCATGGTATCAGCTCATTTTGGATTTAATTTTGTGTTTCTTTCACCCCCTTCTCTCCCCCTCCTGTGTCCCCAAACCCTTCCATCCCTATTGTCTGGGCCTTGAGTTGTCAGGTATGACAGCAACTAGAGCAGGTCCAGGTTAGGAACCACAGATAAGTGACAACATGTGGGGTTTTTCTTTCTGTGATTGTGTGAGTTTGCTGAATATGGTCTGTTCCAAGTCTGTCCATTTTTCCACAAATTTCATTGTATCATTTTTTCTTATTGCTGAGTAGAATTCCATTGTGTAAGTGTACCATAACTTCATTATCCATTCATCCAATGGTGGGCATTTGGGTTGGTTCCAATTCTTAGCTGTAATGAATTGAGCAGCTATAAACATGGTTGAGCAAATGTCTGTCTGTTGATGCATGGAGCATTTAGGATATATGCCCAGTAAGGGAATAACTGGGTCTGCTGGTAGCTCTATGTTCATCCTTTTCAGGAATCTCCAAATTGGTTTCCATAGTGGTTGTACAAGTTTACATTCCCACCAACAGTGAATGAGGGTTCCTCTTTCCCCACATCCTCGCCAACATTTGTCGTTGTTAGATTTTTTAATAATTGCCATCCTTACTGGAGTAAGGTGGAATCTCATGGGTTTTGTTTCTTTTTTTTTGTTTTGCTTTTTGTTTGTTTGTTTGTTTGTTTGTTTTTCTAGGTAGGGTCTCACTTTGGTCCAGGCTGATCTGGAATTAACTATGTAGTCTCAGGGTGGTCTTGAACTCATGGTGATCCTCCTACCTCTGCCTCCTGAGTGCTAGGATTAAAGGCGTGTGTCACCACACCCAGCCACATGGTTGTTTTAATTTGCATTTCCCTAATGGTTAGGAATGTTGAACATTTTCTTAAGTGTGTGTTAGCCATTTGTAATTCTTTCTCTGAGAACTCTCTATTCAGTTCTCTGCTCCACTTTTGGAGTGGGTTGTTTGATTTTTTTTTTTTATTGTTTAGTTTTTTGAGTTCTTTGTAGATTCTAAATATTAGGCTTCTGTCAGAGGTATAGCTGGCAAGGATTTTTTAATCTACTGGCTCTGCTTATGGTGTGCTTGTACAAAAGCTTTTTAGCTTCATAAAATCCCATTGGTTGAGTGATTGTTTAATTTCCTGGGCTACTGAGGTTTTGTTTAGGAAGACTTTCCCCATTCATATATCATGGGCAGTGCTCCTATTTTTTCTTCCAGTAGGAGAAGAGTTTCAGGTCATATATTGAGGTCTTTAATCCACTTGGACTTGATCTTTGTGTATGGAGGATAAATGGGTCTAGTTTCATTTTTCTACATATGGTCATGCAATTTCTCCAACAACATTTGTTGAAGGTGTTGTTGTCTTTTTGCCAGTCTATGCAATTGGATCCTTTATCAAAGATCAAGTAGCTGTAGTTACTTGACCTAAGATCTGAGCTTTCAATTCTATTCCACTAGTCTATGATTCTGTTCTTATGCCAGTAACATTCATTTTTTGTTATAGCTTTGTAATATAGCTTTAGATCAGGTATGGTGATACCTCCAGAGGTGGTTGTTGTTGTTGTTGTTGGTTTTGCTGAGGATATGTTTGGATATCTGAGGCCTGCTGCCATTCCATATGAATTTTGAGATGATTTTTTTTCAATTTCTGTGAAGAATGATGCTGCATTTTTATTGGTATTGCATTAAATCTGTATATTGCTTTTGGTAGAATTGCCATTTTTAGAATATTAATTCTACCTATCCAGGAGCATAGGAGGTCTTTCCATCTTCTCAAGTCCTCCTTAATTTCTTTCTTGAGTTTTTTTTTCATGTTTTCGTTATATAGGTCATTCACATCCTTGGTTAGTGTTTTTCCAAGGTATTTACATTTTTTGTTGCTATTGAAAATGGGGCAGCCTCACTGGTTTCTTTCTCTGTACATTTGTCTTTTGCATATAGAAAGGCTTCTAACTTCTGTGCATTGATTTTGTGTCCCACCATTTTACTGAAGGAATTAATCACCTTTAGAAGTTTTGAGATGGAGACTTTCAGGTCACTCATGTACAGGATCATGTCATCTGCAAATAGGGCTACCTTGACTTCTTCCTTTCCAGTTTGAATCCCTTTAATTTCTTTCACCTGTCATTGCTTGGGCCAGTACTTCTAGTACTGTGTTGAAGAGCAGTGGTGAGAGTGGGCACCCCTGTCTTGTTCCCAACCTCAGTGGGAATTCCTTGAGTCTTTCCCCATTAAGTATTATTTGGGTTTTGGGTGCTTTGTATATAGCCTTTATTGTGTTGAGATAAAACCCTCCATGCCTATTCTTTCCAGCATTTTCATCATGAAGTGATGTTGTATTTTGTCAAAGGTCTTCTCTGCATTAATTGAGATGATCATGTGGTTCTTATGGGTAAGTTTATTTATGTGGTGCATTATGTTGATTGATTTCTGTATGTTGAACCATCCCTGCATCCCTGGGATGAAGCCTACTTGATCTTTTGATGTGTTGTTCAATTCAGTTTGCAAGGATTTTGTTCAGGATCTTTGCATCTAAATTCATCAGGAATATAGGCATATAGTTTTCTTGTTGCATCTCTGTCTGGTTTTGGTATTAGGGTGATGCTAGCGTCATAAAAGGAGTTGGGGAGGATTCCCTGGTCTTTGATTATGAGAAACAGTTTGAGAAAAATTGGTTTCAGTTCTTCCATGAAGGTTTGGTAGAATTCAGCTGGGAAGCCATCAGGTCCTGGACTTTTCTTTTCAGGGAGGTTTTTGATTACCTTTTCAATCTCCATGGCTGTGATAGGCTTGTTTAGGAGATTTATCTGCTCTTAGTTAAGTTTTGGTAGGTGGTATGTGTCTAGGAATTCATTCATTTCTTACGGATGATCCAATTTTGTGGAGTAGAGGTTTTGGAAGTATGCCCTGATGATTCTTCCAATTTCACTGATGCCCATTGTGACCTCCCTCTGCGTTTGTAAATTTGAGACCTCTCTCTCTCCCTCCTTTTTCTCAAAGTGTCCAGGGGCTTATCAATCTTGTTTATTTTCTCAAAGAACCAGCTTTTCATTTCATTGTTTTTTAAAAAATTGTTTGCTTAGTTTCTAATTCCTGCTTTAATCTTGATTATCTCTTTCCATCTGGAGCTCTTAGGGTTGGATTCTTCTCATTTTTCTAGTGCCTTTAGGTGGACAGTTAGGTTATTAATTTGGGATCTTTCTGTCTTTGTTATGAAGGCATTTAGCACTATAAATTTTCCCCTTTAGGACTGCCTTCATTGTGCCCCATAAGTTTTGGTAGGTTGTGTTTTCATTATCATTCAATACTAGGAATTTAACATTTTTTGATTTCTTCCACAACCCATTCATTGTTTAAAAGTGTTTTGTTTAAGAGCCAGGCATGGTGGTGCCCACCTCTAATCCCAGCCTTTGGGAGGCAGAGGTAGGAGGATTGCTGTGAGTTCAAGGCCACTCTGAGACTACATAGTGAATTCCAGGTCATCCTGGGCTAGGGTGAGACCCTACCTCAAAAAAAAAAAAAAAAAAAAAAAAAGAACAAATGAACAAAAAAGTGTGTTGTTTAGTCTCCAGTAGCTGGTGGAGTTCTTGATGAGTCTCTTCTTGTTGATTTGTAGTTTTAAAGCATTGTGATCTGATATGATGTAGAAAGTTACTTCAATTTTTCTGGATTTATAGAGCATGCTTTATGGCCTAATATATGGGCTATTTTGGAGAAGGTTCCATGGGCTGCTGAGAAGGATGTGTATTTTGTAGAGTTGGGGTGGAAAGTTCTGTAGATGTCCATTAGATCTACTTGATCTATGGTATTGTTGAGCTCTATTATTTCCTGTTGATTTTTTGCTTGGATGATCTGTCTATTGATAATAGTAGAGTATTGAAGTCTCCAACTATGATAGTGTTGGTGTTGAGTTCTGTTTTGTTGTCAAGTAGGTTTTGTTTTATAAACTGTGATGCACTTGTGTTTGGCACATATAGACTAATGATTGTGATGTGCTCGTGCTGGATCATCCCCTTGATGAGTAATAAGTGGCCTTTTTTGTCCTTTTTGATTACTTTTGGTTTGAAGTCTGCTTGTTTTTTATTTCCATTTGCTTGTAATATCATTTCCATCTTTTCACCCTGAGGAGATGTCTATCATTAGTGGTGAGGTGGGTTTCTTGAAGACAACAGATAGAAGGGTCTAGTGTTTTGATCCACCCTGATATCTTGTGTCTTTTGATAGGTGAGTTAAGACCATTAATATTTAAGGTTATTGCTGTGAGGTTTGAATTAATCCCTGCCATGATGAGATGCTATATAGGGTTTTATGTTTCCTAGTGTTTTGTACTTTTTTGAGCCTTGTCTATCTTTGGTTATTGTGATCTTCTTCTTGTTGGCTCTTGAGATTGGTTGTTTGACTCTTCTGTGTGGAAGTATTCTGTGAAGTATTCTCTGCAGGTTTGGCTTTGTGTTCATATAGTCATAGAGTGGACTTTCTTCATGGGAAGTTTTCCCTTCACCATCTATTATGAGGGATCTTTTGCTGGGTAGAGTAGTTGGAAGCCATAGTTTTTTCAGACTTTGAAGGATTCCATTCCAAGCGCTTCTGGCATTTTGGAGTTTCCATTGAGAAATATGAGGTAATTCTGATGGATTGCCTTTGTATGTAGTGAGTTGTTTCTCTCTTGCTGCTTTTAGCACTCTCTTTATTTTCATTGTTAAGAGTTTTAACTATGATGTGCCTTGGAGAGTTTCTTCTTTGGTCCTGTCTGTTTGGTGTTCTGTGGGCTTCTTATATCTCTTTTAAGAGACTGGGAAATTTTTCCTTAGTAATTTTGTTGAATATGTTCTCTATGCCTCTGGCCTGGATCTCTTCTCCTTGTATACCCATGATCTGGATGGTTGGTTGTTTTAGGATGTCCCACAGTTCCCTTGTATTCTGTTCACTTGATTTTTGGAACCTAGCAAAGTTTTTGGCCTCCTGATCAATTTCTTCTGTCTTGTCTTCCAGGTCAGACATTCTGTCTTCCACATGAGTAACTCTGTTAGTGAGGGATTCTAGAGAGGTTTTTATAAGCTCCGTTTGATTTTTGCTTTCTGCTTTGCTATTTTGCATCATGTCCATCTCTCTCTCTTTTTTTTTTTTTTTTTTTGAGGTACAATTTCAGTTCTAGTTCTGATTTTCTTGATGCTTCCTGGAATTCATTCTTACATTTGATCAAATCTTCATTGAGTTTAATCAAGCAGTTATTGAGAGCTTCCATTTCTTGATTCACATTCAATTCATTCATATCTCTTTTGAGGGTTCTCACATTTTCTTCAATCAAGTTAAGCCTACTGACAAAAGCTGAACGCTCTATGAGACTATTCTGTTCAATTTCATTGATACGATTGTTGGTTTTTTGATGGTTTGTTTCCAGTTTAGCAATTCTTTTTTTTTTTTTTATAAATGCATTCTTTTTGTGTATGTGTGTGGAAAGAGACACACAGAGAGAGACAGAGAGAGAAGGAGAGGAAGACAGAGATGGGTGTGCCAGCAGCCTCTCAGCTGCTGCGAACAAAATCCAGATGCGTGCGCTCCCTTGTGGTCAAGTGCAGCATTGCACCTTTGCATCACTTTTGCATCTGGCTAAACATGCGACCTGGAGATTGGAACCGCTGGAGATTGGAACCAGCGTTCTTAGGCTTAGGAGGCAGGCGCCTTAATCGCTAAGCCATCTCTCCAGCTGAGGTCAGCAATTCTTTTGATCAGGGTCTCATTGCTTGTTGTGTTTTCATTTTGGGTTTGAATTTCTGTTGAGTTCTCTGATTTCATTGGAGGCTTCCATTGTGGGACTAGGCATCCTTGGTGGAGATCTCTGAGTGTTCTGACCGTCACTGGCTTTTTTGTGCTGTGTTCTACCCATCTTGGGGAGACAGTTTATTCTTTTGAGGAGGAAGCAAGTTTTTGTCCCTGTAGGATCTTCAGAGGGTGTTCTGTTGTAAATGTGAACCGGATTGTGTACTGGTGTACGGTGGGATTATAACCACAGATGCTCAGATGGTGGAGATTGCAGGAACATCAAAGGTACATGGGGAGCTGGGAGCTCTGGCCTACTCACTCCACTTGCATGTCCTCTTCCGCACATGGCAATCGTGGGTGGAGAAACCAGACGCCAGGACGCTGGAGGGCCAGAGGCAAGAGGCCTGCTCCTACAGTGGCCCATGCACCCTCTGACTCAGGGGAATAGGGACATTGCTACCCAGGGGCCTGTCAGGATACCAAAGCAAAAGGTCTGTTTCCACAGCCCCCACACAGGGACCAGGCCTCCCTGATCCAGACACAGGAGGACCTACAATGACCAGGAAATTAGGCGGAACCCCGGGGAACAGGGATCTGGTCTACTCACTCTGCACCTGCTGCACACACCTTCTGGTGCAGGGTATCGGGGAATGGGGACCCAGGGACACTTTAATCCTGAGGCTGACTCCTCACCGCCAGTTTTGCCCCTCCATCTCACTTGCTCCTGTTCTGAGGCCCTCACTGAGTCCTGCCTCATGGGCTGAGCAGCAGTCATCTCATTTCTGCCTCACTGGTGCCCCTCACCCCTTCCCACTCGGGGAATAACAAAACAGCAGCCCATTATGCAGCACTGGGTACTGAACACTGGCCTTGACCATGGCTTCAGTGGTCATCAGAGGCCTCAGTGTGCACTGCTGGTGGCCAGGTCCTATTGATGCTCAGCTTGGCCACAAGCTGCTGTGGTCAGGGTGACCACATCAACAGTCTGGGGCCCTTCGGGACATGCACATTCCGTGACAGGCAGGAACTCTTCCCCAGAGGAAGCTTCCCTTCAGTAGACCTTTCGACCCCCAAGTTCAGGTTCCTTAGGAGGCAAAAAGACAAAAAAAGTTTTCATTTCATTCTTGTGCTTGCCACCCACACAGCAGGTACACAATCAACCTAGGGTGACAGAGTGAAGTATGGGTTCCAAGATCAGACTCCTAAGCCTGGAAGTTCCCCCAAGGGAACATTTGTCTGTCACCAGCTATGTAATCATGTGATTGTGGGGAAAGAACCCAGCCTCATCACATACTAGATAAACGTACCTAGACACAGGTGTTCAGTTTGCACACTTGTCAACAAATCAAATGCTTCACTCTCAAGTTTATTGCGAGAGTCACAGGAGTCAAAGTGTGTCCTGCCAGGCTCTCTCACAGTACCTGGCCCTTAGGACGTCCTCAACACATGTCAGCTTGCCTTTGTGCTCCTGATGGAAAGCCTACAGTAGCTGCTGTATCCAGGACCTCCATGGGGTCTGAGTCTGCTGACAGAACTGAACCCTGGGCATAGTGTTTCTCCTAACCACAACTATGATTAAGTGTAATTAACAAATTAGGTTCAGTAAGAAACTAACAACAAGCCGGGCGTGGTGGCGCACGCCTTTAATCCCAGCACTCGGGAGGCAGAGGTAGGAGGATCACCATGAGTTCAAGGCCACCCTGAGACTACCTAGTAAGTTCCAGGTCAGCCTGGGCTAGAGTGAGACCCTACCTCGAAAACCAAAAACACAGAACAAACAGAAAAAAGAAACTAACAACAAGCACTAATAATTAAATAGCACAATTACAGCAATATACTACATGGGCAGTCGTAAGATATGAGTTATTTCTAGAAATTTCCTTTTATTAGTTTTGGATTTCACTTGACCTCAGGCAACTGAAACTATGGAAAGGGAAACGCCATCCAAGAGGGTACTGTGCTTAAGAGATTGGAAATGAGGTGAGTGGGAGCAGCTTCCGGTCTGAGATAAACCAGAAAAGCTCAGCGAGCCAAGGAGAAGGCCTGAGAGCTCAGACTTTGGGGGTGGGGCTCAGAGGAGCCCCTGCCCAGTCGGTGGGAGTCCTGGGTCACAGTCCCAGCTCCTCAAAAAACAAACAAAGCGGGAAGCGTTAAAGGATGTCTTAGATGTGTGGGATTTTTTTTTCTGCTTTTTCTTTTATTTTTTTCTAACCTCCCTCCTAGCTGTTTTTCAGGATTGCTCAGCTAAATAACCGGCAGGGCCTGTGTGTTTGCGATCTAACTGGGGACAGGGACCAGGGAGACTGAGCACTTTTCAGCAAGCTGCTTGGGAACAGGACATTAAGGACGTGGTGTCACTAAGGAGGAGGTAAATTGAGGCTCCGACCTGTGGAGAAGGAGATGGGGTCACAGCAGGCCGAGGCTGGGAGGGGGCTGGAAGCTTAGTGGCTCGAAGTCTCCGCAGATCCCCAACGTCAGAGCAACAGCCGAACAACTGAACCGGGTGGTGATGGGACCCTGACAAACTAGAGAATGCCAGCTAAACCGCGCACTTAACTTTTCCTGTTTGCACTTTGTTTAATCCTGAAAGCAGCTTCTCTGAGCCTCTGGTTCCTCACTGCTTAAGAGGTGAATAGGGGGAGGGGAAATAATTTTGCTTAATTTAGCTCCAAAGTTGATGGTGATGGCTAGACAGAAAATACTCCAGTAGAGCCAGGCGGGAGGTGCAGGGCTGTAAAACCCAGCACTCGGAGAGTGGAGAGAGGGGAGGCTGAGGCAGAAGATCACAAGTTCCAAGCTAGTCTGGGGTACATAGCAAGACCCTAACCCCCCCCCCCCAAAGAAGAAATCTACAATATATAGCGGACATTACAGAACAGCGATGTCATGTTATGGAGGCAGTGAAAAACATGGAGGGGGCAGTCAGGTCAGGAAAGGTTTCTGAGATTTGGATTTGCCATGGTCAGATTTCACAGCAAGAGAGAAAGCAATACTTCAGGGTCAGAAAAGAGAAATGTTCATCTCAGGCAACCCTATCCTTTTCTAGCTCCTTCTGGCAGCTTCCAGCGCTGCTTTACCGCAAAGGACGGAGTAGAGGGCCTGTCTGTTGCTGCCACCCTCTGGCCATAGCCTGAATTGTATCCTTGCTAATTTCAATGCTGTGGTAGCAGCCTTTGCGTATTTGCATATGAATAGAAATTTCAATTTACATTTTATTCCTCCTTAAAAATCATTTCTTGCTGGATATGGTAAACCTATTATTTCAGTCCTTGGGAAGCTTACAGCCAAGAATTTGAGGACAACCTGGGCTACGGAGAAAGACCTGGTCGCAAAGATTTAAAATAAACAAACAAACAAATAAGAAAGAAAGAAAGCAAAAGCATGCTAGCAGTTGCTTGCTCTCCTGACATAGGTGCAGTCAGTAGTTCAAGACCAGCCTTGGCTAGGTGGGAAACTCAAGGCCAACCTGGGCTACATGAGATCCTGTCTCAGGAAAAAAAATTTTAAAAAGCTGAGTGTGGTGGCCCACAGCTTTAATCCCAGCATTTGGGAGGTTAAGGTAGGAGGATTACCATGAGTTTGAGGCCAGCCTAGAGCTACAGAGTGAGATCCAGGCTGACACTCTGTCTACCAAAAAAAAAAAAAAAAAAAAAAAAAAAAAACCTTAAACCGGGAGTGGTGGCACAAGCCTTTAATCCCACCATTTGTGAGGCAGAGGTAGGAGGATCACCATGAGTTCAAGGCCACCCTGAGACTAACTACATAGTGAATTCCAGGTCAGCCTGGGCTAGAGCAAGACCACGAAAAAACAAAAAAAATATATATATTTTAGCTACATAAGTATAAACATTTTGTAGGTAAAGAAACTATTAACTACGAGAAGTTAAATAAATTGTTCACAGAGATGTAGCACGGAGGACAGTTGAGGTTCCCCTATGCCAAGACCTGTGTTCTTGGCAGAGAGATGTTGGTTCAGTTTGCTGCAGGCATGGGGGTTCTCGGAATTGTGCAAGCCAACCTGAGCACAGTTCTTGGAACCTCCTTGCCTGTCCCACCCTCAGTTTCCTCATACACCTGCACCACAGCTCATGGGGCCAGGGGTGGCAGAGACTGCAAACAAAGCACAGGTTCCCCCTCCTCTCTCCAAAGGGTCTCAAACTGCCGGGGAGGTGAGACAGGTACCTAATGACCTGTGACTGAGAAGCTCCACGGATGGGTGCAGGGGGATCAGGGACCTGCAAAAGGAGAGGCAGTGCCACAGCCAGTCCTTCAAAGACAAAGTTCAAGAAGAGGTGGAAGTGAGACACCCGAGGTAAGAACTGGGTAGAAAGTGGGGCACATCTCCTGTCTGCGGAGGTGGCAGAGAGGCAAGGGGAAGTGAGGGGGAAGCTGGAGGCAGATCACAGCAGCAAGAGATGGGATCTTTTCTAAAAGCAGTGATGAGCAGAATGCGGCCCCCTTTCACCTATCCATTCAGCAAGCATTTTATTTAAGATAAACATCTACTTGTACCCAGGGTAAGAGCAAAGCACACTTCTGTGCCATAGTGTTCTTTATTCTTCATTTTTGCAGTGGGTATGTATTGCCTGCCCATTGTCCTTGTGCCAGGGCTCTTCTGATTCTGGGCCAGTATCTTCGTCCAAATGGAGCTCAAATCTGAGTGACCAGACAGGAAGCACACAGCACTCAGTAAAATGTAAGTATTTAAATACTGACAATTACTCAGAGCAGGTTGAAAAGGGTCTGCAGTCTGGGGCTAAGGTTGTGCTTTTAGAGAGTGTTACAATATGAATGTGCCTCAGCCTCATGAGTTTGCACACTTAGCCACTGATTGATAGCCTGTTTAGGGAAGACTGTGGAACTTTAAAAATTGAAGCCTGGTTGAGAAACAGATGGTAAGACCCTATTGCTGAAGACATCTCCTGCCTGAGAGGCAAGGTCACTGAGAAAGCAAGCTGGTGCTGAGCAGAAAATCTCCCAGTAGACCAGCCAACTGAAAGCTGGAAAAAGCTGCACTGCATGCAGCCGTATGGGAGACAGAAGTCATCAGCAGTGAAGACAGTGGATGCTGAATATTCAAGTTTGGCCATACAGGCCCAACGACTGAATGGGTGCAATAGTGGCATGTCTATTCATGGGGTAACCAACTGCTCCATAATTGGATTAAAGGCCCTCTCTATGGGAGCAAATTCATACCTAGTACTGAAAAACCTAAACAAAAGTCTATAGTGGGTGAGATCATGAGCCCTAGGGGTATAAAGCCTGCTCTTGTCTGGCTAAATGTATATATTATTCCCACCAAGCTACCCTGAAAGTACTACACTTAATGTTCATATTCACATATTAACGCTACTCTCACTTCTGGTTAAAGAAACTTCTCTTTTCAGATGGTGATGACCACTGGGATGACCCAAAAGGCAACATAGTGCTGAGAAGAAGGGACGGAGGAGTGCCCAGCACTGAAACACCTCTGTCACACCCTCCAAGGCTCAGGGACCATTGTGGAAGAGGGGGCGGATAGAATGGAAGAGCCTAAGGAAGGGTATGACTTCTTACAATGCAACTGCCCAGACAGAAATTGGCCTTGATATCCATGACCTTGCAGTGCCTAGCAATACCTCCGCAAGACCCTCAAAATAGAAGAAAAAGATGATGACATCAAATTCAAAGAGAGACTAATGGAGAGAGGGAGGGGATATGATGGAGATTGGAGTTCTAAAGTGGAATGGGGGAAGGGAGGGAAATATCAGGTGGGGTTTTTTTTTGTATGTAAGTATAGAACTTGTCAATAAAAACCTATAATTAAAAAAATTTGAAGCCTGGGCTGGAGAGATGGCTTAGCGGTTAAGGCGCCTGCCTCCTAAGCCTAAGAACGCTGGTTCCAATCTCCAGCAGTTCCAATCTCCATGTCCCACGTTTAGCCAGATGCAGTGATGCAAAGGTGCAACGCTGCATTTGACCACAAGGGGGCGCAAGCATCTGGAGTTCGTTCACAGCAGCTGAGAGGCTGATGGAGCACCCATTCTCTAATTGTCTTCCTCTCCCTCTCTCTGTCCCTCTATCTCTCTGTGTCTCTCTCTCTCTCTCTCTCAAAAAAAAAAAATTGGGCTGGAAAGATGGCTTAGCTTGTAAGGCACTTGCCTGCAAAGCCAAAGGACCCAGGTTCGATTCCCCAGGACCCATATAAGCCAGATGCACAAGTGGGCGTATGCATCTGAAGTTCGTTTGCAATGGCTGGAGCCGCTGACGTGCCCATTCTCTCTCTCTCCCTCTCTCTCTCTCTCACCTGCATAGTTTTGTCTCTCTCAAATAAATAAAATATTTTTAAATATTTTTAAAATTTGAGCCTGTCTGGTGAAAGCATTTCAACAAGGGCGGGCTTATGGGTTTTGGACCCTGTCACTTTCTGCTTCCTGGTCCACACAGATGTGAGCAAGCAACCATCGCCCTAAAACAAGCTGGTTCCAGCTGCCTGGAAACTGTGAACTAAAATAAATCTTTCGTTCCCTAAGTTGTACTTGATAGGAATATGGTCACAATGACAAGACTGATATAGAGAGGATGACCATAAAGACCTCAATAAGAAGTAGGAAACATGAAGAAAGTGAGGGAGACAGAGTTGTATATACTGCAGGGTATCTACATAAAAGCAGGGGATACCCTGAGCAGAGGTCAGGTGGAGTGATCATACAGGGTGTGCTGGAGGAACAAAGAAGCCAGCATTGCTAAAGCAGGTGGATTAGTGGGGAGGAGAAGAGGGAAGAAAGAAGATTGGAGGGACACAAAGAGAAAGGAGGAAGGAGAGACAAGTTGAGCAGGAGGACAGACAGGTGGATTTGGAAAGACAGAGAGGTGCAGTAGGAGGGACAAAAAGGTGGAGTAGGAGGGACAGACAGATGGATTTGGAGGGACAGACAGGTGGAGCAGGAAGGAGAAACAGGTTGAGCAGGAGGGACAGACAGGTGGATTTGGAAGGACAGACAGGTGGAGTAGGAGGGACAGACAGGTGAAGCAGGAGGTACAGACAGGTGGAGTGGGAGGTACAGACAGGTTGAGCAGGAGGGACAGACAGGTGGAGCAGGAGGTACAGACAGGTTGAGCAGGAGGGACAGACAGGTGGAGTTGGAAGGACAGACAGGTGGAGTAGGAGGGACAGACAGGTGGAGCAGGAGGGACAGACAGGTGGAGTTGGAAGAACAGACAGGTTGAGCAGGAGGGACAGACAGTTGGATTTGGAAGGACATACAGGTGGAGTAGGAGGGACAGACAGGTGGAGCAGGAGGGACAGACAGGTGGAGTAGGAGGGAGAGACAGGTGGAGTTGGAAGGACAGACAGGTGGAGTAGGAGGGACAGACAGGTGGATTTGGAAGGACAGACAGGTGGAGTAGGAGGGACAGACAGGTGAAGCAGGAGGTACAGACAGGTGGAGTGGGAGGTACAGACAGGTTGAGCAGGAGGGACAGACAGGTGGAGCAGGAGGTACAGACAGGTTGAGCAGGAGGGACAGACAGGTGGAGTTGGAAGGACAGACAGGTGGAGTAGGAGGGACAGACAGGTGGAGCAGGAGGGACAGACAGGTGGAGTTGGAAGAACAGACAGGTTGAGCAGGAGGGACAGACAGTTGGATTTGGAAGGACATACAGGTGGAGTAGGAGGGACAGACAGGTGGAGCAGGAGGGACAGACAGGTGGAGTAGGAGGGAGAGACAGGTGGAGTTGGAAGGACAGACAGGTGGAGTAGGAGGGACAGACAGGTGGAGCAGGAGGGACAGACAGGTGGAGTAGGAGGGAGAGACAGGTGGAGTGGGAGGGACAGACAGGTGGAGTAGGAGGGACAGACAGGTTGAGCAGGAGGGACAGACAGGTGGATTTGGAAGGACAGACAGGTGGAGTAGGAGGGACAGACAGGTTGAGCAGGAGGGACAGACAGGTGGAGTTGGAAGGACAGACAGGTGGAGTTGGAAGGACAGACAGGTGGAGTTGGAAGGACAGACAGGTGGAGTAGGATGGACAGACAGGTGGAGCAGGAGGGACAGACAGGTGGATTTGGAAGGACAGACAGGTGGATTTGGAAGGACAGACAGGTGGAGTAGGAGGGACAGACAGGTGGAGTAGGAGGGACAGACAGGTGGAGTAGGAGGGACAGACAGGTTGAGCAGGAGGGACAGACAGGTGGATTTGGAGGGACAGACAGGTGGAGTAGGAGGGACAGACAGGTGGAGTTGGAAGGACAGACAGGTGGAGCAGGAGGGACAGACAGGTAGATTTGGAGGGACAGACAGGTTGAGCAGGAGGGACAGACAGGTGGAGTTGGAAGGACAGACAGGTGGAGTAGGAGGGACAGACAGGTTGAGCAGGAGGGACAGACAGGTGGAGTTGGAAGGACAGACAGGTGGAGTAGGAGGGACAGACAGGTTGAGCAGGAGGGACAGACAGGTGGAGCAGGAGGGACAGACAGGTGGATTTGGAAGGACAGACAGGTGGAGTAGGAGGGACAGACAGGTTGAGCAGGAGGGACAGACAGGTGGAGCAGGAGGGACAGACAGGTGGATTTGGAAGGACAGACAGGTGGATTTGGAAGGACAGACAGGTGGAGTAGGAGGGACAGACAGGTGGATTTGGAAGGACAGACAGGTGGAGTAGGAGGGACAGACAGGTGGAGTAGGAGGGACAGACAGGTGGAGCAGGAGGGACAGACAGGTGGATTTGGAAGGACAGACAGGTGGATTTGGAAGGACAGACAGGTTGAGCAGGAGGGACAGACAGGTGGATTTGGAAGGACAGACAGGTGGAGTAGGAGGGACAGACAGGTGGAGTAGGAGGGACAGACAGGTGGAGCAGGAGGGACAGACAGGTGGAGTTGGAAGGACAGACAGGTGGAGTAGGAGGGACAGACAGGTTGAGCAGGAGGGACAGACAGGTGGAGCGGGAGGGACAGACAGGTGGAGTTGGAAGGACAGACAGGTGGAGCGGGAGGGACAGACAGGTGGAGTTGGAAGGACAGACAGGTGGAGCAGGAGGGACAGACAGGTGGAGCGGGAGGGACAGACAGGTGGATTTGGAAGGACAGACAGGTGGAGTAGGAGGGACAGACAGGTTGAGCAGGAGGGACAGACAGGTGGATTTGGAAGGACAGACAGGTGGAGTAGGAGGGACAGACAGGTTGAGCAGGAGGGACAGACAGGTGGAGCAGGAGGGACAGACAGGTGGATTTGGAAGGACAGACAGGTGGAGTAGGAGGGACAGACAGGTTGAGCAGGAGGGACAGACAGGTGGAGTAGGAGGGACAGACATTTGGAGTTGGAAGGACAGACAGGTGGAGCAGGAGGGACAGACAGGTGGAGTTGGAAGGACAGACAGGTGGAGTAGGAGGGAGAGACAGGTGGAGTTGGAAGGACAGACAGGTGGAGTAGGAGGGACAGACAGGTGGAGCAGGAGGGACAGACAGGTGGATTTGGAAGGACAGACAGGTGGAGTAGGAGGGACAGACAGGTGGATTTGGAAGGACAGACAGGTGGAGTAGGAGGGACAGATAGGTGGATTTGGAAGGACAGACAGGTGGAGTAGGAGGGACAGACAGGTGGAGCAGGAGGGACAGACAGGTGGAGTTGGAAGGACTGACTGGTGGAGTAGGAGGGACAGACAGGTTGAGCAGGAGGGACAGACAGGTGGATTTGGAAGGACAGACAGGTGGAGTAGGAGGGACAGACAGGTGGAGCAGGAGGGAGAGACAGGTGGATTTGGAAGGACAGACAGGTGGAGTAGGAGGGACAGACAGGTGGAGTTGTAAGGACAGACAGGTGGAGTAGGAGGGACAGACAGGTGGAGCAGGAGGGAGAGACAGGTGGATTTGGAAGGACAGACAGGTGGAGTAGGAGGGACAGACAGGTGGAGCAGGAGGGACAGACAGGTGGAGTAGGAGGGACAGACAGGTGGAGCAGGAGGGAGAGACAGGTGGAGTAGGAGGGACAGACAGGTGGAGTTGGAAGGACAGACAGGTGGAGTAGGAGGGACAGACAGGTGGAGCAGGAGGGAGAGACAGGTGGATTTGGAAGGACAGACAGGTGGAGTAGGAGGGACAGACAGGTGGATTTGGAAGGACAGACAGGTGGAGTAGGAGGGACAGATAGGTGGATTTGGAAGGACAGACAGGTGGAGTAGGAGGGACAGACAGGTGGAGCAGGAGGGACAGACAGGTGGAGTTGGAAGGACTGACTGGTGGAGTAGGAGGGACAGACAGGTGGAGCAGGAGGGACAGACAGGTGGATTTGGAAGGACAGACAGGTGGAGTAGGAGGGACAGACAGGTGGAGTTGGAAGGACAGACAGGTGGAGCAGGAGGGACAGACAGGTAGATTTGGAGGGACAGACAGGTGGAGTTGGAAGGACAGACAGGTGGAGCAGTAGGGACAGACAGGTAGATTTGGAGGGACAGACAGGTGGAGTTGGAAGGACAGACAGGTGGAGCGGGAGGGACAGACAGGTAGATTTGGAGGGACAGACAGGTGGAGTTGGAAGGACAGACAGGTGGAGCAGGAGGGACAGACAGGTGGAGTTGGAAGGACAGACAGGTGGAGCAGGAGGAACAGATAGGTGGATTTGGAAGGACAGAGAGGTGGAGTAGGAGGGACAGACAGGTTGAGCAGGAGGGACAGACAGGTGGATTTGGAAGGACAGACAGGTGGAGTAGGAGGGACAGACAGGTGGAGTTGGAAGGACAGACAGGTGGAGCAGGAGGGACAGACAGGTAGATTTGGAGGGACAGACAGGTGGAGTTGGAAGGACAGACAGGTGGAGTAGGAGGGACAGACAGGTGGAGTTGGAAGGACAGACAGGTGGAGTAGGAGGGACAGACAGGTTGAGCAGGAGGGACAGACAGGTGGAGTTGGAAGGACAGACAGGTGGAGTAGGAGGGACAGACAGGTTGAGCAAGACGGACAGACAGGTGGATTTGGAAGGACAGACAGGTGGAGTAGGAGGGACAGACAGGTTGAGCAGGAGGGACAGACAGGTGGATTTGGAAGGACAGACAGGTGGAGTAGGAGGACAGACAGGTGGAGTTGGAAGGACAGACAGGTGGAGCAGGAGGGACAGACAGGTAGATTTGGAGGGACAGACAGGTGGAGTTGGAAGGACAGACAGGTGGAGCAGGAGGGACAGACAGGTAGATTTGGAGGGACAGACAGGTGGAGTTGGAAGGACAGACAGGTGGAGCAGGAGGGACAGACAGGTGGAGTTGGATGGACAGACAGGTGGAGTACGAGGGACAGACAGGTGGAGTTGGAAGGACAGACAGGTGGAGTAGGAGGGACAGACAGGTTGAGCAGGAGGGACAGACAGGTGGATTTGGAAGGACAGACAGGTGGAGTAGGAGGGACAGACAGGTTGAGCAAGAGGGACAGACAGGTGGATTTGGAAGGACAGACAGGTGGAGTAGGAGGGACAGACAGGTTGAGCAGGAGGGACAGACAGGTGGATTTGGAAGGACAGACAGGTGGAGTAGGAGGGACAGACAGGTGGAGTTGGAAGGACAGACAGGTGGAGCAGGAGGGACAGACAGGTAGATTTGGAGGGACAGGTGGATTGGTGGAGACAGGTGGAGCAGGAGGGACAGACAGGTAGATTTGGAGGGACAGACAGGTGGAGTTGGAAGGACAGACAGGTGGAGCAGGAGGGACAGACAGGTAGATTTGGAGGGACAGACAGGTGGAGTTGGAAGGACAGACAGGTGGAGTAGGAGGGACAGACAGGTGGAGTTGGAAGGACAGACAGGTAGATTTGGAGGGACAGACAGGTGGAGTTGGAAGGACAGACAGGTGGAGTAGGAGGGAGAGACAGGTGGAGTTGGAAGGACAGACAGGTGGAGTAGGAGGGACAGACAGGTTGAGCAAGAGGGACAGACAGGTGGATTTGGAAGGACAGACAGGTGGAGTAGGAGGGACAGACAGGTTGAGCAGGAGGGACAGACAGGTGGATTTGGAAGGACAGACAGGTGGAGTAGGAGGGACAGACAGGTGGAGTTGGAAGGACAGACAGGTAGATTTGGAGGGACAGACAGGTGGAGTTGGAAGGACAGACAGGTGGAGTAGGAGGGACAGACAGGTGGAGTTGGAAGGACAGACAGGTGGAGTAGGAGGGACAGACAGGTGGAGCAGGAGGGACAGACAGGTGGAGCAGGAGGGACAGACAGGTGGATTTGGAAGGACAGACAGGTGGAGTAGGAGGGACAGACAGGTGGAGTTGGAAGGACAGACAGGTAGATTTGGAGGGACAGACAGGTGGAGTTGGAAGGACAGACAGGTGGAGTAGGAGGGAGAGACAGGTGGAGTTGGAAGGACAGACAGGTGGAGTAGGAGGGACAGACAGGTGGAGCAGGAGGGACAGACAGGTGGAGCAGGAGGGACAGACAGGTGGAGTTGGAAGGACAGACAGGTGGAGTAGGAGGGACAGACAGGTGGAGCAGGAGGGACAGACAGGTGGAGCAGGAGGGACAGACAGGTGGAGTTGGAAGGACAGACAGGTGGAGTAGGAGGGACAGACAGGTGGAGCAGGAGGGACAGACAGGTGGAGCAGGAGGGACAGACAGGTGGATTTGGAAGGACAGACAGGTGGAGTAGGAGGGACAGACAGGTGGAGTTGGAAGGACAGACAGGTGGAGTAGGAGGGACAGACAGGTGGAGCAGGAGGGACAGACAGGTGGAGCAGGAGGGACAGACAGGTGGAGTTGGAAGGACAGACAGGTGGAGTAGGAGGGACAGACAGGTGGAGCAGGAGGAACAGATAGGTGGATTTGGAAGGACAGACAGGTTGAGCAGGAGGGACAGACAGGTGGATTTGGAAGGACAGACAGGTGGAGTAGGAGGGACAGACAGGTGGATTTGGAAGGACAGACAGGTGGAGCAGGAGGGACAGACAGGTAGATTTGGAGGGACAGACAGGTGGAGTTGGAAGGACAGACAGGTGGAGCAGGAGGGACAGACAGGTGGAGTTGGAAGGACAGACAGGTGGAGCAGGAGGAACAGATAGGTGGATTTGGAAGGACAGACAGGTGGAGTAGGAGGGACAGACAGGTTGAGCAGGAGGGACAGACAGGTGGATTTGGAAGGACAGACAGGTGGAGTAGGAGGGACAGACAGGTGGAGTTGGAAGGACAGACAGGTGGAGCAGGAGGGACAGACAGGTAGATTTGGAGGGACAGACAGGGGGAGTTGGAAGGACAGACAGGTTGAGCAGGAGGGACAGACAGGTGGAGTTGGAAGAACAGACAGGTTGAGCAGGAGGGACAGACAGGTGGATTTGGAAGGACAGACAGGTGGAGTAGGAGGGACAGACAGGTGGAGTTGGAAGGACAGACAGGTGGAGCAGGAGGGACAGACAGGTAGATTTGGAGGGACAGACAGGTGGAGTAGGAGGGACAGACAGGTTGAGCAGGAGGGACAGACAGGTGGATTTGGAAGGACAGACAGGTGGAGTAGGAGGGACAGACAGGTGGAGTTGGAAGGACAGACAGGTGGAGCAGGATGGACAGACAGGTAGATTTGGAGGGACAGACAGGTGGAGTTGGAAGGACAGACAGGTGGAGCAGGAGGGACAGACAGGTAGATTTGGAGGGACAGACAGGTGGAGTTGGAAGGACAGACAGGTGGACAGGAGGGAGCAGGAGGGACAGACAGGTGGATTTGGAAGGACAGACAGGTGGAGAAGGAGGGACAGACAGGTGGAGTTGGAAGGACAGACAGGTGGAGTTGGAAGGACAGACAGGTGGAGTAGGAGGGACAGACAGGTGGATTTGGAAGGACAGACAGGTGGAGCAGGAGGGACAGACAGGTGGAGTTGGAAGGACAGACAGGTGGAGCAGGAGAGACAGACAGGTGGAGTTGGAAGGACAGACAGGACAGACAGGTGGAGTAGGAGGGACAGACAGGTGGAGCAGGAGGGACAGACAGGTGGAGCAGGAGGGACAGACAGGTGGAGTTGGAAGGACAGACAGGTGGAGTAGGAGGGACAGACAGATGGATTTGGAGGGACAGACAGGTGGAGCAGGAAGGAGAAACAGGTTGAGCAGGAGGGACAGACAGGTGGATTTGGAAGGACAGACAGGTGGAGTAGGAGGGACAGACAGGTGGAGCAGGAGGGACAGACAGGTGGATTTGGAAGGACAGACAGGTGGAGTAGGAGGGACAGACAGGTGGATTTGGAAGGACAGACAGGTGGAATAGGAGGGACAGACAGGTGGATTTGGAAGGACAGACAGGTGGAGTAGGAGGGACAGACAGGTGGATTTGGAAGGACAGACAGGTGGAGTAGGAGGGACAGACAGGTGGAGCAGGAGGGACAGACAGGTGGATTTGGAAGGACAGACAGGTGGAGTAGGAGGGACAGACAGGTGGAGTTGGAAGGACAGACAGGTGGAGCAGGAGGGACAGACAGGTGGAGTTGGAAGGACAGACAGGTGGAGTAGGAGGGAGAGACAGGTGGAGTTGGAAGGACAGACAGGTGGAGTAGGAGGGACAGACAGGTGGAGCAGGAGGGACAGACAGGTGGATTTGGAAGGACAGACAGGTGGAGTAGGAGGGACAGACAGGTGGATTTGGAAGGACAGACACGTGGAGTTGGAAGGACAGACAGGTGGAGCAGGAGGGACAGACAGGTAGATTTGGAGGGACAGACAGGTGGAGTTGGAAGGACAGACAGGTTGAGCAGGAGGGACAGACAGGTGGATTTGGAAGGACAGACAGGTGGAGTAGGAGGGACAGACAGGTGGAGTTGGAAGGACAGACAGGTGGAGTTGGAAGGACAGACAGGTGGAGTAGGAGGGACAGACAGGTGGATTTGGAAGGACAGACAGGTGGAGCAGGAGGGACAGACAGGCGGATTTGGAAGGACAGACAGGTGGAGCAGGAGGGACAGACAGGTGGAGTTGGAAGGACAGACAGGTGGAGTAGGAGGGACAGACAGGTGGAGCAGGAGGGACAGACAGTTGGAGCAGGAGGGACAGACAGGTGGAGTTGGAAGGACAGACAGGTGGAGTAGGAGGGACAGACAGGTTGAGCAGGAGGGACAGACAGGTGGATTTGGAAGGACAGACAGGTGGAGTAGGAGGGACAGACAGGTGGATTTGGAAGGACAGACAGGTGGAGTAGGAGGGACAGACAGGTGGAGCAGGAGGGACAGACAGGTGGATTTGGAAGGACAGACAGGTGGAGTAGGAGGGACAGACAGGTGGATTTGGAAGGACAGACAGGTGGAGTAGGAGGGACAGACAGGTGGATTTGGAAGGACAGACAGGTGGAGTAGGAGGGACAGACAGGTGGATTTGGAAGGACAGACAGGTGGAGTAGGAGGGACAGACAGGTGGAGCAGGAGGGACAGACAGGTGGATTTGGAAGGACAGACAGGTGGAGTAGGAGGGACAGACAGGTGGAGTTGGAAGGACAGACAGGTGGAGCAGGAGGGACAGACAGGTGGAGTTGGAAGGACAGACAGGTGGAGTAGGAGGGAGAGACAGGTGGAGTTGGAAGGACAGACAGGTGGAGTAGGAGGGACAGACAGGTGGAGCAGGAGGGACAGACAGGTGGAGCAGGAGGGACAGACAGGTGGATTTGGAAGGACAGACAGGTGGAGTAGGAGGGACAGACAGGTTGAGCAGGAGGGACAGACAGGTGGAGTTGGAAGAACAGACAGGTTGAGCAGGAGGGACAGACAGGTGGATTTGGAAGGACAGACAGGTGGAGTAGGAGGGACAGACAGGTGGAGCAGGAGGGACAGACAGGTGGATTTGGAAGGACAGACAGGTGGAGTAGGAGGGACAGACAGGTGGAGCAGGAGGGACAGATAGGTGGATTTGGAAGGACTGACTGGTGGAGTAGGAGGGACAGACAGGTTGAGCAGGAGGGACAGACAGGTGGATTTGGAAGGACAGACAGGTGGAGTAGGAGGGACAGACAGGTTGAGCAGGAGGGACAGACAGGTAGATTTGGAAGGACAGAGAGGTGGATTTGGAAGGACAGACAGGTGGAGTTGGAGGGAGAGACAGGTGGAGTAGGAGGGACAGACAGGTGGAGTGGGAGGGACAGACAGGTTGAGCAGGAGGGACAGACAGGTGGAGTGGGAGGGACAGACAGGTGGAGTGGGAAGGACAGACAGGTGGAGTGGGAGGGACAGACAGGTTGAGCGGGAGAGACAGACAGGTTGAGCAGGAGGGACAGACAGGTGGATTTGGAAGGACAGACAGGTGGAGTAGGAGGGACAGACTTGTGGAGTGGGAGGGACAGGCAGGTTGAGCGGGAGAGACAAACAGGTGGAGCGGGAGGGACAGACAGGTTGAGCGGGAGAGACAGACAGGTGGAGCAGGAGGGACAGACAGGTGGAGTGCGAGGGACAGACAGGCGGTGTGGGAGGACAGACAGGCGGTGTGGGAGGACAGACAGGTGGAGTGGGAGGACAGACAGGCGGTGTGGGAGGACAGACAGGTGGAGTGGGAGGACAGACTGGTGGAGCAGGAGGCTTGTTCAGAGTGGGAGCACATTGGTTCACCTTTTCAGAAATGTAGTTTTTTCTGCCTTTTCTGAGCAGTTGGCAATACACTTTGTCCCTGCAGAGTTGACTGTAATGCAGGCCGATTCCCATGTGGAGTGGCTGCTCGTTGTGGCTTTTGAAAGCTGCACAGATCTCCTTTTACTGCTTAGCCCTCCCCTCCATGTGCGTCTGGGTGCTGTGCTTCTGCTAGCCATCCCGCAGTGGTGGGAAGCAGCCGTGCGCCCTTGGATTTGCCTGTGCGGACCTGGGTCTCTCCTATCTGCCATGTCTGGAGCCTTGGGCTGCTCTGGATGACTTAATGCTCAGTCAGCTGGGTAAGGAGATGGTGGCTTCCCTCGCATGCCTGATGCTGCCATACACTTAACTAACTTAAACCCACCTGTACTGTCTGTGAGCTAGAGCTGCCCAGAGCATGGTCTTTCTTCTGAGAACCAACTGGAACAGGTGCCAGCATAGGGCAAGCAATCTAAGGAAACAGGCACAACTGTCTGCCCTCTGTCCTCCCCAAGCATCCTTTCTGCCACCTCCACTGGTCAGAGGCTGGAGCAGAGGAGACAGAATAAAAGTTATCACAAGGGCTGAGGAGGTGGCTCAGTGGCTAAAGATGTTTGCATGCAAAGCCTGCCAGCCTGGGATACATGGGCCAGACACCCATGTGCAGCCAGATGCAGAAAGTGACACATGACGAGGGTGCAGAAAGATTGTCCAAGAGCAACAGAATGGGTAGGAACACCTGGGACACAGTCTGCAGTCCTACTAACCCACAGGGACTAACTGAGGCCGTCATTTTCCACAATGATACCATAACCCACTAAGGAGCGTCCCCAGGGCAAGGGGAGCCGGGGTGAAGGGATAAGAGTATAACCTGTTATAATTTATATAAAATAAAATAAAAATTTTTAAGTGATACATGCATCTAAGCTTAGTTTGCTGCACCAAGAGAACTTGACATGCATTCATATGTTCCTGTGCAAATAAAGTTCACAAAATTTAAATTGTTTTTAAAATATTTTATTGGGGCTGGAGAGATGCTTAGTGGTTAAGGCACTTGCTGGCAAAGCCAAAGGACCCAGATGCGACTCCCCAGGACCCATGTAAAGCCAGTGAGAGAGGAAAAAGAAAGTGGCATGCACACAGAGAGAGAGAGAAGATGGGTGCACCAAGGCCTCAAGCTATTGCAAATGAACTTCAAACACACGCACCACCTTGTGGATCTGGCTTTACGTGGGGAATCGAACCTGGGGCCGTAGGCTTCATACGCGAGTGCCTTGACCCTAAACAATCTCTCCGGCCAAACCTTATATGATTCAAATCCCTTAACAAGTGCCAGAGGGCTTGCAGCTGCCAGTGCTCTAGCCCTCCACGTCACCTGGCCCTCAGGCACAGCCCTGTGCATCTTGGAAAGGGCTGGCTGATCACTGCTGCCTCCTGAGAAGCTGGTGATAGGCAAAGCAGTGTAAGGAGAAAGAGCTTTGGCCACAGATGTGCTCACACACCTGATGACGTGAGAGTGCGTGTGATTGGCAGCACTGGCTTCTGGGTGGCTCTGAAGACCTGACAAGGACTGTGGTCTGGACTCCACACTTTACACATTGCTGCTTGGGAGAGGGAGCTTGGGAGAGGCTGTCTGTCCAGCCAGGGTGTGATCAACCAGAAGCCGGTGGCCCCAGGCTTGAAGGATGCAAGGAAGAGGCCAAATCACAGTTGAATGACACAAGAAGAGCAGAGGCTAACAAAACCTAGCCTTGTATTCATGCACTTTTCTAGAACAACCTCACAGCAATTTAGTCCAAAGCATTCTGAACGTGCCCTGTGGGGGCCCAGAAAGACAAGGCCATTCACTCCATCACGTGTGTAATACACAGGCTGAGATGAAATTAGAAGTCTTCTTGAACCTCTTTCCAGTTTAAATGGTGAGCTCACAAGAAAATTGGTGAGCGAAGGGTTTCCAGAAGAGGTCCCCTTTGCTTTCCAGAAGAGAGTGTCTCTTGGCTGGGGATGTAGCTCAGCGGTGGAGCCCAGCCTGTGCAAGGTACTGAGTGTGGTTTCCAGTGCCACAAAAAAAGAAAGCAAAGAGGCGCCTGCATGTTTTCAGTCCTCGCAGGAAGTCAGCTCGGGCTGCCTTTTAATGGTGTCCGACCTGTGCTTCAGCTTGCTTTTGACAGCAAGGTTGCTTGGGACAGAAGCTTTGTCACATGTAATGGCGGTGACATCAGGTTCTCACCAACAAGCCCAATAGTGCAGGGGATACTGGCCCAACTGTGTCCCACTTGTCTGGTGTGTCCCATCCCATCCCTGCCTGGACAATGGACTTGAAACTAACTGCTGTCGGAATTGGTTCTCTGGTCTTTTTCAAAGATTGTATTTATTTATTTGAGACAGAGAGAGAGAGAATGAATGCGTGCACCTGGGTTTCTTGCTGCTGCAAATGAACTTCAGATGCATGTGCCACTTTATGCATCTGGTAATCAAACCCAGGCCGGCAGGCTTTGCAAGTACGAGCCTTTAGTCACCGAGCCGTCGCTCCTGGCCTGGCTCTGTGGGCTTCAGTGACTGTGCACCAATTCCTGTAGTCCAGCTGCAGTGGCGCCTTCTTCCCTGCACCGTGTGTGAGAAGAGTTGCTGCTTCTCACACAACCTGGGATGCAAGGGTTTGGCTTCCATTTGTCATTTTTGTTTGTTTGTTTGCTTGTTGTTTTGTTTTTGTTTCTTTTGCAGGCGGGATTTAAAGGTAGGGTCTCACTCTAGGCCAGGCTGACCTGGAACTCACTCTGTAGTCTGAGGTTAGCCTTGAACTCACAGTGATCCTCCTACCCCTGCCTCCTGAGTTCCGGGATTAAAGGACAGTGCCACCACGCCTGCCTGGCTAGAGTTTTTGCGTTTGGAGGTTATATGTTTGCCATCTATTGTCTGTATTTCTGGCCTATTAAGTATGAGTTATTAAATAATTCCAGTTGTTTCACTCTTTTTCCCTCTCAAACCCCTCTTCCTGGGGCTGGAGAAATGGCTCAGCGGGGAAAGCACTTGGTGTGCAGCGTCAAAACCTGACTTAGATCCCCTTACACCATGCAAAAGCCGGGCACGGCAGCACACCCCTGTGAATCCACACTGAGGAGAGCAGAGGCGGGAGAATTGCTGGGACTTTCTGGTTAGCCAGTGTAACTAAAAAACAAGTGCCAGATTCAGTGAGAGACTGTCTCAGCGAAATGAGGAGAAGAGTGACAGGAGGACAACAACTGACGTCATCCTCTGGTCTCCACAGGCATGCTCATGAGCGCCCTGCCTGTACATGCGTGTGCATATGCTATGTGCACGAGCATCTGCGTGTGCCCACACACACCAAAATATCCTCTTCCTAAGAAGAGAGCTAGAGACCACAGTGAATCTCTGAGCCTCACAGAGGGTCTTACTCACCCTGACTTTCAGGGGTTCACACTGCTACTTTCTATTATTGTAGGAAATGAAATCCCTGAAAGTATTTTGGGAACCTTGAAAAAAATTCACCCACATAAATGGTGAAAGATCATGACTTCTATATAAAAGTAATAGGATGAGCCAGGTGTGGTGGTGCATGCCTTTAATACCAGCACTCGGGAGGCAGAGGTAGGAGGATCACTCTAAGTTTGAGGCCAGCCTGGGACTGTAGAGTGAGTTCCAGGTCAGCCTGGGCTAGAGTGAGACCCTACCTCAAAAAACAGCCCCCTGCCAAAATAAGTAATAAGACAGGCTGGAGAGATGGCTTAGTGGTTAAGGCACTTACCTTCGAAACCCAAGGTTCAATTTTTCAGTACCCATGCAAGCGAGATGCACAAGGTGGTCCATGCGTCTAGAGTTTGTTTGCAGTGGCTAGAGGCCCTGGCATGCCCATTCTCTCTTGCTCTCTCTCTCTCTCTCTCTCTCAAATAAATAAGTAAAATATTTTTTAAAGTAATAAGACCATATAAACTAATAGAATGAATGATTAAACTTTATTCAAGACAACAAAATGTATTGTGGGACTGAGGAGATGGCTCAGAGGTTAAAGGCACTTACTTGTAAAGCCTTCAGACCCAGGTTCAATTCCTTAATACCCATGTAAGGTCAGATGCACAAAGTAGCACATGTGTCTGAAGTTCATTTGAAGTGGCAAGAGGCCCTGGGGGCCCATTCTCTCTCTCTTTCCCTTTCTCTCTCTCTCTCTCTCTTTCTCTCTCTTTCCCTCTCTTCCTTCTTCCCTCCTTGTCTCTCCCTCTTTCTTTCCTGCCTCTGTGTCAAATAAATAAATATTTTTGCTGAATACTGATGTGAGCAGTTTTACTCCTGTGCTTGCCAGGCACATTATAAATAGTTGGTGAAGAGGACAGAGCCAGGAGGTTGAGGAACCTGCTCACTAGCTATGCCTAGCCAGAGGATGACAGGGTTACAGTGCTTGGCCAAACTATCTTTTCTCCATTGCAAAGGTACATTCTAGGGGTGGCAGAATGATCTAGAATAGATTTATGTCGTGTGTTGTAATGAAATATCAAGAAATTATTTGCTAAAAAAATTTCCAGACTTCTAAAACAACCAAAAGCACCATTATAGGTATCCCGGGTCAGTTTGAGACTTGTGCTAGAATTTAGACGACCCTGATAGCTGTCATGTTTAAGCCCCTGTGAGGAAGCCTCCTACGTATCTCTCGGTCTCATTTACAAGAAAAAGCCCATGGCTGGAGAGACTGCTCAGTGATTAAAGGCACTTACGCCCAAAGCCTGCCAGTCCCAGGTTCAATTCCCCAGCACTCATATAAGTCACAGAGTGACACAAGCGTCTGGTGTTTGTTTGCCATAGCAAGAGACCCTGTTGCACCCATACACACATGTACACATATGTGCAAATAAAATAAATAGGGCTGGAGAGATGGCTTAGTGGTTAAGGACTTTGCCTGTGAAGCCAAAAGACCCATGTTCGATTCCCCAGGACCCATGTAAGCCAGATTCACAAGGTGGCTCATGTGTCTAGAGTTCATTTACAGTGGGCAAAGGCTTGGTGTGCCCATTTTCTCTCTCTCTCTCTCTCTCTTTCTCTCTCTCTCTCTGCCTCTTTCTAGATCTCTCTCAAATAAATAAAATAAAAATAAAAATAATTTGCCTGCAAAGCCTAAGGACTTATGTTCGACTCTTCAGACTCCATGTAAGCCAGATGCAAGTGAAGCAAGCACAAGGTCTCAGAAGCCCACTAGATGGCACAAGCATCTGGAGTTTGATTGCAGTGGCTGAGGCCCTCGTGAGGCTATTCTCTCTGGGTCTCTCTCTCTCTAAAATAAATAAAAAAAAAATAAATTTAAAAAGATCAAGCCGGGCATGGTGGCACATGCTTTTAATCCCAGCACTCGGGAGGCAGAGGTAGGAGGATCACCGTGAGTTCAAGGACACCCTGAGACTATGTAGTTAATTCCAGGTCAGCCTGGACCAGAGTGAGACCCTACCTTGAAAAAAAAAAAAAAAAAAAAAATCAAATAAGGGCTGGAGAGATGGCTTAGCGGTTAAGGCACTTGCCTGTAAAGCCAATGGACCTTGGTTCGACTCCCCAGGCCCCATGTAAGCCAGCTGCATAAGGGGGCATACGCATCTGGAGTTAGTTTGCAGTGGATGAAGGCCCGGGCACACCCATTCTCTCTTTCTCTACCTGCCTATTTTGTATCTCTCTCTCAAATAAATAATAAAAATAGAATGTTTTTTTAAAAGATCAAATAAAATAAATAAGTAAATAAATTAATATCTCAAAGGAAATCTCTGGAAAGAGGCACCATCCTAGCCCCCTGCCACCATGAGCTATTGTGTGTAAGTACGTAACTGATCCCTCCCCTCTCCCTGTGGGGTACACAGGGCAGTGTCATCTACCAACTTGTGCCAAATATGTATTAATAAACCCTGAACCCTATTGGCAGTCGGTGGTTTTCTGTAGTTTTTTGAAGCCTAGAAAACGTTTTCCGATTAGGAGCCCCTGCTGTTTTATCTATTACATGTGAAACCAAATAAGTCTGTGTATGTCTACTGGGGGTTGCTGAGTGTTTGGCAAGGAGAGGATATTAGAGAGAGTTAATGTCACCCATGGGGAACAGCTTGGGAAAGAAAGTCACTCTGGAAGTGTGGGGCTGGCAGAGGATTTTTTAACATGTATGGCAGCCTCTTAAGGCAGGAGCACATGTGTGTCTGTCATTCGTGGTCCTAACATGTAAACAGCAGCTGTGAAGAATGTCATGCTAAGGGTGATTTACAGAGAGAAAATTTTTACCTCACAAAGCAGATTCAATTTCCTAAGATCCATCTGCTTGCTTTTGCTCTTTCCCAAAGAGCCCACAGCTCATGTGGGAAAAATCCAGCATTTTATTGGCTTTCAGAGAAGAGGGGATTGGAAATGCGAGGAAAAAACAGAATTTCACAGTGTTACCTCCAGGGGCTGTGGGGAAAGCCCCAAGGACTGAGGCTAGAAATGCAGAACTGAGATGGCCCAAGGGCTGAGGGCTGGGGACAAGGCGACATGAGCACGCAGCCCCACACCGCTGCTTAGCTCTACCCAACCACTTCCACTGTCCCTGCTATCTGAGGGGAAGGCCGTATCTGCCCTGTTCAGCTTGCAAAGCCATGTGAGGATCGAAGGGGGCTCTGCAATTCAACCGCGATTGACACACGTAAGGTAGTCTTCCATCAGGATGTAAGTTACAGCACAGCCAAAGCTAAAGTGTTCATCTGTCCACCTTTAAAGCAAATATTAATTGACTTTTCTTTTAGAATGCTTTTGTCTGCAAGCAACAGGAACCTAATTAAAAATGCCTCACTCAAAATAGGAAAGTGGTGAGCTCATTTTTAATCCCTTCAACCAATAAATTGATAACACTTTATTGAGTATATGCTATGTGCCAGTAGCTGTCCTAGAAATTTATTTATTAAGCAACAATTCACATTTCTCATCATCCGTGCGTTCTGTTCTAAAGGTGATGTGCAAATATAGTGACATAAGTATATACCTTATCAGGTGGTGGTGAAATGTTATCAGAAAAATAAAGCAGAAACCAGACTGCTAGTAGACCTGCCGAGGCTCAGGGGTTGTTGAGGAAGAAGGGGAGGGAAGACTGTAAGAGCCACAGGGTGAGGAGAAGTATCCTGAGGCACGGCCCTCCTCACAGAGACTGACTGAGGCCTTCATTAGCCGACAGTGAACACCAGCCACCCCACTGAGGACAGCTCTCAGGAAATTAACATTAAATATATATATTTTTTAAAGCAGGGCAATACAGAGTGACAAGTAGGTGCCAAGCTTTGGAGGAAACAAACCACACCCAGCCATCTGATGGAAGAACAGTGCCGAAAGAGCCAGTAAGAAGTGCAGAGGTCCTGAGGTGAGAGTTAGAGCTGGGGAGGATGGGATGGGCTGAGGGAGGGAGGAAGGTAAGTGAACACCACGGAAGTTTTTGCTGCAAATTTCTTCAGTAAAGGCTTGGACTGTGCCCTATGCTCACCCCTGGCCCAAGGAGAACAGCCAGGGCTGGGACAATGGTCACTGCCTTAGCCCTGTCCCACCCTCCAGCCCTAGAGATGCAGGCACAGTTGGTCTCCCCAAGTACATGGATGATACTGACAGCGGGAAAGCCACCAAGGTAGTCATTGTGGATGGGCTCAAAGCACAGTGCGGCTGGGGACAGTTTGACGAGCACCCGATGTGAGTGAAAAGCAGGGCACACATCAAAGATACAAACTGGTGATTGTCACGTTTGGAGGTGGAGGGGGAAGAGAGAGACGGAGATGTTTGCCAAGTAGCTTAAGTAATGATGTTAAAAAGCAGTGGAGATTATGGAGTCCAAAATATGTTTAGTTTATAAAGGAGCAAAATGAGGAGCTTGATTTTGAACATGTAAAAGAGACATGTGAATAGTCACGAGTCACAGCAGAAGAAAATGGGTGTTAAATGAGAAGAGCTAGCAAAGTAGCAGAGGTAGCTACACTTGTGGCCAGTCACAGATGGAGAAACTGACACTCGGCCAGTGGACACTGCTAGCCAAAGGAAGAGTTTCATTGCCTTTGACAGTGAGCACTTAATTGTGCAGGCACTGAGCCTGCCAGTCACCCAGGCTGTTTCTCCTGTTTGTTTCCCCACCGGTCCCTGTATAGAGCTGTTCCCAGAAAGCCATCTGACCTCACAGCAGCTCTTCTCTCCCGTCTTGCCCCAGGCTCACCCTTCTGTTCAAGCTGTAAGGGGCAATAGGAAAAGTCACCTGCCACTGGCGGGCTCAGAGCACTGTGTTTGGCCATAGAGTGAAAACTAGAGAAGAAGCGGGGTGTTTTTCTTTTCTTTTCTTTTTTTTTTTTTGGAAGGGGGAAGGAAGGACCCACACATAATTAAAGCCCAGCCCAGGACTTTATCTAAAGAAGCAAAATATAACCAATGCAGTTTCCCCTGAAGACTGGTGAGAGCTCGGTCGAGAAAGCAATCGCTCCTGTCTGCAGAGAGAGCGAGAGAATTAAACAAGAATATGCTGCATCAGTTAAGGCTGCCTGGGAAAAGGTAAGGGTGGTATAAAATCAGAATTAGATCACACCAGTGAAGCAATTATGGAGAATAAGATGTGCTTCTACAAATATCAGGGGGAAAGGGGATTATGGAGAGGAAATAAACCTTAATAAATGCAGAGGACCGTGAAATTAATGATGACCACAAATGGCTGAAATACCTAATTCATTCTTTGTTAGCCTTGAACTAGGAAAACAAAGGAAGGAAATCAAACAAGGATAAAGCAAGGAGAACCTGAGAAATGGTTGCATAGCCCCTGGGAGGAGGAAGAGGAGGAGGAGGAAGAGGAGGAGGAGGAATCTAGTGGTCTTGTTTCTCAAGCTTCCTGACAGTTCCTGGAACACAAACATACCATGGGCTGGTAGGACAGCCCTGGCACAGAGTTGGCACAAGCTGCTGAGCATGTTGTACTGTTCCCTCAGCTCACGGAATAGAATGAGGAAGGGAAGAGGAGAAGGCAAGGGCCAGGTCAGGCACTCTTAAACAATAGTGTTACCCACAGGCTCATGCGTTGACCTCCTCCCCCAGCCTGGTGATTGTGAAGGCTCTAGTGCTTTCCGAGGTGGGGCTTGGCTGCCAGGAGCCGCTGACTAGGGCTGCCTTTGAAGGTCGCAGCCACCTCTGTTCTGGCCTGCAAGCTCAGCTTCTGGGTCTCCATCGTGTAAGAAGCCATCACTGGAGCAGGTCGAGCCACCCGTGCTTTCCCCACTGTGGTGGACTGAAGTCCCACTGAAAATGTGTGCCCCAATGAACCTTTCCTCCTTTGTTTATTTCTGTCAGGTGTTTGGTGACAGCAGAGGGAAAAGCAACTAATACAGACACTATGAAACCGTCGGGACCGCCTTGCTTTCGGCACCAAGGAAGCTTCAGCCGGCCTTTAGGCTTGTTCCTCCCCCAGGTTCTCCCGTTCTTACCACTCTGCAGTGCTTACTTTCCAACACACAACTATTGGAGGTTTCCTACAAAAGCTTACTTATAAGACTGCCATGTTTTTAGATGGAACAAAGGACAATATGGCTGGAGAATGGCCTTTCCTTTTTTGCTTGAAAGAAGAGACCAAGGTTACTGAGCAAAAACCTTCTCCCTGTAGACCAGCTAACAGAAAGCTGCAAAAAGCTGCACTGCATGCAGCCATATGGGACACAGAAGTCATCAGTGGACACTGAAAACAGTGGACACTGAATATTCAAGTTTGGCCATACTGAACAGGTGCAATAGTGGCGTGTCTACTCTTGGGGTAACCAACTGCTCCATAATTGGACTGAAGGCCCTCTCTATGGGAGGGAATACATACCTGGTACTGAAAAACCTAAGCAAAAGTCTATGGCAGGGGAGGTCATGAGCCCTAGGGGTATAAAGCCTGCTCTTGTCTGGCTAAATGTATATATTATTCACACCAAGCTGCCTTGAAGGCACTACACTTAATGTTCATATTCACATATTAATGCTACTCTCACTTCTGGTTAGAGAAGCTTCTCTTTTCAGATGGCAATGACCACTGGGATGAACCAGAAGGCAACATAGTGCTGAGAACAAGGGATGGAGGAGTACCCAGCGCTGAAACACCTCTGTCACACCCTCCAAAGCACAGGGCCCATTGCAGAAGTGGGGGCGGATAGAATGGAAGAGCCAAAGGAAGGGTATGACCTCTTACAATGCAACTGTCCAGACAGAAATTGGCCTTGATATCCATGACCCTGCAGTGCCTAGCAATACCTTCACAAGACCCTCATAATAGAAGAAAAAGATGATGACATCAAATTAAAAGAGAGACTAATGGAGAGAGGGAGGGGATATGATGGAGATTGGAGTTCTGAAGGGGTATGGGGGCAGGGGAGGAAAATATCATGCATTTTTTTGTATGTAAGTATAGAAGTTGTCAATAAAAAAAAAATTAAAAAAAAACAAGAGACCAAGGTGATTTCTGGAACTTGCAAGCAAAGGTCCTAACTAATAGGCCAAGTTCTATGACAGTCACCAGGGATACAAAAAAGTCAAACATGGGCATAGTTGTTAAAGAGCTCCCTGTTGAGTAAGACACACACACACACACAACTTTGCAACATGGTGTGATGCCTGCAATAATGGTGTGTGTAGATAAGTTGTCCTGGTAGCTCCCAGGAGGGAGCAACTCTGCCCTTGCAGGCCAGTGATGGCTCCTAATGGTCTCTTGGGCTTCATCTGATGAATAATCAGAGTTTTGACATGTGGCAAAGGAGATTTTCAGACAACAGGAAACCCATCTGTGAAGGCCAAGAGGCATCCACAGTGCATAACATTCAGCACATGAGCCATTCTCTTTCCTATCTAAGCCAATCCAACCAAAACCTCCAGCTGGGGTTGGAGAGATGGCTTAGCGGTTAAGGCATTTGCCTGTAAAGCCTACGGACCCAGGCTCAATTCCCCAGTACCCACATAAGCCAGATGCACAAGGAGGTGCATGCATCTGGAGTTTGTTTGCAGTGCCTGGAGGCCCTGGCACACCCATTCTATTTGCTTCTCTCTCTCTCTCTCTCTCTCTCTCTCTCTTTCTCTCTCTCTTTCTCTCTGGCTGTCTTCTCTCTATCTCTCTCTGCTTGTAAATAAATCAATAGAGCTGGTGTGGAGCAGAAAACCTTCTCCTAAAACCAGCCAAGAAAGCTGAAAGCTGCACTTCTGGAACTTGGGAGACAAAGCCATCAACACTGAAAACAGTGGATGCTGAATATTCAAGCTTGGCCAAAAGGCCCAATGACTGAATAGTGCAATAGTGGCATGTCTACTCTTGGGGTAACCAACTGCTCCATAATTGGACTGAAGGCCCACTCACGGGAGGGAATACATACCTGGTACTGAAAAACCTAACTAAAAGTCTGTGTAGGTGAGGTCATGAGCCTTGGGGGTATAAGCCTGCTCATGTCTGACTAAATGTATATATTATTTCCACCAAGCTGCCCTGAAAGCACTACACTTAATGTTCATGTTCACATATTAATGCTACATCTCACTTCTGGTTAGAGAAGTTTTCAGATGATGACCACTGGGATTTTCAAACAGGCAACATAGTGCTGAGAAGAAGGGATGGAGGAGTGCCCAGCACTGAAACACCTCTGTCATGCCCTCCAAGGCTCAGGGACCATTGCGGAAGAGGGGGCGGATAGAATGGAAGAGCCAAAGGAAGGATATGACCTCTTACAATGCAACTGCCCAGACAGAAATTGGCCTCAATATCCATGACCTTACAGTGCCTAGCAATACCTTCACAAGACCCTCAAAAATAAAAGAAAAAAATAATGACATCAAATTAAAAGAGAGACTAATGGAAAGAGGGAGGGGATATGATGGAGACTGGAGTTCTAAAGTGGAATGGGGGAGGGGAGGGAAATAACAGGTGGGGTTTTTCGTATGTAAGTATAAAAGTCAATAAAAAATAATAATTAAAAAAAATCAATAGAAATATTTTTTAAAAGCCGGGCGTGGTGGTGCACCGCCTTTAATCCCAGCACTCGGGAGGCAGAGGTAGGAGGATTACCGTGAGTTCAAGGTCATCCTGAGACTACATAGTGAATTCCAGGTCAATCTGAGCTATAGTGAGACCCTACCTCAAAAAACCAAAATATATATTTTAAAAATAATAATAAGGTGGAAAGAAATTGAGGAAGACACCTAATATCAACTCTGGCCTCCATGTGCGCACACACACACATGTGCCCCTCATACATGAACATGCATATATCATGTATACATACCACACACATACACGAGCAAAAAAAAAAAAAAAAGCACCAGCATTCATCTGTCTCTGTTTTCTACCATCAGTGCAGTGTAAGCAGCTGCCCCGTGCTCTGCTAGCATGCCTTCCCTGCCGTGATGGGCTGGATTCTTTCCTCATCCATCGCCAAAATAAATCTTTCTCTCCACAAGGTGCTTTTGTTGGGTATTTTGTCACAGCAACAAGAACAATAACTAATACAACTGGTACTGTCATTCTGTGTTGTTTTTGGCAACTTTTGTAGGAAGAGATGAGGGTAAAAATAAAGAAAAAGGAACTAAAAAAGGAGTTACTGACTTGGTTAAACACACAACAACTATTCTACCAATCAATCCTACATTGTCACAATTGGAAAGAAACTTAGTGAAACATCACACACATACACACACACACACACTTTCCAGAGTGACTTTGACAGCTGTTCAAACACCCTGTGCTTCAGTGTTTCAATCCCTGGGAGCAAACTGTCTCAAGAAGCAGCCTAGACTCATTATCTGAGGGCTCTGACAGCAGGAGAAAAGGTTTTCTCATACTGAGTCAAAATGATCTCTGTGCAACTTCTACCCATTTGTCTTGGATCCATCCTCTGGAGGCAGAGCGGGCCAATGTCCCTTTGTAAATGTGGTTGTCAGAAAGTAGCATAAGACTTCAAATGTGGACTGATTGAGTTAGAAGCCTATGGGGAATTTGGGGGTGGGGTGGAAATAATAAAGCCGCTGAGTTAGCCAGCTTTAAAAAATGACAGTCATAGAAATCTTCCACAAGTTAGAACCTTGGAATCATGCACTAAAGGGAGTCTTTGAAAGTTCCCAGCTGGTCTCTTTCCCCTCGGAGGAAAATTGCACCTAACCCTGTTTCATCCAGAGAGGCTGACCTATTTTTTAAGATCTGGTAAAGAAAGGGTTCCACGGATGATGGTTGCAGAGAAATTTCTTAGAAATCAATCATTATGAAATATTTTCACATCATTGTTTTCTAGTAGACTAATTTGTTTCTACATCCCCCCTCTCTCTTGCTATTATCCCTCCTGCCATATAAATTATCTTCTTAATGAAGCCGCTTATTGTATCATATTCCAGGCGTGAGTGTTCGTCTGCTCCTGCAGTGTTTGAGTTTCTGCTGCATTAATTACCCACACTTCCCTATTATTTGCCTCTTCTTTTGCATGGGATCCATGCTATTTATCCTTATATTGTTGCATAATGCTTTGTGAAATGGATGTGTTCTCAAAATTGTGTGCAAATCTAATCTGTGTAAATTGGGTCTCTTCAATTAGAAGTGCCTTTGGAATGCATTTTGAGTGTTCATTATTTAAAGACGCTCTGTGGTAGGTGGCTGGGTAGAATGGGAAACCTTCAGAGCCAGAGAGAATGAGGCCCCAGTCTGTGTTTCTAGTCTTTGAAATGTCCAGACCTCCCCAGCCCTGCAGAAATGGGTACACTGCACGTAGTTCCTTGAAGAGTCACTTTTAAAGTGAAAATTCTTCTCAACAATCTACTTTGCAAGTTTCCGAGTCCATGTGCCACACACTCACACATTCTTTTGGGGGGGCATGTTTATGTGGTATGTGGTGTGTGTGTGCGCACACACGCATGTGCATGTACACATCTCTGTACATGTGTGTGTAGAGACCAGAGGTTGATGCCAGCTGTCTTCCTTGATCCTGCTCCACCTTATTCACTGAGTCTCTCATTTGAACCCAGAGTTCACCAATTCAGTTGGCCAAGCTACTGGCCGGCCTGGTCCAGAGAGCCCCTGTGTCCACCTCCTGAGCACAGAAATTACAGGCAGACCACCGCAGCTTCTCACCAGACTCCCCTGGGTCCGCCTCTAGAAGCCCTCCCTCTCTGGGCAGGCATCTGTGTGGGTGCTGGGAATCAGGACTCAGGTATTCAAGCTTGTTTTATCTGCTGAGCCATCTCCTCAGTCCCATACAAGCAGCCAGCAGCATCTCTTGATTTCATTCTCCGTCTTTGGCAGCTTCTCACCAAACTTCCCAGAGTCCACCTCTCGAACTCCTCCCTGTCTGGACAGATTTTCCTACCTAGACCATGACCGGGTGCTAACAACCACCTTGCCATGTCCCTGCTCTTACCACCATGCTCGGTATATCCTTTCTGTCCTCGGTCACATTCCAATGTCTCTTCAAAGCAGGGTGTGGTGTCTCAAACCTGTAATCCCAACATTAGGCAAGCTGAGGTTGGAGGATCTCAAATTCTAGGCCAACCTGGGCTACATAGTGAAATCATCTCTAAAAGAAGGAGGAGGAGAAGAAGAACAAAAAGGAGTAGAAGGAAAAAATAAAACTAATAGGTGGCAAATTTTGTTTTATGATCCATGGAAGGAAAAAGAAATGAACAGACTCAATAATTAAAAATGATTAAGGGGGAGCTAGAGAGATGGTTTAGCAGTTAAGGCACTTGTCTGTGAAGCCTAAGGACCCAGGTCTGATTCCCCAGTACCCACCTAAGCCAGATGCACAAGGTGGTGCACACACATACCCACATGAATACATGCACACATCTCTCTCTCTCTCTCTCTCTCTCTCTCACACACACACACACACACACAAAAGCAAACAGAGAGAGAGAGAGAATGATTAGGGGGAGAGTAAAACAGATTGCCCTGAACAGATTATTCCACAGTGGTTCCCAGGCTTAGAACCTCCCTGAAAAAACCAGGAATGACTTTCTCAAGTCTTTCTTTCATACATTACAGACCAGGAGAGCTTGGACTTGTACAGTTAACCACTGCTCAGGATAATTAGTTCATGGCTGCTACATCTACCAGAGAAGGACTTAGCCATGCCATGGAGCTGCTTTTCCATGAGAGAATTCTATGGAGGGCAGCTCCCGCTGGCCTCCCGCTGGCCTGTTGGTGTCACATTCTCACAGCCCACACTGCTTTCTCCTGTGTTGTACCATTGCCAGTAGGATTGGGCTCTCCTCCTCAAGGGCACCTTCTCAAAGCTGCTGGAGCTCCAACCATCATGCCTTTATTCCAGATAGGAAGTAGGCAGAAAGGCAATAAGTGGGAAACAAAGAAACAAACAAGAAACCTAACCTCTTAGGAAAAGTCGTGACACCTATTGGTAGGTAGTTAGAGACACAGGCCAACCTGGCCTGGTGAAGGGAACTCCAGTTGATTCAGGTGTCCCCCATAAACTTAGGTATTCTGAATGCTAGTCTCCCCAGCTGATGGAGATTTGGGATTTAACACCTCCTGGATGCAGTGTATTGTTG
The DNA here is from genome assembly GCA_036365145.1 of Orientallactaga sibirica. Taxonomy (NCBI): domain Eukaryota; kingdom Metazoa; phylum Chordata; class Mammalia; order Rodentia; family Dipodidae; genus Orientallactaga; species Orientallactaga sibirica. The sequence goes on from JAEOAD010000025.1 coordinate 5,023,918, forward strand.
GGGGCAAGCTTATGGGATTATAGCCAGTATCCCCTTGCCAGTATTGGTACACTCTCCTGTTGCTATTGTCTACCTTCTGCTCATGCCATTGTCCTCCTCTGCCATCGTAGAGCTTCCTGAGTCTGTAAGTCAAAATAAACCTTTTTTTCCCACAAGCTGCTCTTGGTCAGGTGATTTCTGCCAGTAATGCAAACCTGACTGCAACACCCGGGGAACATTGGAAACAGAACCACAGAGCATGAAATTATTTTTCTCAGATGAGGACCACTGTTTGAGCATGAGGCTGTACCCTGAAGTAGGGAATATGTCTTAAGAGTTAATTTTGTTATAAGCATTGGATTTGAGACCCAGAAATGAGACTGTTACTTTACATATAATAGAGCAGGATCTGGTCATTGTTGAGCCATAGCTAAGCTCTAATGCAACCCTTGACAAGTCTGTTTTGACAGAGAAAACACCATTTGACAGCCAAGGTTTTTAGCTTAATGTTGACAGCAATTGATTTTTTTTTTTTGTACCACAGAAATTTTTAATAACATAAAATAATTTATGTCTTAGACTTAAAATTGACAAAGCTTAGACAAGCTATCTCAACATGTTTTACCTAACAGGAAGATGAAAATTAAACCACTTAGGTTTAATTAACCACTGGAGAGATGGCTCAGCAGTTAAGGTGCATGCCTGCGAAGCCTAAGGACCCCAGTTCGATTCTCTGGGTCCCACGTAAGCCAGACGCACAAGGTGGCACATGTGTCTAGAGTTTGTTTGCAGTGGCTAAAGGCCCTGGTGTACCCATTCTCATTCTTTCTCTCTCTTTCCCTCTCTGTCTCAAATAAATAAGTACTTTTTTTAAAAAAAGAAAATTAAATCACTTAAACCTAAGTGATTAAACCTAATGACAACCCTTCAATAGAATTAGTATAAATAAAACAGAAGCTATCTTTAAAGTCACACTGTCTTTAGGGATGAGGACCTCATCTTTGGAACTTGAACACTCATATGTGAACCTTTATCTTAAGTTTCAGTTTTTCCCATAGATAAAACCTTGACGAATAAAGAAACCTAATTTACTTTACTGAGAGTCATAAAGCCAGTTTTCATAACTCTTAAACCAGAACAAATTAGCATCAGTGAGTTGTTAGGAGTGGAGCCTTAAACATAAGACTCAGTTTCTATACTGCTTAAAACCTTGGCGTCAAGTAAACATATTAGGTTTTATCCAATTAAATGTTTCAATGAAGGAGCCCTTCTCTGAGTGACCTTCATTACTGTTATGACGTCCTGGTGATGTCTACCCTTTTTTCTTTATCTCCCTCTCTGGTCCCTTTTTTGCTTCACTTCCTGATTATAATAAGCAGAAGTTGCCACCTGGAGCAACTGTTTAAAGCTCTTATGTGGTTCAGCTACCAATCTTTGTAAGTCTCTGGGGGAAAGTAGCGCGCAATTCCTGTTCTCCCCGGTTTCTCTAAATGAGCTGTTTCTCAGGAGACAGGGTAGCAGAGGCCTTTGGGTTATCCTGGAAGCCGATTGTCCCATCTGAAACAAAGTGGAGGAAAGTCAAAGAAGAATCTAGAATCAGGTTATGCCCAATCCTGACTTGCATCTTCTCATAGAAGGGGGGCATCCCTCCGACCAAATTTGGGAGAAGAAATTGGGCTTTTTAAAATCTCCTCCCCGCAGGAGTCCTCACCCAAATTTCCATTTTCTCCCCAACCAAATGTGGATACATAGGGTAGTCCATGCGCCTCCGTGTGCAAGGAAGGTCCAGGACAGGATATCCGTGCTCATCTTCCTGGCCAGCTCCCAAGCCCAAGTACCTCCAGCACTCCCCCAGCCCTGCATGTGTCTGACGTCGTGGCATGTAAGCATGTCATTGGCAAGACAGGCCAGTGTGAAGCCTTCCACATCTGCTCCTGTCTTGACAGCCTACATGCCCCTGTGGGGGAGGGGTTTCCTGGGACTGCTTTCCGTTCTCCACTCTGTGGGAGCCTGGGATATAGGTCTCCCCCATTTGAGAATGTTTCAGAATGGTCTAGGGACTAAAGTTATCATTTTAAAGGTAATCTTTGGTTTTATTACCTTAAATATAGGGATTCTACCCTTTGTTGATAGTAGAGAGAGAGAGAGATGAGAGAGATCATTTCCTTGTGCTCATCTGTCATGTTTTTACCCTGGTATGCACTTTATGTAAGCCTGATGCTTGTCTGATGTAAGGAGTTTGTCACCTGAGCAAATACTTGACTCAGTTTACCTATTTGACCTTTTTGTCTAGTGAGAAATTTCATCTGACAGAGGTGACTTTCAGTGTGCGAAGGAGAGGAACTAAGAAGAGAACCGGAGTTACATGCTGTTTGTCATTCCCTTTTCCTTGTCAGAAACAATTGGCCATTTTGTCTCTGGACAGGGTCAGGGGGACACATGGCTTAAACTTGCATGGGGTCTCAGATCAAGGGGGCACCATCCCTTTCTCCAGAGTCCAGCTTGCCATGACTTTAAATAACATAACAGAAAGCAAGAGCAAAAGGAAATGACAGGGCAGAGAGCTAAGCATCCTGACATTCCTTGTCTTACTCCGAAGTTGTTCGTTTTTACCTAAGAAATTTATTTTACTCATTTGCAATACACAAGGTGATAGGGTCTTGCCTATGTCTACCCTGTGAATTATATCTGTGCTTATGACTTTGTGACCCACCTAGCATAGGACATCACCTGTGTCTAATGTAAGCAGAATTTACATTAACTCTGTGTTACTATATAAAAAAAATTCAGAGCATCATTAAGAGTTTGTAAGCAGTTGAAAAATCTTTAATTTTAGGTATGGTATTTATCTATGTTTAACATGAAAATTAGCTTTTTTGTTCCTTATAAGAGGAAATTAATTTTAGGCAAAATTTGGTCTTTTTAGATCTCCTACATCCTTTCTATATACACACATCTTCATCCACATACTTTAACATTCTGATCTAAGTTCAATTCAAAAAAGCATTTTTAAAATTTTTACCTATTTATTTGAGAGCAGCAGACAGAGATAGAAAGAGGGACAGAGAGAAAGAGAGAATGGGCACACCAGCCACTGAAAATGAACTCCAGATGCATGCACCACCTTCTGCATCTGGCTTATGTGGGTACTGGGGAATGGATCCTCAAACCGGCGTCCTTAAACTTCACAGGCAAACGCTTAACCACTAAGCCATCTCTTCAGCCCCCAAAAGCATTTTTAACAAGCATTCTATGCCCAACATTGAACAATTCCTTCCCAGTTCCTTCAATCACTTTATCTCAACCCATCTTAATAGTCTTAGAAGACTATTAAGAGAAACTACTCCGAATTGATTAATCTTATTACCACTGACAAAGAGGCAAGAAGTCTAGCTTAAAGAGTTAAACCATCTTACTGTTGGAAATTTGTAGAAACAACCCTAGCAGAAAAAACTTACAATTTCCTTAGTATTTATGTCACCAAAAATCTGTACCTGACAACTAGACTTGTTTTATAATACCAGTATACATACCTATAGATTTTATATAACTGTTTGATTTGAGATCCTATTAATAAACTCCTATTAACTCTCCTAAAACTCCTATAAACTCTCCAATTAATAAACCTCATGAAATACACTTTTAAGTTATAAGTCCATGAATACAGGTAAAACATGACAAACGTTTTGGGAGATAACTTTCTCAATACCTCTAACACATTTGGAAATGATTTTATTAAGAGTAATTATGGCAAATTTTTGTTTTTGTCTTGAGGCAGGCCTACTGGGAACTCAGGCCAATTGCCTCCTCCTTTTAAGTAACAGGATAGTACAATCTTTTAAAATTCCTGGCAAGTTATGAGCCATCACCTCAGAGAGAATTTTCAATAATCCTCTATGTAAATTGAAGTTGACCAAGAACATAAACTCAGTAATTATATTTATGATATCATGTAACAAAGTATGGTTTTGTTTAAATAAAATTTCAGCTCATCACAGGCTTTAGTTAAATCTGGCTTTTAAAGACAAAAACAAAAAAAAAACTTTGAAATAAATCAAATGCCAACAAAAACTTTAGGAGAGACCTGTTGGACTATTTGGATTAATAAAGAAACCAAAAGGTGTCTATAACAGCATCTTATTTGTTTAAAGCCCAAACAAAAGAGAAAATAACGGGCACAGTTCAAATTAAAATTATGTACTTGCTTTTACCAAGCAATTTAAAAGTCATGTGGTTTAAAAATGTGGGGTCAGCACTGTGATGACCCAAAAGGCAACATAGTGCTGAGAAGAAGGGATGGAGGAGTGCCCAGCACTGAAACACCTCTGTCACACCCTCCAAGGCTCAGGGACCATTGCAGAAGAGAGGGTAGATAGAATGGAAGAGCCAAAGGAAGTGTATGACTTCTTACAATGCAACTGCCCAGACAGAAATTGGCCTCGATATCCATAACCTTGCAGTGCCCAGCAATACCTCCGCAAGACCCTCAAAATTGAAGAAAAAGATGATGACACCAAATTAAAAGAGAGACTAATGGAGAGAGGGAGGGGATATGATGGACATTGGAGTTATAAAGTGGAGTGGGGGGAGGGGAAGGAAATATGTGTTTCTTTGTATATAAGTATAGAAGTTGTCAATAAAAAAAAATGAACAGAAAAAAAAATGTGGGGTCAGGCTATCATATTGGAACCTTGAATTGGTGATCCTCCTACCTCAGCTTCCCAAGTAGCTAGGATAAGAGGCCTGTGCCATCAAGCCTAGCTCATTTTACTTTTTATAATGCTTACATGAATAAATGATTTACAGTTATATAAAGATATATTTGTCATAGAGCAATTTAGCAGAAAATCATAGGAATTAGTGAGCACCACCAGGCATGTCTTTCCCATTGTGTCTCTGCATTTTCTGAGGCACAGTGTGGTTTCCTCCCCAACCCTGTTGACAGAGCCACAGGTCTCAGCTCCATAGTGGGGAAGGAGGCATGTGGTCAGGACCTAGGCCTGTTGAAAAACCCTTTCCAGCCAGGCACCTAGGCTCAGGGCTTGGCTGGAGCATTTTCAGTTTCCCCTTCATTTAGGCAGCCAGAGACCCACAGTATCTGCCTGGGGGATCCCTCAGCTCCACTCCGGAGGTGAGGTCTCAAGTCTCTAATTGAGCTGGGCAGAGGCCCATGCTGCAGGATGGGCAGAGCCCAGAGCAGGAGTCGGAGCTCCATATTCCCACTCCCCACATGCAGCCACATGTCTTGTGGCACAGTGGCTTGTAATGCAAAAAGGAAAAAAACTAGAAGACATTTAGGCCAGTCTTTGGTTCCTGGAGGCTCCATGGGGCCATGAACCCCTCCCCCTAAGTTCAGCAGAACCAGCTCCCAAGCTCTGGAGGAGTTCAGCCTTGGGGTCAGAAAGGCTCAACCAAGTACATCTCCCTACAAAAGTTGTCACCTTTACAGAAGAGCCCTGTGTGGCACCATCCCAGTTTGGCCTCAGTGCATTTCAGTAGGACTCCAATCCCAGCAGAGTGGAACAGGTCATGTGGAGAGGCCGAGGCAGGTAGGTGACCAGTCTGAAGGGAAGTCTGTCTACCTGCCTGGTCAATGCCAATGTCAGTGGCATTCGTTCCCCTAAGCTTCACCAGAGACAGTGATCTCAGCCTCCAGCAAGAAGAGTAAAGAAGCTCACTTCCCCAAGAGTGGAGAGAAGCATTAGAAACACCCCAAGTAGTGTTCACAGCTGGAAAACATGCTTCCTATTTTCTCCCACAACATAATAATCATAATTCACTTCTCAAGATTGTCCCTTTGTGGTCACCAACTGTAATGACATGGTAAGGGTCCAGGAAAGTCCTTGCACCCCAAACCCTAGGTTCACTTCTAATTGTAATCAAATAATTGAATAAAAAAGAAGACTGAGAAGTATAATTATTAAATTATTTTCTTTTTTGAGGGAAGTACAGAGCCAAGGAAAATCACCCACATGGCTAGAGATCCCACATGGAGGGCCTGGAAAAAAAAACCATGGAAACAAAAAGAAAAGAAAATTCAAGGAGCTCCTGCCAGGTGGGGAGCTAAATGGGATAAAGAACCCATGTGGAGAGTAAGGGCTAGGGGGCCCAGCTAAGGGAAAAACTCAACCACAGCTCAAAGTTCCCAAGTGATCAGAGAGCCAGCCTCCCTTGCAAAGGTATTTATGACCTTAGCGTGGTAGGCTATCTTCCAGCTCAGGTGAACCAGAGGGAAAGCTGGCTGGTTAGGGTTAGGGGCTGTCTCAGGAAGACACTAACACTGACACCAAGTTCTTGGGGCTAAACTTGACCAGCCATAATGTTTAAATCCTATGAAAGGCCTCCCTCCCAGGAGGGGTCCTAACTATTTGTGGAAAAACAGGTCTGGCAAACTAGGCAAGAGATAAGTCAGATCATTTTTGATTTTTATCAAGTGTAAACTTTCCTGCACTTTTCACCTTCAGGGGTCCAGTCACCCTAACTCTGCACCCCTACCTCAAAAAATAAAATAAAATAAAATAAAATAAAATAATAAAAAATACAGGGGGCTGGAGAGATGGCTTAACAGTTAAGGTGCTTGGCTTTGAAACCCAAGGATCCAGGTTTGACTCCAGTTCCTCAGCACCCACATGCATAAGGTGACACAGGCATCTGGAGTTTGTTTTCAATGGCTAGAGGCCCTGGTGTGCCCATTCTCACTCTCTCTCTCTCAAAATAAGTAAATAAATAAAAAAAAATTTTTTTATGAGAATTGGTGCACCAGGGCCTCCAGCCACTGCAATTGAACTCCAGACATGTGCACCATCTTGTGCTCATGTGCACCTTCATCACCTTGTGAATCTGGCTTGGATGGAATCTGGAGAGTTGAACATGAGTCTTCAGGCAAGCACCTTAACAGCTAAGCCGTTTCTTCAGCCCTAAAATCCTTTTTTTAAAAAAATAAATAAATCTTTCATAACCTACCTTTCTGTGTGTCTATGCTTGCTAATTCTTTTCTAGTCATAAGACAAGATGTTGAGAGCCGCTGGCTTGTGGAATTAGGTTGTCCAGTGTTCCAACCCCTAAGCTGCCCCCATCCAGGGCACAAAGAGGCTTCATCTCTCTCAATACCAGTAACACTATTAGATTTAATCTTCTTGGAGTACATCTATGTCAACCTGAAAACTGTGGCCTTCTAAAACATTACTACCAAATGTTCAGTGGGCAAATAGCAGGCGTTAGCTCCCTGAGGAAGTCTCAGAGAGAGCGCAGAGGTCTTTGCCTTTCTGCTTGTGCTCTGTTCCTCCCTCAAGTCAGCTTTACGTCACCTAGAACCAGGAAGCACCTTTCGTCAACGTCAGATGATGGGCTATGAGGATCACCTCCCCACAAGGAACAAACTGGAACGGCCCCTCCGCTGAGGCTCCTTGTGTGAGGTCCTTTGTGTCCAAGCACGTCCCCCTCCTCACAGCTCATGGTACCTCACAGCTCATGAAGTAGGTACCATGGGTCCAGGGACTCCAGGGTAGAATTCATGTCTGTACAGCTCCTCAGCCCAGGCTCATAGCTAATGTTTGGCAGCTTTGCTGTCCCAGCCAGCAGCACTGGTCACATTTATACTTAAACCAATTAAAGTGGAGCAAATGAAAAATTTAGTTCCCCAGTCACAGTAACCACACTTCAAGGCTACACATCAGTATTTTCAACATTACTGAAAGTTCTAGTAGGCATAACTGTGTAAGAGGAATGGGTTGTTTGGGCCTTCTGTTCCTTATCATACAGGAGGTAATGAGATCGCCTCCTTCCTTCCAGCCTTTTCTTATTTTCCTGTCACTTTGCCTTGCAAAGGGATAAAAGAAATGATAGAAGCTGGGTGTCATGGCACATGCCTTTAATCCCTGCACTCAGGAGGCAGAGAGGAGAATTTCTGTGAGTTTGCTGCCACCCTGATACTATATAGTGAATTCTAGGTCAGCCTGGGCTAGAGCAAGACCCTACCTCTGGAAAAAAAAAAAAAAAAGGGAGGGGGGTAGAAAAGAAAGTGCTGATAAAAGCTGAAAGTGGAGGTCTGTGCTCTTCCTGGAGCTGGTATACATTTCACTTGGGGCCAGAGGATGACAGGGAGGGGGTGAGGGCTTGGAGGCCAGGATGCTCCACTGACAATCAGTTCACTGAGGGTAAATTCCTATATAAGACCCTACAACCCCCTTATCCTTTGATCCCTTTCTTTAGCTTTGATTTTCTCCTTTTCCAGTTTCAGCACATACAAATGTGATTCATTGTAAACCTGCTCTTTCAAAAGGTCACAAAGCTCCCAGCTGTGACCAAGTCAGATGTTTCAAAACACATTTGCATCTTTTCTCAGTTGCTGTCTTAATTACACATAATAAAGGTATTTAGTTATAGAAGAATAGCTGATGAGCCTGAACTATAATACAAAGGCCTTGCCGAGAGTCATTTCCTTTGTCAAGAGAGAACTTGCTCGCAGACACGGGGAAGCCGTGATTCATTCTGATGCCACAGCTTTACTACAAGAAACCTGCATTGCTGGGAGTGGCGATTGCACAAAGCAGTGACAATGTTCAAAGTTCTTGGCCATCTTCTGCCACTCCACTGCCACCAACACCTTCACTATAGTGTATGACAAGAAAAGACCAATACAGCCAGGCGTGGTGGTGCACACCTTTAATCCCAGCAGTCAGGAGGCAGAGGTAGGAGGATCACAGTGAGTTCGAGGCTACCCTGAGACTACAGAGTGAATTCCAGGTCAGCCAGGGCTAAAGTGAGACCCTACCTCAAAAAACCAAAAAAAGTGGAGTCTAGTAATTGTAGCAGATGCAATATGGTCATAAAAGCCTAAAATATTAACTGGCTGGCCCTTCATAGACAGTGTGCTGGCCCCTGGCCTGGCAGGGGAGAGGTGGACAGCTCAGGTCCCAGGCTATCTGCCTTTTCTTTGAGAATGTGCACCATCCTTTCCTCCTACCTGGCCCAGGATAACTCCAGTCTCCCTGCAGCAGGTCCAGCCCTTTCCTGTTTACTTGGGTCCTCTCTGGGTCCCTGAAGGCTACTCTTCACAACACACCGTGGCGTGCCCCTGTGAAACAGAAGCCATTTCTATATCACTGTCAGGCTTAGAGCCCACACAGGGTTTCCAGTGGTATAGAAATACTCCAAGACTTAGGACTGGGGAAATGGCTTAGCCATTAAGGCTAAGGACCCTGGGACGATTCCCCAGGGCCCACGTAAGCCAGATGCACAAAGGGGCATGTGTGTCTGGAGTTCATTGGCAGTGGCTAGAGGCCTTGCCATGCTCTTTACCTCTATCTGCCTCTTTCTCTCTCAAATATATATATTTAAAGTGACCTATAGGTCTTCCATCAGCTGCTACCCTCCATGTTACCTCTCCAGACTATTGGCTCCCACTGGCGCCTTCTGCCCTAGACTTACTGGCCTTCTTATTGAGTCTTGAAATGCCAGGAAGAGGTGGCTACTGAACACAAAAATGCCTGTCGTGGACTGGAGATATGGCTTAGTGGTTAAGGCACTTGCCTGCAAAGCCTAAGGACCCAGGTTCGATTCCCCTGAACCCAAGTAAGCCAGATGCACAAGATGGCACATGCATATGAGTTTGCAGTGGCTAGAGACCCTGGCAGCCCAATCTCTCCTTATCTGCCCCCCTAATAAATAAATAAAATAAATTTTAAATATGCCTGTTGTGGTGTGGCCTTGTTTCTGGAGGCAGCTGTCTAGCTAGTCTCTCTCACATTCAGATGTGGTCCTGTGACTAATTCTTCCCAGAGAGTCCTAACAGGAAGGGGCTCTCATCGAAGTGATGGCGAAGAGTCTTATCAACCTCTTATGCTTTCACTGTTCCCAATCTGCTCCTTGCATCAAAGGGAGCTCAAGCTCCTTAGGAATGGGAAGCAGAAGACAGAAGGCATGTGGGTGTCTAGAGAGCACAGTACCAAGCTGGAGGATAAGCAGCAAGTGAACATTGACTTCATGAGGTCCCTTAGGTGGCTTTAGCACTTGTCACAGAAGGCTCTACTCTAACTCACAGAGGGTGTTCCCTCTGCCTGGACTGCTCTCCCCCAAATGTTTGTTTTGCCAGCAGTGGACACTGCAAGTTTTACAGCTGGCTAGCCAGGCCAAATGTACCAAATGGTGCAATAGTGGCATGTCTGTTTGAGAGGAACCCAATTGCTCTCTGAATGGGTTTGAGGCCTGTTCCATGGGAAAGAATCCATGCCTACTATGGAAAACCTAGTCAAAAGCTGTGGCACTGGGGGTGATGGGACACGCCTTGAATCCCAGCACTTGGGAGGCTAAGGTAGGAGGTTTGCTATGAGTTTGAGGCCACCCAAGACTACACAGTGAATTCCAGGTTAGCCTGGGTAGAGCAAGACCCTACCCCATAAGACAACAAGAACTGCTGGGCATGGTGGCACATGCCTTTAATCCCAGCACTTGGGAGGCAGAGGTAGGAGGATAGCCGTGAGTTCCAGGCCACCCTGAGACTACATAGTGAATTCCAGGTCAGCCTGAGCTAGAGTGAGACCCTATCTTGAAAAACAAAACAACAACGACAAGAACAACAACAAAAAAAAAAAAAAAAAAAAAAAAAAGGCTGGAGAGATGGCTTAGCAGTTAAGGCACATGCCTGTGAAGCCTAAGGACCCAGGTTCGATTCTCCAGGTCCCACATAAGCCAGATACACATGGTGGAGCATGCATCTGGAGTTCGTTTGTATGCTGTGGCTAGAGGCCCTGGTGCACCCATTCTCACCCCCACCCCATCTCTAATAAATAAATAAAAATAAATCTTTTATAAAAAGTGTGTGCCACCAAGCCAGGCGTAGTGGCGCGCGCGCGCACACACACACACACACACACACACACACACACACACACACACACACACAAAAGAACAACAACAAAAAAGCCTATGGCTAAGAAGGTCATAAGCCCTAGAGGGAAAATTAGTACTGTTGTCTGGCTAAATGGATATATTATAACCACCAAACTGCCCTCTAAGCACTTATGCTTATGCCCATAGATTAATGCTGCTCTCACTTTTGGTTAGAAAAGCTTCTCTTTTCAGATGGTGGTGACCCACTGCGGCAACTCAAAAATGGCTGAAGTGCTGAGAAGTGACAGTGGAGTGTTTAGCAGTAAGTGCGTTCACAACTGCCAAGGCTCAGGGACCATTGCAGAGCAGGTAGGGGAAAGAACGTCAAAGCCAAAGGAAGGGTCTAACTGCTTACAATGCTGTTATCCAGACATGATATGGCCTTGATATTCATGACCTCACAGTGGCTGATGCTACCTACACAAGACCTGCATAATAAGAGGGGGGAAGAAACAATGAGGGTGATGGAGACAGACACTGAGGACACTCAAAACACACCAAAGCAGAAATCCAGAAGCTGCTGAGAGCTCAACGCTAAAGCAGACTTAAAGCACACCCACCACGGCTCAGCAAATTGTGGAAGAGGGGATGGAAAGATTGTAAGAGCCACGGGGTGGGAGGGAATACCAATGGCATTGCTCCCCACCCCCTTAGAAGGTGCCAACAACATAACATATGTCCATACAAAGTTTCTACTTAATTTTTTTTTTTTTTGGAGAGAGAGACAGAGAGAAAGGGAGAGGAAGACAGGTAGAGGTGGGCGTACCAGCAGTCTCTCAGCTGCTGCGAACGAAATCCAGATGCGTGCGCCCCCTTGTGGTCAAGTGTGGCATTGCACCCTTGCGTCACTTTGCATCTGGCTAAACATGGGACCTGGAGAATGGAACCGCTGGAGATTGGAACCAGTGTTCGTAGGCTTAGGAGGCAGGCGCCTTAACTGCTAAGCCATCTCTCCAGCGCTCTACTTAATTTTTTTTTAAAAAAAGAAGAAAATAAATAAATAAATAAAAATTTAAAAAGGAAGAAAGCCAGGCGTGGTGGCACACGCCTTTAATCCCAGCACTTGGGAGGCAGAGGTAGGAGGATTGTTGTGAGGCCACCCTGAAACTACAGAGTGAACTCCAGGTCAGCCTGAACTAGAGTGAGACCCTACCTCAAAAAACCAAAAAAAAAAAAAAAAAAAGGAAGAGAGACTAATTGGAAAGAAGGGATTCAGTGGGGGGCAAATTTGGGAGATGGAATAGGGGAGTGTTGGGAGAGGATTATGATCATGGTATATTGTCTATATTTGTGGACTTTGTCAACAAAAAGTTAAACAATGTTTTTGATGCAGGGTTAGAGGTCTATGGAGAGCCTTTCTCAGCTCGCAGTGGGCTTCACTAAGGTGACTAAGGTACTAGCCACACCCTAAGCCCGCATACTGCTCTTAAGTCTGTTATCACATGCCAAAGAGGAATTCTGGAATCCGGGAAAGGAGTGAGCAAGTGAAAGCACACATATTAAGGAGTCCTAAGAAGGACTCCCAGATGGGAGTGGAGAAAGAGACGTTGCCCATGGGCTGCCTGGTTTACCAGCCTTTCACGGGACGTGTGGTGGGCACTGGAGAGAGCCTGTGCTCGTCTGGAACTGAGATTGTTTATTCTTCAAATGCGTCCGTCATGAGCATGGCCAGTGAGAGGCTCACATCCCTGTGCATGCCCACTTGGTCCACTTGAGGAGCTGGTCACATCACTGGCCCAGTCAGGAGAGTTGTCTAGTTCCTCTCAATGGCTCTCCTTGTTCTGAAGGGTATTGGCCTGAATCACTTTCCTTTTCTGAGTTATGTGACTTTTGCTTGCAATGGGTTATTTGACCCACTTGTAGTTCAGCATGGACCCTCCCCCTTATTATGTAGGGGGCTAAATTCTATCCTTAATCTGACATTTCAGTTCATATCTTAGTTCCAGGGCCATCTTGGAGCTTGGGGCTGAAAATAAAGGTCACTGGTAGAGTGCTTGTCTAAGTTCCACTGCCAACACTGTCAAAAAAAAAAAAAAAAATAGCCAGGTGTTGTGGCACACTCCTTTAATCCCAGAGCTAGGGAATTTGAGGTAGGATCATCTCCTTGACATAAAATCTAACATACACATAGACTTTGTTCACTAGCTGACAGTTTGAGCCTGAGGTGTTTCCTATCTATCGTAGTCACCCTCTCATTTCTGGGACAAAACACTGGACCAGAAGCAGCTTATGGAAGAAAGGGGTTAACTTTGGCTTGTACTTTCAAAAGGAAGTTTCATCATGGAGGAAAAGCATGGCAGAGAAGACAACTGGGCGTCACATCTTGTCACACCATCTTGGAGGAAGCAATAGAGTGAGCTGAGCTCTGAACACCCACTGGGGTGGTTCTAATAAACCTCAAGGGTCACCCCTAGGGACTTGCCTCCTCCAGCAAGGCTCCACCTCCCAAAGGCCGCACAACCTTTTCAAATTGCCACAAGCTGGGGACCAAGTATTCGAAAGACAGGAGCCTATGGGGGACATTTCATTCAAAGCACAAAACTGTCTCTCATTCTACTAGAATACAGTCCATGAGGGCTTGATCTTACCAGGCTTATTTCACGTAGTATGGTGGTTGTCTCAGTGTAGAGGCTCAGTAAATGTCAGGTAGGTGGATGTGTGAATGAGCAGACCAGCAAACCCAAGGACTGCCTTCCTGGTTATATAAGGGCAGGTGACAGGGAGGAGAGATTAAAAACAGGGGTGTGCAAGTGTTGGGCATTGCTAAAAATGGGCTGGGCCTGTGAGGAAGCTGGCCTGAACTGTTGGACATGGCCAGGGACCTTGGGCTATGGTGGTTGCAGCTGGCCTTATTGTCAGGAACCCACCCTGGCAATAGTGACTGGCCCTCCCTACCCTCGGGCAAGGTTGTAGTGTACCCTATCATTGCCCAGAGTGGGCAGAACTGGCGAGGCACTCCCCCCTTTTTGATCGCCAAAGCATCTTACATTCCATAGTCAGGCTTTGCCCTTCCCCCATAGTTCCTGACCTTGTGGCTAGCTGCCCAAGAGGCCCTTACATAGCTGAAGTCACGTAGCTTTTCCCGCCACTTGGTATCTCCCTTACAGCTCCTCCCTCACAACTCTGAAGTCACGTAGCTTTTCCGCCACTATCTCCCTTACACTTCTGCCTTTCAGCCAATTAGATAGTAACCCATAAACTATGTATCCGATAGCCGTATGGTCTGTATGTGCCATCTCAACCTTCCCCAAGTGTTTATAAACCCATTCCCCTGTTGAATAAACGAGTGCTGTCCATCAGACGGTCTCCTGGGTGTTCGTTGCCCATCATCGCACTCACCCACTGTCTCTCATTCTACTAGAATACGGTCCATGAAGGCTTGATCTTACCAGGCTTATTTCACGTAGTATGGTGGTTGTCTCAGTGTAGAGGCTCAATAAATGTCAGGTAGGTGGATGTGTGAATGAGCAGACCAGCAAACCCAAGGACTGCCTTCCTGGTTATATAAGGGCAGGTGACAGGGAGGAGAGATTAAAAACACTCCAGGACCCTGCTTCTTCCCCCAACTCCTCCTGCACCTGGGATGTTGGTGGCCAATGACCCAGGGGAACAGCAAGGACCCACATACAAGTAGGATGATCCTTTTTATAACTTCTAGTATTAGCCATTATTTGATGTCAGGGACAGTACATACCCCAGGTATGAAACATGCCTGCTCTATGGGCACTCCCTGCCAAGGGCGCATGAGACAGGCAGGGAATTGCTGTGTCACAGGAAGCCCATGGCTTCTGAAGCTCAGGTATGGGTATCAAAATTCACCTGAGGGTTCAGCGGAAGCTTGCAAAGGTGGCAACATCTGGGAGATATGGGCTGGGAGAAGAGCCCAGAAGAGTTCGTTATTCCTGGCATAAGGACAGGGAGCCTGGTGGGTGGGGGGAACCCAGAGCAGTTAGATAGTGTGAACTCAGAGGCAGGAGAGAGCGGTTGGGGGAGGGCAGAAAGGCTGTGGGGCCCAGGTCATGAACAGACTTGCTTGTTATGCTAAAAAGCCTGAAGTGTACTCTGAAAGCAATGGGAACCAAGCAAGAATGGTCCAAGCAAGCCAACGCATGGTCACGTGCACTCTTTATAGCACTCTTTCTGGCAGCAGCTTGTAAACCACCTGACATGGAGGTGAGATTAAAGGCTAAGTGAGGCAAGTAGATCAAGATGCCCCAGGGGTGGTCCTGGCTCCCAGCCCCAACTGCTAGGATCCAGCACAAATGCCGGGGTGAAGGATGGCCAATGGGAGCCCTTAGGGCTCTTTTCACTTTCTCCTCCCTGCCCAGGTGAGACGTGGGTGTCATCAGTAACTAGTTTTATGAACTTTAAGCTCCAGAGACAGTTTTTTCAAAGCAGTGACTCTCAGAATTCTGGTGGAGCCCATCTTTTACCATCCAAAAGGATTCCACAGCAATGGTACAGTTCTAGTGAACTGAGGCCATCTGCTGGCCTAAGAATATGTCCAGGACTTGGGGGTCCAGCTGAAAGAGAGGCGGTTTAGGAGGCCCCGGCACCAGGTCTGTCACATTGTAATTTAAGTGTTGAAAGTCTTTGCTACTGAGGGGTGTCCAGAGACGTGACATTTTGAGTGTACAGAAAATACAACTGCATTTCAGATAATTGAAAATGACATTCCCCAGTTAGGAGAGATCAAAAAGAGAGAGTGGAGATGTTAAGAGTGAGTGTTCGTACCTACATATCTGTCTGTCAGCAGTAATCTTCCAAGGCATTTGCTTTGCTTTGGACACTTGGAAACTTCCATCCACACAGCATCAGAACTCCAGAGGCTTCCTGCTAGCATTACCCTCAGCTCCCCACCCATGGAGCACTGGCTGAGGATTCCAGGGATGAGGGAAGGAAGGGAGATTCCTCCCGGTGTACAGAAGATCCTCAGAGCTGAGCAGAAGTGAACTAGGGTCTGGCTTCCAGCCATGTCGTGAAAGCTGGAGAGGATCCAGACAGCACTTGCTCCCCTTGTTTATCAGCACCTTGTGCTGAGAAGACAGTGTGACAGTCTGCATTTGAGGAGCCTGGAGAAGTTGAAAGAGGCTGCAGTGAAGTACAAGGAGCTGACGATGAGTGAGGAGGGAAGCAGAAATCTGCCCAGATAGCCTTGTAACGCCTCAAGGAGTCGAGTGATCACCTGAGGGTTGTTGCCCATTACTGGTTTTCACAAGCACGCTGTGGCTCTCATTCTATGGAAGTGGCACAGAGGTTTAAGTAAGAAAACCAGAAACTTGAGGAAGCCATGTAACTGAGTGAGGTAGGCAGGGAGAGACAGGTCTCCAATTTGAAGGAGCTGCCCTTCACCTTGAGCCATGTGTGACATGACCATAGGACCAGTGTCACTAAATCAGCTAGACTCGTCTGATACCCCCCTCCCCCCAAACTGGCAACAAAGTCCCCAAACACCAGTGACTGCAAGGACACATACACACATACCACACTACATTACACATGCACACACACATACAAGCAAAGCAAAAAAAAAGTTTAACCAGTGGGATGGCACACATTTTTAATCCCAGCACTTGGGAGGCAGAGGTAGAAGAATCACTGGTGGTTTGAGGCCAGTCTGGGACTGCCCCCTCCCAGAGAAAACCTGCATCAAGCCAGGAGTGGTGGTGTGCGCTTATAATCCCAGCACTCTGGAGGCCGAGTCAGGAGGATCATGAGTTCTGCCTGGCTCAATGGGAAAAAAAAAGAATAGAAGAATTTGCATCCATCTTTGTTTATAAAGAAGACAGTGTCTTGAACTCACCCAGATACTGCTGTGGGGTCCCACGTCACAGGTTGTGTTGTTTGCATGAAACAAGTGTTTGGTGTGTTCCTTGGAGCGTTCACAGAGTCATCTTTAATCTGGATGGTGGTTCGGGTCGGGATGATGAATGTGTTCTTTTGGTGGTGTATATTTTTGCAAATGGTTAAGCTTGGGCTGTGTTATATGATTCCCTTGCATTATGAGAAGGGAAAAGAAGTTTCTTAACTCTGTAGGAATGTAGTGAGTGTCTGCTTATTCTTGCCAAGTTGAGGGTGTTTTTAGCAGAGCCATTGCTTGTGAGAGCTGAGAGCCCAGAGGACTAGAGAAGGATATCCAGGCAGAATCTTCACCTCTCCCTCCCTAGAGAGAGGCTGAGGATGAGAACAGAGGCAGTGGCAGCAGCCTAACTTGGATGGGAAGTTTCTGTCCTTTGTGTGGCATGATTGCAGACTGATGACTTCAAAGCCCTTGGATTGTTGTGTTTGCGGAGGACTGTTGTACTGGGCGCCCCAGGACAAGATCACAGACCATACGCCATGGTGAGAACTGGATTTTTTAGGGGTGGTTCACTGACAACCACCAGAGAGGAGCAGTTGCTGGAGAAGGAAATGTGTGCATATCATCTGGTTCTTTCTGGGCCTTGAAAGGAGTAAGGCTGAGATTCTAGACAGACCTAACTGGAGGGCACTATGCTGTGGGCAGTGGTACTGGCTCATGCAGGCTGGTAGCAGGATGGACACCCTGGAATGAGACAGTGCAGCTTGTGCATGAAACAAAGGTAAGTGCCATGAAGTAATGCGGAACTGTGTCCAAAGACAGGGTCCCGCCCAGCCTCTGCCCCTGCTGAGAGATAGGCATGGCCTTACCTTTGTACAAAGAACCTCCACTAACCAACTTCTCTGGCCATGGCAGCATGCCCACCACACAGGACCTCCTATGCATCTTCCTGTCTGGGGCAGAGAGAAAGGCTATGTTCATCCAGCTTGACAGCCCAGTGAAGCTCGTATGGACCAGTATCTTCTCCGTGCAAAGCCAGGATCTGCTTTTGGAATGTCCAGAGGTTTGTGACCTTTTCATTGCTGTTAGTTTTCTCTGCCTTCTTCCATTTTTTTCTTCTTTCCTTTCCCTTTCCTTTTTTCTCCTTTTCTTTCTTTCTTGTTTTGAGGCAGGGTCTCACTTTAGTTCAGGCTTATCCAGAACTCACAAAATTGTGAGTTCTCCTACCTCAGCTTCCCTAGTGCTACAATTAAATGCACAAGTCATCACACCCAGATTTATCTTTTTCTTGTACTATTTATCTATTTAATTTAATTTAATTTAATTTACAAGTTTAAGAGAGAGAGCGAGAGAGAGAGAGAAAAATGGGCATGCCAAGGTCTCTAGCCACTGCAAACAAACTCCAGATGCATATACCACTCTGTGCATCTGGCTTTACCTGGGCACTGGGGACTTGAACCTGGGCCTTCAGGCTGGTCAAGTAAGCGCCTTTAACCACTAAGCAATCTCTCCAGCCCTCTTTTCTTTCTTGATAGAGTGCCACTAGTTAACCCAAACTGCTCTTGAACTCTCGGTCCTCCTCAGATGCTGACACTACAGAAATAACCCACCATGCCTGACTGGCTCTCCCGTTATATTCGGCTTGCTTTGTTTGTGGTTGGTTTGTGACAGGGTCTCATGTAGCCCAGGCTGGCTTTGAACTGTTGAGGATGACTTTGATTTTTTTTTAATTTTTCAAAATGTTTATTTTATTTATGTATTTGAGAGAGAGAGAGGCAAAGAGAGAGAGAGAATGGGCACACCAGGGCCTCCAGCCATTGCAAACAAACTCCAGACATATGTACCACCTTGTGCATCTGGCTTACATAGGTACTGGGGAATAGAACCTAGGTCTTTAGGTTTTGCAGGCAAGTGCCTTAACCTCTAAGCCACCTCTCCAGCCCCAAACCCTGAATTTTTGATCCTCCCGCCTCCATCTTCCAAGTGCTGGATGAATTGCCACACCTGGTTTTATGTGGAGGTGGGGATCAAACTTCAGGCTTCCTTCTTTTACTTTAAAAAACATTTTTGATTATCTACTTGCACCCGTGCATGTGCACACACTGGGGCTCTTGCCACTGGAAAAGAGCACCAGACACGTGCCACTTTTTGCATCCAGTTTGTGCGGGTGGCTTGGGAATTAGACCCAAGGCTGAGATGCTTTGTGTAAGCAAGTGCCTTTAACTGCTGAGCCATCTTCCCAGACCTTGGTTTACTTTTGAATGTTTAGTAAAGGCTTGTTAAAAGTCAGAGGTTTGGCCAGTGTGGTGGCACACACTGGTAGGAAATTGTTGAAGAGGCGGAGGCAGGAGGATCAGGAGTGTAAGGCTGGTCTGGGCTATGCATTTAGCCAGGCATGATGGTGAATGCCTTTAATTCCAGCACTTGGGTGGCTGAAGTAGGAGGATTACCATGAGTTCCAGGTCAGCCTGGGCTAGAGCAAGACCCTCCCTTGTAAAAACAAAAAAAGAAGAAAAAGTCAGAGGGTTGGGCTCTCTTGAGAAGCCCATGTCCACTCTTGTTGCCTATGCTTAAATCTACATTAAAACCTTTTCTAGAGCCTGGGGAGATGACTTATTGGCTAAAAGTGCTTGCTGCAAAAATGTGATCATGGGAGTTCAGATTCCCTGTGCACAAGTAAATGCTGGGTGGATGAGGTAACCCACCTTTAATCCTAGCACTTGGAAGGAGACAAGATTCCCAGGGCAACCAGTCTAGACCAGCTGAACTGAGAGTTCAAGTGAGAGACCCCACCTTAGTAAATGAAGTGGAAAGCAAATGAGGAAGACACTCAACACCAGCTTCTGGACTCTGTGCACACATATACGAACGCACACATGCACACCTTATACACATATAAATATTTTTTTTAAAAATACTTTCTATATTCTAATTTTGCTTCAAAAACAGGAGTGGCTGTTCTCAGCCAGGCTGTGGAGACAGAGGAGGATAAACCCCCGCTGATGGTGCTGGAGAGGGAGGCATGACCAGTCTCAGTTGTTTTCTGAGCCAGGACAGAAATCACACCTTCTGGAGGCTTGCCTGCCAGTGGGGACCATAGAGCAGGTCCACAGTGGCCTTCAGGTGAGTGCTCAGCAGAATGGTTAATGGCAAGGGAAAACGGGGGGGGAGGGGAGGGCGTCAACACTCAGCGCTGGGGAACCTGGGAGGACAGATGGCTTTGAGGAAGGTCACCCTACTGGAGCACTTGGGCATTTCATTGTGTATAAAGTCTGCTCGTGGCAAGTCCACATGGCTTCAGCTCTCTTTAAGCAGTAGAGTTCCGTCTGCCTTTCCGAGGCAGAAGAGCGTGACCTGAGTAGAAAACGTGGAAGGGAAGTGCAGTAGGAGGCGCCCAGCTTTCTCAGTCTCAGCTACCAATGAAGGTCAGTGAGTCTTCAGCCATCCCCCCTTCTTCCTGTGGTCTCCTCTTGGAAAGCCCTGGCTCACAGAGTCCACCTAACTAACATCCTGAAACCTGCTTTCCAAATGATGCAAGGTCCTCAGCTGGCAGAGTCCTGCGTGTCATCCGCTGTGCAAAGGCCAGCTTCTTTAGGCCTCGGCACTTCACTTGTTCGGAGCAGGCTGCCGGGCTCTGGGTCAGGGAAGCAGTCCTTCTCATTTCCTTCTTCCCATTGTGAAAGGTGAAGATGTCAGCAGGAGGAAGGCTCCAGATGCCCCGTGTCGAGGAGAATGACGTTCCCAGCCCAGCCAGTGCCACTCCATCTTGCTGCCATGCACACCAGCCCAGGCAGATGTGTCACGAGAAGGGAGGCTCGTGCCTCCGAGAGCTGAGGGCACAGCTGCCCGCTTGCAGACAACTGAGGAGGGAAGCAAGTTCACAGCCACCCAAGGCCGTGGGGAGAGGTTCTCTGTCACCAGACAGGGCATCTACACATCCCCACTGACCCAGTTCTGTGGCCACTACCTGCTCCTGGGGGCCTCTCTGCCTGTACCTACTTGCTCTCTCCAGATTTGGCTCATGTCACCGGGCCTCTGATCCTCGGTTGACCTTGAATTCCTATTTGTCCTCTCTTGAGTAATCTTTTTTGTTTCCACACCATTCCTGTTCCCAGGCATGCCGGGGCCTGACTGCCTGCTGACAGAATCAGCCAGGGGCTGCTGCCTGCCTCCTGGCTTTCTGACCTCACCTGCAGTCATCTAGACATGGACCTGTGACCTGCCTAGCATGTGGACTGTGGCACTTCACAAGAACATTGCATCTGTGTCCTACCACCAGGACAATAGCATTTTCCCTTCTCTCCCTCTCTCTCATTGCTCTCACCCCCCTGCGTGGATTTGCATCTTCACACACAGTCCCCTCATTCCACCCCCCATTCTGTCCTGTGAAAAAGGAGCACTTTCCAATGCTGCCATCTCATCCACGCTACTCAGTGACACCGGCATAGCCACATGTCCTTTCTGACCTAAAATCTCAAGGTCATTTCTTTCAGTACCTGCAGTCTGTGTTTGATTCTTCCAGTCATGTGTGCCTGTGAATTACCACCCATTGCCTCCTTGTCCGTTTCCCATTTATTTTATCAGCGCTATCACTTTTCTGCTTTGGCTGGTCATTATTTAGGACATTTTTTGGTTTTAAAAAAATGACAGCTAGGGCTGGGGAGATGCCCCAGTGGTTAAAGCCACTTGCTTGCAAAGCATTATGGCATGGGTTCAATTCCCCAGTACCCATGTAAAGCCAGGTACACAAGTGGTGCATACATCTGAAGTTCATTTGTAGTGGCAGGAGGCCCTGCAACCCCCATTTTCTCTCTCTCTCTCTATCTCTCTCTCTCATGCATGTGCATGCTATTTCTCTCTTCCCCCCTTGCAAATAAATAAATAAAAATTTAAAAAATATAAAAAATGACCAGACATGGTGGCATACACCTTTAATCCCAGAACTTGGGAGGCAGAGTTAGGAGGATCACTGTGAGTTTGAGGCCAGCCTGAGACTACATAGTGAATTCCAGGTCAGCCTGGGCTAAAGTAAGACCCTGCAACAAAAAATAAATAAATTGGGCCTGGAGATATGGCTTAGCAGTTAAGTGCTTGCCTATGAAGCCCAAGGACCCTGGTTCGAGGCTCGATTCCCCAGAACCCACATAATCCAGATACACAAGGTGGTGCATGCATCTGGAGTTCGTTTGCAGTGGCTGAAGGCCCTGGCACAGCCATTCTCTCTCTGTCTGCCTCTTTCTCTCTGTGTGTCCTTTGCACTCAAATTAATTAATTAATTAAAATTAAAAAATAAATAAATTGAAAACTGAAATAAGTCTGGCCATATAATTTATGGATTGATGCAACCAAAAGAAGAAAGGCTAGGACAAGCCATCAGTGAGACTACGCCCTGAACCTGGACGCCCCCACACACGGCCCTCACCCCTCCCCTGCTGACTGAGGGGTGATTTGTGCTCTGGCTGCCTCTCCTCTCCAGGCTGGCAGCATGGACTGCAGCAGCTCCGGCCTCACATGTCCCGGCTTTGCTGTTCCACAAGACAAGCCTTGCTTCTCCATTCCAGATCACCTTGGACACTCATGGTTGGTGTCTTGGATGGCTGGATCATCTCTAAGAACAGACAAAAACTAGAACACAGGAGGCTGAGGTACGTGGATACCATGAGTTCAAGGCCAGCTTGACTACAGAGTGAGTTCTAGGTCAGCCTGAATTAGAGTAAAGCCCTGCCTCAATAAACAATCAACAAAAACTAGAACAGATCTTATAGAACCTCACGGGGAGAGGCTGGGGAGACAGGGACAGTCCCTCAATAAAAGGATGCTTGGTGCCAAAAAGAAGGAGCATTGGTGGGCTGGGGTAGAGTGCTTGCCTAACACGCACAAGGCCTTGTTTTCAATCCCTAATACCTCATAAACCTGGTGTGACTGCTCAGGTCTGCAATCCCAAAACTCAGAAATCAGAGGCAAGAAGATCAAAAGTTCAAGGTCATCCTTGACTGCACAGCAAGTTCAAGGCCACCCTGGGCTACATGAGACCTTATTGAGGGAAGGAGGGAAGGAATGAAGAAAGGAAGGGAGGGAGGGAAGAAAGTAAAACAGGGAAGGGCTGGAGAGATGGCTTAGCTGTTACGGCACTTGCCTGCAAAGCCAAAGGATCCCGGTTCGATTCTCCAGGACCCATGTAAGCCAGATGCACAAGGAGGTGCATGCATCTGGAGTTTGTTTGCAATGGCTGGAAGCCCTGGCACACCCATTCTCTCTCTCTCTCTCTCTCTCTCTCTCTCTCTCTGCCTCTTTCCCTCTCTCAAATAAATAAATAAAAAGAAATTATTTTTTAAAAAAACAGGGAAGCAAATGGTAGGCAGAAAACAAATGTCCCTACAAACAAGGTTAAATATGTTCTGGCTTTGACCATCCCTCATCTATTTACCTCTCAGCTCTTCCAAAACTTGGAAGTAGTTTTTTATGGGGGGAGGGTGTTATTTTAAGTAGGGTCTCCCTGTAGCCCAGGCTGGCTTTGAACTCACAGTGATCCTCCTTCCTCAGGCTCCTGAGTGCTCCACCACACCTGGCATCTCTTCCCCAACTTGAGAGAAGACTTGTAGCTCAGAAGTCCTTCTTCTTTGGCTGCTTGGCTGCAGGACACTGAGATGCGATGGGACTTGCACACTGACAACTGAGACGGTGGGAGGGAGGGCAAGCGAGAGGAGGGTCAGACAGATGCCCTGGTAGTTTTCCCAGCTCATCCCATCGAGACCACGACACCAGAAACATTTTCTCTCACATAAACTACCTCAAACATGTCTTTGGCCTTTGGTAGTGACAGTGAGTAGATACAACTCAGGAGAGGGGTCAGTGTAACAGCAACAGCCCTAGAGACAGAATCTCCAGGCCCTCTTCACTGCTCAGTAAAGAAATAGCAGGCAGAACCCAGCATGGAGGACAAAGCACAGCTGTTGTGGCTGGTTTCCTCCTGCCTCCCTCCTCAGCAAGCCTGGGCTCCGCAGGACCCACGAGGGACAGCTACATTTCCTTCTCCTTGATTTTACATGGAATGCCCCAGCATTGGCAGTACGATTCTTTTGTACAGATCACTCAGATTTATACTGTATGTAGGGGACAGTCACTTGCTCTAATTGGGACTGCACACCCAGGGGCGCTGAGCCACCATTTACCAAAAGTCTCACCTTGCAGGCAAGTACATTTCTTAAGCTGTCCTCCTCTTCAGCCATCAGCAGATACTTGCTAATTAGCATGAGGAATATTAGAAATGCTGTGTGCTGGTGATGCCAATGATATTCAAGGCAAACGGATTAAAATAAATACCGGAGAGAAGCTTCTACCCTGGTAGGAACAGAGCCTGAGAATCCACCAGGGGCTTCCCTCTCTCGGGGCTTGATTGCTAGATTGTTCTGGTGCAGGGGGTGAAAAGACTTGTTTGCCGTGCTTCGCAGAATTCTGCCTTTACAATGTTATTATGTCTGCTTCATAAAAACTTCCATGGTGTGTCGTGTCAGAGCACATGAACATGCACAGCTGGGTCTATGTGGTGACTACACAATAGGTTTCACAGTGGTTTTCTACCTGTTGGATAATCCATGTTTGCTGTATGACACAAAATGAGGGCAGAATTTAATCTGACTCTTGTTTTTGTTGTAACCTGGTAGCAAGATTAGGAAAGGAAAAAACTAATACTCATGCCTACCTCAGGTTAAATCCAACCTTTATGGAACTCAAGGCTTATACATTGTGAGAGCCTTCCTTTCTTAATTTTTATTTGTTTTATTTATTTGAGAGTGACAGCAAGAGGCAGATAAAGGAAGAGAATGGGCACACCAGGGCCTTCAGCCACTGCACACGAACTCCAGAAGCATGTGACACCTTGGGCATCTGGCTTACATGGGTCCTGGGGAATCAAACCTGAGTTCTTTGACTTTGCAGGCTAGCACCTTAACTGCTAAGCCATCCCTCCAGCCCAGGGAGAGCCTTCTTTGAGCAGAAGTATTAACATTACAAATCCAGCCTGGGGAGCTTGCTCAGTGGTTAAAGGCACTTTCTTGCAAAACCTGCCACCAGGGTTGAATTCCCTAGCACCCACATAAAGTTGAATGCAAAGTGTCCAATGGGTCTATAATTTCATGGGCTGATAACAATGAGAGGCTGAGCTGGGAGAATCTGAAGCCCGCTGCCAGTTAGTCTGCTGTGCATTCCCTTGAAGTTTGTTTGCAGTGGCAAGAGACCCTGTCTCAAAGACGATGGAGCACAGACAACTGGAAGTTGTCCTCTGGCCTCCACAGATGCGTGCATGAGCACACACACACACACACACACAATTTTTAATTACAAATTAAAAATCAGATATAAAAACAAAATTTCATTGTGGCGAAGGGATAAGAGGGAGAAGAGAAGGGAGTGGGAGGAGAGTTAATCAAAATTTAAGATGCTATGAAAAAGCCATATGGAAACTTACTTCTTTGCTAGCTAATAATATATATATTTTTTTAAAGGTGGGGGCATTTAGGCAGAAATATCCTGTGGAGGCAGATAATGTTGGGCCCAGAAGCCGCAGATGGTTACTAGAAAATTTCAATGCCAGGGATGGCATTCCAGCAAGTTATGGTCAGGGAGGCCCCAGATACCCCCCCCCCAAAACACTACAGGCTATTGCCAAGGCTCTTATTTGCCCACCAAAACTAGACGGTCAGACCCTATTGCTGAAAACTCCACAAGCCTGGGCTGCAGGTCACGGAGAAGTCAAGCTGGAGCTGAGCTGGAAGCTTCCTCCCTGCTGACTAGCTGTCAGGGAGCTGAAAGAGGTACACAACCTACTGGAGGAAAGTCATCAGTGGTCTTAACCAACAGGGAACCTGCAAGCTTTACGGCTGCACAGCCAGGCCAAATGTTCCAGCTGCTGCAATGGTGGCATGTTTGTTATGGGGGAAAGCAACTGTTTTCTGATTGGATATGAGACCTGCTTCACAAGAGGGAATTCCTGCCCAGTACTGAAAACCTAATCAAAAGCCTAGGGCTTGGGAGGTCATAATCCTAGAGGGAAACCACTACTGTTGTCTGGCTAAATGCATGTATTATGACCACCACACTGCCTGCTAAATACTTATATTTTTGTCCATATATTACTTTTGGTTAGAGAAGCTTCTCTTTTCAGATGGTGGTAACCATTGTGGAGACCCAAAACTCACCAAAGGACTGAGAAGAAGTGCCAGGGGTGTGTTTAGCACTAAGTGAGACATTTCTCACACACCCTTCAGGGTTCAGAGATTATTGCAGAAGAGGTGGGCAGAAATAATGTAACAGCCAAAGGAAGGGAAGGAGTGCTTACAATACTGTCTTCCAGACATAAAATGGCCATAGTATTTATGACCTCACAGTAGCTGATGCTACACAGGACCTGCATCATAGGAGTGGAAAAATGATGACATCAGACTAGAAGAGAGACTAGTTGCAAAGAAGAGACTTAGTGGAGGGAAAGAGGAAAGAGAGTGGTAAGAAGGGATTATGATCTTGGTATATTGTCTACAGGTATAGAAGTTGTCAACAAAAAGTTTAAAAAGCTGGTCTTGGTGGTGCAAACCTTTAATCCCAGCACTCAGGAGGCAGAGATAGGAGGATCATTGTGAGTTTGAGGCCACCCTGAGACTACACAGTGAATTCCAGGTCGGCCTGGGCCACAGCAAAGCCCTACATCCAACAATAACAACAAAAAGTTTTAGAAGGGCTGGAGAGATGGTTTAGCGGTTAAGGCGCCTGCCTCCTAAGCCTAAAAGAATGCCAGTTCCAATCTCCAGGTCCCACATTTAGCCAGATGCAAAGTGATGCAAGGGCACAATGCCACACTTGACCACAAGGGGGAGCATGAATCTGGATTTCATTCGGAGCAGATGGGAGGCTGCTGGCACGCCCATCTCTATCTGTCTCCCTCTCCCTCTCTCTCTGTCTCTTTCTGTGTCTCTCTCCAAAAAAAAAAAAAAGTTTTAGAAAAAGAAAACTTATATAGAATGAGAAAAAAAGTGATGATCGATTTCAAATTTTTTAAATTTTATTTGCAAGGAGAGAGAGAGAAAGAAAGAATGGGTGTGCCAGGGCATCTAGCCACTGCAAAGGAACTCCAGATACAGATACTTGCATCATTTTGTGCATCTGACTTTATGTGGGTACTGGGGAATCAAACCCGGGTCATAAGGCTTTCCAGGTAAGCGCCTTAACTCCTGAGCCATCTCTCCAGCCCACATTTCAAAATTTTTAAAGTTAATAAATGTTGGGGAGTGGGGGTGCTGGAGAGATGGCTCAGTGATTAAAGGCACTTGTGTGCAAAAGCTGATGGCCCAGGTTCAATTCCTCAGTACTCATGGAAGTCAGATGCACAAAAGGGTGCATGCATGTGGAATTTGTTTGCAGTGGCAAGAGGCCTTAGTGTGCCCATTCCCTCCTCCCCCTCATTCACAAATAAATAAATAAGTAAATAATTTTTTTTAATGTTGGGGCTGGGGAGGTGGCTTAGCGGGTATGAGTGCTTACTGTGCAAGCATGAAGAGCTAAACTCACCGGGATCCCCTGATCGGTCAGTCTAATCAAATAAAGGGGAACTCCAGGTTAAATGAGAGACTGTCACAGGGAAATAAAGTGGAAGAACAATATGGGAGGACACCCACCATCTTCCTCTGGTCTCCATATACATGTGCAAAGCACACACATCTTCATACAAACCATGTACATGCCACACACACATCAATAAATGCCACAAAAATATTCAAAAGGTAATTTAGTAGTTAGTGGCTATTTCCTGTGCAGTCTCTGATTACATTTTTTTTTTTTTTGCCTGCATACACCTTGATCAGCCTGGTCATGTAACAACTATTGAATAATGCTTTCTTAGAGAGAGTCAAATAATTCAGGCTTCCTCTAACTTGGTTGAGCAAAAAAAATTGTGTTATCAATTTTTAAACTCATAAAATATACAACTTCCACAGACAAGCTCAGTAGCTGTAGTTCTTCCACAGGCTTGTGCCCCATGCACAGAAGATTTCTGATGGTTAGCTTTGCATAATCTATTACACACAGAAAAGTGGTGGAATGTTTATAACTGCACAGACTGTATCTAGAGCACATTCCGGACAGAATTTCTTTACTGGGAATTGAGAACAGAAACTTCACTTACAATTTGATGTGCCTGGATTAGGAGATTTCCACACATCAGCTTGGGGTGTGAGCAGTGAAAACTACTTCTCTCCCTGTACATCCAGTGTGGGGTCCGTGGAATGGGATCCTGCTGCAGGAACATCTTGCCATGCCCTTCAGTAAGTTTATGGAGAAGGTGTGTATTGGTGAGGTTGTTGCTGCTGTGACAAAATACATGAGATAATGGGGTTTTATTGTTGTTCGGGTTTTCTTTTTTGAATTTTTTGAGGTAGTCTCAGTCTAGCCTAGGCTGAACTAGAAATCACTCTGAAGCCTAGACTGGCCTCAGGCTCACAATGATCACCTTACCTCGGCCTCCAGTATGTGGGATTAAAAGTGGGCATTACTGGGCTGGAGAGATGGCTTAGCGGTTAAGGCGCCTGCCTGCTAAGCCTGGGAACCGGGTTCCAATCTCCAGGTCCCACGTTTAGCCAGATGCAAAGTAACGCAAGGGCACAATGCCGCACTTGCCCACAAGGGGGTGCACACATCTGGATTTTGTTCACAGCAGCTGAGAGACTGCTAGTGTGCCCATCTCTATCTGTCTCCCTCTCTCTCTGTCTCTCTCTGTGTCTCTCTCCAAAAATAAAAATAAATTTTAAAAAAGTGGGCATCAGCACACCAGGAAAACTCCCTTAGATAAAAGCTGAAGGAGGGACTTGTCTGAGCGTGTGGTTTCAGTGCAGAGTTGCCTCTTTCTCTGACTATGACCTATGGTGATAGAAAACATACGACAGCCTGCTGGAGCTGCAGCACAAGTGTTCACCTCATGGTGACCAAGAAGCAGAGACATGCAGGAAGGGGAAGGGATTTATCTTTTCAGGACATGCCTCCAGTGACCCACTTCACCCAAGTAGGTCCGCCTATAATAATGGCATCATATCATGAATCCCTTAAAGGAATCATCCACTGATGAGGTTTGAGCCCTCAAGGTCTTCTCACTTCCCAAAGACCCATCCATTGGCACCAGCCCCCAACACATGAGCCTTCAGGTTCAGCTCAGATCCAAACCATAACAAGGTGGGAAGAGAGTTCTGCATTGAACCGCTATAAAGAAGGTAACTATACAAGGTCGTGTGTGCAACCACATAACTACTTTCCTCCAGTCCTTAGTTAGATGCATCACCAACTCAACTTTCCAAACTGGAGATCAGGAAGGCTGAAGCCACAGGAACTTGTGGGCAAAGTAGCAGAGTAACAGAATCCTGAATCCTTGGATAAATAATAAGGTTCATATGTTTGAAATGAAAGGCCATGGATTCAGAAAAATAATAACCATCAAAGAGATAAGCCACAGCTTAGTAATTACTAGAGTCTGCCCAGAGTTGGGAGGCAAATTTGAGGGCAGATAAGCCAGGACTGAAAATCTCAAAAATGGGCTGGGGAGATGGCTCAGCAGGCAAGAGTGCTTGCAGCCCAAGCACGAAAACCCGCATACAAAGCAACACGCATGCCTAGAGCTCCAGCACTGAGAGGGACAGAGCCAGGGGGCTGCTGGGACGCCCTGGTCAGCCAGCATAACTGAAAAATGGGGAGCTCCAGATTCAGTAAGAGATTCTATCTCAGAGAAGTAGCTGAAAGCACGATACAGGAGAACACTGACAGCTTCCTCTGGTTTCTGCAGTGTGTATATCAGAGGCTTGAATCTGTAAACACTCGTACATACAACACAACACACACACACACACACACACACACCCCTCAAAACAACAAAGAGAAAGCCTCTAAGAGACTGAGCTAACCTGAAACTAAATTAAAGAAACAATAGAACTATGATAATATTGAGCACCTAGTGAAAATCCTTTAGATATGTATGTCAAAAATTAAAAAAATGTGAAAAGCCGGGCGTGGTGGCACACGCCTTTAATCCCAGCACTTGGGAGGCAGAGGTAGGAGGATCGCCATGAGTTCAAGGCCACCCTGAGACTACATAGTTAATTCCAGGTCAGCCTGGACCAGAGTGAGACCCTACCTCAAAAAACCAAAAAATAAATAATTAAAAATAAATAAAAATAAATGTAATAGATAATGAAATGAAAAATCTGTCAACAGGAGTAGATCTAGAAATAACAATGAAATCACCAAATAAGGACTTTAAAACAACTATTAGGGCGGAGGAGATAGTTCAGTTGATAAAAGTGCTTACTTTGTGGGAATAAGGACTTGAATATGATCCACAGAACATGCATAAATGCCAGGCATGGCGATATGTGCCTGTGGAAAGTGGAATCAGATGAATCCTTGGTGCTCGCAGGCCAGCTAATTTAACCTGATCATTGAATGAGAGCCCTTATCTGTAAGAGGGGTGGATGGATTGTTGGTGGGAATGTAAACTGGATAGCCATTGTGGAGATCAGTGTGCAAGTTCCTGACACAGCTAAAAATAGATCTGCCATATGACCCAGCTTTACTAGTCCTTGGCATATACCCTAAGGACTCTACACATTACTATAGAGATCTTGCTCATCTATGTTTATTGCTGTTCTATTCATAATATCTAGGAAATGGAAACACCCTAGATGCCCTTCGACTAATGAATAGATAAAAAGATGTTGTACATTTGCACAATGGAGCTTTATTCATCTGTAAAGAAAAACAAAATTCTGAAATTTGCAGGGATATGGATGGATCTAGAAAAGATTATACTGAGACAAGTCAGCCTCTGAAAATCAAATACTAAGTGTTCTTTGTCATGTGCGGATCCTAACTTCAAATGTTTAGATTTGTATATGAACTGGAATAAAAGTCAGAAGGAGAGGCCAGGAAGCTAGAAAGAGGCTCTGAGGGAGGGAGGAGAAGGGAAGGCTTAAGGAAAGGGTATAGTAGATATATAAGTAGAAGAGCAGAATCCTGGGGTGGGATGGTCTAAATGGAGTCAGGGAAGGGGATGAAGGAGAGAAGGGGGTGGGAGGAGGGTTAATCAAAATTAAAGATGTTATGAATAAGCCATATGGAAATCTACTTCTTCACTAGCTAAATAACATCAGTGGCATGTTCTGCACTAAGAGACATCTCTCACATCCTCCAAGACTCAGGGGGCTGAAATGATTTTAATCCCTGCATGTGGAAGGAGTGGTACAAGATTGTCTTCCAGATCAAGGCTGAGGGCAAGTGAAATTCCAAAGGGGACCCTGGGGTAAAGAGGTTAGCAAACAGGAGCCCAGGAACTCAGCAAATAAACCCTAGAAACCAGGAAGTCTGTCCAGAGATTAGGAAACTATCCCAGCTATCTCAACAAAAAGCAGCCAGCCCTAGGAGGATCCAGCAAGAGGTGCCTGGAGAGGCCAGCTTGAGACCATCACTTTCCATTCCAGGTTCCCTCATTCTGCCAGCACAACCCGAAAACCCATTGCAAACAAACAAAAACCAAATGCCAAAAAAATAAAAAGTGCATTTGCATGGTCACATTCTAAGGGTCATAGAGTGCCCCGGAAACTGAGTTGTTATAAGATGAAACAAAGTCCGCTCTTGCTGTGGAGATATCTCTACTTCTTCCTTTCCAATTTGCCTCAAAAATTTTCAGGCTATTACCAAGGCTTTTGGTTGCCCACCAGAACTAGATGTTCAGACCACATTGCTGAAGACTCCACATGCTTGGGTTGTAAGTCATTGAGAAATCAAGCTGGAAAAAAAACTGTTGACTACTTGAAGGGATGCATGTTGTGGGGGACCTGTGCAGCCTATTGGGGAGGGAAAAGTGATCAATGGGTCTTGTCCAGCAGTGGTTTCAGAAAGTTTTTTAAAGGGTTGGAGAAATGTCTTAGATATTAAAGGCACTTGCTTGCAAAACCTGCCAGTCCAGATTTGATTCCTCAGTTACCCACATAAAGCCAAACACACAAACTGGCACATGGACTTGGGGTTCATTTGGCTAAGTGGTATGAGGCCATAAAAGGTCCTCTATTCATATACTCCCTCTTTCTCTCTTTCTTTAGAGACTCTCTCTCTTTCTTTCTCTCTCTCATAAATAAATAAAGAAAAATTTTAATGCTATGTTCTGCACGGGAGGCAGAATCCTCCAAGAGGAGGGTGCTGAAAAGAATGTGAGTTCAAAGGCCACCCTGAGACTACAAACTGTCTTTCAGACAGGTAACAGGTTATTGAAGGGGTCAGACACTGAAAAAAAAAAAAAAAAAAAAAAAAAAAAAATAAACCCTAGAAACCAGGAAGTCTGTCCAAGAATTTAAAAACTATCCCAGCTATCTCAACAAAAAGCATGGTGATGGTGATCTGTGGATCCAGCGGAGCTAGGTGCCTGGAGAATACACACTTCCATCACACTCCATTCCTCCCACCCTCATTCAAAACTTATAACCCTGCTCAAGAAATGAAGGGAAAATATGAACATAATGAATAAATAAAGCAAAAACTTTTAATGGTCAAATACACTAGGGGTAAAATAAACCCCTGATGCCTGAATGAAAACTGTTGTCTTGCTGAAGAGAGATTATACATTCTTTCAAATGTCTGCCTCAAAAGAAATGCAAGCCTCGAACAGAAAGCACATGACAGGGGCAGGGCTGAATACTAACTATCCAGGATCTGCATAATAGGAGAAGAAAAGATGATGACATCAAAATCAAAGAAAAACTGTTGAAAAGAAGAAGGGATGCAGGAGTGGAAAAATATCCTAAGAGGGATTGTGATCATGGTTTACAGTTCAATGTAAAGAGGTAGGCAGAAAGATTTTTAAAGGGTTCACAAGAAATGGCTTAGATATTAAAGAAGGCTTGCTTGCAAAACATGCCAGTATGCAATTTGATTCCTCATGATAATATTTAAACACACAAACTGGCACATGCACTTGGGTTCAAGACAAATAGGCTAAACTCTAGACCAAAACTCCTCTTCTCTAACTCTAGAGAAATCTTAAAAATTCTCCAGGCTTTCTTTCTTTCTCACACCTTTAAATAAATAAATAAAAATTTTAATGACACTCGGGAGGCCAGCCTGAGAGGACATAGTAAGTTCCAGGTCAGCCTGAGACTAAAGTGAGACAAGGTCAGCCTGGGAAAAAAATAAAAAAAAAAAAAAAAAAAAAGCAAAAAAAGAAAAACAAAATAATAAAAGCTTTTAGACCAAGAAGAGGTGGATGGTGATGGTGTATCTGAGGATAGCATCCCAGGTTGCTCTGGGAGAAAAAGCAAAAAATAAATAAATAAATATTTAAAAAAATAAACCAGCAAAATGAAGGGAAAATTAAAAATGAATAAGTAAAGGGTGTTTAGTACTAAAGGTAAAAATAAACCACATGCGAATGAAAACTGTTGTGAGGCTGAAGAGGAGATTATACATTCTAGGAAATGTCTGCAAGCTTGAAGAAATGCAAGCCTCGAAAATGAAAGCACATGGCAGGGGCAGGGCTGGAATACTGACTAGAACTGAATAGAGCCTCAGTGTCCTTTGAGACAGAATTTCCAGAAAAAGAAGGGGAAAGAGAGGAGGCAGTACAGAAAAAATATCCTAAGAGAGACTATGATCTTTACAGTTCAAAAATCATAGGCAGAATGAATTCAAAGAAAATCACAAGAAAGAGGTAAAGAAAAGAAGGCTTTATATTACATGTAAAGTATGTAATGTAAAGTATGATAATATTTAAAGTTAAGCTATTGTGTGTTGAAGACAAATAGTCTAAACTCTGGCCAGTGGCACAGACTTAAGCCACCATCCAAGGTAGGAGGATTGCCCCCACCACCAGGCCAGCCTGAGACTACATAGTGAACCAGGTCAGACCTGGGGAAGAGGAGACTCACCTTATTAAAAAATGAACCTAACTAGTAAGACAGCAATGGAAATAAAACAAAATAATATCCAGAGTTTGAGTCCACAGACACAGTTAAGATGACACAAGAAGCTGTTCAAAACAGCTGGGGAGAAAAAGCAAAAATAAATAAATAAATAATTAAATAACCAGCAAAATACACTCAAATTAAAAAGGGAGGTGTTTAGTAAATTATCAACCACAGCATCCATGTAGGAGAGATTAGCACCTGGTTAAATCTGATGGGTGGTTGGATTTGGCATTCTTAAGTTCCATAAGCCTGAGCCACACGATTTTAAAGCCAGGTGAGGGGATTTTCCAATTTGTTGCTTCAAACTCAAGAAATGTGGAAGGAGGATTTACTAGTGCCTTTGTTGAGGCTGCCATTCATTGGGTGGCCAGTGTCAGACTTGCCACCATCCAGCCTCCCCTCCCTCCCCACCACCTCCCCCCCTCCCCACCAAGCACAAGTGCCAGCAAGCACCAGAGACCTGGGGAAGGGAGCTCACAGATTATAAATCTATTATATGGCAGGATCATAGCAGTGATGACATCCAGCCTTCCTGAGTCCACAGCACAGCAAAGAGGGACACAAGCAGCTGTTCAGCATAGCTGAGATCAAACGTCCCAAAAGGTAACTGGGATTCCCAGGTAGGTACCCGCCAAATAAACCTGATATATAGGCTTGCATGAAGGGCTTTGCACCATCCATGTCAGGGGTTAAATCTGGGTTTATTTCATAATACCTACTCATTTTCCATTTAAATACCTTTGTGCTGCCATTCATTTTCATTGGATGTGTAGCCTCCCACATTGTTTAGTTAACTTTTTAGAATTTGTCTGTATCTTCCTAAATACCTGTGCTATTTTTCAACATTGTTTAGTTAACTTTTTAGAATTTGTCTGTATTCTGTACCATTCAACTTACTTGAATACCCTCATAGCAGGCAAACCCAACACCTAGGGTCACTTTTCTGGTTACTCTGAGAATCTTAAGAGCCACACCTGGCACCTTAAGCTCCTACCCTAAAGATATATAACATCATATTGATTGATACATCTAATATTACTGCAAATAATTAGAAAACCCAAGCATTAAATTGATCCAAGATGCAAAAATCTCTACATTATATTATAAGAAACACAAAAGATCAAGACAATATAAATCCACCAAAAAGTATTACTGCATCAGAAATGACCTTCAGTGAGAATGATTTAGAGGAAATGCCTGGGAAAGATTTCAAAAGAATGATTATAAATATGTTCAAAGAACTCAAAGAACACACAGGAAACCAATTTAATGAAATAAAGAGGTCAATACAAGACATGAATAAGGAAATAGAAATAATAAAGAAAAACCAGTCAGAAATACTAGCAATGAAGAACACAGTCAGTGAAATTTAAAAAACTCTGTAGAAAATCTCTCCAGCAGAGGTGTCTCACTAAATGTATATACTATGCTCACCAAACTACCCAGTAAGCACTTCTCTTAATGTCCACACCCATATATTAATGCTACTTTCACTTTTGGTTAGAGAAGCTTCTCTTTTCAGATGGTGGCAACCTTGGGATGACTCAGAAGGCACTATGGTGCTAAGAAGAAGGGACAGAGGAGTGCTTGGCACTGAAACATCTCAAACACACCTTCCAAGGCTCAGGGTCCATTGCGGAAGAGGGGCCGGAAAGAATGTAAGAGCCAAAGGAAGAGTAGGACTCCTTACAACGTGTTCCTCCAGACACAAAATGGCCTGGATATCCATGACCTCATAGTGCCTGAAACTACCTACATAAGACCATCATAATAGGAGGAAAAGATCATGATATCAAACTGAAAAGAGAGACTGATTGAGAGGGGAAGGGGATATGATGGAGAGTGAAGTTTCAAAGGGGAAACTGGGAGGAGGGAGGGAGGGATATTGTCTACAATTTAAGAAAGTTGTCAATAAAAAATAAAAATAAATTTAAAAATAATAATAGAAAGTTCTCTATCCAAAAGAAAAGAGAACAAAGAATATGACAAATAGTAAATTGACTTAACACAGTTTTATCAATAATTATATCAGATACAAATGGACTAAAGTCATCTATTAAAAGGCAAATGCTGCTATACTTGGTAGAAAAGGAAGAGATAACTGCACCTTTTCTATAAGACTTTTTGGTTTTTGAGACATATAGCCCAGGCTGGCCTTGAAGTCCTGATTCTCCTGTCTTCACATCCCAACTACCACCCTGTCCATTTAAGACTTTTTCCATGTATTGTTCAGACATGGTATGTCCCTACTAAAAGTTATGTTGAAATGTGCTTCCTGATGTAAAGGTGTTGAGAGGTGGTAGGATCATTGAAAGGTAATTGGTCATAAGGCTCTACCCTCTTGAAGGGATTGGTTGTTACACTGCTTCACTTCCCGAGTTCACTCTCTTGCTTCCTCTCTAGTAGAGGTCTTTCTCACAAACTCCTGCAGAGTGCTGCCCTTCCACCATGGTGTCCTCACCAAAAGCCTAGCATGTAATAACACAATACTTTCAGACACCCAAACCTGTGAACTACATAAACCTCTTTCTTAGGTATTTTGTTATAGCAGTTGAAAGTAAACTAAGAAAGTTCCATGTGATAAAAAGTAAAAGATAGAAAATATGTTTCAGGTAAATATTAATTGCAAGATAGTGTTACAGTTACCTTCAAATTGCTGGCAAAACACCCAACCTAAAGTAGCTGATAGGAGGAAAGTTAGTTGTTTATTTTGACTTGCAGTCTTGAGGGAAAGCTTCATGATGGCAGGGGAAAATGTGGCGTGAGCAGAGGCTGGGCATCACCTCTGCCATGGCAGGTGGAAAACAGCAGCAAGAGAGTGAGCCAATTTCTGGAAAGGGAGAGTTGGATATAACAACCCTAAGCCCATCTCCAACAACACACCTCTTCGAGCAAGGCTCTGCCTCTCAAACTACCACTAGCTAATGAGCAAGCATTCCAAATACATGAGTCCATGGGGGACACCTGATTCAAACCACCGTGTTCTGCCCCTGGCCCCTATAAACTGATAACCATTCACAATGTAAAACACAATGCATTCAGTCCAACTTTAAAACTCCTCATAGATTTTTATCAATCCCAACATGGCTCAAGCATCCCCATAGTCCAAGTTCTGTTAACTGTGAGCTTTAAAATCAAAAGAATATAGCAGGCGTGGTGGCGCATGCCTTTAATCCCAGCACTCGGGAGGCAGAGGTAGGAAGATCGCCATGAGTTCAAGGCCACCCTGAGAATACAGAGTGAATTCCAGGTCAGCCTGGGCTAGAGTGAGACCCTACCTCAAAAAACCAAAAAAAAAAAAAAATCAAAAGAATAGAAGGGCACAGAATAAACATTCACACTGCAAAAGATGGCAATACAAGGAAAAAATTGAACCAATGAAAGATCTAAAAGAAGTACAACAAACATCAAATGCTATACCTCCAAGTCCAACATCTCTAATCAGTGACAAAGTCTCTGGAATTCTAATTACACCCCTCCAGCTGGGCAGCTCATCGTCTGGGTTAAACGACATCCCAAGACAGCAGCTCCTGTTTGCAGCCATCTTATGTTTCTGGCCTCTCCTGGGGTCTCCACTACAACCCACAATTCATCCCCATGGCCCCACTGAGCCTCCACACAGGCATTTCAGCAAGCCTGCCTCAAATCGCCCAGCAGCCATTGCCAAAAAACAACCCATGCTGCAAATCTGACCTTCTCTTTCTTGCATTTGTTATACTCTTATAGTTCTAGGTGGGCTGCCAAATTTGTTAATCCAGTGGGAAATAAAGCCAACCCTGAAGAGCAAGAAAATTCCTTCAGCATTCAGCCCCCCTACTTTCGTTCTTTTATTAAAAAAAAAAAAAAAAAACTTATTTACTTGACAGAGAGAGAGACAAGAGAAAGAGGCAGACAGAAAGAGAATGGATATGTGTGAACTAGGGCCTCCTGACACTGCAAATAAACCAGAAACATGCCCCACCTTCTGTGTCTGGTTTTATGTGGGTACTGGGAAATCAAACCCAGGCCATCAGGCCTTTCAAGCAAGCACCTTTAAACACTGGGCCATCTTTCTAGCCCAAGGCCCCCTACATCCAAAAGCACTCCTCCTGCTGTCCCAATGTAGAACAGCTGGCCCAATCCCAATGATGGTAATCTCTCAAACAATTTCAGCTGCATGGGATGCAGTTTCAGCTCTAAGTTTCCATTTCTTTCTGTGCCATATTCATCTGCTCACATCAGTCAATTTCTGCACAACACAATCCTGCACAAATTCTCAGGAAACAGAAAAGTACACTTAGCCTCTCACACAAACTGCCTCTAGCCC
Organism: Orientallactaga sibirica; assembly: GCA_036365145.1. Lineage (NCBI taxonomy): Eukaryota > Metazoa > Chordata > Mammalia > Rodentia > Dipodidae > Orientallactaga > Orientallactaga sibirica. The sequence goes on from JAEOAD010000025.1 coordinate 5,061,878, forward strand.
AGTCAGACAAAGCTCCTTCTTCCCCACCTAAGCCAAACTTTACAGTCCACAGTTCTTACAGCACTTCTTTCAACTCTGACCAGAATGGTCCTTCAAACTCTGCCTTCAGCACTACTAGGCATCTCTTAGACCAGAGTAGCAAATCCTTAAACAGTCCTTCCTCAAATCAGTTCTAAAAGGCCAAAAGCTACACAGTGAGATTCCTAACATCAACAACCCCACTTCTCAGTTAAAAATTTTCTGTTATAGTTACCTTCTCACCCAACAAGAGGTAGCTTATGAGAAGAAAGGGTTTATTTCTGGCTTACAGATTACAGGGGAAGGTTAATCACAGTGGGAGAAGGTGGCTCCCTTCATCATACATCCACAGTAGAGAGAAAGAGAACACCCAGAGCTCAAGCTGGCACTGAACACACCTTACATATAAACTGAAGGTCCACCCCCCAGTGACACACCTCCTCTAGCATGGCTCCACCTGCTGGAGACTAAGTAGAAAGCTTAATCAAAATTACCTGAGCTTATAGTCTATTTTGATTCAAACCACCACAGATAGCTAAAGTGAGTAGCTTGGTATCAGATAGACTAGATTTCATGACAAGAAATATTTCTATGGCTGGCAAGATGACTTAGCAGTTAAGGCACTTGCCTGCAAGGCCTAGAGACCAAGGTTTGATTCCCCAGTGACCACATAAGCCAGATGTACAGGGTGGTGCATGTGTCTGGAGTTCATTGGCAAATATATTTCTAGAAAAAAAAATTTTGGACTTCTGGTTAAGGTGGCAGCATAGTAGCCACCCCCAAAGCAGCCTGGGATGGGGACAGGCAGAAAACAGCAAAATACATTCTTCTACTGTAAAATGAAAGTGTGTAAGGAATTATTCAACCCAGCAGAGAAATAGGAGAGGCCTGGAGCTTTTAGCAACCGTACAAACAGCCAGAATCAGCTCCAGAAGCAGCTCTGGTGATTCACTGAGAAGAGTTATGTGCCTGACCATGCCTGAGCCAGCAGGAGCAGAACTATAGTGAAGGGACTATCCACTCATGCCAGCCTCACCGAGTCAAAAAACTGAAAGAGACCAGGAACCAGCTGAGCAGCTCCTGACAACAGGGACAACCTAAACAGCCATGGAACAACTTAAGGCACATTCCACAGCATCCCTTCCCCAACCACCAGTTCTCCAGGAACCACTGGAGAACTCAGGACTCGGAGGAATCTTAGCCTCACAGCATCCAACACGGTAGATGGGAGTTGCAGATCCACCAACCCAACCAGCCTAGTCAAGTCCACAGCACAAAAAGGGAACCACATGGACACTTAGCAAAGGTGAGACCAGGAACTATCCCAAAAGATACTTACTCAAAGCTAATTGCACCTTGCACATCAGGGCAGGTTATGTGTTATATTTGCTTGATATGCATACTTTTGTTTGACTTTGCCATTCTTTTATAATATTTTTATTTTTATTTATTTGAGAGCTAGAGAAAGAGGGAGAGAGAGGAAGAGAGAAATAATGGGCACACCAGGGCCTCCACCCACTGCAAACAAACTCTAGAAGCATGCGCCACCTTGTGCATCTGGCTTCTGTGGGTCCTGGGGAATTGAACCTGGGTCCCTTGGCTTTTCAGGCAAGCACCTTAACAGCTAAGCCATCTCTCCAGCCTCTTGCTATTCGTAAATAAGCTGTGTTTGGGGGTTGAGTCGTGTGGCTTTTGATATTTCCTGATTTATAGTGCCTTGTTTTTTTTCTTCTATCTTTCTTGGGGGCAGGATCTCACTTCAGCCTAGGCTGACATGGAACCCATTATAGACCAGGAATCTTAGTATGTCATTCAACAGAATTAAGGGCATGAGTCAATACCACCCTTACAGACTTTGGCTTTGTTAGATTATCTGTTTATTTTCATCTCTACTCTTTTTATTTTTCAACTTTATTATTTAAAACTTACTTCCATAATAATAGTTGGTAAACCATGATAATTCTCTCCCCTCCTTGACTTTCCCCTTCATAAATACACTCTCCACCATATTCCTTCTTTCCCAATTAGTCTCTCATTTTGATTTCATCATCTTTTCATCCTACTAGGAGGGTCTTCTGAAGGTAGTGCTAGGCACTGAGAGGTCATGGATATTCAGGGTGAATTTGTCTCTAAATGATTGCATTGTAAGCAGCCCTACCATTCTTTTGGCTCTTATATTCTTTCCTTTCCTGCAGTGGACCCTGAGTCTTGGAAGGTGTAATAGAGATGTTTCAGTGCTAAACACTCCTCTCACCACTATGGTGCCTTTTGAGTCATCCCAGTGGCCACCGTCATCGGAAAACAGAAGCTTCTCTAACTGAAAGTGAGAGTCGCATTAATATGTGATTATGAATGTTAAGAATGTTAAGAAGAATGTTACAGTAGCTGAGCGTGGTGGCACATGCCTTTAGTCCCAGCACTAGGGAAGCAGAGGGAGGAGGACCGCCAAGAGTTTAAGGCCACCCTGAGACAGCATAGTGAATTCCAGGTCAGCCTGGACTACAGTGAGACCCTACCTCAAAAAGGCAAAAAAAGGAAAAAGAAAAAAAAAAGTGCTTACAGGGTAGTTTAGTGAGCATAATACATTTAGCCAGATGAGAGCAGACATACAATCCTAGGGCTAATGACCTAGGGCTAATGTCCTCCGCCATAAGCTTTTGATTATGTTTTCAATACCAGGTGTGTATTCCCTCCCATGGAATGGGCCTCCAGTCCAGGTAGAAAGCAGGTGGTCTTCACCATAATAGACATGCCACTGTTGCTCCCATTGGGTTATTAGGAATGGCTAGCCAAACTAAAGGCTTTCAATGTCTACTATTATCACAGCTAATGACTTCTCTCTCCCATTGATCTGCATGCAGTGTAGCTTTTTCCAGCTTTCTGTCAGCTGGTCTACATGGAGGAGGTTTTCAGCTCAGCTCCAGCAGTATTTCTCAGTGACCTTGCAGCCCAAGCATGTGGAGTGTTCAGCAATAGGGTCTTACCATATATTTCTGGTGGATCCTCTATTCTGTTCCCTTGATCTACATATCTGTTTTGTGCCAGTACCATGCTGTTTTTGTTAGTAGGGTTTTGTAATATAGTGTTTAAAATCAGGTATGGTGATGCCACCAGCTTTATTTGTTGCTCAGAATTATTTAGTCTATTCAAGGCTTTCTGTAAAAAATTAATCTTATGATTGTTTTTTCTATTCCTCTGAAGAATGCCATTGGAATTTTGGTGGAGACTGCTCCATCAAATGTGTAGATTGCTTTTGGTAAGATTGACATTTTCATAATATTGATTCTTCTAATCCAAGAACATGGGGTATCTTTCCATCTTCTAGTGTCTTCTGCAATTTCTCTCTTGAGTGTTTTAAAGTTTTCATTGTGCAGATCCTTTACTGCCTTAGTTAGGTTTGTCCCAAGGTACTTTTTTTTTTTTTTGAGGCAATTGTAAATTGGAGAGATTCTCTGATTTCATCTTCAGTATATTTATTGTTAGTATATAGGAAGGCTACTGATTTCTATGTGTTAATTTTGTATCCTGCCAAGTTGCTAAAAGTATTTGTCAGTTCTAACAGTTTGCTGGTAGAGTCTTTAGCATTCTTTATGTATAGAATCATATAATCTGCAAATAATGATAATTTGATCTCTTTCTTTCCAATTTATATCACTTTTATTTGTGTCTCTTGCCTTAATGGTATAGCTAAGACTTCCAATACTATATTAAATAAAAGTGGGGACAGTGGACACCCTTGTGTTGTCCCTGAATTTAGTGGAAAAACTTCAAGTTTTTCCTCATTTAGTATTATGTTGGCTGTGGGTTTGTCATAAATAGCTTTTATTATGTTGAAATATGTTCCCTCTATGCCTAGTTTCTGTAGGACTTTTACCATAAAGGGATGTTGGATTTTGTCAAATGCCTTTCCTGCATCTATTGAGATGATCATATGATTTTTGTCCTTCAGTCCATTTATATAGTGTATTACATTTATTGATTTGCATATGTTGAACCATGCCTGCATCTCTGGGATGAATCCTACTTGGTCAGGGTGAATAATCTTTCTGATATATTCTTGTATTCTGTTTGCCAACATTTTGTTGAGAACTTTTGCATCTATGTTTATGCAGGATATTGGTCTCTAATTTTCATTTTTTTTTTTTTTTTTTTGGTTCTGTCTTTGTCTAGTTTTGGTATCAAAGTAAGGCTGGCTTCCTAGAAGGAGTTTGGTAAAAAAAAAAAAAAATTCCTTTTCTATTTTATAGAAAAGTTGCAGAAGCATTGGTGTTAATTTCTCCATGAAGGTCTGGTAAAACTCACCAGTGAATCCATCTGGTTCTGGACTTTTTTAGTTGGGAGATATTTTATGATTGTATTGAATTCCATACTTGATATAGGTCTATTTATTAATTTATTTTTAATTTTTATTTATTGATTTTATTGACAACTTCCATAATTATAGACAACACACCACAGCAATTCCCTCCCCCCACTTTTCTTTTTCCAACTCCACTTTCCATCATACCCATTTCCCCTCTCAATAAGTCTCTCTTGGGCTGGAGAGATGGCTTAGCAGTTAAGGTGCCTGCCTGCTAAGCCTAAGAACCCAGTTCCAATCTCCAGGTCCCACATTTAGCCAGATGCAAAGTGATGCAAGGGCGCAATGCCACACTTGCCCACAAGGGGGCACACGCATCTGGATTTCATTCACAGGAGCTGAGAGACTGCTGGTGCGCCCATTCTCTATGTGTCTCCCTCTCCCTCTCTCTCTGTCTGTCTCTCTCTGTGTCTCTCTCCAAAAATAAAAAAAAATAAAAATTAAAAAAAAATAAAAACTTAAAAAAAAAAACAAATAAGTCTCTCTTTTGTTTTGATGTCATCATATTTTCTCCCTATTATGATGGTCTTGTGTAGGTAGCATTGAGCACTGCAAGGTCATGGATATCCAGGATATTTTGTGTCTGGAAAGTTGCATTGTAAGGAGTTCTACCCTTCTTTGGCTCTTATATTCTTTCTGCCACCTCTTCCACATAGGACTCTGAGCCTTGGAAGGTGTGATAGAGATGTTTCAGCAGTTGGTTACCCCAAGAGTAGACATGCCACTATTGCACCCATTCAGTCATTGGGCCTGTATGGCCAAACTTGAATATTCAGTGTCCACTGTTTTCACTGCTGATGACTTCTGTCTCCCATACTCTGCATGCAGTGCAGCTTTTTCCAGCTTTCAGTTGGCTGGTCTACAGGGAGAAGGTTTTCTGCTCAGCACCAGTTTGCTTTCTCAGTGACCTTGCCTCTCAGGCAAGAGATGTCTTCAGCAATAGGGTCTTACTATCTGTTTCTCAAGGGCAACCAAGGGCTTTGGAAATAGCCTTTAATGTTTTGGAGGCTACTGGGACCTCCTTGGTCAACAACTCACTGGAAGGTATCCCATCCCAGGCACTGAAAATTTTCTAGTAACAGTCTACAGCTTCTGGATGTGCCATTATTCAAAAAAGTAGGTTTACATAAGTCTTATTCACACTATCTTGAATTTTGATTGACCCTCCCCCTGCCCTTCTTTTACGCATTCTCTTCCCATTGCCTCGCTTAGGCCATTCCCCAACTTGTAATCTGTTCTTCTACTTACATATGTGCAATACCATACACTTAACTCCTGGAACCAACGTTCTTAGGCTTAGGAGGCAGGCGCCTTAACCGCTAAGCCATCTCTCCAGCCCCCTAATCTTTATTATTTCTTCCTATTCCCTGATATTTGGTTTGCCCTGTTCTTTTTATTCTGATGCTTTCATGTGAAGCATTAAGTTGTTTAGTTGCTACATTTCTAAGTTCTTAATATAGGCACTTAAAGCTTTAAATTTCCCTCTTACAAGTGCCTTCATTGTGTTGCAAAGGTTTTGGTATGTTGTATTATTATCTTTTGATTCTATGAGTTTTTAATTTCTTTTTAATTTCTTCAATTAATACAATTTCTTCAGTAATATACTGTTTAGTTTTCAAGATTTTTTTGTATGCTCTATAGTTTTTCTTGTTATTGATTTGTAGTTTATTCCCATTGTGATAAGATAGAGTATAAGGAATTACTTCAATTTTCCAGTATTTGTTAAGATTTGCTTTGTGTCATAATATATGGTCTATTTTATTATTTTAAATTTTGTTTGAGAGAAAGAGAAGGAGAAAGAAAGGGAGGAATGGGCACACTAGGATCTTCAGCCACTGCAAAAGAACTCCAGATACATGTTCCACATTGTGCATCTGGCTTACACGGGTCTTGGAGAATTGAAGCTGGGTCCTTTGGCTTCACAGGCAAGCACCTTAACTGCTAAGCTATGTCTAAAACCCATGGTCCATTTTAGAGAATGGGCCATGTGCTGCTGAATAGAATATGTATTCTGTTGCATTTGGATGGAATGTTCTATAGATATCTGTTATGTTTATTTGTCCTGTGATATTATTTAATTTAGATGTCTCCTTTTTTTTTTTTTTTTTGCCATGATGACCTGGAAGGTGAATTTTCAGTCACCAGCTTCAATTGTGCTTGGTGTTATCTGTGACCTCAAGTTACAGATTATGTTTGTTTGATGAAATTGGGAGCATCCATGTTAGGTGCATATATGCTTAGAAGTATAATGTCCTCCTGTTGAATTGTTCCTATTATAAATCTAAAGTGACCTTCTTCATCTTTCCTAAGTAAAGTTGGTTTGAATTCTATCCTGTCAGATATTAGGATAGCAATACGTGCTTGTTTGCTAGGTCCATTTGCTTGAAATTCTATTTTTCATCTCTTCACCCTAAGATAGTATCTGTCTTTATGTAGAGGTGAGCTTATTGGTGGTGATGAACAGAAGAATCCTGCCTTTTAATCCAGTCTTCAAGATTGTGTCTTTAAGTTGGGGCATTGATATTAAGGGTTATTATTGAAAGGTATGTATTCCATTCTTCTTATTTTGTAGTGCTAACTGTTTTTCCTTTACTCTTGTCTATTAACTATTATTTGAGCATAGTTTATTTTTGCCATTTCCTTATGTGTGTGCTTTCCTTTCTCTTCAGCATGGAGGATCCCTTCAAGTATTTTCTATAGAACTGGCCTAGTGGTAGTATTAGAAAGCTTCAGGTTCACTAAAATGAACTTCCAGACCAGGCCCAACTATAGAAGAAAGGAAGCTTATAGATCCAAGGGAAGTTCCATAATGGCAGAAGAAGCTGGCTCTGCTTTCACAGGTCCAAACACAGACAGAAAAGCCACAAGCCAAACCACACAGCACACTTCAGGAACTCCAGGAGGAGCTCAGGCACTTTGCATTTTTTTTTTTGAGAGAGTCAGAGAGAGAGAGAGAGGGAATGGGCATGCCAGCAGCCTCTCAGCCACTTGAATGAACTCCAGACTCATGAGCCCCCTCGTGGGCAAGTGCAGCATTACGCCCTTGTGTCACTTTGCATCTGGCTAAATGTGGGACCTGGAGAATCAAACAGCATTCTTGGGCTTAGCAGGCAGGTGCCTTAACCACTAAGCCATCTCTCCAGCCCCACTTTGCATATCTTTAGGTTGGAATTTGAAGCCTACCACCATACCTTCAGATCTGCCCAGTGACACTACCTCCAGTCGGGTGGCTGCAGATCCAAATTACAAACTAATAAAACACTGAATATATTGGGGGCCATCTATTCAAACTACCAGATTCTGCCCCTGGCCCCCAATAGATTTAATACCATCACACATTGTAAATTGAATTCAGTCCAATTCAAAGGACCTCAGGGTCTTTACCAACTTAAGATAGTTCCAGAGTCCCAAGTCTCATCTGAGATTTAAGATTGTCTTTTAGCTGTGAGTCCTGTAAAATCAAACAAGTTAAACATTTTCAACATACAAAGGCACAGTGTAAACATTTTCCAACTGGTTTAACGCATAGCAAGGAGAGACTAGAATAATGCAAACTCAACCACCATCAAGCAAACATCAAACTTCCGCAGTTCAAGTTCAATCATAACTAGTGACTGTCACTGAATTTTCTAATTCTGCCCCTCTAGCTGGGCTGAGCAGCCAGGGAAAACTTCCATTCCTAGATAACAGCCTCCATGGTAGCCCTTGCACAGTCCTGGTATATCCAAAACATCTTCAGGTCTCCATGCAAACCACGATCCATCTTCCAACTGTTTTGCCAGAGTCATCATGCCCTGCCTCATGCTGCATCTCAGCAGCAACTCCTGAAACTGTATGCAATTCATGACCACTCCACGTATTTTTTCATGCTTCCAAACCTAATACCAGGTGTGCAGGACACAGCCATATTCTTAATCCAGGGACAAAATAAATCATAACAGTGAAAAGCAGGTTCCTTCTCCAGTCAACTCTTTCCAACAGAGTTTGCATTTCTATCATAGTCTTTCCTCAGGCATCCTCTCCATTGTTTTACTGTAAAACAGTTGGGTTATCTTCCTTAAGATTGCTAATGTGGGCAACATAGTGCTGAGAAGAAGGGATGGAGGAGTGCCCAGCACCGAAACACTTCTGTCACACCCTCCAAGGCTCATGGACCATTGTGGAAGGGAGGGCAGATAGAAAGGAAGGGTATGACTTCTTACAATGCAACTGCCCAGACAGAAATTGGCCTCGATATCCATGACCTCACAGTGCCTTGCAATACCTTCGCAAGACCCTCATTATAGAAGAAAAAGATATGACATCAAATTGAAAGAGAGACTAATGGAGAGAGGGAGGGATATGATGGAGATTGGAGTTCTAAAAGGGAATGGGAGGAGGGGAGTTAAATATCATGTGTTTTCTGTATGTAAGTATAGAAGTTGTCAATAAAAAAAAAAAAAAAGATTGCTAATGTGTTGACAATATCAGCTTCAGTAACCTAAAACCAGTCTCAGTGTCTGTAATTTTAACTTGCTTGAGGTTTTCCAACTTAAAAATCTTAAATCTTTTACTCCAATATCTTTAGCCAAGCACATCAGTCTACTACAAATTTTACCTTGATCAAGCTCTCTAGGCCTGGGTAGCCAAAGGAAGTCATCCCTTTTGCCAGTAGCCCAGTTCCAAGAAAGTCCACTGCAATCTTTCCTTCCCTTTAGAAAGTTCATAAGCCAAGCCTCCACGTTCAATTCTCTCTGTTTAGCATTTTCAAACTCTCATCAGAATGGTCCATAATACTTGACTTTCCACTCCAGAAGGCATTTTCATTTACAAGTACCAAGTCCATGCCCATTGCTCCAAAAGAAAAGTTCCAAAAGACCAAAATCCACATGGTCATATTCATATCACCCCATATTCTGGTACCAATTTTTGTAGGAGACAGTTTCAGGTTCACTAAGCTGAACTTCCAGACCAGGCACAGTTATGGAAGGAAGGGACTTTTTGAAGCTTACAGATCCAGGGGAAGTTCCATAATGGCAGAAGAAGCTGGCTCTGCTTTCAAAGGTCCAAACACAGACAGAAAAGCCACAAGCCAAACCATACAGAACACTTCAGGAACTCCAGGAGGAGCTCAGGCACTCTGCATATCTTTAGATTGGAATTTCAAACCTACTACCACACCTTAAGATCTGCCCAGTGACACCTCCTCCAGCCAGGTGACTGCAGATCCAAACTACAAACTAATAAAACACTGAATATATTGGGGGACATCTATTCACACTACTAGAATGGTTATATATTCCTTTAACCTGTTTCTGTTGCAGAATGTCCTTATTTCTCCACCAATTTGGATGGATAGATTTGCTAGATAAAGTAATCTTGTTTGACAGTTGTTATCTTTTAGAACTTTGAATACAGCATTCCAAACCCTTCTGGCTTTTAAAGTTTGTGTTGAGTAATCTGCTAATGGGCTTGCCCTTATAAGGGACTTGCTTTTTCTGTCTAACTGCTTTCAATATATTTTCTTTGGTTTGTGTGTTTGGTAGTTTAACTATAATATGGTGAGGAAAACTACTTTCCTCATTGTGTCTGTTTGGTGTTCTAAAGGATTCCTGTATCTGTATTGGCATCACTTTCCCTATTTGGGGGAAGTTTTCTTCTGTGGTTTTGTTGAAAACACTTACTATGCCTTAGGAATGAAATTCTTCTCCTTCTGAATTCTTATGTTTGATCTCTTCATAGTGTCCCAAATGTCTTGAAATTCCCATTCTTACCTTCCTATTAGTTTCTCTTGCTCTTTGTTGGACTGCTCTATTTCTGCCACCTTGTCTTCTATTTTAGAAGTTCTGTTCTCTCCTTGATCCTTTCTATTGGTGAGACTTTCTACAGAGTTTTTTATTTTACTTACTGTGTTTTTCATTTCTTGTATTTCTTCAGTATTTTTATTTCCTTATTCATGTTTTATATGGACCTCCTTATTTTATTAAGTTGGTTTCCAGTGTTCTCCTTCAGGAGTTTGTTTTTTTCTTTGATTTATTTGAACACGGTTATAACCATTCTTTTGAAATCTTTGTCTGGCATTTTATCTAAATCAGTCTCACTGTCATTTCTGATGAATTTATAACTTTTGGTGGTATTATATTGTCTTGATTTTTTTGTGTTTCTTCTATTATAATGTAGAGATTTTTGCATCTTGGATTAATTTGATGCTTGGGTTTTCTAATTATCTGCAGTATTCTTAGATGTGTAAATCTGGCATTGTATATCTCCAGGGTATGAGCTTAAGGTGTCAGGTGTGGCTCTTAGATTACTCCCAGAGTAACAACAAAAGTGACCCTAGGTGTTCAGTTTGCCTACTATGCAGGTATTGTAGTAGGCTGGGTGGAGCAAGATACAGTCAAATTCTAATATTCAACTGAGGGATAAACACATTCAATCAAAACCAGCAGGGAGGGGAGTGGGTATTAAAACAAACAGATAACCTAACAAAGTCGAATTCTCTAAGGATGTGTGTTGCCCCACACCCTTAATCCTGTCAACTGGGAGGCTGGGATTTCTGGTCTGTAAAGTGTTCCAGGTCAGTCTGGGGCTGAGAGAGACCCTGCCCCCAAGAATGACAGAAGAAGACAAAGGAACTATAAATTAGAAAGCAATAAGAGACAAACCCAAAATATAGCTTTTTTAAGAATGGCAAAACCAACCATCTATCTTATCTTACACACAACCTGCCCTGACATTGAAGGTGCAGGCCTACACACTTGATCTTAGCCAAAAGGCTGAGAAGCAATAGTGCAGGCTTATATACAGGGCTTTGGGGAAGGTATTGACCCAGTGTAAGTAGGCCATTGCCTTTTGGAATGGCTTCTGGTCTCATCTATGCTGCATGCCCACTTAGGTCCCTCTTTTACTGTGCTGTAACCTCAATTAAACTGCCTTGGTTTGTGGGTTCACTGTTTTGATCAGCTGTGCTGGATGCTATGTGTCTTTTCCTCCTTGCACAAATCTCCAGTGGTTGCTGTCACTGGCAAATGGGGGCAGAGAGGCTGTGGAAGGTGTGTGAAGTTGTACTGGACCTGCATAGCTGGTCCTCATGGTCCTCTTCCTCAGGAGCTGCTCAGATGGTCCCTGATGTCATCTCTTTAAGGTTTTTGGCTTGCAAGGGGGCTGGTGTGATTGAAGAGTCCCCCCATCTGGGTTCTGCTCCTGTGGCTGAGGCAGGGCAGGGCCCAGCATAGCTATTCCAAGAGACTAGACCTAGAACTCACGCTGCAGTGGAGGCTGATTCTGCCTGTTTCTGTGGCTGCTAGACACTCTAGGTCTTTCCTGCTTCTCTGATGTGGTTAATAATTCCTTATACAGCTTCATTTTTAGTAGAAGAATGTACTTGGTATTTTTCTGCTTATTTTTCCCCATAGGCTGCTTTGGTGTGGCTACTATGCAGCATCTTAACCAGAAGTCTAAATTATTTATAAAGCTCACATCCTCTCTTACTTATGCCAGCTATCTACAATCCTTTCCATCTGTCTTAATACCCACTCTTGCATAAATACTCCATGCTGGTTTTGATTGTGTATGTATATTGCACAGTTGGATCTTAGAATTCAATGGTATTTTGCTCCACTCAGCCTACTAGAATATCTGCATAGCAGGCAAATTCAACACCTAGGGTCACTTCTGCTTTTGCCCTGGGAGTAATATAAGAGCCATACCTGTCACCTTAGGCTCCTACTCTGAAGATACATAACTTCTGATTTCCTGAGCTAGAGTGAGACCCTACCTCGAAAAACCAAAAGAAAAAAGAAAAAAAAGAATTTCACTCCAAATGCATAGTAGGTATTTTCAACAAATTTCCCCCAAATAGGGAAAGAAATGCCAACACAGATACAGGAAACATTTACAAAACAAAACAGATAAAACCAGGAAAGAATCTCCCCTTGCCATATTATAATTAAACTACTAGACACACAAACTAAAGAAAATATATTGAAAGCCATAAGAGAGAAGCATCAAGGCACCTATTAAGGAAAGCCCATGAGGATCACAGCAGTCTACTCAACAGAAATTTTTTTAAGTTTTTTTATTTTATTTATTTATTTGAGAGTGACAAAGAAAGACCGAGGCAGATAGAAAGAGAATGGGCATGCCAGGGCCTTCAGCCACTGCAAGTGAAGTCCAGATGCATGCGCCACCTTGTGCATCTGGCTTACATGGGTCCTGTGGAATTGAGCCTCTAACCGGGGTCCTTAGGCTTCACAGGAAAGCAGGTAACAGCTAACCTATCTCTCCAGGCCCCTCAACACAAATTTTAAAAGCCAGAAGAGCTTGGAATGAAGTATTCCAAGTTTTGAAAGATAACAACTGTCAACCAAGATTACTATATCCAGCAAAGCTATCAACCATAATTGATGGAGAAATACAGACTTCCCACAACAAAAACAGGCTAAAGGAATATATGTGCACTAAACCAGCTCTATAGAAAATAGTTGAAAGGATCCTTCACAATGAAAAGTAAGAAAAGCACATACATGAGGAAGCAGGAGAAAAAAATTCAAATAATAGTTAATACAAGAAAGCAAAGGGAAAACAGTAAGCACTACAAAGCAAGAAAAAGGCAAGAATAAATACATACCTTTTCAATAATAACTCTTAATATCAATGGTCTCAATGACCCAACCAAAAGACATAGTGTTACAGACTAGATTAAGAGGCAGGATCCTTCTGTTTATTTCTTCCAAGAAACTCATCTCTCCATAGAAGACAGACAGTATCTTAGGGTGAATGGATGGAAAATGGTATTTCAAACAAATGGGCTTAAAAACAAGCAGGTGTTGCTATCCTAATATCTGACAGGATAGACTTCAAACCAAGATTAGTTAGGAAAGATAAAGAAGGTTACATTATATTGATTAAAGGAACAATTCAACAGGAGGACATTACAATTCTAAGCATATATGCACCTAACATGGGTGCTCCCAATTTCATCAAACAAACACTACTAGATAAAAGGTCACAGATAACAGCAAGTACAATTTTAGTGGGTGAGTTCAATACCCCACTCTCATCCAATTGACAGGTCATTGTTGCAAAAAATAAACAGAGAAGCATCTGGATTAAATGGTATCATGGAACAAATTTACCTAATAGATATACAGAATATTCCATCCAAATGCTGCAGAATACACATTCTTTTCAGCTGCACATGGAACATTCTCTAAAATAAACCACATATTAGGACACAAAGCAAATCTTAACAAATACAGGAAAATAGAAATAACTCCTTGTACTCTAGCTGACCACAGTGAGAACAAACTACAAATAAATAACAAGAAAAACTATAGAGCATACACAAAATGATGGAAACTAAACAGTACACTACTGATTGATTGAAGAAATTTAAAAGGAAATAAAAAATTCATAGAATCAAATGATAATGATACCACAACATACCAAAACCTATGGGCATACAATGAAGGCAATCCTAAGAGAAAATTTATAGTTTTAAGTTCCTATATTAAGAAATTATCAATGTCAGGAGTTAACAACTTAATGCTTCACCTTAAGGCTTTGGAAAAAGAACAAGGTAAACCAAAAATTTGTAGATGGGAATAAATAATAAAGATTATGGCATAATTTAATGAAATAGAAACAAAATAATAATAATAATACAAAGATTCAAAGGAGTGAAGCGTTGGTTCTTTGAAAGGATAAAGACTGATAAACCCTTAGCAAATCTGACCAAAAGGAAAAACAATGAGACACAAATTAATAAAATTAGAGATGAAAAAGGCACCATTACAACAGACACCAATGAAATTCAGAAAGTCACAAGGACATACTTTAAGAACATATACTCCCTAACTCCATCTATGCGGGTTCCCTTGAATGCTCTCCCAAGGCCTAACAGTCTATGAGAATAGAAACCCTAAAATGACCAGTTTGCTGTTTGCCAATTTTCCTTAACTCCTTGCTTTCATTCTTTCTCCCAAACATTTTCCTCCAGGATGATCTTGCTACACTCCATCAATATACTTTTGGGGTCCCTTAGATAGGCCCACCTCTGGGGGAGAAACTAATTGCAATTACTCTATCCCTCATTCAGCTGGAAGCAGTAAAAACTGACCAGTCATCATCCTTTTTCCTCTAACAGCAGTTAAAGTGTTTTCTTAAGAAAGGATGGAATGAGAAGGAGTCAGGGAGCTTTGTTAGGCAGTTAGGGTGCCCCTGAAAGTAAAAAGGCAGGAAAATCTGCCCTAGCAATCTGCACTTCCTAGAGATCAAAGGATGACCTGACTTCTTACCTCATGCCTACTTCACTAGATCTGTTTTCCCATAACTGAGCCCCTCTTTGGGAGGGAGGTCTTTCTCTAGAATTCAGAGTTAACCCTGACGTTGTGGTTAGTCAAGCTTAGAACTCTTGGACTTAGACCTGACATCATGGCTGGCCTCTTGCTGAGCCAGCCTCTAGCCCAGACCAATCAGCTGTCTCTCTGGCTCAAATGAGCCAGAAGGTGAAACACACTACTATAAGGCTATAAATAAATGGATGCAAGGGGACAAGGATCTCTCTGTATTGCCTGACCAATTGTTAACATCCAAGTTCTGTTGAGTTTCCCCTTATCTCAGCCCAAGTTGGCCAAGATGAGGGATAAACAGCCTGACCCCTACTTCCCACATGGGTTCTTTACCCCCTCCTGCCCTCCACATGGCAGGAGCTCTTTGTACTTGCTCTTCTTTCCTCTCTGATTCTTCTTTTATGGTTTCTCCAGGCCAACCACATGGAGTCTCAGACCACATGAGTGTATACATTTTCCTTCCCTTGGTTCTGCACTTCCCTCAATAAATATAATAATTTAATAATTTTTTAAAAAGAACATAGACTCCAGGGCTGGAGAGATGGCTTAGCAGTTAAGGCGCCTACCTGCTAAGCCTAAGAACCTGGCTCCAATCTCCAGGTCCCACGTTTAGCCAGATGCAAAGTGACGCAAGGGCACAATGCTACACTTGCCCACAAGGGGGCACACACATCTGGATTTCATTCACAGCTGCTGAGAGACTGCTGGCATGCTCATTCTCTGTCTTCCTCTTCCTCTCTCTCAATCTCTCTGTCTCTCTCCAAAAAAAATAAAAAATTAAAAAAGAACATATACTCCAGTAAGTTTGATAATCTGAAAGAAATGGATAATTTACTATACTTATATGACCTACCAAAATTAAATCAAGATGAGATAAAGAGGGCTGGAGAGATGGCTTAGCAGTTAAGGCACTTGCCTATAAGCCTAAGAACCCATGTTCCACTCTCCAGGTCCCACGTAAGCCAGACACACAAGGTGACAGAAGCATGCAAGGTTACACATGCACACAGGTGGAGCTAGATTACAGTGGCTGGAGGCCCTGTTGCACCAATTCCCTCTCTCCTTCTCTCTCATAAAGGCATGTGCCACTGTGCCCAGCCAAAAAAAAAAAAAAAATGAGATAAACCATTTAAACAGACGTATAACAAGCACCAAGACCAAAGCAGTTATAAAAATTCTTCCAACTTCGTGGGGTAACCAACTGCTCTATAATTGGACTGAAGGCCCTCTCTACGGGAGGGAATACATACCTGGTACTGAAAAACCTAAGCAAAGTCTATGGTAGGTAAGGTCATAAGCCTTAGGGGTATAAAGCATGCCCTTATCTGAATGTATATACTATTCCCACCAAGCTGCCCGGAAAATACTACACTTAATGCTCATATTCACATATTAATGCTACTCTCACTTCTGGTTAGAGAAGCTTCTCTTTTCAGATGGCGATGACCACTGGGATGATCCAAAAGGCAACATAGTGCTGAGAAGAAGGGAAGAAGTGCCCAGCACTGAAACATCTCTGTCACACCCTCCAAGGCTCAGGGAAAGGGGCGGATAGAATGGAAGAGCCAAAGGACAATGCAACTGCCCAGACAGAAATTGGCCTTGATATCCATGAAGCAAAAAGAAAGTAAAGTAAAAAGGATTACATCATATAAAAAAAAAGAGACTAATGGAGAGAGGGAGGATATGATGGAAGTGGAGTTCTAAAGGGGAAGGACCTTTGGTATGTAAGTATGTTTTGTTGTCAATAAATATATTAAAAAAAAATTCTTCCAACTAAAAGAAGTCCAGAAAGAAAGAAAGAAAGAAGAAAAAGGAAACACAAACAAAAAGAAAGAAAGAAAGAAAGAAGAAAAGAAAGAAAGAAAGAAAGAAAGAAAGAAAGAAAGAAAGAAAGAAAGAAAGAAAATTATAGGCCAATCTCCCTCATGAACATGGATGTAAAAATTCTCAACAAGCCAGGTGTGGTGGCGCACTCCTTTAATCCCAGCACTTGGGAGGCAGAAGTAGGAAGATCACTGTGATTTCGAGGCCTCCCTGAGACTACATAGTGAACTTCAGGTCAGCCTGGACTAGAGTGAGACCCTTACCTTGAAAAGGCCAAAAAAAAAAAAAAAAAAAAAAAAAAAAAAAAAAAAAACTCAACAAAATAATAGGAAACAGAATACAAGAATACACCAGATAGCAATACCTTTGCAAGACCCTCAAAATAGAAGAGAAAGATGATGTCATCAAATTAGGAAAGAGACTAATGGAGAGAGGGAGGGGATATGATGGAGGCGGGAGTTCTAAAGTGGAATGGGGAGGGAGGGATGGGGGTTGGATAAGATTAAAAGTCAATAAAAAAATAATTTAATAAAAAAAAAAAGAATACACCAGAAAGATCATTCACCCAGACCTGGTAGGCTTTATCCCAGAGATGCATGGATGGTTCATTATATACAAATCAATAAATATATGGACTGAAGGACAAAAATCACATTATCATGCCAATAGATACAGAAAAGGCATTTGACAAAATGCAACATCCCTTCATGATAAAAGTCCTAACAAAACTGGGAATAGAAGGAACATATCTCTACATAATCAAGGTTATTTACTACAAACCTATCGCCAAAATTATACTAAATGGAGAAAAAAATTGAGGCATTTCCACTAAAACAATTGCCCCGAAAAAAATATAAATAAATAAAGTACCTTGGAATGCACCTAACCAAGGAAATTTAAGGATCTCTACAATAAAATCTTTAAAACAATCAAGAGAGGAATTGCAGAAGACACTAGGAAATGACAAGACACCCCATGTTCTTAGATTGGAAGAATCAATACTGTGAAAATGTCAATCTTACCAAAAGCTATCTACACATTTATGCAATTCCCATCAAAATTCCAATAGCATTCTTCACAGAAATAGAAAAGGCAATCTTAAAATTTATTTTCAAGCACAAAAATCCTCAAATAGCTAAAAGAAAAATTGGGGAGCAACAAAAATAAGGCTTGTGGTATCACCATACCAGATTCTAACCTATATTACAGAGCCATAGTAACAAAACAGCATGGTTCTGGCACAAAAACAGATATGTAGATCAATGGATCAGAAAAGAGGCTCCAGGTGTAAATCCAGGCATCTATAGCCACCTGATCTTCAGTAAAAATGCCAAAAATGCTCATTGGAGAAAAGACAGCCTCTTTAACAAGTGGTGCTGGGAAAACTGCATATCTGTATGTAGAGGGATGAAGATAGAGCTTTCTCTCTCTCCATGCACAAGAATCAAATCCAAGTTGATCAAAGACCTTAATATCAGACCTGAAACTCTGAAACTGCTAGAGGAAAAAGAAGGAGAAACCTCCAATACATTGGCCTAGGTGACAATTTTCTGAATATAGCCCCAGTTGCTCAGGATGTAACAACACTAATCAGCCACAAGGACCTCATGAAATTAAAAAGCTTTTGTATAGCAAAAGATACTGTGAGTAGAGCAAAGAGGAAACCTACAGAATGGAAAAAAAAAATCTTTGCTAGCTGTACATCTGACAGAGGGTTAATATCCAGGATATACAAAGAACTCAAAAAACTAAATGATAAATCAAACAACCCAATCAAAAAGTAAGCTATGGAACTAAATAGAAAACTCTTAAAAGAAAATGGATGGCCTGTAAACATTGAAAAATATGTTCTATATCCTTAGCTGTGGTGATTTGATTCTGGTGTCCCACATAAACTTAATATGTTCTGGATGCTAGGTCCTCAGCTGATGGCAATTTGGGAAGTGGATCTTCCTAGAGGTGGTGTATTGTTGGGGTGGGCTTATGGGTGTTATACCCACCTTCCCCTTGCCGATTTTTGGTGTACTTTCCTGTTGCTTTTGTCTCCCTGATGTTGGCCAGCAGGTGATATTCACCCTCTACTAATGCCATCGTTTTCCCCTTCTATCATGGAGCATCCCCTCAAGTCTGTAACTTAAAATAAATCTTTTCCTCCCGTAAGCTGCTCTTGGTCAGGTGTTTGTGCAGCAACTCAAAGATAAAACTGCAATATTAGCCATCAAGGAAATGAAAATTAAAACTACTTTGAGATTCCATTTCACTCCTGCCAGAATGGCTATCATCAAGAAAACAAATGATGACTTTTGGGTAAGATGATGGCATACTAGCCACAACAAAGCACCCTAGGGAGGGAAATAAACAGAAACACAGCAAAATACACTCTTCTACTGAAAAGTGAAGGTGTATAAGTTATTATCAACCACAGCAGAGAAGCAGGAGAGACCAAAATCTTCCAGAAAGGAGGAAACCAGCCAGAATCCCACAGAGGGACCAGCAGCCCTGATCTGAGAGCCTGCCCACCTTGTGGCACAGAACAGCAGGAGCAGAAACAAAGTGAGGGGATTTTCCACTCACATCAGCCTCCTCGTAAAATCAAGAAACCTGAAGGAGAAGACAGCAGGGACCAGGTAAGCAGCTGCTGAAGGAGAATATAAACAGGGCCAGCTAAGCAGCTCCAGGCACCCTGAAAAGTCTCCCATCCCCCAACCATCAGGGCTGTGAAAGTACAGAGAACTCATTCATCCCTGGCCACCAGGCACTGAGAGAGATCAAGGTGGGCACTCAGCAAAAGGTAACCGGACCTGCTTATATAAAGCCAGATACATAGGCCTGCACTGGAAGGGCTAATCTCTCTTTCCATGTCAGGAAAGGTTATGTATTAATTTTGAATGATATATTCTTGGTTGGCTTTACCCTTCTCAAATAAGCTGTATGTTGATGTTGACTGTTGTTGCCTTTGACGATTTCTGATTTTTAGGACCTTTGTCTTTTTCTTCTGTCATTATTGGGGGCAGGGACTGACTGGCCCAAGGCTGACTTGAACCCACTTCAGACCAAAATATCAACCTCCTACTTGACAGGATTTGGGAGGACACACCCTAGGGACTTTGGCTTGAATAAATTATCTGTTTAGTTTAATCCCCATACTTGTATAAATATTCTGTAGTGATTTTGATCAAATGGCTATATTTCTCAGTGGAATTTTACAATTTGCCAATAATTTGCTTCACCTGTGTATACAATATTTGAGTAACAGGCAAACTCAACACCTAGGGTCACTTCCGCTGATGCTCATGGAGTATAAGAGCTACATGTGACACCTTAAACTTCTACACTGAGGATATATAAAGTCGGATACACAGTTAAGAATACTGCAAATAATTAGAAAACTCAAGCATCAACTTGACTCAAGATGCAAAAATCTCTACATTATAATACAAGAAGCATAAAAAAATCAAGACAATACAATCCCACCAAAAATTAAAAATCCATCAGAAATGACCTCCAGGGAGATTGCTTCAGATGAAATGCCTGACAAAGATTTGACAAAAAATGATTATATCTATGCTCAAAGAAATCAAAGGAATCAAAGAAGAAAACAAATTCCAGAAGGAATCCCAAGAGAATACAGGAAATCAATTTAATGAAATAAGGAAGTCAATACAAGACATGAGTGAGGAAATAGAAATAATGAAAAAATACCAATCAGAATACTAGAAATGAAAAACAGAGTAAGTCAAATAGAAAATTCTGTAGAAAG
The DNA here is from genome assembly GCA_036365145.1 of Orientallactaga sibirica. Classification (NCBI taxonomy): domain Eukaryota; kingdom Metazoa; phylum Chordata; class Mammalia; order Rodentia; family Dipodidae; genus Orientallactaga; species Orientallactaga sibirica. The sequence continues at coordinate 5,082,174 of JAEOAD010000025.1, forward strand.
TATCACCAGTAGAATGGATCAAGGAGAGGACAGAATATCTAAACAAGATCACCAGGTGGCAGATCTAATACAGCCTAACAAAGATAAAGAAAAACTAATAGGAATGCATGAATGGGAATTTCAAGACATTTGGGACACTATGAAGAGATCAAATGTAAAAATTCAGGGTCTGGGGAGATTGCTTAGCGGTTAAGGTGCCTGCCTCCTAAGCCTAAAAACGCTGGTTCCAATCTCCAGTGGTTCCAATCTCCAGGTCCCACGTTTAGCCAGATGCAAAGTGATGCAAGGGAGCAATGCTGCACTTGACCACAAGGGGGGCGCACACATCTGGATTTCGTTCACAGCAGCTGAGAGGCTGCTGGTGCGCCCATCTCTATCTTTCTTCCTCTCCTTCTCTCTGTCTCTCTCCAAAAAAAAAAAAAATTTCAGGGCACGACCAGGCATGGTGGCACACGACTTTAATTCCAGCACTCGGGAGGCAGAGGTAGGAGGAGCACCATGAGTTCAAGGCCACCCTGAGAATACAGAGTGAATTCCAGGTCAGCCTGAGCTAGAGCGTGACCCTGCCTCACACACACACACACACACACACACACACACACACGAAAAAAATTAAGGGCATAATAGAATGAGAAGAAATTCACTACAAAAGCAAAACAGTTATTTTCAAAAAATCATAGAAGGAAACTTCCCCCAAGTAGAGAAAGTGATGCCAATACAGCTATAGGAAGCCTATAGAATGCCAAACAGACAAAATCAGGAAAGAACCTCTCACTATCATATTATGATTAAACTACAAAACACACAAACCAAAGAAAATATATTGAAAGTAGTTAGAGAGAAAAATCAAGTCACATGCAAAGGCAAGCCCATCAGAATAACAGCAGATTACTCAACACAACCTTTAAAAGCCAGAAAGGCTTGGAATGTTGTATTTAAAGTTCTGAAAGTTAACAACTGTCAACCAAGATTACTTTATCCTGCAAAGCTATCCATTCAAATAGACAGAGAAATAAGGACATTCCACAACAAAACCAGGCTAAAGAAATATATGAAGATAAAACCAGCTCTACAGAAAATACTTGAAAGGATCCTCCATGCTGAAGAGAAAGAAAAGCACACACATAAGGAACCTGGGAAAAAACAAACCATACTCCAATACTAGTTAATACAAGAGAGCAAAGGTAAAACTGGAAGCACTACAAAACAAGAAAAATGGCAGAAATAAGTATACACCTTTCAATAATAACTCTTAATATCAAAGGCCTCAATATGCCTACCAAAAGACACAGGATTGCAGACTGGGTTTTAAAGCAGGATCCTTCAATTTGTTGCCTCAGAGAAACTCACCTTTCCATGAAAGATGAACACTATCTTGGGGTGAAAGGTTGGAAAATGGTGTTTCCAGAAAACAGGCCTAGAAAATAAGCAGGTGTCACTATCCTAATATCTGACAGGGTAGACTTTAGACCAACATTAGCTAGGAAAGATAAGGAAGGTGACTTTATATTGATTAAAGGAACACTCCAACAGGAGGACATTACAATCCTAAACATATATGCACCTAACATGGAGGCTCCCAATTTCATCAAACAAACACTATTAGAACTAAGGTCACAGGTAACACCAAACAAGTTGTAGTGGGTGACTTCAAAACCTGACTCTCATCAATTGACAGGGCATTCTGGCAAAAAATAAACAAGAGATGTATCTGGATTAAATGAAATCATACAACAAATGTACCTAACAGATATCTACAGAACATTTCATCCAAATGCTAAATGCACAATCTTTTCAGCAGCACATGGAACATTCTCTAAAAGAGACCATATATTAGGACACAAAGCAAACCTTAAAAAATACAGGAAAATTGAAATAATTCCTTTCACTCTATCTGAATCACAATGGCATCAAACTATAAATCAATAACAAGAAAAGCTATAGAGCATATACAAAATCATGGAAACAAAACAAGGCACTACTAAATTATGAATGGGTCAAGAAGAAATCAAGAAGGAAATTTTAAAAAATCATAGAATCAAACGATAATGATAACACAACCTACCAAAACCTTTGGGACAGAATGAAGATATTTGTAAGACAGTAATTTATAGCTTTAAGTGCCTACATTAAGAAATTAGAAAGATTGCAAGTAAACAACTTAATGCTTCACCTTAAGGCCTTGGACAAAGAAGAAAAAGGCAAATAAAAATCAGTAGGCAGGAAGAACTAATAAAGATTAGGACAGAAATTAATGAAATAAAAACAAAAAAATTTTTAAAAATCCAAAAAGTCAATGAACAAAGAGTTGTTTCTTTGAAAGGATAAACAAGATTGATAAACCCTTAGCAAATCTGACCAAAAGAAAGAGAGAAGAGACATGAATTAATAAAATTAGAGATGAAAAAGATACCATCAAAACAGATTCCAGAGAAATTTAAAGAATCATAAGGACATACTATAAGAACATATACTCCACTGTTTGAAAATCTGTAAGAAATGGATGACTTCCTAGATTTATATGACCTACCAAATTAAATCAAGTTGAGATAAACCATTTAAATCAACCAATAACAAGTACAGAGATCCAGGCAATTAAAAAAATCTCCCAACTAAAAAAAATCCAGGCCCAGATGGATTCACTGGTGAATTTTACCAGACTATCATGAAAGAACTAACACCAATACTTCTCAAACATTTCCATAAAATAGAAAAGGAAGGAATCTTACCAAACTCCTTCTATAAAGCCACCATCACCCTGATACCAAAACCAAAGATAGAACAGCAAAAAAAAAAAAAAAAAAAAGAATTACATGGACTGAAGGGATGGCTTAATAGTTAAGGCATTTGCCTGCAAAGCCAAAAGACCCAGGTTCATTTCCCAAGGACCCAAGTTAGCCAGATGCACAAGGAAGCACATGCTTCTGGAGTTTGTTTGCAGTGGCTGGAGGCCCTGGAGCACCCATTCTCTCTTTCTCTCTCCACTCCCTCTATCTCTCCCTCCCTCTTTCTCTGTTAAATAAATAAAAAAATTTTAAAAATCTCCTTCATGAAGATAGACACTAAAATTCTGAACAAAATATTGGCAAACAGAATACAAGAATAAATCAGAAAGATTATTCACCCTGAACAAGTAGGATTTATCCCAGAGATGCAGGGATGGTTTAACATTTGCAAACTGATAAATGTAATACATGATATAAATGGACTGAAGGACAAAAGTCACATAATCATCTCATTAGATGCAGAAAAGGTATTTGACAAAATCCAACATCCTGTCATGATAAAAGTACTTCAAAATCTGGGAATAGAAGGAACATGTCTCAACATAATAAAGGCTGTTTATGACAAACCTATAGCCAACATAATACTTCAAGAAAAACTTGAAGCTTTTCCACTAAAATCAGGAACAAGACAAGGGTGTCCACTGTCCCCACTTTTATTTAATATAGTACTAGAAGTCTTAACCATAGCAATAAGGCAAGAGACACACAAAAAAGGAATAAAAATAGGAAAGAAAGAGATTAAGTTATTGTTATTTACAGATGATATGATTCTATACATAAAGGACCCTTAAGACTCTACCAGCAAACTGTTAGAACTGATAAACACTTATAGCAATGTATAGCTTATACATTGTTTAGTATATACAACTTTTAGCAGGATACAAAATAGACACACAGAAATCAGTAGCCTTCCTATATACTAACAAAAAAACACACAGAGGATGAAATCAGAGAATCACTTCCATTCACAATGGCATCAATAAATAAATAAATAAATAAATAAATAAATAAATAAATAAAGTACCTTGGAATAAACTTAACCAAGGAAGTGAAGTATTTCTACAATGAAAACTATAAAACACTCAAGACAGAAATTGCAGAAGACACAAGGAAACGGAAAGACATCTGCTGTTCCTGGATTGGAAGAATCAATATTGTGAAAATGGCAATCTTACCAAAAGCAATCTACACATTTAATGCAATCTCTATCAAAATTCCAATGGCAAAGCTGGGTGTGGTGGCGCATGCCTTTAATCCCAGCACTCAGGAGGCAGAGGTAGGAGGATCACAGAGAGTTCGAGGCCACCCTGAGACTACATAGTTAATTCCAGGTCAGCGTGGACCAGAGTGAGAGCCTACCTCACAAAAAAAAAAAAAAAAAAAAAAAAAAAAAAAAATTCCAATGGCATTCTTCATGGAAATTAAAAAAAAAATCCTAAAATTCATTTGGAAACATGAAAAATCTTAACCATCTAAAACAATTTTGAGCAACAAAATTAAGGCTAATGGTATCACCATACCTGATTTTAACCTATATTACAGAGCCATAGTAACAAAAACAGCATGGTACTGGCACAAAAACAGACATGTAGATCAATGAAATAGAATAGAGGACCCAGGTGTAAGTCTGGGTAGCTACACCACCTAATCTTCAACACAAATGCCAAAAATATCCAATGGACAAAAGACAGCCTCTTCAGCAAATGGTGCTGGGAAAACTGGATATGTATCTGTAGAAGGATGTAAAATAGATCCTTATCTCTCTCCATGCACAAGAATTAAGTCCAAATGGATCAAAGACCTTAATATCAGACCTGAAACTCTGAAATTGCTAGAATAAACAGTAGGGGAAACCATTCAATATATTGGTATTGACAAAGTGTTTCTGAATATAACCACAGTTGATAAGGAAATAAAACCATTGATCAAAGCCAGGCATAGTGGCACATGACTTTAATCCCAGCATGTGGGAGGCAGAGGTAGGAGGATCACTGTGAGTTCCAGGCTACTCTGAAACTACATAGTGAATTCCAGGTCAGCCTGGACTAGAGTGAAACTCTACCTCTACCAAAAAAAAAGGGGGGGGGCTGGAGAGATGGCTTAGCGGTTAAAGCGCCTGTCTGCTAAGCCTAAGAACCCAGTTCCAATCTCCAGCAGTTCCAATCTCCAGGTCCCATGTTTAGCCAGATGCAAAGTGAAGCAAGGGTGCAATGCAGCACTTGCCCACCAGGGGGCGCACACATCTGGATTTCATTCGTAGCAGCTGAGAGACTGCTGGTGCACCCATTCTTTATCTGTCTCCCTCTCCCTCTCTCTCTGTCTCTCTCTGTGTCTCTCTCCAAAAAAAAAAAAAAAATGGATCAACCTCTGGGACCTCATGAAATTACAAAGCTTTTGTATAGGAAAGGACACTGTGAAGAGTGCAAAGATGCAATCTAGAGAATGGGAGAAAATCTTTGCCAGCTATACATCTGACAGAGGATTAATATAAAGAACTCCAAAAAAAAAAAAAAAAACCAAATAATAAGAAATCAAACAACCCAATTAAAAAATGGGCTATGGAGCTAAATAGAGAGTTCTCAAAAGAAGAATTATAGATGGCATATAAACATCTAAAAAATGTTCTACATCCCTAGCCATCAGGGAAATGCAAAATTATAACTACTTTGAGATTCCATCTCACTCCTGTCAGAATGGCTACCTTCAAGAAAACAAATGACAATAAATGCTGGCAAGGATGCAGAAAAAGAGGAACCCTTCTACACTGTTGGTGGGACTGAAATCTGGTCCAGCCATTGTGGAAATCAGTGTGGAGGTTCCTGAGACAGCTAAAAATTGATCTACCATATGACCCAGCTATACCACTCCTAGGCATATATTCTAAGGACTTGTCTTACTACCTTAGAGATACTTGCTCAACCATGTTTATTGCCTCTCTATTCACAATAGCTAGGAAATGGAATCAGCCTAGATGTCCCTCAACTGATGAGTTGATAATGATGTGGCACATTTACACGACCATGGAGTTCTACTCAGTGGTAAAGAAAAATGAAATTATGAAATTTTCATTTCAATGCATAGATCTAGAAAGGATTATACTTAGGTAAGCCAGGCCCAGAAAGCCCAACATCACATGTTCTCTCTCATATGTGGATACTAGCTACAAATAATTGGGCTTCTATGTGAGTTGGAATAAAGCTCAGTAGCAGAGGCCTATAAGCTAGAAAGAGGATATAAAAGGGAGGGAGTGGGGACTTAATAGGATGGTATTATATATATGTAAGTAGGAGAACAGATTACTGGGGGTGGAAAGGCCTAATTGAGGTCAAGGGAAGGGACTGAGTGAAGAAAGGTGGGAGGGCTAATCAAGACTAAGAAAGTATGAATAAGGCATATGGAAACCTACTTTTTTGGACAATGGAACACCAGAAGCCATAGATTGTTACTAGAAATTTTTCAGTGCCGAGGATGAGATACCTTCCAGTCAGTTGTTGGCCAGGGAGGTCCCTGATTCCCCAAAACATTACAGGCCATTGCTGAGGCTCTTAGTTTCCACCAGGTAAGACCCTATTGCTGAAGACTCCACATACTTGGGCTACAAGGTCACTGAGAAATCCTGCTGGAGCTGAGCTGAAAACCTCCTCACTGTAGACCAGCTGACAGAAAGCTGGGAAAAGCTATGCTGCATGTAGTTCAATGGGAGAAAGAGAAATCACCAGTAGAGATACTCAACAGTGGACACTGCAAGCCTTAAATTTGCCGGCCAGGCCAAATGAGCCAATGGATGCAACAGTGGCATGTCTGTTATGGGGGAAACCAACCACCTTCTAATTGGACTGGAGGCCCGCTCCATGGGAGGGAATACATGTCTGATACTGAAAACCTCTGACAGAGGTAGTCATGAGCCCTAGGGGTGTAATATCTGCTGGTGTCTGACTAAATTTATATCCTATGCTCACCAAATTGCCCAATAAGTGCTTCTCTTAATGTACCCATATATTAATGATACTCTCACTTTAATTACTGAAACTTCTCTTTTCAGATGGCAGTGAACTTGGGATGACTCAGAAGGCACCATGGTGCTGAGAAGTGACAGTGGAATGCTCAGCACTGAAAACCTCTCTATCACACCAACCAAGGCTCAGCATCCATTGTGAAAGAGGTGTCAGAAAGCATGTAAGAGCCAAAGGAAGAGTAGGACTCCATACAATGCACTCCTCCAGACACAAAACGGTCTGGATATCCATGTCCTCACAGTGCCTGATACTACCTATATAAGAACATCATAATAGGGGGAAAAGATGATGACATCAAAATAAAAGAGAGACTGATTGAGAGGGGGAAGGGGTATGATGGAGAGTGGAGTTGCAAAGGGGAAAGTCAGGGGAGGGGTGGAATTACCATGGGTTATTGTCTATAAATTGTCAATAAAAGATAAATTTTTAAAAAGCAACAACAACAACAAAAAAAGAAAAGACAATAAATGCTGGTGAGGATGTGAAAAAAGAAGAACCCTTCTACAATGTTGGTGGGAGTGTAAATTAGTACAGCCATTGTGGAAATCAGTGTGAAGGTTCCTGGGAAAGCTAAAAATAGATTTGCCATATGATCCTGCTATGCCACTCCTAGGCATATATCCTATGGACTCTTCTCACTATCTTAGAGATAATTGCTCTACCACATTTATTGCCGCTCTATTTACAATAGCTAGGAAATGGAACCAGCCTAGATGTCCCTCCCCAGATGAATGGATAATAAAAGATATGGTTCCTTTAATCAATGAAGTTCTATTCAGTGGTAAAAAAGAATGAAATTATGAAATTTGCAGGGAAATGGATGGACCTGGACAGTATTATACTAAGTGAGGTAACCCAAGCTCAGAAAGCCAAATGTCACATGTTCTCTGTCATATGTAGATCCTAGCTACAAATGTTTAGATTTTATAAGTGAGTTGGAGTAAAAAGTCAGTAGCAGAGGCCAGCAAACTAGAAAGGGACTATAAGGGAGGTTAGAGAAGGGATGACTTAAGTGAAAGATAACACATATATACACACACAAACAGATTACTGGGGGTGCAACAATGGCCTAAGTGATGTCAGAGGAAGGAACTGCGTAAAGGAAGAATGGGGGAGGGTTAACCAAAATTTAAGATGTTATGAATAAGCCATATGGAAACCTACTTCTTTGGATAATGGCACACCCAGAAGCCATAGATTGTTACTAGAAAAATTTCAGTGCCAGGAATGGGATACCTTCCACTTAATTGCTGGCCAGGGAGGTTCCTGGCACCACCAAAACATTATAAGCTATTGCCAAGACTCTTGCTTTCCCACCAGAAATAGATGGTAAGACCCTATTGTTGAAGAATCCACATGCCTGGGCTGCTGGTCCTGAGAAAACCTCCTGGAGCTGAGCTGAAAACCTCCTCTGTATAGACCAGCTGTCAGAAAGCTTTCAAGAGCTATGCTGCATGCACCCCTATGAGAGAGAGAAGTCATCAATGGTGGTAAATAGCAGTGGACCTTGCAAGCCTTCAGACTGGCCAGCCAGGCCAAATGTGCCAACTGGTGCAATAGTGGCATGTCTGTTATGGGGGAAACCAACCATGCTCTCATTGGATAGGAGGCCTGCTCCATGGGAGGGAATACATGCCTGGCACTGAAAACCTGTCAAAAGCCTATGGGGGGGGGGGATCATGAGCCCTAGGGGAATAACTTCTTCTGGTGTCTGGGTAAATGCATACATTATACCCACCAAACTGCCCTATAAGTACTTTTCTTAATGTTTATACATATATACTAATGCTATTCTTAGTTTTGGTTAGAGAAGCTTCTCTTTTCTGATGGCACTGACCACTAGCATGACTCAAAAGTCACCATAGTGCTGAGAAGAAATGACAGTGGAATGTTTAGGACTGAGCCATCTCTATCACCCCAGTGCCCATGGCAATGTGAGGCAGAGCCAGGAGATTCTGTAATTCATCGGCCAGGCTCCTTTGCACAGAGGTAAAAGATGCTACTGTCTCACAAAATGTGGAGCACAGACTCCTGGAGGTTGTCCTCTGACCTCCATACATGTGTCATGGCATACAAGTGCACACACATGTAAATAAACATTTCCAGATATAAAGATAAATATTTTGTTATGATAAAAGGGTCAGTTTATGAACAATAAAAGTTGCGTACATACAACTTTCGGTGTGTAAACACAGACAAAGCTTGAAGATACATGAAGGAAAAACTGAAAGACTGAAAAGAGAAACACCCAAATGCAGAAGTGCAGCTGGATTTTAAAAATACTTTATTTATTTATTTGAAAGCAGAGAGATACAGAGAAAGAGAGACAGAAATGAAGAGAGAGAGAGAGAAAGTATGGGTGCACCAGGGCCTCCAGCCACTGCAGATGAACTCCAGACACATGCACCACCATGTGCATCTGGCTTTTGTGGGTACTAGGGAATCGAACCTGGGTCCTTATGCTTCTCAGGCAAGCACCATAGCCACTAAGCCATCTCTCCAGCCCATGGCCCGATATTTTAACCTTCCTGTCCTAGTAATTGGAAGAGCCAAAGAGACAGAAAATCACTGAGGATGCTGAGAACTCACATGACCGATGGCCCATCAATCCTTGTTGACACTTTTAGAACGTTCCACCCAGCAACTGCAAGGTACACACTCTTTTCAAGTGCATGTGGATTATTTATCTTAGAGGACACAGGAACACACATTGGGTCATTAATCAGCCTTTCAATAAGGTTAAAACATCCAAACCCACAGAGCATGTTCTTTGACCAAATTATAGCAGGATTAAAATAAAAATCAATAACAGGAAAACCTGTAAAATCCACAAATATTTGAAAACTGAACAGATTTTTAAAATAGCCTATAGGATAAATTAGATAATTTTTTGGCAAATGAGAAAATGTGTTGAACAAAATGATAGGTAGGTAGGTAGATGATAGATAGATACTGACTTACTGCCTAATGGGAAATTTGTAACTTTAATGCCAGCATGAGAAAAGAAAAGGTTTAGAAATCAATGATGTGTATAATGAAACCAGGGGAGAAAACACAGCAAGTTAAACCTCAAGTAAATAGAAGAAAATGAGATAAGAAAGGAAACTGCAGTAGACACCAAACAAGGGGCTGAGGCTCAGAGATTAAAAGTGCTTGCTTGCAAAGCCTGTTGGCCTGGGTTCAATTCCCCAGTACTCATGTAAAGCCAGATACACGGAGCATGCAAAGGCAAAAGACCTTGGTCCATTCTCTCTCTCTCTCTCAATTCTTCTTTCTCTCTCTTCCCCTCCTTCTGCTTGCAAATAAATTGATAAAAGTAAAAATAGCCAGGCATCATAGTACATGCCTTTAGTCCCAGAACTTAGGAGGCAGAGGTAGGGGGATTACTGTGAGTTTGAGGCCAGCCTGAGACTACAGAGTGGATTCCAGATCAGCCTGGGCTGGAGAGAGGCCCTACCTCAAATAAACAAACAAATAAATAAATAAAAAGAAGTCAAACAATAAACTGATATATCTGAAATTTCATTCTTTGAAAAAAAAAAAAGTCATTGGAGGGCTGGAGAGATAGCTTAGTGGTAAAGGCACTTGCCTGTGAAGCCTAAGGACCCAGGTTCAATTCTGCAGGTCTCATGTAAGCCAGATGCACATGGTGGTGCATGCATCTGGAGTTCATTTTCAGTGGCTAGAGGCCCTGGTGTGCCCATTCTCTGCCCCGGCCAGCGGGGCTTCAACGGGAGCAAGAACCCTAGAGAACCTGAAATGAAAGGGACAAGAGACACAAGGAACCAACAGCAAGACAAGGATCTGATCAAGCTGTGAATTTTATTAATCTCAGGGTGCCTTTTATACAGCAGAACAGGGAAGTAGCTTAGGTATTCTATAATTATGTTTCAACAGGATAAGACCCCAGCCCCAAGGCCATAAGATGTTCCACAGGATAAGGTTCCAGCCCCAAAGCCATAAGATAACGACTTCCTCAATCTCTGTAGGTTACGTTGTCCTTTCTCTGTGCATAGGTGACTTTCCAGAACAGACAACTTATCACAAAATGGAGTCACTATTCAAGATGGAGGCACTTTTGGTTACCTAGTGCCCAATGGTTTCCAACAATTCTCTCTCATTTTCTCTCTCTCTGTGTCTCTAATAAATAAATTAAAAGTTAAAAATATATATATTTCACTGGAATAACCTTTTAGCAAGATGGTTAGAAGTAGAAAAGCAAAAACACAGCTGGGCTGGGTGTGGTGGTGCAACACTTTAATCCCAGCACTTCACAGACAGAGGTGAGAGGATTACTGTGAGCTTGAGGCCAGCCTGGAACTACAGAGTGAGATCCAGGTCAGCCTGAGCTGGAGTGAGACCCTACCTCAAAAAAAGAAGAAGAAGAAGAAGAAGAAGAAGAAGAAGAAGAAGAAGAAGAAGAAGAAGAAGAAGAAGAAGAAGAAGAAGAAGGAGAGAGGGAGGGAGGGAGGGAGGGAGGGAGGAAGGAGAGGAGGGAGGGAGGGAAGGAAGGAAGGAAGGGAGGAAGGGGGGGAATTGCCATGACTTTGAGGCCAGCCTGGAACTACAGAGTAAGTTCCAGGTTAGCCTGGGCTGGAGTAAGAACTTGCCTTGAAAAAAATTTTTTTAATGAAGAATAATGCCAATCTTCACCAAAGTCTTTCAGAAAAGAGAAAATCATTCTCAACTTTGTTTGTTGAAACGGTCTCATGGGATAGCTCAAGTCAGCTCTGGATATATGATCCTCCTGCCTCACTGCCTCGGCCTTCCAAGTGCTGGATTACAAGCATGTATCACCATGCCTGTCTTCTCTCTTTGTATTGTATGGGAATTGTAGGAAATGGAATTTATCATAAGTTCTGTTTTATGGCTCAAATTCATAGCCTTACTACAACTAATAAATGCATGTGTAACAAAAGATCAAAAGATATCATATGAATACCAGCATCAATAATGTCAAAAAATTTTAGTAAGAGAAAATTGAATTTTTTTCCTAACCTTGTTATTAAAAACACTTAAAAGTCATTACTTTTTAGAAAGCTAGGGTCAAGCAGTCAAAACATAAAGTAAAAAAATGTTAATCAGTTAATAAAAACAGATTTTTCTCAATTTTGTGATGTTTGTGATATGTCAGTTCTTTTAGTTTTGTAGCATTCGTTCATTCATTTGTTTGTTTGTTTGTAAGCAGAGAGAAGGAATGTGGTGTGAACGGGCACCCAGGGCCTCTTGCCCCTCCAAATGAACTCCAAACTCATGCACCACTTTGTGCATCTGGCTTTACATGAGTACTGAGGAGCTGAATCTGGGTTTTTAGGCTTTGCAAACAAGCACCTTGAATTACTGAGCCATATCTCCAGCTCCAGTTTTGTATTTTTTTGATTTCCTAAAATAATAGCTGTGCTATACTGTTTTGTTTGTGTAATAACATTTCCAAAACTATAGACGCTTCAGGCTAATTCATCAGTTTGAGGACAGGGACAAAATGAGAAGAAAGACAGAAACAACTAGAATAAAAGTGAAGTCATAAGACATGGTTAATGCAACCATAAATAGAATATAGCCTCAATGTTAAGAAAAATTAGAGTGTGTGTGTGTATGTGTTTGTGTGTGTGTTGCCAGGGTCTCTTGTCACTGCAAACAAGTGCCTGTCCCCATTTTATGTTGGTGATTGGGGAATTAAACCAGACTAGCAAGCTTTGAAAATAAGAACCTTTAACCACTGAGCCAGTTCCATAAGAAAATTTAAACTTTTATTTATTTTTTTTTTTTTTTTGGTTTTTGAGGTAGGGTCTCACTCTGGTCCAGGCTGACCTGGAATTAACTATGTAGTCTCAGGGTGGCCTCGAACTCTCAGCGATCCTCCTACCTCTGCCTCCCGAGTGCTGGGATTAAAGGCGTGTGCCACCACGCCTGGCTAGAAAATTTAAACTTTTGATAATGTATAAGAAATAAATCCTTTTTTTGTGTATTTAGTAAAAATAAATTTTTAAGAAAATTGGGATGGAATGATGGCTTTGTGGTTAAGGTGCTTGCCTACAAAGCCAAAAAAACCCAGATTTGATTCCCCAGGACCCAAATAAACCAGATGCACAAAGTGGCACGTGTATCTGGAGTTCATTTGCAGTGGCTAGAGGCCCTGACATGCCCATTGTCTGTCTCTCTCTCTCTCTTTCAAATAAATAAATAGTAATTTTAAAAATTTTAAGAAAATCAATCTTTATTTTAATTATATCTTCATTACTTACGTATAGGTCTAAACATTCTGCTTAATAACTTTCCCACTAATACAGAAATTAAGGTAAGAATGTTTATTGATTCCCTTCCATTTAACTTTGTATTGGTGCCCCAGCCAGTGAACTAAGACATAACATAAAAAAATAAGCTAATGGAAAAATTAAGACAAAAAACAAAGGCTTACACACTGATTGAGGAGAAGTAAAACTTCTTTTATTCACATAGGATATCATTTTGTACCTATACAATACTGATCAATATATCAAAAAGAATATTAAGTTAATAAATGAGCTGGATGTGGTGGTGCACACCTTTAATCCCAGAACTCGGGAGGCAGAGGTAGGAGGATTGCCATGAGTTCAAGGTCACCCTGAGACAACATAGTGAATTCCAGGTCAGCCTAGGCTAGAGTGAGACCCTACCTTAGAAAAAAAAACACCTAATTACTTAATTAACTAATTAATATGTTAGTAAGATTATAGAATACAGGATCAACATACAAAATCAACTACATGTCTGCATACTAGCAACAAGCACATGGAAAGCAAACTGTAAGATGCCATTTACAATAGCAAAAAGATATTAAGGGCTGGAGAGATGGCTTAGTGGTTTAGGTGCCTGCCTGCTAAGCCTAAGAACGCTGGTTCTAATCTCTAGGTCCCACATTTAGCCAGATGCAGTGACGCAAGGGTGCAATGTTGCACTTGCCACAAGGGGGTGCATGTATCTGGTGTTCATTCACAGCGGCTGAGAGGCTGCTGGCACACCCATTCTCTTTCTGTCTCTCTCTCCTTCTCTCTCTCTCTCTCTCTCTCTCTCTCTCTCTCTGTCTTTCCAAAAAAAAAAAATATTAAAAACAGTACATAGAGGCTAGAGTGATGGCTTAGTAGTTAAGGCACTTGCCTGAAAAGCCTAAGGACCCAGGTTTGACTCTCCAGATCCCACGTAAGCCAGACGCACAAGGTGACACAAGTGTGCAAGGTCACATATGCACACAAGGTGGCACGCACATCTGGAGTTCAATTGCAGTGGCTGGAGGCCCTGGTACACCAATTCTTTCTTACTCTCTCTCATAAAAAAATAAAAATAGGGCTGGAGGGATGGCTTAGTGGTTAAGGCACTTGCCTGCAAAGCCAAAGGACTCACGTTTGATTCCCCAGGACCCACATTAGCCAAAGGCACAAGGTGGCACTTGCTTCTGGAGTTCATTTGCAGTGGTTGGAGGCCTGTTCTCTCTCTCCTCTCTCCCTCTTTCTCTCTGTCAAATAAATAAATAGAAATTTAAAAATATTTTTAAAAATAAAAGTAAGACAGTACATACGAATTAACTTAAAGAATGTGTAATGGGCTCAAGAGATGGCTCAGCCATTAGGACACTTGCAAAGCCTAATGACCCCACATAAAGCCAGCTGCACAAAGTGGCTCATGTGTCTGGAGTTTGCTTGTATTGGCTAGAGGCCCTGGTGTGCCTATGCCCATTGTCTGTCTGTCTGTCTCTCTCTCTCTCTCTGCTTAAAAATAAATAAATAAATAATGTTAAAAATGCAGCCAGGCATGGTGTCACATGCCTTTAATCTCAGCACTCTGGAGGCAGAGGAAGGAGGATATCTGTGAGTTCAAGACCACCCTGAGATTACAGGGTGAGTATGAGGTCAGCCTTGGCTAGAGTGAGACACTACCTCAAAAAAAGGGGGGGCTGGAGAAATGGCTTAGTGGTTAAGGCATTTGCCTGTGATGCCAAAGGACCAGGTTCGATTCCCCAGGACCTACATAAGCCAGATGCACAAGGTGGCACAGGCATCTGGAGTTCATTTGCAGTGGCTAGAGGCCCTGGTGTGCCCATTCTCTCTCTCTCTCTCTCTCTTTCTCTCTCTCGTGTGCACACGTGCACACGTGCACATCTCTTTCTCAGTTGCTAATGAATAAAAAGAAACAAAAAATTTATTAAAAGATTTAAAAATTTGAAAAAAAGAACTGTAAGATGTTGGGTGTCATGGTGCACACCTTTAATCCCAACACTTGGGAGACAGAGGTAGAAGGATTGCTGTGAGTTCAAGGCCCACCTGGAACTACAGACAGATGTACCATCTTTGTAATCTCAAAGACTTGATACTGTTGTCAATGCTCTCCAAATGGATCTATAGATTCACTGCAATTCTAATAGAGATCTCAGCAGGCTTTCTTTTCAAAGTAATTGTATGCAATATCTAAACTTCATAGGAAACACAAAGAACCAACATGAGTCAAAACGATTTTGAATGAGAAGTTTAAATTACAGAACTTGACCTGAGTTCATGACCAGCTTGAGCTTTTTCTGTTTTTTTTTTTTTTTTGGTTTTTCAAGGTAGAGTCTCACTCTAGCTCAGGCTGACCTGGAATTCACTATGTACCATGTACTCTCAGGGTGGCCTCGAACTCACCGCAATCATTCCTCCTACCTCTGCCTCCCAAATGCTGGGATTAAAGGCGTACGCCACCACGTCCAGCATGCTTGAGCTTTAAGTTCTTTCTCACTTTAATGACAGGGCTGAGTAGTTGAACAGGGGCCATATGGCCCACAAGTTCTAAAATATTTAGTATTTGGCCTTTTACAGAAAAAGTTAGCTGACTTCTATAATACATGATGCATGTCAGACACTCCTACAGCAATTCCTGCCTGCTAGGTATTATTTCAGCACTTTCTCTAGTAGTCACTGCAGAATATTAGGACACAGGTAAGTGAAAGTAATTTTAGAAATAAGCTTTAATTCCTTCTAATTCATTAAAAAATATGAATAGGGGCTAGAAGATGGCTTAGCAGTTAAGGTGCTTCCTTGAAAAGCCTGACAGCCTGAGTTTAATTGCCCAGTACCTACAAAAAAGCCAGATTCACAAAGTGTACATGCATCTGGAGCTTATTTGCAGTGGCTAGAGGCCATGGCACACCCATTCTCCCTTTCTAGCTCTCTCTCTCTGTACTTGCAAATAAGTAAATGAAAACATTTTTTACAATAAATAAAAATATTAATTTTTCAGAAATTGTAGCACTGCATAATTAACAATAAGTGACTTACAATATATATTACAAAGCCATGGTTGAAAATGGTCTTACTAGGATGAAGATAATTACATACTAAGGTTGTATGACTGTATTTAAATGAAGAATCGTAAGTATTATTTAATCCACTTTATGAAAGAAGAAGCTTCCTGGCAAGTATATCTACTAGAACCTCTGAGAGGTGGAGTGGGCATCAATAGAACAGTGGGAAGAACAGATTCCCATTGGTGATGAGTTGGGTTGCAGTAATAAAGACAAGAAAGTCTGGGTTTGTAGACAGGTTGCTTTTGACATGGTGTGAAATGTGTGATGAATTATTTATTTAGAAATCGCAAACACAAAGGTTATAAGATTGATTTATAGTTGCTTAAAGCAATGCTTTTCAAATTAAGGAATTTAAAAATCATATGAGAGAAGGCTGAGAAGATGACTCACTGGTTAAAGATACTTGCTTGCAAAGCCTGCCCACCTAGACACAAAAAGTGGTACAAGGGTATGATATTCATTCATCTGTAGCAGCAAGAGTACACCCATACACACACACACACACACACACACACACACACATACACACACACGCACACACTTTTTGTTTTGTTTTTTGTTTTTCAAGGTAGGGTCTCACTCTAGTCCAGGCTGACCTGGAATTCGCTCTGTAGTCTCAGGGTGGCCTTGAACTCATGGCAATCCACCTACCTCTGCCTCCCAAGGGCTGGGATTAAAGGCTTGCACCACCACACCCAACTCATAAATTTTTTTATTTAAGTTTAATGGGAGCCAGGCACAGTAAGTTCCAGGTCAGCCTGGGCTAGAGTGAGACCCTACCTTGAAACATCCCTCAAAAAAAAAAAATTATGGGAAGCTGAAGTCAGAGGATAGTTGTGAGTTCAAGGTCAGTAGGGGCTTCAGAGTAAGTTCCAGGTCAGCTGGGCTAGAGTGAGACCTTGCCTCAAAAAATGGGAGGGGGCTGGAGAGATGGCTCAGAGGTTAAACATGCTTGCTTGCATAGCGTGATGACCCTGGTTCTATCCCCCACTACCCACGTTTGGTTTGAATGTGAATGTGCATCCCCCATAGACTCAGGTGCCTTATGAAAGCTTGTAACTTGCGTCTCCAGCCTCCTGGCTGGAGGAGTGTCACTGCGGGCAGATCCTGGGGTCCAGCCCAAAGATGTGTTTGGGGGTGGATCTGATTCCAGCCCAAAGGTGTAGAGAGTGAGGTGAGCTCTGGCAGGGGTCCTGTCTGTTGATTTTTGGTTTTGCTGGCTACTGGTGGTTTTTCTCTCTGCTTGGACCTGTGAAATGGAGCCAGCTTCTTCCACCATTGATGGAACTTCCCTTGAATCTGTAAGCTTGAAATAAATCCCTCCCTCCCTCCCATAAATTGTGTCTGGTTTGGATTTCATTCTAGCAATGTGGAACTGACTACAACACCATGTAAAGACAGATGTATAAAGTGATGCCTGCATGTGGAGTTTGTTTGCAGTGGCAAGAGGCCCTCTCTCAAATAAATAAATAAATTATATATATATATATATTTTTTTTTTTTCGAGGTAGGGTCTCACTCTAGCTCAGGCTGACCTGGATTTCACTCTGTAGTCTCAGGGTGGCCTTGAACTCATGGCGATTCTCCTACCTCTGCCTCCTGAGTGCTGGGATTAAAGGCGTGTGCCACGATGCCTGGCACATAAAATATTTCTTAAAAATTTAATTATCTGGCCCTCTTGGTCTGTTTAACAGACAGATCTAGTATAACAAAATATATGATGCAAGGAAAAGTACAAAGGAAAAACACAATTCAGGATGGAGAGACGACTCAGCAGTTAAAGGCTGTTGCTTGCAAAGCCTGCTGGCCCAGGTTCAATTCCCAAGTATCCGCATAAAGTCAGATGCACAAAATGGGACATGATCTGGAATTTGTTTACAGTGTCAGGAGGCCCTAGTGTACCCATATTCTTTCTGTCTCAAATAAATTTTAAAAAAGAAAAGACACAATTCTGGGGGCTAGAAAATCCAAATGGCATGTTTTGTACAACATGGAAGGAAAGCAGCCAGGGAAAGGCTACTCGCAGAAGGGGAATGTGTACAAGCAAGGATACAAGGAACTGCACATGGCCAGGCTCGCGCCTCTGTAGAAACACATTCTTTGGAGAATTAATCCAGCCCTGTGCAAACTACACTTATCCCTTCCAGGGTGTACCTCCACTTCTAACCGCTCTTAAAGGCCTCATTACCATTACGTTGGAAATCACTCTTCTAGTACAGAACCCCACAAGTGACAAAACGCTGGTCATCTTGTTAGAACGCATATTCTGAGTCAGTAGACTGAGGACTGGAGGAGCAACATTCTGTGTTTCTAACAAGCTCCCAGGTGATTCTGACATCACTGGCTCAGGGACCACATTTTAAGTAAAAAGGTAATAAAAGTGATTAAAGGCAAGGTTGGGGGATGGCTTAGCTGGTAAAGGTGCTTGCTTGCAAAGCTTCTTGGTCTGAATTTCATTCCCCAGAACCCATGTAAAGCCAGACATACAAAGTGGTACATGAGTCTGGAATTCATTTGAAAACAGCTGTTGGTGTACCAACAACAATAGTCTGTTCTATCTCTCTCTTCCTCCCTCCTTTTCAAATAAATAAAATGAAAATAGTTTTAAAAGTGATTAATGGAGCCAGGCATTGTGGCACATGCCTTTAATCCCAGCACTTGGGAGGCAGAGGTAGGAGGGTTGCTATGAGTTCAAGGCTAGCCTGAGACTACGTAGTAAATTCCAGGTCAACCTGAGCTAGATAGAATGAGACCCTACCTTAAAAATATAAAATAAAAATAAAAATTTTTAAAAGAGATTACTGGAAATCCAAGGTTAGATTTCTCTGAAAGTAAAGTGAGTCAGTCTCCTGCCAGTGGTTTTATGCAACTGGAAGGAGATCTATGGATCTTCTCTAGAGGCATGACTGTCCCCCAGAGGCCCATGTGCTAAAGGCTTGGTCCATAGGTGGAATTATTGGAATGTGGTAGAAACCTTTTTTTTTTCTTTTTTATATAGTAACATAAAGCTGGCTAACACAAAACAAGACCAAAAAAAACTGTCTTTTTGAAAGGATTCTTAATGTAGAAAAGAGGAAAATCCACCTCTAAGATACAGTGGTACAGCGTGCTCCTATTCCTGTGTGGCTTTTGTGAAGGAAGCTGCACCCCAGCCATGGATTTTTAAAATTGTTTTTAATGTATTTATTTTAGAGAGACAGACAGAGAGAAAGGGGCAGACAGAGAGAGTATGGATATGCAGGGCCTCTTGCCACGGCAAATGAACTCTAGGCACATGCACCACTTTGTGCATCTGTTTCCCTGGGTACTAGGGAATTGAACCTAGGCCTGTCGGGCTTTGAAAACAAGTGCCTGTAACCACTGAGCTATCTCTCCAGCCCCAGCCATGGATTTAAAAGATTTTTTGAAAGACACCTTTGGAATCAGAGATGGGGATTCATAGAATCTGAATTACCCTCACCAGCCAGTGGAGCCTCTGGAAAAGGTGTGAAGTGACTTGATCAGACACAAAGGACAAGAGCCTGAAAGGGAAGGGACTAGTTCCCATGCCAACCAAGACAGCAGAAACACTATAAGAAAACACCTGTGGTGAAGGTTCAAAGATTTGGATGTTTCCAGATGAGAATCCACAAGCAACTCATGGACTTGCGCAGTCCTTCTAAGACAGCTGGCAGCTCATTGAGCCAGGCGTGGAGGCTAAAATAACCATTGCAGATGCCTAAGTCAATTACTGTAATAAATTGACTTGATCAGTTATAAGAAAAAAGGAAGATCCAGAACAATAAGGACACATAAAAGGCAATATCAGGAGAGTGAGGAGGGGAAGGACAGAGCAGAAGGAAGGAGAGAAAATGAGAGAGGGAGAGAGAAATGATTTAGCCAAACTGTACCTCAAAAAAAAAAAAAAAAATCAAGCTGGAGCTGAGGTGGAAGCCCCCACCCTATTGACTAGCTGTCAGGACACTGGAAAACCTGTGCAGCCTATTGGGGGAGAAAAGTCATCGATGTTGTTAACCAGCAATGGACACTGCAAGCTTTATGGCTGGACAGCCAGGCTAAATGTACCAACTGTGTGATGATGGCACATCTGTTATGGAAAACCAACTGCTCTCTGATTGGATTTGAGGCTCCAGGGAAGGTCATAAGCTCTGGGGGAAGCTACTACTGTTGTATGGCTAAGTGGATGTATTAAGCCCACAAAACTGCCCTTTGAACACTTGTGTTTATTATGCCAATATATTAATGCCAATCGCACTTTTTCTATCAATTTTGGGTAGTGAAGCTTCTCTTTTCAGATGGTGGTGACCACTGGGAAGACTTAAAACTCATCAAAGTGCTGAGACAGGAGAGTGGTCAGCGCTGAGACATCTCTATCATACCCCCAAGGTTCAGTGGTCACCACCATCTGAAAAGAGCTGGAAAGAGAAGCTTCCCCAAGTAAAAGTGAGAGTAGCATTAATATATGGGCATAAATACAAGTATTTAGGGGAGAGTTTGTGGGCATAAATATAACTAGGCACACAGCAGTAGTGGCTTCCCTCACCTGCTGAGGTTTATGACCTTGCCAGTTATAGCCTTTTTTTTTTTTTTTGTTGTTGTTGTTTTTTGGTTTTCAAGGTAAGGTCTCTGGCCCAGGCTGACCTGGAATTCACTATGTAGTCTCAGCCTGGCCTTGAACTCACAGTGATCCTCCTACCTCTGCCTCCTGAGTGCTAGAATTAAAGGTATGCTCCACCATGGCAGGCTAGTCATAGGCTTTTGATTTGGTTTTCAGAACGAAAAAGGAATTCCCTCTGTGAAACAGGCCTCAAATCCAATCAGAGAGTAGTTGGTTTCCCCCATAACAAACATGCCACTATTACACCAGTTGCTACACTTGGCCTCGCTGTCCAGCCATTAAAGCCTGCAGGGTCTACTGCTAGTTAAGACCATTGATGACTTTTCTCCCCCAACAGGCTTCATAGCTCTTTCCAGCATCATAAGAACTAATCAACAGAAAGGAGGCATTCAGCTCAATTCCAGCTTGATTTCTTAGTGGCCTTTTTTTTTTTTTTTTTTTTTTTTTTGAAGTAGGGTTTCACTCTAGCTCAGGCTGACCTGGAATTCACTATGTAGTCTCAGGGTGGCCTTGAACTCTCAACCATCCTCCTACCTCTGCCTCCCTAGTGCTGGGATTAAAGGCATGCGCCACCACACCCAGCTCTTCTTAGTGGTCTTTTGCCTTCTTTCCTTGAGATGGAGTCTCTCAGTGAACCTGGAGCTCAGAGTGTTTTGGTTAGACTGGCTGACTAAGGAGCCCCATTGATCTTCTATGCAAAGTTTTTCTTTCATTTTTGCTTGTTTTTAATATTAGGGTGCTGGAGATTGAACTCAGGTCCTCATACTTGCATAGCAAAGACTCTTATCCTCAGAGCCATCTTCCTGCTCCCTCCCCATAGGACTCTGGTGGCAAAAGTCAGTACAAATTCTTCTAGCTGTTGGCGACAGTGTTAGCAAGCAGCATGAAAGAAAACTGAGACAGGTAATGCAGGAAAGCCAGGCAATGATCCAATCTGCATCCCAGCTGCTCCCAAGCCTGGCTGCATCCCCTCCTTTCCCATGATTTAGCTATTAACACTCCCTTCCATGACCCAGAAAATCCCCCTATTGCCTAAGTGAGTTTGAGTCACTTGAATCAAATCCCGAGCAACACTTGGCAACTCTTTTCCCACCCCAGCCCCTGCTTTGTCTGCACTGCCTTCCCTTGAACCTAGGAACACTCAGGGTTTCCTCAGGGGGTTTCACAGGGTGACATTAGGCCAAACCCAGCTGGTGGCAAGGACCATAAACTCCAGTGTTGGTACTGGGATGTTAATGTGTCACCAAGCACCAATGTAGCAAATGAATGTGTCATGGCAACAGCAGAACAGAGTCCACAGAAGTCTCATCGTTGGCACACTGGGGCCTCCACTGGCAGATTGTGAAGACCCTGAGGGCAGAACTTAATTTACATAACTATTTGCAATGCACAGTTTCTTTTTTCTTCATTCGTGCTAAATGAAAATCATTTTGGAATTCTCAAAGCCGTTGCTTGTTGACTTCTCCCTACCCCCTTCTGAAGTTCTAGGTCCACTTCCCCCAAATCGAAAGCTCCTCCATCTCGAGTTCTCTGGTTGTCTCGGGTGACATTTCATCTCTCCACAATTGTTTAAGATTAGCAAAATTAATTAACTCCTAAACTGCTGCTAAATGGTTCTTAAAATCTGCTGTTTTGCAAAAACACAAATAATTAGAACTTCATCCTCCCCCACCTCTAACACACACACACACACACACACACACACACACACACACACACACACACGCCAGGTCTAGCTGCACACAAGAAGCCCAGCTCCCACCACTCCTGCAGACAGAAGTGCTAGCATTCGTAAGCTGTCACTCTGAGGAAGACAGCAGCTGTGTTATTCTATGATTTATAGAACAGATTTGCATTTCCTTGCCTTTGAAGCTTGCCTATAATCTGCCACATAAATATTTGAAAGACAGGATGGTGGAAACAGAACTAAGCAGCTTAATCGAACACTTGGCAGGTAGAATACTTGGGCTGGTGTTCATTTCAAATACCTCCATTGCCCTGGCCTCTGGGGGGGTGTGTACAAAATTGAAATTTAGTGTTTAAAGCTGAATCTATAGTCAAAATCCCACTTGAAGGAGAAGCCGGAACAACGTCTGTTGGAAGACAGCTTTTGTTTCATGTCTGGCCTCCTGGGCCCAAAACCTGCCTATCCTTACTCTCTTGTGTCAGGAAACGGGAACAAGGAGCCACTCCAGATGCCCCCTGTGGGACCACGCAGGGTCCTGAGCTGTGCCCTGCCCCACAGCAGCCTGTTCCTACCATAATCAGAGCCCGGGCTGCCATGGAGAACAGGAAGCATTTCCCCAATGACACAGACAGCTCCTTCGGCAGTCCCCACAGGCTCATGTCGGGCAGCCTTGATCACACTGCCTTTCAGCCGATGATAAGCTCCAAAGTCCTTCAGTAAAACACTCATCTTTGCTGCTTTAACCTAATTATATGAGCAGAAAATACGCACTTTTATTCTTACAGAAGTCCTATTAATATTCCACAGAATAAGTAGAAAGGAGAAAATTATACCCTCATTTGATTCAATAATTATTTGTTGATCCTCCATTTGTACTTGAGGAGAAAGCAATATCATTGCTTTGCCCTACAGACAGACCAAGAACGTGGCTCATAGCCTAAGCTGCTTATCAGAAGTTGCACAAAGTGGGGAGTGGGTAGGGGTCTGGGGTGGGAGGTGCTCCAGTACATAAATTCAGAAGGGGTAGGACAGAAGATGGAAGGAACAAAGATCCAAACATACTGAGCCCAGCCTGGTGACAGTCTGAGGTATTTATCCTCCTTGCAGTCACTTCCCCTCTCTGGGCCTCTGTTTTCTCATCCACAAAATGAGGCAGTTGACTCCATGACCCTCAACTACCTCATGGGTGAACAGCAAAGCAGCTGGGGTAGAGCTGATTGGCATTTGTCTAAGTGGTAGGGTGGCCCCTATTCCAGCTCCTTCCCACATTTCCAGCTGGAATTCCAGAGCATTAGGGGAAAAGAACCCCACTGTGTCCACAACTGGGGCCTCTGGTACCTGCCCAGGGAGAAGGAGCAGGTGAGCGGGTGACAAAAGCCAAAGCCACCAGGGAAAGCTCAGCTTTAAGAACCAAGGAATCTGGAACCTGTTGGCTGAAATCCTTATGGCTGCCATCCACCCTGGAAGTGCGTAATCAGTGCCGCCCCGCCCACCCCGGTCCCTGGATGCCCTTGGAACCTGCCTAGACTAGGCAATAGAGTGAGACCACAAAACCCCATTGCTATTGTTTGAATCTTAAATGCCCCCAAAGGCCCATGTGTTACAGGTCAGTTTCCAGTCTGGAGCTGTTGAGAGGTGGTAAGCCTTAAGGAGGTCGGGGCTGGGGGAAGGAAGTCAGGTCCCCGGGCCTTTGAAGGGAATATTACAATATGCCCCCCCACCACTCTCTTTTGTTTTTCTTCCTAGTTGCTCTGAGGTGAGCCGTTGCCTGTACTATTCCCACTTGCATGATGTTCCGCCTCACCACGAACCCAAGAGCAGTGGGTCCAGGCAACCTCCACCTGAAACCTTGGGAGCTGTGTGAGCCTCCTTTTAGATTGTATTTTGTGACAGCAACAGAAAGCTGATGAACACCCTCATTCTGGACAGGTAGCTCCCTGGAAGAAAGAGGAAAAGAGACCTATTTCTTTTTTTATTATTATTAAAATATTTTACTTTATTTATTTATTTGAGAGAGAGAGATACAGAAATAGGCAGGTAGAGAGAGAGAGAGAATGGGTGCGCCAGGGCCTCCAGCCACTGCAAACGAACTCCAGATGCATGCACCCCCTTGTGCATCTGGCTTACGTGGGTCCTGGAGAATCGAGCCTCGAACCAGGGTCCATAGGCTTCATAGGCAAGCGTTTAACCGCTAAGCCATCTCTCCAGCCCAAGAGACCTCTTTCTAACGGAAGCCAGTGAGAATGCCTGAAGCCACTGGTTTGGCAGGAAGGAGGACCAGTGCTGTCAGCCTGGCTAGGCTGTTAGAGTCATGGCTGTCTGCACCTCACAGGAGGAGGCTATAACTGTGAGAAGTTCCTATAGTAGATGAAAGGACCTTCTAGTTCCCAGGATGGATTAAGGCCAACCAAGGTGATGCTCACGCAGGAAGCATGCTGCAGAAAGATGGCAGACATGACTGTACCAACAGCTGGAGTCCCAGCCAGCTCCTAGGACCCAGTAGAGCCACCACATACAGCAGCAGCATTCTTCTGCCTCCAGATGAAGCAGGAGCCACTGAACTGCCCTCCCCAAAGGGAAGCTGGGAAGTGAATGACACCATGGAAGAGGAACATCAGGACATGAAGAAAGTCGTTGTGCCGGGCATGGTGGCACACGCCTTTAATCTCAACATTTGGGAGGCAGAGGTAGGAGGATCACTGTGAGTTCAAGGCCACCCTGAGATGACATAGTGAATGCCAGGTCAGTCTGGGCTAGAGTGAAACCCTACCTCAAAAAACTTAAAAAAAAATAAATAAATAAAAATAAAAAAGTAGTTGCAATGTTACTTTACATTGAATCACAGTTATATCTCCGGAGGATGTGGCCATACCAATTGCTCTTCAGAGTAGGCAGTGCCCACAGAAACCTTTGACCCATTGCTGGGCTCATTGTCAGAACACCGTGGCTCATCCTCCCTCCCAGCGCCAAGCCCATTGTTCTGTGGGCTCACAGCTGTGCCTCTGCCCTGGGTGGAGCTGCAAGTCTGGGCAGGAGAGGCTCAGGAAGCAAGAAGTCTTGATGTGTTTCCAGCCTGGGGCAGGAGCTGGGCTGGGTTCCACCAGCAACTTTTGATCCATCATTAGGCACACAGACTTTGCTCCAGCCACACCAACCACCACCTTCTTGCTTCAGGGCCTTTGCACTTGCTAGTCTGGCTTTCTGGAATACTCTTCCTTGATCTGTGCCCAACATGATGCATCAAATCCATCAATCCATCAAATGCTGGCTCCCAGAAGGGCCTTCATGACCACCTCTGGACCACCTCTGTCTACACTCTATTAATACTACACTGTGGATTTCCTTTTTTATACTTATGGCAATCTGTGTTTATCTTTCTGTTACTGTGATAAAATACTTGAGCTTATCAACTTAAAAAGGTCATGATTGCCCATAGTTTCAAAAGTTTCAGACCATGACTTATTGGACCTGTCACTTTGGACCCATGGTGGGAAGTGTGTGTGGTCAAACTTCACTCTATACCAGACTATAAAAGACAGACCACATGTAAGAAACCAGAATCCTACAGTTCCTTTCAAGGGCAAGCGCCCCAATGCCTAAAACATTCCTGGGTGCCCTACCTCTTAAAAGTTCCACTGTCCCCCATTGTTCCAGGCTGGGGAGCAAGCCTTAACACATAAGCCTTTGGGGAACTTTGGGGAACAGATCCAAACCATAGCACCGCCTGTAATTAGCCCATTTATTTGTTTACAAGTTCCCTGTCTCATTCCCCAATGGCACGTCAACTACTGCAGGGGAGAGGTCTTGCCTGTCCTGTGGCCACAGCTCACAACTTCCAGCACAGCATCTGGCATGTGGTAGATTCTTAAAAAAATAATAATAGTGAATGAGTGAATGCACACAGTAGCAAGCCCTTGGCTGCTTATCCAGGCAAAGTGACTCTCTTATGCTCCCTTCCTAAGAGGGCTCCAATTTGATCCACCGATGCTTACTACTCCAGGATCATGTCTCACTAAGCTTGTCATGATGGTCCTCTACCCGGAGCGAATGATTGGCATCAAAAGAACTACGACTTCATCCTGGCCAAAGGCATGAGCACAAGTCCACCAGGTAGGGTCAGAGACCTAGAAGAGGGTTTCCTTTCCTAAGAATGGCTGTTTTTACCACGTAGTCTGGACTCACTGCTTAGTGCAGTTCAACTCAGCTCAGCTTTCTCCTCACAGAGCAGTTACCAAGAAGAAAGACCCAATCTAGTGTAGATAGCTGACCTGAGTCCTCTGTGACATCATAAAGGACTGAACTGGCCAGCGCTAGCATGTCCATACTTCAGGACGGCTTGTTATGGAAGATGCTAAATAAATTCTGAGCAGCATCTTTTGGTACAGCCTCAGGCATTTGAGCCATAGA
The DNA here is from genome assembly GCA_036365145.1 of Orientallactaga sibirica. Classification (NCBI taxonomy): domain Eukaryota; kingdom Metazoa; phylum Chordata; class Mammalia; order Rodentia; family Dipodidae; genus Orientallactaga; species Orientallactaga sibirica. Next base: position 5,109,004 of record JAEOAD010000025.1, read on the forward strand.
ATCCCTGGATGCCTGCCACTGTAAATTGGACCACTGGCTTTGATCCACTAGCGTCATGTTAAATGAAGAAGAATGCTTGAACTGGCTCTTCCCATGCTTTGTTCACACATCCCTAGACATTGCTAAAGAGCTGGGTACTGACATTCACTATAAAGAGACATTGGAGATGAAGGCTCCTGTCTCCGAAGGACCTGGATTAGTTACTTTTCTTGTTGCTTTGACAAAGACACCTGACAAAAGCAACCTAAGGAGTGAAGGATTTCCTTGGATTCAGGGTAGGAGGAGATCTCGGCCATTGTGGAGTAGAAGCAGGGCAACAGGAGAACAAGACGCTGGCTACATTGCATCAGGAGTCAGGGAGCAGAAGAGGAATGCAGGCGGTCAGCTCACACTGTCCATCTTTCTTGTCATTCAGCCTGGCACCCCAGCCTGCAGGAGAGTGGCCCTTAAGGTCAGGGTAGGTATTTTCATCCTCAGTTAAACCTCTCTGGACATGCCCCAAGGTGTATCTCCTAGGTGATTCCAAACCCAGTTACATTGACAATGAAGATAAACCATCACAGTCCCAAGTCCAGGAAGAGGAGGGCAGGGGCAGGGAACTGACAGGGCAGGGTGGCAAGCCTCAGTAGCGGGCCCCACAAGAGGCCATGACAGCAGCAAGCACCTGAAAGAGGGCAGAGGGGCCGGTGCTGGTTTCCCATATGAGCTTGCATCTGAGCTCAGGCTGCAGTGGAAGGCAAGACTCGCCCAGGAGAGACAACTAGCCAAGAGTCTCACTGATAGAAGGCATAAGATCATGTGTCCGAGAGCAAGCAGAGCCACGTTTCTTTCTTTCTTTCTTTATTTATTTAACACAGAGAGAGTGGAGGGGGGAGAGAGAGAGAGAGAATAGGCACACCAGGGTCTCCAGCCACTGCAAACTAACTCCAGATGCATGCGCCCCTTGTGCATCTGGCTAACATGGGTCATGGAGAATCAAACATGGGTCCTTTGGCTTTGCAGGCAAACGCCTTAACCTCTAAGCCATCCCTGCAGCCCCACTTTTTCTTTTTTGTTTCTTTAGAGGCAGGGTCTCACTCTAGTCCAGGCTAATCTAGAATTCACTCTGTAGCCCAGACTGGCTTTAAACTCACTGTAATCCTCCTGCCTCAACCTCTCAAGTGCTATGACTATGGATGTGAGCAATCATGCCTGGGATAGGACTTTTGAAGTACCTTCATTGGGCAAAACTCTGTGTTAAGTGACTTCACATACATTTCTCTGTTCACCCTTTATGATGTGCATGGAAGATCAGTACTGTTACCCTGTTTAATATGAAAGTTGAGCTACAAAGGGTTAACATCACACATATGAGAAGTGGTACAGGCAGGCTCTGAACTCACAAGTCTGATTGGGGCGCTCATACTCTTTCCACCCAGGTGGATTATGGTTGCAGAGCACATCTCCACCAACCCAGTGTCAGACTGGTAAGAGGGTACACCTCTGTAGCCAGGAGAGAACGCGCTCTGGGAGGGATGGTGGAAAGGTGAATGGGTGACAAGGACAGGAGACAGAGCAGCGAGAACCAGGTGACCTGAGAACATCAGTTTCTTTTCTACCGTGTCTATTCCAAATTCAATGGCTATCCGCAGGGTCTCCATCTCCCAACCCTGCTCATTTTAAATCACCATTACAGCTAAATATTATCCTAACAATTTGCCAGCCCACAAATTTTTGTTAACCTACTTGCCACAAATATTATCCAGATGGCAAAATAAATAAAACCCATCAGTAGTTACAACTAGCCTCCTTGAAATGATAACGGGCCTCTGGCCCTCGGGGACTCACTTTCAGAACGCTGCCTTAAATAATGAAGCGGCAGATGAAACAAATGTTAGTCTGGGGCACCACGAGGCCCTGCAAGTCAGCTCCACGCTTCTTCCACACACCCTCAGCCTGCAAGCTCTCCCTTTCATGAACAGGGGATGGAGACAGCCATCATCATAATAAAATAATGGTACCAGCTAATTTCCCGAGGCTTCCATCGCAGCAGGGAAGGAGAGAATACTGCAAACCAGCAGAAGCCAAGCAAGTAGTGACACAGTAGTTCTGTTTTACATTACATTAAATGTTACTATTTCCGAAGGGAATATCTGTGGAGCACTGGTGTAACCCATAGCAACCAGCTAATAAATTGTAACTTACACTGGCTCAGCTTATTGTAGGGGTGGAGAACAGCAAGAAAAAAAATTCCAAAAAAGGCAAATGCTGGTCAAAAAAAAAAAAAAAAGCCACTTTCCCCCCTTATCTCTACCTTCCTTACACACACACACACACACACACACACACACACACCCTCACAAACATAGGCTGCATCAGCCTTCTCTAGCAAAATTATTTAAGGTGAAGTGGGACAATTAGCAGGCAAGGTTTTAGAATTCTTGACCTCTGTGACGCCCTCGATATACAATGCCTCTTTCAAAACCCAGAAATGTTTCTGACTCTGGACCCTGGTCTCTCAGGGGTGTCCCTTGGTGTCATCCCACAGCCTCTATTGAGGGTGACAGCTTAACTTTTGTTAGGCTCACCTTTTCCCTGCAAATCGCTCAGGCCTAATTGGCCCAGACCAAAGTCACAGCAGGCTCGCTGCCCCAAGCTTGGCTACCCTGGGCCTTCTCTGTTGCCTCCACCTCAATAGATCCCTCCTGTGCCCTGAGCCATTCAGTCTTTCACACCCCCAGTCTGACCCATGCTTCTGAGGCTGTGTGCTCTGCAAACCCTGACAAGACGCTCATCTGTTTAACTGACCAGCCGTTTAACATTAGCGGCTATGTAATGGTGTATATTTACCCTCCCCATTCATGTGAACGATACTGAACTTAATAAAATTGCTGCCCCTCATTCAGTCACGGAGGAGGAGTGCCAGCACTCATACTGGCTGGGCCACGGCACTGCGCATCTTCCTTCGGGCAGCCATTGTTGCTCTGCGTGGAGAGGAGAGCAGCGGAAAGTGCTCATGATAGGAACGCTCTCCTCTGTTCCCCAGGAAGCCGGCAGAGGATGGGGCACAAAGAACACGGGCCTTTTTTGTTTTTTAAGATTTTATTTTATTTTATTTTATTTTATTTATTTATTTATTTATTTATTTATTTTTGGTTTTTCACGGTAGGGTCTCACTCTGGTCCAGGCTGACCTGGAATTAACTATGTAATCTCAGGGTGGCCTCGAACTCTCGGAGACCCTCCTACCTCTGCCTCCCGAGTGCTGGGATTAAAGGCGTGCGCCACCACGCCTGGCAAGATTTATTTTTATTTATTTACTTATTAGAGACGGGGGGCGGGGAGAGATTGAGAATGGGCACGCCAGGGTCTCTAGCCACTGCAAACGAACTTCAGATGCATGCACCACCATGTGCATCTGGCTTACATGGGACCTGGAGAATAGAACCTGGGTCCTTAGGCTTTGCAGGCATGTGCCTTAACTGCTAAGCCATCTCTCCAGCCTAAGAATACGGGACTTCTAACCGAGCACTCAGGAACAACAACTGCCTCAGACACACACTAGCTGAGTATAGAACAGCAAATCATCTTGCTTGTGATGTGCCATGCGCAGACATTGAGCCGGCACGTAAGAGGCATGGCTGCGGGAAGCAGGAACCCCAGCACACAGTGTCCCAATAGGGAGGAAACGGCTTTTCGCCATCTGATTTGCTTGCTGACTCCCTCTTCTCATCCTCATACCTCCACAGGAGAGGTCCTCTCAAGCAAAATAACTGCCTGCTGTGCAACTTTGGCAAAGGCTTGTGTGGCCAGGGAGACGGTTCAGCAGTGAAACACATTTGTATGTAAAGTCTGATGGCCTGGTTTTGATTCCCCGGGTCCCATGTAAAGCTAGATGCACAAAGTGAAAGAGGCTAGTGTTGGCCTCCACACTTATGTACGCTCCCCTGGGTGGCTGGCATGTGGTCAGGATGCACCAATGGGTGAATGAGTGACTCAGTAAATGGATGAATGGATGACTCTAAGCAGGTTCACTTCTCAGACAGGGAAAAGAAAATGAGCGAGAAATGAAAAGCTGTAGTATGTGTGAAAATGCTGTGCAAGCTGTAAAATGCTATGTAAACATTAGGAAGTGTTATGATTCTTAATTACTACCTCCACAGATCTTCATGGCAAAGGAGCAGCCTCTTGGATGCTAGGTGAGCGCTAAGCATGGCTCTACTGGGTCAGCGGGGGAGGGGGAGCGGTTACTGTAAAGGTACATGGCTCTGGAGTTCACCTGCAGTGGCAAGAGGCCCTGGTGCACCCATACTCTCTCTCTAATAAATAATTTTTTTAAAAGATAAGATAGAGAATGATGAAGAAGATAAGCAATGTTGACCTCTGGACTTCACATGCGCACACACACACACACACCATATTCATCTGCATACACACATGCCCACATACATATAAACACACTCACGCCATACACACAGAAAAACAGATTATATTTATTTTTAAAACAAGGCCCAGCATGGTGGCTCACACCTTTAATCCCAGCACTCAGGAGGCAGAGGTAGGAGGATTGCTGTGTATTCAAGGCCAGTTTGGGAGTACAGAGTGAATTCCAGGTCAGCTGGGGCTAAAGTGAGACCCTACCTCAGAAAATTAAAATAGCAAACACACACAATCATGCGTACACAAAGCAACCATCACAAGCATGAGGGAAACTGACCTAATTAGCCCTCTTATAATGATGTGATGGGAAGTGTCACTGCAGTGTCAGCTGTGTAGTGTTTTGTTATTGCTTCTTTGGTTTTGAGTTTTTGGTGCAGGGGATGGAACCCAGGGCCTTGCCCTGCTAAGAAAAGGACAGTCTACCACAGAGCTATATGCCACCTGTACAGTATTCTGATCTCAAACATTTAGCAAATGTACTCATGTGCAAAAAAATCAAAATCCAAATTGTAGGGCATTCAACATGACAGCTAGTAAACTCTGATATGCCAATGTCATTAACACAGATAAATGTATAGGCAGGGGAATTTTCTAGATTGAAAGAGACTAAGATATAACAGCTAAATTGTATTAAGTAGTGAAAATGTTATGCATGTTTCAGATAGTTGTGTTTCTGGGAAATAGGGGTTCCCTTTCATGGGCTCTTAGTCACGTCATGCTAATAAAAGAATTTAGAAAGGACTCAGAAGAAACCTCCAGGCCAATTTTATTAGTGTCTGAGAGAAAAACAACAGGATGGGCAGGTTGTAATTCTTGGCAGTTGCTAGATGGAAGGAGATAATAGGAGGACTATCAGGAAGAGAGAAAAGCATGCTTTTGCAGTAAGGGTCCAGAAAGCAGGCAGGTTCAGCAGCGGAGGTTAGCAAGCAGCTGCATGAAGCGTGGAGGGGGTCTTCAGAGAAGCAGTGAGAAAACTCTGAGTGTCTGGACAAATATGCTTAGGATTTTGACCAGGATCTAAGGAAGAGATAGAAAGGGAGAAAAGGAAAAGTTATGAGTTACATAAAGCAGAAAAGCAGGCAGGTGGGGAGATGGCTCAGCAGTTAAAGGCACTCGTTTGCAAAGCTTGCCAGCCTAGGTTCAACTCCCTGACTCCCCAAGTAAAGCCAGACACAAAAAGTGACACACACCTTTAATCCCAGCACTGGGAAGGCAGAGGTAGGAGGATCATTGTGAGTTTGAGGCCACCCTGAGAATACAAAGTGAATTCCAGATCAGTCTGGGATAGAGCGAGACCCTATCTCAGAAAACAAAAAATAAATGAATAAAATAGAAACATTTATATAAATTGAAAAAAAGCATAATAATTTTTTAAAGACAACAAAAAAGAAAAAAACATAGTTGTTCATGTAACTTATACACTATTTTAATAAGACACATTTTTGTTTTGTTTTGTTTTGTTTCAAGGTAGGGTCTCACTCTGACTCAGGCTGGCCTGGAACTTGCAGCAGTTCTCCTCCCTCTGCCTCCTAAGCGCTGGGATTCGTGGGACGCACCACCTCACCCAGGCATTTTGCCTTTTTTTTGTTTGTTTGTTGCGTTGTAGTCTTTTTTTTTTTTTAATCAACTTGATTTTATTTTTTTTATCTATCCTTAAGCCAACTCCGCAAAGACAGTGATCACCTTGCGGCCTCCGTGGTTCAGTGTGTTCCAAGAGGAAAATGTCACTTTATGGTGTGAGGGGCCGCATCGGCCTGGCGATGACTCCACACAGTGGTTTTTCGATGGCAAAGCCATTCTGACCTTCACCCCCAGATACAACATCATTGCTGCCAGGGTCAATGTTAGTATGAATACAGGCGCCAGACAGGTCTGCCAATGCCAAGTGACCCTGTACAGCTAGAAATCCACAGAGGTAAGTAAGGAATGGAACAGGAGAGATGGAGATCCCAAAGTCTCCTCTTTTTATTTTTTCCAGATGTGTGTGTGTGTGTGTGTGTGTGTGTGTGTGTGTAAGGCTTTATCTGAGTCTAAATTTCAGCTCTAAGTGCCTATGAGGTAAAATTAAATCAAATACTCAAAATATCAAAGTCCTGTGTACCAATAACACCTCAACAGGGCAAGTTGTGAGTAGTATAATGCATAGCAAATGATAAATTAGACAGATTTACAATAATGGAAAGTCTTCCTCTCACCCCCAAACCCTAGCTCCACAAACACTTTCTGAGGAAGCCAACATTAGTAAATGAAAACTTAAAAGTCGGGATTGCTGTCGTACCTCCCGACTTGCCATAATTCCTTTAACCATGCTGCCTACTAGTAAACTTCTTTTTTATTTTTATTTTTTTATTTTTATTTTTTTTGGTTTTTCGAGGTAGGGTTTCACTCTGGTCCAGGCTGACCTGGAATTCACTATGTATTCTCAGGATGGCCTCGAACTCACGGAGATCCTCCTACCTCTGCCTCCTGAGTGCTGGGATTAAAGGCATGTGCCACCACGCCCGGCTTGCCTACTAGTAAACTTCTAATTGGTAAATTCTTCTGTTTATAATACTTCTACAAGCAATTCTGCAATAAACACAATAAAATAAAAACAAAGTATAACTCTAAAATAATATTCTGAACATGGAGTTGCCTGCACCTTTAATGTATTCATTCATCTGTAAGTCATTTCTATTTGTTAACAAATGAGACTACAATATTCTTTTTGAATTTTTTTTCTTTTATCCTATATATTATTATAACAGGTTATACTCTTACCCCTCACCCCAGCTCTGTTGCCCTGGGGGCCCTTGTCAGTGTGGTTATGGTACTCACTGTGGAGTCCTGAAGGCCTAAGTCAGTCCCTGTGGGGTAGTGGGGTACCATGCCTTAGGGTATTTCTACCCACTCTGGGGCTTTTACAATCTTCCACCCCTCTTCCACAATGTTCCCTGAGCCATGGCAGGCTTGTTTTAGAATTGAGTTCTCTGTAGCCTCTGGTTTTCTGCTTTGATGTTTTTTGTTTTGTTTTGTTTTGTTTTGTTTTTGAGGTAGGGTCTCACTCTAGCCCAGGCTGACCTGTAATTCACTCTGTAGTCTCAGGGTGGGCTTGAACTCATGGCATTCCTCCTACCTCTGCCTCCCAAATGCTGAGATTAAAGGCATGAGCCACCATGCCCAGTTCTTTTCTTTTTCTTATTAACAACTTCCATAATTATACACAAAGAACCATGGTACTTCTCTCCCTCTCCCCTTTCCCCTTTGCAACTCCACTCTCCATCATACCCCTTCCCCCTCTCAATCAGTCTCTCTTTTATTTTGATGTGACCATCTTTTCCTCCTGTTATGATGGTCTTGGGTAGGTAGTGTCAGGAACTGTGAGGTCATGGATATCCAGGCCATCTTGTGTCTGGAGGAGTGCATTATAAAGAGGGTCCTACCCTTCCTTCAAACCTGCCATTCTTTTCTTCACTCAGTGAGGTATTCCACCACCTCTTCTGCCATGGACCCTAAGTCTTGGAAGGTGTGATAGAGAGGTTTCAGTGCTGAGCACTCCTCTGTCACTTCTTCTCAGCACCATGGTGCCTTCTGAGTCATCCCAAGTTCACCACCATCTGAAAAGAGAAGTTTCTCTAACCAAAAGTGAGAGTAGCATTAATATATGGGTGTGAACATTAAGAGAAGTGCTTACTGGGCAGTTTGATGAGCATAGTACATACATTTAGCCAGACACCAGCAGACGTTATACCCCTAAGCTTCATGACTTCCCCTGTCATAGGTTTTCAGTATCAGGCATGTATTTTCTCCCGTGGAGTAGGCTTCCTGTCCAATTAGAGAGCAGTTGGTTTCCCCTATAACAGACATGCCACTACTGCACCTGTTGGCTCATTTGGCCTGGCTGGCCAAATTGAAGGCTTGCAGGGTCCACTGTTGTTTATTTTCACTGGTGATTTCTCTCTCTCCCACGGAACTGCATGCAGCATAGCTTTTTCCAACTTTCTGTTAGTTGGTCCACATGGAGGAGGTTTTCAGCTCAGCTCCAGCAGGATTTCTCAGTGACCTTGCAGCCCAAGTATGTGGAGTCTTCAGCAATAGGGTCTTACTATCTATTCCTGGTGGGAAACCAAAAGCCTCAACAATGGCCTATAATGTTTTGGGGGTATCAGGGACCTCCCTGGCCAACAACTCACTGGAAGGTATCCCATTCCTGGCATTGAAAAGTTTCTAGTAACAATCTATGGCTTCTGGGTGTTCCATTGTCCAAAAAAGTAGGTTTCCATATGACTTATTTATACCCTCTTTGATTTAAAATTTTTTTTATTTTTACTTATATTAGAGAGAGAAAAAGGCAGATTGAGAGAGAGAGAGAAGAGGCACACCAGGGCCTTCTGCAAATTAACTCCAGAAATATGTGCCACTTTGTGCATCTGGCTTATGTGGGTCCTGGAGAATCAAACCTGGGTTCTTCAGCTTTTCAAGCTAGCATATTAACCGCTAAGCCATCCCTCCAGTCCCCCTCTTAGATTTTGATTAGCCCTCCTCCCACCTTTCCTTTCCTTTCTTCAATTGGTTTTGGTGTATTTTTGAAGCAGGGTCTCATGGTAGCCTAGACTGACTTGGAACTCACTCTACAACCCAGTCTGGCCTCAAACTCACAGTGATCCTCCTACATCAGCTTTTTGAGTACTGGGATTAAAGCATGTGCCACTACCCTGGGCAGTTTTGCTCACAAAAATTTTTTTATTTATTTTTGCAAGTAGAGAAAGAGAATGGGCATGTCAAGGCCTCCAGCTGCTGCAAAGAAACTCCAGATGCATGTCCCTCTTTGTGCATCTGACTTTATGCAGGCACTGGGGAATTGAACCCAGGTCATTAGGCTTTGCAGGCAAACACCTTAACTGATGAGCCATCTCTGCAGCCCTAAATACACATTCTATTTGGTGCATATTTGTTGTCCATTGTGGTAGGTTTCATAAACACATTTCAAACAGATATGTTGGTTCTCTGCATTTTTATTATTATGTTACTGTTTGGATTTCTGCCTCTGGTAAATTGTGAAACCTTAAGCAGTTTATCAGTTTACATATTTTTGAGTTTGCAATCTTTCGAAAAGATTAACTGGGCTCCTGCTGAGCATTCCTACTGTACCTTCTTCCTACTTCCTTTCCCCTCCCCCTCTCCTGAGAGGGAGTCAGGGAGCTTGTTAGGCAGTTAGGGTGGCCCCTGGAAATAAAAAGGCAGAAAGGTCTGCCCTAGCAATCTGCACTTGCTAGAGATCAAAGGATGATCTGACTTCTTATCTCTTGCCTAGTTCCCTAGACCTGTTTTTCCATACCTGAGCCCCTCCCTAGGAGGGAGGTCTTTTTCTAGAATTCTGACATTGTGGTTGGGCAAGCTTAGACCCCAGAACTTGGTATCATGGCTGGCCTCTTCCTGAGCCAGCCTCTAGCCCAGACCAATCAGCTGTCTCTCTGGTTCACCTGAGCCAGAAGGCAGGCCCCCACCACTATAAGGTTATGGATAAGTTTGTAGGGAAAGGGCCAGCTCTCTCTGGGCTGCCTGACCACTGGTGAACCTCCAGCTTCTGGTGAGTTTCTACTCCTCTCAGCCTGCCAGGACCCCCTTCCCACCCCCTTCACCAGCCCCAGCCCCAGCCCAACTCTCCACATGGGCTCTTGACCTCTCCTGTTCTCCACAAGGCAGGAGCTCTTTGAAATTTCTTTCATTTCCTCTCCTCGGTTTTTCCAGGCCCTCCACATGGGCTCTCAAGCCATGTGGGTGTACTCATTTTCCTTCCCTTGGTTCTGAACTTCCCTAAATAAATAGAATAATTTGATAATTATCCTTTTCATTCTTATTTTATTGAATTCTTTGTTTAAAATTAGACACAAACCTAGGGTTTGGGGCTCAAGAACTTTTCTGAACCCCTAGCACCCTGTTTCAGTCCCCTTCCTCCTTCCCTTCCCTTCTCTGCCTTCTCCTCTCCCTTACTCTCCACACCACTTTCTTTTCTGCCTGTTCTGTCTCCCCACCAGTGGTCTCAAATGATGAGCCTTTAAATATCCTTGACCCCTTCCAGACATCCCTGCATATCCTAGATTAAGCTCCACTGAGTAGTTCTTCTGAGAAACAACTGGAAGAAGCAGGTCTCTGTAGATGACTCACACACCAACACACCCCTGAGGCATAACTACAGACAGACTGGCATATTTGGGAGAGGATCCTGAGGGAGGAGGGACCCTGGATTATAAAAGGCTTGATCTGGCCTTGACAGATAAAATGAAGATCAGGCCACGTCCAGAATGCAAGACCATCTGGCAGTTACTTGACAGCAGGTCCTTGCTTCCTCCAGTTCCTGAGGCTACAAGTGGGCAGCCTGTTTCACCAGCCATTGTTGGCAAGAGGCCCTTTGCCCTGAGGAGCCCATGAATCTGTGAATACCTCCATGGCATTTGGCTGTTTTGTGAACTCAGTCCTCAGTTTTTCTCTCACGTGCTCTTAGCTCCCCACATAACTGGACTCCATGGGCCTCTTGGGGAGAAGAGCATGTTAAGCAGAGGCCCTCTGGGACCCACCCCATTAAATGCTGCCTAAAATTTAGGACTATAAGGCCTGACTTAGTTACTAGAAACAGTAGGCAGAGGTGTAGGCCCACACAAATCTTTCAACCTCTTGAGAGGGAGTCAGGTAGCTTTAGTTTCAAGTAGCCTGTTAGCAGAGTCCAAAGAAAGAAACAAAAGAGATGTCACACCACATGCTTCAGCATCTGATCCAGTCTCATCCAATCAGCACTCACTGTCCTCTCTCTCTCTCTCTCTCTCTCTCTCATCCCCCTCAGGTGTGCTCACCTCTTCCTGAGCCAGCCCCCCTGAGCCTGAGGGTGAAGCCCCCACAGTAATATTATAAATAGATGCTCACCAGGTAGGCACGGCCTCTTTTTGGTAGTTCATCTTTCCTGCCACCTCCAGGTCTCTGCTCTAGTAAGCCCTCATCTCAGCTCAGCTGGGCTGTGAGGCTAGGAGGAAGGGACCTCTACTAGCACATGGGCTCTCTATCCACTCCTGCCTTTCTTCCTTCTCTTTTATTTATTTTTATTATTTGAGAGATCCAGAGACAGAGAGGAAGAGGCAGAGAGAGAATGGGCACACCAGAGGCCTCTCAGCCTTTGTAAATGAACTCCAGGTGTGTGTGCCCCCTGTGGGCAAGTGCGGCATTGCACCCCTGAGTCACTGTGTCTGGCTAAAGGTAGGCAGGTGCCTTAACAGCTAATCCATCTCTCCAGCCCCTCTTCCTTCTCTTAATCTAATAAAGTCTCTAAACATCACCCTCTGGTCTGTGGATTTTAATTCTTTAAATTCATAAGACAAGAATGTGGGTATACCCCACATTTATTGGTGTTAGTATATACTGATTTATTGCCAAGGAACCCTAAGACTTCTGTCATACTCTTTTATTATCAGGAGAAAAATAAGGAACTTTGGGAGGGGCATTGTGCTAGGAAAAGCAATGAGAAGGAGGGTCTGGTCAACAGCAGAGGCAGTGTTCCAGGGAGGCCCACCTCCCTTACAGACTAGGGAATACTTATGGGGACATTGGAATTCCTTGGTTGCTGGGTGGTTAATCTTGCCTCGGTGTTTGGTCCACTTTAGGGAAGTGATAATCTGACAGGTGGTTTGGGCCATTCCAGAAAGTGGTAATGGGGATGGATGGTCTGAGTCATTCCAGGAATGTGACAATTGGGAGGGGGTGGTTGGTTCACTTATGGTAAACAGAGGGTTACAATGAGATAACAGAGTCCAAAGATGGAGTCATTCTGGTTCTAACATGTTGAAGGTTATATTCTTCCTTAAGACCAGTGCAGTTATAAAATACAATTTTTAATATGAATAAAATAAAGTACAATTTTTAGTATTTTTATGTACAAAGCCCATGTCACCTTTCCTTAACACACGTGCCCTCAGGAGGAAGTGCCTAGCGTTGTTGCAGATTTTCATGGTGGAGTCCTTGTCTCATGACCACCAAAAACTACACCCAGAAGTTGAGTAAAGCAAAAGAGATTTGTTGAGAAAACAGTGAGGAAGCCCAGGGTGTCAGGGCAAGCATGCTTGGGATTTTAACCAGTCCAAAGAAGAGAGGGGAAGGGGAAAGGAAAGTGCCTCTCAGTTAGAACTCAGAAAAGTGGGCAGGCTTTGCTGTGAAGATCTGCATAGAAGGAGGGGCTCCTGGGAGAGGCAAGTATATGCTCTCATTATGATCTCCTACCTTCTTAGCTTGTCTTTAGGTGGTTCAGCCTTCCTGAGGGGTGGCTTCTTAACCAGACTTAGATGGGTTAGCTCTTAAGGGAGGGGACCATTGTATGTAATCTTATGTTTGGGTAGTTTAGAATGGAATGCCTCCACCCAGGGCCAAATGTCAAAACAAAAATCAGATTCCATTCTTTTTATTATTTATTTATTTATATTATTTATTTATTTATTGGCTTTTTCAGGTGGGGTTTCCTTCCAGCCCAGCCTGATCTGGAATTCACTATGTCGTCTCAGGCTGGCCTAGAACTCACAACAATCTCCTACCTCTGCTTCCCAAGTGCTAGGATTAAAGGTATGTGCCACCACTCCTGGCCTTCAGATTCTACTCTTTGACCAGGAGGAACTTTCCCTTAATGGACCTCAACAAAGCCCAAATGGCTTCAGTCTCCTCCTTTACATATATTTTAAATCTTAAGGAATAGCAAAGCTGATCTTGAGGGAAAGGGTTCATCCTCAATGGCCTTCAAGCCTGCAATTGTCTGACCAGCTACCCAAATGTGGAATGTCATCATGTGGCCCTGGGATAGTTTGTTGGCTCCATTAATCCTCTTCCCAAACTGAGGGTATCTAGAACCGTAGCGCCAGAAACAAATGAACAGACAGAGGCCTCAGGCCCCTGCCCCAGGAGAACCTTTCCCATATCTAAGGCACTTTCCTCAGCATCTTCCGGCCTCAGTGGCTTGTCAGTTCACACTTTCTGGATTCTGCAGCCAGAATGAGACTGTGGTGAATGTGGTGTGCTCTGCACAAGGCTGCACTTAAACCAATTAAGAGGACAGTGCTGTTTTTCTTCTTCTGAAGTTATATCTTTTTCTTTTCTTTTTGGTAGTACAAAAATAAAAACTTGGCCAGGCATGGTGACGCACACCTCTAACCCCAGCACTCAGGAATCAGAGGTAGGAGGATTGCCATGAGTTCAAGTCCACCCTGAGACTACATAGTGAAGTCCAGATCAGTCTGGGATAGAGTGAAACTCTACCTTGAAAAAAACCAAACAATAAAAATAAAAATAGAAGAAGTGACAGAGGAGTGCTCAGCACTAAAATGTCTCAAACATACTTTCCAAGGCTCTGGGTTCATTGCAGAAGAGGGGGAGGAAAGAATGTTAAGAGCCAAAGGAAGAGTAGGACTCCTTACAACGTGCTCCTCCAGACACAAAATGGCCTGGATATCCATGACCTTACAGTGCCTGAGACTACCTACATAAGACCATCATAATTGGAGGAAAAGATCATGACATCAAACTGAAAAGAGAGACTGATTGAGAGGGGGGGGATATGATGGAGAGTGAAATTTCAAAGGGGAAAGTGGGGTGAGGGAGGGAAGTACCATGGGATACTGTCTACAATTAAAGAAGTTGTCAATAAATAAATAAATAAGTAAATAAAAATGGGTAGTAAGCTCCTAATAGGACCCAACAGACCAGGCTAAAATAAGAATGGAGTCTCTTAAACCAATGTTCTATGTCACCAAAGCAAAAGTAAGCTCTTTATCTGACCTTCTCAGAAATCAGGAGACAGAGAAAGGTGCCAAATTTCCTGACCAGACCTGTTTCAATTGGCACAATAATGAAGTCTCCTTTGCTTTAACTCCAAAGAATGAAAGAAAGAAAGAAAGAAAGAAAGAAAAGAGAAAGCCTGTGACCTGAAAGTAGCCAGTCACTGTCCTGTTGCTTTGTCCTGTCCCCACCTTATAAGAACAGTACTGAAACAATCAAGCTGCTTTCTGGTCTTCGTCTGGCTACAAAACCAACCTCCCCTGCTCAGCTTGTTGGAACCCTTACTCTAGAATCATAAATAAAACCAATTAAAATATTTAGACTTATTATAATTTTGTTCTTTGACAATACTAAAGTATCATTTCTTCTTTAACACTATATGAATAGCAGATGATCATCTGAGTAAATATTATTTCACAAAGCTTCAAAGTGGATAACCCTGTACTGGTCCTTACCCAATTCTACCACTGGCTTCTATGACCCATTCCCTCTGAAGTTCCATGAAGCTCTCCAACCCCATCCTAGACTCCTCAAGCCCCAGCACTACTTCCATCCCATTCAGCTCGCCCTTCCTGGGGATTTTGTTGCTGCAGTAGTTATTGTTATGATACTGGGGGACAGAGCCCAAGGCATGACACAGGCTAGGCAAGTGCCCTACCTCTGAGCTACATCCCTAGCTCTCCTTTATTTTTTATCTTGAGGTAGGGTATTGATGCAGGATTTTGGGGTTCAGGGTTGGTCCCCAGAATATAAACCCCAAGTTTTGGGTTCTGTCTTACCTTTAATAAAGAATTAATAAAGCCGGGTGTGGTGGCACACGCCTTTAATCCCAGCACTCAGGAGGCAGAGGTAGGAGGATTGCCGTGAGTTCGAGGCCACCCTGAGACTACATAGCTAATTCCAGGTCAGCCTGTACCAAAGTGAGACCCTACCTTGAAAAAACAAAAACAAAAACAAAAAAAGAATTAATAAAGACAGACTCAAGAAGGATTAATTATGAATTATTAAGTTTATTTATTTAGTTTATTTATTGTGGGGTTTATTTAAGGGAGATTGGGGTCTAGAATGGGAGACTAGAGCAGAGTCACACATACCTATGAAATAGGAAACATGATCATGTGGAAAATACTGCATGGATTCCTTTTAGACAAATTGAGGTTTTTAGAGAAAGAGTGGAATAGAGCCATAAGCATGTGGAAAGTAGAATCTAGGAGTTTGTGTAAGGAGGCTTAGGAGGAACCCCCATGGTATCTGCCATGTGATTTCCTATGGAGGTAAGAGGGCAACAGAGAGGCTCAAGGAAAAACAAGAGGGCAGATATCAAAGCCAAGACCAAGAGATTCAGAGGAGACGCGAGTAATGAAGAGAGTTACTCTCATGGTTAGCCCCGGTTTAAAGAAATTACACAGGTAGCAAGCCTAGAGTGGGGGAGAGTCCTCATGTGGTAGATCTGGAGTGTAAGGGAAGTATGCATGTGGTAGGTTTGGAGATCATGGAAAAATCATACAAGTAATCAAGCGAGAGATGACTCCAAACCATAAAACAGACACAAGCAGGAACGCTCAGATCAAGAAACAGTGCTGTGTTCTCCCGGCCCCACCCACCCAGTGCCTAGACTCACGTGTGTCCAAGCAGCACAGGGCAAAAGCCAGGGAGACATACATGCACCAAGCGAGGGTCACACGGGGGAGCGGGGACAGGAAGGCCACAGCCTTTATAGTGTCAGGTTCAGGTAGCAAGGGGAAGACTCGATTGGTTTGTAGGTTTGGAGGGTGACCCAAGGCCAGCTAGACTGTGGGCAGCAGGGGGCATTGCAGATCATTCCCTCTTGGGCATGTTTCATTTCCACACTTGTGCTGGGCGAGGTGGCATCTCTCAATCTCTAACTGAACCTGCCTAAAAGAAGCCAGCTTTCTCCTATCCTCCTCCAGTATCACTAAGTTATCCAGGCTGCCCTTGAACTCACTCTGTAGACTAGGTAGGCCTTGACCTTGTGACAATCCTGCTTCAGCCTCCTCAGTACCTGTGCCACCAGACAGGACTCTTTTCCTGCAGACTTGTAGCTTTTTCGCCTCCCGAGACATCTTCTGGAAGTCAGGACTTTGTCTTGTCTCCTCTTCTTGGCACAGTGCCTGGCACATGGTAACTACTCAATCAATATCTGTTGAGTGAATAAAGAAATATATTAATTCCCAGAAAAATTAAGTTAATGGGTA
The DNA here is from genome assembly GCA_036365145.1 of Orientallactaga sibirica. Taxonomy (NCBI): domain Eukaryota; kingdom Metazoa; phylum Chordata; class Mammalia; order Rodentia; family Dipodidae; genus Orientallactaga; species Orientallactaga sibirica. The sequence goes on from JAEOAD010000025.1 coordinate 5,125,424, forward strand.
GAATTTCTCCAGCTTTTAGTTTTTTCCCTCTGCACTTTTATTAAGTCCTTGGCACCTGTTATTGCTTGTCTGCTGGCCAGTACTAGCAGGTGACAGGGAGAATTATCAAGTAGTAAATGAATATTAATGGAACCAGACGTAGCCCGTGGTACTTAGTTTGACAGATTGTTTTTTCTTTTTATGGACAGGTGTTTGGCTTATGGTTCTGTGTTAGTGTCTGTAAATTTAATTAGATTTAACATTTTTAAGCATAAATGTGCTAAATATGTAATTTTTGTGCTAATTCATTGGCTGTACTTTGGACTTAAATCCAGCAATTTTTCATGGTGCTCTACGAACGGCACCATGGCTGATTGGAAGAGCGCTGTGGTAAGAAACACTCAGCAGACGGGACTGAAGAAGGGGCAGGTTTCAGTTGGAATGGGGGCTCTTTGGCTTCAGAGAACCTAAGGAAACCCTTAGTGTGCAAAGAAAAGGTTTGTGTGGGAACAGGCAATTCTCTACCCTGATTCTTCCTCCCACTCCTTGGTTCTGAGAATGTACATCTTCTCTCATTTCTCCTCTTCCTTTTTATTTATTATTTATTTAATTAATTATTATTTGAGAGGGAGAGAGGGAGAAAGAGTACATGCTCCAGGGCCCCCTGTCACTGCAAACACACTCCAGATGCTTGTGTACTTTGTATATCTAGCTTTATGTGGGTACTGGGAAATCAAATCACTGAGCAATCTCTTCCTTTTTGAAGCAGCGTCTCACTCGAGGCCAGACTGACCTGAAACTCACTCTGCAGTCCAGGCTCGTCTTGAACTCTCATAATGATCTTCAGCCTCCCTAGTGCTGGGATTACAGGTAAGTGCCACCATGCCCACTGTCTCTTGTTTATTCCTACCAAGGCTTTAGGTTTATCTGTATTAGACATCTGCATATACTGAGGGTGTGGTAAATATCTAAAACAATTAGATATCATTGGATACAAAGAAAAGTCTTCCATTCCCCTGCTAAATGAATCTTCCCACACTCAGCTGAGATCATTATTACTCACCTACTAAAAAATTCTTCTGGATCCACTATTTCCAGATGAGCCAGCCCTGATTTCTTGGCTTAGTCCTTAGGGTCTCTTCAATGATGACCCAGTGTAACTCCCTGACATTATTTCCACAGCTCCCCTGCACCTTAGCTGTCAACCTGTCAAGCCGAACTTTCCACTGCCTATCCGAAGCTAGTCCACCTCCATCCTTCTAAGATTGTTTTTATCACTTCTAGTCTCTAGAATCCCTTGCTTTTCTTTGTTCATTTTGGTTTTTTCAAGGTTGGAAATCACTCTAGCCTAGGCTGACTTGGAATTCACTATGTAGTCTCAGGGTGACCTTGAACTCATGGGTGATCCTCTTACTTCTGCCTCTCAAGTGCTGGGATTAAAGGATGCTTCACTATGTCTGGCTCTTTTCTGAGGGCTTGCTTTCTTAAGATCATACAGCTTCCCCAAGTGGATGCCATCACTGTTTTCTTTGGCGGTCTGTGTCTCTTTCAAGGCACTTACATAGTCTGATTTCTAGAATGATAATTTCTACATTTTATTATCCTGAGTCTATAGTACAGACACATATTTGTTATCTTCCTGGTAAGAGAGTTTTGCTCATCTGTGTCTAATGCTGTGTCTGGCACCTTGTTCTCATTTTATCTGTATCATAACTGAATTGAATTTGTGTCTTCAATAATGCTAAGCTGAATTCTGTCTTCATTGCACCAATGTTGTATGTATCGCAATTCTTCCCATTTCAATTCACTGACCAACCAACACAAAAGGGCAGTCAACAAGGAAAATATACAACCTTGCCTCCCATACTAAGAAGTCTGGAAGGAGGGTGGTTCCAGACTGTGCGTGATGTTCAGTGACATCATTAAAAACGGGCTCCGTGAAGCCAGCCTAGGTCCTCACACTGGGGCTGCTGCAAGTGCTCTTTTTATGAATGTATAAAGCAGTGGGAAGGAAAGAAAAGAAACTAGTCCTTCTATGAGTCTCCTTTTCATCTTTACTAAGAGACTACCAGCACATCTCTCATATATTATTGCAGTTGCTGGCACAGGAAACAGGATTCTCTAGACTGGCTTACACCAGGCAAGATTAACAGCTTTGGTCACATTGTAGATTCCCAGAAGCACATGACTATCACATATCTTTTTAAAATACATTTCTTTATTTATGGAGAGAGAGAAAGAGGAAGGCAGAGAGTCAGTTCAAGGCCTCTTGCCACTGCAAACAAACTCCAGATGCTTGCACCAATTTGTACATCTGGCTTACATGGGTACTGGGGAATTGAACCTGAGCTGTCAGGCTTTGCAAACATATGCCTTGAACCACTGGGCAATCTTTCCAGCCTGACCTTCACATATCTGAACAAAATTAGGTCTGTATCAAAGAAGAAGAAAGGAATGACTTTGGATGGACAAGAGAGTATGAGTAACAGCCAATTTGTACTATAGGCCTGGGCCTATCAGATTGGTTGCCTTGACCTCTTGGACATTGCTTAGTAGAATGGGAACCTGTGCCTCTCATAGGATATAATAGTAATATAAACCATCCATTTCTGGCCAAGAAGTTGATATCTCCTTTCTCCTCACTTCTCCTCAGATCTTCAGTGACTGGCTGAAAAACAAGCAAAGAAATCCCCTGTTCATGTACCTACATCTCCATTAGAGTGCATCTTTTGCCTTTCCTCCTGTGTTGTATATGATTCTTCCTTGCTTCCCAGCTAAGGCCAGCGTTTCCACTTGTACGAAGGCCCCCATCCCCTCATCCACTCAAGAATCATGCAGCAAACCTCCTTCCTATCTCCTGCATCACTTGATGTTCTTTCTACTACACCCTTCTGTTCTGGAGCTTTCTAGGCTGCAGCAGCCCCAACAAGCTAACCTTGGCCACCTGTCGTAGTGCACCAATTAAAAAGAAGATTAGGGCTGCAGAGATGGCTCAGCGGTTAAGGCACTTGCCTGTAAAGCCTAACTACCTGAGTTCAATTCCCCAGTACCCACGTGAAGTCAGATGCATAAAGTGGTGCATGCACCTGGAGTTCATGTGCAATGGCTAGAGCCCTGGTGCATCCATATTCTCTCTCTCTCTCTCTCTCTCTCTCTCTCTCTCTCTCTCTCTCCCCCCCACCCCAGGCATAGTGGTGGTGCACACTTTTAATCCCAGCATTCAGGAAGCCCTGTGATTTCCAGTCCAGCCTGAGACTACATAGTGAATTCTAGGTCAGCTCGGGCTAGAGCAAGATCCTATCTCGAAAAGCAAACAAACAACAACAACAAAAAAAAAAAAAAGACAGAAGAGAAATGATGAAAAGCAGAGAGAGCATATCTATTCAATGTAGCCACATTGGGAAGAGGAGCAAATAAAGGGGTCCAGTGACCTCATGTCTGATTTGTGGTACTACCATTAGCTTTAGGCTCAATAGAGTAAATATGAGAGCAGGGGACAAGAGGCATGCATAATTAAGAAGCCCTGGTCAAGATGTGGTCCTGTCCATTACTGTCTCGGTTCTGGTTCCGCAAGACGATCTGAAAAAGTCCTCATCACTGTCCATCACCTGAGGGGAACGTGTGCCTCCTACGTGATCATCACTTCTGCTCCCGAGTGCAGCCTCACCCTTGTGGACACTTTTTCTCCTCAAAGGTAATTCTCAAAGGTAAATTACCCTCAAAGGATAATTCCTCTCCTTTGAGGGTCTACCCTACAACATTTGGTTCTTTCTGGGATTCACGCTGAGTACAGGTTTAGGACAGTGTCTGATCTCTGTGCTGTCACCTTGAAGGGTGTTGCAATAATGTGACGGTTATTCTGTGGTTGTCAGTGTGACAGGATTTAGAATCACCATGTAAACAACTCTCTGGTCATGTCTGGGAGGGATTTTCTAGGCTAGGTGGGAGGATCTACCCTAACTGTGGGTGGCACCGTACCATGGACTGGAGAGATGGCTTAATGGTTAAAGGCACTTGTTTACAAAGCCAGACAGCCATGGTTCAATTCCCTAGTACCCGTGTAAAGCCAGATGCACAAAGTGGCACATGTGTCTGGAGTTTGGTTTGCAGGAGGCCCTGGTACAACCACACTCACTCTCTTTCTATCTTTGTCTCTCTCTCATAAATAAATAACAATTTCTTTCTTTCTTTCTTTCTTTTTTTATTCTGAGGTAGGGAGGGTCTTGATTTAGCCCAGTCTGACCTAGAATTTACTATGTAATCTCAGGCTGTCCTCAAACTCACAGTGATCCTCCTACCTTTATTTACCGAGTACTGGGATTAAAAGCATGTACCACCACACTCAGCAAAATTTTTTACAATTATTTTTAAAGTATGGTATTTATTTGAAAGAGAAAGAGAGAGAAGGAGTGTGCCAAGGCCTCTAGCCACTACATACAAACTCCAGATGCATGTGCCACTTTGTGCTTTACATGAGTAACTGGAGAATCGAACCTCAGTTCTTGGGCTTTACAAGCAAGCGCCTTAACCACTAAGCCATCTCTTCAGCCCAAACGTTTTTTTTTTTTTTTTTGGAGAGAGTCAGAGAGAGACAGAGAATAGGCACACCAGCAGCCTCTCAGCCACTGTGAACAAACTCCAGATGGGTGTGCCCCCTTGTGGGAAAGTTTGGCATTGTGCCCTTGTGTCACTGCTTCTGGCTAAACATGGGACCTGGAGAATCGAAAGGGTGTTCTTAGGCTTAAAAGGTGCCTTAACCACTAAGCCATCTCTCCAGCCCAGCCCAAACTTTTATTTAAGAAAAGGAAAAAGCTAGGTGTGGCGGTACACACCTTTAATTCCAGCACTCAGGAAGCAAAGATAGGAGGTTTGCTGTAAGTTTGAGACCAGCCTAAGACTACATAGTGAATTCCAGGTCAGCCTAGGCTAGAGCAAGACCATACCTTGATAAAACAAAAAACAAATAAGTAAGTGAATAAAAGGAGTTTAAGGAAACAAAGGTTTCTTTTCATGGATTGAAGGGATACAGTTTATTATAGTAGAGAAGGCATGGTGGCTGGAGCTTGAGGTAGCTGCTCACATTGTATCCACAGTCAGGAAGCAGAGAGAGATTGTTGCAGTCAGCTTCACAATGCTGTCTGAAAACACTTGATCAAGAGCATCTTCTGGGAGGAAAGGGTTTATTTTGGCTTACAGACTCAAGGGGAATCTCCATGATGGCAGAGGAAAACGATGGCATGAGCAGAGGGTAGATATCACCTCCTGGCTAACATCAGATGGACAACAGCAACAGGAGAGTGTGCCAAACACTGGCAAGGGGAAGCTGGCTTAAAACCCATAAGCCTGCTCCCCAAAATACACTGCCTCCAGGAGGCATTAATTCCCAAATTGCCATCAGCTGGGGACCTAAGCATTCAGAACCCATGTTTATGGGGGGACACCTGAATCAGACAGAGATGAATGCTGGTGTTTAGTTTACCCCCCACCCTTTTTTAAGATAGGGTCTTGCTCTAGCCCAGGCTGACCTTGAACATTGTCGCAGGCTGGCCTCAAACTCACAGCAATCCACTGACCTCAGCTTCCCAAGTGCTGGGATTAAAGGCATGCTCCACTACTCCTGGCTCACTTTCTCCTTTTTCACTTTGAGTCCCCAGCCTATGGGCTGCTGCTGCACACATTTAGGATCCTTCTCCCACCCCAGTTATATCTTTCTGAAAACACCCAGAGGTATGTGTCCATTGTGATTCTAAATCTAGTCAAGTTGATGACCAAGATTAACCATCACACTGTCTTATTTGATTAGCTCACAGTATTTAATACTACTTCTTTTCCTTTCCCCCAGAAGCACATTCTACAGCTGGCTCCCACACATGCCTCCCTTTTGCCTGTTGTACTGACCAGTAATTCTCTGTTACAGTTGCCTTCTTGCTGCTGGCCAAATACCCAACCAGCTTAATAGGAGGAAAGGGTTTATTTCAAGCTTACAGACTCCAGAGGAAGCCTCATCATGGCAAGATAAGTTGGCCCACTTCATCATACATCCACAGCAGAGAGACAAAAGCCAGCACCCACAAGCACAAACAGCCAGAGCTCAAGCTGGCTCCCAACATAACCAGTAGTAGGCTGGACTCGAGACCCACCCCCAGTGACACAACTCCTCCAGCAGTTTCCACCTGCTGAAAACTAAGTAGGAAGCTTAATCAAAAATACCTGAGTCGTACCAGGCATTGTGGAGCAGGCCTTTAATCCCAGCACTTGGGAGGCAGAGATAGAAGGATCCTGTGAGTTCAAGGCTACCCTGAGACGATATAGTGAATTCCAGGTCAGCCTGAGCTAGAGTGAGACCCTGCCTTGAAAACACAAAATAAAGTACGAGTCTATGGGGGAAGTGCATTTACTTTGAGACCACAGCAGTGCCCCAGCCCTCAGTCTCTAGACATCTCTACCTGTATTCCTTTCTTGGTGCTCTCATCAATCCCATGGTTAAACTTTTGTCCATATGCTTATGACTCCCCATATGTCTGTTTAGCCTGGATATCTTCCCTGGATTCTAAACTCAGACATCCAACTGTCTATCTGACATCCTAATTTGGATGTCCACGTGACATCTCAAATTTAGCATTATTGAACCAGCTATCTATTGTTACATAATGATGTGAAGCTAAGTGCAAATTGAGCTGGGCTCAGCTAAGCGGTTCTCATCTTGCCTGATGTCACACATGCAACTGAAGTCCTCTGAAGCTGTATGAGGATTAGATGATTTAAGATGTCCCCATTTACATAAGCATGTGCCGTAAGCCACTGAGCATCTTCCCAGCCCCAAGATGTCCTCACTTATGCTTGGTCATCCATGGAACCTACTGGCCAGGTTCTTTGGTTTTCCTCCATGTGATCCTCCAGTAGAGTGATTTGGGGTTCCTACGTGACTATGGCAGCATGATAAGACAGCAAGCCCCATGTGGACATCCCAGTAAAGATTCATTAGGGAGCTGAGCGTGGTGGCGCACGCCTTTAATCCCAGTGCTGGGGAGGCAGAGGCAGGAGGATCATGAGTTCAAGGTCACCCTGAGACTACATAGTGAATTCCAGGTCAGCCTGAGCTAGAGTGAAATCCTACCTCGAAAAAAAAAGGGGGGGGCTGGAGGGATGGTTTAGCCGTTAAGGCATTTGCCTGCAAAGCCAAAGGACCCAGGTTCAATTCCCCAGGACCCACATTAGCCATATACACAAGGGGGTGCATGCGTCTGGAGTTCATTTGCAATGGCTGGAGGCCCTGGCACACTCTGTCTCCCTCTTTCTCTGTCAAAAAATTAAAATAAAATATATTTTTTAAAAAGATTCATTGAGAGATGTTAAAATAATAATCTCTCATAATATCCAAGTGAGAATTCATTACATCTATCACCCTGTAGCCCACTACAACCCCCAAATCTGCTTCACCTGTTACAGAGGGGTCCCTCCGTTCTTGCGTTCTCACTGAGAAGGTCGTAATAGGACGCACAGACTCAGCAAGTAAAGGTCGTTAGAGTAAAAGTACGTTCACACTCACATGGACTATGTGAGAGGATCAGCCACAGTCTCAGGCGACTTTCTTTTGTCTTTGTCTTTCTTTTTTTTTTTGGTTTTTGGAGGTAGGGTCTACTCTGGTCCAGGCTGACCTGGAATTCACTATGTAGTCTCAGGGTGGCCTTGAACTCATGGTGATCCTCCTACCTCTGCCTCCCGAGCGCTGGGATTAAAGGCATGTGCCACCACGCCCGGCTTCTTTCTTTTATTTTTGTTTTTTTTTCAAGGTAGGGTCTTACTCTAGCCCAGCTGACCTGGCACTCACTCTGTAGTCCCAGGATAGCCTCAAACTCACAGCAATCCTCTTACCTCTGCCTCCTGAGTGCTGGGATTAAAGACATGCATCACCATGCTTGGTCCCTTTCCCTTTTGAAGGTGGGGTCTCACTCGAGCCCAGGCTGACCTGGAATTCACGATGTAGTCTCAAGGTGGCCTCGAACTCACAGCGATCATCCTACCTCTGCCTCCCAAGTACTGGGATTAAAGGTGTGCATCACTACACCCAGCTACAATAGACTATATTTAAAGTTCATTCTCTCCCCTCCAGTGTGTGTTCCCACCAATAACTGGACTGAACCAGGATTGCTCAAGATTTCATGACCTGATCCCATATCAGTTCAGATATGTTGTTGCCACAGAGCTAAAACGAAAACAATAGAGCTTTGTCCCCAGGTTGCTCCCTCCACTGTTTGGATCTAACTTCTACCTCACACATCTACAGTTTTTCTCATATGGGTACATGGCCATTCACCCTCCTTTTCAGTTATTCAGACCCAAAACTTCCAAGATATTCTTGAACTGGTTCTCTCTTATTCCCTCACTTTCTAGTAAATCCATCTTCAAATCCTATAGTTCTTCTAAGAGAAAAATCCTGAATCCAATCACTGTCACTGCCTCCTTTGTTCTACCACCTGGTCCAAGCCATCTTTCTCCTGGATCACAGCATTGAACTGTTGTCTCTAGTTTGACACCTGACCTCCATTCTCTTGTCCATGCAGCAACCTGAGCAATCTAGTTAAAACTTTATCAGATTCTGTCACTCCCTCTCTTTACTCTCTCCAAAGTTTCCAATGACCAACAAGTTCCTACAAAACAGCAGTCTCTGCCACCTCGCTTCTGGGACATACTGACCTTCCTCCATCACAGGGCTCCAGCCCCATCTGGGATGAGCTCCTGACTGCTCCTGTCACATCTGGCACATGCTGCCTCAGGATGCTCTTCCTCCAAAGCAGGCATGCTCGGCTCGCGCACTGCCTTCAGTTCTATATTCAAAGGCACATCTGCAGCGAGCCTCACACTGCTGCTTTTTTATTATATATAAATTTTTATTTTTACTCATTTGAGAGAGGGAAAGAGGCAAAGTAAGAGAGAGAGAGATTGAGAATGGGCACACCAGGGCTTCCAGCCTCTGCAAATGAACTCCAGATGCATGCCCCACCTTGTGCATCTGGCTTATGTGGGTCTTGGGGAATTGAACCGAGGTCCTTTGGCTTTGCAGGCAAACACCTTAACCACTAAGCCATATCTCTCCAGCCCAGACTTCCCTTCTTTTTTGTTTTGTTTTGTTTGAGATGGGTCTTACTCTGTAGACTGTTTTGGCCTCAAACTTGTGACAATCCTTCTGCCTCAGCATTCTAGAATCTGGCATTACAGGTATGAGTTACCATGCTTAGTACCTCTGAGGTTTTTTGTTCCCTTTTTGGCTTATTTTCCCCCATAACACTTTTCCATCTGATGTGAGATTATATATATATATATATATATATATATATGTTGCTTTTCTATTTTTCTTTGGTGTGTTATATATTCACTTGTTTGTTCTCTTCCTGTAGAAGGTTAACTCCATGACGGCATGATGGCAGGCTCTCTTTTCATCTCTTGTCCACTCCACACCTGGAGCACAGCAAGGCGCTCAGAGGGCACCTAACAGTACTTTTTAAATGACTGAGTGTCCTGGGCTGTGATTTGCTCTGTGATTCACTTCACTGGTGCATTCACTCTCAGCCTCTCATGCTAACTGCATTCCTGCATTCGTTATTTTTCTTCTTCTTAACGTTTTTATCTTTTTGGTTTTTCAAGGTTGGGTCTCACTGTAGCCCAGGCTGATCTGGAATTTACTACCTCTGCCTCCCAAGTGCTAGGATTAAAGGTGTGCGCCACTATGCCCGGCTCTATTTTTCTTCTTATTGTTACAAAGCCAGCTTAAGAAAAGGGTTTATTGGTGGGAAATCACATCAGTAGGAGTATGAGGCAGCTGGTCACACTGAGCCCAAGTCAGGAAGCAGAGAGAGGAGTGGTAGTACTCAGCTTATTTTTTTCTTTTTGATTCAGTTATGGATATGGGGTGGTGCCACACATACACAGTGTACATCTTCCCACCTCAGTTATACCTCTGTCTCCTGAATAGTGCGATCAAAGATGTGCACTACCATGCCCAGCTTCTTGTAAAAAAAATTTAAACTTATTTATTTATTATTTATTTATATTATTTGCAAGCAGAGAGGTGACAGAGAGAATGGGTTGCCAGGGCCTTTTGCTGCTAAAAACAAACTACAGGTGCATGTGCCACTCTGTGTGCCTGGCTTTATGTGGGTAATGGGGAAGTGAGCTCGCGCCTTCAGGGTTTGCAATCAAGCACCTTTAACTGCTAAGCCATCTCCCCAACTTTTCTTCCACCTGTGCATTCTAGCTTCAAAATTACAAGTCTCAGCCATCTGGCCCCTGGAGAGTCTCAGGGTTTTTATAAACTCTGGGCAGTTACTCTGTATACCCCCAGTGACACAGAAATGAATTTATATATTTTGTTTCCCTATTAATCTGCCTATTTTTAGTTCATTTTGGTAAGGAGAAATCTTTCCTTTTACTCCTGGGTCAGTAAAAGAGAAAGTATGGAAATTAATTTTAAGTTTGTCATGTGTCGTATGTTCTCTCATGTCTGAGTGGAGAGACTCCAGTTCTATAGCCCTCTGATAGTGACGTGGGATTTGGGGGTCAGAGAGTGCCTATGAACCCCAACTTTTGGGTCATTATCCAATTTTAGTAAAGGATTGATAAAACATACTTACCTGGCAGGGGAGATACCATGATCACGAAGGTGGTTTTCCCAGGGCAAGTCTTATCCATTGCATTCCGGATGTGCTGACCCTTGCGACAAAAATATCTACTAGAAACCAGTAAGCTGGTAAAAGGCTATAAGGGAGGCAGGAGAAGGAAGGACTTAAGTGTACTTAAGTGTATGGTATTGCACATATGTAAGTAGAAGAACAGATTACAGGGAGGGGAATGGCCTAAGCAAGGCCATGAGATGAGAATGAGTAAAAGAAGGGCAGGGGGAGGGTCAATCAAAATCAAGATACTGTGAATAAGACTTATGTAAACAGACTTTTTTGAATAATGGCATATCCAGAAGCTGTAGACTGTTACTAGAAATTTTTCAGTGCCTGGGATAGGATACCTTCCAGTGAGTTGTTGACCAAGGAGGTCCCGGTAGCCTCCAAAACATTAAAGGCTATTGCCAAAGCCCTTGGTTTCCCTTGAGAAACAGATAGTAAGACCCTATTGCTGAAGACATCTGTTGCCCGAGAGGCAAGGTCACTGAGAAAGCAAGCTGGTGCTGAGCAGAAAACCTTCTCCCTGTAGACCAGCCAACTGAAAGCTGGAAAAAGCTGCACTGCATGCTGCCCTATGGGAGACAGAAGTCATCAGCAGTGAAAGCAGTGGACATTGAAAATTCAAGTTTGGCCATACAGGCCCAATGACTGAACAGGTGCAATAGTGGCATGTCTGCTCTTGGGGTAACCAACTACTCCATAATTGGACTGAAGGCCCTCTCTATGGGAGGGAATACATACCTGGTACTGAAAAACATAAGCAAAAGCCTATGGCAGGGGAGGTCATGAGCTTTAGAGGTATAAACACTTGTCTGGTTAAATGTATATATTATTCCCACCAAGCTACCCTGAAAGCACTACACTTAATGTTCATATTCACATATTAACGATACTCTCACTTCTGGTTAGAGAAGCTTCTCTTTTCAGATGGCAATGACCACTGGGATCACCCAAAAGGCAACATAGTGCTGAGAAGAAGGGATGGAGGAGTGCCCAGCACTGAAACACCTCTGTCACACCCTCCAAGGCTCAGGGACCATTGTGGAAGAGGGGGCAGATAGAAAGGAAGAGCCAAAGGAAGGGTATGACTCCTTACAATGCAACTGCCCAGACAGAAATTGGCCTCGATATCCATGACCTTGCTGTGCCTAGCAATACCTTCGCAAGACCCTCAAAATGGAAGAAAAAGATGATGACATCAAATTAAAAGAGAGACTAATGGAGAGAGGGAGGGGATATGATGGAGATTGGAGTTCTAAAGGGGAATGGGGGAGGGGAGGGAAATATCATACTTTTTTGTATGTAAGTATAGAAGTTGTCAATAAAAAATTTCATTAAAAAAAAGAATTGATAAAACACTGAGTAAGGTAAATTATGAATTATGAAGTTTATCATAAGGGGAATTAAGATCCAGGGAGCAGGCTAGCTGAAAGACTCAAGCCAGAGGAGAACTCTCCTTGCCCAGTTGGAAAGGGAGAGGGGAGATGAGCAGAATCTCCATCACAGAGAAATTTCCATGGGTAAAAGGGCTCTGGAGGAGGCACACACACCCACACATGAAAGGAAAACATAAGAACCAAAGGTGGTGGCGCAGGCCTTAATCCCAGCAAGGAAGCAAGGAAAGAGGATCACGGTGAGTTTGAGGCCTGTCTGAACCACATAGTGAATTCCAGATCAGCCAGCCTGGGCTAGAGCAAGACCCTACCTAGAAAAAAAAAAAAAAAAAAAAGATCACAAGATTCGATTCCCTTCACACAAAAGACCAGAGAGGATTAAGAAATAGTGAACAGCCAGCAGGGCCCGTGGCACATGCCTTTGATCCCAGCACTGGGGATGCAAAAGTAAGAGGATCGCCATGAATTCAAGGCTGCACTGAGACTATATAATGAATTCCAGGTCAGCCTGGGCTACAGTGAGACCCTACCTCAATAACACCCCCCCCCAGTTGAAGAACTAGTGAATGGAATGACTCAGAGCTCAGAGTTCAAAGAAAGGTTATACATGTAACAAAGCGAGAAAGCACCCAAAACAAAATACATGTAGGAGGTAAGCAGGAAAATATCCAAGTAGAAGGAATTGTGCCCCCCCCCCACCCCGCCAGGCTTAGCAGGGGAGACACACACACACACACACACACACACACACACACACACACACACACACACACACACACACACGGGCGTTCAGGCGAAACCACAGGGAGAAGGGGGCGCTCCACCAACCGACCGTGTGCTTAAGCTCTTTCATATGGATCCGACATCCAATTTGGGTGAGTCTTGTTATCAGGCTCAGGTGTGTCAGGAGAGACCTGATTGGGTGGTGAACTCAAGAAGCTGACTCGGGAGGGACCAGCCCACCCAGGTGTGCTGAGCTGAGGAAGAAACAGGAAGTTCCCCATGATGTGTGTCGCTTGCTGGATCCGACACCGTTTCTAGTCCTGCCAGGGCAGGCTGGGTGGCCTCTCCTTGAGTAAGTGACTTAGGTCAGAATCATCCAGGCCCCAGTCCGTGGTCCAGGCAGGACCACCCAACAGGCACAGAGGAAAGGAAGAGTAGGGCTTGCTCCCCTCCACTTCCTCTGTTTACAGGGTTCCGTGCACACCCTGGCATTACGTCCAGTCTCTCGTCCCACCTGTGGAAAAGGCTGGACTCCAGACATGTAACAAGCTTCCAACAAGCAGTAGTCCCTGAGCCTGTGGCACAAATCTACCCCCACCCAGCCCTGCTCCCACGTGGCTTTGATTTCTACCCATCCCCACAGCTGGCCTTGGGTAATACGAAGCCTCACGCAGAACTGGGGTGGGCCCCACAGACATCTGTGAACCAGTACCATGCAACTGAAATGGCTGTGCAGTGGGGGAGGATGAAAGGAACCGCTGACTGCCAGGCATGGCTGGGGGAGTCTCTGCCGAATGCCACAAGCCTACCATTGTTGTAGCCAAGGCTACTTTAGTCCTGATGCTGATAGACACATATTTAAAGAACAGAAAAACGGTTTTGAACAGCTCAGGACCAAGGCAGATGGCTGTGGTTGATAGAGTCTGGGGAAAAATAGCAACTTGTGCATTTGGGTTATCATCTGAGAGGTCACAAAGAAGGAGTCTTTGTTCTGCGCTGGGTTCTCTGGGCAATTAAATGTGGAAGATCTGCAGTGAGTCCCTGCTGGGCACAGACATAGTTCAGACACACGTGCTATGACTTAAGGCTCTCTTTTCCCCTCACTCTCTCCTTCTCTCTCACTTTCTCATTCTTTTCCTTCTGTTCTTTCCTCCCTTTATTTCTTCCCCTTCCAGTTCTCCTTCTTTTATTCATCCTTTGTTTTCTTCCCTTTCTGTGCCTGCCTCTCCAGCCCTCTTCCATAAATAGCAAATTATAAGTGTTCATAGAGTGTAGAAATTATGAGTGACTTTGGGGAGAGCTTGTTGGCATCCATATGGGGTAATTTTCCTTGTGGGCTCCTAACCACCAGCCAGCATCGTGGAAAGCTTGGTGGAAGTGCTGCTGCTGGTGCTTCCCAAGTGCCCTGAGGACTAGGCTGGATATGGGAATTGGAGCGCTCAGGCAGATGGTCCTTTGCCAGCTTTTGTGGATGGAACTAAAGAGAGTGATCAGTAATTACGGTTCTTGGTACAAGTCGCAACAGAAGGTTTCATCTCCTACATGTTTATGTGAATCACCTACCCAAAGCAGCTGAGAAGAGGCCAATATGGTAGACAAAGTCACCCACATGCAACTTTACAAGATGCCACACCCTTGGCTGTTCCAGTGTCTTAGGACCCTGAAGTGGGAGGCTCGCTGTGGGCTGGCCATTCATTCATGCAGGAATCACTCCTGCATCCATTCTGCTGTAAGCCAGGCACCGTGGGGAGAGGAAGACACAGTTCAATCAGGCAGAGTCTGACCTTCAGAAACTCACTAGGGAAAACATGCATTAAGAGCCTAAATCAGTGGGAAAGCATTTCCCTGGAGGTCTCTATCAAGCACGGCCGGGACATAGATGATTAACTCACTCCGGAAGAAGAGGAAGAGAGATCCTTCCTGTTATCCGCACAAGAGTTTGCAAGTTGGTGGGTAGTAGGAGAAAGAGCCCGCCTCACTGAGTACTTGGCACGTGTAAAGGCTTATCAAGGAAACCATAGCCAATAACACCAGCTCATAGTGGGCAGAACCAAGAGCATAGGAAAATTAGAGAGCGATCAAGGGGGCTTGAATGGGCCTTAGGGGTCTCATGGAAGCATCTGGCGCCTCAGAAGTGTCTGGTCCACACTTAAGAAAGATTTACACTTTTCTTTGCAAGCAAGTGCCTTTAAAGGCTGAGCCTTCATCCACCCAGCCCACATACTTTTTGTAATTTTTTTAAAATTTGTTTTGTTTTTCGAGGTAGGGTCTCACTCTAGCCCAGGCTGACCTGAAATTCACTACATAGTCTCAGGGTGGCCTTGAACTCATGGCAATCCTCCTACCCCTGCCTCCCAAGTGCTGATATTAAAGGCGTGCGTCGACCACGCCCGGCTATAATGTTTTGAGGCAGAGTCTTGGTGTGTAGTTCAGTTTAGTCTGGACTGGAACGTAGGGCCTTTCTGCCTCCAGCCTCCTGAGTATTGAGATACCAAAAATGCACATTTTAGAAGAGAAGATGGGAAATAGTGAGATCATTACCTGAGATACCAGGTCAGAAACCATGACAATAGTCTACACAGAAGTCAGAAAGGCCTGACCCAGGCAGAAGCCACAGAGCAGCAGGGAATGGACAGCTTCAAAAGAAGTTCAGAGGGGGCTGGAGAGATGGCTTAGGGGTTAAGGTGCCTGCCTCCTAAGCCTAAGAACGCTGGTTCCAATCTCCAGCGGTTCCAATCTCCAGGTCCCACGTTTAGCCAGATGCAAAGTGACGCAAGGGCGCAATGCTGCACTTGACCACAAGGGGGTGCACACATCTGGATTTCATACACAGCCCCTGAAAGGCTGCTGGTGCACCCATCTCTGTCTTCCTCTCTTCCTCTCCCTCTCTCTCTCTGTCTCTCTCCAAAAAAAAGAAGAAGAAGAAGTTCAGAGGGAGCATGCTTGCCTACTATTAATAGGACACTGGATTCATGTTCCAGAAAAGTGCACACAAATGTGCAGACACACAAACACGCATACACATTAAGGACACAGAATTATCAGTATCCAGTTACCAGCTGCATCTGGAAAATGAAACAGTCTCAAGTGACTCCATAGGCCTGCCTTATGTGATTGAGTGAAAAGTGAAAGGTGGCCTCATGAACTGGGATAGGAAACTGAGGAAGGAAAAGTATTGAGGGGAAAACTTAATTTAGGGTGGACTGAGTTTGGGGCATGCTCAAGGTAAGATCTGGTGACATCCAGGTGGGACATTATACAAGGCTTTTGACTCTCTACCCCTAAAGTACACAAAAAGGGACTGTGCTGAAAGCTGCCACTGATAGATGTACAACCATGGAAGGTTGGGGAGAGTGGGCCATACAGAAAGTAGATAGAGGAGGGGGCTGCCATCTGATACAATCAAAGTATGTTCTGAATGTATTCCTCCCACCGTCCCCATCACCACCACCTCGCAGCCAAACCACAATAATCTACTCATTGGTCTTTCCTGGTATTTTATTGGTTTTGTTTGTTTGTTTGTTTGTTTGTTTGTTTCCTTATAGTCTATTACCTCCGTAAAAGCAGGATTGACTTTTTTTTTTGAGGTGGGGTCTCACTCTAGCCCGGACTGACCTGAAACTCACTCTGTAATCCCAGGCTTGTCTTGAATTTAATGTGCGCCACCATCTCTGGCCCTTGTTTGTTGTTGTTGTTGTTGTTTGTTTTTCGAGGTAGGGTTTCACTCTGGTCCAGGATGACCTGGAATTCACTATGTAGTCTCAGGGTGGCCTCGAACTCTTGGTGATCCTCCTACCTCTGCCTCTACCTCTGCCTCCCGAGTGCTGGGATTAAAGGTGTGCGCCACCACGCCCGGCTGTTTGTGTTGAGACAGGGTTTCATGTAGCTCAGTCTGGCCTAAATCTCTCTATGCAGCTGAGACTGACCTTGAATTCCTGGCCATTACATTACATCTTCACCTCCTTGAGTGCTGGGATTACAGGTGTGCACCACCATGCCTGGTTGTATGTGGTGCTGGAGGGTGATGCTAGAGGGTTTTGTGCATACCCGGCAAGCACTCTACCAACGGAGCTACATTCCCAGCCCAAGAACTGACTTCTTTAAAATGTAACCTACATGGGCTGAAGAGATGGCTTAATGGTTAAGACACTTGCCTGCAAAGCTTAAGGACCCAGGTTCAATTACCCAGTACCCACATAAGATTGATGCACAAGGTGGCTCATGTGACTGGAGTTCGTTTGCTAAGGCTATAAGGCCCTGGCACACATTCTCTTTCTCTCCCTCTCTTTCTCTCTCATAAATTTAAAAAAATATTTATATTTTTAAAATGTAACCTAAAAAGGAAGGGTGGTGGGAGGGGAAGATGGTCTTTTGCTACACTGTCTTCATGTATGCAGGTTGTCAGTAAAAAGTCTTTTAGAAAAGGAGGGCTGGAGAGGTGTCTCAACAGTTAAGGCATTTACCTGCAAAGTCTAATGACCTGAGTGTGATTCCCCAGTACCCATGTAAAGCCAGATGCACAGTGGCACATGCATCTGGAGTTCATTTGCAGTGGCTGGAGTACCCAGTGTGCCCATTTTTTTCTCTCTCTCTTTCTCTCTCCTTGCAAATAAATAAATTTATAAAAATATTTTTAAATAGTTTGCTTATTGATTGATTTGAGAGACAGAGGTAGAGAGGGAGAAAGAAGCAAAGAGAGAGGGAAAGAGAGGCAGAGAGAATGGGTGCTCCAGGGCCTCCAGCCACTGCAAACAAACTCCAGACACATGTGCCACCTTGTGCATCTGGCTTACATGGGTCCTAGGGAATAGAACCTGGGTCCTTTGGATTTGCAAGCAGGTGCCTTAAAAATATAATATAAGCCCTATACAAATATTTTTTTTAAAGAGGGCAGAAGAGATGGTTCAACAGTTAAGGCACTTGCCTGTAAAGCCTAATGACCAGAGTTCACTTCCCCAGTACCCATGTAAATCCAGATGCACAAAGCGGCACATGTGTCTGTAAGTACATTTGCTGCCTCTAGTGGCCCTGGTGCACCCATTCTCTTTCTTTCTGCTAGGCGTGGTGGCACACACTCAACTAAGCCCTGTCACTTTACTGTTCCAAAGCATCCAATAGTTCCCCTTGACACCTGGAATAAAAATCAAATCCCCACAAGTTCTGGTTTTACCTTTCTCTCCTCACCTCTTTTCTAAGTACTCCCTCTGCTCTTGCCACACTGACTTTCTTTCTCTTGCATGCCAAGTTTGTTCTGGCCTCAGGCCACTTAACATTTTTTAAGAATCATCTAGGTATTCTAGTTGGCCTCAGTGGAACATTTGTTTAAATTCCCTACTCAGTGGTTAAAGGGACTTGCTTGCAAAGCCTGCCAGCCAAGGGTTTGAGTCCCCAATACCCATGTAAAGCCAGATGTACAAGTTAGTGCAAGCACCTGGCCCTGGCATTCCCCATGTTCCCCCCATAAATAAATAAGCAAAATATGTTTAAAAAGAAGAGATATCCATTTCTATCCTTACACTGTCTGCTTTCTTTTTCTTCATAGAATTTTCACCGTCAGACACCTGATTGCATTTTTATTTGCTTACTTCTTGTCTATCTCCCCAATTAAATTTAATTTATTTACTCAACAAGTATTTATTGAGCACATGCTATGTGACAGGCATCATTCTAGGCATTGAGCACACATGAAAGAACAAGACAGAGCAGAGTCCAGCCCACACTGAGCTCCAGACAACTGCCAAGGGGATCCCCACAAGGACAGGAAACAGGACCTCAAGGCATAGAAAAATGCTTTGGATATTTGAATATTTGCTCTCTTTGTTTGTTTCTTTGTTTCATTTTGTGTGTTTTTTTAATTTATTGACAACTTCCATAATTATAGACAATAAACCATGATAATTCCCTCTCCCCACTTTCCCCTTCCCAACTCCACTCTCTATCATATCCCCTCCCCCTCTCAATCAGTCTCTCTTTTATTTTGATGTCATCATCTTTTCCTCCTATTATGATGGTCTCATGTAGGCAGTGCTAGGCACTGTAAGGTCATGGGATATCTTTCCATCTTCTAGTGTCTGAAAGAGTGCATTGTAAGGAGTCCTACCTTTCCTTTGGCTCTTACATCCTTTCTGCCAACTCTTCCACAATGGACCCTGAACCTTGGAAGGTGTGATAGAGATGTTTCAGTGCTGAGCACTCCTCTGTCACTTCTTAGCACCATGGTGCCTTTTGAGTCATCCCAAGGTCACCACCATCTGAAAAGAGAAGCTTCTCTAACCAAAAGTGAGAGTAGCATTAATATGTAGGTATGATTATTAAATGAAGTGCTTACCAGACAGTTTGGTGAGCATAATATATACATTTAGCCAGACATCAGCATGCGTTATAACTCTAGGGATCATGACTTCCCCCATCATAGGTTTTTAGCATCAGGCATGTATTCCCTCCTGGAGAGCAGGCCTCCAGCCCAATTCCCAAACTATTGGTTTCCACCATAACAGACATGCCACTATTGCACTTGTTGGCTCATTTGGCCTGGCTGGCCAATCTTAAGGCTTGCAGTGTCCACTGCTGTTTATCTTCACAGATGACTTCTCTCTCTCCCATGGAGCTGCATGCAGTGTAGCTTTTTTCTGCTTTCTGTTAGCTGGTCTACAGGGAGGAGGTTTTCAGTTCAGCTCCAGCAAGATTTTTCAGCTTAGGAGGCTATAGCTGCCTGAATTTACATCTGGGTCTTTTATTCTGTTCCATTGATCTACAGGTCTGTTTTTGTGCCAGTAACATGCTGTTTTGTTACTATGGTTCTGTAATGTAGTTTAAATTAGGTATGGTGATACCACCAGCCTTATTTTTGTTTCCCAAAATTGTTTTGGCTATTGGAGGTTTTTTTGTGCTTCAAAATGAATGTTGGTATTGTTTTTTCTATTTCTGTGAATAACACCATTGGAATTTTGATTGAGATTGCCCCATCAAATGTGTAGATTGCTTTTGGTAAGATTGACATTTTCATAATATTGATTCTTCTAATCCAAGAACATGGGATATCTTTCCATCTTCTAGTGTCTTCTGCAATTTCTCTCTTGAGTGTTTTAAAGTTTTCATTGTACAGCTCCTTTATTTCCTTGGTTAGGTTTATTCCAAGATACTTTTTTTTTTTTTTTTTTGAGGCAATTGTTAATGGGAGTAATTCCCTGATTTCATCTTCAGCATATTTGTTGTTAGTATATAAGAAGGCTACTGATTTCTATGTGTGTCTTGCCTTATTGCTATGGCTAAGACTTCCAGGATGATATTAAATAAAAATGAGAACAGTGGACACCCTTGTCTTGTTCCTGATTTTAGTGGAAAAGTTTCAAGTTTTTCCCCATTTAGTGTTATATTGGCTTGTAGGTTTGTCATAAATAGCCTTTATTATGTTGAAATATGTTCCTTCTAATCCCAGTTGCTGTAGAACTTTTACCATGAAGGGATGTTGGATTTTGTCAAATGTTTTTTTCTGCATCTATTGAGATCATCATGTGATTTTTGACCTTTAGTCCATTTATATAGTGTATTATCTTTATCAATTTGTGTATGTTGAAACATCCCTGTATCTCTGGGATAAAGCCTACTTGATTGGGGTAAAGGATATTTTCATATATTTTGTTTGCCAATATTTTGTTGAGAATTTTTGCATCTATGTTCAAGAGGGAGATTGGTCTATAATTGTGTTTTTTTCTTCTTTATCTGGTTTTTGTATCAGAGTGATGCTGACTTTGTAATATTGATAATATTCCTTCCTTTCCTATTTTGTGGAAAAGTTTGAGAAGCATTGACATTAGTTCTTCAATGAAGGTCTGCTAAGATTGACCAGTATCCATCTGGACTAGACATTTTTTGTTGTTGTGTTGTTGCTTTTGTTTTGTTTTGTTTTGTTTTTTTTGAGGTAAGGTCTTACTCTAGTCTAGGCTGACCTGGAATTCAGTATGTAATGTTAGGGTTGCCTCAAACTCATGGCAGTCCTTCTACCTCTGCTTCCTGAGTGCTGGAATTAGAGGTGTGTTCCACCATGCCAGCTGGACTTTTTAGTTGGGAAGTTTTTTTTTATAACTATTTGGATCTCTGTACTTGTTATAGGTCTATTTAAGTGGTTAATCTCATCTTAATTTAATTTTTGTAGGTCATAAAAATCAAGGAAATCATCCATTTCTTTCAGATTTTCAAACTTAGTGGAGTATATGTTCTTAAAGTATGTCCTTGTCATTTTCTGAATTTCTTTGGTATCTGTTGTAATGGTGCCTTTTTATCTCTAATTTTATTAATTTGTGTGTTTTATCTCTTTCTTTTGGTCTGATTTCTGCCCTAATCTTTTATTATTTCTTGCCATGTACTAATATTTAGTTTGCCTTGTTCTTCTTTTTCCAAGGCCTTAAGGTAAGGCATTAAGTTGTTTACTTCTGACCTTTCTAATTTCCTAATATAGGCACTTAAAGCTATAAATTACTGTCTTAGGAATGCTTTCATTCTGTCCCAAAGTTTTTGATAGGTTGTGTTCTCATTATCATTTGATTCTATGAATTTTTGATTTCATCTTGATTTCTTCATTGACCCATTCATTATTTAGTAGTGCATTGTTTAGTTTCCATGATTTTGTGTATGCTCTATAGCTTTTCTTGCTATTGATTTGTAGTTTAATCCCATTGTGATCAGATAGAGTAAAAGGAATTATTTCAATTTTCCTGTATTTGTTAAGGTTTGCTTTGTGTCCTAATATATGGTCTATTTTAGAGAATGTTCCGTATGCTGCTGAAAAGGTTGTGTACTGAGCATGTGGATGAAATGTTCTGTAGATATCTGTTAGGTCCATTTGTTCTATGACCTCATTCAATCTGGATGCATCTCTGTTTATTTTTTACCACAATGACCTGTCAATTGATGAGAGTGGGGTGTTAAAGTCACCCACTACAACTGTGTTTGGTGTTATCTGTGACCTTAGTTCTAATAGTGTTTGTTTGATGAAATTGGGAGCCTCCATGTTAGGTGCATATATGTTTAGAATTATAATGTCCTCCTGTTGGATTTTTCAATATATCAATATAAAGTGACCTTCCTTATCTTTCCTAACTAATGTTGGTTTGAAGTCTACCCTATTAGATATTAGGATAGTGATTCCTGCTTGTTTTCTAGGCCCATTTACTTAAAATACCTTTTCTCATCCTTTCACCCTAAGATAGTGTCCATCTTTTATGAAAAGGCGAGTTTCTTGGAGGCAATAATAGAAGGATCCTGCTTTTTAACCCAGTCTGAAAACCTGTGTCTTTTGGTTGGGACATTGACACTATTGATATTAGAATTGTTATTGAAAGATGTGTATTTATTCATGCCATTCTTCTTGTTTTGTAGTTCTTTTGGGTTTTCCTTTACTCATTTGTATTAACTATTATTTGAGTATGGTTTATTTTTTCCCATTTTTTTATGTGTGTGCTTTTCTTTCTCTTTCTTTTCTCTTCAGCATAGAGGATCTTTTCAAGTATTTTCTGTAGATTTGGTTTAGTGTTCATATATTCTTTTAGCCTGCTTTTGTTGTGGAATGTCCTTATTTCTCCATATATTTGGATGGATAGCTTTGCTGGATAAAGTAATCTTGGTTGGCAATTGTTATCTTTTAGAACTTAGAATATACCATTCCAAACCCTTCTTGCTTTTAAAGTTTGTGTTGACTAATCTGCTATTATCCTGATGGGTTTGACTTTGTATGTGACTTGATTTTTCTCTCTAACTGCTTTCAATATATTTTCTTTGGTTTGTGTGTTTTGTAGCTTAATTATAATATGATGGGGAGAGGTTGTTAATTTCTCTGTTTGGCATTCTAAAGGCTTCCTGTATCTATATTGGCATCACTTTCCATAGTTAGAGGAAATATTCTTCTATGATTTTGTTGAAAATACCTACTATGCCTTTCGAGTGAAATTTTTCTCCTTCTACTATGCCCTGAATTGTTATGTTTGATCTCTTCATAGTGTCCCAAATGTCTTGAAATTCCCATTTATGCCTTCCTATTAGTCTGTCTTTCTCTTTGTTGGACTGTATCATATCTGCCACAGCTCTTTCCTTGATACATTCTACTGGTGAGATTTTCTAGAGATTTCTATTTGACTTACTCTGTTTTTCATTTCTAGTATTTCTGATTGGTATTTTTTCATTATTTCTATTTCCTTACTCATGTCTTGTATTGACCTCCTTATTTCATTAAGTTGGTTTCCTGTGTTCTCATGGGATTCCTTCTGGAGTTTGTTTTCTTTGATTCCTTTGAGCATAGATATAATCTTTTTTTTTTTTTTCAAATCTTTGTCGGGCATTTCATCTAAAGCAGTCTCATTGGAGGTCATTTCTGATGGATTTATAATTTTTGGTGGGATTGTATTGTCTTGATTTTTGTGTGTATGTGTGTTTCTTGTAATATAATGTAGATATTTTTACATCTTGAGTTAATTTGATGCTTGGGTTTTCTAATTATCTGCAGTGTTCCTAGCTGTATAAATCTGACTTTATCTATCTCTGGGGTAGGAGTTTAAGGTGCCATGTATAGCTCTTATAGTCCAAGAGAAACAGCAAAAGTGACCCTAGGTTTTGAGTTTGCCTGCTATTTAATAAGTATTGTAGTAGACTGGGTGGAGAAAGACTGGCGAATTCTAAAATTCAACTGAATAATATACACATTCAATCAAAACCAGAGTGTTTGTGCAAGAGTGGGGATTAAAACAAATTGATAATATAATAAAGCCAAAGTCCCTAAGGGTGTGTGTTGCCCCACACCCTTAATCCTGTCAACTAGGAGGTTGAGATTTCTGGTCTGAAATGAGTTCCAGGTCAGCCTGGGGTTGTGTGAGACCCTGCTGCCAGTAATGACAGAAGAAAAAAGACAAAGATCCTATAGAACAGGAAACAGCAAAGTTAATAATAGTCAACACCAAAATACAGCTTATTTGAGAATGGTAAAGCCAAACAAGAATATATCAATCAAATCTAACATATAACCTGCCCTGATATGGAAGGTGAGATTAGTACTTCCAGTGCAGGCCTGTGTACCTGCTTTTGTGTCAGTAGGCCCTGTACCTTTTGGGATGACTTCCAATCTCACCAATGCTGAGTGGCCACCTTAATCCCTCTCTGTTGTGCTGTTGACTGTTGGGCTACTTGGGTCGCTGGATCTATTGTTCTGATTGGCTGTGCTGGATGCCTTGCAGCTGGGGGGCAGGGTGAATGAGTTCCCTGGAGGTTTAAGACACTGAATGTTGGGGAACGGGAGGCTGTGCAGGATGCCTGGAGCTGTACCAGAGCTTCTCAGCTGGTCCCATTTGTGCTCTCCTTCAGCAGCTGCTCAGCTGGTCCCTGCTATCTTCCTCTTCAGGTTTCTTGACTTTGTGAGGAGGCTGGTGTGAGTGGAAAATCCCTCCACCTGGTTTCTGCTCCCACAGCTCTGCCCAGATTGGGGCTCTATTCCCCTTCAGCTTTCTTGACTTTGTGAGGAGGCTGATGTGAGTGGAATATCTCTCCACATGGTTTTTGCTCCTGCAGCTCTGCGTTGCCAGGCACCTGCCAGGCGGGTGGCCTCGGTAGGATTCTTGTTTTCCTCCTTTCTAGGAGATCTGAGTCTCTCTTGCTTCTCTGCTGTGGTTGAAAATAACTTATACACTTCACTTTTAGGTAGAAGAGTGTATTTTGCTGCTTTTCTGCTTAGTTCCCTCCCTAGGCTGCTTTGGCATGGCTACTATGCCACCATCTTACTCAGAAGTCTCATTCTACTCTAGCCCAGGCTGACCTGGAACTTGCTTTGTCATCCCAGGCTGGCCTCAAATTTATGGTGAACCTCCTACTTCTGCCTCTTGAGTGATGGGATTAAAGGTGTGAATCACCATGCTCAGCCTGCTCATTCCTTTTAAGAAAAAATCTTATTCTAGTGTTATTTTTTCAGCATTATTGACCCTATTGTTTCAACTATATTGTTGGTTTATTGTTTTTTTTTTTCCTTCTTTTTGGTTGCTTTGTTTATTTTTGAGGTAGGGTCCCACTTTAGCCCAGGTTTGCTTGTAACTCTTCACAATCCTCTTATCTTAGCCTCCCACTTTTTCCTTCTTAACTATGTGGTGTTTTAAGTGTATGAAGGGTTAAGCACACTTGCATGTCAGCCTGGAAATATAATCAGCATTTATTATATTACTGTTAGGGGAAAATATGTTCCGAGTTTCAAATAATTAACTTCCAAGTGAACTTTAGACACTGCCAGCCAGGCTCATGTATATTTGGGTGAGATTTGCCAATGTCTTTGCACTCTTTTATGGGGAGAGGCAGCATGCCAGCCAGATCCGGCCAGACAGTCCTGGCGATTGTGGGGTAACAGATGTCTCAGAAAAAGCACCCCATCCAGAAGGCTTTGCTCTGCTTTCAGCTCACAAGTACTGGGATTCTTAGAATTTCAGATCCATGCTGACGTACCTTTCCCTGTGTGGGGACAGGCCCTCTGTGAGCTGACTAACATTTTTTCACCAGAGAGACCAAGACAAATTCTTAAGAGTCTTCCACTGGGACCACAGCATGGCTGGAAATGGCAGCCAGCCTGGGCACAGAGCCTAGCTACTCTGGGACACTGAGAGGGAGAAAGATTGGGGGTTAGCCAGTCTCACTTCCAACATGACAAGCATCATGGCATTCAGCCTGCTCACGGTCTCTAGGTCTGTTTAATTTTTTAACCAAGGGACGGATTCATGGAGGGAAGTGCTGGATATAAGAAGAGTCAGATCCAAGCCTGCTTAGTTACAAAACACCAGGATTTGCTGAAATTTTGGAAAAAATGTAGAACAATCAAATGTTCAATATTTGGGCTGGGAACCACAGTAGTCTCTTGACCCTGGTTAAGACTCAGTTCAGAATGAAGGAACACTGGAGGGAAGGACACCCTTCTGAGTCTTGATCTAGCTGACCACTTTGTCATTGAGAGGCTTCTCGAAACCAGGGATGTGCTTGGACATACAGGATGTGATCAGGATTTGGGCAGATTCTTTTAGAGCCTTTCTGTTTCTGTAACATAACACCCAAGGCTGGGTGATTTATAAATAAACAAGACCACCCTGAGGCTACATAGTGAATTTCAGGTCCGCCTAGGCTAGAGTGAGATCCTACCTTGAAAAATAAAAATTAAATTAAAAAGTTATCTGAATCTTCATAGTGAATTCCAGGTCTGCCTGAGCTAGAGCAAAACCCTACCTTGAAAAAAAAAGTATCTGAATATAATCTCACAAACGTGTTGAGATATAGAATCTTCTAGATGGGCCAGACATGGTGGTGTACACCTTTAATCCCAGCACTTGGGAGGCAGAGGTAGGAGGATCGCCATGAGTTCGAGGCCACCCTGAGACTACATAGTTAATTCCAGGTCAGCCTAGGCCAGACTGAGACCCTACCTCAAACAAACAAACAAACAAACAAACAACAACAACAACAACAAAAAAAAATCTGATTCCTGAGCTATTGTTACTGCTACACTGTGAGGCCCACTTAGTGAAGAGAACAGCTACCAAGTACTAAGAAGGAAGAACCAGGCATTCCTCTAAACAGGCTCCATACCTCAGACCATTTAATCCTTACAAACTCCTTTCTGGGGGGCGGGGGTGCTGTTGTTATTCTCACAAACAAGCATCTCAGGTGAGTGAGGCTAGTAGCTGAGCCTGGTGGTGCACCCCTGTAATCCCAGTGCTAGGGAGGCTGAGGTCAGAGAATCTCTGTCAATTCAATGTCAGCTTGAATTACACGGCAAGCTTCAGGCCAGTCTGGGATACGACATCAGTAACAAAACCACTAGGACCACCGCCACAAAAGCTAAACCCAAACAAAGAAAAGCTTGATCTAGAGTTAGGTGCCAGTCGACACAGATCTGGGCCACAAACCCAGGCACTGCCTTTTAGATTCACTGGTTTCAGTCAGGGAGAAAAGAAGTAAGCATAGTTCGGGGAGTTTGTGGAGAAAGGAGAACATTGGAGACCGTTCGGTGACTTTCCCCCTGTAGGATCTCAATCATCATTTCCCCCGTAGCATCTCAGTCATGAGAGCTCCATGGAGCCAAGCCTATTCACGTCTCTAACACTAGATGGCGCTTCTCAGGTTGTGAGCACCCACCTGTGGGTAAAGCCTTTGGGGACTACCCACTCTCCACCCGAGTCTCAAGATATAATAGTCTCCTCTGTTTTCTAAGACAGATGGCAGCCTGCATAAGCTATTCCTAGTCTCCAGCTCTGGGGATCCTTGTCTGTGTAGGAGGGCAATCACTGAGGAAAGCTGCCTTTCTCGTTGAGCGCAGGCTTGTAGCCGCCTTGGTTGAGCTGAGGGAGTCTCTGCTCCTTTCACTGCACTTCACAGTGCATTGAAGAGCAGTCAACATGGGTTGCTTGCGAGCGCAGTTTGTGTCTGCCTGTCCTTAGACAAAATGCCTTGCCTTCAACTTTCTTTCAGGAGAAAAAGGAGCACTTGACTGATGCTGCTTTGTGTGTGTGTGTCTGTGTGTTTGTTTGTTTTTTCAAGGTAGGGTCTCACTCTAGCCCAGACTGACCTGGAACTAACTCACTCTGTAGTCCCAGGCTGGCCTTGGACTCACAGTGATCTTCCTACCTCTGCCTCCCAAGTGCTAGGATCAAAGGCATGCACTACCACTTCAGTTCTTTTTACCCCTTCAAAGTGTAACATGTTGTTTGTGGTTTATAGGTGAGCCTTTTGATTATCACTACTCGTGGGTCTAGAGACCTTAAACTGATAAGACCCTTCGGCTGTAGGCTGTCCGCAAAACATTATGTGTTGGTCCCCATAGTATTTATTCAACTGAACCACGTTTCCAAGCTGGACCTTTTGGCATAGACAAGCCTGTAACCCCAACTTTTCAGGGAGCTGAGGCAGGAGGCGCCCCATTCAAGGCCAGCCTGGACTACAGAGTGAGTTCAGGTCCAGCCTGGACAAGTTAATGAGAGCCTAGCTCAAAAGGAAAAAGACAGCTTAGTGGTAGATGGCTTGCTTAGCATGCAGAAAGCCCTTGGTTCAATCCCCAACACTACCAAGACAACAGCAGAGACACATTAGTTTCCCATGAATAAAATTAGGAAGTGAGAGGGGGTACAGTTAGGGTGACTGGACTCCTGAAGGTAAAAAAGGCAGGAAAGTCTGCACTTGCTAGAAATCACAGATGATCTCACTTCTTATCTCATGCCTAGTTCCGTAGACCTGTTTTTCCACAAACAACCAGGACCCCATTGCAAAGTTCAACCCCCAGGGCTAGCGTCTTCCTGAGACAGCCCCTAGCCCTTACCAACCAGCTGTCCCTCTGGTTCACCTGAACCGGGAGACAGCCCACCACTAAAAGGTTATAAATACCTTTGCAATGGGAGGGCAGGCTCTCTGACCACTTGGGAACTTCCAGCTGTGGGTGAGATTTTCCCTTAGCTGGGTCTAAGCCCAGTCAGGTTCAGCCCAGCTGGGTTGAGCCAAGGAGAGGGCCCCTAGCCCTTACTCTCCACATGGGCTCCTTTACACCCTCCAGCTCCCCCCATGGTAGGAGCTCCTTGAACTTTCTAATTTTCTTTTCACACGTTTTTTTCCAGGCCCTCAACGTGGGATCTCTAGCCACATGGGTGCCTTCCCTTGGCTCTACTTCCCTCAATAAATATAATTTAATAATTATCCTTCTCAGTCTTCTTTTTTATTCAATTCTTTGATTAAAATTAGGGGTTCAAGGATTTTCCTGGATCCCTAGCATGCTGTTACAGAAGGATTCAAGGAAAAAAAGTCTGGACTTGCTGGTTGTCTTGAAAAGCAGGACAATCAGATGTGAGGGCCTCTGTGCCCAGCAGCAGTGCTTGGCTGGGGCTGTGCACCAGCTGCCAAGGTGCAGCCAGGCGGGAGGCAGGCCTTCCTCACCCTCCTCTCCCATGCTGCCTCTGCTTCCCTCAGAACTCTTTCTACCTCACTTCTGCTCCTGTTGCTAATCTCCTGAATGGGGCTCCCATTATGCCTAGTTAACACTTATTTACTTTAATCACTTGTTTCTTTGTCTGGGGGAGGATCCTTGTTTGCTTTTGGGTTTTGTTTTGGTTTTCGAAGTAGGGTCTCTAGCCCAGGCTGACCTGGAATTCACTATGTAGTTTTAGGCTGGCCTTGAACTCACTCATGGCGATCCTCCTACCTCTGCCTCCCAAGTGTTGGGATTAAAGCTTGTTTT
Organism: Orientallactaga sibirica; assembly: GCA_036365145.1. Taxonomy (NCBI): domain Eukaryota; kingdom Metazoa; phylum Chordata; class Mammalia; order Rodentia; family Dipodidae; genus Orientallactaga; species Orientallactaga sibirica. Next base: position 5,154,430 of record JAEOAD010000025.1, read on the forward strand.
TGCTTTTTGAGGCAAGGTCTCTCTCTAGTCCAGGCTGACATGGAATTTATTCTGTAGCCCAGGTTGGCTTTGAACTGCTCCTACTTCCCAAGTGCTGGGATTAAAGGTGTGTCCCACCACCCCTGGCTTGGGATGCATTCTTTTAATTGTATTTTTCTCTCCCAATTCAATAGTTTGCATAGTTCTCTGAATGCTTTAAGGTGTTTCCTAGATGTGGAATTTCGAAAGAGCCCTATGCTGGGAAGGGTTGAAAGATCTTAGAGAAAGATGAGGTGCCCAGGTGGTGGGGGAAGGGCAGGTTGTGAAGGTAAGATCTGAGAACAGTAAAGGGGTTTTTGAGTATAGGGGTTCGAGGTTGGAGGCCCAGGCAGAAGCCTCTAAGCAGTGTGTTTTTAGAAAGGGGGTTGGGCAGCTTGGTGAGGTCAGAAACTGAAACTCAGGCCAAGATGGACCTGAGACAATTCCTTGACGTCTCCCTTTTTCCCTTCCTCCATATTCAGTTCCTCAGATAATTCTTTTTTTGTTTTTTTGTTTTTTCAAGGTAGGGTCTCACTCTAGCCCAGGCTGACCTGGAATTCACTATGTAATCTCAGGGTGGCCTTGAACTCACGGCAACCCTCCTACCTCTGCCTCCCTAGTGCTGGGATTAAAGGCGTGCGCCACCACACCTGGCTCATCATCAGATAATTCTTTGAAAATAATTTTTATTTATTTGCAAACAGAGACAGAGAGAGAAAGAGAGACAGAGAGAGAGAGAAATAGGCATGCCAGAGACTCTGCAAACCAATACAACACATGTACCACTTTGTGCACCTGGCTTTATGTTGGTCTTGGGGAACCCAGGCCAGCAGGCTTTGCAGGCAAGGTCTTTTAACTGCTGAGCCATCTCTGTAGTCTTACTCTATATTTTCTTTTCTTTTTTCTTTTTGACAGATGCACAATGTGATGCATGAATCTGGAATTCCTTTACAATGGGAAGAGACCCTGGTGGGACCTTTTAAAATTTTTATTTATTTATTTCAGAGAGAGAGAAAGAGTGCCAGGGCCTCTAGCCATTGCAAAACACACTCCAGACATGTACGCCACCTGTGCATCTGGCTTACATAGGTCCTGGGGAATCAAACCTGGGTCCTTTGGCTTTGCAGGCAAATACCTTAACCTCTAAGCCATCTCTCCAGTACCCACTGTCTTTTTTTTTTTTTTTTTTTTTTTAACCCAGAGACCCTTAAAATGGTTAAATGGTTGTAATTCCTCTCCTCCACCTCTCTACCCCTAATATTCCATAGTGCGGGAGGGAAAGTGGAGGGAAAACCTGGCCATACTCCTGCAATTCCAACATTCAGTCTACTCCATGGGGTCACAAGTTCCAGGCCAACCCAAAGCTATAATGTCAGTTTCAGACTGACTCTATTTTTAAAAAATATTTTATTTATTTATTTATTTATTTATTTATTTGAGAGAGAGAGAGAGAGAGAGAGAGCAAGAAAGAAAGAGTGCACCAGGGCCTCCAGCCACTGCAAAAGAACTCCAGATTCATGTGCCCCTTGTGCATCTGGCTTATGTGGGTCCTGGAGAAGCGAACCAGGATCCTTTGGCTTTGCAGGCAAATGCCTTAACTGCTAAGCCATCTCTCCAGCCCTCCTGACTCTATTTTTGAAAAGCTCCTTGGCCAGGTATAGAAGCTGAGGTAGGAGGATTGCCTTGAGTTTGAGGCCAGACTTCAGTTACAGAGTGAATTCCAGGTCAGCCTGGGCCTGTAGTGAGACCCTGCCTCGAAAAACAACCCCCCCCAAAAAAAAGGCTCCCAGACTCTACCCATTCCTCACAACCTTCTCCTCCCTCACCCCCCTACAATAGTCTGAGCCCTTGCCCCTTCTCCCCTGCGCCCTCTTCCACTTGTGCTTTTGCAGCTCTGTTCCTTCTGGCAGCTTTCAGCTTGTAAAATCCTGCAACCTTCCAAGCTTCAACCTCTGCGGCCTTTCTTTCTTTTTTCTTTTTCTTTCTTTCTTTCTTTCTTTCTTTCTTTCTTTTTTTTTTTTTTTTTTTTCTTTCTTTGTTTTTTTTTTTTTTTTTTTTTTTTTGGTGTTTTGAGGTAGGGTCTCACTCTGGCTCAGGCTGACCTGGAATTCACTATGTAGTCTCAGGGTGGCTCGAACTCTCGGCGATCCCCCTACCTCTGCCTCCTGAGTGCTGGGGTTAAAGGCGTGCACCACTATGACTGGCCTCTGCGGCCTTTTTGATCATACCCATCCCTCTTCTCTTTCATGCCATTCAGACACTGTTAATTTCAGAATGTGTGAACTGGTCTTGTACTCGCTGTTCCCTAAATTTGGGAGATTCTTTCTCCAGAAATTGCTGTTTCCTTCCTCCCCTCTAAACAGGTTTCTGCTCTAATGTCACCCTCTCTGACAGGTCCTTGAACACCTAGAACAGAATCCCCTTCCCCACTTTACCCTCTTCCACATACACACATTAGTCTATCCCCCACTTTTCTTTAGAACTCAGGTAGAGCTTATTTCCTTCCTTCCTCCCTCCCTCCCTCCCTCTCTTCCTTCCTTCCTTCCTCTCGCTTCCTTCCCTCCTTCCTTTCTTCCTTCCCTCCCTCTCTCTTTCTTCCTCAAGGTAGGGTCTCATGCTAGCCCAACCTAATCTGGAACTCACTTTGTAGTCCCAGGATAGCCTCAAATTCACAGTGATCTTCCTACCTCTGCCTCCCCCATGCTGGGATTAAAGGTGTGCACCACCACACCTGGCTATATATTTATTTCTTTTGTTGTCTGTGCTCCTCACTAGAATATATGCACTAACAGAACAAAGACTTTCCCCCCTTTTTAAAATTGAGAACTTTAATATATGAACATATTCCATATTGGTTACTGGGCTAAACTCTTACGTCCCCTCTCCCCCATCCCCATTCCACTGAGGGCACCCCTCAGTGGGGTTATCAGTATTTGCTGTGGGGTCATGAATGCACCAGTCAGTCTGTGTGTGTGGGGATGCCTCAGAGTTACCCACCCTGTGGCTCTTACAATCTTTCTGCCCCTCTTCCACAATGTTCCCCGAGCCTTGGAGGGCGTGTTGTAAGTCTTTAGTGTTGAACTCTGCATCCTCTGGGTTTCTGCTTTCATGAGTCTTGAGTTTCCTCAGTGTCTATCACCATCTCCCTGGAGAGGTTCTCAGGCTAGCAGTGAAAGCAGCGCTCAGATATAATCTGTCTCTTCCTCAGTGATGTTTCCTGGGCAAAGATTTTCCTTGATACGTGCCTAAAAAAAAAAAGAAGTTTAGCAGGTAAGAACTGAGAGATGCCTGAGTTGTCTTGGGGAAAGAGCTAATATATAATACACAAAAGAAAGAAGACTTAGCAGTTAAGGTGCCTGCGAAGCCTGAGGACCCAGGTTCGATTCCACAGTACCCATGTTCACTAGATGCACAGGGTAGCACATGCATCTTAAGTTTGTCTGCAGTGGCTAGAGGCCCTTTGTGCCCACTCTCTCTAGCTGCCTCCTCTTTCTCTCTGTCTCAAATAAATAAAATAAAATATTTTAAAAGAAAAGAAAGTAATACCAGAGGAGAGATTATCAGTGCAATACTTTAAATGTGTGATACAAATTCAATTTGATTCATTGGAAGTATTTATAGTTCAATGACACATGCAGATGAAATGCCCAGGGTTGTTTTGGGGATAAATGATAATTATAGGGCAGATGTGTGCCTTTAAGGAATTTACAGCCAAGGGAAAGGGGAAAGGACAGATAAGACTCCAGTTATCTTGGTATCTCTGGGTTTTTTTTTTTTTTTTTTTTTTTTGTTTTTGGTTTGTTTGTTTTTGTTTTTGAGATAGAGTCTCACTCTAGCCCAGGATGACCTGGCATTCACTATGTAATCTCAGGCTTGCCTCAAACTACAGCAATCCTCCTCAAATGCTGGGATCAAATGTATGTGCCACCAAGACTGGCTTTGGTATCTCTTTATAAGCAAGATCTTCAATGTCCTGTATAATGGAGGTATTGGCATTTGTTCTTAGTGAATTGTTAATATATTCTTTCACTGAAGGCTTTTGCTGTCATTCGGTCCAATAGGATGAAAAACCCTTTACAAACAAACACAGTCTCTTTCTGAGTTCTGATATTTACTGATTGTTTCTTTGGACATGGTCACCTAGATTTTACTTGGGTATCTCAAACTAAAGCCCTTTCACCCCATCCTCTGTATCCTTCCCTCAGTTACTGAGGCTGGAAGAGCTCTTCCTATCTAGTCCCTCACTTAACTACAATTCCAGGGAGTCCACATCCCCACATCAAGGTCTACTCATTCTGTGGTCCTGGTCACCACGTGTTTTCTGGATTTTCTGCAGTTCTGCAGCACACCCACTCCCAGCTTGCTGCAGAGCTCTCGCACACATCCTCCACACCTAGCCTACGTGGTCTTTTAAAAGCCACATCTGATAACCACACTCCCACGCTCAAGGCCAAAGCCATTGCTGTCTGCGCCTGGTTTCCTCCCACCACTCTGACCACGACTGTCCAGTAGCTCCGTTTGGGCCCCGCATACACTTTGTCATCTGTCTTGAATATTCGTTCCTCTCTGGACCTACAAAGGTGGTTTTCAGTCCTGTGATTGTCCCATCTTCCTCTAACGGCCCTTGGAATTCCTTCTCCATTTTCTCTTAGAGAAGACTTCCTGGGTCTCTCAGTAAGGCAGGGTTTGGAGCCTTCTCTGTGCCTCCTCTATGAAAGCGTGTTTGCTATGCTATGCTTGTCATATTGTCTGTATCCCCAGCTGCACCATAAGCTCCACGAGGGCCTCACTATCCCGCTCTAGCTGGGTGGTGTTTGCCCAGCACGTTGAGTTTAGTAATACTGAATGAGTATAAAAACACTTGCTTGGATAGGACTGTGAGTCATAAAATAACAGGAGTTTATCTTTCCTGAGCGGTTATGATGCATGTGGCACAGATCTAACTGCCCTACAACATAACCCTGTTAAGTAGAGGCTGTTTCCCCATACAACAGATTAGCAAACTGAGGCACAGAGAGGTGAAGCCACTGGGCTAAGGTCCACAGCTTCAAAGTGGAGGCACCCGGAGCAGAATCGGAACCCACATTCTCCCCTAAAGTGAAGCACAATGTGGGGGTTCACTACATGGACAGATTCAAGTCGCTAGCGGAGGGCTTTGTTGTTTCGGGGACCGAGGACTCGTCGGTGGGGCCTGGGCTTGTGCTTCTGGCCGGCGGCGGGCCGAGTGTGAGCATGCACCCCGTTAACTTCCCCGCCGCCGCCGCCGCCGCGGTCCCCGGGGAGGGCGTGTCCGGGGGCGTGTCCTCGGGCGCCGCGGGCCCGGCCGGGGCGGGAGGGCGGGGCCTCGGGAGGGGCCGAGCGCGGCTGCCGGAGCCGCTGCGGGAGGCGGGACGAGGCGGCGCGGCGCGGCGCGGGGCAGAGCGGAGTGTCCCGGGAGGCGTGCAGGCCGGCACACCGACCCACCGACCGACCGACCGACCGACGGACGCACGGACGCGCGCTTGGAGCGGCGAGGTGAGGCTGCGGGCCGGGGAGGCGGCGAGCGTGGCCGCGGGCTGGCGCGGGTCCCGGGCCCGAGACCCTTCCCCGCGGGCGGCGGGCGGGCGGGCGGGGCGCCCGGCTCCTCGGCCCGGGGATCGCCTTCGCCCCCGCGGGAGACGGAGCCCGGGGCGCCGAGACAATAGCGGGCCACCTGGAGCGCGCCGCCCGGCCGCCGAGGGTGGGGCTCCGGGGAGGCGAGGGAAACCTCGGGAGAGCAGCGTTGGGTGAAAGTATTCCGGGACTTCGGGCTTGCGGCAGTGGCCCCGCTCTGGCCGGGGAAACTGAGGCTCGGGAAAGGTGAGGAGCGGTCCAAGGTCAGAGCGCGCTCCCTGGGCGTCGGGCCGGGGCCGGGGCGGGCGGCGCTGCTCCGGGCGGTGCTCGGCGACCTGCTCTGTGTTGCAGAAAAGCCCCCGGCTTGGCGGGGCCGCCTCGGACTGCGGGACGCCAGCTGCTGCGGGGGTCCTCGGAGGTCGGGGCAGGTGACAGCTCCGTGACCTGCCACCATGGATGGAGACGGACTTTTGGATGGAGAAACCCGAACTGTCGAAACCAGTCAGAATGATTCGGCTGTCCAGGGTTTTGATAAAATCCGCCCTGCTCCCTTCGGGGAATCCGAATGAGGGAAGACACACCTTCACTGCGGAGCCAAGGACATTTCTGTATAATCAGCGGATGAAAGGATTTTCTCAGACTCTTTCCCCCTTTTCCTTGAGGATTAATCCACCACAGTCCACAGTTCCAGCGGAGACAGACCAAGGCATACGATGCGCCGGAAGCCTACAGCGCCTTGGGAATTGCTGTGGACACTGCCTTTACCATAGAGGACTTTTCACACATGCCACTCCTCCCCCTGCCCCCAGCTCCCTTCTTCTGATCTCATGAGATGACTGGTTCTCATTTTCCGAGTTAAGTTCTATTTCCAAAACTGTTCCCTGGAGCTATAAGTGGATTGGCAGAAATGAGAGATTAGGAGCTGGGAGAAGAGCCCCGTGTTGTGTCCTCTCGCTGCTGCTGCTGCCGACATGAAGTGCTTTTTCCCAGTGCTGAGCTGTCTGGCTTTGCTGGGTAAGTGGCTCTGCTTATCAGCCTTCAGTCTATATATCTGTGTGAAAGTTTAGCCTATTCTTGGTGCCTGTGATTCCTTTTGTGATCTTTCCCACCAACACTAGGCTTTCAGGACACCAGGAGGCAGCCGGTGTGTCACAGATTGAGTTAGAGTACCAGAAGGGCCCATTGTGGAATACTGTTTGCCTTTAAGCGGGCCTTGGGGTGAAGCCCACGGCTGCACGTGGGTGGCCTAGGAAGCATGGATGCCTCAGTGTCTTCATTTTGTGTCTGTCTGCAATTGGCTCCTTAGAGGAGGCAACATAATGCTGTTGGGAAGGGTGGTTTGATGTTAAAATGGTGCTTTTTGTTGTTGTTTTTGGAGGGGAAGTAGGAGTGGTAGGATGGGGGTTGAAGGGATGCTTTGTCTACCTAAGGAGTCTGTAGGCTGAATGTATTTGAGGATACTGGGCCTGTGTCTCCTCACCAGGGAAGCTCAGCTCACAGTCCTGGCTGGAGGAGAGCCTAGTTAGGGGTGTGTTAGGATTGATTTTGCTTTTTGCCCTCACAGAAACTCCAGTAGGAGGGAGAAACTGTGGTCACAGAAATGGGTCCTTGATTCCTCTCTCAAGGATTCTGTCCCTGGTGAGGATCCATACACCCTTATCCATTCTTTTCATCCCGTTGGACACATCTTGAGTGTGGAATCTGACAACACACTCAGAACCTGGTACATTCTCTCTGCCTATCACCCTAATCCTCAAGAATGGACACACCCCCCTACCTTCTCTTACTTTCTGTCCTCTGTACGCCAAGAGCTTCTCACTGCTGGCTTAGCATCTCCCATCCAGGCACCTTGCTGTACACGCAGTGAAGGCTGCTTCTGTGAACTGTCTCCACCTTTCCGAAGTTCACAGGTATGTGCAGTGAGATAGACTTTGAAGTCAGAGGACCTGAGTTCTAACCTCAGCCTCCCCTTGACATTTGAGTCTCATCAAATGCTGTTGTAGCATTAAGGGATCTAAGGTGGTCTAAACCCTGTGATTGTTTGCAACTCATAATAAATGTATTCAGTCAGTAGCTCTCAAACTTGGATACGTGTTGATGTCATTGAGGGATCTTTACAAAAAAAAAAAAAATCATGATATTCAGGCAACAAGCTCAGACCAATGAAACCAAATTCTGTGGAGTGGGAGTGGAGTCTTTGGGCTGTACTAGATGGCTCCATGCACGCTGAGTCAGTGTGTGTGTTCATTAGTGCCAGCCCTTCCCTGCCCAGCACATACACACACCCACACACCCATCCACCTACCCACCCTGCACCTTCCTGGCAGTGAGTTTGGTCGGCTTGGCCAGCTGTTAGGATACAGAGTCTCCACATCTCCCACTGCTCAGGCGGAGGCAAGTTGCCCTCCCTTTGCCAGTGTCTTAATACTGTATTTGTATTTGTTGTACTCTGTCATTCATTCTGTATCTGGGTTTGAATCAGCAATTAGTGATTCATGTGGATTCAAGAGGATACAAACAAGGAAGGGCTCCTGAGAGAGAGCCTGGGTGTGGAGTGGGTGTGTGGCTGAGGCTGTAAAGAGGGATGAGGGGAAGGGGAAGGTACAGGGCAGGAGAAGGAGCCACCAGTAGAAAAACAGGGAAATGTGACATTTGTGCCTTTTGTTTCTTTTGGCTGTTCAAGAAACGAGAGGCTGCCTTCTGGTGTCCCTGCTGTTCCTCTTTGGGCAGCTCTGTGGAGGGGATCTGGGGCTCTGGCATCAGGCTGGTGCTGTCAACCCCCTTCCCTGGTCTCCCACCTGCAAAGACAGGCCGTGGAGGAAGACATACATCAAGGTGGTGGTGAAGGGGGATGGTGGCAGAAGGTCAGATGTGGGTGAAGGGGGGGGGGACATTGGGAACCAAGGACGGGTAGACTAATACCTGATTTTGAGCCCCATTGGTGGGCCCTCCTCTTTCTTCATCACATGAGAGCTGGCAGCATGGCAGGGGAGAAGGCCAGGCTATACTGTCAACCTGGGAGAAGCCCTGGGAGTTTGGGGAGGGAACAAATCCTATATTCCAGGCTTACTTCCTGTTTCCAGTCTGGTGGTCTGAATCATGGGTCAGTATCCCTGTTGTGTAATGTGAGTTAATGTGTAGTGATAATTTAAAGCAGTAAAGAATCCCAAGGTTTTGAGCTTCTGTGGGCCATACACCTGGAATAAAATTTTGTTTGCAAAAGTTGGATGAGGCCAAGTTTCTGAAAACAAGATGGATACAGAGGTACCAGTTTCCAGAAACAGCAATGTGAGTTAGAAAATCCTGTGTGTATGTGAGGCGACCACAGAGTGAATCTCTTGAGATGCTTGACTCCACCCACATCATCAGACCTGTGCTTTTTTGCACCCTCCTGTGCTAAAGGGGGATTTGGATGAGGTTTCCCCTGGCTGCCTATGGGGTACTGAGCCTGCGCAAGTCTTTGTTCCCATTTCCTTCTCTTGCAGCCAGTGTGGAGTCATTGCTGCTACCACAGTCCTTGTTCCAATTTCAAAGCCACCTTAAGCCTGGGCCTGGTACACCATGAAAACAGTAAAATCTCCACTACTGAGAACGGACAGAGCCAGAGGGGCAGGGAAAGAGGGATAGTAAGGGCTGGTAGTGAGTGTGAAGAAGAGGGAGTGAGCGTGGAGGAACAGGGCGCCTGCAGCTGGGTCTGCCTGTGTGAGTGACTGACATGAAAAGATGGTACCAGCGTGGGAGAAGAGAGGAGGATTTGAGTCTATACACACAGGAATAGAATAATTGGGAAAGAGTAATGTAGGCTGTGGATGCAGAAAGCACATTTTGATTTTATGTACCATGAAGGGTTATACCTCCCTGGCCAGTGCTGATGTTACAAACAGGTTGACATAGCTGAAAATTGTTAGCAGTGAAAAATGTGAGAGACAGGCCACCTCTGGATCAACACAGGATAACCGGTAGATGGCCAACAATCGTTTCTGTTCTTTCTGCTGTGGGGTAGAAGTTCATTTGCAGTTCGGGAAGCCACTGTTTGAACAGGATGGAACAAAGCAATCACTTCTCAACTAGTAAGGGGAGAGGCCAGAAGGTGCTTCCAAAAGAGACTGAAAGAAACTTTGATGTACTGATAGGCATGAACTCAAAGGCAAGACTGGTGATCAAAGGCTGACGAGAAGGAGGCGGCTGAGAGGGTTCTGAAGGCGGGATGGGCATCATGGGTGATGGATGAATAAACTCCACTGTCCTAACTTTGCTCCAGAGGTGGTCTACTTGGTTGATGAGACCAGTTCACGAGGGTGCTGGAGAAAGGAATTCTTGTCAGGAAGACTAGACTGGCTCAACGCCTTTTCTGTTCGTCAGCTTTCCATCATTACAACAGAAATTAGAAAAGTTTCACTTGGCTCACAGTTTTGGAGGTTCCTGTCCATGGCCGATTGGCTCTGCTGATTTTGGGCAGCACATCATGGTGGAGCAGATTTACTTACCTTTTGCCAGGTAAAGAAAGAGAAGAGGAAGAGGGGACTGGAGCATGCCACACCTTCAAGGGTCTGACCTATAGATTTCTCACTAGGCCCTGCTAAAGGTCCCATCACCTCCCAGTACTGCCACCCTGTGAACCACAGCTTTAACCATGAGCCTTTGCAGACATTTAAGACCAAATAGTAGCATTTAAAAAATATTTTATTTATTTATTTTGAGAGGCATACACACAGAGAGGCAGAAATATAGAGAGAGAATGGGTGCAACAGGGTCTCTAGCTACTACAAATGAACTCCAGATGCATGTACTACCCTTTGCTTTGGTTTACTTGGGTACTGGGGAATAGAACATGGCTCCTTAGGCTTCACAGGCAAGTGCCTTAACCACTAAACCATCTCTCTAGCCCTAACAACCTTTTTTGTTTGTTTTTCAAGGTAGGGTTTTGCTGTACTCCAGGCTGACCTGGAACTCACTCTGGAGTCTTAGGGTGACATTGAACTCACAGTGATCCTCCTACCTCTGCCTCCCTAGTGCTTGGATTAAAGGCGTGTGCCATCACACCCAGCTATAATAGCATTTTTTGACTGCAAAAATCATTGTGTCACCTTTAGGTACCCAGGAGTGTGTTCTGCCCCTTTTGCTATATTTTTCATTGCAGCAAGACTACTGTTATTACTATAAGAGCAGTAATACCAGCTCTCTGAACGCTAGTCCTCACTGTGAACCAAGCCCTATTATTCAGTCTTCAAAACAATCCTGCAAGATAGATACCTTACATTATCATCTTATGGATGGGAATGTTGAAGTCCAAGGAGATAATGTAACTGGCCTAAGGTAGATTAATAGTCAGGTTGACGTGCTTCACAGTATTTGGGCCCCAGCTCCTTTTATCTTGTTCCCAGTGCATGGCTTCCACTGTCAACACCATTTCAGTCCAGCATGTCCATTCCAGCCCCAGCCATCAGGAAGGAAGGATTCATAAAGTGTCTCATATATTAAGGATGCTTCCTAGGAGCTATGTATATCACTTCTACTTATGTCTTCTATCAGCTAGAGCTTGTTTATATGTCCACACTTTAGCTGCAAAGGAGGCTGGGAATTATTATTCTTATCCTAAGTGTCCATGTCCCTTGCTTAAAACTTGGGGTTCTTTTGCTTTAAGGACAGAATAGATTTTGGTGAACAAATATGGGCCTCTGCCATAGCCACCGGCTTGTAAGTAGCAGAGTAGGATTTATTTCTTTATTTTTATTGGTTTTCTGAGGTAGGGTCTCACTCTAGTTCAGGCTGACCTGGAATTCACTATGTAGTCTCAGAGTGATCCTCCTACCTCTGCCTCCCGACGGCTGGGATTAAAGGCATGTGCCACCACGCCTGGTTTCAGAATAGGATTTTGCAGCCAGCCAGAAACTTTTGGCTCCAAATCCTATGTTCTTTCATTGAACAAGTAGCGACCTCTGTTCTGAAAGAGAGACCTAGCCTGTGGCCTATAGGGACCCTTATTGGAAGGCATAAACTAGGTGAACCAACAGTTGTTACCTAGGAAGCACCATAAGCCAGGACATAATTAAAGAGAACACGTGTGTTGTTGGCAGTGCGTACTGTGTTTATAGAACACTTTCTGTTGCATGACCTCCATCAACCTCTTAGGGACCGACTGCCATGTTGACTACAAGAGCCCACAGCCGTGTGCCTGGCACAAAGTAAATAGGAAGGAGTTCAGTTAATCTTTTATGTGTGAATGGTTTCACACAATAAATACTTGCTTTTTGTTGTGTTTTGTGGTGATGATCTTGGCCTCAAGCATCCTAGGGCAAGTGGTCTACCATTCAGCTACATTCTTTCCCAGTCCTTCCAAGGAAAATGCTGCTTTCCCATTGGCTACTGTTGTAGTTAGGTTCACATTGCTGGCAGAAAACACCCAACCAAGAGCAGCTAAAGGCTTACAGACTCTAGGGGAAGCTCCATGATGGCAGGGGGAAATGATGGCGCGAGCAGAGGGTGGACATATCTCCTTGGCCAACATCAGGTGGACAACACTGGCAAGAGGAAGCTGGCTATAATTCCCATTAGACCACCCTCAGCAATACACTGCCTGCAGGAGGCTTTAATTCCCAAATTCCCATCAGCTGGAGACCTTGTATTCAGGCCACCTAAGTTTATGGGGGACACTTGAATCAAACCACCATAGCTATCTTGCTCAAGATGAGGCTAAAGGAGATCAAATAATTTTTCTCATAGGGAAGAGTTGTTAAGTTGGTAAAATTGGAACTTGAATCCAAGTTTTTCTGATTGTGGAGGCCAAGCCTTTATTCTACTAAGCAGGGTTTCTTCACCTCCTGTTTCTTTTGTTTCTTTCAAGGTAGGGTCTCTCTCTAGTTAGGCTGACCTAGAACTCACTCTGTAGTTCGAGGGTGGCCTCAAACTCACAGTGCTCCTCTTATGTCTGCCTCCTGAGTGCTGGGATTAAAAGGCGTGCGCCACCACGTCCAGTTTTTCTTCACCTGTTTTTGGTACCTTGCATGTGAATCCTTTTGGCTGTTTGATGAAGCCTTGAACCCATTCTTTGGGAGATGGTTCAGCATTTAAAGAAGCTTGCTTACAAAGCCTACTAACCTACCTAAAGCTAGATGCACAAAGTGGTGCATGCATCTGGAGTTCATTTGCAGTGGCAAGAGGCCCTGGTACACCCATTCTCTGAGTCTGTCTCTCTCCTGTACTTGTGAGTAAAGAAAATATTTTTAAAATCAAAAAAAAGAAAAAAAGTAAAAATGGATTAGTAGGGCTGGGGAGATGTCTCAGCAGTTAAAGGTGCTTGCTTGCAAAGTCGGCTGGCTTGGGTTGGATTCTCCAGTACTTAGGTAAAGCCAGATGCACAAAGTGGCACATGTGTCTGGAATTTATTTACAGTGGCAAGAGGCCCTGGTATGCCCATACTCCCTCTTTCTGCTTGTAAATGAACAAATAAAAAGTAAAAAAAAAAAAAAAAAAAAAAAAAAAAAGTTAAATAAAAATACATTAGTAAAGGAAATTTATTATAATGAAATATAACTCAAAATAACTAAAAAGAACAACTTCATGACTTAGCAGTGTACTTTTTAAAAATATATTTTTTATTATTTATATAGTATATATACAGCCACGATGCTATCATCCTTAGCCTTCTCCCTGTCCTCCCCCTGTGGGTAATGTGGGTCTTGCCTTATGGGGTCGCCATCAGTTATGTGGGAGAGGCAATGACTGTGTATAATGACCCAACTCATGGCTCTAACTATCATTCCGCCCCCTCTTCTACGAATTTCCCTGAGCCATGTTGGGTACATTTAAAGTCTATTTCAGTGACAAGGTTTTGGGAGTCTCTCTGTCTCTGGAGATCTGATTTGGTAGGGGTTGAGTGTTCTTTGTGTCTATCTCCTTCACCCTTGTGCTGGTACCAGGGTCACGGATAAAGCAGGATTCTTGCTCATTTCCCCTATGACTCTATGGCTTCAGCTGATGCCCTGTTGAGGTGCGATAGGCTAATTCTGTCCTCAGGTTCTCGTCTGTCTAAAGAGAGACGATATTCTCCAATGAAGAGTGAGGTCAGTGCAAGATACATGGATAACCATTATTATTTTAGAGAGAATTTAATAGGTGTAGGCCCTCTTGTATCCCACTATTGGTGGGAGCTTGATACTGGAGAGTGGGCTTGTTTTGGATATGGTTCTGACTTGTTTCCCGTTACCAAGTATGGGCAGATCTGTTAGCCAAATCTAGAGCAGTTGGTAACCCACCATGGCTGTGTGCCACTAGTGCACTTGTGTGAGCATCACGTCAGGTTATTTGCTGCTGAGCATAGCTTAGACCAAGAGTTGCTTAGACAGATGTTGGTCATTTTCCCACAGACACTTATGTAGCACCTTCTGGCACTAGACAAGCTAACTGTCTGGGACTGACTCCCTTCCAGATGCCAGCCTGGTCTCTCCATGTTCCGTCTGAACAGCATATGGTGTCTTCAGCAGTAGGGTCTTACCAATAACCTTTGGTGGGTCATCAAGTCCTCTGACAGAAATCTGTCTTCTTTGGGGAAACCTTGTATGTCTCACTGATCAACAGCTCATTATGGATGTTAACCACATGCTGGTATTGGGAGTTACAGGTCACTTCCAAGGGAAAAGAAGGAAGAAAAAGTATAGGTAATGTGAAAGAGAAAGAGAGAGGAGCGATAAGAGGGAGTGATAGAGAGAGAAACAGGAGAAGGTTGAGGTTAGTCTTCATCAAACCCTCTCCAGGCCCCTGTGATTCAGGTGTTCTCTCCAAGCACCTGATGTAGGTTCGACCTTTTAGTATGTCCTTCAGGATATAGGATTTTATGGTACCATTTCCATTTGGGTCCAGTTCCCCCCCCCCACACCATTTCCCTGCCCTCCCACCCCACCATCCCTATTGTTGAGTCTTCGAGATGTTTATTAGGTGTGTCAGCATCTCGGGAAAATACAGATTAGGAGCCACAGATGAATGAGGCCATGCAGCACTTTCTGTGATTGGGTGAGTTCGCTGAGAATGATCTGTTTCAAATTTGACCATTTTTCTTCAAATTGCTTTGTGTTATTTTCTTTCATTGAACAAGTAGCGACCTCTGTTCTGAAAGAGAGACCTAGCCTGTGGCCTATAGGGACCCTTATTGGAAGGCATAAACTAGGTGAACCAACAGTTGTTACCTAGGAAGCACCATAAGCCAGGACATAATTAAAGAGAACACGTGTGTTGTTGGCAGTGCGCACTGTGTTTATAGAACACTTTCTGTTGCATGACCTCCATCAACCTCTTAGGGACCGACTGCCATGTTGACTACAAGAGCCCACAGCCGTGTGCCTGGCACAAAGTAAATAGGAAGGAGTTCAGTTAATCTTTTATGTGTGAATGGTTTCACACAATAAATACTTGCTTTTTGTTGTGTTTTGTGGTGATGATCTTGGCCTCAAGCATCCTAGGGCAAGTGGACTACCATTCAGCTACATTCTTTCCCAGTCCTTCCAAGGAAAATGCTGCTTTCCCATTGGCTACTGTTGTAGTTAGGTTCACATTGCTGGCAGAAAACACCCAACCAAGAGCAGCTAAAGGCTTACAGACTCTAGGGGAAGCTCCATGATGGCAGGGGGAAATGATGGCGCGAGCAGAGGGTGGACATATCTCCTTGGCCAACATCAGGTGGACAACACTGGCAAGAGGAAGCTGGCTATAATTCCCATTAGACCACCCTCAGCAATACACTGCCTGCAGGAGGCTTTAATTCCCAAATTCCCATCAGCTGGAGACCTTGTATTCAGGCCACCTAAGTTTATGGGGGACACTTGAATCAAACCACCATAGCTATCTTGCTCAAGATGAGGCTAAAGGAGATCAAATAATTTTTCTCATAGGGAAGAGTTGTTAAGTTGGTAAAATTGGAACTTGAATCCAAGTTTTTCTGATTGTGGAGGCCAAGCCTTTATTCTACTAAGCAGGGTTTCTTCACCTCCTGTTTCTTTTTGTTTCTTTCAAGGTAGGGTCTCTCTCTAGTTAGGCTGACCTAGAACTCACTCTGTAGTTCGAGGGTGGCCTCAAACTCACAGTGCTCCTCTTATGTCTGCCTCCTGAGTGCTGGGATTAAAGGCGTGCGCCACCACGTCCAGTTTTTCTTCACCTGTTTTTGGTACCTTGCATGTGAATCCTTTTGGCTGTTTGATGAAGCCTTCGAACCCATTCTTTGGGGAGATGGTTCAGCATTTAAAGAAGCTTGCTTACAAAGCCTACTAACCTACCTAAAGCTAGATGCACAAAGTGGTGCATGCATCTGGAGTTCATTTGCAGTGGCAAGAGGCCCTGGTACACCCATTCTCTGAGTCTGTCTCTCTCCCTGTACTTGTGAGTAAAGAAAAATATTTTTTAAAATCAAAAAGAAAAAAAAAAGTAAAAATGGATTAGTAGGGCTGGGGAGATGTCTCAGCAGTTAAAGGTGCTTGCTTGCAAAGTCGGCTGGCTTGGGTTGGATTCTCCAGTACTTAGGTAAAGCCAGATGCACAAAGTGGCACATGTGTCTGGAATTTATTTACAGTGGCAAGAGGCCCTGGTATGCCCATACTCCCTCTTTCTGCTTGTAAATGAACAAATAAAAAGTAAAAAAAAAAAAAAAAAAAAAAAAAAAAGTTAAATAAAAATACATTAGTAAAGGAAATTTATTATAATGAAATATAACTCAAAATAACTAAAAAGAACAACTTCATGACTTAGCAGTGTACTTTTTAAAAATATATTTTTTATTATTTATATAGTATATATACAGCCACGATGCTATCATCCTTAGCCTTCTCCCTGTCCTCCCCCTGTGGGTAATGTGGGTCTTGCCTTATGGGGTCGCCATCAGTTATGTGGGAGAGGCAATGACTGTGTATAATGACCCAACTCATGGCTCTAACTATCATTCCGCCCCCTCTTCTACGAATTTCCCTGAGCCATGTTGGGTACATTTAAAGTCTATTTCAGTGACAAGGTTTTGGGAGTCTCTCTGTCTCTGGAGATCTGATTTGGTAGGGGTTGAGTGTTCTTTGTGTCTATCTCCTTCACCCTTGTGCTGGTACCAGGGTCACGGATAAAGCAGGATTCTTGCTCATTTCCCCTATGACTCTATGGCTTCAGCTGATGCCCTGTTGAGGTGCGATAGGCTAATTCTGTCCTCAGGTTCTGCGTCTGTCTAAAAGAGAGACGCATATTCTCCAATGAAGAGTGAGGTCAGTGCAAGATACATGGATAACCATTATTATTTTAGAGAGAATTTAATAGGTGTAGGCCCTCTTGTATCCCACTATTGGTGGGAGCTTGATACTGGAGAGTGGGCTTGTTTTTGGATATGGTTCTGACTTGTTTCCCGTTACCAAGTATGGGCAGATCTGTTAGCCAAATCTAGAGCAGTTGGTAACCCACCATGGCTGTGTGCCACTAGTGCACTTGTGTGAGCATCACGTCAGGTTATTTGCTGCTGAGCATAGCTTAGACCAAGAGTTGCTTAGACAGATGTTGGTCATTTTCCCACAGACACTTATGTAGCACCTTCTGGCACTAGACAAGCTAACTGTCTGGGGACTGACTCTCTTCCAGATTCCAGCCAGGTCTCTCCATGTTCCGTCAGAACAGCATATGGTGTCTTCAGCAGTAGGGTCTTACCAATAACCTTTGGTGGGTCATCAAGTACTCTGACAGAAATCTGTCTTCTTTTGGGAAACCTTGTAGGTCTCACTGATCAACAGCTCATTGTGGATGTTGACCACATGCTGGTATTGGGAGTTACAGGTCAGTGCCAAGGGAAAAGAAGGAAGAAAAAGTATAGGCAATAAGAAAGAGAAAGAGAGAGGAGCGATAAGAGGGAGTGATAGAGAGAGAAACAGGAGAAGGTTGAGGTTAGTCTTCATCAAACCCTCTCCAGGCCCCTGTGATTCAGGTGTTCTCTCCAAGCACCTGATGTAGGTTCGACCTTTTAGTATGTCCTTCAGGATATAGGATTTTATGGTACCATTTCCATTTGGGTCCAGTTCCCCCCACACACCATTTCCCTGCCCTCCCACCCCACCATCCCTATTGTTGAGTCTTCGAGATGTTTATTAGGTGTGTCAGCATCTCGGGAAAATACAGATTAGGAGCCACAGATGAATGAGGCCATGCAGCACTTTCTGTGATTGGGTGAGTTCGCTGAGAATGATCTGTTTCAAATTTGACCATTTTTTCTTCAAATTGCTTTGTGTTATTTTTCCTTAAGCAGAGAAAAGGAATGGGTGCTCCAGGGCCTCTAGCTGTTGTAAACAAACTCCAGATGCATGTGCCACGTTGTGCATCTTGCTCTACCTGGCTACTGGGGAATTGAACCCCAGTATGCTCTGCATGCAAGTGCCTTAACCACTGAGCCATCTCTACAGCTCAGCATACTTTTTTTTTTTTTTTGAGGTAGGGTCTCACTCTAGCTCAGGCTGACCTGGAATTCACTATGTAGTCTCCGGGTGGCCTTGAACTCACAGCGATCCTCCTACCTCTGCCTCCCAAGTGCTGGGATTGACCGATATTAGCATACTTTTTTTAATGACACAGTCAATTAAATAACTTCCAGCAGTGAGTCTATTGTAATTTTGCTATAGTGATGAGTGTGAATGGGACTTTGAAGTATAGGTATGGACTTGACATGAAAGTCTGTGATTTCTGCTGTGACAAATCACAGGTACTAGAACCATAACTGTGTTGGAATCAGAGGATTAGTTAAGGTTCACTTAGAGGCCAGTGAAAATACATACCTCCTGAATTCTCTTCACAGATTCTGGTAGAGTTCAAAGTCAAGTACAACATAGGTGGTGGTTGTTAGGGAAGGCACTAATACACTTGAATTCTCTTTCTTGACTTTCAGTTTAAGGAAATTTAACACACCTGTATGTGAATGCCCTCCCTGCTTTTCACAGACACTCTAACACAGTGTGTTGTAGACAGTTCCACAATGCTATACAAATACAGTTTTATGGGAGGAACAGGATTTTATTTCAGCTATAGATCCAAGGGAGGTTCATCAATGGCAGAAGAAGCTGGCTCCCATTCATAAATCCAAGCAGAGAGAAAGACCACCAGCAGCCAGCACACACCAAAAAGTAGCAACAACAAATCTGCAGGCAGCAGGACCTCCAGAGCTCAGACCTCTCTGTACACCTTGGGCTGGAATTCACATCCACCCCCAGTGACACCTCCTCTAGCCAGGAGGTTTTTTTTGGTGTGTGTGTGGGGGGGTGGGGTTTCAAGGTAGGGTTTCACACTATCCCAG